>OX463321.1:5702635-10505271 GCA_949820665.1 Scrobipalpa costella | reverse complement strand
CCTAACCTAACCTAACCTAACCTAACCTAACCTAACCTAACCTAACCTAACCTAACCTAACCTAACCTAACCTAACCTAACCTAACCTAACCTAACCTAACCTAACCTAACCTAACCTAACCTAACCTAACCTAACCTAACCTAACCTAACCTAACCTAACCTAACCTAACCTAACCTAACCTAACCTAACCTAACCTAACCTAACCTAACCTAACCTAACCTAACCTAACCTAACCTAACCTAACCTAACCTAACCTAACCTAACCTAACCTAACCTAACCTAACCTAACCTAACCTAACCTAACCTAACCTAACCTAACCTAACCTAACCTAACCTAACCTAACCTAACCTAACCTAACCTAACCTAACCTAACCTAACCTAACCTAACCTAACCTAACCTAACCTAACCTAACCTAACCTAACCTAACCTAACCTAACCTAACCTAACCTAACCTAACCTAACCTAACCTAACCTAACCTAACCTAACCTAACCTAACCTAACCTAACCTAACCTAACCTAACCTAACCTAACCTAACCTAACCTAACCTAACCTAACCTAACCTAACCTAACCTAACCTAACCTAACCTAACCTAACCTAACCTAACCTAACCTAACCTAACCTAACCTAACCTAACCTAACCTAACCTAACCTAACCTAACCTAACCTAACCTAACCTAACCTAACCTAACCTAACCTAACCTAACCTAACCTAACCTAACCTAACCTAACCTAACCTAACCTAACCTAACCTAACCTAACCTAACCTAACCTAACCTAACCTAACCTAACCTAACCTAACCTAACCTAACCTAACCTAACCTAACCTAACCTAACCTAACCTAACCTAACCTAACCTAACCTAACCTAACCTAACCTAACCTAACCTAACCTAACCTAACCTAACCTAACCTAACCTAACCTAACCTAACCTAACCTAACCTAACCTAACCTAACCTAACCTAACCTAACCTAACCTAACCTAACCTAACCTAACCTAACCTAACCTAACCTAACCTAACCTAACCTAACCTAACCTAACCTAACCTAACCTAACCTAACCTAACCTAACCTAACCTAACCTAACCTAACCTAACCTAACCTAACCTAACCTAACCTAACCTAACCTAACCTAACCTAACCTAACCTAACCTAACCTAACCTAACCTAACCTAACCTAACCTAACCTAACCTAACCTAACCTAACCTAACCTAACCTAACCTAACCTAACCTAACCTAACCTAACCTAACCTAACCTAACCTAACCTAACCTAACCTAACCTAACCTAACCTAACCTAACCTAACCTAACCTAACCTAACCTAACCTAACCTAACCTAACCTAACCTAACCTAACCTAACCTAACCTAACCTAACCTAACCTAACCTAACCTAACCTAACCTAACCTAACCTAACCTAACCTAACCTAACCTAACCTAACCTAACCTAACCTAACCTAACCTAACCGAACCTAACCTAACCTAACCTAACCTAACCTAACCTAACCTAACCTAACCTAACCTAACCTAACCTAACCTAACCTAACCTAACCTAACCTAACCTAACCTAACCTAACCTAACCTAACCTAACCTAACCTAACCTAACCTAACCTAACCTAACCTAACCTAACCTAACCTAACCTAACCTAACCTAACCTAACCTAACCTAACCTAACCTAACCTAACCTAACCTAACCTAACCTAACCTAACCTAACCTAACCTAACCTAACCTAACCTAACCTAACCTAACCTAACCTAACCTAACCTAACCTAACCTAACCTAACCTAACCTAACCTAACCTAACCTAACCTAACCTAACCTAACCTAACCTAACCTAACCTAACCTAACCTAACCTAACCTAACCTAACCTAACCTAACCTAACCTAACCTAACCTAACCTAACCTAACCTAACCTAACCTAACCTAACCTAACCTAACCTAACCTAACCTAACCTAACCTAACCTAACCTAACCTAACCTAACCTAACCTAACCTAACCTAACCTAACCTAACCTAACCTAACCTAACCTAACCTAACCTAACCTAACCTAACCTAACCTAACCTAACCTAACCTAACCTAACCTAACCTAACCTAACCTAACCTAACCTAACCTAACCTAACCTAACCTAACCTAACCTAACCTAACCTAACCTAACCTAACCTAACCTAACCTAACCTAACCTAACCTAACCTAACCTAACCTAACCTAACCTAACCTAACCTAACCTAACCTAACCTAACCTAACCTAACCTAACCTAACCTAACCTAACCTAACCTAACCTAACCTAACCTAACCTAACCTAACCTAACCTAACCTAACCTAACCTAACCTAACCTAACCTAACCTAACCTAACCTAACCTAACCTAACCTAACCTAACCTAACCTAACCTAACCTAACCTAACCTAACCTAACCTAACCTAACCTAACCTAACCTAACCTAACCTAACCTAACCTAACCTAACCTAACCTAACCTAACCTAACCTAACCTAACCTAACCTAACCTAACCTAACCTAACCTAACCTAACCTAACCTAACCTAACCTAACCTAACCTAACCTAACCTAACCTAACCTAACCTAACCTAACCTAACCTAACCTAACCTAACCTAACCTAACCTAACCTAACCTAACCTAACCTAACCTAACCTAACCTAACCTAACCTAACCTAACCTAACCTAACCTAACCTAACCTAACCTAACCTAACCTAACCTAACCTAACCTAACCTAACCTAACCTAACCTAACCTAACCTAACCTAACCTAACCTAACCTAACCTAACCTAACCTAACCTAACCTAACCTAACCTAACCTAACCTAACCTAACCTAACCTAACCTAACCTAACCTAACCTAACCTAACCTAACCTAACCTAACCTAACCTAACCTAACCTAACCTAACCTAACCTAACCTAACCTAACCTAACCTAACCTAACCTAACCTAACCTAACCTAACCTAACCTAACCTAACCTAACCTAACCTAACCTAACCTAACCTAACCTAACCTAACCTAACCTAACCTAACCTAACCTAACCTAACCTAACCTAACCTAACCTAACCTAACCTAACCTAACCTAACCTAACCTAACCTAACCTAACCTAACCTAACCTAACCTAACCTAACCTAACCTAACCTAACCTAACCTAACCTAACCTAACCTAACCTAACCTAACCTAACCTAACCTAACCTAACCTAACCTAACCTAACCTAACCTAACCTAACCTAACCTAACCTAACCTAACCTAACCTAACCTAACCTAACCTAACCTAACCTAACCTAACCTAACCTAACCTAACCTAACCTAACCTAACCTAACCTAACCTAACCTAACCTAACCTAACCTAACCTAACCTAACCTAACCTAACCTAACCTAACCTAACCTAACCTAACCTAACCTAACCTAACCTAACCTAACCTAACCTAACCTAACCTAACCTAACCTAACCTAACCTAACCTAACCTAACCTAACCTAACCTAACCTAACCTAACCTAACCTAACCTAACCTAACCTAACCTAACCTAACCTAACCTAACCTAACCTAACCTAACCTAACCTAACCTAACCTAACCTAACCTAACCTAACCTAACCTAACCTAACCTAACCTAACCTAACCTAACCTAACCTAACCTAACCTAACCTAACCTAACCTAACCTAACCTAACCTAACCTAACCTAACCTAACCTAACCTAACCTAACCTAACCTAACCTAACCTAACCTAACCTAACCTAACCTAACCTAACCTAACCTAACCTAACCTAACCTAACCTAACCTAACCTAACCTAACCTAACCTAACCTAACCTAACCTAACCTAACCTAACCTAACCTAACCTAACCTAACCTAACCTAACCTAACCTAACCTAACCTAACCTAACCTAACCTAACCTAACCTAACCTAACCTAACCTAACCTAACCTAACCTAACCTAACCTAACCTAACCTAACCTAACCTAACCTAACCTAACCTAACCTAACCTAACCTAACCTAACCTAACCTAACCTAACCTAACCTAACCTAACCTAACCTAACCTAACCTAACCTAACCTAACCTAACCTAACCTAACCTAACCTAACCTAACCTAACCTAACCTAACCTAACCTAACCTAACCTAACCTAACCTAACCTAACCTAACCTAACCTAACCTAACCTAACCTAACCTAACCTAACCTAACCTAACCTAACCTAACCTAACCTAACCTAACCTAACCTAACCTAACCTAACCTAACCTAACCTAACCTAACCTAACCTAACCTAACCTAACCTAACCTAACCTAACCTAACCTAACCTAACCTAACCTAACCTAACCTAACCTAACCTAACCTAACCTAACCTAACCTAACCTAACCTAACCTAACCTAACCTAACCTAACCTAACCTAACCTAACCTAACCTAACCTAACCTAACCTAACCTAACCTAACCTAACCTAACCTAACCTAACCTAACCTAACCTAACCTAACCTAACCTAACCTAACCTAACCTAACCTAACCTAACCTAACCTAACCTAACCTAACCTAACCTAACCTAACCTAACCTAACCTAACCTAACCTAACCTAACCTAACCTAACCTAACCTAACCTAACCTAACCTAACCTAACCTAACCTAACCTAACCTAACCTAACCTAACCTAACCTAACCTAACCTAACCTAACCTAACCTAACCTAACCTAACCTAACCTAACCTAACCTAACCTAACCTAACCTAACCTAACCTAACCTAACCTAACCTAACCTAACCTAACCTAACCTAACCTAACCTAACCTAACCTAACCTAACCTAACCTAACCTAACCTAACCTAACCTAACCTAACCTAACCTAACCTAACCTAACCTAACCTAACCTAACCTAACCTAACCTAACCTAACCTAACCTAACCTAACCTAACCTAACCTAACCTAACCTAACCTAACCTAACCTAACCTAACCTAACCTAACCTAACCTAACCTAACCTAACCTAACCTAACCTAACCTAACCTAACCTAACCTAACCTAACCTAACCTAACCTAACCTAACCTAACCTAACCTAACCTAACCTAACCTAACCTAACCTAACCTAACCTAACCTAACCTAACCTAACCTAACCTAACCTAACCTAACCTAACCTAACCTAACCTAACCTAACCTAACCTAACCTAACCTAACCTAACCTAACCTAACCTAACCTAACCTAACCTAACCTAACCTAACCTAACCTAACCTAACCTAACCTAACCTAACCTAACCTAACCTAACCTAACCTAACCTAACCTAACCTAACCTAACCTAACCTAACCTAACCTAACCTAACCTAACCTAACCTAACCTAACCTAACCTAACCTAACCTAACCTAACCTAACCTAACCTAACCTAACCTAACCTAACCTAACCTAACCTAACCTAACCTAACCTAACCTAACCTAACCTAACCTAACCTAACCTAACCTAACCTAACCTAACCTAACCTAACCTAACCTAACCTAACCTAACCTAACCTAACCTAACCTAACCTAACCTAACCTAACCTAACCTAACCTAACCTAACCTAACCTAACCTAACCTAACCTAACCTAACCTAACCTAACCTAACCTAACCTAACCTAACCTAACCTAACCTAACCTAACCTAACCTAACCTAACCTAACCTAACCTAACCTAACCTAACCTAACCTAACCTAACCTAACCTAACCTAACCTAACCTAACCTAACCTAACCTAACCTAACCTAACCTAACCTAACCTAACCTAACCTAACCTAACCTAACCTAACCTAACCTAACCTAACCTAACCTAACCTAACCTAACCTAACCTAACCTAACCTAACCTAACCTAACCTAACCTAACCTAACCTAACCTAACCTAACCTAACCTAACCTAACCTAACCTAACCTAACCTAACCTAACCTAACCTAACCTAACCTAACCTAACCTAACCTAACCTAACCTAACCTAACCTAACCTAACCTAACCTAACCTAACCTAACCTAACCTAACCTAACCTAACCTAACCTAACCTAACCTAACCTAACCTAACCTAACCTAACCTAACCTAACCTAACCTAACCTAACCTAACCTAACCTAACCTAACCTAACCTAACCTAACCTAACCTAACCTAACCTAACCTAACCTAACCTAACCTAACCTAACCTAACCTAACCTAACCTAACCTAACCTAACCTAACCTAACCTAACCTAACCTAACCTAACCTAACCTAACCTAACCTAACCTAACCTAACCTAACCTAACCTAACCTAACCTAACCTAACCTAACCTAACCTAACCTAACCTAACCTAACCTAACCTAACCTAACCTAACCTAACCTAACCTAACCTAACCTAACCTAACCTAACCTAACCTAACCTAACCTAACCTAACCTAACCTAACCTAACCTAACCTAACCTAACCTAACCTAACCTAACCTAACCTAACCTAACCTAACCTAACCTAACCTAACCTAACCTAACCTAACCTAACCTAACCTAACCTAACCTAACCTAACCTAACCTAACCTAACCTAACCTAACCTAACCTAACCTAACCTAACCTAACCTAACCTAACCTAACCTAACCTAACCTAACCTAACCTAACCTAACCTAACCTAACCTAACCTAACCTAACCTAACCTAACCTAACCTAACCTAACCTAACCTAACCTAACCTAACCTAACCTAACCTAACCTAACCTAACCTAACCTAACCTAACCTAACCTAACCTAACCTAACCTAACCTAACCTAACCTAACCTAACCTAACCTAACCTAACCTAACCTAACCTAACCTAACCTAACCTAACCTAACCTAACCTAACCTAACCTAACCTAACCTAACCTAACCTAACCTAACCTAACCTAACCTAACCTAACCTAACCTAACCTAACCTAACCTAACCTAACCTAACCTAACCTAACCTAACCTAACCTAACCTAACCTAACCTAACCTAACCTAACCTAACCTAACCTAACCTAACCTAACCTAACCTAACCTAACCTAACCTAACCTAACCTAACCTAACCTAACCTAACCTAACCTAACCTAACCTAACCTAACCTAACCTAACCTAACCTAACCTAACCTAACCTAACCTAACCTAACCTAACCTAACCTAACCTAACCTAACCTAACCTAACCTAACCTAACCTAACCTAACCTAACCTAACCTAACCTAACCTAACCTAACCTAACCTAACCTAACCTAACCTAACCTAACCTAACCTAACCTAACCTAACCTAACCTAACCTAACCTAACCTAACCTAACCTAACCTAACCTAACCTAACCTAACCTAACCTAACCTAACCTAACCTAACCTAACCTAACCTAACCTAACCTAACCTAACCTAACCTAACCTAACCTAACCTAACCTAACCTAACCTAACCTAACCTAACCTAACCTAACCTAACCTAACCTAACCTAACCTAACCTAACCTAACCTAACCTAACCTAACCTAACCTAACCTAACCTAACCTAACCTAACCTAACCTAACCTAACCTAACCTAACCTAACCTAACCTAACCTAACCTAACCTAACCTAACCTAACCTAACCTAACCTAACCTAACCTAACCTAACCTAACCTAACCTAACCTAACCTAACCTAACCTAACCTAACCTAACCTAACCTAACCTAACCTAACCTAACCTAACCTAACCTAACCTAACCTAACCTAACCTAACCTAACCTAACCTAACCTAACCTAACCTAACCTAACCTAACCTAACCTAACCTAACCTAACCTAACCTAACCTAACCTAACCTAACCTAACCTAACCTAACCTAACCTAACCTAACCTAACCTAACCTAACCTAACCTAACCTAACCTAACCTAACCTAACCTAACCTAACCTAACCTAACCTAACCTAACCTAACCTAACCTAACCTAACCTAACCTAACCTAACCTAACCTAACCTAACCTAACCTAACCTAACCTAACCTAACCTAACCTAACCTAACCTAACCTAACCTAACCTAACCTAACCTAACCTAACCTAACCTAACCTAACCTAACCTAACCTAACCTAACCTAACCTAACCTAACCTAACCTAACCTAACCTAACCTAACCTAACCTAACCTAACCTAACCTAACCTAACCTAACCTAACCTAACCTAACCTAACCTAACCTAACCTAACCTAACCTAACCTAACCTAACCTAACCTAACCTAACCTAACCTAACCTAACCTAACCTAACCTAACCTAACCTAACCTAACCTAACCTAACCTAACCTAACCTAACCTAACCTAACCTAACCTAACCTAACCTAACCTAACCTAACCTAACCTAACCTAACCTAACCTAACCTAACCTAACCTAACCTAACCTAACCTAACCTAACCTAACCTAACCTAACCTAACCTAACCTAACCTAACCTAACCTAACCTAACCTAACCTAACCTAACCTAACCTAACCTAACCTAACCTAACCTAACCTAACCTAACCTAACCTAACCTAACCTAACCTAACCTAACCTAACCTAACCTAACCTAACCTAACCTAACCTAACCTAACCTAACCTAACCTAACCTAACCTAACCTAACCTAACCTAACCTAACCTAACCTAACCTAACCTAACCTAACCTAACCTAACCTAACCTAACCTAACCTAACCTAACCTAACCTAACCTAACCTAACCTAACCTAACCTAACCTAACCTAACCTAACCTAACCTAACCTAACCTAACCTAACCTAACCTAACCTAACCTAACCTAACCTAACCTAACCTAACCTAACCTAACCTAACCTAACCTAACCTAACCTAACCTAACCTAACCTAACCTAACCTAACCTAACCTAACCTAACCTAACCTAACCTAACCTAACCTAACCTAACCTAACCTAACCTAACCTAACCTAACCTAACCTAACCTAACCTAACCTAACCTAACCTAACCTAACCTAACCTAACCTAACCTAACCTAACCTAACCTAACCTAACCTAACCTAACCTAACCTAACCTAACCTAACCTAACCTAACCTAACCTAACCTAACCTAACCTAACCTAACCTAACCTAACCTAACCTAACCTAACCTAACCTAACCTAACCTAACCTAACCTAACCTAACCTAACCTAACCTAACCTAACCTAACCTAACCTAACCTAACCTAACCTAACCTAACCTAACCTAACCTAACCTAACCTAACCTAACCTAACCTAACCTAACCTAACCTAACCTAACCTAACCTAACCTAACCTAACCTAACCTAACCTAACCTAACCTAACCTAACCTAACCTAACCTAACCTAACCTAACCTAACCTAACCTAACCTAACCTAACCTAACCTAACCTAACCTAACCTAACCTAACCTAACCTAACCTAACCTAACCTAACCTAACCTAACCTAACCTAACCTAACCTAACCTAACCTAACCTAACCTAACCTAACCTAACCTAACCTAACCTAACCTAACCTAACCTAACCTAACCTAACCTAACCTAACCTAACCTAACCTAACCTAACCTAACCTAACCTAACCTAACCTAACCTAACCTAACCTAACCTAACCTAACCTAACCTAACCTAACCTAACCTAACCTAACCTAACCTAACCTAACCTAACCTAACCTAACCTAACCTAACCTAACCTAACCTAACCTAACCTAACCTAACCTAACCTAACCTAACCTAACCTAACCTAACCTAACCTAACCTAACCTAACCTAACCTAACCTAACCTAACCTAACCTAACCTAACCTAACCTAACCTAACCTAACCTAACCTAACCTAACCTAACCTAACCTAACCTAACCTAACCTAACCTAACCTAACCTAACCTAACCTAACCTAACCTAACCTAACCTAACCTAACCTAACCTAACCTAACCTAACCTAACCTAACCTAACCTAACCTAACCTAACCTAACCTAACCTAACCTAACCTAACCTAACCTAACCTAACCTAACCTAACCTAACCTAACCTAACCTAACCTAACCTAACCTAACCTAACCTAACCTAACCTAACCTAACCTAACCTAACCTAACCTAACCTAACCTAACCTAACCTAACCTAACCTAACCTAACCTAACCTAACCTAACCTAACCTAACCTAACCTAACCTAACCTAACCTAACCTAACCTAACCTAACCTAACCTAACCTAACCTAACCTAACCTAACCTAACCTAACCCGTTGCGCTCTGTCTGCCGCCCTATAAGCAGCTAAACCTAAGTTGCTCCGCAGCAAAAAAATTAAAAATAAATAGTAATTGTGATCGGATTGTGACGAAACAAGTGTTGTAGTGTGCACAAAAGTGTTGTGCATACGTGTGTTAAAGTTTCACTGTGAAATAACAAAGTGCAAAGAAGTTATAACCATAAAACGATTTATGGGAGGTTAAGTGTCATAAAATATTTCATAAAATCGAGTGCGCTGGTCGATTTTCATCGATACCCCCTCGTTTTTATATCGGATTCAGGAGGGCATCAATACCCCCCACCTGCTGCTATCTTCAAATTCAGCTTGACGCCACGCCCTTGGACGCTATTTGAGATTAAACGAAAAACACACGTGGCTTTTTGAAGCACGTGTTTCAGAAGGAGTGAAGACTGGTGCCTGAAATTTGGCAGACATCTGGACTGTTACCTAAAAAGGCGAGTGCAATTTAATTTAGATTTTTATACTGGCCAGAAAATTTTATATCTTAATTCAAAAATTGAAAAGTTTGGCCATCATAACTTTGAACAGAAGACATTCTTCAAGATTCTGCAACTGCTGTTTTTTGCGCGCTTAATTGAAGACCCTTATCCATATTTTTCTAAAATTAATTGTCGTCGAATTTTAAATTGGTAATTGAAAAACCCAATTTTTTTTTATTTCTTTGTTTTTGGTACTGAAAATTTCTTAAAATTTATTTATTAGTTTTAAACCTAAAAGACACATATTTTACCTAAATTAAAAGATTTTTACGGGAATTTTTTGTCAACTGGTTACAAAGTTACAGGTTTTTATATGTTTTTAGCCCATAAATACAAACAAATAGGAAAAATACACTTTTTTATTATTTTATTGTGTTCGTTTAGTCTACTTGGACTTATTTAAGCCGAAACTCGGCTCAGAAACATCCAAAACCAAAGATTTTGGAAAAAGTAATTCTCTGTAATTTTTAGATTACAAATTTAATCTTAAGATATCTCGATAACCATCTGTCGTACGATCCAGCGGTTTTGACAGTAGGGCTAAGCACCCTTTGTGCTGTACGAATCCAATATTTTCAGTCGTTTTGAGGCTGAAAAAATTTTCAGGACTGAAACTGGTTTCAGGAGATAGAGTGGGTCGAGCCACCACTCCCATAGTTTTTCCTGGCTCGCTACGACCACTGGTTGAGGAATTACAGGCCGTTAAAACGAAAGTTTGACAGCTGACAACTGTCAGATAACCATTTATAGTGGCTACAACTCCTGTACCTGACAAGATAATTGAAATCTGATTTCGGATAATTATTGAAGAGCTTCTATACCATCTCTCTCTACACTTTCAGGAATTTTGGTGCTACAAATTTTCAGGCTCCTGAAACTGGTTTCAGAAATTAGAACAAGTCAACCTTCAAATATAGAGTCCAAGAGCGAGTTGTCTGCGACCCGTGAAACCAGAGATATTGCCGTTCAAACATAGACTTTGACGTTTCTGGCGGCCATCTTGGAAAATTAAAACACAAATATCTCTGGATCAGGGGGTCGCGGAGGGCTGGGGTTTCTTTTGTATAACTACACTGTACATCTTCTACCAGAATATTGCAGTTTCAGGCGTTTTCAGTGCAGAAAAAAATTTCAAGCCTGAAAACAATTTCAGCGGGTAGCCCTCGTCGGACTCAAAAATATAAGTCCAAGCACGGGAAAATTTGGCCAAACCGTTCCGGAGATATCGCCTTGTAATTATTTCTGGCGGCCATCTTGGTTTAGTAATCCCGAAATTCAAAACGGGATAGCTCCGGAACCCTTGGGGCTGGGGACCCGAGCTTGGGCTCGTTAAAAAGGACTTGAGGAGGACTATCGGTTTATATTATTGATTTGACTCTATGTAGAGTTGTAATTTTAAATTAAAATTTTATTTTTATTTCTCTTTTTCTTTCGAATTTACTAGCAAATTTCGTTAAATATATGATAAATAGCTAATTTTAACAGCTTAAAAAATTGTGTACATTTGAACATAGAGTCTGGAACTCTTAATTATTTTTTATATTTAGTATAATCTGACTTTAATTATTCTATACTTGTTTTACTTTCTCTTCTTGACATTTTACGAAACACTTTTGTGTTTATACTTATATTTAAGGAATTTGGATACGTTACAATTATTGTAAAAATAGTTTTTCTACAAGCTATACGACTTCTACAAACTTTTCATTTTTTACTTGTCTCTATTTTTACTGTTTACATATTTTGACGCATACCTCCACCATGGCCATGTTTAGAACACCAGAGAAACTGGTTGATCTTAATGACACACCATCGACCGACGACACGGCAAGCTCTAGCGTACAACGCTCTATTGTTGACTGGGAAGCCACCGCCTCTGGTTCAACCCCAATAGAGCAAACTAAAAGTGAGAAGCCTACAAAAACAAACCTTAAGCTAAAATTTTCACAAAGCACAAAAATATCTAGACGAAGTCCAAAAGACCTAAAGCCCAAATTCGCCAATCTTACAGAGGAGGGAAAAGTTTGCGTCGCAAAGGTTAACCAACACCTTATCTCCTCTAGAATAAAAATCGAAACCAAAAATGGGATCATAGAATCAGTGGATCGTCTGTATCAATTATTAAATGAGGCTGAAAAACTAAACAAAGAAAAGAAGGTACAAAACGACATCATTAAAGAAGTACCAACATTACCCGACGCTGACAAGACCTTTTCGGTCCAGACTGCCCCTGACCTCTTCGCTCAGCTAAAGGAACACTCCACTTTACTTTTAGACAACAATAAGAAAATGGAAGAGCTGCGAAATGCCCTAGAAAAACAAAAAGAAGCAATGACTTATGCGAACGTCGCAGCATACAAAAGCGGAAAAACGGACACAAAGCCAACACGAAGTACGCTACACTCCGTCGTCATATCCTCGCAGAATGAAAATGACACAGGGGAAGAAGTCCTCGATAAAGTAAGGAAGGCAGTTGATGCTAAGGAGGGATGGGTTACTGTTGAAAGAGTTAGGAAGGCAAAAGACAGAAAGGTAATTATGGGTCTTAGGACAAAGGAGGAAAGAAATAGACTGAAAGAAAGACTTCAAATGGAAGG
The DNA here is from genome assembly GCA_949820665.1 of Scrobipalpa costella. Classification (NCBI taxonomy): domain Eukaryota; kingdom Metazoa; phylum Arthropoda; class Insecta; order Lepidoptera; family Gelechiidae; genus Scrobipalpa; species Scrobipalpa costella. The sequence goes on along the minus strand of OX463321.1, from coordinate 10,491,994 downwards.
AGTCTCCCTCAACGTCGAGGAAGTCAAAAACAAAGACCCGCTCTTGATCCTCAAGGACGTTTTATTGGTAAATACCGATGAAGACGTCCTCAAAGCCATGAGGAACCAGAACCGGAGTGTTTTTGACGGTCTCGACGAAGAGGAAAACAGGGTGGAAATAAAATATAGACGACGAGCAAGAAACTCACTTACCGGCCACGTCATAGTTGGCGTCTCTCCTGTGATCTGGAAAAGGGCAATAGAGGATGGCTACATGCACATAGATCTCCAAAGAATAAGAGTGGAAGACCAAACTCCTCTGGTCCAATGCACACGCTGCCTGGGTTATGGACACGGCAAGCGCTTTTGCAAGGAGCCGGCGGACCTGTGCAGCCACTGTGGTGGACCCCACCTAAGGGTGGATTGTCCGGATAGATTGGCAGGGGAGGCACCAGCGTGTAAAAATTGTACCCGAGCAGACATTGAGCACTGTGGGCATAATGCGTTTAGCAACGAATGCCCAGTTCGAAGGAAGTGGGACGCATTGGCCCGAGCCTCTGTAGCGTACTGCTAAGGTTGCCCCGGGAAAAACGCCTCAGTACAAATTTCTCCAGGCTAATTTGCAAAAGAACCAGCTAGCCACAAATGAACTTCTACTCGAAGCGGTCAAACAAAAAGTTGCCGTAGCTATACTCCAAGAACCATACACAGGTAACCTGAGGAGGATGAAGAACTACCAGGGAGTTCGGATTTTTCAGGGCTCGGAGGGAGAAGATGGGACAGTAAAGGCAGCAATAGCAGTGTTCGATCACGACCTAGACATCACACAGTACCCACAACTCACCACAGACAACATCGTTGTGGTGGGGATACGAACCCAAGCCTGGAAGATCACACTGGTGTCATTCTATTTTGAACCGAGTCTACCCATTGAGCCATACTTGGATCATCTCAAAAAAGTAGAAAGAGAAATGGGACTTGAGAGGTTTGTAATAGGGGGTGACGCCAACGCGAAAAGCACCTGGTGGGGCAGCAACAAAGAAAACGCAAGAGGGGAGCAAATGTGTGGTGTCCTAAATGAACTTGGATTACACATACTAAACGTTGGTGACACTCCAACTTTTGACACAGTGAGGGGCGGAATAAGGTACTGTAGCCACGTGGATATTACCGCCTGCTCTGCTGATATGCTTGCCCTGGTGGACGGTTGGCACCTCAAAGAAGGCTTAACAACTTCTGACCACAACGGCATAGGTTTTTCCATTAATTTAGAAAAATCAAAAGGCACTAATATTAAGCGTACCACTAGAATGTACAACACAAAGAAGGCTGACTGGAAACAATTCAGGACAAGAATTACCCAAATTATGCTCGAGAGTCAATTAACTGTGCAAAGATTAGAAAATATAAAAAACATAGAAGAGATAGACATTATAGTTAATGAATACAGACAAATTATCACCGAAACATGCCATAAAACAATACCCTCAAAAAGTAAAACAGAAATACTAACCTTGCCGTGGTGGTCCAAAGAACTTGAAGAAATGAGAAAACATGTCGCCACTAGGAGACGTAGAATCAGAAACGCAGCTCCAGTCCGCAGAGCAGCGGTTGTCCAGCTGTACCTAGAAGAAAAAGAAAAGTATGAACTAGCCGCCAAAAATGCCCAGGTCAAAAGTTGGAAAGAGTTCTGTAGCAAACAGGATCGGGAGGGAGTTTGGGAGGGTATATACAGAGTTATAGGCAGGACATCGACAAGATCTGAAGACCTACCACTAGAGCATGCAGGGAGGATACTGGACTCTAAAGAGTCAGTGCGACTGTTGGCCGAGACATTTTATCCCGAAGACCTGGAGGCGGATGACAATGTGGACCATCGCCAAACACGTCAACAGGCAGATTTAATAAACGTGCTAAATCATGATGATGAACATGATCCACCGTTTACGCATAGCGAACTTATGATGGCCACAAAGTCATTCAACCCCAAAAAGGCTCCGGGATCAGATGGATTTACGGCGGATATCTGCAGTCATGCGATAGAAAGTGACCCAGAATTTTTCCTAGCACTCTTGAACAAATGCCTGGCACATCACCATTTCCCAAAGATTTGGAAGGAAGCAGCAGTGATTGTTCTCAGGAAACCGGGAAAGGATACATACACCGTGCCCAAATCATACAGACCGATTGGGCTTTTGCCTGTCTTGGGCAAGGTGTATGAGAAGATGATAGTTGGTCGCCTCAAATTCCACGTACTTCCCCGGATTAGTACTCACCAATACGGATTCATGCCCCAGAGAAGCACAGAGGACTCCCTCTACAACCTATTAAAATACATCCGCAGCAAACTGGAACAAAAAAAGATAGTTACACTTGTGTCACTAGATATTGAGGGAGCCTTTGACAGTGCCTGGTGGCCCGCTATAAGAGTTCGGTTGGCAGAGGAAAACTGTCCGGTGAATTTGAGGCGAGTGATTGGAAGCTATCTTAGCGATAGAGTGGTCCGAGTAAGGTATGCTGGGGAGGAATACGAAAAGAAAACAAGCAAAGGATGTGTCCAGGGGTCTATAGGAGGACCCATTCTTTGGAATCTGTTACTGGACCCACTATTAAAAGAGCTCACAAATAGAGGGGATCATTGTCAGGCCTTTGCCGACGACATTGTGCTTATCATTGACGGTTCGACTGCTCATGAAATTGAGGGACAGGCGAACGCGGCTCTGGAGCATGTTCGAAAGTGGGGTATCAGGAACCGACTCAAATTCGCACCGCACAAAACTTGTGCAATGGTAATAACGCGGAAGCTGAAGTATGATACACCACGTCTCAGCATGGGTGGCACAGAAATCACAATGTCGAAAGAAATAAAAATATTGGGACTGACAATAGACTCCGGGTTGACCTTCAATACACACGTAACCAATGTTTGCAAAAAGGCGATCACAATCTACAAACAGCTAGCAAGAACGGCTCGAGTTAGTTGGGGGTTACATCCGGAAGTGGTCAAATTAATTTACACTGCTGCCGTTGAGCCCGTAATCTTGTACGCTGCAAGTGCATGGGCACCCACTGCGAATAAACTGGGGACTCAAAAACAGCTGAATGTGGTGCAAAGAGGCTTTGCACAGAAACTGTGTAAAGCCTACCGGACAGTCTCGCTAAATTCGGCACTGATTCTGTCTGGGATGCTCCCCCTCGATCTTCGTATAAAGGAGATGGCCTCCTTGTACGAGGCTAAGGGGGGGGCCTGTCGGGCAGAATTAGGAGACTACGAAGTCGAACGGATGACCCCATTCAATGAGTTCCCACACCCGGCGGACCAAAAAACCCTTGAGTTTGACTGCCTGGTCGACGAAGAACAATACAATAGCAATAAAAACTTCGATGTACGCATTTTTACGGATGGAAGCAAGATTGAGGGCAGGGTTGGAGCCGCGCTATCCCTGTGGAATGGCGCTGCTGAAACTAAAGCCCTCAAGCTTGCTCTACCATCCCATTGTACTGTCTACCAGGCGGAACTTTTGGCACTATGCAGAGCAGCAGGAGAAGCTCTAAAACATGCCGGGACCACGTTTGGAATCTTTAGTGATTCAATGGCTGCTCTTCAGACGGTGACAAACCTCAGTTCCCCCCATCCCCTAGCTGTGGAAACCAGAGACACCATCAGACGCTGTTGCATCCAGAACAAGAGTGTCTCTTTGTTCTGGATAAAAGCCCACGTAGGATTAGAGGGGAACGAGAGGGCAGATGAGCTAGCCAAAGAAGCTGCACTTAAGCTGAAAAAGAAACCCGATTACGATCGATGTCCAGTATCTTTTATAAAGCGCACAATACGACGTGATACGATTGAAAGGTGGGACAATAGATACAGAGCCGGCGAAACAGCTTCAATAACAAAAATGTTTTTTCCAAATGCGACAACAGCCTATAGAGTAGTTAGAAAACTTAGCATATCTAAAATTACCACGCAAATTATGACAGGACACGGTGGGTTCTCCGCATACTTAAAACGCTTTAAGTGTAAAGAGAACTCATCGTGTATCTGTGACCCTGCAAAAGAGGAATCAGTCCCACATATACTGATGGAATGCCCTGTAAATGATGTCGAGAGGTATAACCTAGAGCAAGAAATAAACATGAATGTGGTGGCTGAAAGCATAAAAGACATTATGGATAGCAGACATAGAGATAAATTTGTTAAATACTGCGTGAAGGTTGTAGAAGGTGTAATAAAAAGAAATAAAACTGTGTAAGAAATTATGTTTACATAATATTTTGTAATAATATTAGTGATAAGCATAACATTAAAGGAAGTAGGAATTAAAGATAGTAAATAGTAAATAGGCAGTAAAGTATAACATATTAAAATATAAGCTGTAAATGTAAGAAACACCAACAAACAAGCACTGTAAAAATATAATTGGCGAATAAAGTAAGGTTAAGTTTAATATGTAAAATATAGAATCATAAATATATAAAGTTATAATAGGATAAATTGATGTACTTAGCGTAAGGTGTGTGAAACTGTAAAATTGCGGTCGGCAGGTTTTTAGCCGGTAAGAGTCCGGCACTGCCTGGGCCCTCCCTTCCCAGGCGTCCATGAGGATTTCCCTGTCGACTAAAATTAATAATATAAGAGTGATAAAGGCTCTGACCATGTTAGAGGTATAAGGATAAAAAAAAAAAAAATTAAAAAAAAAAAAAAAAAAAAAAAACCTAACCTAACCTAACCTAACCTAACCTAACCTAACCTAACCTAACCTAACCTAACCTAACCTAACCTAACCTAACCTAACCTAACCTAACCTAACCTAACCTAACCTAACCTAACCTAACCTAACCTAACCTAACCTAACCTAACCTAACCTAACCTAACCTAACCTAACCTAACCTAACCTAACCTAACCTAACCTAACCTAACCTAACCTAACCTAACCTAACCTAACCTAACCTAACCTAACCTAACCTAACCTAACCTAACTGAAAGCCAGTTACTGACAGTGAGATTTCAGTCACTGACAATAAGTTTTCAGTTTCTGAAAGTGAGTTTTCAGTTACTGATAGTGAGTTTTCAGTCACTGACAGTATGTTTTCAGTTACTGAAAGTGGGTTTTTAGTTACTGATGATGAAATTTCAGTTACTGACAGTGAGTTTTCAGTCACTAACAGTAAGTTTTCATTTACTGAAAGTGGGTTGTTAGTTACTGATGATGAGTTTTCAGTAACTGACAGTGAGTTTTCAGTCACTGACAGTAAGTTTTCAGTTACTGAAAGTGGGTTTTCAGTTACTGCTGATGAGTTTTCAGTTATTGACTGTGTGTTATTGGCTTATAGTCAATGACTGTGAGTTTTCAGTTACTGAAAGTGGGGTTTCAGTTACTGACAGTGGTGTTTCAGTCACTGACAGTGAGTTTTCAGTTACTGACTGTGTGTTTTCAGTCACTCACAGTGAGTTTTCAGTTACTGAATGTGAGTTTTCAGTTACTGATGATGAGTTTTCATTTACTGACAGTGAGTTTTCAGTCACTACAAATAAGTTTTTAGTTACTGAAAGTGGGTTTTCAGTAACTCTGACAGTGGGGTTTCAGTCAGACTCAGACTGTGTGTTTTCAGTCACTCACAGTGAGTTTTCACTTACTGAAAGTGAGTTTTCAGTTACTGAAAGTGAGTTTTCAGTTACTGATGATGAGTTTTCAGTTACTTACAGTGAGTTTTTAGTCACTGAAAGTAAGTTTTTAGTTACTGAAAGTGGGTTTTCAGTAACTGATGATGAGTTTTCAGTTATTGAAAGTGGGTTTATAGTCAATGACTGTAAGTTTTCAGTAACTGACAGTGGGGTTTTAGTAACTGACAGTAGGATTCAGTCACTGATAGTGAGTTTTCAGTTACTGACTGTGAGTTTTCAGTCACTGACAGTATGTTTTCAGTTACTGAAAGTGGGTTTTCAGTTACTGAAAGTGGGTTTTCAGTTACTGATGATGAGTTTTCAGTTACTGACAGTTAGTTTTCAGTCACTGACAGTAAGTTTACAGTTACTGAAAGTGGGTTTTCAGTTACTGATGATGAGTTTTCAGTTATTGACAGTGGGTTAATAGTCAATGACTGTGAGTTTTCAGTTACTGACAGTGGGGTTTCAGTAACTGACAGTGAGTTTTCAGTCACTGACAATGAGTTTTCAGTTACTGACAGTAAGTTTTCAGTTACTGAAAGTGGGTTATCAGTTACTGATGATGAGTTTTCAGTTACTGACTGTGAAGTTTCTGTCACTGACAGTAAGTTTTCAGTTACTGAAAGTGGGTTTTCAGTTACTGATGATGAGTTTTCAGTTAATGACAGTGGGGTTTCAGTTACTGAAAGTGGGGTTTAAGTCACTGACAGTGAGTTTTCAGTTACTGACTGTGAGTTTTCAGTCACTGACAGTAAGTTTTCAGTTACTCAAAGTGGGATTTCGGTTAGTGATGATGAGTTTTCAGTTACTGACAGTGAGTTTTCAGTCACTGACAGTAAGTTTTCAGTATCTGAAACTGGGTTTTCAGTTACTGATGATGAGTTTTCAGTAACTGATGATCACTTTTCAGTTACTGACAGTGAGTTTTCAGTCACTGACAGTAAGTTTTCAGTAACTGAAACTGGCTTTCAGTTACTAATGATGAGATTTCAGTTACTGATGATGACTTTTTAGTTACTGACATTGAGTTTTCAGTCACTGACAGTAAGTTTTCAGTAACTGAAAGTGGGTTTTCAGTTACTGATGATGAGTTTTCAGTTACTGAAAGTTAGTTTTCAGTCACTGACAGTAAGTTTTCAGTTACTGAAAGTGGGTTTTCAGTTACTGACAGCGAGTTTTCAGTCACTGACAGTATGTTTTCAGTAACTAAAACTGGGTTTTCAGTTACTGATGATGAGTTTTCAGTTACTGACAGTGAGTTTTCATTCACTGACAGTAAGTTTTCAGTTACTGAAAGTAGGTTTTCAGTTACTGATGATGAGTTTTCAGGAATTGACAGTGGGTTTTCAGTCTCTGACAGTAAGTTTTCAGTTACTGAAAGTGGGTTTTCAGTTACTGGTGATGAGTTTTCAGTTACTAACAGTGAGTTTTCAGTCACTGACAGTAAGTTTTCAGTAACTGAAAGTGGGTTTTCAGTTACTGATGATAAGTTTTCAGTTACCGACAGTGAGGTTTCATTCACTGACAGTAAAGTTTCAGTAACTGAAAGTAAGTTTTTAGTTACTGAAAGTGGGTTTTCAGTAACTGATGATGTGTTTTCAGTTACTGACAGTAAGTTTTCAGTTACTGGAAGTGGGTTTTTAGTTACTGATGATGAGTTTTCAGTTACTGACAGTGAGTTTTCAGTCACTGACAGTGAGTTTTCAATTACTGAAAGTGGGTTTTCAGTAAGTGATTATGAGTTTTCAGTTATTGACAGTTGGTTAATAGTCAATGATCGTGAGTTTTCAGTTACTGACAGTGGGGTTTCAGTTACTGAAAGTGGGGTTTCAGTCACTGACAGTGAGTTTTCAGTCACTGACAGTAAGTTTTCAGTTACTGAAAGTGGGTTTTCAGTTAGTCATGATGAGTTTACAGTTACTGACAGTGAGTTTTCAGTCACTGACAGAAAGTTTTCAGTAACTGAAACTGGGTTATCAGTAACTAATGATGAGTTTTCAGTTACTGATGATGACTTTTCAGTTACTGACATTGAGTTTTCAGTCACTGACACTAAGTTTTCAGTTGCTGAAAGTGAGTTTTCAGTTACTGATAGTGAGTTTTCAGTCACTGACAGTATGTTTTCAGTTACTGAAAGTGGGTTTTCAGTTACTGATGATGAGTTTTCAGGAATTGACAGTGGGTTTTCAGTCACTGACAGTAAGTTTTCATTTACTGAAAGTGGGTTTTTAGTTACTGATGATGAGTTTTCAGTAACTGACAGTGAGTTTTCAGTCACGGACAGTAAGTTTTTAGTTACTGAAAGTGGGTTTTCAGTTACTGCTGATGAGTTTTCAGTTATTGACAGTGGGTTCATAGTCAATGACTGTGAGTTTTCAGTTACTGACAGTGGGGTTTCAGTCACTGACATTGGTGTTTCAGTCACTGACAGTGAGTTTTCAGTTACTGACTGTGTGTTTTCAGTCACTCACAGTGAGTTTTCAGTTACTGAATGTGAGTTTTCAGTTACTGATGATGAGTTTTCAGTCACTGACAGTAAGTTTTCAATTACTGAAAGTGTGTTTTTAGTTACTGATGATGAGTTTCCAGTTACTGACAGTGAGTTTCCAGTCACTGACAATAAGTTTTCAGTTTCTGAAAGTGAGTTTTCAGTTACTGATAGTGAGATTTCAGTTCCTGACAGTTAGTTTTCAGTCACTGACAGTAAGTTTTCAGTTACTAAAAGTGGGTTTTCAGTTACTGATGATGAGTTTTTAGTTATTGACAGTGGGTTTATAGTCAATGACTGTGAGTTTTCAGTTACTGACAGTGGGGTTTCAGTTACTGACAGTTGGGTTTCAGTCACTGACAGTGAGTTTTCAGTTACTGATTGTGTGTTTTCAGTCACTCACAGTGAGTTTTCAGTTACAGAAAGTGGGTTTTCAGTTACTGATGATGAGTTTTCAGTTACTGACAGTGAGGTTTCAGTCACTGAAAGTAAGTTTTTTGTTACTGAAATTGGGTTTTCAGTAACTGATGATGAGTTTTCAGTTATTGAAAGTGGGTTTATAGTCAATGACTGTGAGTTTTCAGTAACTGATAGTGGGGTATCAGTTACTGACAGTGGGGATTCAGTCACTGATATTGAGTTTTCAGTTACTGACTGTGAGTTTTCAGTCACTGACAGTAAGTTTTCAGTTACTGAAAGTGAGTTTTCTGTTACTGATGATGAGTTTTCAGTTACTTATGATGACTTTTCAGTTACTGACATTGAGTTTTTAGTCACTGACAGTAAGTTTTCAGTTACTGAAAGTGGGTTTTTAGTTACTGATGATGATTTTTCAGTTACTGACAGTGAGTTTTCAGTCACTGACAATAAGTTTTTAGTTTCTGAAAGTGAGTTTTCAGTTACTGATAGTGAGTTGTCAGTCACTGACAGTATGTTTTCAGTAACTGAAAGTGGGTTTTTAGTTACTGATGATGAAATTTCAGTTACTGACAGTGAGTTTTCAGTCACTGACAGTAAGTTTTCATTTACTGAAAGTGGGTTTTTAGTTACTGATGATGAGTTTTCAGTAACTGACAGTGAGTTTTCAGTCACGGACTGTAAGTTTTCAGTTAATGAAAGTGGGTTTTCAGTTACTGCTGATGAGTTTTCAGTTATTGACAGTGGGTTTATAGTCAATGACTGTGAGTTTTCAGTTACTGACAGTGGGGTTTCAGTTACTGACAGTGGTGTTTCAGTCACTGACAGTGAGTTTTCAGTTACTGACTGTGTGTTTTCAGTCACTCACAGTGAGTTTTCAGTTACTGAATGTGAGTTTTCTGTTACTGATGATGAGTTTTCAGTTACTGACAGTGAGTTTTCAGTCACTGAAAGTAAGTTTTTAGTTACTGAAAGTGGGTTTTCAGTAACTCTGACAGTGGGGTTTCACTCAGACTCAGACTGTGTGTTTTCGGTCACTCACAGTGAGATTTCACTTACTGAAAGTGAGTTTTCAGTTACTGAAAGTGAGTTTACAGTTACTGAGGATGAGTTTTCAGTTACTGATGATGAGTTTTCTGTTACTAACAGTGAGTTTTCAGTCACTGAAAGTAAGTTTTTAGTTACTGAAAGTGGGTTTTCAGTGACTGATGATGAGTTTTCAGTTATTGAAAGTGGGTTTATAGTCAATGACTGTAAGTTTTCAGTAACTGACTGTGGGGTTTCAGTTACTGACAGTGGGGATTCAGTCACTTATAGTGAGTTTTCAGTTACTGACTGTGAGTTTTCAGTCACTGACAGTATGTTTTCAGTTACTGAAAGTGGGTTTTCAGTTACTGATGATGAGTTTTCAGTTACTAACAGTTAGTTTTCAGTCACTGACAGTAAGATTTCAGTTACTGAAAGTGGGTTTTCAGTTAGTGATGATGAGTTTTCAGTTACTGACAGTGAGTTTTCAGTCACTGACAGTAAGTTTTCAGTAACTGAAACTGGGTTTTCAGTTACTGATGATGAGTTTTCAGTTACTGACAGTGAGTTTTCAGTCACTGACAGTAAGTTTTCAGTAACTGAAAGTGGGTTTTCAGTTACTGATGAAGAGTTTTCAGTTACTGAAAATTAGTTTTCAGTCACTGACAGTAAGTTTTCTGTTACTGAAAGTGGGTTTTCAGTTACTGACAGCGAGTTTTCAGTCACTGACAGTATGTTTTCAGTTACTGAAAGTGGGTTTTCAGTTACTGATGATGAGTTTTCAGTTACTGACAGTGAGTTTTCATTCACTGACAGTAAGTTTTCAGTTACTGAAAGTGGGTTTTCAGTTACTGATGATGAGTTTTCAGGTATTGAAAGTGGGTTTTCAGTCTCTGACAGTATGTTTTCAGTTACTGAAAGTGGGTTTTCAGTTACTGGTGACGAGTTTTCAGTTACTAACAGTGAGTTTTCAGTCACTGACAGTAACTTTTCAGTAACTGAAAGTGGGTTTTCAGTTACTGATGATGAGTTTTTAGTTACTGACAGTTAGTTTTCAGTCACTGACAGTAAGTTTTCAGTTACTGAAAGTGGGTTTCCAGTTACTGGTGATGAGTTTTTAGTTATTGACAGTGGGTTTATAGTCAATGACTGTGAGTTTTCAGATACTGACAGTGGGGTTTCAGTAACTGACAGTGGGGTTTCAGTCACTGACAGTGAGTTTACAGTTACTGACTGTGTGTTTTCAGTCACTCACAGTGAGTTTTCAGTTACAGAAAGTGGGTTTTCAGTTTCTGATGATGAGTTTTCAGTTACTGATGATGAGTTTTCAGTTACTGACAGTGAGGTTTCAGTCACTGAATGAAAGTTTTCAGTTACTGAAAGTGGGTTTTTAGTTACTGATGATGATTTTTCAGTTACTGACAGTGAGTTTTCAGTCACTGACAATAAGTTCTCAGTTTCTGAAAGTGAGTTTTCAGTTACTGATGATGAGTTTTCTGTTACTAACAGTGAGTTTTCAGTCACTGAAAGTAAGTTTTTAGTTACTGAAAGTGGGTTTTCAGTGACTGATGATGAGTTTTCAGTTATTGAAAGTGGGTTTATAGTCAATGACTGTAAGTTTTCAGTAACTGACTGTGGGGTTTCAGTTACTGACAGTGGGGATTCAGTCACTTATAGTGAGTTTTCAGTTACTGACTGTGAGTTTTCAGTCACTGACAGTATGTTTTCAGTTACTGAAAGTGGGTTTTCAGTTACTGATGATGAGTTTTCAGTTACTAACAGTTAGTTTTCAGTCACTGACAGTAAGATTTCAGTTACTGAAAGTGGGTTTTCAGTTAGTGATGATGAGTTTTCAGTTACTGACAGTGAGTTTTCAGTCACTGACAGTAAGTTTTCAGTAACTGAAACTGGGTTTTCAGTTACTGATGATGAGTTTTCAGTTACTGACAGTGAGTTTTCAGTCACTGACAGTAAGTTTTCAGTAACTGAAAGTGGGTTTTCAGTTACTGATGAAGAGTTTTCAGTTACTGAAAATTAGTTTTCAGTCACTGACAGTAAGTTTTCTGTTACTGAAAGTGGGTTTTCAGTTACTGACAGCGAGTTTTCAGTCACTGACAGTATGTTTTCAGTTACTGAAAGTGGGTTTTCAGTTACTGATGATGAGTTTTCAGTTACTGACAGTGAGTTTTCATTCACTGACAGTAAGTTTTCAGTTACTGAAAGTGGGTTTTCAGTTACTGATGATGAGTTTTCAGGTATTGAAAGTGGGTTTTCAGTCTCTGACAGTATGTTTTCAGTTACTGAAAGTGGGTTTTCAGTTACTGGTGACGAGTTTTCAGTTACTAACAGTGAGTTTTCAGTCACTGACAGTAACTTTTCAGTAACTGAAAGTGGGTTTTCAGTTACTGATGATGAGTTTTTAGTTACTGACAGTTAGTTTTCAGTCACTGACAGTAAGTTTTCAGTTACTGAAAGTGGGTTTCCAGTTACTGGTGATGAGTTTTTAGTTATTGACAGTGGGTTTATAGTCAATGACTGTGAGTTTTCAGATACTGACAGTGGGGTTTCAGTAACTGACAGTGGGGTTTCAGTCACTGACAGTGAGTTTTCAGTTACTGACTGTGTGTTTTCAGTCACTCACAGTGAGTTTTCAGTTACAGAAAGTGGGTTTTCAGTTTCTGATGATGAGTTTTCAGTTACTGATGATGAGTTTTCAGTTACTGACAGTGAGGTTTCAGTCACTGAATGAAAGTTTTCAGTTACTGAAAGTGGGTTTTTAGTTACTGATGATGATTTTTCAGTTACTGACAGTGAGTTTTCAGTCACTGACAATAAGTTCTCAGTTTCTGAAAGTGAGTTTTCAGTTACTGATAGTGAGTTTTTAGTCACTGACAGTATGTTTTCAGTTACTGCAAGTGGGTTTTTAGTTACTGATGATGAAATTTCAGTTACTGACAGTGAGTTTTCAGTCACTGACAGTAAGTTTTCATTTACTGAAAGTGGGTTTTTAGTTACTGATGATGAGTTTTCAGTAACTGACAGTGAGTTTTCAGTCACGGACAGTAAGTTTTCAGTTACTGAAAGTGGGTTTTCAGTTACTGCTGATGAGTTTTCAGTTATTGACATTGGGTTTATAGTCAATGACTGTGAGTTTGCAGTTACTGACAGTGGGGTTTCAGTTACTGACAGTGGTGTTTCATTCACTGACAGTGAGTTTTCAGTTACTGACTGTGTGTTTTCAGTCACTCACAGTGAGTTTTCAGTTACTGATTGTGAGTTTTCAGTTACTGATGATGAGTTTTCAGTTATTGAAAGTGAGTTTGCAGTCACTGAAAGTAAGTTTTTAGTTACTGAAAGTGGGTTTATAGTCAATGACTGTGAGTTTTCAGTAACTGACAGTGGGGTTTCAGTTACTGACAGTGGGGATTCAGTCACTGATAGTGAGTTTTCAGTTACTGACTGTGAGTTTTCAGTCACTGACAGTAAGTTTTCAGTTACTGAAAGTGGGTTTTCAGTTACTGAAAGTGACTTTTCAGTTACTGAAGATGAGTTTTCCGTTACTGACAGTGAGTTTTCAGTCACTTACAGTAAGTTTTCAGTTACTGAAAGTGGGTTTTCTGTTACTGATGATAAGTTTTCAGTTACTTATGATGACTTTTGTAACAACCCCCCCCTACCTACCTCTAACAACCCTATTATAATTGATATGTGAAAAGAAGTGTGAGAGGATGTGGAGGAGAGGAAGTAATGTGGAGAGGAGAAGACGAGAGGAAGGGAATAGGAATAGCGGATGGATAGAGTGGCTCATGAATGTCTAGTAATAAGGTTACAAATTTGGCTCGTGATCGTGATCGTCTAGTATTATAGTTAGGATCGTACGTTGTGTAATAAAATTTATAAAAGTAACCCAAATCCTTTAAAGTGGTAGTGGGATGTCATAACTTAGCTCTCTTTAGGTTCTTGGGACAACATGGGGACAGTGCGCAGCGGGATAACGGAACCTCCGATTCCAGCTCCAACCATTCGCTGGTAGAGGATTTATGTGCTCGCCAACCATCAACGAATGAGATTTACTTCAATTACCAATTCCCAGACACTAATAAAGACAGTAAATAGCCTAGGAACTTGTCCTTGATGCAAAACCCATCATGCGAGCCCCAGAAAAGGAAAGAGGAGGCACTTCTGTGCCCTCCAATTGGTTTTTGTTTTGGCCAAGCCTCAGGCCAAAGATAAGTGACAGCGCACTTAGGAATTTTGGAACGAATCCAGATTGATGAACAGCATCATATAACATATAATTAATTTGAGCTGATTTATTGGTCAGCCAACCAAGACAGAGCAAGTCATGTCTGATGTAATTTGTAGTAAGTTGTGATGTCCAATTGAGAAACATTGCCTCAACAAAGGTTTTATAAATTGTTGTCCAGCTATGCTGGAAGCACCGACTATGAAACTGCACCAGTCATCGATCTCCACTTATGATATGCACATCCAGGAGTCAGTAGAATAGATAGGGATTCCGAAGCTAGTCCCAGATAATATAACAATCATTCACACCGCAATCCATAGGTTTGTTGTAGATATAGGAGTGATAGGCAAGAGCAAGTAGTGACTGATTGTCAGACTTCTTTAGTGCAAAATAAGCTTCTGTGATCTAAACGCCGTTACAGACATATCGAATGCTAAGATGTAGTATGTGATGAAGGTTTGACCATGGCTGATACCATGTCGCTCAATTGACATCAAGTCAAGTAGTATTTCAGTAGTATAATGGCTTGCAAAGCCAACTGACCATAAATCAGTCATATAAAATTCACATAAAGTGAATAAATATATAATTTTAATTCCAGACCCGTTCCAGGGTAATTTGAGGTTGTAGGTAGGATACAGATAACATTATCCCACATTCCATGCTGTATTGGTTTGGTTAGTATAATGAATACTCCCATTAGGTAGTTGGACCATAGTCCTAATAAGTTGCAAGTATAAAACCCACACATCAGTAGGTATATTATCAAAGATAAACTTTGTCAGTCTGTAGAACAGGATCATCAATTGTATAAAACCTACATAGTAGGTATCAGAGGTGAACGTTCCCACCAAGTTTGTAGCTGGTGTTCTAAAGTCTAGAACATACATACATATAGGATCATGAATCCAATAAATGTTTCAAAACATTGTCCGTTGAACATATTTCACAATAAAGTGAATATAAAATCAATTCAGTATCCACTGCCAGAATAAGCATGTAGGTATGAATGAATGATACATAGGTATTGAATCCACAGTTAAGTGAATATAAATCAGTTCAGTAGTTTATTTGAGAAGAATAGGTAAGTATTTTGTCTACTCTGCCAGGATAGGTAAGTATGAACAATTCATACATAGATATAGTTATAAAAACATAGAATGTATTAAAATAATTTATACATTCCACTGCTGGGCATTTTATGAAACATTAGGATGATGCTTCTCTGCTTAAAGGAAAGGTAAGGCAAGAATTTTGGTAAAGGGAAGGGAGAGAACTACCTACCTAAACACAAACTAGGATCCCAAATAACTACCCCCACCTACTTTCCTAGATATTGTCCTAATTCCTATTACCTAGAATACCTATCCATCTAAACCTACCCCTACCTAACCTACTCCTACAATGTACCTAAACTGCCTATTTACCTAACCGCATAGCTGTGAATGAATTATGTAATTGCATGCTAAACCGACCTACAATCCTACATATATCTCATTAACCATACCTATCATATAAGAAATATTGGAAATTATATATATAAAAATGAATAGAACGGCGTTTGGCAAGTATGAAATATCATAAAAAAGGATTGTTAATTGAACAGGGAAAAACCTTGTCAATAAACAAAGTCTGAAGTGGACAAGATAATTAAATAAATGTAGAAATGGTAAAGTAAATAAAACACGATGTATATTTATTCAAGAATAAGTAAGTAAATGAATGCATCATGATTTGATGCAAGAATACCTTGTGTGTGGGTTTACCCATCCTTTAGAATCCTTGTAGTTGGCACTCCACCAGCTCTGCAAGACTCCACTGTCAGCATCCTCCACTCCACCATGTAAAAGAACAGCTGATCGTCAGGTCACCGCCCTCCGTCCTCCACAGGAACAACTGATGGCACCAACATCCCACCAAAGTAGGTCTCATGGTTGCCTCCCGGCTGCATACTCTCCTCTCCTCTCCTCTTTGGTGTGTACACTTTCACTGGTAAAAGTCAACTAAACTTCAAGTAAAACTAAACTTCCACTCAAACTAAAACTCCAGGTCAACTAAACTTCTCCCTGCTCGGTCCCAGCCGCTATTTTCTTCCACGGCGTCCTTCTACATCCCTCGCCCCCCTGGTCCCTCTCAAGTTCCCCCAGAATCCCCCCTTCTCGAGCCCCCCGACTGTTTTATCTTCCCTCTTATAGACCATTTTCGAGTTTTCGAGAGCCTTCCTTCCTACTTCTCTTGATAGTTCTCCCCTCCTCCTCCAGATGGCACCGTGTGTCATTCTCGTTCTATGTGTTGTCGAAACCTTTCTTCACAATATCTGCACACAATCCAAATACTCGACATTTGATTTTTATTAAGTAATTTTAAAATGCTTATCGTATAATATAATATGTGTAGATATACCAATACCACACAATAAAACAATTAACTTACCTCATAAAATATAATCTTTATATTTTTCAATCTGGCATAACACCTATAATTTACTTCAAATTGAAGTAATTTCAGTTCGATCTGGCTACAATATTAGTTCTCTACTCAATCAACACTAGATTGGCATTAGTTTCTCGTTTATAGTGATTCTCCTACCAATCTGATAGATGGCGTTACTTGTAATTTAAAACAAGCAGAAGCCACGTCCATTACACTTTTCAGTTACTGACAGTGAGTTTTCAGTCACTGACAGTAAGTTTTCAGTTACTGAAAGTGGGTTTTTAGTTACTGATGATGAGTTTTCAGTTACTGACAGTGAGTTTTCAGTCACTGACACTAAGTTTTCAGTTTCTGAAAGTGAGTTTTCAGTTACTGATAGTGAGTTTTCAGTCACTGACAGTATGTTTTCAGTTACTGAAAGTGGGTTTTTAGTTACTGATGATGAAATTTCAGTTACTGACAGTGAGTTTTCAGTTTCTGAAAGTGAGTTTTCAGTTACTGATAGTGAGTTTTCAGTCTCTGACAGTAAGTTTTTAGTTACTGAAAGTGGGTTTTCAGTTACTGATGATGAGTTTTCAGTAACTGACAGTGAGTTTTCAGTCACTGACAGTAAGTTTTCAGTTACTGAAAGTGGGTTTTCAGTTACTGAAAATGGGTTTTCAGTTACTGCTGATGAGTTTTCAGTTATTGACAGTGGGTTTATAGTCAATGACTGTGAGGTTTCAGTTACTGACAGTGGGGTTTCAGTTACTGACAGTGGTGTTTCAGTCACTGACAGTGAGTTTTCAATTACTGACTGTGTGTTTTCAGTCACTCACAGTGAGTTTTCAGTTACTGAAAGTAAGTTTTTAGTTACTGAAAGTGGGTTTTCAGTAACTCTGACAGTGGGGTTTCAGTCAGACTCAGACTGTGTGTTTTTAGTCACTCACAGTGAGTTTTCACTTACTGAAAGTGAGTTTTCAGTTACTGATGATGAGTTTTCAGTTACTGACAGTGAGTTTTAAGTCACTGAAAGTAAGTTTTTAGTTACTGAAAGTGGGTTTTCAGTAACTGATGATGAGTTTTCAGTTATTGAAAGTGGGTTTATAGTCAATGACTAAGTTTTCAGTAACTGACAGTGGGGTTTCAGTTACTGACAGTGGGGATTCAGTCACTGATAGTGAGTTTTCAGTTACTGACTGTGAGTTTTCAGTCACTGACAGTATGTTTTCTGTTACTGAAAGTGGGTTTTCAGTTACTGATGATGAGTTTTCAGTTACTGACAGTTAGTTTTCAGTCACTGACAGTAAGTTTTCAATTACTGAAAGTGGGTTTTCAGTTACTGATGATGAGTTTTCAGTTATTGACAGTGAGTTTATAGTCAATGACTGTGAGTTTTCAGTTACTGACAGTGGGGTTTCAGTAACAGACAGTGGGTTTTCAGTCACTGACAATGAGTTTCCATTTACTGACAGTAAGTTTTCAGTTACTGAAAGTGGGTTTTCAGTTACTGACAGTGGGATTTCAGTCACTGACAGTGAGTTTTCAATTACTGACTGTGTGTTTTCAGTCACTCACAGTGAGTTTTCAGTTACAGAAAGTGGGTTTTCAGTTACTGATGATGAGTTTTCAGTTACTGACAGTGGGTTTATAGTCAATGACTGTGAGTTTTCAGAAACTGACAGTGGGGTTTCAGTTACTGACAGTGGGGATTCAGTCACTGATAGTGAGTTTTCAGTTACTGACAGTGAGTTTTCAGTCACTGACAGTAAGTTTTCAGTTACTGAAAGTGGGTTTTCAGTTACTGATGATGAGTTTTCAGTTACTTATGATGACTTTTCAGTTACTGACATTAAGTTTTCAGTCACTGACAGTAAGTTTTCAGTTACTGAAAGTGGGTTTTTAGTTACTGATAGTGAGTTTTCAGTCACTGACAGTATGTTTTCAAATACTGAAAGTGGGTTTTTAGTTACTGCTGATGAGTTTTCAGTTATTGGCAGTGGGTTTATAGTCAATGACTGTGAGTTTTCAGTTACTGAAAGTGGGTTTTCAGTTACTGATGATGAGTTTTCAGTTACTGACTGTGAAATTTCTGTCACTGACAGTAAGTTTTCAGTTACTGAAAAAGGGGTTTTCAGTTACTGATGATGAGTTTTCAGTTACTGACTGTGGGGTTTCAGTTACTGAAAGTGGGGTTTAAGTCACTGACAGTGAGTTTTCAGTTACTGACTGTGAGTTTTCAGTCACTGACAGTAAGTTTTCAGTTACTTAAAGTGGGTTTTCAGTTAGTGATGATGAGTTTTCAGTTACTGACAGTAAGTTTTCAGTCACTGACAGTAAGTTTTCAGTAACTGAAACCGGGTTTTCAGTTACTGTTGATGAGTTTTCAGTTACTGATGATGACTTTTCAGTTACTGACAGTGATTTTTCAGTCACTGACAGTAAGTTTTCAGTAACTGAAACTGGGTTTTCAGTTACTAATGATGAGTTTTCAGTTACTGATGATGACTTTTCAGTTACTGACATTGAGTTTTCAGTCACTGACAGTATGTTTTCAAATACTGAAAGTGGGTTTTTAGTTACTGATGATGAGTTTTCAGTAACTGACAGTGAGTTTTCAGTCACTGACAGTAAGTTTTCAGTTACTGCTGATGAGTTTTCAGTTATTGACAGTGGGTTTTTAGTCAACGACTGTGAGATTTCAGTTACTGACAGTGGGGTTTCAGTTACTGACAGTGGTATTTCAGTCACTGACAGTGAGTTTTCAGTTACTGACTGTGTGTTTTCAGTCACTCACAGTGAGTTTTCAGTTACTGAATGTGAGTTTTCAGTTACTGATGATGAGTTTTCAGTTACTGACAGTGAGTTTTCAGTCACTGAAAGTAAGTTTTTAATTAGTAAGTCAGTAACTCTAACAGTGGGGTTTCAGTCAGACTCATACTGTGTGTTTTCAGTCACTGACAGTAAGTTTTCAGTTACTGAAAGTGGGTTTTCAGTTACTGATGATGAGTTTTCAGTTACTTATGATGACTATTCAGTTACTGACATTGAGTTTTCAGTCACTGACAGTAAGTTTTTAGTAACTGAAAGTGGGTTTTCAGTTACTGATGATGAGTTTTCAGTTACTTACAGTGAGTTTTCAGTCACTTACAGTAAGTCTTCAGTTTCTGAAAGTGAGTTTTCAGTTACTAATGATGAGTTTTCAGTTACTGATAGTGAGTTTTCAGTCACTGACAGTATGTTTTCAGTTACTGAAAGTGGGTTTTCAGTTACTAATGATGAGTTTTCAGTTACTGACAGTGAGTTTTCAGTCACTGACAGTAAGTTTTCAGTTACTGAAAGTGAGTTTTTAGTTACTGCTGATAAGTTTTCAGTTATTGACAGTGGGTTTTCAGTCACTGACAGTAAATTTTCAGTTACAGTAAGTGGGTTTTCAGTCACAGATAATGTTTTTCAGTAACTTACAGTGAGTTTTCAGTTTCTGACAGTGAGTTTTCAATCACAGACAATGTTTTTCAGAAACTAACAGTGAGTTTTTAGTTTCTGACAGTGGGTGTTCAGTCACTGACAGTAAGTTTTCAGTAACTGAAAGTGGGTTTTCAGTTATTAACAGCGAGTTTTCAGTCACTGACGGTATGTTTTCAGTTACTGAAAGTGGAGATATTAAAGAAAAAAGAGAAGTCAATTACCACAAATTTGTTATTTAAGGATATAAAACCCCAAAAAACTGATAAAAAATGGGCTAGAATCCCATTTTTAGGAAATATTTCCTATAAATGTGGAAGACTCCTTCAAGGTAAAATCCCGGCATTTTACACGCCAACAACACTGAAGAACTGTCTGACGCATAAATCGGATTCTGCACCGTTGAACAAAAGAAGCGGTATATACGAATTAACATGTAAAGACTGCAACAAGAAATACATCGGTCAGACTGGTAGGTCATTTGAAACCAGAACCAAGGAACACCTCAGAAGCTGGCGACTTAAAAAGAATGACTCGACTTTTGCTCAACATTTAATATCTGAAAATCATAATTTTGACCCAACGATAAATTTCAAAATTTTACAATTAGGCGAAAAAGGACGTAAATTGAATAACCTAGAAGCACTTGAAATCAATAAAATTGCATATAAAAATAGTGACATACTACTCAATGAACAGTTAGAATTAAACAATTCCCCCTTATTATTTTATTTTAAGGACATTTAATTTTCTATGACATATTCTAATTTATCAAATTAATTTTTAACATTAATCCAATTATTTTACCTAATTATAAACAAATATTTTTTATTTATTTAATAATCTGACATTAAAATATTTTTATTATTTTAATATATTAAACTGACATTTATAATTATATATTTCTTGACATTTAATTAGTAATTCTAATATTTATATTATATTTGACTTATCTATTCGAGGTACAAAACTTTTTTAAACTCCCCACTTAGGGGTAATTTCCCCACTGTAGGCATCCCGAAATCTTATGTTTTCCTACCGTCACAATAATATTGACTATTACTAATATATCAATTGTTGCACTTCGTTCGCTAAATATGAACAGTTTATTTAAAAGGTTTTATGTGTTGCGTATGATGTGTATAAAATCCCTGATGATGCTATAAGTTAGCGAAACCGGTAGGATTAAATTACATTAAGTGAAACAAGTACAAGTGTTTTAATAACTACATTATAAATATGGAGTTTCACCAAGTGCCGACAATCGCAAGTATAAATTATATACTGAAAGTGGGTTTTCAGTTACTGATGATGAGTTTTCAGTTACTGACAGTAAGTTTTCAGTTACTGAAAGTGGGTTTTCAGTTATTGACAGCGAGTTTTCAGTCACTGACAGTATGTTTTCAGTTACTGAAAGTGGGTTTTTAGTTACTGATGATGAAATTTCAGTTACTGACAGTGAGTTTTCAGTCACTGACAGTAAGTTTTCAGTTACTGAAAGTGGGTTTTCAGTTACTGCTGATGAGTTTTCAGTTATTGACAGAGGGTTTATAGTCAATGACTGTGAGGTTTCAGTTACTGACAGTGGGGTTTCAGTTACTGACAGTGGTGTTTCAGTCACTGACAGTGAGTTTTCAATTACTGACTGTGTGTTTTCAGTCACTCACAGTGAGTTTTCACTTACTGAAAGTGAGTTTTCAGTTACTGATGATGAGTTTTCAGTTACTGACAGTTAGTTTTCAGTCACTGACAGTTAGTTTTCAGTTACTGAAAGTGGGTTTTCAGTTACAGATGATGAGTTTTCAGTTATTGACAGTGGGTTTATAGTCAATAACTGTGAGTTTTCAGATACTGACAGTGGGGTTTCAGTAACAGACAGTGGGTTTTCAGTCACTGACATTGAGTTTCCAGTTACTGACAGTAAGTTTTCAGTTACTGAAAGTGG
Source organism: Scrobipalpa costella (assembly GCA_949820665.1). NCBI lineage: Eukaryota > Metazoa > Arthropoda > Insecta > Lepidoptera > Gelechiidae > Scrobipalpa > Scrobipalpa costella. The sequence goes on along the minus strand of OX463321.1, from coordinate 10,470,345 downwards.
GTTTTCAGTTACTGATGATGAGTTTTCAGTTACTGACTGTGAAATTTCTGTCACTGACAGTAAGATTTCAGTTACTGAAAAAGGAGTTTTCAGTTACTGATGATGAGTTTTCAGTTACTGACTGTGGGGTTTCAGTTACTGAAAGTGGGGTTTAAGTCACTGACAGTGAGTTTTCAGTTACTGACTGTGAGTTTTCAGTCACTGACAGTAAGTTTTCAGTTACTGAAAGTGGGTTTTCAGTTAGTGATGATGAGTTTTCAGTTACTGACAGTGAGTTTTCAGTCACTGACAGTAAGTTTTCAGTAACTGAAACCGGGTTCTCAGTTACTGATGATGAGTTTTCAGTTATTGAAAGTGGATTTATAGTCAATGACTGTGAGTTTTCAGTAACTGACAGTGGGGTTTCAGTAACTGACAGTGGGGATTCAGTCACTGATAGTGAGTTTTCAGTTACTGACTGTGAGTTTTCAGTCACAGACAGTAAGTTTTCAGTTACTGAAAGTATCTTTTCAGTTACTGAAGATGAGTTTTCAGTTACTGACAGTGAGTTTTCAGTCACTGACAGTAAGTTTTCAGTTACTGAAAGTGGGTTTTCAGTTACTGATGATGAGTTTTCAGTTACTTATGATGACTTTTCAGTTACTGACATTGAGTTTTCAGTCACTGACAGTAAGTTTTCAGTTACTGAAAGTGGGTTTTTAGTTACTGATGATGAGTTTTCAGTTACTGACAGTGAGATTTCAGTCACTGACAATAAGTTTTCAGTTTCTGAAAGTGTGTTTTCAGTTACTGATAATGAGTTTTCAGTCACTGACAGTATGTTTTCAAATACTGAAAGTGGGTTTTTAGTTACTGATGATGAGTTTTCAGTTACTGACTGTGAGTTTTCAGTCACTGATAGTAAGTTTTCAGTTATTGAAAGTGGGTTTTCAGTTAGTGATGATGAGTTTTCAGTTACTGAAGGTGAGTTTTCAGTTACTGATGATGAGTTTTCAGTTACTGACAGTGATTTTTCAGTCACTGAAAGTAAGTTTTTAGTTACTGAAAGTGGGTTTTCAGTAACTCTGACAGTGGGGTTTCAGTCAGACTCAGACTGTGTGATTTTAGTCACTCACAGTGAGTTTTCACTTACTGAAAGTGAGTTTTCAGTTACTGATGATGAGTTTTCAGTTACTGACAGTTAGTTTTCAGTCACTGACAGTTAGTTTTCAGTTACTGAAAGTGGGTTTTCAGTTACAGATGATGAGTTTTCAGTTATTGACAGTAGGTTTATAGTAATGGTTTTCAGTTACAGATGATGAGTTTTCAGTTATTGACAGTGAGTTTTCAGTCACTGACAGTAAGTTTTCAGTAACTGAAACCGGGTTCTCAGTTACTGATGATGAGTTTTCAGTTATTGAAAGTGGATTTATAGTCAATGACTGTGAGTTTTCAGTAACTGACAGTGGGGTTTCAGTAACTGACAAAGGGGATTCAGTCACTGATAGTGAGTTTTCATTTACTGACTGTGAGTTTTCAGTCACAGACAGTAAGTTTTCAGTTACTGAAAGTATCTTTTCAGTAACTGAAGATGAGTTTTCAGTTACTGACAGTGAGTTTTCAGTCACTGACAGTAAGTTTTCAGTTACTGAAAGTGGGTTTTCAGTTACTGATGATGAGTTTTCAGTTACTTATGATGACTTTTCAGTGACTGACATTGAGTTTTCAGTCACTGACAGTAAGTTTTCAGTTACTGAAAGTGGGTTTTTAGTTACTGATGATGAGTTTTCAGTTACTGACAATGAGTTTTCAGTCACTGACAATAAGTTTTCAGTTTCTGAAAGTGTGTTTTCAGTTACTGATATTGAGTTTTCAGTCACTGACAGTATGTTTTCAAATACTGAAAGTGGGTTTTTAGTTACTGATGATGAGTTTTCAGTTACTGACTGTGAGTTTTCAGTCACTGATAGTAAGTTTTCAGTTTCTGAAAGTGGGTTTTCAGTTAGTGATGATGAGTTTTCAGTTACTGACATTGAGTTTTCAGTCACTGACAGTAAGTTTTCAGTAACTAAAAGTGGGTTTTCAGTTACTGATGATGAGTTTTCAGTTACTGAAAGTTAGTTTTCAGTCACTGACAGTAAGTTTTCAGTTACTGAAAGTGGGTTTTCAGTTATTGACAGCGAGTTTTCAGTCACTGACAGTATGTTTTCAGTTAATGAAAGTGGGTTTTCAGTTTCTGATGATGAGTTTTCAGTTACTGACAGTGAGTTTTCATTCACTGACAGTAAGTTTTCAGTTACTGAAAGTGGGCTTTCAGTTACTGATGATGAGTTTTCAGGTATTGACAGTGGGTTTTCAGTCTCTGACAGTAAGTTTTCAGTTACTGAAAGTGGGTTTTTAGTTGCTGGTGATGAGTTTTCAGTTACTAATAGTGAGTTTTCAGTCACTGACAGTAAGTTTTCAGTTACTGAAAGTGGGTTTTCAGTTACTGACAGTGAGGTTTCAGTCACTGACAGTGAGTTTTTTAGTTACTGACTGTGTGTTTTCAGTCACTCACAGTGAGTTTTCAGTTACAGAAAGTGGGTTTTCAGTTACTGATGATTAGTTTTCAGTTACTGACAGTGAGGATTCAGTCACTGAAAGTAAGTTTTTAATTACTGAAAGTGGGTTTTCAGTAACTGATGATGAGTTTTCAGTTATTGAAAGTGGGTTTATAGTCAATGACTGTGAGTTTTCAGTAACTGACAGTGGGGTTTCAGTTACTGACAGTGGGGATTCAGTCACTGATAGTGAGTTTTCAGTTACTGACTGTGAGTTTTCAGTCACAGACAGTAAGTTTTTAGTTACTGAAAGTGGCTTTTCAGTTACTGAAGATGAGTTTTCCGTTACTAACAGTGAGTTTTCAGTTACTGACTGTGTGTTTTCAGTCACTCACAGTGAGTTTTCAGTTACTGAATGTGAGTTTTCATTTACTGATGATGAGTTTTCAGTTACTGACAGTGAGTTTTCAGTTACTGACAGTGAGTTTCCAGTCACTGAAAGTAAGTTTTTAGTTACTGAAAGTGGGTTTTCAGTAACTCTGACAGTGGGCTTCAGTCAGACTTAGACTGTGTGTTTTCAGTAACTGACAGTAAGTTTTCAGTTACTGAAAGTGGGTTTTCAGTTACTGATGATGAGTTTTCAGTTACTTATGATGACTATTCAGTTACTGACATTGAAATTTCAGTCACTGACAGTAAGTTTTTAGTTACTGAAAGTGGATTTTCAGTTACTGATGATGAGTTTTCAGTTACTAACAGTGAGTTTTCATTCAGTTACAGTAAGTTTTCAGTTTCAGAAAGTCAGTTTTCAGTTACTTATGATGAGTTTTCAGTTACTGATAGTGAGTTTTCAGTCACTGACAGTATGTTTTCAGTTTCTGAAAGTGGGTTTTCAGTTACTAATGATGAGTTTTCAGTTACTGACAGTGAGTTTTCAGTCACTGACAGTAACTTTTCAGTAACTGAAAGTGGGTTTTCAGTTACTGATGATGAGTTTTCAGTTATTGACAGTGAGTTTATATTCAATGACTGTGAGTTTTCAGTTACTGACAGTGGGGTTTCAGTAACAGACAGTGGGTTTTCAGTTACTGATGATGAGTTTTTAGTTACTGACTGTGAAATTTCTGTCACTGACAGTAAGTTTTCAGATACTGAAAAAGGGGTTTTCAGTTACTGATGATGAGTTTTCAGTTACTGACTGTGGGGTTTCAGTTACTGAAAGTGGCTTTTCAGTTACTGATGATGAGTTTTCAGTTACTGACAGTAAGTTTTCAGTTACTGACAGTGGGGTTTCAGTTACTGATTGTGGGGTTTCAGTTACTGAAAGTGAGTTTTCAGTTACTGACTGTGTGTTTTAAGTCACTCACAGTGAGTTTTCAGTTACAGAAAGTGGGTTTTCAGTTACTGATGATAAGTTTTCAGTTACTGACAGTGAGGTTTCAGTCATTGAAAGAAAGTTTTTAGTTACTGAAAGTGGGTTTTTAGTTACTGATGATGATTTTTCAGTTACTGACAGTGAGTTTTCAGTCACTGACAGTAAGTTTTCAGTTACTGAAAGTGGGTTTTCAGTTAGTGATGATGAGTTTTCAGTTACTGACAGTGAGTTTTCAGTCACTGACAGTAAGTTTTCAGTAATTGAAACCGGGTTTTCAGTTACTGATGATGAGTTTTCAGTTATTGAAAGTGGATTTATAGTCAATGTCTGTGAGTTTTCAGTAACTGACAGTGGGGTTTCAGTCACTGATAGTGTGTTTTCAGTTTTTCAGTCACAGACAGTTAGTTTTCAGTTACTGAAAGTGGCTTTTCAGTTACTGAAGATGAGTTTTCAGTTACTGACAGTGAGTTTTCAGTCACTGACAGTAAGTTTTCAGTAACTGAAAGTGGGTTTTCAGTTACTGATGATGAGTTTTCAGTTACTTATGATGACTTTTCAGTTACTGACATTGAGTTTTCAGTCACTGACAGTAAGATTTCAGTTACTGAAAGTGGGTTTTTATTTACTGATGATGAGTTTTCAGTTACTGACAGTGAGTTTTCAGTCACTGACAATAAGTTTTCAGTTTCTGAAAGTGTGTTTTCAGTTACTGATAATGAGTTTTCAGTCACTGACAGTATGTTTTCAAATACTGAAAGTGGGTTTTCAGTTAGTGATGATGAGTTTTCAGTTACTGAAAGTTAGTTTTCAGTCACTGACAGTAAGTTTTCAGTTACTGAAAGTGGGTTTTCAGTTATTGACAGCGAGATTTCAGTCACTGACAGTATGTTTTCAGTTACTGAAAGTGGGTTTTTAGTTACTGATGATGAGTTTTCAGTAATTGACAGTGAGTTTTCAGTCACTGACAGTAAGTTTTCAGTTACTGAAAGTGGGTTTTTAGTTACTGATGATGAGTTTTCAGTAATTGACAGTGAGTTTTCAGTCACTGACAGTAAGTTTTCAGTTACTGAAAGTGGGTTTTCAGTTACTGCTGATGAGTTTTCAGTTATTGACAGTGGGTTTATAGTCAATGACTGTGAGGTTTCAGTTACTGACAGTGGGGTTTCAGTTACTGACAGTGGTGTTTCAGTCACTGACAGTGAGTTTTCAATAACTGACTGTGTGTTTTCAGTCACTCACAGTGAGTTTTCAGTTACTGAATGTGAGTTTTTAGTTACTGATGATGAGTTTTCAGTTACTGACAGTGATTTTTCAGTCACTGAAAGTAAGTTTTTAGTTACTGAAAGTGGGTTTTCGGTAACTGATGATGAGTTTTCAGTTATTGAAAGTGGGTTTATAGTCAATGACTGTAAGTTTTCAGTAACTGACAGTGGGGTTTCAGTTACTGACAGTGGGGATTCAGTCACTGATAGTGGGTTTTCAGTTACTGACTGTGAGTTTTCAGTCACTGACAGTATGTTTTCAGTTACTGAAAGTGGGTTTTCAGTTACTGATGATGAGTTTTCAGTTACTGACAGTTAGTTTTCAGTCACTAACAGTAAGGTTTCAGTTACTGAAATTGGGTTTTCAGTTACTGATGATGAGTTTTCAGTTATTGACAGTGTGTTTATAGTCAATGACTGTGAGTTTTCAGTTACTGACAGTGGGGTTTCAGAAACAGACAGTGGGTTTTCATTCACTGACAATGAGTTTCCAGTTACTGACAGTAAGTTTTCAGTTACTGAAAGTGGGTTTTCAGTTACTGATGATGATTTTTCAGTTACTGACTGTGAAATTTCTGTCACTGACAGTAAGTTTTCAGTTACTGAAAAAGGGGTTTTCAGTTACTGATGATGAGTTTTCAGTTACTGACTGTGGGTTTTCAGTTACTGAAAGTGGGGTTTAAGTCACTGACAGTGAGTTTTCAGTTACTGGCTGTGAGTTTTCAGTCACTGACAATAAGTTTTCAATTACTGAAAGTGGGTCTTCAGTTAGTGATGATGAGTTTTCAGTTACTGACAGTGAGTTTTCAGTCACAGACAGTAAGTTTTCAGTAACTGAAACCGGGTTTTCAGTTACTGCTGATGAGTTTTCAGTTATTGAAAGTGGATTTATAGTCAATGACTGTGAGTTTTCAGTAACTGACAGTGGGGTTTCAGTAACTGACAGTGGGGATTCAGTCACTGATAGTTAGTTTTCAGTTATTGACTGTGAGTTTTCAGTCACATAAAGTAAGTTTTCAGTTACTGAAATTGGCTTTTCAGTTTCGTTACTGATGATGAGTTTTCAGTTACTTATGATGACTTTTCAGTTACTGACATTGAGTTTTCAGTCACTGATAGTAAGTTTTCAGTTACTGAAAGTGGGTTTTTAGTTACTGATGATGAGTTTTCAGTTACTGACAGTGAGTTTTCAGTCACTGACAATAAGTTTTCAGTTTCTGAAAGTGTGTTTTCAGTTACTGATAATGAGTTTACAGTCACTGACAGTATGTTTTCAAATACTGAAAGTGGGTTTTTAGTTACTGATGATGAGTTTTCAGTTACTGACTGTGAGTTTTCAGTCAGCGACAGTAAGTTTTCAGTTACTGAAAGCGGGTTTTTAGTTAGTGATGATGAGTTTTCAGTTACTGACAGTGAGTTTTCAGTCTCTGACAGTAAGTTTTCAGTTACTGAAACTGGGTTTTTAGTTACTGGTAATGAGTTTTCAGTTACTGATGATGACTTTTCAGTTACTGACAGTGAGTTTTCAGTCACTGACAGTAAGTTTTCAGTAACTGAAACTGGGTTTTCAGTTACTAATGTTGAGTTTTCAGTAACTGATGATGACTTTTAAGTTACTGACATTGAGTTTTCAGTCACTGACAGTAAATTTTCAGTAACTGAAAGTGGGTTTTCAGTTACTGATGATGAGTTTTCAGTTACTGAAAGTGGGTTTTTAGTTATTGGCCGCGAGTTTTCAGTCACTGACAGTATGTTTTCAGTTACTGAATGTGGGTTTTCAGTTTCTGATGATGTGTTTTCAGTTACTGACAGTGAGTTTTCATTCACTGACAGTAAGTTTTCAGTTACTGAAAGTGGGTTTTCAGTTACTGATGCTGAGTTTTCAGATATTGACAGTGGGTTTTCAGTCTCTGACAGTAAGTTTTCAGTTACTGAAAGTGGGTTTTCAGTTGCTGGTGATGAGTTTTCAGTTACTAACAGTGAGTTTTCAGTCACTGACAGTAAGTTTTCAGTTACTGAAAGTGGGTGATCAGTTACTGACAGTGGGGTTTCAGTCACTGACAGTGAGTTTTCAGTTACTGACTGTGTGTTTTCAGTCACTCACAGTGAGTTTTCAGTTACAGAAAGTGGGTTTTCAGTTACTGATGATGAGTTTTCAGTTACTGACAGTGAGGATTCAGTCACTGAAAGTAAGTTTTTAATTACTGAAAGTGGGTTTTCAGTAACTGATGATGAGTTTTCAGTTATTGAAAGTGGGTTTATAGTCAATGACTGTGAGTTTTCAGGAACTGACAGTGGGGTTTCAGTTACTGACAGTGGGGATTCAGTCACTGATAGTGAGTTTTCAGTTACTGACTGTGAGTTTTCAGTCACAGACAGTAAGTGGTCAGTTACTGAAAGTGGCTTTTCAGTTACTGAAGATGAGTTTTCCGTTACTAACAGTGAGTTTCCAGTCACTGACAGTAAGTTTTCAGTTACTGAAAGTGGGTTTTCAGTTACTGATGATGAGTTTTCAGTTACTTATGATGACTTTTCAGTTACTGACATTGAGTTTTCAGTCACTGACAGTAAGATTTCAGTTACTGAAAGTGGGTTTTTATTTACTGATGATGAGTTTTCAGTTACTGACAGTGAGTTTTCAGTCACTGACAGTAAGTTTTCAGTTACTGAAAGTGGGTTTTCAGTTACTGATTATGAGTTTTCAGTCACTGACAGTATGTTTTCAAATACTGAAAGTGGGTTTTCAGTTAGTGATGATGAGTTTTCAGTTACTGAAAGTTAGTTTTCAGTCACTGACAGTAAGTTTTCAGTTACTGAAAGTGGGTTTTCAGTTATTGACAGCGAGATTTTAGTCACTGACAGTATGTTTTCAGTTACTGAAAGTGGGTTTTTAGTTACTGATGATGAGTTTTCAGTAATTGACAGTGAGTTTTCAGTCACTGACAGTAAGTTTTCAGTTACTGAAAGTGGGTTTTTAGTTACTGATGATGAGTTTTCAGTAATTGACAGTGAGTTTTCAGTCACTGACAGTAAGTTTTCAGTTACTGAAAGTGGGTTTTCAGTTACTGCTGATGAGTTTTCAGTTATTGACAGTGGGTTTATAGTCAATGACTGTGAGGTTTCAGTAACTGACAGTGGGGTTTCAGTTACTGACAGTGGTGTTTCAGTCACTGACAGTGAGTTTTCAATAACTGACTGTGTGTTTTCAGTCACTCACAGTGAGTTTTCAGTTACTGAATGTGAGTTTTCAGTTACTGATGATGAGTTTTCAGTTACTGACAGTGATTTTTCAGTCACTGAAAGTAAGTTTTTAGTTACTGAAAGTGGATTTTCAGTAACTCTGACAGTGGGGTTTCAGTCAGACTCAGACTGTGTGTTTTTAGTCACTCACAGTGAGTTTTCACTCACTGAAAGTGAGTTTTCAGTTACTGATGATGAGTTTTCAGTTATTGAAAGTGGGTTTATAGTCAATGACTGTAAGTTTTCAGTAACTGACAGTGGGGTTTCAGTTACTGACAGTGGGGATTCAGTCACTGATAGTGGGTTTTCAGTTACTGACTGTGAGTTTTCAGTCACTGACAGTATGTTTTCAGTTACTGAAAGTGGGTTTTCAGTAACTGATGATGAGTTTTCAGTTACTGACAGTTAGTTTTCAGTCACTGACAGTAAGTTTTCAGTTACTGAAAGTGGGTTTTCAGTTACTGATGATGAGTTTTCAGTTATTGACAGTGGGTTTATAGTCAATGACTGTGAGTTTTCAGTTACTGACAGTGGGGTTTCAGAAACAGACAGTGGGTTTTCATTCACTGACAATGAGTTTCCAGTTACTGACAGTAAGTTTTCAGTTACTGAAAGTGGGTTTTCAGTTACTGATGATGAGTTTTCAGTTACTGACTGTGAAATTTCTGTCACTGACAGTAAGTTTTCAGTTACTGAAAAAGGGGTTTTCAGTTACTGATGATGAGTTTTCAGTTACTGACTGTGGGGTTTCAGTTACTGAAAGTGGGGTTTAAGTCACTGACAGTGAGTTTTCAGTTACTGACTGTGAGTTTTCAGTCACTGACAGTAAGTTTTCAATTACTGAAAGTGGGTCTTCAGTTAGTGATGATGAGTTTTCAGTTACTGACAGTGAGTTTTCAGTCACTGACAGTAAGTTTTCAGTAACTGAAACCGGGTTTTCAGTTACTGATGATGAGTTTTCAGTTATTGAAAGTGGATTTATAGTCAATGACTGTGAGTTTTCAGTAACTGACAGTGGGGTTTCAGTAACTGACAGTGGGGATTCAGTCACTGATAGTGAGTTTTCAGTTATTGACTGTGAGTTTTCAGTCACATACAGTAAGTTTTCAGTTACTGAAATTAGCTTTTCAGTTACTGAAGATGAGTTTTCCGTTACTGAAGATGAGTTTTCAGTTACTGACAGTGAGTTTTTAGTCACTGACAGTAAGTTTTCAGTTACTGAAAGTGGGTTTTCAGTTACTGATGATGAGTTTTCAGTTACTTATGATGACTTTTCAGTTACTGACATTGAGTTTTCAGTCACTTATAGTAAGTTTTCAGTTACTGAAAGTGGGTTTTTAGTTACTGATGATGAGTTTTCAGTTACTGACAGTGAGTTTTCAGTCACTGACAATAAGTTTTCAGTTTCTGAAAGTGTGTTTTCAGTTACTGATAATGAGTTTACAGTCACTGACAGTATGTTTTCAAATACTGAAAGTGGGTTTTTAGTTACTGATGATGAGTTTTCAGTTACTGACTGTGAGTTTTCAGTCAGCGACAGTAAGTTTTCAGTTACTGAAAGTGGGTTTTCAGTTAGTGATGATGAGTTTTCAGTTACTGACAGTGAGTTTTCAGTCACTGACAGTAAGTTTTCAGTTACTGAAACTGGGTTTTCAGTTACTGGTGATGAGTTTTCAGTTACTGATGATGACTTTTCAGTTACTGACAGTGAGTTTTCAGTCACTGAGAGTAAGTTTTCAGTAACTGAAACTGGGTTTTCAGTTACTAATAATGAGTTTTCAGTTACTAATGATGAGTTTTAAGTTACTGACATTGAGTTTTCAGTCACTGACAGTAAATTTTCAGTAACTGAAAGTGGGTTTTCAGTTACTGAGGATGAGTTTTCAGTTACTGAAAGTGGGTTTTTAGTTATTGGCAGCGAGTTTTCAGTCACTGACAGTATGTTTTCAGTTACTGAAAGTGGGTTTTCAGTTTCTGATGATGTGTTTTCAGTTACTGACAGTGAGTTTTCATTCACTGACAGTAAGTTTTCAGTTACTGAAAGTGGGTTTTCAGTTACTGATGATGAGTTTTCAGGTATTGACAGTGGGTTTTCAGTCTCTGACAGTAAGTTTTCAGTTACTGAAAGTGGGTTTTCAGTTGCTGGTGATGAGTTTTCAGTTACTAACAGTGAGTTTTCAGTCACTGACAGTAAGTTTTCAGTAACTGAAAGTGGGAGATCAGTTACTGACAGTGGGGTTTCAGTCACTGACAGTGAGTTTTCAGTTACTGACTGTGTGTTTTCAGTCACTCACAGTGAGTTTTCAGTTACAGAAAGTGGGTTTTCAGTTACTGATGATGAGTTTTCAGTTACTGACAGTGAGGATTCAGTCACTGAAAGTAAGTTTTTAATTACTGAAAAAGGGTTTTCAGTAACTGATGATGAGTTTTCAGTTATTGAAAGTGGGTTTATAGTCAATGACTGTGAGTTTTCAGTAACTGACAGTGGGGTTTCAGTTACTGACAGTGGGGATTCAGTCACTGATAGTGAGTTTTCAAATACTGACTGTGAGTTTTCAGTCACAGATAGTAAGTTTTCAGTTACTGAAAGTGGCTTTTCAGTTACTGAAGATGAGTTTTCCGTTACTAAAAGTGAGTTTTCAGTCACTGACAGTAAGTTTTCAGTTACTGAAAGTGGGTTGTCAGTTACTGATGATGAGTTTTCAGTTACTTATGATGACTTTTCAGTTACTGACAATGAGTTTTCAGTCACTGACAGTAAGTTTTCAGTTACTGAAAGTGGATTTTTAGTTACTGATGATGAGTTTTCAGTTACAGACAGTGAGTTTTCAGTCACTGACAATAAGATTTCAGTTTCTGAAAGTGTGTTTTCAGTTACTGATAGTGAGTTTTCAGTCACCGACAGTATGTTTTCAAATACGGAAAGTGGGTTTTTAGTTACTGATGATGAGTTTTTAGTAACTGACAGTGAGTTTTCAGTCACTGACAGTAAGTTTTCAGTTACTGAAAGTGGGTTTTCAGTTACTGCTGATGAGTTTTCAGTTATTGACAGTGGGTTTATAGTCAATGACTGTGAGTTTACAGTTACTGACAGTGGGGTTTCAGTTACTGACAGTGGTGTTGCAGTCACTGACAATGAGTTTTGAGAAAGTCAGATTTTAGTTACTGAAAGTGGGTTTTCAGTTACTGATGATGAGTTTTCAGTTACTAACAGTGAGTTTTCAGTCACTGACAATAAGTTTTCAGTTTCTGAAAGTGTGTTTTCAGTTACTGATAATGAGTTTACAGTCACTGACAGTATGTTTTCAAATACTGAAAGTGGGTTTTTAGTTACTGATGATGAGTTTTCAGTTACTGACTGTGAGTTTTCAGTCAGCGACAGTAAGTTTTCAGTTACTGAAAGCGGGTTTTTAGTTAGTGATGATGAGTTTTCAGTTACTGACAGTGAGTTTTCAGTCTCTGACAGTAAGTTTTCAGTTACTGAAACTGGGTTTTTAGTTACTGGTAATGAGTTTTCAGTTACTGATGATGACTTTTCAGTTACTGACAGTGAGTTTTCAGTCACTGACAGTAAGTTTTCAGTAACTGAAACTGGGTTTTCAGTTACTAATGTTGAGTTTTCAGTAACTGATGATGACTTTTAAGTTACTGACATTGAGTTTTCAGTCACTGACAGTAAATTTTCAGTAACTGAAAGTGGGTTTTCAGTTACTGATGATGAGTTTTCAGTTACTGAAAGTGGGTTTTTAGTTATTGGCCGCGAGTTTTCAGTCACTGACAGTATGTTTTCAGTTACTGAATGTGGGTTTTCAGTTTCTGATGATGTGTTTTCAGTTACTGACAGTGAGTTTTCATTCACTGACAGTAAGTTTTCAGTTACTGAAAGTGGGTTTTCAGTTACTGATGCTGAGTTTTCAGATATTGACAGTGGGTTTTCAGTCTCTGACAGTAAGTTTTCAGTTACTGAAAGTGGGTTTTCAGTTGCTGGTGATGAGTTTTCAGTTACTAACAGTGAGTTTTCAGTCACTGACAGTAAGTTTTCAGTTACTGAAAGTGGGTGATCAGTTACTGACAGTGGGGTTTCAGTCACTGACAGTGAGTTTTCAGTTACTGACTGTGTGTTTTCAGTCACTCACAGTGAGTTTTCAGTTACAGAAAGTGGGTTTTCAGTTACTGATGATGAGTTTTCAGTTACTGACAGTGAGGATTCAGTCACTGAAAGTAAGTTTTTAATTACTGAAAGTGGGTTTTCAGTAACTGATGATGAGTTTTCAGTTATTGAAAGTGGGTTTATAGTCAATGACTGTGAGTTTTCAGGAACTGACAGTGGGGTTTCAGTTACTGACAGTGGGGATTCAGTCACTGATAGTGAGTTTTCAGTTACTGACTGTGAGTTTTCAGTCACAGACAGTAAGTGGTCAGTTACTGAAAGTGGCTTTTCAGTTACTGATGATGAGTTTTCAGTTACTGAAAGTGGGTTTTTAGTTATTGGCCGCGAGTTTTCAGTCACTGACAGTATGTTTTCAGTTACTGAATGTGGGTTTTCAGTTTCTGATGATGTGTTTTCAGTTACTGACAGTGAGTTTTCATTCACTGACAGTAAGTTTTCAGTTACTGAAAGTGGGTTTTCAGTTACTGATGCTGAGTTTTCAGATATTGACAGTGGGTTTTCAGTCTCTGACAGTAAGTTTTCAGTTACTGAAAGTGGGTTTTCAGTTGCTGGTGATGAGTTTTCAGTTACTAACAGTGAGTTTTCAGTCACTGACAGTAAGTTTTCAGTTACTGAAAGTGGGTGATCAGTTACTGACAGTGGGGTTTCAGTCACTGACAGTGAGTTTTCAGTTACTGACTGTGTGTTTTCAGTCACTCACAGTGAGTTTTCAGTTACAGAAAGTGGGTTTTCAGTTACTGATGATGAGTTTTCAGTTACTGACAGTGAGGATTCAGTCACTGAAAGTAAGTTTTTAATTACTGAAAGTGGGTTTTCAGTAACTGATGATGAGTTTTCAGTTATTGAAAGTGGGTTTATAGTCAATGACTGTGAGTTTTCAGGAACTGACAGTGGGGTTTCAGTTACTGACAGTGGGGATTCAGTCACTGATAGTGAGTTTTCAGTTACTGACTGTGAGTTTTCAGTCACAGACAGTAAGTGGTCAGTTACTGAAAGTGGCTTTTCAGTTACTGAAGATGAGTTTTCCGTTACTAACAGTGAGTTTCCAGTCACTGACAGTAAGTTTTCAGTTACTGAAAGTGGGTTTTCAGTTACTGATGATGAGTTTTCAGTTACTTATGATGACTTTTCAGTTACTGACATTGAGTTTTCAGTCACTGACAGTAAGATTTCAGTTACTGAAAGTGGGTTTTTATTTACTGATGATGAGTTTTCAGTTACTGACAGTGAGTTTTCAGTCACTGACAGTAAGTTTTCAGTTACTGAAAGTGGGTTTTCAGTTACTGATTATGAGTTTTCAGTCACTGACAGTATGTTTTCAAATACTGAAAGTGGGTTTTCAGTTAGTGATGATGAGTTTTCAGTTACTGAAAGTTAGTTTTCAGTCACTGACAGTAAGTTTTCAGTTACTGAAAGTGGGTTTTCAGTTATTGACAGCGAGATTTTAGTCACTGACAGTATGTTTTCAGTTACTGAAAGTGGGTTTTTAGTTACTGATGATGAGTTTTCAGTAATTGACAGTGAGTTTTCAGTCACTGACAGTAAGTTTTCAGTTACTGAAAGTGGGTTTTTAGTTACTGATGATGAGTTTTCAGTAATTGACAGTGAGTTTTCAGTCACTGACAGTAAGTTTTCAGTTACTGAAAGTGGGTTTTCAGTTACTGCTGATGAGTTTTCAGTTATTGACAGTGGGTTTATAGTCAATGACTGTGAGGTTTCAGTAACTGACAGTGGGGTTTCAGTTACTGACAGTGGTGTTTCAGTCACTGACAGTGAGTTTTCAATAACTGACTGTGTGTTTTCAGTCACTCACAGTGAGTTTTCAGTTACTGAATGTGAGTTTTCAGTTACTGATGATGAGTTTTCAGTTACTGACAGTGATTTTTCAGTCACTGAAAGTAAGTTTTTAGTTACTGAAAGTGGATTTTCAGTAACTCTGACAGTGGGGTTTCAGTCAGACTCAGACTGTGTGTTTTTAGTCACTCACAGTGAGTTTTCACTCACTGAAAGTGAGTTTTCAGTTACTGATGATGAGTTTTCAGTTATTGAAAGTGGGTTTATAGTCAATGACTGTAAGTTTTCAGTAACTGACAGTGGGGTTTCAGTTACTGACAGTGGGGATTCAGTCACTGATAGTGGGTTTTCAGTTACTGACTGTGAGTTTTCAGTCACTGACAGTATGTTTTCAGTTACTGAAAGTGGGTTTTCAGTAACTGATGATGAGTTTTCAGTTACTGACAGTTAGTTTTCAGTCACTGACAGTAAGTTTTCAGTTACTGAAAGTGGGTTTTCAGTTACTGATGATGAGTTTTCAGTTATTGACAGTGGGTTTATAGTCAATGACTGTGAGTTTTCAGTTACTGACAGTGGGGTTTCAGAAACAGACAGTGGGTTTTCATTCACTGACAATGAGTTTCCAGTTACTGACAGTAAGTTTTCAGTTACTGAAAGTGGGTTTTCAGTTACTGATGATGAGTTTTCAGTTACTGACTGTGAAATTTCTGTCACTGACAGTAAGTTTTCAGTTACTGAAAAAGGGGTTTTCAGTTACTGATGATGAGTTTTCAGTTACTGACTGTGGGGTTTCAGTTACTGAAAGTGGGGTTTAAGTCACTGACAGTGAGTTTTCAGTTACTGACTGTGAGTTTTCAGTCACTGACAGTAAGTTTTCAATTACTGAAAGTGGGTCTTCAGTTAGTGATGATGAGTTTTCAGTTACTGACAGTGAGTTTTCAGTCACTGACAGTAAGTTTTCAGTAACTGAAACCGGGTTTTCAGTTACTGATGATGAGTTTTCAGTTATTGAAAGTGGATTTATAGTCAATGACTGTGAGTTTTCAGTAACTGACAGTGGGGTTTCAGTAACTGACAGTGGGGATTCAGTCACTGATAGTGAGTTTTCAGTTATTGACTGTGAGTTTTCAGTCACATACAGTAAGTTTTCAGTTACTGAAATTAGCTTTTCAGTTACTGAAGATGAGTTTTCCGTTACTGAAGATGAGTTTTCAGTTACTGACAGTGAGTTTTTAGTCACTGACAGTAAGTTTTCAGTTACTGAAAGTGGGTTTTCAGTTACTGATGATGAGTTTTCAGTTACTTATGATGACTTTTCAGTTACTGACATTGAGTTTTCAGTCACTTATAGTAAGTTTTCAGTTACTGAAAGTGGGTTTTTAGTTACTGATGATGAGTTTTCAGTTACTGACAGTGAGTTTTCAGTCACTGACAATAAGTTTTCAGTTTCTGAAAGTGTGTTTTCAGTTACTGATAATGAGTTTACAGTCACTGACAGTATGTTTTCAAATACTGAAAGTGGGTTTTTAGTTACTGATGATGAGTTTTCAGTTACTGACTGTGAGTTTTCAGTCAGCGACAGTAAGTTTTCAGTTACTGAAAGTGGGTTTTCAGTTAGTGATGATGAGTTTTCAGTTACTGACAGTGAGTTTTCAGTCACTGACAGTAAGTTTTCAGTTACTGAAACTGGGTTTTCAGTTACTGGTGATGAGTTTTCAGTTACTGATGATGACTTTTCAGTTACTGACAGTGAGTTTTCAGTCACTGAGAGTAAGTTTTCAGTAACTGAAACTGGGTTTTCAGTTACTAATAATGAGTTTTCAGTTACTAATGATGAGTTTTAAGTTACTGACATTGAGTTTTCAGTCACTGACAGTAAATTTTCAGTAACTGAAAGTGGGTTTTCAGTTACTGAGGATGAGTTTTCAGTTACTGAAAGTGGGTTTTTAGTTATTGGCAGCGAGTTTTCAGTCACTGACAGTATGTTTTCAGTTACTGAAAGTGGGTTTTCAGTTTCTGATGATGTGTTTTCAGTTACTGACAGTGAGTTTTCATTCACTGACAGTAAGTTTTCAGTTACTGAAAGTGGGTTTTCAGTTACTGATGATGAGTTTTCAGGTATTGACAGTGGGTTTTCAGTCTCTGACAGTAAGTTTTCAGTTACTGAAAGTGGGTTTTCAGTTGCTGGTGATGAGTTTTCAGTTACTAACAGTGAGTTTTCAGTCACTGACAGTAAGTTTTCAGTAACTGAAAGTGGGAGATCAGTTACTGACAGTGGGGTTTCAGTCACTGACAGTGAGTTTTCAGTTACTGACTGTGTGTTTTCAGTCACTCACAGTGAGTTTTCAGTTACAGAAAGTGGGTTTTCAGTTACTGATGATGAGTTTTCAGTTACTGACAGTGAGGATTCAGTCACTGAAAGTAAGTTTTTAATTACTGAAAAAGGGTTTTCAGTAACTGATGATGAGTTTTCAGTTATTGAAAGTGGGTTTATAGTCAATGACTGTGAGTTTTCAGTAACTGACAGTGGGGTTTCAGTTACTGACAGTGGGGATTCAGTCACTGATAGTGAGTTTTCAAATACTGACTGTGAGTTTTCAGTCACAGATAGTAAGTTTTCAGTTACTGAAAGTGGCTTTTCAGTTACTGAAGATGAGTTTTCCGTTACTAAAAGTGAGTTTTCAGTCACTGACAGTAAGTTTTCAGTTACTGAAAGTGGGTTGTCAGTTACTGATGATGAGTTTTCAGTTACTTATGATGACTTTTCAGTTACTGACAATGAGTTTTCAGTCACTGACAGTAAGTTTTCAGTTACTGAAAGTGGATTTTTAGTTACTGATGATGAGTTTTCAGTTACAGACAGTGAGTTTTCAGTCACTGACAATAAGATTTCAGTTTCTGAAAGTGTGTTTTCAGTTACTGATAGTGAGTTTTCAGTCACCGACAGTATGTTTTCAAATACGGAAAGTGGGTTTTTAGTTACTGATGATGAGTTTTTAGTAACTGACAGTGAGTTTTCAGTCACTGACAGTAAGTTTTCAGTTACTGAAAGTGGGTTTTCAGTTACTGCTGATGAGTTTTCAGTTATTGACAGTGGGTTTATAGTCAATGACTGTGAGTTTACAGTTACTGACAGTGGGGTTTCAGTTACTGACAGTGGTGTTGCAGTCACTGACAATGAGTTTTGAGAAAGTCAGATTTTAGTTACTGAAAGTGGGTTTTCAGTTACTGATGATGAGTTTTCAGTTACTAACAGTGAGTTTTCAGTCACTGACAATAAGTTTTCAGTTTCTGAAAGTGTGTTTTCAGTTACTGATAATGAGTTTACAGTCACTGACAGTATGTTTTCAAATACTGAAAGTGGGTTTTTAGTTACTGATGATGAGTTTTCAGTTACTGACTGTGAGTTTTCAGTCAGCGACAGTAAGTTTTCAGTTACTGAAAGCGGGTTTTTAGTTAGTGATGATGAGTTTTCAGTTACTGACAGTGAGTTTTCAGTCTCTGACAGTAAGTTTTCAGTTACTGAAACTGGGTTTTTAGTTACTGGTAATGAGTTTTCAGTTACTGATGATGACTTTTCAGTTACTGACAGTGAGTTTTCAGTCACTGACAGTAAGTTTTCAGTAACTGAAACTGGGTTTTCAGTTACTAATGTTGAGTTTTCAGTAACTGATGATGACTTTTAAGTTACTGACATTGAGTTTTCAGTCACTGACAGTAAATTTTCAGTAACTGAAAGTGGGTTTTCAGTTACTGATGATGAGTTTTCAGTTACTGAAAGTGGGTTTTTAGTTATTGGCCGCGAGTTTTCAGTCACTGACAGTATGTTTTCAGTTACTGAATGTGGGTTTTCAGTTTCTGATGATGTGTTTTCAGTTACTGACAGTGAGTTTTCATTCACTGACAGTAAGTTTTCAGTTACTGAAAGTGGGTTTTCAGTTACTGATGCTGAGTTTTCAGATATTGACAGTGGGTTTTCAGTCTCTGACAGTAAGTTTTCAGTTACTGAAAGTGGGTTTTCAGTTGCTGGTGATGAGTTTTCAGTTACTAACAGTGAGTTTTCAGTCACTGACAGTAAGTTTTCAGTTACTGAAAGTGGGTGATCAGTTACTGACAGTGGGGTTTCAGTCACTGACAGTGAGTTTTCAGTTACTGACTGTGTGTTTTCAGTCACTCACAGTGAGTTTTCAGTTACAGAAAGTGGGTTTTCAGTTACTGATGATGAGTTTTCAGTTACTGACAGTGAGGATTCAGTCACTGAAAGTAAGTTTTTAATTACTGAAAGTGGGTTTTCAGTAACTGATGATGAGTTTTCAGTTATTGAAAGTGGGTTTATAGTCAATGACTGTGAGTTTTCAGGAACTGACAGTGGGGTTTCAGTTACTGACAGTGGGGATTCAGTCACTGATAGTGAGTTTTCAGTTACTGACTGTGAGTTTTCAGTCACAGACAGTAAGTGGTCAGTTACTGAAAGTGGCTTTTCAGTTACTGAAGATGAGTTTTCCGTTACTAACAGTGAGTTTCCAGTCACTGACAGTAAGTTTTCAGTTACTGAAAGTGGGTTTTCAGTTACTGATGATGAGTTTTCAGTTACTTATGATGACTTTTCAGTTACTGACATTGAGTTTTCAGTCACTGACAGTAAGATTTCAGTTACTGAAAGTGGGTTTTTATTTACTGATGATGAGTTTTCAGTTACTGACAGTGAGTTTTCAGTCACTGACAGTAAGTTTTCAGTTACTGAAAGTGGGTTTTCAGTTACTGATTATGAGTTTTCAGTCACTGACAGTATGTTTTCAAATACTGAAAGTGGGTTTTCAGTTAGTGATGATGAGTTTTCAGTTACTGAAAGTTAGTTTTCAGTCACTGACAGTAAGTTTTCAGTTACTGAAAGTGGGTTTTCAGTTATTGACAGCGAGATTTTAGTCACTGACAGTATGTTTTCAGTTACTGAAAGTGGGTTTTTAGTTACTGATGATGAGTTTTCAGTAATTGACAGTGAGTTTTCAGTCACTGACAGTAAGTTTTCAGTTACTGAAAGTGGGTTTTTAGTTACTGATGATGAGTTTTCAGTAATTGACAGTGAGTTTTCAGTCACTGACAGTAAGTTTTCAGTTACTGAAAGTGGGTTTTCAGTTACTGCTGATGAGTTTTCAGTTATTGACAGTGGGTTTATAGTCAATGACTGTGAGGTTTCAGTAACTGACAGTGGGGTTTCAGTTACTGACAGTGGTGTTTCAGTCACTGACAGTGAGTTTTCAATAACTGACTGTGTGTTTTCAGTCACTCACAGTGAGTTTTCAGTTACTGAATGTGAGTTTTCAGTTACTGATGATGAGTTTTCAGTTACTGACAGTGATTTTTCAGTCACTGAAAGTAAGTTTTTAGTTACTGAAAGTGGATTTTCAGTAACTCTGACAGTGGGGTTTCAGTCAGACTCAGACTGTGTGTTTTTAGTCACTCACAGTGAGTTTTCACTCACTGAAAGTGAGTTTTCAGTTACTGATGATGAGTTTTCAGTTATTGAAAGTGGGTTTATAGTCAATGACTGTAAGTTTTCAGTAACTGACAGTGGGGTTTCAGTTACTGACAGTGGGGATTCAGTCACTGATAGTGGGTTTTCAGTTACTGACTGTGAGTTTTCAGTCACTGACAGTATGTTTTCAGTTACTGAAAGTGGGTTTTCAGTAACTGATGATGAGTTTTCAGTTACTGACAGTTAGTTTTCAGTCACTGACAGTAAGTTTTCAGTTACTGAAAGTGGGTTTTCAGTTACTGATGATGAGTTTTCAGTTATTGACAGTGGGTTTATAGTCAATGACTGTGAGTTTTCAGTTACTGACAGTGGGGTTTCAGAAACAGACAGTGGGTTTTCATTCACTGACAATGAGTTTCCAGTTACTGACAGTAAGTTTTCAGTTACTGAAAGTGGGTTTTCAGTTACTGATGATGAGTTTTCAGTTACTGACTGTGAAATTTCTGTCACTGACAGTAAGTTTTCAGTTACTGAAAAAGGGGTTTTCAGTTACTGATGATGAGTTTTCAGTTACTGACTGTGGGGTTTCAGTTACTGAAAGTGGGGTTTAAGTCACTGACAGTGAGTTTTCAGTTACTGACTGTGAGTTTTCAGTCACTGACAGTAAGTTTTCAATTACTGAAAGTGGGTCTTCAGTTAGTGATGATGAGTTTTCAGTTACTGACAGTGAGTTTTCAGTCACTGACAGTAAGTTTTCAGTAACTGAAACCGGGTTTTCAGTTACTGATGATGAGTTTTCAGTTATTGAAAGTGGATTTATAGTCAATGACTGTGAGTTTTCAGTAACTGACAGTGGGGTTTCAGTAACTGACAGTGGGGATTCAGTCACTGATAGTGAGTTTTCAGTTATTGACTGTGAGTTTTCAGTCACATACAGTAAGTTTTCAGTTACTGAAATTAGCTTTTCAGTTACTGAAGATGAGTTTTCCGTTACTGAAGATGAGTTTTCAGTTACTGACAGTGAGTTTTTAGTCACTGACAGTAAGTTTTCAGTTACTGAAAGTGGGTTTTCAGTTACTGATGATGAGTTTTCAGTTACTTATGATGACTTTTCAGTTACTGACATTGAGTTTTCAGTCACTTATAGTAAGTTTTCAGTTACTGAAAGTGGGTTTTTAGTTACTGATGATGAGTTTTCAGTTACTGACAGTGAGTTTTCAGTCACTGACAATAAGTTTTCAGTTTCTGAAAGTGTGTTTTCAGTTACTGATAATGAGTTTACAGTCACTGACAGTATGTTTTCAAATACTGAAAGTGGGTTTTTAGTTACTGATGATGAGTTTTCAGTTACTGACTGTGAGTTTTCAGTCAGCGACAGTAAGTTTTCAGTTACTGAAAGTGGGTTTTCAGTTAGTGATGATGAGTTTTCAGTTACTGACAGTGAGTTTTCAGTCACTGACAGTAAGTTTTCAGTTACTGAAACTGGGTTTTCAGTTACTGGTGATGAGTTTTCAGTTACTGATGATGACTTTTCAGTTACTGACAGTGAGTTTTCAGTCACTGAGAGTAAGTTTTCAGTAACTGAAACTGGGTTTTCAGTTACTAATAATGAGTTTTCAGTTACTAATGATGAGTTTTAAGTTACTGACATTGAGTTTTCAGTCACTGACAGTAAATTTTCAGTAACTGAAAGTGGGTTTTCAGTTACTGAGGATGAGTTTTCAGTTACTGAAAGTGGGTTTTTAGTTATTGGCAGCGAGTTTTCAGTCACTGACAGTATGTTTTCAGTTACTGAAAGTGGGTTTTCAGTTTCTGATGATGTGTTTTCAGTTACTGACAGTGAGTTTTCATTCACTGACAGTAAGTTTTCAGTTACTGAAAGTGGGTTTTCAGTTACTGATGATGAGTTTTCAGGTATTGACAGTGGGTTTTCAGTCTCTGACAGTAAGTTTTCAGTTACTGAAAGTGGGTTTTCAGTTGCTGGTGATGAGTTTTCAGTTACTAACAGTGAGTTTTCAGTCACTGACAGTAAGTTTTCAGTAACTGAAAGTGGGAGATCAGTTACTGACAGTGGGGTTTCAGTCACTGACAGTGAGTTTTCAGTTACTGACTGTGTGTTTTCAGTCACTCACAGTGAGTTTTCAGTTACAGAAAGTGGGTTTTCAGTTACTGATGATGAGTTTTCAGTTACTGACAGTGAGGATTCAGTCACTGAAAGTAAGTTTTTAATTACTGAAAAAGGGTTTTCAGTAACTGATGATGAGTTTTCAGTTATTGAAAGTGGGTTTATAGTCAATGACTGTGAGTTTTCAGTAACTGACAGTGGGGTTTCAGTTACTGACAGTGGGGATTCAGTCACTGATAGTGAGTTTTCAAATACTGACTGTGAGTTTTCAGTCACAGATAGTAAGTTTTCAGTTACTGAAAGTGGCTTTTCAGTTACTGAAGATGAGTTTTCCGTTACTAAAAGTGAGTTTTCAGTCACTGACAGTAAGTTTTCAGTTACTGAAAGTGGGTTGTCAGTTACTGATGATGAGTTTTCAGTTACTTATGATGACTTTTCAGTTACTGACAATGAGTTTTCAGTCACTGACAGTAAGTTTTCAGTTACTGAAAGTGGATTTTTAGTTACTGATGATGAGTTTTCAGTTACAGACAGTGAGTTTTCAGTCACTGACAATAAGATTTCAGTTTCTGAAAGTGTGTTTTCAGTTACTGATAGTGAGTTTTCAGTCACCGACAGTATGTTTTCAAATACGGAAAGTGGGTTTTTAGTTACTGATGATGAGTTTTTAGTAACTGACAGTGAGTTTTCAGTCACTGACAGTAAGTTTTCAGTTACTGAAAGTGGGTTTTCAGTTACTGCTGATGAGTTTTCAGTTATTGACAGTGGGTTTATAGTCAATGACTGTGAGTTTACAGTTACTGACAGTGGGGTTTCAGTTACTGACAGTGGTGTTGCAGTCACTGACAATGAGTTTTGAGAAAGTCAGATTTTAGTTACTGAAAGTGGGTTTTCAGTTACTGATGATGAGTTTTCAGTTACTAACAGTGAGTTTTCAGTCACTTACAGTAAGTTTTCAGTTTCTGAAAGTCAGTTTTCAGTTACTAATGATGAGTTTTCAGTTACTGATAGTGAGTTTTCAGTCACTGACAGTATGTTTTCAGTTACTGAAAGTGAGTTTTTAGTTACTGCTGATAAGTTTTCAGATATTGACAGTGGGTTTTCAGTCACTGACAGTAAATTTTCAGTTACAGTAAGTGGGTTTTCAGTCACAGATAATGTTTTTCAGTAACTTACAGTGAGTTTTCAGTTTCTGACAGTGAGTTTTCAATCACAGACAATATTTTTCAGTAACTAACAGTGAGTTTTTAGTTTCTGACAGTGGGTGTTCAGTCCCTGACGATGAGTTTTCAGTTACTGACTGTGAGTTTTCAGTCACTGACAGTATTTTTTCAGTTACTGAAAGTGGGTTTTCAGTTACTGATGATGAGTTTTCAGTTACTGACAGTTAGTTTTCAGTCACTGACAGTAAGTTTTCAGTTACTGAAAGTGGGTTTTCAGTTACTGATGATGAGTTTTCAGTTATTGACAGTGGGTTTATATTCAATGACTGTGAATTTTCAGTTACTGACAGTGGGGTTTCAGTAACAGACAGTGGGTTTTCAGTCACTGACAATGAGTTTATAGTTACTGACAGTAAGTTTTCAGTTACTTAAAGTGGGTTTTCAGTTACTGATGATGAGTTTTCAGTTACTGAATGTGAAATTTCTGTCACTGACAGTAAGTTTTCAGTTACTGAAAAAGGGGTTTTCAGTTACTGATGATGAGTTTTCAGTTACTGACTGTGGGGTTTCAATTACTGAAAGTGGGGTTTAAGTCACTGACAGTGAGTTTTCAGTTACTGACTGTGAGTTTTCAGTCACTGACAGTAAGTTTTCAGTTACAAAAGTGGGTTTTCAGTTAGTGATGATGAGTTTTCAGTTACTAACAGTGAGTTTTCAGTCACTGACAGTAAGTTTTCAGTTACTGAAAGTGGGTGATCAGTTATTGACAGCGAGTTTTCAGTCACTGTCAGTATGTTTTAAGTCACTGAAAGTAAGTTTTTAGTTACTGAAAGTGGGTTTTCAGTAACTGATGATGAGTTTTCAGTTATTGAAAGTGGGTTTATAGTCAATGACTGTAAGTTTTCAGTAACTGACAGTGGGGTTTCAGTTACTGACAGTGGGGATTCAGTCACTGATAGTGAGTTTTCAGTAACTGACTGTGAGTTTTCAGTCACTGACAGTATTTTTCAGTTACTGAATTTGGGTTTTCAGTTACTGATGTTGAGTTTTCAGTTACTGACAGTTAATTTTCAGTCACTGACAGTAACTTTTCAGTAACTGAAAGTGGGTTTTCAGTTACTGATGATGAGTTTTCAGTTATTGACAGTGGGTTTATATTCAATGACTGTGAGTTTTCAGTTACTGACAGTGGGGTTTCAGTAACAGACAGTGGGTTTTCAGTCACTGACAATGAGTTTCCAGTTACTGACAGTAAGTTTTCAGTTACTAAAAGTGGGTTTTCAGTTACTGATGATGAGTTTTTAGTTACTGACTGTGAAATTTCTGTCACTGACAGTAAGTTTTCAGATACTGAAAAAGGGGTTTTCAGTTACTGATGATGATTTTTCAGTTACTGACTGTGGGGTTTCAGTTACTGAAAGTGGCTTTTCAGTTACTGATGATGAGTTTTCAGTTACTGACAGTAAGTTTTCAGTTACTGACAGTGGGGTTTCAGTTACTGATTGTGGGGTTTCAGTTACTGAAAGTGAGTTTTCAGTTACTGACTGTGTGTTTTAAGTCACTCACAGTGAGTTTTCAGTTACAGAAAGTGGGTTTTCAGTTACTGATGATAAGTTTTCAGTTACTGACAGTGAGGTTTCAGTCACTGAAAGAAAGTTTTTAGTTACTGAAAGTGGGTTTTTAGTTACTGATGATGATTTTTCAGTTACTGACAGTGAGTTTTCAGTCACTGACAGTAAGTTTTCAGTTACTGAAAGTGGGTTTTCAGTTAGTGATGATGAGTTTTCAGTTACTGACAGTGAGTTTTCAGTCACTGACAGTAAGTTTTCAGTAATTGAAACCGGGTTTTCAGTTACTGATGATGAGTTTTCAGTTATTGAAAGTGGATTTATAGTCAATGTCTGTGAGTTTTCAGTAACTGACAGTGGGGTTTCAGTCACTGATAGTGTGTTTTCAGTTTTTCAGTCACAGACAGTTAGTTTTCAGTTACTGAAAGTGGCTTTTCAGTTACTGAAGATGAGTTTTCAGTTACTGACAGTGAGTTTTCAGTCACTGACAGTAAGTTTTCAGTAACTGAAAGTGGGTTTTCAGTTACTGATGATGAGTTTTCAGTTACTTATGATGACTTTTCAGTTACTGACATTGAGTTTTCAGTCACTGACAGTAAGATTTCAGTTACTGAAAGTGGGTTTTTATTTACTGATGATGAGTTTTCAGTTACTGACAGTGAGTTTTCAGTCACTGACAATAAGTTTTCAGTTTCTGAAAGTGTGTTTTCAGTTACTGATAATGAGTTTTCAGTCACTGACAGTATGTTTTCAAATACTGAAAGTGGGTTTTCAGTTAGTGATGATGAGTTTTCAGTTACTGAAAGTTAGTTTTCAGTCACTGACAGTAAGTTTTCAGTTACTGAAAGTGGGTTTTCAGTTATTGACAGCGAGATTTCAGTCACTGACAGTATGTTTTCAGTTACTGAAAGTGGGTTTTTAGTTACTGATGATGAGTTTTCAGTAATTGACAGTGAGTTTTCAGTCACTGACAGTAAGTTTTCAGTTACTGAAAGTGGGTTTTTAGTTACTGATGATGAGTTTTCAGTAATTGACAGTGAGTTTTCAGTCACTGACAGTAAGTTTTCAGTTACTGAAAGTGGGTTTTCAGTTACTGCTGATGAGTTTTCAGTTATTGACAGTGGGTTTATAGTCAATGACTGTGAGGTTTCAGTTACTGACAGTGGGGTTTCAGTTACTGACAGTGGTGTTTCAGTCACTGACAGTGAGTTTTCAATAACTGACTGTGTGTTTTCAGTCACTCACAGTGAGTTTTCAGTTACTGAATGTGAGTTTTTAGTTACTGATGATGAGTTTTCAGTTACTGACAGTGATTTTTCAGTCACTGAAAGTAAGTTTATAGTTACTGAAAGTGGGTTTTCAGTAACTCTGACAGTGGGGTTTCAGTCAGACTCAGACTGTGTGTTTTTAGTCACTCACAGTGAGTTTTCACTTACTGAAAGTGAGTTTTCAGTTACTGATGATGAGTTTTCAGTTACTGACAGTGAGTTTTAAGTCACTGAAAGTAAGTTTTTAGTTACTGAAAGTGGGTTTTCGGTAACTGATGATGAGTTTTCAGTTATTGAAAGTGGGTTTATAGTCAATGACTGTAAGTTTTCAGTAACTGACAGTGGGGTTTCAGTTACTGACAGTGGGGATTCAGTCACTGATAGTGGGTTTTCAGTTACTGACTGTGAGTTTTCAGTCACTGACAGTATGTTTTCAGTTACTGAAAGTGGGTTTTCAGTTACTGATGATGAGTTTTCAGTTACTGACAGTTAGTTTTCAGTCACTGACAGTAAGGTTTCAGTTACTGAAAGTGGGTTTTCAGTTACTGATGATGAGTTTTCAGTTATTGACAGTGTGTTTATAGTCAATGACTGTGAGTTTTCAGTTACTGACAGTGGGGTTTCAGAAACAGACAGTGGGTTTTAATTCACTGACAATGAGTTTCCAGTTACTGACAGTAAGTTTTCAGTTACTGAAAGTGGGTTTTCAGTTACTGATGATGATTTTTCAGTTACTGACTGTGAAATTTCTGTCACTGACAGTAAGTTTTCAGTTACTGAAAAAGGGATTTTCAGTTACTGATGATGAGTTTTCAGTTACTGACTGTGGGTTTTCAGTTACTGAAAGTGGGGTTTAAGTCACTGACAGTGAGTTTTCAGTTACTGGCTGTGAGTTTTCAGTCACTGACAATAAGTTTTCAATTACTGAAAGTGGGTCTTCAGTTAGTGATGATGAGTTTTCAGTTACTGACAGTGAGTTTTCAGTCACAGACAGTAAGTTTTCAGTAACTGAAACCGGGTTTTCAGTTACTGCTGATGAGTTTTCAGTTATTGAAAGTGGATTTATAGTCAATGACTGTGAGTTTTCAGTAACTGACAGTGGGGTTTCAGTAACTGACAGTGGGGATTCAGTCACTGATAGTTAGTTTTCAGTTATTGACTGTGAGTTTTCAGTCACATACAGTAAGTTTTCAGTTACTGAAATTGGCTTTTCAGTTTCGTTACTGATGATGAGTTTTCAGTTACTTATGATGACTTTTCAGTTACTGACATTGAGTTTTCAGTCACTGATAGTAAGTTTTCAGTTACTGAAAGTGGGTTTTTAGTTACTGATGATGAGTTTTCAGTTACTGACAGTGAGTTTTCAGTCACTGACAATAAGTTTTCAGTTTCTGAAAGTGTGTTTTCAGTTACTGATAATGAGTTTACAGTCACTGACAGTATGTTTTCAAATACTGAAAGTGGGTTTTTAGTTACTGATGATGAGTTTTCAGTTACTGACTGTGAGTTTTCAGTCAGCGACAGTAAGTTTTCAGTTACTGAAAGCGGGTTTTTAGTTAGTGATGATGAGTTTTCAGTTACTGACAGTGAGTTTTCAGTCTCTGACAGTAAGTTTTCAGTTACTGAAACTGGGTTTTCAGTTACTGGTAATGAGTTTTCAGTTACTGATGATGACTTTTCAGTTACTGACAGTGAGTTTTCAGTCACTGACAGTAAGTTTTCAGTAACTGAAACTGGGTTTTCAGTTACTAATGTTGAGTTTTCAGTAACTGATGATGACTTTTAAGTTACTGATATTGAGTTTTCAGTCACTGACAGTAAATTTTCAGTAACTGAAAGTGGGTTTTCAGTTACTGATGATGAAATTTCAGTTACTGAAAGTGGGTTTTTAGTTATTGGCAGCGAGTTTTCAGTCACTGACAGTATGTTTTCAGTTACTGAATGTGGGTTTTCAGTTTCTGATGATGTGTTTTCAGTTACTGACAGTGAGTTTTCATTCACTGACAGTAAGTTTTCAGTTACTGAAAGTGGGTTTTCAGTTACTGATGATGAGTTTTCAGATATTGACAGTGGGTTTTCAGTCTCTGACAGTAAGTTTTCAGTTACTGAAAGTGGGTTTTCAGTTGCTGGTGATGAGTTTTCAGTTACTAACAGTGAGTTTTCAGTCACTGACAGTAAGTTTTCAGTTACTGAAAGTGGGTGATCAGTTACTGACAGTGGGGTTTCAGTCACTGACAGTGAGTTTTCAGTTACTGACTGTGTGTTTTCAGTCACTCACAGTGAGTTTTCAGTTACAGAAAGTGGGTTTTCAGTTACTGATGATGAGTTTTCAGTTACTGACAGTGAGGATTCAGTCACTGAAAGTAAGTTTTTAATTACTGAAAAAGGGTTTTCAGTAACTGATGATGAGTTTTCAGTTATTGAAAGTGGGTTTATAGTCAATGACTGTGAGTTTTCAGTAACTGACAGTGGGGTTTCAGTTACTGACAGTGGGGATTCAGTCACTGATAGTGAGTTTTCAAATACTGACTGTGAGTTTTCAGTCACAGATAGTAAGTTTTCAGTTACTGAAAGTGGCTTTTCAGTTACTGAAGATGAGTTTTCCGTTACTAAAAGTGAGTTTTCAGTCACTGACAGTAAGTTTTCAGTTACTGAAAGTGGGTTGTCAGTTACTGATGATGAGTTTTCAGTTACTTATGATGACTTTTCAGTTACTGACAATGAGTTTTCAGTCACTGACAGTAAGTTTTCAGTTACTGAAAGTGGATTTTTAGTTACTGATGATGAGTTTTCAGTTACAGACAGTGAGTTTTCAGTCACTGACAATAAGATTTCAGTTTCTGAAAGTGTGTTTTCAGTTACTGATAGTGAGTTTTCAGTCACTGACAGTATGTTTTCAAATACGGAAAGTGGGTTTTTAGTTACTGATGATGAGTTTTTAGTAACTGACAGTGAGTTTTCAGTCACTGACAGTAAGTTTTCAGTTACTGAAAGTGGGTTTTCAGTTACTGCTGATGAGTTTTCAGTTATTGACAGTGGGTTTATAGTCAATGACTGTGAGTTTACAGTTACTGACAGTGGGGTTTCAGTTACTGACAGTGGTGTTGCAGTCACTGACAATGAGTTTTGAGAAAGTCAGATTTTAGTTACTGAAAGTGGGTTTTCAGTTACTGATGATGAGTTTTCAGTTACTAACAGTGAGTTTTCAGTCACTTACAGTAAGTTTTCAGTTTCTGAAAGTCAGTTTTCAGTTACTAATGATGAGTTTTCAGTTACTGATAGTGAGTTTTCAGTCACTGACAGTATGTTTTCAGTTACTGAAAGTGAGTTTTTAGTTACTGCTGATAAGTTTTCAGATATTGACAGTGGGTTTTCAGTCACTGACAGTAAATTTTCAGTTACAGTAAGTGGGTTTTCAGTCACAGATAATGTTTTTCAGTAACTTACAGTGAGTTTTCAGTTTCTGACAGTGAGTTTTCAATCACAGACAATATTTTTCAGTAACTAACAGTGAGTTTTTAGTTTCTGACAGTGGGTGTTCAGTCCCTGACGATGAGTTTTCAGTTACTGACTGTGAGTTTTCAGTCACTGACAGTATTTTTTCAGTTACTGAAAGTGGGTTTTCAGTTACTGATGATGAGTTTTCAGTTACTGACAGTTAGTTTTCAGTCACTGACAGTAAGTTTTCAGTTACTGAAAGTGGGTTTTCAGTTACTGATGATGAGTTTTCAATTATTGACAGTGGGTTTATATTCAATGACTGTGAATTTTCAGTTACTGACAGTGGGGTTTCAGTAACAGACAGTGGGTTTTCAGTCACTGACAATGAGTTTATAGTTACTGACAGTAAGTTTTCAGTTACTTAAAGTGGGTTTTCAGTTACTGATGATGAGTTTTCAGTTACCGAATGTGAAATTTCTGTCACTGACAGTAAGTTTTCAGTTACTGAAAAAGGGGTTTTCAGTTACTGATGATGAGTTTTCAGTTACTGACTGTGGGGTTTCAATTACTGAAAGTGGGGTTTAAGTCACTGACAGTGAGTTTTCAGTTACTGACTGTGAGTTTTCAGTCACTGACAGTAAGTTTTCAGTTACAAAAGTGGGTTTTCAGTTAGTGATGATGAGTTTTCAGTTACTAACAGTGAGTTTTCAGTCACTGACAGTAAGTTTTCAGTTACTGAAAGTGGGTGATCAGTTATTGACAGCGAGTTTTCAGTCACTGTCAGTATGTTTTAAGTCACTGAAAGTAAGTTTTTAGTTACTGAAAGTGGGTTTTCAGTAACTGATGATGAGTTTTCAGTTATTGAAAGTGGGTTTATAGTCAATGACTGTAAGTTTTCAGTAACTGACAGTGGGGTTTCAGTTACTGACAGTGGGGATTCAGTCACTGATAGTGAGTTTTCAGTAACTGACTGTGAGTTTTCAGTCACTGACAGTATTTTTCAGTTACTGAATTTGGGTTTTCAGTTACTGATGTTGAGTTTTCAGTTACTGACAGTTAATTTTCAGTCACTGACAGTAACTTTTCAGTAACTGAAAGTGGGTTTTCAGTTACTGATGATGAGTTTTCAGTTATTGACAGTGGGTTTATATTCAATGACTGTGAGTTTTCAGTTACTGACAGTGGGGTTTCAGTAACAGACAGTGGGTTTTCAGTCACTGACAATGAGTTTCCAGTTACTGACAGTAAGTTTTCAGTTACTAAAAGTGGGTTTTCAGTTACTGATGATGAGTTTTTAGTTACTGACTGTGAAATTTCTGTCACTGACAGTAAGTTTTCAGATACTGAAAAAGGGGTTTTCAGTTACTGATGATGATTTTTCAGTTACTGACTGTGGGGTTTCAGTTACTGAAAGTGGCTTTTCAGTTACTGATGATGAGTTTTCAGTTACTGACAGTAAGTTTTCAGTTACTGACAGTGGGGTTTCAGTTACTGATTGTGGGGTTTCAGTTACTGAAAGTGAGTTTTCAGTTACTGACTGTGTGTTTTAAGTCACTCACAGTGAGTTTTCAGTTACAGAAAGTGGGTTTTCAGTTACTGATGATAAGTTTTCAGTTACTGACAGTGAGGTTTCAGTCACTGAAAGAAAGTTTTTAGTTACTGAAAGTGGGTTTTTAGTTACTGATGATGATTTTTCAGTTACTGACAGTGAGTTTTCAGTCACTGACAGTAAGTTTTCAGTTACTGAAAGTGGGTTTTCAGTTAGTGATGATGAGTTTTCAGTTACTGACAGTGAGTTTTCAGTCACTGACAGTAAGTTTTCAGTAATTGAAACCGGGTTTTCAGTTACTGATGATGAGTTTTCAGTTATTGAAAGTGGATTTATAGTCAATGTCTGTGAGTTTTCAGTAACTGACAGTGGGGTTTCAGTCACTGATAGTGTGTTTTCAGTTTTTCAGTCACAGACAGTTAGTTTTCAGTTACTGAAAGTGGCTTTTCAGTTACTGAAGATGAGTTTTCAGTTACTGACAGTGAGTTTTCAGTCACTGACAGTAAGTTTTCAGTAACTGAAAGTGGGTTTTCAGTTACTGATGATGAGTTTTCAGTTACTTATGATGACTTTTCAGTTACTGACATTGAGTTTTCAGTCACTGACAGTAAGATTTCAGTTACTGAAAGTGGGTTTTTATTTACTGATGATGAGTTTTCAGTTACTGACAGTGAGTTTTCAGTCACTGACAATAAGTTTTCAGTTTCTGAAAGTGTGTTTTCAGTTACTGATAATGAGTTTTCAGTCACTGACAGTGAGGTTTCAGTCACTGAAAGAAAGTTTTTAGTTACTGAAAGTGGGTTTTTAGTTACTGATGATGATTTTTCAGTTACTGACAGTGAGTTTTCAGTCACTGACAGTAAGTTTTCAGTTACTGAAAGTGGGTTTTCAGTTAGTGATGATGAGTTTTCAGTTACTGACAGTGAGTTTTCAGTCACTGACAGTAAGTTTTCAGTAATTGAAACCGGGTTTTCAGTTACTGATGATGAGTTTTCAGTTATTGAAAGTGGATTTATAGTCAATGTCTGTGAGTTTTCAGTAACTGACAGTGGGGTTTCAGTCACTGATAGTGTGTTTTCAGTTTTTCAGTCACAGACAGTTAGTTTTCAGTTACTGAAAGTGGCTTTTCAGTTACTGAAGATGAGTTTTCAGTTACTGACAGTGAGTTTTCAGTCACTGACAGTAAGTTTTCAGTAACTGAAAGTGGGTTTTCAGTTACTGATGATGAGTTTTCAGTTACTTATGATGACTTTTCAGTTACTGACATTGAGTTTTCAGTCACTGACAGTAAGATTTCAGTTACTGAAAGTGGGTTTTTATTTACTGATGATGAGTTTTCAGTTACTGACAGTGAGTTTTCAGTCACTGACAATAAGTTTTCAGTTTCTGAAAGTGTGTTTTCAGTTACTGATAATGAGTTTTCAGTCACTGACAGTATGTTTTCAAATACTGAAAGTGGGTTTTCAGTTAGTGATGATGAGTTTTCAGTTACTGAAAGTTAGTTTTCAGTCACTGACAGTAAGTTTTCAGTTACTGAAAGTGGGTTTTCAGTTATTGACAGCGAGATTTCAGTCACTGACAGTATGTTTTCAGTTACTGAAAGTGGGTTTTTAGTTACTGATGATGAGTTTTCAGTAATTGACAGTGAGTTTTCAGTCACTGACAGTAAGTTTTCAGTTACTGAAAGTGGGTTTTTAGTTACTGATGATGAGTTTTCAGTAATTGACAGTGAGTTTTCAGTCACTGACAGTAAGTTTTCAGTTACTGAAAGTGGGTTTTCAGTTACTGCTGATGAGTTTTCAGTTATTGACAGTGGGTTTATAGTCAATGACTGTGAGGTTTCAGTTACTGACAGTGGGGTTTCAGTTACTGACAGTGGTGTTTCAGTCACTGACAGTGAGTTTTCAATAACTGACTGTGTGTTTTCAGTCACTCACAGTGAGTTTTCAGTTACTGAATGTGAGTTTTTAGTTACTGATGATGAGTTTTCAGTTACTGACAGTGATTTTTCAGTCACTGAAAGTAAGTTTATAGTTACTGAAAGTGGGTTTTCAGTAACTCTGACAGTGGGGTTTCAGTCAGACTCAGACTGTGTGTTTTTAGTCACTCACAGTGAGTTTTCACTTACTGAAAGTGAGTTTTCAGTTACTGATGATGAGTTTTCAGTTACTGACAGTGAGTTTTAAGTCACTGAAAGTAAGTTTTTAGTTACTGAAAGTGGGTTTTCGGTAACTGATGATGAGTTTTCAGTTATTGAAAGTGGGTTTATAGTCAATGACTGTAAGTTTTCAGTAACTGACAGTGGGGTTTCAGTTACTGACAGTGGGGATTCAGTCACTGATAGTGGGTTTTCAGTTACTGACTGTGAGTTTTCAGTCACTGACAGTATGTTTTCAGTTACTGAAAGTGGGTTTTCAGTTACTGATGATGAGTTTTCAGTTACTGACAGTTAGTTTTCAGTCACTGACAGTAAGGTTTCAGTTACTGAAAGTGGGTTTTCAGTTACTGACGATGAGTTTTCAGTTATTGACAGTGTGTTTATAGTCAATGACT
Source organism: Scrobipalpa costella (assembly GCA_949820665.1). NCBI lineage: Eukaryota > Metazoa > Arthropoda > Insecta > Lepidoptera > Gelechiidae > Scrobipalpa > Scrobipalpa costella. The sequence continues at coordinate 10,436,841 of OX463321.1, read as the reverse complement.
GTGAGTTTTCAGTTACTGACAGTGGGGTTTCAGAAACAGACAGTGGGTTTTAATTCACTGACAATGAGTTTCCAGTTACTGACAGTAAGTTTTCAGTTACTGAAAGTGGGTTTTCAGTTACTGATGATGATTTTTCAGTTACTGACTGTGAAATTTCTGTCACTGACAGTAAGTTTTCAGTTACTGAAAAAGGGATTTTCAGTTACTGATGATGAGTTTTCAGTTACTGACTGTGGGTTTTCAGTTACTGAAAGTGGGGTTTAAGTCACTGACAGTGAGTTTTCAGTTATTGGCTGTGAGTTTTCAGTCACTGACAATAAGTTTTCAATTACTGAAAGTGGGTCTTCAGTTAGTGATGATGAGTTTTCAGTTACTGACAGTGAGTTTTCAGTCACAGACAGTAAGTTTTCAGTAACTGAAACCGGGTTTTCAGTTACTGCTGATGAGTTTTCAGTTATTGAAAGTGGATTTATAGTCAATGACTGTGAGTTTTCAGTAACTGACAGTGGGGTTTCAGTAACTGACAGTGGGGATTCAGTCACTGATAGTTAGTTTTCAGTTATTGACTGTGAGTTTTCAGTCACATACAGTAAGTTTTCAGTTACTGAAATTGGCTTTTCAGTTTCGTTACTGATGATGAGTTTTCAGTTACTTATGATGACTTTTCAGTTACTGACATTGAGTTTTCAGTCACTGATAGTAAGTTTTCAGTTACTGAAAGTGGGTTTTTAGTTACTGATGATGAGTTTTCAGTTACTGACAGTGAGTTTTCAGTCACTGACAATAAGTTTTCAGTTTCTGAAAGTGTGTTTTCAGTTACTGATAATGAGTTTACAGTCACTGACAGTATGTTTTCAAATACTGAAAGTGGGTTTTTAGTTACTGATGATGAGTTTTCAGTTACTGACTGTGAGTTTTCAGTCAGCGACAGTAAGTTTTCAGTTACTGAAAGCGGGTTTTTAGTTAGTGATGATGAGTTTTCAGTTACTGACAGTGAGTTTTCAGTCTCTGACAGTAAGTTTTCAGTTACTGAAACTGGGTTTTCAGTTACTGGTAATGAGTTTTCAGTTACTGATGATGACTTTTCAGTTACTGACAGTGAGTTTTCAGTCACTGACAGTAAGTTTTCAGTAACTGAAACTGGGTTTTCAGTTACTAATGTTGAGTTTTCAGTAACTGATGATGACTTTTAAGTTACTGATATTGAGTTTTCAGTCACTGACAGTAAATTTTCAGTAACTGAAAGTGGGTTTTCAGTTACTGATGATGAAATTTCAGTTACTGAAAGTGGGTTTTTAGTTATTGGCAGCGAGTTTTCAGTCACTGACAGTATGTTTTCAGTTACTGAATGTGGGTTTTCAGTTTCTGATGATGTGTTTTCAGTTACTGACAGTGAGTTTTCATTCACTGACAGTAAGTTTTCAGTTACTGAAAGTGGGTTTTCAGTTACTGATGATGAGTTTTCAGATATTGACAGTGGGTTTTCAGTCTCTGACAGTAAGTTTTCAGTTACTGAAAGTGGGTTTTCAGTTGCTGGTGATGAGTTTTCAGTTACTAACAGTGAGTTTTCAGTCACTGACAGTAAGTTTTCAGTTACTGAAAGTGGGTGATCAGTTACTGACAGTGGGGTTTCAGTCACTGACAGTGAGTTTTCAGTTACTGACTGTGTGTTTTCAGTCACTCACAGTGAGTTTTCAGTTACAGAAAGTGGGTTTTCAGTTACTGATGATGAGTTTTCAGTTACTGACAGTGAGGATTCAGTCACTGAAAGTAAGTTTTTAATTACTGAAAGTGGGTTTTCAGTAACTGATGATGAGTTTTCAGTTATTGAAAGTGGGTTTATAGTCAATGACTGTGAGTTTTCAGGAACTGACAGTGGGGTTTCAGTTACTGACAGTGGGGATTCAGTCACTGATAGTGAGTATTAAGTTACTGACTGTGAGTTTTCAGTCACAGACAGTAAGTTTTCAGTTACTGAAAGTGGCTTTTCAGTTACTGAAGATGAGTTTTCCGTTACTAACAGTGAGTTTCCAGTCACTGACAGTAAGTTTTCAGTTACTGAAAGTGGGTTTTCAGTTACTGATGATGAGTTTTCAGTTACTTATGATGATTTTTCAGTTACTGACATTGAGTTTTCAGTCACTGACAGTAAGTTTTCAGTTACTGGAAGTGGATTTTTAGTTACTGATGATGAGTTTTCAGTTACAGACAGTGAGTTTTCAGTCACTGACAATAAGATTTCAGTTTCTGAAAGTGTGTTTTCAGTTACTGATAGTGAGTTTTCAGTCACTGACAGTATGTTTTCAAATACGGAAAGTGGGTTTTTAGTTACTGATGATGAGTTTTTAGTAACTTACAGTGAGTTTTCAGTCACTGACAGTAAGTTTTCAGTTACTGAAAGTGGGTTTTCAGTTACTGCTGATGAGTTTTCAGTTATTGACAGTGGGTTTATAGTCAATGACTGTGAGTTTTCAGTAACTGACAGTGGGGTTTCAGTTACTGACAGTGGGGATTCAGTCACTGATAGTGAGTATTAAGTTACTGACTGTGAGTTTTCAGTCACAGACAGTAAGTTTTCAGTTACTGAAAGTGGCTTTTCAGTTACTGAAGATGAGTTTTCCGTTACTAACAGTGAGTTTCCAGTCACTGACAGTAAGTTTTCAGTTACTGAAAGTGGGTTTTCAGTTACTGATGATGAGTTTTCAGTTACTTATGATGATTTTTCAGTTACTGACATTGAGTTTTCAGTCACTGACAGTAAGTTTTCAGTTACTGAAAGTGGATTTTTAGTTACTGATGATGAGTTTTCAGTTACAGACAGTGAGTTTTCAGTCACTGACAATAAGATTTCAGTTTCTGAGTGTGTGTTTTCAGTTACTGATAGTGAGTTTTCAGTCACTGACAGTATGTTTTCAAATACGGAAAGTGGGTTTTTAGTTACTGATGATGAGTTTTTAGTAACTGACAGTGAGTTTTCAGTCACTGACAGTAAGTTTTCAGTTACTGAAAGTGGGTTTTCAGTTACTGCTGATGAGTTTTCAGTTACTGACAGTGAGGATTCAGTCACTGAAAGTAAGTTTTTAATTACTGAAAGTGGGTTTTCAGTAACTGATGATGAGTTTTCAGTTATTGAAAGTGGGTTTATAGTCAATGACTGTGAGTTTTCAGGAACTGACAGTGGGGTTTCAGTTACTGACAGTGGGGATTCAGTCACTGATAGTGAGTATTAAGTTACTGACTGTGAGTTTTCAGTCACAGACAGTAAGTTTTCAGTTACTGAAAGTGGCTTTTCAGTTACTGAAGATGAGTTTTCCGTTACTAACAGTGAGTTTCCAGTCACTGACAGTAAGTTTTCAGTTACTGAAAGTGGGTTTTCAGTTACTGATGATGAGTTTTCAGTTACTTATGATGATTTTTCAGTTACTGACATTGAGTTTTCAGTCACTGACAGTAAGTTTTCAGTTACTGAAAGTGGATTTTTAGTTACTGATGATGAGTTTTCAGTTACAGACAGTGAGTTTTCAGTCACTGACAATAAGATTTCAGTTTCTGAAAGTGTGTTTTCAGTTACTGATAGTGAGTTTTCAGTCACTGACAGTATGTTTTCAAATACGGAAAGTGGGTTTTTAGTTACTGATGATGAGTTTTTAGTAACTTACAGTGAGTTTTCAGTCACTGACAGTAAGTTTTCAGTTACTGAAAGTGGGTTTTCAGTTACTGCTGATGAGTTTTCAGTTATTGACAGTGGGTTTATAGTCAATGACTGTGAGTTTTCAGTAACTGACAGTGGGGTTTCAGTTACTGACAGTGGGGATTCAGTCACTGATAGTGAGTATTAAGTTACTGACTGTGAGTTTTCAGTCACAGACAGTAAGTTTTCAGTTACTGAAAGTGGCTTTTCAGTTACTGAAGATGAGTTTTCCGTTACTAACAGTGAGTTTCCAGTCACTGACAGTCAGTTACAAGTTACTGAAAGTGGGTTTTCAGTTACTGATGATGAGTTTTCAGTTACTTATGATGATTTTTCAGTTACTGACATTGAGTTTTCAGTCACTGACAGTAAGTTTTCAGTTACTGAAAGTGGATTTTTAGTTACTGATGATGAGTTTTCAGTTACAGACAGTGAGTTTTCAGTCACTGACAATAAGATTTCAGTTTCTGAAAGTGTGTTTTCAGTTACTAATAGTGAGTTTTCAGTCACTGACAGTATGTTTTCAAATACGGAAAGTGGGTTTTTAGTTACTGATGATGAGTTTTTAGTAACTGACAGTGAGTTTTCAGTCAATGACAGTAAGTTTTCAGTTACTGAAAGTGGGTTTTCAGTTACTGCTGATGAGTTTTCAGTTATTGACAGTGGGTTGATAGTCAATGACTGTGAGTTTTCAGGTACTGACAGTGGGGTTTCAGTTACTGACAGTGGTGTTGCAGTCACTGACAATGAGTTTTGAGAAAGTAAGATTTTAGTTACTGAAAGTGGGTTTTCAGTTACTGATGATGAGTTTTCAGTTACTAACAGTGAGTCATTTACAGTAAGTTTTCAGTTTCTGAAAGTCAGTTTTCAGTTACTTATGATGAGTTTTCAGTTACTGATAGTGAGTTTTCAGTCACTGACAGTATGTTTTCAGTTACTGAAAGTGAGTTTTTAGTTACTGCTGATAAGTTTTCAGTTATTGACAGTGGGTTTTCAGTCACTGACAGTAAATTTTCAGTTACAGTAAGTGGGTTTTCAGTCACAGATAATATTTTTCAGTAACTTACAGTGAGTTTTCAGTTTCTGACAGTGAGTTTTCAATCACAGACAATGTTTTTCAGTAACTAACAGTGAATTTTTAGTTTCTGACAGTGGGTGTTCAGTCCCTGACGATGAGTTTTCAGTTACTGACTGTGAGTTTTCAGTCACTGACAGTAAGTTTTCAGTTACTGAAAGTGGCTTTTCAGTTTCTGATGATGAGTTTTCAGTCTTCTTCTGTCGAGTGGGTATCGAGTCTATGGACCCGATGAACCCTGGTGTCAGAGTTTTTAAACCGCCTAGTAGCACAACTATCAGGCCTCTGACATGGTTTTGTGTAACGACCACTATCAAAGACAGCGACCGGGACCGACGGCTTAACGTGCCCTCCGAAGCACGAAATCTTTTTCTTTTTCGGACAATCAGGTGATTCAGCCTGCAATGTCCTACCCAAACTGGGGAAAAATTCACAAAGTGATAAATTCTCAAATATCAACTTTGTGTTTTACCCCCTGGGAATCGAACCCAGGACCTCCGGATCGGGAGCCCATGGCACTAGCCACTAGACCACGGAGGCAGTTACTGACAGTAAGTTTTCAGTTACTGAAAGTGGGTTTTCAGTTATTGACAGCGAGTTTTCAGTCACTGACAGTATGTTTTCAGATACTGAAAGTGGGTTTTCAGTTGCTGGGATTAGTTTTCAGTTACTAACAGTGAGTTTTCAGTCACTGACAGTAAGTTTACAGTTACTGAAAGTGGGTGATCAGTTACTGACAGTGGGGTTTCAGTCACTGACAGTGAGTTTTCAGTTACTGACTGTGTGTTTTCAGTCACTCACAGTGAGTTATCAATTACAGAAAGTGGGTTTTCAGTTACTGATGATGAGTTTTCAGTTACTGACAGTGAGGATTCAGTCACTGAAAGTAAGTTTTTAATTACTGAAAGTGGGTTTTCAGTAACTGATGATGAGTTTTCAGTAATTGACAGTGAGTTTTCAGTCACTGACAGTAAGTTTTCAGTTACTGAAAGTGGGTTTTTAGTTACTGATGATGAGTTTTCAGTAATTGACAGTGAGTTTTCATTAACTGACAGTAAGTTTTCAGTTACTGAAAGTGGGTTTTCAGTTACTGCTGATGAGTTTTCAGTTATTGACAGTGGGTTTATAGTCAATGACTGTGAGGTTTCAGTTACTGACAGTGGGGTTTCAGTTACTGACAGTGGTGTTTCAGTCACTGACAGTGAGTTTTCAATAACTGACTGTGTGTTTTCAGTCACTCACAGTGAGTTTTCAGTTACTGAATGTGAGGTTTCAGTTACTGATGATGAGTTTTCAGTTACTGACAGTGATTTTTCAGTCACTGAAAGTAAGTTTTTAGTTACTGAAAGTGGGTTTTCAGTAACTCTGACAGTGGTGTTTCAGTCAGACTCAGACTGTGTGTTTTTAGTCACTCACAGTGAATTTTCTCTTACTGAAAGTGAGTTTTCAGTTACTGATGATGAGTTTTCAGTTACTGACAGTAAGTTTTAAGTAACTGAAAGTAAGTTTTTAGTTACTGAAAGTGGGTTTTCAGTAACTGATGATGAGTTTTCAGTTATTGAAAGTGGGTTTATAGTCAATGACTGTAAGTTTTCAGTAACTGACAGTGGGGATTCAGTCACTGATAGTGGGTTTTCTGTTACTGACTGTGAGTTTTCAGTTACTGACAGTGGGGTTTAAGAAACAGACAGTGGGTTTTCATTCACTGACAATGAGTTTCCAGTTACTGACAGTAAGTTTTCAGTTACTGAAAGTGGGTTTTCAGTTACTGATGATGATTTTTCAGTTACTGACTGTGAAATTTCTGTCACTGACAGTATGTTTTCAGTTACTGAAAGTGGGTTTTCAGTTACTGATGATGAGTTTTCAGTTACTGACAGTTAGTTTTCAGTCACTGACAGTAAGTTTTCAGTTACTGAAAGTGGGTTTTCAGTTACTGATGATGAGTTTTCAGGTATTGACAGTGGGTTTATAGTCAATGACTGTGAGTTTTCAGTTACTGACAGTGGGGTTTCAGAAACAGACAGTGGGTTTTCATTCACTGACAATGAGTTTCCAGTTACTGACAGTAAGTTTTCAGTTACTGAAAGTGGGTTTTCAGTTACTGATGATGATTTTTCAGTTACTGACTGTGAAATTTCTGTCACTGACAGTAAGTTTTCAGTTACTGAAAAAGGGGTTTTCAGTTACTGATGATGAGTTTTCAGTTACTGACTGTGGGGTTTCAGTTACTGAAAGTGGGGTTTAAGTCACTGACAGTGAGTTTTCAGTTACTGACTGTGAGTTTTCAGTCACTGACAGTAAGTTTTCATTTACTGAAAGTGGGTCTTCAGTTAGTGATGATGAGTTTTCAGTTACTGACAGTGAGTTTTCAGTCACTGACAGTAAGTTTTCAGTAACTGAAACCGGGTTTTCAGTTACTGATGATGAGTTTTCAGTTATTGAAAGTGGATTTATAGTCAATGACTGTGAGTTTTCAGTAACTGACAGTGGGGTTTCAGTAACTGACAGTGGGGATTCAGTCACTGATAGTGAGTTTTCAGTTATTGACAGTGAGTTTTCAGTCACTGACAGTAAGTTTTCAGTTACTGAAAGTGGGTTTTCAGTTACTGATGATGAGTTTTCAGTTACTTATGATGACTTTTCAGTTACTGACATTGAGTTTTCAGTCACTGATAGTTAGTTTTCAGTTACTGAAAGTGGGTTTTTAGTTACTGATGATGAGTTTTCAGTTACTGACAGTGAGTTTTCAGTCACTGACAATAAGTTTTCAGTTTCTGAAAGTGTGTTTTCAGTTACTGATAATGAGTTTACAGTCACTGACGGTATGTTTTTAAATACTGAAAGTGGGTTTTTAGTTACTGATGATGAGTTTTCAGTTACTGACTGTGAGTTTTCAGTCAGCGACAGTAAGTTTTCAGTTACTGAAAGTGGGTTTTTAGTTAGTGATGATGAGTTTTCAGTTACTGACAGTGAGTTTTCAGTCACTCACAGTAAGTTTTCAGTTACTGAAACTGGGTTTTCAGTTACTGGTGATGAGTTTTCAGTTACTGATGATGACTTTTCAGTTACTGACAGTGAGTTTTCAGTCACTGACAGTAAGTTTTCAGTAACTGAAACTGGGTTTTCAGTTACTAATGTTGAGTTTTCAGTTACTGATGATGACTTTTAAGTTACTGACATTGAGTTTTCAGTCACTGACAGTAAATTTTCAGTAACTGAAAGTGGGTTTTCAGTTATTGATGATGAGTTTTCAGTTACTGAAAGTGGGTTTTTAGTTATTGGCAGCGAGTTTTCAGTCACTGACAGTATGTTTTCAGTTACTGAAAGTGGGTTTTCAGTTTCTGATGATGTGTTTTCAGTTACTGACAGTAAGTTTTCATTCACTGACAGTAAGTTTTCAGTTACTGAAAGTGGGTTTTCAGTTACTGAAGATGAGTTTTCAGGTATTGACAGTGGGTTTTCAGTCTCTGACAGTAAGTTTTCAGTTACTGAAAGTGGGTTTTCAGTTGCAGGTGATGAGTTTTCAGTTACTAACAGTGAGTTTTCAGTCACTGACAGTAAGTTTTCAGTTACTGAAAGTGGGAGATCAGTTACTGACAGTGGGGTTTCAGTCACTGAAAGTTAGTTTTTAATTACTGAAAGTGGGTTTTCAGTAACTGATGATGAGTTTTCAGTTATTGAAAGTGGGTTTATAGTCAATGACTGTGAGTTTTCAGTAACTGACAGTGGGGTTTCAGTTACTGACAGTGGGGATTCAGTCACTGATAGTGAGTTTTCAAATACTGACTGTGAGTTTTCAGTCACAGACAGTAAGTTTTCAGTTACTGAAAGTGGCTTTTCAGTTACTGAAGATGAGTTTTCCGTTACTAACAGTGAGTTTTCAGTCACTGACAGTAAGTTTTCAGTTACTGAAAGTGGGTTTTCAGTTACTGATGATGAGTTTTCAGTTACTTATGATGACTTTTCAGTTACTGACATTGAGTTTTCAGTCACAGACAGTAAGTTTTCAGTTACTGAAAGTGGATTTTTAGTTACTGATGATGTGTTTTCAGTTACAGACAGTGAGTTTTCAGTCACTGACAATAAGATTTCAGTTTCTGAAAGTGTGTTTTCAGTTACTGATAGTGAGTTTTCAGTCACTGACAGTATGTTTTCAAATACGGAAAGTGGGTTTTTAGTTACTGATGATGAGTTTTTAGTAACTGACAGTGAGTTTTCAGTCACTGACAGTAAGTTTTCAGTTACTGAAAGTGGGTTTTCAGTTACTGCTGATGAGTTTTCAGTTATTGACAGTGGGTTTATAGTCAATGACTGTGAGTTTTCAGTTACTGACAGTGGGGTTTCAGTTACTGAAAGTGGGTTTTCGGTTACTGGTGACGAGTTTTCAGTTACTAACAGTGAGTTTACAGTCACTGACAGTAACCTTTCAGTAACTGAAAGTGGGTTTTCAGTTACTGATGATGAGTTTTCAGTTACTGACAGTTAGTTTTCAGTCACTGACAGTAAGTTTTCAGTTACTGAAAGTGGGTTTTCAGTTACTGGTGATGAGTTTTTAGTTATTGACAGTGGGTTTATAGTCAATGACTGTGAGTTTTCAGTTACTGACAGTGGGGTTTCAGTTACTGACAGTGGGGTTTCAGTCACTGACAGTGAGTTTTCAGTTACTGACTGTGTGTTTTAAGTCACTCACAGTGAGTTTTCAGTTACAGAAAGTGGGTTTTCAGTTACTGATGATGAGTTTTCAGTTACTGACAGTGAGGTTTCAGTCACTGAAAGAAAGTTTTTAGTTACTGAAAGTGGGTTTTTAGTTACCGATGATGATTTTTCAGTTACTGACAGTGAGTTTTTAGTCACTGACAGTAAGTTTTCAGTTACTGAAAGTGGGTTTTCAGTTAGTGATGATGAGTTTTCAGTTACTGACAGTGAGTTTTCAGTCACTGACAGTAAGTTTTCAGTAATTGAAACCGGGTTTTCAGTTTCTGATGATGAGTTTTCAGTTATTGAAAGTGGATTTATAGTCAATGACTGTGAGTTTTCAGTTACTGACAGTGGGGTTTCAGTAACTGACAGTGGGGATTCAGTCACTGATAGCGTGTTTTCAGTTTTTCAGTCACAGACAGTTAGTTTTCAGTTACTGAAAGTGGCTTTTCAGTTACTGAAGATGAGTTTTTTGTTACTGACAGTGAGTTTTCAGTCACTGACAGTAAGTTTTCAGTTACTGAAAGTGGGTTTTCAGTTAATGATAATGAGTTTTCAGTCACTGACAGTATGTTTTCAAATACTGAAAGTGGGTTTTCAGTTAGTGATGATGAGTTTTCAGTTACTGAAAGTTAGTTTTCAGTCACTGACAGTAAGTTTTCAGTTACTGAAAGTGGGTTTTCAGTTATTGACAGCGAGATTTCAGTCACTGACAGTATGTTTTCAGTTACTGAAAGTGGGTTTTTAGTTACTGATGATGAGTTTTCAGTAATTGAAAGTGAGTTTTCAGTCACTGACAGTAAGTTTTCAGTTACTGAAAGTGGGTTTTTAGTTACTGATGATGAGTTTTCAGTAATTGACAGTGAGTTTTCAGTCACTGACAGTAAGTTTTCAGTTACTGAAAGGGGGTTTTCAGTTACTGCTGATGAGTTTTCAGTTATTGACAGTGGGTTTATAGTCAATGACTGTGAGGTTTCAGTTACTGACAGTGGGGTTTCAGTTACTGACAGTGGTGTTTCAGTCACTGACAGTGAGTTTTCAATAACTGACTGTGTGTTTTCAGTCACTCACAGTGAGTTTTCAGTTACTGATGATGAGTTTTCAGTTACTGAAAGTGATTTTTCAGTCACGGAAAGTAAGTTTTTAGTTACTGAAAGTGGGTTTTCAGTAACTCTGACAGTGGGGTTTCAGTCAGACTCAGACTGTGTGTTTTTAGTCACTCACAGTGAGTTTTCACTTACTGAAAGTGAGTTTTCAGTTACTGATGATGAGTTTTCAGTTACTGACAGTGAGTTTTAAGTCACTGAAAGTAAGTTTTTAGTTACTGAAAGTGGGTTTTCAGTAACTGATGATGAGTTTTCAGTTATTGAAAGTGGGTTTATAGTCAATGACTGTGAGTTTTCAGTAACTGACAGTGGGGTTTCAGTTACTGACAGTGGGGATTCAGTCACTGATAGTGAGTTTTCAAATACTGACTGTGAGTTTTCAGTCACAGACAGTAAGTTTTCAGTTACTGAAAGTGGCTTTTCAGTTACTGAAGATGAGTTTTCCGTTACTAACAGTGAGTTTTCAGTCACTGACAGTAAGTTTTTAGTTACTGAAAGTGGGTTTTCAGTTACTGATGATGAGTTTTCAGTTACTTATGATGACTTTTCAGTTACTGACATTGAGTTTTCAGTCACTGAAAGTAAGTTTTTAGTTACTGAAAGTGGGTTTTCAGTAACTGATGATGAGTTTTCAGTTATTGAAAGTGGGTTTATAGTCAATGACTGTGAGTTTTCAGTAACTGACAGTGGGGTTTCAGTTACTGACAGTGGGGATTCAGTCACTGATAGTGAGTTTTCAAATACTGACTGTGAGTTTTCAGTCACAGACAGTAAGTTTTCAGTTACTGAAAGTGGCTTTTCAGTTACTGAAGATGAGTTTTCCGTTACTAACAGTGAGTTTTCAGTCACTGACAGTAAGTTTTTAGTTACTGAAAGTGGGTTTTCAGTTACTGATGATGAGTTTTCAGTTACTTATGATGACTTTTCAGTTACTGACATTGAGTTTTCAGTCACTGACAGTAAGATTTCAGTAACTGAAAGTGGGTTTTCAGTTACTGAAGATGAGTTTTCAGTTACTGACAGTGAGTTTTCAGTCACTGACAGTAAGTTTTCAGTTACTGAAAGTGGGTTTTCAGTTACTGATGATGAGTTTTCAGTTACTTATGATGACTTTTCAGTTACTGACATTGAGTTTTCAGTCACTGATAGTTAGTTTTCAGTTACTGAAAGTGGGTTTTTAGTTACTGATGATGAGTTTTCAGTTACTGACAGTGAGTTTTCAGTCACTGACAATAAGTTTTCAGTTTCTGAAAGTGTGTTTTCAGTTACTGATAATGAGTTTACAGTCACTGACGGTATGTTTTCAAATACTGAAAGTGGGTTTTTAGTTACTGATGATGAGTTTTCAGTTACTGACTGTGAGTTTTCAGTCAGCGACAGTAAGTTTTCAGTTACTGAAAGTGGGTTTTCAGTTAGTGATGATGAGTTTTCAGTTACTGACAGTGAGTTTTCAGTCACTGACAGTAAGTTTTTAGTAACTGAAAGTGGGTTTTCAGTTACTGATGATGAGTTTTCAGTTACTTATGATGACTTTTCAGTTACTGACATTGAGTTTTCAGTCACTGACAGTAAGATTTCAGTTACTGAAAGTGGGTTTTTATTTACTGATGATGAGTTTTCAGTTACTGACAGTGAGTTTTCAGTCACTGACAGTAAGTTTTCAGTTACTGAAAGTGGGTTTTCAGTTACTGATAATGAGTTTTCAGTCACTGACAGTATGTTTTCAAATACTGAAAGTGGGTTTTCAGTTAGTGATGATGAGTTTTCAGTTACTGAAAGTTAGTTTTCAGTCACTGACAGTAAGTTTTCAGTTACTGAAAGTGGGTTTTCAGTTATTGACAGCGAGATTTCCGTCACTGACAGTATGTTTTCAGTTACTGAAAATGGGTTTTTAGTTACTGATGATGAGTTTTCAGTAATTGACAGTGAGTTTTCAGTCACTGACAGTAAGTTTTCAGTTACTGAAAGTGGGTTTTTAGTTACTGATGATGAGTTTTCAGTAATTGACAGTGAGTTTTCAGTCACTGACAATAAGTTTTCAGTTACTGAAAGTGGGTTTTCAGTTACTGCTGATGAGTTTTCAGTTATTGACAGTGGGTTTATAGTCAATGACTGTGAGGTTTCAGTTACTGACAGTGGGGTTTCAGTTACTGACAGTGGTGTTTCAGTCACTGACAGTGAGTTTTCAATAACTGACTGTGTGTTTTCAGTCACTCACAGTGAGTTTTCAGTTACTGAATGTGAGTTTTCAGTTACTGATGATGAGTTTTCAGTTACTGACAGTGATATTTCAGTCACTGAAAGTAAGTTTTTAGTTACTGAAAGTTGGTTTTCAGTAACTCTGACAGTGGGGTTTCAGTCAGACTCAGACTGTGTGTTTTTAGTCACTCACAGTGAGTTTTCACTTACTGAAAGTGAGTTTTCAGTTACTGATGATGAGTTTTCAGTTACTGACAGTGAGTTTTAAGTCACTGAAAGTAAGTTTTTAGTTACTGAAAGTGGGTTTTCAGTAACTGATGATGAGTTTTCAGTTATTGAAAGTGGGTTTATAGTCAATGACTGTAAGTTTCCAGTAACTGACAGTGGGGTTTCAGTAACTGACAGTGGGGATTCAGTCACTGATAGTGGGTTTTCAGTTACTGACTGTGAGTTTTCAGTCACTGACAGTATGTTTTCAGTTACTGAAAGTGTGTTTTCAGTAACTGATGATGAGTTTTCAGTTACTGACAGTTAGTTTTCAGTCACTGACAGTAAGTTTTCAGTTACTGAAAGTGGGTTTTCAGTTACTGATGATGAGTTTTCAGTTATTGACAGTGGGGTTTCAGAAACAGACAGTGGGTATTCATTCACTGACAATGAGTTTCCAGTTACTGACAGTAAGTTTTCAGTAACTGAAAGTGGGTTTTCAGTTACTGATGATGAGTTTTCAGTTACTGACTGTGAAATATCTGTCACTGACAGTAAGTTTTCAGTTACTGAAAAAGGGGTTTTCAGTTACTGATGATGAGTTTTCAGTTACTTATGATGACTTTTCAGTTACTGACATTGAGTTTTCAGTCACTTATAGTAAGTTTTCAGTTACTGAAATTGGCTTTTCAGTTACTGAAGATGGGTTTTCAGTTACTGACAGTGAGTTTTCAGTCACTGACAGTAAGTTTTCAGTTACTGAAAGTGGGTTTTCAGTTACTGATGATGAGTTTTCAGTTACTTATGATGACTTTTCAGTTACTGACATTGAGTTTTCAGTTACTGATAGTAAGTTTTCAGTTACTGAAAGTGGGTTTTTAGTTACTGATGATGAGTTTTCAGTTACTGACAGTGAGTTTTCAGTCACTGACAATAAGTTTTCAGTTTCTGAAAGTGTGTTTTCAGTTACTGATAATGAGTTTACAGTCACTGACAGTATGTTTTCAAATACTGAAAGTGGGTTTTTAGTTACTGATGATGAGTTTTTAGTTACTGACTGTGAGTTTTCAGTCAGCGACAGTAAGTTTTCAGTTACTGAAAGTGGGTTTTCAGTTAGTGTTGATGAGTTTTCAGTTACTGACAGTGAGTTTTCAGTCACTGACAGTAAGTTTTCAGTCACTGACAATAAGTTTTCAGTTTCTGAAAGTGTGTTTTCAGTTACTGATAATGAGTTTACAGTCACTGACAGTATGTTTTCAAATACTGAAAGTGGGTTTTTAGTTACTGATGATGAGTTTTTAGTTACTGACTGTGAGTTTTCAGTCAGCGACAGTAAGTTTTCAGTTACTGAAAGTGGGTTTTCAGTTAGTGTTGATGAGTTTTCAGTTACTGACAGTGAGTTTTCAGTAACTGACAGTGGGGTTTCAGTAACTGACAGTGGGGATTCAGTCACTGATAGTGTGTTTTCAGTTTTTCAGTCACAGACAGTTAGTTTTCAGTTACTGAAAGTGGCTTTTCAGTTACTGATGATGAGTTTTCAGTTACTTATGATGACTTTTCAGTTACTGACATTGAGTTTTCAGTCACTGACAGTAAGATTTCAGTAACTGAAAGTGGGTTTTCAGTTACTGAAGATGAGTTTTCAGTTACTGACAGTGAGTTTTCAGTCACTGACAGTAAGTTTTCAGTTACTGAAAGTGGGTTTTCAGTTACTGATGATGAGTTTTCAGTTACTTATGATGACTTTTCAGTTACTGACATTGAGTTTTCAGTCACTGATAGTTAGTTTTCAAATACTGAAAGTGGGTTTTTAATTACTGATGATGAGTTTTCAGTTACTGACAGTGAGTTTTCAGTCACTGACAATAAGTTTTCAGTTTCTGAAAGTGTGTTTTCAGTTACTGATAATGAGTTTACAGTCACTGACGGTATGTTTTCAAATACTGAAAGTGGGTTTTTAGTTACTGATGATGAGTTTTCAGTTACTGACTGTGAGTTTTCAGTCAGCGACAGTAAGTTTTCAGTTACTGAAAGTGGGTTTTCAGTTAGTGATGATGAGTTTTCAGTTACTGACAGTGAGTTTTCAGTCACTGACAGTAAGTTTTCAGTAACTGAAAGTGGGTTTTCAGTTACTGATGATGAGTTTTCAGTTACTTATGATGACTTTTCAGTTACTGACATTGAGTTTTCAGTCACTGACAGTAAGATTTCAGTTACTGAAAGTGGGTTTTTATTTACTGATGATGAGTTTTGAGTTACTGACAGTGAGTTTTCAGTCACTGACAGTAAGTTTTCAGTTACTGAAAGTGGGTTTTCAGTTACTGATAATGAGTTTTCAGTCACTGACAGTATGTTTTCAAATACTGAAAGTGGGTTTTCAGTTAGTGATGATGAGTTTTCAGTTACTGAAAGTTAGTTTTCAGTCACTGACAGTAAGTTTTCAGTTACTGAAAGTGGGTTTTCAGTTATTGACAGCGAGATTTCAGTCACTGACAGTATGTTTTCAGTTACTGAAAATGGGTTTTTAGTTACTGATGATGAGTTTTCAGTAATTGACAGTGAGTTTTCAGTCACTGACAGTAAGTTTTCAGTTACTGAAAGTGGGTTTTTAGTTACTGATGATGAGTTTTCAGTAATTGACAGTGAGTTTTCAGTCACTGACAGTAAGTTTTCAGTTACTGAAAGTGGGTTTTCAGTTACTGCTGATGAGTTTTCAGTTATTGACAGTGGGTTTATAGTCAATGACTGTGAGGTTTCAGTTACTGACAGTGGGGTTTCAGTTACTGACAGTGGTGTTTCAGTCACTGACAGTGAGTTTTCAATAACTGACTGTGTGTTTTCAGTCACTCACAGTGAGTTTTCAGTTACTGAATGTGAGTTTTCAGTTACTGATGATGAGTTTTCAGTTACTGACAGTGATTTTTCAGTCACTGAAAGTAAGTTTTTAGTTACTGAAAGTGGGTTTTCAGTAACTCTGACAGTGGGGTTTCAGTCAGACTCAGACTGTGTGTTTTTAGTCACTCACAGTGAGTTTTCACTTACTGAAAGTGAGTTTTCAGTTACTGATGATGAGTTTTCAGTTACTGACAGTGAGTTTTAAGTCACTGAAAGTAAGTTTTTAGTTACTGAAAGTGGGTTTTCAGTAACTGATGATGAGTTTTCAGTTATTGAAAGTGGGTTTATAGTTAATGACTGTAAGTTTCCAGTAACTGACAGTGGGGTTTCAGTTACTGACAGTGGGGATTCAGTCACTGATAGTGGGTTTTCAGTTACTGACTGTGAGTTTTCAGTCACTGACAGTATGTTTTCAGTTACTGAAAGTGTGTTTTCAGTAACTGATGATGAGTTTTCAGTTACTGACAGTTAGTTTTCAGTCACTGACAGTAAGTTTTCAGTTACTGAAAGTGGGTTTTCAGTTACTGATGATGAGTTTTCAGTTATTGACAGTGGGTTTATAGTCAATGACTGTGAGTTTTCAGTTACTGACAGTGGGGTTTCAGAAACAGACAGTGGGTATTCATTCACTGACAATGAGTTTCCAGTTACTGACAGTAAGTTTTCAGTAACTGAAAGTGGGTTTTCAGTTACTGATGATGAGTTTTCAGTTACTGACTGTGAAATATCTGTCACTGACAGTAAGTTTTCAGTTACTGAAAAAGGGGTTTTCAGTAACTGAAACCGGGTTTTCAGTTACTGATGATGAGTTTTCAGTTATTGAAAGTGGATTTATAGTCAATGACTGTGAGTTTTCAGTAACTGACAGTGGGGTTTCAGTAACTGGCAGTGGGGATTCAGTCACTGATAGTGAGTTTTCAGTTATTGACTGTGAGTTTTCAGTCACATACAGTAAGTTTTCAGTTACTGAAATTGGCTTTTCAGTTACTGAAGATGAGTTTTCAGTTACTGAAGATGAGTTTTCAGTTACTGACAGTGAGTTTTCAGTCACTGACAGTAAGTTTTCAGTTACTGATGATGAGTTTTCAGTTACTTATGATGACTTTTCAGTTACTGACATTGAGTTTTCAGTCACTTATAGTAAGTTTTCAGTTACTGAAAGTGGGTTTTTAGTTACTGATGATGAGTTTTCAGTTACTGACAGTGAATTTCAGTCACTGACAATAAGTTTTCAGTTTCTGAAAGTGTGTTTTCAGTTACTGATAATGAGTTTACAGTCACTGACAGTATGTTTTCAAATACTGAAAGTGGGTTTTTAGTTACTGATGATGAGATTTCAGTTACTGACTGTGAGTTTTCAGTCAGCGACAGTAAGTTTTCAGTTACTGAAAGTGGGTTTTCAGTTAGTGATAATGAGTTTTCAGTTACTGACAGTGAGTTTTCAGTCACTGACAGTAAGTTTTCAGATACTGAAACTGGGTTTTCAGTTACTGGTGATGAGTTTTCAGTTACTGATGATGACTTTTCAGTTACAGACAGTGAGTTTTCAGTCACTGACAGTAAGTTTTCAGTAACTGAAACTGGGGTTTCAGTTACTAATGTTGAGTTTTCAGTTACTGATGATGACTTTTAAGTTACTGACATTGAGTTTTCAGTCACTGACAGTAAATTTTCAGTAACTGAAAGTGGGTTTTCAGTTACTGATGATGAGTTTTCAGTTACTGAAAGTGGGTTTTTAGTTATTGGCAGCGAGTTTTCAGTCACTGACAGTATGTTTTCAGTTACTGAAAGTGGGTTTTCAGTTTCTGATGATGTGTTTTCAGTTACTGACAGTGAGTTTTCATTCACTGACAGTAAGTTTTCAGTTACTGAAAGTGGGTTTTCAGTTACTGATGATGAGTTTTCAGGTATTGACAGTGGGTTTTCAGTCTCTGACAGTAAGTTTTCAGTTACTGAAAATGGGTTTTCAGTTGCTGGTGATGAGTTTTCAGTTACTAACAGTGAGTTTTCAGTCACTGACAGTAAGTTTTCAGTTACTGAAAGTGGGAGATCAGTTACTGACAGTGGGGTTTCAGTCACTGACAGTGAGTTTTCAGTTACTGACTGTGTGTTTTCAGTCACTCACAGTGAGTTTTCATTACAGAAAGTGGGTTTTCAGTTACTGATAATGAGTTTTCAGTTACTGACAGTGAGGATTCAGTCACTGAAAGTAAGTTTTTAATTACTGAAAGTGGGTTTTCAGTAACTGATGATGAGTTTTCAGTTATTGAAAGTGGGTTTATAGTCAATGACTGTGAGTTTTCAGTAACTGACAGTGGGGTTTCAGTTACTGACAGTGGGGATTCAGTCACTGATAGTGAGATTTCAAATACTGACTGTGAGTTTTCAGTCACAGACAGTAAGTTTTCAGTTACTGAAAGTGGCTTTTCAGTTACTGAAGATGAGTTTTCCGTTACTAACAGTGAGTTTTCAGTCACTGACAGTAAGTTTTCAGTTACTGAAAGTGGGTTTTCAGTTACTGATGATGAGTTTTCAGTTACTTATGATGACTTTTCAGTTACTGACATTGAGTTTTAAGTCACTGACAGTAAGTTTTCAGTTACTGAAAGTGGATTTTTAGTTACTGATGATGAGTTTTCAGTTACAGACAGTGAGTTTTCAGTCACTGACAATAAGATTTCAGTTTCTTAAAGTGTGTTTTCAGTCACTGATAGTGAGTTTTCAGTCACTGACAGTATGTTTTCAAATACGGAAAGTGGGTTTTTAGTTACTGATGATGAGTTTTTAGTAACTGACAGTGAGTTTTCAGTCACTGACAGTAAGTTTTCAGTTACTGAAAGTGGGTTTTCAGTTACTGCTGATGAGTTTTCAGTTATTGACAGTGGGTTTATAGTCAATGACTGTAAGTTTACAGTTACTGACAGTGGGGTTTCAGTTACAGAAAGTGCGTTTTCAGTTACTGGTGACGAGTTTTCAGTTACTAACAGTGAGTTTACAGTCACTGACAGTAACTTTTCAGTAACTGAAAGTGGGTTTTCAGTTGCTGATGATGAGTTTTCAGTTACTGACAGTTAGTTTTCAGTCACTGACAGTAAGTTTTCAGTTACTGAAAGTGGGTTTTCAGTTACTGGTGATGAGTTTTTAGTTATTGACAGTGGGTTTATAGTCAATGACTGTGAGTTTTCAGTTACTGACAGTGGGGTTTCAGTTACTGACAGTGGGGTTTCAGTCACTGACAGTGAGTTTTCAGTTACTGACTGTGTGTTTTAAGTCACTCACAGTGAGTTTTCAGTTACAGAAAGTGGGTTTTCAGTTACTGATGATGAGTTTTCAGTTACTGACAGTGAGGTTTCAGTCACTGACAGTAAGTTTTCAGTTACTGAAAGTGGGTTTTCAGTTAGTGATGATGAGTTTTCAGTTACTGACAGTGAGTTTTCAGTCACTGACAGTAAGTTTTCAGTAATTGAAACCGGGTTTTCAGTTACTGATGATGAGTTTTCAGTTATTGAAAGTGGATTTATAGTCAATGACTGTGAGTTTTCAGTAACTGACAGTGGGGTTTCAGTAACTGACAGTAGGGATTCAGTCACTGATAGTGTGTTTTCAGTTTTTCAGTCACAGACAGTTAGTTTTCAGTTACTGAAAGTGGCTTTTCAGTTACTCAAGATGAGTTTTCAGTTACTGACAGTGAGTTTTCAGTCACTGACAGTAAGTTTTCAGTAACTGAAAGTGGGTTTTCAGTTACTGATGATGAGTTTTCAGTTACTTATGATGACTTTTCAGTTACTGACATTGAGTTTTCAGTCACTGACAGTAAGATTTCAGTTACTGAAAGTGGGTTTTTATTTACTGATGATGAGTTTTCAGTTACTGACAGTGAGTTTTCAGTCACTGACAGTAAGTTTTCAGTTACTGAAAGTGGGTTTTCAGTTATTGACAGCGAGATTTCAGTCACTGACAGTATGTTTTCAGTTACTGAAAGTGGGTTTTTAGTTACTGATGATGAGTTTTCAGTAATTGACAGTGAGTTTTCAGTCACTGACAGTAAGTTTTCAGTTACAGAAAGTGGGTTTTTAGTTACTGATGATGAGTTTTCAGTAATTGACAGTGAGTTTTCAGTCACTGACAGTAAGTTTTCAGTTACTGAAAGTGGGTTTTCAGTTACTGCTGATGAGTTTTCAGTTATTGACAGTGGGTTTATAGTCAATGACTGTGAGGTTTCATTTACTGACAGTGGGGTTTCAGTTACTGACAGTGGTGTTTCAGTCACTGACAGTAAGTTTTCAATAACTGACTGTGTGTTTTCAGTCACTCACAGTGAGTTTTCAGTTACTGAATGTGTGTTTTCAGTTACTGGTGATGAGTTTTCAGTTACTGACAGTGATTTTTCAGTCACTGAAAGTAAGTTTTTAGTTACTGAAAGTGGGTTTTCAGTAACTCTGACAGTGGGGTTTCAGTCAGACTCAGACTGTGTGTTTTTAGTCACTCACAGTGAGTTTTCACTTACTGAAAGTGGGTTTTCAGTAACTGATGATGAGTTTTCAGTTATTGAAAGTGGGTTTATAGTCAATGACTGTAAGTTTTCAGTAACTGACAGTGGGGTTTCAGTTACTGACAGTGGGGATTCAGTCACTGGTAGTGGGTTTTCAGTTACTGACTGTGAGTTTTCAGTCACTGACAGTATGTTTTCAGTTACTGAAAGTGGGTTTTCAGTAACTGATGATGAGTTTTCAGTTACTGACAGTTAGTTTTCAGTTACTGAAAGTGGGTTTTCAGTTACTGATGATGAGTTTTCAGTTATTGACAGTGGGTTTATAGTCAATGACTGTGAGTTTTCAGTTACTGACAGTGAGGTTTCAGAAACAGACAGTGGGTTTTCATTCACTGACAATGAGTTTTCAGTTACTGACAGTAAGTTTTCAGTTACTGAAAGTGGGTTTTCAGTTACTGATGATGAGTTTTCAGTTACTGACTGTGAAATTTCTGTCACTGACAGTAAGTTTTCAGTTACTGAAAAAGGGGTTTTCAGTTACTGATGATGAGTTTTCAGTTACTGACTGTGGGGTTTCAGTTACTGAAAGTGGGGTTTAAGTCACTGACAGTGAGTTTTCAGTTACTGACTGTGAGTTTTCAGTCACTGACAGTAAGTTTTCAATTACTGAAAGTGGGTCTTCAGTTAGTGATGATGAGTTTTCAGTTACTGACAGTGTGTTTTCAGTCACTGACAGTAAGTTTTCAGTAACTGAAACCGGGTTTTCAGTTACTGATGATGAAAGTGGATTTATAGTCAATGACTGTGAGTTTTCAGTAACTGACAGTGGGGTTTCAGTAACTGACAGTGGGGATTCAGTCACTGATAGTGAGTTTTCAGTTATTGACTGTGAGTTTTCAGTCACATACAGTAAGTTTTCAGTTACTGAAATTGGCTTTTCAGTTACTGAAGATGAGTTTTCAGTTACTGAAGATGAGTTTTCAGTTACTGACAGTGAGTTTTCAGTCACTGACGGTAAGTTTTCAGTTACTGAAAGTGGGTTTTCAGTTACTGATGATGAGTTTTCAGTTATTGACAGTGGGTTTATAGTCAATGACTGTGAGTTTTCAGTTACTGACAGTGAGGTTTCAGAAACAGACAGTGGGTTTTCATTCACTGACAATGAGTTTCCAGTTACTGACAGTAAGTTTTCAGTTACTGAAAGTGGGTTTTCAGTTACTGATGATGGTTTTCAGTTACTGATGATGAGTTTTCAGTTATTGAAATTGGATTTATAGTCAATGACTGTGAGTTTTCAGTAACTGACAGTGGGGTTTCAGTAACTGACAGTGGGGATTCAGTCACTGATAGTGAGTTTTCAGTTATTGACTGTGAGTTTTCAGTCACATACAGTAAGTTTTCAGTTACTGAAATTGGCTTTTCAGTTACTGAAGATGAGTTTTCAGTTACTGAAGATGAGTTTTCAGTTACTGACAGTGAGTTTTCAGTCACTGACGGTAAGTTTTCAGTTACTGAAAGTGGGTTTTCAGTTACTGATGATGAGTTTTCAGTTACTTATGATGACTTTTCAGTTACTGACATTGAGTTTTCAGTCACTTATAGTAAGTTTTCAGTTACTGAAATTGGCTTTTCAGTTACTGAAGATGGGTTTTCAGTTACTGACAGTGAGTTTTCAGTCACTGACAGTAAGTTTTCAGTTACTGAAAGTGGGTTTTCAGTTACTGATGATGAGTTTTCAGTTACTTATGATGACTTTTCAGTTACTGACATTGAGTTTTCAGTTACTGATAGTAAGTTTTCAGTTACTGAAATTGGCTTTTCAGTTACTGAAGATGAGTTTTCAGTTACTGAAGATGAGTTTTCAGTTACTGACAGTGAGTTTTCAGTCACTGACGGTAAGTTTTCAGTTACTGAAAGTGGGTTTTCAGTTACTGATGATGAGTTTTCAGTTACTTATGATGACTTTTCAGTTACTGACATTGAGTTTTCAGTCACTTATAGTAAGTTTTCAGTTACTGAAATTGGCTTTTCAGTTACTGAAGATGGGTTTTCAGTTACTGACAGTGAGTTTTCAGTCACTGACAGTAAGTTTTCAGTTACTGAAAGTGGGTTTTTAGTTACTGATGATGAGTTTTCAGTTACTGACAGTGAGTTTTCAGTCACTGACAATAAGTTTTCAGTTTCTGAAAGTGTGTTTTCAGTTACTGATAATGAGTTTACAGTCACTGACAGTATGTTTTCAAATACTGAAAGTGGGTTTTTAGTTACTGATGATGAGTTTTTAGTTACTGACTGTGAGTTTTCAGTCAGCGACAGTAAGTTTTCAGTTACTGAAAGTGGGTTTTCAGTTAGTGATGATGAGTTTTAAGTTACTGACATTGAGTTTTCAGTCACTGACAGTAAATTTTCAGTAACTGAAAGTGGGTTTTCAGTTACTGATGATGAGTTTTCAGTTACTGAAAGTGGGTTTTTAGTTATTGGCAGCGAGTTTTCAGTCACTGACAGTATGTTTTCAGTTACTGAAAGTGGGTTTTCAGTTTCTGATGATGTGTTTTCAGTTACTGACAGTGAGTTTTCATTCACTGACAGTAAGTTTTCAGTTACTGAAAGTGGGTTTTCAGTTACTGATGATGAGTTTTCAGGTATTGACAGTGGGTTTTCAGTCTCTGACAGTAAGTTTTCAGTTACTGAAAGTGGGTTTTCAGTTGCCGGAGATGAGTTTTTAGTTACTTACAGTGAGTTTTCAGTCACTGACAGTAAGTTTTCAGTTACTGAAAGTGGGAGATCAGTTACTGACAGTGGGGTTTCAGTCACTGACAGTGAGTTTTCAGTTACTGACTGTGTGTTTTCAGTCACTCACAGTGAGTTTTCAGTTACAGAAAGTGGGTTTTCAGTTACTGATGATGAGTTTTCAGTTACTGACAGTGAGGATTCAGTCACTGAAAGTAAGTTTTTAATTACTGAAAGTGGGTTTTCAGTAACTGATGATGAGTTTTCAGTTATTGAAAGTGGTTTTATAGTCAATGACTGTGAGTTTTCAGTAACTGACAGTGGGGTTTCAGTTACTGACAGTGGGGATTCAGTCACTGATAGTGAGTTTTCAAATACTGACTGTGAGTTTTCAGTCACAGACAGTAAGTTTTCAGTTACTGAAAGTAGCTTTTCAGTTACTGAAGATGAGTTTTCCGTTACTAACAGTGAGTTTTCAGTCACTGACAGTAAGTTTTCAGTTACTGAAAGTGGGTTTTCAGTTACTGATGTTGAGTTTTCAGTTACTTATGATGACTTTTCAGTTACTGACATTGAGTTTTCAGTCACAGACAGTAAGTTTTCAGTTACTGAAAGTGGCTTTTCAGTTACTGAAGATGAGTTTTCAGTTACTAACAGTGAGTTTTCAGTCACTGACAGTAAGTTTTCAGTTACTGAAAGTGGGTTTTCAGTTACTGATGTTGAGTTTTCAGTTACTTATGATGACTTTTCAGTTACAGACAGTGAGTTTTCAGTCACTGACAATAAGATTTCAGTTTCTGAAAGTGTGTTTTCAGTTACTGATAGTGAGTTTTCAGTCACTGACAGTATGTTTTCAAATACGGAAAGTGGGTTTTTAGTTACTGATGATGAGTTTTTAGTAACTGACAGTGAGTTTTCAGTCACTGACAGTAAGTTTTCAGTTACTGAAAGTGGGTTTTCAGTTACTGCTGATGAGTTTTCAGTTATTGACAGTGGGTTTAAAGTCAATGACTGTGAGTTTACAGTTACTGACAGTGGTGTTGCAGTCACTGACAATGAATTTTGAGAAAGTAAGATTTTAGTTACTGAAAGTGGGTTTTCAGTTACTGATGATGAGTTTTCAGTTACTAACAGTGAGTTTTCAGTCACTTACAGTAAGTTTTCAGTTTACTGCTGATAAGTTTTCAGTTATTGACAGTGGGTTTTCAGTCACTGACAGTAAATTTTCAGTTACAGTAAGTGGGTTTTCAGTCACAGATAATGTTTTTCAGTAACTTACAGTGAGTTTTCAGTTTCTGACAGTGAGTTTTCAATCACAGACAAAGTTTTTCAGTAACTAACAGTGAGTTTTTAGTTTCTGACAGTGGGTGTTCAGTCCCTGACGATGAGTTTTCAGTTACTGACTGTGAGTTTTCAGTCACTGACAGTAAGTTTTTAGTTACTGAAAGTGGCTTTTCAGTTACTGATGATGAGTTTTCAGTCTTCTTCTGTCGAGTGGGTATCAACTGTGTGGGTAAAATCTTACTGTCAGTGACTGAAAACTCAATTTCAGTAACTGAAAAGTCATCATTAGTAACTGAAAACCCACTTTCAGAAACTGAAAACATACTGTCAGTGACTGAAAACCCACTGTCAATAACTGAAAACTTATCAGCAGTAACTAAAAACCCACTTTCAGTAACTGAAAACTTACTGTCAGTGACTGAAAATTCACTGTCAGTAACTGAAAACTCATCATTAGTAACTGAAAACCCACTTTCAGTAACTGACAACATACTGTCAGAGACTGAAAACTCATTGTCAGTAACTGAAAACTCACTTTCAGAAACTGAAAACTTATTGTCAGTAACTGAAAACTCACTGTCAGTAACTGAAAACTCATCATCAGTAACTGAAAACCCACTTTCAGTAACTAAAAACTTACTGTCAGTGACTGAAAACTCAATGTCAGTAACTGAAAAGTCATCATAAGTAACTGAAAACTCATCATCAGTAACTGAAACCCCACTGTCAGTAAATGAAAACTCACAGTCATTGACTATAAACCCACTGTCAATAACTGAAAACTCATCATCAGTAACTGAAAACCCACTTTCAGTAACTGAAAACTTACTGTCAGTGACTAAAAACTAACTGTCAGTAACTGAAAACTTATCAGCAGTAACTAAAAACCCACTTCCAGTAACTGAAAACTTACTATCAGTAACTGAATCCCCACTGTCGGTAACTGAAACCCCACTGTCAGTTAATGAAAACTCACAGTCATTGACTATAAACCCACTTTCAATAACTGAAAACTCATCATCAGTTACTGAAAACCCACTTTCAGTAACTAAAAACTTACTTTCAGTGACTGAAAACTCACTGTCAGTAACTGAAAACTCATCATCAGAAACTGAAAACCAACTGAAAACTTACTGTCAGTAATTGAAAACTCACTGTCAGTGACTGAAAACCCACTGTCAGTTACTGAAACCCCAATGTCTGTTACTGAAAATGTACAGTCATTGACTATAAACCCTCTGTCAATAACTGAAAAATTATCATCAGTAACTGAAAACCCACTTTCAGTAACTGAAAACATACTGTCAGTGACTGAAAACTCACTGTCAGTAACTGAAAACTCATCATCAGTAACTGAAAACCCACTTTCAGTTACTAAAAACTTACTGTCAGTGACTGAAAACTCAATGTCCGTAACTGAAAAGTCATCATCAGTAACTGAAAACTCATCATCAGATACTGAAAACTCATTTTCAGTTACTGATAACTTACTGTCAGTGACTGAAAACTAACTGTCAGTAACTGAAAACTCATCATCAGTGACTGAAAACTAACTGTCAGTAACTGAAAACTCATCACCAGTAACTGAAAACTTACTTTCAGAAACTGAAAACTTATTGTCAGTGACTGAAAACTCACTGTCAGTAACTGAAAACTCATCATCAGTAACTGAAAACCCACTTTCAGTAACTGAAAACTTACTGTCAGTGACAGAAATTTCACAGTCAGTAACTGAAAACACATCATCAGTAACTGAAAACCAACTTTCAGTAACTGGAAACTTATAAATGGCTAGAAATATTAATTGTATGAATTCCAAACTTAATATTTTGCAATGGAATGCACAAAGTCTCAGGCCAAAACGTTTAGTATTCGAACTGCTTTTATTTCAAGAAAAAACGCATATTGCCGTCATTAGCGAAACTTGGCTTGACCCTGATAGCGAATTTCGGATTAGTGGTTATAATATTTTTCGGAAGGATCGCGACGATGGCTTTGGAGGGGTTGCTATACTAACTCATAAATCCATATTAGCACAGTTAGAAGATATGCCGAATTGTACTAACTCTGGTATAGAAATGCTATGTGTTAAACTGTTTAATTGTGTTAATATTGATTATATAGTTGCAATCTATTGCACTCAGACAGTACGTACCAGCCGTAGGGATTGGGATTTAATTTTTACCGGTTTTCCGAATAAGACTTTAGCATTGGGAGACTATAACGGTCATCACACAAATTGGTCTTGTAAGACTGATACGCGAGGGAATCAAATTGTAGATTCTATTCAAGAGAACAATTTTGTAACTCTCAACGACGGAACTTTTACTCGTATTAAATTAGTAGCAGGATTTGTACAACGTAGCGCACCGGATATTTCTATTGCTAGTTCAGATGTCTCATATAAATTTAATTGGCAGGTAATTAATGAATCACTAGGGAGTGATCATTTAGTGATTAAAATATCTTCAGGACTAACCTTACAGCCTAATATTATCAAAAAAAGGAATTTTAAACTAGCGAAATGGCTAGAATATAGGAAGTATTTGGATAATATATTTACTAACGTTCCACATTCGGACAATCTTCAACAATTATATGACTTTGTTATGGAGAATATAAATAATGCCGCAGATAGGTACATTCCCTTCATAAAAATATGTACAGACCCTTCTAGCAAATTCGTCCCTAAATCATATTGGAATCAGGAACTTTCCGAAGCAATTGCTAAAAGAAGGTTAGCATTAGGAAATTTTAGGAGGAATCCAACTCCTCGAAATTTAGGTATCCTAAATGCTCATATAAGTGAGTCTCAAGCTCTTATGCGGAGAGCAGCTAGTAAAGCCCAAGTTAGCCCTAGTTCAGAAATCTTTGGTCAAGTCGGCAAAGTTGATCCATACTATGGGTCCAGCAGTCTACAATCGTCTTCCAGCTAATGTTATGAATGCACCCTCTATGTACTCATTCAAGTCGCGCCTTAAGCACTGGCTTATAGAGCAGGAAATTTATAGTTATGATCAGTGGATCATAAACAACAAAGACTGAAATGATGATTAATTACACTATTGCTTGTCATAGAAATTATTTTTATTGTATTTTTTTAGTTAGGTATTGAATTATTTCTATTGCAAAATTTGACGTGTTATTTGAAATGCTTATCTTAAAACTATATTTTATGAGTATTATTTTGTATTAAATTTGATATGTAATTTGAATTATGACCTGTAATGGAATTATTATTAATAAATTATGTCTTATGTCTTATGTCTTAAAGGATGGCAGAATTTCTGTGATTCCTTAGATGAATCGTTGTCCCCCTCTGAGGTCTGGTACAAAATGAAGTGGTTCAAGGGCTATAAGACCGTTAAATCTCATGTTGATTCTACTAAAGTTCAGAAATTATTAGAATCTTTGTGTCCATTCTATGTTTTACCTCCCATGCCGGCATTGAATTCCTCTAATGATAAATTGGAAATCCCAATTTCATTGCACGAATTCGAAACATGCATTAAGGCAAAAGACACTGCACCGGGATGTGATGATATATCATTTTCAATGATTAAGAATCTTCCTAAGAATGCAAAATTATTTCTACTGTCTTTATATAATCGATTCTTAGTGTCTGGTTTTATTCCGGTCCAATGGAGAGATATTCGTGTAGTGACAATTCCTAAACCGGGCCGTGATCCTACCCAGGTTTCTTCGCTGCGACCAATTTCTTTAATGTCATGTATGTGCAAAATTTTTCATACGATTATTAAAAAGAGGTTAGAATGGTATTTGGAAAAAAGACGTATATTTTCGGATGATACAGTAGGTTTTCGTAGATCAAGGTCTTGTTTGGATAGTCTTAGCAGATTAGTTACTAGAATTCAAATTGGATTCTCAAAAAATCTTTTTACTGTAGCCTGTTTCTTAGATGTAGATAATGCTTACAATAATGTAGATGTATCAAGTTTAGTGAATAAACTAGTGACATTAGGTGTTGGAACGAAAATTTGCACATATTTATGGAATTTTTTGACTTGTAGGCGACTCACTGCCTCAGGAGTAGGTTATCATTTGTGTAGGAATACTGGTCACGGATTAGCTCAAGGAGATCCTCTTTCACCTCTCTTATTCAATGTTGCCACCTATGATGTTTGCAATGACAGGCAAAATGACGTCTTTTTTTCGCAGTATTTTTTTTTTGCTGACGATTTTGTGATATATGTCATGGATAAAAACATGGATATTGCATGTCGCAAATTACAAAGAATGTTGGACGTTATGGTCTCTAGATTGTCATCTGTTGGTTTGTGTGTGTCTCCACTTAAAAGTAAAGTATGCGTGTTTAAAAAACGTCCTAATAGAGTTCCAGTAAATATTTCGATAGAGGGTTTGCAACTTACAGAAGAAACACATATCAAATATTTGGGTCTTTGGTTAGACAATTCGTTGAGGTGGTCAAAACATATTAATGAAATGCATCAAAAGATTATTAGACTGCTCAATATTTTTAAAGTGTTGGCTGGTCCTGGTTGGGGCGTTCATCCGAAACATCTCAGACGGTTGTACATATCTTTAATTAGAAGTAGACTTGATTACGCTAGTTTTTTGTATGACAACAGTAGTAGTGCCAATCTAAATAAATTAGATAGAGTACAAAATCAAGCTATGCGTAGTATAGGTGGTTTTGTTAAAAGTTCTCCCATTCATGTAATGGAAAGCGAACTGTGTCTTTTACCATTACACATCCGTAGAACATTTCTGGCTGGCAAATTTTTGTTAAAATCTAAATCTTTTAAAAACAATATAACTTTAAATGTACTTGATGAACTACAACCTTACTTAAATAATCGATATTGGAATAACAAAAAACCACCGCTACTAATTACAGTTTATTTATTTTTATGTCAGATTTATGTTCATTCAAGTGAACAACTTGAAATGTTTTCATTTGACTATTGGATGAGTTATTATGATATTTTGGATATAATCAAAATCAAAGTAGATGAAGTAGATGGCCCTAAGAGATCGTATAATGTGGAGGATCTCCGAAAAAGATGCTACACTTATTTGGATAGAAATTATTCTTCGCATTACAAAATATATACTGACGGCTCTAAAGAGGATAATGGTAACCTAGGTTGTGCATTTTTCGATCCTCAGTCAAATTTAAACGTTAAGCTCAAAATTAACAATGATGTTTCTATTATGGGTTTAGAACTTATTGCAATTTTAGAGTCTTTATCTTATGCGGAATCACTTAATAGTGACAAAATAGTTATTATAACAGATTCCCGAAGCTCTCTTCAACATCTAGCTCGATGCGTCTCAGGTATGAGAGTCACGCCAATAGCTTACTCTATCGTAAACCTAGTTCATAAAATGAGGATGAAATCAAAGGAAATCTCTCTACAATGGGTACCTTCTCATATTGGCCTAAAAGGAAACGAGAAAGCTGATTCTCTTGCTAGAGAAGCTACTAGTGATGGTGTACCTTTTTCTATTCGACCTTATTTCTCTGAATGTGTTAAGTTACTTAAAAAACATTGTTATGAATTGTGGAAAGAATATTTTGATCAAAGATCTGTGGAGAAGGGAATCTGGTATAAGACTATACAAATTGCACCTTGGAAATCTCCTTGGTTTGATGAGTGTAAATTAGATAGACGTGAGTTGATTACAGCTTTTCGACTTCGATCTGGACACATTCCTTTGAATAATTTCGCGTTTCTTATGGGTAAAGTTACATCGCCATGTTGCTCTGAATGTCAGATAGTTGAAGATGTGGTTCATATTACGATGGAGTGTGTTCGGAACGAAGATGAGAGGTATCTCATGCTTCAAAAATTTTGTAAACTTAACTTTAATCAAGTAGGAAGTGTAAATAGTATCTTGTCTTGCCCGGTGACGGAAGAGGCCAAGGCATTATATAAGCTTGTCTTGGTGGGCATTCGACGGAGGGAGTAACATGTCTGTCGGAAGCTTTACATCCTATATTTTCTTTTATCTTTTAGATAGTATCTAAGTGTTTTATAATATTTGCAATATGTTATGTTTTCTAATGGAGTGACATTGTCGTGTATTATGACAAATCTCCTTAAATAAAGATTTAAAAAAAAAAAAAAAAAGTTTTTAGTTACTGAAAGTGGGTTTTCAGTAACTGATGATGAGTTTTCAAGTATTGAAAGTGGGTTTATAGTCAATGACTGTGAGTTTTCAGTAACTGACAGTGGGGTTTCAGTTACCGACAGTGGGGATTCAGACACTGATAGTAAGTTTTCAGTTACTGAAAGTGGGTTTTTAGTTACTGCTGATAAGTTTTCAGTTACTGACAGTTAGTTTTCAGTCACTCACAGTAAGTTTTCAGTTACTGAAAGTGGGTTTTCAGTTACTGATGATGAGTTTTCAGTTATTGACAGTGGGTTTATAGTCAATGACTGTGACTTTTCAGTTACTGACAGTGGGGTTTCAGTTACTGATGATGAGTTTTCAGTTACTTATGATGACTTTTCAGTTACTGACATTGAGTTTTCAGTCACTGACAGTAAGTTTTTAGTATATGAAAGTGGGTTTTCAGTTACTGATGATGAGTTTTTAGTTACTGACAGTGAGTTTTCAGTCACTGACAATAAGTTTTCAGTTTCTGAAAGTGTGTTTTCAGTTACTGACAATGAGTTTTCAGTCTCTGACAGTATGTTTTCAGTAACTGAAAGTGGGTTTTCAGTTACTAATGATGAGTTTTCAGTTACTGACAGTGAATTTTAAGTCACTGACAGTAAGTTTTCAGTTACTGAAAGTGGGTTTTTAGTTACTGCTGATAAGTTTTCAGTTATTGACAGTGGGTTTTTAGTCACTGACAGTATGTTTTCAGTTACTGAAAGTGGGTTTTCAGTTACTAATGATGACTTTTCAGTTACTGACATTGAGTTTTCAGTCACTGACAGTAAGTTTTTAGTTACTGAAAGTGGGTTTTCAGTTACTGATGATGAGTTTTCAGTTACTGATAGTGATTTTTCAGTCACTGACAATAAGTTTCCAGTTTCTGAAAGTGAGTTTTCAGTTACTGGTGATGAGTTTTTAGTTACTGACAGTGAGTTTTCATTCACTGACAGTAACTTTTCAGTTACTGAAAGTGGGTTATCAGTTACTGATGATGAGTTTTCAGTTACTGACGGTTAGTTTTCAGTCACTAAAAGTAAGTTTTCAGTTACTGAAAGTGGGTTTTCAGTTACTGATGATGAGTTTTCAGTTATTGACAGTGGGTTTATAGTCAATGACTGTGAGTTTTCAGTTACTGACAGTGGGGTTTCAGTTACTGATGATGAGTTTTCAGTTATTGACAGTGGGTTTTCAGGCACTGACAGTAAATTTTCAGTTACAGACAGTGGGTTTTCAGTCACAGATAATGTTCTTCAGTAACTAACAGTAAGTTTTCAGTCTCTGACAGTGAGTTTTCAATCACAGACAATGTTTTTCAGTAACTAACAGTGAGTTTTTAGTTTCTGACAGTGAGTTTTCAGTCACTGACAGTAAGTTTCCAGTTACTGAAAGTTGGTTTTCAGTTACTGATGATGTGTTTTCAGTTACTGACTGTGAAATTTCTGTCACTGACAGTAAGTTTTCAGTTACTGAAAGTGGGTTTTCAGTTACTGATGATGAGTTTTCAGTTACTGACAGTGAGTTTTCAGTCACTGACAGTAAGTTTTTAGTTACTGAAAGTGGGATTTCAGTTACTGATTATGAGTTTTCAGTCACTGAAAGTAAGTTTTCAGTCACTGACAGTAAGTTTTCAGTAACTGAAACTGAGTTTTCAGTTACTGATGATGAGTTTTCAGTTACTGATGATGACTTTTCAGTTACTGACATTTAGTTTTCAGTCACTGACAGTAAGTTTTCAGTAACTGAAAGTGGGTTTTCAGTTACTGATGATGAGTTTTCAGTTACTGACAGTGAGTTTTCAGTCACTGACAGTATGTTTTCAGCTACTGAAAGTGGGTTTTCAGTTACTGATGATGAGTTTTCAGTTACTGACAGTGAGTTTTCATTCACTGATAGTAAGTTTTCAGTTACTAAAAGTGGGTTTTCAGTTACTGAAGATGAGTTTTCAGTTATTGACAGTGGGTTTTCAGTCACTGACAGTAAGTTTTCAATTACTGAAAGTGGGTTTTCAGTTACTGGTGATGAGTTTTCAGTTACTGACAGTAAGTTTTCAGTCACTGACTGTAACTTTTCAGTTACTGAAAGTGGGTTTTTAGTTACTGATGATGAGTTTTCAGTTACTGACCGTTAGTTTTCAGTCACTGACAGTAAGTTTTCAGTTACTGAAAGTGGGTTTTCAGTAATGATGATGAGTTTTCAGTTATTAACAGTGGGTTTATAGTCAATGACTGTGAGTATTCAGTTACTGACAGTGGGGTTTCAGTCACTGACAGTGAGTTTTCAGTTACTGACTGTGTGTTTTCAGTCACTCACAGTGATTTTTCAGTTACTGAAAGTGGGTTTTCAGTAACTGATGATGAGTTTTCAGTTATTGACAGTGGGTTTATAGTCAATGACTGTGAGTATTCAGTTACTGACAGTGGGGTTTCAGTTACTGACAGTGGGGTTTCAGTCACTGACAGTGAGTTTTCAGTTACTGACTGTGTGTTTTCAGTCACTCACAGTGAGTTTTCAGTTATCGAAAGTGGGTTTTCAGTTTCTGATGATGAGTTTTCAGTTACTGACAGTGAGTTTTCAGTCACTGAAAGTAAGTTTTTAGTTACTGAAAGTGGGTTTTCAGTAACTGATGATGAGTTTTCAAGTATTGAAAGTGGGTTTATAGTCAATGACTGTGAGTTTTCAGTAACTGACAGTGGGGTTTCAGTTACCGACAGTGGGGATTCAGTCACTGATAGTAAGTTTTCAGTTACTGAAAGTGGGTTTTTAGTTACTGCTGATGAGTTTTCAGTTACTGACAGTTAGTTTTCAGTCACTGACAGTAAGTTTTCAGTTACTGAAAGTGGGTTTTCAGTTACTGATGATGAGTTTTCAGTTATTGACAGTGGGTTTATAGTCAATGACTGTGACTTTTCAGTTACTGACAGTGGGGTTTCAGTTACTGATGATGAGTTTTCAGTTACTTATGATGACTTTTCAGTTACTGACATTGAGTTTTCAGTCACTGACAGTAAGTTTTTAGTATATGAAAGTGGGTTTTCAGTTACTGATGATGAGTTTTCAGTTACTGACAGTGAGTTTTCAGTCACTGACAATAAGTTTTCAGTTTCTGAAAGTGTGTTTTCAGTTACTGACAATGAGTTTTCAGTTACTGACAATGAGTTTTCAGTTACTGAAAGTTAGTTTTCAGTCACTGACAGTAAGTTTTCAGTTACTGAAAGTGGGTTTTCAGTTACTGATGATGAGTTTTCAGTTACTGATAGTGAGTTTTCAGTCACTGACAATAAGTTACCAGTTTCTGAAAGTGAGTTTTCAGTTACTTGTGATGATTTTTTAGTTACTGACAGTGAGTTTTCATTCACTGACAGTAACTTTTCAGTTACTGAAAGTGGGTTATCAGTTACTGATGATGAGTTTTCAGTTACTGACAGTTAGTTTTCAGTCACTAAAAGTAAGTTTTCAGTTACTGAAAGTGGGTTTTCAGTTACTGATGATGAGTTTTCAGTTATTGACAGTGGGTTTATAGTCAATGACTGTGAGTTTTCAGTTATTGACAGTGGGTTTTCAGTCACTGACAGTAAATTTTCAGTTACAGACAGTGGGTTTTCAGTCACAGATAATGTTCTTCAGTAACTAACAGTGAGTTTTCAGTCTCTGACAGTGAGTTTTCAATCACAGACAATGTTTTTCAGTAACTAACAGTGAGTTTTTAGTTTCTGACAGTGAGTTTTCAGTCACTGACAGTAAGTTTCCAGTTACTGAAAGTTGGTTTTCAGTTACTGATGATGTGTTTTCAGTTACTGACTGTGAAATTTCTGTCACTGACAGTAAGTTTTCAGTTACTGAAAGTGGGTTTTCAGTTACTGATGATGAGTTTTCAGTTAATGACAGTGAGTTTTCAGTCACTGACAATAAGTTTTCAGTTTCTGAAAGTGAGTTTTCAGTTACTGGTGATGAGTTTTCAGTTACTGACAGTGAGTTTTCAGTCACTGATGATGAGTTTTCAGTTACTGACAGTTAGTATTCAGTCACTGACAGTAAGTTTTCAGTAACTGAAAATGAGTTTTCAGTTACTGATGATGAGTTTTCAGTTACTGATGATGACTTTTCAGTTACGGACATTGAGTTTTCAGTCACTGACAGTAAGTTTTTAGTAACTGAAAGTGGGTTTTCAGTTACTGATGATGAGTTTTCAGTTACTGACAGTGAGTTTTCAGTCACTGACAGTATGTTTTCAGTTACTGAAAGTGGGTTTTCAGTTACTGATGATAAGTTTTCAGTTATTGACAGAGGGTTTATAGTCAATGACTGTACATTTTCAGTAACAGACATTGGGGTTTCAGTAACTGACAGTGGGTTTTCAGTCACTGACAGTGAGTTTTCAATTACTTACAGTAAGTTTTCAGTTGGTTTTCAGTTTCTGATGATGAGTTTTCAGTTACTGACAGTGAGTTTTCAGTCACTGACAGTAAGTTTCCAGTTACTGAAAGTTGGTTTTCATTTACTGATGATGTGTTTTCAGTTACTGACTGTGAAATTTCTGTCACTGACAGTAAGTTTTCAGTTACTGAAAGTGGGTTTTCAGTTACTGATGATGAGTTTTCAGTAACTGACAGTGAGTTTTCAGTCACTGACAGTAAGTTTTTAGTTACTGAAAGTGGGTTTTCAGTTACTGATTATGAGTTTTCAGTTACTGAAAGTAAGTTTTCAGTCACTGACAGTAAGTTTTCAGTTACTGAAAGTGGGTTTTCAGTTACTGATGATGAGTTTTCAGTTACTGACAGTGAGTTTTCAGTCACTGACAATAAGTTTTCAGTTTCTGAAAGTGAGTTTTCAGTTACTGGTGATGAGTTTTCAGTTACTGACAGTGAGTTTTCAGTCACTGACAGTAACTTTTCAGTTACTGAAAGTGGGTTTTTAGTTACTGATGATGAGTTTTCAGTTTCTGATGATGACTTTTCAGTTACTGACATTAAGTTTTCAGTCACTGACAGTAAGTTTTTAGTAACTGAAAGTGGGTTTTCAGTTACTGATGATGAGTTTTCAGTTACTGACAGTGAGTTTTCAGTCACTGACAGTATGTTTTCAGTTACTGAAAGTGGGTTTTCAGTTACTGATGATAAGTTTTCAGTTATTGACAGAGGGTTTATAGTCAATGACTGTAAATTTTCAGTAACTGACATTGGGGTTTCAGTAACTGACAGTGGGTTTTCAGTCACTGACAGTGAGTTTTCAATTACTGACAGTAAGTTTTCAGTTACTGAAAGTGGGTTTTCAGTTACTGATGATGAGTTTTCAGTTACTAACAGTGAGTTTTCATTCACTGACAGTAAGTATTCAGTTACTAAAAGTGGGTTTTCAGTTACTGATGATGAGTTTTCAGTTATTGATAGTGAGTTTTCAGTCACTGACAGTAACTTTTCAGTTACTGAAAGTGGGTAGTCAGTAACTGATGATGAGTTTTCAGTTATTGACAGTGAGTTTATAGTCAATGACTGTAAGTATTCAGTTACTGACAGTGGGGTTTCAGTTACTGACAGTGGGGTTTCAGTCACTGACAGTGAGTTTTCAGTTACTGACTGTGTGTTCTCAGTCACTCACAGTGAGTTTTCAGTTACCGAAAGTGGGTTTTCAGTTTCTGATGATGAGTTTTCAGTTACTGACAGTGAGTTTTCAGTCACTGAAAGTAAGTTTTTAGTTACTGAAAGTGGGTTTTCAGTAACTGATGATGAGTTTTCAAGTATTGAAAGTGGGTTTATAGTCAATGACTGTGAGTTTTCAGTAACTGACAGTGGGGTCTCAGTTACCGACAGTGGGGATTCAGTCACTGATAGTAAGTTTTCAAATACTGAAAGTGGGTTTTTAGTTACTGCTGATAAGTTTTCAGTTACTGACAGTTAGTTTTCAGTCACTGACAGTAAGTTTTCAGTTACTGAAAGTGGGTTTTCAGTTACTGATGATGAGTTTTCAGTTACTGACAGTGAGTTTTCAGTCACTGACAATAAGTTTTCAGTTTCTGAAAGTGTGTTTTCAGTTACTGACAATGAGTTTTCAGTCTCTGACAGTATGTTTTCAGTTACTGAAAGTGGGTTTTCAGTTACTAATGATGAGTTTTCAGTTACTGACAGTGAATTTTCAGTCACTGACAGTAAGTTTTCAGTTACTGAAAGTGGGTTTTTAGTTACTGCTGATAAGTTTTCAGTGATTGACAGTGGGTTTTTAGTCACCGACAGTATGTTTTCAGTTACTGAAAGTGGGTTTTCAGTTACTAATGATGACTTTTCAGTTACTGACATTGAGTTTTCAGTCACTGACAGTAAGTTATTAGTTACTGAAAGTGGGTTTTCAGTTACTGATGATGCGTTTTCAGTTACTGACAGTGAATTTTCAGCCACTGACAGTAAGTTTTCAGTAACTGAAAGTGGGTTTTCAGTTACTAATGATGACTTTTCAGTTACTGACATTGTGTTTTCAGTCACTGACAATAAGTTTTCAGTTTCTGAGAGTTAGTTTTCAGTTACTGACAATGAGTTTTCAGTCACTGACAGTATGTTTTCAGTTACTGAAAGTGGGTTTTCAGTTACTAATGATGAGTTTTCAGTTACTGACAGTGAATTTTCAGCCACTGACAGTAAGTTTTCAGTAACTGAAAGTGGGTTTTCAGTTACTAATGATGACTTTTCAGTTACTGACATTGTGTTTTCAGTCACTGACAGTAAGTTTTTAGTTACTGAAAGTGGGATTCCAGTAACTGATGATGAGTTTTCAGTTACTGACAGTGAGTTTTCAGTCACTGACAATAAGTTTTCAGTTTCTGAAAGTTAGTTTTCAGTTACTGACAATGAATTTTCTGTCACTGACAGTATGTTTTCAGTTACTGAAAGTGGGTTTGCAGTTACTAATGATGAGTTTTCAGTCACTGACAGTAACTTTTCAGTTACTGAAAGTGGGTTTTTAGTTACTGATGATGAGTTTTCAGTTACTGACAGTTAGTTTTCAGTCACTGATAGTAAGTTTTCAGTAACTGAAACTGAGTTTTCAGTTACTGATGATGAGTTTTCAGTTTCTGATGATGACTTTTCATTTACTGACATTGAGTTTTCAGTCACTGACAGTAAGTTTTCAGTAACTGAAAGTGGGTTTTCAGTTACTAATGATGAGTTTTCAGCTACTGACAGTGAATTTTCAGTCACTGACAGTAAGTTTTCAGTAACTGAAAGTGGGTTTTCAGTTACTAATGATGACTTTCCAGTTACTGACATTGAGTTTACAGTCACTGACAGTAAGTTTTTAGTTACTGAAAGTGGGATTTCAGTAACTGATGATGAGTTTTCAGTTATTGACAGTGGGTTTATAGTCAATGACTGTGAGTATTCAGTTACTGACAGTGGGGTTTCAGTTACTGACAGTGGGGTTTCAGTTACTGACAGTGGGGTTTCAGTCACTGACAGTGAGTTTTCAGTTACTGACTGTGTGTTTTCAGTCACTCACAGTGAGTTTTCAGTTACCGAAAGTGGGTTTTCAGTTTCTGATGATGAGTTTTCAGTTACTGACAGTGAGTTTTCAGTCACTGAAAGTAAGTTTTTAGTTACTGAAAGTGGGTTTTCAGTAACTGATGATAAGTTTTCAAGTATTGAAAGTGGGTTTATAGTCAATGACTGTGAGTTTTCAGTAACTGACAGTGGGGTTTCAGTGACCGACAGTGGGGATTCAGTCACTGATAGTAAGTTTTCAGTTACTGAAAGTGGGTTTTTAGTTACTGCTGATAAGTTTTCAGTTACTGACAGTTAGTTTTCAGTCACTGACAGTAAGTTTTCAGTTACTGAAAGTTGGTTTTCAGTTACTAATGATGAGTTTTCAGTTATTGACAGTGGGTTTATAGTCAATGACTGTGACTTTTCAGTTACTGACAGTGGGGTTTCAGTTACTGATGATGAGTTTTCAGTTACTTATGATGACTTTTCAGTTACTGACATTGAGTTTTCAGTCACTGACAGTAAGTTTTTAGTATATGAAAGTGGGTTTTCAGTTACTGATGATGAGTTTTTAGTTACTGACAGTGAGTTTTCAGTCACTGACAATAAGTTTTCAGTTTCTGAAAGTGTGTTTTCAGTTACTGACAATGAGTTTTCAGTCTCTGACAGTATGTTTTCAGTTACTGAAAGTGGGTTTTCAGTTACTAATGATGAGTTTTCAGTTACTGACAGTGAATTTTAAGTCACTGACAGTAAGTTTTCAGTTACTGAAAGTGGATTTTTAGTTACTGATGATGAGTTTTCAGTTACAGACAGTGAGTTTTCAGTCACTGACAATAAGATTTCAGTTTCTTAAAGTGTGTTTTCAGTCACTGATAGTGAGTTTTCAGTCACTGACAGTATGTTTTCAAATACGGAAAGTGGGTTTTTAGTTACTGATGATGAGTTTTTAGTAACTGACAGTGAGTTTTCAGTCTCTGACAGTAAGTTTTCAGTTACTGAAAGTTGGTTTTCAGTTACTAATGATGAGTTTTCAGTTATTGACAGTGGGTTTATAGTCAATGACTGTGACTTTTCAGTTACTGACAGTGGGGTTTCAGTTACTGATGATGAGTTTTCAGTTACTTATGATGACTTTTCAGTTACTGACATTGAGTTTTCAGTCACTGACAGTAAGTTTTTAGTATATGAAAGTGGGTTTTCAGTTACTGATGATGAGTTTTTAGTTACTGACAGTGAGTTTTCAGTCACTGACAATAAGTTTTCAGTTTCTGAAAGTGTGTTTTCAGTTACTGACAATGAGTTTTCAGTCTCTGACAGTATGTTTTCAGTTACTGAAAGTGGGTTTTCAGTTACTAATGATGAGTTTTCAGTTACTGACAGTGAATTTTAAGTCACTGACAGTAAGTTTTCAGTTACTGAAAGTGGGTTTTTAGTTACTGCTGATAAGTTTTCAGTTATTGACAGTGGGTTTTTAGTCACTGACAGTATGTTTTCAGTTACTGAAAGTGGGTTTTCAGTTACTAATGATGACTTTTCAGTTACTGACATTGAGTTTTCAGTCACTGACAGTAAGTTATTAGTTACTGAAAGTGGGTTTTCAGTTACTGATGATGAGTTTTCAGTTACTGACAGTGAATTTTCAGTCACTGACAATAAGTTTTCAGTTTCTGAAAGTTAGTTTTCAGTTACTGACAATGAGTTTTCAGTCACTGACAGTATGTTTTCAGTTACTGAAAGTGGGTTTTCAGTTACTAATGATGAGTTTTCAGTTACTGACAGTGAATTTTCAGTCACTGACAGTAAGTATTCAGTTACAGAAAGTGGGTTTTCAGTCACAGATAATGTTTTTCAGTAACTAACAGTGAGTTTTCAGTCACTGACAGTAAGTTTTCAGTTACTGAATGTGGGTTTTCAGTAACTGATTATGAGTTTTCAGTTACTGAAAGTTAGTTTTCAGTCACTGACAGTAAGTTTTCAGTTACTGAAAGTGGGTTTTCAGTTACTGATGATGAGTTTTCAGTTACTGATAGTGATTTTTCAGTCACTGACAATAAGTTTCCAGTTTCTGAAAGTGAGTTTTCAGTTACTGGTGATGAGTTTTTAGTTACTGACAGTGAGTTTTCATTCACTGACAGTAACTTTTCAGTTACTGAAAGTGGGTTATCAGTTACTGATGATGAGTTTTCAGTTACTGACAGTTAGTTTTCAGTCACTAAAAGTAAGTTTTCAGTTACTGAAAGCGGGCTTTCAGTTACTGATGATGAGTTTTCAGTTATTGACAGTGGGTTTATAGTCAATGACTGTGAGTTTTCAGTTACTGATAGTGGGGTTTCAGTTACTGATGATGAGTTTTCAGTTATTGACAGTGGGTTTTCAGGCACTGACAGTAAATTTTCAGTTACAGACAGTGGGTTTTCAGTCACAGATAATGTTCTTCAGTAACTAACAGTGAGTTTTCAGTCTCTGACAGTGAGTTTTCAATCACAGACAATGTTTTTCAGTAACTAACAGTGAGTTTTTAGTTTCTGACAGTGAGTTTTCAGTCACTGACAGTAAGTTTCCAGTTACTGAAAGTTGGTTTTCAGTTACTGATGATGTGTTTTCAGTTACTGACTGTGAAATTTCTGTCACTGACAGTAAGTTTTCAGTTACTGAAAGTGGGTTTTCAGTTACTGATGATGAGTTTTCAGTTACTGACAGTGAGTTTTCAGTCACTGACAGTAAGTTTTTAGTTACTGAAAGTGGGTTTTCAGTTACTGATTATGAGTTTTCAGTCACTGAAAGTAAGTTTTCAGTCACTGACAGTAAGTTTTCAGTAACTGAAACTGAGTTTTCAGTTACTGATGATGAGTTTTCAGTTACTGATGATGACTTTTCAGTTACTGACATTTAGTTTTCAGTCACTGACAGTAAGTTTTCAGTAACTGAAAGTGGGTTTTCAGTTACTGATGATGAGTTTTCAGTTACTGACAGTGAGTTTTCAGTCACTGACAGTAAGTTTTCAATTACTGAAAGTGGGTTTTCAGTTACTGGTGATGAGTTTTCAGTTACTGACAGTAAGTTTTCAGTCACTGACTGTAACTTTTCAGTTACTGAAAGTGGGTTTTAAGTTACTGATGATGAGTTTTCAGTTACTGACCGTTAGTTTTCAGTCACTGACAGTAAGTTTTCAGTTACTGAAAGTGGGTTTTCAGTAACTGATGATGAGTTTTCAGTTACTGACAGTGAGTTTTCAGTTTCTGAAAGTTAGTTTTCAGTTTCTGAAAGTTAGTTTTCAGTTACTGACAATGAGTTTTCAGTCACTGACAGTATGTTTTCAGTTACTGAAAGTGGGTTTTCAGTTACTAATGATGAGTTTTCAGTTACTGACAGTGAATTTTCAGCCACTGACAGTAAGTTTTCAGTAACTGAAAGTGGGTTTTCAGTTACTAATGATGACTTTTCAGTTACTGACATTGTGTTTTCAGTCACTGACAGTAAGTTTTTAGTTACTGAAAGTGGGATTCCAGTAACTGATGATGAGTTTTCAGTTACTGACAGTGAGTTTTCAGTCACTGACAATAAGTTTTCAGTTTCTGAAAGTTAGTTTTCAGTTACTGACAATGAATTTTCTGTCACTGACAGTAAATTTTCAGTTACAGACAGTGGGTTTTCAGTCACAGATAATGTTCTTCAGTAACTAACAGTGAGTTTTCAGTCTCTGACAGTGAGTTTTCAATCACAGACAATGTTTTTCAGTAACTAACAGTGAGTTTTTAGTTTCTGACAGTGAGTTTTCAGTCACTGACAGTAAGTTTCCAGTTACTGAAAGTTGGTTTTCAGTTACTGATGATGTGTTTTCAGTTACTGACTGTGAAATTTCTGTCACTGACAGTAAGTTTTCAGTAACTGAAAGTGGGTTTTCAGTTACTGATGATGAGTTTTCAGTTACTGACAGTGAGTTTTCAGTCACTGACAATAAGTTTTCAGTTTCTGAAAGTGAGTTTTCAGTTACTGGTGATGAGTTTTCAGTTACTGACAGTTAGTTTTCAGTCACTGATGATGAGTTTTCAGTTACTGACAGTTAGTTTACAGTCACTGACAGTAAGTTTTCAGTAACTGAAAATGAGTTTTCAGTTACTGATGATGAGTTTTCAGTTACTGATGATGACTTTTCAGTTACGGACATTGAGTTTTCAGTCACTGACAGTAAGTTTTTAGTAACTGAAAGTGGGTTTTCAGTTACTGATGATGAGTTTTCAGTTACTGACAGTGAGTTTTCAGTCACTGACAGTATGTTTTCAGTTACTGAAAGTGGGTTTTCAGTTACTGATGATAAGTTTTCAGTTATTGACAGAGGGTTTATAGTCAATGACTGTACATTTTCAGTAACAGACATTGGGGTTTCAGTAACTGACAGTGGGTTTTCAGTCATTGACAGTGAGTTTTCAATTACTGACAGTAAGTTTTCAGTTGGTTTTCAGTTTCTGATGATGAGTTTTCAGTTACTGACAGTGAGTTTTCAGTCACTGAATGTAAGTTTTTAGTTACTGAAAGTGGGTTTTCAGTAACTGATGATGAGTTTTCAGTTATTGAAAGTGGGTTTATAGTCAATGACTGTGAGTTTTCAGTAACTGACAGTGGGGTTTCAGTTACCGACAGTGGGGATTCAGTTACTGATAGTAAGTTTTCAGTTACTGGAAGTGGGTTTTTAGTTACTGCTGATAAGTTTTCAGTTACTGACAGTTAGTTTTTAGTCACTGACAGTAAGTTTTCAGTTACTGAAAGTGGGTTTTCAGTTACTGATGATGAGTTTTCAGTTATTGACAGTGGGTTTATAGTCAATGACTGTGAGTTTTCATTTACTGACAGTGGGGTTTCAGTTACTGATGATGAGTTTTCAGTTACTTATGATGACTTTTCAGTTACTGACATTGAGTTTTCAGTCACTGACAGTAAGTTTTTAGTTACTGAAAGTGGGTTTTCAGTTACTGATGATGAGTTTTCAGTTACTGACAGTGAGTTTTCAGTTACTGACAATAAGTTTTCAGTTTCTGAAAGTGAGTTTTCAGTTACTGACAATGAGTTTTCAGTCTCTGACAGTATGTTGTCAGTTACTGAAAGTGGGTTTTCAGTTACTAATGATGAGTTTTCAGTTACTGACAGTGAATTTTCAGTCACTGACAGTAAGTTTTCAGTTACTGAAAGTGGGTTTTTAGTTACTGCTGATAAGTTTTCAGTTATTGACAGTGGGTTTTCAGTCACTGACAGTATGTTTTCAGTTACTGAAAGTGGGTTTTCAGTTACTAATGATGACTTTTCAGTTACTGAAATTGAGTTTTCAGTCACTGACAGTAAGTTTTTAGTTACTGAAAGTGGGTTTTCAGTTACTGATGATGAGTTTTCAGTTACTGACAGTGAGTTTTCAGTCACTGACAATAAGTTTTCAGTTTCTGAAAGTAAATTTTCAGTTACTGACAATGAGTTTTCAGTCACTGACAGTATGTTTTTAGTAACTGAATGTGGGTTTTCAGTTACTGATTATGAGTTTTCAGTTACTGAATGTAAGTTTTCAGTCACTGACAGTAAGTTTTCAGTTACTGAAAGTGGGTTTTCAGTTACTGATGATGAGTTTTCAGTTACTGACAGTGAGTTTTCAGTCACTGACAATAAGTTTTCAGTTTCTGAAAGTGGGTTTTCAGTAACTGATGATGAGTTTTCAGTTATTGACAGTGGGTTTATAGTCAATGACTGTGACTTTTCAGTTACTGATAGTGGGGTTTCAGTTACTGATGATGAGTTTTCAGTTACTTATGATGACTTTTCAGTTACTGACATTGAGTTTTCAGTCACTGACAGTAAGTTTTTAGTATATGAAAGTGGGTTTTCAGTTACTGATGATGAGTTTTCAGTTACTGACAGTGAGTTT
This sequence comes from Scrobipalpa costella, assembly GCA_949820665.1. Taxonomy (NCBI): domain Eukaryota; kingdom Metazoa; phylum Arthropoda; class Insecta; order Lepidoptera; family Gelechiidae; genus Scrobipalpa; species Scrobipalpa costella. The sequence goes on along the minus strand of OX463321.1, from coordinate 10,392,931 downwards.
TCAGTTACTGACAATAAGTTTTCAGTTTCTGAAAGTGTGTTTTCAGTTACTGACAATGAGTTTTCAGTTACTGACAGTGAGTTTTCATTCACTGATAGTAATTTTTCAGTTACTAAAAGTAGGTTTTCAGTTACTGAAGATGAGTTTTCAGTTATTGACAGTGGGTTTTCAGTCACTGACAGTAAGTTTTCAATTACTGAAAGTGGGTTTTTAGTTACTGCTGATAAGTTTTCAGTTATTGACAGTGGGTTTTTAGTCACTGACAGTAAGTTTTCAGTTACTGAAAGTGGGTTTTCAGTAAGTGATGATGAGTTTTTAGTTACTGACAGTGAGTTTTCAGTCACTGACAGTAAGTTTTCAGAAACTGAAACTAAGTTTTCAGTTACTGATGATGACTTTTCAGTTACTGATGATGACTTTTCATTTACTGACATTGAGTTTTCAGTCACTGACAGTAAGTTTTCAGTAACTGAATGTGGGTTTTCAGTTACTGATGATGAATTTTCAGTTACTGACAGTGAGTTTTCAGTCACTGACAGTAACTTTTCAGTTACTGAAAGTGGGTTTTCAGTTACTAATTATGAGTTTTCAGTTACTAACAGTGAGTTTTCATTCACTGACAGTAAGTATTCAGTTACTAAAAGTGGGTTTTTAGTTACTGATGATGAGTTTTCAGTTATTGACAGTGAGTTTTCAGTCACTAACAGTAACTTTTCAGTTACTGACAGTAACTTTTCAGTTACTGAAAGTGGGTAGTCAGTAACTGATGATGAATTTTCAGTTACTGACAGTGAGTTTTCAGTCACTGACAGTAACTTTTCAGTTACTGAAAGTGGGTTTTCAGTTACTGATTATGAGTTTGCAGTTACTAACAGTGAGTTTTCATTCACTGACAGTAAGTATTCAGTTCCTAAAAGTGGGTTTTTAGTTACTGATGATGAGTTTTCAGTTATTGACAGTGAGTTTTCAGTCACTGACAGTAACTTTTCAGTTACTGACAGTAACTTTTCAGTTACTGAAAGTGGGTATTCAGTAACTGATGATGAGTTTTCAGTTATTGACAGTGGGTTTTTAGTCACTGACAGTATGTTTTCAGTTACTGAAAGTGGGTTTTCAGTTACTAATGATGACTTTTCAGTTACTGACATTGAGTTTTCAGTCACTGACAGTAAGTTATTAGTTACTGAAAGTGAGTTTTCAGTTACTGATGATGAGTTTTCAGTTACTGACAGTGAATTTTCAGTCACTGACAATAAGTTTTCAGTTTCTGAAAGTTAGTTTTCAGTTACTGACAATGAGTTTTCAGTCACTGACAGTATGTTTTCAGTTACTGAAAGTGGGTTTTCAGTTACTAATGATGAGTTTTCAGTTACTGCCAGTGAATTTTCAGTCACTGACAGTAAGTATTCAGTTACAGAAAGTGGGTTTTCAGTCACAGATAATGTTTTTCAGTAACTAACAGTGAGTTTTCAGTCACTGACAGTAAGTTTTCAGTTACTGAATGTGGGTTTTCAGTTACTGATTATGAGTTTTCAGTTACTGAAAGTTAGTTTTCAGACACTGACAGTAAGTTTGCAGTTACTGACAGTGGGTTTTCAGTTACTGATGATGAGTTTTCAGTTACTGATAGTGAGTTTTCAGTCACTGACAATAAGTTTCCAGTTTCTGAAAGTGAGTTTTCAGTTACTGATGATGACTTTTCAGTTACGGACATTTAGTTTTCAGTCACTGACAGTAAGTTTTTAGTAACTGAAAGTGGGTTTTCAGTTACTGATGATGAGTTTTCAGTTACTGACAGTGAGTTTTCAGTCACTGACAGTATGTTTTCAGTTACTGAAAGTGGGTTTTCAGTTACTGATGATAAGTTTTCAGTTATTGACAGAGGGTTTATAGTCAATGACTGTACATTTTCAGTAACAGACATTGGGGTTTCAGTAACTGACAGTGGGTTTTCAGTCACTGACAGTGAGTTTTCAATTACTGACAGTAAGTTTTCAGTTGGTTTTCAGTTTCTGATGATGAGTTTTCAGTTACTGACAGTGAGTTTTCAGTCACTGAAAGTAAGTTTTTAGTTACTGAAAGTGGGTTTTCAGTAACTGATGATGAGTTTTCAGTTATTGAAAGTGGTTTTATAGTCAATGACTGTGAGTTTTCATTTACTGACAGTGGGGTTTCAGTTACTGACAATGAGTTTTCAGTCTCTGACAGTATGTTGTCAGTTACTGAAAGTGGGTTTTCAGTTACTAATGATGAGTTTTCAGTTACTGACAGTGAATTTTCAGTCACTGACAGTAAGTTTTCAGTTACTGAAAGTGGGTTTTTAGTTACTGCTGATAAGTTTTAAGTTATTGACAGTGGGTTTTCAGTCACTGACAGTATGTTTTCAGTTACTGAAAGTGGGTTTTCAGTTACTAATGATGACTTTTCAGTTACTGAAATTGAGTTTTCAGTCACTGACAGTAAGTTTTTAGTTACTGAAAGTGGGTTTTCAGTTACTGATAATGAGTTTTCAGTTACTGACAGTGAGTTTTCAGTCACTGACAATAAGTTTTCAGTTTCTGAAAGTAAATTTTCAGTTACTGACAATGAGTTTTCAGTCACTGACAGTATGTTTTTAGTAACTGAATGTGGGTTTTCAGTTACTGATTATGAGTTTTCAGTTACTGAATGTAAGTTTTCAGTCACTGACAGTAAGTTTTCAGTTACTGAAAGTGGGTTTTCAGTTACTGATGATGAGTTTTCAGTTACTGATGATGAGTTTTCAGTTACTGACAGTGAGTTTTCAGTCACTGACAATAAGTTTTCAGTTTCTGAAAGTGAGTTTTCAGTTACTGGTGATGAGTTTTCAGTCACTGACAGTAACTTTACAGTTACTGAAAGTGGGTTTTCAGTTACTGATGATGAGTTTTCAGTTACTGACAGTTAGTTTTCAGTCACTGACAGTAAGTTATTAGTTACTGAAAGTGAGTTTTCAGTTACTGATGATGAGTTTTCAGTTACTGACAGTGAATTTTCAGTCACTGACAATAAGTTTTCAGTTTCTGAAAGTTAGTTTTCAGTTACTGACAATGAGTTTTCAGTTACTGACATTAAGTTTTTAGTCACTGACAGTAAGTTTTCAGTAACTGAAAGTGGGTTTTCAGTTACTGATGATGAGTTTTCAGTTACTGACAGTGAGTTTTCAGTCACTGACATTATGTTTTCAGTTACTGTAAGTGGGTTTTCAGTTACTGATGATGAGTTTTCAGTTACTGACAGTGAGTTTTCATTCACTGATAGTAATTTTTCAGTTACTAAAAGTAGGTTTTCAGTTACTGAAGATGAGTTTTCAGTTATTGACAGTGGGTTTTCAGTCACTGACAGTAAGTTTTCAATTACTGAAAGTGGGTTTTTAGTTACTGCTGATAAGTTTTCAGTTATTGACAGTGGGTTTTTAGTCACTGACAGTAAGTTTTCAGTTACTGAAAGTGGGTTTTCAGTAAGTGATGATGAGTTTTTAGTTACTGACAGTGAGTTTTCAGTCACTGACAGTAAGTTTTCAGAAACTGAAACTGAGTTTTCAGTTACTGATGATGACTTTTCAGTTACTGATGATGACTTTTCATTTACTGACATTGAGTTTTCAGTCACTGACAGTAAGTTTTCAGTAACTGAAAGTGGGTTTTCAGTTACTGATGTTGAATTTTCAGTTACTGACAGTGAGTTTTCAGTCACTGACAGTAACTTTTCAGTTACTGAAAGTGGGTTTTCAGTTACTGATTATGAGTTTTCAGTTACTAACAGTGAGTTTTCATTCACTGACAGTAAGTATTCAGTTACTAAAAGTGGGTTTTTAGTTACTGATGATGAGTTTTCAGTTATTGACAGTGAGTTTTCAGTCACTAACAGTAACTTTTCAGTTACTGACAGTAACTTTTCAGTTACTGAAAGTGGGTAGTCAGTAACTGATGATGAATTTTCAGTTACTGACAGTGAGTATTCAGTCACTGACAGTAACTTTTCAGTTACTGAAAGTGGGTTTTCAGTTACTGATTATGAGTTTTCAGTTACTAACAGTGAGTTTTCATTCACTGACAGTAAGTATTCAGTTCCTAAAAGTGGGTTTTTAGTTACTTATGATGAGTTTTCAGTTATTGACAGTGAGTTTTCAGTCACTGACAGTAACTTTTCAGTTACTGACAGTAACTTTTCAGTTACTGAAAGTGGGTATTCAGTAACTGATGATGAGTTTTCAGTTATTGACAGTGGGTTTTTAGTCACTGACAGTATGTTTTCAGTTACTGAAAGTGGGTTTTCAGTTACTAATGATGACTTTTCAGTTACTGACATTGAGTTTTCAGTCACTGACAGTAAGTTATTAGTTACTGAAAGTGGGTTTTCAGTTACTGATGATGAGTTTTCAGTTACTGACAGTGAATTTTCAGTCACTGACAATAAGTTTTCAGTTTCTGAAAGTTAGTTTTCAGTTACTGACAATGAGTTTTCAATCACTGACAGTATGTTTTCAGTTACTGAAAGTGGGTTTTCAGTTACTAATGATGAGTTTTCAGTTACTGACAGTGAATTTTCAGTCACTGACAGTAAGTATTCAGTTACAGAAAGTGGGTTTTCAGTCACAGATAATGTTTTTCAGTAACTAACAGTGAGTTTTCAGTCACTGACAGTAAGTTTTCAGTTACTGAATGTGGGTTTTCAGTTACTGATTATGAGTTTTCAGTTACTGAAAGTTAGTTTTCAGTCACTGACAGTAAGTTTGCAGTTACTGACAGTGGGTTTTCAGTTACTGATGATGAGTTTTCAGTTACTGATAGTGAGTTTTCAGTCACTGACAATAAGTTTCCAGTTTCTGAAAGTGAGTTTTCAGTTACTGATGATGACTTTTCAGTTACGGACATTGAGTTTTCAGTCACTGACAGTAAGTTTTTAGTAACTGAAAGTGGGTTTTCAGTTACTGATGATGAGTTTTCAGTTACTGACAGTGAGTTTTCAGTCACTGACAGTATGTTTTCAGTTACTGAAAGTGGGTTTTCAGTTACTGATGATAAGTTTTCAGTTATTGACAGAGGGTTTATAGTCAATGACTGTACATTTTCAGTAACAGACATTGGGGTTTCAGTAACTGACAGTGGGTTTTCAGTCACTGACAGTGAGTTTTCAATTACTGACAGTAAGTTTTCAGTTGGTTTTCAGTTTCTGATGATGAGTTTTCAGTTACTGACAGTGAGTTTTCAGTCACTGAAAGTAAGTTTTTAGTTACTGAAAGTGGGTTTTCAGTAACTGATGATGAGTTTTCAGTTATTGAAAGTGGTTTTATAGTCAATGACTGTGAGTTTTCATTTACTGACAGTGGGGTTTCAGTTACTGATGATGAGTTTTCAGTTACTTATGAAGACTTTTCAGTTACTGACATTGAGTTTTCAGTCACTGACAGTAAGTTTTTAGTTACTGAAAGTGGGTTTTCAGTTACTGATGATGAGTTTTCAGTTACTGACAGTGAGTTTTCAGTTACTGACAATAAGTTTTCAGTTTCTGAAAGTGAGTTTTCAGTTACTGACAATGAGTTTTCAGTCTCTGACAGTATGTTGTCAGTTACTGAAAGTGGGTTTTCAGTTACTAATGATGAGTTTTCAGTTACTGACAGTGAATTTTCAGTCACTGACAGTAAGTTTTCAGTTACTGAAAGTGGGTTTTTAGTTACTGCTGATAAGTTTTCAGTTATTGACAGTGGGTTTTCAGTCACTGACAGTATGTTTTCAGTTACTGAAAGTGGGTTTTCAGTTACTAATGATGACTTTTCAGTTACTGAAATTGAGTTTTCAGTCACTGACAGTAAGTTTTTAGTTACTGAAAGTGGGTTTTCAGTTACTGATGATGAGTTTTCAGTTACAGACAGTGAGTTTTCAGTCACTGACAATAAGTTTTCAGTTTCTGAAAGTAAATTTTCAGTTACTGACAATGAGTTTTCAGTCACTGACAGTATGTTTTTAGTAACTGAATGTGGGTTTTCAGTTACTGATTATGAGTTTTCAGTTACTGAATGTAAGTTTTCAGTCACTGACAGTAAGTTTTCAGTTACTGAAAGTGGGTTTTCAGTTACTGATGATGAGTTTTCAGTTACTGACAGTGAGTTTTCAGTCACTGACAATAAGTTTTCAGTTTCTGAAAGTGAGTTTTCAGTTACTGATGATGAGTTTTCAGTTACTGATGATGACTTTTCAGTTACTGACATTTAGTTTTCAGTCACTGACAGTAAGTTTTCAGTAACTGAAAGTGGGTTTTCAGTTACTGATGATGAGTTTTCAGTTACTGACAGTGAGTTTTCAGTCACTAACATTATGTTTTCAGTTACTGTAAGTGGGTTTTCAGTTACTGATGATGAGTTTTCAGTTACTGACAGTGAGTTTTCATTCACTGATAGTAATTTTTCAGTAACTAAAAGTAGGTTTTCAGTTACTGAAGATGAGTTTTCAGTTATTGACAGTGGGTTTTCAGTCACTGACAGTAAGTTTTCAATTACTGAAAGTGGGTTTTTAGTTACTGCTGATAAGTTTTCAGTTATTGACAGTGGGTTTTTAGTCACTGACAGTAAGTTTTCAGTTACTGAAAGTGGGTTTTCAGTAAGTGATGATGAGTTTTTAGTTACTGACAGTGAGTTTTCAGTCACTGACAGTAAGTTTTCAGAAACTGAAACTGAGTTTTCAGTTACTGATGATGACTTTTCAGTTACTGATGATGACTTTTCATTTACTGACATTGAGTTTTCAGTCACTGACAGTAAGTTTTCAGTAACTGAAAGTGGGTTTTCAGTTACTGATGATGAATTTTCAGTTACTGACAGTGAGTTTTCAGTCACTGACAGTAACTTTTCAGTTACTGAAAGTGGGTTTTCAGTTACTGATTATGAGTTTTCAGTTACTAACAGTGAGTTTTCATTCACTGACAGTAAGTATTCAGTTACTAAAAGTGGGTTTTTAGTTCCTGATGATGAGTTTTCAGTTATTGACAGTGAGTTTTCAGTCACTAACAGTAACTTTTCAGATACTGACAGTAACTTTTCAGTTACTGAAAGTGGGTAGTCAGTAACTGATGATGAATTTTCAGTTACTGACAGTGAGTTTTCAGTCACTGACAGTAACTTTTCAGTTACTGAAAGTGGGTTTTCAGTTACTGATTATGAGTTTTCAGTTACTAACAGTGAGTTTTCATTCACTGACAGTAAGTATTCAGTTACTAAAAGTGGGTTTTTAGTTACTGATGATGAGTTTTCAGTTATTGACAGTGAGTTTTCAGTCACTGACAGTAACTTTTCAGTTACTGACAGTAACTTTTCAGTTACTGAAAGTGGGTAGTCAGTAACTGATGATGAGTTTTCAGTTATTGACAGTGGGTTTTTAGTCACTGACAGTATGTTTTCAGTTACTGAAAGTGGGTTTTCAGTTACTAATGATGACTTTTCAGTTACTGACATTGAGTTTTCAGTCACTGACAGTAAGTTATTAGTTACTGAAAGTGGGTTTTCAGTTACTGATGATGAGTTTTCAGTTACTGACAGTGAATTTTCAGTCACTGACAATAAGTTTTCAGTTTCTGAAAGTTAGTTTTCAGTTACTGACAATGAGTTTTCAGTCACTGACAGTGAGTTTTCAGTCACTGACAGTAAGTTTTCAGTTACTGAATGTGGGTTTTCAGTTACTGATTATGAGTTTTCAGTTACTGAAAGTTAGTTTTCAGTCACTGACAGTAAGTTTGCAGTAACTGACAGTGGGTTTTCAGTTACTGATGATGAGTTTTCAGTTACTGATAGTGAGTTTTTAGTCACTGACAGTATGTTTTCAGTTACTGAAAGTGGGTTTTCAGTTACTAATGATGACTTTTCAGTTACTGACATTTAGTTTTCAGTCACTGACAGTAAGTTTTCAGTTACTGAAAGTGGGTTTTCAGTTACTAATGATGAGTTTTCAGTTACTGACAGTGAATTTTCAGTCACTGACAGTAAGTATTCAGTTACAGAAAGTGGGTTTTCAATCACAGATAATGTTTTTCAGTAACTAACAGTGAGTTTTCAGTCACTGACAGTAAGTTTTCAGTTACTGAATGTGGGTTTTCAGTTACTGATTATGAGTTTTCAGTTACTGAAAGTTAGTTTTCAGTCACTGACAGTAAGTTTGCAGTAACTGACAGTGGGTTTTCAGTTACTGATGATGAGTTTTCAGTTACTGATAGTGAGTTTTCAGTCACTGACAATAAGTTTCCAGTTTCTGAAAGTGAGTTTTCAGTTACTGGTGATGATTTTTTAGTTACTGACAGTGAGTTTTCATTCACTGACAGTAACTTTTCAGTTACTGAAAGTGGGTTATCAGTTACTGATGATGAGTTTTCAGTTACTGACAGTTAGTTTTCAGTCACTAAAAGTAAGTTTTCAGTTACTGAAAGTGGGTTTTCAGTTACTGATGAAGAGTTTTCAGTTATTGACAGTGGGTTTATAGTCAATGACTGTGAGTTTTCAGTCACTGACAGAAAATTTTCAGTTACAGACAGTGGGTTTTCAGTCACAGATAATGTTCTTCAGTAACTAACAGTGAGTTTTCAGTCTCTGACAGTGAGTTTTCAATCACAGACAATGTTTTTCAGTAACTAACAGTGAGTTTTTAGTAATTGACAGTGAGTTTTCAGTCACTGACAGTGAGTTTCCAGTTACTGAAAGTTGGTTTTCAGTTACTGATGATGTGTTTTCAGTTACTGACTGTGAAATTTCTGTCACTGACAGTAAGTTTTCAGTTACTGAAAGTGGGTTTTCAGTTACTGATGATGAGTTTTCAGTTACTGACAGTGAGTTTTCAGTCACTGACAATAAGTTTTCAGTTTCTGAAAGTGAGTTTTCAGTTACTGGTGATGAGTTTTCAGTTACTGAGAGTGAGTTTTCAGTCACTGATGATGAGTTTTCAGTTACTGACAGTTAGTTTTCAGTCACTGACAGTAAGTTTTCAGTAACTGAAAATGAGTTTTCAGTTACTGATGATGAGTTTTCAGTTACTGATGATGACTTTTCAGTTACTGACATTGAGTTTTCAGTCACTGACAGTAAGTTTTTAGTAACTGAAAGTGGGTTTTCAGTAACTGATGATAAGTTTTCAGTTATTGACAGAGGGTTTATAGTCAATGACTGTACATTTTCAGTAACAGACATTGGGGTTTCAGTAACTGACAGTGGGTTTTCAGTCACTGACAGTGAGTTTTCAATTACTGAAAGTGGGTTTTCAGTTACTGATGATAAGTTTTCAGTTATTGACAGAGGGTTTATAGTCAATGACTGTACATTTTCAGTAACAGACATTGGGGTTTCAGTAACTGACAGTGGGTTTTCAGTCACTGACAGTGAGTTTTCAATTACTGACAGTAAGTTTTCAGTTGGTTTTCAGTTTCTGATGATGAGTTTTCAGTTACTGACAGTGAGTTTTCAGTCACTGAAAGTAAGTTTTTAGTTACTGAAAGTGGGTTTTCAGTTACTGATGATGAGTTTTCAGTTATTGACAGTGGGTTTATAGTCAATGACTGTACATTTTCAGTAACAGACATTGGGGTTTCAGTAACTGACAGTGGGTTTTCAGTCACTGACAGTGAGTTTTCAATTACTGACAGTAAGTTTTCAGTTGGTTTTCAGTTTCTGATGATGAGTTTTCAGTTACTGACAGTGAGTTTTCAGTCACTGAAAGTAAGTTTTTAGTTACTGAAAGTGGGTTTTCAGTTACTGATGATGAGTTTTCAGTTATTGACAGTGGGTTTATAGTCAATGACTGTGAGTTTTCAGTAACTGACAGTGGGGTTTCAGTAACCGACAGTGGGGATTCAGTTACTGATAGTAAGTTTTCAGTTACTGGAAGTGGGTTTTTAGTTACTGCTGATAAGTTTTCAGTTACTGACAGTTAGTTTTTAGTCACTGACAGTAAGTTTTCTGTTACTGAAAGTGGGTTTTCAGTTACTGATGATGAGTTTTCAGTTACTGACAGTGAGTTTTCAGTCACTGACAGTATGTTTTCAGTTACTGAAAGTGGGTTTTCAGTTACTGATGATAAGTTTTCAGTTATTGACAGAGGGTTTATAGTCAATGACTGTACATTTTCAGTAACAGACATTGGGGTTTCAGTAACTGACAGTGGGTTTTCAGTCACTGACAGTGAGTTTTCAATTACTGACAGTAAGTTTTCAGTTGGTTTTCAGTTTCTGATGATGAGTTTTCAGTTACTGACAGTGAGTTTTCAGTCACTGAAAGTAAGTTTTTAGTTACTGAAAGTGGGTTTTCAGTAACTGATGATGAGTTTTCAGTTATTGAAAGTGGGTTTATAGTCAATGACTGTGAGTTTTCAGTAACTGACAGTGGGGTTTCAGTAACCGACAGTGGGGATTCAGTTACTGATAGTAAGTTTTCAGTTACTGGAAGTGGGTTTTTAGTTACTGCTGATAAGTTTTCAGTTACTGACAGTTAGTTTTTAGTCACTGACAGTAAGTTTTCTGTTACTGAAAGTGGGTTTTCAGTTACTGATGATGAGTTTTCAGTTATTGACAGTGGGTTTATAGTCAATGACTGTTAGTTTTCATTTACTGACAGTGGGGTTTCAGTTACTGATGATGAGTTTTCAGTTACTTATGATGACTTTTCAGTTACTGACATTGAGTTTTCAGTCACTGACAGTGAGTTTTTAGTTACTGAAAGTGGGTTTTCAGTTACTGATGATGAGTTTTCAGTTACTGACAGTGAGTTTTCAGTTACTGACAATAAGTTTTCAGTTTCTGAAAGTGAGTTTTCAGTTACTGACAATGAGTTTTCAGTCTCTGACAGTATGTTTTCAGTTACTGAAAGTGGGTTTTCAGTTACTGATGATGAGTTTTCAGTTACTGAAAGTGGGTTTTCAGTTACTGATGATGAATTTTCAGTTACTGACAGTGAGTTTTCAGTCACTGACAGTAACTTTTCAGTTACTGAAAGTGGGTTTTCAGTTACTGATTATGAGTTTTCAGTTACTAACAGTGAGTTTTCATTCACTGACAGTAAGTATTCAGTTACTAAAAGTGGGTTTTTAGTTACTGATGATGAGTTTTCAGTTATTGACAGTGAGTTTTCAGTCACTAACAGTAACTTTTCAGTTACTGACAGTAACTTTTCAGTTACTGAAAGTGGGTCGTCAGTAACTGATGATGAATTTTCAGTTACTGACAGTGAGTTTTCAGTCACTGACAGTAACTTTTCAGTTACTGAAAGTGGGTTTTCAGTTACTGATTATGAGTTTTCAGTTACTAACAGTGAGTTTTCATTCACTGACAGTAAGTATTCAGTTACTAAAAGTGGGTTTTTAGTTACTGATGATGAGTTTTCAGTTATTGACAGTGAGTTTTCAGTCACTGACAGTAACTTTTCAGTTACTGACAGTAACTTTTCAGTTACTGAAAGTGGGTAGTCAGTAACTGATGATGAGTTTTCAGTTATTGACAGTGGGTTTAAAGTCACTGACAGTATGTTTTCAGTTACTGAAAGTGGGTTTACAGTTACTAATGATGACTTTTCAGTTACTGACATTGGGTTTTCAGTCACTGACAGTAAGTTATTAGTTACTGAAAGTGGGTTTTCAGTTACTGATGATGAGTTTTCAGTTACTGACAGTGAATTTTCAGTCACTGACAATAAGTTTTCAGTTTCTGAAAGTTAGTTTTCAGTTACTGACAATGAGTTTTCAGTCACTGACAGTATGTTTTCAGTTACTGAAAGTGGGTTTTCAGTTACTAATGATGAGTTTTCAGTTACTGACAGTGAATTTTCAGTCACTGACAGTAAGTATTCAGTTACAGAAAGTGGGTTTTCAGTCACAGATAATGTTTTTCAGTAACTAACAGTGAGTTTTCAGTCACTGACAGTAAGTTTTCAGTTACTGAATGTGGGTTTGCAGTTACTGATTATGAGTTTTCAGTTACTGAAAGTTAGTTTTCAGTCACTGACAGTAAGTTTGCAGTTACTGACAGTGGGTTTTCAGTTACTGATGATGAGTTTTCAGTTACTGATAGTGAGTTTTCAGTCACTGACAATAAGTTTCCAGTTTCTGAAAGTGAGTTTTCAGTTACTGGTGATGATTTTTTAGTTACTGACAGTGAGTTTTCATTCACTGACAGTAACTTTTCAGTTACTGAAAGTGGGTTATCAGTTACTGATGATGAGTTTTCAGTTACTGACAGTTAGTTTTCAGTCACTAAAAGTAAGTTTTCAGTTACTGAAAGTGGGTTTTCAGTTACTGATGATGAGTTTTCAGTTATTGACAGTGGGTTTATAGTCAATGACTGTGAGTTTTCAGTCACTGACAGTAAATTTTCAGTTACAGACAGTGGGTTTTCAGTCACAGATAATGTTTTTCAGTAACTAACAGTGAGTTTTCAGTCTCTGACAGTGAGTTTTCAATCACAGACAATGTTTTTCAGTAACTAACAGTGAGTTTTTAGTTTCTGACAGTGAGTTTTCAGTCACTGACAGTAAGTTTCCAGTTACTGAAAGTTGGTTTTCAGTTACTGATGATGTGTTTTCAGTTACTGACTGTGAAATTTCTGTCACTGACAGTAAGTTTTCAGTTACTGAAAGTGGGTTTTCAGTTACTGATGATGAGTTTTCAGTTACTGACAGTGAGTTTTCAGTCACTGACAATAAGTTTTCAGTTTCTGAAAGTGAGTTTTCAGTTACTGGTGATGAGTTTTCAGTTACTGAGAGTGAGTTTTCAGTCACTGATGATGAGTTTTCAGTTACTGACAGTTAGTTTTCAGTCACTGACAGTAAGTTTTCAGTAACTGAAAATGAGTTTTCAGTTACTGATGATGAGTTTTCAGTTACTGATGATGACTTTTCAGTTACTGACATTGAGTTTTCAGTCACTGACAGTAAGTTTTTAGTAACTGAAAGTGGGTTTTCAGTTACTGATGATGAGTTTTCAGTTACTGACAGTGAGTTTTCAGTCACTGACAGTATGTTTTCAGTTACTGAAAGTGGGTTTTCAGTTACTGATGATAAGTTTTCAGTTATTGACAGAGGGTTTATAGTCAATGACTGTACATTTTCAGTAACAGACATTGGGGTTTCAGTAACTGACAGTGGGTTTTCAGTCACTGACAGTGAGTTTTCAATTACTGACAGTAAGTTTTCAGTTGGTTTTCAGTTTCTGATGATGAGTTTTCAGTTACTGACAGTGAGTTTTCAGTCACTGAAAGTAAGTTTTTAGTTACTGAAAGTGGGTTTTCAGTTACTGATGATGAGTTTTCAGTTATTGACAGTGGGTTTATAGTCAATGACTGTGAGTTTTCAGTAACTGACAGTGGGGTTTCAGTAACCGACAGTGGGGATTCAGTTACTGATAGTAAGTTTTCAGTTACTGGAAGTGGGTTTTTAGTTACTGCTGATAAGTTTTCAGTTACTGACAGTTAGTTTTTAGTCACTGACAGAAAGTTTTCTGTTACTGAAAGTGGGTTTTCAGTTACTGATGATGAGTTTTCAGTTATTGACAGTGGGTTTATAGTCAATGACTGTGAGTTTTCATTTACTGACAGTGGGGTTTCAGTTACTGATGATGAGTTTTCAGTTACTTATGATGACTTTTCAGTTACTGACATTGAGTTTTCAGTCACTGACAGTAAGTTTTTAGTTACTGAAAGTGGGTTTTCAGTTACTGATGATGAGTTTTCAGTTACTGACAGTGAGTTTTCAGTTACTGACAATAAGTTTTCAGTTTCTGAAAGTGAGTTTTCAGTTACTGACAATGAGTTTTCAGTCTCTGACAGTATGTTGTCAGTTACTGAAAGTGGGTTTTCAGTTACTAATGATGAGTTTTCAGTTACTGACAGTGAATTTTCAGTCACTGACAGTAAGTTTTCAGTTACTGAAAGTGGGTTTTTAGTTACTGCTGATAAGTTTTCAGTTATTGACAGTGGGTTTTCAGTCACTGACAGTATGTTTTCAGTTACTGAAAGTGGGTTTTCAGTTACTAATAATGACTTTTCAGTTACTGAAATTGAGTTTTCAGTCACTGACAGTAAGTTTTTAGTTACTGAAAGTGGGTTTTCAGTTACTGAATGTAAGTTTTCAGTCACTGACAGTATGTTTTTAGTAACTGAATGTGGGTTTTCAGTTACTGATTATGAGTTTTCAGTTACTGAATGTAAGTTTTCAGTCACTGACAGTAAGTTTTCAGTTACTGAAAGTGGGTTTTCAGTTACTGATGATGAGTTTTCAGTTACTGACAGTGAGTTTTCAGTCAATGACAATAAGTTTTCAGTTTCTGAAAGTGAGTTTTCAGTTACTGGTGATGAGTTTTCAGTCACTGACAGTAACTTTACAGTTACTGAAAGTGGGTTTTCAGTTACTAATGATGACTTTTCAGTTACTGAAATTGAGTTTTCAGTCACTGACAGTAAGTTTTTAGTTACTGAAAGTGGGTTTTCAGTTACTGATGATGAGTTTTCAGTTACTGACAGTGAGTTTTCAGTCACTGACAATAAGTTTTCAGTTTCTGAAAGTAAATTTTCAGTTACTGACAATGAGTTTTCAGTCACTGACAGTATGTTTTTAGTAACTGAATGTGGGTTTTCAGTTACTGATTATGAGTTTTCAGTTACTAAATGTAAGTTTTCAGTCACTGACAGTAAGTTTTCAGTTACTGAAAGTGGGTTTTCAGTTACTGATGATGAGTTTTCAGTTACTGACAGTGAGTTTTCAGTCACTGACAATAAGTTTTCAGTTTCTGAAAGTGAGTTTTCAGTTACTGGTGATGAGTTTTCAGTCACTGACAGTAACTTTACAGTTACTGAAAGTGGGTTTTCAGTTACTGATGATGAGTTTTCAGTTACTGACAGTTAGTTTTCAGTCACTGACAGTAAGTTTTCAGTAACTGAAACTGAGTTTTCAGTTACTGATGATGACTTTTCAGTTACTGACATTTAGTTTTCAGTCACTGACAGTAAGTTTTCAGTAACTGAAAGTGGGTTTTCAGTTACTGATGATGAGTTTTCAGTTACTGACAGTGAGTTTTCAGTCACTGACATTATGTTTTCAGTTACTGTAAGTGGGTTTTCAGTTACTGATGATGAGTTTTCAGTTACTGACAGTGAGTTTTCATTCACTGATAGTAATTTTTCAGTTACTAAAAGTAGGTTTTCACTTACTGAAGATGAGTTTTCAGTTATTGACAGTGGGTTTTCAGTCACTGACAGTAAGTTTTCAATTACTGAAAGAGGGTTTTTAGTTACTGCTGATAAGTTTTCAGTTATTGACAGTGGGTTTTTAGTCACTGACAGTAAGTTTTCAGTTACTGAAAGTGGGTTTTCAGTAAGTGATGATGAGTTTTTAGTTACTGACAGTGAGTTTTCAGTCACTGACAGTAAGTTTTCAGAAACTGAAACTGAGTTTTCAGTTACTGATGATGACTTTTCAGTTACTGATGATGACTTTTCATTTACTGACATTGAGTTTTCAATCACTGACAGTAAGTTTTCAGTAACTGAAAGTGGGTTTTCAGTTACTGATGATGAATTTTCAGTTACTGACAGTGAGTTTTCAGTCACTGACAGTAACTTTTCAGTTACTGAAAGTGGGTTTTCAGTTACTGATTATGAGTTTTCAGTTACTAACAGTGAGTTTTCATTCACTGACAGTAAGTATTCAGTTACTAAAAGTGGGTTTTTAGTTACTGATGATGAGTTTTCAGTTATTGACAGTGAGTTTTCAGTCACTAACAGTAACTTTTCAGTTACTGACAGTAACTTTTCAGTTACTGAAAGTGGGTAGTCAGTAACTGATGATGAATTTTCAGTTACTGACAGTGAGTTTTCAGTCACTGACAGTAACTTTTCAGTTACTGAAAGTGGGTTTTCAGTTACTGATTATGAGTTTTCAGTTACTAACAGTGAGTTTTCATTCACTGACAGTAAGTATTCAGTTCCTAAAAGTGGGTTTTTAGTTACTGATGATGAGTTTTCAGTTATTGACAGTGAGTTTTCAGTCACTGACAGTAACTTTTCAGTTACTGACAGTAACTTTTCAGTTACTGAAAGTGGGTATTCAGTAACTGATGATGAGTTTTCAGTTATTGACAGTGGGTTTTTAGTCACTGACAGTATGTTTTCAGTTACTGAAAGTGGGTTTTCAGTTACTAATGATGACTTTTCAGTTACTGACATTGAGTTTTCAGTCAATGACAATAAGTTTTCAGTTTCTGAAAGTGAGTTTTCAGTTACTGGTGATGAGTTTTCAGTCACTGACAGTAACTTTACAGTTACTGAAAGTGGGTTTTCAGTTACTAATGATGACTTTTCAGTTACTGAAATTGAGTTTTCAGTCACTGACAGTAAGTTTTTAGTTACTGAAAGTGGGTTTTCAGTTACTGATGATGAGTTTTCAGTTACTGACAGTGAGTTTTCAGTCACTGACAATAAGTTTTCAGTTTCTGAAAGTAAATTTTCAGTTACTGACAATGAGTTTTCAGTCACTGACAGTATGTTTTTAGTAACTGAATGTGGGTTTTCAGTTACTGATGATGAGTTTTCAGTTACTGACAGTGAATTTTCAGTCACTGACATTATGTTTTCAGTTACTGTAAGTGGGTTTTCAGTTACTGATGATGAGTTTTCAGTTACTGACAGTGAGTTTTCATTCACTGATAGTAATTTTTCAGTTACTAAAAGTAGGTTTTCAGTTACTGAAGATGAGTTTTCAGTTATTGACAGTGGGTTTTCAGTCACTGACAGTAAGTTTTCAATTACTGAAAGTGGGTTTTTAGTTACTGCTGATAAGTTTTCAGTTATTGACAGTGGGTTTTTAGTCACTGACAGTAAGTTTTCAGTTACTGAAAGTGGGTTTTCAGTTACTGATGATGAGTTTTCAGTTACTGACAGTGA
This sequence comes from Scrobipalpa costella, assembly GCA_949820665.1. Lineage (NCBI taxonomy): Eukaryota > Metazoa > Arthropoda > Insecta > Lepidoptera > Gelechiidae > Scrobipalpa > Scrobipalpa costella. The sequence goes on along the minus strand of OX463321.1, from coordinate 10,376,014 downwards.
GTTTTCAGTCACTGACAATAAGTTTTCAGTTTCTGAAAGTAAATTTTCAGTTACTGACAATGAGTTTTCAGTCACTGACAGTATGTTTTTAGTAACTGAATGTGGGTTTTCAGTTACTGATTATGAGTTTTCAGTTACTGAATGTAAGTTTTCAGTCACTGACAGTAAGTTTTCAGTTACTGAAAGTGGGTTTTCAGTTACTGATGATGAGTTTTCAGTTACTGACAGTGAGTTTTCAGTCACTGACAATAAGTTTTCAGTTTCTGAAAGTGAGTTTTCAGTTACTGGTGATGAGTTTTCAGTCACTGACAGTAACTTTACAGTTACTGAAAGTGGGTTTTCAGTTACTGATGATGACTTTTCAGTTACTGACATTTAGTTTTCAGTCACTGACAGTAAGTTTTCAGTAACTGAAAGTGGGTTTTCAGTTACTGATGATGAGTTTTCAGTTACTGACAGTGAATTTTCAGTCACTGACATTATGTTTTCAGTTACTGTAAGTGGGTTTTCAGTTACTGATGATGAGTTTTCAGTTACTGATGATGACTTTTCAGTTACTGACATTTAGTTTTCAGTCACTGACAGTAAGTTTTCAGTAACTGAAAGTGGGTTTTCAGTTACTGATGATGAGTTTTCAGTTACTGACAGTGAATTTTCAGTCACTGACATTATGTTTTCAGTTACTGTAAGTGGGTTTTCAGTTACTGATGATGAGTTTTCAGTTACTGACAGTGAGTTTTCATTCACTGATAGTAATTTTTCAGTTACTAAAAGTAGGTTTTCAGTTACTGAAGATGAGTTTTCAGTTATTGACAGTGGGTTTTCAGTCACTGACAGTAAGTTTTCAATTACTGAAAGTGGGTTTTTAGTTACTGCTGATAAGTTTTCAGTTATTGACAGTGGGTTTTTAGTCACTGACAGTAAGTTTTCAGTTACTGAAAGTGGGTTTTCAGTTACTGATGATGAGTTTTCAGTTACTGACAGTGAGTTTTCAGTCACTGACAGTAAGTTTTCAGAAACTGAAACTGAGTTTTCAGTTACTGATGATGACTTTTCAGTTACTGATGATGACTTTTCATTTACTGACATTGAGTTTTCAGTCACTGACAGTAAGTTTTCAGTAACTGAAAGTGGGTTTTCAGTTACTGATGATGAATTTTCAGTTACTGACAGTGAGTTTTCAGTCACTGACAGTAACTTTTCAGTTACTGAAAGTGGGTTTTCAGTTACTGATTATGAGTTTTCAGTTACTAACAGTGAGTTTTCATTCACTGACAGTAAGTATTCAGTTACTAAAAGTGGGTTTTTAGTTACTGATGATGAGTTTTCAGTTATTGACAGTGAGTTTTCAGTCACTAACAGTAACTTTTCAGTTACTGACAGTAACTTTTCAGTTACTGAAAGTGGGTAGTCAGTAACTGATGATGAATTTTCAGTTACTGACAGTGAGTTTTCAGTCACTGACAGTAACTTTTCAGTTACTGAAAGTGGGTTTTCAGTTACTGATTATGAGTTTTCAGTTACTAACAGTGAGTTTTCATTCACTGACAGTAAGTATTCAGTTCCTAAAAGTGGGTTTTTAGTTACTGATGATGAGTTTTCAGTTATTGACAGTGAGTTTTCAGTCACTGACAGTAACTTTTCAGTTACTGACAGTAACTTTTCAGTTACTGAAAGTGGGTATTCAGTAACTGATGATGAGTTTTCAGTTATTGACAGTGGGTTTTTAGTCACTGACAGTATGTTTTCAGTTACTGAAAGTGGGTTTTCAGTTACTAATGATGACTTTTCAGTTACTGACATTGAGTTTTCAGTCACTGACAGTAAGTTATTAGTTACTGAAAGTGGGTTTTCAGTTACTGATGATGAGTTTTCAGTTACTGACAGTGAATTTTCAGTCACTGACAATAAGTTTTCAGTTTCTGAAAGTTAGTTTTCAGTTACTGACAATGAGTTTTCAGTCACTGACAGTATGTTTTCAGTTACTGAAAGTGGGTTTTCAGTTACTAATGATGAGTTTTCAGTTACTGACAGTGACTTTTCAGTCACTGACAGTAAGTATTCAGTTACAGAAAGTGGGTTTTCAGTCACAGATAATATTTTTCAGTAACTAACAGTGAGTTTTCAGTCACTGACAGTAAGTTTTCAGTTACTGAATGTGGGTTTTCAGTTACTGATTATGAGTTTTCAGTTACTGAAAGTTAGTTTTCAGTCACTGACAGTAAGTTTGCAGTTACTGACAGTGGGTTTTCAGTTACTGATGATGAGTTTTCAGTTACTGATAGTGAGTTTTCAGTCACTGACAATAAGTTTCCAGTTTCTGAAAGTGAGTTTTCAGTTACTGATGATGACTTTTCAGTTACGGACATTGAGTTTTCAGTCACTGACAGTAAGTTTTTAGTAACTGAAAGTGGGTTTTCAGTTACTGATGATGAGTTTTCAGTTACTGACAGTGAGTTTTCAGTCACTGACAGTATGTTTTCAGTTACTGAAAGTGGGTTTTCAGTTACTGATGATAAGTTTTCAGTTATTGACAGAGGGTTTATAGTCAATGACTGTACATTTTCAGTAACAGACATTGGGGTTTCAGTAACTGACAGTGGGTTTTCAGTCACTGACAGTGAGTTTTCAATAACTGACAGTAAGTTTTCAGTTGGTTTTCAGTTTCTGATGATGAGTTTTCAGTTACTGACAGTGAGTTTTCAGTCACTGAAAGTAAGTTTTTAGTTACTGAAAGTGGGTTTTCAGTAACTGATGATGAGTTTTCAGTTATTGAAAGTGGTTTTATAGTCAATGACTGTGAGTTTTCAGTAACTGACAGTGGGGTTTCAGTTACCGACAGTGGGGATTCAGTTACTGATAGTAAGTTTTCAGTTACTGGAAGTGGGTTTTTAGTTACTGCTGATAAGTTTTCAGTTACTGACAGTTAGTTTTTAGTCACTGACAGTAAGTTTTCAGTTACTGAAAGTGGGTTTTCAGTTACTGATGATGAGTTTTCAGTTATTGACAGTGGGTTTATAGTCAATGACTGTGAGTTTTCATTTACTGACAGTGGGGTTTCAGTTACTGATGATGAGTTTTCAGTTACTTATGATGACTTTTCAGTTACTGACATTGAGTTTTCAGTCACTGACAGTAAGTTTTTAGTTACTGAAAGTGGGTTTTCAGTTACTGATGATGAGTTTTCAGTTACTGACAGTGAGTTTTCAGTTACTGACAATAAGTTTTCAGTTTCTGAAAGTGAGTTTTCAGTCTCTGACAGTGAGTTTTCAATCACAGACAATGTTTTTCAGTAACTAACAGTGAGTTTTTAGTTTCTGACAGTGAGTTTTCAGTCACTGACAGTAAGTTTCCAGTTACTGAAAGTTGGTTTTCAGTTACTGATGATGTGTTTTCAGTTACTGACTGTGAAATTTCTGTCACTGACAGTAAGTTTTCAGTTACTGAAAGTGGGTTTTCAGTTACTGATGATGAGTTTTCAGTTACTGACAGTGAGTTTTCAGTCACTGACAATAAGTTTTCAGTTTCTGAAAGTGAGTTTTCAGTTACTGGTGATGAGTTTTCAGTTACTGAGAGTGAGTTTTCAGTCACTGATGATGAGTTTTCAGTTACTGACAGTTAGTTTTCAGTCACTGACAGTAAGTTTTCAGTAACTGAAAATGAGTTTTCAGTTACTGATGATGAGTTTTCAGTTACTGATGATGACTTTTCAGTTACTGACATTGAGTTTTCAGTCACTGACAGTAAGTTTTTAGTAACTGAAAGTGGGTTTTCAGTTACTGATGATGAGTTTTCAGTTACTGACAGTGAGTTTTCAGTCACTGACAGTATGTTTTCAGTTACTGAAAGTGGGTTTTCAGTTACTGATGATAAGTTTTCAGTTATTGACAGAGGGTTTATAGTCAATGACTGTACATTTTCAGTAACAGACATTGGGGTTTCAGTAACTGACAGTGGGTTTTCAGTCACTGACAGTGAGTTTTCAATTACTGACAGTAAGTTTTCAGTTGGTTTTCAGTTTCTGATGATGAGTTTTCAGTTACTGACAGTGAGTTTTCAGTCACTGAAAGTAAGTTTTTAGTTACTGAAAGTGGGTTTTCAGTTACTGATGATGAGTTTTCAGTTATTGACAGTGGGTTTATAGTCAATGACTGTGAGTTTTCAGTAACTGACAGTGGGGTTTCAGTAACCGACAGTGGGGATTCAGTTACTGATAGTAAGTTTTCAGTTACTGGAAGTGGGTTTTTAGTTACTGCTGATAAGTTTTCAGTTACTGACAGTTAGTTTTTAGTCACTGACAGAAAGTTTTCTGTTACTGAAAGTGGGTTTTCAGTTACTGATGATGAGTTTTCAGTTATTGACAGTGGGTTTATAGTCAATGACTGTGAGTTTTCATTTACTGACAGTGGGGTTTCAGTTACTGATGATGAGTTTTCAGTTACTTATGATGACTTTTCAGTTACTGACATTGAGTTTTCAGTCACTGACAGTAAGTTTTTAGTATATGAAAGTGGGTTTTCAGTTACTGATGATGAGTTTTCAGTTACTGACAGTGAGTTTTCAGTTACTGACAATAAGTTTTCAGTTTCTGAAAGTGAGTTTTCAGTTACTGACAATGAGTTTTCAGTCTCTGACAGTATGTTGTCAGTTACTGAAAGTGGGTTTTCAGTTACTAATGATGAGTTTTCAGTTACTGACAGTGAATTTTCAGTCACTGACAGTAAGTTTTCAGTTACTGAAAGTGGGTTTTTAGTTACTGCTGATAAGTTTTCAGTTATTGACAGTGGGTTTTCAGTCACTGACAGTATGTTTTCAGTTACTGAAAGTGGGTTTTCAGTTACTAATAATGACTTTTCAGTTACTGAAATTGAGTTTTCAGTCACTGACAGTAAGTTTTTAGTTACTGAAAGTGGGTTTTCAGTTACTGAATGTAAGTTTTCAGTCACTGACAGTATGTTTTTAGTAACTGAATGTGGGTTTTCAGTTACTGATTATGAGTTTTCAGTTACTGAATGTAAGTTTTCAGTCACTGACAGTAAGTTTTCAGTTACTGAAAGTGGGTTTTCAGTTACTGATGATGAGTTTTCAGTTACTGACAGTGAGTTTTCAGTCAATGACAATAAGTTTTCAGTTTCTGAAAGTGAGTTTTCAGTTACTGGTGATGAGTTTTCAGTCACTGACAGTAACTTTACAGTTACTGAAAGTGGGTTTTCAGTTACTAATGATGACTTTTCAGTTACTGAAATTGAGTTTTCAGTCACTGACAGTAAGTTTTTAGTTACTGAAAGTGGGTTTTCAGTTACTGATGATGAGTTTTCAGTTACTGACAGTGAGTTTTCAGTCACTGACAATAAGTTTTCAGTTTCTGAAAGTAAATTTTCAGTTACTGACAATGAGTTTTCAGTCACTGACAGTATGTTTTTAGTAACTGAATGTGGGTTTTCAGTTACTGATTATGAGTTTTCAGTTACTAAATGTAAGTTTTCAGTCACTGACAGTAAGTTTTCAGTTACTGAAAGTGGGTTTTCAGTTACTGATGATGAGTTTTCAGTTACTGACAGTGAGTTTTCAGTCACTGACAATAAGTTTTCAGTTTCTGAAAGTGAGTTTTCAGTTACTGGTGATGAGTTTTCAGTCACTGACAGTAACTTTACAGTTACTGAAAGTGGGTTTTCAGTTACTGATGATGAGTTTTCAGTTACTGACAGTTAGTTTTCAGTCACTGACAGTAAGTTTTCAGTAACTGAAACTGAGTTTTCAGTTACTGATGATGACTTTTCAGTTACTGACATTTAGTTTTCAGTCACTGACAGTAAGTTTTCAGTAACTGAAAGTGGGTTTTCAGTTACTGATGATGAGTTTTCAGTTACTGACAGTGAGTTTTCAGTCACTGACATTATGTTTTCAGTTACTGTAAGTGGGTTTTCAGTTACTGATGATGAGTTTTCAGTTACTGACAGTGAGTTTTCATTCACTGATAGTAATTTTTCAGTTACTAAAAGTAGGTTTTCAGTTACTGAAGATGAGTTTTCAGTTATTGACAGTGGGTTTTCAGTCACTGACAGTAAGTTTTCAATTACTGAAAGAGGGTTTTTAGTTACTGCTGATAAGTTTTCAGTTATTGACAGTGGGTTTTTAGTCACTGACAGTAAGTTTTCAGTTACTGAAAGTGGGTTTTCAGTAAGTGATGATGAGTTTTTAGTTACTGACAGTGAGTTTTCAGTCACTGACAGTAAGTTTTCAGAAACTGAAACTGAGTTTTCAGTTACTGATGATGACTTTTCAGTTACTGATGATGACTTTTCATTTACTGACATTGAGTTTTCAATCACTGACAGTAAGTTTTCAGTAACTGAAAGTGGGTTTTCAGTTACTGATGATGAATTTTCAGTTACTGACAGTGAGTTTTCAGTCACTGACAGTAACTTTTCAGTTACTGAAAGTGGGTTTTCAGTTACTGATTATGAGTTTTCAGTTACTAACAGTGAGTTTTCATTCACTGACAGTAAGTATTCAGTTACTAAAAGTGGGTTTTTAGTTACTGATGATGAGTTTTCAGTTATTGACAGTGAGTTTTCAGTCACTAACAGTAACTTTTCAGTTACTGACAGTAACTTTTCAGTTACTGAAAGTGGGTAGTCAGTAACTGATGATGAATTTTCAGTTACTGACAGTGAGTTTTCAGTCACTGACAGTAACTTTTCAGTTACTGAAAGTGGGTTTTCAGTTACTGATTATGAGTTTTCAGTTACTAACAGTGAGTTTTCATTCACTGACAGTAAGTATTCAGTTCCTAAAAGTGGGTTTTTAGTTACTGATGATGAGTTTTCAGTTATTGACAGTGAGTTTTCAGTCACTGACAGTAACTTTTCAGTTACTGACAGTAACTTTTCAGTTACTGAAAGTGGGTATTCAGTAACTGATGATGAGTTTTCAGTTATTGACAGTGGGTTTTTAGTCACTGACAGTATGTTTTCAGTTACTGAAAGTGGGTTTTCAGTTACTAATGATGACTTTTCAGTTACTGACATTGAGTTTTCAGTCAATGACAATAAGTTTTCAGTTTCTGAAAGTGAGTTTTCAGTTACTGGTGATGAGTTTTCAGTCACTGACAGTAACTTTACAGTTACTGAAAGTGGGTTTTCAGTTACTAATGATGACTTTTCAGTTACTGAAATTGAGTTTTCAGTCACTGACAGTAAGTTTTTAGTTACTGAAAGTGGGTTTTCAGTTACTGATGATGAGTTTTCAGTTACTGACAGTGAGTTTTCAGTCACTGACAATAAGTTTTCAGTTTCTGAAAGTAAATTTTCAGTTACTGACAATGAGTTTTCAGTCACTGACAGTATGTTTTTAGTAACTGAATGTGGGTTTTCAGTTACTGATGATGAGTTTTCAGTTACTGACAGTGAATTTTTAGTCACTGACATTATGTTTTCAGTTACTGTAAGTGGGTTTTCAGTTACTGATGATGAGTTTTCAGTTACTGACAGTGAGTTTTCATTCACTGATAGTAATTTTTCAGTTACTAAAAGTAGGTTTTCAGTTACTGAAGATGAGTTTTCAGTTATTGACAGTGGGTTTTCAGTCACTGACAGTAAGTTTTCAATTACTGAAAGTGGGTTTTTAGTTACTGCTGATAAGTTTTCAGTTATTGACAGTGGGTTTTTAGTCACTGACAGTAAGTTTTCAGTTACTGAAAGTGGGTTTTCAGTTACTGATGATGAGTTTTCAGTTACTGACAGTGAGTTTTCAGTCACTGACAATAAGTTTTCAGTTTCTGAAAGTAAATTTTCAGTTACTGACAATGAGTTTTCAGTCACTGACAGTATGTTTTTAGTAACTGAATGTGGGTTTTCAGTTACTGATTATGAGTTTTCAGTTACTGAATGTAAGTTTTCAGTCACTGACAGTAAGTTTTCAGTTACTGAAAGTGGGTTTTCAGTTACTGATGATGAGTTTTCAGTTACTGACAGTGAGTTTTCAGTCACTGACAATAAGTTTTCAGTTTCTGAAAGTGAGTTTTCAGTTACTGGTGATGAGTTTTCAGTCACTGACAGTAACTTTACAGTTACTGAAAGTGGGTTTTCAGTTACTGATGATGACTTTTCAGTTACTGACATTTAGTTTTCAGTCACTGACAGTAAGTTTTCAGTAACTGAAAGTGGGTTTTCAGTTACTGATGATGAGTTTTCAGTTACTGACAGTGAATTTTCAGTCACTGACATTATGTTTTCAGTTACTGTAAGTGGGTTTTCAGTTACTGATGATGAGTTTTCAGTTACTGATGATGACTTTTCAGTTACTGACATATAGTTTTCAGTCACTGACAGTAAGTTTTCAGTAACTGAAAGTGGGTTTTCAGTTACTGATGATGAGTTTTCAGTTACTGACAGTGAATTTTCAGTCACTGACATTATGTTTTCAGTTACTGTAAGTGGGTTTTCAGTTACTGATGATGAGTTTTCAGTTACTGACAGTGAGTTTTCATTCACTGATAGTAATTTTTCAGTTACTAAAAGTAGGTTTTCAGTTACTGAAGATGAGTTTTCAGTTATTGACAGTGGGTTTTCAGTCACTGACAGTAAGTTTTCAATTACTGAAAGTGGGTTTTTAGTTACTGCTGATAAGTTTTCAGTTATTGACAGTGGGTTTTTAGTCACTGACAGTAAGTTTTCAGTTACTGAAAGTGGGTTTTCAGTTACTGATGATGAGTTTTCAGTTACTGACAGTGAGTTTTCAGTCACTGACAGTAAGTTTTCAGAAACTGAAACTGAGTTTTCAGTTACTGATGATGACTTTTCAGTTACTGATGATGACTTTTCATTTACTGACATTGAGTTTTCAGTCACTGACAGTAAGTTTTCAGTAACTGAAAGTGGGTTTTCAGTTACTGATGATGAATTTTCAGTTACTGACAGTGAGTTTTCAGTCACTGACAGTAACTTTTCAGTTACTGAAAGTGGGTTTTCAGTTACTGATTATGAGTTTTCAGTTACTAACAGTGAGTTTTCATTCACTGACAGTAAGTATTCAGTTACTAAAAGTGGGTTTTTAGTTACTGATGATGAGTTTTCAGTTATTGACAGTGAGTTTTCAGTCACTAACAGTAACTTTTCAGTTACTGACAGTAACTTTTCAGTTACTGAAAGTGGGTAGTCAGTAACTGATGATGAATTTTCAGTTACTGACAGTGAGTTTTCAGTCACTGACAGTAACTTTTCAGTTACTGAAAGTGGGTTTTCAGTTACTGATTATGAGTTTTCAGTTACTAACAGTGAGTTTTCATTCACTGACAGTAAGTATTCAGTTCCTAAAAGTGGGTTTTTAGTTACTGATGATGAGTTTTCAGTTATTGACAGTGAGTTTTCAGTCACTGACAGTAACTTTTCAGTTACTGACAGTAACTTTTCAGTTACTGAAAGTGGGTATTCAGTAACTGATGATGAGTTTTCAGTTATTGACAGTGGGTTTTTAGTCACTGACAGTATGTTTTCAGTTACTGAAAGTGGGTTTTCAGTTACTAATGATGACTTTTCAGTTACTGACATTGAGTTTTCAGTCACTGACAGTAAGTTATTAGTTACTGAAAGTGGGTTTTCAGTTACTGATGATGAGTTTTCAGTTACTGACAGTGAATTTTCAGTCACTGACAATAAGTTTTCAGTTTCTGAAAGTTAGTTTTCAGTTACTGACAATGAGTTTTCAGTCACTGACAGTATGTTTTCAGTTACTGAAAGTGGGTTTTCAGTTACTAATGATGAGTTTTCAGTTACTGACAGTGACTTTTCAGTCACTGACAGTAAGTATTCAGTTACAGAAAGTGGGTTTTCAGTCACAGATAATATTTTTCAGTAACTAACAGTGAGTTTTCAGTCACTGACAGTAAGTTTTCAGTTACTGAATGTGGGTTTTCAGTTACTGATTATGAGTTTTCAGTTACTGAAAGTTAGTTTTCAGTCACTGACAGTAAGTTTGCAGTTACTGACAGTGGGTTTTCAGTTACTGATGATGAGTTTTCAGTTACTGATAGTGAGTTTTCAGTCACTGACAATAAGTTTCCAGTTTCTGAAAGTGAGTTTTCAGTTACTGATGATGACTTTTCAGTTACGGACATTGAGTTTTCAGTCACTGACAGTAAGTTTTTAGTAACTGAAAGTGGGTTTTCAGTTACTGATGATGAGTTTTCAGTTACTGACAGTGAGTTTTCAGTCACTGACAGTATGTTTTCAGTTACTGAAAGTGGGTTTTCAGTTACTGATGATAAGTTTTCAGTTATTGACAGAGGGTTTATAGTCAATGACTGTACATTTTCAGTAACAGACATTGGGGTTTCAGTAACTGACAGTGGGTTTTCAGTCACTGACAGTGAGTTTTCAATAACTGACAGTAAGTTTTCAGTTGGTTTTCAGTTTCTGATGATGAGTTTTCAGTTACTGACAGTGAGTTTTCAGTCACTGAAAGTAAGTTTTTAGTTACTGAAAGTGGGTTTTCAGTAACTGATGATGAGTTTTCAGTTATTGAAAGTGGTTTTATAGTCAATGACTGTGAGTTTTCAGTAACTGACAGTGGGGTTTCAGTTACCGACAGTGGGGATTCAGTTACTGATAGTAAGTTTTCAGTTACTGGAAGTGGGTTTTTAGTTACTGCTGATAAGTTTTCAGTTACTGACAGTTAGTTTTTAGTCACTGACAGTAAGTTTTCAGTTACTGAAAGTGGGTTTTCAGTTACTGATGATGAGTTTTCAGTTATTGACAGTGGGTTTATAGTCAATGACTGTGAGTTTTCATTTACTGACAGTGGGGTTTCAGTTACTGATGATGAGTTTTCAGTTACTTATGATGACTTTTCAGTTACTGACATTGAGTTTTCAGTCACTGACAGTAAGTTTTTAGTTACTGAAAGTGGGTTTTCAGTTACTGATGATGAGTTTTCAGTTACTGACAGTGAGTTTTCAGTTACTGACAATAAGTTTTCAGTTTCTGAAAGTGAGTTTTCAGTTACTGACAATGAGTTTTCAGTCTCTGACAGTATGTTGTCAGTTACTGAAAGTGGGTTTTCAGTTACTAATGATGAGTTTTCAGTTACTGACAGTGAATTTTCAGTCACTGACAGTAAGTTTTCAGTTACTGAAAGTGGGTTTTTAGTTACTGCTGATAAGTTTTCAGTTATTGACAGTGGGTTTTCAGTCACTGACAGTATGTTTTCAGTTACTGAAAGTGGGTTCTCAGTTACTAATGATGACTTTTCAGTTACTGAAATTGAGTCTTCAGTCACTGACAGTAAGTTTTTAGTTACTGAAAGTGGGTTTTCAGTTACTGATGATGAGTTTTCAGTTACTGACAGTAAGTTTTCAGTCACTGACAATAAGTTTTCAGTTTCTGAAAGTAAATTTGCAGTTACTGACAATGAGTTTTCAGTCACTGACAGTATGTTTTTAGTAACTGAATGTGGGTTTTCAGTTACTGATTATGAGTTTTCAGTTACTGAATGTAAGTTTTCAGTCACTGACAGTAAGTTTTCAGTTACTGAAAGTGGGTTTTCAGTTACTGATGATGAGTTTTCAGTTACTGACAGTGAGTTTTCAGTCAATGACAATAAGTTTTCAGTTTCTGAAAGTGAGTTTTCAGTTACTGGTGATGAGTTTTCAGTCACTGACAGTAACTTTACAGTTACTGAAAGTGGGTTTTCAGTTACTAATGATGACTTTTCAGTTACTGAAATTGAGTTTTCAGTCACTGACAGTAAGTTTTTAGTTACTGAAAGTGGGTTTTCAGTTACTGATGATGAGTTTTCAGTTACTGACAGTGAGTTTTCAGTCACTGACAATAAGTTTTCAGTTTCTGAAAGTAAATTTTCAGTTACTGACAATGAGTTTTCAGTCACTGACAGTATGTTTTTAGTAACTGAATGTGGGTTTTCAGTTACTGATTATGAGTTTTCAGTTACTAAATGTAAGTTTTCAGTCACTGACAGTAAGTTTTCAGTTACTGAAAGTGGGTTTTCAGTTACTGATGATGAGTTTTCAGTTACTGACAGTGAGTTTTCAGTCACTGACAATAAGTTTTCAGTTTCTGAAAGTGAGTTTTCAGTTACTGGTGATGAGTTTTCAGTCACTGACAGTAACTTTACAGTTACTGAAAGTGGGTTTTCAGTTACTGATGATGAGTTTTCAGTTACTGACAGTTAGTTTTCAGTCACTGACAGTAAGTTTTCAGTAACTGAAACTGAGTTTTCAGTTACTGATGATGACTTTTCAGTTACTGACATTTAGTTTTCAGTCACTGACAGTAAGTTTTCAGTAACTGAAAGTGGGTTTTCAGTTACTGATGATGAGTTTTCAGTTACTGACAGTGAGTTTTCAGTCACTGACATTATGTTTTCAGTTACTGTAAGTGGGTTTTCAGTTACTGATGATGAGTTTTCAGTTACTGACAGTGAGTTTTCATTCACTGATAGTAATTTTTCAGTTACTAAAAGTAGGTTTTCAGTTACTGAAGATGAGTTTTCAGTTATTGACAGTGGGTTTTCAGTCACTGACAGTAAGTTTTCAATTACTGAAAGAGGGTTTTTAGTTACTGCTGATAAGTTTTCAGTTATTGACAGTGGGTTTTTAGTCACTGACAGTAAGTTTTCAGAAACTGAAACTGCAGTCACTGACAGTATGTTTTTAGTAACTGAATGTGGGTTTTCAGTTACTGATTATGAGTTTTCAGTTACTAAATGTAAGTTTTCAGTCACTGACAGTAAGTTTTCAGTTACTGAAAGTGGGTTTTCAGTTACTGATGATGAGTTTTCAGTTACTGACAGTGAGTTTTCAGTCACTGACAATAAGTTTTCAGTTTCTGAAAGTGAGTTTTCAGTTACTGGTGATGAGTTTTCAGTCACTGACAGTAACTTTACAGTTACTGAAAGTGGGTTTTCAGTTACTGATGATGAGTTTTCAGTTACTGACAGTTAGTTTTCAGTCACTGACAGTAAGTTTTCAGTAACTGAAACTGAGTTTTCAGTTACTGATGATGACTTTTCAGTTACTGACATTTAGTTTTCAGTCACTGACAGTAAGTTTTCAGTAACTGAAAGTGGGTTTTCTGTTACTGATGATGAGTTTTCAGTTACTGACAGTGAGTTTTCAGTCACTGACATTATGTTTTCAGTTACTGAAAGTGGGTTTTCAGTTACTAATGATAACTTTTCAGTTACTGAAATTGAGTTTTCAGTCACTGACAGTAAGTTTTTAGTTACTGAAAGTGGGTTTTCAGTTACTGATGATGAGTTTTCAGTTACAGACAGTGAGTTTTCAGTCACTGACAATAAGTTTTCAGTTTCTGAAAGTAAATTTTCAGTTACTGACAATGAGTTTTCAGTCACTGACAGTATGTTTTTAGTAACTGAATGTGGGTTTTCAGTTACTGATTATGAGTTTTCAGTTACTGAATGTAAGTTTTCAGTCACTGACAGTAAGTTTTCAGTTACTGAAAGTGGGTTTTCAGTTACTGATGATGAGTTTTCAGTTACTGACAGTGAGTTTTCAGTCACTGACAATAAGTTTTCAGTTTCTGAAAGTGAGTTTTCAGTTACTGGTGATGAGTTTTCAGTCACTGAAAGTAACTTTACAGTTACTGAAAGTGGGTTTTCAGTTACTGATGATGAGTTTTCAGTTACTGACAGTTAGTTTTCAGTCACTGACAGTAAGTTTTCAGTAACTGAAACTGAGTTTTCAGTTACTGATGATGAGTTTTCAGTTACTGATGATGACTTTTCAGTTACTGACATTTAGTTTTCAGTCACTGACAGTAAGTTTTCAGTAACTGAAAGTGGGTTTTCAGTTACTGATGATGAGTTTTCAGTTACTGACAGTGAGTTTTCATTCACTGATAGTAATTTTTCAGTAACTAAAAGTAGGTTTTCAGTTACTGAAGATGAGTTTTCAGTTATTGACAGTGGGTTTTCAGTCACTGACAGTAAGTTTTCAATTACTGAAAGTGGGTTTTTAGTTACTGCTGATAAGTTTTCAGTTATTGACAGTGGGTTTTTAGTCACTGACAGTAAGTTTTCAGTTACTGAAAGTGGGTTTTCAGTAAGTGATGATGAGTTTTTAGTTACTGACAGTGAGTTTTCAGTCACTGACAGTAAGTTTTCAGAAACTGAAACTGAGTTTTCAGTTACTGATGATGACTTTTCAGTTACTGATGATGACTTTTCATTTACTGATATTGAGTTTTCAGTCACTGACAGTAAGTTTTCAGTAACTGAAAGTGGGTTTTCAGTTACTGATGATGAATTTTCAGTTACTGACAGTGAGTTTTCAGTCACTGACAGTAACTTTTCAGTTACTGAAAGTGGGTTTTCAGTTACTGATTATGAGTTTTCAGTTACTAACAGTGAGTTTTCATTCACTGACAGTAAGTATTCAGTTACTAAAAGTGGGTTTTTAGTTACTGATGATGAGTTTTCAGTTATTGACAGTGAGTTTTCAGTCACTAACAGTAACTTTTCAGTTACTGAAAGTGGGTAGTCAGTAACTGATGATGAATTTTCAGTTACTGACAGTGAGTTTTCAGTCACTGACAGTAACTTTTCAGTTACTGAAAGTGGGTTTTCAGTTACTGATTATGAGTTTTAAGTTACTAACAGTGAGTTTTCATTCACTGACAGTAAGTATTCAGTTACTAAAAGTGGGTTTTTAGTTACTGATGATGAGTTTTCAGTTATTGACAGTGAGTTTTCAGTCACTGACAGTAACTTTTCAGTTACTGACAGTAACTTTTCAGTTACTGAAAGTGGGTAGTCAGTAACTGATGATGAGTTTTCAGTTATTGACAGTGGGTTTTTAGTCACTGACAGTATGTTTTCAGTTACTGAAAGTGGGTTTTCAGTTACTAATGATGACTTTTCAGTTACTGACATTGAGTTTTCAGTCACTGACAGTAAGTTATTAGTTACTGAAAGTGGGTTTTCAGTTACTGATGATGAGTTTTCAGTTACTGACAGTGAATTTTCAGTCACTGACAATAAGTTTTCAGTTTCTGAAAGTTAGTTTTCAGTTACTGACAATGAGTTTTCAGTCACTGACAGTATGTTTTCAGTTACTGAAAGTGGGTTTTCAGTTACTAATGATGAGTTTTCAGTTACTGACAGTGAATTTTCAGTCACTGACAGTAAGTATTCAGTTACAGAAAGTGGGTTTTCAGTCACAGATAATGTTTTTCAGTAACTAACAGTGAGTTTTCAGTCACTGACAGTAAGTTTTCAGTTACTGAATGTGGGTTTTCAGTTACTGATTATGAGTTTTCAGTTACTGAAAGTTAGTTTTCAGTCACTGACAGTAAGTTTGCAGTTACTGACAGTGGGTTTTCAGTTACTGATGATGAGTTTTCAGTTACTGATAGTGAGTTTTCAGTCACTGACAATAAGTTTCCAGTTTCTGAAAGTGAGTTTTCAGTTACTGGTGATGATTTTTTAGTTACTGACAGTGAGTTTTCATTCACTGACAGTAACTTTTCAGTTACTGAAAGTGGGTTATCAGTTACTGATGATGAGTTTTCAGTTACTGACAGTTAGTTTTCAGTCACTAAAAGTAAGTTTTCAGTTACTGAAAGTGGGTTTTCAGTTACTGATGATGAGTTTTCAGTTATTGACAGTGGGTTTATAGTCAATGACTGTGAGTTTTCAGTCACTGACAGTAAATTTTCAGTTACAGACAATGGGTTTTCAGTCACAGATAATGTTCTTCAGTAACTAACAGTGAGTTTTCAGTCTCTGACAGTGAGTTTTCAATCACAGACAATGTTTTTCAGTAACTAACAGTGAGTTTTTAGTAATTGACAGTGAGTTTTCAGTCACTGACAGTAAGTTTCCAGTTACTGAAAGTTGGTTTTCAGTTACTGATGATGTGTTTTCAGTTACTGACTGTGAAATTTCTGTCACTGACAGTAAGTTTTCAGTTACTGAAAGTGGGTTTTCAGTTACTGATGATGAGTTTTCAGTTACTGACAGTGAGTTTTCAGTCACTGACAATAAGTTTTCAGTTTCTGAAAGTGAGTTTTCAGTTACTGGTGATGAGTTTTCAGTTACTGAGAGTGAGTTTTCAGTCACTGATGATGAGTTTTCAGTTACTGACTGTTAGTTTTCAGTCACTGACAGTAAGTTTTCAGTAACTGAAAATGAGTTTTCAGTTACTGATGATGAGTTTTCAGTTACTGATGATGACTTTTCAGTTACTGACATTGAGTTTTCAGTCACTGACAGTAAGTTTTTAGTAACTGAAAGTGGGTTTTCAGTTACTGATGATGAGTTTTCAGTTACTGACAGTGAGTTTTCAGTCACTGACAGTATGTTTTCAGTTACTGAAAGTGGGTTTTCAGTTACTGATGATAAGTTTTCAGTTATTGACAGAGGGTTTATAGTCAATGACTGTACATTTTCAGTAACAGACATTGGGGTTTCAGTAACTGACAGTGGGTTTTCAGTCACTGACAGTGAGTTTTCAATTACTGACAGTAAGTTTTCAGTTGGTTTTCAGTTTCTGATGATGAGTTTTCAGTAACTGACAGTGAGTTTTCAGTCACTGAAAGTAAGTTTTTAGTTACTGAAAGTGGGTTTTCAGTAACTGATGATGAGTTTTCAGTTATTGAAAGTGGGTTTATAGTCAATGACTGTGAGTTTTCAGTAACTGACAGTGGGGTTTCAGTAACCGACAGTGGGGATTCAGTTACTGATAGTAAGTTTTCAGTTACTGGAAGTGGGTTTTTAGTTACTGCTGATAAGTTTTCAGTTACTGACAGTTAGTTTTTAGTCACTGACAGTAAGTTTTCTGTTACTGAAAGTGGGTTTTCAGTTACTGATGATGAGTTTTCAGTTACTGACAGTGAGTTTTCAGTCACTGACAGTATGTTTTCAGTTACTGAAAGTGGGTTTTCAGTTACTGATGATAAGTTTTCAGTTATTGACAGAGGGTTTATAGTCAATGACTGTACATTTTCAGTAACAGACATTGGGCTTTCAGTAACTGACAGTGGGTTTTCAGTCACTGACAGTGAGTTTTCAATTACTGACAGTAAGTTTTCAGTTGGTTTTCAGTTTCTGATGATGAGTTTTCAGTTACTGACAGTGAGTTTTCAGTCACTGAAAGTAAGTTTTTAGTTACTGAAAGTGGGTTTTCAGTAACTGATGATGAGTTTTCAGTTATTGAAAGTGGGTTTATAGTCAATGACTGTGAGTTTTCAGTAACTGACAGTGGGGTTTCAGTAACCGACAGTGGGGATTCAGTTACTGATAGTAAGTTTTCAGTTACTGGAAGTGGGTTTTTAGTTACTGCTGATAAGTTTTCAGTTACTGACAGTTAGTTTTTAGTCACTGACAGTAAGTTTTCTGTTTCTGAAAGTGGGTTTTCAGTTACTGATGATGAGTTTTCAGTTATTGACAGTGGGTTTATAGTCAATGACTGTTAGTTTTCATTTACTGACAGTGGGGTTTCAGTTACTGATGATGAGTTTTCAGTTACTTATGATGACTTTTCAGTTACTGACATTGAGTTTTCAGTCACTGACAGTGAGTTTTTAGTTACTGAAAGTGGGTTTTCAGTTACTGATGATGAGTTTTCAGTTACTGACAGTGAGTTTTCAGTTACTGACAATAAGTTTTCAGTTTCTGAAAGTGAGTTTTCAGTTACTGACAATGAGTTTTCAGTCTCTGACAGTATGTTTTCAGTTACTGAAAGTGGGTTTTCAGTTACTGATGATGAGTTTTCAGTTACTGAAAGTGGGTTTTCAGTTACTGATGATGAATTTTCAGTTACTGACAGTGAGTTTTCAGTCACTGACAGTAACTTTTCAGTTACTGAAAGTGGGTTTTCAGTTACTGATTATGAGTTTTCAGTTACTAACAGTGAGTTTTCATTCACTGACAGTAAGTATTCAGTTACTAAAAGTGGGTTTTTAGTTACTGATGATGAGTTTTCAGTTATTGACAGTGAGTTTTCAGTCACTGACAGTAACTTTTCAGTTACTGACAGTAACTTTTCAGTTACTGAAAGTGGGTAGTCAGTAACTGATGATGAATTTTCAGTTACTGACAGTGAGTTTTCAGTCACTGACAGTAACTTTTCAGTTACTGAAAGTGGGTTTTCAGTTACTGATTATGAGTTTTCAGTTACTAACAGTGAGTTTTCATTCACTGACAGTAAGTATTCAGTTACTAAAAGTGGGTTTTTAGTTACTGATGATGAGTTTTCAGTTATTGACAGTGAGTTTTCAGTCACTGACAGTAACTTTTCAGTTACTGACAGTAACTTTTCAGTTACTGAAAGTGGGTAGTCAGTAACTGATGATGAGTTTTCAGTTATTGACAGTGGGTTTCAAGTCACTGACAGTATGTTTTCAGTTACTGAAAGTGGGTTTTCAGTTACTAATGATGACTTTTCAGTTACTGACATTGAGTTTTCAGTCACTGACAGTAAGTTATTAGTTACTGAAAGTGGGTTTTCAGTTACTGATGATGAGTTTTCAGTTACTGACAGTGAATTTTCAGTCACTGACAATAAGTTTTCAGTTTCTGAAAGTTAGTTTTCAGTTACTGACAATGAGTTTTCAGTCACTGACAGTATGTTTTCAGTTACTGAAAGTGGGTTTTCAGTTACTAATGATGAGTTTTCAGTTACTGACAGTGAATTTTCAGTCACTGACAGTAAGTATTCAGTTACAGAAAGTGGGTTTTCAGTCACAGATAATGTTTTTCAGTAACTAACAGTGAGTTTTCAGTCACTGACAGTAAGTTTTCAGTTACTGAATGTGGGTTTTCAGTTACTGATTATGAGTTTTCAGTTACTGAAAGTTAGTTTTCAGTCACTGACAGTAAGTTTGCAGTTACTGACAGTGGGTTTTCAGTTACTGATGATGAGTTTTCAGTTACTGATAGTGAGTTTTCAGTCACTGACAATAAGTTTCCAGTTTCTGAAAGTGAGTTTTCAGTTACTGGTGATGATTTTTTAGTTACTGACAGTGAGTTTTCATTCACTGACAGTAACTTTTCAGTTACTGAAAGTGGGTTATCAGTTACTGATGATGAGTTTTCAGTTACTGACAGTTAGTTTTCAGTCACTAAAAGTAAGTTTTCAGTTACTGAAAGTGGGTTTTCAGTTACTGATGATGAGTTTTCAGTTATTGACAGTGGGTTTATAGTCAATGACTGTGAGTTTTCAGTCACTGACAGTAAATTTTCAGTTACAGACAGTGGGTTTTCAGTCACAGATAATGTTTTTCAGTAACTAACAGTGAGTTTTCAGTCTCTGACAGTGAGTTTTCAATCACAGACAATGTTTTTCAGTAACTAACAGTGAGTTTTTAGTATCTGACAGTGAGTTTTCAGTCACTGACAGTAAGTTTCCAGTTACTGAAAGTTGGTTTTCAGTTACTGATGATGTGTTTTCAGTTACTGACTGTGAAATTTCTGTCACTGACAGTAAGTTTTCAGTTACTGAAAGTGGGTTTTCAGTTACTGATGATGAGTTTTCAGTTACTGACAGTGAGTTTTCAGTCACTGACAATAAGTTTTCAGTTTCTGAAAGTGAGTTTTCAGTTACTGGTGATGAGTTTTCAGTTACTGAGAGTGAGTTTTCAGTCACTGATGATGAGTTTTCAGTTACTGACAGTTAGTTTTCAGTCACTGACAGTAAGTTTTCAGTAACTGAAAATGAGTTTTCAGTTACTGATGATGAGTTTTCAGTTACTGATGATGACTTTTCAGTTACTGACATTGAGTTTTCAGTCACTGACAGTAAGTTTTTAGTAACTGAAAGTGGGTTTTCAGTTACTGATGATGAGTTTTCAGTTACTGACAGTGAGTTTTCAGTCACTGACAGTATGTTTTCAGTTACTGAAAGTGGGTTTTCAGTTACTGATGATAAGTTTTCAGTTATTGACAGAGGGTTTATAGTCAATGACTGTACATTTTCAGTAACAGACATTGGGGTTTCAGTAACTGACAGTGGGTTTTCAGTCACTGACAGTGAGTTTTCAATTACTGACAGTAAGTTTTCAGTTGGTTTTCAGTTTCTGATGATGAGTTTTCAGTTACTGACAGTTAGTTTTCAGTCACTGACAGTAAGTTTTCAGTAACTGAAAATGAGTTTTCAGTTACTGATGATGAGTTTTCAGTTACTGATGATGACTTTTCAGTTACTGACATTGAGTTTTCAGTCACTGACAGTAAGTTTTTAGTAACTGAAAGTGGGTTTTCAGTTACTGATGATGAGTTTTCAGTTACTGACAGTGAGTTTTCAGTCACTGACAGTATGTTTTCAGTTACTGAAAGTGGGTTTTCAGTTACTGATGATAAGTTTTCAGTTATTGACAGAGGGTTTATAGTCAATGACTGTACATTTTCAGTAACAGACATTGGGGTTTCAGTAACTGACAGTGGGTTTTCAGTCACTGACAGTGAGTTTTCAATTACTGACAGTAAGTTTTCAGTTGGTTTTCAGTTTCTGATGATGAGTTTTCAGTTACTGACAGTGAGTTTTCAGTCACTGAAAGTAAGTTTTTAGTTACTGAAAGTGGGTTTTCAGTAACTGATGATGAGTTTTCAGTTATTGAAAGTGGGTTTATAGTCAATGACTGTTAGTTTTCAGTAACTGACAGTGGGGTTTCAGTTACCGACAGTGGGGATTCAGTCACTGATAGTAAGTTTTCAGTTACTGAAAGTGGGTTTTTAGTTACTGCTGATGAGTTTTCAGTTACTGACAGTTAGTTTTCAGTCACTGACAGTAAGTTTTCAGTTACTGAAAGTGGGTTTTCAGTTACTGATGATGAGTTTTCAGTTATTGACAGTGGGTTTATAGTCAATGACTGTGACTTTTCAGTTACTGACAGTGGGGTTTCAGTTACTGATGATGAGTTTTCAGTTACTTATGATGACTTTTTAGTTACTGACATTGAGTTTTCAGTCACTGACAGTAAGTTTTTAGTATATGAAAGTGGGTTTTCAGTTACTGATGATGAGTTTTCAGTTACTGACAGTGAGTTTTCAGTCACTGACAATAAGTTTTCAGTTTCTGAAAGTGTGTTTTCAGTTACTGACAATGAGTTTTCAGTTACTGAAAGTTAGTTTTCAGTCACTGACAGTAAGTTTTCAGTTACTGAAAGTGGGTTTTCAGTTACTGATGATGAGTTTTCAGTTACTGATAGTGAGTTTTCAGTCACTGACAATAAGTTTCCAGTTTCTGAAAGTGAGTTTTCAGTTACTGGTGATGATTTTTTAGTTACTGACAGTGAGTTTTCATTCACTGACAGTAACTTTTCAGTTACTGAAAGTGGGTTATCAGTTACTGATGATGAGTTTTCAGTTTCTGACAGTTAGTTTTCAGTCACTAAAAGTAAGTTTTCAGTTACTGAAAGTGGGTTTTCAGTTACTGATGATGAGTTTTCAGTTATTGACAGTGGGTTTATAGTCAATGACTGTGAGTTTTCAGTTATTGACAGTGGGTTTTCAGTCACTGACAGTAAATTTTCAGTTACAGACAGTGGGTTTTCAGTCACAGATAATGTTCTTCAGTAACTAACAGTGAGTTTTCAGTCTCTGACAGTGAGTTTTCAATCACAGACAATGTTTTTCAGTAACTAACAGTGAGTTTTTAGTTTCTGACAGTGAGTTTTCAGTCACTGACAGTAAGTTTCCAGTTACTGAAAGTTGGTTTTCAGTTACTGATGATGTGTTTTCAGTTACTGACTGTGAAATTTCTGTCACTGACAGTAAGTTTTCAGTTACTGAAAGTGGGTTTTCAGTTACTGATGATGAGTTTTCAGTTACTGACAGTGAGTTTTCAGTCACTGACAATAAGTTTTCAGTTTCTGAAAGTGAGTTTTCAGTTACTGGTGATGAGTTTTCAGTTACTGACATTGAGTTTTCAGTCACTGACAGTAAGTTATTAGTTACTGAAAGTGGGTTTTCAGTTACTGATGATGAGTTTTCAGTTACTGACAGTGAATTTTCAGTCACTGACAATAAGTTTTCAGTTTCTGAAAGTTAGTTTTCAGTTACTGACAATGTGTTTTCAGTCACTGACAGTATGTTTTCAGTTACTGAAAGTGGGTTTTCAGTTACTAATGATGAGTTTTCAGTTACTAATGATGAGTTTTCAGTTACTGACAGTGAATTTTCAGTCACTGACAGTAAGTATTCAGTTACAGAAAGTGGGTTTTCAGTCACAGATAATGTTTTTCAGTAACTAACAGTGAGTTTTCAGTCACTGACAGTAAGTTTTCAGTTACTGAATGTGGGTTTTCAGTTACTGATTATGACTTTTCAGTTACTGAAAGTTAGTTTTCAGTCACTGACAGTAAGTTTTCAGTTACTGAAAGTGGGTTTTCAGTTACTAATGATGATTTTTTAGTTACTGACAGTGAATTTTCAGTCACTGACAGTAAGTATTCAGTTACAGAAAGTGGGTTTTCAGTCACAGATAATGTTTTTCAGTAACTAACAGTGAGTTTTCAGTCACTGACAGTAAGTTTTCAGTTACTGAATGTGGGTTTTCAGTTACTGAAAGTTAGTTTTCAGTCACTGACAGTAAGATTTCAGTTACTGAAAGTGGGTTTTCAGTTACTGATGATGAGTTTTCAGTTACTGATAGTGAGTTTTCAGTCACTGACAATAAGTTTCCAGTTTCTGAAAGTGAGTTTTCAGTTACTGGTGATGAGTTTTTAGTTACTGACAGTGAGTTTTCATTCACTGACAGTAACTTTTCAGTTACTGAAAGTGGGTTATCAGTTACTGATGATGAGTTTTCAGTTACTGACAGTTAGTTTTCAGTCACCAAAAGTAAGTTTTCAGTTACTGAAAGTGTGTTTTCAGTTACTGATGATGAGTTTTCAGTTATTGACAGTGGGTTTATAGTCAATGACTGTGAGTTTTCAGTTACTGACAGTGGGGTTTCAGTTACTGATGATGAGTTTTCAGTTATTGACAGTGGGTTTTCAGGCACTGACAGTAAATTTTCAGTTACAGACAGTGGGTTTTCAGTCACAGATAATGTTCTTCAGTAACTAACAGTGATTTTTCAGTCTCTGACAGTGAGTTTTCAATCACAGACAATGTTTTTCAGTAACTAACAGTGAGTTTTTAGTTTCTGACAGTGAGTTTTCAGTCACTGACAGTAAGTTTCCAGTTACTGAAAGTTGGTTTTCAGTTACTGATGATGTGTTTTCAGTTACTGACTGTGAAATTTCTGTCACTGACAGTAAGTTTTCAGTTACTGAAAGTGGGTTTTCAGTTACTGATGATGAGTTTTCAGTTACTGACAGTGAGTTTTCAGTCACTGACAGTAAGTTTTTAGTTACTGAAAGTGGGTTTTCAGTTACTGATTATGAGTTTTCAGTCACTGAAAGTAAGTTTTCAGTCACTGACAGTAAGTTTTCAGTAACTGAAACTGAGTTTTCAGTTACTGATGATGAGTTTTCAGTTACTGATGATGACTTTTCAGTTACTGACATTTAGTTTTCAGTCACTGACAGTAAGTTTTCAGTAACTGAAAGTGGGTTTTCAGTTACTGATGATGAGTTTTCAGTTACTGACAGTGAGTTTTCAGTCACTGACAGTATGTTTTCAGCTACTGAAAGTGGGTTTTCAGTTACTGATGATGAGTTTTCAGTTACTGACAGTGAGTTTTCTTTCACTGATAGTAAGTTTTCAGTTACTAAAAGTGGGTTTTCAGTTACTGAAGATGAGTTTTCAGTTATTGACAGTGGGTTTTCAGTCACTGACAGTAAGTTTTCAATTACTGAAAGTGGGTTTTCAGTTACTGGTGATGAGTTTTCAGTTACTGACAGTAAGTTTTCAGTCACTGACTGTAACTTTTCAGTTACTGAAAGTGGGTTTTTAGTTACTGATGATGAGTTTTCAGTTACTGACCGTTAGTTTTCAGTCACTGACAGTAAGTTTTCAGTTACTGAAAGTGGGTTTTCAGTAATGATGATGAGTTTTCAGTTATTAACAGTGGGTTTATAGTCAATGACTGTGAGTATTCAGTTACTGACAGTGGGGTTTCAGTCACTGACAGTGAGTTTTCAGTTACTGACTGTGTGTTTTCAGTCACTCACAGTGATTTTTCAGTAACTGAAAGTGGGTTTTCAGTTACTGATGATGAGTTTTCAGTTATTGACAGTGGGTTTATAGTCAATGACTGTGAGTATTCAGTTCTTACAGTGGGGTTTCAGATACTGACAGTGGGGTTTCAGTCACTGACAGTGAGTTTTCACTTACTGACTGTGTGTTTTCAGTCACTTACAGTGAGTTTTCAGTAATCGAAAGTGGGTTTTCAGTTTCTGATGATGAGTTTTCAGTTACTGACAGTGAGTTTTCAGTCACTGAAAGTAAGTTTTTAGTTACTGAAAGTGGGTTTTCAGTAACTGATGATGAGTTTTCAAGTATTGAAAGTGGGTTTATAGTCAATGACTGTGAGTTTTCAGTAACTGACAGTGGGGTTTCAGTTACCGACAGTGGGGATTCAAGTGGGTTTATAGTCAATGACTGTAAGTTTTCAGTTACTGAAAGTGGGTTTTTAGTTACTGCTGATAAGTTTTCAGTTACTGACAGTTAGTTTTCAGTCACTGACAGTAAGTTTTCAGTTACTGAAAGTGGGTTTTCAGTTACTGATGATGAGTTTTCAGTTATTGACAGTGGGTTTATAGTCAATGACTGTGACTTTTCAGTTACTGACAGTGGGGTTTCAGTTACTGATGATGAGTTTTCAGTTACTTTTGATGACTTTTCAGTTACTGACATTGAGTTTTCAGTCACTGACAGTAAGTTTTTAGTATATGAAAGTGGGTTTTCAGTTACTGATGATGAGTTTTCAGTCTCTGACAGTATGTTTTTAGTTACTGAAAGTGGGTTTTCAGTTACTGACAATGAGTTTTCAGTCTCTGACAGTATGTTTTCAGTTACTGAAAGTGGGTTTTCAGTTACTAATGATGAGTTTTCAGTTACTGACAGTGAATTTTAAGTCACTGACAGTAAGTTTTCAGTTACTGAAAGTGGGTTTTTAGTTACTGCTGATAAGTTTTCAGTTATTGACAGTGGGTTTTTAGTCACTGACAGTATGTTTTCAGTTACTGAAAGTGGGTTTTCAGTTACTAATGATGACTTTTCAGTTACTGACATTGAGTTTTCAGTCACTGACAGTAAGTTATTAGTTACTGAAAGTGGGTTTTCAGTTACTGATGATGAGTTTTCAGTTACTGACAGTGAATTTTCAGTCACTGACAATAAGTTTTCAGTTTCTGAAAGTTAGTTTTCAGTTACTGACAATGAGTTTTCAGTCACTGACAGTATGTTTTCAGTTACTGAAAGTGGGTTTTCAGTTACTAATGATGAGTTTTCAGTTACTGACAGTGAATTTTCAGTCACTGACAGTAAGTATTCAGTTACAGAAAGTGGGTTTTCAGTCACAGATAATGTTTTTCAGTAACTAACAGTGAGTTTTCAGTCACTGACAGTAAGTTTTCAGTTACTGAATGTGGGTTTTCAGTTACTGATTATGACTTTTCAGTTACTGAAAGTTAGTTTTCAGTCACTGACAGTAAGTTTTCAGTTACTGAAAGTGGGTTTTCAGTTACTGATGATGAGTTTTCAGTTACTGATAGTGAGTTTTCAGTCACTGACAATAAGTTTCCAGTTTCTGAAAGTGAGTTTTCAGTTACTTGTGATGATTTTTTAGTTACTGACAGTGAGTTTTCATTCACTGACAGTAACTTTTCAGTTACTGAAAGTGGGTTATCAGTTACTGATGATGAGTTTTCAGTTACTGACAGTTAGTTTTCAGTCACTAAAAGTAAGTTTTCAGTTACTGAAAGTGGGTTTTCAGTTACTGATGATGAGTTTTCAGTTATTGACAGTGGGTTTATAGTCAATGACTGTGAGTTTTCAGTTATTGACAGTGGGTTTTCAGTCACTGACAGTAAATTTTCAGTTACAGACAGTGGGTTTTCAGTCACAGATAATGTTCTTCAGTAACTAACAGTGAGTTTTCAGTCTCTGACAGTGAGTTTTCAATCAATGACTGTGAGTATTCAGTTACTGACAGTGGGGTTTCAGTTACTGACAGTGGGGTTTCAGTCACTGACAGTGAGTTTTCACTTACTGACTGTGTGTTTTCAGTCACTTACAGTGAGTTTTCAGTAATCGAAAGTGGGTTTTCAGTTTCTGATGATGAGTTTTCAGTTACTGACAGTGAGTTTTCAGTCACTGAAAGTAAGTTTTTAGTTACTGAAAGTGGGTTTTCAGTAACTGATGATGAGTTTTCAAGTATTGAAAGTGGGTTTATAGTCAATGACTGTGAGTTTTCAGTAACTGACAGTGGGGTTTCAGTTACCGACAGTGGGGATTCAAGTGGGTTTATAGTCAATGACTGTAAGTTTTCAGTTACTGAAAGTGGGTTTTTAGTTACTGCTGATAAGTTTTCAGTTACTGACAGTTAGTTTTCAGTCACTGACAGTAAGTTTTCAGTTACTGAAAGTGGGTTTTCAGTTACTGATGATGAGTTTTCAGTTATTGACAGTGGGTTTATAGTCAATGACTGTGACTTTTCAGTTACTGACAGTGGGGTTTCAGTTACTGATGATGAGTTTTCAGTTACTTATGATGACTTTTCAGTTACTGACATTGAGTTTTCAGTCACTGACAGTAAGTTTTTAGTATATGAAAGTGGGTTTTCAGTTACTGATGATTAGTTTTCAGTCTCTGACAGTATGTTTTTAGTTACTGAAAGTGGGTTTTCAGTTACTGACAATGAGTTTTCAGTCTCTGACAGTATGTTTTCAGTTACTGAAAGTGGGTTTTCAGTTACTAATGATGAGTTTTCAGTTACTGACAGTGAATTTTAAGTCACTGACAGTAAGTTTTCAGTTACTGAAAGTGGGTTTTTAGTTACTGCTGATAAGTTTTCAGTTATTGACAGTGGGTTTTTAGTCACTGACAGTATGTTTTCAGTTACTGAAAGTGGGTTTTCAGTTACTAATGATGACTTTTCAGTTACTGACATTGAGTTTTCAGTCACTGACAGTAAGTTATTAGTTACTGAAAGTGGGTTTTCAGTTACTGATGATGAGTTTTCAGTTACTGACAGTGAATTTTCAGTCACTGACAATAAGTTTTCAGTTTCTGAAAGTTAGTTTTCAGTTACTGACAATGAGTTTTCAGTCACTGACAGTATGTTTTCAGTTACTGAAAGTGGGTTTTCAGTTACTAATGATGAGTTTTCAGTTACTGACAGTGAATTTTCAGTCACTGACAGTAAGTATTCAGTTACAGAAAGTGGGTTTTCAGTCACAGATAATGTTTTTCAGTAACTAACAGTGAGTTTTCAGTCACTGACAGTAAGTTTTCAGTTACTGAATGTGGGTTTTCAGTTACTGATTATGACTTTTCAGTTACTGAAAGTTAGTTTTCAGTCACTGACAGTAAGTTTTCAGTTACTGAAAGTGGGTTTTCAGTTACTGATGATGAGTTTTCAGTTACTGATAGTGAGTTTTCAGTCACTGACAATAAGTTTCCAGTTTCTGAAAGTGAGTTTTCAGTTACTGGTGATGATTTTTTAGTTACTGACAGTGAGTTTTCATTCACTGACAGTAACTTTTCAGTTACTGAAAGTGGGTTATCAGTTACTGATGATGAGTTTTCAGTTACTGACAGTTAGTTTTCAGTCACTAAAAGTAAGTTTTCAGTTACTGAAAGTGGGTTTTCAGTTACTGATGATGAGTTTTCAGTTATTGACAGTGGGTTTATAGTCAATGACTGTGAGTTTTCAGTTATTGACAGTGGGTTTTCAGTCACTGACAGTAAATTTTCAGTTACAGACAGTGGGTTTTCAGTCACAGATAATGTTCTTCAGTAACTAACAGTGAGTTTTCAGTCTCTGACAGTGAGTTTTCAATCACAGACAATGTTTTTCAGTAACTAACAGTGAGTTTTTAGTTTCTGACAGTGAGTTTTCAGTCACTGACAGTAAGTTTCCAGTTACTGAAAGTTGGTTTTCAGTTACTGATGATGTGTTTTCAGTTACTGACTGTGAAATTTCTGTCACTGACAGTAAGTTTTCAGTTACTGAAAGTGGGTTTTCAGTTACTGATGATGAGTTTTCAGTTACTGACAGTGAGTTTTCAGTCACTGACAATATGTTTTCAGTTTCTGAAAGTGAGTTTTCAGTTACTGGTGATGAGTTTTCAGTTACTGACAGTGAGTTTTCTGTCACTGATGATGAGTTTTCAGTTACTGACAGTTAGTTTTCAGTCACTGACAGTAAGTTTTCAGTTACTGAAAGTGGGTTTTCAGTTACTGATGATGAGTTTTCAGTTATTGACAGTGGGTTTATAGTCAATGACTGTGACTTTTCAGTTACTGACAGTGGGGTTTCAGTTACTGATGATGAGTTTTCAGTTACTTTTGATGACTTTTCAGTTACTGACATTGAGTTTTCAGTCACTGACAGTAAGTTTTTAGTATATGAAAGTGGGTTTTCAGTTACTGATGATGAGTTTTCAGTCTCTGACAGTATGTTTTTAGTTACTGAAAGTGGGTTTTCAGTTACTGACAATGAGTTTTCAGTCTCTGACAGTATGTTTTCAGTTACTGAAAGTGGGTTTTCAGTTACTAATGATGAGTTTTCAGTTACTGACAGTGAATTTTAAGTCACTGACAGTAAGTTTTCAGTTACTGAAAGTGGGTTTTCAGTTACTGAAAGTGGGTTTTCAGTTACTAATGATGAGTTTTCAGTTACTGACAGTGAATTTTCAGTCACTGACAGTAAGTATTCAGTTACAGAAAGTGGGTTTTCAGTCACAGATAATGTTTTTCAGTAACTAACAGTGAGTTTTCAGTCACTGACAGTAAGTTTTCAGTTACTGAATGTGGGTTTTCAGTTACTGATTATGACTTTTCAGTTACTGAAAGTTAGTTTTCAGTCACTGACAGTAAGTTTTCAGTTACTGAAAGTGGGTTTTCAGTTACTGATGATGAGTTTTCAGTTACTGATAGTGAGTTTTCAGTCACTGACAATAAGTTTCCAGTTTCTGAAAGTGAGTTTTCAGTTACTGGTGATGATTTTTTAGTTACTGACAGTGAGTTTTCATTCACTGACAGTAACTTTTCAGTTACTGAAAGTGGGTTTTCAGTTACTGATGATGAGTTTTCAGTTATTGACAGTGGGTTTATAGTCAATGACTGTGAGTTTTCAGTTATTGACAGTGGGTTTTCAGTCACTGACAGTAAATTTTCAGTTACAGACAGTGGGTTTTCAGTCACAGATAATGTTCTTCAGTAACTAACAGTGAGTTTTCAGTCTCTGACAGTGAGTTTTCAATCAATGACTGTGAGTATTCAGTTACTGACAGTGGGGTTTCAGTTACTGACAGTGGGGTTTCAGTCACTGACAGTGAGTTTTCACTTACTGACTGTGTGTTTTCAGTCACTTACAGTGAGTTTTCAGTAATCGAAAGTGGGTTTTCAGTTTCTGATGATGAGTTTTCAGTTACTGACAGTGAGTTTTCAGTCACTGAAAGTAAGTTTTTAGTTACTGAAAGTGGGTTTTCAGTAACTGATGATGAGTTTTCAAGTATTGAAAGTGGGTTTATAGTCAATGACTGTGAGTTTTCAGTAACTGACAGTGGGGTTTCAGTTACCGACAGTGGGGATTCAAGTGGGTTTATAGTCAATGACTGTAAGTTTTCAGTTACTGAAAGTGGGTTTTTAGTTACTGCTGATAAGTTTTCAGTTACTGACAGTTAGTTTTCAGTCACTGACAGTAAGTTTTCAGTTACTGAAAGTGGGTTTTCAGTTACTGATGATGAGTTTTCAGTTATTGACAGTGGGTTTATAGTCAATGACTGTGACTTTTCAGTTACTGACAGTGGGGTTTCAGTTACTGATGATGAGTTTTCAGTTACTTATGATGACTTTTCAGTTACTGACATTGAGTTTTCAGTCACTGACAGTAAGTTTTTAGTATATGAAAGTGGGTTTTCAGTTACTGATGATTAGTTTTCAGTCTCTGACAGTATGTTTTTAGTTACTGAAAGTGGGTTTTCAGTTACTGACAATGAGTTTTCAGTCTCTGACAGTATGTTTTCAGTTACTGAAAGTGGGTTTTCAGTTACTAATGATGAGTTTTCAGTTACTGACAGTGAATTTTAAGTCACTGACAGTAAGTTTTCAGTTACTGAAAGTGGGTTTTTAGTTACTGCTGATAAGTTTTCAGTTATTGACAGTGGGTTTTTAGTCACTGACAGTATGTTTTCAGTTACTGAAAGTGGGTTTTCAGTTACTAATGATGACTTTTCAGTTACTGACATTGAGTTTTCAGTCACTGACAGTAAGTTATTAGTTACTGAAAGTGGGTTTTCAGTTACTGATGATGAGTTTTCAGTTACTGACAGTGAATTTTCAGTCACTGACAATAAGTTTTCAGTTTCTGAAAGTTAGTTTTCAGTTACTGACAATGAGTTTTCAGTCACTGACAGTATGTTTTCAGTTACTGAAAGTGGGTTTTCAGTTACTAATGATGAGTTTTCAGTTACTGACAGTGAATTTTCAGTCACTGACAGTAAGTATTCAGTTACAGAAAGTGGGTTTTCAGTCACAGATAATGTTTTTCAGTAACTAACAGTGAGTTTTCAGTCACTGACAGTAAGTTTTCAGTTACTGAATGTGGGTTTTCAGTTACTGATTATGACTTTTCAGTTACTGAAAGTTAGTTTTCAGTCACTGACAGTAAGTTTTCAGTTACTGAAAGTGGGTTTTCAGTTACTGATGATGAGTTTTCAGTTACTGATAGTGAGTTTTCAGTCACTGACAATAAGTTTCCAGTTTCTGAAAGTGAGTTTTCAGTTACTGGTGATGATTTTTTAGTTACTGACAGTGAGTTTTCATTCACTGACAGTAACTTTTCAGTTACTGAAAGTGGGTTATCAGTTACTGATGATGAGTTTTCAGTTACTGACAGTTAGTTTTCAGTCACTAAAAGTAAGTTTTCAGTTACTGAAAGTGGGTTTTCAGTTACTGATGATGAGTTTTCAGTTATTGACAGTGGGTTTATAGTCAATGACTGTGAGTTTTCAGTTATTGACAGTGGGTTTTCAGTCACTGACAGTAAATTTTCAGTTACAGACAGTGGGTTTTCAGTCACAGATAATGTTCTTCAGTAACTAACAGTGAGTTTTCAGTCTCTGACAGTGAGTTTTCAATCACAGACAATGTTTTTCAGTAACTAACAGTGAGTTTTTAGTTTCTGACAGTGAGTTTTCAGTCACTGACAGTAAGTTTCCAGTTACTGAAAGTTGGTTTTCAGTTACTGATGATGTGTTTTCAGTTACTGACTGTGAAATTTCTGTCACTGACAGTAAGTTTTCAGTTACTGAAAGTGGGTTTTCAGTTACTGATGATGAGTTTTCAGTTACTGACAGTGAGTTTTCAGTCACTGACAATATGTTTTCAGTTTCTGAAAGTGAGTTTTCAGTTACTGGTGATGAGTTTTCAGTTACTGACAGTGAGTTTTCTGTCACTGATGATGAGTTTTCAGTTACTGACAGTTAGTTTTCAGTCACTGACAGTAAGTTTTCCGTAACTGAAAATGAGTTTTCAGTTACTGATGATGAGTTTTCAGTTACTGATGATGGCTTTTCAGTTACTGACATTGAGTTTTCAGTCACTGACAGTAAGTTTTTAGTAACTGAAAGTGGGTTTTCAGTTACTGATGATGAGTTTTCAGTTACTGACAGTGAGTTTTCAGTCACTGACAGTATGTTTTCAGTTACTGAAAGTGGGTTTTCAGTTCCTGATGATAAGTTTTCAGTTATTGACAGAGGGTTTATAGTCAATGACTGTACATTTTCAGAAACAGACATTGGGGTTTCAGTAACTGACAGTGGGTTTTCAGTCACTGACAGTGAGTTTTCAATTACTGACAGTAAGTTTTCAGTTGGTTTTCAGTTTCTGATGATGAGTTTTCAGTTACTGACAGTGAGTTTTCAGTCACTGAAAGTAAGTTTTTAGTTACTAAAAGTGGGTTTTCAGTAACTGATGATGAGTTTTCAGTTATTGAAAGTGGGTTTATAGTCAATGACTGTGAGTTTTCAGTAACTGACAGTGGGGTTTCAGTTACCGACAGTGGGGATTCAGTTACTGATAGTAAGTTTTCAGTTACTGGAAGTGGGTTTTTAGTTACTGCTGATAAGTTATCAGTTACTGACAGTTAGTTTTTAGTCACTGACAGTAAGTTTTCAGTTACTGAAAGTGGGTTTTCAGTTACTGATGATGAGTTTTCAGTTATTGACAGTGGGTTTATAGTCAATGACTGTAAGTTTTCATTTACTGACAGTGGGGTTTCAGTTACTGATGATGAGTTTTCAGTTACTTATGATGACTTTTCAGTTACTGACATTGAGTTTTCAGTCACTGACAGTAAGTTTTTAGTTACTGAAAGTGGGTTTTCAGTTACTGATGATGAGTTTTCAGTTACTGACAGTGAGTTTTCAGTTACTGACAATAAGTTTTCAGTTTCTGAAAGTGAGTTTTCAGTTACTGACAATGAGTTTTCAGTCTCTGACAGTATGTTGTCAGTTACTGAAAGTGGGTTTTCAGTTACTAATGATGAGTTTTCAGTTACTGACAGTGAATTTTCAGTCACTGACAGTAAGTTTTCAGTTACTGAAAGTGGGTTTTTAGTTACTGCTGATAAGTTTTCAGTTATTGACAGTGGGTTTTCAGTCACTGACAGTATGTTTTCAGTTACTGAAAGTGGGTTTTCAGTTACTAATGATGACTTTTCAGTTACTGAAATTGAGTTTTCAGTCACTGACAGTAAGTTTTTAGTTACTGAAAGTGGGTTTTCAGTTACTGATGATGAGTTTTCAGTTACTGACAGTGAGTTTTCAGTCACTGACAATATGTTTTCAGTTTCTGAAAGTAAATTTTCAGTTACTGACAATGAGTTTTCAGTCACTGACAGTATGTTTTTAGTAACTGAATGTGGGTTTTCAGTTACTGATTATGAGTTTTCAGTTACTGAATGTAAGTTTTCAGTCACTGACAGTAAGTTTTCAGTTACTGAAAGTGGGTTATCAGTTACTGATGATGAGTTTTCAGTTACTGACAGTTAGTTTTCAGTCACTAAAAGTAAGTTTTCAGTTACTGAAAGTGGGTTTTCAGTTACTGATGATGAGTTTTCAGTTATTGACAGTGGGTTTATAGTCAATGACTGTGAGTTTTCAGTTATTGACAGTGGGTTTTCAGTCACTGACAGTAAATTTTCAGTTACAGACAGTGGGTTTTCAGTCACAGATAATGTTCTTCAGTAACTAACAGTGAGTTTTCAGTCTCTGACAGTGAGTTTTCAATCACAGACAATGTTTTTCAGTAACTAACAGTGAGTTTTTAGTTTCTGACAGTGAGTTTTCAGTCACTGACAGTAAGTTTCCAGTTACTGAAAGTTGGTTTTAAGTTACTGATGATGTGTTTTCAGTTACTGACTGTGAAATTTCTGTCACTGACAGTAAGTTTTCAGTTACTGAAAGTGGGTTTTCAGTTACTGATGATGAGTTTTCAGTTACTGACAGTGAGTTTTCAGTCACTGACAATAAGTTTTCAGTTTCTGAAAGTGAGTTTTCAGTTACTGGTGATGAGTTTTCAGTTACTGACAGTGAGTTTTCAGTCACTGATGATGAGTTTTCAGTTACTGACAGTTAGTTTTCAGTCACTGACAGTAAGTTTTCAGTAACTGAAAATGAGTTTTCAGTTACTGATGATGAGTTTTCAGTTACTGATGATGAGTTTTCAGTTACTGATGATGACTTTTCAGTTACTGACATTGAGTTTTCAGTCACTGACAGTAAGTTTTTAGTAACTGAAAGTGGGTTTTCAGTTACTGATGATGAGTTTACAGTTACTGACAGTGAGTTTTCAGTCACTGACAGTATGTTTTCAGTTACTGAAAGTCGGTTTTCAGTTACTGATGATAAGTTTTCAGTTATTGACAAAGGGTTTATAGTCAATGACTGTACATTTTCAGTAACAGACATTGGGGTTTCAGTAAC
Organism: Scrobipalpa costella; assembly: GCA_949820665.1. Taxonomy (NCBI): domain Eukaryota; kingdom Metazoa; phylum Arthropoda; class Insecta; order Lepidoptera; family Gelechiidae; genus Scrobipalpa; species Scrobipalpa costella. The sequence continues at coordinate 10,341,935 of OX463321.1, read as the reverse complement.
TGACAGTGGGTTTTCAGTCACTGACAGTGAGTTTTCAATTACTGACAGTAAGTTTTCAGTTGGTTTTCAGTTTCTGATGATGAGTTTTCAGTTACTGACAGTGAGTTTTCAGTCACTGAAAGTAAGTTTTTAGTTACTGAAAGTGGGTTTTCAGTAACTGATGATGAGTTTTCAGTTATTGAAAGTGGGTTTATAGTCAATGACTGTGAGTTTTCAGTAACTGACAGTGGGGTTTCAGTTACCGACAGTGGGGATTCAGTTACTGATAGTAAGTTTTCAGTTACTGGAAGTGGGTTTTTAGTTACTGCTGATAAGTTTTCAGTTACTGACAGTTAGTTTTTAGTCACTGACAGTAAGTTTTCAGTTACTGAAAGTGGGTTTTCAGTTACTGATGATGAGTTTTCAGTTACTGACAGTGAGTTTTCAGTCACTGACAATAAGTTTTCAGTTTCTGAAAGTGAGTTTTCAGTTACTGGTGATGAGTTTTCAGTTACTGACAGTGAGTTTTCAGTCACTGATGATGAGTTTTCAGTTACTGACAGTTAGTTTTCAGTCACTGACAGTAAGTTTTCAGTAACTGAAAATGAGTTTTCAGTTACTGATGATGAGTTTTCAGTTACTGATGATGAGTTTTCAGTTACTGATGATGACTTTTCAGTTACTGACATTGAGTTTTCAGTCACTGACAGTAAGTTTTTAGTAACTGAAAGTGGGTTTTCAGTTACTGATGATGAGTTTACAGTTACTGACAGTGAGTTTTCAGTCACTGACAGTATGTTTTCAGTTACTGAAAGTCGGTTTTCAGTTACTGATGATAAGTTTTCAGTTATTGACAAAGGGTTTATAGTCAATGACTGTACATTTTCAGTAACAGACATTGGGGTTTCAGTAACTGACAGTGGGTTTTCAGTCACTGACAGTGAGTTTTCAATTACTGACAGTAAGTTTTCAGTTGGTTTTCAGTTTCTGATGATGAGTTTTCAGTTACTGACAGTGAGTTTTCAGTCACTGAAAGTAAGTTTTTAGTTACTGAAAGTGGGTTTTCAGTAACTGATGATGAGTTTTCAGTTATTGAAAGTGGGTTTATAGTCAATGACTGTGAGTTTTCAGTAACTGACAGTGGGGTTTCAGTTACCGACAGTGGGGATTCAGTTACTGATAGTAAGTTTTCAGTTACTGGAAGTGGGTTTTTAGTTACTGCTGATAAGTTTTCAGTTACTGACAGTTAGTTTTTAGTCACTGACAGTAAGTTTTCAGTTACTGAAAGTGGGTTTTCAGTTACTGATGATGAGTTTTCAGTTTTTGACAGTGGGTTTATAGTCAATGACTGTGAGTTTTCATTTACTGACAGTGGGGTTTCAGTTACTGATGATGAGTTTTCAGTTACTTATGATGACTTTTCAGTTACTGACATTGAGTTTTCAGTCACTGACAGTAAGTTTTTAGTTACTGAAAGTGGGTTTTCAGTTACTGATGATGAGTTATCAGTTACTGACAGTGAGTTTTCAGTTACTGACAATAAGTTTTCAGTTTCTAAAAGTGAGTTTTCAGTTACTGACAATGAGTTTTCAGTCTCTGACAGTATGTTGTCAGTTACTGAAAGTGGGTTTTCAGTTACTAATGATGAGTTTTCAGTTACTGACAGTGAATTTTCAGTCACTGACAGTAAGTTTTCAGTTACTGAAAGTGGGTTTTTAGTTACTGCTGATAAGTTTTCAGTTATTGACAGTGGGTTTTCAGTCACTGACAGTATGTTTTCAGTTACTGAAAGTGGGTTTTCAGTTACTAATGATGACTTTTCAGTTACTGAAATTGAGTTTTCAGTCACTGACAGTAAGTTTTTAGTTACTGAAATTGGGTTTTCAGTTACTGATGATGAGTTTTCAGTTACTGACAGTGAGTTTTCAGTCACTGACAATAAGTTTTCAGTTTCTGAAAGTAAATTTTCAGTTACTGACAATGAGTTTTCAGTCACTGACAGTATGTTTTTAGTAACTGAATGTGGGTTTTCAGTTACTGATTATGAGTTTTCAGTTACTGAATGTAAGTTTTCAGTCACTGACAGTAAGTTTTCAGTTACTGAAAGTGGGTTTTCAGTTACTGATGATGAGTTTTCAGTTACTGACAGTGAGTTTTCAGTCACTGACAATAAGTTTTCAGTTTCTGAAAGTGAGTTTTCAGTTACTGGTGATGAGTTTTCAGTCACTGACAGTAACTTTACAGTTACTGAAAGTGGGTTTTCAGTTACTGATGATGAGTTTTCAGTTACTGACAGTTAGTTTTCAGTCACTGACAGTAAGTTTTCAGTAACTGAAACTGAGTTTTCAGTTACTGATGATGAGTTTTCAGTTACTGATGATGACTTTTCAGTTACTGACATTTAGTTTTCAGTCACTGACAGTAAGTTTTCAGTAACTGAAAGTGGGTTTTCAGTTACTGATGATGAGTTTTCAGTTACTGACAGTGAGTTTTCAGTCACTGACATTATGTTTTCAGTTACTGTAAGTTGGTTTTCAGTTACTGATGATGAGTTTTCAGTTACTGACAGTGAGTTTTCATTCACTGATAGTAATTTTTCAGTTACTAAAAGTAGGTTTTCAGTTACTGAAGATGAGTTTTCAGTTATTGACAGTGGGTTTTCAGTCACTGACAGTAAGTTTTCAATTACTGAAAGTGGGTTTTTAGTTACTGCTGATAAGTTTTCAGTTATTGACAGTGGGTTTTTAGTCACTGACAGTAAGTTTTCAGTAACTGAAACTGAGTATTCAGTAAGTGATGATGAGTTTTTAGTTACTGACAGTGAGTTTTCAGTCACTGACAGTAAGTTTTCAGAAACTGAAACTGAGTTTTCAGTTACTGATGATGACTTTTCAGTTACTGATGATGACTTTTCATTTACTGACATTGAGTTTTCAGTCACTGACAGTAAGTTTTCAGTAACTGAAAGTGGGTTTTCAGTTACTGGTGATGAGTTTTCAGTTACTGACAGTGAGTTTTCAGTCACTGATGATGAGTTTTCAGTTACTGACAGTTAGTTTTCAGTCACTGACAGTAAGTTTTCAGTAACTGAAAATGAGTTTTCAGTTACTGATGATGAGTTTTCAGTTACTGATGATGACTTTTCAGTTACTGACATTGAGTTTTCAGTCACTGACAGTAAGTTTTTAGTAACTGAAAGTGGGTTTTCAGTTACTGATGATGAGTTTTCAGTTACTGACAGTGAGTTTTCAGTCACTGACAGTATGTTTTCAGTTACTGAAAGTGGGTTTTCAGTTACTGATGATAAGTTTTCAGTTATTGACAGAGGGTTTATAGTCAATGACTGTACATTTTCAGTAACAGACATTGGGGTTTCAGTAACTGACAGTGGGTTTTCAGTCACTGACAGTGAGTTTTCAATTACTGACAGTAAGTTTTCAGTTGGTTTTCAGTTTCTGATGATGAGTTTTCAGTTACTGACAGTGAGTTTTCAGTCACTGAAAGTAAGTTTTTAGTTACTGAAAGTGGGTTTTCAGTAACTGATGATGAGTTTTCAGTTATTGAAAGTGGGTTTATAGTCAATGACTGTGAGTTTTCAGTAACTGACAGTGGGGTTTCAGTAACCGACAGTGGGGAATCAGTTACTGATAGTAAGTTTTCAGTTACTGGAAGTGGGTTTTTAGTTACTGCTGATAAGTTTTCAGTTACTGACAGTTAGTTTTTAGTCACTGACAGTAAGTTTTCAGTTACTGAAAGTGGGTTTTCAGTTACTGATGATGAATTTTCAGTTATTGACAGTGGGTTTATAGTCAATGACTGTGAGTTTTCATTTACTGACAGTGGGGTTTCAGTTACTGATGATGAGTTTTCAGTTACTTATGATGACTTTTCAGTTACTGACATTGAGTTTTCAGTCACTGACAGTAAGTTTTTAGTTACTGAAAGTGGGTTTTCAGTTACTGATGATGAGTTTTCAGTTACTGACAGTGAGTTTTCAGTTACTGACAATAAGTTTTCAGTTTCTGAAAGTGAGTTTTCAGTTACTGACAATGAGTTTTCAGTCTCTGACAGTATGTTGTCAGTTACTGAAAGTGGGTTTTCAGTTACTAATGATGAGTTTTCAGTTACTGACAGTGAATTTTCAGTCACTGACAGTAAGTTTTCAGTTACTGAAAGTGGGTTTTTAGTTACTGCTGATAAGTTTTCAGTTATTGACAGTGGGTTTTCAGTCACTGACAGTATGTTTTCAGTTACTGAAAGTGGGTTTTCAGTTACTAATGATGACTTTTCAGTTACTGAAATTGAGTTTTCAGTCACTGACAGTAAGTTTTTAGTTACTGAAAGTGGGTTTTCAGTTACTGATGATGAGTTTTCAGTTACTGACAGTGAGTTTTCAGTCACTGACAATAAGTTTTCAGTTTCTGAAAGTAAATTTTCAGTTACTGACAATGAGTTTTCAGTCACTGACAGTATGTTTTTAGTAACTGAATGTGGGTTTTCAGTTACTGATTATGAGTTTTTAGTTACTGCTGATAAGTTTTCAGTTATTGACAGTGGGTTTTCAGTCACTGACAGTATGTTTTCAGTTACTGAAAGTGGGTTTTCAGTTACTAATGATGACTTTTCAGTTACAGAAATTGAGTTTTCAGTCACTGACAGTAAGTTTTTAGTTACTGAAAGTGGGTTTTCAGTTACTGATGATGAGTTTTCAGTTACTGACAGTGAGTTTTCAGTCACTGACAATAAGTTTTCAGTTTCTGAAAGTAAATTTTCAGTTACTGACAATGAGTTTTCAGTCACTGACAGTATGTTTTTAGTAACTGAATGTGGGTTTTCAGTTACTGATTATGAGTTTTCAGTTACTGAATGTAAGTTTTCAGTCACTGACAGTAAGTTTTCAGTTACTGAAAGTGGGTTTTCAGTTACTGATGATGAGTTTTCAGTTACTGACAGTGAGTTTTCAGTCACTGACAATAAGTTTTCAGTTTCTGAAAGTGAGTTTTCAGTTACTGGTGATGAGTTTTCAGTCACTGACAGTAACTTTACAGTTACTGAAAGTGGGTTTTCAGTTACTGATGATGAGTTTTCAGTTACTGACAGTTAGTTTTCAGTCACTGACAGTAAGTTTTCAGTAACTGAAACTGAGTTTTCAGTTACTGATGATGAGTTTTCAGTTACTGATGATGACTTTTCAGTTACTGACATTTAGTTTTCAGTCACTGACAGTAAGTTTTCAGTAACTGAAAGTGGGTTTTCAGTTACTGATGATGAGTTTTCAGTTACTGACAGTGAGTTTTCAGTCACTGACATTATGTTTTCAGTTACTGTAAGTGGGTTTTCAGTTACTGATGATGAGTTTTCAGTTACTGACAGTGAGTTTTCATTCACTGATAGTAATTTTTAGTTACTTAAAGTAGGTTTTCAGTTACTGAAGATGAGTTTTCAGTTATTGACAGTGGGTTTTCAGTCACTGACAGTAAGTTTTCAATTACTGAAAGTGGGTTTTTAGTTACTGCTGATAAGTTTTCAGTTATTGACAGTGGGTTTTTAGTCACTGACAGTAAGTTTTCAGTTACTGAAAGTGGGTTTTCAGTAAGTGATGATGAGTTTTTAGTTACTGACAGTGAGTTTTCAGTCACTGACAGTAAGATTTCAGTTACTGAAAGTGGGTTTTCAGTTACTGATGATGAGTTTTCAGTTACTGATAGTGAGTTTTCAGTCACTGACAATAAGTTTCCAGTTTCTGAAAGTGAGTTTTCAGTTACTGGTGATGAGTTTTTAGTTACTGACAGTGAGTTTTCATTCACTGACAGTAACTTTTCAGTTACTGAAAGTGGGTTATCAGTTACTGATGATGAGTTTTCAGTTACTGACAGTTAGTTTTCAGTCACTAAAAGTAAGTTTTCAGTTACTGAAAGTGTGTTTTCAGTTACTGATGATGAGTTTTCAGTTATTGACAGTGGGTTTATAGTCAATGACTGTGAGTTTTCAGTTACTGACAGTGGGGTTTCAGTTACTGATGATGAGTTTTCAGTTATTGACAGTGGGTTTTCAGGCACTGACAGTAAATTTTCAGTTACAGACAGTGGGTTTTCAGTCACAGATAATGTTCTTCAGTAACTAACAGTGATTTTTCAGTCTCTGACAGTGAGTTTTCAATCACAGACAATGTTTTTCAGTAACTAACAGTGAGTTTTTAGTTTCTGACAGTGAGTTTTCAGTCACTGACAGTAAGTTTCCAGTTACTGAAAGTTGGTTTTCAGTTACTGATGATGTGTTTTCAGTTACTGACTGTGAAATTTATGTCACTGACAGTAAGTTTTCAGTTACTGAAAGTGGGTTTTCAGTTACTGATGATGAGTTTTCAGTTACTGACAGTGAGTTTTCAGTCACTGACAGTAAGTTTTTAGTTACTGAAAGTGGGTTTTCAGTTACTGATTATGAGTTTTCAGTCACTGAAAGTAAGTTTTCAGTCACTGACAGTAAGTTTTCAGTAACTGAAACTGAGTTTTCAGTTACTGATGATGAGTTTTCAGTTACTGATGATGACTTTTCAGTTACTGACATTTAGTTTTCAGTCACTGACAGTAAGTTTTCAGTAACTGAAAGTGGGTTTTCAGTTACTGATGATGAGTTTTCAGTTTCTGACAGTGAGTTTTCAGTCACTGACAGTATGTTTTCAGCTACTGAAAGTGGGTTTTCAGTTACTGATGATGAGTTTTCAGTTACTGACAGTGAGTTTTCATTCACTGATAGTAAGTTTTCAGTTACTAAAAGTGGGTTTTCAGTTACTGAAGATGAGTTTTCAGTTATTGACAGTGGGTTTTCAGTCACTGACAGTAAGTTTTCAATTACTGAAAGTGGGTTTTCAGTTACTGGTGATGAGTTTTCAGTTACTGACAGTAAGTTTTCAGTCACTGACTGTAACTTTTCAGTTACTGAAAGTGGGTTTTTAGTTACTGATGATGAGTTTTCAGTTACTGACCGTTAGTTTTCAGTCACTGACAGTAAGTTTTCAGTTACTGAAAGTGGGTTTTCAGTAATGATGATGAGTTTTCAGTTATTAACAGTGGGTTTATAGTCAATGACTGTGAGTATTCAGTTACTGACAGTGGGGTTTCAGTCACTGACAGTGAGTTTTCAGTTACTGACTGTGTGTTTTCAGTCACTCACAGTGATTTTTCAGTTACTGAAAGTGGGTTTTCAGTTACTGATGATGAGTTTTCAGTTATTGACAGTGGGTTTATAGTCAATGATTGTGAGTATTCAGTTACTGACAGTGGGGTTTCAGTTACTGACAGTGGGGTTTCAGTCACTGACAGTGAGTTTTCACTTACTTACTGTGTGTTTTCAGTCACTTACAGTGAGTTTTCAGTAATCGAAAGTGGGTTTTCAGTTTCTGATGATGAGTTTTCAGTTACCGACAGTGAGTTTTCAGTCACTGAAAGTAAGTTTTTAGTTACTGAAAGTGGGTTTTCAGTAACTGATGATGAGTTTTCAAGTATTGAAAGTGGGTTTATAGTCAATGACTGTGAGTTTTCAGTAACTGACAGTGGGTTTTCAGTTACCGACAGTGGGGATTCAAGTGGGTTTATAGTCAATGACTGTAAGTTTTCAGTTACTGAAAGTGGGTTTTTAGTTACTGCTGATAAGTTTTCAGTTACTGACAGTTAGTTTTCAGTCACTGACAGTAAGTTTTCAGTTACTGAAAGTGGGTTTTCAGTTACTGATGATTAGTTTTCAGTTATTGACAGTGGGTTTATAGTCAATGACTGTGACTTTTCAGTTACTGACAGTGGGGTTTCAGTTACTGATGATGAGTTTTCAGTTACTTATGATGACTTTTCAGTTACTGACATTGAGTTTTCAGTCACTGACAGTAAGTTTTTAGTATATGAAAGTGGGTTTTCAGTTACTGATGATGAGTTTTCAGTCTCTGACAGTATGTTTTTAGTTACTGAAAGTGGGTTTTCAGTTACTGACAATGAGTTTTCAGTCTCTGACAGTAGGTTTTCAGTTACTGAAAGTGGGTTTTCAGTTACTTATGATGAGTTTTCAGTTACTGACAGTGAATTTTAAGTCACTGACAGTAAGTTTTCAGTTACTGAAAGTGGGTTTTTAGTTACTGCTGATAATTTTTCAGTTATTGACAGTGGGTTTTTAGTCACTGACAGTATGTTTTCAGTTACTGAAAGTGGGTTTTCAGTTACTAATGATGACTTTTCAGTTACTGACATTGAGTTTTCAGTCACTGACAGTAAGTTATTAGTTACTGAAAGTGGGTTTTCAGTTACTGATGATGAGTTTTCAGTTACTGACAGTGAATTTTCAGTCACTGACAATAAGTTTTCAGTTTCTGAAAGTTAGTTTTCAGTTACTGACAATGAGTTTTCAGTCACTGACAGTATGTTTTCAGTTACTGAAAGTGGGTTTTCAGTTACTAATGATGAGTTTTCAGTTACTGACAGTGAATTTTCAGTCACTGACAGTAAGTATTCAGTTACAGAAAGTGGGTTTTCAGTCACAGATAATGTTTTTCAGTAACTAACAGTGAGTTTTCAGTCACTGACAGTAAGTTTTCAGTTACTGAATGTGGGTTTTCAGTTACTGATTATGACTTTTCAGTTACTGAAAGTTAGTTTTCAGTCACTGACAGTAAGTTTTCAGTTACTGAAAGTGGGTTTTCAGTTACTAATGATGATTTTTTAGTTACTGACAGTGAATTTTCAGTCACTGACAGTAAGTATTCAGTTACAGAAAGTGGGTTTTCAGTCACAGATAATGTTTTTCAGTAACTAACAGTGAGTTTTCAGTCACTGACAGTAAGTTTTCAGTTACTGAATGTGGGTTTTCAGTTACTGAAAGTTAGTTTTCAGTCACTGACAGTAAGATTTCAGTTACTGAAAGTGGGTTTTCAGTTACTGATGATGAGTTTTCAGTTACTGATAGTGAGTTTTCAGTCACTGACAATAAGTTTCCAGTTTCTGAAAGTGAGTTTTCAGTTACTGGTGATGAGTTTTTAGTTACTGACAGTGAGTTTTCATTCACTGACAGTAACTTTTCAGTTACTGAAAGTGGGTTATCAGTTACTGATGATGAGTTTTCAGTTACTGACAGTTAGTTTTCAGTCACTAAAAGTAAGTTTTCAGTTACTGAAAGTGTGTTTTCAGTTACTGATGATGAGTTTTCAGTTATTGACAGTGGGTTTATAGTCAATGACTGTGAGTTTTCAGTTACTGACAGTGGGGTTTCAGTTACTGATGATGAGTTTTCAGTTATTGACAGTGGGTTTTCAGGCACTGACAGTAAATTTTCAGTTACAGACAGTGGGTTTTCAGTCACAGATAATGTTCTTCAGTAACTAACAGTGATTTTTCAGTCTCTGACAGTGAGTTTTCAATCACAGACAATGTTTTTCAGTAACTAACAGTGAGTTTTTAGTTTCTGACAGTGAGTTTTCAGTCACTGACAGTAAGTTTCCAGTTACTGAAAGTTGGTTTTCAGTTACTGATGATGTGTTTTCAGTTACTGACTGTGAAATTTCTGTCACTGACAGTAAGTTTTCAGTTACTGAAAGTGGGTTTTCAGTTACTGATGATGAGTTTTCAGTTACTGACAGTGAGTTTTCAGTCACTGACAGTAAGTTTTTAGTTACTGAAAATGGGTTTTCAGTTACTGATTATGAGTTTTCAGTCACTGAAAGTAAGTTTTCAGTCACTGACAGTAAGTTTTCAGTAACTGAAACTGAGTTTTCAGTTACTGATGATGAGTTTTCAGTTACTGATGATGACTTTTCAGTTACTGACATTTAGTTTTCAGTCACTGACAGTAAGTTTTCAGTAACTGAAAGTGGGTTTTCAGTTACTGATGATGAGTTTTCAGTTACTGACAGTGAGTTTTCAGTCACTGACAGTATGTTTTCAGCTACTGAAAGTGGGTTTTCAGTTACTGATGATGAGTTTTCAGTTACTGACAGTGAGTTTTCTTTCACTGATAGTAAGTTTTCAGTTACTAAAAGTGGGTTTTCAGTTACTGAAGATGAGTTTTCAGTTATTGACAGTGGGTTTTCAGTCACTGACAGTAAGTTTTCAATTACTGAAAGTGGGTTTTCAGTTACTGGTGATGAGTTTTCAGTTACTGACAGTAAGTTTTCAGTCACTGACTGTAACTTTTCAGTTACTGAAAGTGGGTTTTTAGTTACTGATGATGAGTTTTCAGTTACTGACCGTTAGTTTTCAGTCACTGACAGTAAGTTTTCAGTTACTGAAAGTGGGTTTTCAGTAATGATGATGAGTTTTCAGTTATTAACAGTGGGTTTATAGTCAATGACTGTGAGTATTCAGTTACTGACAGTGGGGTTTCAGTCACTGACAGTGAGTTTTCAGTTACTGACTGTGTGTTTTCAGTCACTCACAGTGATTTTTCAGTAACTGAAAGTGGGTTTTCAGTTACTGATGATGAGTTTTCAGTTATTGACAGTGGGTTTATAGTCAATGACTGTGAGTATTCAGTTACTGACAGTGGGGTTTCAGTTACTGACAGTGGGGTTTCAGTCACTGACAGTGAGTTTTCACTTACTGACTGTGTGTTTTCAGTCACTTACAGTGAGTTTTCAGTAATCGAAAGTGGGTTTTCAGTTTCTGATGATGAGTTTTCAGTTACTGACAGTGAGTTTTCAGTCACTGAAAGTAAGTTTTTAGTTACTGAAAGTGGGTTTTCAGTAACTGATGATGAGTTTTCAAGTATTGAAAGTGGGTTTATAGTCAATGACTGTGAGTTTTCAGTAACTGACAGTGGGGTTTCAGTTACCGACAGTGGGGATTCAAGTGGGTTTATAGTCAATGACTGTAAGTTTTCAGTTACTGAAAGTGGGTTTTTAGTTACTGCTGATAAGTTTTCAGTTACTGACAGTTAGTTTTCAGTCACTGACAGTAAGTTTTCAGTTACTGAAAGTGGGTTTTCAGTTACTGATGATGAGTTTTCAGTTATTGACAGTGGGTTTATAGTCAATGACTGTGACTTTTCAGTTACTGACAGTGGGGTTTCAGTTACTGATGATGAGTTTTCAGTTACTTTTGATGACTTTTCAGTTACTGACATTGAGTTTTCAGTCACTGACAGTAAGTTTTTAGTATATGAAAGTGGGTTTTCAGTTACTGATGATGAGTTTTCAGTCTCTGACAGTATGTTTTTAGTTACTGAAAGTGGGTTTTCAGTTACTGACAATGAGTTTTCAGTCTCTGACAGTATGTTTTCAGTTACTGAAAGTGGGTTTTCAGTTACTAATGATGAGTTTTCAGTTACTGACAGTGAATTTTAAGTCACTGACAGTAAGTTTTCAGTTACTGAAAGTGGGTTTTTAGTTACTGCTGATAAGTTTTCAGTTATTGACAGTGGGTTTTTAGTCACTGACAGTATGTTTTCAGTTACTGAAAGTGGGTTTTCAGTTACTAATGATGACTTTTCAGTTACTGACATTGAGTTTTCAGTCACTGACAGTAAGTTATTAGTAACTGAAAGTGGGTTTTCAGTTACTGATGATGAGTTTTCAGTTACTGACAGTGAATTTTCAGTCACTGACAATAAGTTTTCAGTTTCTGAAAGTTAGTTTTCAGTTACTGACAATGAGTTTTCAGTCACTGACAGTATGTTTTCAGTTACTGAAAGTGGGTTTTCAGTTACTAATGATGAGTTTTCAGTTACTGACAGTGAATTTTCAGTCACTGACAGTAAGTATTCAGTTACAGAAAGTGGGTTTTCAGTCACAGATAATGTTTTTCAGTAACTAACAGTGAGTTTTCAGTCACTGACAGTAAGTTTTCAGTTACTGAATGTGGGTTTTCAGTTACTGATTATGACTTTTCAGTTACTGAAAGTTAGTTTTCAGTCACTGACAGTAAGTTTTCAGTTACTGAAAGTGGGTTTTCAGTTACTGATGATGAGTTTTCAGTTACTGATAGTGAGTTTTCAGTCACTGACAATAAGTTTCCAGTTTCTGAAAGTGAGTTTTCAGTTACTGGTGATGATTTTTTAGTTACTGACAGTGAGTTTTCATTCACTGACAGTAACTTTTCAGTTACTGAAAGTGGGTTATCAGTTACTGATGATGAGTTTTCAGTTACTGACAGTTAGTTTTCAGTCACTAAAAGTAAGTTTTCAGTTACTGAAAGTGGGTTTTCAGTTACTGATGATGAGTTTTCAGTTATTGACAGTGGGTTTATAGTCAATGACTGTGAGTTTTCAGTTATTGACAGTGGGTTTTCAGTCACTGACAGTAAATTTTCAGTTACAGACAGTGGGTTTTCAGTCACAGATAATGTTCTTCAGTAACTAACAGTGAGTTTTCAGTCTCTGACAGTGAGTTTTCAATCAATGACTGTGAGTATTCAGTTACTGACAGTGGGGTTTCAGTTACTGACAGTGGGGTTTCAGTCACTGACAGTGAGTTTTCACTTACTGACTGTGTGTTTTCAGTCACTTACAGTGAGTTTTCAGTAATCGAAAGTGGGTTTTCAGTTTCTGATGATGAGTTTTCAGTTACTGACAGTGAGTTTTCAGTCACTGAAAGTAAGTTTTTAGTTACTGAAAGTGGGTTTTCAGTAACTGATGATGAGTTTTCAAGTATTGAAAGTGGGTTTATAGTCAATGACTGTGAGTTTTCAGTAACTGACAGTGGGGTTTCAGTTACCGACAGTGGGGATTCAAGTGGGTTTATAGTCAATGACTGTAAGTTTTCAGTTACTGAAAGTGGGTTTTTAGTTACTGCTGATAAGTTTTCAGTTACTGACAGTTAGTTTTCAGTCACTGACAGTAAGTTTTCAGTTACTGAAAGTGGGTTTTCAGTTACTGATGATGAGTTTTCAGTTATTGACAGTGGGTTTATAGTCAATGACTGTGACTTTTCAGTTACTGACAGTGGGGTTTCAGTTACTGATGATGAGTTTTCAGTTACTTATGATGACTTTTCAGTTACTGACATTGAGTTTTCAGTCACTGACAGTAAGTTTTTAGTATATGAAAGTGGGTTTTCAGTTACTGATGATTAGTTTTCAGTCTCTGACAGTATGTTTTTAGTTACTGAAAGTGGGTTTTCAGTTACTGACAATGAGTTTTCAGTCTCTGACAGTATGTTTTCAGTTACTGAAAGTGGGTTTTCAGTTACTAATGATGAGTTTTCAGTTACTGACAGTGAATTTTAAGTCACTGACAGTAAGTTTTCAGTTACTGAAAGTGGGTTTTTAGTTACTGCTGATAAGTTTTCAGTTATTGACAGTGGGTTTTTAGTCACTGACAGTATGTTTTCAGTTACTGAAAGTGGGTTTTCAGTTACTAATGATGACTTTTCAGTTACTGACATTGAGTTTTCAGTCACTGACAGTAAGTTATTAGTTACTGAAAGTGGGTTTTCAGTTACTGATGATGAGTTTTCAGTTACTGACAGTGAATTTTCAGTCACTGACAATAAGTTTTCAGTTTCTGAAAGTTAGTTTTCAGTTACTGACAATGAGTTTTCAGTCACTGACAGTATGTTTTCAGTTACTGAAAGTGGGTTTTCAGTTACTAATGATGAGTTTTCAGTTACTGACAGTGAATTTTCAGTCACTGACAGTAAGTATTCAGTTACAGAAAGTGGGTTTTCAGTCACAGATAATGTTTTTCAGTAACTAACAGTGAGTTTTCAGTCACTGACATTAAGTTTTCAGTTACTGAATGTGGGTTTTCAGTTACTGATTATGACTTTTCAGTTACTGAAAGTTAGTTTTCAGTCACTGACAGTAAGTTTTCATGTACTGAAAGTGGGTTTTCAGTTACTGATGATGAGTTTTCAGTTACTGATAGTGAGTTTTCAGTCACTGACAATAAGTTTCCAGTTTCTGAAAGTGAGTTTTCAGTTACTGGTGATGATTTTTTAGTTACTGACAGTGAGTTTTCATTCACTGACAGTAACTTTTCAGTTACTGAAAGTGGGTTATCAGTTACTGATGATGAGTTTTCAGTTACTGACAGTTAGTTTTCAGTCACTAAAAGTAAGTTTTCAGTTACTGAAAGTGGGTTTTCAGTTACTGATGATGAGTTTTCAGTTATTGACAGTGGGTTTATAGTCAAAGACTGTGAGTTTTCAGTTATTGACAGTGGGTTTTCAGTCACTGACAGTAAATTTTCAGTTACAGACAGTGGGTTTTCAGTCACAGATAATGTTCTTCAGTAACTAACAGTGAGTTTTCAGTCTCTGACAGTGAGTTTTCAATCACAGACAATGTTTTTCAGTAACTAACAGTGAGTTTTTAGTTTCTGACAGTGAGTTTTCAGTCACTGACAGTAAGTTTCCAGTTACTGAAAGTTGGTTTTCAGTTACTGATGATGTGTTTTCAGTTACTGACTGTGAAATTTCTGTCACTGACAGTAAGTTTTCAGTTACTGAAAGTGGGTTTTCAGTTACTGATGATGAGTTTTCAGTTACTGACAGTGAGTTTTCAGTCACTGACAATATGTTTTCAGTTTCTGAAAGTGAGTTTTCAGTTACTGGTGATGAGTTTTCAGTTACTGACAGTGAGTTTTCTGTCACTGATGATGAGTTTTCAGTTACTGACAGTTAGTTTTCAGTCACTGACAGTAAGTTTTCCGTAACTGAAAATGAGTTTTCAGTTACTGATGATGAGTTTTCAGTTACTGATGATGGCTTTTCAGTTACTGACATTGAGTTTTCAGTCACTGACAGTAAGTTTTTAGTAACTGAAAGTGGGTTTTCAGTTACTGATGATGAGTTTTCAGTTACTGACAGTGAGTTTTCAGTCACTGACAGTATGTTTTCAGTTACTGAAAGTGGGTTTTCAGTTCCTGATGATAAGTTTTCAGTTATTGACAGAGGGTTTATAGTCAATGACTGTACATTTTCAGAAACAGACATTGGGGTTTCAGTAACTGACAGTGGGTTTTCAGTCACTGACAGTGAGTTTTCAATTACTGACAGTAAGTTTTCAGTTGGTTTTCAGTTTCTGATGATGAGTTTTCAGTTACTGACAGTGAGTTTTCAGTCACTGAAAGTAAGTTTTTAGTTACTAAAAGTGGGTTTTCAGTAACTGATGATGAGTTTTCAGTTATTGAAAGTGGGTTTATAGTCAATGACTGTGAGTTTTCAGTAACTGACAGTGGGGTTTCAGTTACCGACAGTGGGGATTCAGTTACTGATAGTAAGTTTTCAGTTACTGGAAGTGGGTTTTTAGTTACTGCTGATAAGTTTTCAGTTACTGACAGTTAGTTTTTAGTCACTGACAGTAAGTTTTCAGTTACTGAAAGTGGGTTTTCAGTTACTGATGATGAGTTTTCAGTTATTGACAGTGGGTTTATAGTCAATGACTGTAAGTTTTCATTTACTGACAGTGGGGTTTCAGTTACTGATGATGAGTTTTCAGTTACTTATGATGACTTTTCAGTTACTGACATTGAGTTTTCAGTCACTGACAGTAAGTTTTTAGTTAGTGAAAGTGGGTTTTCAGTTACTGATGATGAGTTTTCAGTTACTGACAGTGAGTTTTCAGTTACTGACAATAAGTTTTCAGTTTCTGAAAGTGAGTTTTCAGTTACTGACAATGAGTTTTCAGTCTCTGACAGTATGTTGTCAGTTACTGAAAGTGGGTTTTCAGTTACTAATGATGAGTTTTCAGTTACTGACAGTGAATTTTCAGTCACTGACAGTAAGTTTTCAGTTACTGAAAGTGGGTTTTTAGTTACTGCTGATAAGTTTTCAGTTATTGACAGTGGGTTTTCAGTCACTGACAGTATGTTTTCAGTTACTGAAAGTGGGTTTTCAGTTACTAATGATGACTTTTCAGTTACTGAAATTGAGTTTTCAGTCACTGACAGTAAGTTTTTAGTTACTGAAAGTGGGTTTTCAGTTACTGATGATGAGTTTTCAGTTACTGACAGTGAGTTTTCAGTCACTGACAATATGTTTTCAGTTTCTGAAAGTAAATTTTCAGTTACTGACAATGAGTTTTCAGTCACTGACAGTATGTTTTTAGTAACTGAATGTGGGTTTTCAGTTACTGATTATGAGTTTTCAGTTACTGAATGTAAGTTTTCAGTCACTGACAGTAAGTTTTCAGTTACTGAAAGTGGGTTATCAGTTACTGATGATGAGTTTTCAGTTACTGACAGTTAGTTTTCAGTCACTAAAAGTAAGTTTTCAGTTACTGAAAGTGGGTTTTCAGTTACTGATGATGAGTTTTCAGTTATTGACAGTGGGTTTATAGTCAATGACTGTGAGTTTTCAGTTATTGACAGTGGGTTTTCAGTCACTGACAGTAAATTTTCAGTTACAGACAGTGGGTTTTCAGTCACAGATAATGTTCTTCAGTAACTAACAGTGAGTTTTCAGTCTCTGACAGTGAGTTTTCAATCACAGACAATGTTTTTCAGTAACTAACAGTGAGTTTTTAGTTTCTGACAGTGAGTTTTCAGTCACTGACAGTAAGTTTCCAGTTACTGAAAGTTGGTTTTAAGTTACTGATGATGTGTTTTCAGTTACTGACTGTGAAATTTCTGTCACTGACAGTAAGTTTTCAGTTACTGAAAGTGGGTTTTCAGTTACTGATGATGAGTTTTCAGTTACTGACAGTGAGTTTTCAGTCACTGACAATAAGTTTTCAGTTTCTGAAAGTGAGTTTTCAGTTACTGGTGATGAGTTTTCAGTTACTGACAGTGAGTTTTCAGTCACTGATGATGAGTTTTCAGTTACTGACAGTTAGTTTTCAGTCACTGACAGTAAGTTTTCAGTAACTGAAAATGAGTTTTCAGTTACTGATGATGAGTTTTCAGTTACTGATGATGAGTTTTCAGTTACTGATGATGACTTTTCAGTTACTGACATTGAGTTTTCAGTCACTGACAGTAAGTTTTTAGTAACTGAAAGTGGGTTTTCAGTTACTGATGATGAGTTTACAGTTACTGACAGTGAGTTTTCAGTCACTGACAGTATGTTTTCAGTTACTGAAAGTCGGTTTTCAGTTACTGATGATAAGTTTTCAGTTATTGACAAAGGGTTTATAGTCAATGACTGTACATTTTCAGTAACAGACATTGGGGTTTCAGTAACTGACAGTGGGTTTTCAGTCACTGACAGTGAGTTTTCAATTACTGACAGTAAGTTTTCAGTTGGTTTTCAGTTTCTGATGATGAGTTTTCAGTTACTGACAGTGAGTTTTCAGTCACTGAAAGTAAGTTTTTAGTTACTGAAAGTGGGTTTTCAGTAACTGATGATGAGTTTTCAGTTATTGAAAGTGGGTTTATAGTCAATGACTGTGAGTTTTCAGTAACTGACAGTGGGGTTTCAGTTACCGACAGTGGGGATTCAGTTACTGATAGTAAGTTTTCAGTTACTGGAAGTGGGTTTTTAGTTACTGCTGATAAGTTTTCAGTTACTGACAGTTAGTTTTTAGTCACTGACAGTAAGTTTTCAGTTACTGAAAGTGGGTTTTCAGTTACTGATGATGAGTTTTCAGTTTTTGACAGTGGGTTTATAGTCAATGACTGTGAGTTTTCATTTACTGACAGTGGGGTTTCAGTTACTGATGATGAGTTTTCAGTTACTTATGATGACTTTTCAGTTACTGACATTGAGTTTTCAGTCACTGACAGTAAGTTTTTAGTTACTGAAAGTGGGTTTTCAGTTACTGATGATGAGTTATCAGTTACTGACAGTGAGTTTTCAGTTACTGACAATAAGTTTTCAGTTTCTAAAAGTGAGTTTTCAGTTACTGACAATGAGTTTTCAGTCTCTGACAGTATGTTGTCAGTTACTGAAAGTGGGTTTTCAGTTACTAATGATGAGTTTTCAGTTACTGACAGTGAATTTTCAGTCACTGACAGTAAGTTTTCAGTTACTGAAAGTGGGTTTTTAGTTACTGCTGATAAGTTTTCAGTTATTGACAGTGGGTTTTCAGTCACTGACAGTATGTTTTCAGTTACTGAAAGTGGGTTTTCAGTTACTAATGATGACTTTTCAGTTACTGAAATTGAGTTTTCAGTCACTGACAGTAAGTTTTTAGTTACTGAAAGTGGGTTTTCAGTTACTGATGATGAGTTTTCAGTTACTGACAGTGAGTTTTCAGTCACTGACAATAAGTTTTCAGTTTCTGAAAGTAAATTTTCAGTTACTGACAATGAGTTTTCAGTCACTGACAGTATGTTTTTAGTAACTAAATGTGGGTTTTCAGTTACTGATTATGAGTTGTCAGTTACTGAATGTAAGTTTTCAGTCACTGACAGTAAGTTTTCAGTTACTGAAAGTGGGTTTTCAGTTACTGATGATGAGTTTTCAGTTATTGACAGTGGGTTTTCAGGCACTGACAGTAAATTTTCAGTTACAGACAGTGGGTTTTCAGTCACAGATAATGTTCTTCAGTAACTAACAGTGATTTTTCAGTCTCTGACAGTGAGTTTTCAATCACAGACAATGTTTTTCAGTAACTAACAGTGAGTTTTTAGTTTCTGACAGTGAGTTTTCAGTCACTGACAGTAAGTTTCCAGTTACTGAAAGTTGGTTTTCAGTTACTGATGATGTGTTTTCAGTTACTGACTGTGAAATTTCTGTCACTGACAGTAAGTTTTCAGTTACTGAAAGTGGGTTTTCAGTTACTGATGATGAGTTTTCAGTTACTGACAGTGAGTTTTCAGTCACTGACAGTAAGTTTTTAGTTACTGAAAATGGGTTTTCAGTTACTGATTATGAGTTTTCAGTCACTGAAAGTAAGTTTTCAGTCACTGACAGTAAGTTTTCAGTAACTGAAACTGAGTTTTCAGTTACTGATGATGAGTTTTCAGTTACTGATGATGACTTTTCAGTTACTGACATTTAGTTTTCAGTCACTGACAGTAAGTTTTCAGTAACTGAAAGTGGGTTTTCAGTTACTGATGATGAGTTTTCAGTTACTGACAGTGAGTTTTCAGTCACTGACAGTATGTTTTCAGCTACTGAAAGTGGGTTTTCAGTTACTGATGATGAGTTTTCAGTTACTGACAGTGAGTTTTCTTTCACTGATAGTAAGTTTTCAGTTACTAAAAGTGGGTTTTCAGTTACTGAAGATGAGTTTTCAGTTATTGACAGTGGGTTTTCAGTCACTGACAGTAAGTTTTCAATTACTGAAAGTGGGTTTTCAGTTACTGGTGATGAGTTTTCAGTTACTGACAGTAAGTTTTCAGTCACTGACTGTAACTTTTCAGTTACTGAAAGTGGGTTTTTAGTTACTGATGATGAGTTTTCAGTTACTGACCGTTAGTTTTCAGTCACTGACAGTAAGTTTTCAGTTACTGAAAGTGGGTTTTCAGTAATGATGATGAGTTTTCAGTTATTAACAGTGGGTTTATAGTCAATGACTGTGAGTATTCAGTTACTGACAGTGGGGTTTCAGTCACTGACAGTGAGTTTTCAGTTACTGACTGTGTGTTTTCAGTCACTCACAGTGATTTTTCAGTAACTGAAAGTGGGTTTTCAGTTACTGATGATGAGTTTTCAGTTATTGACAGTGGGTTTATAGTCAATGACTGTGAGTATTCAGTTACTGACAGTGGGGTTTCAGTTACTGACAGTGGGGTTTCAGTCACTGACAGTGAGTTTTCACTTACTGACTGTGTGTTTTCAGTCACTTACAGTGAGTTTTCAGTAATCGAAAGTGGGTTTTCAGTTTCTGATGATGAGTTTTCAGTTACTGACAGTGAGTTTTCAGTCACTGAAAGTAAGTTTTTAGTTACTGAAAGTGGGTTTTCAGTAACTGATGATGAGTTTTCAAGTATTGAAAGTGGGTTTATAGTCAATGACTGTGAGTTTTCAGTAACTGACAGTGGGGTTTCAGTTACCGACAGTGGGGATTCAAGTGGGTTTATAGTCAATGACTGTAAGTTTTCAGTTACTGAAAGTGGGTTTTTAGTTACTGCTGATAAGTTTTCAGTTACTGACAGTTAGTTTTCAGTCACTGACAGTAAGTTTTCAGTTACTGAAAGTGGGTTTTCAGTTACTGATGATGAGTTTTCAGTTATTGACAGTGGGTTTATAGTCAATGACTGTGACTTTTCAGTTACTGACAGTGGGGTTTCAGTTACTGATGATGAGTTTTCAGTTACTTTTGATGACTTTTCAGTTACTGACATTGAGTTTTCAGTCACTGACAGTAAGTTTTTAGTATATGAAAGTGGGTTTTCAGTTACTGATGATGAGTTTTCAGTCTCTGACAGTATGTTTTTAGTTACTGAAAGTGGGTTTTCAGTTACTGACAATGAGTTTTCAGTCTCTGACAGTATGTTTTCAGTTACTGAAAGTGGGTTTTCAGTTACTAATGATGAGTTTTCAGTTACTGACAGTGAATTTTAAGTCACTGACAGTAAGTTTTCAGTTACTGAAAGTGGGTTTTTAGTTACTGCTGATAAGTTTTCAGTTATTGACAGTGGGTTTTTAGTCACTGACAGTATGTTTTCAGTTACTGAAAGTGGGTTTTCAGTTACTAATGATGACTTTTCAGTTACTGACATTGAGTTTTCAGTCACTGACAGTAAGTTATTAGTTACTGAAAGTGGGTTTTCAGTTACTGATGATGAGTTTTCAGTTACTGACAGTGAATTTTCAGTCACTGACAATAAGTTTTCAGTTTCTGAAAGTTAGTTTTCAGTTACTGACAATGAGTTTTCAGTCACTGACAGTATGTTTTCAGTTACTGAAAGTGGGTTTTCAGTTACTAATGATGAGTTTTCAGTTACTGACAGTGAATTTTCAGTCACTGACAGTAAGTATTCAGTTACAGAAAGTGGGTTTTCAGTCACAGATAATGTTTTTCAGTAACTAACAGTGAGTTTTCAGTCACTGACAGTAAGTTTTCAGTTACTGAATGTGGGTTTTCAGTTACTGATTATGACTTTTCAGTTACTGAAAGTTAGTTTTCAGTCACTGACAGTAAGTTTTCAGTTACTGAAAGTGGGTTTTCAGTTACTGATGATGAGTTTTCAGTTACTGATAGTGAGTTTTCAGTCACTGACAATAAGTTTCCAGTTTCTGAAAGTGAGTTTTCAGTTACTGGTGATGATTTTTTAGTTACTGACAGTGAGTTTTCATTCACTGACAGTAACTTTTCAGTTACTGAAAGTGGGTTATCAGTTACTGATGATGAGTTTTCAGTTACTGACAGTTAGTTTTCAGTCACTAAAAGTAAGTTTTCAGTTACTGAAAGTGGGTTTTCAGTTACTGATGATGAGTTTTCAGTTATTGACAGTGGGTTTATAGTCAATGACTGTGAGTTTTCAGTTATTGACAGTGGGTTTTCAGTCACTGACAGTAAATTTTCAGTTACAGACAGTGGGTTTTCAGTCACAGATAATGTTCTTCAGTAACTAACAGTGAGTTTTCAGTCTCTGACAGTGAGTTTTCAATCAATGACTGTGAGTATTCAGTTACTGACAGTGGGGTTTCAGTTACTGACAGTGGGGTTTCAGTCACTGACAGTGAGTTTTCACTTACTGACTGTGTGTTTTCAGTCACTTACAGTGAGTTTTCAGTAATCGAAAGTGGGTTTTCAGTTTCTGATGATGAGTTTTCAGTTACTGACAGTGAGTTTTCAGTCACTGAAAGTAAGTTTTTAGTTACTGAAAGTGGGTTTTCAGTAACTGATGATGAGTTTTCAAGTATTGAAAGTGGGTTTATAGTCAATGACTGTGAGTTTTCAGTAACTGACAGTGGGGTTTCAGTTACCGACAGTGGGGATTCAAGTGGGTTTATAGTCAATGACTGTAAGTTTTCAGTTACTGAAAGTGGGTTTTTAGTTACTGCTGATAAGTTTTCAGTTACTGACAGTTAGTTTTCAGTCACTGACAGTAAGTTTTCAGTTACTGAAAGTGGGTTTTCAGTTACTGATGATGAGTTTTCAGTTATTGACAGTGGGTTTATAGTCAATGACTGTGACTTTTCAGTTACTGACAGTGGGGTTTCAGTTACTGATGATGAGTTTTCAGTTACTTATGATGACTTTTCAGTTACTGACATTGAGTTTTCAGTCACTGACAGTAAGTTTTTAGTATATGAAAGTGGGTTTTCAGTTACTGATGATTAGTTTTCAGTCTCTGACAGTATGTTTTTAGTTACTGAAAGTGGGTTTTCAGTTACTGACAATGAGTTTTCAGTCTCTGACAGTATGTTTTCAGTTACTGAAAGTGGGTTTTCAGTTACTAATGATGAGTTTTCAGTTACTGACAGTGAATTTTAAGTCACTGACAGTAAGTTTTCAGTTACTGAAAGTGGGTTTTTAGTTACTGCTGATAAGTTTTCAGTTATTGACAGTGGGTTTTTAGTCACTGACAGTATGTTTTCAGTTACTGAAAGTGGGTTTTCAGTTACT
Source organism: Scrobipalpa costella (assembly GCA_949820665.1). Taxonomy (NCBI): domain Eukaryota; kingdom Metazoa; phylum Arthropoda; class Insecta; order Lepidoptera; family Gelechiidae; genus Scrobipalpa; species Scrobipalpa costella. The sequence goes on along the minus strand of OX463321.1, from coordinate 10,319,580 downwards.
AATGATGACTTTTCAGTTACTGACATTGAGTTTTCAGTCACTGACAGTAAGTTATTAGTTACTGAAAGTGGGTTTTCAGTTACTGATGATGAGTTTTCAGTTACTGACAGTGAATTTTCAGTCACTGACAATAAGTTTTCAGTTTCTGAAAGTTAGTTTTCAGTTACTGACAATGAGTTTTCAGTCACTGACAGTATGTTTTCAGTTACTGAAAGTGGGTTTTCAGTTACTAATGATGAGTTTTCAGTTACTGACAGTGAATTTTCAGTCACTGACAGTAAGTATTCAGTTACAGAAAGTGGGTTTTCAGTCACAGATAATGTTTTTCAGTAACTAACAGTGAGTTTTCAGTCACTGACAGTAAGTTTTCAGTTACTGAATGTGGGTTTTCAGTTACTGATTATGACTTTTCAGTTACTGAAAGTTAGTTTTCAGTCACTGACAGTAAGTTTTCAGTTACTGAAAGTGGGTTTTCAGTTACTGATGATGAGTTTTCAGTTACTGATAGTGAGTTTTCAGTCACTGACAATAAGTTTCCAGTTTCTGAAAGTGAGTTTTCAGTTACTGGTGATGATTTTTTAGTTACTGACAGTGAGTTTTCATTCACTGACAGTAACTTTTCAGTTACTGAAAGTGGGTTATCAGTTACTGATGATGAGTTTTCAGTTACTGACAGTTAGTTTTCAGTCACTAAAAGTAAGTTTTCAGTTACTGAAAGTGGGTTTTCAGTTACTGATGATGAGTTTTCAGTTATTGACAGTGGGTTTATAGTCAATGACTGTGAGTTTTCAGTTATTGACAGTGGGTTTTCAGTCACTGACAGTAAATTTTCAGTTACAGACAGTGGGTTTTCAGTCACAGATAATGTTCTTCAGTAACTAACAGTGAGTTTTCAGTCTCTGACAGTGAGTTTTCAATCACAGACAATGTTTTTCAGTAACTAACAGTGAGTTTTTAGTTTCTGACAGTGAGTTTTCAGTCACAGACAGTAAGTTTCCAGTTACTGAAAGTTGGTTTTCAGTTACTGATGATGTGTTTTCAGTTACTGACTGTGAAATTTCTGTCACTGACAGTAAGTTTTCAGTTACTGAAAGTGGGTTTTCAGTTACTGATGATGAGTTTTCAGTTACTGACAGTGAGTTTTCAGTCACTGACAATATGTTTTCAGTTTCTGAAAGTGAGTTTTCAGTTACTGGTGATGAGTTTTCAGTTACTGACAGTGAGTTTTCTGTCACTGATGATGAGTTTTCAGTTACTGACAGTTAGTTTTCAGTCACTGACAGTAAGTTTTCCGTAACTGAAAATGAGTTTTCAGTTACTGATGATGAGTTTTCAGTTACTGATGATGGCTTTTCAGTTACTGACATTGAGTTTTCAGTCACTGACAGTAAGTTTTTAGTAACTGAAAGTGGGTTTTCAGTTACTGATGATGAGTTTTCAGTTACTGACAGTGAGTTTTCAGTCACTGACAGTATGTTTTCAGTTACTGAAAGTGGGTTTTCAGTTCCTGATGATAAGTTTTCAGTTATTGACAGAGGGTTTATAGTCAATGACTGTACATTTTCAGAAACAGACATTGGGGTTTCAGTAACTGACAGTGGGTTTTCAGTCACTGACAGTGAGTTTTCAATTACTGGCAGTAAGTTTTCAGTTGGTTTTCAGTTTCTGATGATGAGTTTTCAGTTACTGACAGTGAGTTTTCAGTCACTGAAAGTAAGTTTTTAGTTACTAAAAGTGGGTTTTCAGTAACTGATGATGAGTTTTCAGTTATTGAAAGTGGGTTTATAGTCAATGACTGTGAGTTTTCAGTAACTGACAGTGGGGTTTCAGTTACCGACAGTGGGGATTCAGTTACTGATAGTAAGTTTTCAGTTACTGGAAGTGGGTTTTTAGTTACTGCTGATAAGTTTTCAGTTACTGACAGTTAGTTTTTAGTCACTGACAGTAAGTTTTCAGTTACTGAAAGTGGGTTTTCAGTTACTGATGATGAGTTTTCAGTTATTGACAGTGGGTTTATAGTCAATGACTGTAAGTTTTCATTTACTGACAGTGGGGTTTCAGTTACTGATGATGAGTTTTCAGTTACTTATGATGACTTTTCAGTTACTGACATTGAGTTTTCAGTCACTGACAGTAAGTTTTTAGTTACTGAAAGTGGGTTTTCAGTTACTGATGATGAGTTTTCAGTTACTGACAGTGAGTTTTCAGTTACTGACAATAAGTTTTCAGTTTCTAAAAGTGAGTTTTCAGTTACTGACAATGAGTTTTCAGTCTCTGACAGTATGTTGTCAGTTACTGAAAGTGGGTTTTCAGTTACTAATGATGAGTTTTCAGTTACTGACAGTGAATTTTCAGTCACTGACAGTAAGTTTTCAGTTACTGAAAGTGGGTTTTTAGTTACTGCTGATAAGTTTTCAGTTATTGACAGTGGGTTTTCAGTCACTGACAGTATGTTTTCAGTTACTGAAAGTGGGTTTTCAGTTACTAATGATGACTTTTCAGTTACTGAAATTGAGTTTTCAGTCACTGACAGTAAGTTTTTAGTTACTGAAAGTGGGTTTTCAGTTACTGATGATGAGTTTTCAGTTACTGACAGTGAGTTTTCAGTCACTGACAATAAGTTTTCAGTTTCTGAAAGTAAATTTTCAGTTACTGACAATGAGTTTTCAGTCACTGACAGTATGTTTTTAGTAACTAAATGTGGGTTTTCAGTTACTGATTATGAGTTGTCAGTTACTGAATGTAAGTTTTCAGTCACTGACAGTAAGTTTTCAGTTACTGAAAGTGGGTTTTCAGTTACTGATGATGAGTTTTCAGTTATTGACAGTGGGTTTTCAGGCACTGACAGTAAATTTTCAGTTACAGACAGTGGGTTTTCAGTCACAGATAATGTTCTTCAGTAACTAACAGTGATTTTTCAGTCTCTGACAGTGAGTTTTCAATCACAGACAATGTTTTTCAGTAACTAACAGTGAGTTTTTAGTTTCTGACAGTGAGTTTTCAGTCACTGACAGTAAGTTTCCAGTTACTGAAAGTTGGTTTTCAGTTACTGATGATGTGTTTTCAGTTACTGACTGTGAAATTTCTGTCACTGACAGTAAGTTTTCAGTTACTGAAAGTGGGTTTTCAGTTACTGATGATGAGTTTTCAGTTACTGACAGTGAGTTTTCAGTCACTGACAGTAAGTTTTTAGTTACTGAAAATGGGTTTTCAGTTACTGATTATGAGTTTTCAGTCACTGAAAGTAAGTTTTCAGTCACTGACAGTAAGTTTTCAGTAACTGAAACTGAGTTTTCAGTTACTGATGATGAGTTTTCAGTTACTGATGATGACTTTTCAGTTACTGACATTTAGTTTTCAGTCACTGACAGTAAGTTTTCAGTAACTGAAAGTGGGTTTTCAGTTACTGATGATGAGTTTTCAGTTACTGACAGTGAGTTTTCAGTCACTGACAGTATGTTTTCAGCTACTGAAAGTGGGTTTTCAGTTACTGATGATGAGTTTTCAGTTACTGACAGTGAGTTTTCTTTCACTGATAGTAAGTTTTCAGTTACTAAAAGTGGGTTTTCAGTTACTGAAGATGAGTTTTCAGTTATTGACAGTGGGTTTTCAGTCACTGACAGTAAGTTTTCAATTACTGAAAGTGGGTTTTCAGTTACTGGTGATGAGTTTTCAGTTACTGACAGTAAGTTTTCAGTCACTGACTGTAACTTTTCAGTTACTGAAAGTGGGTTTTTAGTTACTGATGATGAGTTTTCAGTTACTGACCGTTAGTTTTCAGTCACTGACAGTAAGTTTTCAGTTACTGAAAGTGGGTTTTCAGTAATGATGATGAGTTTTCAGTTATTAACAGTGGGTTTATAGTCAATGACTGTGAGTATTCAGTTACTGACAGTGGGGTTTCAGTCACTGACAGTGAGTTTTCAGTTACTGACTGTGTGTTTTCAGTCACTCACAGTGATTTTTCAGTAACTGAAAGTGGGTTTTCAGTTACTGATGATGAGTTTTCAGTTATTGACAGTGGGTTTATAGTCAATGACTGTGAGTATTCAGTTACTGACAGTGGGGTTTCAGTTACTGACAGTGGGGTTTCAGTCACTGACAGTGAGTTTTCACTTACTGACTGTGTGTTTTCAGTCACTTACAGTGAGTTTTCAGTAATCGAAAGTGGGTTTTCAGTTTCTGATGATGAGTTTTCAGTTACTGACAGTGAGTTTTCAGTCACTGAAAGTAAGTTTTTAGTTACTGAAAGTGGGTTTTCAGTAACTGATGATGAGTTTTCAAGTATTGAAAGTGGGTTTATAGTCAATGACTGTGAGTTTTCAGTAACTGACAGTGGGGTTTCAGTTACCGACAGTGGGGATTCAAGTGGGTTTATAGTCAATGACTGTAAGTTTTCAGTTACTGAAAGTGGGTTTTTAGTTACTGCTGATAAGTTTTCAGTTACTGACAGTTAGTTTTCAGTCACTGACAGTAAGTTTTCAGTTACTGAAAGTGGGTTTTCAGTTACTGATGATGAGTTTTCAGTTATTGACAGTGGGTTTATAGTCAATGACTGTGACTTTTCAGTTACTGACAGTGGGGTTTCAGTTACTGATGATGAGTTTTCAGTTACTTTTGATGACTTTTCAGTTACTGACATTGAGTTTTCAGTCACTGACAGTAAGTTTTTAGTATATGAAAGTGGGTTTTCAGTTACTGATGATGAGTTTTCAGTCTCTGACAGTATGTTTTTAGTTACTGAAAGTGGGTTTTCAGTTACTGACAATGAGTTTTCAGTCTCTGACAGTATGTTTTCAGTTACTGAAAGTGGGTTTTCAGTTACTAATGATGAGTTTTCAGTTACTGACAGTGAATTTTAAGTCACTGACAGTAAGTTTTCAGTTACTGAAAGTGGGTTTTTAGTTACTGCTGATAAGTTTTCAGTTATTGACAGTGGGTTTTTAGTCACTGACAGTATGTTTTCAGTTACTGAAAGTGGGTTTTCAGTTACTAATGATGACTTTTCAGTTACTGACATTGAGTTTTCAGTCACTGACAGTAAGTTATTAGTTACTGAAAGTGGGTTTTCAGTTACTGATGATGAGTTTTCAGTTACTGACAGTGAATTTTCAGTCACTGACAATAAGTTTTCAGTTTCTGAAAGTTAGTTTTCAGTTACTGACAATGAGTTTTCAGTCACTGACAGTATGTTTTCAGTTACTGAAAGTGGGTTTTCAGTTACTAATGATGAGTTTTCAGTTACTGACAGTGAATTTTCAGTCACTGACAGTAAGTATTCAGTTACAGAAAGTGGGTTTTCAGTCACAGATAATGTTTTTCAGTAACTAACAGTGAGTTTTCAGTCACTGACAGTAAGTTTTCAGTTACTGAATGTGGGTTTTCAGTTACTGATTATGACTTTTCAGTTACTGAAAGTTAGTTTTCAGTCACTGACAGTAAGTTTTCAGTTACTGAAAGTGGGTTTTCAGTTACTGATGATGAGTTTTCAGTTACTGATAGTGAGTTTTCAGTCACTGACAATAAGTTTCCAGTTTCTGAAAGTGAGTTTTCAGTTACTGGTGATGATTTTTTAGTTACTGACAGTGAGTTTTCATTCACTGACAGTAACTTTTCAGTTACTGAAAGTGGGTTATCAGTTACTGATGATGAGTTTTCAGTTACTGACAGTTAGTTTTCAGTCACTAAAAGTAAGTTTTCAGTTACTGAAAGTGGGTTTTCAGTTACTGATGATGAGTTTTCAGTTATTGACAGTGGGTTTATAGTCAATGACTGTGAGTTTTCAGTTATTGACAGTGGGTTTTCAGTCACTGACAGTAAATTTTCAGTTACAGACAGTGGGTTTTCAGTCACAGATAATGTTCTTCAGTAACTAACAGTGAGTTTTCAGTCTCTGACAGTGAGTTTTCAATCAATGACTGTGAGTATTCAGTTACTGACAGTGGGGTTTCAGTTACTGACAGTGGGGTTTCAGTCACTGACAGTGAGTTTTCACTTACTGACTGTGTGTTTTCAGTCACTTACAGTGAGTTTTCAGTAATCGAAAGTGGGTTTTCAGTTTCTGATGATGAGTTTTCAGTTACTGACAGTGAGTTTTCAGTCACTGAAAGTAAGTTTTTAGTTACTGAAAGTGGGTTTTCAGTAACTGATGATGAGTTTTCAAGTATTGAAAGTGGGTTTATAGTCAATGACTGTGAGTTTTCAGTAACTGACAGTGGGGTTTCAGTTACCGACAGTGGGGATTCAAGTGGGTTTATAGTCAATGACTGTAAGTTTTCAGTTACTGAAAGTGGGTTTTTAGTTACTGCTGATAAGTTTTCAGTTACTGACAGTTAGTTTTCAGTCACTGACAGTAAGTTTTCAGTTACTGAAAGTGGGTTTTCAGTTACTGATGATGAGTTTTCAGTTATTGACAGTGGGTTTATAGTCAATGACTGTGACTTTTCAGTTACTGACAGTGGGGTTTCAGTTACTGATGATGAGTTTTCAGTTACTTATGATGACTTTTCAGTTACTGACATTGAGTTTTCAGTCACTGACAGTAAGTTTTTAGTATATGAAAGTGGGTTTTCAGTTACTGATGATTAGTTTTCAGTCTCTGACAGTATGTTTTTAGTTACTGAAAGTGGGTTTTCAGTTACTGACAATGAGTTTTCAGTCTCTGACAGTATGTTTTCAGTTACTGAAAGTGGGTTTTCAGTTACTAATGATGAGTTTTCAGTTACTGACAGTGAATTTTAAGTCACTGACAGTAAGTTTTCAGTTACTGAAAGTGGGTTTTTAGTTACTGCTGATAAGTTTTCAGTTATTGACAGTGGGTTTTTAGTCACTGACAGTATGTTTTCAGTTACTGAAAGTGGGTTTTCAGTTACTAATGATGACTTTTCAGTTACTGACATTGAGTTTTCAGTCACTGACAGTAAGTTATTAGTTACTGAAAGTGGGTTTTCAGTTACTGATGATGAGTTTTCAGTTACTGACAGTGAATTTTCAGTCACTGACAATAAGTTTTCAGTTTCTGAAAGTTAGTTTTCAGTTACTGACAATGAGTTTTCAGTCACTGACAGTATGTTTTCAGTTACTGAAAGTGGGTTTTCAGTTACTAATGATGAGTTTTCAGTTACTGACAGTGAATTTTCAGTCACTGACAGTAAGTATTCAGTTACAGAAAGTGGGTTTTCAGTCACAGATAATGTTTTTCAGTAACTAACAGTGAGTTTTCAGTCACTGACAGTAAGTTTTCAGTTACTGAATGTGGGTTTTCAGTTACTGATTATGACTTTTCAGTTACTGAAAGTTAGTTTTCAGTCACTGACAGTAAGTTTTCAGTTACTGAAAGTGGGTTTTCAGTTACTGATGATGAGTTTTCAGTTACTGATAGTGAGTTTTCAGTCACTGACAATAAGTTTCCAGTTTCTGAAAGTGAGTTTTCAGTTACTGGTGATGATTTTTTAGTTACTGACAGTGAGTTTTCATTCACTGACAGTAACTTTTCAGTTACTGAAAGTGGGTTATCAGTTACTGATGATGAGTTTTCAGTTACTGACAGTTAGTTTTCAGTCACTAAAAGTAAGTTTTCAGTTACTGAAAGTGGGTTTTCAGTTACTGATGATGAGTTTTCAGTTATTGACAGTGGGTTTATAGTCAATGACTGTGAGTTTTCAGTTATTGACAGTGGGTTTTCAGTCACTGACAGTAAATTTTCAGTTACAGACAGTGGGTTTTCAGTCACAGATAATGTTCTTCAGTAACTAACAGTGAGTTTTCAGTCTCTGACAGTGAGTTTTCAATCACAGACAATGTTTTTCAGTAACTAACAGTGAGTTTTTAGTTTCTGACAGTGAGTTTTCAGTCACAGACAGTAAGTTTCCAGTTACTGAAAGTTGGTTTTCAGTTACTGATGATGTGTTTTCAGTTACTGACTGTGAAATTTCTGTCACTGACAGTAAGTTTTCAGTTACTGAAAGTGGGTTTTCAGTTACTGATGATGAGTTTTCAGTTACTGACAGTGAGTTTTCAGTCACTGACAATATGTTTTCAGTTTCTGAAAGTGAGTTTTCAGTTACTGGTGATGAGTTTTCAGTTACTGACAGTGAGTTTTCTGTCACTGATGATGAGTTTTCAGTTACTGACAGTTAGTTTTCAGTCACTGACAGTAAGTTTTCCGTAACTGAAAATGAGTTTTCAGTTACTGATGATGAGTTTTCAGTTACTGATGATGGCTTTTCAGTTACTGACATTGAGTTTTCAGTCACTGACAGTAAGTTTTTAGTAACTGAAAGTGGGTTTTCAGTTACTGATGATGAGTTTTCAGTTACTGACAGTGAGTTTTCAGTCACTGACAGTATGTTTTCAGTTACTGAAAGTGGGTTTTCAGTTCCTGATGATAAGTTTTCAGTTATTGACAGAGGGTTTATAGTCAATGACTGTACATTTTCAGAAACAGACATTGGGGTTTCAGTAACTGACAGTGGGTTTTCAGTCACTGACAGTGAGTTTTCAATTACTGGCAGTAAGTTTTCAGTTGGTTTTCAGTTTCTGATGATGAGTTTTCAGTTACTGACAGTGAGTTTTCAGTCACTGAAAGTAAGTTTTTAGTTACTAAAAGTGGGTTTTCAGTAACTGATGATGAGTTTTCAGTTATTGAAAGTGGGTTTATAGTCAATGACTGTGAGTTTTCAGTAACTGACAGTGGGGTTTCAGTTACCGACAGTGGGGATTCAGTTACTGATAGTAAGTTTTCAGTTACTGGAAGTGGGTTTTTAGTTACTGCTGATAAGTTTTCAGTTACTGACAGTTAGTTTTTAGTCACTGACAGTAAGTTTTCAGTTACTGAAAGTGGGTTTTCAGTTACTGATGATGAGTTTTCAGTTATTGACAGTGGGTTTATAGTCAATGACTGTAAGTTTTCATTTACTGACAGTGGGGTTTCAGTTACTGATGATGAGTTTTCAGTTACTTATGATGACTTTTCAGTTACTGACATTGAGTTTTCAGTCACTGACAGTAAGTTTTTAGTTACTGAAAGTGGGTTTTCAGTTACTGATGATGAGTTTTCAGTTACTGACAGTGAGTTTTCAGTTACTGACAATAAGTTTTCAGTTTCTGAAAGTGAGTTTTCAGTTACTGACAATGAGTTTTCAGTCTCTGACAGTATGTTGTCAGTTACTGAAAGTGGGTTTTCAGTTACTAATGATGAGTTTTCAGTTACTGACAGTGAATTTTCAGTCACTGACAGTAAGTTTTCAGTTACTGAAAGTGGGTTTTTAGTTACTGCTGATAAGTTTTCAGTTATTGACAGTGGGTTTTCAGTCACTGACAGTATGTTTTCAGTTACTGAAAGTGGGTTTTCAGTTACTAATGATGACTTTTCAGTTACTGAAATTGAGTTTTCAGTCACTGACAGTAAGTTTTTAGTTACTGAAAGTGGGTTTTCAGTTACTGATGATGAGTTTTCAGTTACTGACAGTGAGTTTTCAGTCACTGACAATATGTTTTCAGTTTCTGAAAGTAAATTTTCAGTTACTGACAATGAGTTTTCAGTCACTGACAGTATGTTTTTAGTAACTGAATGTGGGTTTTCAGTTACTGATTATGAGTTTTCAGTTACTGAATGTAAGTTTTCAGTCACTGACAGTAAGTTTTCAGTTACTGAAAGTGGGTTATCAGTTACTGATGATGAGTTTTCAGTTACTGACAGTTAGTTTTCAGTCACTAAAAGTAAGTTTTCAGTTACTGAAAGTGGGTTTTCAGTTACTGATGATGAGTTTTCAGTTATTGACAGTGGGTTTATAGTCAATGACTGTGAGTTTTCAGTTATTGACAGTGGGTTTTCAGTCACTGACAGTAAATTTTCAGTTACAGACAGTGGGTTTTCAGTCACAGATAATGTTCTTCAGTAACTAACAGTGAGTTTTCAGTCTCTGACAGTGAGTTTTCAATCACAGACAATGTTTTTCAGTAACTAACAGTGAGTTTTTAGTTTCTGACAGTGAGTTTTCAGTCACTGACAGTAAGTTTCCAGTTACTGAAAGTTGGTTTTAAGTTACTGATGATGTGTTTTCAGTTACTGACTGTGAAATTTCTGTCACTGACAGTAAGTTTTCAGTTACTGAAAGTGGGTTTTCAGTTACTGATGATGAGTTTTCAGTTACTGACAGTGAGTTTTCAGTCACTGACAATAAGTTTTCAGTTTCTGAAAGTGAGTTTTCAGTTACTGGTGATGAGTTTTCAGTTACTGACAGTGAGTTTTCAGTCACTGATGATGAGTTTTCAGTTACTGACAGTTAGTTTTCAGTCACTGACAGTAAGTTTTCAGTAACTGAAAATGAGTTTTCAGTTACTGATGATGAGTTTTCAGTTACTGATGATGAGTTTTCAGTTACTGATGATGACTTTTCAGTTACTGACATTGAGTTTTCAGTCACTGACAGTAAGTTTTTAGTAACTGAAAGTGGGTTTTCAGTTACTGATGATGAGTTTACAGTTACTGACAGTGAGTTTTCAGTCACTGACAGTATGTTTTCAGTTACTGAAAGTCGGTTTTCAGTTACTGATGATAAGTTTTCAGTTATTGACAAAGGGTTTATAGTCAATGACTGTACATTTTCAGTAACAGACATTGGGGTTTCAGTAACTGACAGTGGGTTTTCAGTCACTGACAGTGAGTTTTCAATTACTGACAGTAAGTTTTCAGTTGGTTTTCAGTTTCTGATGATGAGTTTTCAGTTACTGACAGTGAGTTTTCAGTCACTGAAAGTAAGTTTTTAGTTACTGAAAGTGGGTTTTCAGTAACTGATGATGAGTTTTCAGTTATTGAAAGTGGGTTTATAGTCAATGACTGTGAGTTTTCAGTAACTGACAGTGGGGTTTCAGTTACCGACAGTGGGGATTCAGTTACTGATAGTAAGTTTTCAGTTACTGGAAGTGGGTTTTTAGTTACTGCTGATAAGTTTTCAGTTACTGACAGTTAGTTTTTAGTCACTGACAGTAAGTTTTCAGTTACTGAAAGTGGGTTTTCAGTTACTGATGATGAGTTTTCAGTTTTTGACAGTGGGTTTATAGTCAATGACTGTGAGTTTTCATTTACTGACAGTGGGGTTTCAGTTACTGATGATGAGTTTTCAGTTACTTATGATGACTTTTCAGTTACTGACATTGAGTTTTCAGTCACTGACAGTAAGTTTTTAGTTACTGAAAGTGGGTTTTCAGTTACTGATGATGAGTTATCAGTTACTGACAGTGAGTTTTCAGTTACTGACAATAAGTTTTCAGTTTCTAAAAGTGAGTTTTCAGTTACTGACAATGAGTTTTCAGTCTCTGACAGTATGTTGTCAGTTACTGAAAGTGGGTTTTCAGTTACTAATGATGAGTTTTCAGTTACTGACAGTGAATTTTCAGTCACTGACAGTAAGTTTTCAGTTACTGAAAGTGGGTTTTTAGTTACTGCTGATAAGTTTTCAGTTATTGACAGTGGGTTTTCAGTCACTGACAGTATGTTTTCAGTTACTGAAAGTGGGTTTTCAGTTACTAATGATGACTTTTCAGTTACTGAAATTGAGTTTTCAGTCACTGACAGTAAGTTTTTAGTTACTGAAAGTGGGTTTTCAGTTACTGATGATGAGTTTTCAGTTACTGACAGTGAGTTTTCAGTCACTGACAATAAGTTTTCAGTTTCTGAAAGTAAATTTTCAGTTACTGACAATGAGTTTTCAGTCACTGACAGTATGTTTTTAGTAACTGAATGTGGGTTTTCAGTTACTGATTATGAGTTTTCAGTTACTGAATGTAAGTTTTCAGTCACTGACAGTAAGTTTTCAGTTACTGAAAGTGGGTTTTCAGTTACTGATGATGAGTTTTCAGTTACTGACAGTGAGTTTTCAGTCACTGACAATAAGTTTTCAGTTTCTGAAAGTGAGTTTTCAGTTACTGGTGATGAGTTTTCAGTCACTGACAGTAACTTTACAGTTACTGAAAGTGGGTTTTCAGTTACTGATGATGAGTTTTCAGTTACTGACAGTTAGTTTTCAGTCACTGACAGTAAGTTTTCAGTAACTGAAACTGAGTTTTCAGTTACTGATGATGAGTTTTCAGTTACTGATGATGACTTTTCAGTTACTGACATTTAGTTTTCAGTCACTGACAGTAAGTTTTCAGTAACTGAAAGTGGGTTTTCAGTTACTGATGATGAGTTTTCAGTTACTGACAGTGAATTTTCAGTCACTGACATTATGTTTTCAGTTACTGTAAGTGGGTTTTCAGTTACTGATGATGAGTTTTCAGTTACTGACAGTGAGTTTTCATTCACTGATAGTAATTTTTCAGTTACTAAAAGTAGGTTTTCAGTTACTGAAGATGAGTTTTCAGTTATTGACAGTGGGTTTTCAGTCACTGACAGTAAGTTTTCAATTACTGAAAGTGGGTTTTTAGTTACTGCTGATAAGTTTTCAGTTATTGACAGTGGGTTTTTAGTCACTGACAGTAAGTTTTCAGTAACTGAAACTGAGTATTCAGTAAGTGATGATGAGTTTTTAGTTACTGACAGTGAGTTTTCAGTCACTGACAGTAAGTTTTCAGAAACTGAAACTGAGTTTTCAGTTACTGATGATGACTTTTCAGTTACTGATGATGACTTTTCATTTACTGACATTGAGTTTTCAGTCACTGACAGTAAGTTTTCAGTAACTGAAAGTGGGTTTTCAGTTACTGGTGATGAGTTTTCAGTTACTGACAGTGAGTTTTCAGTCACTGATGATGAGTTTTCAGTTACTGACAGTTAGTTTTCAGTCACTGACAGTAAGTTTTCAGTAACTGAAAATGAGTTTTCAGTTACTGATGATGAGTTTTCAGTTACTGATGATGACTTTTCAGTTACTGACATTGAGTTTTCAGTCACTGACAGTAAGTTTTTAGTAACTGAAAGTGGGTTTTCAGTTACTGATGATGAGTTTTCAGTTACTGACAGTGAGTTTTCAGTCACTGACAGTATGTTTTCAGTTACTGAAAGTGGGTTTTCAGTTACTGATGATAAGTTTTCAGTTATTGACAGAGGGTTTATAGTCAATGACTGTACATTTTCAGTAACAGACATTGGGGTTTCAGTAACTGACAGTGGGTTTTCAGTCACTGACAGTGAGTTTTCAATTACTGACAGTAAGTTTTCAGTTGGTTTTCAGTTTCTGATGATGAGTTTTCAGTTACTGACAGTGAGTTTTCAGTCACTGAAAGTAAGTTTTTAGTTACTGAAAGTGGGTTTTCAGTAACTGATGATGAGTTTTCAGTTATTGAAAGTGGGTTTATAGTCAATGACTGTGAGTTTTCAGTAACTGACAGTGGGGTTTCAGTAACCGACAGTGGGGAATCAGTTACTGATAGTAAGTTTTCAGTTACTGGAAGTGGGTTTTTAGTTACTGCTGATAAGTTTTCAGTTACTGACAGTTAGTTTTTAGTCACTGACAGTAAGTTTTCAGTTACTGAAAGTGGGTTTTCAGTTACTGATGATGAATTTTCAGTTATTGACAGTGGGTTTATAGTCAATGACTGTGAGTTTTCATTTACTGACAGTGGGGTTTCAGTTACTGATGATGAGTTTTCAGTTACTTATGATGACTTTTCAGTTACTGACATTGAGTTTTCAGTCACTGACAGTAAGTTTTTAGTTACTGAAAGTGGGTTTTCAGTTACTGATGATGAGTTTTCAGTTACTGACAGTGAGTTTTCAGTTACTGACAATAAGTTTTCAGTTTCTGAAAGTGAGTTTTCAGTTACTGACAATGAGTTTTCAGTCTCTGACAGTATGTTGTCAGTTACTGAAAGTGGGTTTTCAGTTACTAATGATGAGTTTTCAGTTACTGACAGTGAATTTTCAGTCACTGACAGTAAGTTTTCAGTTACTGAAAGTGGGTTTTTAGTTACTGCTGATAAGTTTTCAGTTATTGACAGTGGGTTTTCAGTCACTGACAGTATGTTTTCAGTTACTGAAAGTGGGTTTTCAGTTACTAATGATGACTTTTCAGTTACTGAAATTGAGTTTTCAGTCACTGACAGTAAGTTTTTAGTTACTGAAAGTGGGTTTTCAGTTACTGATGATGAGTTTTCAGTTACTGACAGTGAGTTTTCAGTCACTGACAATAAGTTTTCAGTTTCTGAAAGTAAATTTTCAGTTACTGACAATGAGTTTTCAGTCACTGACAGTATGTTTTTAGTAACTGAATGTGGGTTTTCAGTTACTGATTATGAGTTTTTAGTTACTGCTGATAAGTTTTCAGTTATTGACAGTGGGTTTTCAGTCACTGACAGTATGTTTTCAGTTACTGAAAGTGGGTTTTCAGTTACTAATGATGACTTTTCAGTTACAGAAATTGAGTTTTCAGTCACTGACAGTAAGTTTTTAGTTACTGAAAGTGGGTTTTCAGTTACTGATGATGAGTTTTCAGTTACTGACAGTGAGTTTTCAGTCACTGACAATAAGTTTTCAGTTTCTGAAAGTAAATTTTCAGTTACTGACAATGAGTTTTCAGTCACTGACAGTATGTTTTTAGTAACTGAATGTGGGTTTTCAGTTACTGATTATGAGTTTTCAGTTACTGAATGTAAGTTTTCAGTCACTGACAGTAAGTTTTCAGTTACTGAAAGTGGGTTTTCAGTTACTGATGATGAGTTTTCAGTTACTGACAGTGAGTTTTCAGTCACTGACAATAAGTTTTCAGTTTCTGAAAGTGAGTTTTCAGTTACTGGTGATGAGTTTTCAGTCACTGACAGTAACTTTACAGTTACTGAAAGTGGGTTTTCAGTTACTGATGATGAGTTTTCAGTTACTGACAGTTAGTTTTCAGTCACTGACAGTAAGTTTTCAGTAACTGAAACTGAGTTTTCAGTTACTGATGATGAGTTTTCAGTTACTGATGATGACTTTTCAGTTACTGACATTTAGTTTTCAGTCACTGACAGTAAGTTTTCAGTAACTGAAAGTGGGTTTTCAGTTACTGATGATGAGTTTTCAGTTACTGACAGTGAGTTTTCAGTCACTGACATTATGTTTTCAGTTACTGTAAGTGGGTTTTCAGTTACTGATGATGAGTTTTCAGTTACTGACAGTGAGTTTTCATTCACTGATAGTAATTTTTAGTTACTTAAAGTAGGTTTTCAGTTACTGAAGATGAGTTTTCAGTTATTGACAGTGGGTTTTCAGTCACTGACAGTAAGTTTTCAATTACTGAAAGTGGGTTTTTAGTTACTGCTGATAAGTTTTCAGTTATTGACAGTGGGTTTTTAGTCACTGACAGTAAGTTTTCAGTTACTGAAAGTGGGTTTTCAGTAAGTGATGATGAGTTTTTAGTTACTGACAGTGAGTTTTCAGTCACTGACAGTAAGTTTTCAGAAACTGAAACTGAGTTTTCAGTTACTGATGATGACTTTTCAGTTACTGATGATGACTTTTCATTTACTGACATTAAGTTTTCAGTCACTGACAGTAAGTTTTCAGTAACTGAAAGTGGGTTTTCAGTTACTGATGATGAATTTTCAGTTACTGACAGTGAGTTTTCAGTCACTGACAGTAACTTTTCAGTTACTGAAAGTGGGTTTTCAGTTACTGATGATGAGTTTTCAGTTACTGACAGTGAGTTTTCAGTCACTGACAGTATGTTTTCAGTTACTGAAAGTGGGTTTTCAGTTACTGATGATAAGTTTTCAGTTATTGACAGAGGGTTTATAGTCAATGACTGTACATTTTCAGTAACAGACATTGGGGTTTCAGTAACTGACAGTGGGTTTTCAGTCACTGACAGTGAGTTTTCAATTACTGACAGTAAGTTTTCAGTTGGTTTTCAGTTTCTGATGATGAGTTTTCAGTTACTGACAGTGAGTTTTCAGTCACTGAAAGTAAGTTTTTAGTTACTGAAAGTGGGTTTTCAGTAACTGATGATGAGTTTTCAGTTATTGAAAGTGGGTTTATAGTCAATGACTGTGAGTTTTCAGTAACTGACAGTGGGGTTTCAGTTACCGACAGTGGGGATTCAGTTACTGATAGTAAGTTTTCAGTTACTGGAAGTGGGTTTTTAGTTACTGCTGATAAGTTTTCAGTTACTGACAGTTAGTTTTTAGTCACTGACAGTAAGTTTTCAGTTACTGAAAGTGGGTTTTCAGTTACTGATGATGAATTTTCAGTTATTGACAGTGGGTTTATAGTCAATGACTGTGAGTTTTCATTTACTGACAGTGGGGTTTCAGTTACTGATGATGAGTTTTCAGTTACTTATGATGACTTTTCAGTTACTGACATTGAGTTTTCAGTCACTGACAGTAAGTTTTTAGTTACTGAAAGTGGGTTTTCAGTTACTGATGATGAGTTTTCAGTTACTGACAGTGAGTTTTCAGTTACTGACAATAAGTTTTCAGTTTCTGAAAGTGAGTTTTCAGTTACTGACAATGAGTTTTCAGTCTCTGACAGTATGTTGTCAGTTACTGAAAGTGGGTTTTCAGTTACTAATGATGAGTTTTCAGTTACTGACAGTGAATTTTCAGTCACTGACAGTAAGTTTTCAGTTACTGAAAGTGGGTTTTTAGTTACTGCTGATAAGTTTTCAGTTATTGACAGTGGGTTTTCAGTCACTGACAGTATGTTTTCAGTTACTGAAAGTGGGTTTTCAGTTACTAATGATGACTTTTCAGTTACTGAAATTGAGTTTTCAGTCACTGACAGTAAGTTTTTAGTTACTGAAAGTGGGTTTTCAGTTACTGATGATGAGTTTTCAGTTACTGACAGTGAGTTTTCAGCCACTGACAATAAGTTTTCAGTTTCTGAAAGTAAATTTTCAGTTACTGACAATGAGTTTTCAGTCACTGACAGTATGTTTTTAGTAACTGAATGTGGGTTTTCAGTTACTGATTATGAGTTTTCAGTTACTGAATGTAAGTTTTCAGTCACTGACAGTAAGTTTTCAGTTACTGAAAGTGGGTTTTCAGTTACTGATGATGAGTTTTCAGTTACTGACAGTGAGTTTTCAGTCACTGACAATAAGTTTTCAGTTTCTGAAAGTGAGTTTTCAGTTACTGGTGATGAGTTTTCAGTCACTGACAGTAACTTTACAGTTACTGAAAGTGGGTTTTCAGTTACTGATGATGAGTTTTCAGTTACTGACAGTTAGTTTTCAGTCACTGACAGTAAGTTTTCAGTAACTGAAACTGAGTTTTCAGTTACTGATGATGAGTTTTCAGTTACTGATGATGACTTTTCAGTTACTGACATTTAGTTTTCAGTCACTGACAGTAAGTTTTCAGTAACTGAAAGAGGGTTTTCAGTTACTGATGATGAGTTTTCAGTTACTGACAGTGAGTTTTCAGTCACTGACATTATGTTTTCAGTTACTGTAAGTGGGTTTTCAGTTACTGATGATGAGTTTTCAGTTACTGACAGTGAGTTTTCATTCACTGATAGTAATTTTTAGTTACTTAAAGTAGGTTTTCAGTTACTGAAGATGAGTTTTCAGTTATTGACAGTGGGTTTTCAGTCACTGACAGTAAGTTTTCAATTACTGAAAGTGGGTTTTTAGTTACTGCTGATAAGTTTTCAGTTATTGACAGTGGGTTTTTAGTCACTGACAGTAAGTTTTCAGTTACTGAAAGTGGGTTTTCAGTAAGTGATGATGAGTTTTTAGTTACTGACAGTGAGTTTTCAGTCACTGACAGTAAGTTTTCAGAAACTGAAACTGAGTTTTCAGTTACTGATGATGACTTTTCAGTTACTGATGATGACTTTTCATTTACTGACATTAAGTTTTCAGTCACTGACAGTAAGTTTTCAGTAACTGAAAGTGGGTTTTCAGTTACTGATGATGAATTTTCAGTTACTGACAGTGAGTTTTCAGTCACTGACAGTAACTTTTCAGTTACTGAAAGTGGGTTTTCAGTTACTGATTATGAGTTTTCAGTTACTAACAGTGAGTTTTAATTCACTGACAGTAAGTATTCAGTTACTAAAAGTGGGTTTTTAGTTACTGATGATGAGTTTTCAGTTATTGACAGTGAGTTTTCAGTCACTAACAGTAACTTTTCAGTTACTGACAGTAACTTTTCAGTTACTGAAAGTGGGTAGTCAGTAATTGATGATGAATTTTCAGTTACTGACAGTGAGTTTTCAGTCACTGACAGTAACTTTTCAGTTACTGAAAGTGGGTTTTCAGTTACTGATTATGAGTTTTCAGTTATTGACAGTGGGTTTTTAGTCACTGACAGTATTTTTTCAGTTACTGAAAGTGGGTTTTCAGTTACTAATGATGACTTTTCAGTTACTGACATTGAGTTTTCAGTCACTGACAGTAAGTTATTAGTTACTGAAAGTGGGTTTTCAGTTACTGATGATGAGTTTTCAGTTACTGACAGTGAATTTTCAGTCACTGACAATAAGTTTTCAGTTTCTGAAAGTTAGTTTTCAGTTACTGACAATGAGTTTTCAGTCACTGACAGTATGTTTTCAGTTACTGAAAGTGGGTTTTCAGTTACTAATGATGAGTTTTCAGTTACTGACAGTGAATTTTCAGTCACTGACAGTAAGTATTCAGTTACAGAAAGTGGGTTTTCAGTCACAGATAATGTTTTTCAGTAACTAACAGTGAGATTTCAGTCACTGACAGTAAGTTTTCAGTTACTGAATGTGGGTTTTCAGTTACTGATGATAAGTTTTCAGTTATTGACAGAGGGTTTATAGTCAATGACTGTACATTTTCAGTAACAGATATTGGGGTTTCAGTAACTGACAGTGGGTTTTCAGTCACTGACAGTGAGTTTTCAATTACTGACAGTAAGTTTTCAGTTGGTTTTCAGTTTCTGATGATGAGTTTTCAGTTACTGACAGTGAGTTTTCAGTCACTGAAAGTAAGTTTTTAGTTACTGAAAGTGGGTTTTCAGTAACTGATGATGAGTTTTCAGTTATTGAAAGTGGGTTTATAGTCAATGACTGTGAGTTTTCAGTAACTGACAGTGGGGTTTCAGTTACCGACAGTGGGGATTCAGTTACTGATAGTAAGTTTTCAGTTACTGGAAGTGGGTTTTTAGTTACTGCTGATAAGTTTTCAGTTACTGACAGTTAGTTTTTAGTCACTGACAGTAAGTTTTCAGTTACTGAAAGTGGGTTTTCAGTTACTGATGATGAGTTTTCAGTTATTGACAGTGGGTTTATAGTCAATGACTGTGAGTTTTCATTTACTGACAGTGGGGTTTCAGTTACTGATGATGAGTTTTCAGTTACTTATGATGACTTTTCAGTTACTGACATTGAGTTTTCAGTCACTGACAGTAAGTTTTTAGTTACTGAAAGTGGGTTTTCAGTTACTGATGATGAGTTTTCAGTTACTGACAGTGAGTTTTCAGTTACTGACAATAAGTTTTCAGTTTCTGAAAGTGAGTTTTCAGTTACTGACAATGAGTTTTCAGTCTCTGACAGTATGTTGTCAGTTACTGAAAGTGGGTTTTCAGTTACTAATGATGAGTTTTCAGTTACTGACAGTGAATTTTCAGTCACTGACAGTAAGTTTTCAGTTACTGAAAGTGGGTTTTTAGTTACTGCTGATAAGTTTTCAGTTATTGACAGTGGGTTTTCAGTCACTGACAGTATGTTTTCAGTTACTGAAAGTGGGTTTTCAGTTACTAATAATGACTTTTCAGTTACTGAAATTGAGTTTTCAGTCACTGACAGTAAGTTTTTAGTTACTGAAAGTGGGTTTTCAGTTACTGATGATGAGTTTTCAGTTACTGACAGTGAGTTTTCAGTCACTGACAATAAGTTTTCAGTTTCTGAAAGTAAATTTTCAGTTACTGACAATGAGTTTTCAGTCACTGACAGTATGTTTTTAGTAACTGAATGTGGGTTTTCAGTTACTGATTATGAGTTTTCAGTTACTGAATGTAAGTTTTCAGTCACTGACAGTAAGTTTTCAGTTACTGAAAGTGGGTTATCAGTTACTGATGATGAGTTTTCAGTTACTGACAGTTAGTTTTCAGTCACTAAAAGTAAGTTTTCAGTTACTGAAAGTGGGTTTTCAGTTACTGATGATGAGTTTTCAGTTATTGACAGTGGGTTTATAGTCAATGACTGTGAGTTTTCAGTTATTGACAGTGGGTTTTCAGTCACTGACAGTAAATTTTCAGTTACAGACAGTGGGTTTTCAGTCACAGATAATGTTCTTCAGTAACTAACAGTGAGTTTTCAGTCTCTGACAGTGAGTTTTCAATCACAGACAATGTTTTTCAGTAACTAACAGTGAGTTTTTAGTTTCTGACAGCGAGTTTTCAGTCACTGACAGTAAGTTTCCAGTTACTGAAAGTTGGTTTTCAGTTACTGATGATGTGTTTTCAGTTACTGACTGTGAAATTTCTGTCACTGACAGTAAGTTTTCAGTTACTGAAAGTGGGTTTTCAGTTACTGATGATGAGTTTTCAGTTACTGACAGTGAGTTTTCAGTCACTGACAGTAAGTTTTCAGTTACTGAAAGTGGGTTTTCAGTTACTGATGATGAGTTTTCAGTTACTGACAGTGAGTTTTCAGTCACTGACAATAAGTTTTCAGTTTCTGAAAGTGAGTTTTCAGTTACTGGTGATGAGTTTTCAGTCACTGACAGTAACTTTACAGTTACTGAAAGTGGGTTTTCAGTTACTGATGATGAGTTTTCAGTTACTGACAGTTAGTTTTCAGTCACTGACAGTAAGTTTTCAGTAACTGAAACTGAGTTTTCAGTTACTGATGATGAGTTTTCAGTTACTGATGATGACTTTTCAGTTACTGACATTTAGTTTTCAGTCACTGACAGTAAGTTTTCAGTAACTGAAAGAGGGTTTTCAGTTACTGATGATGAGTTTTCAGTTACTGACAGTGAGTTTTCAGTCACTGACATTATGTTTTCAGTTACTGTAAGTGGGTTTTCAGTTACTGATGATGAGTTTTCAGTTACTGACAGTGAGTTTTCATTCACTGATAGTAATTTTTAGTTACTTAAAGTAGGTTTTCAGTTACTGAAGATGAGTTTTCAGTTATTGACAGTGGGTTTTCAGTCACTGACAGTAAGTTTTCAATTACTGAAAGTGGGTTTTTAGTTACTGCTCATAAGTTTTCAGTTATTGACAGTGGGTTTTTAGTCACTGACAGTAAGTTTTCAGTTACTGAAAGTGGGTTTTCAGTAAGTGATGATGAGTTTTTAGTTACTGACAGTGAGTTTTCAGTCACTGACAGTAAGTTTTCAGAAACTGAAACTGAGTTTTCAGTTACTGATGATGACTTTTCAGTTACTGATGATGACTTTTCATTTACTGACATTAAGTTTTCAGTCACTGACAGTAAGTTTTCAGTAACTGAAAGTGGGTTTTCAGTTACTGATGATGAATTTTCAGTTACTGACAGTGAGTTTTCAGTCACTGACTGTAACTTTTCAGTTACTGAAAGTGGGTTTTCAGTTACTGATTATGAGTTTTCAGTTACTAACAGTGAGTTTTAATTCACTGACAGTAAGTATTCAGTTACTAAAAGTGGGTTTTTAGTTACTGATGATGAGTTTTCAGTTATTGACAGTGAGTTTTCAGTCACTAACAGTAACTTTTCAGTTACTGACAGTAACTTTTCAGTTACTGAAAGTGGGTAGTCAGTAATTGATGATGAATTTTCAGTTACTGACAGTGAGTTTTCAGTCACTGACAGTAACTTTTCAGTTACTGAAAGTGGGTTTTCAGTTACTGAAAGTGGGTTTTCAGTTACTGATTATGAGTTTTCAGTTATTGACAGTGGGTTTTTAGTCACTGACAGTATTTTTTCAGTTACTGAAAGTGGGTTTTCAGTTACTAATGATGACTTTTCAGTTACTGACATTGAGTTTTCAGTCACTGACAGTAAGTTATTAGTTACTGAAAGTGGGTTTTCAGTTACTGATGATGAGTTTTCAGTTACTGACAGTGAATTTTCAGTCACTGACAATAAGTTTTCAGTTTCTGAAAGTTAGTTTTCAGTTACTGACAATGAGTTTTCAGTCACTGACAGTATGTTTTCAGTTACTGAAAGTGGGTTTTCAGTTACTAATGATGAGTTTTCAGTTACTGACAGTGAATTTTCAGTCACTGACAGTAAGTATTCAGTTACAGAAAGTGGGTTTTCAGTCACAGATAATGTTTTTCAGTAACTAACAGTGAGTTTTCAGTCACTGACAGTAAGTTTTCAGTTACTGAATGTGGGTTTTCAGTTACTGATGATAAGTTTTCAGTTATTGACAGAGGGTTTATAGTCAATGACTGTACATTTTCAGTAACAGACATTGGGGTTTCAGTAACTGACAGTGGGTTTTCAGTCACTGACAGTGAGTTTTCAATTACTGACAGTAAGTTTTCAGTTGGTTTTCAGTTTCTGATGATGAGTTTTCAGTTACTGACAGTGAGTTTTCAGTCACTGAAAGTAAGTTTTTAGTTACTGAAAGTGGGTTTTCAGTAACTGATGATGAGTTTTCAGTTATTGAAAGTGGGTTTATAGTCAATGACTGTGAGTTTTCAGTAACTGACAGTGGGGTTTCAGTTACCGACAGTGGGGATTCAGTTACTGATAGTAAGTTTTCAGTTACTGGAAGTGGGTTTTTAGTTACTGCTGATAAGTTTTCAGTTACTGACAGTTAGTTTTTAGTCACTGACAGTAAGTTTTCAGTTACTGAAAGTGGGTTTTCAGTTACTGATGATGAGTTTTCAGTTATTGACAGTGGGTTTATAGTCAATGACTGTGAGTTTTCATTTACTGACAGTGGGGTTTCAGTTACTGATGATGAGTTTTCAGTTACTTATGATGACTTTTCAGTTACTGACATTGAGTTTTCAGTCACTGACAGTAAGTTTTTAGTTACTGAAAGTGGGTTTTCAGTTACTGATGATGAGTTTTCAGTTACTGACAGTGAGTTTTCAGTTACTGACAATAAGTTTTCAGTTTCTGAAAGTGAGTTTTCAGTTACTGACAATGAGTTTTCAGTCTCTGACAGTATGTTGTCAGTTACTGAAAGTGGGTTTTCAGTTACTAATGATGAGTTTTCAGTTACTGACAGTGAATTTTCAGTCACTGACAGTAAGTTTTCAGTTACTGAAAGTGGGTTTTTAGTTACTGCTGATAAGTTTTCAGTTATTGACAGTGGGTTTTCAGTCACTGACAGTATGTTTTCAGTTACTGAAAGTGGGTTTTCAGTTACTAATAATGACTTTTCAGTTACTGAAATTGAGTTTTCAGTCACTGACAGTAAGTTTTTAGTTACTGAAAGTGGGTTTTCAGTTACTGATGATGAGTTTTCAGTTACTGACAGTGAGTTTTCAGTCACTGACAATAAGTTTTCAGTTTCTGAAAGTAAATTTTCAGTTACTGACAATGAGTTTTCAGTCACTGACAGTATGTTTTTAGTAACTGAATGTGGGTTTTCAGTTACTGATTATGAGTTTTCAGTTACTGAATGTAAGTTTTCAGTCACTGACAGTAAGTTTTCAGTTACTGAAAGTGGGTTATCAGTTACTGATGATGAGTTTTCAGTTACTGACAGTTAGTTTTCAGTCACTAAAAGTAAGTTTTCAGTTACTGAAAGTGGGTTTTCAGTTACTGATGATGAGTTTTCAGTTATTGACAGTGGGTTTATAGTCAATGACTGTGAGTTTTCAGTTATTGACAGTGGGTTTTCAGTCACTGACAGTAAATTTTCAGTTACAGACAGTGGGTTTTCAGTCACAGATAATGTTCTTCAGTAACTAACAGTGAGTTTTCAGTCTCTGACAGTGAGTTTTCAATCACAGACAATGTTTTTCAGTAACTAACAGTGAGTTTTTAGTTTCTGACAGTGAGTTTTCAGTCACTGACAGTAAGTTTCCAGTTACTGAAAGTTGGTTTTCAGTTACTGATGATGTGTTTTCAGTTACTGACTGTGAAATTTCTGTCACTGACAGTAAGTTTTCAGTTACTGAAAGTGGGTTTTCAGTTACTGATGATGAGTTTTCAGTTACTGACAGTGAGTTTTCAGTCACTGACAATAAGTTTTCAGTTTCTGAAAGTGAGTTTTCAGTTACTGGTGATGAGTTTTCAGTTACTGACAGTGAGTTTTCAGTCACTGATGATGAGTTTTCAGTTACTGACAGTTAGTTTTCAGTCACTGACAGTAAGTTTTCAGTAACTGAAAATGAGTTTTCAGTTACTGATGATGAGTTTTCAGTTACTGATGATGACTTTTCAGTTACTGACAGTAAGTTTTTAGTAACTGAAAGTGGGTTTTCAGTTACTGATGATGAGTTTTCAGTTACTGACAGTGAGTTTTCAGTCACTGACAGTATGTTTTCAGTTACTGAAAGTGGGTTTTCAGTTACTGATGATAAGTTTTCAGTTATTGACAGAGGGTTTATAGTCAATGACTGTACATTTTCAGTAACAGACATTGGGGTTTCAGTAACTGACAGTGGGTTTTCAGTCACTGACAGTGAGTTTTCAATTACTGACAGTAAGTTTTCAGTTGGTTTTCAGTTTCTGATGATGAGTTTTCAGTTACTGACAGTGAGTTTTCAGTCACTGAAAGTAAGTTTTTAGTTACTGAAAGTGGGTTTTCAGTAACTGATGATGAGTTTTCAGTTATTGAAAGTGGTTTTATAGTCAATGACTGTGAGTTTTCAGTAACTGACAGTGGGGTTTCAGTTACCGACAGTGGGGATTCAGTTACTGATAGTAAGTTTTCAGTTACTGGAAGTGGGTTTTTAGTTACTGCTGATAAGTTTTCAGTTACTGACAGTTAGTTTTTAGTCACTGACAGTAAGTTTTCAGTTACTGAAAGTGGGTTTTCAGTTACTGATGATGAGTTTTCAGTTATTGACAGTGGGTTTATAGTCAATGACTGTGAGTTTTCATTTACTGACAGTGGGGTTTCAGTTACTGATGATGAGTTTTCAGTTACTTATGATGACTTTTCAGTTACTGACATTGAGTTTTCAGTCACTGACAGTAAGTTTTTAGTTACTGAAAGTGGGTTTTCAGTTACTGATGATGAGTTTTCAGTTACTGACAGTGAGTTTTCAGTTACTGACAATATGTTTTCAGTTTCTGAAAGTGAGTTTTCAGTTACTGACAATGAGTTTTCAGTCTCTGACAGTATGTTGTCAGTTACTGAAAGTGGGTTTTCAGTTACTAATGATGAGTTTTCAGTTACTGACAGTGAATTTTCAGTCACTGACAGTAAGTTTCCAGTTACTGAAAGTGGGTTTTTAGTTACTGCTGATAAGTTTTCAGTTATTGACAGTGGGTTTTTAGTCACTGACAGTATGTTTTCAGTTACTGAAAGTGGGTTTTCAGTTACTAATGATGAGTTTTCAGTTACTGACAGTGAATTTTCAGTCACTGACAGTAAGTATTCAGTTACAGAAAGTGGGTTTTCAGTCACAGATAATGTTTTTCAGTAACTAACAGTGAGTTTTCAGTCACTGACAGTAAGTTTTCAGTTACTGAATGTGGGTTTTCAGTTACTGATGATAAGTTTTCAGTTATTGACAGAGGGTTTATAGTCAATGACTGTACATTTTCAGTAACAGACATTGGGGTTTCAGTAACTGACAGTGGGTTTTCAGTCACTGACAGTGAGTTTTCAATTACTGACAGTAAGTTTTCAGTTGGTTTTCAGTTTCTGATGATGAGTTTTCAGTTACTGACAGTGAGTTTTCAGTCACTGAAAGTAAGTTTTTAGTTACTGAAAGTGGGTTTTCAGTAACTGATGATGAGTTTTCAGTTATTGAAAGTGGGTTTATAGTCAATGACTGTGAGTTTTCAGTAACTGACAGTGGGGTTTCAGTTACCGACAGTGGGGATTCAGTTACTGATAGTAAGTTTTCAGTTACTGGAAGTGGGTTTTTAGTTACTGCTGATAAGTTTTCAGTTACTGACAGTTAGTTTTTAGTCACTGACAGTAAGTTTTCAGTTACTGAAAGTGGGTTTTCAGTTACTGATGATGAGTTTTCAGTTATTGACAGTGGGTTTATAGTCAATGACTGTGAGTTTTCATTTACTGACAGTGGGGTTTCAGTTACTGATGATGAGTTTTCAGTTACTTATGATGACTTTTCAGTTACTGACATTGAGTTTTCAGTCACTGACAGTAAGTTTTTAGTTACTGAAAGTGGGTTTTCAGTTACTGATGATGAGTTTTCAGTTACTGACAGTGAGTTTTCAGTTACTGACAATAAGTTTTCAGTTTCTGAAAGTGAGTTTTCAGTTACTGACAATGAGTTTTCAGTCTCTGACAGTATGTTGTCAGTTACTGAAAGTGGGTTTTCAGTTACTAATGATGAGTTTTCAGTTACTGACAGTGAATTTTCAGTCACTGACAGTAAGTTTTCAGTTACTGAAAGTGGGTTTTTAGTTACTGCTGATAAGTTTTCAGTTATTGACAGTGGGTTTTCAGTCACTGACAGTATGTTTTCAGTTACTGAAAGTGGGTTTTCAGTTACTAATAATGACTTTTTAGTTACTGAAATTGAGTTTTCAGTCACTGACAGTAAGTTTTTAGTTACTGAAAGTGGGTTTTCAGTTACTGATGATGAGTTTTCAGTTACTGACAGTGAGTTTTCAGTCACTGACAATAAGTTTTCAGTTTCTGAAAGTAAATTTTCAGTTACTGACAATGAGTTTTCAGTCACTGACAGTATGTTTTTAGTAACTGAATGTGGGTTTTCAGTTACTGATTATGAGTTTTCAGTTACTGAATGTAAGTTTTCAGTCACTGACAGTAAGTTTTCAGTTACTGAAAGTGGGTTATCAGTTACTGATGATAAGTTTTCAGTTACTGACAGTTAGTTTTCAGTCACTAAAAGTAAGTTTTCAGTTACTGAAAGTGGGTTTTCAGTTACTGATGATGAGTTTTCAGTTATTGACAGTGGGTTTATAGTCAATGACTGTGAGTTTTCAGTTATTGACAGTGGGTTTTCAGTCACTGACAGTAAATTTTCAGTTACAGACAGTGGGTTTTCAGTCACAGATAATGTTCTTCAGTAACTAACAGTGAGTTTTCAGTCTCTGACAGTGAGTTTTCAATCACAGACAATGTTTTTCAGTAACTAACAGTGAGTTTTTAGTTTCTGACAGTGAGTTTTCAGTCACTGACAGTAAGTTTCCAGTTACTGAAAGTTGGTTTTCAGTTACTGATGATGTGTTTTCAGTTACTGACTGTGAAATTTCTGTCACTGACAGTAAGTTTTCAGTTACTGAAAGTGGGTTTTCAGTTACTGATGATGAGTTTTCAGTTACTGACAGTGAGTTTTCAGTCACTGACAATAAGTTTTCAGTTTCTGAAAGTGAGTTTTCAGTTACTGGTGATGAGTTTTCAGTTACTGACAGTGAGTTTTCAGTCACTGATGATGAGTTTTCAGTTACTGACAGTTAGTTTTCAGTCACTGACAGTAAGTTTTCAGTAACTGAAAATGAGTTTTCAGTTACTGATGATGAGTTTTCAGTTACTGTTGATGACTTTTCAGTTACTGACAGTAAGTTTTTAGTAACTGAAAGTGGGTTTTCAGTTACTGATGATGAGTTTTCAGTTACTGACAGTGAGTTTTCAGTCACTGACAGTAT
This sequence comes from Scrobipalpa costella, assembly GCA_949820665.1. NCBI lineage: Eukaryota > Metazoa > Arthropoda > Insecta > Lepidoptera > Gelechiidae > Scrobipalpa > Scrobipalpa costella. Next base: position 10,291,985 of record OX463321.1, on the reverse strand, counting down.
GTTTTCAGTTACTGAAAGTGGGTTTTCAGTTACTGATGATAAGTTTTCAGTTATTGACAGAGGGTTTATAGTCAATGACTGTACATTTTCAGTAACAGACATTGGGGTTTCAGTAACTGACAGTGGGTTTTCAGTCACTGACAGTGAGTTTTCAATTACTGACAGTAAGTTTTCAGTTGGTTTTCAGTTTCTGATGATGAGTTTTCAGTTACTGACAGTGAGTTTTCAGTCACTGAAAGTAAGTTTTTAGTTACTGAAAGTGGGTTTTCAGTAACTGATGATGAGTTTTCAGTTATTGAAAGTGGTTTTATAGTCAATGACTGTGAGTTTTCAGTAACTGACAGTGGGGTTTCAGTTACCGACAGTGGGGATTCAGTTACTGATAGTAAGTTTTCAGTTACTGGAAGTGGGTTTTTAGTTACTGCTGATAAGTTTTCAGTTACTGACAGTTAGTTTTTAGTCACTGACAGTAAGTTTTCAGTTACTGAAAGTGGGTTTTCAGTTACTGATGATGAGTTTTCAGTTATTGACAGTGGGTTTATAGTCAATGACTGTGAGTTTTCATTTACTGACAGTGGGGTTTCAGTTACTGATGATGAGTTTTCAGTTACTTATGATGACTTTTCAGTTACTGACATTGAGTTTTCAGTCACTGACAGTAAGTTTTTAGTTACTGAAAGTGGGTTTTCAGTTACTGATGATGAGTTTTCAGTTACTGACAGTGAGTTTTCAGTTACTGACAATAAGTTTTCAGTTTCTGAAAGTGAGTTTTCAGTTACTGACAATGAGTTTTCAGTCTCTGACAGTATGTTGTCAGTTACTGAAAGTGGGTTTTCAGTTACTAATGATGAGTTTTCAGTTACTGACAGTGAATTTTCAGTCACTGACAGTAAGTTTCCAGTTACTGAAAGTGGGTTTTTAGTTACTGCTGATAAGTTTTCAGTTATTGACAGTGGGTTTTCAGTCACTGACAGTATGTTTTCAGTTACTGAAAGTGGGTTTTCAGTTACTAATGATAACTTTTCAGTTACTGAAATTGAGTTTTCAGTCACTGACAGAAAGTTTTTAGTTACTGAAAGTGGGTTTTCAGTTACTGATGATGAGTTTTCAGTTACTGACAGTGAGTTTTCAGTCACTGACAATAAGTTTTCAGTTTCTGAAAGTAAATTTTCAGTTACTGACAATGAGTTTTCAGTCACTGACAGTATGTTTTTAGTAACTGAATGTGGGTTTTCAGTTACTGATTATGAGTTTTCAGTTACTGAATGTAAGTTTTCAGTCACTGACAGTAAGTTTTCAGTTAATGAAAGTGGGTTTTCAGTTACTGATGATGAGTTTTCAGTTACTGACAGTGAGTTTTCAGTCACTGACAATAAGTTTTCAGTTTCTGAAAGTGAGTTTTCAGTTACTGGTGATGAGTTTTCAGTCACTGACAGTAACTTTACAGTTACTGAAAGTGGGTTTTCAGTTACTGATGATAAGTTTTCAGTTACTGACAGTTAGTTTTCAGTCACTGACAGTAAGTTTTCAGTAACTGAAACTGAGTTTTCAGTTACTGATGATGAGTTTTCAGTTACTGATGATGACTTTTCAGTTACTGACATTTAGTTTTCAGTCACTGACAGTAAGTTTTCAGTAACTGAAAGTGGGTTTTCAGTTACTGATGATGAGTTTTCAGTTACTGACAGTGAGTTTTCAGTCACTGACATTATGTTTTCAGTTACTGTAAGTGGGTTTTCAGTTACTGATGATGAGTTTTCAGTTACTGACAGTGAGTTTTCATTCACTGATAGTAATTTTTCAGTTACTAAAAGAAGGTTTTCAGTTACTGAAGATGAGTTTTCAGTTATTGACAGTGGGTTTTCAGTCACTGACAAAAAGTTTTCAATTACTGAAAGTGGGTTTTTAGTTACTGCTGATAAGTTTTCAGTTATTGACAGTGGGTTTTTAGTCACTGACAGTAAGTTTTCAGTTACTGAAAGTGGGTTTTCAGTAAGTGTTGATGAGTTTTTAGTTACTGACAGTGAGTTTTCAGTCACTGACAGTAAGTTTTCAGAAACTGAAACTGAGTTTTCAGTTACTGATGATGACTTTTCAGTTACTGATGATGACTTTTCATTTACTGACATTGAGTTTTCAGTCACTGACAGTAAGTTTTCAGTAACTGAAAGTGGGTTTTCAGTTACTGATGATGAATTTTCAGTTACTGACAGTGAGTTTTCAGTCACTGACAGTAACTTTTCAGTTACTAAAAGTGGGTTTTTAGTTACTGATGATGAGTTTTCAGTTATTGACAGTGAGTTTTCAGTCACTAACAGTAACTTTTCAGTAACTGACAGTAACTTTTCAGTTACTGAAAGTGGGTAGTCAGTAACTGATGATGAATTTTCAGTTACTGACAGTGAGTTTTCAGTCACTGACAGTAACTTTTCAGTTACTGAAAGTGGGTTTTCAGTTACTGATTATGAGTTTTCAGTTATTGACAGTGAGTTTTCAGTCACTGACAGTAACTTTTCAGTTACTGAAAGTGGGTAGTCAGTAACTGATGATGAGTTTTCAGTTATTGACAGTGGGTTTTTAGTCACTGACAGTATGTTTTCAGTTACTGAAAGTGGGTTTTCAGTTACTAATGATGACTTTTCAGTTACTGACATTGAGTTTTCAGTCACTGACAGTAAGTTATTAGTTACTGAAAGTGGGTTTTCAGTTACTGATGATGAATTTTCAGTTACTGACAGTGAGTTTTCAGTCACTGACAGTAACTTTTCAGTTACTAAAAGTGGGTTTTTAGTTACTGATGATGAGTTTTCAGTTACTGACAGTGAATTTTCAGACACTGACAATAAGTTTTCAGTTTCTGAAAGTTAGTTTTCAGTTACTGACAATGAGTTTTCAGTCACTAACAGTATGTTTTCAGTTACTGAAAGTGGGTTTTCAGTTACTAATGATGAGTTTTCAGTTACTGACAGTGAATTTTCAGTCACTGACAGTAAGTATTCAGTTACAGAAAGTGGGTTTTCAGTCACAGATAATGTTTTTCAGTAACTAACAGTGAGTTTTCAGTCACTGACAGTAAGTTTTCAGTTACTGAATGTGGGTTTTCAGTTACTGATTATGAGTTTTCAGTTACTGAAAGTTAGTTTTCAGTCACTGACAGTAAGTTTGCAGTAACTGAAAGTGGGTTTTCAGTTACTGATGATGAGTTTACAGTTACTGATAGTGAGTTTTCAGTCACTGACAATAAGTTTCCAGTTTCTGAAAGTGAGTTTTCAGTTACTGGTGATGATTTTTTAGTTACTGACAGTGAGTTTTCATTCACTGACAGTAACTTTTCAGTTACTGAAAGTGGGTTATCAGTTACTGATGATGAGTTTTCAGTTACTGACAGTTAGTTTTCAGTCACTAAAAGTAAGTTTTCAGTTACTGAAAGTGGGTTTTCAGTTACTGATGATGAGTTTTCAGTTATTGACAGTGGGTTTATAGTCAATGACTGTGAGTTTTCAGTTATTGACAGTGGGTTTTCAGTCACTGACAGTAAATTTTCTGTTACAGACAGTGTGTTTTTAGTCACAGATAATGTTCTTCAGTAACTAACAGTGAGTTTTCAGTCTCTGACAGTGAGTTTTCAATCACAGACAATGTTTTTCAGTAACTAACAGTGAGTTTTTAGTTTCTGACAGTGAGTTTTCAGTCACTGACAGTAAGTTTCCAGTTACTGAAAGTTGGTTTTCAGTTACTGATGATGTGTTTTCAGTTACTGATTGTGAAATTTCTGTCACTGACAGTAAGTTTTCAGTTACTGAAAGTGGGTTTTCAGTTACTGATGATGAGTTTTCAGTTACTGACAGTGAGTTTTCAGTCACTGACAATAAGTTTTCAGTTTCTGAAAGTGAGTTTTCAGTTACTGGTGATGAGTTTTCAGTTACTGACAGTGAGTTTTCAGTCACTGATGATGAGTTTTCAGTTACTGACAGTTAGTTTTCAGTCACTGACAGTAAGTTTTCAGTAACTGAAAATGAGTTTTCAGTTACTGATGATGAGTTTTCAGTTACTGATGACTTTTCAGTTACTGACATTGAGTTTTCAGTCACTGACAGTAAGTTTTTAGTAACTGAAAGTGGGTTTTCAGTTACTGATGATGAGTTTTCAGTTACTGACAGTGAGTTTTCAGTCACTGACAGTATGTTTTCAGTTACTGAAAGTGGGTTTTCAGTTACTGATGATAAGTTTTCAGTTATTGACAGAGGGTTTATAGTCAATGACTGTACATTTTCAGTAACAGACATTGGGGTTTCAGTAACTGACAGTGGGTTTTCAGTCACTGACAGTGAGTTTTCAATTACTGACAGTAAGTTTTCAGTTGGTTTTCAGTTTCTGATGATGAGTTTTCAGTTACTGACAGTGAGTTTTCAGTCACTGACAGTAAGTTTTCAGTTACTGAAAGTGGGTTTTCAGTTACTGATGATGAGTTTTCAGTTATTGAAAGTGGGTTTATAGTCAATGACTGTGAGTTTTCAGTAACTGACAGTGGGGTTTCAGTAACTGATGATAAGTTTTCAGTTACTTATGATGACTTTTCAGTTACTGACATTGAGTTTTCAGTCACTGACAGTAAGTTTTTAGTTACTGAAAGTGGGTTTTCAGTTACTGATGATGAGTTTTCAGTTACTGACAGTGAGTTTTCAGTCACTGACAATAAGTTTTCAGTTTCTGAAAGTGAGTTTTCAGTTACTGACAATGAGTTTTCAGTCTCTGACAGTTTGTTGTCAGTTACTGAAAGTGGGTTTTCAGTTACTAATGATGAGTTTTCAGTTACTGACAGTGAATTTTCAGTGACTGACAGTAAGTTTTCAGTTACTGAAAGTGGGTTTTTAGTTACTGCTGATAAGTTTTCAGTTATTGACAGTGGGTTTTCAGTCACTGACAGTATGTTTTCAGTTACTGAAAGTGGGTTTTCAGTTACTAATGATGACTTTTCAGTTACTGAAATTGAGTTTTCAGTCACTGACAGTAAGGTTTTAGTTACTGAAAGTGGGTTTTCAGTTACTGATGATGAGTTTTCAGTTACTGACAGTGAGTTTTCAGTCACTGACAATAAGTTTTCAGTTTCTGAAAGTAAATTTTCAGTTACTGACAATGAGTTTTCAGTCACTGACAGTATGTTTTTAGTAACTGAATGTGGGTTTTCAGTTACTGATTATGAGTTTTCAGTTACTGAATGTAAGTTTTCAGTCACTGACAGTAAGTTTTCAGTTACTGAAAGTGGGTTTTCAGTTACTGATGATGAGTTTTCAGTTAATGACAGTGAGTTTTCAGTCACTGACAATAAGTTTTCAGTTTCTGAAAGTGAGTTTTCAGTTACTGGTGATGAGTTTTCAGTCACTGACAGTAACTTTACAGTTACTGAAAGTGGGTTTTCAGTTACTGATGATGAGTTTTCAGTTACTGACAGTTAGTTTTCAGTCACTGACAGTAAGTTTTCAGTAACTGAAACTGAGTTTTCAGTTACTGATGATGAGTTTTCAGTTACTGATGATGACTTTTCAGTTACTGACATTTAGTTTTCAGTCACTGACAGTTAGTTTTCAGTAACTGAAAGTGGGTTTTCAGTTACTGATGATGAGTTTTCAGTTACTGACAGTGAGTTTTCAGTCACTGACATTATGTTTTCAGTTACTGTAAGTGGGTTTTCAGTTACTGATGATGAGTTTTCAGTTACTGACAGTGAGTTTTCATTCACTGATAGTAATTTTTCAGTTACTAAAAGTAGGTTTTCAGTTACTGAAGATGAGTTTTCAGTTATTGACAGTGGGTTTTCAGTCACTGACAGTAAGTTTTCAATTGCTGAAAGTGGGTTTTTAGTTACTGCTGATAAGTTTTCAGTTATTGACAGTGGGTTTTTAGTCACTGACAGTAAGTTTTCAGTTACTGAAAGTGGGTTTTCAGTAAGTGATGATGAGTTTTTAGTTACTGACAGTGAGTTTTCAGTCACTGACAGTAAGTTTTCAGAAACTGAAACTGAGTTTTCAGTTACTTATGATGACTTTTCAGTTACTGATGATGACTTTTCATTTACTGACATTGAGTTTTCAGTCACTGACAGTAAGTTTTCAGTAACTGAAAGTGGGTTTTCAGTTACTGATGAAGAATTTTCAGTTACTGACAGTGAGTTTTCAGTCACTGACAGTAACTTTTCAGTTACTGACAGTAACTTTTCAGTTACTGAAAGTGGGTAGTCAGTAATTGATGATGAATTTTCAGTTACTGACAGTGAGTTTTCAGTCACTGACAGTAACTTTTCAGTTACTGAAAGTGGGTTTTCAGTTACTGATTATGAGTTTTCAGTTATTGACAGTGGGTTTTTAGTCACTGACAGTATGTTTTCAGTTACTGAAAGTGGGTTTTCAGTTACTAATGATGACTTTTCAGTTACTGACATTGAGTTTTCAGTCACTGACAGTAAGTTATTAGTTACTGAAAGTGGGTTTTCAGTTACTGATGATGAGTTTTCAGTTACTGACAGTGAATTTTCAGTCACTGACAATAAGTTTTCAGTTTCTGAAAGTTAGTTTTCAGTTACTGACAATGAGTTTTCAGTCACTGACAGTATGTTTTCAGTTACTGAAAGTGGGTTTTCAGTTACTAATGATGAGTTTTCAGTTACTGACAGTGAATTTTCAGTCACTGACAGTAAGTATTCAGTTACAGAAAGTGGGTTTTCAGTCACAGATAATGTTTTTCAGTAACTAACAGTGAGTTTTCAGTCACTGACAGTAAGTTTTCAGTTACTGAATGTGGGTTTTCAGTTACTGATGATAAGTTTTCAGTTATTGACAGAGGGTTTATAGTCAATGACTGTACATTTTCAGTAACAGACATTGGGGTTTCAGTAACTGACAGTGGGTTTTCAGTCACTGACAGTGAGTTTTCAATTACTGACAGTAAGTTTTCAGTTGGTTTTCAGTTTCTGATGATGAGTTTTCAGTTACTGACAGTGAGTTTTCAGTCACTGAAAGTAAGTTTTTAGTTACTGAAAGTGGGTTTTCAGTAACTGATGATGAGTTTTCAGTTATTGAAAGTGGGTTTATAGTCAATGACTGTGAGTTTTCAGTAACTGACAGTGGGGTTTCAGTTACCGACAGTGGGGATTCAGTTACTGATAGTAAGTTTTCAGTTACTGGAAGTGGGTTTTTAGTTACTGCTGATAAGTTTTCAGTTACTGACAGTTAGTTTTTAGTCACTGACAGTAAGTTTTCAGTTACTGAAAGTGGGTTTTCAGTTACTGATGATGAGTTTTCAGTTATTGACAGTGGGTTTATAGTCAATGACTGTGAGTTTTCATTTACTAACAGTGGGGTTTCAGTTACTGATGATGAGTTTTCAGTTACTTATGATGACTTTTCAGTTACTGACATTGAGTTTTCAGTCACTGACAGTAAGTTTTTAGTTACTGAAAGTGGGTTTTCAGTTACTGACAGTGGGTTTTCAGTTACTGACAATAAGTTTTCAGTTTCTGAAAGTGAGTTTTCAGTTACTGACAATGAGTTTTCAGTCTCTGACAGTATGTTGTCAGTTACTGAAAGTGGGTTTTCAGTTACTAATGATGAGTTTTCAGTTACTGACAGTGAATTTTCAGTCACTGACAGTAAGTTTTCAGTTACTGAAAGTGGGTTTTTAGTTACTGCTGATAAGTTTTCAGTTATTGACAGTGGGTTTTCAGTCACTGACAGTATGTTTTCAGTTACTGAAAGTGGGTTTTCAGTTACTAATAATGACTTTTCAGTTACTGAAATTGAGTTTTCAGTCACTGACAGTAAGTTTTTAGTTACTGAAAGTGGGTTTTCAGTTACTGATGATGAGTTTTCAGTTACTGACAGTGAGTTTTCAGTCACTGACAATAAGTTTTCAGTTTCTGAAAGTAAATTTTCAGTTACTGACAATGAGTTTTCAGTCACTGACAGTATGTTTTTAGTAACTGAATGTGGGTTTTCAGTTACTGATTATGAGTTTTCAGTTACTGAATGTAAGTTTTCAGTCACTGACAGTAAGTTTTCAGTTACTGAAAGTGGGTTATCAGTTACTGATGATGAGTTTGCAGTTACTGACAGTTAGTTTTCAGTCACTAAAAGTAAGTTTTCAGTTACTGAAAGTGGGTTTTCAGTTACTGATGATGAGTTTTCAGTTATTGACAGTGGGTTTATAGTCAATGACTGTGAGTTTTCAGTTATTGACAGTGGGTTTTCAGTCACTGACAGTAAATTTTCAGTTACAGACAGTGGGTTTTCAGTCACAGATAATGTTCTTCAGTAACTAACAGTGAGTTTTCAGTCTCTGACAGTGAGTTTTCAATCACAGACAATGTTTTTCAGTAACTAACAGTGAGTTTTTAGTTTCTGACAGTGAGTTTTCAGTCACTGACAGTAAGTTTCCAGTTACTGAAAGTTGGTTTTCAGTTACTGATGATGTGTTTTCAGTTACTGACTGTGAAATTTCTGTCACTGACAGTAAGTTTTCAGTTACTGAAAGTGGGTTTTCAGTTACTGATGATGAGTTTTCAGTTACTGACAGTGAGTTTTCAGTCACTGACAATAAGTTTTCAGTTTCTGAAAGTGAGTTTTCAGTTACTGGTGATGAGTTTTCAGTTACTGACAGTGAGTTTTCAGTCACTGATGATGAGTTTTCAGTTACTGACAGTTAGTTTTCAGTCACTGACAGTAAGTTTTCAGTAACTGAAAATGAGTTTTCAGTTACTGATGATGAGTTTTCAGTTACTGATGATGACTTTTCAGTTACTGACAGTAAGTTTTTAGTAACTGAAAGTGGGTTTTCAGTTACTGATGATGAGTTTTCAGTTACTGACAGTGAGTTTTCAGTCACTGACAGTATGTTTTCAGTTACTGAAAGTGGGTTTTCAGTTACTGATGATAAGTTTTCAGTTATTGACAGAGGGTTTATAGTCAATGACTGTACATTTTCAGTAACAGACATTGGGGTTTCAGTAACTGACAGTGGGTTTTCAGTCACTGACAGTGAGTTTTCAATTACTGACAGTAAGTTTTCAGTTGGTTTTCAGTTTCTGATGATGAGTTTTCAGTTACTGACAGTGAGTTTTCAGTCACTGAAAGTAAGTTTTTAGTTACTGAAAGTGGGTTTTCAGTAACTGATGATGAGTTTTCAGTTATTGAAAGTGGGTTTATAGTCAATGACTGTGAGTTTTCAGTAACTGACAGTGGGGTTTCAGTTACCGACAGTGGGGATTCAGTTACTGATAGTAAGTTTTCAGTTACTGGAAGTGGGTTTTTAGTTACTGCTGATAAGTTTTCAGTTACTGACAGTTAGTTTTTAGTCACTGACAGTAAGTTTTCAGTTACTGAAAGTGGGTTTTCAGTTACTGATGATGAGTTTTCAGTTATTGACAGTGGGTTTATAGTCAATGACTGTGAGTTTTCATTTACTGACAGTGGGGTTTCAGTTACTGATGATGAGTTTTCAGTTACTTATGATGACTTTTCAGTTACTGACATTGAGTTTTCAGTCACTGACAGTAAGTTTTTAGTTACTGAAAGTGGGTTTTCAGTTACTGATGATGAGTTTTCAGTTACTGACAGTGAGTTTTCAGTTACTGACAATAAGTTTTCAGTTTCTGAAAGTGAGTTTTCAGTTACTGACAATGAGTTTTCAGTCTCTGACAGTATGTTGTCAGTTACTGAAAGTGGGTTTTCAGTTACTAATGATGAGTTTTCAGTTACTGACAGTGAATTTTCAGTCACTGACAGTAAGTTTCCAGTTACTGAAAGTGGGTTTTTAGTTACTGCTGATAAGTTTTCAGTTATTGACAGTGGGTTTTCAGTCACTGACAGTATGTTTTCAGTTACTGAAAGTGGGTTTTCAGTTACTAATGATGACTTTTCAGTTACTGAAATTGAGTTTTCAGTCACTGACAGTAAGTTTTTAGTTACTGAAAGTGGGTTTTCAGTTACTGATGATGAGTTTTCAGTTACTGACAGTGAGTTTTCAGTCACTGACAATAAGTTTTCAGTTTCTGAAAGTAAATTTTCAGTTACTGACAATGAGTTTTCAGTCACTGACAGTATGTTTTTAGTAACTGAATGTGGGTTTTCAGTTACTGATTATGAGTTTTCAGTTACTGAATGTAAGTTTTCAGTCACTGACAGTAAGTTTTCAGTTAATGAAAGTGGGTTTTCAGTTACTGATGATGAGTTTTCAGTTACTGACAGTGAGTTTTCAGTCACTGACAATAAGTTTTCAGTTTCTGAAAGTAAGTTTTCAGTTACTGGTGATGAGTTTTCAGTCACTGACAGTAACTTTACAGTTACTGAAAGTGGGTTTTCAGTTACTGATGATAAGTTTTCAGTTACTGACAGTTAGTTTTCAGTCACTGACAGTAAGTTTTCAGTAACTGAAACTGAGTTTTCAGTTACTGATGATGAGTTTTCAGTTACTGATGATGACTTTTCAGTTACTGACATTTAGTTTTCAGTCACTGACAGTAAGTTTTCAGTAACTGAAAGTGGGTTTTCAGTTACTGATGATGAGTTTTCAGTTACTGACAGTGAGTTTTCAGTCACTGACATTATGTTTTCAGTTACTGTAAGTGGGTTTTCAGTTACTGATGATGAGTTTTCAGTTACTGACAGTGAGTTTTCATTCACTGATAGTAATTTTTCAGTTACTAAAAGTAGGTTTTCAGTTACTGAAGATGAGTTTTCAGTTATTGACAGTGGGTTTTCAGTCACTGACAAAAAGTTTTCAATTACTGAAAGTGGGTTTTTAGTTACTGCTGATAAGTTTTCAGTTATTGACAGTGGGTTTTTAGTCACTGACAGTAAGTTTTCAGTTACTGAAAGTGGGTTTTCAGTAAGTGATGATGAGTTTTTAGTTACTGACAGTGAGTTTTCAGTCACTGACAGTAAGTTTTCAGAAACTGAAACTGAGTTTTCAGTTACTGATGATGACTTTTCAGTTACTGATGATGACTTTTCATTTACTGACATTGAGTTTTCAGTCACTGACAGTAAGTTTTCAGTAACTGAAAGTGGGTTTTCAGTTACTGATGATGAATTTTCAGTTACTGACAGTGAGTTTTCAGTCACTGACAGTAACTTTTCAGTTACTAAAAGTGGGTTTTTAGTTACTGATGATGAGTTTTCAGTTATTGACAGTGAGTTTTCAGTCACTAACAGTAACTTTTCAGTAACTGACAGTAACTTTTCAGTTACTGAAAGTGGGTAGTCAGTAACTGATGATGAATTTTCAGTTACTGACAGTGAGTTTTCAGTCACTGACAGTAACTTTTCAGTTACTGAAAGTGGGTTTTCAGTTACTGATTATGAGTATTCAGTTATTGACAGTGAGTTTTCAGTCACTGACAGTAACTTTTCAGTTACTGAAAGTGGGTAGTCAGTAACTGATGATGAGTTTTCAGTTATTGACAGTGGGTTTTTAGTCACTGACAGTATGTTTTCAGTTACTGAAAGTGGGTTTTCAGTTACTAATGATGACTTTTCAGTTACTGACATTGAGTTTTCAGTCACTGACAGTAAGTTATCAGTTACTGAAAGTGGGTTTTCAGTTACTGATGATGAATTTTCAGTTACTGACAGTGAGTTTTCAGTCACTGACAGTAACTTTTCAGTTACTAAAAGTGGGTTTTTAGTTACTGATGATGAGTTTTCAGTTACTGACAGTGAATTTTCAGTCACTGACAATAAGTTTTCAGTTTCTGAAAGTTAGTTTTCAGTTACTGACAATGAGTTTTCAGTCACTAACAGTATGTTTTCAGTTACTGAAAGTGGGTTTTCAGTTACTAATGATGAGTTTTCAGTTACTGACAGTGAATTTTCAGTCACTGACAGTAAGTATTCAGTTACAGAAAGTGGGTTTTCAGTCACAGATAATGTTTTTCAGTAACTAACAGTGAGTTTTCAGTCACTGACAGTAAGTTTTCAGTTACTGAATGTGGGTTTTCAGTTACTGATTATGAGTTTTCAGTTACTGAAAGTTAGTTTTCAGTCACTGACAGTAAGTTTGCAGTAACTGAAAGTGGGTTTTCAGTTACTGATGATGAGTTTACAGTTACTGATAGTGAGTTTTCAGTCACTGACAATAAGTTTCCAGTTTCTGAAAGTGAGTTTTCAGTTACTGGTGATGATTTTTTAGTTACTGACAGTGAGTTTTCATTCACTGACAGTAACTTTTCAGTTACTGAAAGTGGGTTATCAGTTACTGATGATGAGTTTTCAGTTACTGACAGTTAGTTTTCAGTCACTAAAAGTAAGTTTTCAGTTACTGAAAGTGGGTTTTCAGTTACTGATGATGAGTTTTCAGTTATTGACAGTGGGTTTATAGTCAATGACTGTGAGTTTTCAGTTATTGACAGTGGGTTTTCAGTCACTGACAGTAATTTTTCTGTTACAGACAGTGTGTTTTTAGTCACAGATAATGTTCTTCAGTAACTAACAGTGAGTTTTCAGTCTCTGACAGTGAGTTTTCAATCACAGACAATGTTTTTCAGTAACTAACAGTGAGTTTTTAGTTTCTGACAGTGAGTTTTCAGTCACTGACAGTAAGTTTCCAGTTACTGAAAGTTGGTTTTCAGTTACTGATGATGTGTTTTCAGTTACTGATTGTGAAATTTCTGTCACTGACAGTAAGTTTTCAGTTACTGAAAGTGGGTTTTCAGTTACTGATGATGAGTTTTCAGTTACTGACAGTGAGTTTTCAGTCACTGACAATAAGTTTTCAGTTTCTGAAAGTGAGTTTTCAGTTACTGGTGATGAGTTTTCAGTTACTGACAGTGAGTTTTCAGTCACTGATGATGAGTTTTCAGTTACTGACAGTTAGTTTTCAGTCACTGACAGTAAGTTTTCAGTAACTGAAAATGAGTTTTCAGTTACTGATGATGAGTTTTCAGTTACTGATGACTTTTCAGTTACTGACATTGAGTTTTCAGTCACTGACAGTAAGTTTTTAGTAACTGAAAGTGGGTTTTCAGTTACTGATGATGAGTTTTCAGTTACTGACAGTGAGTTTTCAGTCACTGACAGTATGTTTTCAGTTACTGAAAGTGGGTTTTCAGTTACTGATGATAAGTTTTCAGTTATTGACAGAGGGTTTATAGTCAATGACTGTACATTTTCAGTAACAGACATTGGGGTTTCAGTAACTGACAGTGGGTTTTCAGTCACTGACAGTGAGTTTTCAATTACTGACAGTAAGTTTTCAGTTGGTTTTGAGTTTCTGATGATGAGTTTTCAGTTACTGACAGTGAGTTTTCAGTCACTGAAAGTAAGTTTTTAGTTACTGAAAGTGGGTTTTCAGTAACTGATGATGAGTTTTCAGTTATTGAAAGTGGGTTTATAGTCAATGACTGTGAGTTTTCAGTAACTGACAGTGGGGTTTCAGTTACCGACAGTGGGGATTCAGTTACTGATAGTAAGTTTTCAGTTACTGGAAGTGGGTTTTTAGTTACTGATGATGAGTTTTCAGTTATTGACAGTGGGTTTATAGTCAATGACTGTGAGTTTTCATTAACTGACAGTGGGGTTTCAGTTACTGATGATGAGTTTTCAGTTACTTATGATGACTTTTCAGTTACTGACATTGAGTTTTCAGTCACTGACAGTAAGTTTTTAGTAACTGAAAGTGGGTTTTCAGTTACTGATGATGAGTTTTCAGTTACTGACAGTGAGTTTTCAGTCACTGACAATAAGTTTTCAGTTTCTGAAAGTGGGTTTTCAGTTACTGATGATGAGTTTTCAGTTATTGACAGTGGGTTTATAGTCAATGACTGTGAGTTTTCATTAACTGACAGTGGGGTTTCAGTTACTGATGATGAGTTTTCAGTTACTTATGATGACTTTTCAGTTACTGACATTGAGTTTTCAGTCACTGACAGTAAGTTTTTAGTAACTGAAAGTGGGTTTTCAGTTACTGATGATGAGTTTTCAGTTACTGACAGTGAGTTTTCAGTCACTGACAATAAGTTTTCAGTTTCTGAAAGTGAGTTTTCAGTTACTGACAATGAGTTTTCAGTCTCTGACAGTATGTTGTCAGTTACTGAAAGTGGGTTTTCAGTTACTAATGATGAGTTTTCAGTTACTGACAGTGAATTTTCAGTCACTGACAGTAAGTTTTCAGTTACTGAAAGTGGGTTTTTAGTTACTGCTGATAAGTTTTCAGTTATTGACAGTGGGTTTTCAGTCACTGACAGTATGTTTTCAGTTACTGAAAGTGGGTTTTCAGTTACTAATGATGACTTTTCAGTTACTGAAATTGAGTTTTCAGTCACTGACAGTAAGTTTTTAGTTACTGAAAGTGGGTTTTCAGTTACTGATGATGAGTTTTCAGTTACTGACAGTGAGTTTTCAGTCACTGACAATAAGTTTTCAGTTTCTGAAAGTAAATTTTCAGTTACTGACAATGAGTTTTCAGTCACTGACAGTATGTTTTTAGTAACTGAATGTGGGTTTTCAGTTACTGATTATGAGTTTTCAGTTACTGAATGTAAGTTTTCAGTCACTGACAGTAAGTTTTCAGTTACTGAAAGTGGGTTTTCAGTTACTGATGATGAGTTTTCAGTTAATGACAGTGAGTTTTCAGTCACTGACAATAAGTTTTCAGTTTCTGAAAGTGAGTTTTCAGTTACTGGTGATGAGTTTTCAGTCACTGACAGTAACTTTACAGTTACTGAAAGTGGGTTTTCAGTTACTGATGATGAGTTTTCAGTTACTGACAGTTAGTTTTCAGTCACTGACAGTAAGTTTTCAGTAACTGAAACTGAGTTTTCAGTTACTGATGATGAGTTTTCAGTTACTGATGATGACTTTTCAGTTACTGACATTTAGTTTTCAGTCACTGACAGTTAGTTTTCAGTAACTGAAAGTGGGTTTTCAGTTACTGATGATGAGTTTTCAGTTACTGACAGTGAGTTTTCAGTCACTGACATTATGTTTTCAGTTACTGTAAGTGGGTTTTCAGTTACTGATGATGAGTTTTCAGTTACTGACAGTGAGTTTTCATTCACTGATAGTAATTTTTCAGTTACTAAAAGTAGGTTTTCAGTTACTGGAGATGAGTTTTCAGTTATTGACAGTGGGTTTTCAGTCACTGACAGTAAGTTTTCAATTGCTGAAAGTGGGTTTTTAGTTACTGCTGATAAGTTTTCAGTTATTGACAGTGGGTTTTTAGTCACTGACAGTAAGTTTTCAGTTACTGAAAGTGGGTTTTCAGTAAGTGATGATGAGTTTTTAGTTACTGACAGTGAGTTTTCAGTCACTGACAGTAAGTTTTCAGAAACTGAAACTGAGTTTTCAGTTACTGATGATGACTTTTCAGTTACTGATGATGACTTTTCATTTACTGACATTGAGTTTTCAGTCACTGACAGTAAGTTTTCAGTAACTGAAAGTGGGTTTTCAGTTACTGATGAAGAATTTTCAGTTACTGACAGTGAGTTTTCAGTCACTGACAGTAACTTTTCAGTTACTGAAAGTTGGTTTTCAGTTACTGATTATGAGTTTTCAGTTACTAACAGTGAGTTTTCATTCACTGACAGTAAGTATTCAGTTACTAAAAGTGGGTTTTTAGTTACTGATGATGAGTTTTCAGTTATTGACAGTGAGTTTTCAGTCACTGACAGTAACTTTTCAGTTACTGACAGTAACTTTTCAGTTACTGAAAGTGGGTAGTCAGTAACTGATGATGAGTTTTCAGTTATTGACAGTGAGTTTATAGTCAATGACTGTGAGTATTCAGTTACTGACAGTGGGGTTTCAGTTACTGACAGTGGGGTTTCAGTCACTGACAGTGAGTTTTCAGTTACTGACTGTGTGTTTTCAGTCACTCACAGTGAGTTTTCAGTTACCGAAAGTGGGTTCTCAGTTTCTGATGATGAGTTTTCAGTTACTGACAGTGAGTTTTCAGTCACTGAAAGTGGGTTTTCAGTTACTGATGATGAGTTTTCAGTTACTGACAGTGAGTTTTCAGTCACTGACAATAAGTTTTCAGTTTCTGAAAGTGAGTTTTCAGTTACTGACAATGAGTTTTCAGTCTCTGACAGTATGTTTTCAGTTACTGAAAGTGGGTTTTCAGTTACTAATGATGAGTTTTCAGTTATTGACAGTGGGTTTTTAGTCACTGACAGTATGTTTTCATTTACTGAAAGTGGGTTTTCAGTTACTAATGATGACTTTTCAGTTACTGACAGTGAATATTCAGTCACTGACAGAAAGTTTTCCTTTACTGAAAGTGGGTTTTCAGTTACTAATGATGAGTTTTCAGTTACTGACAGTGAATTTTCAGTCACTGATGATGAGTTTTCAGTTACTGATGATGACTTTTCAGTTACTGACATTTAGTTTTCAGTCACTGACAGTAAGTTTTCAGTAACTGAAAGTGGGTTTTCAGTTACTGATGATGAGTTTTCAGTTACTGACAGTGAGTTTTCAGTCACTGACAGTATGTTTTCAGTTAATGTTAGTGGGTTTTCAGTTACTGATGATGAGTTTTCAGTTACTGACAGTGAGTTTTCATTCACTGATAGTAAGTTTTTAGTTACTAAAAGTGGGTTTTCAGTTACTGAAGATGAGTTTTCAGTTATTGACAGTGGGTTTTCAGTCACTGACAGTAAGTTTTCAATTACTGAAAGTGGGTTTTTAGTTACTGCTGATAAGTTTTTAGTTATTGACAGTGGGTTTTTAGTCACTGACAGTTAGTTTTCAGTTACTGAAAGTGGGTTTTCAGTAAGTGATGATGAGTTTTCAGTTACTGACAGTGAGTTTTCAGTCACTGAAAGTGGGTTTTCAGTTACTGATGATGAGTTTTCAGTTACTGACAGTGAGTTTTCAGTCACTGACAATAAGTTTTCAGTTTCTGAAAGTGAGTTTTCAGTTACTGACAATGAGTTTTCAGTCTCTGACAGTATGTTTTCAGTTACTGAAAGTGGGTTTTCAGTTACTAATGATGAGTTTTCAGTTATTGACAGTGGGTTTTTAGTCACTGACAGTATGTTTTCATTTACTGAAAGTGGGTTTTCAGTTACTAATGATGACTTTTCAGTTACTGACAGTGAATATTCAGTCACTGACAGTAAGTTTTCCTTTACTGAAAGTGGGTTTTCAGTTACTAATGATGAGTTTTCAGTTACTGACAGTGAATTTTCAGTCACTGACAGTAAGTTTTCAGTTACTGAAAGTGGGTTTTCAGTTACTAATGATGACTTTTCAGTTACTGACATTGAGTTTTCAGTCACTGACAGTAAGTTTTCAGTAACTGAAACTGAGTTTTCAGTTACTGATGATGAGTTTTCAGTTACTGATGATGACTTTTCAGTTACTGACATTTAGTTTTCAGTCACTGACAGTAAGTTTTCAATAACTGAAAGTGGGTTTTCAGTTACTGATGATGAGTTTTCAGTTACTGACAGTGAGTTTTCAGTTACTGACAGTATGTTTTCAGTTACTGTTAGTGGGTTTTCAGTTACTGATGATGAGTTTTCAGTTACTGACAGTGAGTTTTCATTCACTGATAGTAAGTTTTTAGTTACTAAAAGTGGGTTTTCAGTTACTGAAGATGAGTTTTCAGTTATTGACAGTGGGTTTTCAGTCACTGACAGTAAGTTTTCAATTACTGAAAGTGGGTTTTTAGTTACTGCTGATAAGTTTTTAGTTATTGACAGTGGGTTTTTAGTCACTGACAGTAAGTTTTCAGTTACTGAAAGTGGGTTTTCAGTAAGTGATGATGAGTTTTTAGTTACTGACAGTGAGTTTTTAGTCACTGACAGTAAGTTTTCAGAAACTGAAACTGAGTTTTCAGTTACTGATGATGACTTTTCAGTTACTGATGATGACTTTTCATTTACTGACATTGAGTTTTCAGTCACTGACAGTAAGTTTTCAGTAACTGAAAGTGGGTTTTCAGTTACTGATGATGAATTTTCAGTTACTGACAGTGAGTTTTCAGTCACTGACAGTAACTTTTCAGTTACCGAAAGTGGGTTTTCAGTTACTGATTATGAGTTTTCAGTTACTAACAGTGAGTTTTCATTCACTGACAGTAAGTATTCAGTTACTAAAAGTGGGTTTTTAGTTACTGATGATGGGTTTTCAGTTATTGACAGTGAGTTTTCAGTCACTGACAGTAACTTTTCAGTTACTGACAGTAACTTTTCAGTTACTGAAAGTGGGTAGTCAGTAACTGATGATGAGTTTTCAGTTATTGACAGTGAGTTTATAGTCAATGACTGTGAGTATTCAGTTACTGACAGTGGGGTTTCAGTTACTGACAGTGGGGTTTCAGTCACTGACAGTGAGTTTTCAGTTACTGACTGTGTGTTTTCAGTCACTCACAGTGAGTTTTCAGTTACCGAAAGTGGGTTCTCAGTTTCTGATGATGAGTTTTCAGTTACTGACAGTGAGTTTTGAGTCACTGAAAGTGGGTTTTCAGTTACTGATGATGAGTTTTCAGTTACTGACAGTGAGTTTTCAGTCACTGACAATAAGTTTTCAGTTTCTGAAAGTGAGTTTTCAGTTACTGACAATGAGTTTTCAGTCTCTGACAGTATGTTTTCAGTTACTGAAAGTGGGTTTTCAGTTACTATTGATGAGTTTTCAGTTATTGACAGTGGGTTTTTAGTCACTGACAGTATGTTTTCATTTACTGAAAGTGGGTTTTCAGTTACTAATGATGACTTTTCAGTTACTGACAGTGAATATTCAGTCACTGACAGTAAGTTTTCCTTTACTGAAAGTGGGTTTTCAGTTACTAATGATGAGTTTTCAGTTACTGACAGTGAATTTTCAGTCACTGACAGTAAGTTTTCAGTTACTGAAAGTGGGTTTTCAGTTACTAATGATGACTTTTCAGTTACTGACATTGAGTTTTCAGTCACTGACAGTAAGTTTTTAGTTACTGAAAGTGGGTTTTCAGTAACTGATGATGAGTTTTCAGTTACTGACAGTGAGTTTTCAGTTTCTGAAAGTTAGTTTTCAGTTACTGACAATGAGTTTTCAGTCACTGACAGTATGTTTTCAGTTACTGAAAGTGGGTTTTCAGTTACTAATGATGAGTTTTCAGTTACTGACAGTGAATTTTCAGTCACTGACAGTAAGTTTTCAGTTACAGAAAGTGGGTTTTCAGTCACAGATAATGTTTTTCAGTAACTAACAGTGAGTTTTCAGTCACTGACAGTAAGTTTTCAGTTACTGATGATGAGTTTTCAGTTACTGATAGTGAGTTTTCAGTCACTGACAATAAGTTTCCAGTTTCTGAAAGTGAGTTTTCAGTTACTGGTGATGAGTTTTCAGTTACTGACAGTGAGTTTTCATTCACTGACAGTAACTTTTCAGTTACTGAAAGTGGGTTTTCAGTTACTGATGATGAGTTTTCAGTTACTGACAGTTAGTTTTCAGTCACTAAAAGTAAGTTTTCAGTTACTGAAAGTGGGTTTTCAGTTACTGATGATGAGTTTTCAGTTATTGACAGTGGGTTTATAGTCAATGACTGTGAGTTTTCAGTTATTGACAGTGGGTTTTCAGTCACTGACAGTAAATATTCAGTTACAGACAGTGGGTTTTCAGTCACAGATAATGTTCTTCAGTAACTAACAGTGAGTTTTCAGTCTCTGACAGTGAGTTTTCAATCACAGACAATGTTTTTCAGTAACTAACAGTGAGTTTTTAGTTTCTGACAGTGGGTTTTCAGTCACTGACGATGAGTTTTCAGTTACTGACAGTGAGTTTTCAGTCACTGACTGTAGGTGTTTGTAAAAATATTAATAAAAGTTAGTCTGAGCTCGACCTTGTTGTTTGAATAACGTGCCCTCTCCATACATAATAAACATGGCGCAGACGGTATCGAATTAGTACGTCGAATATAATATAACTAAGCGATAAACTAGGTTTGTGACAAACGAGTGTAGTGAATAAAATAAATACGTGCAAGAATAACAAAGTAGTAAATTGACAATGGAGAGTGTACTACAACCACCATTGCCGTTTAATTTCGAAAATAATTTGGTGAATGTTACATCTGGTAATTTATGCAGTGAGTGGGTAAAATGGAAGAAATCTTTTATGATCTACTATGAAGCGTGCGAGTTATCGAAAAAGGATGCGAAGGTTCAAATTAACATACTGTTGCACGTAATTGGAGATAAGTGTCGAGAGGTCTATGATCAATTTACCGGCGAATTTAAAAGTTTTAAAGATTTGTTGCTGAGTTTTGATGCTTTCTTTATACCGAAGAAAAATTTGGCAGTGGAAAGACAAAAATTTTTCAAGAGAGACCAGAAGGAATTTGAGTCTATCGAGCAGTATGCTTACGAATTAAGTAAAATAGCATCTAAATGCGAATTCCAGACTTTACAAGATGACCTTGTCTGCAGTAGGTTGATTTGCGGTATTCAGGATATGGCACTAGCGGAGAGATTATTAAGGGAACCAGAGATTACCCTCAGAAAAGCTGTCGAAATTTGTAAGTTAGCCGAAATGTCGCGTATGCAGGCACACTGACAGTAAGTTTTCAGAAACTGAAACTGAGTTTTCAGTTACTGATGATGACTTTTCAGTTACTGATGATGACTTTTCATTTACTGACATTAAGTTTTCAGTCACTGACAGTAAGTTTTCAGTAACTGAAAGTGGGTTTTCAGTTACTGATGATGAATTTTCAGTTACTGACAGTGAGTTTTCAGTCACTGACAGTAACTTTTCAGTTACTGAAAGTGGGTTTTCAGTTACTGATTATGAGTTTTCAGTTACTAACAGTGAGTTTTAATTCACTGACAGTAAGTATTCAGTTACTAAAAGTGGGTTTTTAGTTACTGATGATGAGTTTTCAGTTATTGACAGTGAGTTTTCAGTCACTAACAGTAACTTTTCAGTTACTGACAGTAACTTTTCAGTTACTGAAAGTGGGTAGTCAGTAATTGATGATGAATTTTCAGTTACTGACAGTGAGTTTTCAGTCACTGACAGTAACTTTTCAGTTACTGAAAGTGGGTTTTCAGTTACTGATTATGAGTTTTCAGTTATTGACAGTGGGTTTTTAGTCACTGACAGTATTTTTTCAGTTACTGAAAGTGGGTTTTCAGTTACTAATGATGACTTTTCAGTTACTGACATTGAGTTTTCAGTCACTGACAGTAAGTTATTAGTTACTGAAAGTGGGTTTTCAGTTACTGATGATGAGTTTTCAGTTACTGACAGTGAATTTTCAGTCACTGACAATAAGTTTTCAGTTTCTGAAAGTTAGTTTTCAGTTACTGACAATGAGTTTTCAGTCACTGACAGTATGTTTTCAGTTACTGAAAGTGGGTTTTCAGTTACTAATGATGAGTTTTCAGTTACTGACAGTGAATTTTCAGTCACTGACAGTAAGTATTCAGTTACAGAAAGTGGGTTTTCAGTCACAGATAATGTTTTTCAGTAACTAACAGTGAGTTTTCAGTCACTGACAGTAAGTTTTCAGTTACTGAATGTGGGTTTTCAGTTACTGATGATAAGTTTTCAGTTATTGACAGAGGGTTTATAGTCAATGACTGTACATTTTCAGTAACAGACATTGGGGTTTCAGTAACTGACAGTGGGTTTTCAGTCACTGACAGTGAGTTTTCAATTACTGACAGTAAGTTTTCAGTTGGTTTTCAGTTTCTGATGATGAGTTTTCAGTTACTGACAGTGAGTTTTCAGTCACTGAAAGTAAGTTTTTAGTTACTGAAAGTGGGTTTTCAGTAACTGATGATGAGTTTTCAGTTATTGAAAGTGGGTTTATAGTCAATGACTGTGAGTTTTCAGTAACTGACAGTGGGGTTTCAGTTACCGACAGTGGGGATTCAGTTACTGATAGTAAGTTTTCAGTTACTGGAAGTGGGTTTTTAGTTACTGCTGATAAGTTTTCAGTTACTGACAGTTAGTTTTTAGTCACTGACAGTAAGTTTTCAGTTACTGAAAGTGGGTTTTCAGTTACTGATGATGAGTTTTCAGTTATTGACAGTGGGTTTATAGTCAATGACTGTGAGTTTTCATTTACTGACAGTGGGGTTTCAGTTACTGATGATGAGTTTTCAGTTACTTATGATGACTTTTCAGTTACTGACATTGAGTTTTCAGTCACTGACAGTAAGTTTTTAGTTACTGAAAGTGGGTTTTCAGTTACTGATGATGAGTTTTCAGTTACTGACAGTGAGTTTTCAGTTACTGACAATAAGTTTTCAGTTTCTGAAAGTGAGTTTTCAGTTACTGACAATGAGTTTTCAGTCTCTGACAGTATGTTGTCAGTTACTGAAAGTGGGTTTTCAGTTACTAATGATGAGTTTTCAGTTACTGACAGTGAATTTTCAGTCACTGACAGTAAGTTTTCAGTTACTGAAAGTGGGTTTTTAGTTACTGCTGATAAGTTTTCAGTTATTGACAGTGGGTTTTCAGTCACTGACAGTATGTTTTCAGTTACTGAAAGTGGGTTTTCAGTTACTAATAATGACTTTTCAGTTACTGAAATTGAGTTTTCAGTCACTGACAGTAAGTTTTTAGTTACTGAAAGTGGGTTTTCAGTTACTGATGATGAGTTTTCAGTTACTGACAGTGAGTTTTCAGTCACTGACAATAAGTTTTCAGTTTCTGAAAGTAAATTTTCAGTTACTGACAATGAGTTTTCAGTCACTGACAGTATGTTTTTAGTAACTGAATGTGGGTTTTCAGTTACTGATTATGAGTTTTCAGTTACTGAATGTAAGTTTTCAGTCACTGACAGTAAGTTTTCAGTTACTGAAAGTGGGTTATCAGTTACTGATGATGAGTTTTCAGTTACTGACAGTTAGTTTTCATTTACTAAAAGTAAGTTTTCAGTTACTGAAAGTGGGTTTTCAGTTACTGATGATGAGTTTTCAGTTATTGACAGTGGGTTTATAGTCAATGACTGTGAGTTTTCAGTTATTGACAGTGGGTTTTCAGTCACTGACAGTAAATTTTCAGTTACAGACAGTGGGTTTTCAGTCACAGATAATGTTCTTCAGTAACTAACAGTGAGTTTTCAGTCTCTGACAGTGAGTTTTCAATCACAGACAATGTTTTTCAGTAACTAACAGTGAGTTTTTAGTTTCTGACAGTGAGTTTTCAGTCACTGACAGTAAGTTTCCAGTTACTGAAAGTTGGTTTTCAGTTACTGATGATGTGTTTTCAGTTACTGACTGTGAAATTTCTGTCACTGACAGTAAGTTTTCAGTTACTGAAAGTGGGTTTTCAGTTACTGATGATGAGTTTTCAGTTACTGACAGTGAGTTTTCAGTCACTGACAATAAGTTTTCAGTTTCTGAAAGTGAGTTTTCAGTTACTGGTGATGAGTTTTCAGTTACTGACAGTGAGTTTTCAGTCACTGATGATGAGTTTTCAGTTACTGACAGTTAGTTTTCAGTCACTGACAGTAAGTTTTCAGTAACTGAAAATGAGTTTTCAGTTACTGATGATGAGTTTGCAGTTACTGATGATGACTTTTCAGTTACTGACAGTAAGTTTTTAGTAACTGAAAGTGGGTTTTCAGTTACTGATGATGAGTTTTCAGTTACTGACAGTGAGTTTTCAGTCACTGACAGTATGTTTTCAGTTACTGAAAGTGGGTTTTCAGTTACTGATGATAAGTTTTCAGTTATTGACAGAGGGTTTATAGTCAATGACTGTACATTTTCAGTAACAGACATTGGGGTTTCAGTAACTGACAGTGGGTTTTCAGTCACTGACAGTGAGTTTTCAATTACTGACAGTAAGTTTTCAGTTGGTTTTCAGTTTCTGATGATGAGTTTTCAGTTACTGACAGTGAGTTTTCAGTCACTGAAAGTAAGTTTTTAGTTACTGAAAGTGGGTTTTCAGTAACTGATGATGAGTTTTCAGTTATTGAAAGTGGTTTTATAGTCAATGACTGTGAGTTTTCAGTAACTGACAGTGGGGTTTCAGTTACCGACAGTGGGGATTCAGTTACTGATAGTAAGTTTTCAGTTACTGGAAGTGGGTTTTTAGGGACTGCTGATAAGTTTTCAGTTACTGACAGTTAGTTTTTAGTCACTGACAGTAAGTTTTCAGTTACTGAAAGTGGGTTTTCAGTTACTGATGATGAGTTTTCAGTTATTGACAGTGGGTTTATAGTCAATGACTGTGAGTTTTCATTTACTGACAGTGGGGTTTCAGTTACTGATGATGAGTTTTCAGTTACTTATGATGACTTTTCAGTTACTGACATTGAGTTTTCAGTCACTGACAGTAAGTTTTTAGTTACTGAAAGTGGGTTTTCAGTTACTGATGATGAGTTTTCAGTTACTGACAGTGAGTTTTCAGTTACTGACAATAAGTTTTCAGTTTCTGAAAGTGAGTTTTCAGTTACTGACAATGAGTTTTCAGTCTCTGACAGTATGTTGTCAGTTACTGAAAGTGGGTTTTCAGTTACTAATGATGAGTTTTCAGTTACTGACAGTGAATTTTCAGTCACTGACAGTAAGTTTCCAGTTACTGAAAGTGGGTTTTTAGTTACTGCTGATAAGTTTTCAGTTATTGACAGTGGGTTTTCAGTCACTGACAGTATGTTTTCAGTTACTGAAAGTGGGTTTTCAGTTACTAATGATGAGTTTTCAGTTACTGACAGTGAATTTTCAGTCACTGACAGTAAGTATTCAGTTACAGAAAGTGGGTTTTCAGTCACAGATAATGTTTTTCAGTAACTAACAGTGAGTTTTCAGTCACTGACAGTAAGTTTTCAGTTACTGAATGTGGGTTTTCAGTTACTGATGATAAGTTTTCAGTTATTGACAGAGGGTTTATAGTCAATGACTGTACATTTTCAGTAACAGACATTGGGGTTTCAGTAACTGACAGTGGGTTTTCAGTCACTGACAGTGAGTTTTCAATTACTGACAGTAAGTTTTCAGTTGGTTTTCAGTTTCTGATGATGAGTTTTCAGTTACTGACAGTGAGTTTTCAGTCACTGAAAGTAAGTTTTTAGTTACTGAAAGTGGGTTTTCAGTAACTGATGATGAGTTTTCAGTTATTGAAAGTGGGTTTATAGTCAATGACTGTGAGTTTTCAGTAACTGACAGTGGGGTTTCAGTTACCGACAGTGGGGATTCAGTTACTGATAGTAAGTTTTCAGTTACTGGAAGTGGGTTTTTAGTTACTGCTGATAAGTTTTCAGTTACTGACAGTTAGTTTTTAGTCACTGACAGTAAGTTTTCAGTTACTGAAAGTGGGTTTTCAGTTACTGATGATGAGTTTTCAGTTATTGACAGTGGGTTTATAGTCAATGACTGTGAGTTTTCATTAACTGACAGTGGGGTTTCAGTTACTGATGATGAGTTTTCAGTTACTTATGATGACTTTTCAGTTACTGACATTGAGTTTTCAGTCACTGACAGTAAGTTTTTAGTTACTGAAAGTGGGTTTTCAGTTACTGATGATGAGTTTTCAGTTACTGACAGTGAGTTTTCAGTTACTGACAATAAGTTTTCAGTTTCTGAAAGTGAGTTTTCAGTTACTGACAATGAGTTTTCAGTCTCTGACAGTATGTTGTCAGTTACTGAAAGTGGGTTTTCAGTTACTAATGATGAGTTTTCAGTTACTGACAGTGAATTTTCAGTCACTGACAGTAAGTTTTCAGTTACTGAAAGTGGGTTTTTAGTTACTGCTGATAAGTTTTCAGTTATTGACAGTGGGTTTTCAGTCACTGACAGTATGTTTTCAGTTACTGAAAGTGGGTTTTCAGTTACTAATAATGACTTTTCAGTTACTGAAATTGAGTTTTCAGTCACTGACAGTAAGTTTTTAGTTACTGAAAGTGGGTTTTCAGTTACTGATGATGAGTTTTCAGTTACTGACAGTGAGTTTTCAGTCACTGACAATAAGTTTTCAGTTTCTGAAAGTAAATTTTCAGTTACTGACAATGAGTTTTCAGTCACTGACAGTATGTTTTTAGTAACTGAATGTGGGTTTTCAGTTACTGATTATGAGTTTTCAGTTACTGAATGTAAGTTTTCAGTCACTGACAGTAAGTTTTCAGTTACTGAAAGTGGGTTATCAGTTACTGATGATGAGTTTTCAGTTACTGACAGTTAGTTTTCAGTCACTAAAAGTAAGTTTTCAGTTACTGAAAGTGGGTTTTCAGTTACTGATGATGAGTTTTCAGTTATTGACAGTGGGTTTATAGTCAATGACTGTGAGTTTTCAGTTATTGACAGTGGGTTTTCAGTCACTGACAGTAAATTTTCAGTTACAGACAGTGGGTTTTCAGTCACAGATAATGTTCTTCAGTAACTAACAGTGAGTTTTCAGTCTCTGACAGTGAGTTTTCAATCACAGACAATGTTTTTCAGTAACTAACAGTGAGTTTTTAGTTTCTGACAGTGAGTTTTCAGTCACTGACAGTAAGTTTCCAGTTACTGAAAGTTGGTTTTCAGTTACTGATGATGTGTTTTCAGTTACTGACTGTGAAATTTCTGTCACTGACAGTAAGTTTTCAGTTACTGAAAGTGGGTTTTCAGTTACTGATGATGAGTTTTCAGTTACTGACAGTGAGTTTTCAGTCACTGACAATAAGTTTTCAGTTTCTGAAAGTGAGTTTTCAGTTACTGGTGATGAGTTTTCAGTTACTGACAGTGAGTTTTCAGTCACTGATGATGAGTTTTCAGTTACTGACAGTTAGTTTTCAGTCACTGACAGTAAGTTTTCAGTAACTGAAAATGAGTTTTCAGTTACTGATGATGAGTTTTCAGTTACTGTTGATGACTTTTCAGTTACTGACAGTAAGTTTTTAGTAACTGAAAGTGGGTTTTCAGTTACTGATGATGAGTTTTCAGTTACTGACAGTGAGTTTTCAGTCACTGACAGTATGTTTTCAGTTACTGAAAGTGG
The DNA here is from genome assembly GCA_949820665.1 of Scrobipalpa costella. Lineage (NCBI taxonomy): Eukaryota > Metazoa > Arthropoda > Insecta > Lepidoptera > Gelechiidae > Scrobipalpa > Scrobipalpa costella. The sequence goes on along the minus strand of OX463321.1, from coordinate 10,265,079 downwards.
GTTTTCAGTTACTGATGATAAGTTTTCAGTTATTGACAGAGGGTTTATAGTCAATGACTGTACATTTTCAGTAACAGACATTGGGGTTTCAGTAACTGACAGTGGGTTTTCAGTCACTGACAGTGAGTTTTCAATTACTGACAGTAAGTTTTCAGTTGGTTTTCAGTTTCTGATGATGAGTTTTCAGTTACTGACAGTGAGTTTTCAGTCACTGAAAGTAAGTTTTTAGTTACTGAAAGTGGGTTTTCAGTAACTGATGATGAGTTTTCAGTTATTGAAAGTGGTTTTATAGTCAATGACTGTGAGTTTTCAGTAACTGACAGTGGGGTTTCAGTTACCGACAGTGGGGATTCAGTTACTGATAGTAAGTTTTCAGTTACTGGAAGTGGGTTTTTAGTTACTGCTGATAAGTTTTCAGTTACTGACAGTTAGTTTTTAGTCACTGACAGTAAGTTTTCAGTTACTGAAAGTGGGTTTTCAGTTACTGATGATGAGTTTTCAGTTATTGACAGTGGGTTTATAGTCAATGACTGTGAGTTTTCATTTACTGACAGTGGGGTTTCAGTTACTGATGATGAGTTTTCAGTTACTTATGATGACTTTTCAGTTACTGACATTGAGTTTTCAGTCACTGACAGTAAGTTTTTAGTTACTGAAAGTGGGTTTTCAGTTACTGATGATGAGTTTTCAGTTACTGACAGTGAGTTTTCAGTTACTGACAATAAGTTTTCAGTTTCTGAAAGTGAGTTTTCAGTTACTGACAATGAGTTTTCAGTCTCTGACAGTATGTTGTCAGTTACTGAAAGTGGGTTTTCAGTTACTAATGATGAGTTTTCAGTTACTGACAGTGAATTTTCAGTCACTGACAGTAAGTTTCCAGTTACTGAAAGTGGGTTTTTAGTTACTGCTGATAAGTTTTCAGTTATTGACAGTGGGTTTTCAGTCACTGACAGTATGTTTTCAGTTACTGAAAGTGGGTTTTCAGTTACTAATGATAACTTTTCAGTTACTGAAATTGAGTTTTCAGTCACTGACAGAAAGTTTTTAGTTACTGAAAGTGGGTTTTCAGTTACTGATGATGAGTTTTCAGTTACTGACAGTGAGTTTTCAGTCACTGACAATAAGTTTTCAGTTTCTGAAAGTAAATTTTCAGTTACTGACAATGAGTTTTCAGTCACTGACAGTATGTTTTTAGTAACTGAATGTGGGTTTTCAGTTACTGATTATGAGTTTTCAGTTACTGAATGTAAGTTTTCAGTCACTGACAGTAAGTTTTCAGTTAATGAAAGTGGGTTTTCAGTTACTGATGATGAGTTTTCAGTTACTGACAGTGAGTTTTCAGTCACTGACAATAAGTTTTCAGTTTCTGAAAGTGAGTTTTCAGTTACTGGTGATGAGTTTTCAGTCACTGACAGTAACTTTACAGTTACTGAAAGTGGGTTTTCAGTTACTGATGATAAGTTTTCAGTTACTGACAGTTAGTTTTCAGTCACTGACAGTAAGTTTTCAGTAACTGAAACTGAGTTTTCAGTTACTGATGATGAGTTTTCAGTTACTGATGATGACTTTTCAGTTACTGACATTTAGTTTTCAGTCACTGACAGTAAGTTTTCAGTAACTGAAAGTGGGTTTTCAGTTACTGATGATGAGTTTTCAGTTACTGACAGTGAGTTTTCAGTCACTGACATTATGTTTTCAGTTACTGTAAGTGGGTTTTCAGTTACTGATGATGAGTTTTCAGTTACTGACAGTGAGTTTTCATTCACTGATAGTAATTTTTCAGTTACTAAAAGAAGGTTTTCAGTTACTGAAGATGAGTTTTCAGTTATTGACAGTGGGTTTTCAGTCACTGACAAAAAGTTTTCAATTACTGAAAGTGGGTTTTTAGTTACTGCTGATAAGTTTTCAGTTATTGACAGTGGGTTTTTAGTCACTGACAGTAAGTTTTCAGTTACTGAAAGTGGGTTTTCAGTAAGTGATGATGAGTTTTTAGTTACTGACAGTGAGTTTTCAGTCACTGACAGTAAGTTTTCAGAAACTGAAACTGAGTTTTCAGTTACTGATGATGACTTTTCAGTTACTGATGATGACTTTTCATTTACTGACATTGAGTTTTCAGTCACTGACAGTAAGTTTTCAGTAACTGAAAGTGGGTTTTCAGTTACTGATGATGAATTTTCAGTTACTGACAGTGAGTTTTCAGTCACTGACAGTAACTTTTCAGTTACTAAAAGTGGGTTTTTAGTTACTGATGATGAGTTTTCAGTTATTGACAGTGAGTTTTCAGTCACTAACAGTAACTTTTCAGTAACTGACAGTAACTTTTCAGTTACTGAAAGTGGGTAGTCAGTAACTGATGATGAATTTTCAGTTACTGACAGTGAGTTTTCAGTCACTGACAGTAACTTTTCAGTTACTGAAAGTGGGTTTTCAGTTACTGATTATGAGTTTTCAGTTATTGACAGTGAGTTTTCAGTCACTGACAGTAACTTTTCAGTTACTGAAAGTGGGTAGTCAGTAACTGATGATGAGTTTTCAGTTATTGACAGTGGGTTTTTAGTCACTGACAGTATGTTTTCAGTTACTGAAAGTGGGTTTTCAGTTACTAATGATGACTTTTCAGTTACTGACATTGAGTTTTCAGTCACTGACAGTAAGTTATTAGTTACTGAAAGTGGGTTTTCAGTTACTGATGATGAATTTTCAGTTACTGACAGTGAGTTTTCAGTCACTGACAGTAACTTTTCAGTTACTAAAAGTGGGTTTTTAGTTACTGATGATGAGTTTTCAGTTACTGACAGTGAATTTTCAGACACTGACAATAAGTTTTCAGTTTCTGAAAGTTAGTTTTCAGTTACTGACAATGAGTTTTCAGTCACTAACAGTATGTTTTCAGTTACTGAAAGTGGGTTTTCAGTTACTAATGATGAGTTTTCAGTTACTGACAGTGAATTTTCAGTCACTGACAGTAAGTATTCAGTTACAGAAAGTGGGTTTTCAGTCACAGATAATGTTTTTCAGTAACTAACAGTGAGTTTTCAGTCACTGACAGTAAGTTTTCAGTTACTGAATGTGGGTTTTCAGTTACTGATTATGAGTTTTCAGTTACTGAAAGTTAGTTTTCAGTCACTGACAGTAAGTTTGCAGTAACTGAAAGTGGGTTTTCAGTTACTGATGATGAGTTTACAGTTACTGATAGTGAGTTTTCAGTCACTGACAATAAGTTTCCAGTTTCTGAAAGTGAGTTTTCAGTTACTGGTGATGATTTTTTAGTTACTGACAGTGAGTTTTCATTCACTGACAGTAACTTTTCAGTTACTGAAAGTGGGTTATCAGTTACTGATGATGAGTTTTCAGTTACTGACAGTTAGTTTTCAGTCACTAAAAGTAAGTTTTCAGTTACTGAAAGTGGGTTTTCAGTTACTGATGATGAGTTTTCAGTTATTGACAGTGGGTTTATAGTCAATGACTGTGAGTTTTCAGTTATTGACAGTGGGTTTTCAGTCACTGACAGTAAATTTTCTGTTACAGACAGTGTGTTTTTAGTCACAGATAATGTTCTTCAGTAACTAACAGTGAGTTTTCAGTCTCTGACAGTGAGTTTTCAATCACAGACAATGTTTTTCAGTAACTAACAGTGAGTTTTTAGTTTCTGACAGTGAGTTTTCAGTCACTGACAGTAAGTTTCCAGTTACTGAAAGTTGGTTTTCAGTTACTGATGATGTGTTTTCAGTTACTGATTGTGAAATTTCTGTCACTGACAGTAAGTTTTCAGTTACTGAAAGTGGGTTTTCAGTTACTGATGATGAGTTTTCAGTTACTGACAGTGAGTTTTCAGTCACTGACAATAAGTTTTCAGTTTCTGAAAGTGAGTTTTCAGTTACTGGTGATGAGTTTTCAGTTACTGACAGTGAGTTTTCAGTCACTGATGATGAGTTTTCAGTTACTGACAGTTAGTTTTCAGTCACTGACAGTAAGTTTTCAGTAACTGAAAATGAGTTTTCAGTTACTGATGATGAGTTTTCAGTTACTGATGACTTTTCAGTTACTGACATTGAGTTTTCAGTCACTGACAGTAAGTTTTTAGTAACTGAAAGTGGGTTTTCAGTTACTGATGATGAGTTTTCAGTTACTGACAGTGAGTTTTCAGTCACTGACAGTATGTTTTCAGTTACTGAAAGTGGGTTTTCAGTTACTGATGATAAGTTTTCAGTTATTGACAGAGGGTTTATAGTCAATGACTGTACATTTTCAGTAACAGACATTGGGGTTTCAGTAACTGACAGTGGGTTTTCAGTCACTGACAGTGAGTTTTCAATTACTGACAGTAAGTTTTCAGTTGGTTTTCAGTTTCTGATGATGAGTTTTCAGTTACTGACAGTGAGTTTTCAGTCACTGAAAGTAAGTTTTTAGTTACTGAAAGTGGGTTTTCAGTAACTGATGATGAGTTTTCAGTTATTGAAAGTGGGTTTATAGTCAATGACTGTGAGTTTTCAGTAACTGACAGTGGGGTTTCAGTTACCGACAGTGGGGATTCAGTTACTGATAGTAAGTTTTCAGTTACTGGAAGTGGGTTTTTAGTTACTGCTGATAAGTTTTCAGTTACTGACAGTTAGTTTTTAGTCACTGACAGTAAGTTTTCAGTTACTGAAAGTGGGTTTTCAGTTACTGATGATGAGTTTTCAGTTATTGACAGTGGGTTTATAGTCAATGACTGTGAGTTTTCATTTACTGACAGTGGGGTTTCAGTTACTGATGATAAGTTTTCAGTTACTTATGATGACTTTTCAGTTACTGACATTGAGTTTTCAGTCACTGACAGTAAGTTTTTAGTTACTGAAAGTGGGTTTTCAGTTACTGATGATGAGTTTTCAGTTACTGACAGTGAGTTTTCAGTCACTGACAATAAGTTTTCAGTTTCTGAAAGTGAGTTTTCAGTTACTGACAATGAGTTTTCAGTCTCTGACAGTATGTTGTCAGTTACTGAAAGTGGGTTTTCAGTTACTAATGATGAGTTTTCAGTTACTGACAGTGAATTTTCAGTCACTGACAGTAAGTTTTCAGTTACTGAAAGTGGGTTTTTAGTTACTGCTGATAAGTTTTCAGTTATTGACAGTGGGTTTTCAGTCACTGACAGTATGTTTTCAGTTACTGAAAGTGGGTTTTCAGTTACTAATGATGACTTTTCAGTTACTGAAATTGAGTTTTCAGTCACTGACAGTAAGTTTTTAGTTACTGAAAGTGGGTTTTCAGTTACTGATGATGAGTTTTCAGTTACTGACAGTGAGTTTTCAGTCACTGACAATAAGTTTTCAGTTTCTGAAAGTAAATTTTCAGTTACTGACAATGAGTTTTCAGTCACTGACAGTATGTTTTTAGTAACTGAATGTGGGTTTTCAGTTACTGATTATGAGTTTTCAGTTACTGAATGTAAGTTTTCAGTCACTGACAGTAAGTTTTCAGTTACTGAAAGTGGGTTTTCAGTTACTGATGATGAGTTTTCAGTTAATGACAGTGAGTTTTCAGTCACTGACAATAAGTTTTCAGTTTCTGAAAGTGAGTTTTCAGTTACTGGTGATGAGTTTTCAGTCACTGACAGTAACTTTACAGTTACTGAAAGTGGGTTTTCAGTTACTGATGATGAGTTTTCAGTTACTGACAGTTAGTTTTCAGTCACTGACAGTAAGTTTTCAGTAACTGAAACTGAGTTTTCAGTTACTGATGATGAGTTTTCAGTTACTGATGATGACTTTTCAGTTACTGACATTTAGTTTTCAGTCACTGACAGTTAGTTTTCAGTAACTGAAAGTGGGTTTTCAGTTACTGATGATGAGTTTTCAGTTACTGACAGTGAGTTTTCAGTCACTGACATTATGTTTTCAGTTACTGTAAGTGGGTTTTCAGTTACTGATGATGAGTTTTCAGTTACTGACAGTGAGTTTTCATTCACTGATAGTAATTTTTCAGTTACTAAAAGTAGGTTTTCAGTTACTGAAGATGAGTTTTCAGTTATTGACAGTGGGTTTTCAGTCACTGACAGTAAGTTTTCAATTGCTGAAAGTGGGTTTTTAGTTACTGCTGATAAGTTTTCAGTTATTGACAGTGGGTTTTTAGTCACTGACAGTAAGTTTTCAGTTACTGAAAGTGGGTTTTCAGTAAGTGATGATGAGTTTTTAGTTACTGACAGTGAGTTTTCAGTCACTGACAGTAAGTTTTCAGAAACTGAAACTGAGTTTTCAGTTACTTATGATGACTTTTCAGTTACTGATGATGACTTTTCATTTACTGACATTGAGTTTTCAGTCACTGACAGTAAGTTTTCAGTAACTGAAAGTGGGTTTTCAGTTACTGATGAAGAATTTTCAGTTACTGACAGTGAGTTTTCAGTCACTGACAGTAACTTTTCAGTTACTGACAGTAACTTTTCAGTTACTGAAAGTGGGTAGTCAGTAATTGATGATGAATTTTCAGTTACTGACAGTGAGTTTTCAGTCACTGACAGTAACTTTTCAGTTACTGAAAGTGGGTTTTCAGTTACTGATTATGAGTTTTCAGTTATTGACAGTGGGTTTTTAGTCACTGACAGTATGTTTTCAGTTACTGAAAGTGGGTTTTCAGTTACTAATGATGACTTTTCAGTTACTGACATTGAGTTTTCAGTCACTGACAGTAAGTTATTAGTTACTGAAAGTGGGTTTTCAGTTACTGATGATGAGTTTTCAGTTACTGACAGTGAATTTTCAGTCACTGACAATAAGTTTTCAGTTTCTGAAAGTTAGTTTTCAGTTACTGACAATGAGTTTTCAGTCACTGACAGTATGTTTTCAGTTACTGAAAGTGGGTTTTCAGTTACTAATGATGAGTTTTCAGTTACTGACAGTGAATTTTCAGTCACTGACAGTAAGTATTCAGTTACAGAAAGTGGGTTTTCAGTCACAGATAATGTTTTTCAGTAACTAACAGTGAGTTTTCAGTCACTGACAGTAAGTTTTCAGTTACTGAATGTGGGTTTTCAGTTACTGATGATAAGATTTCAGTTATTGACAGAGGGTTTATAGTCAATGACTGTACATTTTCAGTAACAGACATTGGGGTTTCAGTAACTGACAGTGGGTTTTCAGTCACTGACAGTGAGTTTTCAATTACTGACAGTAAGTTTTCAGTTGGTTTTCAGTTTCTGATGATGAGTTTTCAGTTACTGACAGTGAGTTTTCAGTCACTGAAAGTAAGTTTTTAGTTACTGAAAGTGGGTTTTCAGTAACTGATGATTAGTTTTCAGTTATTGAAAGTGGGTTTATAGTCAATGACTGTGAGTTTTCAGTAACTGACAGTGGGGTTTCAGTTACCGACAGTGGGGATTCAGTTACTGATAGTAAGTTTTCAGTTACTGGAAGTGGGTTTTTAGTTACTGCTGATAAGTTTTCAGTTACTGACAGTTAGTTTTTAGTCACTGACAGTAAGTTTTCAGTTACTGAAAGTGGGTTTTCAGTTACTGATGATGAGTTTTCAGTTATTGACAGTGGGTTTATAGTCAATGACTGTGAGTTTTCATTTACTAACAGTGGGGTTTCAGTTACTGATGATGAGTTTTCAGTTACTTATGATGACTTTTCAGTTACTGACATTGAGTTTTCAGTCACTGACAGTAAGTTTTTAGTTACTGAAAGTGGGTTTTCAGTTACTGACAGTGGGTTTTCAGTTACTGACAATAAGTTTTCAGTTTCTGAAAGTGAGTTTTCAGTTACTGACAATGAGTTTTCAGTCTCTGACAGTATGTTGTCAGTTACTGAAAGTGGGTTTTCAGTTACTAATGATGAGTTTTCAGTTACTGACAGTGAATTTTCAGTCACTGACAGTAAGTTTTCAGTTACTGAAAGTGGGTTTTTAGTTACTTCTGATAAGTTTTCAGTTATTGACAGTGGGTTTTCAGTCACTGACAGTATGTTTTCAGTTACTGAAAGTGGGTTTTCAGTTACTAATAATGACTTTTCAGTTACTGAAATTGAGTTTTCAGTCACTGACAGTAAGTTTTTAGTTACTGAAAGTGGGTTTTCAGTTACTGATGATGAGTTTTCAGTTACTGACAGTGAGTTTTCAGTCACTGACAATAAGTTTTCAGTTTCTGAAAGTAAATTTTCAGTTACTGACAATGAGTTTTCAGTCACTGACAGTATGTTTTTAGTAACTGAATGTGGGTTTTCAGTTACTGATTATGAGTTTTCAGTTACTGAATGTAAGTTTTCAGTCACTGACAGTAAGTTTTCAGTTACTGAAAGTGGGTTATCAGTTACTGATGATGAGTTTGCAGTTACTGACAGTTAGTTTTCAGTCACTAAAAGTAAGTTTTCAGTTACTGAAAGTGGGTTTTCAGTTACTGATGATGAGTTTTCAGTTATTGACAGTGGGTTTATAGTCAATGACTGTGAGTTTTCAGTTATTGACAGTGGGTTTTCAGTCACTGACAGTAAATTTTCAGTTACAGACAGTGGGTTTTCAGTCACAGATAATGTTCTTCAGTAACTAACAGTGAGTTTTCAGTCTCTGACAGTGAGTTTTCAATCACAGACAATGTTTTTCAGTAACTAACAGTGAGTTTTTAGTTTCTGACAGTGAGTTTTCAGTCACTGACAGTAAGTTTCCAGTTACTGAAAGTTGGTTTTCAGTTACTGATGATGTGTTTTCAGTTACTGACTGTGAAATTTCTGTCACTGACAGTAAGTTTTCAGTTACTGAAAGTGGGTTTTCAGTTACTGATGATGAGTTTTCAGTTACTGACAGTGAGTTTTCAGTCACTGACAATAAGTTTTCAGTTTCTGAAAGTGAGTTTTCAGTTACTGGTGATGAGTTTTCAGTTACTGACAGTGAGTTTTCAGTCACTGATGATGAGTTTTCAGTTACTGACAGTTAGTTTTCAGTCACTGACAGTAAGTTTTCAGTAACTGAAAATGAGTTTTCAGTTACTGATGATGAGTTTTCAGTTACTGATGATGACTTTTCAGTTACTGACAGTAAGTTTTTAGTAACTGAAAGTGGGTTTTCAGTTACTGATGATGAGTTTTCAGTTACTGACAGTGAGTTTTCAGTCACTGACAGTATGTTTTCAGTTACTGAAAGTGGGTTTTCAGTTACTGATGATAAGTTTTCAGTTATTGACAGAGGGTTTATAGTCAATGACTGTACATTTTCAGTAACAGACATTGGGGTTTCAGTAACTGACAGTGGGTTTTCAGTCACTGACAGTGAGTTTTCAATTACTGACAGTAAGTTTTCAGTTGGTTTTCAGTTTCTGATGATGAGTTTTCAGTTACTGACAGTGAGTTTTCAGTCACTGAAAGTAAGTTTTTAGTTACTGAAAGTGGGTTTTCAGTAACTGATGATGAGTTTTCAGTTATTGAAAGTGGGTTTATAGTCAATGACTGTGAGTTTTCAGTAACTGACAGTGGGGTTTCAGTTACCGACAGTGGGGATTCAGTTACTGATAGTAAGTTTTCAGTTACTGGAAGTGGGTTTTTAGTTACTGCTGATAAGTTTTCAGTTACTGACAGTTAGTTTTTAGTCACTGACAGTAAGTTTTCAGTTACTGAAAGTGGGTTTTCAGTTACTGATGATGAGTTTTCAGTTATTGACAGTGGGTTTATAGTCAATGACTGTGAGTTTTCATTTACTGACAGTGGGGTTTCAGTTACTGATGATGAGTTTTCAGTTACTTATGATGACTTTTCAGTTACTGACATTGAGTTTTCAGTCACTGACAGTAAGTTTTTAGTTACTGAAAGTGGGTTTTCAGTTACTGATGATGAGTTTTCAGTTACTGACAGTGAGTTTTCAGTTACTGACAATAAGTTTTCAGTTTCTGAAAGTGAGTTTTCAGTTACTGACAATGAGTTTTCAGTCTCTGACAGTATGTTGTCAGTTACTGAAAGTGGGTTTTCAGTTACTAATGATGAGTTTTCAGTTACTGACAGTGAATTTTCAGTCACTGACAGTAAGTTTCCAGTTACTGAAAGTGGGTTTTTAGTTACTGCTGATAAGTTTTCAGTTATTGACAGTGGGTTTTCAGTCACTGACAGTATGTTTTCAGTTACTGAAAGTGGGTTTTCAGTTACTAATGATGACTTTTCAGTTACTGAAATTGAGTTTTCAGTCACTGACAGTAAGTTTTTAGTTACTGAAAGTGGGTTTTCAGTTACTGATGATGAGTTTTCAGTTACTGACAGTGAGTTTTCAGTCACTGACAATAAGTTTTCAGTTTCTGAAAGTAAATTTTCAGTTACTGACAATGAGTTTTCAGTCACTGACAGTATGTTTTTAGTAACTGAATGTGGGTTTTCAGTTACTGATTATGAGTTTTCAGTTACTGAATGTAAGTTTTCAGTCACTGACAGTAAGTTTTCAGTTAATGAAAGTGGGTTTTCAGTTACTGATGATGAGTTTTCAGTTACTGACAGTGAGTTTTCAGTCACTGACAATAAGTTTTCAGTTTCTGAAAGTGAGTTTTCAGTTACTGGTGATGAGTTTTCAGTCACTGACAGTAACTTTACAGTTACTGAAAGTGGGTTTTCAGTTACTGATGATAAGTTTTCAGTTACTGACAGTTAGTTTTCAGTCACTGACAGTAAGTTTTCAGTAACTGAAACTGAGTTTTCAGTTACTGATGATGAGTTTTCAGTTACTGATGATGACTTTTCAGTTACTGACATTTAGTTTTCAGTCACTGACAGTAAGTTTTCAGTAACTGAAAGTGGGTTTTCAGTTACTGATGATGAGTTTTCAGTTACTGACAGTGAGTTTTCAGTCACTGACATTATGTTTTCAGTTACTGTAAGTGGGTTTTCAGTTACTGATGATGAGTTTTCAGTTACTGACAGTGAGTTTTCATTCACTGATAGTAATTTTTCAGTTACTAAAAGTAGGTTTTCAGTTACTGAAGATGAGTTTTCAGTTATTGACAGTGGGTTTTCAGTCACTGACAAAAAGTTTTCAATTACTGAAAGTGGGTTTTTAGTTACTGCTGATAAGTTTTCAGTTATTGACAGTGGGTTTTTAGTCACTGACAGTAAGTTTTCAGTTACTGAAAGTGGGTTTTCAGTAAGTGATGATGAGTTTTTAGTTACTGACAGTGAGTTTTCAGTCACTGACAGTAAGTTTTCAGAAACTGAAACTGAGTTTTCAGTTACTGATGATGACTTTTCAGTTACTGATGATGACTTTTCATTTACTGACATTGAGTTTTCAGTCACTGACAGTAAGTTTTCAGTAACTGAAAGTGGGTTTTCAGTTACTGATGATGAATTTTCAGTTACTGACAGTGAGTTTTCAGTCACTGACAGTAACTTTTCAGTTACTAAAAGTGGGTTTTTAGTTACTGATGATGAGTTTTCAGTTATTGACAGTGAGTTTTCAGTCACTAACAGTAACTTTTCAGTAACTGACAGTAACTTTTCAGTTACTGAAAGTGGGTAGTCAGTAACTGATGATGAATTTTCAGTTACTGACAGTGAGTTTTCAGTCACTGACAGTAACTTTTCAGTTACTGAAAGTGGGTTTTCAGTTACTGATTATGAGTATTCAGTTATTGACAGTGAGTATTCAGTCACTGACAGTAACTTTTCAGTTACTGAAAGTGGGTAGTCAGTAACTGATGATGAGTTTTCAGTTATTGACAGTGGGTTTTTAGTCACTGACAGTATGTTTTCAGTTACTGAAAGTGGGTTTTCAGTTACTAATGATGACTTTTCAGTTACTGACATTGAGTTTTCAGTCACTGACAGTAAGTTATTAGTTACTGAAAGTGGGTTTTCAGTTACTGATGATGAATTTTCAGTTACTGACAGTGAGTTTTCAGTCACTGACAGTAACTTTTCAGTTACTAAAAGTGGGTTTTTAGTTACTGATGATGAGTTTTCAGTTACTGACAGTGAATTTTCAGTCACTGACAATAAGTTTTCAGTTTCTGAAAGTTAGTTTTCAGTTACTGACAATGAGTTTTCAGTCACTAACAGTATGTTTTCAGTTACTGAAAGTGGGTTTTCAGTTACTAATGATGAGTTTTCAGTTACTGACAGTGAATTTTCAGTCACTGACAGTAAGTATTCAGTTACAGAAAGTGGGTTTTCAGTCACAGATAATGTTTTTCAGTAACTAACAGTGAGTTTTCAGTCACTGACAGTAAGTTTTCAGTTACTGAATGTGGGTTTTCAGTTACTGATTATGAGTTTTCAGTTACTGAAAGTTAGTTTTCAGTCACTGACAGTAAGTTTGCAGTAACTGAAAGTGGGTTTTCAGTTACTGATGATGAGTTTACAGTTACTGATAGTGAGTTTTCAGTCACTGACAATAAGTTTCCAGTTTCTGAAAGTGAGTTTTCAGTTACTGGTGATGATTTTTTAGTTACTGACAGTGAGTTTTCATTCACTGACAGTAACTTTTCAGTTACTGAAAGTGGGTTATCAGTTACTGATGATGAGTTTTCAGTTACTGACAGTTAGTTTTCAGTCACTAAAAGTAAGTTTTCAGTTACTGAAAGTGGGTTTTCAGTTACTGATGATGAGTTTTCAGTTATTGACAGTGGGTTTATAGTCAATGACTGTGAGTTTTCAGTTATTGACAGTGGGTTTTCAGTCACTGACAGTAATTTTTCTGTTACAGACAGTGTGTTTTTAGTCACAGATAATGTTCTTCAGTAACTAACAGTGAGTTTTCAGTCTCTGACAGTGAGTTTTCAATCACAGACAATGTTTTTCAGTAACTAACAGTGAGTTTTTAGTTTCTGACAGTGAGTTTTCAGTCACTGACAGTAAGTTTCCAGTTACTGATGATGTGTTTTCAGTTACTGATTGTGAAATTTCTGTCACTGACAGTAAGTTTTCAGTTACTGAAAGTGGGTTTTCAGTTACTGATGATGAGTTTTCAGTTACTGACAGTGAGTTTTCAGTCACTGACAATAAGTTTTCAGTTTCTGAAAGTGAGTTTTCAGTTACTGGTGATGAGTTTTCAGTTACTGACAGTGAGTTTTCAGTCACTGATGATGAGTTTTCAGTTACTGACAGTTAGTTTTCAGTCACTGACAGTAAGTTTTCAGTAACTGAAAATGAGTTTTCAGTTACTGATGATGAGTTTTCAGTTACTGATGACTTTTCAGTTACTGACATTGAGTTTTCAGTCACTGACAGTAAGTTTTTAGTAACTGAAAGTGGGTTTTCAGTTACTGATGATGAGTTTTCAGTTACTGACAGTGAGTTTTCAGTCACTGACAGTATGTTTTCAGTTACTGAAAGTGGGTTTTCAGTTACTGATGATAAGTTTTCAGTTATTGACAGAGGGTTTATAGTCAATGACTGTACATTTTCAGTAACAGACATTGGGGTTTCAGTAACTGACAGTGGGTTTTCAGTCACTGACAGTGAGTTTTCAATTACTGACAGTAAGTTTTCAGTTGGTTTTGAGTTTCTGATGATGAGTTTTCAGTTACTGACAGTGAGTTTTCAGTCACTGAAAGTAAGTTTTTAGTTACTGAAAGTGGGTTTTCAGTAACTGATGATGAGTTTTCAGTTATTGAAAGTGGGTTTATAGTCAATGACTGTGAGTTTTCAGTAACTGACAGTGGGGTTTCAGTTACCGACAGTGGGGATTCAGTTACTGATAGTAAGTTTTCAGTTACTGGAAGTGGGTTTTTAGTTACTGATGATGAGTTTTCAGTTATTGACAGTGGGTTTATAGTCAATGACTGTGAGTTTTCATTAACTGACAGTGGGGTTTCAGTTACTGATGATGAGTTTTCAGTTACTTATGATGACTTTTCAGTTACTGACATTGAGTTTTCAGTCACTGACAGTAAGTTTTTAGTAACTGAAAGTGGGTTTTCAGTTACTGATGATGAGTTTTCAGTTACTGACAGTGAGTTTTCAGTCACTGACAATAAGTTTTCAGTTTCTGAAAGTGGGTTTTCAGTTACTGATGATGAGTTTTCAGTTATTGACAGTGGGTTTATAGTCAATGACTGTGAGTTTTCATTTACTGACAGTGGGGTTTCAGTTACTGATGATGAGTTTTCAGTTACTTATGATGACTTTTCAGTTACTGACATTGAGTTTTCAGTCACTGACAGTAAGTTTTTAGTTACTGAAAGTGGGTTTTCAGTTACTGATGATGAGTTTTCAGTTACTGACAGTGAGTTTTCAGTTACTGACAATAAGTTTTCAGTTTCTGAAAGTGAGTTTTCAGTTACTGACAATGAGTTTTCAGTCTCTGACAGTATGTTGTCAGTTACTGAAAGTGGGTTTTCAGTTACTAATGATGAGTTTTCAGTTACTGACAGTGAATTTTCAGTCACTGACAGTAAGTTTCCAGTTACTGAAAGTGGGTTTTTAGTTACTGCTGATAAGTTTTCAGTTATTGACAGTGGGTTTTCAGTCACTGACAGTATGTTTTCAGTTACTGAAAGTGGGTTTTCAGTTACTAATGATGACTTTTCAGTTACTGAAATTGAGTTTTCAGTCACTGACAGTAAGTTTTTAGTTACTGAAAGTGGGTTTTCAGTTACTGATGATGAGTTTTCAGTTACTGACAGTGAGTTTTCAGTCACTGACAATAAGTTTTCAGTTTCTGAAAGTAAATTTTCAGTTACTGACAATGAGTTTTCAGTCACTGACAGTATGTTTTTAGTAACTGAATGTGGGTTTTCAGTTACTGATTATGAGTTTTCAGTTACTGAATGTAAGTTTTCAGTCACTGACAGTAAGTTTTCAGTTAATGAAAGTGGGTTTTCAGTTACTGATGATGAGTTTTCAGTTACTGACAGTGAGTTTTCAGTCACTGACAATAAGTTTTCAGTTTCTGAAAGTGAGTTTTCAGTTACTGGTGATGAGTTTTCAGTCACTGACAGTAACTTTACAGTTACTGAAAGTGGGTTTTCAGTTACTGATGATAAGTTTTCAGTTACTGACAGTTAGTTTTCAGTCACTGACAGTAAGTTTTCAGTAACTGAAACTGAGTTTTCAGTTACTGATGATGAGTTTTCAGTTACTGATGATGACTTTTCAGTTACTGACATTTAGTTTTCAGTCACTGACAGTAAGTTTTCAGTAACTGAAAGTGGGTTTTCAGTCACAGATAATGTTTTTCAGTAACTAACAGTGAGTTTTCAGTCACTGACAGTAAGTTTTCAGTTACTGAATGTGGGTTTTCAGTTACTGATTATGAGTTTTCAGTTACTGAAAGTTAGTTTTCAGTCACTGACAGTAAGTTTGCAGTAACTGAAAGTGGGTTTTCAGTTACTGATGATGAGTTTACAGTTACTGATAGTGAGTTTTCAGTCACTGACAATAAGTTTCCAGTTTCTGAAAGTGAGTTTTCAGTTACTGGTGATGATTTTTTAGTTACTGACAGTGAGTTTTCATTCACTGACAGTAACTTTTCAGTTACTGAAAGTGGGTTATCAGTTACTGATGATGAGTTTTCAGTTACTGACAGTTAGTTTTCAGTCACTAAAAGTAAGTTTTCAGTTACTGAAAGTGGGTTTTCAGTTACTGATGATGAGTTTTCAGTTATTGACAGTGGGTTTATAGTCAATGACTGTGAGTTTTCAGTTATTGACAGTGGGTTTTCAGTCACTGACAGTAATTTTTCTGTTACAGACAGTGTGTTTTTAGTCACAGATAATGTTCTTCAGTAACTAACAGTGAGTTTTCAGTCTCTGACAGTGAGTTTTCAATCACAGACAATGTTTTTAAATAACTAACAGTGAGTTTTTAGTTTCTGACAGTGAGTTTTCAGTCACTGACAGTAAGTTTCCAGTTACTGAAAGTTGGTTTTCAGTTACTGATGATGTGTTTTCAGTTACTGATTGTGAAATTTCTGTCACTGACAGTAAGTTTTCAGTTACTGAAAGTGGGTTTTCAGTTACTGATGATGAGTTTTCAGTTACTGACAGTGAGTTTTCAGTCACTGACAATAAGTTTTCAGTTTCTGAAAGTGAGTTTTCAGTTACTGGTGATGAGTTTTCAGTTACTGACAGTGAGTTTTCAGTCACTGATGATGAGTTTTCAGTTACTGACAGTTAGTTTTCAGTCACTGACAGTAAGTTTTCAGTAACTGAAAATGAGTTTTCAGTTACTGATGATGAGTTTTCAGTTACTGATGACTTTTCAGTTACTGACATTGAGTTTTCAGTCACTGACAGTAAGTTTTTAGTAACTGAAAGTGGGTTTTCAGTTACTGATGATGAGTTTTCAGTTACTGACAGTGAGTTTTCAGTCACTGACAGTATGTTTTCAGTTACTGAAAGTGGGTTTTCAGTTACTGATGATAAGTTTTCAGTTATTGACAGAGGGTTTATAGTCAATGACTGTACATTTTCAGTAACAGACATTGGGGTTTCAGTAACTGACAGTGGGTTTTCAGTCACTGACAGTGAGTTTTCAATTACTGACAGTAAGTTTTCAGTTGGTTTTGAGTTTCTGATGATGAGTTTTCAGTTACTGACAGTGAGTTTTCAGTCACTGAAAGTAAGTTTTTAGTTACTGAAAGTGGGTTTTCAGTAACTGATGATGAGTTTTCAGTTATTGAAAGTGGGTTTATAGTCAATGACTGTGAGTTTTCAGTAACTGACAGTGGGGTTTCAGTTACCGACAGTGGGGATTCAGTTACTGATAGTAAGTTTTCAGTTACTGGAAGTGGGTTTTTAGTTACTGATGATGAGTTTTCAGTTATTGACAGTGGGTTTATAGTCAATGACTGTGAGTTTTCATTAACTGACAGTGGGGTTTCAGTTACTGATGATGAGTTTTCAGTTACTTATGATGACTTTTCAGTTACTGACATTGAGTTTTCAGTCACTGACAGTAAGTTTTTAGTAACTGAAAGTGGGTTTTCAGTTACTGATGATGAGTTTTCAGTTACTGACAGTGAGTTTTCAGTCACTGACAATAAGTTTTCAGTTTCTGAAAGTGGGTTTTCAGTTACTGATGATGAGTTTTCAGTTATTGACAGTGGGTTTATAGTCAATGACTGTGAGTTTTCATTTACTGACAGTGGGGTTTCAGTTACTGATGATGAGTTTTCAGTTACTTATGATGACTTTTCAGTTACTGACATTGAGTTTTCAGTCACTGACAGTAAGTTTTTAGTTACTGAAAGTGGGTTTTCAGTTACTGATGATGAGTTTTCAGTTACTGACAGTGAGTTTTCAGTTACTGACAATAAGTTTTCAGTTTCTGAAAGTGAGTTTTCAGTTACTGACAATGAGTTTTCAGTCTCTGACAGTATGTTGTCAGTTACTGAAAGTGGGTTTTCAGTTACTAATGATGAGTTTTCAGTTACTGACAGTGAATTTTCAGTCACTGACAGTAAGTTTCCAGTTACTGAAAGTGGGTTTTTAGTTACTGCTGATAAGTTTTCAGTTATTGACAGTGGGTTTTCAGTCACTGACAGTATGTTTTCAGTTACTGAAAGTGGGTTTTCAGTTACTAATGATGACTTTTCAGTTACTGAAATTGAGTTTTCAGTCACTGACAGTAAGTTTTTAGTTACTGAAAGTGGGTTTTCAGTTACTGATGATGAGTTTTCAGTTACTGACAGTGAGTTTTCAGTCACTGACAATAAGTTTTCAGTTTCTGAAAGTAAATTTTCAGTTACTGACAATGAGTTTTCAGTCACTGACAGTATGTTTTTAGTAACTGAATGTGGGTTTTCAGTTACTGATTATGAGTTTTCAGTTACTGAATGTAAGTTTTCAGTCACTGACAGTAAGTTTTCAGTTAATGAAAGTGGGTTTTCAGTTACTGATGATGAGTTTTCAGTTACTGACAGTGAGTTTTCAGTCACTGACAATAAGTTTTCAGTTTCTGAAAGTGAGTTTTCAGTTACTGGTGATGAGTTTTCAGTCACTGACAGTAACTTTACAGTTACTGAAAGTGGGTTTTCAGTTACTGATGATAAGTTTTCAGTTACTGACAGTTAGTTTTCAGTCACTGACAGTAAGTTTTCAGTAACTGAAACTGAGTTTTCAGTTACTGATGATGAGTTTTCAGTTACTGATGATGACTTTTCAGTTACTGACATTTAGTTTTCAGTCACTGACAGTAAGTTTTCAGTAACTGAAAGTGGGTTTTCAGTTACTGATGATGAGTTTTCAGTTACTGACAGTGAGTTTTCAGTCACTGACATTATGTTTTCAGTTACTGTAAGTGGGTTTTCAGTTACTGATGATGAGTTTTCAGTTACTGACAGTGAGTTTTCATTCACTGATAGTAATTTTTCAGTTACTAAAAGTAGGTTTTCAGTTACTGAAGATGAGTTTTCAGTTATTGACAGTGGGTTTTCAGTCACTGACAAAAAGTTTTCAATTACTGAAAGTGGGTTTTTAGTTACTGCTGATAAGTTTTCAGTTATTGACAGTGGGTTTTTAGTCACTGACAGTAAGTTTTCAGTTACTGAAAGTGGGTTTTCAGTAAGTGATGATGAGTTTTTAGTTACTGACAGTGAGTTTTCAGTCACTGACAGTAAGTTTTCAGAAACTGAAACTGAGTTTTCAGTTACTGATGATGACTTTTCAGTTACTGATGATGACTTTTCATTTACTGACATTGAGTTTTCAGTCACTGACAGTAAGTTTTCAGTAACTGAAAGTGGGTTTTCAGTTACTGATGATGAATTTTCAGTTACTGACAGTGAGTTTTCAGTCACTGACAGTAACTTTTCAGTTACTAAAAGTGGGTTTTTAGTTACTGATGATGAGTTTTCAGTTATTGACAGTGAGTTTTCAGTCACTAACAGTAACTTTTCAGTAACTGACAGTAACTTTTCAGTTACTGAAAGTGGGTAGTCAGTAACTGATGATGAATTTTCAGTTACTGACAGTGAGTTTTCAGTCACTGACAGTAACTTTTCAGTTACTGAAAGTGGGTTTTCAGTTACTGATTATGAGTATTCAGTTATTGACAGTGAGTTTTCAGTCACTGACAGTAACTTTTCAGTTACTGAAAGTGGGTAGTCAGTAACTGATGATGAGTTTTCAGTTATTGACAGTGGGTTTTTAGTCACTGACAGTATGTTTTCAGTTACTGAAAGTGGGTTTTCAGTTACTAATGATGACTTTTCAGTTACTGACATTGAGTTTTCAGTCACTGACAGTAAGTTATTAGTTACTGAAAGTGGGTTTTCAGTTACTGATGATGAATTTTCAGTTACTGACAGTGAGTTTTCAGTCACTGACAGTAACTTTTCAGTTACTAAAAGTGGGTTTTTAGTTACTGATGATGAGTTTTCAGTTACTGACAGTGAATTTTCAGTCACTGACAATAAGTTTTCAGTTTCTGAAAGTTAGTTTTCAGTTACTGACAATGAGTTTTCAGTCACTAACAGTATGTTTTCAGTTACTGAAAGTGGGTTTTCAGTTACTAATGATGAGTTTTCAGTTACTGACAGTGAATTTTCAGTCACTGACAGTAAGTATTCAGTTACAGAAAGTGGGTTTTCAGTCACAGATAATGTTTTTCAGTAACTAACAGTGAGTTTTCAGTCACTGACAGTAAGTTTTCAGTTACTGAATGTGGGTTTTCAGTTACTGATTATGAGTTTTCAGTTACTGAAAGTTAGTTTTCAGTCACTGACAGTAAGTTTGCAGTAACTGAAAGTGGGTTTTCAGTTACTGATGATGAGTTTACAGTTACTGATAGTGAGTTTTCAGTCACTGACAATAAGTTTCCAGTTTCTGAAAGTGAGTTTTCAGTTACTGGTGATGATTTTTTAGTTACTGACAGTGAGTTTTCATTCACTGACAGTAACTTTTCAGTTACTGAAAGTGGGTTATCAGTTACTGATGATGAGTTTTCAGTTACTGACAGTTAGTTTTCAGTCACTAAAAGTAAGTTTTCAGTTACTGAAAGTGGGTTTTCAGTTACTGATGATGAGTTTTCAGTTATTGACAGTGGGTTTATAGTCAATGACTGTGAGTTTTCAGTTATTGACAGTGGGTTTTCAGTCACTGACAGTAATTTTTCTGTTACAGACAGTGTGTTTTTAGTCACAGATAATGTTCTTCAGTAACTAACAGTGAGTTTTCAGTCTCTGACAGTGAGTTTTCAATCACAGACAATGTTTTTCAGTAACTAACAGTGAGTTTTTAGTTTCTGACAGTGAGTTTTCAGTCACTGACAGTAAGTTTCCAGTTACTGAAAGTTGGTTTTCAGTTACTGATGATGTGTTTTCAGTTACTGATTGTGAAATTTCTGTCACTGACAGTAAGTTTTCAGTTACTGAAAGTGGGTTTTCAGTTACTGATGATGAGTTTTCAGTTACTGACAGTGAGTTTTCAGTCACTGACAATAAGTTTTCAGTTTCTGAAAGTGAGTTTTCAGTTACTGGTGATGAGTTTTCAGTTACTGACAGTGAGTTTTCAGTCACTGATGATGAGTTTTCAGTTACTGACAGTTAGTTTTCAGTCACTGACAGTAAGTTTTCAGTAACTGAAAATGAGTTTTCAGTTACTGATGATGAGTTTTCAGTTACTGATGACTTTTCAGTTACTGACATTGAGTTTTCAGTCACTGACAGTAAGTTTTTAGTAACTGAAAGTGGGTTTTCAGTTACTGATGATGAGTTTTCAGTTACTGACAGTGAGTTTTCAGTCACTGACAGTATGTTTTCAGTTACTGAAAGTGGGTTTTCAGTTACTGATGATAAGTTTTCAGTTATTGACAGAGGGTTTATAGTCAATGACTGTACATTTTCAGTAACAGACATTGGGGTTTCAGTAACTGACAGTGGGTTTTCAGTCACTGACAGTGAGTTTTCAATTACTGACAGTAAGTTTTCAGTTGGTTTTGAGTTTCTGATGATGAGTTTTCAGTTACTGACAGTGAGTTTTCAGTCACTGAAAGTAAGTTTTTAGTTACTGAAAGTGGGTTTTCAGTAACTGATGATGAGTTTTCAGTTATTGAAAGTGGGTTTATAGTCAATGACTGTGAGTTTTCAGTAACTGACAGTGGGGTTTCAGTTACCGACAGTGGGGATTCAGTTACTGATAGTAAGTTTTCAGTTACTGGAAGTGGGTTTTTAGTTACTGATGATGAGTTTTCAGTTATTGACAGTGGGTTTATAGTCAATGACTGTGAGTTTTCATTAACTGACAGTGGGGTTTCAGTTACTGATGATGAGTTTTCAGTTACTTATGATGACTTTTCAGTTACTGACATTGAGTTTTCAGTCACTGACAGTAAGTTTTTAGTAACTGAAAGTGGGTTTTCAGTTACTGATGATGAGTTTTCAGTTACTGACAGTGAGTTTTCAGTCACTGACAATAAGTTTTCAGTTTCTGAAAGTGGGTTTTCAGTTACTGATGATGAGTTTTCAGTTATTGACAGTGGGTTTATAGTCAATGACTGTGAGTTTTCATTAACTGACAGTGGGGTTTCAGTTACTGATGATGAGTTTTCAGTTACTTATGATGACTTTTCAGTTACTGACATTGAGTTTTCAGTCACTGACAGTAAGTTTTTAGTAACTGAAAGTGGGTTTTCAGTTACTGATGATGAGTTTTCAGTTACTGACAGTGAGTTTTCAGTCACTGACAATAAGTTTTCAGTTTCTGAAAGTGAGTTTTCAGTTACTGACAATGAGTTTTCAGTCTCTGACAGTATGTTGTCAGTTACTGAAAGTGGGTTTTCAGTTACTAATGATGAGTTTTCAGTTACTGACAGTGAATTTTCAGTCACTGACAGTAAGTTTTCAGTTACTGAAAGTGGGTTTTTAGTTACTGCTGATAAGTTTTCAGTTATTGACAGTGGGTTTTCAGTCACTGACAGTATGTTTTCAGTTACTGAAAGTGGGTTTTCAGTTACTAATGATGACTTTTCAGTTACTGAAATTGAGTTTTCAGTCACTGACAGTAAGTTTTTAGTTACTGAAAGTGGGTTTTCAGTTACTGATGATGAGTTTTCAGTTACTGACAGTGAGTTTTCAGTCACTGACAATAAGTTTTCAGTTTCTGAAAGTAAATTTTCAGTTACTGACAATGAGTTTTCAGTCACTGACAGTATGTTTTTAGTAACTGAATGTGGGTTTTCAGTTACTGATTATGAGTTTTCAGTTACTGAATGTAAGTTTTCAGTCACTGACAGTAAGTTTTCAGTTACTGAAAGTGGGTTTTCAGTTACTGATGATGAGTTTTCAGTTAATGACAGTGAGTTTTCAGTCACTGACAATAAGTTTTCAGTTTCTGAAAGTGAGTTTTCAGTTACTGGTGATGAGTTTTCAGTCACTGACAGTAACTTTACAGTTACTGAAAGTGGGTTTTCAGTTACTGATGATGAGTTTTCAGTTACTGACAGTTAGTTTTCAGTCACTGACAGTAAGTTTTCAGTAACTGAAACTGAGTTTTCAGTTACTGATGATGAGTTTTCAGTTACTGATGATGACTTTTCAGTTACTGACATTTAGTTTTCAGTCACTGACAGTTAGTTTTCAGTAACTGAAAGTGGGTTTTCAGTTACTGATGATGAGTTTTCAGTTACTGACAGTGAGTTTTCAGTCACTGACATTATGTTTTCAGTTACTGTAAGTGGGTTTTCAGTTACTGATGATGAGTTTTCAGTTACTGACAGTGAGTTTTCATTCACTGATAGTAATTTTTCAGTTACTAAAAGTAGGTTTTCAGTTACTGAAGATGAGTTTTCAGTTATTGACAGTGGGTTTTCAGTCACTGACAGTAAGTTTTCAATTGCTGAAAGTGGGTTTTTAGTTACTGCTGATAAGTTTTCAGTTATTGACAGTGGGTTTTTAGTCACTGACAGTAAGTTTTCAGTTACTGAAAGTGGGTTTTCAGTAAGTGATGATGAGTTTTTAGTTACTGACAGTGAGTTTTCAGTCACTGACAGTAAGTTTTCAGAAACTGAAACTGAGTTTTCAGTTACTGATGATGACTTTTCAGTTACTGATGATGACTTTTCATTTACTGACATTGAGTTTTCAGTCACTGACAGTAAGTTTTCAGTAACTGAAAGTGGGTTTTCAGTTACTGATGATGAATTTTCAGTTACTGACAGTGAGTTTTCAGTCACTGACAGTAACTTTTCAGTTACTAAAAGTGGGTTTTTAGTTACTGATGATGAGTTTTCAGTTATTGACAGTGAGTTTTCAGTCACTAACAGTAACTTTTCAGTAACTGACAGTAACTTTTCAGTTACTGAAAGTGGGTAGTCAGTAACTGATGATGAATTTTCAGTTACTGACAGTGAGTTTTCAGTCACTGACAGTAACTTTTCAGTTACTGAAAGTGGGTTTTCAGTTACTGATTATGAGTATTCAGTTATTGACAGTGAGTTTTCAGTCACTGACAGTAACTTTTCAGTTACTGAAAGTGGGTAGTCAGTAACTGATGATGAGTTTTCAGTTATTGACAGTGGGTTTTTAGTCACTGACAGTATGTTTTCAGTTACTGAAAGTGGGTTTTCAGTTACTAATGATGACTTTTCAGTTACTGACATTGAGTTTTCAGTCACTGACAGTAAGTTATTAGTTACTGAAAGTGGGTTTTCAGTTACTGATGATGAATTTTCAGTTACTGACAGTGAGTTTTCAGTCACTGACAGTAACTTTTCAGTTACTAAAAGTGGGTTTTTAGTTACTGATGATGAGTTTTCAGTTACTGACAGTGAATTTTCAGTCACTGACAATAAGTTTTCAGTTTCTGAAAGTTAGTTTTCAGTTACTGACAATGAGTTTTCAGTCACTAACAGTATGTTTTCAGTTACTGAAAGTGGGTTTTCAGTTACTAATGATGAGTTTTCAGTTACTGACAGTGAATTTTCAGTCACTGACAGTAAGTATTCAGTTACAGAAAGTGGGTTTTCAGTCACAGATAATGTTTTTCAGTAACTAACAGTGAGTTTTCAGTCACTGACAGTAAGTTTTCAGTTACTGAATGTGGGTTTTCAGTTACTGATTATGAGTTTTCAGTTACTGAAAGTTAGTTTTCAGTCACTGACAGTAAGTTTGCAGTAACTGAAAGTGGGTTTTCAGTTACTGATGATGAGTTTACAGTTACTGATAGTGAGTTTTCAGTCACTGACAATAAGTTTCCAGTTTCTGAAAGTGAGTTTTCAGTTACTGGTGATGATTTTTTAGTTACTGACAGTGAGTTTTCATTCACTGACAGTAACTTTTCAGTTACTGAAAGTGGGTTATCAGTTACTGATGATGAGTTTTCAGTTACTGACAGTTAGTTTTCAGTCACTAAAAGTAAGTTTTCAGTTACTGAAAGTGGGTTTTCAGTTACTGATGATGAGTTTTCAGTTATTGACAGTGGGTTTATAGTCAATGACTGTGAGTTTTCAGTTATTGACAGTGGGTTTTCAGTCACTGACAGTAATTTTTCTGTTACAGACAGTGTGTTTTTAGTCACAGATAATGTTCTTCAGTAACTAACAGTGAGTTTTCAGTCTCTGACAGTGAGTTTTCAATCACAGACAATGTTTTTCAGTAACTAACAGTGAGTTTTTAGTTTCTGACAGTGAGTTTTCAGTCACTGACAGTAAGTTTCCAGTTACTGAAAGTTGGTTTTCAGTTACTGATGATGTGTTTTCAGTTACTGATTGTGAAATTTCTGTCACTGACAGTAAGTTTTCAGTTACTGAAAGTGGGTTTTCAGTTACTGATGATGAGTTTTCAGTTACTGACAGTGAGTTTTCAGTCACTGACAATAAGTTTTCAGTTTCTGAAAGTGAGTTTTCAGTTACTGGTGATGAGTTTTCAGTTACTGACAGTGAGTTTTCAGTCACTGATGATGAGTTTTCAGTTACTGACAGTTAGTTTTCAGTCACTGACAGTAAGTTTTCAGTAACTGAAAATGAGTTTTCAGTTACTGATGATGAGTTTTCAGTTACTGATGACTTTTCAGTTACTGACATTGAGTTTTCAGTCACTGACAGTAAGTTTTTAGTAACTGAAAGTGGGTTTTCAGTTACTGATGATGAGTTTTCAGTTACTGACAGTGAGTTTTCAGTCACTGACAGTATGTTTTCAGTTACTGAAAGTGGGTTTTCAGTTACTGATGATAAGTTTTCAGTTATTGACAGAGGGTTTATAGTCAATGACTGTACATTTTCAGTAACAGACATTGGGGTTTCAGTAACTGACAGTGGGTTTTCAGTCACTGACAGTGAGTTTTCAATTACTGACAGTAAGTTTTCAGTTGGTTTTGAGTTTCTGATGATGAGTTTTCAGTTACTGACAGTGAGTTTTCAGTCACTGAAAGTAAGTTTTTAGTTACTGAAAGTGGGTTTTCAGTAACTGATGATGAGTTTTCAGTTATTGAAAGTGGGTTTATAGTCAATGACTGTGAGTTTTCAGTAACTGACAGTGGGGTTTCAGTTACCGACAGTGGGGATTCAGTTACTGATAGTAAGTTTTCAGTTACTGGAAGTGGGTTTTTAGTTACTGATGATGAGTTTTCAGTTATTGACAGTGGGTTTATAGTCAATGACTGTGAGTTTTCATTAACTGACAGTGGGGTTTCAGTTACTGATGATGAGTTTTCAGTTACTTATGATGACTTTTCAGTTACTGACATTGAGTTTTCAGTCACTGACAGTAAGTTTTTAGTAACTGAAAGTGGGTTTTCAGTTACTGATGATGAGTTTTCAGTTACTGACAGTGAGTTTTCAGTCACTGACAATAAGTTTTCAGTTTCTGAAAGTGGGTTTTCAGTTACTGATGATGAGTTTTCAGTTATTGACAGTGGGTTTATAGTCAATGACTGTGAGTTTTCATTAACTGACAGTGGGGTTTCAGTTACTGATGATGAGTTTTCAGTTACTTATGATGACTTTTCAGTTACTGACATTGAGTTTTCAGTCACTGACAGTAAGTTTTTAGTAACTGAAAGTGGGTTTTCAGTTACTGATGATGAGTTTTCAGTTACTGACAGTGAGTTTTCAGTCACTGACAATAAGTTTTCAGTTTCTGAAAGTGAGTTTTCAGTTACTGACAATGAGTTTTCAGTCTCTGACAGTATGTTGTCAGTTACTGAAAGTGGGTTTTCAGTTACTAATGATGAGTTTTCAGTTACTGACAGTGAATTTTCAGTCACTGACAGTAAGTTTTCAGTTACTGAAAGTGGGTTTTTAGTTACTGCTGATAAGTTTTCAGTTATTGACAGTGGGTTTTCAGTCACTGACAGTATGTTTTCAGTTACTGAAAGTGGGTTTTCAGTTACTAATGATGACTTTTCAGTTACTGAAATTGAGTTTTCAGTCACTGACAGTAAGTTTTTAGTTACTGAAAGTGGGTTTTCAGTTACTGATGATGAGTTTTCAGTTACTGACAGTGAGTTTTCAGTCACTGACAATAAGTTTTCAGTTTCTGAAAGTAAATTTTCAGTTACTGACAATGAGTTTTCAGTCACTGACAGTATGTTTTTAGTAACTGAATGTGGGTTTTCAGTTACTGATTATGAGTTTTCAGTTACTGAATGTAAGTTTTCAGTCACTGACAGTAAGTTTTCAGTTACTGAAAGTGGGTTTTCAGTTACTGATGATGAGTTTTCAGTTAATGACAGTGAGTTTTCAGTCACTGACAATAAGTTTTCAGTTTCTGAAAGTGAGTTTTCAGTTACTGGTGATGAGTTTTCAGTCACTGACAGTAACTTTACAGTTACTGAAAGTGGGTTTTCAGTTACTGATGATGAGTTTTCAGTTACTGACAGTTAGTTTTCAGTCACTGACAGTAAGTTTTCAGTAACTGAAACTGAGTTTTCAGTTACTGATGATGAGTTTTCAGTTACTGATGATGACTTTTCAGTTACTGACATTTAGTTTTCAGTCACTGACAGTTAGTTTTCAGTAACTGAAAGTGGGTTTTCAGTTACTGATGATGAGTTTTCAGTTACTGACAGTGAGTTTTCAGTCACTGACATTATGTTTTCAGTTACTGTAAGTGGGTTTTCAGTTACTGATGATGAGTTTTCAGTTACTGACAGTGAGTTTTCATTCACTGATAGTAATTTTTCAGTTACTAAAAGTAGGTTTTCAGTTACTGAAGATGAGTTTTCAGTTATTGACAGTGGGTTTTCAGTCACTGACAGTAAGTTTTCAATTGCTGAAAGTGGGTTTTTAGTTACTGCTGATAAGTTTTCAGTTATTGACAGTGGGTTTTTAGTCACTGACAGTAAGTTTTCAGTTACTGAAAGTGGGTTTTCAGTAAGTGATGATGAGTTTTTAGTTACTGACAGTGAGTTTTCAGTCACTGACAGTAAGTTTTCAGAAACTGAAACTGAGTTTTCAGTTACTGATGATGACTTTTCAGTTACTGATGATGACTTTTCATTTACTGACATTGAGTTTTCAGTCACTGACAGTAAGTTTTCAGTAACTGAAAGTGGGTTTTCAGTTACTGATGATGAATTTTCAGTTACTGACAGTGAGTTTTCAGTCACTGACAGTAACTTTTCAGTTACTAAAAGTGGGTTTTTAGTTACTGATGATGAGTTTTCAGTTATTGACAGTGAGTTTTCAGTCACTAACAGTAACTTTTCAGTAACTGACAGTAACTTTTCAGTTACTGAAAGTGGGTAGTCAGTAACTGATGATGAGTTTTCAGTTATTGACAGTGAGTTTATAGTCAATGACTGTGAGTATTCAGTTACTGACAGTGGGGTTTCAGTTACTGACAGTGGGGTTTCAGTCACTGACAGTGAGTTTTCAGTTACTGACTGTGTGTTTTCAGTCACTCACAGTGAGTTTTCAGTTACCGAAAGTGGGTTCTCAGTTTCTGATGATGAGTTTTCAGTTACTGACAGTGAGTTTTCAGTCACTGAAAGTGGGTTTTCAGTTACTGATGATGAGTTTTCAGTTACTGACAGTGAGTTTTCAGTCACTGACAATAAGTTTTCAGTTTCTGAAAGTGAGTTTTCAGTTACTGACAATGAGTTTTCAGTCTCTGACAGTATGTTTTCAGTTACTGAAAGTGGGTTTTCAGTTACTAATGATGAGTTTTCAGTTATTGACAGTGGGTTTTTAGTCACTGACAGTATGTTTTCATTTACTGAAAGTGGGTTTTCAGTTACTAATGATGACTTTTCAGTTACTGACAGTGAATATTCAGTCACTGACAGAAAGTTTTCCTTTACTGAAAGTGGGTTTTCAGTTACTAATGATGAGTTTTCAGTTACTGACAGTGAATTTTCAGTCACTGATGATGAGTTTTCAGTTACTGATGATGACTTTTCAGTTACTGACATTTAGTTTTCAGTCACTGACAGTAAGTTTTCAGTAACTGAAAGTGGGTTTTCAGTTACTGATGATGAGTTTTCAGTTACTGACAGTGAGTTTTCAGTCACTGACAGTATGTTTTCAGTTAATGTTAGTGGGTTTTCAGTTACTGATGATGAGTTTTCAGTTACTGACAGTGAGTTTTCATTCACTGATAGTAAGTTTTTAGTTACTAAAAGTGGGTTTTCAGTTACTGAAGATGAGTTTTCAGTTATTGACAGTGGGTTTTCAGTCACTGACAGTAAGTTTTCAATTACTGAAAGTGGGTTTTTAGTTACTGCTGATAAGTTTTTAGTTATTGACAGTGGGTTTTTAGTCACTGACAGTTAGTTTTCAGTTACTGAAAGTGGGTTTTCAGTAAGTGATGATGAGTTTTCAGTTACTGACAGTGAGTTTTCAGTCACTGAAAGTGGGTTTTCAGTTACTGATGATGAGTTTTCAGTTACTGACAGTGAGTTTTCAGTCACTGACAATAAGTTTTCAGTTTCTGAAAGTGAGTTTTCAGTTACTGACAATGAGTTTTCAGTCTCTGACAGTATGTTTTCAGTTACTGAAAGTGGGTTTTCAGTTACTAATGATGAGTTTTCAGTTATTGACAGTGGGTTTTTAGTCACTGACAGTATGTTTTCATTTACTGAAAGTGGGTTTTCAGTTACTAATGATGACTTTTCAGTTACTGACAGTGAATATTCAGTCACTGACAGTAAGTTTTCCTTTACTGAAAGTGGGTTTTCAGTTACTAATGATGAGTTTTCAGTTACTGACAGTGAATTTTCAGTCACTGACAGTAAGTTTTCAGTTACTGAAAGTGGGTTTTCAGTTACTAATGATGACTTTTCAGTTACTGACATTGAGTTTTCAGTCACTGACAGTAAGTTTTCAGTAACTGAAACTGAGTTTTCAGTTACTGATGATGAGTTTTCAGTTACTGATGATGACTTTTCAGTTACTGACATTTAGTTTTCAGTCACTGACAGTAAGTTTTCAGTAACTGAAAGTGGGTTTTCAGTTACTGATGACGAGTTTTCAGTTACTGACAGTGAGTTTTCAGTTACTGACAGTATGTTTTCAGTTACTGTTAGTGGGTTTTCAGTTACTGATGATGAGTTTTCAGTTACTGACAGTGAGTTTTCATTCACTGATAGTAAGTTTTTAGTTACTAAAAGTGGGTTTTCAGTTACTGAAGATGAGTTTTCAGTTATTGACAGTGGGTTTTCAGTCACTGACAGTAAGTTTTCAATTACTGAAAGTGGGTTTTTAGTTACTGCTGATAAGTTTTTAGTTATTGACAGTGGGTTTTTAGTCACTGACAGTAAGTTTTCAGTTACTGAAAGTGGGTTTTCAGTAAGTGATGATGAGTTTTTAGTTACTGACAGTGAGTTTTTAGTCACTGACAGTAAGTTTTCAGAAACTGAAACTGAGTTTTCAGTTACTGATGATGACTTTTCAGTTACTGATGATGACTTTTCATTTACTGACATTGAGTTTTCAGTCACTGACAGTAAGTTTTCAGTAACTGAAAGTGGGTTTTCAGTTACTGATGATGAATTTTCAGTTACTGACAGTGAGTTTTCAGTCACTGACAGTAACTTTTCAGTTACCGAAAGTGGGTTTTCAGTTACTGATTATGAGTTTTCAGTTACTAACAGTGAGTTTTCATTCACTGACAGTAAGTATTCAGTTACTAAAAGTGGGTTTTTAGTTACTGATGATGGGTTTTCAGTTATTGACAGTGAGTTTTCAGTCACTGACAGTAACTTTTCAGTTACTGACAGTAACTTTTCAGTTACTGAAAGTGGGTAGTCAGTAACTGATGATGAGTTTTCAGTTATTGACAGTGAGTTTATAGTCAATGACTGTGAGTATTCAGTTACTGACAGTGGGGTTTCAGTTACTGACAGTGGGGTTTCAGTCACTGACAGTGAGTTTTCAGTTACTGACTGTGTGTTTTCAGTCACTCACAGTGAGTTTTCAGTTACCGAAAGTGGGTTCTCAGTTTCTGATGATGAGTTTTCAGTTACTGACAGTGAGTTTTGAGTCACTGAAAGTGGGTTTTCAGTTACTGATGATGAGTTTTCAGTTACTGACAGTGAGTTTTCAGTCACTGACAATAAGTTTTCAGTTTCTGAAAGTGAGTTTTCAGTTACTGACAATGAGTTTTCAGTCTCTGACAGTATGTTTTCAGTTACTGAAAGTGGGTTTTCAGTTACTATTGATGAGTTTTCAGTTATTGACAGTGGGTTTTTAGTCACTGACAGTATGTTTTCATTTACTGAAAGTGGGTTTTCAGTTACTAATGATGACTTTTCAGTTACTGACAGTGAATATTCAGTCACTGACAGTAAGTTTTCCTTTACTGAAAGTGGGTTTTCAGTTACTAATGATGAGTTTTCAGTTACTGACAGTGAATTTTCAGTCACTGACAGTAAGTTTTCAGTTACTGAAAGTGGGTTTTCAGTTACTAATGATGACTTTTCAGTTACTGACATTGAGTTTTCAGTCACTGACAGTAAGTTTTTAGTTACTGAAAGTGGGTTTTCAGTAACTGATGATGAGTTTTCAGTTACTGACAGTGAGTTTTCAGTTTCTGAAAGTTAGTTTTCAGTTACTGACAATGAGTTTTCAGTCACTGACAGTATGTTTTCAGTTACTGAAAGTGGGTTTTCAGTTACTAATGATGAGTTTTCAGTTACTGACAGTGAATTTTCAGTCACTGACAGTAAGTTTTCAGTTACAGAAAGTGGGTTTTCAGTCACAGATAATGTTTTTCAGTAACTAACAGTGAGTTTTCAGTCACTGACAGTAAGTTTTCAGTTACTGATGATGAGTTTTCAGTTACTGATAGTGAGTTTTCAGTCACTGACAATAAGTTTCCAGTTTCTGAAAGTGAGTTTTCAGTTACTGGTGATGAGTTTTCAGTTACTGACAGTGAGTTTTCATTCACTGACAGTAACTTTTCAGTTACTGAAAGTGGGTTTTCAGTTACTGATGATGAGTTTTCAGTTACTGACAGTTAGTTTTCAGTCACTAAAAGTAAGTTTTCAGTTACTGAAAGTGGGTTTTCAGTTACTGATGATGAGTTTTCAGTTATTGACAGTGGGTTTATAGTCAATGACTGTGAGTTTTCAGTTATTGACAGTGGGTTTTCAGTCACTGACAGTAAATATTCAGTTACAGACAGTGGGTTTTCAGTCACAGATAATGTTCTTCAGTAACTAACAGTGAGTTTTCAGTCTCTGACAGTGAGTTTTCAATCACAGACAATGTTTTTCAGTAACTAACAGTGAGTTTTTAGTTTCTGACAGTGGGTTTTCAGTCACTGACGATGAGTTTTCAGTTACTGACAGTGAGTTTTCAGTCACTGACTGTAGGTGTTTGTAAAAATATTAATAAAAGTTAGTCTGAGCTCGACCTTGTTGTTTGAATAACGTGCCCTCTCCATACATAATAAACATGGCGCAGACGGTATCGAATTAGTACGTCGAATATAATATAACTAAGCGATAAACTAGGTTTGTGACAAACGAGTGTAGTGAATAAATACGTGCAAGAATAACAAAGTAGTAAATTGACAATGGAGAGTGTACTACAACCACCATTGCCGTTTAATTTCGAAAATAATTTGGTGAATGTTACATCTGGTAATTTATGCAGTGAGTGGGTAAAATGGAAGAAATCTTTTATGATCTACTATGAAGCGTGCGAGTTATCGAAAAAGGATGCGAAGGTTCAAATTAACATACTGTTGCACGTAATTGGAGATAAGTGTCGAGAGGTCTATGATCAATTTACCGGCGAATTTAAAAGTTTTAAAGATTTGTTGCTGAGTTTTGATGCTTTCTTTATACCGAAGAAAAATTTGGCAGTGGAAAGACAAAAATTTTTCAAGAGAGACCAGAAGGAATTTGAGTCTATCGAGCAGTATGCTTACGAATTAAGTAAAATAGCATCTAAATGCGAATTCCAGACTTTACAAGATGACCTTGTCTGCAGTAGGTTGATTTGCGGTATTCAGGATATGGCACTAGCGGAGAGATTATTAAGGGAACCAGAGATTACCCTCAGAAAAGCTGTCGAAATTTGTAAGTTAGCCGAAATGTCGCGTATGCAGGCACAAACTATCAAGTCAGAGAATGATAATGTTAATGTGCATGAAATAGTAAAATGTGAGCAAGAATTGCCCGCGGAGGTAAATGTTATCAATCGTCGTCGTCGCTCATCAGCTGCTCGATTGGCTCGCCCCCCTCAGCAGCAGCCGCCCCCCCCCCCCCAGGCGCCGCGGGGCCCGTTGTTGCCGCGAGCGCACCGTAGTGACTCATCATCGTATGTACGGCCGGCGCAATATAACACCTCGCTACCGCAGTATTCTAATGGGTGTTCTTCATGTGGTAGAACTCATAGACGAAATGATTGTCCAGCGTATGGTCAACGATGTAATAAATGTCAAAGGATGAATCATTTTGCACGTATGTGTCGAGCTCGTGTGTACACGTTACAGGAGGACTCCTCTGATCAGGCAAGTTTTTATTGTCATAGTATTTGTAATAAAAAAGGTAGTGATTGGTTTGTGGATTTAGGAATACTTGATAGTAAAATATCATTTAAACTAGATAGCGGTGCCGATGTGAGCGTGTTACCATATAAATATCTAAGGGAAATTAAATTATCTAAGAATGATTTAACAGAGACATCAACGCGCATAACAAGTTATTCTGGAACGCGGATTCCAGTGTTAGGAAAATGTTATTTAAAGGTTAAACACAAAGATAACAATTATTTTTTAAAGTTTATTGTAGCGGATGTTGATGACACACCCCTTTTAAGCAAATATGCTTGTGAGGAGTTAAAATTAATTAAAAGGTTATTTTCTTTAAACTCAGAATATAGTAATGATAAAATTCTTGATGAATTTCCTGATGTATTCACTGGTATTGGCTGCCTTCCCGGAGATTATAAAATACAAATTCGCAAAGATATTGCTCCAGTTGTACATGCTCCTAGAAAGCTGCCAATAGCCCTTAGGGAACAGGTGAAGAATAAACTAGATGAAATGGAACAGGAGGGAATTATAGCTAAAGTTGAAGGACCTACGGATTGGGTCAACAGTTTAACAGTAGTGAAAAAGCCTAACGGAGAATTGCGTTTATGTTTAGACCCCCGAGATTTAAATAAAGCAATAAAACGGGAGCATTTTAAGTTACCTACTTTCGAAGAAATTACGGCAAACTTGATGGGTGCTAAATATTTCAGCACGCTAGATGCAAAGCAGGGGTTTTGGCAGGTGAGGTTGAATTCAGAAAGTACAGATTTATGCACTTTCAATTCAGTTTATGGCAGATATAAATTTTTGAGGATGCCATACGGAATTTGCTCAGCATCTGAAATTTTCCATAAGAAACTATATGAGCATTTTGATGATATAGAGGGAGTTGTATTGTTTATAGATGATTTGTTAGTATACGGACCAACGAAAGAGATTCATGATGAAAGGTTACGTCAAGTTTTAAAAAGGTGTCAGGAAATAAATATTAAGTTAAATAAACAAAAATGCAAAATAGGTTTATCAGAAATCAAATACTTGGGCCACAGAATTAGTAAAAATGGAGTTTATCCAGATGAATCCCATATAAGTGCTATTAGGGACATGCCAACACCAAACAATTTAAAAGATTTAGAAAGGTTTTTGGGGCTAGTGACATATGTCAGTAACTATGTGCCGAATTTTTCTGAGAAAACATCTGTATTAAGGGAACTATTAAAAAAAGATATAGAATGGCATTGGGAAAAACGACATGATGAGTGCTTTAAAAAACTTAAAAAATGCTTGACGTCCCGACCCGTACTACAATACTATGATTTAAAAACTCCTATTGTTATTTCAGTAGATGCGAGCAAAAATGGTTTAGGCGCATGCTTAATGCAAAATAATCTACCGGTGTGCTACGCGTCTAAGTCACTCACTAACACAGAACAAGCCTACGCGCAAATCGAAAAGGAGCTATATGCATGCGTGTATGCGTGTGAGAGATTTTATACGTATATATATGGGCGTTCCGATGTTACGGTTGAGACTGATCACAAACCGTTGGTCAGCATAATAAATAAGCCTCTGGTTAATACTCCGGCAAGATTACAAAGAATGCTTATGAGGTTGCAACCTTACTCATTCAAGTTAGTATATAAACCGGGCAAGTATTTGTACATAGCCGACACATTATCTCGAGCAGTTGCGCCTGCGCCCGATAGTGATGATACGCAGCCATCATCACGTGATCATCTTGACGCGCAGGTGCAGGTATGCACTATCTCTGCTACAAATCCACTTACGGATTCTCATTTTCTAAAAATACAGAAGTTCACACAACAAGATGAGGAATTGCAACAATTAATAAAAGTAATAAAAAATGGCTGGCCGAATGACAAGAAAAATGTGATCGATAAATTGAAATGTTATTGGGATAGTAGGGATGAGTTGACGGTAAATTTTGGGGTGGTTTGGAAAGGGTCAAAGGTCGTGATACCTAAATGTATGCGTCGAGAAATGTTACAAAATATTCACATAGGTCATATGGGACTAGAAAAATGTAAATTAAGGGCGCGTGAATTAATGTACTGGCCAAATTTTAGTTCGCAATTAGAAGATTATTTGTCACACTGTCAAGCTTGCCTTACTTACAAAAAACAAAACACTAAAGAACCTCTGATTCCTCATGAAATCCCCAGTAGCCCATGGTGCAAATTAGGAGTAGATATTTTTCATTTTGGCCAAAAGTCATTTCTAATTGTAATAGACTACTTTAGCAAATTTATTGAAATTGAGGAATTGTACTCATTAACTTCCCGAGAAGTAATTAGTAAATCAAAACATGTTTTTAGAACACACGGTATACCGTTGATACTGATGTCAGATAATGGCCCTGAGTTTTCATCTCGGGAATTTAAAGAATTTAGTGATAGTTGGAGTTTTACACATATTACGTCATCGCCCAGATATGCGCAGTCAAACGGTCAGGTTGAACGTGCGGTGCAAACTGTGAAAAATATGATGAGAAAAACGCAGTTTGACCGGAAAGATTTTAATTTAGCTCTCTTGGAATATTTAAATACTCCATTAGAAAGAGAATTACCATCTCCAGCAGAATTATTGTATGGCCGTAAATTGCGCAGTATTCTTCCTTGTATTCCAACAAAAGTGTTTATTCAAAACAAAATAAATAATGAATCATTCACAAAACTTAAAGATCGTCAAATAAGATATAAACGGTATTATGATCAAGGGGCAAGAAATTTACCTAAATTAAAGATAGGGCAAAAAGTGAAGATCAGGCATAACAATCAATGGATTAACGGTATTTTGCATGGTATTCAAGGTCCTAGGTCGTATTTTGTTAAGTTATGTAATGGTAAAATTTTGCGTAGAAACAGAAAACATATAATGATTGATTCAAATCGCCGATTAGATCCCACCGGTATTTACTTTGACGATATAATGAACAACAACGTAGGTACTCGCGCACACATTGGCACCCGAGTTCCGCACCGATCAGCTGATAGTTACAATGATACTAACCATTACACTACTCGTTCCGGCAGGACAGTGCGACCTCCTGATCGGTGGACTTATCCTGTAACGGCGGCTACACGGTAAACTTATTGATCATCCTGTAAGTATCTACAAAAATAAGTTGTTTTGTATAGGTAATATATGTGACTGTTGTGTATGTATCGTATTCGCACAGTGAGCACTGAGCATATTGAACGTAATTTGTAGTAACTTCATTTATTATCATTTTAATAGAACGGCACTTAAGTCATGAAATGAATGTTAAATGACTTGATTATGCATGTAATTAATTATTTTTTGTGTATTAGTTTGTTTATCAATTAGATAAAATAATATTTGTTATTTATCTTTTTGGTGTAAGATGGAAGGTTTTATCTATCGTTTGAATTAAAAATCATTTCTCAAAAATATCATAATATATTTAAAAAATTAAAAATAGTAATAAGATATATATTCATTTGTTTATTTTGGAAATAAATTAGAAATTATTATGTATGTACTAAATAAAATTAAATACATCTACAGCAATGATCTACCTACTTGTAAACAGGTAATTTGTGTCGAAAGGTAACTTTAATCAATTTATTTACATTTATTAAAATATCTACGCTGTGTAAACAGATATGTATATAAAAAGTAAGTTAGGCTTGAATAAGTGCTTACTAAACTAATATATTAATTCACTTAAGGTACTTTTTTTTTATTTAATTTTTTCATTTATCTTTTGTTTTTGTTTTCAAACTTAGATACATGCATGTGTAAATTGTAATTATTATTATTTAAATCCCTCTTTTAGTGTTATATTAAAAAAGGAGATTATAATGTATTATAAGGAATGATCATTTTAATGTGTTGTTTTATACAAAAATACAAATACAAAATAATTTATTTGTTTTAGATATGTTTAAACATAGATTTACAGTGGCCGGAGCCTCCTTTTAAGTTTAATAAAAACCTGTGCTAGGAGGCACCGCTCTTCCAGTATATAATAAAACGTAGAAACTAAACTAGAATTTACAAACTAAGCTTACATTTGCGTACGGGTGTGTTTGTGTATGAATGTTGTGTTGTGCGTGTACGTGTTGTGAATGTACTTGCGGCGTGTGTTTGTGTTGTGCATGTATGTGTTCTGCCTGTATTTGTTGTGTGTATGATATGTTAGTTAGTGATAATATTATTAAACACAAAGTTGTATATATATATATATATATATATATATATATATATATATATATATATATATATATATATACATATATATAATAATAAACTGTATATACGTTAATTATATTTCTATAGTACCTATATTTAAATTATTGATTATTAACTATTCCTGTATGTATAGTAACTTCTCCGTCTCGTCGTAATTTTTAGTTTCTAACCATTTTGTTACAGTTTTCTTACATTCGTAGTATGTTAGTGTTTTAATGAACTTGCACTGTATTAGAAATATTATAGAAAACAAAAGTTTTTATTTTTATTTATTATTTATGTTGTATTTTCATTCTCTTTTAAATGAGGGGATTGTAGGTGTTTGTAAAAATATTAATAAAAGTTAGTCTGAGCTCGACCTTGTTGTTTGAATAACGTGCCCTCTCCATAAGTTTCCAGTTACTGAAAGTTGGTTTTCAGTAACTGATGATGTGTTTTCAGTTACTGACTGTGAAATTTCTGTCACTGACAGTAAGTTTTCAGTTACTGATTATGAGTTTTCAAATACTGAAAGTAAGTTTTCAGTCACTGACAGTAAGTTTTCAGTTACTGAAAGTGAGTTTTCAGTAACTGATGATGAGTTTTCAGTTACTGACAGTGAGTTTTCAGTCACTGACAATAAGTTTTCAGTTTCTGAAAGTGAGTTTTCAGTTACTGGTGATGAGTTTTCAGTTACTGACAGAGAGTTTTCAGTCACTGACAGTAACTTTTCAGTAACTGAAAGTGGGTTTTTAGTTACTGATGATGAGTTTTCAGTTACTGACAGTTAGTTTTCAGTCACTGACAGTAAGTTTTCAGTAACTGAAACTGAGTTTTCAGTTACTGATGATGAGTTTTCAGTTTCTGATGATGACTTTTCAGTTACTGACATTGAGTTTTCAGTCACTGACAGTAAGTTTTTAGTAACTGAAAGTGGGTTTTCAGTTACTGATGATGAGTTTTCAGTTACTGACAGTGAGTTTTCAGTCACTGACAGTATGTTTTCAGTTACTGAAAGTGGGTTTTCAGTTACTGATGATAAGTTTTCAGTTATTGACAGAGGGTTTATAGTCAATGACTGTAAATTTTCAGTAACTGACATTGGGGTTTCAGTAACTGACAGTGGGTTTTCAGTCACTGACAGTGAGTTTTCAATTACTGACAGTAAGTTTTCAGTTACTGAAAGTGGGTTTTCAGTTACTGATGATGAGTTTTCAGTTACTAACAGTGAGTTTTCATTCACTGACAGTAAGTATTCAGTTACTAAAAGTGGGTTTTCAGTTACTGATGATGAGTTTTCAGTTATTGACAGTGAGTTTTCAGTCACTGACAGTAACTTTTCAGTTACTGAAAGTGGGTAGTCAGTAACTGATGATGAGTTTTCAGTTATTGACAGTGAGTTTATAGTCAATGACTGTGAGTATTCAGTTACTGACAGTGGGGTTTCAGTTACTGACAGTGGGGTTTCAGTCACTGAAAGTGAGTTTTCAGTTACTGAATGTGTGTTTTCAGTCACTCACAGTGAGTTTTC
Organism: Scrobipalpa costella; assembly: GCA_949820665.1. Lineage (NCBI taxonomy): Eukaryota > Metazoa > Arthropoda > Insecta > Lepidoptera > Gelechiidae > Scrobipalpa > Scrobipalpa costella. Next base: position 10,226,528 of record OX463321.1, on the reverse strand, counting down.
AGTTACCGAAAGTGGGTTTTCAGTTTCTGATGATGAGTTTTCAGTTACTGACATTGAGTTTTCAGTCACTGAAAGTAAGTTTTTAGTTACTGAAAGTAGGTTTTCAGTAACTGATGATGAGTTTTCAAGTATTGAAAGTGGGTTTATAGTCAATGACTGTGAGTTTTCAGTAACTGACAGTGGGGTTTCAGTAACCGACAGTGGGGATTCAGTCACTGATAGTAAGTTTTCAGTTACTGAAGGTGGGTTTTTAGTTACTGCTGATAAGTTTTCAGTTACTGACAGTTAGTTTTCAGTAACTGACAGTAAGTTTTCAGTTACTGAAAGTGGGTTTTCAGTTACTGATGATGAGTTTTCAGTTACTGACAGTGAGTTTTCAGTCACTGACAATAAGTTTTCAGTTTCTGAAAGTGTGTTTTCAGTTACTGACAATGAGTTTTCAGTCTCTGACAGTATGTTTTCAGTTACTGAAAGTGGGTTTTCAGTTACTGATGATGAGTTTTCAGTTATTGACAGTGGGTTTATAGTCAATGACTGTGAGTTTTCATTTACTGACAGTGGGGTTTCAGTTACTGATGATGAGTTTTCAGTTACTTATGATGACTTTTCAGTTACTGACATTGAGTTTTCAGTCACTGACAGTAAGTTTTTAGTTACTGAAAGTGGGTTTTCAGTTACTGATGATGAGTTTTCAGTTACTGACAGTGAGTTTTCAGTCACTGACAATAAGTTTTCAGTTTCTGAAAGTGAGTTTTCAGTTACTGACAATGAGTTTTCAGTCTCTGACAGTATGTTGTCAGTTACTGAAAGTGGGTTTTCAGTTACTAATTATGAGTTTTCAGTTACTGACAGTGAATTTTCAGTCACTGACAGTAAGTTTTCAGTTACTGAAAGTGGGTTTTTAGTTACTGCTGATAAGTTTTCAGTTATTGACAGTGGGTTTTCAGTCACTGACAGTATGTTTTCAGTTACTGAAAGTGGGTTTTCAGTTACTAATGATGACTTTTCAGTTACTGAAATTGAGTTTTCAGTCACTGACAGTAAGTTTTTAGTTACTGAAAGTGGGTTTTCAGTTACTGATGATGAGTTTTCAGTTACTGACAGTGAGTTTTCAGTCACTGACAATAAGTTTTCAGTTTCTGAAAGTAAATTTTCAGTTACTGACAATGAGTTTTCAGTCACTGACAGTATGTTTTTAGTAACTGAATGTGGGTTTTCAGTTACTGATTATGAGTTTTCAGTTACTGAATGTAAGTTTTCAGTCACTGACAGTAAGTTTTCAGTTACTGAAAGTGGGTTTTCAGTTACTGATGATGAGTTTTCAGTTAATGACAGTGAGTTTTCAGTCACTGACAATAAGTTTTCAGTTTCTGAAAGTGAGTTTTCAGTTACTGGTGATGAGTTTTCAGTCACTGACAGTAACTTTACAGTTACTGAAAGTGGGTTTTCAGTTACTGATGATGAGTTTTCAGTTACTGACAGTTAGTTTTCAGTCACTGACAGTAAGTTTTCAGTAACTGAAACTGAGTTTTCAGTTACTGATGATGAGTTTTCAGTTACTGATGATGACTTTTCAGTTACTGACATTTAGTTTTCAGTCACTGACAGTTAGTTTTCAGTAACTGAAAGTGGGTTTTCAGTTACTGATGATGAGTTTTCAGTTACTGACAGTGAGTTTTCAGTCACTGACATTATGTTTTCAGTTACTGTAAGTGGGTTTTCAGTTACTGATGATGAGTTTTCAGTTACTGACAGTGAGTTTTCATTCACTGATAGTAATTTTTCAGTTACTAAAAGTAGGTTTTCAGTTACTGAAGATGAGTTTTCAGTTATTGACAGTGGGTTTTCAGTCACTGACAGTAAGTTTTCAATTACTGAAAGTGGGTTTTTAGTTACTGCTGATAAGTTTTCAGTTATTGACAGTGGGTTTTTAGTCACTGACAGTAAGTTTTCAGTTACTGAAAGTGGGTTTTCAGTAAGTGATGATGAGTTTTTAGTTACTGACAGTGAGTTTTCAGTTACTGACAGTAAGTTTTCAGAAACTGAAACTGAGTTTTCAGTTACTGATGATGACTTTTCAGTTACTGATGATGACTTTTCATTTACTGATATTGAGTTTTCAGTCACTGACAGTAAGTTTTCAGTAACTGAAAGTGGGTTTTCAGTTACTGATGAAGAATTTTCAGTTACTGACAGTGAGTTTTCAGTCACTGACAGTAACTTTTCAGTTACTGAAAGTGGGTTTTCAGTTACTGATTATGAGTTTTCAGTTACTAACAGTGAGTTTTCATTCACTGACAGTAAGTATTCAGTTACCAAAAGTGGGTTTTTAGTTACTGATGATGAGTTTTCAGTTATTGACAGTGAGTTTTCAGTCACTGACAGTAACTTTTCAGTTACTGACAGTAACTTTTCAGTTACTGACAGTAACTTTTCAGTTACTGACAGTAACTTTTCAGTTACTGAAAGTGGGTAGTCAGTAACTGATGATGAGTTTTCAGTTATTGACAGTGAGTTTATAGTCAATGACTGTGAGTATTCAGTTACTGACAGTGGGGTTTCAGTTACTGACAGTGGGGTTTCAGTCACTGACAGTGAGTTTTCAGTTACTGACTGTGTGTTTTCAGTCACTCACAGTGAGTTTTCAGTTACCGAAAGTGGGTTCTCAGTTTCTGATGATGAGTTTTCAGTTACTGACAGTGAGTTTTCAGTCACTGAAAGTGGGTTTTCAGTTACTGATGATGAGTTTTCAGTTACTGACAGTGAGTTTTCAGTCACTGACAATAAGTTTTCAGTTTCTGAAAGTGAGTTTTCAGTTACTGACAATGAGTTTTCAGTCTCTGACAGTATGTTTTCAGTTACTGAAAGTGGGTTTTCAGTTACTAATGATGAGTTTTCAGTTATTGACAGTGGGTTTTTAGTCACTGACAGTATGTTTTCATTTACTGAAAGTGGGTTTTCAGTTACTAATGATGACTTTTCAGTTACTGACAGTGAATATTCAGTCACTGACAGAAAGTTTTCCTTTACTGAAAGTGGGTTTTCAGTTACTAATGATGAGTTTTCAGTTACTGACAGTGAATTTTCAGTCACTGATGATGAGTTTTCAGTTACTGATGATGACTTTTCAGTTACTGACATTTAGTTTTCAGTCACTGACAGTAAGTTTTCAGTAACTGAAAGTGGGTTTTCAGTTACTGATGATGAGTTTTCAGTTACTGACAGTGAGTTTTCAGTCACTGACAGTATGTTTTCAGTTACTGTTAGTGGGTTTTCAGTTACTGATGATGAGTTTTCAGTTACTGACAGTGAGTTTTCATTCACTGATAGTAAGTTTTTAGTTACTAAAAGTGGGTTTTCAGTTACTGAAGATGAGTTTTCAGTTATTGACAGTGGGTTTTCAGTCACTGACAGTAAGTTTTCAATTACTGAAAGTGGGTTTTTAGTTACTGCTGATAAGTTTTTAGTTATTGACAGTGGGTTTTTAGTCACTGACAGTAAGTTTTCAGTTACTGAAAGTGGGTTTTCAGTAAGTGATGATGAGTTTTCAGTTACTGACAGTGAGTTTTCAGTCACTGAAAGTGGGTTTTCAGTTACTGATGATGAGCTTTCAGTTACTGACAGTGAGTTTTCAGTCACTGACAATAAGTTTTCAGTTTCTGAAAGTGAGTTTTCAGTTACTGACAATGAGTTTTCAGTCTCTGACAGTATGTTTTCAGTTACTGAAAGTGGGTTTTCAGTTACTAATGATGAGTTTTCAGTTATTGACAGTGGGTTTTTAGTCACTGACAGTATGTTTTCATTTACTGAAAGTGGGTTTTCAGTTACTAATGATGACTTTTCAGTTACTGACAGTGAATATTCAGTCACTGACAGAAAGTTTTCCTTTACTGAAAGTGGGTTTTCAGTTACTAATGATGAGTTTTCAGTTACTGACAGTGAATTTTCAGTCACTGACAGTAAGTTTTCAGTTACTGAAAGTGGGTTTTCAGTTACTAATGATGACTTTTCAGTTACTGACATTGAGTTTTCAGTCACTGACAGTAAGTTTTCAGTAACTGAAACTGAGTTTTCAGTTACTGATGATGAGTTTTCAGTTACTGATGATGACTTTTCAGTTACTGACATTTAGTTTTCAGTCACTGACAGTAAGTTTTCAGTAACTGAAAGTGGGTTTTCAGTTACTGATGATGAGTTTTCAGTTACTGACAGTGAGTTTTCAGTCACTGACAGTATGTTTTCAGTTACTGTTAGTGGGTTTTCAGTTACTGATGATGAGTTTTCAGTTACTGACAGTGAGTTTTCATTCACTGATAGTAAGTTTTTAGTTACTAAAAGTGGGTTTTCAGTTACTGAAGATGAGTTTCAGTTATTGACAGTGGGTTTTCAGTCACTGACAGTAAGTTTTCAATTACTGAAAGTGGGTTTTTAGTTACTGCTGATAAGTTTTTAGTTATTGACAGTGGGTTTTTAGTCACTGACAGTAAGTTTTCAGTTACTGAAAGTGGGTTTTCAGTAAGTGATGATGAGTTTTTAGTTACTGACAGTGAGTTTTCAGTCACTGACAGTAAGTTTTCAGAAACTGAAACTGAGTTTTCAGTTACTGATGATGACTTTTCAGTTACTGATGATGACTTTTCATTTACTGACATTGAGTTTTCAGTCACTGACAGTAAGTTTTCAGTAACTGAAAGTGGGTTTTCAGTTACTGATGATAAATTTTCAGTTACTGACAGTGAGTTTTCAGTCACTGACAGTAACTTTTCAGTTACCGAAAGTGGGTTTTCAGTTACTGATTATGAGTTTTCAGTTACTAACAGTGAGTTTTCATTCACTGACAGTAAGTATTCAGTTACTAAAAGTGGGTTTTTAGTTACTGATGATGAGTTTTCAGTTATTGACAGTGAGTTTTCAGTCACTGACAGTAACTTTTCAGTTACTGACAGTAACTTTTCAGTTACTGAAAGTGGGTAGTCAGTAACTGATGATGAGTTTTCAGTTATTGACAGTGAGTTTATAGTCAATGACTGTGAGTATTCAGTTACTGACAGTGGGGTTTCAGTTACTGACAGTGGGGTTTCAGTCACTGACAGTGAGTTTTCAGTTACTGACTGTGTGTTTTCAGTCACTCACAGTGAGTTTTCAGTTACCGAAAGTGGGTTCTCAGTTTCTGATGATGAGTTTTCAGTTACTGACAGTGAGTTTTGAGTCACTGAAAGTGGGTTTTCAGTTACTGATGATGAGTTTTCAGTTACTGACAGTGAGTTTTCAGTCACTGACAATAAGTTTTCAGTTTCTGAAAGTGAGTTTTCAGTTACTGATGATGACTTTTCAGTTACTGATGATGACTTTTCATTTACTGACATTGAGTTTTCAGTCACTGACAGTAAGTTTTCAGTAACTGAAAGTGGGTTTTCAGTTACTGATGATGAATTTTCAGTTACTGACAGTGAGTTTTCAGTCACTGACAGTAACTTTTCAGTTACCGAAAGTGGGTTTTCAGTTACTGATTATGAGTTTTCAGTTACTAACAGTGAGTTTTCATTCACTGACAGTAAGTATTCAGTTACTAAAAGTGGGTTTTTAGTTACTGATGATGAGTTTTCAGTTATTGACAGTGAGTTTTCAGTCACTGACAGTAACTTTTCAGTTACTGACAGTAACTTTTCAGTTACTGAAAGTGGGTAGTCAGTAACTGATGATGAGTTTTCAGTTATTGACAGTGAGTTTATAGTCAATGACTGTGAGTATTCAGTTACTGACAGTGGGGTTTCAGTTACTGACAGTGGGGTTTCAGTCACTGACAGTGAGTTTTCAGTTACTGACTGTGTGTTTTCAGTCACTCACAGTGAGTTTTCAGTTACCGAAAGTGGGTTCTCAGTTTCTGATGATGAGTTTTCAGTTACTGACAGTGAGTTTTGAGTCACTGAAAGTGGGTTTTCAGTTACTGATGATGAGTTTTCAGTTACTGACAGTGAGTTTTCAGTCACTGACAGTATGTTTTCAGTTACTGTTAGTGGGTTTTCAGTTACTGATGATGAGTTTTCAGTTACTGACAGTGAGTTTTCATTCACTGATAGTAAGTTTTTAGTTACTAAAAGTGGGTTTTCAGTTACTGAAGATGAGTTTTCAGTTATTGACAGTGGGTTTTCAGTCACTGACAGTAAGTTTTCAATTACTGAAAGTGGGTTTTTAGTTACTGCTGATAAGTTTTTAGTTATTGACAGTGGGTTTTTAGTCACTGACAGTAAGTTTTCAGTTACTGAAAGTGGGTTTTCAGTAAGTGATGATGAGTTTTTAGTTACTGACAGTGAGTTTTTAGTCACTGACAGTAAGTTTTCAGAAACTGAAACTGAGTTTTCAGTTACTGATGATGACTTTTCATTTACTGACATTGAGTTTTCAGTCACTGACAGTAAGTTTTCAGTAACTGAAAGTGGGTTTTCAGTTACTGATGATGAATTTTCAGTTACTGACAGTAAGTTTTCAGTCACTGACAGTAACTTTTCAGTTACCGAAAGTGGGTTTTCAGTTACTGATTATGAGTTTTCAGTTACTAACAGTGAGTTTTATTCACTGACAGTAAGTATTCAGTTACTAAAAGTGGGTTTTTAGTTACTGATGATGAGTTTTCAGTTATTGACAGTGAGTTTTCAGTCACTGACAGTAACTTTTCAGTTACTGACAGTAACTTTTCAGTTACTGAAAGTGGGTAGTCAGTAACTGATGATGAGTTTTCAGTTATTGACAGTGAGTTTATAGTCAATGACTGTGAGTATTCAGTTACTGACAGTGGGGTTTCAGTTACTGAGAGTGGGGTTTCAGTCACTGACAGTGAGTTTTCAGTTACTGACTGTGTGTTTTCAGTCACTCACAGTGAGTTTTCAGTTACCGAAAGTGGGTTCTCAGTTTCTGATGATGAGTTTTCAGTTACTGACAGTGAGTTTTGAGTCACTGAAAGTGGGTTTTCAGTTACTGATGATGAGTTTTCAGTTACTGACAGTGAGTTTTCAGTCACTGACAATAAGTTTTCAGTTTCTGAAAGTGAGTTTTCAGTTACTGATGATGACTTTTCAGTTACTGATGATGACTTTTCATTTACTGACATTGAGTTTTCAGTCACTGACAGTAAGTTTTCAGTAACTGAAAGTGGGTTTTCAGTTACTGATGATGAATTTTCAGTTACTGACAGTGAGTTTTCAGTCACTGACAGTAACTTTTCAGTTACCGAAAGTGGGTTTTCAGTTACTGATTATGAGTTTTCAGTTACTAACAGTGAGTTTTCATTCACTGACAGTAAGTATTCAGTTACTAAAAGTGGGTTTTTAGTTACTGATGATGAGTTTTCAGTTATTGACAGAGAGTTTTCAGTCACTGACAGTAACTTTTCAGTTACTGACAGTAACTTTTCAGTTACTGAAAGTGGGTAGTCAGTAACTGATGATGAGTTTTCAGTTATTGACAGTGAGTTTATAGTCAATGACTGTGAGTATTCAGTTACTGACAGTGGGGTTTCAGTTACTGACAGTGGGGTTTCAGTCACTGACAGTGAGTTTTCAGTTACTGACTGTGTGTTTTCAGTCACTCACAGTGAGTTTTCAGTTACCGAAAGTGGGTTCTCAGTTTCTGATGATGAGTTTTCAGTTACTGACAGTGAGTTTTGAGTCACTGAAAGTGGGTTTTCAGTTACTGATGATGAGTTTTCAGTTACTGACAGTGAGTTTTCAGTCACTGACAATAAGTTTTCAGTTTCTGAAAGTGAGTTTTCAGTTACTGATGATGACTTTTCAGTTACTGATGATGACTTTTCATTTACTGACATTGAGTTTTCAGTCACTGACAGTAAGTTTTCAGTAACTGAAAGTGGGTTTTCAGTTACTGATGATGAATTTTCAGTTACTGACAGTGAGTTTTCAGTCACTGACAGTAACTTTTCAGTTACCGAAAGTGGGTTTTCAGTTACTGATTATGAGTTTTCAGTTACTAACAGTGAGTTTTCATTCACTGACAGTAAGTATTCAGTTACTAAAAGTGGGTTTTTAGTTACTGATGATGAGTTTTCAGTTATTGACAGTGAGTTTTCAGTCACTGACAGTAACTTTTCAGTTACTGACAGTAACTTTTCAGTTACTGAAAGTGGGTAGTCAGTAACTGATGATGAGTTTTCAGTTATTGACAGTGAGTTTATAGTCAATGACTGTGAGTATTCAGTTACTGACAGTGGGGTTTCAGTTACTGACAGTGGGGTTTCAGTCACTGACAGTGAGTTTTCAGTTACTGACTGTGTGTTTTCAGTCACTCACAGTGAGTTTTCAGTTACCGAAAGTGGGTTCTCAGTTTCTGATGATGAGTTTTCAGTTACTGACAGTGAGTTTTGAGTCACTGAAAGTGGGTTTTCAGTTACTGATGATGAGTTTTCAGTTACTGACAGTGAGTTTTCAGTCACTGACAGTATGTTTTCAGTTACTGTTAGTGGGTTTTCAGTTACTGATGATGAGTTTTCAGTTACTGACAGTGAGTTTTCATTCACTGATAGTAAGTTTTTAGTTACTAAAAGTGGGTTTTCAGTTACTGAAGATGAGTTTTCAGTTATTGACAGTGGGTTTTCAGTCACTGACAGTAAGTTTTCAATTACTGAAAGTGGGTTTTTAGTTACTGCTGATAAGTTTTTAGTTATTGACAGTGGGTTTTTAGTCACTGACAGTAAGTTTTCAGTTACTGAAAGTGGGTTTTCAGTAAGTGATGATGAGTTTTTAGTTACTGACAGTGAGTTTTTAGTCACTGACAGTAAGTTTTCAGAAACTGAAACTGAGTTTTCAGTTACTGATGATGACTTTTCAGTTACTGATGATGACTTTTCATTTACTGACAGTGAATATTCAGTCACTGACAGAAAGTTTTCCTTTACTGAAAGTGGGTTTTCAGTTACTAATGATGAGTTTTCAGTTACTGACAGTGAATTTTCAGTCACTGATGATGAGTTTTCAGTTACTGATGATGACTTTTCAGTTACTGACATTTAGTTTTCAGTCACTGACAGTAAGTTTTCAGTAACTGAAAGTGGGTTTTCAGTTACTGATGATGAGTTTTCAGTTACTGACAGTGAGTTTTCAGTCACTGACAGTATGTTTTCAGTTAATGTTAGTGGGTTTTCAGTTACTGATGATGAGTTTTCAGTTACTGACAGTGAGTTTTCATTCACTGATAGTAAGTTTTTAGTTACTAAAAGTGGGTTTTCAGTTACTGAAGATGAGTTTTCAGTTATTGACAGTGGGTTTTCAGTCACTGACAGTAAGTTTTCAATTACTGAAAGTGGGTTTTTAGTTACTGCTGATAAGTTTTTAGTTATTGACAGTGGGTTTTTAGTCACTGACAGTTAGTTTTCAGTTACTGAAAGTGGGTTTTCAGTAAGTGATGATGAGTTTTCAGTTACTGACAGTGAGTTTTCAGTCACTGAAAGTGGGTTTTCAGTTACTGATGATGAGTTTTCAGTTACTGACAGTGAGTTTTCAGTCACTGACAATAAGTTTTCAGTTTCTGAAAGTGAGTTTTCAGTTACTGACAATGAGTTTTCAGTCTCTGACAGTATGTTTTCAGTTACTGAAAGTGGGTTTTCAGTTACTAATGATGAGTTTTCAGTTATTGACAGTGGGTTTTTAGTCACTGACAGTATGTTTTCATTTACTGAAAGTGGGTTTTCAGTTACTAATGATGACTTTTCAGTTACTGACAGTGAATATTCAGTCACTGACAGTAAGTTTTCCTTTACTGAAAGTGGGTTTTCAGTTACTAATGATGAGTTTTCAGTTACTGACAGTGAATTTTCAGTCACTGACAGTAAGTTTTCAGTTACTGAAAGTGGGTTTTCAGTTACTAATGATGACTTTTCAGTTACTGACATTGAGTTTTCAGTCACTGACAGTAAGTTTTCAGTAACTGAAACTGAGTTTTCAGTTACTGATGATGAGTTTTCAGTTACTGATGATGACTTTTCAGTTACTGACATTTAGTTTTCAGTCACTGACAGTAAGTTTTCAGTAACTGAAAGTGGGTTTTCAGTTACTGATGATGAGTTTTCAGTTACTGACAGTGAGTTTTCAGTTACTGACAGTATGTTTTCAGTTACTGTTAGTGGGTTTTCAGTTACTGATGATGAGTTTTCAGTTACTGACAGTGAGTTTTCATTCACTGATAGTAAGTTTTTAGTTACTAAAAGTGGGTTTTCAGTTACTGAAGATGAGTTTTCAGTTATTGACAGTGGGTTTTCAGTCACTGACAGTAAGTTTTCAATTACTGAAAGTGGGTTTTTAGTTACTGCTGATAAGTTTTTAGTTATTGACAGTGGGTTTTTAGTCACTGACAGTAAGTTTTCAGTTACTGAAAGTGGGTTTTCAGTAAGTGATGATGAGTTTTTAGTTACTGACAGTGAGTTTTTAGTCACTGACAGTAAGTTTTCAGAAACTGAAACTGAGTTTTCAGTTACTGATGATGACTTTTCAGTTACTGATGATGACTTTTCATTTACTGACATTGAGTTTTCAGTCACTGACAGTAAGTTTTCAGTAACTGAAAGTGGGTTTTCAGTTACTGATGATGAATTTTCAGTTACTGACAGTGAGTTTTCAGTCACTGACAGTAACTTTTCAGTTACCGAAAGTGGGTTTTCAGTTACTGATTATGAGTTTTCAGTTACTAACAGTGAGTTTTCATTCACTGACAGTAAGTATTCAGTTACTAAAAGTGGGTTTTTAGTTACTGATGATGGGTTTTCAGTTATTGACAGTGAGTTTTCAGTCACTGACAGTAACTTTTCAGTTACTGACAGTAACTTTTCAGTTACTGAAAGTGGGTAGTCAGTAACTGATGATGAGTTTTCAGTTATTGACAGTGAGTTTATAGTCAATGACTGTGAGTATTCAGTTACTGACAGTGGGGTTTCAGTTACTGACAGTGGGGTTTCAGTCACTGACAGTGAGTTTTCAGTTACTGACTGTGTGTTTTCAGTCACTCACAGTGAGTTTTCAGTTACCGAAAGTGGGTTCTCAGTTTCTGATGATGAGTTTTCAGTTACTGACAGTGAGTTTTGAGTCACTGAAAGTGGGTTTTCAGTTACTGATGATGAGTTTTCAGTTACTGACAGTGAGTTTTCAGTCACTGACAATAAGTTTTCAGTTTCTGAAAGTGAGTTTTCAGTTACTGACAATGAGTTTTCAGTCTCTGACAGTATGTTTTCAGTTACTGAAAGTGGGTTTTCAGTTACTATTGATGAGTTTTCAGTTATTGACAGTGGGTTTTTAGTCACTGACAGTATGTTTTCATTTACTGAAAGTGGGTTTTCAGTTACTAATGATGACTTTTCAGTTACTGACAGTGAATATTCAGTCACTGACAGTAAGTTTTCCTTTACTGAAAGTGGGTTTTCAGTTACTAATGATGAGTTTTCAGTTACTGACAGTGAATTTTCAGTCACTGACAGTAAGTTTTCAGTTACTGAAAGTGGGTTTTCAGTTACTAATGATGACTTTTCAGTTACTGACATTGAGTTTTCAGTCACTGACAGTAAGTTTTTAGTTACTGAAAGTGGGTTTTCAGTAACTGATGATGAGTTTTCAGTTACTGACAGTGAGTTTTCAGTTTCTGAAAGTTAGTTTTCAGTTACTGACAATGAGTTTTCAGTCACTGACAGTATGTTTTCAGTTACTGAAAGTGGGTTTTCAGTTACTAATGATGAGTTTTCAGTTACTGACAGTGAATTTTCAGTCACTGACAGTAAGTTTTCAGTTACAGAAAGTGGGTTTTCAGTCACAGATAATGTTTTTCAGTAACTAACAGTGAGTTTTCAGTCACTGACAGTAAGTTTTCAGTTACTGATGATGAGTTTTCAGTTACTGATAGTGAGTTTTCAGTCACTGACAATAAGTTTCCAGTTTCTGAAAGTGAGTTTTCAGTTACTGGTGATGAGTTTTCAGTTACTGACAGTGAGTTTTCATTCACTGACAGTAACTTTTCAGTTACTGAAAGTGGGTTTTCAGTTACTGATGATGAGTTTTCAGTTACTGACAGTTAGTTTTCAGTCACTAAAAGTAAGTTTTCAGTTACTGAAAGTGGGTTTTCAGTTACTGATGATGAGTTTTCAGTTATTGACAGTGGGTTTATAGTCAATGACTGTGAGTTTTCAGTTATTGACAGTGGGTTTTCAGTCACTGACAGTAAATATTCAGTTACAGACAGTGGGTTTTCAGTCACAGATAATGTTCTTCAGTAACTAACAGTGAGTTTTCAGTCTCTGACAGTGAGTTTTCAATCACAGACAATGTTTTTCAGTAACTAACAGTGAGTTTTTAGTTTCTGACAGTGGGTTTTCAGTCACTGACGATGAGTTTTCAGTTACTGACAGTGAGTTTTCAGTCACTGACTGTAGGTGTTTGTAAAAATATTAATAAAAGTTAGTCTGAGCTCGACCTTGTTGTTTGAATAACGTGCCCTCTCCATACATAATAAACATGGCGCAGACGGTATCGAATTAGTACGTCGAATATAATATAACTAAGCGATAAACTAGGTTTGTGACAAACGAGTGTAGTGAATAAATACGTGCAAGAATAACAAAGTAGTAAATTGACAATGGAGAGTGTACTACAACCACCATTGCCGTTTAATTTCGAAAATAATTTGGTGAATGTTACATCTGGTAATTTATGCAGTGAGTGGGTAAAATGGAAGAAATCTTTTATGATCTACTATGAAGCGTGCGAGTTATCGAAAAAGGATGCGAAGGTTCAAATTAACATACTGTTGCACGTAATTGGAGATAAGTGTCGAGAGGTCTATGATCAATTTACCGGCGAATTTAAAAGTTTTAAAGATTTGTTGCTGAGTTTTGATGCTTTCTTTATACCGAAGAAAAATTTGGCAGTGGAAAGACAAAAATTTTTCAAGAGAGACCAGAAGGAATTTGAGTCTATCGAGCAGTATGCTTACGAATTAAGTAAAATAGCATCTAAATGCGAATTCCAGACTTTACAAGATGACCTTGTCTGCAGTAGGTTGATTTGCGGTATTCAGGATATGGCACTAGCGGAGAGATTATTAAGGGAACCAGAGATTACCCTCAGAAAAGCTGTCGAAATTTGTAAGTTAGCCGAAATGTCGCGTATGCAGGCACAAACTATCAAGTCAGAGAATGATAATGTTAATGTGCATGAAATAGTAAAATGTGAGCAAGAATTGCCCGCGGAGGTAAATGTTATCAATCGTCGTCGTCGCTCATCAGCTGCTCGATTGGCTCGCCCCCCTCAGCAGCAGCCGCCCCCCCCCCCCCAGGCGCCGCGGGGCCCGTTGTTGCCGCGAGCGCACCGTAGTGACTCATCATCGTATGTACGGCCGGCGCAATATAACACCTCGCTACCGCAGTATTCTAATGGGTGTTCTTCATGTGGTAGAACTCATAGACGAAATGATTGTCCAGCGTATGGTCAACGATGTAATAAATGTCAAAGGATGAATCATTTTGCACGTATGTGTCGAGCTCGTGTGTACACGTTACAGGAGGACTCCTCTGATCAGGCAAGTTTTTATTGTCATAGTATTTGTAATAAAAAAGGTAGTGATTGGTTTGTGGATTTAGGAATACTTGATAGTAAAATATCATTTAAACTAGATAGCGGTGCCGATGTGAGCGTGTTACCATATAAATATCTAAGGGAAATTAAATTATCTAAGAATGATTTAACAGAGACATCAACGCGCATAACAAGTTATTCTGGAACGCGGATTCCAGTGTTAGGAAAATGTTATTTAAAGGTTAAACACAAAGATAACAATTATTTTTTAAAGTTTATTGTAGCGGATGTTGATGACACACCCCTTTTAAGCAAATATGCTTGTGAGGAGTTAAAATTAATTAAAAGGTTATTTTCTTTAAACTCAGAATATAGTAATGATAAAATTCTTGATGAATTTCCTGATGTATTCACTGGTATTGGCTGCCTTCCCGGAGATTATAAAATACAAATTCGCAAAGATATTGCTCCAGTTGTACATGCTCCTAGAAAGCTGCCAATAGCCCTTAGGGAACAGGTGAAGAATAAACTAGATGAAATGGAACAGGAGGGAATTATAGCTAAAGTTGAAGGACCTACGGATTGGGTCAACAGTTTAACAGTAGTGAAAAAGCCTAACGGAGAATTGCGTTTATGTTTAGACCCCCGAGATTTAAATAAAGCAATAAAACGGGAGCATTTTAAGTTACCTACTTTCGAAGAAATTACGGCAAACTTGATGGGTGCTAAATATTTCAGCACGCTAGATGCAAAGCAGGGGTTTTGGCAGGTGAGGTTGAATTCAGAAAGTACAGATTTATGCACTTTCAATTCAGTTTATGGCAGATATAAATTTTTGAGGATGCCATACGGAATTTGCTCAGCATCTGAAATTTTCCATAAGAAACTATATGAGCATTTTGATGATATAGAGGGAGTTGTATTGTTTATAGATGATTTGTTAGTATACGGACCAACGAAAGAGATTCATGATGAAAGGTTACGTCAAGTTTTAAAAAGGTGTCAGGAAATAAATATTAAGTTAAATAAACAAAAATGCAAAATAGGTTTATCAGAAATCAAATACTTGGGCCACAGAATTAGTAAAAATGGAGTTTATCCAGATGAATCCCATATAAGTGCTATTAGGGACATGCCAACACCAAACAATTTAAAAGATTTAGAAAGGTTTTTGGGGCTAGTGACATATGTCAGTAACTATGTGCCGAATTTTTCTGAGAAAACATCTGTATTAAGGGAACTATTAAAAAAAGATATAGAATGGCATTGGGAAAAACGACATGATGAGTGCTTTAAAAAACTTAAAAAATGCTTGACGTCCCGACCCGTACTACAATACTATGATTTAAAAACTCCTATTGTTATTTCAGTAGATGCGAGCAAAAATGGTTTAGGCGCATGCTTAATGCAAAATAATCTACCGGTGTGCTACGCGTCTAAGTCACTCACTAACACAGAACAAGCCTACGCGCAAATCGAAAAGGAGCTATATGCATGCGTGTATGCGTGTGAGAGATTTTATACGTATATATATGGGCGTTCCGATGTTACGGTTGAGACTGATCACAAACCGTTGGTCAGCATAATAAATAAGCCTCTGGTTAATACTCCGGCAAGATTACAAAGAATGCTTATGAGGTTGCAACCTTACTCATTCAAGTTAGTATATAAACCGGGCAAGTATTTGTACATAGCCGACACATTATCTCGAGCAGTTGCGCCTGCGCCCGATAGTGATGATACGCAGCCATCATCACGTGATCATCTTGACGCGCAGGTGCAGGTATGCACTATCTCTGCTACAAATCCACTTACGGATTCTCATTTTCTAAAAATACAGAAGTTCACACAACAAGATGAGGAATTGCAACAATTAATAAAAGTAATAAAAAATGGCTGGCCGAATGACAAGAAAAATGTGATCGATAAATTGAAATGTTATTGGGATAGTAGGGATGAGTTGACGGTAAATTTTGGGGTGGTTTGGAAAGGGTCAAAGGTCGTGATACCTAAATGTATGCGTCGAGAAATGTTACAAAATATTCACATAGGTCATATGGGACTAGAAAAATGTAAATTAAGGGCGCGTGAATTAATGTACTGGCCAAATTTTAGTTCGCAATTAGAAGATTATTTGTCACACTGTCAAGCTTGCCTTACTTACAAAAAACAAAACACTAAAGAACCTCTGATTCCTCATGAAATCCCCAGTAGCCCATGGTGCAAATTAGGAGTAGATATTTTTCATTTTGGCCAAAAGTCATTTCTAATTGTAATAGACTACTTTAGCAAATTTATTGAAATTGAGGAATTGTACTCATTAACTTCCCGAGAAGTAATTAGTAAATCAAAACATGTTTTTAGAACACACGGTATACCGTTGATACTGATGTCAGATAATGGCCCTGAGTTTTCATCTCGGGAATTTAAAGAATTTAGTGATAGTTGGAGTTTTACACATATTACGTCATCGCCCAGATATGCGCAGTCAAACGGTCAGGTTGAACGTGCGGTGCAAACTGTGAAAAATATGATGAGAAAAACGCAGTTTGACCGGAAAGATTTTAATTTAGCTCTCTTGGAATATTTAAATACTCCATTAGAAAGAGAATTACCATCTCCAGCAGAATTATTGTATGGCCGTAAATTGCGCAGTATTCTTCCTTGTATTCCAACAAAAGTGTTTATTCAAAACAAAATAAATAATGAATCATTCACAAAACTTAAAGATCGTCAAATAAGATATAAACGGTATTATGATCAAGGGGCAAGAAATTTACCTAAATTAAAGATAGGGCAAAAAGTGAAGATCAGGCATAACAATCAATGGA
The DNA here is from genome assembly GCA_949820665.1 of Scrobipalpa costella. NCBI lineage: Eukaryota > Metazoa > Arthropoda > Insecta > Lepidoptera > Gelechiidae > Scrobipalpa > Scrobipalpa costella. The sequence goes on along the minus strand of OX463321.1, from coordinate 10,210,135 downwards.
TTAACGGTATTTTGCATGGTATTCAAGGTCCTAGGTCGTATTTTGTTAAGTTATGTAATGGTAAAATTTTGCGTAGAAACAGAAAACATATAATGATTGATTCAAATCGCCGATTAGATCCCACCGGTATTTACTTTGACGATATAATGAACAACAACGTAGGTACTCGCGCACACATTGGCACCCGAGTTCCGCACCGATCAGCTGATAGTTACAATGATACTAACCATTACACTACTCGTTCCGGCAGGACAGTGCGACCTCCTGATCGGTGGACTTATCCTGTAACGGCGGCTACACGGTAAACTTATTGATCATCCTGTAAGTATCTACAAAAATAAGTTGTTTTGTATAGGTAATATATGTGACTGTTGTGTATGTATCGTATTCGCACAGTGAGCACTGAGCATATTGAACGTAATTTGTAGTAACTTCATTTATTATCATTTTAATAGAACGGCACTTAAGTCATGAAATGAATGTTAAATGACTTGATTATGCATGTAATTAATTATTTTTTGTGTATTAGTTTGTTTATCAATTAGATAAAATAATATTTGTTATTTATCTTTTTGGTGTAAGATGGAAGGTTTTATCTATCGTTTGAATTAAAAATCATTTCTCAAAAATATCATAATATATTTAAAAAATTAAAAATAGTAATAAGATATATATTCATTTGTTTATTTTGGAAATAAATTAGAAATTATTATGTATGTACTAAATAAAATTAAATACATCTACAGCAATGATCTACCTACTTGTAAACAGGTAATTTGTGTCGAAAGGTAACTTTAATCAATTTATTTACATTTATTAAAATATCTACGCTGTGTAAACAGATATGTATATAAAAAGTAAGTTAGGCTTGAATAAGTGCTTACTAAACTAATATATTAATTCACTTAAGGTACTTTTTTTTTTTTTTATTTAATTTTTTCATTTATCTTTTGTTTTTGTTTTCAAACTTAGATACATGCATGTGTAAATTGTAATTATTATTATTTAAATCCCTCTTTTAGTGTTATATTAAAAAAGGAGATTATAATGTATTATAAGGAATGATCATTTTAATGTGTTGTTTTAATGAACTTGCACTGTATTAGAAATATTATAGTAAACAAAAGTTTTTATTTTTATTTATTATTTATGTTGTATTTTCATTCTCTTTTAAATGAGGGGATTGTAGGTGTTTGTAAAAATATTAATAAAAGTTAGTCTGAGCTCGACCTTGTTGTTTGAATAACGTGCCCTCTCCATAAGTTTCCAGTTACTGAAAGTAGGTTTTCAGTAACTGATGATGTGTTTTCAGTTACTGACTGTGAAATTTCTGTCACTGACAGTAAGTTTTCAGTTACTGATTATGAGTTTTCAAATACTGAAAGTAAGTTTTCAGTCACTGACAGTAAGTTTTCAGTTACTGAAAGTGAGTTTTCAGTAACTGATGATGAGTTTTCAGTTACTGACAGTGAGTTTTCAATCACTGACAATAAGTTTTCAGTTTCTGAAAGTGAGTTTTCAGTTACTGGTGATGAGTTTTCAGTTACTGACAGAGAGTTTTCAGTCACTGACAGTAACTTTTCAGTAACTGAAAGTGGGTTTTTAGTTACTGATGATGAGTTTTCAGTTACTGACAGTTAGTTTTCAGTCACTGACAGTAAGTTTTCAGTAACTGAAACTGAGTTTTCAGTTACTGATGATGAGTTTTCAGTTTCTGATGATGACTTTTCAGTTACTGACATTGAGTTTTCAGTCACTGACAGTAAGTTTTTAGTAACTGAAAGTGGGTTTTCAGTTACTGATGATGAGTTTTCAGTTACTGACAGTGAGTTTTCAGTCACTGACAGTATGTTTTCAGTTACTGAAAGTGGGTTTTCAGTTACTGATGATAAGTTTTCAGTTATTGACAGAGGGTTTATAGTCAATGACTGTAAATTTTCAGTAACTGACATTGGGGTTTCAGTAACTGACAGTGGGTTTTCAGTCACTGACAGTGAGTTTTCAATTACTGACAGTAAGTTTTCAGTTACTGAAAGTGGGTTTTCAGTTACTGATGATGAGTTTTCAGTTACTAACAGTGAGTTTTCATTCACTGACAGTAAGTATTCAGTTACTAAAAGTGGGTTTTCAGTTACTGATGATGAGTTTTCAGTTATTGACAGTGAGTTTTCAGTCACTGACAGTAACTTTTCAGTTACTGAAAGTGGGTAGTCAGTAACTGATGATGAGTTTTCAGTTATTGACAGTGAGTTTATAGTCAATGACTGTGAGTATTCAGTTACTGACAGTGGGGTTTCAGTTACTGACAGTGGGGTTTCAGTCACTGAAAGTGAGTTTTCAGTTACTGAATGTGTGTTTTCAGTCACTCACAGTGAGTTTTCAGTTACCGAAAGTGGGTTTTCAGTTTCTGATGATGAGTTTTCAGTTACTGACAGTGAGTTTTCAGTCACTGAAAGTAAGTTTTTAGTAACTGAAAGTAGGTTTTCAGTAACTGATGATGAGTTTTCAAGTATTGAAAGTGGGTTTATAGTCAATGACTGTGAGTTTTCAGTAACTGACAGTGGGGTTTCAGTTACCGACAGTGGGGATTCAGTCACTGATAGTAAGTTTTCAGTTACTGAAGGTGGGTTTTTAGTTACTGCTGATAAGTTTTCAGTTACTGACAGTTAGTTTTCAGTAACTGACAGTAAGTTTTCAGTTACTGAAAGTGGGTTTTCAGTTACTGATGATGAGTTTTCAGTTACTGACAGTGAGTTTTCAGTCACTGACAATAAGTTTTCAGTTTCTGAAAGTGTGTTTTCAGTTACTGACAATGAGTTTTCAGTCTCTGACAGTATGTTTTCAGTTACTGAAAGTGGGTTTTCAGTTACTAATGATGAGTTTTCAGTTACTGACAGTGAATTTTCAGTCACTGACAGTAAGTTTTCAGTAACTGAAAGTGGGTTTTTAGTTACTGCTGATAAGTTTTCAGTTATTGACAGTGGGTTTTTAGTTACTGCTGATAAGTTTTCAGTTATTGACATTGGGTTTTTAGTCATTGACAGTATGTTTTCAGTTACTGAAAGTGGGTTTTCAGTTACTAATGATGACTTTTCAGTTACTGACATTGAGTTTTCAGTCACTGACAGTAAGTTATTAGTTACTGAAAGTGGGTTTTCAGTTACTGCTGATAAGTTTTCAGTTATTGACAGTGGGTTTTTAGTCACTAACAGTATGTTTTCAGTTACTGAAAGTGGGTTTTCAGTTACTAATGATGACTTTTCAGTTACTGACATTGAGTTTTCAGTCACTGACAGTAAGTTATTAGTTACTGAAAGTGGGTTTTCAGTTACTGATGATGAGTTTTCAGTTACTGACAGTGAATTTTCAGTCACTGACAATAAGTCTTCAGTTTCTGAAAGTTAGTTTTCAGTTACTGACAATGAGTTTTCAGTCACTGACAGTATGTTTTCAGTTACTGAAATTGGGTTTTCAGTTACTAATGATGAGTTTTCAGTTACTGACAGTAAATTTTCAGTCACTGACAGTAAGTTTTCAGTTACTGAAAGTGGGTTTTCAGTTACTAATGATGACTTTTCAGTTACTGACATTGAGTTTTCAGTCACTGACAGTAAGTTTTTAGTTACTGAAAGTGGGTTTTCAGTAACTGATGATGAGTTTTCAGTTACTGACAGTGAGTTTTCAGTCACTGACAATAAGTTTTCAGTTTTTGAAAGTTAGTTTTCAGTTACTGACAATGAATTTTCTGTCACTGACAGTAACTTTTCAGTTACTGAAAGTGGGTTTTTAGTTACTGATGATGAGTTTTCAGTTACTAACAGTTAGTTTTCAGTCACTGACAGTAAGTTTTCAGGATGATGAGTTTTCAGTTTCTGATGATGACTTTTCAGTTACTGACATTGAGTTTTCAGTCACTGACAGTAAGTTTTTAGTAACTGAAAGTGGGTTTTCAGTTACTGATGATGAGTTTTCAGTTACTGACAGTGAGTTTTCAGTCACTGACAGTATGTTTCAGTTACTGAAAGTGGGTTTTCAGTTACTGATGATAAGTTTTCAGTTATTGACAGAGGGTTTATAGTCAATGACTGTAAATTTTCAGTAACTGACATTGGGGTTTCAGTAACTGACAGTGGGTTTTCAGTCACTGACAGTGAGTTTTCAATTACTGACAGTAAGTTTTCAGTTACTGAAAGTGGGTTTTCAGTTACTGATGATGAGTTTTCAGTTACTAACAGTGAGTTTTCATTCACTGACAGTAAGTATTCAGTTACTAAAAGTGGGTTTTCAGTTACTGATGATGAGTTTTCAGTTATTGACAGTGAGTTTTCAGTCACTGACAGTAACTTTTCAGTTACTGAAAGTGGGTAGTCAGTAACTGATGATGAGTTTTCAGTTATTGACAGTGAGTTTATAGTCAATGACTGTGAGTATTCAGTTAATGACAGTGGGGTTTCAGTTACTGACAGTGGGGTTTCAGTCACTGACAGTGAGTTTTCAGTTACTGAATGTGTGTTTTCAGTCACTCACAGTGAGTTTTCAGTTACCGAAAGTGGGTTTTCAGTTTCTGATGATGAGTTTTCAGTTACTGACAGTGAGTTTTCAGTCACTGAAAGTAAGTTTTTAGTTACTGAAAGTGGGTTTTCAGTAACTGATGATGAGTTTTCAAGTATTGAAAGTGGGTTTATAGTCAATGACTGTGAGTTTTCAGTAACTGACAGTGGGGTTTCAGTTACCGACAGTGGGGATTCAGTCACTGATAGTAAGTTTTCAGTTACTGAAGGTGGGATTTTAGTTACTGCTGATAAGTTTTCAGTTACTGACAGTTAGTTTTCAGTTACTGACAGTAAGTTTTCAGTTACTGAAAGTGAGTTTTCAGTTACTGATGATGAGTTTTCAGTTACTGACAGTGAGTTTTCAGTCACTGACAATAAGTTTTCAGTTTCTGAAAGTGTGTTTTCAGTTACTGACAATGAGTTTTCAGTCTCTGACAGTATGTTTTCAGTTACTGAAAGTGGGTTTTCAGTTACTAATGATGAGTTTTCAGTTACTGACAGTGAATTTTCAGTCACTGACAGTAAGTTTTCAGTTACTGAAAGTGGGTTTTTAGTTACTGCTGATAAGTTTTCAGTTATTGACAGTAGGTTTTTAGTTACTGCTGATAAGTTTTCAGTTATTGACAGTGGGTTTTTAGTCACTGACAGTATGTTTTCAGTTACTGAAAGTGGGTTTTCAGTTACTAATGATGACTTTTCAGTTACTGACATTGAGTTTTCAGTCACTGACAGTAAGTTATTAGTTACTGAAAGTGGGTTTTCAGTTACTGCTGATAAGTTTTCAGTTATTGACAGTGGGTTTTTAGTCACTGACAGTATGTTTTCAGTTACTGAAAGTGGGTTTTCAGTTACTAATGATGACTTTTCAGTTACTGACATTGAGTTTTCAGTCACTGACAGTAAGTTATTAGTTACTGAAAGTGGGTTTTCAGTTACTGATGATGAGTTTTCAGTTACTGAGAGTGAATTTTCAGTCACTGACAATAAGTCTTCAGTTTCTGAAAGTTAGTTTTCAGTTACTGACAATGAGTTTTCAGTCACTGACAGTATGTTTTCAGTTACTGAAAGTGGGTTTTCAGTTACTAATGATGAGTTTTCAGTTACTGACAGTGAATTTTCAGTCACTGACAGTAAGTTTTCAGTTACTGAAAGTGGGTTTTCAGTTACTAATGATGACTTTTCAGTCACTGACAGTAAGTTTTCCTTTACTGAAAATGGGTTTTCAGTTACTAATGATGAGTTTTCAGTTACTGACAGTGAATTTTCAGTCACTGACAGTAAGTTTTCAGTTACTGAAAGTGGGTTTTCAGTTACTAATGATGACTTTTCAGTTACTGACATTGAGTTTTCAGTCACTGACAGTAAGTTTTTAGTTACTGAAAGTGGGTTTTCAGTAACTGATGATGAGTTTTTAGTTACTGACAGTGAGTTTTCAGTTTCTGAAAGTTAGTTTTCAGTTACTGACAATGAGTTTTCAGTCACTGACAGTATGTTTTCAGTAACTGAAAGTGGGTTTTCAGTTACTAATGATGAGTTTTCAGTTACTGACAGTGAATTTTCAGTCACTGACAGTAAGTTTTCAGTTACAGAAAGTGGATTTTCAGTCACAGATAATGTTTTTCAGTAACTAACAGTGAGTTTTCAGTCACTGACAGTAAGTTTTCAGTTACTGAAAGTGGGTTTTCAGTTACTGATTATGAGTTTTCAGTTACTGAAAGTTAGTTTTCAGTCACTGACAGTAAGTTTTCAGTTACTGAAAATGGGTTTTCAGTTACTGATGATGAGTTTTCAGTTACTGATAGTGAGTTTTCAGTCACTGACAATAAGTTTCCAGTTTCTGAAAGTGAGTTTTCAGTTACTGGTGATGAGTTTTCAGTTACTGACAGTGAGTTTTCATTCACTGACAGTAACTTTTCAGTTACTGAAAGTGGGTTTTCAGTTACTGATGATGAGTTTTCAGTTACTGACAGTTAGTTTTCAGTCACTAAAAGTAAGTCTTCAGTTACTGAAAGTGGGTTTTCAGTTACTGATGATGAGTTTTCAGTTATTGACAGTGGGTTTATAGTCAATGACTGTGAGTTTTCAGTTATTGACAGTGGGTTTTCAGTCACTGACAGTAAATTTTCAGTTACAGACAGTGGGTTTTCAGTCACAGATAATGTTCTTCAGTAACTAACAGTGAGTTTTCAGTCTCTGACAGTGAGTTTTCAATCACAGACAATGTTTTTCAGTAACTAACAGTGAGTTTTTAGTTTCTGACAGTGGGTTTTCAGTCACTGACGATGAGTTTTCAGTTACTGACAGTGAGTTTTGAGTCACTGACAGTAAGTTTCCAGTTACTGAAAGTTGGTTTTCAGTAACTGATGATGTGTTTTCAGTTACTGACTGTGAAATTCTGTCACTGACAGTAAGTTTTCAGTTACTGATTATGAGTTTTCAAATACTGAAAGTAAGTTTTCAGTCACTGACAGTAAGTTTTCAGTTACTGAAAGTGAGTTTTCAGTTACTGATGATGAGTTTTCAGTTACTGACAGTGAGTTTTCAGTCACTGACAATAAGTTTTCAGTTTCTGAAAGTGAGTTTTCAGTTACTGGTGATGAGTTTTCAGTTACTGACAGAGAGTTTTCAGTCACTGACAGTAACTTTTCAGTTACTGAAAGTGGGTTTTTAGTTACTGATGATGAGTTTTCAGTTACTGACAGTTAGTTTTCAGTCACTGACAGTAAGTTTTCAGTAACTGAAACTGAGTTTTCAGTTACTGATGATGAGTTTTCAGTTTCTGATGATGACTTTTCAGTTACTGACATTGAGTTTTCAGTCACAGACAGTAAGTTTTTAGTAACTGAAAGTGGGTTTTCAGTTACTGATGATGAGTTTTCAGTTACTGACAGTGAGTTTTCAGTCACTGACAGTATGTTTTCAGTTACTGAAAGTGGGTTTTCAGTTACTGATGATAAGTTTTCAGTTATTGACAGCGGGTTTATAGTCAATGACTGTAAATTTTCAGTAACTGACATTGGGGTTTCAGTAACTGACAGTGGGTTTTCAGTCACTGACAGTGAGTTTTCAATTACTGACAGTAAGTTTTCAGTTACTGAAAGTGGGTTTTCAGTTACTGATGATGAGTTTTCAGTTACTAACAGTGAGTTTTCATTCACTGACAGTAAGTATTCAGTTACTAAAAGTGGGTTTTCAGTTACTGATGATGAGTTTTCAGTTATTGACAGTGAGTTTTCAGTCACTGACAGTAATTTTCAGGATGATGAGTTTTCAGTTTCTGATGATGACTTTTCAGTTACTGACATTGAGTTTTCAGTCACTGACAGTAAGTTTTTAGTAACTGAAAGTGGGTTTTCAGTTACTGATGATAAGTTTTCAGTTATTGACAGAGGGTTTATAGTCAATGACTGTAAATTTTCAGTAACTGACATTGGGGTTTCAGTAACTGACAGTGGGTTTTCAGTCACTGACAGTGAGTTTTCAATTACTGACAGTAAGTTTTCAGTTACTGAAAGTGGGTTTTCAGTTACTGATGATGAGTTTTCAGTTACTAACAGTGAGTTTTCATTCACTGACAGTAAGTATTCAGTTACTAAAAGTGGGTTTTCAGTTACTGATGATGAATTTTCAGTTATTGACAGTGAGTTTTCAGTCACTGACAGTAACTTTTCAGTTACTGAAAGTGGGTAGTCAGTAACTGATGATGAGTTTTCAGTTATTGACAGTGAGTTTATAGTCAATGACTGTGAGTATTCAGTTACTGACAGTGGGGTTTCAGTTACTGACAGTGGGGTTTCAGTCACTGACAGTGAGTTTTCAGTTACTGAATGTGTGTTTTCAGTCACTCACAGTGAGTTTTCAGTTACCGAAAGTGGGTTTTCAGTTTCTGATGATGAGTTTTCAGTTACTGACAGTGAGTTTTCAGTCACTGAAAGTAAGTTTTTAGTTACTGAAAGTGGGTTTTCAGTAACTGATGATGAGTTTTCAAGTATTGAAAGTGGGTTTATAGTCAATGACTGTGAGTTTTCAGTAACTGACAGTGGGGTTTCAGTTACCGACAGATGGGATTCAGTCACTGATAGTAAGTTTTCAGTTACTGAAGGTGGGATTTTGGTTACTGCTGATAAGTTTTCAGTTACTGACAGTTAGTTTTCAGTTACTGACAGTAAGTTTTCAGTTACTGAAAGTGGGTTTTCAGTTACTGATAATGAGTTTTCAGTTACTGACAGTGAGTTTTCAGTCACTGACAATAAGTTTTCAGTTTCTGAAAGTGTGTTTTCAGTTACTGACAATGAGTTTTCAGTCTCTGACAGTATGTTTTCAGTTACTGAAAGTGGGTTTTCAGTTACTAATGATGAGTTTTCAGTTACTGACAGTGAATTTTCAGTCACTGACAGTAAGTTTTCAGTTACTGAAAGTGGGTTTTTAGTTACTGCTGATAAGTTTTCAGTTATTGACAGTAGGTTTTTAGTTACTGCTGATAAGTTTTCAGTTATTGACAGTGGGTTTTTAGTCACTGACAGTATGTTTTCAGTTACTGAAAGTGGGTTTTCAGTTACTAATGATGACTTTTCAGTTACTGACATTGAGTTTTCAGTCACTGACAGTAAGTTTTTAGTTACTGAAAGTGGGTTTTCAGTAACTGATGATGAGTTTTCAGTTACTGACAGTGAGTTTTCAGTCACTGACAATAAGTTTTCAGTTTTTGAAAGTTAGTTTTCAGTTACTGACAATGAATTTTCTGTCACTGACAGTATGTTTTCAGTTACTGAAAGTGGGTTTTCAGTTACTAATGATGAGTTTTCAGTCACTGACAGTAACTTTTCAGTTACTGAAAGTGGGTTTTTAGTTACTGATGATGAGTTTTCAGTTACTAACAGTTAGTTTTCAGTCACTGACAGTAAGTTTTCAGGATGATGAGTTTTCAGTTTCTGATGATGACTTTTCAGTTACTGACATTGAGTTTTCAGTCACTGACAGTAAGTTTTTAGTAACTGAAAGTGGGTTTTCAGTTACTGATGATGAGTTTTCAGTTACTGACAGTGAGTTTTCAGTCACTGACAGTATGTTTCAGTTACTGAAAGTGGGTTTTCAGTTACTGATGATAAGTTTTCAGTTATTGACAGAGGGTTTATAGTCAATGACTGTAAATTTTCAGTAACTGACATTGGGGTTTCAGTAACTGACAGTGGGTTTTCAGTCACTGACAGTGAGTTTTCAATTACTGACAGTAAGTTTTCAGTTACTGAAAGTGGGTTTTCAGTTACTGATGATGAGTTTTCAGTTACTAACAGTGAGTTTTCATTCACTGACAGTAAGTATTCAGTTACTAAAAGTGGGTTTTCAGTTACTGATGATGAGTTTTCAGTTATTGACAGTGAGTTTTCAGTCACTGACAGTAACTTTTCAGTTACTGAAAGTGGGTAGTCAGTAACTGATGATGAGTTTTCAGTTATTGACAGTGAGTTTATAGTCAATGACTGTGAGTATTCAGTTAATGACAGTGGGGTTTCAGTTACTGACAGTGGGGTTTCAGTCACTGACAGTGAGTTTTCAGTTACTGAATGTGTGTTTTCAGTCACTCACAGTGAGTTTTCAGTTACCGAAAGTGGGTTTTCAGTTTCTGATGATGAGTTTTCAGTTACTGACAGTGAGTTTCAGTCACTGAAAGTAAGTTTTTAGTTACTGAAAGTGGGTTTTCAGTAACTGATGATGAGTTTTCAAGTATTGAAAGTGGGTTTATAGTCAATGACTGTGAGTTTTCAGTAACTGACAGTGGGGTTTCAGTTACCGACAGTGGGGATTCAGTCACTGATAGTAAGTTTTCAGTTACTGAAGGTGGGATTTTAGTTACTGCTGATAAGTTTTCAGTTACTGACAGTTAGTTTTCAGTTACTGACAGTAAGTTTTCAGTTACTGAAAGTGAGTTTTCAGTTACTGATGATGAGTTTTCAGTTACTGACAGTGAGTTTTCAGTCACTGACAATAAGTTTTCAGTTTCTGAAAGTGTGTTTTCAGTTACTGACAATGAGTTTTCAGTCTCTGACAGTATGTTTTCAGTTACTGAAAGTGGGTTTTCAGTTACTAATGATGAGTTTTCAGTTACTGACAGTGAATTTTCAGTCACTGACAGTAAGTTTTCAGTTACTGAAAGTGGGTTTTTAGTTACTGCTGATAAGTTTTCAGTTATTGACAGTAGGTTTTTAGTTACTGCTGATAAGTTTTCAGTTATTGACAGTGGGTTTTTAGTCACTGACAGTATGTTTTCAGTTACTGAAAGTGGGTTTTCAGTTACTAATGATGACTTTTCAGTTACTGACATTGAGTTTTCAGTCACTGACAGTAAGTTATTAGTTACTGAAAGTGGGTTTTCAGTTACTGCTGATAAGTTTTCAGTTATTGACAGTGGGTTTTTAGTCACTGACAGTATGTTTTCAGTTACTGAAAGTGGGTTTTCAGTTACTAATGATGACTTTTCAGTTACTGACATTGAGTTTTCAGTCACTGACAGTAAGTTATTAGTTACTGAAAGTGGGTTTTCAGTTACTGATGATGAGTTTTCAGTTACTGAGAGTGAATTTTCAGTCACTGACAATAAGTCTTCAGTTTCTGAAAGTTAGTTTTCAGTTACTGACAATGAGTTTTCAGTCACTGACAGTATGTTTTCAGTTACTGAAAGTGGGTTTTCAGTTACTAATGATGAGTTTTCAGTTACTGACAGTGAATTTTCAGTCACTGACAGTAAGTTTTCAGTTACTGAAAGTGGGTTTTCAGTTACTAATGATGACTTTTCAGTCACTGACAGTAAGTTTTCCTTTACTGAAAGTGGGTTTTCAGTTACTAATGATGAGTTTTCAGTTACTGACAGTGAATTTTCAGTCACTGACAGTAAGTTTTCAGTTACTGAAAGTGGGTTTTCAGTTACTAATGATGACTTTTCAGTTACTGACATTGAGTTTTCAGTCACTGACAGTAAGTTTTTAGTTACTGAAAGTGGGTTTTCAGTAACTGATGATGAGTTTTCAGTTACTGACAGTGAGTTTTCAGTTTCTGAAAGTTAGTTTTCAGTTACTGACAATGAGTTTTCAGTCACTGACAGTATGTTTTCAGTAACTGAAAGTGGGTTTTCAGTTACTAATGATGAGTTTTCAGTTACTGACAGTGAATTTTCAGTCACTGACAGTAAGTTTTCAGTTACAGAAAGTGGGTTTTCAGTCACAGATAATGTTTTTCAGTAACTAACAGTGAGTTTTCAGTCACTGACAGTAAGTTTTCAGTTACTGAAAGTGGGTTTTCAGTTACTGATTATGAGTTTTCAGTTACTGAAAGTTAGTTTTCAGTCACTGACAGTAAGTTTTCAGTTACTGAAAATGGGTTTTCAGTTACTGATGATGAGTTTTCAGTTACTGATAGTGAGTTTTCAGTCACTGACAATAAGTTTCCAGTTTCTGAAAGTGAGTTTTCAGTTACTGGTGATGAGTTTTCAGTTACTGACAGTGAGTTTTCATTCACTGACAGTAACTTTTCAGTTACTGAAAGTGGGTTTTCAGTTACTGATGATGAGTTTTCAGTTACTGACAGTTAGTTTTCAGTCACTAAAAGTAAGTCTTCAGTTACTGAAAGTGGGTTTTCAGTTACTGATGATGAGTTTTCAGTTATTGACAGTGGGTTTATAGTCAATGACTGTGAGTTTTCAGTTATTGACAGTGGGTTTTCAGTCACTGACAGTAAATTTTCAGTTACAGACAGTGGGTTTTCAGTCACAGATAATGTTCTTCAGTAACTAACAGTGAGTTTTCAGTCTCTGACAGTGAGTTTTCAATCACAGACAATGTTTTTCAGTAACTAACAGTGAGTTTTTAGTTTCTGACAGTGGGTTTTCAGTCACTGACGATGAGTTTTCAGTTACTGACAGTGAGTTTTGAGTCACTGACAGTAAGTTTCCAGTTACTGAAAGTTGGTTTTCAGTAACTGATGATGTGTTTTCAGTTACTGACTGTGAAATTCTGTCACTGACAGTAAGTTTTCAGTTACTGATTATGAGTTTTCAAATACTGAAAGTAAGTTTTCAGTCACTGACAGTAAGTTTTCAGTTACTGAAAGTGAGTTTTCAGTTACTGATGATGAGTTTTCAGTTACTGACAGTGAGTTTTCAGTCACTGACAATAAGTTTTCAGTTTCTGAAAGTGAGTTTTCAGTTACTGGTGATGAGTTTTCAGTTACTGACAGAGAGTTTTCAGTCACTGACAGTAACTTTTCAGTTACAGAAAGTGGGTTTTTAGTTACTGATGATGAGTTTTCAGTTACTGACAGTTAGTTTTCAGTCACTGACAGTAAGTTTTCAGTAACTGAAACTGAGTTTTCAGTTACTGATGATGAGTTTTCAGTTTCTGATGATGACTTTTCAGTTACTGACATTGAGTTTTCAGTCACTGACAGTAAGTTTTTAGTAACTGAAAGTGGGTTTTCAGTTACTGATGATGAGTTTTCAGTTACTGACAGTGAGTTTTCAGTCACTGACAGTATGTTTTCAGTTACTGAAAGTGGGTTTTCAGTTACTGATGATAAGTTTTCAGTTATTGACAGCGGGTTTATAGTCAATGACTGTAAATTTTCAGTAACTGACATTGGGGTTTCAGTAACTGACAGTGGGTTTTCAGTCACTGACAGTGAGTTTTCAATTACTGACAGTAAGTTTTCAGTTACTGAAAGTGGGTTTTCAGTTACTGATGATGAGTTTTCAGTTACTAACAGTGAGTTTTCATTCACTGACAGTAAGTATTCAGTTACTAAAAGTGGGTTTTCAGTTACTGATGATGAGTTTTCAGTTATTGACAGTGAGTTTTCAGTCACTGACAGTAACTTTTCAGGATGATGAGTTTTCAGTTTCTGATGACGACTTTTCAGTTACTGACATTGAGTTTTCAGTCACTGACAGTAAGTTTTTAGTAACTGAAAGTGGGTTTTCAGTTACTGATGATAAGTTTTCAGTTATTGACAGAGGGTTTATAGTCAATGACTGTAAATTTTCAGTAACTGACATTGGGGTTTCAGTAACTGACAGTGGGTTTTCAGTCACTGACAGTGAGTTTTCAATTACTGACAGTAAGTTTTCAGTTACTGAAAGTGGGTTTTCAGTTACTGATGATGAGTTTTCAGTTACTAACAGTGAGTTTTCATTCACTGACAGTAAGTATTCAGTTACTAAAAGTGGGTTTTCAGTTACTGATGATGAGTTTTCAGTTATTGACAGTGAGTTTTCAGTCACTGACAGTAACTTTTCAGTTACTGAAAGTGGGTAGTCAGTAACTGATGATGAGTTTTCAGTTATTGACAGTGAGTTTATAGTCAATGACTGTGAGTATTCAGTTACTGACAGTGGGGTTTCAGTTACTGACAGTGGGGTTTCAGTCACTGACAGTGAGTTTTCAGTTACTGAATGTGTGTTTTCAGTCACTCACAGTGAGTTTTCAGTTACCGAAAGTGGGTTTTCAGTTTCTGATGATGAGTTTTCAGTTACTGACAGTGAGTTTTCAGTCACTGAAAGTAAGTTTTTAGTTACTGAAAGTGGGTTTTCAGTAACTGATGATGAGTTTTCAAGTATTGAAAGTGGGTTTATAGTCAATGACTGTGAGTTTTCAGTAACTGACAGTGGGGTTTCAGTTACCGACAGATGGGATTCAGTCACTGATAGTAAGTTTTCAGTTACTGAAGGTGGGATTTTGGTTACTGCTGATAAGTTTTCAGTTACTGACAGTTAGTTTTCAGTTACTGACAGTAAGTTTTCAGTTACTGAAAGTGGGTTTTCAGTTACTGATAATGAGTTTTCAGTTACTGACAGTGAGTTTTCAGTCACTGACAATAAGTTTTCAGTTTCTGAAAGTGTGTTTTCAGTTACTGACAATGAGTTTTCAGTCTCTGACAGTATGTTTTCAGTTACTGAAAGTGGGTTTTCAGTTACTAATGATGAGTTTTCAGTTACTGACAGTGAATTTTCAGTCACTGACAGTAAGTTTTCAGTTACTGAAAGTGGGTTTTTAGTTACTGCTGATAAGTTTTCAGTTATTGACAGTAGGTTTTTAGTTACTGCTGATAAGTTTTCAGTTATTGACAGTGGGTTTTTAGTCACTGACAGTATGTTTTCAGTTACTGAAAGTGGGTTTTCAGTTACTAATGATGACTTTTCAGTTACTGACATTGAGTTTTCAGTCACTGACAGTAAGTTATTAGTTACTGAAAGTGGGTTTTCAGTTACTGCTGATAAGTTTTCAGTTATTGACAGTGGGTTTTTAGTCACTGACAGTATGTTTTCAGTTGCTGAAAGTGGGTTTTCAGTTACTAATGATGACTTTTCAGTTACTGACATTGAGTTTTCAGTCACTGACAGTAAGTTATTAGTAACTGAAAGTGGGTTTTCAGTTACTGATGATGAGTTTTCAGTTACTGACAGTGAATTTTCAGTCACTGACAATAAGTCTTCAGTTTCTGAAAGTTAGTTTTCAGTTACTGACAATGAGTTTTCAGTCACTGACAGTATGTTTTCAGTTACTGAAAGTGGGTTTTCAGTTACTAATGATGAGTTTTCAGTTACTGACAGTGAATTTTCAGTCACTGACAGTAAGTTTTCAGTTACTGAAAGTGGGTTTTCAGTTACTTATGATGACTTTTCAGTTACTGACATTGAGTTTTCAGTCACTGACAGTAAGTTTTTAGTTACTGAAAGTGGGTTTTCAGTAACTGATGATGAGTTTTCAGTTACTGACAGTGAGTTTTCAGTCACTGACAATAAGTTTTCAGTTTCTGAAAGTTAGTTTTCAGTTACTGACAATGAATTTTCTGTCACTGACAGTATGTTTTCAGTTACTGAAAGTGGGTTTTCAGTTACTAATGATGAGTTTTCAGTCACTGACAGTAACTTTTCAGTTACTGAAAGTGGGTTTTTAGTTACTGATGATGAGTTTTCAGTTACTGACAGTTAGTTTTCAGTCACTGACAGTAAGTTTTCAGGATGATGAGTTTTCAGTTTCTGATGATGACTTTTCAGTTACTGACAGTTAGTTTTCAGTCACTGACAGTAAGTTTTCAGTTACTGAAAGTGGGTTTTCAGTTACTGATGATGAGTTTTCAGTTATTGACAGTGGGTTTATAGTCAATGACTGTGACTTTTCAGTTACTGACAGTGGGGTTTCAGTTACTGATGATGAGTTTTCAGTTACTTATGATGACTTTTCAGTTACTGACATTGAGTTTTCAGTCACTGACAGTAAGTTTTTAGTATATGAAAGTGGGTTTTCAGTTACTGATGATGAGTTTTCAGTTACTGACAGTGAGTTTTCAGTCACTGACAATAAGTTTTCAGTTTCTGAAAGTGTGTTTTCAGTTACCGACAATGAGTTTTCAGTCTCTGACAGTATGTTCACAGTTACTGAAAGTGGGTTTTCAGTTACTAATGATGAGTTTTCAGTTACTGACAGTGAATTTTCAGTCACTGACAGTAAGTTTTCAGTTACTGAAAGTGGGTTTTTAGTTACTGCTGATAAGTTTTCAGTTATTGACAGTGGGTTTTCAGTCACTGACAATAAGTCTTCAGTTTCTGAAAGTTAGTTTTCAGTTACTGACAATGAGTTTTCAGTCACTGACAGTAAGTTTTCAGTTACTGAAAGTGGGTTTTTAGTTACTGCTGATAAGTTTTCAGTTATTGACAGTGGGTTTTTAGTCACTGACAGTATGTTTTCAGTTACTGAAAGTGGTTTTTCAGTTACTAATGATGACTTTTCAGTTACTGACATTGAGTTTTCAGTCACTGACAGTAAGTTATTAGTTACTGAAAGTGGGTTTTCAGTTACTGATGATGAGTTTTCAGTTACTGACAGTGAATTTTCAGTCACTGACAATAAGTTTTCAGTTTCTGAAAGTTAGTTTTCAGTTACTGACAATGAGTTTTCAGTCACTGACAGTATGTTTTCAGTTACTGAAAGTGGGTTTTCAGTTACTAATGATGAGTTTTCAGTTACTGACAGTGAATTTTCAGTCACTGACAGTAAGTTTTCAGTTACAGAAAGTGGGTTTTCAGTCACAGATAATGTTTTTCAGTAACTAACAGTGAGTTTTCAGTCACTGACAGTAAGTTTTCAGTTACTGAATGTGGGTTTTCAGTTACTGATTATGAGTTTTCAGTTACTGAAAGTTAGTTTTCAGTCACTGACAGTAAGTTTTCAGTTACTGAAAGTGGGTTTTCAGTTACTGATGATGAGTTTTCAGTTACTGACAGTGAGTTTTCATTCACTGACAGTAACTTTTCAGTTACTGAAAGTGGGTTATCAGTTACTGATGATGAGTTTTCAGTTACTGACAGTTAGTTTTCAGTCACTAAAAGTAAGTTTTCAGTTACTGAAAGTGGGTTTTCAGTTACTGATGATGAGTTTTCAGTTATTGACAGTGGGTTTATAGTCAATGACTGTGAGTTTTCAGTTACTGACAGTGGGGTTTCAGTTACTGATGATGAGTTTTCAGTTATTGACAGTGGGTTTTCAGTCACTGACAGTAAATTTTCAGTTACAGACAGTGGGTTTTCAGTCACAGATAATGTTCTTCAGTAACTAACAGTGAGTTTTCAGTCTCTGACAGTGAGTTTTCAATCACAGACAATGTTTTTCAGTAACTAACAGTGAGTTTTTAGTTTCTGACAGTGAGTTTTCAGTCACTGACAGTAAGTTTCCAGTTACTGAAAGTTGGTTTTCAGTAGCTGATGATGTGTTTTCAGTTACTGACTGTGAAATTTCTGTCACTAAAAGTAAGTTTTCAGTTACTGAAAGTGGGTTTTCAGTTACTGATGATGAGTTTTCAGTTACTGACAGTGAGTTTTCAGTCACTGACAGTAAGTTTTTAGTTACTGAAAGTGGGTTTTCAGTTACTGATTATGATTTTTCAGTCACTGAAAGTAAGTTTTCAGTTACTGATGATGAGTTTTCAGTTACTGACAGTGAGTTTTCAGTCACTGACAATAAGTTTTCAGTTTCTGAAAGTGAGTTTTCAGTTACTGGTGATGAGTTTTCAGTTACTGACAGTGAGTTTTCAGTCACTGATGATGAGTTTTCAGTTACTGACAGTTAGTTTTCAGTCACTGACAGTAAGTTTTTAGTAACTGAAAGTGGGTTTTCAGTTACTGATGATGAGTTTTCAGTTACTGACAGTGAGTTTTCAGTCACTGACAGTATGTTTTCAGTTACTGAAAGTGGGTTTTCCGTTACTGATGATAAGTTTTCAGTTGACAGAGGGTTTATAGTCAATGACTGTGAGTTTTCAGTAACTGACATTGGGGTTTCAGTAACTGACAGTGGGTTTTCAGTCACTGACAGTGAGTTTTCAATTACTGACAGTAAGTTTTCAGTTGGTTTTCAGTTTCTGATGATGAGTTTTCAGTTACTGACAGTGAGTTTTCAGTCACTGAAAGTAAGTTTTTAGTTACTGAAAGTGGGTTTTCAATAACTGATGATGAGTTTTCAGTTATTGAAAGTGGGTTTATAGTCAATGACTGTGAGTTTTCAGTAACTGACAGTGGGGTTTCAGTTACCGACAGTGGGGATTCAGTTACTGATAGTAAGTTTTCAGTTACTGGAAGTGGGTTTTTAGTTACTGCTGATAAGTTTTCAGTTACTGACATTGAGTTTTCAGTCACTGACAGTAAGTTTTTAGTATATGAAAGTGGGTTTTCAGTTACTGATGATGAGTTTTCAGTTACTGACAGTGAGTTTTCAGTAACTGACAATAAGTTTTCAGTTTCTGAAAGTGAGTTTTCAGTTACTGACAATGAGTTTTCAGTCTCTGACAGTAAGTTGTCAGTTACTGAAAGTGGGTTTTCAGTTACTAATGATGAGTTTTCAGTTACTGACAGTGAATTTTCAGTCACTGACAGTAAGTTTTCAGTTACTGAAAGTGGGTTTTTAGTTACTGCTGATAAGTTTTCAGTTATTGACAGTGGGTTTTCAGTCACTGACAGTATGTTTTCAGTTACTGAAAGTGGGTTTTCAGTTACTAATGATGACTTTTCAGTTACTGACATTGAGTTTTCAGTCACTGACAGTAAGTTTTTAGTTACTGAAAGTGGGTTTTCAGTTACTGATGATGAGTTTTCAGTTACTGACAGTGAGTTTTCAGTCACTGACAATAAGTTTTCAGTTTCTGAAAGTAAATTTTCAGTTACTGACAATGAGTTTTCAGTCACTGACAGTATGTTTTCAGTTACTGAAAGTGGGTTTTCAGTTACTAATGATGAGTTTTCAGTTACTGACAGTGAATTTTCAGTCACTGACAGTAAGTTTTCAGTTACAGAAAGTGGGTTTTCAGTCACAGATAATGTTTTTCAGTAACTAACAGTGAGTTTTCAGTCACTGACAGTAAGTTTTCAGTTACTGAAAGTTGGTTTTCAGTTACTGATTATGAGTTTTCAGTTACTGAAAGTTAGTTTTCAGTCACTGACAGTAAGTTTTCAGTTACTGAAAGTGGGTTTTCAGTTACTGATGATGGGTTAGTTGTTAGCTTTTACTGATGATGAGTTTTCAGTAACTAACAGTGAGTTTTTAGTTTCTGACAGTGAGTTTTCTGTCACTGACAGTAAGTTTTCAGTTACTGAAAGTGGGTTTTCAGTTACTGATGATGAGTTTTCAGTTACTGACAGTGAGTTTTCAGTCACTGACAGTAAGTTTTTAGTTACTGAAAGTGGGTTTTCAGTTACTGATTATGAGTTTTCAGTCACTGAAAGTAAGTTTTCAGTTACTGATGATGAGTTTTCAGTTACTGACAGTGAGTTTTCAGTCACTGACAATAAGTTTTCAGTTTCTGAAAGTGAGTTTTCAGTTACTGGTGATGAGTTTTCAGTTACAGACAGTGAGTTTTCAGTCACTGATGATGAGTTTTCAGTTACTGACAGTTAGTTTTCAGTCACTGACAGTAAGTTTTCAGTAACTGAAAATGAGTTTTCAGTTACTGATGATGAGTTTTCAGTTACTGATGATGACTTTTCAGTTACTGACATTGAGTTTTCAGTCACTGACAGTAAGTTTTTAGTAACTGAAAGTGGGTTTTCAGTTACTGATGATGAGTTTTCAGTTACTGACAGTGAGTTTTCAGTCACTGACAGTATGTTTTCAGTTACTGAAAGTGGGTTTTCAGTTACTGATGATAAGTTTTCAGTTATTGACAGAGGGTTTATAGTCAATGACTGTAAATTTTCAGTAACTGACATTGGGGTTTCAGTAACTGACAGTGGGTTTTCAGTCACTGACAGTGAGTTTTCAATTACTGACAGTAAGTTTTCAGTTGGTTTTCAGTTTCTGATGATGAGTTTTCAGTTATTGAAAGTGGGTTTATAGTCAATGACTGTGAGTTTTCAGTAACTGACAGTGGGGTTTCAGTTACCGACAGTGGGGATTCAGTTACTGATAGTAAGTTTTCAGTTACTGGAAGTGGGTTTTTAGTTACTGCTGATAAGTTTTCAGTTACTGACAGTTAGTTTTTAGTCACTGACAGTAATTTTTCAGTTACTGAAAGTGGGTTTTCAGTTACTGTTGATGAGTTTTCAGTTATTGACAGTGGATTTATAGTCAATGACTGTGAGTTTTCATTTACTGACATTGGGGTTTCAGTTACTGATGATGAGTTTTCAGTTACTTATGATGACTTTTCAGTTACTGACATTGAGTTTTCAGTCACTGACAGTAAGTTTTTAGTATATAAAGTGGGTTTTCAGTTACTGATGATGAGTTTTCAGTTACTGACAGTGAGTTTTCAGTCACTGACAATAAGTTTTCAGTTTCTGAAAGTGAGTTTTCAGTTACTGACAATGAGTTTTCAGTCTCTGACAGTAAGTTGTCAGTTACTGAAAGTGGGTTTTCAGTTACTAATGATGAGTTTTCATTGACATTGAGTTTTCAGTCACTGACAGTAAGTTTTTAGTATATAAAGTGGGTTTTCAGTTACTGATGATGAGTTTTCAGTTACTGACAGTGAGTTTTCAGTCACTGACAATAAGTTTTCAGTTTCTGAAAGTGAGTTTTCAGTTACTGACAATGAGTTTTCAGTCTCTGACAGTAAGTTGTCAGTTACTGAAAGTGGGTTTTCAGTTACTAATGATGAGTTTTCAGTTACTGACAGTGAATTTTCAGTCACTGACAGTAAGTTTTCAGTTACTGAAAGTGGGTTTTCAGTTACTGCTGATAAGTTTTCAGTTATTGACAGTGGGTTTTCAGTCACTGACAGTATGTTTTCAGTTACTGAAAGTAAATTTTCAGTTACTGACAATGAGTTTTCAGTCACTGACAGTATGTTTTCAGTTACTGAAAGTGGGTTTTCAGTTACTGATGATGAGTTTTCAGTTACTGACAGTGTGTTTTCAGTCACTGACAATAAGTTTTCAGTTTCTGAAAGTAAATTTTCAGTTACTGACAATGAGTTTTCAGTCACTGACAATATGTTTTCAGTTACTGAAAGTGGGTTTTCAGTTACTAATGATGAGTTTTCAGTTACTGACAGTGAATTTTCAGTCACTGACAGTAAGTTTTCAGTTACAGAAAGTGGGTTTTCAGTCACAGATAATGTTTTTCAGTAACTAACAGTGAGTTTTCAGTCACTGACAGTAAGTTTTCAGTTACTGAAAGTGGGTTTTCTTTTACTGATGATGAGTTTTCAGTTACTGACAGTGAGTTTTCATTCACTGATAGTAAGTTTTCAGTTACTAAAAGTGGGTTTTCAGTTACTGAAGATGAGTTTTCAGTTATTGACAGTGGGTTTTCAGTCACTGACAGTAAGTTTTCAATTACTGAAAGTGGGTTTTCAGTTACTGGTGATGAGTTTTCAGTTACTGACAGTAAGTTTTCAGTCACTGACTGTAACTTTTCAGTTACTGAAAGTGGGTTTTTAGTTACTGATGATGAGTTTTCAGTTACTGACCGTTAGTTTTCAGTGACTGACAGTAAGTTTTCAGTTACTGAAAGTGGGTTTTCAGTAATGATGATGAGTTTTCAGTTATTGACAGTGGGTTTATAGTCAATGACTGTGAGTATTCAGTTACTGACAGTGGGGTTTCAGTCACTGACAGTGAGTTTTCAGTTACTGACTGTGTGTTTTCAGTCACTCACAGTGATTTTTCAGTTACTGAAAGTGGGTTTTCAGTTACTGATGATGAGTTTTCAGTTATTGACAGTGGGTTTATAGTCAATGACTGTGAGTATTCAGTTACTGACAGTGGGGTTTCAGTTACTGACAGTGGGGTTTCAGTCACTGACAGTGAGTTTTCAGTTACTGACTGTGTGTTTTCAGTCTTTCACAGTGAGTTTTCAGTTACTGAAAGTGGGTTTTCAGTTACTGATGATGAGTTTTCAGTTACTGAAAGTGGGTTTTCAGTTACTGATGATGAATTTTCAGTTACTGACAGTAAGTTTTCAATCACTGACTGTAACTTTTCAGTTACTGAAAGTGGGTTTTTAGTTACTGATGATGAGTTTTCAGTTACTGACCGTTAGTTTTCAGTCACTGACAGTAAGTTTTCAGTTACTGACAGTGGGGTTTCAGTCACTGACAGTGAGTTTTCAGTTACTGACTGTGTGTTTTCAGTCACTCACAGTGATTTTTCAGTTACTGAAAGTGGGTTTTCAGTTACTGATGATGAGTTTTCAGTTATTGACAGTGGGTTTATAGTCAATGACTGTGAGTATTCAGTTACTGACAGTGGGGTTTCAGTTACTGACAGTGGGGTTTCAGTCACTGACAGTGAGTTTTCAGTTACTGACTGTGTGTTTTCAGTCTTTCACAGTGAGTTTTCAGTTACTGAAAGTGGGTTTTCAGTTACTGATGATGAGTTATCAGTTACTGACCGTTAGTTTTCAGTCACTGACAGTAAGTTTTCAGTTACTGACAGTGGGGTTTCAGTCACTGACAGTGAGTTTTCAGTTACTGACTGTGTGTTTTCAGTCACTCACAGTGATTTTTCAGTTACTGAAAGTGGGTTTTCAGTTACTGATGATGAGTTTTCAGTTATTGACAGTGGGTTTATAGTCAATGACTGTGAGTATTCAGTTACTGACAGTGGGGTTTCAGTTACTGACAGTGGGGTTTCAGTCACTGACAGTGAGTTTTCAGTTACTGACTGTGTGTTTTCAGTCTTTCACAGTGAGTTTTCAGTTACTGACAGTGGGGTTTCAGTTACTGACAGTGGGGTTTCAGTCACTGACAGTGAGTTTTCAGTTACTGACTGTGTGTTTTCAGTCTTTCACAGTGAGTTTTCAGTTACTGAAAGTGGGTTTTCAGTTACTGATGATGAGTTTTCAGTTACTGAAAGTGGGTTTTCAGTTACTGATGATGAATTTTCAGTTACTGACAGTAAGTTTTCAATCACTGACTGTAACTTTTCAGTTACTGAAAGTGGGTTTTTAGTTACTGATGATGAGTTTTCAGTTACTGACCGTTAGTTTTCAGTCACTGACAGTAAGTTTTCAGTTACTGACAGTGGGGTTTCAGTCACTGACAGTGAGTTTTCAGTTACTGACTGTGTGTTTTCAGTCACTCACAGTGATTTTTCAGTTACTGAAAGTGGGTTTTCAGTTACTGATGATGAGTTTTCAGTTATTGACAGTGGGTTTATAGTCAATGACTGTGAGTATTCAGTTACTGACAGTGGGGTTTCAGTTACTGACAGTGGGGTTTCAGTCACTGACAGTGAGTTTTCAGTTACTGACTGTGTGTTTTCAGTCTTTCACAGTGAGTTTTCAGTTACTGAAAGTGGGTTTTCAGTCACTGACAGTAAGTTTTCAGTTACTGAAAGTTGGTTTTCAGTTACTGATTATGAGTTTTCAGTTACTGAAAGTTAGTTTTCAGTCACTGACAGTAAGTTTTCAGTTACTGAAAGTGGGTTTTCAGTTACTGATGATGAGTTTTCAGTTACTAATAGTGAGTTTTCAGTCACTGACAATAAGTTTTCAGTTGCTGAAAGTGAGTTTTCAGTTACTGGTGATGAGTTTTCAGTTACTGACAGTGAGTTTTCATTCACTGACAGTAACTTTTCATTTACTGAAAGTGGGTTTTCAGTTACTGATGATGAGTTTTCAGTTATTGACAGTGGGTTTATAGTCAATGACTGTGAGTTTTAAGTTACTGACAGTGGGGTTTCAGTTACTGATGATGAGTTTTCAGTTATTGACAGTGGGTTTTCAGTCACTGACAGTAAATTTTCAGTTACAGACAGTGGGTTTTCAGTCACAGATAATGTTTTTCAGTAACTAACAGTGAGTTTTCAGTCTCTGACAGTGAGTTTTCAATCACAGACAATGTTTTTCAGTAACTAACAGTGAGTTTTTAGTTTCTGACAGTGGGTGTTCAGTCACTGACGATGAGTTTTTAGTTACTGACAGTGAGTTTTCAGTCACTGACAGTAAGTTTCCAGTTACTGAAAGTTGGTTTTCAGTTACTGATGATGTGTTTTCAGTTACTGACTGTGAAATTTCTGTCACTGACAGTAAGTTTTCAGTTACTGAAAGTGGGTTTTCAGTTACTGATGATGAGTTTTCAGTTACTGACAGTGAGTTTTCAGTCACTGACAGTAAGTTTTAGTTACTGAATGTGGGTTTTCAGTTACTAATTATGAGTTTTCAGTTACTGAAAGTAAGTTTTCAGTCACTGACAGTAAGTTTTCACTTACTGAAAGTGGGTTTTCAGTTACTGATGATGAGTTTTCAGTTACTGACAGTGAGTTTTCAGTCACTGACAATAAGTTTTCAGTTTCTGAAAGTGAGTTTTCAGTTACTGGTGATGAGTTTTCAGTTACTGACAGTGAGTTTTCAGTCACTGACAGTAACTTTTCAGTTACTGAAAGTGGGTTTTCAGTTACTGATGATGAGTTTTCAGTTACTGACAGTTAGTTTTCAGTCACTGACAGTTAGTTTTCAGTAACTGAAACTGAGTTTTCAGTTACTGATGAGTTTTCAGTTACTGATGATGACTTTTCAGTTACTGACATTTAGTTTTCAGTCACTGACAGTAAGTTTTCAGTAACTGAAAGTGGGTTTTCAGTTACTGATGATGAGTTTTCAGTTACTGACAGTGAGTTTTCAGTCACTGACAGTATGTTTTCAGTTACTGAAAGTGGGTTTTCTTTTACTGATGATGAGTTTTCAGTTACTGACAGTGAGTTTTCATTCACTGATAGTAAGTTTTCAGTTACTAAAAGTGGGTTTTCAGTTACTGAAGATGAGTTTTCAGTTATTGACAGTGGGTTTTCAGTCACTGACAGTAAGTTTTCAATTACTGAAAGTGGGTTTTCAGTTACTGGTGATGAGTTTTCAGTTACTGACAGTAAGTTTTCAGTCACTGACTGTAACTTTTCAGTTACTGAAAGTGGGTTTTTAGTTACTGATGATGAGTTTTCAGTTACTGACCGTTAGTTTTCAGTGACTGACAGTAAGTTTTCAGTTTCTGAAAGTGGGTTTTCAGTAATGATGATGAGTTTTCAGTTATTGACAGTGGGTTTATAGTCAATGACTGTGAGTATTCAGTTACTGACAGTGGGGTTTCAGTCACTGACAGTGAGTTTTCAGTTACTGACTGTGTGTTTTCAGTCACTCACAGTGATTTTTCAGTCACTGAAAGTGGGTTTTCAGTTACTGATGATGAGTTTTCAGTTATTGACAGTGGGTTTATAGTCAATGACTGTGAGTATTCAGTTACTGACAGTGGGGTTTCAGTTACTGACAGTGGGGTTTCAGTTACTGACAGTGGGGTTTCAGTCACTGACAGTGAGTTTTCAGTTACTGACTGTGTGTTTTCAGTCTTTTACAGTGAGTTTTCAGTTACTGAAAGTGGGTTTTCAGTTACTGATGATGAGTTTTCAGTTACTGAAAGTGGGTTTTCAGTTACTGATGATGAATTTTCAGTTACTGACAGTAAGTTTTCAGTCACTGACTGTAACTTTTCAGTTACTGAAAGTGGGTTTTTAGTTACTGATGATGAGTTTTCAGTTACTGACCGTTAGTTTTCAGTCACTGACAGTAAGTTTTCAGTTACTGACAGTGGGGTTTCAGTCACTGACAGTGAGTTTTCAGTTACTGACTGTGTGTTTTCAGTCACTCACAGTGATTTTTCAGTTACTGAAAGTGGGTTTTCAGTTACTGATGATGAGTTTTCAGTTATTGACAGTGGGTTTATAGTCAATGACTGTGAGTATTCAGTTACTGACAGTGGGGTTTCAGTTACTGACAGTGGGGTTTCAGTCACTGACAGTGAGTTTTCAGTTACTGACTGTGTGTTTTCAGTCTTTCACAGTGAGTTTTCAGTCACTGAAAGTGGGTTTTCAGTTACTGATGATGAGTTTTCAGTTACTGAAAGTGGGTTTTCAGTTACTGGTGATGAGTTTTCAGTTACTGACAGTAAGTTTTCAGTCACTGACTGTAACTTTTCAGTTACTGAAAGTGGGTTTTTAGTTACTGATGATGAGTTTTCAGTTACTGACCGTTAGTTTTCAGTGACTGACAGTAAGTTTTCAGTTACTGAAAGTGGGTTTTCAGTAATGATGATGAGTTTTCAGTTATTGACAGTGGGTTTATAGTCAATGACTGTGAGTATTCAGTTACTGACAGTGGGGTTTCAGTCACTGACAGTGAGTTTTCAGTTACTGACTGTGTGTTTTCAGTCACTCACAGTGATTTTTCAGTTACTGAAAGTGGGTTTTCAGTTACTGATGATGAGTTTTCAGTTATTGACAGTGGGTTTATAGTCAATGACTGTGAGTATTCAGTTACTGACAGTGGGGTTTCAGTTACTGACAGTGAGTTTTCAGTTACTGACTGTGTGTTTTCAGTCTTTCACAGTGAGTTTTCAGTTACTGAAAGTGGGTTTTCAGTTACTGATGATGAGTTTTCAGTTACTGAAAGTGGGTTTTCAGTTACTGGTGATGAGTTTTCAGTTACTGACAGTGAGTTTTCAGTCACTGACAGTAAGTTTTCAGTTACTGAAAGTGGGTTTTCAGTTACTGATGATGTGTTTTCAGTTACTGACAGTGAGTTTTCAGTCACTGACAGTAAGTTTTCAGTTACTGAAAGTGGGTTTTCAGTTACTGATGATGAGTTTTCAGTTACTGACAGTGAGTCAATCAACTGCCCTACATTGATCGCGAAAACCTGTTTCTGCTCAGGTATCAACGCCCTAACCTTATAGCCACCATCAGCCAAGAACTGTTGTGCACCCATCGAAATCCGATGGACGTAGCCTACGCCCTCAGTGAAGTGTACAATGGTATCTTCTCGTCCAAGCTCCAGACTCACTCCCTGAAAGTAAAAAGATACACGAATTCAGAAATTCCCAAAACCCCTCCACAGACTCTGTACTTGGTTCACACCCAAGCAGATAAAGAATCCCTGACAACCGAGGGGTTCGGGTCCGGGGAAGGATCGCGTATCTTAAACATCCATGAAGCTCAGGGATTAACATTCGAGTCAGTAGTAATAATACAGATGAAGCCAAAAAAGTTGCAACTGCATGACAGCGTTTCACATGCTGTAGTAGCAGTATCACGACACACGGGCAGCTGTATATACTACACAGATGCAAGTGACGACGCTATTAGTAATTTCATCAGGCGCGCAGCGGAGGCGAGCACTCGGACAATCTTGGACTATTACTTGAAAACAGCGATAAAACACCGTAACGCAGTGGTAGGGGAAAACAGTCAAAAACTTCTAAGCTCACAAAACACAGGGCCGAATCCGCGGCCGACTTAATAATCCATAACATAAAGATAAGGAAGCATGGACTAATAATTAATAAAAAAAAAACACAAAAAAAATGCATGATAAGGCTTAAAGGAAAATATTTCTATACGTATTTAAATTAATTCTATGTATATAAAAATGATTATATTATGTTAGATTTGGAGAACGTAAAGTTCAATAAAAATAAAAACCAATCTAACAATTTAATGTAACTCTTTCATAGGCACGGACCTTATGTCTGTGGTGTATTAATTTTAAGGCCTAGGAAGAAGCGTGTAAAAAAAAAAACCTAATGTAAGTATGGCCGAGCGGCAGTTGTGAGATAAAAATACAAACTATTTTTAACATAAATAAAATAAAAACTCTCGTAATTTTGGTTTTACATTACATTTATTAAGCTTTAGATTTAATAACGCAAATGCCTTCCACCTGGCTCCCTACATACCATCTACACACCATCTCATGCTTAAACAAGGCTTGTTACGTTTGTGACCACCTCCATACCCGTTACACCATCTACACACCATCTACACACCATCTACACACTATCTACACACCATCTCATGCTTAAACAAGGCTTGTTACGTTTGTGACCACCTCCATACCCGTTACACCATCTACACACCATCTACACACCATCTACACACTATCTACACACCATCTCATGCTTAAACAAGGCTTGTTACGTTTGTGACCACCTCCATACCCGTTACACCATCTACACACCATCTACACACCATCTACACACCATCTCATGCTTAAACAAGGCTTGTTACGTTTGTGACCACCTCCATACCCGTTACACCATCTACACACCATCTACACACCATCTACACACTATCTACACACCATCTCATGCTTAAACAAGGCTTGTTACGTTTGTGACCACCTCCATACCCGTTACACCATCTACACACCATCTACACACCATCTACACACCATCTCATGCTTAAACAAGGCTTGTTACGTTTGTGACCACCTCCATACCCGTTACACCATCTACACACCATCTACACACCATCTACACACCATCTCATGCTTAAACAAGGCTTGTTACGTTTGTGACCACCTCCATACCCGTTACACCATCTACACACCATCTACACACCATCTACACACCATCTACACACCATCTCATGCTTAAACAAGGCTTGTTACGTTTGTGACCACCTCCATACCCGTTACACCATCTACACACCATCTACACACTATCTACACACCATCTACACACTATCTACACACCATCTACACACCATCTACACACCATCTACACACCATCTACACACCATCTACACACCATCTACACACTATCTACACACCATCTACACACCATCTACACACCATCTCATGCTTAAACAAGGCTTGTTACGTTTGTAACCACCTCCATACCCGTTACACCATCTACACACCATCTACACACCATCTACACACCATCTAAACACCATCTACACACCATCTACACACCATCTACACACCATCTACACACCATCTACACACCATCTACACACCATCTCATGCTTAAACAAGGCTTGTTACGTTTGTGACCACCTCCATACCCGTTACACCATCTACACACCATCTACACACCATCTACACACCATCTACACACCATCTACACACCATCTCATGCTTAAACAAGGCTTGTTACGTTTGTGACCACCTCCATACCCGTTACACCATCTACACACCATCTACACACCATCTACACACCATCTCATGCTTAAACAAGGCTTGTTACGTTTGTGACCACCTCCATACCCGTTACACCATCTACACACCATCTACACACCATCTCATGCTTAAACAAGGCTTGTTACGTTTGTGACCACCTCCATACCCGTTACACCATCTACACACCATCTACACACTATCTACACACCATCTCATGCTTAAACAAGGCTTGTTACGTTTGTGACCACCTCCATACCCGTTACACCATCTACACACCATCTACACACTATCTACACACCATCTACACACCATCTCATGCTTAAACAAGGCTTGTTACGTTTGTGACCACCTCCATACCCGTTACACCATCTACACACCATCTACACACTATCTACACACCATCTACACACCATCTACACACCATCTCATGCTTAAACAAGGCTTGTTACGTTTGTGACCACCTCCATACCCGTTACACCATCTACACACCATCTACACACCATCTCATGCTTAAACAAGGCTTGTTACGTTTGTGACCACCTCCATACCCGTTACACCATCTACACACCATCTACACACTATCTACACACCATCTCATGCTTAAACAAGGCTTGTTACGTTTGTGACCACCTCCATACCCGTTACACCATCTACACACCATCTACACACCATCTACACACCATCTCATGCTTAAACAAGGCTTGTTACGTTTGTGACCACCTCCATACCCGTTACACCATCTACACACCATCTACACACCATCTACACACCATTTCATGCTTAAACAAGGCTTGTTACGTTTGTGACCACCTCCATACCCGTTACACCATCTACACACCATCTACACACCATCTACACACCATCTCATGCTTAAACAAGGCTTGTTACGTTTGTGACCACCTCCATACCCGTTACACCATCTACACACCATCTACACACCATCTACACACCATCTCATGCTTAAACAAGGCTTGTTACGTTTGTGACCACCTCCATACCCGTTACACCATCTACACACCATCTACACACCATCTACACACCATCTACACACCATCTCATGCTTAAACAAGGCTTGTTACGTTTGTGACCACCTCCATACCCGTTACACCATCTACACACCATCTACACACCATCTACACACCATCTCATGCTTAAACAAGGCTTGTTACGTTTGTGACCACCTCCATACCCGTTACACCATCTACACACCATCTACACACCATCTACACACTATCTACACACCATCTCATGCTTAAACAAGGCTTGTTACGTTTGTGACCACCTCCATACCCGTTACACCATCTACACACCATCTACACACTATCTACACACCATCTACACACCATCTCATGCTTAAACAAGGCTTGTTACGTTTGTGACCACCTCCATACCCGTTACACCATCTACACACTATCTACACACTATCTACACACCATCTACACACCATCTCATGCTTAAACAAGGCTTGTTACGTTTGTGACCACCTCCATACCCGTTACACCATCTACACACCATCTACACACCATCTCATGCTTAAACAAGGCTTGTTACGTTTGTGACCACCTCCATACCCGTTACACCATCTACACACCATCTACACACCATCTACACACCATCTACACACCATCTCATGCTTAAACAAGGCTTGTTACGTTTGTGACCACCTCCATACCCGTTACACCATCTACACACCATCTACACACCATCTACACACCATCTCATGCTTAAACAAGGCTTGTTACGTTTGTGACCACCTCCATACCCGTTACACCATCTACACACCATCTACACACCATCTACACACCATCTCATGCTTAAACAAGGCTTGTTACGTTTGTGACCACCTCCATACCCGTTACACCATCTACACACCATCTACACACCATCTACACACCATCTACACACCATCTACACACCATCTCATGCTTAAACAAGGCTTGTTACGTTTGTGACCACCTCCATACCCGTTACACCATCTATATACCATCTACACACCATCTACACACCATCTACACACTATCTACACACCATCTCATGCTTAAACAAGGCTTGTTACGTTTGTGACCACCTCCATACCCGTTACACCATCTACACACCATCTACACACCATCTACACACCATCTCATGCTTAAACAAGGCTTGTTACGTTTGTGACCACCTCCATACCCGTTACACCATCTACACACCATCTACACACCATCTACACACCATCTCATGCTTAAACAAGGCTTGTTACGTTTGTGACCATCTCCATACCCGTTACACCATCTACACACCATCTACACACCATCTACACACCATCTACACACCATCTCATGCTTAAACAAGGCTTGTTACGTTTGTGACCACCTCCATACCCGTTACACCATCTACACACCATCTACACACCATCTACACACCATCTACACACCATCTACACACCATCTCATGCTTAAACAAGGCTTGTTACGTTTGTGACCACCTCCATACCCGTTACACCATCTACACACCATCTACACACCATCTACACACTATCTACACACCATCTCATGCTTAAACAAGGCTTGTTACGTTTGTGACCACCTCCATACCCGTTACACCATCTACACACCATCTACACACTATCTACACACCATCTCATGCTTAAACAAGGCTTGTTACGTTTGTGACCACCTCCATACCCGTTACACCATCTACACACCATCTACACACTATCTACACACCATCTACACACCATCTCATGCTTAAACAAGGCTTGTTACGTTTGTGACCACCTCCATACCCGTTACACCATCTACACACCATCTACACACCATCTACACACCATCTCATGCTTAAACAAGGCTTGTTACGTTTGTGACCACCTCCATACCCGTTACACCATCTACACACCATCTACACACTATCTACACACCATCTCATGCTTAAACAAGGCTTGTTACGTTTGTGACCACCTCCATACCCGTTACACCATCTACACACCATCTACACACCATCTACACACCATCTCATGCTTAAACAAGGCTTGTTACGTTTGTGACCACCTCCATACCCGTTACACCATCTACACACCATCTACACACCATCTACACACCATCTACACACCATCTACACACCATCTCATGCTTAAACAAGGCTTGTTACGTTTGTGACCACCTCCATACCCGTTACACCATCTACACACCATCTACATACTATCTACACACCATCTACACACCATCTCATGCTTAAACAAGGCTTGTTACGTTTGTGACCATCTCCATACCCGTTACACCATCTACACACCATCTACACACCATCTACACACCATCTACACACCATCTCATGCTTAAACAAGGCTTGTTACGTTTGTGACCACCTCCATTCCCGTTACACCATCTACACACTATCTACACACCATCTACACACCATCTCATGCTTAAACAAGGCTTGTTACGTTTGTGACCACCTCCATACCCGTTACACCATCTACACACCATCTACACACCATCTACACACCATCTCATGCTTAAACAAGGCTTGTTACGTTTGTGACCACCTCCATACCCGTTACACCATCTACACACCATCTACACACTATCTACACACCATCTACACACCATCTCATGCTTAAACAAGGCTTGTTACGTTTGTGACCACCTCCATACCCGTTACACCATCTACACACCATCTACACACCATCTACACACCATCTACACACCATCTCATGCTTAAACAAGGCTTGTTACGTTTGTGACCACCTCCATACCCGTTACACCATCTACACACCATCTACACACCATCTACACACCATCTACACACCATCTCATGCTTAAACAAGGCTTGTTACGTTTGTGACCACCTCCATACCCGTTACACCATCTACACACCATCTACACACCATCTACACACCATCTACACACCATCTCATGCTTAAACAAGGCTTGTTACGTTTGTGACCACCTCCATACCCGTTACACCATCTATATACCATCTACATACCATCTACACACCATCTACACACCATCTACACACCATCTCATGCTTAAACAAGGCTTGTTACGTTTGTGACCACCTCCATACCCGTTACACCATCTATATACCATCTACACACCATCTACACACCATCTACACACCATCTACACACCATCTACACACCATCTCATGCTTAAACAAGGCTTGTTACGTTTGTGACCACCTCCATACCCGTTACACCATCTACACACCATCTACACACCATCTACACACCATCTCATGCTTAAACAAGGCTTGTTACGTTTGTGACCACCTCCATACCCGTTACACCATCTACACACCATCTACACACTATCTACACACCATCTACACACTATCTACACACCATCTCATGCTTAAACAAGGCTTGTTACGTTTGTGACCACCTCCATACCCGTTACACCATCTACACACCATCTACACACCATCTACACACCATCTACACACCATCTCATGCTTAAACAAGGCTTGTTACGTTTGTGACCACCTCCATACCCGTTACACCATCTACACACCATCTACACACCATCTACACACTATCTACACACCATCTCATGCTTAAACAAGGCTTGTTACGTTTGTGACCACCTCCATACCCGTTACACCATCTACACACCATCTACACACCATCTACACACCATCTACACACCATCTACACACCATCTACACACTATCTACACACCATCTCATGCTTAAACAAGGCTTGTTACGTTAGTGAGCACCTCCATACCCGTTACACCATCTATATACCATCTACACACCATCTACACACCATCTACACACCATCTACACACTATCTACACACCATCTACACACCATCTACACACCATCTACACACTATCTACACACCATCTACACACCATCTACACACCATCTACACACCATCTACACACCATCTACACACCATCTACACACCATCTACACACCATCTCATGCTTAAACAGGGCTTGTTACGTTAGTTAGCACCTCCATACCCGTCGCGGCACAACCGCTCCAAGTTCCATTATAAGCGACTGAAAGCTGGAATAAGAAAGAAGAAAAGTTTATGATAATTATCACGACCCGAACATACATACATACATATAATCACGCCTTTATCCCTAATGGGGTAGGCAGAGCGTAAACGACCTAGACCTTTGTAGGATTTTTTGTTCCTTTTTTGTAATGACGTGTATCTGTCGTAACGGTGAAGCGAGCGACCCAGTATGGTTGGCCGTTTTCATCCTGTCCAGACTTCACCACAGAACCAGACAGCTTGGAGAAATCGGTCAGGTTTGCTGGCACCAGGCGTGATCCAACAACCACTCGCCACGAATCACCGTTGAGGAGTGTGTCCATATTTATTTTATTTTATTTTATTGAAATAGGTTCAGTTACAGGCAACAGACTAAGATTAGACACAATAAATACTGCAGCAAAACATTCATGAATCCGATGCCCTCTTAGAACTAAACACAACATTAATATCAAAGCGAATTACACGAACATGCGAAAAACCACTCTTAACTTCGCCAGAGATGACCCCGGATCAATCGTTGGGTTGAGAGCATTCCATGCCTCCATTGCACCGGGCGGCCGCAAAATGGATGAGCCCTTGTCACCATTGAAAGGTATAAATTAATGTTAGTAAAAGTATTTTTTCTATTTACCCAACTTGCTCCCCTACTAGTGACCTGTAATAAAAAAAGGTCTTAATGTTAAATTATAAAATGACTAGCTTATTACGCTACATTTTCACACCCTGTATTAGATCTTCTTCTTAGCGAGTGGATTCTTTAGTCGATGAAA
Source organism: Scrobipalpa costella (assembly GCA_949820665.1). Taxonomy (NCBI): domain Eukaryota; kingdom Metazoa; phylum Arthropoda; class Insecta; order Lepidoptera; family Gelechiidae; genus Scrobipalpa; species Scrobipalpa costella. The sequence continues at coordinate 10,175,397 of OX463321.1, read as the reverse complement.
CCTGTTGTCAGAGTTATCAAACCGCCTAGTAGCACAGCTAATAGGCCTCTGACATGGTTTGACTAACGATCACTATCAAAGATAGCAACCGGGACCGACGGCTTAACGTGCCCTTCAAAGCACGGAATCCTTTTACATTTCCCCCTAGTTTGGTTAGGACATTGCAGGCCCACCTGATTGTCCGAGTGGTCATCCACTAGACTGCGGAGACATTTGTGTATTAGATAAAAATGCTATATGAAACATATATGGATGAATTGGATACAAATCTAATATGCAAGAGTGGATGAGTGCACAAACGCCCTTAGGGAATATGACAAGGATCGACACATAGGGTCGTATTTATAAAGCTAACTCAAGATTGAGAGCAATATTGAGTAAGGATTTGAACTGAAATGATCGTTGATAAGATCGTTTTGTACTGAAATGACATTTCTGAATCGGACTCAAACTAACTGTCAATCTCGAGTGTTTATCAATACGAGCCGTAGTCTGTCTGCACTTACTAGTAAGGCTCCCGGTATGTCCTTAAATTTTCGATCTTTGTTCACACATCGCCCGACGTAAAAATGAATTGGACTTTTGTTCCAAGTCCCCTGCCCGGCCAGCATCCAACTCTGTCGTTCTGACGGCTGTGTGTTGCTAAATTCCTTGACGGGAATCCACCTCAGCGCAGGAGGTGGCGAAGCCGGCCCTACCAACACCTGCAGCGTTTTAAATAATTCAGATCATAATAGTGAACAAGATTTAACTTAAATAAAACCATACCAGCTGTCATTTTCTATCAGGATATATAAAAGATTTTTGCGGGAATCCCTTAACACAAGTAAGATAGATAGTTATTTATTCATCCATAAAAACATACAAAAATAAATTCACATGCGAAAGGATGGAAAAGAACAGTCTCAGCAAAGCTGCTGTTTTTCCGACTTCCCTGTCATTTTTACAAAACGTAATAAATCTGCTCTAACTCATAAACTACAATTATAAAAAGAAAAAAAGTATATAAAAAAAATATTCAATAAACATAATAACTCATTTATTATCTTATCTTATATAGCTGTAAGTGTCCCACTGCTGAGCAAAGTCTCTCTCCGTTCCCTCCATGACTCATTTATGTATTAAAATAGTAAAAACATGTCACAAGTATTATTTTTTTTAAGATTTCCTTCGTCTAGATCTGGTTGTAGTTTGCATTATCCTATCTTCCATTAGTTTATGTATTAGTTTATTATATATTATGTATTAGTTTACTTTACAATATCTATGTAGTAGCTTGGAACTAGTTTATGTATTATATGTAATGTAATGTATTTAGGATACATATTTTACTAGATATTCAATATCCCGCTTACCGCTACGCATTTTTCTTTGACCCAAAGGTTGCCTGGAAGAAATTGCTACCTTAGCAATAAGGCCGCCTATGTTGTACTTGTTTTTTGTTGTTATCTGTTGTGTTGTATGATTTGTATTCTTACGTGCAATAAAGTATTTTTATGTTTATGTTAATAATTGTTAATTTAGATCTTCTACTTCTTAGCGAGTGGATTCTCAAGTCAAACGACCCGATGAACCCTGGTGTCAGAGTTTTCAAACCGCCTAGTAGCACAGCTATTAGACCTCTGACAAGGTTTGAGTAACGACCACTATCAAAGACAGCGACCGGGACCGACGGCTTATCGTGCCCTCCGAAGCACGGAATCCTTTTTCTTTTCGGACAATCAGGTGATTCAGCCTGCAATGTCCTAACCAAACTGGGGAAAAATTCATAGTGATAAATTCTCAAATATCAATTTTGTGATTCCCCCCCTGGGAATCGAACCCAGGACCTCCGGATCGGGAGTCCATGGCACTAGCCACTAGACCACATACAAACATACATATAATCACGCCTTTATCCCAATGGGGTAGGCAGAGCGCAAACGACCTAAACAAAGGTCGTTCCGCCACGTCTGACAAAGTTTTGAGGGTTATTTAAGATAGATTTGTAGGTATATTGCTGTAGTGAAAGGTTGTCAGCCCATCGCCTACATTGCAATATACTGAAACCCTCGGATCCCTTAGCTGACTTTTACAGCATGCCCGGGAGGAAAAGCAGCCGGCACATTCTATGTTTTTCTCTCGCTCCCAGTCCAGCTTGGAAGTAACCACTAGACCACGGAGGCAGTTAAATATGATAACAAACTTACTTCGAACTGAGTTTCAGTTTTGTACGAGATTCTCAACGCTTTGTAGGATGCGACTGCTTTTTGTCCAGTTTTGACATTTTCCATTTTAAGATTCCCGGGAATTTTTGTTCCCTTTTTGTAATGACGTGTATCTGTCGTAACGGTGAAGCGAGCGACCCAGTATGGTTGGCCGTTTTCATCCTGTCCAGACTTCACCGCAGAACCAGACAGCTTGGAGAAATCGGTCAGGTTTGCTGGCACCCACGTTACTAGATTAAATTAGAATAAAGAAATTACATACATACATATAATCACGCCTTCATCCCTAATGGGGTTGGCAGAGCGTAAACGACCTAAACAAAGGTCGTTCCGCCACGTCTGACAAAGTTTAGAGGGTAATTTAAGATAGATTTGTAGGTATATTGCTGTAGTGACAGGTTGTCAGCCTATCGCCTAAATTGCAATATACAGAAACCCGGATCCATTAGCCGATTTTTACAGCATGCCCGGGAGGAAATGCAGCTGCTGGCACATTCTATGTTTTTCTCTCCCTCCCAGTCTAGCTTGGAAGTAAATAAAGAAAATACTTAAACAATTTAGTATTAAAAAAATACGAATGTTAAATTTCTTGGATTTTTGGTTCAGTTGTCCGTTTTTACATTTTGGAAATATAAAATGAGTCAAAAGCATAAATAACCCCTTTTTGCCTGTATTCCCAGTAGTTCAATGTTACTTACAGCTCAATGAAGCTTAGGCCCGTATTGATAAACACTTGAGACTGACAGCAAGTTTGAGTTCGTATCAGAAATGTAATTTCAGTACATTTTGGCCTGTCAAATCAATACTTAATATTGCTCTCAATCTTGAGATCGCTTTATAAATACGAGCCATAGTTACCACCCCTTCCAAATATTTGTTTTAAGTTTAAAATTCTGAATTGACTAGCTCTAACTCTTAAAATTCTTTTGATAAAACGCTAGGAACCTGTAACTTCATGCTATAAATACAGTTTAAAAAATCTTGTAAAAAAAACTCCACCCAAAAAAACCTGTAATATCGGATATGTATTGGAAACGAATTTTATATGTGCACAAACAAGAAAACTCACAGAGCCTGAAAATTCCACTCTGTTAATTAAATCATAGAGGAGAGCCCGATGGTGTAGTGGATAGGGCCGCTGCCTCCTGAGCGGGAGGTCGTGGTTCGAATCCCACCACGTACCAATGTGTTTTTCGGTTTTCGAATTTCATATGTACGTTTATTCGGCGCTTTTTCCGTGCTTCAGAAGGCACGTTAAGCCGTTGGTCCCGGTTAATATCGTTTAATTCCGTAGTTATTAGTCGTTAAGCCATAACAGAGGCCAATGCTAAGCATTGGCTGCTTGAATACTCTGACCTAATCTAGGATTGGGTCTGGTTTCCCTTCTGGGTTGCGGAGGTCAGATGGCAGTCGCTCTGTGTAAAAACCAGTAGCCTCGTTCAATCCCCTAGATTAGGTAGCCGACCCCGTGAGATACGGGATCAGGCTAGGGAGATGATGATGATTTTCTGTCAACGGCGTCAACAGCTGCTAAATACGTTTGGGAATGATGTACTTTTCTGCGGTGAAAAGTGGTATGAACATAGCTTTGTAATTATGATAGGTTTTTGTAATCGGTACAGTACTTTTTAAGTATATTCGTTAGCATTACAAACATAAATACACACACACACACAAACTAATACAAATGTTTCCTAATTAGTAGCCTGTTGCTATTTTATGCGTGCATACATACATACATATAATCACGCCTTTATCCCTTACGGGGTAGGCAGAGCGTAAAACGCCTCTTAAAAGGCGCTTTCGCCACGTCTGACATAAATTGAGGGCAATTTTAGATTGTAATGTGTATTGCTGTAGTGACAGGTTGTCAGCCCATCGCCTAAATTACAATACACTGTAACCCTCAAATCCCTTTTGCTGCCTTCTACAGCATGCCCGGGAGGAAGGGCAACTGGAACATTCTATGTTTTTCTTTCTCTCCCAGTCCAGTATGGAAGATTTATGCGTGCCGCGAGGGTTATAATGCCGTCCTTATCTAAATACCGCAGGAATGCGATATTTTCCCGCGGTTAAAAGAAACCTATGTCCACCTTCCATGTAGCTTCCATGCGTGTCTGGGAGCGATAGAATAACGTAGAATGTGCCAGCTGCATCTCCTCCCAGGCATGCTGTAAAAACCAGCTAAGGGATTCGAGGGTATATTGTAATTTAGGCGATGGGCTGACAACCTGTCACTACAGTAAAATTACAATATAAAAAATAGGGTTGTTTAACCCTCAAAACTTGTCAGACGTGGCGGAACGACCTTTGTTTGGGTCGTTGACGCTCTGCCTACCCCATTAGGGATACAGGCGTGATAGTATGTATGTATGTCCGCCTTCAGGTCATTATCTATCACCATGCCAAATTTTGACAAAATCCGTTCAGCCGTTTGCGCATGAAAGAATATATTTTTAAATAACAAAATAAACAGCTTTTTTTTTTTTTATATTTGATAGGCAATCATTTGTCCGCCATCTCACGTGATGGTAAGTGATGATGTAGACTATGATGGAGCATGATTGCCTAGAAAATGCCTGTTCACTCTCGCCTTGAAAAGGCCCAGGTTATAACGTTAAAGACAAACTGAATAGAATCATCATCTCCCTAGCCTCATCCCGTATTTCACAGGGTCGGCTACCTAATCTAGGTGATTGAACGAGGGTATCGGTTTTTACACAGAGCGACTGCCATGTGACCTCCGCAACCCAGAATGGAATATTAAAAACTATACTCTACAATTATTATTTATAAAATATTCGGGAACTCAAATGTGGGTTTAATAGAGGTATTCACCTCGACGTTTCGACCCTATACGAGGATCTTCTTCAACACAGAAGTAAGCCACACTCCTCCGCGCGTCAAGTGCGGCTTCCGACTGCGGTTCAGAGAACCGAACAGAATTCAAAATAAACAGCAAATTCCCGTATTTTATTAAAACCGGATTAACATCAATACACACGCATATTAATTCAATTCAATTCTTAGGTTATATGGCTTTTGTCCCTTGCCAGTTAATCATTGTGATGTTGCCGAGGTTTGAATGAACCATACATACAAGTGGTATCTTCTGATTCTCTGTTTTCTCTCGCTTTCTCTTAAATGTCTACATTTTCTAATACTCTTCTAAATGATAGAGAGAGAGATAGAGATAAATTTATTAATAATTGTAAATACATTTTTACAAATGATGACATACATACATAAAATCACGCCTTTATCCCTTACGGGGTAGGCAGAGTGATAAACGCCTCGTAAAAGGCGGTTTCGCCACGTCTGACAAAAATTGAGGGCAATTTTAGATTGAAAAGTGTATTGCTATAGTGACAGGTTGTCAGCCCATCGCCTAAATTACGATACACTGTAACCCCTGAGTCCCTTTTGCTGACTTCTACAGCATGCCCGGGAGGAAGGGCAGCTGGAACATGCTATGTTTTTCTATCTCTCCCAGTCCAGCATGGAAGGATGATGATGAATGACACAAATGATGACATTTGGAAAAAGACATAAAAATCAACAGCTGAATATGGCGCGAGGTGGTTACGACCGTGTCCGCGTCTACAATGTGCGAAAAACAGACAAAAATGACGTATTTTTCAATCATGTATGAATGAATAACTTCGCAAGCGATTTTCACACAAATTTCCATGTGAATCTTGTGAAGTCAGCCAAAAGTTTTAAAAGATTCGTTTTTATAAAAATAAGAAACGAGATCTACATACCAAGCTCTAGGGATAACGAGAGGTGCCTACTTCCATGTCAGTCTGATCTGACTATGACTAATGGGCGGTTTACATTAGAACAGTTGTAAGTACATTACATAAGTTGGTAAGTTGGCTTTCAAGTTGCTGTTTACACGGTTCCAGTACCCGGTCCTTTTTTTATTCAAGTTGAAAGGCAACTTGAACTTCAACTTGAAAGCCCACTGGCGGCAGAACCGTTTACACGTTTCAACTTACCAACTATACTTACCAGCTATAATAAGAGCTCCACGACCTTATCCCGCCAGCTCCCTTCTACCATCGGACATCTAGACGCACCGCAGGATACCATCCATACCTGGGTGATATTCCACCAATACGCACTAAGCGCTTCCAAAACTCTTTTATAATGCGCACGGCAAAAGTGTGGAACTCACTACCTGCGTCTGTGTTTCCGAACGCCTACTACCCACACTACATACCCAACATTTCAAAGTTAGAGTGAACAGGCATCTTCTAGGTGAGCTCGCACCATCGTCTCAGTCGTTCCCGACCTAGACTAGAGTCAAGAGCAAACCCATTTTTATAATAAAAAAATTAAAAATAGAAATAATAATAATCTATCTGAGCCGATTTCGGCTACAGCGACTGCAGGACGGGCTCAGCTGCTAGCGTCTCGCTGCTCTGCGCGGTCGTGTGCTCGCATATGGCTGCTGTAGCTAATTTTGGCCTTAAAGGTGCTTGAGCACTTTGGGCAGGTGAGAACGCCGCTGCAATAATGGTACGTTAAATCCATTGGGTGGTCTGGCCTTTTTCTTAGCATCGAGTTCGTCTTTGCGTGAAGTTTCAAAGGCATCGATCTTTTACCTTACAAGACGTCTCCACTCTGGGCGTTTTGCAGCTGTAGACGTCAAGGAGTCAATACTGCAGTTCTTCATTTACTTACAGTTTGAACAGTTAAAACCGGCCTTCAGGCTACATAGTTCATACACACGAACGTCACTTACCAACTGCACCTCGACTGCACCCATCGACGACGCATTGCCTGCAGCTGTCTTTAACGTCTTTATCACAGAAATCCTTAGATCAAATATAGTTATACACAAATACGGCTTGGAAAATGGCACCAAAAATACAAGGCATATACCTTTTTGATGTCAGTCGCTATTTGACTTCGAACTTTATTTTATAAGCAGTAAGGTTCATATTGAAGCTTTAAGCGAACCACTTTACGACCTTTGTGCACATAGTTGACGTGTGGCGCCACGGTTTGAGTTTACTTCAGTTTACTTCTGTATAGGACCGTGGATCTATAACTATATTTGATCTAACCATAGATCGGTCTTAATTGTTCTTTAAAAAAGGCAAAAATGCTATACCGGGGGCAACAGTGACGGGATTTTGCACTCTTCGAAATAAATTCCTAATAAAATTGCTTCGCCGGAGGTTGATCGTAGCAATGTCAGCAATATCACCGCGGTTGTATATTCGTTCCATCTCATAAATTCTTCTTCCGCTGCCACAATGTTTAGCCGCAGCATTAGCTAACGCTTTTTCTTCAATATTTTGCATCAATTTCATTAATTGGTCGAAATCCACTTCTAAATGATATTTTTTGATGAAGTTGTTGAAATCTGGAACAAAGTTATAGTCTGCAATATTTAATTTTAATAAAGATGCTTTTTTCTATTGTTTTCCGTGAATAACTCGTCATTTCGGATATGCAGAGCCGAAATAATAGAGACAATGAAAAAATGTAGCATTAGAAGAAATTGCTTTATTAATAGGTTGTCAGGATTCTCCCTGAAACTGCATTTGCGATTGCTAAAATAGAGTGCACGTCCCGGCGGCTTCCCCGTCAGAATTCATTATGGTTTGTACACAAATGTTTTGTTTTAAACAGAAATATTACCCTACATAGGGCTAGGGCACGTCAGACCCACCCCACGGTACCCTGGCGATACTTCTGGTGGTTCTTCTTCTGTCGAGTGGGTATCGAGTCTATGGACCCGATGAACCCTGGTGTCAGAGTTTTTAAACTGCCTAGTAGCACAACTATCAGGCCTCTGACATGGTTTTGTGTAACGACCACTATCAAAGACAGCGACCGGGACCGACGGCTTAACGTGCCCTCCGAAGCACGAAATCTTTTTCTTTTCGGACAATCAGGTGATTCAGCCTGCAATGTCCTACCCAAACTGGGGAAAGATTCACATTCATAAATTCTCAAATATCAACTTTGTGTTTTACCCCCTGGGAATCGAACCCAGGACCTCCGGATCGGGAGCCCATGGCACTAGCCACTAGACCACGGAGGCAGTTATCGTTAGTTTGGGTGTCAGGGCTCCTCTTAAATAGTCTAAGAACAGTTTGTCACATCTATTGTTAAATAATTATTGTTAAATTGGAAAATAAACTACTTTTTTATTTATTTATTATCGTGGAATTATTCAAATTAAACGTCACCACAATGTGTAGGTTCGGCAACGTTCCCGAACATTCCTAAGGTAAAACTCATTCGCAGGTGAAACCGCAGCGCGGAAGGCTAGTGTATTATAAGTTACACGACGGCCAAGAAAATAAGTTTGTTGTAATAAGAGCCCTCCTTTATATAAATTATTTAATTTCGAAGTGTAAATAATTCTGAAAATAGGTATTTTTGAAATGTAGAATGCACCGCAAGTACTCGAGAATATTTTCGTGTGACATATCAACTCGCTAAAGTAGCGGCATGACCAACGCCAGCAGGCTTTACACAGTCAAAATCCAATTTCTTTATTCGAGTTTATTTAAAAACTTATAAAAAAATACCTTTGTCATCGCCAAGGTCGGTAAAGTTATTTTTCTCTGTTATTATGGCGGCAGTACTGTTTTCTGTAAATAAATATATGAATGGATCAAAAGCAGCTCCTCTCACACACTTTTGAAGACACGGTGCTGAGTGTACACACGGTGCTGAGTGTACACACGGTGCTGAGTGCACACACGGTGCTGAGTGTACACACGGTGCTGTGTGTACACACGGTGCTGAGTGCACACACGGTGCTGAGTGTACACACGGTGCTGAGTGCACACACGGTGCTGAGTGTAGACACGGTGCTGAGTGTACACACGGTGCTGAGTGTACACACGGTGCTGAGTGTACACACGGTGCTGAGTGCACACACGGTGCTGAGTGTACACACGGTGCTGAGTGCACACACGGTGCTGAGTGTTCACACGGTGCTGAGTGTACACACGGTGCTGAGTGTACACACGGTGCTGAGTGTACACACGGTGCTGAGTGCACACACGGTGCTGAGTGCACACACGGTGCTGAGTGTACACACGGTGCTGAGTGTACACACGGTGCTGAGTGCACACACGGTGCTGAGTGTACACACGGTGCTGAGTGTTCACACGGTGCTGAGTGTACACACGGTGCTGAGTGTTCACACGGTGCTGAGTGTACACACGGTGCTGAGTGTAGACACGGTGCTGAGTGCACACACGGTGCTGAGTGTACACACGGTGCTGAGTGTACACACGGTGCTGAGTGTACACACGGTGCTGAGTGCACACACGGTGCTGAGTGTACACGCGGTGCTGAGTGTAGACACGGTGCTGAGTGTATATACATGGTGCTGAGTGTATATACATGGTGCTGTGTGTATATACATGGTGCTGTGTGTATATACATGGTGCTGTGTGTACACACGGTGCTGTGTGTACACACGGTGCTGAGTGTACACACGGTGCTGAGTGTACACATGGTGCTGTGTGTACACATGGTGCTGTGTGTACACATGGTGCTGTGTGTACACACGGTGCTGTGTGTACACATGGTGCTGTGTGTACACATGGTGCTGTGTGTACACATGGTGCTGTGTGTATACATGGTGCTGAGTGCACACACGGTGCTGAGTGTACACGCGGTGCTGAGTGTATATACATGGTGCTGAGTGTATATACATGGTGCTGTGTGTATGTACATGGTGCTGTGTGTACACATGGTGCTGTGTGTACACATGGTGCTGTGTGTACACATGGTGCTGTGTGTATATACATGGTGCTGTGTGTACACATGGTGCTGTGTGTACACATGGTGCTGTGTGTACACATGGTGCTGTGTGTACACACGGTGCTGTGTGTACACATGGTGCTGTGTGTACACATGGTGCTGAGTGTATATACATGGTGCTGTGTGTACACATGGTGCTGTGTGTATATACACGGTGCTGTGTGTACACATGGTGCTGTGTGTACACATGGTGCTGAGTGTATATACATGGTGCTGTGTGTACACATGGTGCTGTGTGTACACATGGTGCTGTGTGTACACATGGTGCTGTGTGTACACATGGTGCTGTGTGTACACATGGTGCTGTGTGTACACACGGTGCTGAGTGTATATACATGGTGCTGTGTGTACACATGGTGCTGTGTGTACACATGGTGCTGTGTGTACACACGGTGCTGAGTGTATACATGGTGCTGAGTGTACACACGGTGCTGAGTGTATATACATGGTGCTGAGTGTATATACACGGTGCTGAGTGTATATACACGGTGCTAAGTGTACACACGGTGCTGTGTGTACACACGGTGCTGTGTGTACACACGGTGCTGAGTGTACACACGGTGCTGAGTGTACACACGGTGCTGAGTGTACACACGGTGCTGAGTGTACACACGGTGCTGTTATCTTCTAGACACACTACCGCGTGGCTAGATAAGTAATTTGATCTTACTAAGGTGGTAGTTAATAAACCTTTTACCGACGCCATATAAGAGTCCAAATAATGATTATTACTTAGTAAAAGAAAAACAGGAAAAAATATATTAACAAACAAAATCTGCGCAATGTAAGTAGGATTTGCGCATTACGGGTTCCGTATCATAATGTATAGGTATAAGTTCAACAACGGCAATGTATACGGCGGCGGTTGTACCAATAATGAAAATTAACACAGGCGACCCCTCAGATCTTTCTGATTACAGACTGATTTCACTGGCAACAGTTGTCGCAAAAGTATAAGATAGTCTGCTTGAGAGTCAGTTGGATAAGCACATTTTTCTTAACGATAAACAGTTTGGTTTCAAGCGAGGCCTGTCAACAGAAAGTGCTATCCTCTGTTTCAAGCAGACCGTTCATTACTACACATCTAGAGGGACTTTAGCTTACGCGGTTTTCCTGGACCTGTCAAAGGCATTTGACCTAGTGTCATATGACATACTTTAGGAAAAGATGGAACTACAATACCAAAACTGGTATGGTCACCAGGAAAACCGCGTGAAGTGGGGTAGTTCATACTTAGACGTTTATAAATTGGAGTGCGTGGTGATACAAGGTGGGCTGACCTCCCCCAAAATCTGTAACTTGTACATGAACCAACTTATCGATGAGCTCGGTAGGTAGCACTAATGTCGGATGTCATGTGGGAGGGGAATGTATTAACAATCTGAATTATGCTGACGACATGGTGCTGCTGAGCCCATCGATTAAGGCATTAAGAAAGCTAGTTGCTGTTTGTGAGTCATATCTAGTGGCCCATGGTCTCAGGTACAACGCCAAGAAGAGTGATCTGATGATGTTCAAAGCGGGAAATAAATATAATAATAATATACCATCTGTATCACTTTACGGAATCCGTCTTTGTAGGGTTACACAATTCAAATACCTGGGCAACTGGGTCACTGAGGATCTGAGGGATAATAAGGACTAAGACAGGGAACGCAGATCGCTGGCTGCTCGTGGTAACATGCTGGCTCGTAGGTTTGCACGGTGTACCAGTGATGTTAAGGTGACGCTTTTTAAAGCCTTCTGCCGTTCACTGTACACGTGCAGCCTATGGGTCAATTTCACGCAGCGGGCATACAACGATCTGCGGGTCCAGTACAACAACGCGTTCAGGGCTCTGTTGGGGCTGCCGTGGAGATGCAGCGCGTCCGAGATGTTATCTGAGGCACAAGTTGATGGCTTCGCAGCTATCATCAGAAAAAGGTGTGCTTCTATACATGACCGGGTCCGCGGCAGCCCGAATAGAATACTGAGCGCGTTGGTACATAGGGGGGATTCCCCCTTCTTGGAGAGGTGCCCGGGAGGAAATGCAGCTGGCACATGTTTACACACTATGTTGATGATGGCGGCAACATTATGGCCCGAACTACTAGTTTTAAGATAAATTTAAGTTTTACACAAGTAAATTTTATTATTGTTATAAATATAGCGGAATATAGCTTTAGCTTGTAGTGGTCAACATGCCTTATGTATGTAAACACGAAGTACCCACAGCTGTGCGGGTACTTTTGTATGGCGCAAATGCACGAATTTTATTAAAAATTATGATCGTAAATGTTATAGAAAAGTAGGGTACTACTGTCAAGTATTTTCCTGAGACAGGTGTTGTTGTAATGATATCGATCTGACGGTTAACTGTGCTCTTGTGAATATTTGTAAAATAACTGTGATATATGTGACGAAATCAAATAAAAGTGGTGAAATTGTGTTGTATATCGGTTTATTATTGAAGAGGACCCTGGAATCCACCGGAAAACTCAAAGGCGCGCAAAGATCCCTGCCCTAATTTTCTACACACTATGTTTTTCTTTCGCTCCTAGTCCAGATTATAGTAGTAAGAGTTTCGTACTTACTTTCCACTTCGAAGTTATAGCTTCTAGGTATACACAGAATAACATTTAAAATAAAAGAAACGCGAGTACTCATGTTGGCTGCGGAACCAAAATGATGTTAACTATACCGGGTGTAAGGGACTGTAAGGGACAGCGTCCCGCAAACTGATAGGGGTTGCTCGGTCAACGAAACTGAACAACTATTAGCAGGAATTATTGTCAGGAAGGGACAAAAAAAATAACTTCATTTTAAAATGACCACCTCAATCAGACAACTTCTATGGAACAAAACATAATGATAGTTGTTCAGTTTCGTTGACTGAGCAACCTCTATCAGTTTGCGGGACGCTGTCTCTTACACCCGGTATTGCTTTTTCCGTCATAAAAATCGATTTCAAGTTAGTGGGCCTGTATAAATCAAATCATAATAAAGTTTTGGTTCAGTTTTTTTGCGTAACTGACTTTTATCGTAATTGTTTTTTTATTCTATTTCTTTCATGCTGGACTGGAAGCGAGAGAAAAACATAGAATGTACCAGCTGCATTTCCTTCTGGGCATGCTGTAAAAACCAGCAAAGGAAACCGAGGGTTACAGTATGTTGCAATTTAGGCGATGGGCTGACAAACTGTCACTACAGCAATATACCTACAAATCTATCTTAAATAACCCTCAAAACTTTGTCAGACGTGGCGCTCTGACCACCCCATTAGGGATAAACTCAGAACCGTAGGTCTATAACTATATTTGATCTAAGGAGAAGACAGTTTTCAATTTACGACGAGTTATAAACTCAACTTCTCACTGCGATTGCTAGGAAAATTTAGGTTATTCTACAAATTCCCGTTCCCGCCATTTAACTTTTTTAATCTTTCGACATGAAAATATTATTAGACTGGGCTGGAGACCTATACAGCCTAATCTAAAAAAAAAATGTTTTAATAAATCAAATATACTTGAATTTCAAATTTAATATTGTTTTTGTTATAAAAACACAAAAGGCAAATAATTTGAAGGAATTATTTTAAAATAACAAGTTTTATATATGATTTTTTATTGTGTTTGGATTTTCTTTGCCTTCAAAGGGATACCATTTATGAGTAGATACGCTTTTGCTCCTGTGCACAAAATAGCAGAGGATGAGATGTAAAAAACATATTTAGCTCCTACATGATACAATCTACTGTATAGTTTGGGAGCAAATAAAAATCACGCTTGAATATTTTTTATTTATTTCAACCTTATTATATTGTTACAACAATGATTATTATTTCGTATATATCTAAATATTAAGAAGAATATATTTAACACTGACAGGAAGGAATAGTCATGAAAGGTTTTATATCTAGAGCCAGGGTTGCCAGCCGGCGCGCGTGACGCTCAGCATCTAGAGCCAGGGTTGCCAGCCGGCGCGCGTGACGCTCAGCATCTAGAGCCAGGGTTGCCAGCCGGCGCGCGTGACGCTCAGCATCTAGAGCCAGGGTTGCCAGCCGGCGCGCGTGACGCTCAGCATCTAGAGCCAGGGTTGCCAGCCGGCGCGCGTGACGCTCAGCATCTAGAGCCAGGGTTGCCAGCCGGCGCGCGTGACGCTCAGCATCTAGAGCCAGGGTTGCCAGCCGGCGCGCGTGACGCTCAGCATCTAGAGCCAGGGTTGCCAGCCGGCGCGCGTGACGCTCAGCATCTAGAGCCAGGGTTGCCAGCCGGCGCGCGTGACGCTCAGCATCTAGAGCCAGGGTTGCCAGCCGGCGCGTGACGCTCAGCATCTAGAGCCAGGGTTGCCAGCCGGCGCGGGTGACGCTCAGCATCTAGAGCCAGGGTTGCCAGCCGGCGCGGGTGACGCTCAGCATCTAGAGCCAGGGTTGCCAGCCGGCGCGCGTGACGCTCAGCATCTAGAGCCAGGGTTGCCAGCCGGCGCGGGTGACGCTCAGCATCTAGAGCCAGGGTTGCCAGCCGGCGCGGGTGACGCTCAGCATCTAGAGCCAGGGTTGCCAGCCGGCGCGCGTGACGCTCAGCATCTAGAGCCAGGGTTGCCAGCCGGCGCGCGTGACGCTCAGCATCTAGAGCCAGGGTTGCCAGCCGGCGCGGGTGACGCTCAGCATCTAGAGCCAGGGTTGCCAGCCGGCGCGGGTGACGCTCAGCATCTAGAGCCAGGGTTGCCAGCCGGCGCGCGTGACGCTCAGCATCTAGAGCCAGGGTTGCCAGCCGGCGCGCGTGACGCTCAGCATCTAGAGCCAGGGTTGCCAGCCGGCGCGCGTGACGCTCAGCATCTAGAGCCAGGGTTGCCAGCCGGCGCGGGTGACGCTCAGCATCTAGAGCCAGGGTTGCCAGCCGGCGCGCGTGACGCTCAGCATCTAGAGCCAGGGTTGCCAGCCGGCGCGCGTGACGCTCAGCATCTAGAGCCAGGGTTGCCAGCCGGCGCGGGTGACGCTCAGCATCTAGAGCCAGGGTTGCCAGCCGGCGCGGGTGACGCTCAGCATCTAGAGCCAGGGTTGCCAGCCGGCGCGCGTGACGCTCAGCATCTAGAGCCAGGGTTGCCAGCCGGCGCGCGTGACGCTCAGCATCTAGAGCCAGGGTTGCCAGCCGGCGCGCGTGACGCTCAGCATCTAGAGCCAGGGTTGCCAGCCGGCGCGCGTCCGCTCAGCATCTAGAGCCAGGGTTGCCAGCCGGCGCGCGTGACGCTCAGCATCTAGAGCCAGGGTTGCCAGCCGGCGCGTGACGCTCAGCATCTAGAGCCAGGGTTGCCAGCCGGCGCGCGTGACGCTCAGTATCCGCGGGTCTGTACACGACACCAGCAGCGATGAGATCTGAAATCACCAACACAGACATGTCATCCAGTTGACATCGCTAAATATTTATTATTTCTGTAAAAAGGAAGATAGCTGCGAAGGATGCCATTCCGATGAAAAACAATAGAAAATGTGTCTGAAATATTGCGTTTATGTCATCGCTACGCGTAGTGGGGGCATAATTTAACAATGATTTATTTTTGCGTATAATCGTTACGTTTATTTTCTTTTCCGTGTTTCTCTGTTTATTTTCGTGAAAATTTAAACTCGCTTTACACTTGTTCTTATTTGTGTATTTATTTTTTTATGTGTTCGTTTTGGTCGCGTTACGTTTATATTATTTTTCGTCTTCTTCTGTTTATTTTCGTAAATATTCGAGCTCACGTTTGTTCTCTTTTGTTTATTTATTTTTTCCAATAAGTCAGGATCGCTTCGCTCGAATTACGTTTGCATTCCTTTGTGTGTTCCTCTCTTTATATAATAATAATGTATCGCGATTGAGTATAGAATCAATGACCCATGATTCATGAATAACGTTAACATGGAAAACGTTATAATTTTTTAAGCGTTATATCCATATATTTTTCCTTTTATAGAGCCCTGTCTAGGTCTATAAAGTTATCAAAAAATAGCAGTATTTGAAGGCCTGCTTCAGGGTGATTCATTTACCATTTCTGTTCCACGTCATAGAATACAATATGTACACACCTGTTCTTCGACGTCATACTGTGGCTTGTTGGGGAAGTGCTGGAACACGTGGTCCAGGAGCTCGATGTGTTTGCGTTTGACCACCTCCGCCATGTTGGATCCGTCCGCCATGTTGGACCCGCCCGCCATGTTGGACCCGCCCGCCATGTTGGACCCGCCCGCCATGTTGGACCCGCCCGCCATGTTGGACCCGCCCGCCATGTTGGATCCGTCCGCCATGTTGGACCCGCCCGCCATGTTGGACCCGCCCGCCATGTTGGATCCGTCCGCCATGTTAGATCCGTGCGCCATGTTGGCTCCGTCCGCCATGTTAGCTCCGTCCGCCATGTTGGACCCGTCCGCTATGTTGGCTCCCCGCAGCGCGGCGCGAGTGACCGTGTATGAGAGGGATGTGCCCGCGAGAAGGGAGGACATGTATTGGTACTGTAACAATAAGAAATAGGGTTGTTAAATAAGGGTGGATGGATGTTAAAATAGAATAAAGCAAGCTGTATGCGAGGTATTCGCAATATTTTTTTTTTCCCCGAGCTCATGGTAGAAGGGAGCTGGCGGGATAAGGGCGAGGAGCTGGTAGTAGAAGGGAGCTGGCGGGATAAGGGCGAGGAGCTGGTAGTAGAAGGGAGCTGGCGGGATAAGGGCGAGGAGCTGGTAGTAGAAGGAAGCTGGCGGGATAAGGGCGAGGAGCTGGTAGTAGAAGGGAGCTGGCGGGATAAGGGCGAGGAGCTGGTAGTAGAAGGGAGCTGGCGGGATAAGGGCGAGGAGTTGGTAGTAGAAGGGAGCTGGCAGGATAAGGGCGAGGAGCTGGTAGTAGAAGGGAGCTGGCGGGATAAGGGCGAGGAGCTGGTAGTAGAAGGGAGCTGGCGGGATAAGGGCGAGGAGCTGGTAGTAGAATGGAGCTGGCGGGATAAGGGCGAGGAGCTGGTGGTAGAAGGGAGCTGGCGGGATAAGGGCGAGCAGCTGGTAGTAGAAGGGAGCTGGCGGGATAAGGGCGAGGAGCTGGTAGTAGAAGGGAGCTGGCGAGATAAGGGCGAGGAGCTGGTAGTAGAATGGAGCTGGCGGGATAAGGGCGAGGAGCTGGTGGTAGAAGGGAGCTGGCGGGATAAGGGCGAGGAGCTGGTAGTAGAAGGGAGCTGGCGGGATAAGGGCGAGGAGCTGGTAGTAGAAGGGAGCTGGCGGGATAAGGGCGAGGAGCTGGTAGTAGAAGGGAGCTGGCGGGATAAGGGCGAGGAGCTGGTAGTAGAAGGGAGCTGGCGGGATAAGGGCGAGGAGCTGGTAGTAGAAGGGAGCTGGCGGGATAAGGGCGAGGAGCTGGTAGTAGAAGGGAGCTGGCGGGATAAGGGCGAGGAGCTGGAAGTAGAAGGGAGCTGGCGGGATAAGGGCGTAGAGCTCATGGTAGAAGGGAGCTGGCGGGATAAGGGCGAGGAGCTGGTAGTAGAAGGGAGCTGGCGGGATAAGGGCGTAGAGCTCATGGTAGAAGGGAGCTGGCGGGATAAGGGCGAGGAGCTGGTAGTAGAAGGGAGCTGGCGGGATAAGGGCGAGGAGCTGGTAGTAGAAGGGAGCTGGCGGGATAAGGGCGAGGAGCTGGTAGTAGAAGGGAGCTGGCGGGATAAGGGCGAGGAGCTGGTAGTAGAAGGGAGCTGGCGGGATAAGGGCGAGGAGCTGGTAGTAGAAGGGAGCTGGCGGGATAAGGGCGAGGAGCTGGTAGTAGAAGGGAGCTGGCGGGATAAGGGCGAGGAGCTGGTAGTAGAAGGGAGCTGGCGGGATAAGGGCGAGGAGCTGGTAGTAGAAGGGAGCTGGCGGGATAAGGGCGAGGAGCTGGTAGTAGAAGGGAGCTGGCGGGATAAGGGCGAGGAGCTGGTAGTAGAATGGAGCTGGCGGGATAAGGGCGAGGAGCTGGTGGTAGAAGGGAGCTGGCGGGATAAGGGCGAGGAGCTGGTAGTAGAATGGAGCTGGCGGGATAAGGGCGAGGAGCTGGTAGTAGAAGGGAGCTGGCGGGATAAGGGCGAGGAGCTGGTAGTAGAAGGGAGCTGGCGGGATAAGGGCGAGGAGCTGGTAGTAGAAGGGAGCTGGCAGGATAAGGGCGAGGAGCTGGTAGTAGAAGGGAGCTGGCGGGATAAGGGCGAGGAGCTGGTAGCAGAAGGGAGCTGGCGGGATAAGGGCAAGGAGCTGGTAGTAGAAGGGAGCTGGCAGGATAAGGGCGTAGAGCTCATGGTAGAAGGGAGCTGGCGGGATAAGGGCGAGGAGCTGGTAGTAGAAGGGAGCTGGCGGGATAAGGGCGTAGAGCTCATGGTAGAAGGGAGCTGGCGGGATAAGGGCGAGGAGCTGGTAGTAGAAGGGAGCTGGCGGGATAAGGGCGTAGAGCTCATGGTAGAAGGGAGCTGGCGGGATAAGGGCGAGGAGCTGGTAGTAGAAGGGAGCTGGCGGGATAAGGGCGTAGAGCTCATGGTAGAAGGGAGCTGGCAGGATAAGGGCGTAGAGCTCATGGTAGAAGGGAGCTGGCGGGATAAGGGCGAGGAGCTGGTAGTAGAAGGGAGCTGGCAGGATAATGCGTAGAGCTCATGGTAGAAGGGAGCTGGCGGGATAAGGGCGAGGAGCTGGTAGTAGAAGGGAGCTGGCAGGATAAGGGCGAGGAGCTGGTAGTAGAAGGGAGCTGGCGGGATAAGGGCGTAGAGCTCATGGTAGAAGGGAGCTGGCGGGATAAGGGCGAGGAGCTGGTAGTAGAAGGGAGCTGGCGGGATAAGGGCGAGGAGCTGGTAGTAGAAGGGAGCTGGCGGGATAAGGGCGTAGAGCTCATGGTAGAAGGGAGCTGGCGGAATAAGGGCGAGGAGCTGGTAGTAGAAGGGAGCTGGCGGGATAAGGGCGAGGAGCTGGTGGTAGAAGGGAGCTGGCGGGATAAGGGCGAGGAGCTGGTAGTAGAAGGGAGCTGGCGGGATAAGGGCGAGGAGCTGGTAGTAGAAGGGAGCTGGCGGGATAAGGGCGAGGAGCTGGTAGTAGAAGGGAGCTGGCGGGATAAGGGCGAGGAGCTGGTAGTAGAAGGGAGCTGGCAGGATAAGGGCGAGGAGCTGGTAGTAGAAGGGAGCTGGCGGGATAAGGGCGAGGAGCTGGCGAAATAAGGGCGTAGAGCTCATGGTAGAAGGGAGCTGGCGGGATAAGGTCGAGGAGCTGGTAGTAGAAGGGAGCTGGCGGGATAAGGGCGAGGAGCTGGTAGTAGAAGGGAGCTGGCGGGATAAGGGCGAGGAGCTGGTGGTAGAAGGGAGCTGGCGGGATAAGGGCGAGGAGCTGGTGGTAGAAGGGAGCTGGCAGGATAAGGGCGAGGAGCTGGTGGTAGAAGGGAGCTGGCGGGATAAGGGCGAGGAGCTGGTAGTAGAAGGGAGCTGGCGGGATAAGGGCGAGGAGCTGGTGGTAGAAGGGAGCTGGCAGGATAAGGGCGAGGAGCTGGTGGTAGAAGGGAGCTGGCGGGATAAGGGCGAGGAGCTGGTAGTAGAAGGGAGCTGGCGGGATAAGGGCGAGGAGCTGGTGGTAGAAGGGAGCTGGCGGGATAAGGGCGAGGAGCTGGTAGTAGAAGGGAGCTGGCGGGATAAGGGCGAGGAGCTGGTAGTAGAAGGGAGCTGGCGGGATAAGGGCGAGGAGCTGGTAGTAGAAGGGAGCTGGCGGGATAAGGGCGAGGAGCTGGTAGTAGAAGGGAGCTGGCGGGATAAGGGCGAGGAGCTGGTAGTAGAAGGGAGCTGGCGGGATAAGGGCGTAGAGCTCATGGTAGAAGGGAGCTGGCGGGATAAGGGCGAGGAGCTGGTGGTAGAAGGGAGCTGGCAGGATAAGGGCGAGGAGCTGGTAGTAGAAGGGAGCTGGCGGGATAAGGGCGAGGAGCTGGTAGTAGAAGGGAGCTGGCGGGATAAGGGCGAGGAGCTGGTAGTAGAAGGGAGCTGGCGGGATAAGGGCGAGGAGCTGGTAGTAGAAGGGAGCTGGCGGGATAAGGGCGAGGAGCTGGTAGTAGAAGGGAGCTGGCGGGATAAGGGCGTAGAGCTCATGGTAGAAGGGAGCTGGCGGGATAAGGGCGAGGAGCTGGTGGTAGAAGGGAGCTGGCAGGATAAGGGCGAGGAGCTGGTAGTAGAAGGGAGCTGGCGGGATAAGGGCGTAGAGCTCATGGTAGAAGGGAGCTGGCGGGATAAGGGCGTAGAGCTCATGGTAGAAGGGAGCTGGCGGGATAAGGGCGAGGAGCTGGTGGTAGAAGGGAGCTAGCGGGATAAGGGCGTAGAGCTCATGGTAGAAGGGAGCTGGTGGGATAAGGGCGAGGAGCTGGTGGTAGAAGGGAGCTGGTGGGATAAGGGCGAGGAGCTGGTGGTAGAAGGGAGCTGGCGGGATAAGGGCGAGGAGCTGGTGGTAGAAGGGAGCTGGCGGGATAAGGGCGTAGAGCTCATGGTAGAAGGGAGCTGGCGGGATAAGGGCGTAGAGCTCATGGTAGAAGGGAGCTGGCGGGATAAGGGCGAGGAGCTGGTGGTAGAAGGGAGCTAGCGGGATAAGGGCGTAGAGCTCATGGTAGAAGGGAGCTGGTGGGATAAGGGCGAGGAGCTGGTGGTAGAAGGGAGCTGGTGGGATAAGGGCGAGGAGCTGGTGGTAGAAGGGAGCTGGCGGGATAAGGGCGAGGAGCTGGTGGTAGAAGGGAGCTGGCGGGATAAGGGCGTAGAGCTCATGGTAGAAGGGAGCTGGCGGGATAAGGGCGTGGAGCTCATGGTAGAAGGGAGCTGGCGGGATAAGGGCGTAGAGCTCATGGTAGAAGGGAGCTGGCGGGATAAGGGCGAGGAGCTGTTGGTAGAAGGGAGCTGGTGGGATAAGGGCGAGGAGCTGGTAGTAGAAGGGAGCTGGCGGGATAAGGGCGTAGAGCTCATGGTAGAAGGGAGCTGACGGGATAAGGGCGAGGAGCTGGTGGTAGAAGGGAGCTGGCGGGATAAGGGCGTAGAGCTCATGGTAGAAGGGAGCTGACGGGATAAGGGCGAGGAGCTGGTGGTAGAAGGGAGCTGGCGGGATAAGGGCGAGGAGCTGGTGGTAGAAGGGAGCTGGCGGGATAAGGGCGAGGAGCTGGTGGTAGAAGGGAGCTGGCGGGATAAGGGCGTAGAGCTCATGGTAGAAGGGAGCTGGCGGGATAAGGGCGTGGAGCTGGTGGTAGAAGGGAGCTGGTGGTAGAAGGGAGCTGGTGGTAGAAGGGAGCTGGCGGGATAAGGGCGTGGAGCTGGTGGTAGAAGGGAGCTGGCGGGATAAGGGCGTGGAGCTGGTGGTAGATGGGAGCTGGTGGTAGAAGGGAGCTGGCGGGGTAAGGGCGTGGAGCTGGTGGTAGAAGGGAGCTGGCGAAATAAGGGCGTAGAGCTCATGGTAGAAGGGAGCTGGCGGGATAAGGTCGAGGAGCTGGTAGTAGAAGGGAGCTGGCGGGATAAGGGCGTAGAGCTCATGGTAGAAGGGAGCTGGCGGGATAAGGGCGAGGAGCTGTTGGTAGAAGGGAGCTGGTGGGATAAGGGCGAGGAGCTGGTAGTAGAAGGGAGCTGGCGGGATAAGGGCGTAGAGCTCATGGTAGAAGGGAGCTGACGGGATAAGGGCGAGGAGCTGGTGGTAGAAGGGAGCTGGCGGGATAAGGGCGTAGAGCTCATGGTAGAAGGGAGCTGACGGGATAAGGGCGAGGAGCTGGTGGTAGAAGGGAGCTGGCGGGATAAGGGCGAGGAGCTGGTGGTAGAAGGGAGCTGGCGGGATAAGGGCGAGGAGCTGGTGGTAGAAGGGAGCTGGCGGGATAAGGGCGTAGAGCTCATGGTAGAAGGGAGCTGGCGGGATAAGGGCGTGGAGCTGGTGGTAGAAGGGAGCTGGTGGTAGAAGGGAGCTGGTGGTAGAAGGGAGCTGGCGGGATAAGGGCGTGGAGCTGGTGGTAGAAGGGAGCTGGCGGGATAAGGGCGTGGAGCTGGTGGTAGATGGGAGCTGGTGGTAGAAGGGAGCTGGCGGGGTAAGGGCGTGGAGCTGGTGGTAGAAGGGAGCTGGCGAAATAAGGGCGTAGAGCTCATGGTAGAAGGGAGCTGGCGGGATAAGGTCGAGGAGCTGGTAGTAGAAGGGAGCTGGCGGGATAAGGGCGAGGAGCTGGTAGTAGAAGGGAGCTGGCGGGATAAGGGCGAGGAGCTGGTGGTAGAAGGGAGCTGGCGGGATAAGGGCGAGGAGCTGGTGGTAGAAGGGAGCTGGCAGGATAAGGGCGAGGAGCTGGTGGTAGAAGGGAGCTGGCGGGATAAGGGCGAGGAGCTGGTAGTAGAAGGGAGCTGGCGGGATAAGGGCGAGGAGCTGGTGGTAGAAGGGAGCTGGCAGGATAAGGGCGTAGAGCTCATGGTAGAAGGGAGCTGGCGGGATAAGGGCGAGGAGCTGGTGGTAGAAGGGAGCTGGCAGGATAAGGGCGTAGAGCTCATGGTAGAAGGGAGCTAGCGGGATAAGGGCGTGGAGCTGGTGGTAGAAGGGAGCTGGTGGTAGAATGGAGCTGGTGGTAGAAGGGAGCTGGCGGGATAAGGGCGTGGAGCTGGTGGTAGAAGGGAGCTGGCGGGATAAGGGCGAGGAGCTGGTGGTAGAAGGGAGCTGGCGGGATAAGGGCGTAGAGCTCATGGTAGAAGGGAGCTGACGGGATAAGGGCGAGGAGCTGGTGGTAGAAGGGAGCTGGCGGGATAAGGGCGAGGAGCTGGTGGTAGAAGGGAGCTGGCGGGATAAGGGCGAGGAGCTGGTGGTAGAAGGGAGCTGGCGGGATAAGGGCGTAGAGCTCATGGTAGAAGGGAGCTGGCGGGATAAGGGCGTGGAGCTGGTGGTAGAAGGGAGCTGGTGGTAGAAGGGAGCTGGTGGTAGAAGGGAGCTGGCGGGATAAGGGCGTGGAGCTGGTGGTAGAAGGGAGCTGGCGGGATAAGGGCGTGGAGCTGGTGGTAGATGGGAGCTGGTGGTAGAAGGGAGCTGGCGGGGTAAGGGCGTGGAGCTGGTGGTAGAAGGGAGCTGGCGAAATAAGGGCGTAGAGCTCATGGTAGAAGGGAGCTGGCGGGATAAGGTCGAGGAGCTGGTAGTAGAAGGGAGCTGGCGGGATAAGGGCGAGGAGCTGGTAGTAGAAGGGAGCTGGCGGGATAAGGGCGAGGAGCTGGTGGTAGAAGGGAGCTGGCGGGATAAGGGCGAGGAGCTGGTGGTAGAAGGGAGCTGGCAGGATAAGGGCGAGGAGCTGGTGGTAGAAGGGAGCTGGCGGGATAAGGGCGAGGAGCTGGTAGTAGAAGGGAGCTGGCGGGATAAGGGCGAGGAGCTGGTGGTAGAAGGGAGCTGGCAGGATAAGGGCGTAGAGCTCATGGTAGAAGGGAGCTGGCGGGATAAGGGCGAGGAGCTGGTGGTAGAAGGGAGCTGGCAGGATAAGGGCGTAGAGCTCATGGTAGAAGGGAGCTAGCGGGATAAGGGCGTGGAGCTGGTGGTAGAAGGGAGCTGGTGGTAGAATGGAGCTGGTGGTAGAAGGGAGCTGGCGGGATAAGGGCGTGGAGCTGGTGGTAGAAGGGAGCTGGCGGGATAAGGGCGTAGAGCTCATGGTAGAAGGGAGCTGGCGGGATAAGGGCGTGGAGCTGGTGGTAGAAGGGAGCTGGTGGTAGAAGGGAGCTGGTGGTAGAAGGGAGCTGGCGGGATAAGGGCGTGGAGCTGGTGGTAGAAGGGAGCTGGCGGGATAAGGGCGTGGAGCTGGTGGTAGATGGGAGCTGGTGGTAGAAGGGAGCTGGCGGGGTAAGGGCGTGGAGCTGGTGGTAGAAGGGAGCTGGCGAAATAAGGGCGTAGAGCTCATGGTAGAAGGGAGCTGGCGGGATAAGGGCGAGGAGCTGGTAGTAGAAGGGAGCTGGCGGGATAAGGTCGAGGAGCTGGTAGTAGAAGGGAGCTGGCGGGATAAGGGCGAGGAGCTGGTAGTAGAAGGGAGCTGGCGGGATAAGGGCGAGGAGCTGGTGGTAGAAGGGAGCTGGCGGGATAAGGGCGAGGAGCTGGTGGTAGAAGGGAGCTGGCAGGATAAGGGCGAGGAGCTGGTGGTAGAAGGGAGCTGGCGGGATAAGGGCGAGGAGCTGGTAGTAGAAGGGAGCTGGCGGGATAAGGGCGAGGAGCTGGTGGTAGAAGGGAGCTGGCAGGATAAGGGCGTAGAGCTCATGGTAGAAGGGAGCTGGCGGGATAAGGGCGAGGAGCTGGTGGTAGAAGGGAGCTGGCGGGATAAGGGCGTAGAGCTCATGGTAGAAGGGAGCTGGCGGGATAAGGGCGTGGAGCTGGTGGTAGAAGGGAGCTGGTGGTAGAAGGGAGCTGGCGGGATAAGGGCGTGGAGCTGGTGGTAGAAGGGAGCTGGTGGGATAAGGGCGAGGAGCTGGTAGTAGAAGGGAGCTGGCGGGATAAGGGCGTAGAGCTCATGGTAGAAGGGAGCTGACGGGATAAGGGCGAGGAGCTGGTGGTAGAAGGGAGCTGGCGGGATAAGGGCGTAGAGCTCATGGTAGAAGGGAGCTGACGGGATAAGGGCGAGGAGCTGGTGGTAGAAGGGAGCTGGCGGGATAAGGGCGAGGAGCTGGTGGTAGAAGGGAGCTGGCGGGATAAGGGCGAGGAGCTGGTGGTAGAAGGGAGCTGGCGGGATAAGGGCGTAGAGCTCATGGTAGAAGGGAGCTGGCGGGATAAGGGCGTGGAGCTGGTGGTAGAAGGGAGCTGGTGGTAGAAGGGAGCTGGTGGTAGAAGGGAGCTGGCGGGATAAGGGCGTGGAGCTGGTGGTAGATGGGAGCTGGCGGGATAAGGGCGTGGAGCTGGTGGTAGATGGGAGCTGGTGGTAGAAGGGAGCTGGCGGGGTAAGGGCGTGGAGCTGGTGGTAGAAGGGAGCTGGCGAAATAAGGGCGTAGAGCTCATGGTAGAAGGGAGCTGGCGGGATAAGGGCGAGGAGCTGGTGGTAGAAGGGAGCTGGCGGGATAAGGGCGAGGAGCTGGTGGTAGAAGGGAGCTGGCGGGATAAGGGCGAGGAGCTGGTGGTAGAAGGGAGCTGGCAGGATAAGGGCGTAGAGCTCATGGTAGAAGGGAGCTGGCGGGATAAGGGCGAGGAGCTGGTGGTAGAAGGGAGCTGGCGGGATAAGGGCGTAGAGCTCATGGTAGAAGGGAGCTGGCGGGATAAGGGCGTGGAGCTGGTGGTAGAAGGGAGCTGGCGGGATAAGGGCGTGGAGCTGGTGGTAGATGGGAGCTGGTGGTAGAAGGGAGCTGGCGGGATAAGGGCGTGGAGCTGGTGGTAGATGGGAGCTGGTGGTAGAAGGGAGCTGGCGGGATAAGGGCGTGGAGCTGGTGGTAGAAGGGAGCTGGTGGTAGAAGGGAGCTGGTGGTAGAAGGGAGCTGGCGGGATAAGGGCGTGGAGCTGGTGGTAGAAGGGAGCTGGTGGTAGACGAAAATTTATACAATATACTACGAGATATTTGCGTTAAAGTGGGTTTCACTTTAAGCGATTCGGATGTAGACAATATCCACAGGGTTCGACGTTTTAATGCCAGTACTAATGAGAAAGGCACAGGTGACACTCGCGCACCTGCCATCATTGTGCGTTTTACCCAGCGTCGTCGCAAGGATCAGCTGTTGGCCGCCGTTCGCGTCCGCAAGTCACTAACCACGAGTGACATCGGTATTACCGGACCGTCAGCCCCCGTGTACCTAAATGATCATCTGACCCCAGCAAACAAGATGCTTCTGAAGCGTGCCCGAGATGCAAAAACGCAATTTAACTATGCATACCTATGGGTTAGGGATTGCAAAATAATGATAAGAAAAAATGATACGTCAAGATTCATTCAGATTGTAAAAGATTCAGACTTGAGTAAAATTAAGTGACTACTTGTTTTATTGTGCTCATTTTTCTGCTTATATACGTATTTTTTGTTGTTATCTAGATTTAGGTTTTTTACTATATCTATTACTTTAAAAGACGCTCAGTTGCGTAATCCAGAATTTGTATTTTGTAAAACTACCTGTTTACTGCAGGATTTTGTTATTGTTGTGGTTACGCTTACACGTCAAACACTATTACCTACTCGTACCTCATACTGTCAATTACACGTTGCATATTGTTTCCATAACTTATTTTATCTACTGTTTTATTTGTTTTGCACCTTATACACCTTACACATAAATGGCTAACAAAACTAAGCTTAATGTCTACTATCAGAACGTGGGAGGATTACGCACAAAGTCGCATTATTTTTTGTCAAAAGTCGTGAGATCTGACTACGACATAATTTGCATAACTGAGACATGGCTAACAGCAGATTTTAGTAGTAATGAATATTTTCATAATGACTATGTAGTATTTCGAAGTGATAGACCAATAGGTACGGCAACGCGTGGCGGAGGAGCGATGGTGGCGGTGAGGCGCGGGCTGCGTGTGCGACAGCGGCCTGAATGGAGCTCGGGTCCCGACTCGGAGGAGCTGTGGCTGACCTTGGAGCTCCCGGCGCCGCGCTCCTCGCACCGTGTCGCTCGCGACAGCACTGGCACAACAAATAAAGAGTATCGAAACCTACACATTGCATGTACTTACTTTTCTCATAACTATAATCACTTTGAACATCTAAATTCATTTTTTGACAATGGGTCTGATATTATCTCAAATAATCCGGATGATGTATTTTTATTGGTTGGGGATTTTAATATTACAAAAACTTCTTGGATGTCAGAAAGCGGCACAATGAGGCTAGTTATAGATGATAATAGCGATAATAAAGTATTTTTATTAAGAGATTTTTTAAATTTTACGGATTTTTTCCAGTTCAATTGGTGTTCGAATTCCTCAAATAATAGGATACTAGATTTAGTTTTGAGTAATACAAACTGCATAGTATCAAACAGTTTGGACCCCCTTACTAAAGAAGACCCACATCAAAAGCCGTTAGAAATATCAGTAATGCTGCCACAATTTATACTAAATAAGGATAAACCACGCAGAGTACGTAATTTTCATAAAGCAGATTATTTAAAAATACATCAAGAATTAAATAAAATCGATTGGGATGTTATGTTAAATTTGAGAACAGAGGAAGCAGCAAATTATTTTTATTCCAATCTTAATACTATTATATCTATGTACATACCAATACGCATTGTACATTCTTCAAACAACTATCCTCCATGGTACACAAAAGCTCTAATAAAAATCGGTAGGGAAAAACGAAAATATCACAAACTTTGGAAGAGTTATGAAAATGAACTAGATCATATTACTTTTAAAATGTTAAGAGATCGAGAAGCCAGAGTTGAGGAGAAATGCTATAATTCTTACATAGCCAATGCCGAAAATAAAATAAATGTAGCACCTAAATATTTTTGGTCTTTTGCTCGCTCAAAATCTCCTTCCAATCAAATTCCTGACAAAATGTATTACGGTAATAATAGCTCTTCCACTGACAGTGAAACTATAGGAAACTATTTTAATGATTTCTTTCATTCTGTTTTCGTAAACCCTACGTCCTCTGATAGTATTGCATATCAAAATGATGGCTCTGATAGTCCGGTAAGTATATCGTCTATAAACATGACTAAAGATAAAGTTTTGAAAGCATTACAAAGTATTAACATCTATAAAGGTACTGGGCATGATCAAATACATCCAGTATTCATCAAATCTTGTGCTGAAGAGCTTGCTAAGCCCTTGTATACTATCTTTAGTTTATCGTTGACTGAAGGGTGCTTTCCAGAGATCTGGAAAAGAGCCTTAATAACTCCTATTCATAAAGGAGGTTGTAGAAATGATGTCACCTTATATAGGCCCATCTCAAAATTGTGTGTATTTGGTAAAATATTTGAGAAAATAGTCACGAACGAACTCTCTGCTATTCTTTCGAGATATATCTCTCAACAGCAGCATGGTTTTTTCCGTGGTCGTAGCGTGGACACCAATCTGGTGACTTATACTGACTTTATTATTAATAGTCTCGATGCTGGTTACCAAGTTGACGCCGTGTATACTGATTTTTCTAAAGCATTTGATAAAATTAATCATAATATACTTGTAAAGAAGTTAGAAAATATCGGTATACATGGCGATCTTCTGAGGTGGATTGAGTCTTATGTCAGCAACAGAAGTCAAGCAGTATCTCTGAAAGGTTTCATTTCAAGTTTTCTTCCCGTACCCTCAGGAGTGCCCCAGGGGTCCCATTTAGGACCATTCCTATTTACTCTTTATATCAATGATATGTGTTCAGCCTTTCAGAATTCCTCTCATCTTCTATACGCTGATGATACAAAAATTTACAAAGTTATATCTTCTGTTAATGATTGTAATTCATTACAGGCAGATTTAGATTCTTTTACCAGATATTGCAACAAAAATCTTTTAAGTCTTAATGTAGATAAATGTTATATAATCAGCTTTTCACGAAAACTTGATACTTTGAATTATACTTATAATTTATCTGGTAAACAAATTAAAAGAGTTAAAGAAATCAGAGACCTTGGGGTTACTCTTGACGATAAGCTTCAATTTAACACACATATAGATAACATTATTGAAAAGACATTTAAGAAATTAGGATACATACTTAGAATATCACGACCGTTTAAACAGCCCGCAACATACAAAGTTTTATTTAATGCTTACGTTCGCAGCAATCTTGAGTTTGTTAGCACAGTTTGGAACCCACAATATGCAGTAAATATCAATCGAATAGAAAAGATTCAAAATAAATTCTTAAAATCGTTTAACTATCGTACGGGTAATCGTTTTGAAGATTATTTCGACTCAGCAAAACACCATCACATACCTTCACTGCAAATTAGAAGGACTTATCTAGATTTATTGTTTTTATATAAAATACTTAACAATCACATAGATTCTACATTTCTTTTATCAAAAATAAATTTGAAAGTAAACCGTTTTTCTTCACGTTCAAAACCTACATTTTATGCTAATTCATGTAAAACAAATTATGCTAAAAATTCTTTTTTCAGACGTGTTATGCGAAACCACAACGATCTGACAAATGATATAGATATTTTCACCACAGCTTTGTCAAGTTATAAGAAACAGGTAGCTATTAAATTATTCGATTATACCACAGAGTAACTATAATATTATACTTAGAGTTAGTATTGTGGGTATATTATTCAGTTACATTATTATTATTTTTGGATGGGGTTTTTACCTCGACACTGTTTAGAACCTAATAAATAAATTAATCATTATGTAGTGCACAAACACAAAAACAACTTTGGTAAATTTTTCAGTACTTTAGATACAAAGAGTTTATCCCTGCGTATTTTTTGCTAACGAGTACTTAAAATTGTTATTTCAATGTTATTGTATAATTAAGGAAACTCTAGGTTTGTAAGAAAACATGTTCTTTATTTTATATTGTTATTAAAAACTGTATGTTTTCTAAATAAAGAGAAAAAAAAAAAAAAAAAAAAAAAGAAGCGAGCTGGCGGGATAAGGGCGTGGAGCTGGTGGTAGAAGGGAGCTGGCGGGATAAGGGCGTGGAGCTGGTGGTAGATGGGAGCTGATGGTAGAAGGGAGCTGGCGGGATAAGGGCGTGGAGCTGGTGGTAGAAGGGAGCTGGTGGTAGAAGGGAGCTAGCGGGATAAGGGCGTGGAGCTGGTGGTAGAAGGGAGCTGACGGGATAAGGGCGTGGAGCTGGTGGTAGAAGGGAGCTGGCGGGATAAGGGCGTGGAGCTGGTGGTAGAAGGGAGCTGGTGGTAGAAGGGAGCTGGCGGGATAAGGGCGTAGAGCTCATGGTAGAAGGGAGCTGACGGGATAAGGGCGTGGAGCTGGTGGTAGAAGGGAGCTGGCGGGATAAGGGCGTGAAGCTGGTGGTAGAAGGGAGCTGGCGGGATAAGGGCGTGGAGCTGGTGGTAGAAGGGAGCTGGCGGGATAAGGGCGTAGAGCTCATGGTAGAAGGGAGCTGACGGGATAAGAGCGTGGAGCTGGTGGTAGAAGGGAGCTGGCGGGATAAGGGCGTGAAGCTGGTGGTAGAAGGGAGCTGGCGGGATAAGGGCGTGGAGCTGGTGGTAGAAGGGAGCTGGCGGGATAAGGGCGTGGAGCTGGTGGTAGAAAGGAGCTGGTGGTAGAAGGGAGCTGGCGGGATAAGGGCGTAGAGCTCATGGTAGAAGGGAGCTGACGGGATAAGGGCGTGGAGCTGGTGGTAGAAGGGAGCTGGCGGGATAAGGGCGTGGAGCTGGTGGTAGAAGGGAGCTGGTGGTAGAAGGGAGCTGGCGGGATAAGGGCGTGGAGCTGGTGGTAGAAGGGAGCTGGTGGTAGAAGGGAGCTGGCGGGATAAGGGCGTGGAGCTGGTGGTAGAAAGGAGCTGGTGGTAGAAGGGAGCTGGCGGGATAAGGGCGTAGAGCTCATGGTAGAAGGGAGCTGACGGGATAAGGGCGTGGAGCTGGTGGTAGAAGGGAGCTGGCGGGATAAGGGCGTGGAGCTGGTGGTAGAAGGGAGCTGGCGGGATAAGGGCGTGAAGCTGGTGGTAGAAGGGAGCTGGCGGGATAAGGGCGTGGAGCTGGTGGTAGAAGGGAGCTGGCGGGATAAGGGCGTGGAGCTGGTGGTAGAAGGGAGCTGGTGGTAGAAGGGAGCTGGTGGTAGAAGGGAGCTGGCGGGATAAGGGCGTAGAGCTCATGGTAGAAGGGAGCTGACGGGATAAGGGCGTGGAGCTGGTGGTAGAAGGGAGCTGGCGGGATAAGGGCGTGAAGCTGGTGGTAGAAGGGAGCTGGCGGGATAAGGGCGTGGAGCTGGTGGTAGAAGGGAGCTGGCGGGATAAGGGCGTGGAGCTGGTGGTAGAAGGGAGCTGGCGGGATAAGGGAGCTGGTGGTAGAAGGGAGCTGGCGGGATAAGGGCGTGGAGCTGGTGGTAGAAGGGAGCTGGTGGTAGAAGGGAGCTGGCGGGATTTCCAAGCGGTCTAGGCCATGGGCTCTCGACCCCGAGGTCCCAGGTTCGATTCCCGGCGGGGTACAATGAATTGGTGTTGTTGTTTCTAGTTTGGTAAGGACATTGTAGGCTGATCATGGTAAGATGATCCATGCTGTCAGGTGGGCATGTAAATAGTCGATCCTGCGCCTGATTTCTCTCTGGTTTGTTCAGTTAATCTGTCCCATCAGAATAAGATATTGAAGGTATAGAGAGTGCAACTGTGTGTAGTGCAAACACTTCGGCAGTGAAATTAGTCCTGCGCATCTCTAAAATCTGTGAGAGGACTATTATTACTAATATACTTGTTGTTGGCTGAGGTTGCATTAGACCGTGATTAGTGGAGCACCGCGGGGGAGGCCTTTGACCAGCAGTCGTGTCTAATAAGCTAGCTATAATAATACTTGTTTACCTTTTGTTGGAATCCGTCCATGAACCCGAACGCTGTCTTGATGACGGCCAGCAGCAGTCGCTGCGACTGTCGCACGCGCGACAACAGCCGCTGCAGACGCGCCTCCAACACTGGAACATAACATACCTTTAACCCATTGAGTGTCGAACGCGCACTCTTTGGGTTACTCAGCAGTTTGACATTGTTTGCTGTCTAAGCCTGTCTAAGCAACCCGCTCACCCGTGAGTGCGCGAACTAGTTTGACATTGTTTGCTGTCTAAGCAACCCGCTCACCCGTGAGTGCGCGAACTAGTTTGACATTGTTTGCTGTCTAAGCAACCCGGTCACCCGTGAGTGCGCGAACTAGTTTGACATTGTTTGCTGTCTAAGCAACCCGCTCACCCGTGAGTGCGCGAACTAGTTTGACATTGTTTGCTGTCTAAGCAACCCGCTCACCCGTGAGTGCGCGAACTAGTTTGACATTGTTTGCTGTCTAAGCAACCCGCTCACCCGTGAGTGCGCGAACTAGTTTGACATTGTTTGCTGTCTAAGCAACCTGCTCACCCGTGAGTGCGCGAACTAGTTTGACATTGTTTGCTGTCTAAGCAACCCGCTCACCCGTGAGTGCGCGAACTAGTTTGTCATTGTTTGCTGTCTAAGCAACCCACTCACCCGTGAGTGCGCGAACTAGTTTGACATTGTTTGCTGTCTAAGCAACCCGGTCACCCGTGAGTGCGCGAACTAGTTTGACATTGTTTGCTGTCTAAGCAACCCGCTCACCCGTGAGTGCGCGAACTAGTTTGACATTGTTTGCTGTCTAAGCAACCCGCTCACCCGTGAGTGCGCGAACTAGTTTGACATTGTTTGCTGTCTAAGCAACCCGCTCACCCGTGAGTGCGCGAACTAGTTTAACATTGTTTGCTGTCTAAGCAACCCGGTCACCCGTGAGTGCGCGAACTAGTTTGACATTGTTTGCTGTCTAAGCAACCCGCTCACCCGTGAGTGCGCGAACTAGTTTGACATTGTTTGCTGTCTAAGCAACCCGCTCACCCGTGTGTGCGCGAACTAGTTTGACAGTGTTTGCTGTCTAAGCAACCCGCTCACCCGTGAGTGCGCGAACTAGATTGACATTGTTTGCTGTCTAAGCAACCCGCTCACCCGTGTGTGCGCGAACTAGTTTGACATTGTTTGCTGTCTAAGCAACCCGCTCACCCGTGAGTGCGCGAACTAGTTTGACATTGTTTGCTGTCTAAGCAACCCGCTCACCCGTGAGTGCGCGAACTAGTTTGACATTGTTTGCTGTCTAAGCAACCCGGTCACCCGTGAGTGCGCGAACTCGTTTGACATTGTTTGCTGTCTAAGCAACCCGCTCACCCGTGAGTGCGCGAACTAGTTTGACATTGTTTGCTGTCTAAGCAACCCGCTCACCCGTGAGTGCGCGAACTAGTTTGACATTGTTTGCAGTTTTTTTCATCTCCTGAAAGAATTTCCTGCTGATAGTTGTTCAGTTTCGTTGACTGAGCAACACCTGTCAGTTTGCGGGACGCTGTCCTTTATACTTAGTATGGAAAACTGAAAGTTTTTATCGTGTATATTTTTTAAATTGCATTTTGTGCGTTTTCCGCGTTTTTTCGGCGCGACCATGGACGTAACCGCCACGTTGTAGTACGCGCTAATTTGAACGGGTAATAAGAAAATGGCGTTACGACCGATATTTGAATGGCTCGAAATCGAGTTCCATAGTATTTCTTTTTATATCTATATTTCCCTGTAGGAGAGCCCGATGGTGTAGTGGATAGGTCCGCTGCCTCCTGAGCGGGGAGGTCGTGGTTTGAATCCCACCACGTACCAATGTGTTTTTCGGTTTTCGAATTTCATATGTACGTCTATTCGGCGCTTTTTCCGCGCTTCGGAAAGCACGCTAAGCCGTTGGTCCCAGTTATTATCGTTTAATACCGTAGATATTATCCGTTAAGCCATGTCAGAGGCCAGTGCTAAGCACGGGCGGCTTGAAAACTCTGACCTAATCTAGGATTGGGTCTGGTTTCCCTTCTGGGTTGCGGAGGTCAGATAGCAGTCCCTCTGTGTAAAAAGCAGTACCCTCGTTCAATCTCCTAGATTAGAAAGCCGACCCCGTGAGATACGGGATAAGGCTACGGATATGATGATCTATATTTCCCTGTATATTTTTTACTACTGAAAGAATTTATCTCTGTAAGTTGTTCAATTTCGTTGACTAACTGAGCAACTGCAAAATTTAAGTCAGCTAATCAAGTCATATTAGACTAAAGAAAATTCTGTAAGTTACCGTTGGTGTCACAAGCGGCCTGCAACGTCCTGGTCAGCCTCGCTACCGGCAGCTCGCGCACGAACGTTAGCGCCGCGCCCCAGTCGATGTGGCACACGCCGCCATCTTGGATTGAATATAGAATGTTCTCCAAATGGCGGTCGCCTACTCCTGCAAACAGAATGTAACTATATTTATATACATCTTTTTTGGCACATTTTGACACAACTCGGTACTTAACTTGATATTGATATTTTATGACATTACTTGGTATTTATGACATAGCTTGGTATTTAATGACATAACTTGGTATTTTAGAACATAGCTTGGTATTTAATAACATAACTTGGTATTTTAGAACATAGCTTGGTATTTTATGACGTAGCTTGGTATTTTATGACATAACTTGGTATTTTATGACATAACTTGGTATTTTATGACATTACGTAGTATTTTATGACATAGCTTTGTATTTTATGACATAACTTGGCATTTTATGACAAAGCTTTGTATTTTATGACATAACTTGGTATTTTATGACAAAGCTTTGTATTTTATGATATAACTTTGTATTTTACGACATAACTTGGTATTTTATGACATAACTTGGTATTTTATGACATAACTTAGTATTTTTTGCCAAAACTTGGTATTCTATGGCACATTTTGACACTTACCCAAAATCCATGTAAATATAATAGAAGAAGCGAGCGTGTTCTGGAAGTTGTTCATTTTAAACTGTCTGTCCCTTTCGTGAGCGCATCTCCTGCTGATGCTGTCTCTGAGCGCGTGGCTCGGCGTTTTCTCGCACAGTGCGTAATGTTGCGCGAGACTCGCCTGTATGGGGGCCAGGATCAGCTCGTGGTCTGCCGGGCGGTTAGACTGTTCCAGAGCAGCTGGAAATATACATTTAATTTATTCATATACAGGTAAGAAAATAGCTTAGTAGGTAGGTAATCTGAGGTAAGAAAAAATCTTATCAAGGTGTACGTTTGGAGCGTTGTATTGTATGGCTGCGAAACGTGGACCTCATCTTCCATGCTGGACTGGGAGCGAGAGGAAAACATAGAATGTGCCAGCTGCATATCCTCCCGGGAATGCTGTAAAAACGAGCTAAGGGATCCGAGGGTTTCTGTATATTGCGAATTAGGCGATGGGCTGACAACCTGTCACTAAAGCAATATACAATACAAAATTCTTTATTGCACAAAGAAACTCATTCAACAGAAATAAAAACGAACAAACGTGACAGTACAATATAGGCGGCCTTATTGCTAAAGCTGTAATTTCTACCAGGTAACCTTACGAATATACGTACTAATCTATCTTAAATAACCCTCAAAACTTTGTCAGACGTGGCGGAACGACCTTTGTTTAGGTCATTCACGCTCTGCCTCCCCCATTATGGATAAAGGCGTGATTATATAGATGTCCGCTCACCCTCCAGCTCGTGCGCCGGCGCGAGGAGGCTGCGCAGCGTGCGGTGTCCCTCCAGGAACTCCACCAGCCCGCAGTCGCCGCTCAGAGGCCTCACCTGATACCACACACTAAATTATATACATACATATATACACGCCTTTATACCTAATGTAGGCAGAGCGAAAACGACCTAAACAAAGGTCGTTCCGCCACGTCAGACAAAGTTTTGAGGGTTATTGAAGATTGATTTGTATATTGCTGTAGTGATAGGTTGTCAGCCCATCGCCTTTATTAAAACATACTGAAATCCTCGCATCCCTTCGCTGGTTTTTACAGCATGCCCGGGAGGAGATGCAGTTGGCACATTCTATGGTTTTCAATCGCTCCCAGGCCAGGATGGAAGAATATTATATACTGTGTAAAAAAAAGATTGTGTTTGTGCCAGTATATTGTAATTTAGGCGATGGGCTGACAACGTGTTACTACAGCAATATACCTACAAATCTATCTTATATAACCGTCAAAACTTTGTCAGACGTGGCGGAACGATCTTTGTTTAGATCGTTTACGCTCTGCCTACCCCATTGGGCATAAAGGCGTGATTTGTGTTTGTGTGTATGTACGAAATAAAATACCATTGTGAGTGCTAAAATCTTCAAAATTAGTTAGGACTGTATCGGTACGTTAAACTGGGGAAAATCTCCAAAATTAACTTTGTATTACCCGCTGGGAATCGAACCCAGGACCTCCGGACCGGAAGCAGTTATTAATAAATAAATGTGTTTGTTGTCGCACGCACTGTCACTACTCTTACATTGAGATCAGCCTCCGTGGTCTAGCGGTCTGAGCCATGGGTTATCGACCCGGAGCACCCGGGTTCTGTTTCCGGCGGGGGACAATGACTCTGTGTTATTGTTTCTAGTTTGGTAAGGACATTGCAGGCTGATGATGATCCATGCTGTCGGATGGGAATGTAAACAGTCGGTCCTGCGCCTGATTTCTCTCTGGTCGTGTCAGTCAATCTGTCCCATCAGAATAAGAGATTGAAGGAATAGAGAGTGCACCTGTGTGTAGCGCAAACACTTGGGCACTAAAAACTTATCCTGCAAAGTTGGCCGATCTCTGGGAGATTAGCCGTCTTCACCGAAAATCTAGTAGGTGGGAGGACTATTATTACACTTACATTGTACGCTCGCACGGGGCATATTCCGTCCCACAGCCGGCCGGCGTACCTAAGCACGTGCTGACTGGCGCCGTCAACAGCCAGCGGTTCTCCACTCTTGTGTAAGTATCTCCTACTCGTGCCGTCTGAGAGTAACACTTTGAACAGCGCTGGACGACGGATTGAGTTGAATACGGTCACCTATGGTACGGAGAGAAAACAGTTTTCAACATACACTCATTCAAAAATATTGGTGTTCTTAAAAACTGATACGGGTTGCTCATTCCATGCTTCCATGCTGGACTGGGAGCGAGAGAAAAACATAGAATTTCCTCCCGGGAATGCTGGAAAATCAGTTAAGGTATCCGAGGGTTTCAGTAATAATATATTGTAATTCAGACGAAGGGCTGATATCCTGTCACTATAGCAATATACCTACAAATCTATCTTAAATAACCCTCAAAACTTTGTCAGACGTGGTGTATCGACCTTTGTTTAGGTCGTTAACGCTCTGCCTACCCCATTAAGGATAAAGGCGTGATTACATGAATGTATGTATGTTGCTCAGTCAACAAAATTGAACAACTTTCAGCAGAAAAATCTGTTAGGAGATGAAAATAAAATGACCTTCATATATACAAAATGAACAACTAGATTTGTATGGAAAACCAAATGTAAATCCTGCTGGTAGTTGTTCTAAGCAACCCCTGTCAGATTGCGGGACGCCGTCCCTTACACCCCGCATAATGGTGGTAATAATCCCGGTCTCGGTCGCTGTCTTTGATAGTGGTCGTTACATAAACCACGTCAAATACGCGGTAGGCGGTTTAAAAACTAGACACCCGAATTTGTGGGGTCGTTCGACGAAGAAGGCTTACCTGTTCGTCAATTTTGACCACAGTCTGCCTACCCCGTAACCCGAGCAGGCGTGGTGGGAAGTCCTCACAGCGTGACAGCGCAGGGCACAGTTGGGAAAGCCGCAGCACGCGATTCGGAGGCTGCTGACTCAATACCCGACCGATCTCTTTGAGCACTTTGTCCGCGGATTGCTTGAACGATGGTGACATGTCTGCAAAATAAACATACATACTATAATTACGTTTGAAAAGGAAAAAAGATTCCGTGCTTCGGAGGGCACGTTAAGCTGTCGGTCCCGGTCTCCGTCTTTGATAATAATAATAATAAAAAAGAATGTAACAAAACCAAATAATAATAAATAATAAAATATGTTTATTGCCTTTTATAATTTCAATTATTTTATCAAACATAAAAAGGAAAAGGCAAAAGGGAATGTCTCAGCTTGTGCTGACTTGACCTAGGTCACGCCAGCGCTGTTTTTCAGCCACTTCCTCCTCCCTGAGATCTTATATGGGGTACAAGTGTCGAGGGCTAACAAAAACTTATCTAGGTGCATTTGGACGTAATAACAAAAAATTATTAACAAACTTATGTTATAGAAATTTTGGGTAATGATAGCGGTCGTTACTCAAACCACGTCATAGGCCTAATAGGTAGGGTTTGAAAACTCTGACACCAGGGTTCATCGGGTCGTTCGACTCGAGAATTCACTCGCTAAACTGGAGGACGCGAGAGCACACGTCACGTGACCTCGCGCATGACGTATCGTGGCGGGCGGGGGGAGGTAACTAGATCGGGTGCGGGGCCGAGAGTGGCCATTCTGTATGTAATACCGGGTGTAAGGGACAGCGTCATGCAAACTTATAGCGGTTGCTTAGTCAACAAAACTGAACAACTTTCACCGGAAAATTCTTTCAGGAGATGAAAAAAATATATATTGACCTTCAATCAGAGACAATTTGTATGGCTAAGCAAATTTTAATTTTACTTCCTGAAAAAAATCCTGGCGGTAGTTGTTGGGTTTCGTTGACTGAGCAACCCGTATCAGTTTGCGGGACGCTGTCCCTTACACCCCGTATTAATTCAGTGCCATGGCTCAGACCGCTAGACTACGGAGGCAGTTAAAATAAGATAAGAATATACTTTATTGCACAGAAAAGACACAAGAGAAAATAAAATAAAATGAAACAAATAGCAGTACAAATAGGCGGCCTTATTGCTAAGCTGCAATTTCTTCCAGGCAACCTTTGGGCACAGGAAAATAAAAGTTGAACTAGTGGGTATACATTACAGTTATGTAAATATAACGGTGCAGCTTACCGTATTCGCATATCTGGAACAACTCACGCTTGTATCTGTTGAGGAGTTGGTAGTCCGATCCCGCGAACGGATTCTCAAACAGTTTGTGCTTCATCGTCTTGAACGTCGCCTCCCATTGATCCTCATCTGGATAAATATACATATGTAAATATAATCACGCCTTTATCCCTAATGGGGTAGGCAGAGTGTGAACAAACTACACAAAGGCCGTTCCGCTACGTCTGACAATGTTTTGAGGGTTATTTAAGATAGATTTGCAAGTATATTGCTGTAGTGACAGGTTGTCAGCCCATCGCCTAAATTACATTAAGTTTTTACAGCATGCCCGGGAGGAAATGCAGCTGGCACATTCTATGTTTTTATGTCGCTCCCAGTCCAGCATAGATATTAAATGAAATAAAATAGCATTGTGAGTGTTAAAAATGAGAGCCCGATGGTGTAGTGGATAGGGCCGCTGTGTGTAGGTTGGCCTATTTGGAGAGTAATGAAACGAACAAATGCTGAATGAATACTACTGATTTATTGGTAATGCACGAACATATATAATTACACAGGTAAAGTAAAAGTGCTTACTTACGCTACTATACCTACACTACAGCTGCCTCCTGAGCGGGAGGTCGTGGTTCGAATCCCACCACGTACCAATGTGTTTTTCGGTTTTTAAATTTCATATGTACGTTTATTCGGCGCTTTTTCCGTGCTTCGGAACGTTAAGCCGTTGGTCCCGGTTAATATCGTTTAATACCGTAGATATTAGTCGTTAAGCCATGTCAGAGGCCAGTGCTAAGCATTGGCGGCTTAAAAACTCTGATCTAATCTAGGATTGGGTCTGGTTTCCCTTCTGGGTTGCGGAGGTCAGATGGCAGTCGCTCTGTGTAAAAACCAGTACCGTTCAATCACCTAGATTAGATAGCCGACCCCGTGAGATACGGGATAAGGCTAGGGAGATGATGATGTTCATTTACTTATTTTGAGGATTTTTAGCACTCACAATGCTATTTTTATTTCATATAATATTCATAGGAGCGAAAGAAAAACATAGAATGTGCCAGCTGAATTTCCTCCCGGGCATGCTGGAAAATCAGCTCAGGAAGCAGCGGCCCTATCCACTACACTATCGGGCTCTCAAAATAAGTAAATAAACATACCGTTATGTTTGAGTGCGTTCCTCAGCTGGCTACAGTACTGCAGCAGCGAGTGCGCCGCGTCGCCGAGCAGTTGGAGGCAGCGCGAGTAGCGCCGTCCCGCCCCCTCCGCGCCGGCGCCGGCCGGGAGCGAGCGGGACGCGAACAGCGCGGCCCGGCGCGACAACAGCGACAGACTGAAGTCGTCGAGAGATGGTCCGATTATAGATATCTGTAATAATTGATACGGAGTGTAAGGGACAGCGTGCCGATACTGTGTCCAGTATCGTTGACTGAGCAACCGCTAGCAGTAAAAATAAAATTAAATTTTCCAAACTCCAAACAATATTTTTTTATGGGAAGGTCAAATTGACTTTTTTACTTAATGAAACAAAAACCTGCTGATAGTAACAGTAATTCACACTATTCGCGACAGCCCATCAATCGCTGTTTTCGAAAAGAGAATCAAAGAACATTATCTTTCTCTGCGTAATCCGTAGTATGTATTTATATATTGTATATATGTGTATCTATGGTATGTATATATTTATTTATTTCAGTTATATTTATATAGAGTATTTATTATATTTATAGGTATTATAATTTATTTACTTATTGTATGATCGTAGTATAGTGTAATTAAGTAGGTATATCCTTATTTACTGTTCATGCACCTAATTTGTATTCATATTGTGCACGACTTATCCGCTTTACGTTTTATGCTATCTCACTTCTTAGGTCTGCTGTAAGACATTTCATTTTAGAAATAAGCAGTACCTTTTGTGTCTTGATTCCTATGTAATTGTTCTGTGTATGTTTCTGTGTACAATAAACTGTTAAATTAAATTAATAAAATTTGATTTTCCAAACTCCAAACGGTATTTTTTCATGTGAAGGTCAAATTGACTTTTTCACTTCCCGAAACAAAAACCAGCTGAGAGTTGGATTCCGCTCCGATACAAACAAGCTCACAGCTCACGAGAGCGAAGCACGCGCAAACGATATAACAAAACGTACGTATACAAGATACATACATACATATAATCACGCCTTTATCCCTAATTGGGTGGGCAGAGCGTAAACGACCTAAACAAAGGTCGTTCCGCCACGTCTGACAAAGTTTTGAGGGTTATTTAAGATAGATTTGTTTATATTGCTGTAGCGACAGCCTGTCAGCTCGTCGCATAAATTACAATATACTGAAACCCTCGGATCCCTTAGCTGTTTTTTACAGCATGCCCGGGAGGAAATGCAGCTGGCACATTCAATGTTTTTCTCTCGCTCCCAGTCCAGCATGGAAGACTATACAAAACATACAAGATACGCGTGAAAAACTTAACCCTTCCTTGACAGTCGGGTAAAAATATTACCTGGTCCGCCAGTTTGTTGGCTACGTTCTCTTCCAAAACGCTTCCCTTGAACTCGTCCAGCTTGTTGAGAACCATCGCCACGATGCCCTCGTCGAACAAACCGAGCTCCGTACAGCGCGCGAGGATGTCTGTCATGTCCGACAGTATGGCGGTCTGGGCTGATTCCGTTACTGAAATCAAAATATTTTCTATATTCTCGCGACACAATCCTAATTCTGATTCTTAGCTAGCGCTGTCCCTTTCTCGACTTTGACATAAGAACAGGATAGCAAATAAACACATGACTTTGACATTCCTAATCTACACTAATATTATAAAGAGGAAAGATTTGTACCTATTTTTGTATGTTTGTATGTTTGTAATGAATAGGCTCAAAAAGTACTGGGCCAATTTACAAAATTCTTTCACCAATAGAATGCTACATTCTTCCAATTTGACATAGGCTACATTTCATTTTGAAAAAAATTAGGGATCCTTGGTAAAATTTGAACAATGTAACCGAAGGTGTAGAAAAATGAGTCTTAATACCCCGTGTGAAGCCGGGACGGGCTGCTAGTCTGCCATAAGACTGCTTATTTGACGTAAAATAAGGGAGCATGTTCTATGCTCAGTTCTTATTTAAGGCGTCTTACGTCAAATTATGAATGAACTCATACTCTTTATTTCTTAATAATAAATATTACATGTGAATAGGAACAATAATTTAACAATTCATATTATAAGTATAAGAACTCAAATAAAAGATATTTATAATTAGATCATCATCATCGCTTATTTAAAAAATCATCAACTTTATAGAAAGCATTGTCAATTAGCCATTTTTAAAAATATTTTAAAACTGTTCTGATTTTTTTATTTCGTCAGGAACGTCAAAGTCGTAGTTCATTTGCTATCCTGTTCTAATGTCAAAGTTAAGAAAGTGACAGCGCTAGCTAAGATTTAGTTAAGGAATAGTGCGTCCAGAATCGCCGCCAATATAGCCCTGAGAATAATACAAACTGGCAAGATAGATTAGTAGGTAGGTAGGTATTGAAACCCTCGGGCCTTTCAATAACAAAAAACAAACATACATACTTATATAAATGCTTTTATCCCTTACGGGGTAGGCAAAGCGTAAAACACCTCGTAACAGGCGCCTTCGCCACGTCTGACCAAAATTGAGGGCAAATTTTAGATTGTTATGACGTGTATTGCTGTAGTGACAGGTTGTCAGCCTATCGCGTAAATTACAATACACTGTAACCCTCGA
Organism: Scrobipalpa costella; assembly: GCA_949820665.1. Classification (NCBI taxonomy): domain Eukaryota; kingdom Metazoa; phylum Arthropoda; class Insecta; order Lepidoptera; family Gelechiidae; genus Scrobipalpa; species Scrobipalpa costella. The sequence continues at coordinate 10,133,254 of OX463321.1, read as the reverse complement.
ATCCCTTTTGCTGACTTCTACAGTATGCCCGGGAGGAAGGGCAGCTGGAAATTTCTATGTTTTTCTATCTCTCCCACTCCAGCATTGAAGCCTATCTAATATAAATATAGCAATAAATACACGAAAACCTTTCAATAATAAAAACACAATAAAAAACGTAATACCTGCATTCCCCCACAGCTCATCATAATACGTCATACCTAATTCGTAAATCGAATAGATACATTGTTTGTTCGTGATGTTGTCATTCCTTCTGTTGGCCGAGTCCACGAGGCGGTATATATCGTCCAGTTTAGTTTTGGATAGAGCTGAAAAAATAAAAATACATGCGTAACATTGCAGCACTGTAAATGCATCTGTAGCCGACAGATAGCCGACAGATGGCGCCACATCAAGAAACACAAGTTCTGAAACGCGGTGTCGAAGTTTTCTCAGCGATGTGCATATATACAATACAAGTTTCAAAGTTATCCAGTAGGACATCGTAGGAGTTACTGGTTGAAACTAATTAGCTTCTTCTTCTGTCGAGTGGGTATCAAGTCTATGGAACCCATGAACCCTGGTGTCAGAGTTTTTAAACCGCCTAGTAGCACAACTATCAGGCCTCTGACATGGTTTTGTGTAACGACCACTATCAAAGACAGCGACCGGGACCGACGGCTTAACGTGCCCTCCGAAGCACGAAATCTTTTTCTTTTCGGACAATCAGGTGATTCAGCCTGCAATGTCCTACCCAAACTGGGGAAAAATTCACAAAGTGATAAATTCTCAAATATCAACTTTGTGTTTTACCCCCTGGGAATCGAACCCAGGACCTCCGGATCGGGAGCCCATGGCACTAGCCACTAGACCACGGAGGCAGTTAATTACTAATTAGCTTAGCTATTAAATATACTATGTACTTACTGTTCAAATCCTTGTTCAATAGCAACATTACATGGCTCATATTGAACACGTCAGTAGTCGTGCTCTGTTCCGCTAACTGCAGTGTATATGTTTCAGCGGAAGCGAGTGCTTTGTTTAGTATTTCCTGGTCGTTATTTTGTAGTCCGAGAGATCTCATCGCCAGCACTTTGTGTCGGAGCCATGGCAGAGTTTCTTTCTCGTATGTGATGCTCCTGGCATAGAAAAATAATAAGTTATAAGTGTCAATTGCACAAGGGAATTGGAAACGGGGAAAAGAAAAAAAGGAAAAGGAGAGGCTTTTGCTTAACAGTAGGACAGATCATGCCAGCAAAAAAAGTGTCAATGACGAAATAAAATATAATAGTTTGTTATCTTTTTCCAAGCTGGACTGGAAACGAGAGAAAAACATTGAATGTGCCATTTCCTCCCGTTAAGGGACCCGAGGGTTTCAGTATATTGTTATTTAGGCGATGGGCTGACAATCTGTCACTACAGCAATATACCTTCAAATTTATCTTAAATAATCATAACTGTGTCAGACGTGGCGGAAAGACCTTTGTTTAGGTCGTTTACGCTCTGCCTACCCCATTAGGGATAAAGGCGTGATTATATGTATGTAGTTTTTTATCCTCTTCTTAGAGAGTGGATTCTCGAGTCGAACAAATTGGACAGTGGACTTATGTATATTCTTTATTGCATTAGAACACAGGAATTGAAGTTTACAGAAAGGTATGCAAGGGCGAACTTATCTCTATGAAGAGATCTCTTCCAGGTAACCCACTGCCAGTTGAGAGAATGAAACTTGCATGTTATAATATTAATGACTTCTATGTTGTTGACCAAGACATTAATGATTAAATACAAATCTAAAATGTACCGATTATACTTACCTAAAATTAATACCATCTGACATATAAATTATTAAAATCTGAATCTGAGAAACATTTTAAGGGCAAGACAAATACAATGCAATGTAAACTAAAAATATACTCTAAATTATATGAAGTAGAACTATTAAACGTAAAAATAATAAATCAATAAGATTAAATCAAACAATACATACCTATATAATACTTATATATCACATACTACGTGTAACAGAAAGGGAATATGCACCGGAAAGGATACGAACCAGCCGATGAAACTGAACAACTTTCCCAAAGGAACATAGGTTAAAATAAGAAAAATAAAGTTTGACCTTTGTTTAGGCTAACCTAAACTTTTTAGTCAGCAAGCGCCCACCGCCGGCGTATAAGTTATCTATGTCAGCGAGTCGCGCAGGTTATGAATTTGCTTACTACATAATTATTACCAATACTGCGTGACATGCTGAGCTTGCAACTCACACGCATAGAATACTAACATATTTTTGTCACTGTGTGTATTACATAACTTTAATATAAAACATCATGCATATTAACTAATAAATCAGAGTCAAACATCATCTCGCACTCTCAATAGCTCCCGCCATAGAGCTCGTCACCCCGTCCGTATGGCTCCATAAATGCAGTTGTGCTTGCTACGGCAATACGCTGTTCAACCTTCCATACAAAATGCATCAGCTGAAAGCGCGTGTAATATGGGGACTTAAAACTTTTTTTTTCGTACATAAACCTATTTTCCTTAGGGAAAGTTGTTCAGTTTCATGGGTAGATTCACACCTCTCTCGATGCATATACCCTTTCTGTTACACGCAGTATATATATACGTACATGCATAGTATATATACCTATACTTACGGTATGTTTCTGTCGACGCAGGGCAGCACCAGGGAGCCGAGCCGCATCTCGTGCGCTCGCTCGCACCAGGCGCGCTCCTCCAGCGCGCGGCGCGGGGGGGCGGGGCCTGGTGACGTCACGTGGTGCGCCGACCTACCACCACAATATCAACATTGACCAGTTTTTTTTACATTGTGCGGTAACTACGTGAAATGTTCCTCGGTCACACAATGACCCATTTTCGCAAAATTTCCCTTTGAAAATTTTCTAAGTCTATTTAGTAGCTGACCATTATTTGAACTAAATCTACCAAGTCAAAGTAAAAAAAGACATTTTGCAAAAGGGATATTTTGCGAAGGAGACGTTTTGCGAAAGGGACATAATGAGAAAAACATTCTGCGAGATAACGTTATTAATATGTTTCTTAAAGATTTTATCAAATTTTGTAATTAATAGTGAGAACTACCATTTATACTCGCAGCATGTACTGAACACTCATAAAGAAAGTTGTTATTTGTTTTTAAACCGACTATAGTATTAAAAAAACTGCTATAAATTGAGTTTTAACATTAACTTATACATATTATTTGGATTCTCCTTTTATTTTAGTTTAAAAAAAACTTACAATTAGCGAGAAAACTCCGCTGTATTGATTTAAAAAGAATATACCTATCTTAAAACACTCAGGTGTTTGAGACTAATCAAACGATACAGTAATCGTTGAAATGCATACAGAGATAAGCGGTAATACGGAGTGTAAGGGACAGCATCCCGCTAACTGATATGAGTTGCTTAGTCAACGATCAGCAAGATTTTTTTACAGGAAGTATTTTTTTTTTCTATACAAATTGTCTGATCGAGGCGGTCATTTCTCCTGTTGTCCTCCTGTAAGAATTTCCCGGTTAAAGTTGATAAGTTTCGTTGACTGAGCGACCCAGTTCCCCCTATCAGTTAGCGGGACGCTGTCCCCCCCGGTAGTGCTGCTGACCTGAGCATCAGCCTGGCCGCCCACTCGGCGAGGCAGTCGGTCGGCTGAGGGTCGAAAGGAAACGGACTCTCTTTCCTTTCTTGCCATTCTATCGCCTCAGCTATCTGTAATATTATAAAATAAATTCATACAATTTTTTTTTATTGAAATATTTATTAAATAGTGTGTAAATATTGTCTAAGTATTATATGTAGTAATATGAACTATCCCGCTTTCTGCTTGTACAATTTCTATACCCAAAGGTTGCCTGGTAGAAATTGCTGCTTTAGCAATAAGGTCGCCTATATTGTCCTGTCACGTTTGTTCCTTTTTATTTCTGTTGTATGTGTTTCTTTGTGCAATAAAGAATTTTGTATTGTATTGTACAATCACACCTTTATCCCTAATGGGGCACATACTTCATAAATTCACGCCTTTATCCCTTACGGGGTAAGCAGAGCGTAAAACGCTTCGTGAAAGCTTTTACGCCACGTCTGACAAATATGTAGGGCAATTTTAGATTGTAATGTATATCGCTATAGTGACAGGTTGTCAGCCCATCGCCTAAATTACAATACACTGCGACCCTCGAATCCGTATTGCTGACTCCGCTTTACAGAATGCCTGAGAGGCAGGGCAGCTAGAACATTCTATGTTTTTCTATCTCTCCCAGTTCAGCATGGAAGTAAGTTTAATTGGGTAGGTAGAGCGTAAAAGACCTAAACAAAGGCTGTTAAAGTCTGACAAAGTTTTGAGGGTTATTTAAGATAGATTTGTAGGTATATTGCTGTGACAGGTTGTCAGCCCATCATCGCCTAAATTGAAATATACTGAAGCCCTCGGATCCCTTAGCTGGTTTTTACAGCATGCCAGGGAGGAAACGCAGCTGGCACATTCTAAGTTTGTCTCTCGCTCCCAGTCCAGCATGGAAGGTTGGAACAGCACTCACAGCAGAGACGTGAAAGTGTCGTCGCGGCCACCGGTCCAGCTGTCGGAGCCACTTGATGACGTCACGCTTCGCCTCCTGTTTGTGTGCTGACGTCATCATAGCGAACCACCCGACACCATCTACAAAAAGGAACACAAAATTTCACGACGAATTGAGGACCACCAGTCTTCTTCTTAGCGAGTGGATATTCGAGTCGAACGATCCGATGAACCCTGGTGTCAGAGTTTTCAAACCGCCTAGTCAAAGACAGCGACCGGGATCGACGGCTTAACGTGCTCGCCGAAGCATGGAATCCTTTTTCTTTGGGTAGTTATAAAAGTTCCGAAAATTAATTCATAATTAAGCTTTTTTCTAAATATGACATATACTGTTTGAATGACTAATTTGTTGACCAAATTTGTGCGAATAAAGTAACGACTGACTGAAAAACTTAAAGGTGCGTAGAAATAATACGTAACTTCCTGTCGGAAATACTTTTCTTCCAGCTTAATTTCTACTTTACCGAAAATTATGGTACTTCATTTTATAAATTTTTCACATGGTCAAAAAAATCAAAATTGTGAACAAATTAATTCGTAACGTATTAACGGAAAATGCTATTCTTCCAGCTTGATTTCCATTATACCAAAAATTATGATACCCATTTATTGAATATTCACATGATAATAAAATACTTAAAGTTGCGAACAATTATTTCGTAATTTACTGAAGGAAATATTTTTCTTCTAGTTTAGTTTCCATTTCACCCCTTCCACTTCCGCGGCTCGGTAGCTCACTTCGTTCGCTCCAAAGGGTCATCGCAGATTGCTGTAGTGACAGGTTGTCAGCCCATCGCCTAAATTACAATATACTGGTACCCTCGGTTCCCTTAGCTGGTTTTTACAGCATGCCCGGGAGGAAATGCAGCTGGCACATTCTATGTTTTTCTCTCGCTCCCAGTCCTGCATGAAAGAACAATTAATAAAATACTTCGCAGGGAATTCTACTTTTTTCACTTAAGAAATGGGTTTGCTCTTGATTCTAGACACTGGGCATGACCGTGACAGAGTCGACTATGAAACATACTCACGTATATAATTGTCCAATAGTTGTGTGAACGCGTGGTGGTTTGTCCAGAGCGGTGGCAGCCCTGAGTTGTGTACACGACGTTGCTGGCTCAAAGAGAGTCGACTATGAAACATACGTGGGACACTCAGAAAGTTTTGCGACACTAAAAAAAAATGTTCTACAGGTACATATATTTTTATTAAATCTTTTCAAAGTACTCTCCACCAGCCTCTATACAAAGATTCATGCGTCTGAACCAGTTTTCAAAACACTTTTTCCAGTCTGCCGTAGACACCACGTTTACAGCCTGCTCGAACGCAGCCAGCGCATCTTCCGGCGACGAAAATTGTATCCCCTTGAGCTGATTTTTTATTTTTGGAAATAAAAAGAAAGTCACACGGTGCTAGATCAGGGCTGTAAGGAGGGTGACCCAGGAGTTTGACTGGTGTGCTGTCCAGGAAGTCCCTCGTTTTGAGCGCGGTGTGTGCAGGCGCATTGTCGTGGTGGAGCAGTAGTCCGCGGAGCCCTGTGTTTGGTCGCTTGTTGCTCACAACAGAAAAAACTTCTGGTAAACATTTGGTAGTATACCATTCGGCGTTAATGCTTCTTTGATCTCGTAAGGGAATTGAGGCCAAGTGGCCAGTCAAATTAAAAAAGCTGGCGATCAAAATTTTCCCCCCGCTTCGAGATCGCTTCACTTTGGTAGGCGTTGGTTCATTTTGAAACACCCAAACTGTCCACTGGCGCTTGGTTTCTGGATCGTATTGATAAATCCAGGACTCATCATCTGTTACGATGTCGTAAACACGCCGAGACGAGCCTGCTTCAAATTTGTTCAGCATATCACGGCACCATTCCACCCGGGCCTGCTTCTGAGCGTCGGTGAGGTAGTGCGGCACCCAGCGCGATACTATCCTCCTCACGCGAATATGCCCGTGTAGAATCTCGTGAACGCTTCCCGATCCAATCTTTAATATGTGCTGAATCTCCTGATATGTAATCCGCCTATTATCTTGGATTAAATTTTTCACTGCTAGCACGTTTTCTTCCGTAATAGCCGTCAAAGGGCGACCGCTTCTTTCTTCATCCCCCAAGGTTGGTCGACCGCGCCTAAATTCGTTATACCAACGATACACGGTTGCCTTTGATGGGCTTTCATCCATAAATGCCATTTGAAGTCTAACGAACGATTCATCCGGTTTCAGGCGACACTTGAAATCGTAAAAAATCATAGCTTTAAAATGTTCCCGGCGCAGATCCATTTTTCAGTAAGACACGATACTTTGAATTGGCTCGCAAAAAATGTGGACGGAAATTTTGTAAATGAAACATACATATTTTTACTTACAAGTAATCATATTTTCAAAAAAGATTCTAACCGGCCAGTCTGCCATATATAAAAACTATTTATCGCAATACTTTCTGAGTGGCCTGGTACTCACGTATATAATTGTCCAGTAGTTGTGTGAACGCGTGGTGGTTTGTCCAGAGCGGTGGCAGCCCTGAGTTGTGTACACGACGCTGCTGACTCAAAGTGAGTCGACTATGAAACATACTCACGTGTATAATTGTCCAGTAGTTGTGTGAACGCGTGGTGGTTTGTCCAGAGCGGTGGCAGCCCTGAGTTGTGTACACGACGCTGCTGGCTCAAAGTGAGTCGACTATGAAACATACTCACGTGTGTAATTGTCCAATAGTTGTGTGAACGCGTGGTGGTTTGTCCAGAGCGGTGGCAGCCCTGAGTTGTGTACGCGACGCTGCTGGCTCAAAGTGAGGTTGTCCCAGTTGCACAGTCTACCGAATGCCGACGTCAGATCTGAAAACAAAACATCTTCTACTGTCGTGTCGGTCGACTCCATGAACCCTGTCAGAATTTTGAAACCGTCTGAAGCCGTGACTCCTGCTCTGAAAGATTACACGAAACATTCCCCCGCGGGGCAGAGAGGTGAACGGAAATGTTTGTGAAACCTTCCCCCCTGCCCCGCGGGGGTATGTTTTAGTGCGCTGGAGTCACGGCTTAATAGCACAGCTAATAAACCTCAGACATGATTTGTGCAAAGACCACTATCAATGATAGCGACCGGGACCGACGGCTTAACGTGCTCTCTACAGAGTATTTTTTCTTCCAGACAATCAGGTGATACAGCCTGCATTGCCGTAGCCAAACTTGGGAAAATCTCACTAAGTGATAAATTGACAAATATCAACTATGTGAGGGAATCGAACCCAGGACCTCCGGATCGTGAGCCCATGGCTCTGACCGCTAGACCACAGAGGCAGTTTTAAATGTATTTGCTCTTTGACTCGAGACTGATTCGCAAAGCACTCATAGTGCTATTATATGTCAAAATATAGCTGTTTTATTAGAAACTAGCTGTTTACGCAGTAGTTTCACCCGCGGATTACTTTATGGGTTTTCCCGCGGGAATCAGATATTATCCCGCGGTAAAGTAGCCTATGTTACTCAGGGTGAACGTAGCTTTGTAATGGTGAAAACATTTTTGTAATCTGTCCAGTAGCTTTGAGTTTATTCGTTACAAACATACACACAAAAATACAAATCTTTCCTCTTTATAATACATACACACACACATACACATAATCACGCCTTTATCCCTAATGGGGTAGGCAGAGCGTAAACGACGTGTTTCCGCCACGTCTGACAAAGTTTTGAGGGTTATTTATGATATTTTTGTAGGTATAGTGACAGGTTGTCAGCCTATCGCCTAAATTGCAATATACTGAAACCCTCAGATCCCTTAACTGGTTTTTACAGCATGCTTTATAATACACTTAGAAATTTTTCAAAAGGACGTTTAGCGAAGTTACCTCACACTCCACTCGCCCTCTATGCTGCCCTCCACATGGCCGCGCATGACCACATGGCCGTCCTCTCCGGCAGCTCCCAGCGCGAACTGCTCGCGGCCCGCGGTGCGCAGACGCACGTCGCGCAGCAGAGCGCTCATTACGTGCTCCCCTCCACTCACCCTCTATGCTGCACTCCACATGGCCGCGCATGACCACATGGCCGTCCTCTCCGGCAGCTCCCAGCGCGAACTGCTCGCGGCCCGCGGTGCGCAGACGCACGTCGCGCAGCAGAGCGCTCATTACGTGCTCCCCTCCACTCACCCTCTATGCTGCACTCCACATGGCCGCGCATGACCACATGGCCGTCCTCTCCGGCAGCTCCCAGCGCGAACTGCTCGCGGCCCGCGGTGCGCAGACGCACGTCGCGCAGCAGAGCGCTCATTACGTGCTCCCCTCCACTCACCCTCTATGCTGCACTCCACATGGCCGCGCATGACCACATGGCCGTCCTCTCCGGCAGCTCCCAGCGCGAACTGCTCGCGGCCCGCGGTGCGCAGACGCACGTCGCGCAGCAGAGCGCTCATTACGTGCTCCCCTCCACTCACCCTCTATGCTGCACTCCACATGGCCGCGCATGACCACATGGCCGTCCTCTCCGGCAGCTCCCAGCGCGAACTGCTCGCGGCCCGCGGTGCGCAGACGCACGTCGCGCAGCAGAGCGCTCATTACGTGCTCCCCTCCACTCACCCTCTATGCTGCCCTCCACATGGCCGCGCATGACCACATGGCCGTCCTCTCCGGCAGCTCCCAGCGCGAACTGCTCGCGGCCCGCGGTGCGCAGACGCACGTCGCGCAGCAGAGCGCTCATTACGTGCTCCCCTCCACTCACCCTCTATGCTGCACTCCACATGGCCGCGCATGACCACATGGCCGTCCTCTCCGGCAGCGCCCAGCGCGAACTGCTCGCGGCCCGCGGTGCGCAGGCGCACGTCGCGCAGCAGAGCGCTCATTACGTGCTCCCCTCCACTCACCCTCTATGCTGCACTCCACATGGCCGCGCATGACCACATGGCCGTCCTCTCCGGCAGCGCCCAGCGCGAACTGCTCGCGGCCCGCGGTGCGCAGACGCACGTCGCGCAGCAGAGCGCTCATTACGTGCTCCCCTCCACTCACCCTCTATGCTGCACTCCACATGGCCGCGCATGACCACATGGCCGTCCTCTCCGGCAGCGCCCAGCGCGAACTGCTCGCGGCCCGCGGTGCGCAGGCGCACGTCGCGCAGCAGAGCGCTCATTACGTGCTCCCCTCCACTCACCCTCTATGCTGCACTCCACATGGCCGCGCATGACCACATGGCCGTCCTCTCCGGCAGCGCCCAGCGCGAACTGCTCGCGGCCCGCGGTGCGCAGGCGCACGTCGCGCAGCAGAGCGCTCATTACGTGCTCCCCTCCACTCACCCTCTATGCTGCACTCTACATGGCCGCGCATGACCACATGGCCGTCCTCTCCGGCAGCGCCCAGCGCGAACTGCTCGCGGCCCGCGGTGCGCAGGCGCACGTCGCGCAGCAGAGCGCTCATTACGTGCTCCCCTCCACTCACCCTCTATGCTGCACTCCACATGGCCGCGCATGACCACATGGCCGTCCTCTCCGGCAGCGCCCAGCGCGAACTGCTCGCGGCCCGCGGTGCGCAGGCGCACGTCGCGCAGCAGAGCGCGTATTATGAGCTCCCCTTCTGTGTTCATTGTGCGAGACAGCAGTGTCTCAATCGTCTTCTCGATGCTGCGAATTGAACACGAGGCGAATGAATACAGTCATTATCTCCCTAGCCTTATCCCGTATGTCACGGGGTCGGCTTCCTAATCTAGGTGATTGAACGAGGGTACTGGTTTTTACACAGAGCGACTTCCATTTGACCTCCGCAACCCAGAAGGGAAACCAGACCCAATCCTAGATTAGGTCAGAGTTTTCAAGCCGCCAATGCTTAGCACTGGCCTCTGATATGGCTTAACGACTAATATCTACGGTATTAAACGATATTAACTGGAACCAACGGCTTAACGTGCCTTCCGAAGCACGGAAAAAGCGCCGAATAAACGTACATATGTAATTTGAAAAACACATTGTTACGTGGTTTTTTTTTTTTAATATATAAAGGCGAGCATTTGTCCGCCATCTCACCTGGTGGAAAGTGACGATGCGGACTATGTTGAAGCATACTCACCTATGTAGTGCCTATTCACTCTCGCCTTGAAAAGGCCCAGGTTATATTGTTCCGGAAACAGATCCGCCGGCAGGGAGTTCCACTCCTTAGCCGTTCGCATTAAGAATGTGGAAGCGAACCGCTTCGTGCGAATTTGTGGTATATCCACGACATAAGGGTGGAACCCCTGTCCACGCCTCGTGCTCCGGAGATGGAAAGGGGAGGGGGGTATAAGGTCATGAAGTGCTAACGCGCACTCCCCGAAATGTATCCTGTAAAATACCGACATGCACGCCACTCTGCGACGGTGCTCAAGGTTCTGTAGTTTTGCCTCAACCAGTGCTGAGTCTCCAATGAGCTTCTTAGCACGTTTCTCGATTGAGTCTAAGGCAGCCAGCTGGTATTTAGCTGAACCGTCCCAAAGGTGGCAGCAGTACTCCATACACGATCGGACTTGAGCTGTGTACAACTGCAATAGCTGTCCCGGTGTGAAGTATCGCCTCACCTTCGAGAGGATACCAAGTTTTTTGGCAGCTGTTGTGGCCAGAGACTCAATGTAACGTCCAAAGTTCAAGTCGGACGTAAGGCTCATACCAAGAAGCTCAAGATGGTCAGAAATCGGTACGGATACATCCCGGAAAGTTGGAGCCAGGTTAAAAGGACTCCGTTTTGGTGGTGGGGTTCGAACCACGACCTCCCGCTCAGGAGGCAGCGGAACTGTCCACTACACCATCGGGCTCTCCGTCGAATGAATACAGTATGTCGAAAAAATCTTCCATGCTGGACTGGGAGCGAGAGAGAAACATAGAAAACCCTTGACCGGAGTGCGAGCAGGAGCATAGATAAGGACCAGGAGACTTGGAGAGTTTTAGAAGGATTTCTGTGAATGTTGTAAACGTCTGTAATTTTTGTATGTATCAGCTGATTTTGCAGGACTTTTGAAAATGTGTTAATATGTATACTGTTGATGTGTATGAATAAATAAATAAAAAAAAGGAAACGTATTTCTGAATCACTCGAACTCCAACGCGTGTACTTTCGCATGCGATTTCCATACTATTTGGCATGCGAATGTTACTCTTTCGTAAGGAATTCGATTCGAGCGGTTCAAAAATACGGCTCCAGAATCAATAACCACTTGACAGCCGTGATTTATTTTGTAGCAGACATCTTGCGTCTGTGTGAGTGGACGAGTCGTAGAGATGGGACGCGTTGGGGAGTAACAGGTATTGGGAACTGGTATTCAGTTGTTTAGTTCTTCCATGCTGGACTGGGAGCGAGAGAAAAACATAGAATGTGCCAGCTGCATTTCCTCCCGGACATGCTGTTAAAATCAGCTAAGGGATCCGAGGGTTTCTGTATATTGCAATTTAGGCGATGGGTGAGCTGTGGGGAAGCTGTCACTACCTAAAAATCTATTTTAATTAACTCTCGAAAGTTTGTCACACGTAGCGGAAGGACCATCGTTTAGGTCGTCCACGCTCTGCTTGCCCTATTAGGGATAAAGGAGTGATTATATATATATATGTATGTAAAAAAAGGGCTCACCATATTGTAGGGTGTGATATGAAAAAACTGAAATATGATAGATATATAATAGACCGAAATATGAAAATAAAGGCCCTCCCATACAAAGGGTGTCAACGAATCGAGTCAATATGTATGGGAGGACAAAATTGTTGTTTTCGATTTTCGACCTATGTTCCTTGGGGAAAGTTGTTCAGTTTCATGTGTAATATCACACCCTAAACTATGGTCATTTTTTTTACAGGGATATATAAGGTGAAACCCCTATCAGTTGACGAAACACCGTCCCTCTCTTTCATACAAAAATATGTATAATATGTTTTCTGATCCAAGATGGCCGCCAGCGCCTCTGTCCCTTACACCAGTATAACTCACCCGTGCACCCGACACAAGTCATCAAGGAACACTCTACAGACTTGCACCACGAAGGGCGTGAGGTCGTTGACCCCGCGATCCAAGATGGCCGCCAGCGCCTCTGTCCCTTACACCAGTATAACTCACCCGTGCACCCGACACAAGTCATCAAGGAACACTCTACAGACTTGCACCACGAAGGGCGTGAGGTCGTTGACCCCGCGATCCAAGATGGCCGCCAGCGCCTCTGTCCCTTACACCAGTATAACTCACCCGTGCACCCGACACAAGTCATCAAGGAACACTCTACAGACTTGCACCACGAAGGGCGTGAGGTCGTTGACCCCGCGATCCAAGATGGCCGCCAGCGCCTCTGTCCCTTACACCAGTATAACTCACCCGTGCACCCGACACAAGTCATCAAGGAACACTCTACAGACTTGCACCACGAAGGGCGTGAGGTCGTTGACCCCGCGATCCAAGATGGCCGCCAGCGCCTCTGTCCCTTACACCAGTATAACTCACCCGTGCACCCGACACAAGTCATCAAGGAACACTCTACAGACTTGCACCACGAAGGGCGTGAGGTCGTTGACCCCGCGATCCAAGATGGCCGCCAGCGCCTCTGTCCCTTACACCAGTATAACTCACCCGTGCACCCGACACAAGTCATCAAGGAACACTCTACAGACTTGCACCACGAAGGGCGTGAGGTCGTTGACCCCGCGATCCAAGATGGCCGCCAGCGCCCTCGCTAGCTCCGGAGCCAGGTCGAGGCCGGGGGCGACGGTGCGGGCGAATTCTAGGCAGAGGGCTGATGACGCTTCGGGGGAGATCTATTAATAAACCAAACACACATATTTTGAGGATTTTTAGCAAACACAATGCTATTTTTCATCTTATTAAAATTCTTCATCATCTTAAGAAAATTCACCGTAGCTGCAACATTTTGTTAAAGGAACCAACAAATTTTCTTTGTAACAGATAAAGTAAAACTTCTTCCATGCTGGCCTGGGAGCGAGAGAAAAACATAGAATGTGCCAGCTGCATTTCCTCCCGGGCATGCTGTAAAAACCAGCTAAGGGATCCAAGGGTTTCAGTATATTATAATTTAGGCGATGGGCTGACAACCTGTCACTACAGCAATATACCTACAAATCTATCTTAAATAAACCTCAAAACTTTGTCAGACGTGGCAGAACAACCTTTGTTTAGGTCGTTTACGCTCTGCCTACCCCATTAGGGAAAGGCGTGATTATATGTCTGTATGTATGTATGCAATGCTATTTTTACACCACTAGTTAAATTTTTATGTTCCTGTCCCTAATGTTCCCTGGAAGAAATTGCTGCTTAGCAATAAGGCCACCTATTTGTACTACTATTTGTTTTATTTTATTTTATTTTCTCTTGTGTCTTTTCTGTGCAATAAAGTATATTCTTATTTTATCTAATCTTTTTATTCCATATAATATGAAAGAAAGAAAATAATAAATTCGTTTCTGGCAGGACTCGAACATGCGTCTCTGGAATGCTGGTTCATTACTCTACCAACTGAGCTACAGAAACGGTAGCGGGAGTGACGAATTTATCATAGTCTTTCTTATGCACACGTCAAACCCACATACACACAAACACAAAGTCACTCAGTAACTTAACTGCGTCCCTAGTCTAGTGGTCAGAGCCATGGGCTCACGATCCGGAGGTCCTGGGATCGGTTCCTAGGGGGAGGGGGGGGGGCACAAAGTTGACATTTGTAAAATTTGTCACTTAGTGAGATTTTCCCCAGTTTGGTTGGGACAATGCAGACTGAATCACCTGATTGTTGGGAAGAAAAAACGTCTTCGGAGGGCACGTTAAACCATCAGTCCCGTTCGCTATCTTAATAATGCTCTTTACTCAAACCATGTCAGAGACCTATAAGCTGTGTTATTAGACGGTTTAAAAAACTCTGACACCAGGGTTCATCGGGTCGATTGATTCGATACCCAAACAACAGAAAGAAGACTAGGTATAGCAGGGTAAACTAAAAATAAACGCCTACATAAAACGGTGAGACCGCTATAGTATTTCCAATTCGGTTTAAGAATAAAGGTAAACAAAGTTTCATGCCTTTTTATGCAAAAACACATTTAAAAAATAAATGATACGTGTTGGCAAATTAGTTAAGTTACTAAAACTAGTATTTAATTATGTTGTTATACCTAATAGCTAAAACTTATTTTAGAGACTAAATCTTCGATTAAAAGACATGAAACTTTATTATCTTTTTTTTTAAACCGAGTTGGAAATGACCACCTTTAACTAGTTACCTAAGCCGGCGGTCCCGGTCGCCGTCTTTGATAGCGGTCGTTACACAAAACCATGTCAGAGGCCTAATAGCAGTGCTACTAGGCGGTTTGAAAACTCTTACACCAGGATTCGTCGGGTCATAACATAACATAAAAATACTTTATTGCACGTAAGAATACAAATCACAGATACAACAAAAAACAAGTACAACATAGGCGGCCTTATTGCTAAGGTAGCAATTTCTTCCAGGCAACCTTTGGGTGAAAGAAAAATGCGTTGTGGTAAGCGGGGGGGTCGTTGTTGAACTCGAGAATCCACTCGCTAAGAAGAAGTTACCTTAGAAAACTGCATGAAAGTATCCAAAATGCTGTCAATTGATATCTGAACGTCTATTGGCGAGCCGCTCGGGTTTGCATCAACTGAAAAAAAATTAAAAAAACACATGAAATCATAGCAACTAAGACTTCTTTCATCACTAGTACAGTATTCTTCCATGCTGGACTGGGAGCGAGAGAAAAACATAGAATGTGTCAGCTGCATTTCCTCCCGGGCATGCTGTAAAAACCAGCTGAAGGATCCGAGGGTCGTTTACGCTCTGTCTACCTCTAAAGGGATAAAGGCGTGACTGTATGTGTACAGTAACACAGGGTGTAAGGAAAAGCGTCCCACAAACTGAGAGCGGGGGCGCTCAGACAACGGAACTGAACAACATTAAACACTGAAAATATGTATTCATCGAAGTGAAAAAAAAAAGTTGTTCCCCATACAAATTGTCCTGCGGTCATTTTGTCCGTTTTTATGGGTTCGTGAACGGTAACTTCGCAAAATGTCCCGTTCACAATCTGTCCCGTTTGCAAAATGTCCCTTTCGACACGCTAAGAAGAAGAATGTCCCTTTGAAGTCTTTTCAGTAGCTGCACACTATTTGAACTAAATCTATCAAGAAAAGAAGACATTTTGCGAATATCGATATTATGCGAAAGAGAGGTTTTGCTAAAGGGACATTCTGCGAAGCAAAGTCGTGAACGTCGGTCAGACTAAGTTTTAAGACTGAACATCCCCCCCCCCCCCTATTAGTTAAGCCGTGACTAGTTAAGCGCTTAAACATTTACACGAAACATACCCCCGCGGGGCAGAGAGGCTGCTTCTCAAACATTACCCTTCCCCTCTCTGCCCCGCGGGGGGGGGGATGTTTCGTGTAATCTTTCAGAGCAGGAGTCACGGCTTTAGCAGCTGTTCCTTACACCCCGTGGCTTGCTCAGTGCTCACCCGGCGCAGGCGCAGGCGCAGGCCGGCTGCTGGCTGCGCGGGCGCGTCGCCGGAACGTGCCCTGGTCGCGCGCGCTCAGCGTTGCCAGTCTACTGCACGAGTTGTCACATCTGTGGAACAGTTCGTATCATTCATCTAAGACCAAGAGAGCTGCCATGGGCTTCTGCCCCGGAGGTCCTGGGTTCGATTCCCAGGGGGAGAACACAACGTTGATATTAGTAAATTTATCAGTTTGTGAGGTTTTCCCCAGTTTGGTTAGGACAATGCAGGCTGAATCACCTATTGTCCGAAAAGAAAACTGATTCCGTGCTTCGAAGGGCACGTTAAGCCGTCGGTAACAGTCGCTGTCTTTGATAGTGGTCGTTACTCGAAGTCATGTCAGAGGCCTGATAGCTGTGTTACTAGGCGGTTTGAAAACTCTGACACCAGGGTTCACTTGCTAAGAAGAAGACCGAAGACCGACAATCAAAAAACCGGTCCAACAGAATCAAGTTATAGTAATTAAGACAATAAGTAACCTTATAAATAAGCGATTCATAGTTCGTTGCGAACGAACGAACTATGAATCGCAGATTTATAAGGTTCTAACTTATCTTAGTTATTACAACTTGATTCTGTTGGACCGGTTTTTTGATTCACTGCGTTTTTTGTGCGTGATGATTTGTTTACTGATGGGGCCATATTATTTATTTATTTAACAATTTATTGTACACAATAAAAGACATGAAAAATGAGAGCCCGTTGGTGTAGTGGATAGGGCCACTGCCTCCTGAGCGGGAGGTCGTGGTTCGAATCCCACCACGTACCAATGTGTTTTTCGGTTTTCGAATTTCATATGTACGTTTATTTCGCACTTTTTCTGTGCTTCGGAAGGCACGTTAAGCCGTTGGTCCCGGTTAATATCGTTTAATACCGTAGATATTAGTCGTTAAGCCATATCAGAGGCCAGTGCTAAGCATTGGCGGCTTGAAAACTCTGACCTAATCTAGGATTGGGTCTGGTTCCCCTTCTGGGTTGCGGAGGTCAGATGGCAGTCGCTCTGTGTAAAAACCAGTACCCTCGTTCAATCACCTAGATTAGGTAGCCGACCCGCGAGATACAGGATAAGGCTAGGGAGATGATGATAAAAGACATGAAAAAACACAAATACAAAGAAAAATGCACAACAGGCACTGCTTATTTCTACGAAAAAAATTCTTACAGCAGACCCACAGAATTGAGATTTGATGTCGAGAAGCCACATCGCCACATGTGTTTTGATACTAACCTGACCTCCAAAGGTTCGTCTCTGAGTTTGATTCCCTTGAACGCCTCCTGACTCCTCAGGTCCATGAGCAGCATCTCCAGCAGGGCGGGGACGCAGGCGGACAGATTCAGGCTTTTGTTATCACATGTTGCTGGCAGGTACACTGTCAGGAGGAAACATTCTACGAACCTAAAAGACAAATGATTAATTCATTTAGAATTATAGTATTTCCAACTCAGTTTTAGAATAAAGGTAAACATACATACATACATACATATAATCACGCCTTTATCCCTTATGGGGTAGGCAGAGCGTAAACGACCTAAACAAAGGTCGTTCCGCCACGTCTGACAAAGTTTTGAGGGTTATTCAAGATGGATTTGTATTTTGTACGTATATTGCTGTAGTGACAGGTTGTCAGCCCATCGCCTAAATTGCAATATACTGAAACCCTCAGATCCCTTAGCTGGTTTTTACAGCATGCCCGGGAGGAAATGCAGCTGGCACATTCTATGTTTTTCTCTCGCTCCCAGTCCAGCATGGAAGAAATAAAGGAAAAAAAGTCCAGCATAAAGGTAAACAAAGTGTCATAACTTTTTATTCGAAATAGTTCAGTACTCCGAAGCTGAAAAAGAAGCTATTAAGGTCGAGTAAATTGCAAACGAGATCTTAAATTGCTATTACGGCTGAAAGAAATTTAGCACTCTTTTTTAATTTTGCGAGGAACAATACATTTGAAAACAAACATCAAACTTGGGATTCCTACATACATACATACATAAAATCACGCCTTTATCCCTTACGGGATAGGCAGAGCGATAAACGCCTCTTAAAAGGCGGTTTCGCCACGTCTGACAAAAATTGAGGGCAATTTTAGATTGAAATGTGTATTGCTATAGTGACAGGTTGTCAGCCCATCGCCTAAATTACGATACACTGTAACCCTCGAGTCCCTTTTGCTGACTTCTACAGCATGCCCGGGAGGAAGGGCAGCTGGAACATTCTATGTTTTTCTATCTCTCCCAGTCCAGCATGGAAGGAATTCCTCCATAATATTTTGTCATTAAAGTATTTTTTTTAATATATTATAGCTTGGATGCGAGTCCTCTAAGGCTTGAATGGCGCCTTAAAAAGTTGTAAGCGCATTCAGCCTTAAAATAATATTATTATTTTTTAAAGCAACAAAGAATTATTGCTTTAAAAATTAAAAATACAGTTAAACTTAAAAAATAAACAACAGGCGAGCTTATCTCTATAAGAGATCTCTTCCAGCCAACCTAATGGGGATAAAAGATGGGAAATTCACGGGAACAGATACAGTTAGTATTATTTAATTACAAATTGATATGATCATAGTAATACTAATACACATATTAACATACTATAATAAACTAATACATGTAAATATATTTATATGATATATAAATGATAAAGTAAAATATAATTATATTCGTCATAGAGAGGTCATAATAGTAGTTTATGCAACTGTTGCATAATGAAGGGTATTACAATACGAGTGTGGTTTGACGGGTATTACAATGATATCACCAGCATTGTAATACCTAGTTATGTGCAGTTGCATACACTATTTTATCTACTCTCATACACATCTCATACGCATTTTTTTACATTTTCCATAGCCTGAATTCTTGGTAGCATTTCTCGTACAGTTTTCTTGACTTGGCGGGCAATAAATTATTGGTAATTTCCGTAGCGGCATCTAAAATATCCAGTGGAGTATTAATATATTCCTCACTAGAGTCACACATTTTTATCAAACAGTCAATTAATTCTTCCTTGAGTTGCGCGATAAACAAACAATAAAAACCTTTTACCGTAGAAAATGGCAGCAAAATTAAGCGCGCAGGAAAACCCGTTTCGGTGCATAATGTCCATATTTCAAAATGTCCAGCGGTGAAAAAATGTCCAATTTGCAATATGTCCAGTTTGCAAAAAGTCCAGTTTGCAAAATGTCCAATTTGCAAAAAGTCCAGTTTGCAAAATGTCCAATCGCAAAATTTCCAGTTTGCAAAATGTCCAGTTCGCAACAGGTATTTTCACCTTTTTGATTCCTAATAAACTCGAATTTCTTATTCATTGTACGGATTTAGAAAACCAAGGCATTTAAATAAATAAAAAACACTTAGTAATAACCAAAAGCGCTATCTTAAATAATCCCACTCACTACACGCACCGCATTTGCAATGTTACAATATGACAATTAATATGATTCAAATTCAAAAGTACCTTCATTTTTCTATATAATGATATTCGAAACAGTGTTGCCAAATAAAAAAATATATATACTTACCCGACTATGACCTACAGCGTTAATGTGCAGTTTGCGAGTAGGTACTTACTTTTTTGCTAGATGGCGTTTGCTATATTTTTAGATATTTTCTTTTTTGGAAATTGGAAAGTTGTTCGGTTTCATGGTCTGAACTCACCCCTCAATTTCGCAAATTGAACTTTTTGCAAACTGGACATTTTGCAATTGGACATTATGCAAACTGGACTTTTTGCAAACTGGACATATTGCAAATTGGACATTTTTTCACCACTGGACATTTTGCAAAATGGACATTATGCACCGAAACGAGGAAAACCGTCACCGCGCATGCGCCGTTACCATAAATTATTATAATTTTACAGATTTTTGGCTTGGAATCGGGATTTTTTGGAATTTACTGTGTGATTTTCAACTTTCGTTGCTTCCAGCAAATAAATTTTACTTTTCGTTGCATCTTTGTTAGAATTTGCTCGGGCAGGTGCAATGAAAAGTAAACTAAAATGCAACGAAAAGTTAGTTTTTTCAACATTCTGTTTAAAAAGTATGCTATTATAAATTAGTTTAGAAGTTTATAATTCGAACATTACTATACGAGAGTAGATACAATGCTCTTTCAGTCTCTTCTTAATAATCAATAATGTGAACTGAGTGTTGAGTCTCCTTATTCAATTTCCTAGTGAATTTTGTTCAGTTGTTGTCTAAGCTTAAAAACTCTGACCTAATCTAGGATTGGGTCTGGTTTCCCTAATGGGTTGCGGTGGTCAGATGGCAGTCGCTCTGTGTAAAAACTAGTACCCTCGTTCAATCGCCTAGATTAGGTAGCCGACCCCGTGAGATACGGGATAAGGCTAGGGAGATGATGATGTTGTCTAAGCAACCCCTATCAGTTTGCGGGACGCTATCCTTTACACCTCGTAGAAACAGTCTTAGGTGTCACTTTCTGAAGCGAAATCGAATATAATATTGTTATTCATGGAAAATGATGAAAATTGTCCCTTACACCCGGTATAGAATCGCAGTAACTCTCACCTGACCCCCATCTCCTTGCTGCACATGTCGGCGACCCCCCGCCTCGCCGCGGCGCTGACCTCGCTGTCCTGGTCGAGGACGCCACAGACCAGCGCATTCAATATGGCGGCCACGTACACATCCTTCGACAGGATTTTACCAATCAACGGAGTAGAGCTGCTCTTAGGTTTCTTCGCTGACGGCTCTCCGCTTGTGTTGAAGAGATCTGTAAAGGTTTTGTTTTTGAAGAATATGTAGGAATTGGTTCCGGGCAGGACTCGAACCTGGAACCAAACCTCTGGAAGCCGGTCCAGCGCTCTGACGAAAAGAGCGTTCGCAAGTTCGAGCCCAGCCTGAAACGAATTTATTATTTAAGAGTGCTAAAAATACACACATATATACATATAATCACGCCTTTATCCCTAATTGGGTAGGCAGATCGTATACGACCTAAACAAAGGTCGTTCCGCCCCGTCTGACAAAGTTTTGAGGGTTATATAAGATAGATTTCTATATTGTATTAGTGACAGATGGTCAGCCCTTCGCCTTAATTGTAATATACAGATACCCGCGGACCCCTTAGTTTGGTTTTTACAGCATGCCCGGGAGGAAATGCAGCTGGCACATTCTAAAAATCCTTAAAAATATGTAAGTATGTTGTTTAGGCTAACCCAAACATCTTAGTCAGCATGCGCCCGCCGCCGGCGTATAAGTTATCTATGTCAGCGTGTCGCGTATGTTATGAATCTGCTTACTACATAATTATTACCAATACTGCGTGACATGCTGAGCTTGCAACTCACACGCATAGAATACTAAGATATTTTTGTCACTGTGTGTATTACATAACTTTAATATAAAACATCATGCATTTTAACTAATAAATGAGAGTCAAACATCATCTCGCACTCTCAATAGCTCCCGCCATAGAGCTCGTCACCCCGTCCGTATGGTTCCATAAATGCAGTTGTGCTTGCTACGGCAATACGCTGTTCATATGTAATGATAAAAGATTGCCATAACAGGCATCTTCTAGATGAGCTCGCTCCATCGTCGACTCTGTCACGGTTATTCCTGACCTAGCAAACTGATAACAGTTGCTCAATTTACAAAACTAAACTACCAGCTGGAATTTTTATCAGAAAGAGAAAAAAATGGTTTTCCATACAAATTGTCAGATCGTGGTGGAAATTGTATAGGAAGGTCAACTTCTTTTTGCGTTTCCTGAAAGAATTTCCGGCTGATAGTTGTTTAGTTTCTTTGACTGAGCAACCCCTATCAGTTATCGGGATGCTGTCCCTTACACCCAGTAGAGTCAAGAGCAAACCTATCTGTACTAATATTATAAAGAAGAAAGATTTGTATTTTTGTGCGTATGATTGTAACGGAGAAATATCTGCCTCACTTATGCACTCTCACTACCGTAGGTCAGCTGGAAGAGATTTCTTTTTAGAGATAAGCTGTACCTGTTGTGCTATTGTTTTTTATGTTTGTGTCCTCTGTATATTCATGTGTGTGCAATAAATTGTACATACATAAATCACGCCTTTATCCCTTACGGGGTAGGCAGAGCGTTTAACGCCTCGTTAAAGGCGCTTTCGCCACGTCTGACCAAAATTAAGAATCCCTCGAATCCCTTTTGCTGACTTTTACAGCATGCCCGGGAGGAAGGGCAACTGGAACATTCTATGTTTTTCTTTCTCTCCCAGTCCAGTATGGAAGATATTGAAATATATTAGTGTGTATTAGTATTAGTTAAAAGTAATGATCTTATTTGTATTTATTTCTTTCCATAAATTAAAAAGCAGAACAGGTTGCTAAAACAAGAAAATATGTGGTTACGCTAAATCGTCTGTCAAAGACGTATGAGGCCAATGATGGTGATGATTAGTATTACTATAATTATTTCTTCCATGCTGGCCTGGGAGCGAGAGAAATACATAGAATGTGCCAGCTGCATTTCCTCCCGGCCATGCTGTAAAAACCAGCTAAGGGATCTGAGGGTTTCAGTATATTGTAATTTAGGCGATGGGCTGCCAACCTGTCACTACAACAATATACTTACAAATCTATCTTAAATAACCCTCAAAACTTTGTCAGACGTGGCGGAACGACCTTTGTTTGGGTCGTTTACGCTTTGCCTACCCCATTAGGGATAAAGGCGTGATTATATGTATGTATGTATGTATAATTATTACCGTTATTACGTTTATTATATCTGTTCCCGTGATTTTCCCTTCTTTCATCCTCATTAGGTTGACTGGAAGAGATCTCTTATAGAGATAAGCTTGCCTCTTGTTTTAATTTTTAAGTTTACTTTTATGTTTAATTTTTAAAACAATAAGAATTTTATAATCAAGATGTGCCTTTAACGAATCGACCTTCGATTACCTTGGCTGGTTTTTATAGCATGCTCGGGAAAGACACATTTTACTTTTGTTTCGGTCCCAGTCCAGCATATGAATGTAGGATGGGGGGCCAGCACGGAGATAAGGAAACACTTATTACACTTTGAATTGACTTCTTTATTCGGCTTTTACTCCTTCAAAACCCTAACGGTCCGTTGCCTTCGCCAGCTCCATCCAGACTGAATTTCCATACGGATTCGCTCTCCCTTCCGCACTTGCACAACATAACTCTATCACCTTCTCTTTCACACATCTTCGTCATATATAGGCTGACCTTCAAAAGCCGTCAGCACGACGCCCCCGGCCGCCGCCCTCACCCCCGCCTCGGCGTGCCCGCTGCACTCGGCCGCGGCCACGACGAGCGTCTCCTTGACGCGTCCCCTCATCCGCGCGAGCCCGGCGCGCACGAGGCGCAGCGCGTCCACGTGCTCGCGCGCGATGAGCTCGGCGAGGTCGAGGGTCTCGAACAGCTCGGGGCCGCGCGCGCTGGAGCACGACGCGACGTAGGTGGACAGTATTCGGAGGGCTTTGTTCTTGTCGTGGCCGGTCATCTCCTGGGAGAGCGATGTTGTCATTCTGGGAAAACAACAATCACAACTTATTACTAATTTCTAAGCTATTCTACTATAATAACTAAGTGGTTCAGGGAGATTCTGAAAAACAGCTTTCATGCTGAGCAATCTTGCCTTTTTACCAACTGTAGTATAAGTATGCTGAGCAATCTTGCCTTTTTACCAACTGTAGTATAAGTATGCTGAGCAATCTAGCCTTTTTACCAACTGTAGTATAAGTATGCTGAGCAATCTTGCCTTTTTACCAACTGTAGTATAAGTATGCTGAGCAATCTAGCCTTTTTACCAACTGTAGTATCAGTATGCTGAGCAATCTTGCCTTTTTACCAACTGTAGTATAAGTATGCTGAGCAATCTTGCCTTTTTACCAACTGTAGTATAAGTATGCTGAGCAATCTTGCCTTTTTACCAACTGTAGTATAAGTATGCTGAGCAATCTTGCCTTTTTACCAACTGTAGTATAAGTATGCTGAGCAATCTTGCCTTTTTACCAACTGTAGTATAAGTATGCTGAGCAATCTTGCCTTTTTACCAACTGTAGTATAAGTATGCTGAGCAATCTTGCCTTTTTACCAACTGTAGTATAAGTATGCTGAGCAATCTAGCCTTTTTACCAACTGTAGTATAAGTATGCTGAGCAATCTTGCCTTTTTACCAACTGTAGTATAAGTATGCTGAGCAATCTAGCCTTTTTACCAACTGTAGTATAAGTATGCTGAGCAATCTTGCCTTTTTACCAACTGTAGTATAAGTATGCTGAGCAATCTAGCCTTTTTACCAACTGTAGTATAAGTATGCTGAGCAATCTTGCCTTTTTACCAACTGTAGTATAAGTATGCTGAGCAATCTTGCCTTTTTACCAACTGTAGTATAAGTATGCTGAGCAATCTAGCCTTTTTACCAACTGTAGTATAAGTATGCTGAGCAATCTAGCCTTTTTACCAACTGTAGTATAAGTATGCTGAGCAATCTTGCCTTTTTACCAACTGTAGTATAAGTATGCTGAGCAATCTAGCCTTTTTACCAACTGTAGTATAAGTATGCTGAGCAATCTAGCCTTTTTACCAACTGTAGTATAAGTATGCTGAGCAATCTAGCCTTTTTACCAACTGTAGTATAAGTATGCTGAGTAATCTAGCCTTTTTACCAACTGTAGTATAAGTTAGTGATTAAGTCTTACAAATAAGTTATACTGTAATTTGCATACTTGTTGGTAAATTAGGTTCTTATTAATTTATTTATATAATGGGATAGGCAGAGCGTAAACAACCTAGACAAAGGCCATTTCGTCACGTCTGACAAAGTGTTGAGGGTTATTTAAGATAGATTTGTAGGTATATTGCTATAGTGACAGGTTGTCGCCCATCGCCTAAATTGCAATATACTGAAACCCTCGGATTCTCTCGCTCCTAGGCCAGCATGAAAGAGTCATCCCATAATAACATTGCAATAATAATAAAAATTACCGATAATAATATGATCGTCTAAAAAATACAGATTACACAATAAGATAAATCAAAAATGTCAAAAAAATAATTACAATCATAGAAATCCTCTCCAACTCCAACAGAATTAGTAAAAATCAAATTTATAACTTATTTATGATGCCAAAACTAAAATATAATTACCAGGTGTAAGGGACAGCGTCCCGCAAAGTGATATGGGTTGCTCAGTCAACGACACTGCAGGATTTTTTTTTTCAGGAGGAGAAAAAAATAAGTGCCTTTTCCATACAAATGACTGATTGACGTGAAAATTTTGTATGGAGAAACCATATTTGTTTCACTTCCTGAAAAAAAAATCCTGCTGATTTTTGTTCAGTGTCGTTGACAGAGTAACCCCTATCAGTTTGCGGAACGCTGTCTCTTACTCCCGGTATAAATCAGTATATTACGTGAATATGTTATTTGAGTATGTTATGCGAGTATGTTTTGTGAGTATGTTATTTGAGTATGTTATGCGAGTATGTTTTGTGAGTATGTTATTTGAGTATGTTATGCGAGTGTGTTTTGTGAATATGTTATTTGAGTATGTTATGCGAGTATGTTTTGTGAGTATGTTATTTGAGTATGTTATGCGAGTATGTTTTGTGAGTATGTTATTTGAGTATGTTATGCGAGTATGTTATTTGAGTATGTCATGCGAGTATGTTTTGTGAGTATGTCATTTGAGTATGTTATGCGAGTATGTTATTTGAGTATGTTATGCGAGTACATTATGTGAGTATGTAGATATATGAGTTTACCTGAAGTGGTGTTCGTCGCAGCAGTGTGCGCAGCCGGCCTGCGCGCGGTATAGCATGCTCACGTACTCGCCCGCGCTCGAGCGACGGACCCGCTCCAGCACCTTCAGAAACCTGCGATATAATACATACATACATATGATCACGCCTTTATAACAAATGGGGTAGGCAGAGCGCAAACGACCTAAACAAAAGTCGTTCCGCCACGTTTCATAAAGTTGTGAAGGTTATTTAGATAGATTTGTGGTTTAAGTGTAGTGACAGGGTGTCAGTCCATCGCCTAAATTGCAATATACAGAAACCCTCAGAAATAAAATATGTAAATAAATGTGGCCATATTTTAGGGTGTGATTCTACCCATTAAATTGAACAACTTTCCCCAAGGAAGATAGGATATGTTACTTAGGGAAAGTTGTTCAGTTTTATGGGTAGACCACACCCTTAAATATGGTCAGCTAACGTTTTTTACCCACTGTATAAACAAAATCAGCGTTAATTACTCATAAAAAAAAAAAACAAAAAAAAATATTGCTTATTTCAATAAAAGTGTTACAGTTAAACATACATATAGTCACGCCTTTATCCGTAATGGGGTAGGCAGAGCGTAAACGACCTAAACAAAGCTCGTTTCGCCACGACAAAGCTTTGAGGGTTATTTAAGATAGATTTGAAGGTATATTGCTTAGTGACAGGTTGTCAGCCCATCGCCTAAATTAGAATATACTGAAACCCTCGGATCCCTTAGCTGGTTTTACAGCATGCCCGGGAGGAAATGCAGCTGGCACATTCTATGTTTTTCTCTCGCTCCCAGGCCAGCGTGGAAGATTGTGATAGGTGATAAACCAATAATAAGTCGTAGAAATCCAGAATCGATGCCAATAGTACATTACTTTTGAAGCCGGAACAGAAGCAATATATGGTTGAGTAAATTTGGAAGGCCAGCGAGACCATATATTGCGTTTTCGGCTGAGACAAGAATACAATACAATACAAAATTCTTTATTGCACAAAGAAATACATACAACAGAAATAAAAAGGAACAAACGTGACAGTACAATATAGGCGGCCTTATTGCTAAAGCAGCAATTTCTACCAGGCAACCTTTCAAGCAAGAATAGTACTTTCTCTTATCAGGAGACAACAACAATACACTTAAAAACAAACATCAAACTTGCGATTCTCCCTCAATATTTTGACATTTTAAATTTACATGTCGCCTTTGACAGGCGCATATTCCATTTATTCACTAAATATTTTCAAATTCTACATACATACATAAATCACGCCTTTATCCCTTACGGGGTAGGCAGAGCGTTTAACGCCTCGTAAAAGGCGCTTTCGCCACGTCTGACAAAAATTAAGGGGACTATTTTAGATTACTTACTATTTATTTGATTAATTACTTTTTATTTCTGTTGTATGTGTTTCTTTGTGCAATAAAGAATTTTGTATTGTATTGTAATATGTATTTGTTTCAAATTCTGCCTTTCATAAAATAATATTGTGAACTTAAAAACGCCTAATCCATACTAGTGTATAATTCAAAGACTTCGCTTCGCGGTCGGTAATGGTCATAAATGTTGTTTGAGGAAATTGCCGGCCGCTACGAACTCGAGTACCGAAAAAAGTGAATGTATGCTGTATTTTTTTTAAATAATGAAGCTTTTTTCGAGCAAGTGGTAAAAAGTAAAAAAGTATTTATTCGATTAAACAACTCAGCAGTGGGTAGATATAGGCTGATATAGATAGATAGATAGAAATAGTATCTTCCATGCTGGCCTGGGAGCGAGAGAAAAACATAGAATGTGCCAGTTGCGTTTCCTCCCGAGCGCGCTGTAAAAATCAGCTAAGGGATTCGAGGGTTTCAGTATATTGTAATTTAGTCGATGGGCTGACAACCTGTCACTACAGCAATATACGTACAAATCTATCTTAAATTCTATATATATAACCCTCAAAACTTTGTCAGACGTGGCGGAACGACCTTTGTTTAGGTCGTTTACGCTCTGCCTACCCCATTAGGGATAAAGGCGTGATTATATGTATGTATGTATAGATAGAAACAACTTTCAAATGTATAGTACTCCCACCGATTTTCGGTGATAGCGGCCAATCTCCCGGAGATCAGCCAACTGCGCAGGATTTGTTTTTAGTGCCCAAGTGTTGGCGCTACACACAGGTGCACTCTCTGTTCCCTCAATCTCTTATTCTGATGGGACAGATTGACTGACACGACCAGAGAGACATCAGGCGCAGGACCGACTATTTACATGTTACATGCCCATTAGATAGCATGGAGCATCTTACTTTTCGGACAAACAGGTGATCAGCCTGCAATATCCTGACCACACTAGAAACAACAACACAAAGTCATTGTCCCCCGCCGGGAATCGAACCCGGGACCTCCGGGTCGAGAGTCCATGGCTCAGACCGCTAGACCACGGAGGTAGTTAAATTACTTTCAAATGTACAAAACATTCTGATCCTCACACTAGGATACCCTGTGCTGTGAGTAACCAGCCTCTTCCTTACAACAAAGATAAGATAAGATAAGATAAGAATATACTTTATTGCACAGAAAAGACATACATACATATAATCACGCCTTTATCCCTAATGGGGTAGGCAGAGCGTAAACGACCTAAACAAAGGTCGTCCCGCCACGTCTGACAAAGTTTTGAGGGTTATTTAAGATAGAATTCTAGGTATATTGCTGAAGTGACAGGTTGTCAGCCCATCGCACAGAAAAGACACAAGAGAGAATAAAATGAAATGAAACAAATAGTAGTACAAATAGGCGGCCTTATTAACAAAGTTATTAAACACAGTTTATATTACTGATCAATTGAGAAACTCTTAACAAAATAATATTAGTTTACGAACACCTGGCTTTTGCCCAGCAGTGGGACCACATATAGGCTATATCTATATAAAAAAAAATTAAAAAAAACCTGGTATTGTTTTCTATTGTATATTGCTATAGTGACAGGTTGTCAGCCCATCGCCTAAATTACAATATACTGTAACCCTCGAGTCCCTTTTGCTGACTTCTACAGCATGCCCGGGAGGAAGGGCAGCTGGAACATGCTATGTTTTTCTTTTTCTCCCAGTCCAGCATGGAAGAAACTAATATGAGTTTATAATGACCTGGTTTCTTCCATGCTGGCCTGGGAGCAAAAGGAAAACATAGAATGTGCCAGCTGCATTTCCTCCCGGGCATGTTGTAAAAACCAGCTTAGGGATCTGAGGGTTTCAGTATATTGTAATTTAGGCGATGGGCTGACAACCTGTCACTACAGCAATATACCTACAAATTTATATTAAATAACCCTCCAAACTTTGTCAGACGTGGTGGAAAGACCTTTGTTTAGGTCGTTTACGCTCTGCCTACCCCATTAGGGATAAAGGCGTGAATGTATGTATGTAATGACCTGGTTAGATACGGCTGTCTCTCCGCCTCGTCGCACGCGCTCAGCGCCAGCCCCACCAGCTCGGCGAGGCTGGGCGCGTGCGCGGTCACGTGGGCGGTCACGTGGGCGGTCACGTGCGCGGTCACGTGGTGCGGCTGCTCGAGCTGGCTGAGCAGCGCGGGCAGCAGCGCCGGGATGTTCACGTTGCATTTTAGCACGCGCTTTACAATCTGTAGCGTTTTCGGCGTTTTTGGATCTGTAAGCAAAAAATACATGCATACATATTATCACGCCTTTATCCCTAATGGGGTAGGCAGAGCGTAGACAAAACTCGTTTTAGCCACGTCTGACAAAGTTTTGAGGGTTATTTAACATAGATTTTTATGTATAATGCTGTTTGTCAGCCCATCGCCTAAATCGCAATATACGTAAACCCTCGGAGCCGTTACATAGTTTTCACAGCATGCCCAGGAGGAATTACATCTGGCACATTCTATGTTTTCCTCTCGCTCCCAGTCCAGCATGGAAGACAAGCCTGTACCTGCTAGATAAGGCTCGAACACAGCCATCCCCACCCGCGCTGCGCCCGCGCATGTTCCCAGCAGTTCGCTCAGTAGTTCCGCGAGGCGCCGGAAGGTGGCGTCGTGCGCGCGGTGCTCCAGGCAGCTTCTAATTAGTAGCTCCACGCACGTGTCTATTACTGGTGACGGGTTGTCAGCATCCGGGCCCCAAAGGACTATCGTTTCGAGCTACAAAGAAAACAAAGTAAGGTTTGTTTATATAAAGTGATGTGTTTTGATCGACACAATACTGGGGAGAATTGAGACTCGTTTGGGACATAATCAGAAAACTTGACTCATTTGAGACTTACTTGGGGCATAATCAGAAAACTGGAGACACATTTAAGACTCAGTTGAGGCATAATCAGAAAACTTGAGACTCAATTGAGACTCTCTTGGGGTATAATCAGAAAACTTGAAACTCAATTGAGACTCTCTTGGGGTATAATCAGAAAACTTGAAACTCAATTGAGACTCACTTGGGGCATAATCAAAAAACTTGAGAGTCATTTGGGACATAATCAGAAAACTTGAGACTCAATTGAGACTCATTTGGGACTTAATCAGAAAACTTGAGACACCATTGAGACTCACTTGGGGCATAATCAGAAAACTTGAGACTCAATTGAGACTCATTTGGGACATAATCAGAAAACTTGAGACTCACTTGGGGCATAATCAGAAAACTTGAGACTGAATTGAGACTCACTTGGGACATAATCAAAAACTTAAGACTCAAATGAGATCTGGGGCATAATCAGAAAACTTGAGACTCAATTGAGATATCTTCAGAATTCAGTTGGAATATATCTAGGAAACTCGGTTGATATTTGTTACTTATTTTATTTAAGCAGTCGGTCCCGGTCGCTGTCTTTGATAGTGGTCGTTACTCAAACCATAACAGCTAATAGTTGTGCTACTAGGCGGTTTGAAAACTCTGACACCAGGGTTCATCGGGTCGTTCGACTCGAGAATCCACTCGCTAAGAAGAAGAAGACTGTCATTCTGTTTTGTTTGCTCAAGACGGAAAGTGACAGAATCAAACTAAAATAAGCTAAGTTGTGACTGCAACTGAACTAGGGTAACTTCGCAAAATGACCCTTTCGCAAAATGTCATTTGGTCGCAAAATGACCCTTTCTCATAATGACCTTTTGAAAATTTTCTAAGCCTTTTCAGCAGCTGCCCACTATTTGAACATTATGCGAAAGAGACATTCAATATTTGTCACTCACTATATCCACATGTAGTCCGTTGAGCACTTTCCTCCCCCCAGTGTCTGCAGGCGTGTCGGCGACCAGCGCGAGCAAGGCGGGGCGGAGCACGCGCGCATGCGCACGGAGCGCCTCGCGGCTGTTACATATCGCCTGCGCACACAAAAACAATGTAGGTATACATACATAATAAACACGGCTTTATGGGGTAGGCAGACCGTAAACGACCTAAACTAAGGTCCTTGCGCCACGTCTGACAAAGTTTTGAGGGTTATTTAAGATAGATTTGTGATATTGTTTTAGTGACAGGTTGTCAGCCTACCTCCTAAATTGGAATATATAAATAGAAAATGTAAAAATATAGTGAAAACTCGTATCTCTTAGCTGGTTTTTACAGCATGCCGGAAAGGAAATGCAGCAGGCACATTTTATATTTTTCTCTCGCTCCCAGGCCAGCATGGAACTAACGAAGCACGCCTAAACGTCTGAACGAATTTAGATGAAAATTTACAAGATGATAGATGGAGGAATAATCTACTTTTTCCCGCTGGAAAACTCGCTTTTCCTACCTGAGCGAGCAGCCATCTTGCATTCCTGTGGCACTTGTCGAGTCCCTGCAGCAGGCACGTGCGCCACGTGGTGTGCGCTAGTGACGTCACGTGCGCCAGCAGCGCGGCCAGCGTGCCGGCGCACTCGTGCGAGTTCAGCTCGCAAGAGGGTAGTTCGATTTCTTGCGTTTTTATCTGGAAGTTGTTTAAATATTGGGTTTTTGAGGATTTTTAGCACTCACAATGCTATTTTATTTCATGTATTATAAAAGAAAGAAAATAATAATTTCGTTTCGGATATATATATATATATATATATATATATATATATATATGTATATCTCTCTATGGTAAATTCGTCACTATCATTACCATTTGTAACTGCCTCCGTGGTCTAGTGGCTAGTGCCATGGACTCCCGATCCGGAGGTCCTGGGTTCGATTCCCAGGGGGGAAAACACAAAGTTGATATTTGAGAATTTATCACTTTGTGATTTTTTCCCCAGTTTGGGTAGGACATTGCAGGCTGAATCACCTGATTGTCCGAAAAAGAAAAAGATTACGTGCTTCGGAGGGCACGTTAAGCCGTCGGTCCCGGTCGCTGTCTTTGATAGTGGTCGTTACACAAAACCATGTCAGAGGCCTGATAGTTGTGCTACTAGGCGGTTTAAAAACTCTGACACCAGGGTTCATCGGGTCCATAGACTCGATACCCAATCGACAGAAGAAATTACCATTTGTGAGTGATGGACCGGCATTCCAGAGACGCAGGTTCGAGGCCTGCCCGTAACGAATTTATTTTATTCTTTCATTAATATAATGTTCGGTAACTTCGCAAATCATCAAAAATGCTAATAAAAGATAGTATAGTGATGTTCGGCGTCACTTTTTGAGATTTTACCAAGGAATACTTTTACGATTGGTATAGGTTTCATCAGACAATTTTTAATTTTATGCCAGGCCCTTTGCTAAAATCTTCAATGTTTATGTCGTAGAATGGTTTCCTTCTGGTAGGACTTGCCAAGTGTCAAAATTTACCAAAGTGTTAAAATTACTAAACTGCTTTTATCTGATTTGTTGTCTTTAAGGTGACGATACTAGCCAAGTGGCGCCCCCATTAGTGAAATAAAACATAATTCACTACAAACGCAAAATTATCTTAATCACTATAACTTGGTTCAGTTGGACCGCTTTTGCGTTTTTTGTGAATTATGTTTTTTTTACTAATGCGGTCTACACTTTGCTAGTAGCGTCACCTTAACATTATTATTATTATATCAGCCTAAACTGTCCCACTGCTGGGCAAAGGCCTCCCTCTCTTTCCAGAGTACACGGTCCATGGCTGCTACCGACCAGCTCCGCTCCAAAACTCTGATTACTGACGTGGGCAAGAAAGCAGGCTCAAATGGAACTAGGCTGGCCATGTATGCCGACTGCACCCGGAGAGGTGGGCTAAACTAACAACTGAATTTGTCCCACAACAGCGTCGGCGCAGAGGGAGACCGAGGAAGCGGTGGCGTGATGACCTGGTCACCTTAACATACATACATAAAATCACGCCTTTATCCCTTACGGGGTAGGCAGAGCGTCAAACTCCTCGTAAAAGGCGCTTTCGCCACGTCTGACAAAAATTGAGGGCAATTTTAGATTGTAATGTGTATTGCTACAGTGACAGGTTGTCAGTCCATCGCCTAAATTACAATACACTGTAACCCTCGAGTCCCTTTTGCTGACTTCTACAGCATGCCCGGGAGAAAGGGCAGCTGGAACATTCTATGTTTTTCTATCTCTCCCAGTCCAGCATGGAAGAACATGGACCTTAACATATATATTTTTTTTATATTTTGTTTTGGAATTGGTTTTTTAGTTCTTAATATCGCCGCCGTGGAGAGCCCTTTGCCCCGCAGTGGGACACTATCGGCTAAATAAGAAGAAGAAGAATAATATATAAGAAGGATATATTTTACTAGGTTTGCACTATCCCGCTTACCGCTACGCATTTTTCTTTCACCCAAAGGTTGCCTGGAAGAAATTGCTACCTTAGCAATAAGGCCGCCTATGTTGTACTTGTCCTTTGTTGTTATCTGTTGTGTTGTATGATTTGTATTCTTACGTGCAATAAAGTATTTTTATGTTATGTTAAGAATATCGCCGCCTGAACAAACTCGTTGGTAGCACAATACCTCTTCATCCTCAGGGTCTTCTATAAGGTCGTACATGAGCGGGTTCTCCGACAGCGTCCTCAGGAACATCCTGCTCCGGACCGTTTTCTCCGAAGCAGTGAGCGAGGTGAGACCGCTGGTCGAGGAGCTCTCTACCTCGATGGAGACTGGTTGGCGTTTCGTGCGTTGGTTCTGGGCACAGAGAGTTGTTTTAAGAGTTAATATCTGAGCGAAATTGTAATAAAATATTATTATATTTAAATATTATTAGTATTTACGCCTTTATGAGCAGTCAGAAGGTGTCCGATAAGGCCCGTCTGGCTGTGCATAGAGGGGTGTTGGTTCCAACACTGATGTATGGGAGTGAAAGTTGGGTATGGCAGAAGAAGCATGAAAGCAGAATAAATGCAGTAGAAATGAGAGCGTTAAGAAGTATGATTGGAGTCAAACTGAGTGACAGGATACGAAATAGTGTGATTAGGGAACGTTGTGGTGTGAAAGAAGATATAGTGACAGGTATTGACAAGGGAATGCTTAAATGGTTTGGACATGTTGAGAGAATGAGTGAAAGCAGGTTGACCAAACAGATTTATATGGCGAGTATGGATGGAAATGTTGGGAGGGGAAGGCCTCGACGCACGTACTTGGATCAAATCGGGGACGTCCTAAAGAAAGGTCAGGTCAAGAGTACCCTAAACCGACGAGCATGTATGAAAAGATTAATGAATGTGGATGAAGCGAAAGAAGTATGTAAGGATCGTAGCAAGTGGAAAGATGTGGTCTCTGCCTACCCCTCCGGGAAAGAGGCGTGATTATATGTATGTATGTATGTATTATTAGTATTTAGGAGTGTAAGGTTAAAGGCCATTGGCTTAGTGATGATGAGTCGGGTAGCTACCCGCCTGGTCGTGTGTAGTGACCACGTGACCTGAGGACCGAAGTCCAACCGGACAAGTTTGGAACTTGTATATCTGTATATCGCTGAGAAAACTTCGATACCGCGTTTCAGAGCTTGCGTTTCTTGATGTGGCGCCATCTGTCGGCTACAAGTATTTACCTTTGAAATAAGTTACACTGCGCGAGAATTGAGTTAGAATCGAACGAACGATTCTAGAGAATTATAATAATGGGTCATAAAGTCATAATCATAATATGTAAGGGACAGCGTCCCGCAAACTGATAGGGCTTGCTCAGTCAACGACACTGAACAGCTTCCATCAGGATTTTATATCAGGAAGTGAAAAGCAATAATGGCTTACTATACAAATTGCCTGATCTAGGTGGAGTTTTTGTATGGAAAAGCCATTTTCTTTTTCACTTCCCGATAAGAATTTCTGGTGGAAGTTGTTCAGTGTCATTGGCTGAGCTACCCCTATCAAATTGCGGATACGCTGTCCCTTACACCCCGTATGAAAATTGTTTATTTATTGGTGTCCACAATATTGTCCCACATCGTCTTGCTGAATAGTCTCATAGACCTAGAACCACACCAGTAATAGTCCTCCCACCGATTGTCGGTGAAGGCGGCCAATCTCCCAGAGATCGGCCAACTGAGCAGGGCTAGTTTTTAGTTCCCAAAAGTTTCCGCTACACACAGGCGCGCACTTTCTATATCTTCAACTTCAAATTTTGATGGAACAGATTGACTGACGCGACCAGAGAGACATCAGGCGCAGGACCGACTATTTACATGCCCATCCGACAGCATGGATCATATGTCGGATGTCTTAACCAACAAAAAGTTGTTGTACCCTGTCGGGAATCGAACCCGGAACCTCCGAGTCGTGAGCCCGTGGCTCAGACTGCTGGACCACGGAGGCAGTTGAACCTCACCAGTATGCTGTATAAGAGCATATAGAACTCACCTGCTGGTGCGTATCCACAGTTGATATTGTTTATTAGCGTCCACGATGCTGTCCCGCACAGTGTAGTTGAACAAGAGGAGTGTAGTTGAACAAGAGGTTGTAGAACTCACCCACTGGGGGCGTATCCGCAGTTGATATTGTTTATTAGCGTCCACGATGCTGTCCCGCACAGTGTAGTTGAACAAGAGGTTGTAGAACTCACCCACTGGGGGCGTATCCGCAGTTGATATTGTTTATTAGCGTCCACGATGCTGTCCCGCACAGTGTAGTTGAACAAGAGGTTGTAGAACTCACCCACTGGGGGCGTATCCGCAGTTGATATTGTTTATTAGCGTCCACGATGCTGTCCCACACTGTGCAGTTGAACAAGAGGTTGTAGTAACTGTCGGTGTCGGGTCGCCGCTTGCACACCGCCGCGCAGAAACACGCGTAGTTCGCGCACTGCAACTGTCTACAGATAAATCAAGCCGACTGTTAATAATCTAAGTATACAGGGAGGCACAAAGAGTGACGTCCAAAGAAAATAAAATCCATGTATGTTCAGCGATTTTTAGTAGTTTAAGAGTTATGTTTGTATTTAGTAATTTTCGAAGAAAACTGACCTCAGTGGATTATTTTTTTTTATAATTTTTTGAGTAACTATTTTTTTTTGTTGTAAGTATCATCTTGAATTGCAGCTTCCTAGCCGTAATGTAAGTTAATTATTTTTATAATTTAGGCACGTGCCACACGCGGCAAGGCGAGGCCCCGCAGCGTGCGGCACTACCGACCTGTAGTGCTCTGCGAGCCGGTCGCCAGCCCCCGGCGGCAGGGCGAGGCCCCGCAGCGTGTGGCACGCGCGGCACTACTGACCTGTAGTGCTCTGCGAGCCGGTCGCCAGCCTCCGGCGGCAGGGCGAGGCCCCGCAGCGTGTGGCACGTGCGGCACTACTGACCTGTAGTGCTCTGCGAGCCGGTCGCCAGCCCCCGGCGGCAGGGCGAGGCCCCGCAGCGTGTGGCACGTGCGGCACTACTGACCTGTAGTGCTCTGCGAGCCGGTCGCCAGCCTCCGGCGGCAGGGCGAGGCCCCGCAGCGTGTGGCACGTGCGGCACTACTGACCTGTAGTGCTCTGCGAGCCGGTCGCCAGCCCCCGGCGGCAGGGCGAGGCCCCGCAGCCTGTGGCACGTGCGGCACTACTGACCTGTAGTGCTCTGCGAGCCGGTCGCCAGCCCCCGGCGGCAGGGCGAGGCCCCGCAGCCTGTGGCACGTGCGGCACTACTGACCTGTAGTGCTCTGCGAGCCGGTCGCCAGCCCCCGGCGGCAGGGCGAGGCCCCGCAGCGTGTGGCACGTGCGGCACTACTGACCTGTAGTGCTCTGCGAGCCGGTCGCCAGCCCCCGGAGGCAGGGCGAGGCCCCGCAGCCTGTGGCACGTGCGGCACTACTGACCTGTAGTGCTCTGCGAGCCGGTCGCCAGCCCCCGGCGGCAGGGCGAGGCCCCGCAGCCTGTGGCACGTGCGGCACTACTGACCTGTAGTGCTCTGCGAGCCGGTCGCCAGCCCCCGGCGGCAGGGCGAGGCCCCGCAGCGTGTGGCACGTGCGGCACGCGGTGCGCACGAGGCCCCACGTCTGAGCGTCCTCCACTCCCCGGTACAGCGCCGAGCTGGGGGACTCTAGAGAGGCCGCAGGGATCTGCGACACGAACACTCAGTGGCAGGTTTAGAGGAATTTATGTATTCACTAATAGTCGGTGTATTTGTATACTTATTTATAATCAATAAAATAAACGCAACCGTTACGCAACCGGTACCTAGGTTGATAAATGCCCCTTTCGTAAAATGGCCCTTTCAAAAAATTACCCTATTTAATATATTTAGTTCAAATAGTTGACTACTAAAAAGACTCCAAAAAATTTTTAAAAGGAAACTGCGAAAGGGACATTACGAGAAAAGGACATTCTGCGAAGTAACGATCACACTCTCGTCGGTGTGTGCGGATGCGTTGTTGTTGATGCGTTGTATTTTTGTAATCAATAGAATATCTATCAACATGGTGTACAATTTATTGAGGGTAAGCACTTTATAGTTTCGGAGGTGGAATTCTTGAAAGGAAAGCCGCCGAGAATCGGCTTGTACGGACCCTTCGCCACTGCAAGCTAATTTATCATACAAACATATATACATAAAACCACGCCTTTATCTCTAATGGGGCAGGCAGAGCGTAAACGACCTAAACAAAAGGTCGTTCCGCCACGTCTGACAAGTTTTGTTTTGGTCATTATTACAGTTGATTATGATGTATATTACTACAGTGACAGGTTGCCAATTAGCAATACCCTGTAACCCTTGAATCCCTTAGCTGGTTTTTACAGCATGCCCGAGAGGAGATGCAGCTGGCACATTCTACGTTTTCCCATCACTCCCAGTCCAGCATGGAAGAATTGATCTACCTTCTCAAAAGCCACTTGTAGTAGACTAAACATGCGAGTATAGTGCACGATGCGCCTGTGGTAGGACGGGTGGTTCGTCGGCTGCTGCGTCTTCACTGACAGGAACTCGCTCATGATGGACGCGAAGAACTCTTCGTTGGCTTTTGACGATGAGTATCTGAGGAAAGAGTTCCGTTTTGAGAGATTTTTATACATAACATATAGTTACAGTTTTATCCTTTACTGGGCAGGCAGAGCGTAAAATTACTCATAAAAGGTGTTTTCACCACGTCTGACAAAAATTAAGGACAATTTTAATTAAATTATAATGTGTATTGCCGTCTAAGCTATACCGGGTGTAACGGACAGCGTCCCGCAAACTGACTGAGCGAGTCAACGATACTGAACAACTTCCACCAAGAAATTCTTTCAGGAAGTAAAAATAAGAATCGGCTTTTCCATCCTAAATGTTGAACTCGACAATTTGTATGGAAATGCCTTTTATTCTCTTTTTTAAATAATTTTCTGGTGGAATTTGTTCAGTGTCGTTGACTGAGCGCTGTCCCTTACACTCCGCAGTACCCTAGTTAGTTACAGAGCCATGCTCGCCTCTATGGCGTCGTCCCACCACCAACACTGTCTAAGCTATAGTACCCTAGTTACCTGAGTAGCGGTATGAGCAGCCGGCGGCACGCTCCCAGAGACACGTGCTCCTTGCTGCGATTGTAAACAGCTGAGATCGCGGCCGCGCCGAGCCGAGCCATGCTCGCCTCTATGGCGTCGTCCCACCACCAACACTGTCTAAGCTATAGTACCCTAGTTACCTGAGTAGCGGTATGAGCAGCCGGCGGCACGCTCCCAGAGACACGTGCTCCTTGCTGCGATTGTAAACAGCTGAGATCGCGGCCGCGCCGAGCCGAGCCATGCTCGCCTCTATGGCGTCGTCCCACCACCAACACTGTCTAAGCTATAGTACCCTAGTTACCTGAGTAGCGGTATGAGCAGCCGGCGGCACGCTCCCAGAGACACGTGCTCCTTGCTGCGATTGTAAACAGCTGAGATCGCGGCCGCGCCGAGCCGAGCCATGCTCGCCTCTATGGCGTCGTCCCACCACCAACACTGTCTAAGCTATAGTACCCTAGTTACCTGAGTAGCGGTATGAGCAGCCGGCGGCACGCTCCCAGAGACACGTGCTCCTTGCTGCGATTGTAAACAGCTGAGATCGCGGCCGCGCCGAGCCGAGCCATACTCGCCTCTATGGCGTCGTCCCACCACCAACACTGTCTAAGCTATAGTACCCTAGTTACCTGAGTAGCGGTATGAGCAGCCGGCGGCACGCTCCCAGAGACACGTGCTCCTTGCTGCGATTGTAAACAGCTGAGATCGCGGCCGCGCCGAGCCGAGCCATACTCGCCTCTATGGCGTCGTCCCACCACCAACACTGTCTAAGCTATAGTACCCTAGTTACCTGAGTAGCGGTATGAGCAGCCGGCGGCACGCTCCCAGAGACACGTGCTCCTTGCTGCGATTGTAAACAGCTGAGATCGCGGCCGCGCCGAGCCGAGCCATACTCGCCTCTATGGCGTCGTCCCACCACCAACACTGTCTAAGCTATAGTACCCTAGTTACCTGAGTAGCGGTATGAGCAGCCGGCGGCACGCTCCCAGAGACACGTGCTCCTTGCTGCGATTGTAAACAGCTGAGATCGCGGCCGCGCCGAGCCGAGCCATACTCGCCTCTATGGCGTCGTCCCACCACCAACACTGTCTAAGCTATAGTACCCTAGTTACCTGAGTAGCGGTATGAGCAGCCGGCGGCACGCTCCCAGAGACGCGTGCTCCTTGCTGCGATTGTAAACAGCTGAGATCGCGGCCGCGCCGAGCCGAGCCATGCTCGCCTCTATGGCGTCGTCCCACCACCAACACTGTCTAAGCTATAGTACCCTAGTTACCTGAGTAGCGGTATGAGCAGCCGGCGGCACGCTCCCAGAGACACGTGCTCCTTGCTGCGATTGTAAACAGCTGAGATGGCGGCCGCGCCGAGCCGAGCCATACTCGCCTCTATGGCGTCGTCCCACCACCAACACTGTCTAAGTAGAACCCTAGTTACCTGAGTAGCGGTATGAGCAGCCGGCGGCACGCTCCCAGAGACGCGTGCTCCTTGCTGCGATTGTAAACAGCTGAGATCGCGGCCGCGCCGAGCCGAGCCATGCTCGCCTCTATGGCGTCGTCCCACCACCAACACTGTCTAAGCTATAGTACCCTAGTTACCTGAGTAGCGGTATGAGCAGCCGGCGGCACGCTCCCAGAGACACGTGCTCCTTGCTGCGATTGTAAACAGCTGAGATCGCGGCCGCGCCCAGCCGAGCCATGCTCGCCTCTATGGCGTCGTCCCACCACCAACACTGTCTAAGCTATAGTACCCTAGTTACCTGAGTAGCGGTATGAGCAGCCGGCGGCACGCTCCCAGAGACACGTGCTCCTTGCTGCGATTGTAAACAGCTGAGATCGCGGCCGCGCCGAGCCGAGCCATGCTCGCCTCTATGGCGTCGTCCCACCACCAACACTGTCTAAGCTATAGTACCCTGGTTACCTGAGTAGCGGTATGAGCAGCCGGCGGCACGCTCCCAGAGACACGTGCTCCTTGCTGCGATTGTAAACAGCTGAGATCGCGGCCGCGCCGAGCCGAGCCATACTCGCCTCTATGGCGTCGTCCCACCACCAACACTGTCTAAGCTATAGTACCCTAGTTACCTGAGTAGCGGTATGAGCAGCCGGCGGCACGCTCCCAGAGACGCGTGCTCCTTGCTGCGATTGTAAACAGCTGAGATCGCGGCCGCGCCGAGCCGAGCCATGCTCGCCTCTATGGCGTCGTCCCACCACCAACACTGTCTAAGCTATAGTACCCTAGTTACCTGAGTAGCGGTATGAGCAGCCGGCGGCACGCTCCCAGAGACACGTGCTCCTTGCTGCGATTGTAAACAGCTGAGATGGCGGCCGCGCCGAGCCGAGCCATACTCGCCTCTATGGCGTCGTCCCACCACCAACACTGTCTAAGTAGAACCCTAGTTACCTGAGTAGCGGTATGAGCAGCCGGCGGCACGCTCCCAGAGACGCGTGCTCCTTGCTGCGATTGTAAACAGCTGAGATCGCGGCCGCGCCGAGCCGAGCCATGCTCGCCTCTATGGCGTCGTCCCACCACCAACACTGTCTAAGCTATAGTACCCTAGTTACCTGAGTAGCGGTATGAGCAGCCGGCGGCACGCTCCCAGAGACACGTGCTCCTTGCTGCGATTGTAAACAGCTGAGATCGCGGCCGCGCCCAGCCGAGCCATGCTCGCCTCTATGGCGTCGTCCCACCACCAACACTGTCTAAGCTATAGTACCCTAGTTACCTGAGTAGCGGTATGAGCAGCCGGCGGCACGCTCCCAGAGACACGTGCTCCTTGCTGCGATTGTAAACAGCTGAGATCGCGGCCGCGCCGAGCCGAGCCATGCTCGCCTCTATGGCGTCGTCCCACCACCAACACTGTCTAAGCTATAGTACCCTGGTTACCTGAGTAGCGGTATGAGCAGCCGGCGGCACGCTCCCAGAGACACGTGCTCCTTGCTGCGATTGTAAACAGCTGAGATCGCGGCCGCGCCCAGCCGAGCCATGCTCGCCTCTATGGCGTCGTCCCACCACCAACACTGTCTAAGCTATAGTACCCTAGTTACCTGAGTAGCGGTATGAGCAGCCGGCGGCACGCTCCCAGAGACACGTGCTCCTTGCTGCGATTGTAAACAGCTGAGATCGCGGCCGCGCCGAGCCGAGCCATGCTCGCCTCTATGGCGTCGTCCCACCACCCAACACTGTCGTCGCCTTCAACAAAAACAACATACATACATTTAATCACAACTTTACCCCTAATGGGGCAGGCAGAGCGTGATCGACCCGAACAAAAATCGTTCCGCCACGTCTGACAAAGTTATGAG
The DNA here is from genome assembly GCA_949820665.1 of Scrobipalpa costella. NCBI lineage: Eukaryota > Metazoa > Arthropoda > Insecta > Lepidoptera > Gelechiidae > Scrobipalpa > Scrobipalpa costella. The sequence goes on along the minus strand of OX463321.1, from coordinate 10,091,318 downwards.
GGTTATTTAAGATAGATTTGTAGGTATACTGTTGTAGTGACACGTTGTCAGCCCATCGCCTAAATTACAATATACCAAAACCTGAAAAATATACAATATACTCTGATCCCTTACTTAGCTGGTTTTTACAGCAACAGCAGTTTATTAAAACATCCCGACATTTCAAGGCGTAATATTTTATTTAAATAGGTATTCGAAAATAGAACTGATACCTACGCCACAACAGATAAATCAATACAATACATTTAACTTTATGAATCAATACAATACATTTAACTTTATGAATCAATACATTACGAGAGCGACATCTCTACGAAAAGTTAATTAATTCTCTACGTACGCAAGCGACTTACTTCCATGCTGGACTGGGAGCGAGAGAAAAACATAGAATGTGCCAGCTGCATTTCCTCCCGAGCATGCTGTAAAAACCAGCCAAGGGATTCGAGGGTTTCAGTATATTGCAATTTAGGCGATGGGCTGACAACCTGTCACTACAGCTATATACGTACAAATCTATCTTAAATAACCCTCAAAACTTTGTCAGACGTGGCGGAACGACCTTTGTTTAGGTCGTTTACGCTCTGCCTACCCCATTAGGGATAAAGGCGTGATTATTTGTATGTATGTACGCAAGCGAAGCGAGTTGCTTGCCGTTCGGTTACCCACGCAAAATCGTATAAATATTGAGAAAATTAACGTGAATCACTTATAATTAGAATTTTGATAGTGCATATTTCGGGATTTTTAGTACATATTAAAAGAGCCCGATGGTGTAGTGGATAGGGCTGCTGCTTCCTGAGCGGGAGGTCGTGGTTCGAATCCCACCACGTACCAATGTGTTTTTCGGTTTTTGTATTTCACATGTACTTTTATTCGGTGCTTTTTCCGAGCTTCGGAAGGCACGTTAAGCCGTTGAACTCGGTTAATATCGTTTATTACAGTAGATATTAGTCGTTAAGTCATGTCAGAGGCCAGTGCTAAGCATTGGCGGCTTGAACACGGGTTGCAGAGGTCAGATGGCAGTCGCTCTGTGTAAAAACCAGTACCCTCGTTCAATCCCCTAGATTAGGAAGCTAACCCCGTAAGATACGGGATAAGCCTAGGGAGATGATATTTTGACATTTTGATAGTGCATATAATCCGATGTCCAATTATCAGATTCAATCTGGAGACAGACAGACAGTGGAGACTTAGTAATAAGTACATACATACATATAATCACGCCTTTATCCCTAATGGGGTAGACAGAGCATAAACGACCTAAACAACGGTCGTTAAACCACCTCTGACAAAGTTTCGAGGGTTATTTAAGATAGATTTGTGCGTATATTGCTGTAGTGACACGTTGTCAGCCCATCGCCTAAATTCCAATATACAGAAACCCTCGGATCCCTTAGCTGGTTTTTACATCATGCCCGGGAGGAAATGCAGCTGGCACATTCTATGTTTTTCTCTCGCTCCCAGTCCAGCATGGAAGTAAAAAAAATATTTTTAGATATAAGCAGTGCCTGTTGTATCTTTGTTTTGTATGTCATGTTTTTATGTGCACAATAAATTGTTAAATAAATAGATAAGCCTGCTTACCGTCCGCTAAGGTGCCGACGATGTTGAGGAGGGTCAGGTCGCGCGTGGCGGCGAGCGCGTCCAGCAGCGCGCGCAGCCACGCGCCCGCGGCGGCGCGCAGCTCCGACAGCCGCGTGGGCAGAGCGGACGCGAAGCTCAAGTACGCTTGTCTGGAGGAACGGACTCATCTTGAGACAGCGAGTAAAAAAATACCTAACCGTATTTAGGTTTAAAGATATTTTATTCTCAAAAAAGACAAATGTCACTTACATGAGACAGAAATTAAAAATATTACATCAAAAACATAATATTATTGTTAGTGTCGTTCGCACCGTGCAACTGTTCATAAAGCAATTTAGGATGTGATTCAATCCATGAAGCTTAGTATTGTTATATATCAAGCTAATTTTTGTGCACGCCTAATTTGCCTCTCAATTTTGAGTCTCACTTTTTTCAATTCAATTCAATAATTTATTTATAAAATAATAATTTTACACGTCACATAATGCATTATACTTATAACATAATTACAAAATTTTAAAATACAAGATAATTAATTTAATTTACATAATTTTATCTATAATTTCAGGCCTGGCCAAAACAAAGTAAAACAAAACTTCCGTAGGTAAGCTGGAAGAAATTTCTTAGTAGAAATAAGCTGTACCTGTTGTGTCGTTATTACTTGTTTATTGTCTTTCTCATGTTACTTGTGTACAATAAACAGTAAATAAATAAATAAGCTAACATAATTAATTAATCAAGTTAAAAAACCCGACCGTATTTTAGGATGTGATTCAATCTATGAAGCTGAACAACTTAGTATTGTTATATATCAAGCTAATTTTTGTGCACGCCTAATTTGCCGCTCAATTTTGAGTCTCACTTCCGTAGGTAAGCTGGAAGAAATTTCTTAGTAGAAATAAGCTGTACCTGTTGTGTCGTTATGACTTGTGTATTGTCTTTCTCATGTTACTTGTGTACAATAAACAGTAAATAAATAAATAAGCTAACATAATTAATTAATTAAGTTCCTTTTAGTTACAAGCTCAGTCTTACTTTGTTTTTCTTCTCCTACTGGTTCATTATTATATTGTTATATTGTGTTAATTTATTAGTTGGTTAGCATTGGAGCACAGCACTACAACCATGGCAAATTAAAAAGTCACAACCCTCTATTACCCACACTCCTGCATAAGACCTTAAGTAGAAGGGGGTGACTGAAGATCAGCGCTACGTAGTGTCTAGGTCGGCTGGAAGAGATTTCTTTTTAGAAATAAGCTGTGCCTGTTGTGTCTTTGTTTTATATGTATGTCCTTTGTATTTTATTGTGTACAATAATAGTGTCGTGCAGCGACTCTACGCATGCATAAAGCTGTGTCGCTCCCTTTTGCCCGATTTGATAGTTTTAAGTTAGGTTATGTCTGAATTGTTATTTGTTATTTTTATAAGGCAATAAATTTTTTTTTATCTTTATCTTACTCAACTTTCCTTGAGGAACATAGGTCGAAAAATAAAAAAAAATATGGTCAGCTATTTTTTACTCACTAAACCGGGTGTAAGGGACAGCGTCCCGCAAATTTATAGGAGTTGCTCAGTCAATGAAACTGAATAACTATCAGCAGGAAAATTCAGAAGATGAAAAAAGAAAATTACCGTCCCATACGAAATGACCACCTCGATCAGACAATTTGTATGGTACAGCAAAATTTTATTTTCATTTCCTGAAAATAATTCCTGCACATAGTTGTTCAGTTTCGTTGACTGAGCAACCCCTATCAGTTTGCGGGACGCTGTCCCTTACACCCGGTATAGTAGACTAGACACGGACGGATGAGGCTTCGAAAGGCACGTTAAATACCGTAGATATTAGTCGTTAGACATGTCAAAGGTCATTTGGCGGCTTAAATGTTTTGACAGCTGGGTTGGCCACAAACTTGGTAAAAGCCGAATCCAGGATTGTGTCTGGTTTCCCTGTTGGGTTGCGGAGGGCGGAAGGCAGTCGCTCTGTGTAAGAACCAGTCTCGTTTCATCCTCTAAATTAGGTACTACTAATTAGCGAGTGGATTCTCGAGTCGAACAACGACGAACCCTGGTGTCAGAGTATTTAAACCGCCCAGTAGCACAGCTATTAGGCCTCTGATATAGTTTTTTGAGTAACGACCACTATCAAAGACAGCGACCGGGACCGATAGCTTAGCGTACTCTCCGAGTCACGGAATTATTTTTCTTGTAGGACAATCAAGTGATTCACCCTGTGATATCCTAACCAAACTGGGGAAAACCTTACAAAGTGATAAATTTACAAATATCAACTATGTGAACAACCTGGGAATCGAACCCTGGACCTCCGGATCGTAAGCCCATGGCTCTGACCACTAGACCACGGAGGCAGTTACCTGTAACTGTCCCCGCCGGGCAGCACCCCGATGAGCCTGGCCTTCTCCTCCCTGCTTGCTTCGGAGTGCACGATGTGGTTGACCGCCCACCGCATGGGGTTCGATTCGGGGTCGAGCTTTGTTGGAAAGTTGTTCAGATCCAGTAGTAATGATTGTCTTTGGTCGAAAGTGGTTTGCAGTTCGTACGTTGGCCATAGCTGTGGGAAAATAATACATACATGTAATCACGCTTCCAGCCCCAATGGGGTATACAGAACAAACAAAGGTCTCTCCGCTACGTCTGACAATATATTACAATATACTGAAACCCTCGAGTCCCTTTTGCTGACTTCTACAGCATGCCCGGGAGGAAGGGCAAGCTGGAACATTCAATGTTTTCCTATCTCTCCCAGTCCAGCATGGAAGAAATAATAATACTATCACACATAAACACGCCAGAGCGTAAACGACCTCTGCCTACCCCATTATGGATAAATGCGTGATTATATGTATGAAACTGAATAAATATCACAAGTGACAAATAGATATTACCTTATCAACTAATTCCAGAACTGTTTGATACTGTTGATCTGTGTACCTCTTCTTCAAAGTGCATTTGACGACATCGTTCAACAGAATACAACACTGCTTCATATCTCCATCCAACAAAATATGAGGCCTTTCAACTAACTTCTCATAAAACACATGTATGAAAAACCGACTGAATTGAACACCCACTCTTTCAGCCGGCAACCCATCCAAGGTACTGCCTTCTAAAATTAGCTTCTTAATATCAGTCGTGTTGGTAAACTTTAGCGAGACCGTTAATAAGTCAGTCAGGAAGAATATTTTAGACTTCAAGTGTTTTTTAATGTAGCCATTTGAGAATAACTTCAGTAATATTTTCGACCATTTCTGGGCGATAACAGCTAAGTCCACGAGTGTTTTTGGGTCGAAAATTTGCAGCATGATTTTTAGTGCAAACACCATGATGGCATGTTCATTTGAGAATGCTTCTTTTTCAATGCTAGTTGTGATTTGTTGCGCAGGGAGTTTGCAACACCACGTCTCGAACGAAGCCACGAGCGACGCGTTCTTCGTATATATTGATAAACAAGACTTGATGTTTCTGTGTGTGTGCTTTATACATTGCGGGGTCAATTCTGATACAATTTTCCCCAGCATTTGTAGTGTCATCTGAAAAAGATAAGAGTCAGGGCGTTCATTTAATCGTGTAACACCGCCTATGTTTGAGTAATGTAAAAATAACCTATGAAAAGTTTATAAAAAATCGTAATAAAAAAATAAAATAATCGGTATTTGTAATAATTCTAACAGCTGCGTCTGGCCGTACCGCTATAAACGTCGCGCGGTATTCGTTATAGCGCGGCGGCCAGACTCATCTCTGGGAATCATAAAAACCTACCCACTGAAACAGCTCCGTTTTACCGTTCTTTGTATTTTTAACAATTTGTATGGAAAAGCAAAAAATTCAATAAAAAAAAGACGCGGTTTCAAATTCTGCCAGCGGCTTATTTTGGATATATATAATTTTAAATATTTTTACAAATAATATAGCACTGTGAGTGCAAATAAGTAGTAGTAAATTATACAAACTTACCTGGTAATACAAACCGAGCAGCGTTTCAGAAAATTGTTGCAAAAACAACAAAACAGCTTCTATGTTAAAGTACGTTTCCTCCCATAGAGTTTCCACATGGAACAGTTTGTTGATAAACTTACTGTCTAAGTCATAGGCAACACCAAATGTGTGTTTGTATTTGCCCAAAGCGAACAAAGTTCTTTCATAATCGCAAGTTTTATTTTCATAAGCGTCAAAAATCATTTCCCATATCTTTTTGCTGTCTTGTTTTTTATAATCGATCACATTTTTCGCAAATTCCATAATCATTTTCGTTGTGTTTTTGAATATCTTCACATCCAATTCGGCCATTTTGTTTTCCGTAGAATCTTCACGGTTTATAAGTAATATTTCAATAAGTTTTTTAAGCAGATCTTCTATTTCACTTTGGTCAAATAGCTCTATTTTATCTAGGAAGAGTTTTGAGCCGACTTCGAAGGTCGTTTCAGAATCTATTTCGAATGTTTTCGATATCATAATCAGTAACTTCGGTAGAAGAGATTTTATTAATGCGTTGTTTTCTTTGAATGACGATATTAAAGCCTCTGCTACATTTAGACCCGCTCTTTTCGTAGTAGCTAAAAAAAAACAAATTGTATAGTAACTGTCTCCGTGGTCTAGTGGTCTAAGCCTATCCAAAGGTCCTGGGTTCTATTCCCGGAGAGGGGAACACAAAGTTAATATTAGTCAATTTATCACTTCAGATTTTCCCCAGTTTGGATAGGACAATGCAAGCTTAAATCACCTGATTGTCTAAAATAAAGATTCGGTGCTTCGGAGGGTACGTTATTCGTCGGTCCCGGTCGCCGTCTTTGATAGTTGTCGTACACAAACCACATCAGAGGCCTATTAGCTGCCTTATTAGGCGGTTTAAAAACTCTGAAACCAGGGTTTATGGGTTCCATAGACTCGAAACCCTTACGACAAAAGAAGTAGAAGGAAAATACATACATACATATAGTCACGCCTTTATCCCTAATGGGGTAGGCAGAGCGTAAACGACCTAAAAAAGAGTTCGTTCCGCCACGTCTCACAAAGTTTTGAGGGTTATTTAAGATAGATTTGTAGGTATATTGCTGTAGTGACAGGTTGTCAACCCATCGCCTAAAGTGCAATATACTGAAACCCTCGGATCCCTAAGCTGATTTTTACAGCATGCCCGGGAGGAAATGCAACTGGCACATTCTATGTTTTTCTCTCACTCCCAGTCCAGCATGGTAGAAAAATGGGTGTTCATATTTGACCAGTATACAACGTGTAACAGAAAGGGTACATGCACCCGAAAGTATATAAACCAGCCCAAGAAACTGAACAACTTTCCCAATGGAACCTAGGTCGAAACACTTTTAAGGAAACTTGCTCTGACTCACCATGTGCCGTGTTGACGCGCACATTGGCCAGTACGGAGTCGGCGTGGTCCGCGAGCAGAGGCTCCAGAGCGGCCGACAACACGCCGCGGACACCGGACGACTTGCAAGACCCTATGTACTGGACAAGTAAACAACTATTTACACGCTGGATATTTTGACGGCCATCTTGGTTGGCAGCCATTTTGGCGGCTATTTCGATGGCAGCCATTTTAAAGAATATTTTGATTGCAGTCACTTTGACAGTTATTTGAATGGCAGCTTTTTTGACGGCTATTATATTGGCAGTCAATTTGACGAGTATTTTGATTAAAAGTTAATTTTGATGGCAGCCATTTTGTAAAGCCATTTTGATAAGATTTGTGATAAAATAAAAATAATATTATTTTATTATTATTAAGCCATTTCGATGGTTATTTTGATTGCCCATTTTGACGGCTATTTTCATGGTAGACATTTTGACTGCTATTTGAAAGCCAGCCGTTTTGTCAGTTATTTGAATGGCAGCCATTTTAGCTGCCGTAACCACTTTATTGGACGGCCATTTTGACCGGTAACAATTTTACTTTAAACGGCCATTTTGCTTGGCAGCTATGACGGTGGTTTTACCTTGAGCAGGTGGTGGACGCACGCGGTGTTGTCACACATGGCCACCGCTGCTCGGAGCGCGGCCACGTGCACGGGGGCCCCGCGCGCGCGGCACGCGGCCAGCGCGCAACACACGCGCGATAACGCCATTTGCAACGCCTCTTCTTTCTTAGTTGACACTGTAAACATTAAAATACATACATATTGACGATCGCTGAGCGAAACGCGCGCAAAAACACAGTAAATCGAAAATCCGGTCCAACAGACTCAAATAATAGAATGAAGATAATTTACATACATATAATCACCCCTTTATTCCTAATGGGGTAGGCAGAAAGTAAACAACCTAAACAAAGATCGTTCTGCCACGTCTGACAAAGTTTTGAAGGTAATTTAAGATAGATTTGTAGGTATATTGCTGTAGTGTCAGGTTTTCATTTCAGCCCATCGGCTAAATTACAATAAACTGCTACCTTCGAATCCCTTAGCTGGTTTCTACAGCATGCCCGGGAGGAAGTGCAGCTGGCACATTCTATGTTTTTCTCTCGCTCCCAGGCCAGCATGTATGTCTGTTGTTAGAAACATACTCACATTGCGCTGTGATTATAACCAGTAGAGCGTGGAGCGAACTCGGCTCCTCGTGTTCCAGAGACAGTTGCAGGAGTCCTTGGAGGTTCAACTGAAACAACAGCAGCTGGTGTAAGGGACAACGTACCGAATTGCTATCAGGGTTGCTCAGTCAACGACACTGAACGAACGTTCACTAGGAAATTCATTCAAGAAATGAAAAATATACCAGCTGTAAGGGACAGCGTCCCGCTAACTGATAAGGGTTGCTCAGTCAACGACACTGAATAACTATCACCAGGAAGTTCCTTCAGGCGTGTATTAAAATTGACAGAAAATCAATTTAAAGATACTATTAAAAACACATTATGTCGGAAAGCCTATTCCTATAAGTTAGATGACTATACTAATGACAAAGATGTATGGAGCTCTGATATTTCAGTGAAGCCTAAGAAATTGGCACACATTGCGGTCACAAACCCTATTTTGAACAAAAAGAAGGACGAAAGTAAGAATAAGATAAAACGAAGGGAGGGGCGCAAAGTGCGAGTTTCTCATGCTTCTTCTTCATTGTGAAATAGTTTATTTTATTTTGTGACACAGATATTTTTCTTTTGTAATAGACTCGCTTGTGACTTTCTAAAAGTGTTCTTAGGAATCTATTTGGAAATAAATGATTTGACTTTGGCGATGAAATAACAATTACCTTCCCATACAAAATTATCACCTCATTTTCACTTCCTGAATAAAATCCTGATTTCAGTTGCTCAGTTTCGTTAACTGAGCTACCCCTATAAGTTCGCGGGACGCTGTCCCTTACACCGCTCCAGTACGTATGACTGTGTCACCTTGTGCCCGGTCCCCTGGCGCGGGTGGTGCACGGTGAGCGCGAGCGAGTCCATCAACTCAACTATGATAGTGTTCTGCTCAACGTTATTGTATATTCCTCCTCTGTTACCATATTTGCCTGAAAAGAAAATCATTATTTGCATTTTTACCATTTCGTTACCACTTTAGACGGGATGTATTACATACATATAATCACGTTTCTATCCCTAATGGGGTAGGCAGAGCGTAAACGACCTAAACAAAGGTCGTTCCGCCACTTCTGACAAAGTTTTGAGGATCATTTAAGATAGATTTGTAGGTATATTGCTGTAGTGACAGGTTGTCAGCCCATCGCCTACATTTCAGTATACTGAAACCCCTTAGCTGGTTTTTACAGCATGCTCGGGAGGTAATGCAGCTGCCACATTCTATGTTTTTGTCTCGCTCCCAGTCCAGCATGGCCGAGTGATGACGGATGGGAAAACGGTAATTACCCGCCCGGTCGGGTGTAGTGACCACGTGACCAGGGGACCGGAGTCCGACTGGATTAGTTCGGAAGTTGTATATATGCAGATTGCGGAGAAAACTTCGATATCGCGTTTCAGGACTATCGTTTCTTGATGTGGCGCCATCTATGTGCGCTACAAGTACAAAAAACGCCGAAGCACACGACGAAATCTAGCGCAAATCGCGTCCAGCGGAGTAAAGATAAAAATGAAACATAAAATGGAGAAGGTATATCTATTTTTCTCTATGACAGGTATTTTTAATTTCTGGCAGGGCTATAACACCTGCATTGTCCTAACCAAACTGGATAAAACGTATATAGAAATAAACATACCTAGAAACATGAGGACATCTCTGTGCAGTATCCTCGCGTCCTTTCCCGACATATCTTTACGATTGCGCAGTTTATGCACACAAACAATGATCTGCAAGTAAATAAAACACATACATACATTAATCACGCCTTTATCAAAAATGGGGTAGGCAGGGCGTAAACAACAAATACACAGGTCGCTCGGCCACGACTGACAAAGTTTTGAGAGTTATTTAAGATAGAATTGTAGGTATATTGCTGTAGTGACAGCTTGTCAGTCTATCGCCTAAATTGCAATATACTGAAACCCTCAGATCTCTTGGCTAGTTTTACAGCAGCCCGGGACTAGTTTCAGTCCAGCTTGGAAGAAATAAAATACAGGAAGTCAAAAAAAATTGCTGACCATATTTTAAGGTGTGATTCTACCCTTGAAACTAAACAACTTTCCACAAGAAGCGTAGGTCGAAATACGAAATAAAAATTAGGCCCTCCTATGCAAAGGATCTCAGCGACTCGAGTCATAGGAGGTTTTTTTTTATTTTTCAAAGACATGATAAATTCGTCACTCCCTCTACCGTTTCTGTAGCTCAGTTGGTAGAGTGATGGACCGGCATTCCGGAGACGCAGGTTCGAGTCCTGCCAGAAACGTTTTTTTTTTCTTCATATTTTAACACCAAACGATATTTGTTTATGGTTTAGTGTTAAAATATATAATATATAAGATCCTCGTATAGGATCGAAACGTCGAGGGCTAACCCTCCATTCAATACTAACAAGTAAGCCGATCAGTTTTCATTATTTCTTTCAAATTATATTACTTTTTTATTTAGGCGATGGGCTGACAACCTGTCACTACAGTGTGTAGGTTGGCCTATTTGGAGAGTAATGAAACGAACAAATGCTGAATTAATACTACTGATTTATTGGTAATGCACGAACATATATAATTACATAGGTAAAGTAAAAAGCTTTTTCTTCCATGCTGGCCTGGGAGCGAGAGAAAAACATAGAATGTGCCAGCTGCATTTCCTCCCGGGCATGCTGTAAAAACCAGTTAAGGGATCCGAGGGTTTCAGTATATTGTAATTTAGGCGATGGGCTGACAACCTGTCACTACAGCAATATACCTACAAATCTATCTTACATAACCCTCCAAACTTTGTCTGACGTGGCGGGACGACCTTTGTTTCGGTCGTTTACGCTCTGCCTACCCCGTTAGGGATAAATGCGTGATTATATGTATGTAAAGTAAAAGTGCTTACTTACGCTACTATACCTACACTACAACAGCAATATACATTCAAATCTATCTTAAATAACCTCTAAAACTTAGTCAGTCGTGGCGGAACGACCTTGCTTAGGTAATTTACGCTATGCCTACCCCGTCAGGGATAAATGCGTGATTATATGTATGTATGTTATATTAACTTACATCGTTTAGTGTTGCAGGGTCCACGTCGTCGTTATCTGAGAGGATTATATTTTCCAACTTCCTCAACGCTTCACACAACACTAGAGGTTCCACGTCGTTCCTCGAAAATATTATCTGTTAAAGAATAAAATAATAAAATACCAAAACAAATAATTAAAAAAAAAAAAAAATAGTTGGATTATTTATTCATATTTATCAAGTAATTGTGTTTGTTTTTATTTTTTTAGTGATAATTAAATTATAATTTATTGTTTTGTATTAATTTTAATTGAGCACGTCGTATCTGCCTCTCAGAATGCTATTTCACTAGCCTAGGTGTGCTGGAAGAGATTGCTTTTTAGAAATAAGCTGTGCCTGTTGTGTCTTTGTTTTATATGTATATGTTCTTTGTATTTTATCGTGTACAGTAAACTGTTAAATAAATAAATAAAAACTGTAAGAAAAAAGTTGAAACTGTAAGATATTTATTCAATATTACGAATAGATGGCGCTGCCGTCACATGTTGGGTATTAGGATAGTACATAGCAGATAGCGGGATAGTGCATACTAAGATCATCTTAATACTTCATCATCATTCTAGCCTTATCCCGTATTTTCTCGGGGTCGGCTACCTAATCTAGGTGATTGAACGAGGGTACTGGTTTTTACACAGAGCGACTGCCATCTGACCTCCGCAACCCAGAAGGGAAACCAGACCCAATCCTAGATTAGGTCAGAGTTTTCAAGCCGCCAAAGCTTAGCACTGGCCTCTGATATGGCTTAACGACTAATATCTACGGTATTAAACGATATTAACCGGGACCAACGGCTTAACGTGCCTTCCGAAGCACGGAAAAAGCGCCGAATAAACGTACATATGAAATTCGAAAATCGAAAAACACATTGGTACGTGGTGGGGTTCGAACCACGACCTCCCGCTCAGGAGGCAGCGGCCCTATCCACTACACCATCGGGCTCCTCTTCATCCTCTTAATACTTAAACAATATAAATACTACAGAATAAATACATAACTAAAATAAACTAATATATCACTACATAGTATAAAACCAAGTCGCTTTCTCTGTCCCTATATCCCTATGTATGCAGAAATATTTAAAACTACGCAACGGATTTTGATGCGGTTTCTTTTAATGGATAGAGTGATTCAAGAGGAAGGTTTATATGTATAATACATGCAGAATATAGTAGAGAAACACTGATTATTTCCGTGCAAAGCCGGGGCGGGTCGCTAATATTAATAATAAATTAATACATATTATGCTAATGGGAGACAGGATAAATAACTAATTATTATTCTCTAAGAAGCACTTTCTTGTTCGCTCTTTAAATGTGTCAATAGACGGCGCTCGTCGAACGTTTTATTTTACAAATATCTATGTAGTAGCTTGTACTTAGTTTATGTATTATATGTTATGTAATGTATTTAGGATACCTATTTGACTAGGTTTGCACTATCCCGCTTACCGCTACACATTTTTGTTTCACCCAAAGGTTGCCTGGAAGAAATTGCTACCTTAGCATTAAGGCCGCCTATGTTGTACTTGTCTTTTGTTGTTATCTGTTGTGTTGTATGTTGTATTATTACGTGCAATAAAGTATTTTTATGTTATGTTTTATGTTAAAGATTTTTCGTAGAAGTCCGTCTTGTGGGAGGGTCAGTTTGAAGTTAAATTGTTGCTGTTTAACACTTTAAGTGACGAATTGTCAGTACCTGTAGCGCCGCGGTGACGTTGCCCGCGTGCGCGTGCGCAGCCGGCGGCGCGCGCAGTAACGCCGCGCTGCTCGAGCAACGCAACGCCTCGTCCCCGCAGCGGGCTATGTGTATCTCCTGGTGCAACAAACGTACATTAACGAGAATTTATCGAAAATTTGCAAAGGTTGAGGCAGTTATAATGGGGTAGAAAGAGCGAAGCGAACAAAGATCGTTTGAGGGTTATCACAGATGATATAAGTACCTATTGTGATAGTGACGTGTTGTCAGCCAATCGCCTAAATTGCAATACACTGAAACTCTTAATCCTTTAGCTGGTTTTTACAGCATATCCGGGAGGAGATGCAGCTAACACATTGTATGCTTTTCAATCACTCCCAATCCCGCACGGAAGTAAGTCTTGAATGTTAGAGAGTACATGGCTACAATATATTATGTGTATTAATTTTAGTGTACCGTTCTTTTATTGTGATTGTCCCTTGTTTACAAAACGTACTGCCAAGTTGTTTACCGAAAGCTCGTACCTTTATTATTGTTAAAATTACAGTAATGAACCTCCAGGTCTGTTTATTATTATATCTAAGAATTATGTTTATGTATGACTGTTTGTATTCTAAATAAACAAAAATAAAAAATATACCTACAAATATATCTTAAATAACCCTCAACACTTTGTCATACGTGGCGGAATGACCTTTTTTTAGGTCGTTTACGCTCTGCTTACCCTATAGGGATAAAGGCGTGATTATATGTATGTATGTTAAACAATTATAATGTGTACAAAGCGTGAAAGTCTTAAACAATTTTTAACCTATATATTTTCGCGGGTTTCACTCAGCGACCGTCAAGATATATTTTTACATGTAAACAAGCTAATTTTATAATATGTAAACAAGCTAATAAATATATATATATGTTAATAAAGCATTAACACAGTTTGTGTAAAATTTTCTAAAAATATTGATAGTATAAATGTATTTTCTGCTATTCCATAGGGATAAAGGCGTGATTATATGTATGTATGTATGGCTACATGCTGACCTGGTAGAATTCCTTGAGCACCTCTAAGTGCTGGTCGGTGTCAGTAATGTGTGCGCACGCGCAGCGCGCCGCGTCCAGCGCCGCGCTGCAGGGACACGACTGGAACATACCACATACACATTACCTGGGCTGATATTAATCGCCCTGCGGGCTCGGGCAGCTAAAGTTCTTGGACAGATATAGCTTGTTTTGTGCACTAGTCGCAAAATCAACAGACAACACAAAAAAATCAAAGAAATTATTATTTCACTATGACCTCTTTATGGTAGGGAATGCAACTACTTTATAGCTCATAGAAACAAATTATAACATAACATACAATATAGAGGGAATAATGGGAAATAATTATTTTGAACAATAAATAATGTTCTTCCATGCTGGACTGGGAGAGATAGAAAAAATATAGAATGTTCCAGCTGCCCTTCCTCCCGGGCATGCTGTAGAAGTCAGCAAAAGGGACTCGAGGGTTAGTGTATTGTAATTTAGGTGATGGGCTGACAACCTGTCACTATAGCAATACACATTACAATCTAAAATCGCCCTCAATTTTTGTCAGACGTGGCGAAAGCGCCTTTTACGAGGAGTTTGACGCTCTGCCTACCCCGTAAGGGATAAAGGCGTGATTTTATGTATGTATATGTATAAATAATATTCATTTTATTTTTTTGCAATTTAAGTTTTAGTTTAAAAATGTATAGTTACTTAATAATATAAGTGCGAAAAAAAAAAACCTCTAAAGAACTCATATACCTCTAAAGATATGCATATATTTATTTTAAATTTTAGTTATTCTTATTTTCACTTTTCTATTTTTGTTGTATTTAAAGTATTTAAATCTTTCCTATACTTCAGCACTACTCTCTTCTCTTTACATTCTCCTCTACCCAAAGGTTGTCTGGAAGAGATCGCTTCCAGCGATAAGACCGCCTTTGTGCACATTAATTTAAGTTAATTTTTGTATTTCTTGTTTTTTGTGTACAATAAAGTGTTTTTACTTACTTACTTACACATTTAATATTTATTTATTTATATATGGTGGTTTGGTCATGTTGAGAGGATGGATGAAAAGAGATTAAGTAAACAGATATACATGGCGAGTGTGAGTGGGAATGTTGGAAGGGGAAGACCTCGACGAACGTACCGCGATCAAATCGGGGACGTTCTAGGGAAGGACAGGTCAGGAGTACCCTAAACTGACGAGCGTGCATGAAAAGATTGATGAATGTAGATGAAGCGAAAGAAGTTTGCAAGGATCGTAGCAAATGGAAGGATGTGATCTCTGCCTACCCCTCCGGGAAAGAGGCGTGACGTTATGTATGTATGTATGTATTTATTTATGAGCCTGTAGTGTCCCCACTGCAGGGCAAAACCCTCTCTCCCTTCCTTCCATTTCAAATTCAATAAGATGAAAATTTTATTGCACGTAAGCAAACATTTGCCTGCAAATTTTGGGAGACTCCATCCCTTAGTTTGAAAGTGAACTGTAATTTACTTAAATAAAGCTTTTTGTTTTTTGCATTTTTGTAAGAAAACAAATCATACAACACAACAGATCATAACAAAATACATGTACAGCATAGGCGGCCTTATTGCTATGGTAGCAATTTCTTGCAGGCAACCTTTGGGCGAAAGAAAAATGGAACATACGACAACATCAGCCACAGCAGCCCACTGCTGGACATGGGCCTGCCCAACATTGGGGGCATATGCCACACTCACCACGCTTGGCAGGCGGGTTGGTGAGGGCAGTACAAGTTTTCCATTCACAGGGAACGCTGCTCCCCATTCCCTGGATTTACCCCTTAGTCGCGTTTTACACTCATGGGAAGTTATGTAGTAGTAGTAGTATGGGGTGATGCTGTTCTAACCCGGCACCACACGGGGAATACAACATACGAATAAACAAAATGCCTCAAAAACATCTTTACTATTTTTTTACTGTTTCCAACACGGATTTAGAATAAAAGTAAACAAAATTTCATGTTTTGTAATCGAAAATCTTGTTTCTAAAATAAGTTTCAGCTATTAGGTATGATAACATAATGAAATAGTCGTTTTAGTAATTTAACTAATTTGCGAACAACCACCATTTATTTTTAAAATGTGTTTTTCAATAAAAAGACATGAAACTTTGTTTACTTTTATTATAAATATGAGTTGTAAATAGGCAGTCTTACGTCAAATAAGGAATGTCAAAGTCATGTGTTCATTTGCTATCCTGTTTTTATGTCGAAGTAAAGAAAGTGACAGCGTTAACTAAGAATTAGTTAGGACGTCCAGAATTACTGACAATATAAAATAAACAAAAGGTAACATCGTAAAATGTGTGCGCGTGCTTCGCTCTGCTGCTGAGCTTAGCTTGTTCAGACAAACACGTTTCTTTTATTTATATTATGAACACGACACTTATTTAAAAGCTAATATGTTGAGATATGACGTATCAATTTCTTATGTTTTGCTAAAGTAAGCCCTCCCGCCTGCGCCGGCTCACTTCACCCCGACTACGGCATAGTTCCGGAGGAAGGGGCAGCCTTTATAAGTGAGCTCGCCGGCGCCTTGCCTCAGTTGCACTCAACATGCAGCTATTTAAATAGGTTTTAAATAAGTTGTGTACAGACCAATCTTACAGACCTGTCTTCAATCTGAAGAATCTGAATCGATACGTCGAAGACAAGAAATTCAGACTGATCAATGTTCATCGGGTTCCTCTTTTTGTTCAAGATCAGGACTGGATGATGAAAATAGACATTTCTCAAGCTTATTTTCACATCGCAGATATTTGAGACTAATTTACAAAAACCAAACTTACGAAATGACCTGCTTGCCTTTCGGTATCTCAAGTGCTCCAAGGACCTTTGCCACTCTGTCCAACTGGATGGCTCAAAAACTTCGCGATTTCGGGATAAGGGTAATAGTTTACCTCGACGATTTTCTTTTTGTAAATCAAAACGGCCGCGAGCTGGCACAACAAGTGAGCCATGCCAAAAGGTTCTTCGAATCCTTAGGTTGGATAATAAACAGAGAAAAATCTTCGGTAATTCCCCTACAAAATCTCGAGTTTCTGGGTGTTCATTGGCACACAGCAGCCAATTCAAAAACCTTACCGGAAAAGAAAATTGTCACAGCTCGCTCTCTACTTTCCGTTGCACTAAAGAAACGCGTCAACCAGTGCCACCGCTGCCAGCTCTTCAGGCACAGCAGCAATAACTGCCACCGGGCGCTGGCGTGTGTCCGCTGCGGCGAACAGCACGCAGCGAAGGACTGCCGACGCCCCCTAGAAGACCCCGCAACCTGCGCAAACTGTGGCGGAGAACACCGCGCCAACAGCGTGACTTGCCCCGTACTGCGCCGTGAAGTACGGAACAAGCGCGCGGGCACAGCGCCCGCCACGAAACCCATCGCCGAACCGAAGAGGAAGGAAGCGGCACCGCAGGGAGAGACCAACGCGGCCTTGGAAAATTCTCGAGTTACAGAGAATAATCGGCACTCTGAATTTCGCCAGTTTTGTTATTCCGTACGGTCGCCTGAATCTTCGCAATCTTCAGATTCTTCTGAACGCTTTGATGAAAGGCAAACCAGTAGGCGATTTGCTTTTGGGAGCTCGTCAGAACATGCACTCCATCACCTGGCTCAAACACCTGAAAAACAACAGCAAAATTTGGCAAAAACCTGTTACCCACTTCGGAGTTCGGTTGGGGAGCGTACATCGACGGTGTGCACCTAGCCGATCAATGGAGTCCCGAAGAAGGAAATATGCACAGCAATGCCAGAGAACTGACCACAATCCTATTGACTCTTCAAGAGTATCAACATTACCTGCAGAACTCAACCGTTTTAGTCCAGAGCGACAATGTATCAGCAGTGGCCCAATTGAAAAAGCAAGGAGGAACACGATCTCCTCTTCTATTCAAGATAACATGTCAAATCTTCAAATTGCTAGCTCTTCACAACATTCAATTGTCAGTGAATTACATCCCAGGACCTTTGAATACAATTGCAGACAGCTTGTCCAGAAACAAAAAGCAATCAGAATGGCACCTTCTGCCAAATGCAACGACGAAAATATTTTCCAAATGGGGGACTCCTTAAATAGATCTATTCGCGTCCGTTCACGCTCATGTGATTCCGGATTACGTTTCTTGGGATGTAAAAGACTAGAAAGCAATATTTACAGACGCTTTCAGCAGGGCATGGCATTATCACCTGGCCTGGATATTTCCTCCGCCGAGTTTAATGCCACAGGTACTCTCGGCGTTGAACAAAGCGACAGGACTTTTTGTCATCATTTGCCCGAGATGGAAGAACGTATTTTGGAGGACAGAATTGAAGAGGAGAGCAATAGCTCCACCTTTTACGTTGAAGAACCTGCACCTTGTTCTAGTGGACACTCGGACAAATCAACGCCCACTAGCTGTCCACCAACTGGTTTTGGAGGCATGGTGTTGTCGGGGTGGGAAGATATAACTAAAGATTGGACTGATTCTCAAAAATCTGTGCTAGAAGCAAGCTGGAGATCTTCAACTTTAAAGACATATAAAAACGCTTGGGATCATTGGCTTTCTTGGTGCAAAGACAATAATACAAAAGATCCTAATGCTGACGTACTTGCTAAATACGTTATTTACTTACACACTGAGGTTGGTTTAGCCTATAGAAGTGTTCTGGTCCATAAATCAGTGGTATCTAAGTTTGCTTCACCTGCCTCAAATCTAGGTTCTCATAATATTATCAAACAGACTTTGAAAGGGATTGCAAATAAGACTGTAAGACCGGAGAAACCTCCGATTTGGAATCCTCAAGTTTTAGTTTCTTTTCTATTGAAAACGCCCTCATTAGAAGAATCTTAATTTCAAGCTTCTCGAAGATGCGCTTCGTTGCTTTTGTTAGCGTCAGGGCGACGAGTGCACGACTTGACCCTTCTGTCAATTGCTGCAGACAAATATGTCATTGAACCTGACAAAATTACGCTTTGGCCTGAATTTGGTTCTAAAACCGATACGCCAAATCACCAACAGTCTGGTTGGGAACTTTTATCAGGTTTAGATAAAAGTATAGATCCGACCTTTTGGGTTAAAGAAGTAATTCGTCTCTCGTTTAACCGGCGGCGTACTGAAGCAAATAATATAACGAATCTTTTTCTGACTACAGTTGGCATGGCCAAAGCAGCAAGCAGAACCGTCATCGGGGTTTGGATTCGTACTGTTCTTAAAGATGCTGGTATTTCAAATTCTGCGGGCTGTATTAGATCCGCCGTGGCTTCGCTTGACTGGGTTGAGAAATATGCTATTGAAGACATTTTAGCTAGAGGAAATTGAAAGAATTCTAATACCTTGCTTAAGTTTTATCGCAAAACATTGCTGCAGGCTCATAATCCAAACATACCTTCAGTGGCTTCTCTTTTTAACCCTGTTAATTAATCTTAATTTGTATATATAATGCTAACAGCTTTGTTTGATTTTGCTTGATAATCTGTATAATTTATAACTATTATTAAGAAATAAAGAATATCCTTTTCTCAATTGGCGTTATTTATTTTGTTCACCATGCTACAATAAACATAATCTCAACATATTAGGTTTTAAATAAGTGTCGTGTACATAATAAAAGAATTTTTCCTAACATAAAAAAATAATTATTATATTATTGTGTTTAGACAAACTTGAAGCAAACCAACTGTAATGGACACTTCCGCATCCGATGAGTCGAAATGAAGACGAAACAAACAAACAAACAAATAAACAAACAAACAGTGGTCAACAAACGACGAACCGATGCGTTTCGCGTTCTCTCACAGTCATCACAAAGGCCGATTGCCTGTTACACTCGCAAAATGTCGTTTTGTTGCAAACCACTTTGACATAATGTCCCTTACGCAAATTGTCTCTCCTTTCAGTAGCTGCCGACTATATGAACTACATCCATCAAAAAAGGGGCATTGTGCGAAAAAGACGTTTTGCGAAAAGGACATTTATGTTTTTTATATTGATTAGCTTAGATTTTATGTTACTGTTGTTTATAAATTGTGTAGAAATTTTTTTTTATTTTATTTTTTGTAATTTCTATTATTTATGGACTGTAATCGTCTGAAATAAAATTATTATTATTATTTGCGTTGTAACTCAAGTAATTACTGTAATATATCGGCACTCGGCACTCGGCAGTCGGCGGCAATAGAAATTATACGCGTCCGTCTGTTGTAGCTCGTTTATTGAACTGAGTTGCTTCTACCCACAGTACAATTACCTTGAGCAGTAGTGTGAGCAGGGGCAGCAGCGCGAGGCAGTAGTCGCTGGTGTAATCTTCCTGCGGGTGATAAGCCAGCACCTGCCCGCTCAGCTCAAGGAGACATAACAACCTTTCGGGCAGTTTCTGAAAACAGATTAAATTTTTACACAGGCATATCTATACATACCGGGTGTAAGGGACAAGGGGTTGCTCAGTCAACGGAACTGAATAACCATCAGCAGGATTCTTTTTCAGGAAGTGATCATTTTGTATGGTTTTTTTTTCATATCCTGACAGAATTTTCCTGGTGATAGTTGTTCAGTTTCATTGACTGAGCAACCGCTATCAGTCTGCGGGTGTCTGTACGAAAAAAAAATTGCAACAGACTTTATTAGCTACTCTAAGACCAAATCATTTTAAAATTTTTGTCTGTCTGTATGTTGTTACATCACGCCCAAACTGCTGGGCCGATTTTGATGGAACTATTTTTATGCGACTGGGTGTTACATGGGTTGCAATTTGTGATACAAATAATCACGCCACCTCCCTCAGGGAGTAGTTAGGAAATTGACTTCTGATTGTTACCTAAACTCATAATATCCCTTTTGCTGACTTCTACAGCATGCCTGGGAGAAAAAGCAGCTAACACATTCTACGTTTTTCCCTCGCTCCCAGTCCAGCAGGAAAATTTTGTTTTGACATTTTCATTTAATTTTATTTTTGACGATCACATTATTCTTTGACATTTTTATTATTACTGCAATGTAAATTATGAACTTAATAATATGAAATAAATAAATCTAATCTAATCAATAATCATACAATACAATACAATATTCTTTACTGCACATAAAAAACACATTGTACAGGAACAAACATTACAAAACAAACAGAGTACAATTAGGCGGCCTTATTGCTAGGGTAGCAATTTCTGCCAGGCAACCTTTGGGTAAAGGAGTAGCTTTTTAATATTATGCGAATAGGTATCATGGAAGATACCTAAATAAAATAGAATAAACTTACCTCTAAGCCTTCTTCCAGGAACCCTTCCAATACGAATATGACATGGCTCATGAAATCCTCAAACACCAGCTTGGACTTGTCGAGCACCAGACCTTGGCCGCCCTCGTCGTCCAACAAGTCCTTCCAGAGAGGCAAGTGGGACTCCAGACAACTCTGGTTGAGGATCGACTCTGAGATTAGGTATTTGATTAGGGCCTGCAAGTTATACAAGAGTACATTACAATACAATACAAAATTCTTTATTGCATAAAGAAACACATACAACATAAAGGAACAAACGTGACAGTACAATATAGGCGGCCTTATTGCTAAAGCAGCAATTTCTACCAGGTAACCTTTGGTTATAGGAATTGTACAAGCAGAAAGCGGGAAAGTGCATATTACTACATATAATACATTAATACATATAATCACGCCTTTATCGGTAATGAGGTAGGTAGGACCTAAAGGTCGTTCCGCCACGTCTGACAAAGTTTTGAAGGTTATTTCAGATAGATTTGTAGGTATATTGCTGTAGTGACAGGTTGTCATCCCATCGTCTAAATTGCAATATACAGAAACCTTCGGATCCCTTAGCTGGTTTTTACAGCATGCCCGGGAGGAAATGCAGCCGGCACATTCTATGTTTTTCTTTCATTCCCAGTCCAGCATGGAAGAAAGAGAAAACATTAATAGTAAAAATAATAGTTCTCCCACCGATTTCCGGTGATGGCGGCCCATATCCCAAACGGCCAACTGCGCAGGACAAGTTTTTAGTGCCCAAGTGTTTAACACAGTTGAAGCTCTCTGTTCCTTCAATCTCTCAATCTTCAATCATCTTACTTTTCGGACAATCGGGTGATCAGCATGCAATGTCCTGACCAAACTAGAAACAACCTCTTAATCTCTTAATAACCTCGTAATATGTTTGTCACTTGTCACTAATACTCACCGTCCTCAGCTCGTCACTAGCGTTGAGCACGCCGTGTACTGCTACCTGCTTCCTCATACTATCCGGTAGATTGCCGTAGTGCATGACGGCGGCGAGCAGCAAGCTCTCACTGCCGGGCACACGGGACTCTATGTGCCAGCCGATCTGAAACCGGTTTCAATTTATTAATAAGTATTAAAGATAAAACGACCTGACTGTAGCAACATACGGAGTGTAAGAAACAGCGTTCTGGGAACTGTTAGGGGTTGCTAAGTCTCCGGAACTGAACAACTACCAGTTCGATTATTTTTTTCAGGGTGCGAAAAATATATATTTGATTTTCCATAGAAATTGTCTGATCGAGGTGGTCATTTTGTATGAGGAGATCCGTTTTTTTCAACTTCTGAAAGAATTTCCTGCTGATAGTTGTTCAGTTTCGTTGACTGAGTAACCCCTATCAATCAACTTCGCTCGCGAATCGTTGAAATAAAAAAAATAGCAGTGAATTAATACGTTTTGCGAGGGAAGCGAGCGCGACATTTTAGGAAAGTTAAATCAACTTGACCTTGATTTTTTGAGTGTCAGTGACCGATAGAAGCCGTAAACAGAAGCGACCAGAGATAAAGGGGAAGCCTTTGCCCAGCAGTGGGACTATTAAATAAGCCTTTATGCGAAACTTTTTATTGAATAATACTATAGACAAGCCAAGCGAGCTCGACTTTTCACGAAAAAATATTTTTTTTTATCTTATAACCTACGGGGTGTAACGGACAGTGTTTCGAAAACTAATAGGGGTTGCTCAGTCAACGAAACTGAACAACTAATAGCAGGTTTTTTTCAAGAAGTGAAAAAGAATTAGCTTTTCTAGTCAAATTGTTTGATTGAGGTGGTCATTTTGTATAATAATAATAATAAATAAAGATCTTTATTTCAAGCAAGTAACCCATACTTTTTACAATATAATTATAAAAATAAATAAAATAAAACGTTTCAAATAAAAGTTAAACCAAGTTTAACCAAATGGTATTGCCTATACTAAAATTAAAGTAAAGCCAATAATCAATATCTTTAGTCACTTGCGATTTGCTTCCCGATGTAAAGTCAGCCATTGCTTAAAAATATATCCTTGACGGTCGTCACTAATTGCAGCTAGAATTGAGTTTAAAGTGCTACGTAGCCTTTCCCAAAAGGAAGCTACGCGAAATCTGATTACTGCGAAGAAATCTGGTACTCAAGCTTCGGCGAACATGCTCGATGCGCTACACCATCTGGGCAACTTCATCAGAATGCGAAAAGCGTCATTATATTGTACTCGCATGGTGTTAATAGCTTTTCTGGTGAAGTTGACCCAGAGTTGACTCGTATAGAAGTTCTGGCAAAATGCTCGGAAAAGTGTCACCTTGACATCATCAGAGCACTTGCCGAACCTCCGCGCGAGCATGTTACACCTTATTGATAAAGCTCTTCTCTCCCTTTCTATATCCGGGTCATCATTTAAATTCTCTGTGAGAATGTGCCCCAGATATTTGAATTGCTGCACTCTGGACACAGGCATTCCGTTTAAAATAACCTCAGGAATCCTCTCCGGACCCCTCCCAGTCTTGAACACAAGCATCTCTGTTTTCAAAGCATTATATTTCATACCGTGAGCACTTGCATAAGCTTCACAGCATGAGAGTAGCTTTCTTAGACCTCTGATAGAAGGGCTGAGCAGCACCATATCATCAGCGTAGCTAAGACTGTTGACACATACGTCACCTATATGGCATCCAGTCTTGATGCTCCTCAGTCCCCCTATCAGTTCGTTCACGTATAAGTTAAAAAGGTCCGGAGAGGTCAGCCCTCCTTGGCGGACACCGCATTCTAACCTATAATCGCTAGAAGTCGAGACGCTCCATTTTACGCAATTCGTTTGGTTTCCGTACCAGAATCTCAACAGATTAACGACCTCGGTTGGAACGTTCGTCTCAGATAGCTTTTTCCATAGTACCTCGTAGTTTACGAGATCGAAGGCTTTACTTAGATCTAGAAAACATGCGTAGATAGATGTTTCCCGGCAATTATAATAATTTACCGTGTGTTTTAAACTCAGTATTGCCGAATCCGTCGAGAGTCCGGGACGGAAACCAAACTGTGCGTCGTCAATATTAATTCCCTCCTGTATCGCAGGTTGCAGCAGTCTCTCAAATATCTTCCCTATCACTGATCCCAGAGATATCGGACGATAGTTGCTCGCAGATCCAAGATCTCCAGTCTTATTTTTGCCGATCGGTACTACAACCGTCTTCATAAGCGTAGCCGGAATATAACTATACCGAATACACATATTAAACAGATTGCACAGTAACTAATTGCTTAGTAACTATCGTAGGCCCCGCGAAGAGAATGTGCTCAATACTAAGTCCATCTTCACCAGGAGACTTGCCACGTCTCATATTTTTTTAAACTTTACTGACATCTTCCCCATTAAATGTAAGGAAATTTTCTATATTTACACTCGTGTCGAGCTTGGGCACACTCTCTACCCATAATGGATGGACCTTGAATCTACGCGCAAACATGTCCGCGATCTCCCCATGATCCTGTAACCCTTCCACCGAAACTGGTCGTTTTTTAGAACTACTCTGGCTTTTGACTGATTTCCAAAATTTTATAAAACTCTTCTCCTTTCTATGCATTGCTAAAATATCAAGCTTTATTTTCTCTTCATTTTGTTGGCACCATTTCAATTTGTTCTTAAAATGTCTACGATCTACTCTCATTTGTTCATAGATTGGTCCGGTGGAAGGGCTACCCGCGCACACCCAGCATCTGAAACTCAATCTAGCCGCTTGGTGGGAGTTTTCAACATGCATGTTCCAACCTACCACCTTTAATTGTTTAGGTTTCCTCTGGCGAGGCGGCAAACGCGCACTCAAAGAAGCACCATTTTGCAATATAGTAACAGTTTGGCAATAATAATTATCAATAGATTCAAGATGACTCTTTAAATATTTACAATTTGAGTTTGTCTTACAAAAATCACACATTTTAGTATCGTCTAAAGCCTTAAGATTAATATCACAGTAATTAGTATAAACATCTATTTGAGAACAGCTTCTGGTACCCCATACAATCTTTTTTTTATCAGTCACCTTTTCCAAACCACCGCACGGGGATGAAACCGCCGGGGTAACCGTGTCTTTATTTATTTTACATTTTACTACGAGTGGAAAGTGGTCGGACCACTGAACGTCAGTAACAACTTCAACAGAGTTAACAGTACTCCACGCTGCACTTGAAACCAGGCAGTGATCCAACCACCTGCGGCAACCATGTGCATCGCTGATGTAGGTATATGTACCCGAGTCTAAACCTAATTTTAAAATGTCTGCGCAGATTAAATTATTTTCAATACTAAATCGATCTAGTTCTTTACCAAAATCATCACCAGGTTGCGCATTAAAGTCCCCCAGGACATAAACACATTGAACGTCAGAGTCCTCAATTATAGCGCTAACTTTTGCTAAGCATGTAGTGAAGTCTACGAGATGTATATGCTTATCTGTAGGTAAATACACGCAAAGCACTAGAAATGACATTTCTTTCAGAGTAACTTTTATTCCGGCAATTCTATCACTCCCGCAGTTTATAATAGATACATCAGGAAATGTAGCCTTTCTCCATAGGATACCTAAACCACCATAGGGTCTCCCACGTAAGACACCTACCGAAGTATCCACGGAAGAAGAAGCTATCCCACAGAAGTCATCATTTATTTCGTGTATGAAATCCAGGTCGTGCGGCAAAAGCCAGGTTTCTTGCAACACTAAGATATCCGACTTCATGATTAAGTCCCTTACATATTTGACAGATCTTTTTATATTTTGGCAGTTGTACGAAATCATATTTACATTATTTAGTGACCGACTATCCATATTTAGCTGTTAGTAGTCTCAACTTTCGCAGTGCGATCACGGTACAATCTGAACTTGACACCAACCGGCCAAAAGTCGCTACATAGGAAAGCAGATATTTATTTCTTCTCCTGAAAGAATTTCCTAGTGAACATTGTTCAGTTTCGTTGTCTGCGAAACCCCTATCAGTTTGCGGAACGCTATCCCTTACACCTGGTATAATAATACATATATACATATAATCACGCCGTTATCCCTAATGGGGATAATAATACAAGGGAAGACAAATTAAAAAAGAAGACATACATATACTCACACCTTTACCCCTAATGGAGTAGGCAGAGCGTACACAACCTAAACCTAAAAAATCTTTCTCAGGCTCTGACCTGGAGATTCTTAAAGTCTATAGGTGTGGGCAAGGCCTTGGAAACCTCTAATGTTACCATGGATCTTAATGCTCTTAATACACATTTTTCTACCCCGCCCGTTGTACTCGATACTGCTACTAAAACGTTTTCTCTCTCTTATCTTTCAAACCTTGTCGCACCAGACTGCACTCAATTTACATTTCAACCAGTCACCGAGGACAATGTTAAGAAGTGTATCCTTTCTATTTCCACAAAGGCAATGGGCAGTGATGACTTAAGTCTAGACATGCTCCTTCCTGTATTGGAAATCATTACGCCTATCATCTCACACATTATAAATTTTTCATTGATGGCTAGTGTCTTTCCTACATCTTGGAAAAAGGCCTTTGTTATCCCACTTCCTAAAGTCACTAATCCAACTTCCCTGTCTCAATACCGTCCAATTTCCATCCTTCCTGTACTTTCGAAGGTTCTCGAAAGTGTTGTTCACAAACAACTCTACTCCTATCTCATTTCCAACAACCTTCTTTGCCCTTTCCAATCCGGTTTCCGTCCCTCTCATAGCACCGTTAGTGCGTTGCTGAATGTCACAGAGGATATTCGCTTTGCGATGGATAACACTAAGATGTCTGTTATGACTCTGCTTGATTTCAGTAACGCATTTAACTCGGTTGACTTTGATATCATCCTTGGTTCCTTACACTCTCTTAACATTTCTCCTTTGGTTATTGAGTGGTTTCAGTCCTATCTTCATGGCCGCCAGCAGTGTGTGAAAATCGACGATTTAAAATCGGACTGGTTGGATCTTACTGCTGGTGTTCCACAAGGCGGCGTTCTCTCTCCATTACTTTTTTCCATCTTCATAAATAATATTTCTCGAGTAATTTCTTCTTCCTTCCATCTGTATGCAGATGATTTACAAATTTACAGGCATTTTTCTTTATCTGAATTCTCCGATGCTGTTGCAGCGATAAATTCAGATCTACTGGCTGTACAGAATTGGGCGAAAATTTTTGGTTTACTGGTGAATCCCACTAAGTCACAAGCTATGATAATAGGTAGCAGTAGACTTAGAAGTAAGCTTAAGCTTAAGGAAATCACTGACAACCAAAAAATTTATTATGACGGAGTTTGTATCCCATACACAGACAAAGCTAAGAATCTGGGAGTTATATTTGACTGCAATTTGTCTTGGTCAGCACAGGTTAGCGAGGTGAGCAGGCGCATGCACTATTCTTTTCATTCTCTTAAACGGCTCCAGACCTTCCTACCATTCCAAACTAAAATCATGCTTGCTCAAGCCCTTCTCCTTCCTACTCTTGATTATGCCGATGTGTGTTACTTGGATGTGACAGAGGAGCTGCTTAATAAACTTGAGCGCCTACAAAATCTTGCCATCCGGTTTATTTTCGGACTCCGCAAATATGACCGTATTTCTGAATTTCGTGCTCGGTTAAAATGGCTCCCAATCCGCCTTCGTCGTGATGTGCACATCCTGGCTGTCCTCTATAAAATCCTTCATGATCCGTCCACTCCTAAGTATCTCCGTTCCCGTTTCAATTTCCTACCCTCTGACCCCCGGCCTAGGCGCGCATGTATCACTAAAGTACTTGAGTGTCCTAGTGCTAATACCAAATTCTTTTCCAATTCCTTTTCTGTTCGAGCTACACAACTTTGGAACAAGCTTCCGAAGACAGTTCAAGACTGTCCATCGATATCATCTTTCAAAAAAAGAGTGAAAGAGCACTTCCTATCGCAACAAAATTAGTATTTATGTACGTAGGTATTTGTATTTATTATATGTATGTATTATTATTTATTATAGATGTTTATTTAAGTAACATATATGTATGTTTATGTAGGTTCTAGGTTATATGTATATGTAAAAGTCTACAGCGTGTACAGTCTTGTCCCCGTATATATTGTTATCTCATATTCAGTTTTACAGGTTGGCTGGAAGAGATCTCTTTATAGAGATAAGCTCACCTTTGTGAACTAAATTTAAATTTGTTTATTTATTGTAAATTTTTTGTACGCAATAAAGAATATATACAAAGGTCGTTCCGCCACGTCTAACAAAGTTTTGAGGGTTATTTGCGATAGATTTGTAGGTATATTGCTGTAGTGACAGGTTGTCAGCCCATCGCCTAAATTACAATATACTGAAACCCTCGGATCCCGGGAGGAAAACCAGCTGGCACATTCTGTTTTTCAGTCCAGCATGGATGAAACCTATAATAATACAAGTGAAGACAAATTAAAAAAAATATGTACAAAGTTACCTCACTAGCGACATCTATGGACACGCTCCCACTCCTCAGCTCCATCTCTACAGCGTGCGAGTGTGCGTGCGCGTCCGCTTGCACACGAACCCCGCATGTGTGCGTGAGAATGCGCAGAGCTGTGAGCTTGACGAAGGTGTGGGGAGACAGGGTGTGGGGCGTCACTTCGGATGATATTATTCTCTGGAAAGAAGAAATAAACAATATACCTACAAATCTATCTTAAATAACTCTCAAACATTGTCAGACGTGGCGAAACGACCTTTGTCTAGGTCGTTTACGCTCTGCCTACCCCATTAGGGATAAAGGCGTGATTATATGTATGTATGTAAAGAAGAAATAATAGTCATTTACTCCGAGGCCGAGAAAAAGCAATATACGTATGGTCGAGTAAATGCGGGTGCGCGGGTCCCTGCTAATACTCACCAGCGCCTGCTCGCTGGGCAGACCCGCGCGCACACTAGTGTAGACACTCAGTAGCGGGCGCGCGCCGCTCCCAGTCGGCCCGGGAGAGCGCTGCAGGAGGCGCCACAGCTCGCTGCGGGTGCGCGGGTCCCTGCTAATACTCACCAGCGCCTGCTCGCTGGGCAGACCCGCGCGCACACTAGTGTAGACACTCAGTAGCGGGCGCGCGCCGCTCCCAGTCGGCCCGGGAGAGCGCTGCAGGAGGCGCCACAGCTCGCTGCGGGTGCGCGGGTCCCTGCTAATACTCACCAGCGCCTGCTCGCTGGGCAGACCCGCGCGCACACTAGTGTAGACACTCAGTAGCGGGCGCGCGCCGCTCCCAGTCGGCCCGGGAGAGCGCTGCAGGAGGCGCCACAGCTCGCTGCGGGTGCGCGGGTCCCTGCTAATACTCACCAGCGCCTGCTCGCTGGGCAGACCCGCGCGCACACTAGTGTAGACACTCAGTAGCGGGCGCGCGCCGCTCCCAGTCGGCCCGGGAGAGCGCTGCAGGAGGCGCCACAGCTCGCTGCGGGTGCGCGGGTCCCTGCTAATACTCACCAGCGCCTGCTCGCTGGGCAGACCCGCGCGCACACTAGTGTAGACACTCAGTAGCGGGCGCGCGCCGCTCCCAGTCGGCCCGGGAGAGCGCTGCAGGTGGCGCCACAGCTCGCTGCGGGTGCGCGGGTCCCTGCTAATACTCACCAGCGCCTGCTCGCTGGGCAGACCCGCGCGCACACTAGTGTAGACACTCAGTAGCGGGCGCGCGCCGCTCCCAGTCGGCCCGGGAGAGCGCTGCAGGAGGCGCCACAGCTCGCTGCGGGTGCGCGGGTCCCTGCTAATACTCACCAGCGCCTGCTCGCTGGGCAGACCCGCGCGCACACTAGTGTAGACACTCAGTAGCGGGCGCGCGCCGCTCCCAGTCGGCCCGGGAGAGCGCTGCAGGAGGCGCCACAGCTCGCTGCGGGTGCGCGGGTCCCTGCTAATACTCACCAGCGCCTGCTCGCTGGGCAGACCCGCGCGCACACTAGTGTAGACACTCAGTAGCGGGCGCGCGCCGCTCCCAGTCGGCCCGGGAGAGCGCTGCAGGAGGCGCCACAGCTCGCTGCGGGTGCGCGGGTCCCTGCTAATACTCACCAGCGCCTGCTCGCTGGGCAGACCCGCGCGCACACTAGTGTAGACACTCAGTAGCGGGCGCGCGCCGCTCCCAGTCGGCCCGGGAGAGCGCTGCAGGAGGCGCCACAGCTCGCTGCGGGTGCGCGGGTCCCTGCTAATACTCACCAGCGCCTGCTCGCTGGGCAGACCCGCGCGCACACTAGTGTAGACACTCAGTAGCGGGCGCGCGCCGCTCCCAGTCGGCCCGGGAGAGCGCTGCAGGAGGCGCCACAGCTCGCTGCGGGTGCGCGGGTCCCTGCTAATACTCACCAGCGCCTGCTCGCTGGGCAGACCCGCGCGCACACTAGTGTAGACACTCAGTAGCGGGCGCGCGCCGCTCCCAGTCGGCCCGGGAGAGCGCTGCAGGAGGCGCCACAGCTCGCTGCGGGTGCGCGGGTCCCTGCTAATACTCACCAGCGCCTGCTCGCTGGGCAGACCCGCGCGCACACTAGTGTAGACACTCAGTAGCGGGCGCGCGCCGCTCCCAGTCGGCCCGGGAGAGCGCTGCAGGAGGCGCCACAGCTCGCTGCGGGTGCGCGGGTCCCTGCTAATACTCACCAGCGCCTGCTCGCTGGGCAGACCCGCGCGCACACTAGTGTAGACACTCAGTAGCGGGCGCGCGCCGCTCCCAGTCGGCCCGGGAGAGCGCTGCAGGAGGCGCCACAGCTCGCTGCGGGTGCGCGGGTCCCTGCTAATACTCACCAGCGCCTGCTCGCTGGGCAGACCCGCGCGCACACTAGTGTAGACACTCAGTAGCGGGCGCGCGCCGCTCCCAGTCGGCCCGGGAGAGCGCTGCAGGTGGCGCCACAGCTCGCTGCGGGTGCGCGGGTCCCTGCTAATACTCACCAGCGCCTGCTCGCTGGGCAGACCCGCGCGCACACTAGTGTAGACACTCAGTAGCGGGCGCGCGCCGCTCCCAGTCGGCCCGGGAGAGCGCTGCAGGAGGCGCCACAGCTCGCTGCGGGTGCGCGGGTCTTTGCTAATACGCTCCCGGAAGAGAGGCGCGTGCTCGGATAGGATTTGGAGGCATACTGCAACAAAAAAAACATTAATCAGCTTTATAATTATGTTAAAAACACTTGTAATTGTTTAAGTGACACAAGTACAAGTGTTTCAATAACAACATTATAAATATGGAGTTTCACCAAGTGCCGACAATCGCAAGTATAAATTGTTAATTAGCTTATTTTTAAATAGGGTACTTTGCAAAATGGAAAATATGAAAATCCCTTATGGAAAATGACCTTTTTCGCAAAACGTACATTGAAGAAGTCTGTTCAGTAGGCTCACGATTTGAACTGAATCTGTCAAAAAAAGTATCATTTTGCGAAAACGACATTTTGCGAGGTAAGGAAAAAATATTGAAACCTAACTTTAGGATGTAAAGTGTGAATATATCCACCGAGTGTAAAAAGATCTAAATTGTACTTTTTAATCTTTTCTTTAATTTATTTTTTTATTAAATATGAAAAAGAGGCCTTTGCCCAGCAGTGGAACATATAACGGCTATATAAGATAAGATGAAAAAAATGCTTTGAATTGAACACGCGTTCTGCAAGTTAACAACCTTACCATCTTGACAGGTAGCCATCTTGATGTAGTCGGCGGCCATTTTGTCGTAGAACTCGCCGAGCTCGGCGGTCGGCAGATCGCACCCGAAATGCTTCAGCAGACCGAGTATTCCTTGGAGAAGACATTTCGTGACACGCTCCTGAAATTAAGATATTTTTAAGACAAATTGTTGTACGGAGAAATCTACAGAATACTAAGTAATTTCTTGAGTTTGATATTTTATTTTATTTGGGAAGCTTACAGCCTATTTTACAATATGACTTATCTATATTAATAAGTATGTGCCAATAACAAGCTACCACAAATAAACAGAAAAAAAACACTCCAAATAACACTCAATGTTGTATATAAACATAATACATACATACATAAAATCACGCCTTTATCCCTTACGGGGTAGGCAGAGCGTAAAACGCCTCCTAAGAGGCGCTTTCGCCACGACTGACATAAATTGAGAGCAATTTTAGATTGTAATGTGTATTGCTGTAGTGACAGGTTGTCAGCCCATCGCCTAAATTACAATACACTGTAACCCTCGAATCCCATTTTGCTGACTTCTACAGCATGCCCGGGAGGAAGGGCAACTGGGACATTCTATGTTTTTCTTTCTCTCCCAGTCCAGTATGGAAGTTGTCCTATATATATAAACATAAAGTAAGTAGATTTGAACTTAATACTAATAAGAATAACTTAATTAATCTTAGCGACTAAATTTGGTTCTTTGCTTAATCCTTTTTTTAATGTATAAGTGCTGTAGCTAAACAGATCGAAACAATCGTCGCTATTCAATTTATTAGCCAATTTAAATGTTCTGGGTAAGAAGCTATTATTCTTATAATTAAATTATTCCTATTTTTTATATTAGAAATTTATTATTTTCTTTCTTTCATATTATAGCTAGCCAAGAATTAAAAACTTACAGTATTCTTATTGGAGTCGAGCAGGTTCAAGAACAGTCGCCATATTTGATTGACGTCCTTCTCAACGGTCTCCGGGTGATGCTCGCATATCGTGCCTGGAAAGTTACCATCAGAGTTGCCATGAGTAATAATAATATCAACACGAATCAATGATTTAATACCCACATGCATACAGTCACGCCTTTATCCCTAATGGACCTAAATAAAGGTCGTTCCGCCACGTGTGATAAAGCTCGCTTCGCATAAATTACAATATACTGAAACCCTCGGATCCCTTAGTTGGTTTTTACAGCATGCCTGGAAGGAAATGCAGTTGGCACATTCTATGTTTTTCTCTCGCTGCCAGGCCATCATGGCTAGCATATTTATTCATAGGTTCCTTTTACGTTACTGGAACACCATCTAAGCTATGATGTAGTGTATGACGCACCTCCCCATATATAACGTATACATAGCCTAAGTACTAGTGTTTAAGTTGCATTATGATCTCTTATTAGCAGTCAATATACGGACGTCAACCAAGCGTGTTGTTTCCTTTAATCGCTCCCAAGTCGCCTCCTTGCATGGCGATCCTGCCAGTGCTGCCTTTTAGGGCAGTGCTGAGCAACGCGTGTAGGTAATGAACTTTGGACTTGTGAAATATTTTTTTTTTTTTGTGATGCAGTGTGTACTCCCGAAAATTATTGAACGAAGTGAATATGTTTGTTTAAGAAAGACTACCTACGGGCCCTGATTCTCACATTTTATATCGGGTTTTACATGAAGCTGTCCCTTACACCCTGTTAACGTTATTAGTTGTATGAAATGATACAGTGTTGGACATAACATAGCTATATAGCTATCTTAGCGCGGAATCGGCGGAATAAATGTTGAAGGAGAAGTAAACAGCGTATTCATGACTGTAATAGTTGAATAGTATGGGCGTGCGTGACGTAACGATGCAGAAACAGCGCCTGCTCTCAGCATTGTATGAGTCAGATGCGAGGCCAAACTTAGTTGTAAGGCCAAGGAATTTTTGCTGGATGTTTTATGGTTGCTGGCTGCTGGGAGAAGTTGGAGTCAGATGGAAGATGACGTGTTTGTAGCTGGCTGCCGGGAGATGTTAGAGTCGGTTGGAGACGCTGGGAGACCATGACGTCCTGTGAGTGGATCAAGCAGGTGCTGCGTAGGGCGCAGGTTGTGCTCAGGTTGCGTTGCACGACGGTACCAGGCCAGTACCGACTACAAGGTCAGCACGTTTGTGAGGTTAGTGTAGTGCAGTGAAAATTAATGTAAATGCTCTAAAGTGAGTTCTTTGTAACCCGTGTTAAGTAATCGTATGGTTTGTTTTTATATTAAAATATTAAATTAAGTTTATCTACCGAAAAAATCTATTAGTGGGCTAGCAGTATGAATTTTATAACCAATAGAGTCTAAATAATTTACGCTGTTGGCAATATGAATTATTTTACCATAAACAACTTTTTTTTCAGTTTAGAAATGCAAGATAGGTCCCCTTTATTTTGATTTTTTTGTCACGCTACGAAATATTGTCAAAATGTTATGTGAATTATAGATAGCTTGACCCTATGACTATGAATATCAACAAATTATTGTATTATTTCTTCTAATACTAGACTTTGAGCAATTTATTTGATGGTGTTGTTACCCCTCCGGGAAAGAGGCGTGACGTTATGTATATATGTATGTGTTGTTAAGATTAAAGGCCAAGCCTTGCAAAGCAAAGCATTAGCGGATTCGATTACCGCATACAAGGAAAAGAATAGGTATACGTACTATCAATAAAAAAAAATTGAAGCGTAAAAAAACAAATGTGTATTTATTACAGCTATGATAAAAATGCCTTTGAAGTTTTATACATTAAATAAATAAACACGTGCATATTTACACTTTTGAATTTTATGTTTGAAGCTAATATGTTGTTAATTTGGAAATAGACTAATGTAAAAATATGCATGTCTTCAAAAATTAAAATTTATTTCAGCAAAATTCTCTGTATTTTGTATGGGAAGAACATGTACCACAGCACATAAATTGACTAAAGTACTTTGCTCACACGAACGTGTTAAGGTAAGAATTTTAGCACGGTGTGTTTGACTGGATAACGGAATGAAGCTGAAGTCATTAAAGGTACATTTTTTTTTCTGTAATAACAATATTATTGTGTCAGTTAAAATCAATATTATTATGTTAAAAAATGCTGTTAAAAATATGAAAATGTTCATTGCACATCCAGAATGATTAAACTGTAATCCCGTAATTATTCCCGTAATCTTATAGTCAGAGTGTTATGCTTATTCATATCACTTTTACTATATTTTTTTTATCATGCCTTACTTAATTACCTATTATATGTATGGGTTTCTATTTTTTTTTATTACAATGACAACCTTTCAGCTATATGTGAACCGTTTCGATTGTTTCTGTGGTTGCATAAAACGTAAGTTTTATCATAGATACTTAATTAATTTTATTTTGTTAGTCATGTAATGTGTATTCAGTTTTGTGATCTATTAATATCCGATGCCACAAACGTGCCACAAACAAAGGTGTCATATAAAATTGTACGTTGTGTTTTGTGTGTTCGTACATTATTTGTTTCATGCACTGTAATATAGGGTCTTAAATAATAACAATTTTAAATTTATGAATACCTAAAACATAATTATAAATTTATTATATTTTTATAGCGTAATTTACGTAACTCAATGAAATTATATTTATGGTATATTAAATCTATTTAAAATCATATTTAAGTAAACTTATTCAAATATATAATAATGATATTCATTAGCGACTTTTATAGTTATATATTATTGTTTTATATGTTATAATGTTTGGAATCTATTACTTATTCAAATATATTGTTATATGTACCAGCGCAAAAAATAATAATAATAATATCCCTTGATAATAACCAATATTTACATAATTACAATAAATACTATTATTGATTTATACTAAACTTCAAAAGATAATATTTTGATTAATACTAGCAATCAATTAAGACCCTGTATATAATATTTTCGTAAAGGAATTACACCATTGCAGTTTTCTCTTTAGCGAAGTGATAAAATGAATCATGAATTGCACGAGTGGTTTTAGATTCACAGAACCATTGCATTATGTGATGACGGATAGGATATTTGAAGACTAACAATGTTTCGCTTAGCTTACTTTACATTTGAATGATAAGTCAATAACTATCACGTTTAAACTGATTCTACTCTGTATTTAAATGTATTTGAATATTAAAAGTTTAATATAAATAATTTGAATATTTTTTTCAGAAATAGAGTAATTTTATTACGTAATACAAAAGTTTTTTAAAGTAAAGGAATGTTTACTTTGTTTATCGTAAAGGCATGAACACATGATTACGATCAGATTTCAAACTGCAAGTATTTTATATGAAACACATGGCGACGACAATGGAGTGTTGCAATTACAGGTACTATTAAAACCTGCAAAATAAGGAAAAAAAATTTGGAGAATGACGTTTTGGTAATGATGTGTATGTGTAGGGTGTTAATGTTTTTATATAGAGATGGTTTTGTTAGGGTAACGATGTAAAGTTGGCAGAAGGATATGTGCAAGAGCATAATTTATGGAAAGTAATTACGTAATTACAGGTAGGTATTTGTGTAGATAATCCTTATATTATAACATAACTTTATAATTTGAATCATAAAAAAAATACATAGGTACCTACATACACACTCACACACAAGAATAGTTAATTAATAACTAATAATAGTATATATCAATTAGATTATATCTTTACCTTAAAGTAACTATAGGTACACCGTTGGCAAGATGAATTAGAAATTATACCTACTCAAGAAACATGAAACACTAATCAACAATATTTATTTCTTTGGAATGACAATGAATCATTCTAAACAAGGCAAGAAGGTTTCTTTTTAATCGTAGTAAAGCTTAGTCTACATATTTAGTAATTATGGCTTTTATTATACGTTAAATTCAATAGATATGTCAAGACATCTCATCGTCTCTATCGCCATCAATAGTTATTTTTAGTCTAATAAGTTCCTTACTTGAAGGCAAAGAACTACGTCAGTATATGTTATATAGGCCTATACTTCAAAGTACATCTCAAAAACACTCTCTTTTAACAATAATAATTATAATACATATACTTATAGTAATATTCCTCAAAAACAATGATGCTCTTTATGCGGTACATATATTTATAATTTGGGCCGGCCGGTCCCTTTTTTGTTTACTATACATTTCTTGGTACATTACATTGAGTCGACTCTTTAAAAATAATTATATATTTATTATATGGGCATCTCGTGCCTCATATGGGTTGTGCGCACACCCTTTATTGGGGGTCATGGTTTTAGCCATTTTAAGACTCCAACAATTCTCACAGAGAAATCTCGTTTACACCATGATCGAACGGAAGGATCTGCCCCTCATGTACCATTTGAATAGGGTCAAAGGTTTAAGACTTCTTTGGTCTCCAACATTACTCAAAGTGGAAAACTCGTTCGCACTATGGCTGAAGGATCTAACCCTATTGTACCGCATTATATACTTATTAGAGCTATATTCATAAGTACTCTCATTTGGTTAATCAACATTTCATACAAAACCCGTTCGTTATTTCCATACATACTGAATAGTTGGTAGTATAAGATTTGTACACAGGTTTTGGGTGATCAGTCCAACGAATGTCCAAAACTTATCGACCAAGTTATTCCAATCATCAGAAAAATAATTAATCTGCAATCATGTATAACCAAATTAAATCCTTCCTATACCTATCCATATCCTATTTGAAGAAAATTATTTATTACTTTTCCTTTTTATGCCTAATTAAACAATACAAAGTAACAACTTACAGCAATAGGAATATTGAACAAATTATAAACTTTTGATGAGTATCGTTTTGTAATGTATTCACATGATTCAGTGAAATTAATTTCAATTTAACACTTTTGTAAGAGATTTTTTTTTTGTTTTTACTTTGGATATTAATAGATTTGAAAGTTTATTGAATTATATAATACCATCATAATATTACGAATCCTTAAAAATGTATTTTATGACTTACTTTTACTTACTTGGTTGCTTCAATGTAAATGAAGTTAACTTATATAGCTGATATTATAATATTACTACTTAATAAGTTTTTGTCGTCTAAAAATTAATTGTATTGTAATCTAACTACAATCAGACCCTATTTGTGTAAATTTAAACCGTAATAATAAAATAAATATCATCATATGTATTGGCAAGACAAATATTGAATGTTCTCACCAGATTTATTTTTTACAAAATTTTATAGCATATTATCTTAAGTTGAGTATGTAATTATTTGAAAAAGCATGAATATAGTTTGGTAATTATTGATAACATAATAAATAATTGCATTATTTCCTTTCATGCTGTAGGTATAAGTGTAGAGCCAATCCCTTCTTTAATTTTAATAACATTTTAAATGGTTTCTTTTGTACCTAAATTAGAATGTTTTACTGAAAATGTATGTAAAAGAAAAATACTTGGTAATATTTTTCTTTTCAAAAAAACGGTGGAGATGTAGTGTATGACGCACCTCCCCATATATAACGTATACATAGCCTAAGTACTAGTGTTTAAGTTGCATTATAATCTCTTATTAGCAGTCAATATACGGACGTCAACCAAGCGTGTTGTTTCCTTTAATCGCTCCCAAGTCGCCTCCTTGCAATGATACACAATTAAATTAACACCCTGGTTAGTTTTCTGTCTCTCCCATAGCAGCCTGAAAACAGTGTTACCAATAAGTGTAGCAGTGGGCGCCTTCCCCGGGGCGCCCTGCTCCAGGTGCGCGATGTGTCTGGCAACATCCCGCGCGCCCGCAGCCGACACGGCGGCAACACTGCTCAAGCACTGCAGCGCTTGAATGCGGGTTTGCGCGTCGAATGGCAGCAAGCATGTCTGGGGAAATTAGCATGAAATTGACAACTTGTTTCTCACACAACAACCCACACAAGCACTTTCTTTCAAATAGAGTGGTTGCTAACTGGAACAAGCTACCTCAAGATGTAGTGACAGCACAGAAGACAAATGTCTTTAAGAACAAATTGGACAAATACCTACAAAACTTCAATACGACAAGCAAATCGTGAACAGTGCGGTACAGGCACTATCAGTTGCTACAACTGCCTGCCTGATTAAATAATATAATAATAATAATAGATTAAATACACTTTTCACTTCTCATGCTCTGAAAGCGCTATTTTGTGCAGGCTGTATGCGAATTTTGTGCACACGGGCAAGAATGTATTTACTCAAAAATGCATCTCTTCTAAGGCAAAGAAAATTAGACCATACAGGCAAACGTAATAAGAAGTTCATTGATAGAACCTGTTATTTAATAAAAGTTTTGTCTTTTGTCATCATTATTCGCTTGCCCTTATCCCATTTATTTGTGGTTGGCGCAGTATGTTTTCTTCTTCCATTCATCCCTGTCAGCCGTCAGTTCAACACTCACATCTGTTTTAGACATATCATCTTTAATAATTATTTGTCTTTTGTGTTTGTGAAACAGTCCTTACGTACATACATATAATCACGCCTTTATCTCTAATTTTATTTTATTTATTTATTTAGTTGCAAAAAAA
The DNA here is from genome assembly GCA_949820665.1 of Scrobipalpa costella. Taxonomy (NCBI): domain Eukaryota; kingdom Metazoa; phylum Arthropoda; class Insecta; order Lepidoptera; family Gelechiidae; genus Scrobipalpa; species Scrobipalpa costella. The sequence goes on along the minus strand of OX463321.1, from coordinate 10,051,955 downwards.
TATATATGGGGTAGGCAGAGAGTAAACAACCTAAACAAAGGTTGTTCCTCCACATCAGACAAAGTTTTGAGGGTTTATAAACATAGATTTGTAGGTATATTGCTGTAGTGACAGGTTGTCAGCCCATCACTTAAAACTTACAATATACTGTAACCTTCAGATCCCTTAGCTGGTTTTTACAGGATGCCCAGGAGGAAATGCAGCTGGCACATCTTATGTTCTTCTCTCGCTCCCAGTCCAGCATGGAAGTGTAGTTGTACCTTGACAATATCCTCAAAATGTGTCTCAATATCCTGACGATGGCCATCAATGATGTAGCTCAGCAGCTTGAAAGCGTCTGCGATGGGTTTGGACCAAGCTTCATCTGATGTCTTTGTTGACGCTACAGCGATGACTTCAACAGGCTTGTAGAGTAGCGTTTGGATGATCCATTCTAGAAGGAATTTACTATCATTGTAATTTCAGACAGGGTGTAAGGGACAGCGTCCTGCAAACTAATAGCTCAGTCAATGGAACTGAACAACTATCAGCTAGCATTTTTTCAGGAAATGAAAAAAAAATGCTTTTCCATATAAATTGACTCATTGAGGTGATCATTTTGAATGGGAAGGTCAATTTTATTTTTTGAAAGAATTTTCTTGTAATAGTTGTTCAGTTTCATTGACTGCGCAACCCCTATCAACTGTGGGATGCTGTCCCTTTCACCCAGTATAATATGCAAGAAAGAAAATAATAAATTTGTTTCTGGCAGGACACTATCATCATCTGCCTAGCCTTATCCCGTATCTCACGGGGTCGGCTACCTAATTTAGGGGATTGAACGAGGGTACTGGTTTTTACACAGAGCGACTGCCATCTGACCTCCGCAACCCAGAAGGGAAACCAGACCCAATCCTAGATTAGGTCAGAGTTTTCAAGCCGCCAATGCTTAGCACTGGCCTCTGATATGGCTTAACGACTAATATGTACTGTATTAAATAATATTAACCGGGACCAATAGCTTAACGTGCCTTCCGAAGCACGGAAAAAGCACCAAATAAACGTACATATGAAATTCGAAAACTGAGAAACACATTGGTATGTGGTGGGATTCGAACCACGACCTCCCGTTTAGGAGGCAGCGGCCCTATCCACTACACCATCGGGCCCTTTCTGGCAGGACACTATATTAAATGAAATAAAATAGCATTGAAGTGCTAAAATCCACAAAAATATCATTGAAATGTCAACCTTCTTCTGTTGTATCAAAGGTTTAAATTAAGTGCCCCCTTGCCGCCCCTTAAATCCACCCTTGTAAGCATGTAACCTAGCATGACCCTAGGACAGATATTACTTTGATTTTATGGATTCTTCTTAAGTTCCTCTGGTTGTTTTATATTTAGTAAATTAAAAGGGACCTGGACGTATTTTAAAGAATAATGTAATGTAAATAACCAGAGAGAAAATATTGTATTTTTGTCTGTGTAAATAACCTTAGTGAAGTAATCGCCATTCGGATCGATTGTGTGATTACTTTACAGACAAGAGCACTGCTCTTAAATTTAAAGAAGAAAGAAGAAATAACCTTAGTAAATTGAGAAATAAAAGGCTTTATTATTAATATTACATCAAATTTGTAGCTCCAAATAACACAATCTAAAGATAATAATCCCTGGGTTGGGTTCTAGCTGGATCTAGAATGCAGCTCAAAACTATTTAGCCAGACAAGTTTCAACATGCACAAACAAAACATACCTTTTTCAAAAGGCGCCAAATCTTCTTTCAACACGACACGAGCCGTCTGGAGAGCCTTGCTGAAGGACCTGACCTCCGGCAGCGCTGGGCAGGCGTCTATCAGAGCCTCCCACTGCTCCATGACGCTAAAAACAGAGAAAATATAAGCCGGTAAAGTTAGTTCCGGATTACACGTATTTTTTACTTCTAGGACGACAAAATTGTATCTGAAAAACGTTGAAGCTTAAGTTTATGATAGGACGTGCATGAGAAAAACCCCAAATTTAAATGATTTACCGTAATAAGTCCTGTTTTCCAAAATATATTAAAACAATAAATAATCTACTCCAGAAACTTCAAAACAATAAGTTTTTTTTAAGTAGAGTCTTGGCATGGAAACAAGTTCTTCAGCCGACATCAGTCAGCCAGGGCCAGTGGTGCCAGATGCCCACGAGTTTAATTTACCAGATTTCGGATCGGATCATATTTATATGGACTTCAACGTTTTCTTGTCGCAATATTTCGGATTGGAAGAAGCTTAAACGGGCTTATTTGTATGGACTTCAAAGTTTTTCTTGTAGCCACTGGAGGAACAGTAGTAGCCAAATTTGGTCTTCTCAGAATGATAGTGTAATTAAATTCTCTATGTTGGCGGTAGGTGGGTTTATAAAAGAAGAGCTGACAATGTCATGCTTATTTCTGTTTGATTTGAGGTTTCTTACGAGCATTTATAGAAAACTTATCCTTGTCTCTGTCATATATCTTGTTGCTATAATACTCTTGTTATTATTTTTCTGTCATGTTAATATTTTTAGGAAACAACGTAAAATTAAACAATAAACTGTTCTTGCATGCTTATTACTAAGAAATAGGTGCTTGATAACAAGATAGCTTGCGCTAGTTCTGCCGTGAAAATCTTAATTTCTCTTCAAAAATATTTATATTGCATGGCGATCGTGTGGCGATTTCATGTACAGCTAGATCCATCTGATGCAGCTTTTGAAACTATTAAGGTCACCTTGAAAATACCTAATACGCGACAAATCGCCCAATCTGGCAGCCCCGGCGAGGACGAGTTTTTGCGCGGGAATCGTAACGAATCGCTGTAGGATGGATTGATTTTCAGACTTTCTATACCTATTCTATTAGTTTTTCGCGGCTCTTATTGTGATAGTGTTGTGGGATGGTTTTTCGATTCACTGCGTTTTTAGTGAGTTATGTTTTTTTTCTTTCTTCCATGCCGGCCTGGGAGCAAGAGAAAAACATAGAATGTGCCACCTGCATTTCCTCCCGAGCATGCTGTAAAAACCAGCTAAGGGATTCGAGGGTTTCGGTATATTGTGATTTAGGCGATGGGCTGCAACCTGTCACTACAGCAATATACCTATAAAGCTATCTTAAACAACCTTCAAAATTTATCAGACGTGGCGGAACGGCCTTTGTTTGGATCGTTCTGCTCTGCCTACCCCATTAAGGATAAAGGCGTGATTATATGTATGTATGTTGTCGGATTAGCAAAATAATGTGCCGGTTGTGGAGGCAATGTAGTTGAAGTGAGAAATAAAGTACAGATATCCTATATGATTCGACTCGACACTCACGTAAATCTTTATCGAGCATTGGAATGTGGGCACCACACTTGCATTCTAAGAATTCTAGATTAGGTTAGGTTGGAGTTTTGCGCCGGGAAACAAAAATGAGACGGACTTTGTACCTTGCTGTTCTAAATGAGTTCCTGGCAGTGTTTATTGTATAACTGTGGCGGATTTAACATAATAATCTGCTAAACAGGAGCAATGTAGTAGTATTTACAACCTAGTATTAAAATAAAAAGATTCAAAAGGGTTGTTCGTAAATGAAAACTCACATTGATATTTCAAAGGTTGAAGTGTTTATTCAAATTACAGTAATATTTACAGTTATACAGGTGATGCAGAAAGCGTGTACATCTTGATGGTTAATATCGACTTATGAAACTGAACAACTTTCACAATAGTATAGTTGTAATATTATACAACAGATGTCGCTAGCGTCCACTTATGACGAGTAAAGGATGGCTCAATTTGTAGTTTAGTCGGTTAAAGCGTTGGGTTGGTTTTCCAAAGACGCGGGATCAAACCCCTCAGCGTTTGAATTTTTGATTTGTTATTTTGTAATATTTTCCATGCTAGACTGGGAGCGAAAGAAGAACATAGAATGTGCCAGCTGCATTTCCTATCCAGGCATCCACTTTACCATCACACCCAAGGACCCCAGAGACTCAAAAGCCGGCATAGCTTCGTGAAGCACGCTGCTCCAATTAGTAGGAGTGGTCCAGAAGCCCGTTGTAAGCTTTGGCAGGAGAGATACCCTACCGCTTCTCTAAACCCAGTAAAAGAGTTTTTCCCCCAGGGCATAAGCTCCCGTGGATGACTTGGAAGTCCCTGAACAGACTCCGGACCCAAGTCGGTCGCTGTAGGGACAATTTGTGCCGATGGGGATACAGCACGAACAACCAGTGCAAATGTGGTGCCTCCCCTCCCTCAACTCAATGGCACATCTATTGTCTTGCCCCGCGTGCCCTTCATCTTGCACGCAAGAAGACCTGTACAACGCCACTGACGTCGCGGTTCGTTTGGCAGAGTACTGGTCAAAATTAATATAAAAACGCCTAAACGATCGACACGATAAGAAGAAGATTTCCTATCGGGCATGCTATAAAAACCAACTAAGGGATCCGAAGCTTTTAGTATATTCTAATTTAGGCGATGGGCTGACAACCTGTCACAACAGCCATTTACCTACAAATCTATCTTAAATAACCATCAAAACTTTGTTAGAAGTGGCGAAACGAAAAAAAAAACTTACAATTTAGCGCCTTCAATCAGCAATTTGAAATTTGAAAAATTACATCTATCTAAGAAACACTCGGGTGCTTGAGACCAATAATCAGCCGTTTCAGAGATGCGAGGTAATAAAGAAATATCAAAACATACATACATAGGTAGGTACATACAAGATACGCGCGAGAAACATAACCCATCCTTGTCAGTCGGGTAACAAGTAAGCCGATAATTTTTCATTATAAATTTAAAGTTGTTTGGTTTCCTAAGTAAATTGGATCCGTAGGTACAGTCTGTGTACACGAGTAACTTCGTAAATTGTCCATTTCGCAAAATTTGCCTTTTCGCAAAACGACACTTTAAAAAAATTCTAAGTCTTTTCAGTAGCTGCCTATTTGAACTAAATCTACCAAAAAAGGGGCATTTTACGAAAGGGATATTATGAGAAAAGGATATTTTGCGACCAGGGGACATTTTGCAAAAGAGACATTTTGCGAAGTTACGTATATTTGTTTACTATACAAATTGTTAGATTAGAACAGTGGTCAAGGCTTCAGAAACGTTCACCTTCTATGTCCAAACGGCATATTTTGAAATATTTAGGCAACATGTGTTTTCCTGTAGAAAAGCCAGCTGAATCCGATTCTGAACGATGCCCAGCCGATTTTTGGCTCCCTTACTCAAAATTCAAAATGGCGGCCAAAGTGAACCCTAAACATGTCTAAACCGTATTATTCCGCATAACTTGTGGAGTGGGGTGTCCTGGTATGGGTTTGGAGATAGCTGAACTCAATTTTGATAACAGGAAGTCCGTTTGAACTACCCTCCGAAACCATGACAGATAAGCGGGAGGTGTTCGAAGTAATGACGGAGGTGAGAAAAATTTTTGGTTATCACAAAAAAACAAGATGGCGGATCCATAATGACGACCGTAAAGAAAGAGCTCTGATCGGGCTAAAATTTTGCATATGCATTGTCATCGGAGTTACAATTCCATATTTATAGTTTGTTTTACTGTCCCACCATTTTATCTGTCACCCCCAGAAAGGGGAGAATGCGAAATGTCCTGCCCCAGAAAGAGGAGAGTGCGACAAGAAACACTCAAGTCAGTAGAATTTTTTTAGGGACAGAAATGCAGGAAGTGCCTTAGCGTATGCTTTGTAAGTCCCCTGTACGTCCCGTTGTTTCGGTCTGACGCGGTGCTGATGACTGAGTGGTCGGTAGGACCATAGGAGGTGGTGTGAGCGTGTCCCACCATTTTCTCCGGAGCTCCTCCTTAACGGCCGTCATTTTGGATCTGCCATCTTGAATTTTTGTGATAACCAAAAGTTTTTGCTTACCACCCTCTATGTCATTATTTCGAACGCCTCTCGCCTATCTGTCATGGTTTCGGAGATTTTCCACTTTTTATTTTGTATGGCGGTCATCTTGTTTTCCGCCATTTTGTATTTTTTTCTTGTAGTTGTGAAGTGACAAGTGTCCCATGGTGTTTTTAGGCCTGTTCAGTTGTAATGACGTTAATCCGGTTTTTAATATAATCTGTTTTTTTTTTCTTTGTTTATTTCGATATCTTGTACCGAATTCGACCGTTTTTCGATTACGGTAGCTGGGGGGTAATTCCGGTGACGATTTTTAAGTTCCCCAGCCCCGATGTTCTTGGAAACTACTTCTGGAGAAGTGTTTTTTTTGTAATAATCATGTTTGCATCCATTTCCGGTACCCGGACGGACTTCCTGTTATAAAAACTGAGTTCAGCGACCTCCAACACCCAATCCAGGACACCCCACTCGACTAGTTATGCGGAATAATAAGGTTTAGGCACGTTTAGAATCCACTTTGGCCACCATTTTGAATTTTGAGTAAGGCAACCAAAATTCTGCTGAGAAACATTCAGAATCGGATTCAGCAAGCAGGCTTTTCTACCTAGGAAAACACATGTTGCCTAAAGGTCTCAAAATACGTCGTTTAAACCTTCCAAACTTCCTGTGTATATTAAAATACGACTCACCATCAGTCTAGGTAAACTTATCTACTATACCTTCTAGTATATTGCGTCGCGTATCAAAAATAAGAGTTTAGCCTTTTGCATATACAGCATACCGGGTGTAAGGGACAGCTTCTCGCATACTGGTAGGCGTTGCTTAAACTGAACAACTTTAACAGATAAATTCTTCCAGTAAATGGTAAATAAATAAATGGCTTTCCCATGCAAAATAACAATCTTGATCAGAAATTCTGTATGGGAGAGCTAATTTTTAATTCCCTAGAAAATTTATTTGTGAAATTTGTTCAGTTTCGTTTACCGAGCAACCGCTATTAGTTTTCGCAAAACACCTTTTACATCCTGTATAAACAAAGTATATACAGGGTGAACACATATATGTTTTTGAAAATAATTAAATAAATGATTCAACACAATAATTTCTATCAATAAATTTATTTTACGCACGTCATAATTAAAAAAACGCATATGTACATGTTTCCAACAAAATCCGTGATTAAAAAAATACCGGGTGTAAGGGACAGCGTCCCGCAAACTGATAAGGGTCGCTCAGTCAAAAAAGACCAAATATCAGCAGGATATTTTTATAGGAAATAAAAATCAAATAGCTTTTTCATACAAATTATCAGATCGAAATTTTTAATAACCTTGTAATAGTCAAGCAATACAAACATTCTTGTGATCGTTCGTCATTTGACTAGGAAAATGGCATCTCATTATAGGCCTGTCATATCTTAAGGCGTTTTTACATGGAAACGCAGCTGGCTTCAAATAAGTTCACACACCGAAAATATTTACTGTTCTATTTTGAGGAAATTTATATTTGGTAAGTGCTGACTTACAATTTATGATGTTGGTAGTAGCCCTAACAAAATAATTGTATATTTAAACATCAGTACTAGCTAAGAAAGCAAAAATGGTGTAAAGCCGCGACTCCTGCTCTCAAACAAAACACCCCCCCCCCCCCGCGAGGGGCAGAGGGGGGGGGTTCTCAAACATTTCCCTTCCCCCCCCCCTCTCTGCCCCGCGGGGGGATGTTTCGTGTTTTGTTTAATCGCTGGAGACTCAACTTAACATGCGTAAGACATGACAGGCCTATTACAATTTTAGTTGATCTTAAAAATAAATTCATTGCTAGTAACATTTTACTAATATTGCTCACTCAATAATACCGGGTGTAAGGGACAGCGTCCCGCTAACTGATAGGGGTTGTCAATGACACTGAACCACTTCCACTAGGAACTTATTTCAGGAAGTAAAAATAAAATGGTTTTTCCATACAAATTGTCCGATCGAGGCGAACATATTGACTGATCCACACCTATCAGTTTGCGGGACGCTGTCCCTTACACCCGGTATGTATTAATTTACTTAAAATAGAAATATTTTGTCACTTAAATACATTTCCCTAAGACATTAAAAATTAAAATTGATTCGTTAAATATAATAAAAATGTCTTTTTATTAAAAGCAGTCTATAATATTATCACTAAAATAAAAAGTATGGCAACTCTACGCGATGGTTCCTATTCTATAAATGACAAAAGTACAATTTGGGCTATTTCAGAGGAACGCAGAGAATTATGTTAGAAATGATCTTTTTAGAGCACAGTCGTCCCTTTCCACCTAATGACAGTATGAGATTCTCTGTCTTTTTCCAGATCGAAGCGGATTCTCGGAGTTTTAGGTAATTCTTGTTTGCCTTATATTGTTTCTCGCAGAGTTAATTATGATATTTTTGTTTTTTCATAATTTTACGGGGCGTTTGTTGAATGCTTTTCAGTATTCGGAAAGCGCTTAATGCGACTTAAGCTGTTTTAGAATATTTCCTACAGTATTTTGAACTCCGTTTTAGGATGAAGGTTAACAAGATTTCATGTCTTTTTATTCAAAAACACTTTTCAAAATAAATTATACGTGTTGGCAAATTACTTATATTTCATTATGTTATCATATTTAAATACTGAAACTTATTTTAGAAACAAGTTCTCCGATTAAAAAATATAAAACTTTGTTTACCTTTATTCTAAAACTGATTCGGAAATACTATAGCTATTATTTAACTTTGAAACTCTGAAATAGCCCAAATGGACACCCCTTAAGGTACACAAAACCTTCAGGACACTAATACGACTCACATTTCTATACTAATTAACTAATATAGCACACACTAGGATATTTTATAATTGTAATTAAAAAGTAAGTTACAACCAATTTCACCCTCCTTCCAAGATATGTTCACCTCAAATGAAGGCTGGTATAGTATAGTCCGGGCATCTCTTGCCGACATTTCTGTGTTACTTCTGATTTTTTCTTGAATACGGGAAAGAAAAGAAATGGAAAATCTGCAGCTGCCAATGAGGTTTTTTTTTTTGCAAATTGACAATTTATTTTCTTTTTCGATAGGTTTGGTAATAAATAAATAATACCGGGGGAAAAAATGGTGTACATATTTTAGGGCGTGATTATACCCACGAATCTGAACAACTTTCTCCGAGGGACATTGGTCGAAATATGAAAAGAAAATGCCCCCATACAAAATCCCGTACAAACTGACTGACACTGTTTGTATGGAAGGGAAAAGATTTTTTTTTTCGTATTTCGGCCTATGGCCTTAGGGAAAGTTGTTTCGTTTCATGGGTAGAATCATCCCCTAAAATATATCCAGCAATTTTTGTTTACTTCCGGTAGGTAGTTTTTAGAAAAAATCATGTTCTAAATTATAGGTTGTTAAGTTTTTTTTTATTATTGCATTTAGATTTAGTATTAATATGATACTAGTCATAATTCAAAACTATTTTCAAGTCAGTACATAAAATTATTTAATTATTTTAACACTAAACGACAAACAAGTGTAATTCATTCTGATGAAGATTCTCGTATAGGATCGAAACGTCGAGGGCTAACCCCCCTTTCAATACAAACAAGTAAGCCGATCAGATTTCATTATTTAAATATTGATAAAACAATGACTACTCACTTATGTGTTTAACGATTGTGTGTCGAAGATCACACACGGCGGGCGGTGGTGTGTGATTTTCACTCTCCATGAAGAAGACTCTCGTAAAGAGTCGAAACGTTGAGGTCAAACACCTCCGTTAAACAAACAAGTGAGTAGTCGTTAAAATATTTAAATATTAGTCGCACTATTATTACAGAATTAGTATGGAGAATGTACCTTTTAATAACATTAAAGTACCTACAATTAGCTCCTTTTTTTCCATACGTGGAATAAACACTGAGTATTGTAATGATTCGAATCAGTCAGTTCCTTTGGTCTCAGTTTACAATTCAGGCAAGATATTAACATTCATTTAGTTTAAGACGTTCTAACATTCGTTTCACATATATAATCACGCCTCTTTCCCGGAGGGGTAGGCAGAGACCACATCTTTCCACTTGCTACGATCCTTACATACTTCTTTCGCTTCAACCACATTCATTAATCTTTTCATACATGCTCGTCGGTTTAGGGTACTCTTGACCTGACCTTTCTTTAGGACGTCCCCGATTTGATCCAAGTACGTGCGTCGAGGCCTTCCCCTCCCAACATTTCCATCCACACTCGCCATATATATCTGTTTGGTCAACCTGCTTTCACTCATTCTCTCAACATGTCCAAACCATTTAAGCATTCCCTTGTCAATACCTGTCACTATATCTTCTTTCACACCACAACGTTCCCTAATCACACTATTTCGTATCCTGTCACTCAGTTTGACTCCAATCATACTTCTTAACGCTCTCATTTCTACTGCATTTATTCTGCTTTCATGCTTCTTCTGCCATACCCAACTTTCACTCCCATACATCAGTGTTGGAACCAACACCCCTCTATGCACAGCCAGACGGGCCTTATCGGACACCTTCTGACTGCTCATAAAGGCGTGCAACGCTCCATTCACCATGTTACCGGCATTCACTCTTCTTTCAATATCACTATCATTCTTTCCATCTGCTGTAAACATTGATCCTAAATACACAAACTCTTTCACTTGCTCCACTTTTTCATTCCCTATCAAGATATTACACTCTGTCATATTCTCCTTTTCAAAAACCATTGCTTTCGTCTTACTAACATTTACTTTCATTCCTTTCTTGTTCAAAGCTTCATTCATAATATTTACCATCTCCTGCAACTCTTCTGCCGATGATGCAAGTAAGACTTGATCGTCAGCATAGAGCAGACATTTGACGAGTAAATCATTCATTCGTAATCCCCGTTCACTTTCTTTTAAATCTTCCAAGCAACTATCCATGAATAGGTTAAAAAGCCATGGCGACGCTACACATCCCTGTCTAACACCTTTTTCGATGCTAAACAATTCAGTATACGCCCCGTTGATCCTGACACAAGCACTAGAATCCCTGTATAAGGATTTTAGTGCTTGTATCAAAATACTGTTTACCCCATGCATGGATAGTGCTGACCACAATTCATTCCTCACCACTCTATCATAGGCCTTTTCCAAATCCACGAATGCGCAATAGACTTTTTGGTTTTTAGCCAAAAATTTTTCAGCTATGCACCGCAAGGAAAATACCTGATCCGTACATCCCATTCCCTTTCGAAATCCTGCCTGAGCATCCCATACCTTCTCATCAGTTTCTTTCGTCACTCTTTCAATCAATATCTTTGCATACAGTTTGCCGACAACGCTGAGTAGGCTTATACCGCGGTAATTTTTGCAGTCTAGCTGTGACCCTTTTCCCTTATACAGCGGAACTATAACAGCCTTGCACCAATCACTTGGTACTCGGCCGCTTCTCCAACACAAGTTGAAAAGGCAGTACAGCCGACTAGCCACTACGCCTTCGCCAGCCTTCAGCATCTCGACTGATACCCTATCATACCCTGCAGCCTTACCCGACTTCATACTATTCAACGTCACGTATTTGCATTATTCAAAATATCATTAAACGGTAACTTCGCAAAATGCCCCTTGGTCGCAAAATGTACCTTTTCGCAAAATGTCCCTTTCACAGTCTGTTCCATTCTGTCTTTTCAGTAGCTGCCCACTATTTGAAATAAATCTATCAAAAAAGGAACATTTTGCGAAGAGGTACATTATGCAAAAGAGATGTTTTGCGAAAGGGACATTCTGCGAAGTAACGCATTAAACAAAATTACAGTTATCGGCGGTAAATATTGCACATGACCTGTTTTTTCTTCTCACAGCGAATATACTGTTACAATACAAGAATCCTAAAAACTGTATGATATTTAAAAACATCTATTATACTCAAAAACATCTAGGCTGGTAGCTGTGACAGATGCAGTTTCTATACAATTCATTTTTTTTCCTTCGTTTTTACAGAGTAGAAACATATTTTTTCTCATTACATGATAAGATTGAATTATATGTGTTATTACTATTATTATTAACGTTATTACGTTTATTATATCTGTTCCCGTGATTTTCCCTTCTTTCATCCTAATTTGGTTGGCTGTTTTAATTGTTTTAATTTTTAAGTTTACTTTTATGTTCAATTCTTAAAACAATAAAGAATTTAATATAAATTATAAGATAGTTATCTGACAGATTCAATTCCTATACCCATAGAAATATAATCTTACAGTTTTTAATATATGGTCTTTTTTTAATATGTGCAACATTTTCCGCGGTGTACTGTAGATGTTTGGTTTTTCAGAGATATACAAGGTGTAACAGAAATGATGATATAATGCACCCAAATAAAGTATATGGATCTGCACATGAAACTGAACATAACCTTCGAAAAATAACCTTCCATACAAAAGGCATCGGCTGATAGCACGTGGAAAGCCATTTTTTTCTATTTCGTCCTGAGTTCCTTGGGATAAAAGTTGTTCAGTTTCCTGGGTGGATCCACATCTTTCAGGGCGGTAAGGCACAGCGTCCCATAAACTGATAGGGGTTGCTCAGTCAACGACACTTTCATCAGAAAAATCTTTCAGGAAGTGAAAAAAAATGGCTTTACCATACAAATTGTCTGATCGAGGTGGACACTTTGTATGGAAATGCCTTTTTTTCATTTCCTGAAAAATGGTCCTGGTGATAATTTATCAGTTTCGTTGACTATCAGTTAGCGGGACGCTGTCCCTTACACCCGGTATGCTATTCTGTGACACGTTGTTTATCAAGTGGTGTCCCTAGCGCTGTACACACGTACAAATTGAGTACAAACACAAACACAAATCTCACTCTTTCACACTTATCCCGTCCACCGTAAGATGATTGATTACTGACAGTTCATACAAGTTTGATGCAGAAATATTACATTACTTAGAGGCCGAAAAAATAGCAATATATGGTCGAGTAAATTGAGAGCCCGATGGTGTAGTGGATAGGGCCGCTGCCTCCTGAGCGGGAGAGGTCGTGGTTCGAACCCCACCAGTCACCACGTACCAATGTGTTTTTCGGTTTTCGAATTTCATATGTACGTTTATTCGGTGCTTTTTCCGTGCTTCGGAAGGCACGTTAAGCCGTTGGTCCCGGTTAATATCGTTTAATACCGTAGATATTAGTCGTTAAGCCATATCAGAGGCCAGTGCTAAGCATTGGCGGCTTGAAAACTCTGACCTAATCTAGGATTGGGTCTGGTTTCCCTTCTGGGTTGCGGAGGTCAGATGGCAGTCGCTCTGTGTAAAAACCAGTACCCTCGTTCAATCCCCTAGATTAGGTAGCCGACCCCGTGAGATACGGGATAAGGCTAGGGAGATGATGATGATGATGGTCGAGTAAATTTAAACGAGATCATATATTGCTATTTCGCCAGAGAGAAGTATAGTATTTTTTTCTCATTTTGCAGGAAACAATAACAATTCACTTAAAAGTAAACATCATACTTGCGATTCCTCCATTATTTTGACCTTTGACAGGCGCACATTCCATTCATTCATTCCATTTTGAAAATTTAAAAAATAAAATGAGTGGAAAGAAAGTGCGCATGTCAAAGGCGCCATGAAAATTTTAAATGTCAATATTTTATGGAGGAATCGCAAGTTTTTATTTTATTTTTAGGTGTATTGTTATTATTTCTTAGCCGTTAAGCCATTTCAGAGGCCAGTGCTAAGCATTGGCGGCTTGAAAACTCTGACCTAATCTAGGATTGGGTCTGGTTTCCCTTCTGGGTTGCGGAGGTCAGATGGCAGTCGCTCTGTGTAAAAACCAGTACCCTCGTTCAATCCCCTAGATTAGGTAGCCGACCCCGTAAGATACGGGATAAGGCTAGGGAGATGATGATGTTATTATTTCTTCACAAAATGAGAGAAATGTACTATACTTCTCTCAGTCGAAAAAGCAATGTATTGTTTCGTTTACATTGGAAACTTTTGATTCAAAATTTACTCGACCATACATTCCTTTTGTTCGGCTTCTAAAGTAATGTTATGAGCTATCTGTGATCATATTCTGGTGAACGGCTTATTAACTCCTAAATTCCTATAAACAATATTGCGATCAGCTATTTATACAAATAAACTTGTCTTTTCATCACGTCTGGTCTCTTCATGACAGAATTGTTCAGTTTCTGTCAGCGGTTGAGGTTCACAACTCTGAAATTGTAAAAAGATTGTTTAAGACTTTCACGCTTTGTACATATTATAACTGTTTAACACGGGTGTAAAAGCGCATAACATTTATGGGCATTTATAAAACGATAAATCTTACTTTTCGGACAATCAGCCTGCAATGTCCTAACCAAACTAGGAACAATAACACAAAGTGATTGTCTACCGCCGGGATTCGAACCCAGGACCTGGACGTCAAGAGCCCACGGCTCAGACCGCTGGACCACGGAGGCAGTTAAAACATGAAAAGTCCCTAACACACCTCAAAATGGTCTCGCCTTCAAAGAAATATTTTTACATCATAACTGTTTAACTGCCTCCGTGGTCTAGTAGCTAGTGCCATGGACTTCCGATCCGGAGGTCCTGGGTTCGATTCCCAGGGACACAAAATTGATATTTGAGAATTTATCACTTTGTGAATTTTTCCCCAGTTTGGTTAGGAGATTGCAGGCTGAATCACCTGATTGTCCGAAAAGAAAAAGATTTCGTGCTTCGGAGGGCACGTTAAGCCGTCGGTCCCGGTCGCTGTCTTTGATAGTGGTCGTTACTTAAAAAAACCATGTCAGAGGCCTGATAGTTGTGCTATTAGGCGGTTTATAAACTCTGACACCAGGGTTTATCGGGTCGAAGGACTCGATACCCACTCGACAGAAGAAGACTGTTAAACTGCCCAGCAGTGGGACTCATAACGGCTAGATAAGATAAGAAGAACTGTTTAACACATAAAACGATATTTTTTTTCGAGGACATATGCCCATCAATTTTACATCTTCCATGCTGGACTGGGAACGAGAGAAAAACATAGAATGTGCCAGCTGCTTTTCCTTCCGGGCATGCTGTACAAACCAGCTAAGGGATCCGAGGGTTTCAGTATATTGCAATTTAGGCGATGGGCTGTCGACCTATTACTACAGAATTATACCTACAAATCTAAGTTAAATAACCTTCAAAACTTTGTCAGACGTGGCGGAGCGACCTTTGATTGGGTCGTTTACGCTCTGCCTACCCCGTTAGGGATAAAGGCGTGACTATATGTATATGTGCAACATTTTTCGCGGTGAACTGTAGTTGTTTCGTTGTTCAGAGATATACAGGGTGTAACAGAAATGATATAATGCACCCAAAAAAAAGTATTTTGACTTTCCATACTAGTCGCACTATCAGCTGATGCATTTTGTATAGAAGTTCAAACTTTTATTTTCTTATTTTGACTTATGTTCCTTTGGGAAAGTTGTTCAGATTCATATTCTTTCCGGTGCATATACCCTTTCTGTTACGTTGTATGTATGTATGTATTATAGCCACGTGGACACTCACTTACTTCCATGCTGGACTGGGAGAGATAGAAAAACATAGAATGTTCCAGCTGCCCTTCCTCCCGGGCATGCTGTAGAAGACAGCAAAAGGGACTCGAGGGTTACAGTGTAATTGTAATTTAGGCGATGGGCTGATTACAATCTAAAATTACCCTCAATTTTTGTCAGACGCGGCGAAAGCGCCTTTTACGAGGCGTTTAACGCTCTGCCTACCCCGTAAGGGATAAAGGCGTGATTTTATGTATGTATGGACACTCACGCAGGTATTACCGGTTGGCGGCCGCGAGCGCGGCGCCGGCGATGGCGAGCGCCCCGCAGGCGGCGGCGGCGGCGGCGGCGCCCGGGCCCGCGGCCAGCGCCGCCGCGCTGCCGCAGTACGACGCCGACAGGATCGCGCCCAGCGCTATACTCCTGCCACGAGAATACAACACTAATTAAATAAAAATCTATTTCAAAAATGGCGGTACTAATATTACTTACATACACACACACACACACACACACGCACACACACGATCACACTCATAGCCCCCACTAGGATTCCAAAGATACGAGTTAAATTCAAATTTATACGAGTGTAATTCCAGGATCGCGCCCAGCGCTATACTCCTGCCACGAGAAACAACACTAATTACAATTTTTCTATTTCAAAAATGACGGTACTTCTTCTTCTTCTGTCGAGTGGGTATCGAGTCTATCGACCCGATGAACCCTGGTGTCAGAGTTTTTAAACCGCCTAGTAGCACAACATCAGGCCTCTGACATGGTTTGAGTAACGACCACTATCAAAGACAGCGAACGGGACCGACGGCTTAACGTGTCCTCCGAAGCATGAAATATTTTTCATTTAGGACAATCAGGTGATTCAGCCTCCAATGTCCTAACCAAACTGGGGAAAAAATCACAAAGTGATAAATTCTCAAAAATATCAACTTTGTGTTTCCCCCCTGGGAATCGAACCCAGGACCTCCAGATCGGCAGTCCATGACACTAGCCACTAGACCACGGAGGCAGTTAACGGTACCTATATCTATCGCAGAGTTTGCAATAAAATAGGCTTAAAGAAGGACAAAAGTAAGAATAAGATAAAACAAAGGGAGGGGCGCAAAGTGCGAGTTTCTAATGCTTCTTCTTCATTGTGATATAGTTGTATTTTATTTTGTGACACAGATATAATTAAATTTTCTTTGTAATAGACTCGCTTGTGACTTTCTAAAAGTGTTCTTAGGAATCTATTTGGAAATAAATGATTTGATTTGACTTTTACAGCCAGACATGCAAAGAACGTAGTGTGAGTCACACCGCCAGTTACAGCGAACGAAAGATAAACAACAAATAATGAGCTAACCGACACTACACGGAAGATATTCCGGACGTCAGCTTGTACGAGATTAGTATGGCTCTGAAACAGCTTAAAAACAACAAGGCGCCGGGTGATGATGGAGTAACGGCAGAGCTTCTAAAAGCCGGTGGTAAAACGATGTTAAGAGCACTGCAGAAGCTCTTCAACTCTGTCATACTCGAAGGCAAAACGCCACGGGCATGGCACAGAGGCGTGGTGGTGCTGTTTTTCAAAAAGGGCGATAAGTCCTTGCTGAGAAACTACAGACCCATCACGCTTCTGAGCCATATCTACAAGCTGTTCTCAAGAGTCATTACGAACCGTCTCGCACGCAAGCTCGACGATTTCCAGCCTCCCGAACAAGCCGGTTTCCGAAAAGGTTTTAGCACCGTAGACCACATCCATACACTGAGGCAAGTTATACAGAAGACCGAAGAGTATAACCAACCACTCTGCCTCGCGTTTGTGGACTACGAAAAAGCCTTCGATTCGATCGAAACATGGGCCGTACTGCAGTCACTCCAGCGGTGCCAAATCGACTACCGGTACATCGAAGTGCTGAAGTGTTTGTACGAAAACGCCACCATGTCAGTCCGTCTTCAGGACCAGAACTCGAAGCCTATCCAGTTGCAGCGAGGAGTGAGACAGGGAGATGTTATATCTCCAAAACTGTTCACCGCAGCACTGGAAGACGTCTTCAAGCTTCTGGACTGGAAGGATCTTGGCATTAATATCAATGGCGAGAATATGACTCACCTTCGTTTTGCCGATGATATTGTTATTGTGGCTGAAACCCTGGAGGACCTCCGTACAATGCTCGATGACCTCAATAGAGCCTCTCAACAAGTGGGTCTTAAAATGAACATGGAGAAGACGAAGATCATGTCAAACTCCCTTGTTGCACCCACTTCCCTGACGGTTGGAGGCTCTACTCTGGAAGTTGTCGACGAGTATGTCTACCTGGGACAAAAAGTCCAGTTGGGTAGGTCCAACTTTCAGAAGGAGGTCGATCGTCGAATCCAACTCGGCTGGGCAGCGTTCGGGAAGCTACGTAACATCTTCTCATCCAAACATCTACCGCAATGTCTCAAGACAAAAGTCTGGGACCAGTGCGTGTTGCCAGTGATGACCTACGGAACCGAAACGTGGCCACTCACAATGGGCCTCATAAGAAGGCTCAAGGTCACTCAAAGGGCAATGGAAAGGGCTATGCTCGGAGTTTCCCTCCGCGATCGAATACGAAACGAGGAGATCCGGAGGAGAACCAAGGTCACCGACATAGCTCGAAGAGTTGCTCAACTTAAGTGGCAGTGGGCGGGGCACATTGCTCGCAGGACCGACTCCCGCTGGGGTAGGAAAATCCTGGAGTGGCTGCCTTGGCACGGTAGACGCAGCGTAGGCAGGCCTCCCACAAGGTGGACCGACGATCTGGTGAAGGTCGCGGGAAGCTGCTGGATGCAGAAGGCGCTAGACCGATCATCGTGGAGGTCCTTGGGGGAGGCCTATGTCCTGCAGTGGACGTCTATCGGCTGAGACGACGAATGAGCTAACCTGAACAACATGCACTTATCTAGATACACAAACTGCGTCGTAAAAGCAGAAGTCAATTAATTCTTGAACTTTGTATTTTAATTGAGTATTGATCAATGAACAATAACAAAAAAGCGTGAAACTAAACAAACGTAAACGTATTATTTTAGATTTTATTATTTTGGATAACTCTGTTTTAGATACAAATAGTTTTTTTTTCTCTTCCCCTTGCTTAAGTACATTGTTTTTTTAGTAATGAAGGATAAGGGTAAGGGCTGAAAATCAGTGTCAACAGTACTGTCCCCGGCAGCACGTTGACAACTACTGAGTCCCTGCCTTTTGCCATAATTTATGTTTTCTTTTGTCTTTCTTTTTAATGTTTTATGTACTTTATGTTATGGCAATAAACGAATTGTTATTCTTATTCGTATTATACAGGGTGTAAAGTTACCTGTGTTATACAGGGTGTAAACGTTTAGGAGCATTTCCTTGAGAGGCCAGTTGGCCGAGTGATGACAGATAGGAAAAGAGTAATCACCCGCCTGGTCGGGTGTTGTGACCACGTGACCAGGGGACCGGAGTCCGACTGGATTACTTCGGAAGTTGTATATATGCAGATCGCCGAGCAAACTGCGATTCCGCGTTTTAGGACTGTTGTATCTTGATGTAGCGCCATCTATGTGCGCTACATACCTGTGTTATACAGGGTGTAACGTACCTGTGTTATACAGGGTGTAACGTACCTGTGTTATACAGGGTGTAACGTACCTGTGTTATACAGGGTGTAACGTACCTGTGTTATACAGGGTGTAACGTACCTGTGTTATACAGGGTGTAACGTACCTGTGTTATACAGGGTGTAACGTACCTGTGTTGCGCGGGGTAAGTGTGCAGCACGCCGCTCACCACGTTGAAGAACACCAGCATGGCGAGGCCCCTGTATAGCGCCTCCACCACGTACAAGGACGTCTCGTCGTGCGCGTACACGATGCCCGGAGTCAGCAGCACGCTCGCACCGCACACTAATACTGAAAACAAATAACATTTTTATTTTACATACACTCACAGACACACACACACAAACACACACACACACACACACACACATATACAAAATCACCTTTACAGTATGTTTACAGCCTGTATAACACAAGCGTTTTTTTCCTAATGGGGTAAACGACCTAAACAATAGTTATTTGTTCGACTAGAGAGCAAACTTCGATTTTACTGCGAGTGCTGATTTTGAATCCTGAGGTAGCGAAGGATACTAAAATTGAATCACGAGCGATGCGTGTGATTCAAAAATAGTATCCTGAGCTCAACAAAGGATTCAAAGCACGATATGTAAATGAATTTGCTCTCGTGTGACACATACAACTTTTTCCACTTCCAGTAAGAAAATTTTGTTTTTTTTTTAAGTTGCGTTTCGGAATTGCAACAACACCTAAAAAAAAATATTATTCTAATATTCACAGTAAATGTTATTTATTTTATAGTTTTTAGTATAATATGTATATAGTATAGTATGTAGTATTACAGACAACATCATAATCTATTTTTTAAATATAACAATAAGTAAAACGTAACAAAAAAGTCGTCACAAAATTTTAATTGCCTCACTTACGCACTCTCACTAGCGTAGGTCACACGCATATGCCATGTAGTTCATTACACATAACAATAGATGTCGCTGTATAAATAGTCGCAAATTATTAGACAGCGGTGGTGAGATTTCAGCTGATTAGGATATAAGGTGTGCATGAATTCAACATTTGTAACTCTAAAAGAAATCTCAAATACTCAGGATAACATGATCATCAAATTAAATATAAAATTAAAAAAAATAATTATTAAAAAATAAATAAATTATTTAGATTAAATAATCAGGATACAATGCAATAAAGTATCTCGTATTGTATTGTATTGTAAGAAAAGTGTAATAAAATTATGACCAAATGCGAAAGTGTTGTACTGCGCTCAGGATCAGTTTCATGGCTTTTATTCAAGAGATAAGCTGTACCTGTTGTGCTATTATGTTTTTATTGTATGATCATTCATACATACATACATATAATCACGCTCTTATCCCTAATGGGGTAGGCAGAGCGTAAACGACTGAAACAAAGGTCGTTCCGCCACGGCTGATAAAGTTTTGAGGGTTATTTAAGACAGATTTGTATGTATATTGCTGTAGTGACAGCTTGTCAGTCCATCGCCTAAATTGCAATATACTGAAACCCTCGGATCCCTTAGCTGCTTTTTACAGCATGCCCGGGAGGAAAAGCAGCTGGCACATTCTGTTTTTTTCTCACTCACAATCCAGCATTGTATGATCACGTGTACACTAAACTGCTAAATAAATGAAATGTCAACTCACACATGGGCCGCAGTCTCTGCGGCAACAACGCCAAAATGGCCGCCACAAGCATCGCATATGACACGTATTTCTGCAATACAAATATAGCTTATTTAATTTCATGGTATAGTTTTAAGTCATAAATAAATCTTTTTATTTACAAAATATACGAAATATTTACATACATACATATATTCACGCCTATATCCCTAATGCTAAGGCAGAGCGTAAACAACCTAAGCAAAGGTTGTTCTGCCACGTCTGACAAAATTTTGAGGGATAGATTTGTAGGTATATTGCAGTAGTGACAGGTTGTCAGCCCATCGCCTAAATTGCAATATACTAAAACCCTCGGATCCCTTTGGTTTTTACAGCATGCCCGGGAGGAAATGCAGCTGGCACATTCTATGTTTTTCTCTTGCTTCCCAGTCCACAATAGAAGAAAATATTTACAAAATGAACTTACATCTAATCAAAGGTAATAGTTGTTCAGTGTCGTTGACTGAGCAACCCCTATCAGTTTGCGGGAGACGCTGTACCTTACACCCGCGTGCTGGTTACCTGCTCGCTAGCCCTGGGCTGCAGCCTCTCGGAGAGGTCGGCCCGCGGGGCGCACGCTGCCCGCAGCCCCCGCAGCACGGTCCCGTTGAGGACACACCACGCGTCCCTTACACCCGCGTGCTGGTTACCTGCTCGCTAGCCCTGGGCTGCAGCCTCTCGGAGAGGTCGGCCCGCGGGGCGCACGCTGCCCGCAGCCCCCGCAGCACGGTCCCGTTGAGGACACACCACGCGTCCCTTACACCCGCGTGCTGGTTACCTGCTCGCTAGCCCTGGGCTGCAGCCTCTCGGAGAGGTCGGCCCGCGGGGCGCACGCTGCCCGCAGCCCCCGCAGCACGGTCCCGTTGAGGACACACCACGCGTCCCTTACACCCGCGTGCTGGTTACCTGCTCGCTAGCCCTGGGCTGCAGCCTCTCGGAGAGGTCGGCCCGCGGGGCGCACGCTGCCCGCAGCCCCCGCAGCACGGTCCCGTTGAGGACACACCACGCGTCCCTTACACCCGCGTGCTGGTTACCTGCTCGCTAGCCCTGGGCTGCAGCCTCTTGGAGAGGTCGGCCCGCGGGGCGCACGCTGCCCGCAGCCCCCGCAGCACGGTCCCGTTGAGGACACACCACGCGTCCCTTACACCCGCGTGCTGGTTACCTGCTCGCTAGCCCTGGGCTGCAGCCTCTCGGAGAGGTCGGCCCGCGGGGCGCACGCTGCCCGCAGCCCCCGCAGCACGGTCCCGTTGAGGACACACCACGCGTCCCTTACACCCGCGTGCTGGTTACCTGCTCGCTAGCCCTGGGCTGCAGCCTCTCGGAGAGGTCGGCCCGCGGGGCGCACGCTGCCCGCAGCCCCCGCAGCACGGTCCCGTTGAGGACACACCACGCGTCCCTTACACCCGCGTGCTGGTTACCTGCTCGCTAGCCCTGGGCTGCAGCCTCTCGGAGAGGTCGGCCCGCGGGGCGCACGCTGCCCGCAGCCCCCGCAGCACGGTCCCGTTGAGGACACACCACGCGTCCCTTACACCCGCGTGCTGGTTACCTGCTCGCTAGCCCTGGGCTGCAGCCTCTCGGAGAGGTCGGCCCGCGGGGCGCACGCTGCCCGCAGCCCCCGCAGCACGGTCCCGTTGAGGACACACCACGCGTCCCTTACACCCGCGTGCTGGTTACCTTTTTTTTTTTTTTAAATATATATAGGCGAGCATTTGTCCGCCATCTCACTTGGTGGAAAGTGACGATGCGGACTATGTTGAAGCATACTCACCTATGTAGTGCCTATTCACTCTCGCCTTGAAAAGGCCCAGGTTATATTGTTCCGGAAACAGATCCGCCGGCAGGGAGTTCCACTCCTTAGCCGTTCGCATTAAGAATGTGGAAGCGAACCGCTTCGTGCGAATTTGTGGTATATCCACGACATAAGGGTGGAACCCCTGTCCACGCCTCGTGCTCCGGAGATGGAAAGGGGAGGGGGGTACAAGGTCATGAAGTGCTAACGCGCACTCCCCGAAATGTATCCTGTAAAATACCGACATGCACGCCACTCTGCGACGGTGCTCAAGGTTCTGTAGTTTTGCCTCAACCAGTGCTGAGTCTCCAATGAGCTTCTTAGCACGTTTCTCGATTGAGTCTAAGGCAGCCAGCTGGTATTTAGCTGAACCGTCCCAAAGGTGGCAGCAGTACTCCATACACGATCGGACTTGAGCTGTGTACAACTGCAATAGCTGTCCCGGTGTGAAGTATCGCCTCACCTTCGAGAGGATACCAAGTTTTTTGGCAGCTGTTGTGGCCAGAGACTCAATGTAACGTCCAAAGTTCAAGTCGGACGTAAAGCTCATACCAAGAAGCTCAAGATGGTCAGAAATCGGTACGGATACATCCCGGAAAGTTGGAGCCAGGTTAAAAGGACTCCGTTTTGTCGAGAATAGACACGCCTGGGTTTTGGATGCGTTGAACTTGACGAGATTGGCATCGCCCCACTCGGATATCACCCTTAGCGATGAGTTCAGACGATCCACTATGGACTCCCGACAAGACTGGATCGTTTCACTGTTGGCCCTTGCACTGGACAGATATCTGTCAACAACCGTGCTGTCATCAGCGTACCCAAAGGTATCGGGTGTCAACATGTCGTTGATATGCAGCAGGAATAAGGTTGCAGACAGGACAGAACCTTGAGGAACTCCGGCATCAATAAAATGCATGCGCACGTTTCTGTTTTCCTGTACCGCCACGAGCTCACATCACTCCATTTCTGAACAAATCAAGAATCCTGAAAATGAAGCAAAGGCAAAACTTTTATATTGCTAGCTTAATGTTCGATATTGTTAAAACTCATAATCCGATATATTTGTATAATAAACTTACCTGGCGACACTTAACGAACCGCAACCCCGCAAGAACCTGCACTGCACCACTTGCAACTCGCAAACATAAAACGGCTGCTTTCCGTGGTAGTTTTACGCATGCTTTTAGTAAATGTTGGAATGATATTCCACCTCCAATACGGAACATATCCAGTAAATACACGTTTAAAGTTCATTTTAAGGCGTACTTACTGGAAAATCAACAACTTGCGTAAAACTACCTCCACAATTTTTATTATTTTATTTTTTTATTTTTTCTTCTAATATTTATTTTATGATCTTGCACGTTTTTTTATGTTTGTCTTTTTGTTAATATTTTAAATTTTACCTTTTGAAAAATATTTATTATCTGTTGTAATTACTAATTTGTTAAAAAACTGTACATATTCTACCAATATATAAAGCACGCCATCTGTAAACTGGTGTTGGCTGAAAAACAGCGTTGCAATGAGCTTTATGGTTTATTGCAACATTATGCTGAGCCAAAACCATTTCTTAGATAGTAAGTAACTGTTAAGTTTTGTATTGTTTTTATGTAATTAATTATGGTTTGTTTTTATTATTATTTCATTGTTTTGTCTGCCTGTTTTCTTTGTTTGTATTTTGTTTGCTTATTTTCTAAGAATAAATATATTTCTATTCTATTCTATTCTTAATACCCTGTTGTCCGGAGGAGCAGCCTTCTAAGACCACTTGTATGGATCGTTCACTCAAGAAGTCCGAAATCCAGTTGCAAAGGCCAGCAGGTAACCCGTAGGCGGGAAGCTTGCCAGTAAGGCTAGCGTGCCAGACCCTGTCAAAGGCCTTGGAGATATCCAGAGACACGGCAAGTGCTTCACCATGTCTCTCGATAGCCTCGCTCCACCTGCTCGCTAGCCCTGGGCTGCAGCCTCTCGGAGAGGTCGGCCCGCGGGGCGCACGCTGCCTGCAGCCCCCGCAGCACGGTCCCGTTGAGGACACACCACGCGTCCCTTACACCCGCGTGCTGGTTACCTGCTCGCTAGCCCTGGGCTGCAGCCTCTCGGAGAGGTCGGCCCGCGGGGCGCACGCTGCCCGCAGCCCCCGCAGCACGGTCCCGTTGAGGACACACCACGCGTCCCTTACACCCGCGTGCTGGTTACCTGCTCGCTAGCCCTGGGCTGCAGCCTCTCGGAGAGGTCGGCCCGCGGGGCGCACGCTGCCCGCAGCCCCCGCAGCACGGTCCCGTTGAGGACACACCACGCGTCCCTTACACCCGCGTGCTGGTTACCTGCTCGCTAGCCCTGGGCTGCAGCCTCTCGGAGAGGTCGGCCCGCGGGGCGCACGCTGCCCGCAGCCCCCGCAGCACGGTCCCGTTGAGGACACACCACGCGTCCCTTACACCCGCGTGCTGGTTACCTGCTCGCTAGCCCTGGGCTGCAGCCTCTCGGAGAGGTCGGCCCGCGGGGCGCACGCTGCCCGCAGCCCTCGCAGCACGGTCCCGTTGAGGACACACCACGCGTCCCTTACACCCGCGTGCTGGTTACCTGCTCGCTAGCCCTGGGCTGCAGCCTCTCGGAGAGGTCGGCCCGCGGGGCGCACGCTGCCCGCAGCCCTCGCAGCACGGTCCCGTTGAGGACACACCACGCGTCCCTTACACCCGCGTGCTGGTTACCTGCTCGCTAGCCCTGGGCTGCAGCCTCTCGGAGAGGTCGGCCCGCGGGGCGCACGCTGCCCGCAGCCCCCGCAGCACGGTCCCGTTGAGGACACACCACGCGTCCCTTACACCCGCGTGCTGGTTACCTGCTCGCTAGCCCTGGGCTGCAGCCTCTCGGAGAGGTCGGCCCGCGGGGCGCACGCTGCCCGCAGCCCTCGCAGCACGGTCCCGTTGAGGACACACCACGCGTCCAGCTCTCGGCCCACTTCTAGATCCGTGTCTATTATACTAGAAATAAACATTAAATATCATACATATAGTCACGCCTTTATCCCTAATATGGTAGGCAGAGCGTAAAATACCTCCCTTTCGCCACGTCTGACAATAATTGAGGACACTTTCAGATTGTAATGTTTAAGCACGACTGTTTAAGAGCGTAAACGACCTAAATAAAGGTCGTTCAGCACATTTGACAAAGTTTTGAGGGTTATTTAAGATATATTCGTATTAACAGGTTGTCAGCCCATCGCCTACATTGCAATATACTGAAACCCTCGGATCCCATAGATGGCTTTCACAGCACGCCCGGGAGAAAATGCAGCTGGTACATCCTATCCTCCATCCTCGTCGTTAAGCCATGTCAGAGGCCAGTGCTAAGCATTGGCGGCTTGAAAACTCTGACCTAATCTAGGATTGGGTCTGGTTTCCCTTCTGGGTTGCGGAGGTCAGATGGCAGTCGCTCTGTGTAAAAACCAGTACCCTCGTTCAATCACCTAGATCAGGTAGCCGACCGAGATGATGGGGAGATGAAATGAATGTTCACTCACGTGGTGTTGACAAACAGGCATCCCTCGAAGTTGGTGAACGAGGTCTGTATGTTGGAGAAGGCGACGTCCACGAATGAGCAGTTGCGGAACGTCACGTGCGATATCAACATGTCCCTGCAACAACACAGGGTATTTAACTGCTTCCGTGGTCTGGTGGTACGATCCGGAGATCCTGGGTTCGATTCCCAGAGGGGAAATACAAAATTGTTTTGTTGACAATTTATCGCTTTGTGTGGTTTTCCCCAGTGACGGACTTATTATAATTATTAATTTCTTATCTTATCTAGCCTACATATGATCCCACTGCTGGGCAAAGGCCTAATTATTAATATATTTTATAAATATTTATATTTGTTAAATCTTGTTTACACTGAATCAAGGTAATTGTATATTTATGGGCCCTAGTTGCCTGAGATAAACGTTAAAAAAATACACATTTTAAAACACTAAACACGCAAACAATAATAAGGCTCCATTTCTTGTGCAATACAGATCACGGCCTTCAATAAAAAAAATATATTAAGTTTTCAAGTATGTAACATAAGTCTACTTACTGTATGTTGAGTTTTGTATTGTTTCATGAATAAACGTTTTTCTACTCTATTCTGATTTCTCACCTAAACACCATTTGGTCATTTCGAGTTTCCGCGCATGCCGTTTGGTTTACGGAATGCGGGCACGACATCAAAAAAAATTCTGTCTATAGTATTTCCAATTCGGTTAACGTAACAGTAACTTTACTAATAAATGTTTGCAAATGAGTAAAGTTACTAAAACAACTGTTTCATTGTGTTGTTTAATCTAATAGCTAATACTTATTTTAGAAACAAGATCTTCTATTAAAAGACATGAAACTTTGTTTACCTTTTTTTCTAAAACGGAGTTGGAAATCCTATATCTCCATAGACTAAATACCGCCGCAGTTTGAATAAGCATGCCTAAACTCACCGGAAAGTGCAGTGGTGGAAGCTGACGTTGTAATACTGCACGTTCTCCAGCGTGTGGTTGTGCTGCAGCCCGCTCAGTGTTTCGTTGTGCACGGTGCGCGCGCGCGCCGCGTACAGGTCCATGGCCGCGCGCGTCACCGTGCCCGGCACGAACACAGACAGATACACCTGACAACCACACGAGGGGATAAAAATATACGCAGTTTTCTTACATACATATAATCACGCCTTTATCCCTAATGGGGTAGGCAGAGCGTAAACGGCCTAAGGGATCCGAGGATTTCAGTATATTGCATTTTAGGCGATGGGCTGACAACCTGTCACTACAGCAATATACCTGAAAATCGATTTTGAATAACTCTCAAAACTTTGTCAGACGTGGTGGAACGACCTTTGTTTAGGTCGTTTACGCTCTGCCAACCCCATTAGGGATAAGGGCGTGACTATATGTATGTATGAATGATCATACAATAAAAAAACAATAGTACAACAGGTACAGCTTATCTCTTGAATAAAAGCCATGAAACTGATCCTGAGCGCAGTACAACACTTTCGCTTTTGGTTATACGTTTATTACACTTTTCTTCCTGAGTATTTGAGAGTTATTTTAGAGTTACAATGTCAAATTCATGCACACCTGACATCCTAATCAGATGAAATCTCACCACCGCTGTCTAATAATTTGCGACTATCTATACAGCGACATCTATTGTAATGTGTTATGAACTACATGGCATATGCGTCTTGTACATCTCTAAAAAGTAAATCTCTGGCTGACCTACGGTAGTGAGAGTGTAGTATATATATAGAGCATACCATATCTATATTCGTATACCGGGTGTAAGGGACAGCGTCCCGCAAACTGATAGGGGTTGCTCAGTCAACGGAACTTAACTATCAGCTGGATTTTTTTCAGAAAGTGAAACAAAAGTTTTAGTTTTCCATACAATTTCTTCCATGCCGGCCTGGGAGCAAGAGAAAAATATAGAATGTGCCAGCTGCATTTCCTCCCGAACATGCTGTAAAAACCAGCTAAGGGATCCGAGGGTTTCGGTATATTGTGATTTAGGCGATGGGCTGACAACCTGTCACTACAGCAATGTACCTACAAGTCTATCTTAAATAACCCTCAAAACTTTGTCAGACGTGGCGGAGTGACCTTTGATTAGGTCGTTTGCTCTCTGCCTACCCCATTAGGGATAAAGGCGTGATTTTATGTATGTATGTACAAATTGTCTGATCGACCCCTATGAGCTCGCGGGGCGCTGTCCCTTACACCCGATGAGGATATACCTGTATAGCCATGGTGCTCAGCAGTATGCCGGCCGTGCACAGCGTGGCGCGCCGGTACTGAGCGGAGAACAGTTGGAACACCGACACCCACAGCTGGAATAAACAAAAAAACTGTTTATAAAACACAAAAAAGAAAAATAAAAGAGAGCAAAAGAGCATTACCTTTCACTTTCCGTATAGTATTAGTATGTATATAGCCATGAAAAATCTTGTCTCAGACACTGACTACATCGTCTGTCAAAGACGTATGATGATTATTATTATATATATTCATGTATATATTATTATTATGAGTTAACATACATAACTTATAATTTGCTGGTATTATTTTAATATTATGCTTTATTTGTGCACGCCCAATTTGCCTATCAATTTAAGTCTCACTTCCGTAGGTCAGCTGGAAAAAAAATCTTAGTAGAAAATAGCTGTACCTGTTGTGTCGTTATTCCTCGTGTATTGTCTTTCTCATGCTACTTGTGTACAATAAACAGTAAATAAATAATAAATGGGATTTTTTGGACCATTGTGATAAATGGTCCAAATAATAAATAAATACATATCATCACGCCTTTATCCCTAATGGGGTAGGCAGAGCGTAAACGACTTAAACAAAGGTCGTTCCGCCACGACTGCCAAGGATTTGAGGGTTATTTATGATGCCCGATGATGGCTTTTACAGCATGCCCGGGAGGAAATGCAGCTGGCATATACTATGTTTTTCTCTCGCTCCCAGTCCAGCACGGAAGAATAAGAATAAAATATGTCTTAATTGCAAAATTACTCTATCTCATAATGTTATGATAAATAACTACCAATCTCACCATCATCAGGCTGTTATTGTGGTTGTGGTGGTGTCGCTTCCCAGGCAAGGTGAGCTCGCCGAGGTGGTAAGAAGGGGCTCATACGGAGTAGGCTACTCAACTCATTCACTACTCGTATCAAACTACCAATCTCACCATCATCAGGCTGTTATTGTGGTTGTGGTGGTGTCGCTTCCCAGGCAAGGTGAGCTCGCCGAGGTGGTAAGAAGGGGCTCATACGGAGTAGGCTACTCAACTCATTCACTACTCGTATCAAACTACCAATCTCACCATCATCAGGCTGTTATTGTGGTTGTGGTGGTGTCGCTTCCCAGGCAAGGTGAGCTCGCCGAGGTGGTAAGAAGGGGCTCATACGGAGTAGGCTACTCAACTCATTCACTACTCGTATCAAACTACCAATCTCACCATCATCAGGCTGTTATTGTGGTTGTGGTGGTGTCGCTTCCCAGGCAAGGTGAGCTCGCCGAGGTGGTAAGAAGGGGCTCATACGGAGTAGGCTACTCAACTCATTCACTACTCGTATCAAACTACCAATCTCACCATCATCAGGCTGTTATTGTGGTTGTGGTGGTGTCGCTTCCCAGGCAAGGTGAGCTCGCCGAGGTGGTAAGAAGGGGCTCATACGGAGTAGGCTACTCAACTCATTCACTACTCGTATCTAACTACCAATCTCACCATCATCAGGCTGTTATTGTGGTTGTGGTGGTGTCGCGTCCCAGGCAAGGTGAGCTCGCCGAGGTGGTAAGAAGGGGCTCATACGGAGTAGGCTACTCAACTCATTCACTACTCGTATCAAACTACCAATCTCACCATCATCAGGCTGTTATTGTGGTTGTGGTGGTGTCGCTTCCCAGGCAAGGTGAGCTCGCCGAGGTGGTAAGAAGGTGCTCATACGGAGTAGGCTACTCAACTCATTCACTACTCGTATCAAACTACCAATCTCACCATCATCAGGCTGTTATTGTGGTTGTGGTGGTGTCGATTCCCAGGCAAGGTGAGCTCGCCGAGGTGGTAAGAAGGTGCTCATACGGAGTAGGCTACTCAACTCATTCACTACTCGTATCAAACTACCAATCTCACCATCATCAGGCTGTTATTGTGGTTGTGGTGGTGTCGCTTCCCAGGCAAGGTGAGCTCGCCGAGGTGGTAAGAAGGTGCTCATACGGAGTAGGCTACTCAACTCATTCACTACTCGTATCAAACTACCAATCTCACCATCATCAGGCTGTTATTGTGGTTGTGGTGGTGTCGCTTCCCAGGCAAGGTGAGCTCGCCGAGGTGGTAAGAAGGGGCTCATACGGAGTAGGCTACTCAACTCATTCACTACTCGTATCAAACTACCAATCTCACCATCATCAGGCTGTTATTGTGGTTGTGGTGGTGTCGCTTCCCAGGCAAGGTGAGCTCGCCGAGGTGGTAAGAAGGGGCTCATACGGAGTAGGCTACTCAACTCATTCACTACTCGTATCAAACTACCAATCTCACCATCATCAGGCTGTTATTGTGGTTGTGGTGGTGTCGCTTCCCAGGCAAGGTGAGCTCGCCGAGGTGGTAAGAAGGGGCTCATACGGAGTAGGCTACTCAACTCATTCACTACTCGTATCAAACTACCAATCTCACCATCATCAGGCTGTTATTGTGGTTGTGGTGGTGTCGCTTCCCAGGCAAGGTGAGCTCGCCGAGGTGGTAAGAAGGTGCTCATACGGAGTAGGCTACTCAACTCATTCACTACTCGTATCAAACTACCAATCTCACCATCATCAGGCTGTTATTGTGGTTGTGGTGGTGTCGCTTCCCAGGCAAGGTGAGCTCGCCGAGGTGGTAAGAAGGGGCTCATACGGAGTAGGCTACTCAACTCATTCACTACTCGTATCAAACTACCAATCTCACCATCATCAGGCTGTTATTGTGGTTGTGGTGGTGTCGCTTCCCAGGCAAGGTGAGCTCGCCGAGGTAAGAAGGGGCTCATACGGAGTAGGCTACTCAACTCATTCACTACTCGTATCAAACTACCAATCTCACCATCATCAGGCTGTTATTGTGGTTGTGGTGGTGTCGCTTCCCAGGCAAGGTGAGCTCGCCGAGGTGGTAAGAAGGTGCTCATACGGAGTAGGCTACTCAACTCATTCACTACTCGTATCAAACTACTAATCTCACCATCATCAGGCTGTTATTGTGGTTGTGGTGGTGTCGCTTCCCAGGCAAGGTGAGCTCGCCGAGGTGGTAAGAAGGGGCTCATACGGAGTAGGCTACTCAACTCATTCACTACTCGTATCAAACTACTAATCTCACCATCATCAGGCTGTTATTGTGGTTGTGGTGGTGTCGCTTCCCAGGCAAGGTGAGCTCGCCGAGGTGGTAAGAAGGGGCTCATACGGAGTAGGCTACTCAACTCATTCACTACTCGTATCAAACTACCAATCTCACCATCATCAGGCTGTTATTGTGGTTGTGGTGGTGTCGCTTCCCAGGCAAGGTGAGCTCGCCGAGGTGGTAAGAAGGGGCTCATACGGAGTAGGCTACTCAACTCATTCACTACTCGTATCAAACTACTAATCTCACCATCATCAGGCTGTTATTGTGGTTGTGGTGGTGTCGCTTCCCAGGCAAGGTGAGCTCGCCGAGGTGGTAAGAAGGGGCTCATACGGAGTAGGCTACTCAACTCATTCACTACCCGTATCAAACTACCAATCTCACCATCATCAGGCTGTTATTGTGGTTGTGGTGGTGTCGCTTCCCAGGCAAGGTGAGCTCGCCGAGGTGGTAAGAAGGGGCTCATACGGAGTAGGCTACTCAACTCATTCACTACTCGTATCAAACTACTAATCTCACCATCATCAGGCTGTTATTGTGGTTGTGGTGGTGTCGCTTCCCAGGCAAGGTGAGCTCGCCGAGGTGGTAAGAAGGGGCTCATACGGTGTAGGCTACTCAACTCATTCACTACTCGTATCAAACTACCAATCTCACCATCATCAGGCTGTTATTGTGGTTGTGGTGGTGTCGCTTCCCAGGCAAGGTGAGCTCGCCGAGGTGGTAAGAAGGGGCTCATACGGAGTAGGCTACTCAACTCATTCACTACTCGTATCAAACTACCAATCTCACCATCATCAGGCTGTTATTGTGGTTGTGGTGGTGTCGCTTCCCAGGCAAGGTGAGCTCGCCGAGGTGGTAAGAAGGGGCTCATACGGAGTAGGCTACTCAACTCATTCACTACCCGTATCAAACTACCAATCTCACCATCATCAGGCTGTTATTGTGGTTGTGGTGGTGTCGCTTCCCAGGCAAGGTGAGCTCGCCGAGGTGGTAAGAAGGGGCTCATACGGAGTAGGCTACTCAACTCATTCACTACTCGTATCAAACTACCAATCTCACCATCATCAGGCTGTTATTGTGGTTGTGGTGGTGTCGCTTCCCAGGCAAGGTGAGCTCGCCGAGGTGGTAAGAAGGGGCTCATACGGAGTAGGCTACTCAACTCATTCACTACTCGTATCAAACTACCAATCTCACCATCATCAGGCTGTTATTGTGGTTGTGGTGGTGTCGCTTCCCAGGCAAGGTGAGCTCGCCGAGGTGGTAAGAAGGGGCTCATACGGAGTAGGCTACTCAACTCATTCACTACCCGTATCAAACTACCAATCTCACCATCATCAGGCTGTTATTGTGGTTGTGGTGGTGTCGCTTCCCAGGCAAGGTGAGCTCGCCGAGGTGG
This sequence comes from Scrobipalpa costella, assembly GCA_949820665.1. Taxonomy (NCBI): domain Eukaryota; kingdom Metazoa; phylum Arthropoda; class Insecta; order Lepidoptera; family Gelechiidae; genus Scrobipalpa; species Scrobipalpa costella. The sequence goes on along the minus strand of OX463321.1, from coordinate 10,019,205 downwards.
TAAGAAGGGGCTCATACGGAGTAGGCTACTCAACTCATTCACTACTCGTATCAAACTACCAATCTCACCATCATCAGGCTGTTATTGTGGTTGTGGTGGTGTCGCTTCCCAGGCAAGGTGAGCTCGCCGAGGTGGTAAGAAGGGGCTCATACGGAGTAGGCTACTCAACTCATTCACTACTCGTATCAAACTACCAATCTCACCATCATCAGGCTGTTATTGTGGTTGTGGTGGTGTCGCTTCCCAGGCAAGGTGAGCTCGCCGAGGTGGTAAGAAGGGGCTCATACGGAGTAGGCTACTCAACTCATTCACTACTCGTATCAAACTACCAATCTCACCATCATCAGGCTGTTATTGTGGTTGTGGTGGTGTCGCTTCCCAGGCAAGGTGAGCTCGCCGAGGTGGTAAGAAGGGGCTCATACGGAGTAGGCTACTCAACTCATTCACTACTCGTATCAAACTACCAATCTCACCATCATCAGGCTGTTATAGTGGTTGTGGTGGTGTCGCTTCCCAGGCAAGGTGAGCTCGCCGAGGTGGTAAGAAGGGGCTCATACGGAGTAGGCTACTCAACTCATTCACTACTCGTATCAAACTACCAATCTCACCATCATCAGGCTGTTATTGTGGTTGTGGTGGTGTCGCTTCCCAGGCAAGGTGAGCTCGCCGAGGTGGTAAGAAGGGGCTCATACGGAGTAGGCTACTCAACTCATTCACTACTCGTATCAAACTACCAATCTCACCATCATCAGGCTGTTATTGTGGTTGTGGTGGTGTCGCTTCCCAGGCAAGGTGAGCTCGCCGAGGTGGTAAGAAGGGGCTCATACGGAGTAGGCTACTCAACTCATTCACTACTCGTATCTAACAACCAATCTCACCATCATCAGGCTGTTATTGTGGTTGTGGTGGTGTCGCTTCCCAGGCAAGGTGAGCTCGCCGAGGTGGTAAGAAGGTGCTCATACGGAGTAGGCTACTCAACTCATTCACTACTCGTATCTAACTACCAATCTCACCATCATCAGGCTGTTATTGTGGTTGTGGTGGTGTCGCTTCCCAGGCAAGGTGAGCTCGCCGAGGTGGTAAGAAGGGGCTCATACGGAGTAGGCTACTCAACTCATTCACTACTCGTATCAAACTACCAATCTCACCATCATCAGGCTGTTATTGTGGTTGTGGTGGTGTCGCTTCCCAGGCAAGGTGAGCTCGCCGAGGTGGTAAGAAGGGGCTCATACGGAGTAGGCTACTCAACTCATTCACTACTCGTATCAAACTACCAATCTCACCATCATCAGGCTGTTATAGTGGTTGTGGTGGTGTCGCTTCCCAGGCAAGGTGAGCTCGCCGAGGTGGTAAGAAGGGGCTCATACGGAGTAGGCTACTCAACTCATTCACTACTCGTATCAAACTACCAATCTCACCATCATCAGGCTGTTATTGTGGTTGTGGTGGTGTCGCTTCCCAGGCAAGGTGAGCTCGCCGAGGTGGTAAGAAGGGGCTCATACGGAGTAGGCTACTCAACTCATTCACTACTCGTATCTAACTACCAATCTCACCATCATCAGGCTGTTATTGTGGTTGTGGTGGTGTCGCTTCCCAGGCAAGGTGAGCTCGCCGAGGTGGTAAGAAGGTGCTCATACGGAGTAGGCTACTCAACTCATTCACTACTCGTATCTAACTACCAATCTCACCATCATCAGGCTGTTATTGTGGTTGTGGTGGTGTCGCTTCCCAGGCAAGGTGAGCTCGCCGAGGTGGTAAGAAGGGGCTCATACGGAGTAGGCTACTCAACTCATTCACTACTCGTATCAAACTACCAATCTCACCATCATCAGGCTGTTATTGTGGTTGTGGTGGTGTCGCTTCCCAGGCAAGGTGAGCTCGCCGAGGTGGTAAGAAGGGGCTCATACGGAGTAGGCTACTCAACTCATTCACTACTCGTATCAAACTACCAATCTCACCATCATCAGGCTGTTATTGTGGTTGTGGTGGTGTCGCTTCCCAGGCAAGGTGAGCTCGCCGAGGTGGTAAGAAGGTGCTCATACGGAGTAGGCTACTCAACTCATTCACTACTCGTCTCAAACTACCAATCTCACCATCATCAGGCTGTTATTGTGGTTGTGGTGGTGTCGCTTCCCAGGCAAGGTGAGCTCGCCGAGGTGGTAAGAAGGGGCTCATACGGAGTAGGCTACTCAACTCATTCACTACTCGTATCAAACTACCAATCTCACCATCATCAGGCTGTTATTGTGGTTGTGGTGGTGTCGCTTCCCAGGCAAGGTGAGCTCGCCGAGGTGGTAAGAAGGGGCTCATACGGAGTAGGCTACTCAACTCATTCACTACTCGTATCAAACTACCAATCTCACCATCATCAGGCTGTTATTGTGGTTGTGGTGGTGTCGCTTCCCAGGCAAGGTGAGCTCGCCGAGGTGGTAAGAAGGGGCTCATACGGAGTAGGCTACTCAACTCATTCACTACTCGTATCAAACTACCAATCTCACCATCATCAGGCTGTTATTGTGGTTGTGGTGGTGTCGCTTCCCAGGCAAGGTGAGCTCGCCGAGGTGGTAAGAAGGGGCTCATACGGAGTAGGCTACTCAACTCATTCACTACTCGTATCAAACTACCAATCTCACCATCATCAGGCTGTTATTGTGGTTGTGGTGGTGTCGCTTCCCAGGCAAGGTGAGCTCGCCGAGGTGGTAAGAAGGGGCTCATACGGAGTAGGCTACTCAACTCATTCACTACTCGTATCAAACTACCAATCTCACCATCATCAGGCTGTTATTGTGGTTGTGGTGGTGTCGCTTCCCAGGCAAGGTGAGCTCGCCGAGGTGGTAAGAAGGGGCTCATACGGAGTAGGCTACTCAACTCATTCACTACTCGTATCAAACTACCAATCTCACCATCATCAGGCTGTTATTGTGGTTGTGGTGGTGTCGCTTCCCAGGCAAGGTGAGCTCGCCGAGGTGGTAAGAAGGGGCTCATACGGAGTAGGCTACTCAACTCATTCACTACTCGTATCAAACTACCAATCTCACCATCATCAGGCTGTTATTGTGGTTGTGGTGGTGTCGCTTCCCAGGCAAGGTGAGCTCGCCGAGGTGGTAAGAAGGGGCTCATACGGAGTAGGCTACTCAACTCATTCACTACTCGTATCAAACTACCAATCTCACCATCATCAGGCTGTTATTGTGGTTGTGGTGGTGTCGCTTCCCAGGCAAGGTGAGCTCGCCGAGGTGGTAAGAAGGGGCTCATACGGAGTAGGCTACTCAACTCATTCACTACTCGTATCAAACTACCAATCTCACCATCATCAGGCTGTTATTGTGGTTGTGGTGGTGTCGCTTCCCAGGCAAGGTGAGCTCGCCGAGGTGGTAAGAAGGGGCTCATACGGAGTAGGCTACTCAACTCATTCACTACTCGTATCAAACTACCAATCTCACCATCATCAGGCTGTTATTGTGGTTGTGGTGGTGCCGCTTCCCAGGCAAGGTGAGCTCGCCGAGGTGGTAAGAAGGGGCTCATACGGAGTAGGCTACTCAACTCATTCACTACTCGTATCAAACTACCAATCTCACCATCATCAGGCTGTTATTGTGGTTGTGGTGGTGTCGCTTCCCAGGCAAGGTGAGCTCGCCGAGGTGGTAAGAAGGGGCTCATACGGAGTAGGCTACTCAACTCATTCACTACTCGTATCAAACTACCAATCTCACCATCATCAGGCTGTTATTGTGGTTGTGGTGGTGCCGCTTCCCAGGCAAGGTGAGCTCGCCGAGGTGGTAAGAAGGGGCTCATACGGAGTAGGCTACTCAACTCATTCACTACTCGTATCAAACTACCAATCTCACCATCATCAGGCTGTTATTGTGGTTGTGGTGGTGCCGCTTCCCAGGCAAGGTGAGCTCGCCGAGGTGGTAAGAAGGGGCTCATACGGAGTAGGCTACTCAACTCATTCACTACTCGTATCAAACTACCAATCTCACCATCATCAGGCTGTTATTGTGGTTGTGGTGGTGCCGCTTCCCAGGCAAGGTGAGCTCGCCGAGGTGGTAAGAAGGGGCTCATACGGAGTAGGCTACTCAACTCATTCACTACTCGTATCAAACTACCAATCTCACCATCATCAGGCTGTTATTGTGGTTGTGGTGGTGCCGCTTCCCAGGCAAGGTGAGCTCGCCGAGGTGGTAAGAAGGGGCTCATACGGAGTAGGCTACTCAACTCATTCACTACTCGTATCAAACTACCAATCTCACCATCATCAGGCTGTTATTGTGGTTGTGGTGGTGTCGCTTCCCAGGCAAGGTGAGCTCGCCGAGGTGGTAAGAAGGGGCTCATACGGAGTAGGCTACTCAACTCATTCACTACTCGTATCAAACTACCAATCTCACCATCATCAGGCTGTTATTGTGGTTGTGGTGGTGCCGCTTCCCAGGCAAGGTGAGCTCGCCGAGGTGGTAAGAAGGGGCTCTGTTGGCGCGAGTCTTCCCACAGATACGGAGTTGGTTGCTGCTGTGGATGTTCTGAAATATAAGTGAAGGTTTAGACATGAAGCCGATTTCGTTTTTTACCCCCTGATCCTCGACCCAGGCGCGCATGCATCACGAAGGTGTTGGAGGTTCCTGGATCGAACACCAAATTCTTTTTTAATTCGTGCACTGTTCGAGCCATTCAACTGTGGAACAAACTGCCGACAACTGTACAAGACAGTCCCTCAACCTTCACTTTTAAGAAGAGACTGAAAGAGCATTTTATGACCTCTCATTATATAACTATATTTTATCATTTTATCATATATATATATTAATATGTATAAGATTATTATAGTATGTTATTATGTGTTTTAGTATTATTATATATCAATTTGTAATTAAATTATACTAACTGTATCTGTTCCCGTGAATTTTCCATATTTTATCCCTATTAGGTTGGCTGGAAGAGGTCTCTTATAGAGATAAGCTCGCATGTTGTTTATTTTTTAAGTTGAACTGTATTTTTAATTTTTAAAACAATAAAGAATATAATAATAATCACCAAATATATTTTAGGTATAAATATGTTTTCTTCCATGCTGGACTGGAAGTGAGAGAAAACCATAGAATGTACCAGGTGCAATATTTTGCATGCTCTGGTTTTTAAATTGTATATATATTTTTTTATTATATTTTTTTACTTCCATGCTGGACCGGGAGAGATAGAAAAACATAGAATGTTCCAGCTGCCCTTCCTCCCGGGCATGCTGTTGAAGTCAGCAAAAGGGACTCGAGGGTTACAGTGTATTGTAATTTAGGCGATGGGCTGACAACCTGTCACTATAGCAATACATATTACAATCTAAAATTGCCCTCAATTTTTGTCAGACGTGGCGAAAGCGCCTTTTACGAGGCGTTAAACGCTCTGCCTACCCCGTAAGGGATAAAGGCGTGATTTATGTATGTATGTATGTTTTTTTATTAATAATTTGACATCAAGAATTCAAGTTATTTATTAGAATTAGAATTAATTAATATTTGTATGTCATGTGCTGTAATAGGAAATGGCTTGTAAAGTGCCTCATTATATAAAATTGTTATTTTGTATTGTAACCAATTTCCAGCAAATAAATAATCTTCTTTAGCTGCATTTCCGCCTGAGGATGCTGTAAATACCAGCTTAGGGATCTGAGGGTTTTAGTATATTGTAATTTAGGCGATGGGCTAATAAACCTATCAATACCTACCTACAAAATCTATCTAAAATAACCCTCAAAACTTTGTCAGACGTGGCGGAACGACCTTTATTCAGGTCGTCTACGCTCTGCCTACTCCATTAGGGATAAGGCGTGATTACATGTATGTATATTTAAGGTTTGTATTCACGTGTAGAATCTAATAGTTTAGGTATAATCGTGCGCTGAAAGTTTTTTTTTTTAATATAAGGTCGCCATCCACACTAGTCACACCAACTTACCTTCTTCTTAGCGAGTGGATTCTCGAATCAAACGACCCGACGAACCCTGGTGTCAGAGTTTTCAAACAGCCTAGTAGCTCAGCTATTAGGCCTCTGATATAGTTTGAGTAACGACCACTATCAAAGGCAGGCTCACCTGATATGTAGTGAGCGCGTCCACTTCCCTGCCGGCATCCAACAGGTACCTCGGCGACTCGTGTGTCCACACCAGCAGCACCAACGCGGACAAGATCGGCAGGATACACAGCAACAAGTATCTGCAACACACACACACACACACATTAGTGACGAGGGGGTAGAGGGGGGTAGCGATGCAAGGAAACGACCGTTTATGTAAAGTGCGGATTTATTAATGAACTATGTTCCTACCTGGGAGCAAGAGAAATTCTTCCATGCTGCTCTGGGAGCAAGAGAAAAACATAGAATGTGCCAGCTGCATTTCTTCCCAGGCATGCTGTAAAAACCAGCTAAGGGATCCAAGGGTTTGTGTATATTGTAATTTAGGCGATAGGCTGACAACCTGTCACTACAGCAATATACCTAAAAATCTGTCTTGAATGACCCTTCTAACTTTGTGCGACGTGGCGGAGCGACCTTTGTTTGGGTCGTTTGCGCTCTGCCTACCCCATTAGGGATAAAGGCGTGATTATATGTATGTATGTATGTTCCTACCTCTTACAGTCAGGACCCTGCTTACTACTATATCTAAGTGTATCTAATACCTATGTATTATGTTTAACTCTCGCTACACTACACACACATATGTTCAGTACAGGACAGCAGCAGCGAGAGGTCCATGTAACACGATTCCTACCGGATTCCCTTTTGAAATTTAGAAAATTATTATAATCCTTAAGGTGATGATACTAGCCAAGTGGCGCCCCCATTAGTCAAAAAAACGCAGTGAATCGAAAAACCGGTCCAACAGAATCAATTTATAGTAAGTAAGATTATTTAGAACCTTATAAATTAGCGAAAGAGGTATTATACCAGGGCTGGCCAAGACGTTAACCGCCACAACACATTGGGTAGCCGGCAGACATATTCCTCTTATAGGGAAAAAGTTCAACGCGACATACTTTTCAAAAAAAGAGCATTAGAAAGTCGGGTTTTTTGTAAACTGATGTATAAAGGCAAGTTACCATTGCATGTCTAGGAGAAGTTACTCGTTTCTGTTCCACAAATGAGCAGATTGTGCAACACGACTTTGTCGAAAATTATGTACTGTCACGCATCCACAAGCTAAAAACATTGATAATTAAATAATAAACACCCAATATTATGTTTTTTGGGTCTTGATTCTAATTAGAAAAAAACACATGACGGTGGGTAGACTCCAAGGAAATAGTGATGGTGAAATGTAGACCGCAAATATACAAAGTTAGGCCAGCCCTGTGTTATACAGTATTTATATGTTAAATGCTTAAGTCTACTAGTGTATGTACCTCACACACTGATAGATTAATTATTATTATTATTATTTTTTTCTTCCATGCTGGACTGGGAGCGAGAGAAAAACATAGAATGCGCCAGCTGCATTTCCTCCCGGGCATGCTGTATAAACCAGCTAAGGGATCCAAGGGTTTCAGTATATTGTAATTTAGGCGACAGGCTGACAACCTGTCACTACAGCAATATATCTACAAATCTATCTTAAACAATCCTCAAAACTTTGTCAGACGTGGCGGAACGACCTTTGTTTAGGTCGTTTCCGCTCTGCCTACCCCATTAGGGATAAAGGCGTGATTGTATGTATGTTGATTTTTTGACATTTAAATTTAATTGTATTTTATTTGTTATTCTATTATTACTTTGAGGCTTTATATAATTTAATACATACATATAATCACGTCTTTATCCCTAATGGGGTAGGCAGAGCGTAAACGACCTAAACAAAGGTCAAACCGCCACGTCTGACAAAATTTTGAGGGTTATTTAGATAAGATTTTTAGGTATATTGATGTAGTGACAGGTTGTCAGCCCATCGCCTAAATTGCAATATACTGAAACCCTCGGATCCCTTAGCTGGTTTTTACAGCATGCCCGGGAGGAAATGCAGCTGGCACATTCTATGATTTTCCTTTGCTCCCAGTCCAGCATGGAAGAAAATAAAATTTAATTTAAATTTTATTTATTTTACTGTATGTATTGTAAAATATGGGACATATTGTGCCTGAAATAAAATGGATTTGAATTTGATATAATAGAAAGCTAGACGTAATTATAAAAGCTATAGTGTCTACGGGGTGAAAAGAAACAGCATAGGGGTTGCTTAGTCAACAAAACTGAACAACTTTCACCAGATTTTTTTTTCAGGAAGTGAAAAATAAACATAAAACCATACAAATTGTCCGATCGTGGTGGTAATTTTGTATGGAAAGGTCATACATACATACATATAATCACGCCTTTATCCCTAATGTGGTAGGCAGAACGTAAACGACCCAAACAAAGGTCGTTCCGCTACGTCTGACAAAGTTTTGAGGGTTATTTAAGATGGATTTGTACGTATATTGCTATAGTGACAGGTTGTCAGGTCAGGTCATATTGTGCCTGAAATAAAATGGATTTGAATTTGATATAATAGTTAGGTAGATATACCTGTGCCAGGCGCTGAAGTGCTCCTTGTCCTCGATCAGCGTCAGCTGTCCGGTCTGAGGCAAGATGGCGTCCGCCAACAGAGCAGCCACACTCGCGCCCAGACCCGCACCCGCTGGAAACATACATACATACATATAATCACGCCTTTATACCTAATGGGGTAGGCAGAGCGGAAACGATCTTAACAAAGGTCGTTCCGCCACGTCTGACAAAGGTTCGAGGGTTAATTGAAATAGATTTGTAGGTATATTGCTGTAGTGACAGGTTATCAGAACATCGGCTAAATTACAATATACTAAAACCCTCGGATCCCTTAGCTGGTTTTTACAGCATGACCGGGAGGAAATGCAGCTGGTTCATTGTATGTTTTTCTCTCGCTCCCAGTCAGGTTCTAGTTCAACTAATGGGGTAGGCAGAGCGTAAAAGACCTAAGCAAAAAGTTTTTTTATAGATTTAGTTCAAATAGTGGGCAGTTACTCAAAAGGCACAATTTGCAACAAGGAAATTTTGCGGAAGGGACGGTTTGCATCCAAGAAACATTTTCCAAAATATGTTAGATTATGAACATACATACATACATAAATCACGCCTTTATCCCTTACGGGGTAGGCAGAGCGTTTAACGCCTCTTAAAAGGCGCTTTCGCCACGTCTGACAAAAATTGAGGGCAATTTTAGATTGTAATATGTATTGCTTTAGTGACAGGTTGTCAGCCCATCGCCTAAATTACAATACACTGTAACCCTCGAGTCCCTTTTGCTGACATCAACAGCATGCCCGGGAGGAAGGGCAGCTGGAACATTCTATGTTTTTCTATCTCTCCCAGTCCAGCATGGAAGAAAAGATTACGAACTGAGACAATAAATCCAATACATACCTAGAACAACCACCAGCGCCAGGTGTCTGGCGGCGCGTGACGTCATCTCCCCCGTGTACGTCACGCAACACGGCACGATGCCGCCCGAGCCGATCGCCGAGCAGAACCTGCCAGCAAATACACATACATACAAATAATCACGCCTTCATCGTGTGGTGACGGACAGGCATTCCAGAGACGCAGGTTCGAGTCCTATCGGAAACGAATTTATTATTCTCTATCTTTCATATTGTATGAAACAAAAATAGCACTGTGTGTGCTAAAAATCCTCAATATAAACCTTATATTATTACCGATATAACCTTAACCTTATATTATTATTACTTCCCTGCTGGACTGGGAGAGATACATAGAATGTTCCAGCTGCCCTTCCTCCCGGGCATGCTGTAGAAGTCAGCATAAAGGACTGGAGGGTTACAGTGTATTGTAATTTAGGCGATGGGCTGACAACCTGTCACTATAGCAATACATATTACATTCTAAAATTTCCCCTTAATTTTTGTCAGACGTGGCGAAAGCGCTTTTTACGAGGCGTTAAACGCTCTGCCTACCCCGTAAGGGATAAAGGCGTGATTTATGAATGTATGTATGTATTATTACCGATTCATAGTTCGTTGTAGTAACAGGTAGAAAAATTGCGAATAACGGCCACCAACGGCAATCTTTTTACCTGTTACTACAACGAGCTATGGATCGCTTAGGTTCACTTAGGCTCTATCGGTACCTTAATTGACAGTCTGTTTCATGGTCTATAAATCGAGATGGATTTCAAATTAAACAAAAGCATGATTGTTTAACAGAAGTTTAGAAGGATGGTATTTTTCTTATTAGGAAATATATTTAATCTTCCATACTGGACTGGGATCTTCCATACTGGACTGGGAATCTTCCATACTGGACTGGGAGAGAAAGAAAAACATAGAATGTTCCAGTTGCCCTTCCTCCCGGGCATGCTGTAGAAGTCAGCAAAAGGGATTCGAGGGTTGCAGTGTATTGTAATTTAGGCGATGGGCTGACAACCTGTCACTACAGCAATACACATTACAATCTAAAATTGCCCTCAATTTATGTCAAACGTGGCGAAAGCACCTTTTAGGAGGCGTTTTACGCTCTGCCTACCCCGTAAGGGATGAAGGCGTGATTTTATGTATGTATGTATGTATATTTAATTTCCGTAGATAATTAGAGACTGAAAGAGCATTTTATGACCTCTCTATGACATATATAATTATATTTTACTTTATCATTTATATATCATATAAATATATTTACATGTATTAGTTTATTATAGTATGTTAATATGTGTATGTTAGTATTACTATAATCATATAAATTTTTAATTAAATTATATTTACTGTATCTGTTCCCGTGAATTTCCCATCTTTTATCCCCATTAGGTTGGCTGGAAGAGATCTCTTATAGAGATAAGCTGGCCTGTTCTAATTTTTTTAAGTTTAACCCCCATTAGGTTGGCTGGAAGAGATCTCTTATAGAGATAAGCTCGCCTGTTATTTTTTATTTAAGTTGAACTGTATTTTTAATTTATAAAGCAATAAAGAATATAATAACAATTTGAATAAGCAACTATGCGTAAAACTGTATTTATTTATTTAAAAGTTAATTATCCACCATAAAATACAAAGGACATACACTCGTACATAGAAAACAAAGACACAACAGGTACAGCTTATTTCTAAATACAATCTCTTCCAGCAGACCAAGGCTAAAGAAATACCAGTCTGTGAGGCAGATATGACGTGTTCATACATATATATAATCACGCCTTTATCCCTAATAGGGTAGGCAGAGCGTAAAGACCTAAACAAAGGTCGTTCCGCCACGTCTGACAACGTTTTGAGGGTTATTTTAAGATAGATTTGTAGGTATATTGCTGTAGTGACAGGTTCAGCCCATCGCCTAAATTACAATATACTGAAACCCTCGGATCCCTCAGCTGGCTTTTACAACATCAGAGAGGATATGCAGCTGGCCCATTCTATGATTTTCTCTCGCTCCCCGGCCAGCATGGAAGAATGAATCAGGAATGCCCGATCCCGAATGTTCACCTGGCCATCATGAAGGTCCCGAGCGTGGGCATGAAGGCGGCAACCGCTCCGAAAACCGCGTTGACGGCCAGCGCGGACATGAGCGCGCGCCGCCGGCCGAGCCGCGAGCACACCAGCCCCCAGCACAGCGCGCCCAGCGAGCACCCCGCCAGGCTCATCAGCACTGCGGGACACACATCGGAACATCAGACACATCATCATCTCCCTAGCTTTATCCCGTATCTTACGGGGTCGGTTACCTACGAGTGTACTGGTTTTTACACAGAGCGACTGCCATCTGACTTCCGTAACCCAGAGGGAAGCCAGGCACAATCCTAGATTGGATCAGAGTTTTCAAGCCACCACAGGGTTCTGTTTACCGCCACTGCGGTAAACAGTATTCAGTTCAATACTTCACTACATAGTAACTGTAGCTGTAATTGTCTCCTTGGTCTAGTCGCTAGTGCCATGGACTCCTGATCTGGAGGTCCTGGGTTCGATTCCCAGGGGGGAAACACAAAGTTGATATTTGAGTATTTCACTTTGTGAATTTTTCCCCAGTTTGGTTAGGACATTGCAGGCTGAATCACCTGATTGTCCGACAAGAAAAAGATTTCGTGCTTCGGAAGGCACGTTAAGCCGTTGGTCCCGGTTAATATCGTTAAATACCGTGGATATTAGTCGTTAAGCCATATCATAGGTCAGTGCTAAGCATTGGCGGCTTGAAAACTCTGACCTAATCTAGGATTGGGTCTGGTTTCCCTTCTGGGTTGCAGAGGTCAGATGGCAGTCGCTCTGTGTAAAAACCAGTACCCTCGTTCAATCCCCTGGATTAGGTAGCCGACCCCGTAAGATACGGGATAAGGCTAGGGAGATGATGATTAGGGGATTGGGGGGCCGGTACGAAGGCAAGGGAACACTTATTACACTTTAAATTTACTTCTTTATCCGACTACGACCGATACGACTCCTTCAAAATCCTAATCATCCGTCGCCTTGGCCAGCTCCATCCAAACACTGCCGCCATACTGATTCGCTTACTCTTTCGCACTCATAAAACGTAACTATATCGCTTTCGCACATCTTCGTCTAAAAACCATTATACTTCATCGTTCGGAAATACACCATTCACCATAGAGATCCAATCCCACATACATACATATGATCACGCCTTTATCCCTGATAGTTGTGCTACTAGGCGGTTAAAAATCTCTGACACCAGGGCACATCGGGTCGATAGACTCGATACCCACTCGACAGAAGAAGATCCCTTATGGGGTAGGCAGAGCGTAAACGACCTAAACAAAGGCCGTTCCGCCACGTCTGACAAAGTTTTAAGGGTTGATTAAGTAGGTATATTGCTGTAGTGATAGGTTGTCAGTCTATCGCCTAATTGCAATATACAGAAACTTTGTTTTTTACTTTTTTTTTTTTTTGTGAATATTTTATAAATCGCATTTTTGTGCCACGCACTTGCCACACCGCTCACTCCGCTCGCCACACCGCTCGCCAACACTCACCTAGGCTGGTTTTCTCCGGCGGCTGTATGCACAGTTCTATTTCCGCTGATGGCAGGATGAAGGGCACAGCTGACTGCTCGCCACACCGCTCGCCAACACTCACCTAGGCTGGTTTTCTCCGGTGGCTGTATGCACAGTTCTATTTCCGCTGATGGCAGGATGAAGGGCACAGCTGACTGCTCGCCACACCGCTCGCCACACCGCTCGCCAACACTCACCTAGGCTCGTTTTCTCCGGCGGCTGTATGCACAGTTCTATTTCCGCTGAGGGCAGGATGAAGGGCACAGCTGACTGCTCGCCACACCGCTCGCCAACACTCACCTAGGCTCGTTTTCTCCGGCGGCTGTATGCACAGTTCTATTTCCGCTGAGGGCAGGATGAAGGGCACAGCTGACTGCTCGCCACACCGCTCGCCACACCGCTCGCTAACACTCACCTAGGCTCGTTTTCTCCGGCGGCTGTATGCACAGTTCTATTTCCGCTGATGGCAGGATGAAGGGCACAGCTGACTGCTCGCCACACCGCTCGCCAACACTCACCTAGGCTCGTTTTCTCCGGCGGCTGTATGCACAGTTCTATTTCCGCTGAGGGCAGGATGAAGGGCACAGCTGACTGCTCGCCACACCACTAGCCACACCGCTCGCCACACCGCTCGCCACACCGCTCGCTAACACTCACCTAGGCTCGTTTTCTCCGGCGGCTGTATGCACAGTTCTATTTCCGCTGATGGCAGGATGAAGGGCACAGCTGACTGCTCGCCACACCGCTAGCCACACCGCTCGCCACACCGCTCGCTAACACTCACCTAGGCTCGTTTTCTCCGGCGGCTGTATGCACAGTTCTATTTCCGCTGATGGCAGGATGAAGGGCACAGCTGACAGCTCCAACGCTGCGCCCGCCACAGCTAGTGCGCTTGCCAACACGACGCGAATTTGCGCCATTCCACAGCCAGCCTGGGAACAGATAAACATAAACATATATTCACGCCTTTATTCCTAATCTTCTTCTTCTTAGCGAGTGGATTCTCGAGTCGAACAACGACCCGAAGAACCTTGGTGTCAGGGTTTTCAAACCGCCTAGTAGCACAGCTATTAGGCGGGGTAGGCAGAGCGTAAAAGACTAAACTAAGCCTGTTCCGCCACGTCTGACAATATTTTGAGGGTTATTTAAGATAGATTTGTAGGTATATCGGTGTAGTGACCATAGGCTCCCGATCCGGCGGTTCTAGATTTTAAAGAAATACAGAGTGCTGCGGAAGATAAGTTGATTTTTATTATGTGTCTTTTAAACAACGGTTTGTCATACTGCTTCAATGCTGGCCTGGAAGCGAGAGAAACACGTAGAATGTGTCAGTTGCATTTCCTCCCGGGCAGGCTGTAAAAACCAGCTAAGGGATCCGAGGATACAGACTTAAAGTTTTGTATCAGATTCGACAACATCTGGATGTACAGACTCGTATCTACCTATGTGAAACTCTGATATTATCAAAACTTAACTATGCCGATACTGTCATTGGGGAATGTCTCTTAGCCCGGACTAAGACTGTCATTCAGCGAGTTCAAAATTCTTGTATACGTTTCTGTTTCCCTGTTCCTCGTAGAGCTCATATAACCCCATATCTCAAAAATAATAAATTGTTAAATATGCATTCTCGACGTTCTCTTCACATAGCAAGTCTTCTTTTTGGTACTATTAAAACAAAACAACCTTCCTATCTCTTTAGTAAATTCAAATTTTCGGAAAGACCAATTAGAGGTTCTCCTCGGCTGATTTGTCCTAAACATAGGACATCTATGTTTCGTGGCAGTTTCTCTTATTCCGCTACTAAGTGTTGGAATAATATTCCACCACCGATCAGGAACTGTACTAGTAGTCTTACCTTTAAGTTGAAGTTTAAAAAATATTTATTAAGTCTACAATAGTGTTAAAGAATTAGTAGCGGGTTGAAGATTACAGATTGTTACCTCATTTTATATCATTCCATAAAATAATAAAATCACGCCTTTATCCCTACGGGGTAGGCAGAGCGTAAAACGCCTCCTAAAAGGCGCTTTCGCCACGTCTGACATAAATTGGGGGCAATTTTAGATTGTAATGTGTATTGCTGTAGTGACAGGTTGTCAGCCCATCGCCTAAATTACAATACACTGTAACCCTCGAATCCCTTTTGCTGACTTATACAGCATGCCCGGGAGGAAGGGCAACTGGAACATTGTATGTTTTTCTTTCTCTCCCAGTCCAGTATGGAAGTTTACCGGATAATAATCATCATTTATCTTTTTGTACATTTCACTAAAGTGAACGCACTTTAGTCAACACGCTTTTTTGGTTTCATTTTGGGCGGTTTGATTATGGATCCAATACTCTTTCTCTTCATCATGGTAAATTTCTTTTTATATCATTCCACTTGTTAATTTATGTTGCTCTCATTTCTTATTTTATTTGTGTTGGATTATTGTTACCTTGTTGTTATTTTAATTACCTTGTTGTTATTTTAATTACTTTGTTTATAAAGTCTTATTCAGATGGAAATGTATATCAGCACTCTGATGCGCTTTGAACCGGTGGCCACGGAAGACCAGCGTTTTGGGCCAAAAAACCCAAGACAATATGCTGAGTGGCAGCCATTTTGGTATAAATTTTGTTTAGTTTTAAGTTTAGTATAATTATGTTTTTTTTTTTGTAACATTTATTACCAAATAAATTTCTTCTATTCTATTCTATAGGATTACAGTATATTGCAATTTAGGCGATGCGGTGACAACCTATCACTACAGCAATATACCTACAAATCTATTTTAATTCTAAGTATTTTTTTACAGAATGCCCGGGAGAAACTGCAGCTGGCACATTTTATGTTTTTCTTTTGCTCCCAGTCCAGCATGGAACAATAATGTGCTCATGATACTGCCAAGTGGCCTAGTCACCTGTCCAATAGCGTCTTCATGGAAGGTGTCCAACGCACAAGCATCGCCAGCGTCCAGTAATTCCCCGGACTCGTTGTCAGGAGCAGTGGCTGTCATGTGGATAGCACTGTCATATGAAGATAAGAACAAGAACTCAAGAGCTAACCTGTCCAATAGCGTCTTCATGGAAGGTGTCCAACGCACAAGCATCGCCAGCGTCCAGTAATTCCCCGGACTCGTTGTCAGGAGCAGTGGCTGTCATGTGGATAGCACTGTCATATGAAGATAAGAACAAGAACTCAAGAGCTAACCTGTCCAATAGCGTCTTCATGGAAGGTGTCCAACGCACAAGCATCGCCAGCGTCCAGTAATTCCCCGGACTCGTTGTCAGGAGCAGTGGCTGTCATGTGGATAGCACTGTCATATGAAGATAAGAACAAGAACTCAAGAGCTAACCTGTCCAATAGCGTCTTCATGGAAGGTGTCCAACGCACAAGCATCGCCAGCGTCCAGTAATTCCCCGGACTCGTTGTCAGGAGCAGTGGCTGTCATGTGGATAGCACTGTCATATGAAGATAAGAACAAGAACTCAAGAGCTAACCTGTCCAATAGCGTCTTCATGGAAGGTGTCCAACGCACAAGCATCGCCAGCGTCCAGTAATTCCCCGGACTCGTTGTCAGGAGCAGTGGCTGTCATGTGGATAGCACTGTCATATGAAGATAAGAACAAGAACTCAAGAGCTAACCTGTCCAATAGCGTCTTCATGGAAGGTGTCCAACGCACAAGCATCGCCAGCGTCCAGTAATTCCCCGGACTCGTTGTCTGGAGCAGTGGCTGTCATGTGGATAGCACTGTCCGGCTCGCCGGCACCGGTGCCTGGAACAAAAAATTAGGGTCACGCCTGCTGTGCCGTTGAATGATATTTTCCCCCGGTAAAACGTAACCTAGGTTGAACGTAGCTTTCTAATATTCTTCATCTGCTTATCGTTGTCCCGTTAATGCTGGGGCTGCAATTATTTTTTGTGAGAAATGGGTTTGCTCTTGGTTTTTGAGTTTATTTGTAACCAACATACATACAAAAATACAAATATTTGTTTATTCAATTATTAGTAGGATTTCTTCCATGCTGGACTGGGATTTTGAGAGAAACATAGAACGTGCCAGCTGCATTTCCTACAGGGCATGCTGTAAAAGTCAGCTAAGGGATCCGAGGGTTTCAGTATATTGTAATTTAGGCGATGGGCTGACAACCTGTCACTACAGCAATATACCTACAAACTACAAATATATCTTAAATAACCCTCAAAACTTTGTCAGACGTGGCGGAACGACCTTTGTTTAGGTTGTTTACGCTCTGCCTACCCCATTAGGGATAAAGGCGTGATAATATGTATGTGTATGTATGTATTAGTAGGATAAACAAATATTTTACAGGTTCGTTGTTAGTTAGGCTTTTGGCAGGTTAGTGGCCAACCCAGCTGTCAGAGTTCAGCCGCCAAAGCTTAGCATTGGCCTCTGACATGGCTTAATGACGAAAATCTACGATATTAACGACCCGATTTTGACGACCCGCGCAGCCTAGTTGGCAGTGTACCTGCCTGCTATGCAGAGGGTCCCGGGTTCGATTCTCGGCCGGAGCAGACATTTGAATGATGAGTTTAAATGTCTGTTTCTGGGTCTGGGTGTTATTTGTGGTAGTTTCTGTGTATGTCCATGGCACCCCGTTACAGGGAATCCTAGTGGGGGCTTTGAGTGTGACCGTGTGTGTGTGTTTTTTTAACCAGGACCAACAGCTTAGGTGCCTGCCAAGGCACGAAAACGGTCAAGAACCACCACCGGTCACCCATCACATCTCAGTCTTACCGGTGAGCCTGTCGTCGTTGTAAGTCATGGTGCCGAAGCCACGACAGCCCTCAGAGTCTGATCGAGAGACCAGCCAGGCCGCCTCCTCCATTTCGTCTACCTACAGGGCGCTCCCGTAACACCAACATCTGAAAATATTATTATTATATTATTTAATCAGGCAGGCAGTTGTAGCAACTGATAGTGCCTGTATCCGATTTGCTTGTCTTATTGAAGTTTTGTAGGTATTTGTCCAATTTGTTCTTAAAGACATTTGTATTCTGTGCTGTCACTACATCTTGAGGTAGCTTGTTCAACATAAATATCACTAATTTCTTAGAACAAAACTCACAAGATGGGAAGCCTTTAAAAAATATATAGCAATGAAAAACAGCTGACTTGCTGGAGATCTAATACTAACATTGGGAACCATATACTCAACAATAGAGTTATTTTTCTTCCATGCTGGACTGGGAACGAGAAAAAAAAGTGTGAAAGAGCACTTCCTATCGCAACATAATCAGTATTTATGTGTGTAGGTATATTTATAATTATACATACATACATACATACATATAATCACGCCTTTATCCCTAATGGGGTAGGCAGAGCGTAAACGACCTAAACAAAAATACAAAAAAAATAAAAAAAAATACAAAATTCTTTATTTAAGTAAATTTCAGTTCACTTACAAACTAAGGGATGGAGTCTCCCAGTAAGCAAACATTTGCCTGTGTTGGGAGGCACCGCTCTTCCTTAACTAATAATATTTAATACTGTAATCAAACTATTTACTAAAATTTAAACTATTATTATTATTCCAACAACAAAGGTCGTTCCGCCACGTCTGACAAAGTTTTGAGGGTTATTCAAGATGGATTTGTACGTATATTACTGTAGTGACAGGTTGTCAGCCCGTCGCCTAAATTACAATACACTGTAACCCTCGAGTCCCTTTTTCTGACTTCAACAGCATGCCCGGGAGGAAGGGCAGCTGGAACATTCTATGTTTTTCTATCTCTCCCAGTCCAGCATGGAAGAAATGTATTATTATATATTATAGATATTTATCTAGGTAATATGTATGTTTATGTAGGTTCTAGGTTATATGTATGTAGTAGTCTATTGCGTGTACAGTCTTGTCCCTGTATATATTGTTATCTCATATTCAGTTTAAAAGGTTAGCTGGAAGAGAACTCTTGATAGGAAAAGCTCACCTTTGTGAACAAAATTTAAGATTGTTGATTTGTTGTAAACATTTTTGTACACAAAGAATATAAAAACATAGAATTTGCCAGCTGCATTTCCTCCTGGGCTTGCTGTAAAAACCAGCTAAGGGATCCGAGGGTTTCAGTATGTTGCAATTTAGGCAATGGGCGGACAACCAGTCACTACAGCAATAACCACCACCAACATCTATTTTAAATTACCCTCAAAATAAATAAACATGAACTGTGAACTGTGAAATAAATACACAAGCCTGTGGCAGTCCACTGCTGGAGATGGGCCTCACCAAAATGGGGGGTATATGCCATACTCACCACGCTTGGCAGGCGGGTTGGTGAGTGTTATATAAGTGTTTAATTCACAGGGAACGCTAAATAAAATCACTAATATTATCTTTTTCTGTGAGATTGATGTATTTTCCCGTGGTACAAAGTAGCCTGTTACTCAGTGTTATTGACCAAAATGTTTTTATTAATATGGCTTATATTAATCTATCCTACTTAAACCTAATTGGTTTCCATAAAGACAGAGTATAAAAACTCTAACAACAGGGTTTATCGGGTTGATTGACTTAAACCCCACACAAAAAGAAGACAGACAGAAAAATGCATGCAAATAAACGAATGATAACGGAAACATACATTATTTACAAATATTTGAAATAGCCAGGAGACTTGTATGTTTGTGGAATATTTTAGATTATTGAGATGGGATGGAATCTACCTCCTAGTGTTCCACCCCGGGCAACGGCAACACAGGCTTGCCTGTGAATAAGTCCGGCTGAGCGATCCCAACAAAGCGATGGTATGGTCCGCAAGGGACCGCCTGGCTCACAACCACACGACCACCGGAGTCCGGCGCTAACTAGCTTTCTGTGTTCCGTTGGTACATGGGATTGCCAGTGCCATAACAGGCATCTGGGTAAGGTCGCACCATCGTCGACTCTGTCACGGGCATCCCTGGCCCAGTGTCTAGAGTCAAGAGCAAACCCAATACTAATAAAAAAAACTCACTGATATATAATGTACTAAACACCTCAATGGGAAAACACAAAGCTAAGACCCACAAGATTACAATGTTATGAAGTCAATACTCACGATTTCTGATTCTGACGAAATATTACACGAATTACCAGAGTATTATTTCAACAAACCAATGTTAAATTAGGTAAATTCAATTGCAATAGATTCGTACGAAATTTACGTAAAAATCAAAACAAAAAATATGACACAAGCAAGCAGCACACACACAGACACACGACCACAGATTGCATTGACAAGCTTGGCGAATAAAACAAAATAAAAGTTTGATTATAGCTGTTTCATTTATTCTTTCGAAAATATAGGAAACCAGACAGAGAGATAAAATAAAGCTATGATTGTTGTATAAAACTGGGTTACATTGAATGTATGATTTAAAGCCAAATTTAAAGTCAAAGTCGATAATTATAGTGATGTCAAAAATCAATAAGGCATTTATCGATCATTTATTCCCTCGGTCTTGTTTATCCGCCAACATGTAAAAAAAATAAAAGTTTACATGGTCATATATAAACTAAAAGTTATATTATAAAACTAACCACCATTAAAGTGATGAATGATTTTATCTTCAAATCTTATAGGTGAAATATATTCATTCATTTCAATAGAATTGAAAATAAAATAGAAGAAACTGGGGTAAGCAAATCAATAGAAATAAAAATTGAGGTGCAAAAAATACACCCGCGATAAACACTCACGATTTCGAAGCATTAAGGCTTAAATATCCAGCTGGCACATTTACTATTTTAACACAAAACTAAGCCGTGCTACACTGGTGATATAAGAAAAGTATAGTACAGAAATTACATTGTGACAGGGTTTCGCTCGTGTTGAGTGCAAATTTTGCAATAAAAAAATAATTGGGTTGTTCAAAACCTGCAAATCAGTCCATCACCACACATATTTAACAGTTTTTGTACACAATTCAATGAATTTACTTTGTCAAATTGCTTTCCACAGTTATAAATGTAAAATTGGGTGACACATTTTTGCTACCCACACTTGACACAGACACCTAGATTTAGGTTTTATACACACTGATTGAAGGAATTAGGTATTTAGGTAGTACTACTTTCCGCATGTCGATTTATTTTCTTTTTCCTCGCAAAAGGAAAATCCTTAATGTAGGTATGGGTACTTTTTACTTTGTATATCTTAAAACATTTTAATTTTGATGCTATTTATATTATACTTTAATCCCTTGAAGACCGGTTGGTCTCAACAGGAAGAGTTGAAGGTCAAAAAGAAACAAAAGATGAAATTGTGCTACAAATGAAAGAGTCAACAATACAAATGAAGACCAAGGTAAACTTAAAGGTAATACAGTATCAAGATTGAACTGACGACAGAACTTGTATTTAATTCTTCAAATTTTGTTGAAAATGCTTTTTACTGATCTGTGTGAGATAGAGTGTATCTTAACTGTATTTATAATGAAGGTATGTATCAAATCATACCCACCTATAAAAAATCATGAAAGCCCTAGGTTGTGATAGGTATTAAAAAAATGAGACTTATTATCTCTCTCTTGTTTATTCTCTTGATGGTTTAATAATCTGCAGAGACGAAGAAACACAAATAATCATCACCTTGAAATGTCATTATTATATTTTAAATAAATATTTTTTCATCGCAATATCTTGGAATCAGTTTTAAGATATGATATCATGATAATATGGTTGACACTCGCTATCGATCTTGTTTGTTCACGCAATGCGCAATGAAGGAGCGTCAGCACATGCGCAATAGTGACAGAAATTGTTGTGAAAGTTAAAGATGTCGGAACTTATTGTTTCTTCAAGAAATGATTATTGTTGCATTTTTATTAAGGTCAATCTCATGTTTGTATACTGATTGCTTATCGATATATTGATTTGGAATCACTATAGTTTTCCTTTTCACTATATCCATCAGAAGAATGAATGACATTATAAAAATCGCAATATGAAAGTGCATGAGTGTAAACACAGCCCGTAACTGTCAAAATACCGGTATACCGAAAATAGCGCGAAAAGTTGATCAGCTGTTTGAGTGGTTGTTTTCTTTCTATTTATCCATAACTATTTACTTTTTACTATAGAAAATGCGTGAGAAAGTCACAGAAAGTCATGTAGCCTCCCAAATTACGCTAATTAGAAAGTATTTGAAGGTGAAAATACAAGAAGACAACGTAACTTTTCAGAATCATGTTCAAGCTAGAAATCATGTGTACGATTTGGTAAAAAGAAGTGTAGTGCACGGCGAATCTCACTCTGCATTAGTTATTGGGCCTCGAGGATGTGGAAAAACCACTGTAAGTAAATTTACTGTGTATGGAACTATTCTTCTCTCTGTGCTAAATTTTAGAGGTTAGGTTTCCCACAAACTGTTTATTTATGTAAAACTGATTGCTGAGACAGTAGTGCTAAAATTTTACTACTCATTTAAACTAGGCAGCTTAGAGGCATCATCTGGGCGGTCTTAAATAAATTAAATGTTTTTTTTTACTGATGCGGGCACCACTTTCATTCTATCGGCATCTTAGCTAGCATTCTATTTTGTAGATGATAAACTCGGTGCTGCACCAGATGTCCAAGGAAGTGGAGCTGGAGAAGGACGCCATCATTGTCCGGCTGAATGGACTTGTGCATCATGATGAGAAGGTGGCCCTCAAGTCCATTACTGCACAGGTATATCCAATATTTCTAACACATTAAGAGATTATTCATTACCCACAAGTGGATTCTCGAATCAAACGACCCAGTGAACCCTGGTGTCAGAGTTTTGTCAGATGTGGCAGAACAACCTGTGTTAAGTCATTTATGCTCTGCCTACCTCATTTGTGATAAAGAGGTGATTATATGTATGTATGTTATAGCACAGCTTTTAGGCCTCTGACATGGTTTGAGTAACAACCTCTATCAAAGACAGCGACTGTGACTGACGGCTTAACATGCCCACCAAAGCACAAAATCCTTTTTCTTTTTGAACAATCAGGTGATTCAGCCTGCAATGTCCTAACCAAACTGGGGAAAACCTCAGTGATAAATTGACAAATATCAACTTTGTGTTCCCCCTTGAACCCAGGACCTCCGGATAAGTAAGTAAGCCCATGGTTCTGACCACTAGACCACAGAGGAAGTTAGGCAATTTTCCTGTAACATTTTTTTTAATCAGTCTAGTCTAGGTTTTGAGTTTATTTGCTACAAACATACACACAAAAAAATATTTGAAATCTTTCCTCTTAATAATACTCATATAGTTGAGTAGCACAATTGCTGATAAGGCAATATTAATAGCCGGTCAGAGTGTGTGCTGATATTTATGATTTGCCTATATTTATGTGTATAGTCAGCAAAATTAATTATTACTCAGCAATTTGCTTACAAACTCGCTGATCAGTCGTTTATTTTGCTGACTTAATTCATATTTTTTCAAGGTCAGGTTGAATATTTATTGTTGACTAACATTATTACATTACAAACAGCTTCACTTTCCATCAGGTGAGATGGCAGAAATATGTTTGACTATTATTAATAAAAGGGGAGGCCTTTGCCCAGCAGTGGGACAGAGCAGGCTAGCTAAAAAAAAAAAAAAATTATTAATAAAAAAAATACCTTTCATTTTGATGCTTTTATACAAGAACTCTTGTATATTAGCATTTTTACCTTGTACGTACGGACACGCGCCCTTGTGTGCGTAACTAAAGGTTCAATAGTCGACCGACGAACTCACGCAAAATCTAACTCAAAAAGAAAAAAAACAAAAGTCGGTAGGTATTTATAATAATATCATTATGATGCCTAAAGCTGCGTCAGGCCGTTCAGCTATAACCGATCCCGCTTGACGCGCGATAAGGCGAGACGTAATCGCTATAGTTATAGCTGTGGGGCCAGATGCAGCTTTTGAAATCATAATAAATACCGTCTAACTTAATGTTTTAAATTTTTTGAGTTATATATTTTTTTTAATATTTTTTATGGGCTTCTTTAATGTTACTGAAACCCTCCCTAAGATAAGGCACACAATTAAATTAACACCCTTATATCTCCTAACCAGATGCAACTAGAAAACGCAGTAGACGGCAAAGTGTTCGGTACATTTGCTGAGCAGCTGTCCTACCTGCTGTCTTGCCTGAAGTCTGCTGACCGAAGATCTAGAAGTATGGTGTTCTTGCTAGAAGAGTGCGACCTGTTCTGTCGTGCTGGTCGGACGCAGACACTGCTGTACAACTTATTTGATGTCACGCAGGCGCAGCAGGCGCCTATGTGCGTGCTAGGTGAGTGAGCATGCTAGGTCAGCAAGCATGCTAAGTCAGTAAGCTTGCTAGGCGAGTAAGCATGCTCGATGAGCAAGCATGCTAGGTGAGTTAGCATGCTATTTAAAATAAGCATGCTCTGTAGTGTCCTCATTACAGCAATATACCTACAAATCTATCTTAAATAAACCTCTAAACTTGGTCAGACGTGGCGGAACGACCTTTGCCTCGCTCTGTCTGCCTACCTTATTAGAGATAAAGCTGTAAGTGTATGTGTGTACCATTTCCCCTAAATGTATTTATGTATGTATGTTATGTAATTACCTATATTAGTTATGACATTGAGATAAAAATAAGTTTTTAAATTTAATTTTACAAATTGACTTATTTTAATTTATTCAGACATCTGTTAGAGTCCATTGGTATGATAGTAATTTTTGTTTTGACATTTTTGTTATTTTTTTAATGTGTAATCTGTATTATTTTGACGATTATATTATTCTCTGTCATTTTTATTCTTATTATTGCAATGTAATTGTGAAATTGATAATGTGAAATAAATGAATCTAACCTAATGTAATGGAATCCAGGGAAGACAGGAATAAAAATCATTTGTTCTCTTGACACTCATGTACCCTTGCACTTCGGTCCGTTACAACATAACCTCAATTGCTTCTAAGCGCCACCGTTTGAATGATATAAATCAACCCCAATGTTGCCACTCGAAGAAAATTATAATTGCCAACTTAACAAATCAATAAAATATGAACATCAATTTAATAATTAATAATCCATAAATAAAATAATTAAATAACATTATGCCGGCCCCGTAGTTTACCCTTTTATATTACACACATACATACATATAATCACGCCTTTATCCCTAATGGGGTAGGCAGAGCGTAAACGACCTAAAAAAGGTCGTTCCGCCACGTCTGACAAAGTTTTGAGGATTATTTAAGATTGATTTGTACGTATATTGCTGTAGTGACAGGTTGTCAGCCCATCGCCTAAATTGCAATATACTAAAACCCTCGGATCCCTTAGCTGGTTTTTACAGCATGCCCGGGAGGAAATGCAGCTGGCGCATTATATGTTTTTCTCTCACTCAAAGTCCAGCATGGAAGTAATATTATTTAACTTATTAAACAACCTTTTATATTATTACAGCGGAATTAGCTGGAGTGAAGAACAATGACGCTAACTTCTAATCTATTACTTCCATGCTGGACTGGGAGTGAGAGAAAAACATAGAATGTGCCAGCTGCATTTCCTCCCGGGCATGCTGTAAAAACCAGCTAAGGGATCAGAGGGTTTTAGTATATTGCAATTTAGGCGATGGGCTGACAACCTCTCACTACAGCAATATACGTACAAATACATCTTAAATAACCCTCAAAACTTTGTCAGACGAGGCGTTACGACCTTTGTTTTGGTCGTTTACGCTCTGCCTACCCCATTAGGGATAAAGGCGTGATTATATGTATGTATGTATGTAATCTATCAACTTCCATCCACCAGGCATAACAAACCGCATAGACGTGATGGACCTTCTGGAGAAGCGCGTCAAATCCCGTTTCTCGCATCGCCACATCTTCATATTCCCGAATGAAGGTGACCTAGGCCCTCCTGTGCCTCCTAAAGAGAGGTATCAGCGAGTGATGCTTAGTTTGCTGACTGTACCCGTTATTAAGGAGGTTAAGAAAAGGGGAAGGAAATCTACAGGTATGTCATGGGTGTAAGGGACGGCGTCTCGCAAACTGAAGTGTAAAATGTTTGCCAAGAAAATCTTTCAGGAGATAAAAAAATAATTTGACCTTCCCTTACAAAACGACCTGATCGAGACAATTTGTATGGAAAACCAAATATTTTTTGTCACTTCCTGATGATCCTGGTGATAGTTGTTCAGTTTCGTTGACTGAGCAACCCCTATCAGTTTGCGGGACGCTGTCCCTTACACCACGTATATCTTTATTAACTTGTATCTCAGAAACGGCTAGATGGAATTCCACAATTCTTCCATGCTGGACTGGGAGAGATAGAAAAACATAGAATGTTCCAGCTGCCCTTCCTCCCGGGCATGCTGTTGAAGTCAGCAAAAGGGACTCGAGGGTTACAGTGTATTGTAATTTAGGCGATGGGCTGACAACCTGTCACTAAAGCAATACATATTACAATCTAAAATTGCCCTCTATTTTTGTCAGACGTGGCGAAAGCGCCTTTTACGAGGCGTTAAACGCTCTGCCTACCCCGTAAGGGATAAAGGCGTGATTTATGTATATATGTATGTATGTATGGAATTCCACAATTAGGGTATAGTTGGATTGGTCTCAAGCAACCGTGTTTTAGTGATAGGTGTAATTTTACAAAATAAAAAATGGTGATTTTGGACTTAAAATTAAGTCCTCAATTATTTTTGGATGAATACTTTGGTAAAATCTCAAAAAGTGACACCGAACAAAATTATACGCATTATTGATGATTTTTAAGTTTATATTATTAAAAAAAAAAATGTGTCTTTGTATGGCGTAATTTTTCGAGATCTTACCAAGGAATTCTTTTTAGTTGTAATAATATTATCTGTCGATTGGCATAGGTATTTTCAGTAGCCGCGAGAATTTGCCTTTTTATGCCGGGCATACTAAAATCTTCAATGGCTTTTGTTCCAGTCTCAATATCAGAAATGGAAACAGACCAAGACATAGCCCCGATCCCGGAAGAGGTGATCCGTGCATGCGGAATTGATCCTAAAGAGCTGGCAGCATTAGAGCCAAGTTTCCTTGAAGATTGGAACGCTCATGTCCTCAGTATCAGCTGTGAAGAAACTGTGGTGGATGCTGTTGAGAAGTTCTGCTACTATATGGCTAACCAGCAGGTGTTTAGAAATATATTGGTGAGTTAGATAGATAGAACATTTATTTCCACAAAACACAACTACAAAATTACACAAAAAAACATACAGACAAAAATCAAACATGAGGAATTGAGGACACAAAATATATATGATATAGGTGTGTTCTTCCATGCTGGCCTGGGGGCGAGAGAAAAACATAGAATGTGCCAGCTGCATTTCCTCCCGGGCATGCTGTAAAAACCAGCTAAGGGATCTGAGGGTTTCAGTATATTGTAATTTAGCCGATGGGCTTACAACCTGTCACTACAGCAATACACCTACAAACTTATCTTAAATAACCCTCGAAACTTTGTCAGACGTGGCGGAATGACTTTTGTTTAGGTCGTTTACGCTCTGCCTACCCCATTAGGGATAAAGGCGTGATTATATGTATGTATGTATGTTTATCAAAACGCGTCTGACAAAGTTTTGAGGGTTATTTAAGATTGATTTGTATGTATATTGCTGTAGTGACAGGTTGTCAGCCCATCGCCTAAATTGCAATATACTGAAACCCTCGGTTCCCTTAGCTGGTTTTTACAGCATACTCGGGAGGAAATGCAGCTGGTACATTCTATGTTTTTCTTTTGCTCCCAGTCCAGCATGGAAGAACTTAACCATAAGTACATTTATTCGTGTCAATAACACCTTTATCCCTAACTTAACTGCCTCCGTGGTCTTGCGGTCTGAGCCATGGGCTCTCGACCCGGAGGTCCCGGGTTCGATTCCCGGCGGGGAACAATGACTTTGTGTTGTTGTTTCTAGTTTGGTTAGGACATTGCAGGCTGATCACCTGTTTGTCCGAAAAGTAAGATGATCCATGCTATCTAATGGGCATGTAACATGTAAATAGTCGGTCCTGCGCCTGATGTCTCTCTGGTCGTGTCAGTCAATCTGTCCGAACAGAATAAGATATTGAAGGAACAGAGAGTGCACCTGTGGGTAGCGCAAACACTTGGGGACTAAAAATAAGTTCTGCGCAGTTGGCCGATCTCCGGGAGATTGGCCGTCATCACCGAAAATCGTACAAGTCTACTATTATTAATTTACGTACAAATCTATCTTCCATGCTGGCCTAGAAGCGAGAGAAAAACATAGAATGTGCCAGCTGCATTTCTTCCCGGGCATGCTGTAAAAATCAGGAGATCCGAGGTTTCAGTGCCTTGTAATTTAGGCGATGGGCTGACTACTTGTCACTAAAGCAATATACGTACAAATCTATCTTAAATAACCCTCATATCATAACTTTTTCAGACGTGGCGGAATGACCTATGTTTAGGTCGTTTACGCTCTGCCTACCCCATTAGAGATAAAGGCGTGATTATATGTATGTATGTTTATACCTAATGGGGTAGGCAGAGCGTAAACGACCTGAACAAAGGTCGTTCCGCCACAACTGACTCAATTTTGAGGGTTATTTAAGATAGATTTGTAGGTATATTGCTGTAGTGACAGGTAGTCAGTCTATCGCCTAAATTGCAATATACTAAAACCCTCAGATCCTTGGTTTTTACAGCATGCCAGGAAATACAGCTGGCACATTCTAAGTTTTTCTATCACTCCCAGCCCAGCATGGAAGCAGAATTATTGCATGTTTTTCTTCTTGTACATACATACATACAATCACACCTTTGTCCCTTACAGGGTAGGCAGAGCGTAAACGACCTAAACAAAGGTCACTCCGCCACGTCTGACAACGTTTTGAGGGTTATTTTAAGATATTTGTAGATATATTGCTGTAGTAACAGGTTGTCAGCCCATCGCCTAAATTGCAATATACTGAAACCCTCAGATCCCGTAGCTAGTTTTTACAGCATGCTCGGGAGGATTCTTCTTGTAATTTCTTGTGTTTCCCTTCCAGTTCCAACTAGTGTGCAAGCTATCCCCGACCCGGCTCCATCTGAGCGCCTGTGACGTCACAACCCTCATACACTCCGCCCTGGCTTGCGACCAGCGCATCACGCAACTCAGGTCATTGACATTTAAACTATACTAGCGACCAGCCCCGGCTTCGCACGGAAATTATCACTGTTTCTCTATTATATTATGCATGTATTGTACATATAAACCTTCCGCTTGAATACAAAAATACAAAATACAAAAATATATACAGTAAATACATATACATTATATGAAAGATAAGTAAATAAATTCATAAAATAAATATATATAAGTTTACTCGAGTATTGTCTTCTGTGTTTTTATAATCTAAAGTGAGCAGGTATTCTTTAGTACGTGATTTTACCTCTTATACGCTTAAATCTGATATTTGGCATTTTTGGTTTATTTTTAAGTACAGGAATGGAATGGAAATAAGAAGGGGCTGAATCTTTGGGCAAACTCTATCCATTTGTGAATCACTATCCATTAAAAGAAACCGCATCAAAATCCGTTGCGTAGTTTTAAAGATTTATGCATACATAGGGATATAGGGACAGAGGAAGAGACTTTGTTTTATACTATGTACTGACTAGCTTTTACCCGCGACTTCGTCTGCGAAGTTCTTTTTTCTCCTTCGTCCACCCGTGATTATCTGCGATGGAATCACTTAACTAAATTCAGTTCCCTGCCTACTATATTCCCCCTAAGTATGGTGGCGTGATTATATATAGTCTATGTACGTCTCTAGGTTATTATCTATCACCATACCAAATTTCATCAAAAACAGTTCAGCCGTTTAGGCGTGGAAGAAATCACTATCTAAATTCAGTTTCCTTCCTACTATCTACCCCCTAATTACGGTGCCGTGATTATATATTGCCTATGTCCGTCTCCCGGTTACCATTTAGCCGTTTAGGCGTGAAAGAGCAACAAACAAACAGACATACAGACAGACAAATAGACAGACAGAGTTACTTTCGCATTTATAATATTAGTGTGGATAGTATGGATATACTACGAGTATATATATTCCTCCCATGCTGGACTTATAGGCAATGAGCTTTGGGTTAATTAAGATAGATTTGTAGGTATGTATTTGTATTTATTTATTTAACAATTTATTGTACACAAAAAACATCATAAACACAGGACATAAAATACAAAGACACAACAGGCACTGCTTATTTCTAAAAAGAAATTTCTTATAGCAGACCTACAGAAGTGATAATTTTATAAGATATTGTAGTGACAGGTTGTCAGCCCATCGCCTAAATTACAATATACTGAAACCCTCGGATCCCTTAGCTGGTTTTTACAGCATGCACGGGAGGAAAAGCAGCTGGCACATTCTGTGTTTTTCATGCTGTTCCCTGAGCATCATGAAAAAATAAAATAAGTACTTGCTTTTAAATGCTTTAAAAAAATGACAAAACACATCATTTAAATTTAATATGTGTGTGTCTTTTGGATCTGTCGTAGAACCGATGGCCGTTGGGGCCGACGAGTTCTAGGGCCGTATTTATAAAGCTATTTCAAGATTGAGAGCAATATGGATTTGACAGGTAACTTTGTACTGAAATGACATTTCTGATTCAAACTCAAACTAGCTATCATACGCAAGTGCTAATTATAAATACGGGTCCTAGAGTGTGATACACAAGCTAAACGTAGTGTAGGACGTCCTGAAATCAGGTACAGCGATGATATCCGTAAGAAAGCGAACAGAAATTGGATGAGAACGGTTGAAGAGCGAGCTGAGCGACGCCATGGGAGACGCCTATGTCCAGCAGTGGACTGATATAATAATAATAATAATAAATTTATTTCATAAAATGTGTTTACAGTTATTACTTACGGACTAATATAAACTACAAAATTACTTATTATTTCATTAAATTATTTGCTACAAAATAAAAGGAATGTAAACAATTGGCCATATAATTATAGTTGCTACTTAACATATATTAGATCTGAAAATTAGTGTTTCGATACCTAAACTAAGTAAATATTTACCTGTATCTTAGGTATCTCACACTAGTAATAAAATATACTGATAATGATGATGTCCAAGTCACATAATTTATTTCTAAATAGATTATTAAGAACACTTTTAGAAAGTCACAAGCGAGTCTGTTACAAAGAAAATTATGTATATGTCACAACATAAACTGGCGCCATGGGAGTCGCCTATGTCCAGCAGTGGACTGATATAGACTGATAATGATGACGTGTCAAAGTCACATCAAATATTTCTAAATAGATTATTAAGAACACTTTTAGAAAGTCACAAGCGAGTCTGTTACAAAGAAAATTATGTATATGTCACAACATAAACTGGCGCCATGGGAGTCGCCTATGTCCAGCAGTGGACTGATATAGACTGATAATGATGACGTGTCAAAGTCACATCAAATATTTCTAAATAGATTATTAAGAACACTTTTAGAAAGTCACAAGCGAGTCTGTTACAAAGAAAATTATGTATATGTCACAACATAAACTGGCGCCATGGGAGTCGCCTATGTCCAGCAGTGGACTGATATAGACTGATAATGATGACGTGTCAAAGTCACATCAAATATTTCTAAATAGATTATTAAGAACACTTTTAGAAAGTCACAAGCGAGTCTGTTACAAAGAAAATTATGTATATGTCACAACATAAACTGGCGCCATGGGAGTCGCCTATGTCCAGCAGTGGACTGATATAGACTGATAATGATGACGTGTCAAAGTCACATCAAATATTTCTAAATAGATTATTAAGAACACTTTTAGAAAGTCACAAGCGAGTCTGTTACAAAGAAAATTATTTATATGTCACAACATAAACTGGGGCCATGGGAGACGCCTATGTCCAGCAGTGGACTGATATAGACTGATAATGATGACGTGTCAAAATCACATAATTTATTTCCAAATAGATTATTAAGAAAACTTTTAGAAAGTCACAAGCGAGTCTGTTACAAAGAAAATTATTTATATGTCACAACATAAACATCACAATGAAGAAGAAGCATGAGAAACTCGCACTTTGCGCCCCTCCCTTCGTTTTATCTTATTCTTACTGTTGGCCTTCTTTTTGTTCAAAATAGGGTTTGTGACCGCAATGTGTGCCAATTTCTTAGGCTTCACTGAAATATCAGAGCTCCATACATCTTTGTCATTAGTATAGTCATCTAACTTATAGTAGGCTTTCTGACATAATGTTTTGGGTATTTTGTTATAGTATTGTATACTTAAACCTAAAAATGACTCTAAATGTGTCTTTGTGAGGAGCGCGGGGACCGCTTTTGCGATAAGACGTGTTTGTTTTTGCTCTATCTTTATTAATCATAATCTTCTCTAAAAGTTACAGAATTAGTTTAAAATTTACACTAAAATAATCCTTGCATTAAGCCCGTGACATTGGTGTATAGTTCTATTGGTGAATCAGGAGTGAAAGACGTGAAAAGACATTTTAAAAGTGCACAATTTATTAGTGAATCAGATAACAGCTGACGTGAACAGCTGTTTGACCTTGACAAGCATTGAACGCTCGACCTTTCACTTTTAATACTACAGCGGTGTATGAACTAGATGCATTTTTTCGCCGAAGCTTCTAACTGCCGTGTGGCACACTGGTAGACGCGCAGGATTTTTGCTGTATGGGACTGCTGTTTTGCTAACTCGAGATCGAATCCAACCATCAATTTAATAACATACTTAC
The DNA here is from genome assembly GCA_949820665.1 of Scrobipalpa costella. Lineage (NCBI taxonomy): Eukaryota > Metazoa > Arthropoda > Insecta > Lepidoptera > Gelechiidae > Scrobipalpa > Scrobipalpa costella. The sequence continues at coordinate 9,986,481 of OX463321.1, read as the reverse complement.
TTTTTGTTTTTAAACATCTGCTTGCAATCATTGTTTATTTTTTATATTTATTAATTACTATAAAATAATAAGAATGCCATCAGGAAATAAAACATGTGCTGGCTGTCTGCATGTAATAGAAAGTAGACAATTTCTGCGCTGCTGTGTTTGCACAGAATATTATGATTTGCTGTGTGCAAACGTGTCAGAGCAACGGTTTAGCAGTACATTAACCGGTGAACACCGAGAAACATGGAGGTGCGCAGCGTGCAAGAGTAAAGAGCCGAGAGCTGACAACAGCAACACGCCGGTGCGCATGCGAGATGAAGGTGCTAACCGAGGCGTTAACATCAAGCGAGGTGGAGCCACTACAAGTCCCGAGACTACTGAGCAAATGAGCAACCAAGCTTTGGCGGAGGAAATGCGGTTGTTTCGGGAGGAAATGCGTGCTACTCGACTCCAACTTGAGGCTTTGAATATCACACTGAATGGGCTTGCGGCACGAGTCGATGTTGGGGAAAAGCGCCTTGATCAATTGGTGGAACGTATTGACAAACTTGAGAACTGCGGCTCATCTAAACTTCTAAATACGATTGATGAGCTCAAGGCTGAAATAAACGAACGTGAACAGGACCTTTTATTAAATGATATTGAGATTACCTGCATTCCAGAGCAGAAAAGCGAGAACTTGCAGCATATAATATGGCTGTCGCTAAAAAGCTGGGAGTGCAGTTGATAGAGGACGATATAGTCTGCGCTACGCGAGTGGGCCGAACGCCGGAGGTATCAGAGGCCAGTGTTGCCGGCCACGCGCCGCGTCCGCGACCCATCGTCGTCCGCCTGGTCCGTCGAGCTCGCCGTGACGACATGCTGCGAGAGGCCCGTGTGCGTCGGGGAGCTACAACCGAAGGCCTCGATCTGCCAGGCCCGCCCCGAAAGTTTTATATAAACGAAAGGTTGACTAGGGCCAATCGTCAATTGTTCCGCCGGGCGCGAGAGGTTGGAGTGGACTGGAAGTTCATCTGGACGAAAGATGGCCGAATCTACGCACGGGAGCGCGCCGGGCAGGGTGTCCCTCGTTCTCGCCTCCGAACTGAAGCTGATCTAGCTCGGGTTTTTGGTTCAGCCGCTGTTGGACCTGAAAGCCAAGAAAAACGCAATTAATGTCATTTATCCGTTATTTTTAATTAATTTGATTTGTTTTATTATTTTAAATATTTTAATATTTTATATCCCAATTATTTCAATTTCTTTATCTATCTTTTTGAGCTTAAAGCTTTGCTGGTCAAATCTATGTCTCACTATTTCATTTATCTTCTGCTTATTATTTCATAAACAAATAATTACCTTTGTACAATCTGTAACTATACTTTCTATCCTGTTTTGCCTATCAATGTTGGCTTGTGATCTGTTTGATGTATGTGACCTGAAAATTAATAATAACATCATGAATTCGTTGCTAAATACTGATATTTATTGCAGAATTACCACCATAGTAAAATGTTTGTTGTTTATTCTTTCTTGTATGTTATTTTTCAGGGAAATTTTGATTGAATTATGTTCTATACTTACTTGTTACTGTATAATTGTACTTAGTGTCACCACAGTCGTTTGGTACATAATTTCGGGCTTATTATTTGTCGACAGTGCTGAGGTGATGCCGAGGGGTCGGGATCAGGGTACACTGCAAAGGAAATATGACATACAATTAACACTAAATCATATTTACTCAAATTATATTTTATTGTTATATTTATATGTTAACGTGTCGTTAATATTCTATTATTTTATGAGTATAAATTATTTAAGGGGAAAACATACTATATATATACACACTGTAATGAATTGTTATTTATTTATATTTTATAATTTTATCTTATTTTATACGACATATTATTGCTACTGTTTTTATTTTGACCATGACATAATACTTTTGAATATTAAATTATTGTGTGCAAAAGATCATTACATAATAGTTGAAAATATAAATGGAAATACTTACGTTCGTTTTATCCCCCGTCCTAGCCGTTACGCAATCCACTTGAACAATACGTATGGCGTACACTGTTTGTTTACAATGTTGCAGCGAAAAGGCAACTGGTTTTATCTTTTATTGTATCAATGCCGCGGCTAGATAAACTTTTGAAATTGGGACTTTTCAACGCGGGGTCATTAAACACAAAACAGGATGACTTTATTATTGCAATGACTCGATTTGACGCCGACATCGTTGCAATCGATGAAACCTGGCTGCCGAGCGGGCAGGAGGCGTGCGCGCCACTAGTACCTAACTTCCGAATGCGGATGACGTCGCGCCCATTGCACATGAAGGGGGGAAGAGGGGGCGGCGTTGCTTTCTACATTAAGCGGGATATACGCGTACGCTACGAAAAGCATCCTTGCGGTAACATTGAGAACATTGAGCAAATGTGGTTGTCGACAAAAGTTAATGGATCCCGCATTGTGATCGGAACTGCGTACAGACCTGATTGGATAAATGTGGATGTTTTTATTGATGCACTTACGGAATCCGTTGCTAGTTTTTCTCGTTTCGACTGTGTAGTTCTGCTTGGTGATTTTAATGTAAATATGTTGGATGATACTAACAGAGACACGATTAAATTCAAACAATTTCTTACGTACATGGGACTCGAGCAATTTGTTACTGAACCAACTCACTTCACACAAGAGACGGAAAAATTAATTGACCTGGTCTGCACAAACACACGGGTGCGTGATGTGAACCTATCTAACATCACTGGCACACTTGGTCACCTTATGATTACTTTTAGTTTATCTTTGAAAAAGCCAAAGATACCGGCTCGTTGTATTACATATAGGCCAATTAGAAACGTTGACTTTAACCACTTTAACTGCGAATTGGACCTTTTAGATTGGGAATCGGTATCAATCTTGTATGGTGTTGATGACATGGTAGGTAGATTTAATGATTTGCTGCTCTCGTTTTACGACAAACATGCTCCAATGAAAGCCATCAAAATTAAATATGAACATACTTTGCCCTGGATCACAGATAATATAAGGTACATAACTGAGTTACGAAATGAAGCTTTTGTCAGATATCGATCAACTAAATCTGAAAGTGATAAACAGTACTGGAAAGACTTTAAAAAAAATTTTACACACTAGCATCCATAATGAAAAGAAAGCATATATTAATACACAGATATCAGATGGAAAAGCTTTTTGGAGAAATGTTAAGAATAAAATATTGGTAGATCCTTCACATGATGATTGCCTTCCGGATTACTTTAGTGATCCTAATTTGATAAATCAGCATTTTCTTGATGATGCCTTCTGATGATGTACCTGATTCGCAATACGTCTACTTTAATAACCATCGTTTTTGCAGCTCCGTTTTCCGTCTTGGGCCGGTGACTGAGAAAGATGTGTTTAATCTTATTAACTCAATTAAGTCTAATGCTATGGGTGGTGATGGGGTAAGTAGGGACATGGTTATACTCACTCTTCCTCGAACATTGAGAGTTATAACGGACATCATCAATAGGTCTCTCCTCACGGGTACTGTTCCAATTCAGTGGAAGGAAGCGGTGGTAACGCCACTTCCTAAAGTTAATAATCCGACTGAATATAGTCAACTTCGGCCTATTAGTGTTCTTCCATACCTATCAAAAATACTTGAAAAAGCAGTATACGTGCAAGTAATCAAATTTGTAGAGGAGAATAATATTTTGCCAGATCTTCAGTCGGGTTTTCGAAAGGGGCGAGGCACAAATACTGCTCTGCTCGATGTCGTTGATAATATGTTGGCTGATATTGATATAGGGCGTGGCACAATTCTAACTCTTTTGGACTTCTCACGAGCCTTTGATTGTATCAATATAAATTTGCTGCTATCCAAGCTCCGATATTACGGATTAGATGACGTATCAATGGCATGGTTTGAGAGCTATCTCAGTCAGCGGTGTCAGAGAGTGAAGCTGATGCAGAATGATGGCAGTAGGCTTATCTCTGATTCTAAGCCCATTGTACGTGGCGTGCCTCAAGGTTCCATTTTAGGACCTCTACTGTTTTTAATATATAGTGCTGATCTCGTCTCCGTGATTGAGCATTGTAGGTACCACTGCTATGCTGATGACGTTCAATTATATATTTCAGAGGAACCAGTGAATTTTGCTATTGCTTCTAATAAAATGAACAATGATCTTAAAAGAATTGCAGAATGGTCTCAGTTGAATGCTTTACATCTTAATGCATCAAAATCAAAGTGTATGTTGATAGGTACTATGTCACAAATGGATGCAATGTTAAGAGCCAATTTTGTAGTATCAATTTTAGGGCAACCATTGGAACGTGTGGATGAATTTAAAAATCTCGGAATAGTGTTCGATAGTAGTTTGCGGTTTGAATCACATGTTTTGAACTTGGTCAAGTCTTGTATGTACCGGCTCAAAGTTCTGTACAGGATCCGTGATCTCCTTAGTGAAAAAGCACGAATCACCTTATGTGAGTCACTTATTTTGTCCAGACTAAATTATGGCGATATTGTGTACGGTCCGCGTTTGCTGGCAAAAACTAAGAAACTGCTTCAACGCATTCAAAACGCTTGCTGCAGGTTCTGTTTCGTGATCCCTCCACGAACTCATATATCTCCTTATTTAAATGCAGCAGGAATGCTTAATATTGAGTCACGCCGACAATCGCACTTGGCAAGTCTTTTATTCGATGTGATACATTTTGAAAGACCACAGTACTTGAGAAAAAAAATAAAAAAGTCGTTATTACATTTCCGGTATGGTTTAAGAAACTTACGAGTACCGTTGGCCGCCCATAAGCATCGTACGGTTGCTTTCCGGGGCAGTTTCCGCTTTCAAGCGACTAAATGCTGGAACGATCTGCCACCGCCATTAAGGAACCTAACTTCAAAATACACTTTTAAAAAACAAATGAAAACACACTTACTTGAAATTCAGAAGTTAGGAATACCCAATAGCTATTTATTATAGTGTTGGTAGTTGTTTGCCTGGTACATGTCTTCAAATGCGGCCGTAATGATTCATATTTTGGTAATTTTTATGGTTATGTTTATTGTAATGTAATTCTTTATAAATATATGATAATATAGTATTTAATATCATTTATTTGTTACTAATTCATCTAATTAATACAATTGCAAATATTTTAATGGAAAACATGTTTTGGCCTTCAAATTACGATTTTATAATACAGAAATATATTTTTTATTATTAATTTATTATGTTGAATTTTATAATTAAATAATTATTTTTCAATTCAATTTATTATTACCAATTCAATATTTTAATGCAAAAACACGTTTTGACATTTATTTTTTTGTAGTAGATAATTGATTTTCTTTTTCAAGTTTATAAAACATGTATTATCTTAACCTATCTACTTTTAAACAGGGACCCACGTCCTTCCATTTGGGTGAGAGCTGAAAATCAGTGTTGCTCTTTATGAGCTATAATACACTGAGCTTTGACCCTCTGCATCACTTCAGCACATATTTAACAGAATGTAGGCACTAGTTTGTCTTATTTTTGTCGTGTCTTTATTTATTTTCATCTCTTCTTTCTTTGTGTTTACCTTTTGTTTTATGTGTGATGTTTTTTATGCAATAAACCTTTTATCTATCTATCTATCTATCTATCTATCTTTTGGAATTACATACATACATAAAACACGCCTTTATCCCTTACGGGGTAGACAGAGCGTTAAACGCCTCGTAAAAGGCGCTTTCGCCGCGTCTGACAAAAATTGAGGGCAATTTTAGATTGTAATGTGTATTGCTAATGTGTAGTGACAGGTTGTCAGCCCATCGCCTAAATTACAATACACTGTAACCCTCGAGTCCCTTTTGCTGTCTTCTACAGCATGCCCGGGAGGAAGGGCAGCTGGAACATTTTATGTTTTTCTATCTCTCCCAGTCCAGCATGGAAGAAATTTGTCTGGACTTTTGTAATTAATTATGTTATTTTCTATCCATCAGGTCGCTGTCGGCTTTGGAGCTGTCTCTAGTGGTGGCGGCCCTACATTCTGTAGAGACGTTGGACAATCAGCCTGTCAATTTCGAGATGGTGTTGCATAGGTGTGTAAAACGTACTTATAATAAACATTCACACACACATACTCACAGGCATACACACATCTATACAGTAAATAAAAAATATGCTGAACGCATTTGAGGGTGTGAACCCAAGAAACTGAACAACTTTTCCCAAGGCATATAGGTTTTTTCTCTTGCTCCCAGCATATGTTTTTCTGTAGGTTATGATAACATAAGAACAGATATTATAAAAAATTGTACGTCTGTAATTGCCATCCCATTTATATATTTATTAAACTTATCGTTATCTCAAGGCGTTTTCCCAGATAAAATGAAAAAATCTATAGTAAAGCCATTATTTAAAAAAGGAAATAAATATCAAATGGACAACTACAGACCAATTACACTTATACCGATATTTTCAAAGATATATGAGAGAGTTATGTATAAACGTATGAGTAATTTTTTAGAAAAAAATCAAATTATATCGGAGGAACAGCACGGATTCAGAAAGAATAGAAATACTTCACTTGCTGCATTTAAGCTTATAAAGCATGTGATGGACTGTATAGACCATCAAACTCCAATAGCTGTTTTGTTCCTCGACATGAGCAAAGCTTTTGATTTTGTTTGCCATGATAGATTGCTTGTTAAGTTATATAATTATGGAATCCGAGGACCCGCTTTAAGTTGGATCAAAACTTACCTCGAAAATAGAACTCAATGTGTTGAAACAACAGGACATTGCCCGGATACTAAAACTGTGCAAAGTTTTCGATCTTCCTTCAAGTTAAATGAATTTGGCGTTCCACAGGGCAGTATACTTGGGCCCTTATTGTTCTTGATTTATATCAATGATATGCCTAAACATCTTTCCTATAAATGTGTACTGTTCGCTGATGATACTAGCCTTGTTATCGAAGGTTATAACGAATTAACATTTAATTATGAAATTGAGAAGGGTTTGACTGAAGCAATTGACTGGTTAAACAATAATAATTTAAAAATAAATCTTAGCAAGACAAAGTATATGCAATTCCATACATATCGTAGTAGCGGACAAATATTAAATATTATTTACAAAGATACAGTATTAGAAGAAGTAGATAAAATAAAATTTCTTGGTCTTAATTTAGATACTCATTGTAATTGGAAAGAACACGTGAATAATGTATGTACAAGAATAATTCGCTTTGTATATGCTTTACATAAAATAAGTCAAGTAGTATCCATACAATCAGAAATAGTCGCGTATAATGGTTACATTTCATCAATTATACGTTATGGGATAGTTTTGTGGGGAAATTCTACCGATTTTCAGGATGTATTTCTAATGCAAAAACGCTGTATTAGAGCAATTTTTAATATTAACCAAAGAACTTCATGCCGTCCATATTTCAAAAAATATAATATTTTACCAGCACCTTGTATATACTTGTTAGAAGTTTGTTTATTTGTATATAAGCATAAGTATCTATTTCGCCAGCAAATAGATGTCAGTAACCGTAAGCTAAGGACAAAATACTTATATAAATTGTACAAACCACCATCAAAATTAACTTTAGTCGATAAAAATTCATTTATGATGTGCATAATAATCTTTAATAAACTGCCAGATTCTTTCAAACAGGAACCAATAGCAATGTTTAAAAAACTAACATTAAGTTTACTATCAGATAATTGTTTCTATAGCGTCCAAGAGTATATGGATTTTACATTAAAATAAAGAGTAAATATACTTATAGGTATGTATTTTAAGGTTGTAAATAATTATAATTAACAAGTTATGTGTGTATACCTGTAAAGGTAGAGTTTGGTGAGACATAATTTATTGTAAGCAATTGTAACTGCTATTGTAACCCGAATTCATCGCACAATAAATCATTCATTCATTCATTCATTCATTCATTCATTCATTCATTCATTCATTCATGTGTGTGAAAACCAGCTAAGGGATCCAAGGGTGTCAGTATATTGCAATTTAGGCTGTCACTACAGCAATATACTCGTACCTACAAATCTATCTTAAATAACCCTCCAAACTTTGTCGTACCTCGACCTTCGTTTAGGTAGTTTACGCTCTGCCTACCCCATTAGGGATAAAAGCGTGACTATATGTATGTATTTCCTCCCAGATACAACAAATTCGCGTCATCCAACTCTATGCAAGGCGCCGTTCCTCGCGCGCTCGCGCTCAAAGCATTCGAACATCTGCAACACCTGGAGATACTCGTGCCAGCGAGCACCGGGCAGGGGGCGGGGCATAAGGTGAGTACATACACATCTGAGTGTGTGTGTGTGTATAAGCATTCGAACATCTGCAACAGCTGGAGATACTCGTGCCAGCGAGCACCGGGCAGGGGGCGGGGCATAAGGTGAGTACATACACATCTGAGTGTGTGTGTGTGTATAAGCATTCGAACATCTGCAACAGCTGGAGATACTCGTGCCAGCGAGCACCGGGCAGGGGGCGGGGCATAAGGTGAGTACATACACATCTGAGTGTGTGTGTGTGTATAAGCATTCGAACATCTGCAGCACCTGGAGATACTCGCGCCAACGAGCACCGGGCAGGGGGCGGGGCATAAGGTAAGTACATACACATCTGAGTGTGTGTGTGTGTGTATAAGCATTCGAACATCTGCAACAGCTGGAGATACTCGTGCCAGCGAGCACCGGGCAGGGGGCGGGGCATAAGGTGAGTACATACACATCTGAGTGTGTGTGTGTGTGTGTGTGTATAAGCATTCGAACATCTGCAACAGCTGGAGATACTCGTGCCAGCGAGCACCGGGCAGGGGGCGGGGCATAAGGTGAGTACATACACATCTGAGTGTGTGTGTGTGTGTATAAGCATTCGAGCATCTGCAACAGCTGGAGATACTCGTGCCAGCGAGCACCGGGCAGGGGGCGGGGCATAAGGTGAGTACATACACATCTGAGTGTGTGTGTGTGTGTGTGTATAAGCATTCGAACATCTGCAACACCTGGAGATACTCGTGCCAGCGAGCACCGGGCAGGGGGCGGGGCATAAGGTGAGTACATACACATCTGAGTGTGTGTGTGTGTGTATAAGCATTCGAGCATCTGCAACAGCTGGAGATACTCGTGCCAGCGAGCACCGGGCAGGGGGCGGGGCATAAGGTGAGTACATACACATCTGAGTGTGTGTGTGTGTGTGTGTATAAGCATTCGAACATCTGCAACAGCTGGAGATACTCGTGCCAGCGAACACCGGGCAGGGGGCGGGGCATAAGGTGAGTACATACACATCTGAGTGTGTGTGTGTGTGTGTGTATAAGCATTCGAACATCTGCAACAGCTGGAGATACTCGTGCCAGCGAACACCGGGCAGGGGGCGGGGCATAAGGTGAGTACATACACATCTGAGTGTAAGTGTGTGCGTGTGTGTGTGTGTGTGTGTGTGTGTGTGTGTGTGTGTGTAAGTGTGTATGTGTGTGTATATATGTATGTATAATTAACCTTTTCAAAACTGTGGCATAAAAATTATGTAAATAATTTATCTTTAATAATTATTAATATCCCGATTGACGTTTTATGATTCCTGTTTATTTAATTCGTTACGTTTAATGAACTTTAAAATTATATTTTATTGTAATTTTTGACGACTAATTTTATTATGATGAATGTTTTGTGATTGGTGTTACCGTTGTAATTGAATAACATCGTTCAACTTGAAAATCCACTCGTTAAGAAGTAGATATAGATAAACTCTTTATTGCGCATTAATCGTACAGTTTGGAAAAACTTAAAAATAACAGAGTGCGCAAAGGCGGCCTTATCGCTTCAAGTAGATTGAATAAATAAATTAAATAGTGTGTTTTATCGTGTTGTAGGAGCACCGGCTGCACTGGCTGGCGCCGAGCGGGGGGGCGGTACGGGCGGCGGTGCGGGGGGCCAAGCACCTGCCCACTGAGATGGTGCACTGGCTCGACAACCATATTGGATAACATTCATATAGGATTACAACAACAAAGGATAAGCAAGGATTACAACAACAAAGATTAACAGCAACACAGGATAAGCAAGGATTACAACAACAAAGGATAAGCAAGGATTACAACAACAAAGATTAACAGCAACACAGGATAAGCAAGGATTACAACAACAAAGGATAAGCAAGGATTACAACAACAAAGATTAACAGCAACACAGGATAAGCAAGGATTACAACAACACAGATTAACAGCAACACAGGATAAGCAAGGATTACAACAACAAAGATTAACAGCAACACAGGATAAGCACCATAGGTAACGGAAGAAAAAAAACATGATCACACTCATAGCCCCCACTAGGATTCCCTGTATCGGGGCGCCATGGACATACACAGAAACAACCACACCCAGAAACAGACAATTAAATTCTTCATTCAAAAGTTTGACCGGTCGGGAATCGAACCCGGGACTCTCTGCGTAGCAGGCAGATGCACTGTTGACCAGGCTATGCTGGAAGTAAAAAGATCTTAAGTGTGTTTTTAGTTATGTTTAACTTACAGTTTCGATTATTAAAATATAAGTAAGTACAACCAATGTAATTTATGAAAGACTGAGGTTATTAATAAAGTGTTTTAATTTTTAACAATATTTTTATTCATATTTTCACATACCTACCACATAATACGGTGCACAAAATTATTGAAACTATCTAAAATTATTTGAACTGGTACTACAAAAAAAACGGGTTTCGATTTACTTCTTTGTACTAAAATATGACAAATAATAACAAATCGATAAACCGCGGACAGGATTTGAACCTATCTTTGTAATACCATCCCTACGCTCTAGCCAACTGAGCTACTGCGGATCTTGTCCTGAGTCGCAAAATTAATGACTGGTGAATTCTTAGTCGTCGTCTTCGTCATTAGTAGACTCTTGTACCTTGTACTATTTTATTCGGTAACTTCGCAAAATGTCCCTTGCGCAAAATGTCTCATTCTCATAATGCCCCTTTCGCAAAATGTCTCTTCCGCAAAATATAGCCTTTCGCAAAATGTCCCTTTGAAAACGACGGTTACGAACTAAATCTATTAATAAAAGGTAATTTTATGAAAGGTTCATTTTGCGAAAAGGGCATTCTGCGAAGCAAGGTTATATTCCAAGCTTAAAATAAGTTCAGTCGATCCATCTGACCCCGGCTCTGGCCAAATCCTCCTGATAGTCTTCATCGCCAAACCGATTCCTAAACCTGTCCTCATTGATGCTCATATCTTCCAACTCCTGCAGTTCGGCTGCTGAAAGCTCTTTCAACTTCTTCCCTTTCACGTCCATGACCTGAAGAAAGAAAATAACGAGATTAGAGGTACACAATGAAACAATAATCCGGTTCAACAGACTCACAAGGTAATAGTTATAAAGATGTGTAGGTTGTTCAGACAACGAAACTGAACAACTTTCAAGAATTGACTGGTAAGGACTGGTGAAAGTTGTTCAGTTTCGATATTGAGCAATCGCTATCAGTTATCGGTACGCTGTCCCTTACACCTTACGTCTTACTCCAAACTACACTTTAATAAAAAGGTAGGTATAGGTATACATATTTATTTATACATAGTTTCTTACTTGCTGGCCTGGGAGCGAGAGAAAAACATAGAATGTGCCAGCTACATTTTCTCCCGGGCATACTTTAAAAAGCAGCTAAGGAATCCGAGGGATTCTGTATATTGCAATATAGGCGATGGGCTGACAACTGCAATATACCGACAAATCTATCTTAAAATAACACTCAAAACTTTCTCAGACGTGGCGGAACGACCTTTGTTTAGGTCGTTTACGTTCTGCCTACTCCATTAGGGATAAAGGCGTGATTACATGTAGGTATACATATTTATTCTAACAATAAGAACATTGAACTACGATATACCTTGACGCCATTTTGTCTCGAAAGTCGGCCATTTTGATCGATCTCTCCTGAGATATAGTCTACAGTCGTATTTAATTCGTGTTCGTCGCCCGCTCTTCGTTTGTTGAGGAGTCCTTTGTATTTGTAGGTGGAAGTTTCAGCTGGTGAGGGCTCCTCGAATGCTCTGTTTATGAACACGTTGGGGCCCGGTTTGGAGGTCATATCTAATTTCTTCTTCTGGTTTTGGTTCTGGAAGAAGAGTTAGGAATTAGACTAACTGCCTACGTAGCCATAGGCTCACGACGCAGAGGTCCCGGGTTCGATTCGCGGCGGGGAAATTGTTGACAAGGACAATGCAGGCTGATCAGCAGATTTTCAGAAAAGTAAGGGCGCTTTTGCACTGCTCCGTATTCGTATCCGTATCCGTGAAAATATATGAAAACTGTCAAACATTTTTGCGCCAATCCATACAATTCTTCACGGATACGAACCGAATACGAAGCAGTGCAAAACCGCCCTAAAATGATCTATGCTGTCGGATGGGCATGTAAATAGTCGGTCTTGCGCCTTGTTTCTCTCTGGTCGTGTCAGTCAATCTGTCCCACCAGAATAAGATATTGAAGGAATAGAGAGTGCATTTGATAGATTGGCCGCAGACGCCAACACCGAAAATCGGTGGGAGGATTATTATTATTATTATAAGTAATTAATTCATGAACTGTTGCTCGTTTCGTTAAGTCCGATAGATTTTGTCAGTTCACGTCGCACTGTGGAACGTAAATCGGGTTTCATAGACTTAGGGACTTGAATTTTTAAGTGCCACTTTTTTTGATGAAAATGGATACTGTTCATCATCATGATCCTCAAAAACATCATCTGACTTACTTTGACTTTGTATTTATTGAATAATAATTTTTTTACGAAAAATTTGTATGGAGCCCGGATGAAAAATCAAGATATCTCCAGACCCGCAGAATTTCCCGTTATATCCTCGCACACTATTTTAGAACTAATTATTTATGATTTTTTGACATACTACATATAACGGTATCTTCTGCGGAACTTTTTTTAAAAATACGAAAGTGATTTGTATGGAACCGGAACAAGAATAACTTTTTTTTACGGATCCGCTGGTCATACTACTATATCCTCGTACGTGTTTATAGAACTATTTTTTTATGATTTTTTGACATACTTGATGTTACGGTCTTTGCGGAAAATACTTTAAAAATACGAAACCAAATTTGTATAGAGCTGGGAAGAAAAATACCTATTTCTTCCGAACCGCAGTTCATACCGTTATGTTCTCGCACATTGTTATAGTACTATTTTTTATGATTTTTTGACATACTTCATGTTACGGTATCTACTGCGGAAAATACTTTAAAAATACGATGAAACCAAATTTGCATAGAGCTGGGAAGAAAAATACCTATTTCTTCCGAACCGCAGTTTATACCGTTATGTTCTCGCACATTGTTATAGTACTATTTTATTATGATTTTTTGACATACTTCATGTTACGGTATCTATTGCGGAAACTACTTTTAAAATGCATAGCATCTATACTAGTACCTAATTAACATCAAATTACCAACATGACATACGTACGTAACATGAAGTAAATCATTAGAAAATACTTCCACAGGTACAACATGGGTTGGTTACCTAATTTTACTTCGACTCATTGTCCATTCCTCCTGTTCAATACTGTTTGCTCTCTTTGCGATGTTAAATTGATAGTATATTCAGCTATAATGGCTTTTTGTTTAAATATTTAGTATGATATTTATGATTATGTTATGTATAAGTTATTTAAGCTGTTGTTATCCCAAATCAAAATAACATAAACGTGTGAAATAAAAATAGTACCATACATAACCGTATGCAAGGATTATAACCGTATCACCTACGGTTTCGGAAAAATAATGATATACATGTTTTTTTTATTTACCAATTTATTGCAACACACGAAACACAAACAGAACAAAAACACAGAGAATGAGAACACAACAGGTAATTCGTTCCAGGCTTCCAGCCCAGCTCCACACAAAATGTGAAGTTCCGCAGTAAATACTGTTGTATGTATGTATGAAGATTAAAAAAAAGTAACAAAAAATAGTACAACGGTAAGGTCGAAAAATATAACTGATCTGCGGTTCGGAAGAAATAGGTATTTTCCTTCCCGGCTCTATACAAATTTGGCTTAGTATTTTTAAGTATTTTCCGCAATAGATACCATAACATGAAGTATGTCAAAAAATCATAATAAAATAGTACTATAACAATGTGCGACAACATAACGGTATTAACTGCGATTCGGAAGAAATAGGTGTTTTTCTTCCCTGTTGCATAAATTCTTATTTTTAAAGTAGTTTCCGCAATAGATACCGTAACATGAAGTATGTCAAAAAATCATAATAAAATAGTACTATAACAATGTGCGAGAACATAACGGTATAAACTGCGGTTCGGAAGAAATAGGTATTTTTCTTCCCAGCTCTATGCAAATTTGGTTTCATCGTATTTTTAAAGTATTTTCCGCAGTAGATACCGTAACATGAAGTATGTCAAAAAATCATAAAAAATAGTACTATAACGATGTGTGAGAACTTAACGGTATGAACTGCGGTTCGGAAGAAATATGTATTTTTCTTCCCAGCTCTATACAAATTTGGTTTCGTATTTTTAAAGTTTTTTCCGCAGTAGATACCGTAACATGAAGTATGTTAAAAAATCATAAAAAAATAGTACTATAACGATGTGCGAGAACTTAACGGTATGAACTGCGGTTCGGAAGAAAGAGGTATTTTTCTTCCCAGCTCTATACAAATTTGGTTTCGTATTTTTAAAGTATTTTCCGCAAAGACCGTAACATCAAGTATGTCAAAAAATCATAAAAAAATAGTTCTATAAACACGTACGAGGATATAGTAGTATGACCAGCGGATCCGTAAAAAAAAGTTATTCTTGTTCCGGTTCCATACAAATCACTTTCGTATTTTTAAAAAAAGTTCCGCAGAAGATACCGTTATATGTAGTATGTCAAAAAATCATAAATAATTAGTTCTAAAATAGTGTGCGAGGATATAACGGGAAATTCTGCGGGTCTGGAGATATCTTGATTTTTCATCCGGGCTCCATACAAATTTTTCGTAAAAAAATTATTATTCAATAAATACAAAGTCAAAGTAAGTCAGATGATGTTTTTGAGGATCATGATGATGAACAGTATCCATTTTCATCAAAAAAAGTGGCACTTAAAAATTCAAGTCCCTAAGTCTATGAAACCCGATTTACGTTCCACAGTGCGTCGGGTCGGATAGAACACTTGGTGGCTCAGTTGGTTAGAACGTACGGACGGTACGCTGAAGGTCGTGAATTCGAATCCCAGTTGAACGAATCGTTTAAACTCTTTATTCGGTCATCATAACCTCTATATTAATATTTATTCCATGCTGGACTGGGAGCAAGAGAAAAATTTAGAATTTGCTAGCTGCATTTCCTTCCGGGCATGCTGTAAAAACCAGCTAAGGGATCTGAGGGTCACTACAGCAATATACCTACAAATCGATCTTAAATAACCCTCAAAACTTTGTCAGACGTGGCGGAATGATCATTGTTTAGGTCGTTTACACTGTGCCTACCCCATTAGGGATAAAGGCGTGACTGTACAAGTATGTATGCATGTAATATTTCCTAGTATCTACGGCTAATAAGTTTAAATCTTTCATCAAAAGAAGCTCGCCATATCTGACAATTCTGAAGATTTATTTCAGATGGGGCTTTGTACCTATTGCAATGAATCGAAGCCCTCGGATTCTACATTACGTACCTACTGGCTGACGAATTATGATTGGGAAAATAAGCTGCTGGTGCATTCTAGTGCCCAGACCAGCATGAAGGAACTTACTTATTATAGCAACTTCCAAAATGACCCTTGGTCGCAAAATGAACTTTTCTCAAAATCCCTTTCGCAAAATGACCCTTTTCGTAAAATGTCCCTTAGATTTTTTAAAAAGTTTTTGAAGTTTTTCTTCTTAAGGGGCGTTAGTAAGAAAATGTTACGATGCACGCGCATCACTGTATCACAAAAACTATGAAGCTGGCCGTAAGTTTTGAAAAATATACGATGCACGCGCATTAGGTTTTTGGTAGGCCATTGATTTAAACTAAATATATCAAATTGCCCTGCAGTGGGACACGTCAGGCTGTTAATAATATTAATATCATAAAAAAGGGCATTTTGAGAAAGGGTCATTTTGCGAAAAGGAATATTCTGCGAAAGAAACATTTCGCGAAAGGGACATTCACTAGTCATTTCTCTTTTTTCTTAGCAATAAGTAATGGAAATAAGTAGCAATGTTGGACTTTTCTTTTGTTTTCTTACGTGCAATAAAGTATTTTTATCTTATCTTATCAACTGCCTCCGTGGTCTAGTGGTTAGAGCCATGGGCTTACACCCGGAGGTCCTGGGTTCGATTCCCAGGGGGGAAACACGAAGTTGATATTTGTCAATTTATCACTTTGTGAGATTTTTCCCAGTTTGGTTAGGACATTGCAGGCTGAATCACCTGATTGTATGTGCTTCGGAGGGCACGTTAAGCCGTTAGTTCCGGTCGCTGTCTTCGATAGTGGTCGTTACTCAAAACTATATCAGAGGCCTATTAGCTGTGCTACAAGGCGGTTCGAAAACTCAGACACCAGGGTTCATCTGGTCTACTCGAGAATCCACTCGCTAAGAAGAAGATCTTATCTTCTAATTCTGCGGCGAGTAAGGTTTTATTACCTCGTATATCCTGTCAATGATGAGGTTATGTCCGGTGTTGACCCCGATGCCGCCAACATGCTCAATGCTGCCGGAGCGGTGGTAAGGACGCAGGGCCGACAGCGCTCGCGACACTCCCACCTGAAACAGACAGGGTTTAAGCACCAATGTGCTGGTGGCAACTGGCCCTTTCAAACCAATGACAGAATGCGCGCTCTGTCCTCTTCTATATTTATTGACGGAGTTCATATATTTTTGTATATATCTTGATGTACAACATGAAAGCAAATAAAGAATTGAGAATTGTACACAAAATGTATTGAAAACCAGAGTTAATCATAATGTCCTCATAATTTTATGTATTCTATATGTCGGAGACGGGCATAGTCATGAGCACGGACCTCATGCTGATACTTCCGTTAACAGCGGAATAGTGCGCAGGTGCGCCCTCGGCGGTGGCTTGAAGAACTACCAGCGAACCAATCACGAAGCTGGACGTGTCACGTCACCCAATCGCGCGCTACGACGGAGTCTTGGCGGGCCTCGGGGAAATCTGGGCAGGGCATTCAAAAGAAGGCATCTGTTACGAGCACACGCTCAAGAAACTGTCATCGCGTACTTACCGTTGCTAGTGAAAGTAACTCTGTACTTACTCTAATCAAAGTGATTCTGTGATTGTACTTGAATTTTCCATTTCCTGCACCCAATCTGCCCACCCTGATGTCTGATACTGGTACTAGGCCTCCTGAGCTAAATCCTACATATATATGTTTCATATCTTATAAAAATGCCGCAATAGTTCAAATTCGGGATTGAGACGAGAATTTTTAATGATAATTCCGATGGTTTCCTGATGTAATCATAATATTTTTAGGTATTTTTTTTAAATTGGCTTCACATCTCATGATTTGAGACGTATTTTGCCAATGACAACGTATCTTTGAATAACTTTGAGTCATCCTATTCTTATGTCAAAGTTAAGATGGTGACAGCGCTACCACCGCTACCACAGAATATACTAAGAATTTGAATTATGTCGTGAAAATGGACGCCGATTTAAGTCAAGATCTGGTGACTTTCTGAACGATTACAGACCTGCCCCCTCCGGATCCTGTGCTCGGTGAGATCAGCGCCCAGCAGCTCCTCATAAGGGTTCATGCGTATCGGCAGCACGTGGTCAATCGCCCACAGCAACGCGGCTGTCACCACGATGCCCCACAATGTCAGGCACAGAGCTGTCAGCGCTTGCACGCCCAGTAAATACCACCCGCCACCTGGATAATAACAAGGGTACAGTCGTAACGTCTTCTTCCATGCTGGACTGGGAGCGAGATAAAAACATTGAATGTGCCAGCTGCATTTCCTCCTGGGCATGCTGTAACAACTTTATGTATATTGCAATTTAGGCGATGGGCTGACAACCTGTCACTACAGCAATATACCTACAATTCTAATTCCTAGTGGGGGCTGTGACTGTGAGTGTGATCGTGTATAAAAAAAGATAAGAATTGTCCTTCAAGGCCCATAATTTACTCATTATTTATTATTCTATCTTACATAACCCTAAATACTTTGTCAGTAATGTCGGAACGACCTTTGTTTAGGTGGCTTACGCTCTGCCTACCCCTATAGGGATGAAGGCGTGATTATATGTATGTACAGTCGTAACATTTTCGTATGGAGCCTGGCTTACGGTGAATGGCGACCATTATTTTTTCAAAAAACATTGCGGCGCACGATCGAACCTAAACCATTCGATATACCACCTGAAAATTCTATAAGGAAGTATAAAAAAAAAATGGTTTTTCCATACAAATTGTCTGATCGAGGTATATATTTTGTATGAAAAAGCCATTGTTTATTGGAAGAATTTCTTGGTGGAAGTTGTTGAGTGTCGTTGACTGAGCAACCCCTATCAGTTTGCGAGACGCTGTTCCTTAAATCCCTTATAGGAACAGGGTGGAATTTACAAACCGCTCCTGCAAGGGAAGAAACCTTAGTAAAAAAAATACTGTTACAAACCTTTGAATAACCCGGATCGGCCGTTGGTAGTATCCATGGGTGTCGGGTTGTCAGCAAACAGACCCACGGCCAATACTCCTGGAATTCAACAATATAATCATTAGAGACAGATGGGCTCAACAGCGTCCTGCAAACTGGTAGGGGTTGCTCAGTCAACTATCAGCGGGAATGTATTTCAGGAAATGAAAAAAATTAATTACTTTTCCATACAAATTGACTGATCGAGGTGGTAATTTTCATACATACATACATAAAATCACGCCTTTATCTCTTACGGGGTAGGCAGAGCGTTAAACGTCTCGTAAAAGGCGCTTTCGCCGCGTCTGACAATAATTGAGGGTAATTTTAGAATGTAATGTGTATTGCCATAGTGACAGGTTGTCAGCCCATCGCCTAAATTACAATACACTGTAACCCTCGAGTCCCTTTTGCTGTCTTCTACAGCATGCCCGGGAGGAAGGGCAGCTGGAACATTCTATGTTTTTCTATCTCTCCCAGTCCAGCATGGAAGTAGTAATTTTCTATGGGAAAGAATTTCCTTCCATGCTGGACTGGGAGAGATAGAAAAACATAGAATGTTCCAGCTGCCCTTCCTCCCGGGCATGCTGTAGAAGTCAGCAAAAGGGACTCGAGGGTTACAGTGTATCATAATTTAGGCGATGGGCTGACAACCTGTCACTATAGCAATACACTTTTCAATCTAAAATTGCCCTCAATTTTTGTCAGACGTGGCGAAACCGCCTTTTACGAGGCGTTTATCGCTCTGCCTACCCCGTAAGGGATAAAGGCGTGATTTTATGTATGTATGTATGTATGTAAGAATTTCCTGCTGATAGTTGTTCAGTTTCGTTGACCGAGCAACCCCTATCATTCTGCGGGACGCTGTCCCTTACAACCGGTATAATACACCAAAGGCATTACTGGTTTTCCTGAAGATCATCATCAGCTTGTGTTAGTCCCTTGCTGGCTAAAGGCCAGCGGATTTAATGGACGGCAATCAATCCGCAATACAAGTGGCTGATTTCTGGAGCGCTATGATGTTATTTCTCGTGTTCCATCGACATGTTAAGAAGGAGAAGGTGTGGAGTAAATTTGGCTTACCCCACAGCCCGCAAGCGCCGTGCACGGCCGAAGCTCCAACGGGGTCGTCTATGTGTAACCTGTCGAACAGCGGCGAGGCGACGCTGCATATCGCCGCGCCGATCACGCCGATCAGCAGCGCCTCCCACGCGCGGTACAGGAAACAGCCCGCTGACAAACAAACAAGAGAACAAACAATCTAGAGGCTCATTAGGTGGTGATTCCTAACGGCAAATGGTTGTTATGAAAAAAAAAACTAAGAAATTAGTTCATGGCCTGCTTGAATATATTCTAGTTATGGTTCTGGAAGCAAAGTTGAAGATCACACACGGCGGGCGGTGTTGTGTGATTTTCACTCTCTGTGAAGAAAACTCTCGTAAAGAGTCGTAACGTAGTGGTCTAAGGCTCGTATTTATGAAGCGATATCAAACTTGAGAGCAACATTAAGTATGGATTTAACAGGCCAGTTTGTACTGAAATGACATTTCTGATACGAACTCAAACTCGCTGTCACTCATGAGAGCTGTTTATAAGTACGGGCCTTAGGGCTACAAACTGGCCTGTCAAATCCATACTTAATATTGCTCTAATTCTTGTGATCGCTTTATTAATACGAGACTAACACCTCCGTTAAACAAACAAGTGGGTAGTCGTTAATTTATCAGTATGGAAGCAAAGCTGTTTTTATCACTAAATTTGATATTCCTTCTAAGCTATTTATTATACTACTCAGCATTTTTGTGCGGAATTCGCACATTTTTGACGCGGCCTCGGACGTAACCGCCAAGCCATAGCGCGATCTGATTTGAACAATATTCTAAGGCACTACTTGTGAAGGTTGCATATCTTGAAATCAACCTGCTCATCTGCCGTTGATCTCTCTGTATCTACAGAGGAGTTCCTTGTTTAGCTAGTTGATCAGCTTTAAGTATGATTAATCAAACAAACAGACCAGACGCGGTGATAACCGATAACGCCTTCACCAGATTTGAAGAGCCTCATCGGTTCAAGTCCAGTTTTTTTATACTTAAATATGTCGTATCAACCCTAGTAAGAGAGCCCGATGGTGTAGTGGATAGGGCCGCTGCTTCCTGATCGGGGGGTCGTATTTCAAATCCTACCACGCACATCCTATACCAATGTGTTTTTTGGTTTTAGAATTTCATATGTACCTTTATTACCTTTATTCCGTGCTTTTTCCGTGCTGCGGAAAGCACGTTAAACCGTTAGTCCCGGTTAATATCGTTTAACATCGTAGATATTAGTCGTTAAGCCAAGTCAGAGGCCAGTGCTAGGCATTGACGGCTTGAAAACTCTGACCTAATCTAGGATTGGGTCTGGTTTTCCTTCTGGCTTGCGGAGGTCAGATGGCAGTCGCTCTGTGTAAAAACCAGTATCCTCGTTCAATCAACTAGATTAGGTAGCCGACCCTGTGAGATACGGTATAAGGCTAGGGAGATGGTGATGTGGTATTAACCCTCACCTGTGATGGACACTAGTGACCCCAGGATGCTGTTAATCAGCTCCATAACGTCAGCCCTGCCCTGGTTCTTGATCATGGTGAAGAGTAGGCCGAAGCAGCCTCCTCCGAATGAACCCATCATAGTCATCACCGCCGCTCGCGCTGCATACTGCCATTTTGCGCCGCTGACCTACAAAAGAATAGAATATTATTAGAACTGCCTCCATAGCAGTGGCGAAGGGTCCATACAAGCCGATTCCCGTCGAGACAATTGCAGGATTTGACGTGCTCTATTATTAGATATATCAGAGGCCAGTGCTAAGCATAGGCTTGAAACCTCTGAACTAATCTAGGATTGGGTCTGTTCCCGTCCAGCAAATTTGGAATTACGTCGAAACTATAAAGTACCTACTTGTTTTTTGGTTTGGCTTACCCTCAATAAAATGGCACACCTCACCACTGTTCCATAGTCTAATCAATGATATTATATGCTACTGGTCAAAGCCTGTAGAGGTCCTGGATTCGATTCCCAGGGGGAGAACACAAACTTGATATCTGTCAAATTATCATTTCTTCCCATTTCATTTATCCCCCGCGGCCCAAGCTGAGATTCCGCGTCCAGTACCTGTGTTTTCCTGTAGATTTCTCTACAGCGGACATCTACAATGCAAGTAGAATAGAATAGAAAAACGTTTATTCATGAAACAATACAAAACTCAACATACAGTAAGTAGACTAGTCAATTTAACAATAATGCGAACAACAGTTTTCCAAGCCAGCCATTTATCAATTGGTGAGATTTTCCCCAGTTTGGTTAGGACAATGCAGGCCGATTGCAGGCATTTTATATAGAGCCAATAATTATTTTCATTCCCTGGAAGAATTTCCTGGTGAGAGTTCAGTGACATTCACTGAGCAACCCCTCAGTTTGCGGGACGCTGACACGCTGTCCCTTACACCCCTTTATAGCATATTTAGAGATTTAGCTACTTTACTCTGCCATGCTGGCGTGAGAGCGAGAGAAAAGAATAGAATGTCCCAGCTGCATTTTCTCTTGGGCATGCTGTAAAAACCGGCTAAGAGATCCGAGGGTACTGTATATTGCAATTTTGGCGATAGGCTGACAACCTGTCACTACAGCAATATACCTACAAATCTATCATAAATTACCGTCAAAAATTTGTCAGACGGGCGAAAGGACCTTAGTTTAAGTCGCTTACGCTCTGCCTTCCCATTTAGGGATAAAGGCGCGATTATATGTATGATAATTTACCTAACCTATTTAAAAAATTACGTAAGGTTGCGTCACCGTACGTAATTCACTATGCATGCAGTAAATTGACGCCATCTTTTTAAACCCATTTAATTTAATTTAAAATGGCGGTAGTTGAGTAAATGAGGACGCATTAGTCTGCATATTGAAGAATATATTTCTGGTTAGTGAGACTGATTGTCTTGTTTACTACAAAAGGTATTATAGGCCTCTGTGGTTTAGTGGTCTGAGTCATGGGCTTCGGGTTTGAAGATCGTGCGATCGATTTCCCCACGTAAGAATAATATCTTCAATGCTGGACTGGGAGCTAGAGAAAAACATAGAAAGTGCCAGCTGCATTTCCTACCGGGCATGCTGTAAAAAACAGCTACAGGATCGGAGGGTTTCGGTATATTGCAATTTGAGCGATGGGCTGACAACCTGTCACTACAGCAACATACAAATGATTCTATCTATAAATAACCTTCAAACCATTGTCAGTCGTGGTTAGCGTTGCCAGGTCCTCATACCGAAAAGCCGGACAGAGCTGTGAGTTTGGCCTAACATTTGGGTCAAAAAGCCGGACATCCTGCATTTTCAACAATTTTAAATATTCGTGTAAAAAATCATTTTTTTTTGGCCTAACATTTTGGTAAAAAAGCCGGACACTTTGCATTTTAGGGGTTTTTTTTTAGCTTTTTTGATAATTTACAATAAAACTAATGCCAAATTAGTCTAAAAGTACTTTATTATTAATCAGTCGAGTCGAATTCGCGCAAATTTTGAAATCTAAAAAGCCTAACAAAAGCCGGACAGGCCGGACGACGCTTATTTTGGCCGGACAGGCAATCAAAAAGCCTGACTATGTCCAGCTAAAGCCGGACGCCTGGCAACGCTAGTCGTGGTGGAACGACCTATGTTAAGGTTGTTTACGCTCTGCTTACCCCATTAGGGATAAATGCGTGATTATATGTACATATGTGAGAGCCCGATGGTGTAGTGGATAGGGCCGCTGCCTCCTGAGCGGGAGGTCGTGGTTCGAATCCGACCAATCCGCACCAATGTGTTTTTCGGTTTTCGAATTTCATATGTACGTTTATTCGGTGCTTTTTCCGTGCTTCGGACGGCACGTTAAGCCGTTGGTCCCGGTTAATATCGTTTAATATCGTAGATATTAGTCATTAAGCCATATCAGAGGCCAGTGCTAAGCATTGGCGGCTTGAAAACTCTGACCTAATCTAGGATTGGGTCTGGTTTCCCTTCCGGGTTGCGGAGGTCAGATGGCAGTCGCTCTGTGTAAAAACCAGTACCCTCGTTAAATCCCCTAGATTAGGAAGCCGACCCCGTGAGATACGGGATAAGGCTAGGGAGATGATGATGTAAGAATAACAATCTGTGCTTCGGAGGAGGATACGATACTGATAGTGGTCGTGAGTTGTTACACAAACCAAGACAGAGGCCTATTACCTGTTACTAAAACTCTTAACACCATGGTTTATTGGGTGGAAACTCCACCTAACAAGAAGAAGAAGAAGGAGCCACTGACCCCGTAAGTGCTGCCGGAGTTGAACGCCAGCCATCCCCACCACAACACGAACGTTCCCATCACCGCGTTGACGGGGTTCCCCAGGGGCAGTGGTGCGGTACCGCGCGAGTAGC
Source organism: Scrobipalpa costella (assembly GCA_949820665.1). NCBI lineage: Eukaryota > Metazoa > Arthropoda > Insecta > Lepidoptera > Gelechiidae > Scrobipalpa > Scrobipalpa costella. Next base: position 9,962,348 of record OX463321.1, on the reverse strand, counting down.
GGCCCAGGCGAGGACCCAGCATCAGGGCTGATGCCAACGATGCAGACCCACCTGCGACATATGTTATGACGTGACTAAGGGTCGTTTTTATAAAGCGATGTCATGATTGAGAGCAGTATTGAGTAAGGATTTGACAGGCCACATTGTGCTGAAATGATATTTCTGATACGAACTATAACTAGCTGTCGGTTGCGCCTTTTGAGCCTTTGAGGCATAATCGTTCATCGTGGTCACTGGTCTAACTGTAACTCACCTATGAGATGCACAGGGCCGGACCCAGCTATATCCACGGCCCCCAGTTTCTTCAGGAAGCCGTGCTCCCCCCACACCCAGCCCGCAGGCACACAGTACACCACCGTGTTCAGAAACGAGAACAAACAGTACGCCTTGAACTCCGTCCTGTTAAATCAACAGTTGTTTAATACATATGACGTAGGATGATTTGATAATTCGATTATTCGCGGAAAACCTAGGGTAGTTGCAAAAATACGGTCAATTATACAATGATGTTCGAATTATTAAACTACACGACACATAGGTACATAACATACATTAAGTCATGCCTTTATCCATAATGGGATAGGCAGAGTGTAGAACGCCTCGTAAAAGGCGTCTTCGCCGCGTCTCAACAAATATTGAAGGCAGTTTTAGATTGTGATTTGTATACCTATATTGTCAGGCTGTCGGCCTCTCGTCTTTATCACGATACACTTAGGCTTGTAATTATAAAGCGATCTCAAACTTGAGAGCAGTATTAAGTATGAATTTTACAGGCCAGTTTGTACTGAAATGACATTTGTGATACGATCTCAAACTTGCTGTCACACATGAGTGCTGATTATAAATACGGCCCTTATACTTACGAATCTCTTAGGTTTTTACAGCATGTTTTATTAATTTACGTTTTTCTATCGCTCCGAGGGTTCGACTCGAAGCCCAAACGAAAGGCATAGAAAGGTTCTTCTGTCGAGTGGGTATCGAGTCCTTCGACCCGATAAACCCTGGTGTCAGAGTTTTTAAACCGCCTAGTAGCACAACTATCAGGCCTCTGACATGGTTTTAAGTAACGACCACTATCAAAGACAGCTTAACGTGCCCTCCGAAGCACGAAATCTTTTTCTTTTTCGGACAATCAGGTGATTCAGCCTGCAATGTCCTAACCAAAAATTCACAAAGTGATAAATTCTCAAATATCAACCAACTTTGTGTTTCCCCCCTGGGAATCGAACCCAGGACCTCCGGATCGGGAGTCCATGGCACTAGCCACTAGACCACGGAGGCAGTTTGAAATGTCAAAGAAAAGTGGAAATGTATCAACCTACCTCTCAGCCATTGCACCACTGACGATGGTGGTGGCGGTTGTAGCGAAGGACAGCTGGAACAGGAACGACGCGAACACGGGCCCCATGAGGGGGTCCCCGACGCCAGGGTCCACCAGGAAGTCGCCGGTGCCCACGAACGAGTTCTGCAGCGGGCCCTGGCCGAACGACATGCCGTAGCCGAAGATCCAGTACGTTAATCCTGATAGAAAAAAAAACTTAGTTCTTTTTTTTGAGCGTCGCGACGCTGGGTTAAGAGCGTTGTGACGCCGGTGTAAGAGCGTCGCGACGTTGGGATAAAAGCGTCGTGACGCCGGTGTTAAGAGCGTCGCGACGCTGGCTTAAGAGCGTCGCGACGCCGGCTTAAGAGCGTCGCGACGCTGGGTTAAGAGCATCGCGACGCCAGTGTAAGAGCGTCGCGGTGCTGTGTGACGCCGGGGTATAAGCGTCGCGACGCTGGGTGACGCCGGGGTAAGAGCGTGGTGACGCCGCGTTAAGAGCGTCGCGACGCCGGTGTAAGAGCGTCGCGGCGCTGGGTTAAGGGCGTCGTGACGCTGTGTTAAGAGCGTCGTGACGCCGTGTTTCGAGCGTCGCGACCCCCGTGTAAGAGCGTCGTGACGCTGGGTTAAGAGCGTCGTGACGCTGGGTTAAGAGCGTCGTGACGCTGGGTTAAGAGCGTCGTGACGCTGGGTTAAGAGCGTCGTGACGCTGGGTTTAGAGCGTCGTGACGCTGGGTTAAAAGCGTCGTGACGCCGGTGTAGGAGGGTCGCGACTCTGGGTTAAGAGCGTCGTGACGCCGGTGTAAGAGCGTCGCGACGCTGCGTGAAGAGCGTCGTGACACCGTGTTTAGAGCGTCGCGACGCTGGGTTAAGAGCATCGCGACGCTGCGTGAAGAGCGTCGTGACGCCGCGTTTAGAGCGTCGCGACGCCGGTGTAAGAGCGTCGCGGCGCTGGATTAAGAGCGTCGTGACGCTGTGTTAAGAGCGTCGTGACGCCGTGTTTCGAGCGTCGCGACCCCCGTGTAAGAGCGTCGCGGCGCTGGATTAAGAGCGTCGTGACGCTGTGTTAAGAGCGTCGTGACGCCGTGTTTCGAGCGTCGCGACCCCCGTGTAAGAGCGTCGTGACGCTGGGTTAAGAGCGTCGTGACGCCGGTGTAAGAGCGTCGTGACGCCGGTGTAGGAGGGTCGCGACTCTGGGTTAAGAGCGTCGTGACGCCGGTGTAAGAGCGTCGCGACGCCGGTGTAAGAGCGTCGCGACGCTGCGTGAAGAGCGTCGTGACGCCGTGTTTAGAGCGTCGCGACGCTGGGTTAAGAGCATCGCGACGCTGCGTGAAGAGCGTCGTGACGCCGTGTTTAGAGCGTCGCGACGCTGGGTTAAGAGCATCGCGACGCTGCGTGAAGAGCGTCGTGACGCCGCGTTTAGAGCGTCGCGACGCCGGTGTAAGAGCGTCGCGGCGCTGGGTTAAGAGCGTCGTGACGCTGTGTTAAGAGCGTCGTGACGCCGTGTTTCGAGCGTCGCGACCCCCGTGTAAGAGCGTCGTGACGCTGGGTTAAGAGCGTCGTGACGCTGGGTTAAGAGCGTCGTGACGCTGGGTTTAGAGCGTCGTGACGCTGGGTTAAGAGAGTCGTGACGCCGGTGTAGGAGGGTCGCGACTCTGGGTTAAGAGCGTCGTGACGCCGGTGTAAGAGCGTCGTGACGCCGGTTTAAGAGCGTCGCGACGCTGCGTGAAGAGCGTCGTGACGCCGTGTTTAGAGCGTCGCGACGCCGGTGTAAGAGCGTCGCGACGCTGCGTGAAGAGCGTCGTGACGCCGTGTTTAGAGCGTCGCGACGCTGGGTTAAGAGCGTCGCGACGCCAGTGTAAGAGCGTCGCGGTGCTGTGTGACGCCGGGGTACAAGCGTCGCGACGCTGGGTGACGCCGGGGTAAGAGCGTCGTGATGCCGAATTAAGAGCGTCGTGACGCCGAATTAAGAGCGTCGTGATGCCGAATTAAGAGCGTCGTGACGCCGAATTAAGAGCGTCGTGATGCCGAATTAAGAGCGTCGTGACGCCGAATTAAGAGCGTCGTGATGCCGGATTAAAAGATTTGCGACGCTAGATTAAGAGCACCGCGACGCCGGATTAAGGGCTTCGTGATGCCGGATTAAGAGCGTCGTGACACCGGATTAAGAGCGTCGTGATGCCGGATTAAAAGATTTGCGACGCTAGATTAAGAGCACCGCGACGCCGGATTAAGGGCTTCGTGATGCCGGATTAAGAGCGTCGTGACACCGGATTAAGAGCGTCGTGATGCCGGATTAAGAGCGTCGTGACGCCGAATTAAGAGCGTCGTGACGCCGGATTAAGGGCTTCGTGATGCCGGATTAAGAGCGTCGTGACACCGGATTAAGAGCGTCGTGATGCCGGATTAAGAGCGTCGTGACGCCGAATTAAGAGCGTCGTGACGCCGGATTAAGGGCTTCGTGATGCCGGATTAAGAGCGTCGTGACACCGGATTAAGAGCGTCGTGATGCCGGATTAAGAGCGTCGTGACGCCGAATTAAGAGCGTCGTGACGCCGGATTAACATTAATTTTAGTAACTTACCACCGAGAGAGATGTCTGCCAGATTCTTCATCATGATGTTGGCCTCGTTCTTGATGGACACGCAACCTGACTCCAGCATACCGAAACCTGGAACAGAATGGGCGATATTCGACTCGACGGCACGGCGACGGCAACGGCGACGGCACGGCACCGTCGACGGTACCGTGGAACACATAAACTATAAAATTAACGAAATTATATGGCACGCTTGCTGGCCCGGCATTGATTCCCACCGTTACTGTCGCCGGCCTGCCAAACTGCATGTGTGTTGTATTCGTACGAAGCATGCGCGTGTGTGTGTGCACTCAAATTGGGACTAGGTGGACGTTGCCGTGTCGTTCCCGTGCCATCTAACAGAGCCATCGTCATCGTGATGGCACCGTCGCCGTGCCGTCGCCGTGCCGTTGCCGTGCCGTCGCCGTGCCGTCGCCGTTCCGTCGCTGTGCCGTCACGTTATTAGGAGGTATTAAATTTTGTGCACTTTTTTCCGCGTATCTTTAAAAACTATCTCTTCTGTAGGTCTGCTGTAAGAAATTTATTTTTAGAAATAAGCAGTGCCAGTTGTGTCTTTGTATTTTTGTCCTGATTTATGATGTTTTTGTGTACAATAAATTGTTAAATAAATAAACTTTAACCGGGAAAATCTTTCAGCTGGTGAAAAAAAAAACCCATATAAACTTACCACCTCGATCAGACAGTTTGTATGGAAAACTATTTTACTTTCACTTCCTGTTATTTTCAATTACTGATGATAGTTGTTCAGTTTCGTTGACTGAGCAACCCCTATCAGTTTGCGGGACGCTGTCCCTTACACACCCCGTATAATGCGTCAATGGACTCAACCATTCACAGCAGCTATGCCAGGCTCCATACAAAATTGTTACATAGAATATGATTAGGATTAGTAGGATGTGTAACTGCCTCCGTGGTCTAATGGTCGGAGCCATGCGTTTACGATCTGGAGGTCTTGGGTTCGATTCCCAGGGGACAAAGTTGATATTTGTTAATTTATCACTTTGTGAGGTTTTCCCCAGTTTGGTTAGGACATTAACAGGCTGAATCACCTGATTGTCCAAAAAAGAAAAAAATATTCCGTGCTTCGGAGGGCCCCCTAAGCCGTCGGTCCCGGTAGCTGTCTTTGATAGCGGTCGTTACTCAAACCATGTCAGAGGCCTAATAGGCGGTTTAAAAACTCCGACACCAGGGTTCACCGGGTTGTTCAAAGTCAAAGTCTAATAATTTATTTCCAAATAGATTCTAAGAACACTTTTAGAAAGTCTCAAGCGAGTCTATTACAAATAGAATTATGTCTGTATCACAAAATAAAATAAAACTTATCACAATGAAGAAGAAGCATGAGAAACTCGCACTTTGCGCCCCTTCCTTCGTTTTATCTTATTCTTACTTTGACCTTCTTTTTGTTCGACTTGAGATTCCATTCGTTAAGAAGCAGAAGAAGTAGGATGTTCACTCACCGGTCTGCATGGTGAAGATGATGAAGGAGTTGGTCAGGATCCAGTTGGTGTCTTCCAGGTCGATCTCGAAGCTCTGCTGAAGAGTCACAGTGGAGTTGGTGAGGTTGGATCCCGCTACTGCTTGCTGCAGGTGGTAGGTACGATTCTCCTCCATTTTGAATTATTTTTGAGTCTTTATTTGCGATATTTTTTGTATTATTTTAGATTTGCGAACGGTTGGCGGTTGCTGTTTAAATTACATTTTGATATTTTTTATGGTAAAGTACTCACATATTCTTATTACTATTTATATATATTTATTTGTACTAGGTGAACAGTTAACACATTTAAATAAAATGTGAAGACTTCAAAAAAATGTGGAAAACATTAATAATAAAAGAACATTTAATTTCCATGAGTTCAAGTCACAATGAACAAAATTGCAACAAAAACGTTCGCATCCTTAGAAAATCGTGTGACTTGTAAAAACATCTGATAAGAAAATAAGAACCTTCAGCTACGAAAGACCACGAAAGAGAGTTGTATGGAGCGAAAGGATGTACTGGCAATGCAGCTAGTGGACTGGTGGATAATGGTGCTGATTCGGTAGTAGATACAACTTAACTTATTATAAGACATTTTACGGGCTTCTTGCCGCGATTTAAATTATTTGATGACAGTTTACCCGTGATCAGGGCGTTTGGAACAGCGCCGAAATATCGGGAACTCATCAAATAATTTAAATCGCGGCAAGAAACCCGTAAAATGTCTTATAGTTATAGTGAAAACAACCGCGAAAGTTTAAAATTAAGTGTTACAACTGAACTTAGTCCCTCTGTGAATGTCTTTGAGTAAAGATTAAAAGAGCACTTCTTTTCTGAACAATTTTGATGTATGTATTTTGAAGTTTATTCGTATATGTATGTATCAATATATTGTTGCTGTTTTTAAAACTCTGACACCAGGGTTCATCGGGTCGATAGACTCGATACGAAGAAGAATATATTGTTTAGTATATATGTGTGTTTATTTAAGATAGTGGGTATTGATTCTATGTAAGTATTTATTTTGATTTATTTTTTCTGGTCCCCTCAATATTTTTGGCTTGGCTGGAAGAGATCTCTTCATAGAGATACTCGTAAATTCGCCCTTGCACACTATGTTTTTAAATATAATTTCTTTTGTGTTTATGCAATAAAGGACATATATATACTAATTTAACTTTAGCCCTGTCACTTTCTAACATAGGAATAAAAAGCAGCAATCAGCTTACAACTGTTGATTATGTTTCTGTCAATGTGACGTATGTCATCATCTCCCGTCGCCTTATCCCGTATCTCATGGGGTCGGCTACCTAATCTAGGGGGATTGGACGAATCAATGCTTAGCAATAGCCGTGATATAGCTTAACTGCTAATATCTACGATATTACCCGGGCCAACAGCCTAACGTGCCTTAACATAACATAACATAAAAATACTTTATTGCACTTAATAATACAACATACAACACAAAAGATAACAAAAACAAGTACAACATAGGCGGCCTTATTGCTAAGGTAGCAATTTCTTCCAGGCAACCTTTGGGTGAAAGAAAAAAGTGTAGCGGTAAGCGGGATAGTGCAAACCTAGTCAAATAGGTATCCTAAATACATTACATAACATATAATACATAAACTAAGTACAAGCTACTACATAGATATTTGTAAAATAAACTAATAGATAATATATAATAATAGTGCCTTCCATACATACATACATACATATAATCACGCTTTTATCCCTAATGGGGTAGGCAGAGCGTAAACGACCCACACATAGGTCGTTCCGCCACGTCTGACAAAGTTTTGAGGGTTATTTAAGATAGATTTGTAAGTATATTGCTGTAGTGACAGGTTGTCAGCCCATCAACTAAATTACAATATACTGAAACCCTGGGATCCCTTAGCTGGCTTTTACAGGATGCCCGGGAGGAAATGCAGCTGGATGCACATTCTATGTTTTTCTCTCGCGCCCAGGCCAGCATGGAAGAAATGCCTTCCGAAGCACAGAAATGCTCGAGTTGTTATACCACTACCGGTCATCCATCCATGGCCTGGCCACGGCGATGGTTGCTTAACATTCGTAATCGGAATGTATAAGCTCTAACCATTTGACCAAAGAGCGCTTGTATGTATAGTGATTTAAATAAGACGACAACGGGCTAAATTCTAGATTTCCCGGCTAAAAATAAAATTAAAATTTATCTGTCACTTTCAGAAAAATATAAAAGGAATTTATTATCTCTGGTTTTCGATTTATAGTCTGTAATTTTATGCGTTATCTGACACTTTTATCCGCCATGTCATATGATGATTTCTTAGTAGAAATAAGCTGTAGGTACCTATTGTGTCGTTATTCCTCGTGTATTGTCTTTCTCATGTTACTTGTGTACAATAAACAGTAAATAAACAAATAAAATAAATGGCGGATAACTATGATGGATAAAATAGTATGGAAAAGTGAAAATGTGCGCCAAGATCTCGTGGAAAAATCGTAAAACCATAGAGTATAAATCTCTGGTCCTTTTTAAATTTTATTATTCTGATAGTGATAGATAAGTAGATTTATTGTTTTGCTTTATTCGGTGGTATCTAGAATCGAGCCCTACTTACATACATACTATAATCACGCCTTTATCCCTAACGGGGTAGGCAGAGCGAAAACAACCTAAACAAAGGTCGTTTCGCCACGTCTGACAAAGCTTTGAGGGTTATTTAAAATAGATTTGTAGGTGTATTGCTGTAGGTATTGATAGGTAGGTTGGTTGTCAGCCCATCGCTGTAGCTGGTTTTTACAGAATGCCCAAGAGGAAATGCAGCTGGTACATTCTATGGCTTTCTCTCGCTCCCAGTCCAGCATTGAAGAAGCCCAACACCTAGCATGCCTTGTTATTTGTGTCTTCAACCGAATCGGCACCAACGACTGTCGGATACGTCATAACAACTGCAAGCTAATCGAGCCGATTTGGAGCTAATAGATCGCGTGATTACTCACGGATGCACGAAAGCATCAAAGCACGACAAATTAGTCGAAAAACGGATTTTATTTAACCCATGTACCTCGATGTCAGTCTTTTTAAACAACCTTATAGCACAGCTACCTATAGATCATCATCTCCCTATCCTTATCCAGTATCTCACGGGGTTGGGTACCTTTTGGAAAAGCAAGTCGATTTAAAGATATGCAACCATCGCCCGTAATTTCTTAGAATATCGTTCAAATCAGCGCGCGCTACGGCGTGGCGGTTACAATCGTGGCCGCGACAAAAATGTGCTAAATACGCACAAATAGCTAATACCACGTAGTGTGTCGAATAAAAAAAGCTGTTACGATTTTAGATAATCATAATACGGATAATTTCCCGAAGGAACGGTGAAGTACATACATACATATAGTCAAGCCTTTTTCCCTAATAGGGTTGGCAGAGCGTAAACGAAACAAACAAAGGTCGTTCCGCCACATCTGACAAATTTTTGAGTGTTATTTAAGATAAATGTGTAGTGACAGATTGTCAGCCCATCGCCTAAGTTACAATATACTATTTTTATTTAAGATAGATTTGTAAGAATATTGTTGTAGTCACAGGTTGTCAACCCATCGCTTAAATTAAAATATACTGAAACCCTCGGATCCCTTAGCCGGTTTTTACAGCATGCCCGGGAGGAAATACAGCTCACACATTCTAAGTAAAAATATAGCAAAATAAGTTGTACAATTAGCGGACTTATTGCTAAGGTACCAATATCTTCCAGGCAACCAGGCAGTAAGGAAAAGCTATAAAAAAGAGTTGAATAATAAAATAGCCTTGTAATTTTTTTCTTACATCTTCGTTCAGTAATTTTACCTTACCTAGCTAAAATACATTACTTATGAACTCTAAATTACTGAAGATTTAAAATGCCTAGGTACCTACGTAAGAACATTGTATGTTTAATTATGTTCTATTTATTATTCTAACTTGATTTAGTAACTAATGCTTCCATTTTGTTTAGATTAGCTAACTAATTATAGCTTTCCTATTATTGTAATTGTTGTGTATGTCGTAGGATCATTTCGTAATTCGAATATTTGCGAAAATCCTAGGGATAAAACCTGAAAATAGTTATGAAGAACTCGTCATTTTAGTAACATTTTATGTCCTTAACTGAAATAAGAACGCCGATTGATCGGTTAGCGCGCCCAAAACAAGATCTCCTCTGAATGGTTGTGGTTTAAATGTCAATCATAAACGCATGTTAGTTGAAATCAGAATAAGATCTAATCAGTAAGTAAAAATATAGCCAATCAGAGACAAAGATATCAAAAGTTACTAGAACGATGACTATTTTCGGAATTAAACATTCTTTTCCAGGTGTTTTCCAGTAAGATTTGACAATGTTTTCACCATTGCTTAATTATTCGTGTTTTCGCGAAATCCCTAGGACTTTCGCGAGTATTCAAGTTATCAAATCATCCTACGACATGTATAATGTAGCATCATAGCATGACATGTTACATTAGTTTCCAATAAACATATATACATATATATAATCACGCCTTTATCCCTAATGGGGTAGGCATAGCGAAAACGACCTAAACAAACGACCGTTTCACCACGTCTGACAAAGCTTTAAGGGTTATTTAAGATAGAATTGTAAGTATATTGCTGTAGTGACAGTTTGTCAGCCCATCGCCTAAATTTCAATATACTGAAACCCTCGGATCCCTTAGCTGGTTTTTACAACATGCCCGGGAGGATATGCAGCTGGCACAGTCTATGTTTTTCTCTCGCTCCCAGGCCAGCATGGAAGAAACGTCCAATAATAATTTACATTACAAAAATACCAACGTCTGTTACCTATATTATATTTTAAAAAATATTGCTTAACATCGATAACACTTCTACCAGTCCGTCACGTAGGTAACACATGTTTGTAGAGATTAATTTAATGCAGGGTCTTATAGCCTGTCTTTTTTTCCTTGCCACTGCACTGGGAGCCAGAGAAAAATATAGTATGTGCCAGCTGCATTTCCTCCCGGGCATGCTGTAAAAACCAGCTAAGGGATCCGAGAGTTTCAGTATATTTTAATTTAAGCGATGGGTTGACAACCTGTGACTACAGCAATATACTTACAAATATATTTTAAATTACCCTCAAAGCTTTGTCAGACGTGGCGAAACGAACTTCATTTAGGTCGTTTACGCTCTGCCTACCCCATTAGGGACAAAGGCGTGACTATATGTAAGTATGTCTTATTGCCATGTTTGTTGTTGTGAAATAGACAACAATAGGTAATAGCTATGTACGGCTGATTTGTACGAAAGGTACCCAAATAAGTACTAACTAATTAGATGGAGCGGCAGAAAAACAGAATGTGCCAGCTGCATTATTTCCGGGTATGCTGTAAAAACCAGCTAAGGGATCCGAGGGTTTCAGTATATTACAATTTAGACGATGGGGTGACAACTTGGTACTACAGCAATATACCTACAAATCTATCTTAGATAACCTTCAAAATTTTGTCAAACGTGCGGAACGACCTTTGTTACCCTATTAAGGATAAAGGCGTGATTAAACGTATGTATGCATAATCTAGAAAGAAAGAAGAAGAAAGAAAGAATCTGTGGTAAGACTCTGTGTTTTTAAGCTCTTGCTTAATTAAGTTTGTTTTTCGTGTGTTCTTTCAAAATGGTTGCATCATTGTGTTTGTTCGGACTTCTATTTAATTATGTAAGTTATGTAGACTCTACCGTTTAGAAACTAATTAACAATTTTGTGCGTTAAAGTAACTATACAAACATAATCACGCCTTTATCCCTCATGGGCGTATGTAGGCAGAGCGTAAACGACCTAAACGAAGGCCATTCCGCCACGTCTGACAAAGTTTTGACGGTTATTTGAGATATATTTTTAGGTATATTGCTGTAGTGACAGGTTGTCAGTCCTTCGCCTAAATTGCAATATATTGAAACCCTCGGATCCCTTAAAGTAACTATAACTTTTATTGATACTGATTTTAATATAAAGGGTGTAAGGTCCGGTGTCACGGTGTATGCCTGATGGTGTAGTGGATAGGGCCGCTGCATCCTGAGCGAGAGGTCGTAGTTCGAATACCACCACGTACAAATGTGTTGTTCGGTTTTTGGATTTCATATGTACGTTTATTCGCGCTTCGATTTTTAATATGGTTTAATACCGTAGATATTAGTCGTTAAGCCATGTCAGAGGCCATTGCTAAGCATTGGTGGCTTGACAACTCTGACTTGGGTCTGGTTTCCCTTCAGGGTTACGGAGGTCAGATGACAGGCGCTATGTGTAAAACCCAGTACCCTCGTTCAATCCATTAGGTACAATAGATTAGGTAGCTGACCCCGTGAGATAGGGGATAAGGCTAGGGAGATGACGATGTTACGGTGTCCCTAGCTTTACCTTTAAAATTTATTCTAATTATTGTATGTAAAAAGTCACAGAATTTCAGTAGATTCTAATTCTGACCGTAATTACCGGTACTACAAAAGTTTAACAAATCTTATTTATGGTGGTTTACTAAAACAGGCCCTGGTCTTCAGTACAAGCGCTTCGAAGGTTGAAAAAGAAATACCTTTCGTTAAAGAATATTTTGAAGTATCAGGATTTCAACACAATGAAGATATTGATAAAAATAATACAGAACTGGAAGACAATGAAAAAATGGCAACAGAAATAACAGAATTTGGTAGTATTACTCCTTTTGAAGAAAAAAATATACCAGAAATCTTACACAGTGAACATATTCATAACATTTCTAGGAATAGTTCAGATATAATAGAGAATGTGTTCAATATGACGAAAACAAGTTTTGAAGATATTAGCGAGAAAATAACAGCTACAAAGGATATATCTATAAAAGAAACATCTAAAGAAATTCTTAAAGATGAAAGTGATAACGGTATATTTTCTAATGGCAAACTCAAAGAATTAACTGATTTAAATATGACAGATACTGATCTCATCGAGGATGAAAATTTTGAGGAAAGAATTTCTAATGAGGACTTCCAAGAAATAATTAATTTGAATAAGTCAGAGTTAGATGAAGACATAGTCAATAACGAAAGTTATGACGATGTAGTTTCTAATGAGGACTCTAAAGAAATAACTGACTTAAATATGGGAGATTCAGATAAAGACGTAGTTAAGTACGAAATCGTTGATGTACCATTTTTTGATGAAGAACTTAAAGAAATTATCGCTTTTAATAGAAAATCCGTATCTTACGAATATGAAAATAAACAATTATCGAACATAGACAAAGATGAGGAAGTTATACTTACGCTACTAGAGGAGACTTTGATGGATGAAGTGGAAGAATTTGATGAAGTTAAAAGGCATTCGCGTGGTACGTAGTAAATTTAAAAAAAAACTTATTATCTTTTAAAATATTATTTTTTATCGTGATCTAAGTAAGTAACTTGATTTCCCTCAGGCACGGAAGGTCCAATTAACGTCCACTAAGGACATTAAGTCCGTGTCCCCAATTGTCCATTTAATTTCCTTGAAAGTCTATTTCACGGAAGGCCCAATTCCCGAAATAATTTATTCCTATTGTTTATTTTATTTTCAGCATCTTACATACCATCTTCATTAACTTACGCACACCCAAATTACATGATTGGAAACATGGCTAGCATTGAACAAAACAGTCCTTTCAGAAGAGGTATGCCTGTGAAGCAGAAGGTGCCTGTAAAAGGCCGAGTGAAAATTGCCAGGACTTTTACTAACTGCCAATGGTAGGTACAAAGTAACTGTAGTTAAAAATATTCGTCTAACTAAAGCATAAAGATGTTTTATATTTTTTTACCCACATATACATACATACATACATACAGTCACGCCTTTATCCCTAATGGGGTAGGCAGAGCGTAAACTACCAAAACAAAGGTCGTCCCGCCACGTCTGACAAAGTTTTGAGGGTTATTTAAGTTAGATTTGTAGGTATATTGCTGTAGTGACAGGTTGTCAGCCCATAGCCTTAATTACAATATACTGAAACCCTCGGATCACTTAGCTGAATTTTACAGCATGCCCAGGATGAAATGCAGCTGGCGCATTTTATGTTTTTCTCTCGCTCCCAGTCCAGCATGGAAGCAACCCACATATAGTTAAAAAAATAAGAAATAATATTTACCTCGACAATTTAAATATACATTATACGAGCTTTTGGTTTCAGGAATATGCGTCCAACATTTACAAGCAATGCTAATAAAGGAATATACGATGATAATTTTGCTATGGAAAGTGCACCACTTCATGGTATTGTACCACAAGCGGATGTTTTAACTGATGGTAGCAAACGTGTAGCAGCGCTCGATAGAAATATTCATAGAGTAGACAAAGCGGTTCTTGGAAAAGTGCAAGCTTCTGGAAAATTCACCGTAGCTGCAACATTTTGTTAAATGAACCAACAAATTTTCTTTGTAACAGATAAAGTAAAACTATGAATTCAATAACTCAACAAATATAATAGTTTATTATAGTTTTTAGGTTAAAAATTAACAGGTTATTTGTGCGCACTCGCATCCAGGGGCCAATGAGACAAGCCCACCGGCTGGCACAGTGCCTTCGAACGTCACGTAGCCAATGACAGGCACCTTCCCAGTGAGAGATGTAGTCCCGCCTACGGACAGCTCTCCGCCAACCGCGACGTCGCCCATACCGACCGCAGAGACCTGATTGGCCGCGCTAGCTAGTGCAGCAGCGTTAGCAGCCAATCCTGCGTTGGTGATGCTAGATGCGCCCAATCCAAGTTTGCCAATGCTGCCAACGTTGCCGATGCTGCCAATATTGCCACCAATGAAGCTGTTTTGTGCCAGCTTGTTGGCACAACCAATGCCGTTGCCTACGCCAATGACGTTGCAGAATGCATTCTGTAAAACAAAGAATAAAATAAAATGACTAGTACATACATACATATAATCACGCTTTTATTACCCATTGGAGATAAAACGACCAAAACGAAGGTCGTAAGATAGATTTGTAGGTATATTGCTGTAGTGACTGGTTGTCAACCCATAGCCTAAATGAGAATATACTGAAACCCTTGTATCCCTTAGCTGTTTTTACAGCATGCCCGGGAGGAGATGCAGCTGACACATTCTATGCTTTTCTTTCGCTCCCAGGCCAGTACGGAAGAATACCTTTATAAAAACTATAATACGATATAAATTTTACCTTAAAAAATATATAAAAATTATGGAAAAAATTACCTGTATGAAACAAGCTGTAAGTCCAACTAATACCAAAGAAAATCTCATTTTGTTCATTTTGTTGAAATAAAGTTATTCCTCTCTGAAGCTAATGTAAACTATGATTTTAAATATGTTTTGCACTGTTTTATACATTTTAAATTACATCAACAAGTTTTTGAAATTGATAAAGATTGCAATATGCGATTGATAATTCATTTGATTGATAATCACTACATAGTATAAAACAAAGTCGCTTTCTCTGTCCCTATATCCCTATGTATGCATAAATCTTTAAAACTACGCAACGGATTTTAATGCAGTTTCTTTTAATGGATAGAGTGATTCAAGAGGAAGGTTTATATGTATAATACATGCATAATATAGTAGAAAAACACTGATAATTTCCGTGCGAAACCGGGGCGGGTCGCTTTTAGTTTATAATATTTGTGTAATTGTAATGTAGTAGTGAAATGGATGAAAATTGTTTATTAATAAATTTAAAATTTCACTCTCACTACCTAGAATTAATTATTTTTAAGTATTGCTAACAACTATGGATGTGTTCCGAAATAAAATTATGTTGAATTTGATAATGATGATGATAATTAAGTATTTTCACGGAAATGGATGTAATTGTTAACTTAATGCAATTTGACGATTGCGATAAAGTTACGGAAATTTAATAGTCTTTATCTTTTCTGTGTAAAATGCAGTAACCTTGTTCAATCACCTAGATTAGGTAGCTGACCACCCCGTGAGATGATGATAAGGCTAGGTAGATGATGACATAACGGAGTTTGGAATGAGAAAGTAAAAATCAATCATTTCCTGAAAGAATTTCCTGGTGAAAGTAATGTCGTTGACTGAGCAACCCCTATTAGTTGCGGGACGCTGTTTTTTCCATGCTGGACTGGGAGAGATAGAAAAACATAGAATGTTCCAGCTGCCCTTCCTCCCGGGCATGCTGTAGAATTCAGCAAAAGGGACTCGAGGGTTACAGTGTATTGTAATTTAGGCGATGGGCTGACAACCTGTCACTATAGCAATACACATTACAATCTAAAATTGCCCTCAATTTTTGTCAGACGTGGCGAAAGCGCCTTTTACGAGGAGTTTGACGCTCTGCCTACCCCGTAAGGGATAAAGGCGTGATTTTATGTATGTATGTATATACGCTGTCCCTTACACCCGGTATATTATTATACATATTGCTGTTGCTCATGCATCTGTATAAATGGACAGAAAAGTTGAGCTGATCGAGGATCTGATGCGTATTGCACTGTGGAAGTGGAAAACTGCCGGAAGATATAAAAGTAAGTCCTTCGGGAATTATTTTGACGACAGCATTTTTCGTGATCTTCTTCTCTCGTGTGAGTATTGAGTCTATCGACCCGATGAACTGTGGTGTCAGAGTTTTTAAACCGACTAACAGCACAGCTAATAGGCCTAATAACATTCAAAGACAGCGACCGGGACCGACGGCTTAACGTGCCCTCCGAAACACGGTATCTTTTATTCTTCCAGACAATCAGGTGATTCGGCCTGCAATGTCCTGATCAAACTGGGGAAAATCTCACAAAGTGATAAATTGACAAATATAAATTTTGTGTTCCCCTGGGAATCAAACTCAGGACCTCCGGATCGTGAGCCCATGGCTCTGACTACTAGACCACGGAAAGAGAAAAACATAGAATGTGCCAGCTGCATTTCCTTCCGGGCATGCTGTATAAACCAGCTAAGTGATCTGAGGGTTTCAGTATCTTACAATTGAGGTGATGGGCTGACAACCTGTCACTACAGGCATATACCTACAAATCTATCTTAAATAACCCACAAAGCTTTGTCAGAAGTGGCGGAACGACCTTTGTTTAGGTCGTTTATGCTCTGCCTACCTCATTAGGGATAAAGGGTGTTCATATGTATATACCAGGCCACTCAGAAAGTATTGCGATAAATAGTTTTTATATGGCAGACTGGCCGGTTAGAATATTTTTTGAAAATATGATTACTTGTTAGTAAAAATATGTGTGTTCCATTTTCAAAATTTCCCTCCACATTTTTTGCGAGCCAATTCAAAGTATCGTTCGTGTCTTACTGAAAAATGGATCTGCGCCGGGAACATTTTAGAGCTATGATTTTTTACGATTTCAAGTATCGCCTGAAACCGGATGAATCGTTCGATAGACTTCAAATGGCATTTATGGATGAAAGCCCCTCCAAGGCAACCGTGTATCGTTGGTATAACGAATTTAGGCGCGGTCGACCAACCTTGGGGGATGAAGAAAGAAGCGGTCGCCCTTTAACGGCTATTACGGAAGAAAACGTGCTAGCAGTGAAAAATTTAATCCAAGATAATAGGCGAATTACATATCAGGAGATTCAGCACATATCAAAGATTGGATCGGGAAGCGTCCACGAGATTCTACACGGGCATCTTCGCGTGAGGAGGATAGTATCGCGCTGGGTGCCGCACTACCTCACCGACGCTCAGAAGCAGGCCCGGTTGGAATGGTGCCGTGATATGCTGAACAAATTTGAAGCAGGCTCGTCTCGGCGTGTTTACGACATCGTAACAGGTGATGAGTCCTGGATTTATCAATACGATCCAGAAACCAAGCGCCAGTCGACAGTTTGGGTGTTTCAAAATGAACCAACGCCTACCAAAGTGAAGCGATCTCGAAGCGGGGGGAAGATTTTGATCGCCAGCTTTTTTTAATTTGACTGGCCACTTGGCCTCAATTCCCTTACGAGATCAAAGAAGTATTAACGCCGAATGGTATACTACCAAATGTTTACCAGAAGTTTTTTCTGTTGTGAGCAACAAGCGACCAAACACAGGGCTCCGCGGACTACTGCTCCACCACGACAATGCGCCTGCACACACCGCGCTCAAAACGAGGGACTTCCTGGACAGCACACCAGTCAAACTCCTGGGTCACCCTCAATACAGCCCTGATGTAGCACCGTGTGACTTCTTTTTATTTCCAAAAATAAAAAATCATCTCAAGGGGATACAATTTTCGTCGCCGGAAGATGCGCTGGCTGCGTTCGAGCAGGCTGTAAACGAGGTGTCTACGGCGGACTGGAAAAAGTGTTTTGAAAACTGGTTCAGACACATGAATCTTTGTATAGAGGCTGGTGGAGAGTACTTTGAAAAGATTTAATAAAAATATATGTACCTGTAGAACAATTTTTTTTAAGTGTCGCAAAACTTTCTGAGTGTCCCACGTATGTTTTATTTTGACGACAAAATTTTTCGTAGTATTATCTTGGGATAGTATCTTAAATCAGAATAAGATATTGAAGGAATAGACACTGTCATTGTGTGTGTTCTACATAGGGGGTCAAGTCTAAGGTTTATTATAGTAATTCTTACCTCTTCAGTAAGGTTAATTTCATGTGACTTGGCCGATATAGAGAATAATTTGACCTGTCACCTTTAACGCTCTACAACGGCTAAGTCACATGAAATCTTAATATATAAACCAAATTTGGTGTAAATAAGTTTAGTAGTTTTCGAGTTATGAAGGGGTCAAACGTGTATCCAAATGGTCCCTGTAAATATACACACGGTACTGCCGGCCAATTCTCTTCCTTTGGCTCGAACTTGGCTTGGACACGCTTGGACCGCCGCGTGTCTAGATGTCGAGCCAAAAGCCAAAAATATATATGACTCAAAGGAATTTCAATAAAACATATTTGACTAAATTATATTTTCTTCCATGCTGGCCTGGGAGTGAGAGAAAAACAGAATGTGCCAGCTTCATTTCCTCCCGGGCATGCTGTAAAAACCAGATAAGGGATCCGAGGGTTTCAGTATATTGTAATTTAGGCGATAAGCTGACAACCTGTCACTACAGCAATATACTTACAAATCTATCTTAAATAACCCTCAAAACTTTGTCAGACGTGGCGGAACGACCTTTGTTTAGGTCGTTTACGCTCTGCCTACCCCATTAGGGATAAAGGCGTGATTACGTATATGTATATTTTAGTCAAAAAAATATTAATAAAATATTTTTTTTTATTTGTCTATTTTAGCTGTGCCTGTCTTTGCACTCCCGGTTTGTATTAAAAACACACAGTTTCAAACATACTTAAATTTCATAATCTGGTCTGTATGCATACATATCTACATACATACATACATACATACATACATATAATCACGCCTTTATCCCTAATGGGGTAGGCAGAGCGTAAACGACCTAAACAAAAGTCATTCCGCCACGTCTGACAAAGTTTTGAGGGTTATTTTAGATAGATTTGAAGGTATATTGCTGTAGTGACAGGTTGTCAGCCCATCGCCTACATTGCAATATACTGAAACCCTCGGATCCCAGCTGACTTTTATAGCATGCCCGGGAGGAAATGCAGCTGGCACATTCTATCTTTGTACGCAAATCGCGGTTCCACACGCGAACTAGCAGATCCCGCTCATTATGTTTTCCATACAAACTGTATGTAGTACTTAGGTACTCAATGTTAGAACCTATTCAATAAATCTAGATAACAAACAATCAGAATTCAATTTCTTGCCTATTCCCTAAGTCAGGTAGAATGATCGGCGTGATTATTTGTATATAACTTTGAGTTTAAGTAACGCTTAGTCGAATAAAAAAGATCCATCAAAATCTGTTAAACAACAACCAAAATTCAAATTCTTGCCAAAGCCAAAAGCTATAAGCTTCATTTTTTTTTCGTAAAAATATAAGGTTTTGAATAGTAGAGAAAAACATAGAATATGCCAGCTGCATTTCCTCCCGGGCATGCTGTAGAAACCAGCTAAGGGATCCGAGAGTTTCAGTATATTGTAATTTTGGCGATGGGCCGTTACTACAGCAATATACCTATAAATCTATCTTAAATAACCCTCAAAACTTTGTCAGATGTGGCGGAACCATCTTTAACTAGGTCGTTTACGCTCTGCCTACCTAATTAGGGATAAAGGCGTCTTCTTCTGTCGAGTGGGTATCGAGTCTATCGACCGGATGAACCCTGGTGTCAGAGTTTTTAAACCGCCTAGTAGCACAACTATCAGGCCTCTTACATGGTTTGAGTAACGACCACTATCAAAGACAGCGACCGGGACTGACGGTTTAAAAGGCCCTCCGAAGCACGAAATCTTTTTCTTTTTCAGACAATCAGGTGATACAGCCTGCAATGTCTTAACCAAACTGAGGAAAAATTCACATAGTGATAAATTCTCAAATATCAACTTTGTGTTTCCCCCCTGGGAATCGAAAACAGGACCTCCGGATCAGGAGTCCATAGCACTAGCCACTAGACCACGGAGCTAGTTACGCTCTGCCTACCTCATTAGGGATAAAGGCGTGATTATATGTATGTATGCTTTGAATAGCCATATTATGTTTTTGCATGAATGTTTTTGACATGGTACTTAAATGTAAATCATGAAACAAAAGCCGCAGGCTAGGCAGCTTCGGAATTGCCCGACTTAGCGAATGAATTAGCCTCTTACCTCGTACATGCCGTTTTATTTCTTAATACTCCATTCCATAACACGTCATATCACAGCAGTTCTACCCTGTACCTAGTATTATAGTTACTCTGTGCCTGTACTGAAAGTGATATATAGTATAAAACAAAGTCGCTTTCTCTGTCCCTATATCCCTATGTACGCTTAGATCTTTAAAACTACAAGAGAAAGGTTTATATGTATAAGGAGAGATTCCCAATTCCCGAGAGGTTCCCAATTTCTAAAGTAATGATTCTAATTATCCAATTTGGTTCTCTAAATCTCTTATTAAGATAATCGAAGAAAAAGCTAAATTTCATTTCCGTTGGAAAAGGTTCGGAAATTCCTTGGATTATGATTCATTTTCTAAATTACGTGAACGACATAAGGCTGTACAAGCCGAATGCTGGAATAATTACATAACTAGTTGCGAAGACTCTATTGTTAACAACCCGAAGCAGTTTTGGAGGTACAGTAACAATCTGAGAAAGGATCGCGGGATTCCAAGCCAAGTCTCTTACGGTTCTCAAGTCGTGAATGGTGCAGCTGATATTTGTAAAACATTTCTTGATTATTTTCTCTCGGTTTATGTCAGGAATGGGAGCTCTTATATCAATACGGTCACTACTTCCTCCTCATCTGTCACTAACTCTATTAACTCAATTGAACTTTCATTAGGTCTTGTCAAAAAATACTTAATGAAGCTCAACAAATCTAAAGGTGCTGGAAGCGATGGTATTCCATCCATTTTTGTTAAAGAGTGCGCCGCAGAACTTGCCTATCCTTTGTTAATTATATTCCAATGGTCTATTCGTGACGGTATATATCCGGCTAAATGGAAGGAGGCTTTAGTCACGCCTATTCATAAAAATGGCTCCAAGCAATTGGTTGAAAACTACAGACCTGTTTCGATACTTTCAGTATTCGGAAAAGTATTTGAATCTGTGGTTTTTGATCAATTGTATCCAGTAATTTCATGCTGTATCCCAACCTCGCAACACGGTTTCATGAAGAGACGCTCAACTGTCACAAATTTAGCAGTTTTTACGGATTTCGTTGCTCGCAACATGGCCCTGGGTAGCCAGGTAGATGCCGTGTACACCGACTACTCGAAATGCTTTGACAGAATTGATCATGACATTTTAATTTCGAAACTTCTTGAAGTCGGTGTACATGGTGATCTCCTAAGATGGCTAGACTCTTACTTACGCAAACGTCTTCAAGCTGTTAGAATCGGCACTTTTGAATCTAACTTCGAAAGAATTCCGTCAGGAGTGCCACAAGGCTCACATTTAGGGCCGCTTCTATTCAACATTTATATATATGACATAACATCGTGCTTTCTCTTCTCTAACGTTTTGATGTATGCGGACGATAAGAAGATATACATGCCTATAAATAATGAGGCAGATTGTATAAAGTTGCAGGAAGATTTAAACAGACTTACTGAGTACTGCGATCGTAATTGCCTAGATCTTAACGTTAAAAAGTGTCAAGTCATCACCTTCACCCGTAAGCACAAAACAATATCTTTTAATTATCACCTAAATGGGGTTAGTATACCTAGAGTTGCACTTGTAAAAGATCTTGGTGTTATGTTAGACAACAAAATGCTATTTACTACACATTACGATTGCATTACTCAGAGAGCCCGCAAGATGCTTGGATTTATTTATAGAACTACAAAACCTTTTCGAAAACCTAGTACGATCAAGCTTTTGTTCTTTACATTTGTCAGGAGTTTATTAGAATATGCATCTTCAATATGGTCTCCGGCTTATTCAACACACCAAACCCAAATCGAATCCATTCAGCGGCGGTTTATTAGACAGATAAACTACAAGGCAAGGAGAAGAGAAGACTACGATGCCAGTCTTGTACATTTCAATATGCTTTGCCTGGAGGATAGACGATCGGTTGCGGACATGAAGTTTTTGTACGACGTGGTCACCGGCCGGTTGGATTGCCCTGATCTCACTGCTCGGATTGGCATTAGCGCCTGTAGCAGACGCACACGATATCCTCGATCGTTCTATTCCGGTTTTTCACGTACTAATTATTCCCAAAACTCCATCATTAACAGAATAGTACAAACCTATGAGTCGAAGTTTAATGAAGCCGATATTTTCTTCCTAACCCGTAATCAATTCATCAATTGTGTTTATAGTAAAATCTCTACTCTATGAATATGCCCTTACATTACAATGAAGCCATGAAGCTCATACACTACACAATACACATACATTCACACTTACACGCACACTTAGCCTACCTTATGTTTATTGTTTACTACCCTATTATGTATATTTAATATGATGAACTCTGTTATTGGCTATATAAGTTTTTTAAGATTACTGTTTGTAATAGTGATATAATTGCTGTTGGGTTCTCAATAAAGAAATTAAAATTAAAAATAATACATGCAGAATATAGTAGAGAAACACTGATGATTTCCGTGCGAAGCCGGGGCGGGTCGCTAGTAAAATCATAAAACGGTCCAGCTGCTTATCTTCCCGGGAATACTGTAAAAATGTGTAGAAAGAGAAGAAGGTTTCAGTCCGCGGCCACTAGCGTTTAAAATAGTTTGTCCTACTTCAATAATGATATAAATGATTGGTTCGGTTTGCAAAGGATCAAATATGCTTCCTTGGGGAACACCGATATGAAGACATATATGTTCAATAGAATAAAAAAAAAATACAATAGATTTTGTTAAATATAAAGATTTTGTTTTTTTTTTACCCGGGTAATACAGTGTTTTCTTTATCTGTCCACTTTTTTAGACTACTTACTGTGATCTATACAATCAAAAGCTTTGTTAAGGACGAATATGACCTTCGTTTAAAAAAATATTCTTTTCTTTTTGTCTTTGTATATAAAATAATATGTGAACATTTCACATCATGATAAGTAGGTAAACAGGAGAAAGATAGAGTAAATTAATTGATTCTTGATCCCGGCACCGCATCGTACCTGATGCAGCACATATCATCGCTGGCCATCTAGCGTGGAAACATGGCCACCGTTATGAGCACGTTTCCACTGCACCGAGTATGGTACGATATGAGGCGGGATTTTTGGTTATAGAAAGTATGAATCTCAGATAAATGTTTAAGCTATTATAGCTGGCATTGCTATCGCTACTCATGTTAAAGCAGGAGATACATTGTCTAAACTGACAAACAGGAGATACATTGTCTTGTCATCTAGACTGACAAATCCTCCAAGTGGATGATACCTGATGATTATGAAACAGAAAATTAAAAAAAATATATCTTCAGCAATCAAAAGATGTTTATTTGCTATCATATAAATGATAACCGTTATTCAATTCTCAGTAACGGAAGTTGCTGCAGCCGCAGGATCCAGGAGCAGGAGCAACGATGTTGTTCCACTGGTTTGCAGCGTTGGCGGCAGCGAGGGAGTTCCAGCTGTTGATGCCAGCGAGGTCAGCGCTGAGCTCAGCGTTGGCGATAGCAGCGTTGAGACCTACACGGCCGGCGTTGGCGGCAGCAATCTCAGCAGCGTACAGTGACGGCTGCGAGTAGGCCGCGTTGAGGACAGCGAGCTCGGCAAGCTCAGCGCCGGCGGAGGCGGCGGAGTAGCTCTGTGGGTACGCGCAGCTGCCGGAGATGGTCACAAGGCCGCTAGCGGGCACCAGGCCGCTGAAGGTAAGTCCGCCGCTCACTCGGACTGAGCCAGCGACACTGGTGGAGCCGGACACGGGCAGCTCGCCGACCACGGCGACGTCTCCGCTGCCGTAGGCGCTGTAGCCCGAAGCACCAGGCCAGTACGCAGCATTGCTGATAGCGGCAGCGGCGTTGATAGCAGCATTGTTTGCAGCAGCGATGTTAGCAGCATTGTTGGCAGCAGCGATGTTAGCAGCAGCGGCGTTGGCAGCAGCAGCATTGTTAGCAGCGTTGATCGCAGCAGCATTGTTAGCAGCGTTGATCGCAGCAGCGTTGTTGAAAGAACCCGCTCCAAGTCCACAGCTGCATGCACTCATCACATTCTGGAATTACACGTATGGTCATAAACTAGGTGGGACGATGATGATCGTAAGACAGGACTAACGATTGGATGAGAACTGCTGAAGACCGAGTTCAGTGGCTAATAAAGACTGATGATGAGATGTGATGTGTGACAGTAAAGGAATTTTTCAAAAACAGCCAAAATAACACGGGATTAATTAAATCTACTTAAGTAATTCTTTTACCTGGATAAGGTAAGCCTGGAAGCAGATCAACAAAATACCGAAGGTAGACATGTTTGGATTGTATTCAACAGTTGGCTGAATTCAGAATGTCAGCACTGGGTCAAATTAATTCTTATATAGGTAAACTTGTGACCGATAACACGTATTTTAGGAAACGTGTCTAATTAATGATAAAACAATCTAAGTGCCTTAAATTTGTGATGAAATGTTCAGTATTGCTTCCTATTCATTGTTAAAATGTAAATATAATTAAAATAATTGTTTCCAAGTAGCGATAGTTTTTTTTCATATTAATTTTCTCTGACACAATACTGATAATATTGTTGAACCAGCTTTTGAAACTTAGACTACCTTAAGTTTCAAGTCAGATCCTAGAAGTGATAAGAAAAAGAACTTAGCTGTATAAAACAGCACACAAGCACCGACAGAAATATTCTCAATTCAACAACCGTTGGGTTCACTACAATGGCAGCAAGATTCTTCCTTGTTCTCTGCGCTTCTGCGCTCTTGGTGCAGGTATTGAATTTTGCAAACTACTTTGACTAAATCTTAAATCATAATCAGCTTTGGTTTGGTGGAGTAATTTTCATTTTTCTCATCGTTCTACCTTCTCCTTAATAAATGACATATATTTTTTTATACGACATGGTCTGAATCTTCTCATCGGTTGATATTGGCTCCTCTAGGACTTAATGAAAAATAATTGACAAACCTTTTATGAATTATTGCATTTACAGACCATCGCCGCATACCCTGGATGCAGCTGCGGTCTGTCTAACGCTGGAGCCCTCGCTAATGCCGGATCTTTCGCCAACGCTGGAGCCCTAGCTAATGCCGGAGCTCTCGCCAATGCTGGAGCCCTAGCTAATGCCGGAGCTTTTGCCAACGCTGGAGCCCTCGCTAATGCCGGAGCTCTCGCCAACGCTGGAGCCCTAGCCGCAGCCAATGCCAATGCTAACCTAGCCGCGGCTGAGCTCGCCGCCGCCAGCAACTTCGGATTCGGTTACCCATCAGCACCCTACGTCCCAGGACCAGCCTTTACCGGCTCCATCGTCCCAGTCCCAGCCATCGCCTCGGCCAGTGGCGGACCGTTCAGCGTCACCCTCACCTCCGCCTACGCACCCAGCGGAATATCCGTCGTCTCCGAAAACACCATTGAAGGTTTCCTCGAAGCCATCGGCTCGCTGCCCGTTTTCGCCGCTGTTGCCTTGGACGGTAACATGGCTTCTTCTGGCGCCGCCGGCACCTCCTACAGCTGCGGCAACGGAAACGTAGGCATCTCGAGCGAGAGTCTCGCCGCCGCTGGTTTCGGTGTCGGAGGCGATATTGCCAACGACGTCGCCCTCGCTGAGATCGTCGGCGCCCAACTGGCCAACGCTGCAGGTTATGTTGCCGCGATCGCTGGCGGTGGCCTCGCCGCGTACCCGCAACCGGCTCTCTACCCTGCATCGGGCTCCGGGCTCAATGCTGCCATTATCGGTGCTGAACTCAATGCTGCCGCTGGGTTAAGCCGCCCATGCGGTTGTTATTAATTACATAACAACGAATAAAATCAAATAAATAAAAAAAACAGAGTATTTTATATGATTATTCATGATTTACTACAACCCTACACTAAACCCTATAACTAGATGACACACTACAATATTGAATCAGGCATGATTCATTAGTCAGTAGCTATACATAAAATATCTGATCAAATCTAAATATTTTTTTTATTACTACACTAAAGTACTTTTGAGCAAGGTTAAATTCGTAAGACTAGTCAAAAGCTTTTGATTACGTGGACCATAAACTTCACTTCTAAATCACTATTTGAAATTAAACTTCGAGTTAACTCATGAAACACAGGACTGGTATCTCGACTGACACGTCGAAGAATAACGATAGTAATTTTGTGAAAATGTACGGAGTACCTCAAGGCAGTATATTGGGTAGTAAACAATTTAATGCATGTTATAAATGTGGTTTTATTTATTTTGAAGTTCTTAACTAATTTAAAATATATATCAACTTATTTGAATCAGTCGTACACTCACAGTCCAACTTGTCAGATTTGCCACAGAATAGAGAAGAATGGTGCACATTAATGTCTGAGGCCAAGATCCAATTCGGGTCGCTGAGCCAGCGAAGTAAGTAAGTAAGTTATTTGGATCAGTTTGGATGTTACAAAAAGGTTATACGAACCCTGAATACGGAGTATTTCCTGGTAAAAGTTGTTCAGTTTCGTTGACTGAGATTGTTTTCCAATGCCAGCTGAAACTGTTTCTCCTCCCATGCATGCTGATGCTATTAAAACCAGCAAAGGGATAGATATTAGTCGTTAAGCTATGTCAGAGGCCAGTGCTAAGCATTGTCGGTGTAAAAACTCTGACCTAATTTAGGATTGGGTCTGGTTTCCCTTCTGCGTTGCGCAGGTCAGATGGCAGTTGCTCTGTGTAAAAACCAGTACTCTCGTTCAATCACCTAGATTAAGTAGCCGACCCTGAGCGATGCGGGATAAGGCTAGGGAGATGATGAGGCATTAATTTTCCCGCCATCTACACTTGTTGGGAAGTGATAATGTAGACTATGGATGGAGCATGATGGCATAGATAGTGCCCGTTCACTCTCGCCTTGTGTGAGTACTTGATATTAGAATGTCTACAACATTAGGGGTGTAAGGGACAGCGTCCCGCAAACTGATACTGGTTGCTCAGTCACCGAAACTGGGCAACTATCATACATACACACATATAGTCACACCTCTATCCGTAATAGGGTAGGCAGAGCGTGAACGACGTAAACAAAGGTCGTTCCGCCACGTTTGATAAAGTTTCGAGGGTTATTTAAGATAGCTTTGTAGGTATATTGCTGACTGGGTGTCAGCCTTTCGCCTAAATTGTAATATACTGAAACCTTCGGATCCCTTAGCTGGTTTTCACAGCATGCCCGGGAGGAAATACAGCTGGCACATTCTATGTTTTTCTTTCGCTCCCAGTCCAGCATGGAAGTATAAAATATGGTATCGCCTAACTTTTTACATATTTTTGAAGATTTTTGCACTTATAGTGCTATTTCATTTAATAAATATGAGAAGTAAGAAATTAAGAATTCGCCGCGGGCAGGGTTAGAAACTGCGACCTACGGAATGCTGTTCCATCGCGCTGCCAACTGAGCTACCGGGGCAGTAGTCAGAATGGCGAATTTATTTCATATTTTTTTTTTTTTTTTTTTTTATTCAAAATGGGTTTGCTCTTGACTCCAGTCTAGGTCGGAAACGACTGAGACGGAGTCGACGATGGTGCGAGCTCACCCAGAAGATGCCTGTTCACTCTAACTTTGAAATGTTGGGGGTTGAAGGTTCATCACTTTTGTTAAGCAATTATGTTGCTACAAGATGATCAAAATTAATGACACCATTATTGTCTTGTTTGGGTTGTTTTCGACCCAGTGGGCTCGATCCTAGATTTGCCGGCTAAAATCAAATTGAAATCTATTTGTCACTTTCAGACTAAAAACATTTTAAAAGCTGAGATATATTATACCCGGTTTTTAATTTATAGTCGCCGGTTTTTTGCGTTATCCGTCATTTTTACAATTGACAGAAATACCTACTGGAGAAACGTGCAAAAGCGCGTCAAAATTTTGTTGAAAAATTGTAAAAGCATAGTTTAAATCACCTGTCTTTTTAAAATTGTATTATTTTCAAAGTGACAGATAGATTTTAATTTTAGTTTCAGCCGGTGGAATCTAGAATCGAGCCCAGCACTTTTCGGTAGAGTCATAGCCAACCATCTTATGTTCTTGGTACGAGCAGGCCTGGTTCACTCGCGAGTTTAGGTAGGTTCGGCTGAACTGCCGCTTGGAGCGGCTAATGTCAGTGGGCTGCCGCGCGGCTCGCAGTTCGCACGCTAGTCGCGTTGCGTCAATTTCTTTTTCGTGATTTTGCTGCTAAAATCAACAAGCAATATGGCATCTAATAATAAAACCAAAGCTAAAAGTTATAGTAATCCGTATAAAAGGTATTGTTGTGACTATAATGCGTGACTTCATGAGTCGTGGGTTCTGTCAATAATAATTATAGTTTCACAAATTACTTAAGGAAATTTATCGCTGGGAAGTGTAGGTATCTAATCATACCTAAACTTGCTGTTTCTTAGGGAGTGAGCCTTCTGTACGCTAGTACTATTATATATTCTGTGGTACGAGGGACAATCACCTTATAAACCTCTAAATATAAATAATATCACTGTAGAAAGTTTTATGTTTTTTATTTTAATTTTTATCATTTAATTCATGTAATAATTTATTAATTTATAGCCTCTTTAATTTATTTCATAATTATAGTTACTGGTAGCTAAACCACTATCATTTGTGGACATGCGTTTTTGGAATGCAATTGGCTTTAAAACCTGAATAATGTAATTTAAATCTCATAGTTGTGTTCTATTGTATGTCTTTAATAAATAAAAAATAAAATAAAACATACGAAAATAATTGCACGGGAGAGATTCAAACCCACGACCTTCGGCGTACCGTGCCGCCGTCGTGTGGAATTTTACGTATGTACTATATTTAGATGTTTAAAAGCGCTGCTATCGATTCGTAAAGCGCGCAACTTAACTATATCTCGATTTAAGTAATTGCCGTCTCTTTCTGTTCTCACGTGAGTCATGATGGAAAATGACAGGTATAGACTTATATCAGTTAAGTCGTGATTTTTGCAACTACGAATTGTTACCATTCACTAAAGAGTTCTCGTATTTATAATGATAATAATATCTTTATTTCAGGCAGTTACCCATACAAAATTGAATTAAAATATAAAAAAGTAATAAGTAATAAAAATACAATAAAAAGTCATCATAATTAATGAATACACATTGCTTGTCCTGTTATCAAAATCTTCGACAACATTGCGAAGGATGGAGTTCCGGCTCTCCTGGAGTCTGTTCCAGAAGGATGCAGAGCGCTGGCGGAGGATGGCAAAAAAGTCGGCCACACCTGCATTAGTAAACATTTCTTTAGCACTGCAATAGCGGGGCAGCTTCATCAATATACGGAAGGCGTCGTTATATTGTACCCTAAGTACATTATAAAACTTTTTGGTATATTTCACCCAAAGTTGTCCAGTGTAAAATGTTTGGCAATAGGCCTTAAAGAGAGTAATGTTTACACCTTCCGAACACTTAGCGAAGCGCCTAGCCAGCATGTTGCAGCACACCGCCGCGCCTGCGCCCTGCGCTCCCTGTCAATGTCCTCCTCGTCGTTAAGATTTTCATCCAGCAAATTTGGTGACAACTCGAATCGGCGTTATAAAGCGTTCTGAAGATTGACAGCAATATTAAGTATAGCTTTGACAGGCCATATTGTACTGAAATGACAGTTCTGATACGAACCCAAAATAGCTGTCAGTCACAGTGCCGTTTATCAATACGGGCCTAAGCGTCAAATATTAAAATAAAAAAGATTCTTGAAGGGAAGCGTTATCTATAAAAAAATATAACTGAACTGGTGCTAAATATTTCGTAATAGTTTCGAGAGATGGCGCTGTAGCGTTCACTTAGAACGCTTGCAGCATGCGAATAATCAGATTCTCATTAATTTGCTCAAAGTAACTGCGTCTCGGCTTCTTTCTCATCTTTTCCATTCAATCTTTCATTCAATGAGTTTTAAAGAATTTGTCGTGTTGTATCACGTGGTCCTATCACCCTTTTTCTTTCCGTTCTCTATTGTTGTCATTATGTTCCTTCTCCTTTTCTACGTGAATTCCTTCCACCCACAGTTTTATGCAACTTTGTATTTCGCTTTCATTTATAAGTGTGGAGCTACATTTACATTTCTTCAAATTTAAAAGCAGAGCCACAGCTCGGACACCCCTAACTATAATGTCATTTTGGTCACACATCGACAGACGACATGTTGCACTTGGCATGTGTTTGTGTGCGTGTTACCTATACGGGTTTACAAATTTTGTTATACCGGGCATAATCATCACTTGATTAATCTGGTTCTTGATTAAACCAACGTTTATTAAGTAGTTCACTGTAACTGAATAGTTAGAATAGATTAGGTTGCATATTTTGTATGAAGTAACTTACCGTCTCTCATCACTTGGGAATCTAAAAATGTTTCTATTGGAGTCATATCTTGTGGTAGAAAGACATCCGTACACGGAACGGTACCTAACCTACTTTGGAACACAAAACTTTACTATTTCCGTCACAATGTGACCCACAATGTGACCCACAATGTGACCCACAATGTGACCCACAATGTGACCCACAATGTGACCCACAATGTGACCCACAATGTGACCCACAATGTGACCCACAATGTGACCCACAATGTGACCCACAATGTGACCCACAATGTGACCCACAATGTGACCCACAATGTGACCCACAATGTGACCCACAATGTGACCCACAATGTGACCCACAATGTGACCCACAATGTGACCCACAATGTGACCCACAATGTGACCCACAATGTGACCCACAATGTGACCCACAATGTGACCCACAATCCAGCGCGGAGTGTGACGTATATCGGACTGGGAAGGGGAGGTAAGTGGCCATTCTGTATGTAGTACAATAGTCTTCTTCCTAGCCTTATCCCGTATCTCACGGGGTCGGCTACCTAATCTAGGGGATTGAACGAGGGTACTGGTTTTTACACAGAGCGACTGCCATCTGACCTCCGCAACCAAGAAGGGAAACCAGACCCAATCCTAGATTAGGTCAGAGTTTTCAAGCTGCCAATGCTTAGCACTGGCCTCTGATATGGCTTAACGACTAATATCTACGATATTAAACGATATTAACCGGGACCAACGGCTTAACATGCCTTCCGAAGCACGGAAAAAGCGCCGAATAAACGTACATATGAAATTCAAAAACCGAAAAACACATTGGTACGTGGTGGGATTCGAACCACGACCTCCCGCTCACGAGGCAGCGGCCCTATCCACTACACCATCGGGCTATTTATTATTATGTAGTACAATAGTACTACATACTAATAAATCATATAGAATACTATATTCTGTGGCAGGGCTCTTGTCTGTGGAGTAGCCTCAGCCTTTTCTTTTATTCGGTCCATAAAAGCTCATCTTGGTTTTCCCCGTCCTCCTTTGGGAGAGCACGATATAGAGATATCGTTCCTTCCAAGATGGTCTTAAAGAAGTTGTCGTGTCGGTTATAGTGTTCTATCATTTTGCTTCTTCTACCAGGCCACTCAGAAAGTATTGATAAATAGTTTTTATATATGGCAGACTGGCCGGTTAGAATCTTTTTTGAAAATATGATTACTTGTAAGTAAAAATATGTGTGTTCCATTTTCAAAATTTCCCTCCATATTTTTTGCGAGCCAATTCAAAGTATCGTGTCTTACTGAAAAATGGATCTGCGCCGGTAACATTTTAGAGCTATGATTTTTTACGATTTCAAGTGTCGCCTGAAACCGGATGAATCGTTCGATAGACTTCAAATGGCATTTATGGATGAAAGCCCCTCCAAGGCAACCGTGTATCGTTGGTATAACGAATTTAGGCGCGGTCGACCAACCTTGGGGGATGAAGAAAGAAGCGGTCGCCCTTTGACGGCTATTACGGAAGAAAACGTGCTAGCAGTGAAAAATTTAATCCAAGATAATAGGCGAATTACATATCAGGAGATTCAGCACATATTAAAGATTGGATCGGGAAGCGTTCACGAGATTCTACACGGGCATCTTCGCGTGAGGAGGATAGTATCGCGCTGGGTGCCGCACTACCTCACCGACGCTCAGAAGCAGGCCCGGGTGGAATGGTGCCGTGATATGCTGAACAAATTTAAAGCAGGCTCGTCTCGGCGTGTTTACGACATCGTAACAGGTGATGAGTCCTGGATTTATCAATACGATCCAGAAACCAAGCGCCAGTCGACAGTTTGGGTGTTTCAAAATGAACCAACGCCTACCAAAGTGAAGCGATCTCGAAGCGGGGGGAAGATTTTGATCGCCAGCTTTTTTAATTTGACTGGCCACTTGGCCTCAATTCCCTACGAGATCAAAGAAGCATTAACGCCGAATGGTATACTACCAAATGTTTACCAGAAGTTTTTTTGTTGTGAGCAACAAGCGACCAAACACAGGGCTCCGCGGACTACTGCTCCACCACGACAATGCGCCTGCACACACCGCGCTCAAAACGAGGGACTTCCTGGACAGCACACCAGTCAAACTCCTGGGTCACCCTCCTTACAGCCCTGATCTAGCACCGTGTGACTTCTTTTTATTTCCAAAAATAAAAAATCAGCTCAAGGGGATACAATTTTCGTCGCCGGAAGATGCGCTGGCTGCGTTCGAGCAGGCTGTAAACGAGGTGTCTACGGCGGACTGGAAAAAGTGTTTTGAAAACTGGTTCAGACGCATGAATCTTTGTATAGAGGCTGGTGGAGAGTACTTTGAAAAGATTTTATAAAAATATATGTACCTGTAGAACAATTTTTTTTAGTGTCGCAAATCTTTCTGAGTGTCCCACGTATTTCTTTAGTCTTCAATAGATTACTCTTTTACTATTATTCTCAGACCAATTCAAAACTCAGTTGGAGCACAGAATAACTATAGTACCTACTAAGTTTAAATGGTACAAACTTACTAATATTAAAATTGTAAACCTCAATCAGCCTTATCAAGTTATCTGCCAATTACTTAAGTATGTCACCAGTTATGTTTCAATTTGTCAATCATGATTACATTTACCTACCTATATCGATAAAGATTACACAATTGCATACATTTTTCATAACGTGAATGAAACAATTTTGTATATAAACATTTGCAGTGCTTCAGGGAGTCATTGAATAAATAAGATACTCATCATGTCGGTCAAAATGATTATCTTCTTTTGCGTCCACGCCCTGCTGGCTCATGTAAGTAGAACTTTAGACATTTTTAATTCCTTAACGTAATGATTTTTTTTACATCACAAACGATTGTCCTTCTTTTTCTCTCCTTCTTTTTTTTCTTCTTCTTCTTCTGTGAGGGTTTCTACCCCTGGTGAAAGGCTTTTTCAAACAACATGTTTTCTAGCAAATGAACATATTCTGAGTCTGATTCTGATATTTCTATATGCCTTGGAAATAGTGTTTGTTACATATCATTACTAGTGGTATTTTAATCACTCATAAGATAATTTTGCTTCTTCTTCTTCTTCCAGTCGAGTGGGTATCGAGTCTATCGACCCGATTAACCCTGATGTCAGAGTTTTAAACCGCCTAGTAGCACAACTATCAGGCCTCTGACATGGTTTTAAGTACGACCACTATCAAACAGAGCGACCGGGACCGACGGCTTAACGTGCCCTCCAAAGCACGAAATCTTTTTCTTTTCCGACAATCAGGTAATTCAGCCTGCAATGTCCTAACCAAACGGGAAAATTCATAAAGTGATATATTCTCAAATATCAACTTTGTGTTTCCCCCTGGGAAACGAACCCAGGACCTCAGGATCGGGAGTCCATGGCACTAGCCACTAGACCACGGAGGCAGTAATTTTGCTGACCAAAACTTTTTTTGTTACAGGCCATTTCTGCGCAGTTATTCGGCGGTGGTGTCCTCAGCCGAGGTTTAGCAGGAGGCTTTAACCCAGCTGTCTTTGCAGGCAGCGGCGTCGGCTTAGCAAGCAACGCTCTTGGCTTTGGTGCTCCTTTAAATGCTCCAGCTAACAATGGCTTCACAGTAACCAGTTCTTCTCCTATAGTTCCTAGTGGAGTTTCAGTTGTCACCGAGTATGTTATAGAAGGCCCCGTGAAAGTCGGTGGAAAAGTCATCAGTCGACCAAGGTTCTGAGGTGTTTAGGCCCAGTTCTTATTCAAATAAGTGTCATTGTTTTGTTTGATTAAAAATATATTTATCATTTGAGTTGAAATTGTAGTTTTGCTCCTAACCACAAAAAAATATAATTTTATTATAAGTGAGAACTTGTCGTAGTCCTCATTATTGAATTATCTTTATTTCTTTAGGTTACAATAAAGTATAAAATATCTTAAACAATATTTGAACCAGATTTGAACGGACCTGGTCAGATCATAGAAAAATACTGCGGAATCTTGTCGGGGTTATGATTATGACCGTCTTTTAATAGGTACAATAAAAGTCTTCCATGCTGGCCTGGAAGCGAGAGAAAAACATAGAATGTGTCAGCTGCATTTCCTCCCGGGCATGCTGTAAAAACCAGATAAGGGATCCGAGGCTTTCAGTATATTGGAATTTAGGTGATGGGCTGACAGCCTGTTACTAAGCAATATACCTTCAAATCTATCATAAAAAACCGTCAAAGCTTTGTCAGACGTGGCGAACGACCTTTGTTTAGGTAGTTTACGCTATGCCTACCCAATTAGGGATAAAGGCGTGACTATATGTATGTATGTACAATAAAATTGTGGCTAAAATGTATGCACTCACTACACCTTTTTCAGTTTTACATAATCAAACCTACGCAAGCGCTACAAAGTATCATATAACAAGCCTATATCCCTTATGGGGTACGCTGAGCGTATACTACCTAAACAAAGTAAGATCCGCTACGTCTGACAAAGTTTTGAGGATTATTTAAGATATATTTGTATGTATGTAAGTGTACGAGCTACGCACGTACATTGTCGCGTTTGCATTTTATTTCCACCTAAATTATATCAATTATTCATCACTTTTCACGTACTTCCGTTCAGTTCGCATATAGCCGTCAAGAGAGCTAGCGTGCTCAATCATCAGTCTCATACTAGTTTAAGTTCTGAATACTTAAATATAGTTTTTATCAGTTTATCATTGCCTTTTACTTATCAGTCAATTTTAGTTCGTTTACAACCGAACAGTAAGCTCTTTATTGTACCTTAAAATCTTAAAACTAAAATACAAGAAGATTAAAACAATAGTGGCACAAAGGCGGACTTATCCCGTTAAGAGATCTCTTCCAGTCAACCTTTGATAAACCCAGAGGAGACAATTATGCTTGCAGGTAAACTAAGATAGGTACATGAAACGATTATATAACGTGACGTAGACAAAATAATATACTTAACACGTTGCCTGCCATACGAGTATACTCGTAGTGAATATTTCCTATGGTGTTTGCCACCATACAAAATGACAGCTACGAGTATACTCGTAGTTGGCAAGCAGACTTAGTACAGACTACGAATTTACTCGTAGTTTGGCAATTTGTTATGATTTTTGTTGACCACTGCCAACTACGAGTATAATCGTAGACAAATTTGGTGCAAAAACACGGCTACGCGTGCGTCCCCTTGCCCTGTTTATTTGCGTATGAGAGCCGGACGCATCGCGCAAGCTTCGGTGCACATGATACTTCGATGATTTAATTGAACTAATTGTTGTACAAACTATACTCTATGCAATGCAGAATTTGTTTGCACGTAACCTTAGACGCCATTCACGACTGAAGGCCTGGAAAGACACAGATTCTGCAGTGATGCGCGTTTTCCTGGGTTTTCTGTTGCACCTGGGATCAGTCAACTTGCCTTCTCTAGAACATTAATAGAAACAAGACGACTTGTATTACATGCCGCTTTTTGGTGGAATCATGAGTAGGAATAGATTCCAAATGTTACTCCGCTATCTTTATTTCACTGACAATAAAGAAGACGATGGATCCTCTCTTTATAAGCTGCATTCCGTGCTGGATCATTTCAGCTCAGTCATGTCAGAGATTTATACACCAAATGTCAACATTTGTATAGATGAGTCGATGGTATTGTGGAGAGGCCGTTTGGTGTTCAGCCAGTATATAAAGAACAAAACACATAAATACGGAATAAAACTTTACAAACTATGTCGATCAAATGGAATAGTCGTAAAGATTCGTACTTATACTGGCAAAACTCATGAATCTAATCGTCGAGGAGCCCAAGCTAAATATAATCACTCCAACCAAATTGTTATGGATCTTTTACAAGGCTACTTGGACCAAGGAAACAAAGTTTTTACAGACAACTGTTATAACCCAGTCTTGCTCGCAAAATTACTGAGTAAAAAATCTATATACTGTGGAACATTTAGAAAAAAACACAAAAAAAAGGCCTACTGTGCACTAAACTGAAAAAAAGGCGAACTGATTGCTCAGAGAAAGATCAAGGTTTATGTGTGCAGCTGAAAAGTAAAGCGAGAAGATTTATGTATCTCAAATATGCATAAACCTGTTTTGGTTCAAGTTGTAAAAAAAAACAGTAAGGTCTCCATGAAGCCAAATGTCGTTAAAGATTTTAATGAGGGAATGTCCGGTATCGATCTTACATACCAAATGCTTTTTTACTATTCAGCACTGAGAAAAACATTATTTTGGTACAAGAAACTAGCAATTCACATCTTTAAAATATGCATACATAATGCATGTATGATCAAGAACAACCAAGCGTTTTGTCCCTCTTTCAAAGATAAGGTGGTTGAACATCTTTTGGGTGAAAAATTGGCTAAACACAGAAGAAAATACGCACCACTATAGAAACATTCCATTATCTGGATTGCTCACCACCTACACAAAAAAAAAACAAATCCAACAAAGCCATGTCGTATTTGCACAAAAGAAAAAAAAACGCAAGGAAACCGTTTATAACTTGCCCCGAAATATCTGCTCTATGTGTAGAAAATTGTTTCAAAAAAAAAATTATTTATGATTTCAAATCAATGTATACCCGAAAAAAGACCGGTTACAATTTTTCTGATTAAACTATATTTTACTTCCGATGCCAAAGAATTTAATTGAGCCCTCCTTTCATTGCTAATCCTAAAAAACTTGTTAGAAATCTCATACAAACCTCTACGAATATACTCGTAGGTGGCACTGGGCACCAGATCAGCTACTACGAATAAACTCGTAGTTGGCAGGGAACGTGTTAACAACTCAAATTTGAACGCATAAATACTAGATATAAATAGATACAAAATAATGCTTAATATTATATATAATAAATATATATTTATAATATATAATAGATACCTATATAAACTTCCATGCTGGCCTGGGAGCGAGAGAAAAACATAGAATGTGCCAGCTGCATTTCCTCCCGGGTATGCTGTAAAAACCAACTAAGGGATCCGAGGGATTCAGTGTATTGCAATTTAGGCGATGGGCTGACAACCTGTCACTACAGCAATATACCTACGAATATATCTTAAATAACCCTCAAAACTTTGTCAGACGTGGCGGAACGACCTTTGTTTTGGTCGTTTACACTCTGCCTACCCTATTAGGGATAAAGGCGTGATTATATGTATATGTACCTATATAAACATCCTAAATATATATACATTTAAATCCGAAACATAAAATTATAAATAAATATCCTACGTATTCTCCGATTTTTTTAACCCTAAGCCCCAGAGTTTCTTAATTTCACTCTTAAAAGAAGTGATATTTTTACTTTTCCGAATATCTGAAGGAAGTTTATTCTATAAACAGGCAGCATGAACAGTGAAAGACTGTGCGTACGATTGAGAAGAGCATGTAGGTACCCTGAGTGAGAGATCCCCACTAGATCGCAAATTTGCCCTCTCCACATTATGATGTTCAAATCTTTCTTTCAAGTAAACAGGGTGCCAGGATTATTGAGAACATTGTAAAGAAGCGATAAGATGTTTAGGTCCCTGCGAAGGCGAATCGGTAGCCACTTCAACCGCTCCCTAAACTCGGAGACATGGTCGTATTTACGTATTTGTATGTATATACAACCCCTATGAGTTTGCGGGAAGCTGTCCCTTACACCCCGTTTTGCTTTATGCGACATTCACATGATTCAGATGTTGGTACTTTTAAATCAAAATAGTTTATTTTGAAAATAGTAGTGTTTGAAGAAAGGTAGGTTAGAGGTGAAGGTAGGCCATCAAATGACATACCCGTTGGAGTCAAGGGTTATTTACTGACTACACCGGTATTATTGTAAAACAAACTATTTAAACTTAAGTGAGATATCTATACATATATTAAATCTCTAGAAAGATCGTGTCTGTACATTGAATATTTTTCGAAAAAAATAATTTCAGCAGGCATTATTATCGATATAAAGACCAAATTTTTTTTTTTTTGGATTTTTCTCTGTCTGTCTGTCTGTCAGTATGTTACCACATCACGCCAAAACTACTGAACCGATTTTAATGGTTTTTTTTAAATTGTAAACGCAGTGTTACCCGGGTTGCAACTTAGGATACCTAAAACCACGCCAACTCATTTAGAGGGTAGGCAGGAAATTCGAATTCGGCTGTTGTTTAACCGATTTCGAACAAACTTTTTTATTCGACTGATTGTTATCTAGGAAAAAACACAGGATACAAATAATCACGCCACCTGAGTTGGGGGGTAGGTAGGAAATTAAATTTTGTTTTTTTTTTATTCGGCTGAATGTTACCTCACCTTAAAATTTATGAATATACGTAAAAAACCACGCCACCTGACTTAGGGAGTAGACAAAAAATTGTATCATGTTTTTTTTAAAAATCTCATTAGAATATAGTAAGTCTCATTACGCACACAAGTATCGTGTTATACACGTGTTAGTTTTAGCTTACGCGATTCGTAATGACACAAATAAATAAGAGTAAAGAGATTAAAACGTTCGTCGAGACGATGGACAACCCGACCCCGACCGCCTTTGGCGCCATAAACGTAAAGAACGGAGTGATCTATTCCTGCTTAAATTGTTGTCCCTTTATGTTCCCTCATGATAGAAAAAGTCGCGTATGGACTTTTTTGCTACTACGAATTGGCTTAATTATAAAATTAAATCGAGCAAGGGGATCGCTAACCCGTCGATAGTAAAACCGCGGCTGAGTGACCTAAGACTCCCTGGGATCGGCGAAGTCAACGGCTTTCCAACGTGGTAAAAACTCTAAAGTTCATCAGAAGTATTTGTGTTCCCAAGAAAAATCTTACCACCGTGATTTAATTTTTTTACAGATATCGCCAAATCGTACAGCGACATCGGTAAATACACGGTATAGAGATCTTTTTATATATTTACAGTAAAAACTATGAAAACCTAATGAAAAACTTTAGCACTTACAGTTTACGAAACGATAAAGCATTTATAAATTTGGTAGGTCCGCCACTGACTACTAGATGACATTATGTAAAATCAAGGTATGGAACAATATACCGCCACCAATAAGAAATATACCCACATTAAGTGCCTTTAAAAATAAATATAAAGCTTTCCTTACTGATGGCGTTATAAGAAACGAGGCGTGTATCTGAGTCTGCAGTACGAGCAATATTTTTATTTTTATTTAATGCAGTCCGTCCTGCCACCGACATTAAATACACTATTTCTGTATTATATAGGTAGGTACACATACATTGTTTTATATAACATTATCTAATTTATGTAAGTATATAATATGTACGACAGTATATAAATATAACTATGATATTATTATTGTTTACTCATGATTATGTATGTAAATTTATATCCAAATTGTTATTTTATTACTATACGAGCCTACTCGACATTGTTATAATTTCGATGTATTTCCTTTACCTACGTCATACGGACGCTTATTTAGCAATATATGCAATTTACATGTAACAATACTTTTTACCTTTAGTGTGCAATAAACGCTCTACGGAATCGGACCACATTACTTTTCTTTAACATTTCCGCTCCGTATAACCAACAAATACAGTTTATCTTAAGAACATAATTAAAGTGAAAGAGTTTGCTCCTTCACTATCTATGTATCTCCTCTAAGGTATTACGATATTAAAATATATTAGGTTGGTACATGATCACGTGACGTCATTCTCCGTAGCGATGCCGACCGGTTGTCACCACGTGGTGATGGCAGAATACCAGCGTCGTGGCTTCTGCTGCGACTTATGCTGAGTCAGCTCCTTTTCTCTGGCGCAGTACATAGCATAGCAGTTGTAGTAATGGTTATACGTTGTTTACATGTTTCACACGTTGTTGTAATTAATAGTGTTACCTGTTTTAAGATATTTTGTATACTGTTCTATGATTATGTTGTGTTTTGTACTGTGAACTGGAGAATAAAGTGTTTTCTATTCTATTCTAAATTTAAAACAAAAAATACATACATACAGACATATAATGATGGTTTTATCCCAAATAGGGTAGGGGTAGGCAGAGCGTAAACGACCTACACAAAGGTCGTTTCGCCACGTCTGAGAATGTTTTTTGGGTTATTTAATATAGATTTGTAGGTATATTGCTGTAGTGACAAACTGTCAGCCCATCGCCTAAATTACAATATACTGAAACCCTCGGATCCCTTAGCTGTTTTTTTACAGTATGCCCGGGAGGAAATGCAGCTGGCCACATTCTATGTTTTTCTCTCACTCCCAGTCCAGCATAGAAGAATTATTTATTTATTTAATTATCAGTAATTTCTTTCTGTAATATTCAATAAAACGATTTCAATTAAATTAGTAGATCTGCCTCCGTGGTTAAATGGTCAGAGCCGTGGGCTTACGTTCCGAAGGTCCTGGGTTCGATTCCCAAGGGGGAAACACAAACTTGATATATATCAACACTTTGTGAGGTTTTCCCCAGTTTGGTTAGGACAATGCAGGCTGAATCAACTGACTGTCCGAAAAGAAAAAAGATTCCGTGCCGTCGCTGTCTTGATAGTGGTCGGTACTCAAACCACGTCAGAGGTTCATCGGGTCGTTCGACTCGAGAATCCACTCGCTAAGAAGAAGTAG
Source organism: Scrobipalpa costella (assembly GCA_949820665.1). NCBI lineage: Eukaryota > Metazoa > Arthropoda > Insecta > Lepidoptera > Gelechiidae > Scrobipalpa > Scrobipalpa costella. Next base: position 9,921,353 of record OX463321.1, on the reverse strand, counting down.
AGTGAGTGCATGTGTGAAAGAAAGCAAAATGTTATGAATTTGGGGGATTGATGTATGTGACAACACTTGTACTCGTTTCACAATAATTTTCGATTAAGTTAAAATGTCGTTTCGTCGTTAACATTAACATTTCGAAATACTAATACTTTGAGGGTACGGTGTACCGAAAACTAGAAGGAGTTGGCTGTTATAGACACAACTTAACTTGTTTTAGTTTGGTGATGATATATACATATAATCACGACTATATCCCTAATGGGGTAAGCAGAGCGTAAACGACCTAAACAAAGGTCGTTCAGCCACGTCGACAAAGTTTTGAGGGTGTTTTAAGATAGATTTGTAGATATTGCTGTAGTGACAGGCTGTCAGCCCATCGCCTAAATGACAATATACTGAAACCCTCGGATCCTTTAGCTGGTTTTTACAGTATGCCCGGGAGGAAGTGCAGCTGGCAAATTCTATGTTTTTCTCTCCCAGTCCAGCTGGTGGCTTGGTGCTGACAATTAAGCTAATTTTGACGGGATTATAATTAGCTTTTGTGTTGCTGTATCTATTTCAAAGAAATTTGGTAGAACTGAGGTTTAAAACATCATACCCAAAGAGAATCTTGAAAAATAAAAAATAAAATACTTCTAAAAGAGGTCTTTTTATTTTGAGTAATCTAGGTATTTAAGTTACTTATAACATGACTTAGAGAAATAACAAACAGAAAGTGTTATCAATAGACGGTACCGCAACCGCATCTGGAACCAGAAGCAGTTATTTTCTGAGCAGCAAGTCCGTTGTTCCATCTCTGGAGACCAGCGTTGGCAGCAGCGACTTCAGCGCCAACGATGGCAGCGTTGAGACCTGCACGGCCGGCGTTGGCGGCAGCAATCTCAGCAGCGTACAGTGACGGCTGCGAGTAGGCCGCGTTGAGGCCGCCGGCGGCGGCGAAGTAGCTCTGTGGGTACGCGCAGCTGCCGGAGATGGTCACAAGGCCGCTAGCGGGCACCAGGCCGCTGAAGGTGAGTCCGCCGCTCACTGGGACTGAGCCACTGACAACGGTAGACCCGGAGACGCCTAGCTCGCCGCTCGCAGCCACGGCGCCGCTGCCGTATGCGTTGTAAGCTGATCCGCAGTTGATGGCGTTTGCAGTGTTGATGGCAGCAACAGCATTAGCATTTTTGATGGCAGCAGCGTTAGCAGCAGCAGAATTGAAGGCAGCATTAGCAGCGGCGGCGTTGAGCGGTGGCGCAGTGATACACGCACTCATCACACTCTGGAAATGTAAAGAAGTTTTATTGGATTATCAAAGAACATTATCATTATATTATACCATGCTGGCTTGGAAGCGAGAGAAAAACATAGAATGTTTCACCTGCATTTCCTCCCGGGCATGCTGTAAAACCAGCTAAGGGATGCGATTAATTCAGTATATTGTAATTTAGGCGATGGGCTGACAACCTGTCACTACATTCATATACCTACAAATATATCTTAAATAACCCTCAAAACTTTGTAAGACGTGGCGGAATGACCTTTCTTTACGTCGTTTACGCTGTGTCTACCCCATGAAGGATAAAGGCGTGATTATAATGTATGTATGTATGTAACAATTAATAAAGATTCTTACCTGGATAAGGCAGGCTTGGAAACAGACCAACAGGAAAGCAAAGGAAGACATGATCAATTTGATTGTTTTCAATGAAAAGCTAATTCAAGAATGCTAATAGTTTAACAAGCTATTACTTTTATACTAGTTCCTATTGATTAGCATTATAAAATAGATAAACTTTGAAATCATTGCAATATCAAAGTGACAAGTCTATTATTGAGACATATTTAGTGCAATACCTTTGCAAATAATTTCTAAGTAAACTGATAACAATTATATTATGACAAGAAAATGACGTAAATCACGTACTTTAGCTCAAAGAAATTTGACAATTAAATTTCACAACATGTCCATGCTGGACTGGGAGAGATAGAAAAACATAGAATGTTCCAGCTGCCCTTCCTCCCGGGCATGCTGTAGAAGTCAGCAAAAGGGACTCGAGGGTTACAGTGTATTGTAATTTAGGCGATGGGCTGACAACCTGTCACTAAAACAATACATTTTACAATCTAAAATTGCCCTCAATTTTTGTCAGACGTGGCGAAAGCGCCTTTTACGAGGCGTTAAACGCTCTGCCTACCCCGTAAGGGATAAAGGCGTGATTTATGTATGTATGTATGTATGTTTGAAGGTAACCGTTTCGTTTTCCTTTCCTGTGCTATATTATTCCAAAAATTATACCTCTAAGAAATAAGTTCATGACTTACAATTGCAACATTTAAAAATATTCTACAAATCTCTCTTAAATTACCCTCATAACTTTGTCAGACGTGGCGGAACGACCTTTGTTCAGATCGTTTACGCTCTGCCTACCCCATTAGGGATAAAGGCGTGATTATATGTATGTATGTATATATTATTTATTTATTAATGGGGTAGGCAGAGCAAAAAAACAAAGGTCGTTCCTCTACGTCTAACAAAGTTATGAGAGTTATTTAAGATAGATTTGTAGGTATATTGCTGTAGTGACAGGTTGTCAGCTCATCGCCTAAATTACAATACGCTGAAACCTCGGATCCCTTAGCTGGTTTTTACAGCATGCCTTCCAGCTGGCACACTCATTAGTAATAATTATAATCTCATAGATAATAAAACATTTTCAAATATCTAAGGACCGCCTTGTTTTTTTTTAGTTTCCGAGGGGTCCGTGGCCCTTTAAAGTTTAAGAACCACCTGAAGAAAATATTTGCTCAGCAATACGGCCATTTTTGTTTCATCTGTTGGAAACATAATGTCATTGACGTATCGAAGGCGAAATAAAAAACGAAAAGTATAAGTTGAGAGGTATCTGGAAAATAGTAAATAATATTAGCTCTACCAAATCTAACACAAAAAAAGATTATTTCTCTCAAATTTAATAACAAATTGATAACGAATCCGAGTGAGGATGTTAATGTAATCTGTGATAAATTTAATAATAAGCAAATCCCAGTAAACAAGAACCATGAATTACCTTTAAAATTTCTCGAAGATAGCACGGCTAGAGTCACTGAAAATATTTATTTTCAGAGAGTTACAGCTCGGGAAATTGCAAAGATTATTGGTTTAAGAATGTGAGAATAAAACTTCTTCAGGATATGATGGTATTCGAATTTTTATAGTGAAAGATAAAACATTGACATTTTAGCAGCGCCTTTAGCACATTTATTTAATACTTGCATTGACGAAGGTCAGTTACCCGGATCAGTTGAAAATTGCTAAAGTCCTTCCAGTGTACAAAAAAGATTCAGAACTAGAGCCTCAGAATTACAGACCTATATCTCTTTTAACCACTCTTTCGAAGATTTTTAAAAGATAACCAAAAACAGACTTCTTGCTCATTTGAACAACATTTAATAAGATTTTGTAGCCTAGGCAATTTGGATACCAATGCGGCATAGGTACATCTGACGCTTTGGACATTTTGCTTAAAGATATAATAACTAAGATTAATGATAAATTTAAAGTTGCGGCACAGAATATATAAAAGTACTACATACAGAATGGTCATTCACCTCCCCTCCCCAGTCCGACATACGTCACACTCCGCGCCGGATTGTGTGTCACATTGGGCGTACGCTTAGCGGGTATGGCGCGCGCATGTTTCCCAGTGTATCGGAAATAATAAAATTTTGTGTTCCAAAGATGGTTAGGTGCTGTTCCGTGTACGGATGTCTTTCTACCACAAGATATGGCTCCAATAGGAACTTTTTTAGATTCCCATGCGATGAGAGAAGGTAAGTAACTTGATACAAAATATGCAACCTAACCTATTCTAACTATAGTATTTTAAACGTTGTTTAGAGGTAACAATCTTTGGAATTATGTGTAGTAAGGACAATGAACATTATAATTGATATATTTATGTGATCAGTGAAATTAGGTGTTGCTTAGGTATCCTTTTTTAACTCCACGATTCCACGTGAATATGACATTACGAAGTGCTTATTGTTTTGAGGTTTGTTGTAAAAAGTTGACACCGTATAACACAAGTATAGTTATATAATTGTAATCAGTTTATTATTAATCAGAATGACAGATTATTGTTTCAAACAATGTACGAGAAAAAAATCGTACGCAGCCATTTCATTCACTCGTGCATGTTCCTGCCGCTCACAGTCCAAACGTACGCAGTGACATTGTAAATGCGGCAATAGGGAATAATTTATTATTAATGAAAAAAGTTCAAATATTTGACTATAATATTCTGTGGCGTGTCGCCACGCTTCGCTTTAATTCTTTAGATGTGTTAAGTTAGGTACCTACATACATACATAAAATCACGCCTTTATTCCTGGGGTGGGTGTAGGAAGAGCTAAATAAATTATGTAAATTATTAAAAAGATACATACATACATACATACAAACAATCACGCCTTTATCCCGTATGGGGTGGCAGAGCGTAAACAACCTAAACAAAGGTCGTTCCGCCACGTCTGACAAAGTTTAGAGGGTTATTTAAGATAATATTGTAGGTATATTGCTGTAGTGACAGGTTGTCAGCCCATCGCCTAAATTGAAATATTCTGAAACCCTCGGATCCCTTAGCTGGTTTTTACAGCATGCCCGGGAGGAAATGCAGCTGGCACATTCTATGTTTTTCTGTCGCTCCCAGGCCAGCATGGAAGTACATATATATAATGACGCCTTTATTCCTAATAGGGTAGGCAGAGCGTAAACGACCTAAACAAAGGTCGTTCCACCACATCTGACAAAGTTTTGAAGGTTATTTACGATAGATTTGTAGGTAACACACAACAGTAATACTTGTTCCATGAAAAAAAAGCCCATGTTTGTATTGTTTTATATAAATTATTGATTATTTATTAATAATTTGCTTCTAAAAATCTATGTTAGCAGTACCTACTTTATAAAAATCTGAAGATTTTTCCAAAGAACATAATCGAAAAAATTAACAAATATTTTGCACGCAAGATTACGTCCACTATCCGTGCTTCGCGTCAGCTGGCGTGGCGCGCATGGCGCCGGCCGGCCGCCCGCCATTTTTTGATTGTTTTGACAGTTTGACGTGTGCACTGCGGTCATCACATCGGTATCAACTTATTTAATTTTAAATGTATTGGTTTTTTTTTGTTTTTTATGACTTTTGGACTATTAAAAAGATGTGCAGTGATGACAAATTAGCTAAATATATGTGTGTGTGTGTGTGTCTATTCTAGTAAAAGAATAGGTTAGTGTGTGGCGTCTTTGTTCCAATTGACAAAAGATTTTGTTCGTGACTATGATCGAATAATATCTCCGTCACTCAATGTTTATTAGGTAAGTGCTTACCAATCAATTACGAGTTAAGGTACCAGATTAATCAAGTGGTGATTATGACAGGTATAACAAAATTTGTCAACCCTTTTAACACGTACACAAACGCAGGGCAAGTGCAACATGGCGTCTGTCGATGTGTGACCAAAATAACATGATAGTTAGGAGTGTCCGCGCTGTGGTTGCGGGTTTGTTTCTTGATTTAAGCTCTGCTTTCGATATGGTGGATCATTCACTTCTGATAAAGAAATTAGAGCATTACGGTGTAAGAGGTAATCCTCTTGAATTGATAAAGTCATATATGTGCAACAGAAAACAGTATATAGAATTGAAACAAGTAGGACCTGACGGTACGGAAAAGATTGGTAGATCAAAATTAGTGAATTTATGTAGAGGCGTTCCACAAGGATCGATCTTTGGACCTATTTTCTTCATTGTTTTCCTGAATGACTTGTAAATCATATGAGTATTGCGGTACCAGAAGTTAAATTTATTATTTTTGCGGATGACACAAAGACTGTTAGCTCCAAGACCGCTATAGACGAACTAGCAATAACAACAAATGATACATTTACTGCCTTTCGAGTATGGTTTGAAGCTAATAACCTTCTTATCAACATTAGAAAAACTAAAGCAATTCTCTTTAAAACAACAGTTAGAAATAAAGTAACCATGCGGTTGTGTGGTAAAAAAAGTGAGTTAGCAGATAATATGCGATTCTTAGGCGTACAAATTGATGTTCTACTCAATTGGCAAATTGAATAAAATTTTATAGAAAGCGCAATCAGCTCAGCTTGCTATGCGCTCAGAATCTTGCGTGACGTATTAGATATCGGCCAACTAAAAAGCGTGTACTCTGCTCTAGTAGAATCTAATTTAAGATATAGTATTAAGAACTGGGGAAACAGTTATAGTTATAATATTGTCAAAGCTTTTACGATTCAAAAAAGGGCAATACGCACAATTGCACAAATCCCTCATTGGGAAACATGCCAAGAATATTTTAAAAATATGAGATTTTAACTGTTCCTAGCCTCTATGTTATGGTGTTGCTATTAGATATAGTTAAGCATAAACATAAATACGAAACTGAACTAGAGATGCACGACTGTGCACCAGGAGACTCGATCTTAAGAATATGATACAGCCAAGCTTAGAAATAGTTAAGCATAGCCCTAAATATCAAGCTGTTGTATTTTTTATAAATTTCCGGCTAAATTAAAATGTCGTGTGTAGTGTACTATTATGTAAGAAGAAACTAAAGTTATTCCTTTTTGAAAAAACATACATACATAAAATGACGCCTTTATCCCTTACGGGGTAGGCAGATCGTAAAACGCCTCGTAACAGGCGCTTTCGCCACGTCTGACAAAAATTGAGGGCAAATTTTAGATTGTAATGATTTGTATTGCTGTAGTGACAGGTCGTCAGCCCATCACCTAAATTACAAAACACTGTAACCCTCGAAACCCTTTTGCTGACTTCTACAGCATGACCGGGAGGAAGGGCAGCTGGAACATTCTACGTTTTTCTATCTCTCCCAGTCCAGCATGGAAGAAAAAACATACAATATTAATGAGTTGTGATTTAAAAATTTAATTTATATACTTTGACATACTGATTTTATATTTAAGTTATAAATTATTTTTAGGAGTTTCCTGTTTCGTATATTTGTTAATTTATTTTGTAACTCTTTGTGACTTTTTAAGTCTGGTAATTCCTTGACATTGTTAGAATTTATGTTGATAATTGAATACTTTTATGGATTGTAATTGTAAACCATGTTTTGTTAGTATTTTAAGATTCGCTCACAGTTGTAACTGTTTTTGAATAAACGATGATGAGTATCCTAAAAAGAGGTATGAACCTAATAACGAACCTTGAGGTACGCCAAATATTAGCACGAGACGCTGATGATTTGACCCCATTTACCTGAATCTTCTAAATCCTATCATTCAAATAAGAATTTTTAAGTTTCCAGATAATCGTTTATAATTTGCATTGCATTGCATGGCGTTTTTGATTTTAACAAAAATATATGATGACATACGCAAACGAATGCTTTGGTAAGGGCTTCCATTTATGGTCAGCCTCCATATACAACAGTTTTGGCCAGTGACTAAGCTAGTATCACAGCTCGGACACTCCTAACTACCATCTCATTTTGGTCACAAATCGACAGACACCATGTTGCACTTGCCCTGCGTTTGTGTGCGTGTTTACAATTTTTTTTAAGGGTGACAAGTTTTGTTATACCGGTCATAATTTTTTTTTATGTATGTACCTAACTTAACACATGCAAAGAATATTAAAGACAAATATTTGAACTTTTTTAATTAATATTAAATTATTCCCTACAGCCACTTTTACAAAGTCACTGCGTACGTTTGGATTGTAAGCGGCAGGAACATGTACGAGTGAATGAAATGGCTACGTACGATTTTTTTCGTACATTGTTTGAAACAATAATCTATCATTCTGATTAATAATAAGCTGATTACAATTATATATAACTATACTAAGGAGTACGGTGTCAACTTTTTAAAACAAAGTTCCTATTGGAGTCATATCTTGTGGTAGAAAGACATCCGTACACGGAACAGTACCTAACCATCTTTAGAACACAAAATTTTATTATTTCCGATACACTGGGAAACATGCGCGTGCCATACCTTCTAAGCGTACGCTCAATGTGGCCCAAAATCCAGCGCGGAATGTGACGTATGTCGGATTGGGGAAGGGAGGTGAATGTCCATTCTGTATGTAGTACTATTATATATTCTGTACTAGTTATGTTATTTACGATAGACAAGTTTTGAAGACAGTAAATAAAAATTGGTAGGCACATCATTTCAGTAAATCAGTAGTATATTGATTTTCAAAAACAGTATTTTTGAATTCTCAGTAGTAGATGTTGTTGCATCCAGATCCAATGGTGCTCCATTGCTGGCTTGCGGCGTTGGCGGCAGCCAGGGAGTTCCAGCTGTTGATGCTAGCGAGGTCAGCGCTGAGCTCAGCGTTGGCGATGGCAGCGTTGAGACCTGCTCGGCCGGCGTTGGCGGCAGCAATCTCAGCAGCGTACAGTGACGGCTGCGAGTAGGCCGCGTTGAGGACAGCGAGCTCGGCAAGCTCAGCGCCGGCGGCGGCGGCGGAGTAGCTCTGTGGGTACGCGCAGCTTCCGGAGATGGTCACAAGGCCGCTAGCGGGCACCAGGCCGCTGAAGGTGAGTCCGCCGCTCACTGGGACTGAGCCAGCGACACTGGTGGAGCCGGACACGGGCAGCTCGCCGACCACGGCCACGTCTCCGCTGCCGTAGGCGCTGTAGCCCGATGCACCAGGACAGAACGCAGCATTGCTGATAGCAGCAGCGGCGTTGATAGCGTTAGCTGAGTTCCACGCAGCAGCACTGTTGGCAGCAGCGATGTTAGCAGCAGCATTGTTGGCAGCAGCGATGTTAGCAGCAGCGGTGTTAGCAGCAGCAGCATTGTTAGCAGCGTTGATCGCAGCAACGTTGTTTGCAGCAGCAGCAGCTGAGTTGTAGGCTGCAGATGGATTCGGTCTGAGGCAACTGCAGCCAAATACAGCCTAAAATGAAAAAAAAAAAACAATTGACAGATTTTACGACAACCGGTACACATTAAAAATACAATACAAAATATTATATCGCACAAAGAAACACAAATACATACAATAGAGCAGTAAGGAATAAAACAGTACAATATAGGCGGCCTTATTGCTAAAGCAGCAATTTCTACCAGGCATCCTTTGGGTACTATGATAGAACATAGCAGAAAGCGGGATAGTGCATACTACTAAGTTCATCTAAAAATAGCCAAATAAAATAAAAAACTACTACTTCTATGTTGGACTAGGAGAGATAGAAAGACATAGAATGTGGCAGCTGCATCTGCTTCCGGGCATGCTGTAAAAATCGGCACAGGGATTTGAGGGTGAATGGCTGACAACTTGTCACTATAGCAATATACAGATTTATCTGGAATAACCCTCAAAACTCGTCAGACGTGGCGGAACGAACTTTGTTTGGGTAGTTTGCGCTCTGCTTACCACATTAGTGATATAGGCGTGATTATATGTATGTATGTAATATAAACAAAATACCCACTGAAATAAGAAGAAATTTAGCACAGAACCACTATTATATATTCAGTAATAGAGCGCAAAAGAAAAAGAACACAAAAATACCTGAATCAGGCACGCCTGGAAACATAACAACAAAATGGTGAAAGAAGACATTTTGACTGTAGTCAACGAAAAGCTGAACTCAGAATACAAGTCTGTGGCTAAACGCATCCTTTTATATGAAGGCAAATGTAAAGGTAAAACTAATTTACTACATTTTATCACCGAGGCACGTGTCAATTTTACTCACTGACCTATTTACGGAAGAATAATTTAGAAAGGTGATAAATGATATCGCGAAGAATATTAAAAAGTACAATGAATTAAAACAATTACTCAATCAAAGTCACGTTCCTTATTTTTGTGTTAATGTTTTTGTAGAGACTGCTAGGAACTTAAACTTTTAATATAAAAGGGGTTGCTGTTTGACTAATATCATTCTTCAGTTTGACACTCGCAGTATTCATTACAATGGCAGCAAGATTCTTCCTGGTTCTCTGCGCTTCTGCGCTCATGGTTAAGGTAAGGATGCATTCATCATTATTTTATGACCTTTTTTAACGGATAAATAATTGAAAGAAAAACATTCCTTACTCATTCCATTGCGATTTTACATTAGCTATTACTATATTACTTACATAATTTTTCTAGCTGGATTATCTGGATAGTATCTGAAACCTACAATGACAATCAGAAAAAAAACTTTAAAATTGACCTTTGACCATTTTCTTTTAGACAATCACCGCATGCAGTTGCCTTCAGTCTGGTGCCGGAGCGCTCGCCAGCGCTAACCTGGCTGCTGCTGCCAACAGCGCCTACCTCCCTGGCCCCCTCTACACCAACCCCTCTGCTGCCCTCGCCAACGCTGAGATAGCCGCTGGCTTTGCCGCCGCCAACAACTTCGGCTATGGCTACTCCTCCCCACCCTTCAACCCCGGCCCCATCGTCCCAGCCCCAGCTGTCGCCTCAGCCAGCGGTGGAACCTTTAGCGTCAGCCTCAGGTCCCCCTACGCTCCCACCGGCCTTGACGTTGTATCTACGAATAACATCGAAGGATTCCTCGAAGTTATCGGTTCTCTTCCCGTCTTCGCCGCTGTTGCCCTAGACGGTAACGTAGCTTCTTCTGGCGCCGCCGGCACCTCCTACAGCTGCGGCAATGGCAACGTGGGTATCTCGAGCGAAAGTCTCGCCGCCGCTGGTTTCGGTGTCGGAGGCGCTATTGCCAACGACGTCGCCCGCGCTGAGATCGCCGGGGCCCAACTGGCTAACGCTGCCGCTGGACTTGCCGCGTACCAGCCAGCTCTTTACAGTTCTGCTGGACTCAACGCTGCCATCGACATTGCTGAGCTCAATGCTGGACTCGGCATCAATGCAGGACTCGGTCTCAGACCTCGTCCCTGCAGCTGTGGATACTAAATGCTACCTTTTTGCTCGGACGTTAGCCAAATTGATATAATAAAGATTCTGCAATGAAGATTTTCCTTTATTTTGATGACTCTTCCGACCTTTTAGTTAATCAAATTGTAATCAATCGCAAGTGAAACCATGACGATCGGTCTGGCCTGTTCGTCAAATTGATAGGTTGTAATATTATTCACAAGTTACTTCACAGGCTTAAATAAAGGTTCCTTCCGGATGGAAAGCCGTGTTGCTCTAAGTTTACTGGTTACTAAGCGCATTGCATTTAGTCATTTGCAAATTCCAATTTGTTCTACCCATGTCTATAGCATGTTGACTCAATTGCAATATTTAAAGAAAGAAAATATAATAAGGAAGGCAAAGATACGGATGAGATACCCATAGGTGTGATGGCAAATGATCAGATTATCATCTATACATTTAATAAATCTCTAGAAGGGTCGTATCTGTACATTGAATATTTTTACAAAAAAAAATGCATTATTATCGATATAATGAGTAAAACGATTTATTTTTTATTTTTGTCTGTCTGTATGTTACCACATCACGCCGAAACTACTGAACCGATTTTGATGAGACTTTTTTTATTCAACTATGTGTTACCCGGGTTGCAACTAAGGATACCTAAAATCACGCCACCTGACTTAGGGGGTAGGCAGGAAATTTAATTTCGGTCGTTTTTAACCGATCTTAAAGGGACTTTTTATTTGACTTTTTTTTTTTATTACGAGGTGTCCACCCTAGGTTACAAATAATCATGCAAACCATTCTAATATTGAGTAAGTACCCCAGTTTGTATGGAAAACATGCAGTGTCGATCATCAAAGCCCACAGTGAATGAATTTATTTATAACTAGTTGTGCCCGCGACTTCGTACGCCCAGTTTGTATGGAAAACACGCAGTGTCGAACATATTGAAAACGCTTCTTCACGCGTAGGAGCGGGATCTGCTAACGCGCGCGTGGAAGCGTGTTTCGCATTGTTTGATCTTTGTTTATATATGGAAAACACACTTCCGCGAGCGAGCTAGCAGATCCCGCTCCTACGCACGGAGAAGCGATTTCAATATGTTCGACACTGCGTGTTTTCCATACAAACTGGGCGTACGAAGTCGCGGGCACAACTAGTTATAAATAAATTCATTCACTGTGGGCTTTGATAAACAATAAACAAACTAGATGCACAATCACGAAAACCGCGAACAAATGTCCGAGCCGGACTGCACATACGCACACCTCGCACACTCCTAACTATCATGTAATTTTGGTCACACATCGACAGACGGCATGTTGCACTTGGCATGTTTGTGTGCGTGGTATATATATATTTTTTTAAATAAATTATTATTATTATAAGGGTTGACAAAATTTATTATACCGGTCATAATCATCACTTGATTAATCTGGTTCTTGATTAAGCCAACGTTTTAAAGACGTAGTTCACTGTAACTGAATAGTTAGAATAGATAAGGTTGCATATTTTGTATGAATTTACTTACCGTCTGTCTTCACTGTGGAATCTAAAAAAGTTCATATTGGAATCATATCTTCTGGTAGAAAGACAACCGTACACGGAACAGTACCTAACCATCTTTGGAGCACAAAACTTTATTATTTCCGTTACACTAGGAAACATGCGAGCGCCATACCCGCTAAGCGTACGCTCAATGTTGCCCACAATCCGGCGCGGAGTGTGACGTATGTCGGACTGGGGAAGGAAGGTGCATGTCCATTCTGTATGTAGTACTATTATATATTCTGTGACATACGTATAGTTATTGTTATATTTATAACATAAAAATATTCATTCAAATTTGGACCTTAACGCGTCAAAGAAAGGGTACAATATCAATAGCACTCGCACATACTATCATTTTGACTGAGCACTTCGTCATTGTGGCACGTCAAAAGCCGCGAGCGAGCAAGGTGATAGATACTGAATGAAAATTCTCCCCGATTGACGTGATGGACAGATTTTTGCCGCGGACACTTTTTGAGTGAGATTGTGCATCTAGTTAGTTTATTGTTTATCAAAGATTGTGGGCTGTAATTTTATTTAAATAAAATTACATTTGTCATTTTATGCCTTGAGAAAACCAAAATGTAAGGGCGATAAACAACTTATTTTACTGCTGTGCATACGTAAAACTGAAGATTTTAGTTGCATTTAAATAATAAGGGCACAATAATGGATCCTTGCAGGACACATCACATGATCGACCGGCTTAAGATTTTAGTAGTATTTACCGTACCTAGAAAATTTAACAGCTTGCTATATGTATGTTACTGTGATAGATAAAGAACCACAAAGATCATTTGATCAAGCCAGTTGTCTCACAACTTTGCGAAAAGAGTGAAATATCTAAACAATCCAATGCTTTTGAAAAGTCAATCTAGCAATCTCAGCTCTGGTAGCATTCAGAGTTGATCCCGGCAGAACTTTAGAGTCCGGCAAAAATTTGAGCACCGCGGAGGCATTAATTTCACCTCTTAAAATTGCATACTTCCTGGCTGGACTGGGAGCGAGAGAAAAACATAGAATACTAGGCATGCTGTAAAAACCGGCTAAGGCATCCGAGGGTTTCTGTATATTGCGATTTAGATCATAGGCTGACAACTTGTCATTACAGCAATATACTAACAAATTTATCTTAAATGACCCTCAAAACGTTGTCCGACGTGCTGGAACGACCTTTGTTTAGGTCGTTTACGCTCTGCCTACCCCATTAGGGATAAATTCGTATGTAAAATTGCATCGCAGTCTCTCCAGCTCTGCAGTGTAGACAAAATGTTTTAACTTCGGCACTAAGCGGAGATGTATGATCATGATAATTGTATGACGCATCAATTTGTTTATATTCGCAATATTCATACTCTGATAAAACTAATCTCAAATCAGTCTTTCGTTGTTTCACTTGAGCTCCTGCTACTAGCCCTTCAAAGCACATCCCAATTCAGTATCTAGGTACAACTTCTGATTCTGATTTTTATCCAGGGTTCACGTCTGATTTCTTCTGCTTATATACGTAAAAAGATCGCCGCACTACCATTATTTCAAAACAGTGCTCCACGGCATCAACAGCTAAACAGCGAATGAAGAAACACAACGATCTGACGTGACGTGAGTGACACGCGTGATATTGAAGTATTCTTGACAAACTGCGGACACAACTTCCTTTCAATACCCAACCAAATCAATACCCAACCATGTACATTTAAAAGAAGGTAGGGTTGAACTAAAAACATATGTAATTTCATAAAGCGTCTTTATTATTTTGAATTTGTCAGCTAAACTGAACGTAAACAACTTAATATCCGCAGCTGCATGGGCGTGGTCTAATGCTTGCAAGCTCAGCTTGTGAGATGGCAGCATTGTAAAGAGCTGGTTGGTAGGCAGCTCCAGCAGCGAGTCCAGCGTTGGTGCTGGCAATCTCGGCTCTGTCAATAACAGCATTGAGCCCAGCAGTACCGTAAAGCGCAGCGCCGTAACCTGCAGCGTTGGCCAGTTGGGCGCCGGCGATCTCAGCGAGGGCTACGTCGTTGGCAATAGCGCCTCCGGCACCGAAACCAGCGGCGGCGAGACTCTCGCTCGAGATACCTACGTTTCCGTTGCCGCAGCTGTAGGAGGTGCCGGCCGCGCCAGAAGATGCCACGTTACCGTCAAGAGTCACAGCGGCAAACACGGGCAGCGAGCCGATGGCTTCGAGGAAACCTTCAATGGTGTTTTCGGATACGACGGATAGTCCGGTGGGTGCGTAGGCGGAGGTGAGGGTGACGCTGAACGGTCCGCCGCTGGCCGAGGCGGCTCCGGTGCTCGGGTAGATGGGGCCGGCTGGGTTGAAGAGGGGAGATGGGTAGCCGTAGCCGTAGTTGTTGGCGGCGGCGATGCCGGCTGCTATTTCAGCGTTGGCCAGCGCTCCGGCATTAGCTAAGGCTCCGCCGTTGATAAGAGCTCCAGCGCTGGACAGACCGCAGCTGCAGGCGGCGATGCTCTGAAAACCATTATTGTTGGATAAAAAACAAGAACCTATACACCATTTTAAGAGAATATTACTTTTACAGAACACTAGTTTTTTAATACATATAATCACGCCTTTGTCCCCAATGGGGTGGGCAGTTTTTAATACAAAAGGAAATTTATAAAATAAAATTGTGGATTTAAAATACATTTTCATATAAGAGCGATTACATCGCTATAAAGCTGAAAGTGACAGTACAAAATTTTATTTTTTGTTGTACAGCGGCATTCAGATTTAAATTATTGTACCTACTAATCTTTCTCTTCCATGCTGAACTGGGAGTGATAGAAAACCATAGAATATACCAGATGCATCTCCTCCCGGGCATGCTGTAAAAACCAGCTAAGGGATTTAAGGGTGATCTAGTGTATTACAATTTTAGTCGATGGGGTGACAACCTGTCACTACAGCAATATTATTATTATTATTATTATTATTATATTAATATACTTCATAATTAACTGTAATAAGTTAATAAACCTCAAAACTTGTCAGACGTGGCGGGACGACCTTTGTTTAGGTAATTTTGTTCTGCCTACCCCATGAGGGACAAAGACGTGATGTACTATAATCTTTTAATATTCATTATTGAACATACCTGCACCAAGAGCGCAGAAGCGCAGAGAGCGATGAAGATGTTTGCTGCCATTGTAACGAATGAGTGCTCGGAAATGATTTCTAGGAAGCGTTCGGGTGCTTTTATACTGACAAGACTATTATCTCTTGCCGTGAAGCTCTTTACGAAATTAATTTGTTCATGAATTATCAACTATTCAGTTTGAACTACAATACGTGACATTTTGTCTATTAGAAATAGGCATATTATCATTATCACAAGTGTTTACAAAATACAAAATTTATATTTTTTTCTTAAAACACATGTTCTTATCACAATAAAAGAACTTGAAAAATATTAATTGTCAAAAGCATATAAATACTGCTTTGAGTAGGCACTAACTAATCATTCTCAGTTTCATCCTCTACTTGAGTAGTAAAATAAAAATGTCTTCTTTCACGATCCTGCTGCTGTGCTTCCAGGCGTGCCTGATTCAGGTATTTTTGTACTTCTTTATATTTCATTCTAGAAGAAATCTAATATTTTATTTATTTTGTATTTTTTTTGGTTAGTGCTGTGTGAAATCACATTTTGATTTTTCATACCATAATATTAAAACCATTGTAAATGTAGGTACTTCAGTATCAATACTCAATATTGCCTTTCCATTTTAGGCTGTATTTGGCTGCAGTTGCCTCAGACCGAATCCATCTGCTAACACGGCTGCTGCCGCCAGCATAGCTGCTGCTAACAACGTTGCTGCGATCAACGCTGCTAACAATGCTGCTGCTGCCAACGCCGCTGCTGCTAACATCGCTGCTGCCAACAGTGCTGCTGCGTGGAACTCAGCTAACGCTATCAACGCCGCTGCTGCTATCAGCAATGCTGCGTCCTGGCCTGGTGCATCGGGCTGCAGCGCCTACGGTAGCGGAGACGTGGCCGTGGTCGGCGAGCTGCCCGTGTCCGGCTCAACCAGTGTCGCTGGCTCAGTCCCAGTGAGCGGCGGACTCACCTTTAGCGGCCTGGTGCCCGCTAGCGGCCTTGTGACCATCTCCGGCAGCTGCGCGTACCCACAGAGCTACTCCGCCGCCTCCGCCGGCGCTGAGCTTGCCGAGCTCGCTGTCATCAACGCGGCCTACTCGCAGCCGTCACTGTACGCTGCTGAGATTGCTGCCGCCAACGCCGGCCGAGCAGGTCTCAACGCTGCCCTCGCCAACGCTGAGCTCAGCGCTGACCTCGCTAGCATCAACAGCTGGAACTCCCTGGCTGCCTCCAACGCCGCAAGCCAGCAATGGAGCACCATTGGATCTGGATGCAACAACATCTACTACTGAGAATTGAAAAATACTGTTATTGAAAATCAATATATGTACTACTGACTTACTGAAATGATGTACCTATTTTGATTTACTGTCTTCAAATCTTGTCAATCCTAAATACTAGCTTAGTCACTAAAGTACAATGAAGGCGGCCTTATTGCTATGGTAGCAATTTCTACCAGGCAACCTTGGGTACATACATACATACATAACGTCACGCCTCTTTCCCGGAGGGGTAGGCAGAGATCACATCCTTCCATTTGCTACGATCCTTGCAAACTTCTTTCGCTTCATCTACATTCATCAATCTTTTCATGCACGCTCGTCGGTTTAGGGTACTCCTGACCTGACCTTTCCCTAGAACGTCCCCGATTCGATCGCGGTACGTTAGTCGAGGTCTTCCCCTTCCAACATTCCCACTCACACTCGCCATGTATATCTGTTTGGTTAATCTCTTTTCATCCATCCTCTCAACATGACCAAACCACCTCAGCATTCCTTTTTCTATACCTGTCACTATATCCTCTTTCACACCACAACCTTGGGTAAAGGAAAGGAAATCAAATGTAGAAAATGCGGGATAGTGCATCTTACTAAAAAATAATTAATATAGACAAACTAACATAAAAAACATAAACCATTATCTATAGGTATTAAATAAACTACTTTATACGTGGTGTCACAACGATGGTGAGAGATGCATCTGTTACATATAAAGTTCTACGTTGGAGGTATTGGACACATACGGGATTGTTCATTTGTATAAGTGGGGTACATGCTAAACTAAAAATGTTGATTATACTCTTGTATTTTTATTATGTAATCAAATCTGTACAAATTAACATATAATTATTTTGCTTTTATTGATAATCAAGCTCATGTTTTTATCGAGATCAACAGATAAACAAAAAACTTCTAAAATTATGCTCCTCAACATTGTCGATGATTTTAACTGTTAGAAGTTTAAACAATCTCAAAAAGTGTACTAAAAAAGATCATATGATATGAGATTATTTTTATTTATTGAAAATCAGCCTTAAGACACTTTTTTAGAGATCAGTTGCTTTTTCTTATAATATAACAACCTAATTTTACAAAACAGAAAAAGATCTTCTAAAATTATGCTCCTCAACATTGCAAATAATTGAAACTGAAAATAAAACGTTATAAAAACTACAGTCTTTTCAGGAATTAATTCTGGTGGTGGCTGGTAAATTTCAGCTACGGCTAAATTCTTCGTTACGTGGTTCCTGACAGGTTGCTTACTTTTGGCAGGTTGTGCTAAAAACAAAGGAACTATCATAATTAGTGTGTAAGTAAGTAGGATATAGATAGGCGACTAAGGGAACATCGATCTAAATACCATTCAGGAAAAGGAAATATCCAAAATGAAACCTGAAAAGTGACGGAAACAGCTGCCAAGACTTTTGGGTACCAGCGAACTAAATCAAAAGATTGGTTTTCTGAAAATAAAGACCATCTCTCACCCTTGCTTGACTCAAAACCCTAGTCCGAAAACGCGTAAAGAGCTTACAAACTCGAAAGCAGCTCTTCAGCGTACCACACGATACTTCGCGAATGTCCATTGGACCAATATTTGTCGCAATATACAAGCGTGTGCAGACCAAGGAAATTTCAGTGGTGTGTACTCAGGCATAAAACAGGCCCTTGGTTCTGTATCCAAAAAAAATAGCGCCAATTAAAGAAGCGGATGGCTCTATTATCACATATAGTGGCCGTCAAATGGAACGTTGGGTAGAGCACTTCACCAGTCTCTATTCACCTACCATATATACAAGCTGTTAACATACATGCTTTACGCAGATGACAATAGCAAAGAATCTACGAGATCTGAGAAACACTCAACCATTGGGTGACATGACACAAATAGTTACACGCACAACCATGGGCTATGCGTAAACGAGAGCAAAACCGAATACTTGGATTGGAATGTGACTATGGAGAGACGGCAGAAACTGGATGTAATGTGAACATTTAATATCAAGCCTTACCTAAGTGGCTACCTTCATATATTAAAAACCCCAGCTGAACTGGAAAGAGGGTTGGACTAAGAAAAAAATATGCAGAGCAGCATGGATGTGGTCTTAAATTATCATGCTTAACTTCAAGCCCCAACGATGCCAGCATTGAGGAAGACCATATATTTTTAAACCATTACCGCATACAAGAGTCCAATGATAAGATAACCTCCAAACTTTAATTTGATGACTGCAGTAAAAAAAGGTAGGCCCATGACCTTGGTCTACTTAGTATTGATTGTTAGATAGAGTAGGTAAATTAACTAAGGGTTGAAGTAGGATGTTAAAAAACAAACTTATTATACTCAGAAAGTCTGCATTTATTTGATGTTATTCGTTGACATTGTGAAATATTTATTTAGTATCCACAGCTGCATGGGCGGCGTAAACCAGCAGCAGCGTTGATTTCAGCACCGATAATGGCAGCATTGAGCCCGGCTGATGCAGGGTAGAGAGCCGGTTGCGGGTACGCGGCGAGGCCAGTGCCAGCGAGCGCGGCGCCGTAACCTGCAGCGTTGGCCAGTTGGGCCCCAGCGATCTCAGCGAGGGCGACGTCGTTGGCAATAGCGCCTCCGGCACCGAAACCAGCGGCGGCGAGACTCTCGCTCGAGATGCCTACGTTTCCGTTGCCGCAGCTGTAGGAGGTGCTGGCGGCGCCAGAAGATGCCACGTTGCCGTCAAGAGTCACAGCGGCAAACACGGGCAGCGAGCCGATGGCTTCGAGGAAACCTTCAATGGTGTTTTCGGATACGACGGATAGTCCGGTGGGTGCGTAGGCGGAGGTGAGGGTGACGCTGAACGGTCCGCCGCTGGCCGAGGCGGCTCCGGTGCTCGGGTAGATGGGGCCGGCTGGGTTGAAGGGGGGAGATGGGTAGCCGTAGCCGTAGTTGTTGGCGGCGGCGATGCCGGCTGCTATTTCAGCGTTGGCCAGCGCTCCGGCACTAGCTAGGGCTCCGCCGTTGATAAGAGCTCCAGCGCTGGACAGACCGCAGCTGCAGGCGGCGATGCTCTGAAAACCATTATTGTTGGATAAAAAACAAGAACCTATACACCATTTTAAGAGAATATTACTTTTACAGAAAACTAGTTTTTAATACATATAATCACGCCTTTGTCCCCAATGGGGTGGGCAGTTTTTAATACAAAAGGAAATTTATAAAATAAAATTGTGGATTTAAAATACATTTTGATATAAGAGCGATGACATCGGTAGATAGCTGAAAGTGACAGTACAAAATTTTATTGGACATCGGCATTCAAATTTAAATGATTGTACCTACAGTAGGTACAATTATTTAAATTTGAAAGAAACGAAAGATTAGTAACTAATCTTTTTCTTCCATGCTGGACTGGGAGTGATAGAAAAACATGGAATGTACCAGTTGCATCTCCTCAAGGGCATGCTGTAAAAACCTGCTAAGGGATTTTAGGGTTATCAGAATTCGAGTGTATTGCAATTTTAGGCGATGGGCTGACAACCTGTCACTATAGCAATATACCTACATCATAATTAACTGTAATTAGCAAAACTTGTCAGACGTGGCCGAACGACTTTTGTTTAGGTCGTTTTGTTCTGCCTACCCCATTAGGGACAAAGACGTGATGTACTAATCTTTTAATATTCATTATTGAACATACCTGCACCAAGAGCGCAGAAGCGCAGAGAGCGATGAAGATGTTTGCTGCCATTGTAACGAATGAGTGCTCGGAAATGATTTCTAGGAAGCCTTCGGGTGCTTTTATACTGACAAGACTATTATCTCTTACCGTGAAGCTCTTTACGAAATTAATTTGTTCATGAATTATCAACTATTCAGTTTGAACTACAATACGTGACATTTTGTCTATTAGAAATAGGCATATTATCATTATCACAAGTGTTTACAAAATACAAAATTTATATTTTCTCTTAAAACACATGTTCTTATCACAATAAAAGAACTTGAAAAATATTAATTGTCAAAAGCATATAAATATTGCATTGAGTAGGCACTAACTAATCATTCTCAGTTTTATCCTCTCCTTGAGTAGTAAAATAAAAATGTCTTCTTTCACGATCCTGCTGCTGTGCTCCCAGGCGTGCCTGATTCAGGTATTTTGTACTTTTTTTATATTCCATTCTAGAGGAAATCTAATATTTTATTGAATTGTATTTTTTCTTGGCTAGTGCTGTGTGAAATCACATTTTGATTTTTCATACTATAATATTAAAACCAATGTAAATGTAGGTACTTCATTATCAATACTCAATATTGCCTTTCCATTTTAGGCTGTATTTGGCTGCAGTTGCCTCAGACCGAATCCATCTGCTAACACAGCTGCTGCCGCCAGCATAGCTGCTGCTAACAACGTTGCTGCGATCAACGCTGCTAACAATGCTGCTGCTGCCAACGCCGCTGCTGCTATCAGCAATGCTGCGTCCTGGCCTGGTGCATCGGGCTGCAGCGCCTACGGCAGCGGAGACGTGGCCGTGGTGGGCGAGCTGCCCGTGTCCGGCTCCACCAGTGTCGCTGGCTCAGTCCCAGTGAGCGGCGGACTCACCTTCAGCGGCCTGGTACCCGCTAGCGGCCTTGTGACCATCTCCGGCAGCTGCGCGTACCCACAAAGCTACTCCGCCGCCGCCGCCGCCGGTGCTGAGCTTGCCGAGCTCGCTGTCCTCAACGCGGCCTACTCGCAGCCGTCACTGTACGCTGCTGAGATTGCTGCCGCCAACGCCGGCCGAGCAGGTCTCAACGCTGCCCTCGCCAACGCTGAGCTCAGCGCTGACCTCGCTAGCATCAACAGCTGGAACTCCCTCGCTGCCGCCAACGCCGCAAGCCAGCAATGGAGCACCATTGGATCTGGATGCAACAACATCTACTACTGAGAATTGAAAAATACTGTTATTGAAAATCAATATACAACTGACTTACTGAAATGATATACCTATTTTGATTTACTGTCTTCAAATCTTCTTCTTCTTCTTATTTAGCCCACTTGTAAATCATTATAATAGATAAAAAACTACTTTATACCATATACTATATAATAAACTAATACATACATTATGGAGGAAAGGAAAAAAATAAATAATTCAGATTTATTTGAAAAGGAATGAAAGATACACAACTGATATAGAAAGGAATAGTAAACAAGTATTCTATGGAAGTTCAATAAAGTATTTCTTAACTCGCTCCTTAAAAATTGCCCGTGATTAAGATACTTTAATTTCAAAGTGTTTCATAATTTGATCGCTTGTACCGAGAAAGACTTGGCATAAAAGTCTGTCTTATGGGGGATCATACTTAAGGTGAGATTATGGCCAGATCGAAGGTTTCGGGAAAGAGTTGAGGAATGTAATACAAAATGATCTTTTAAATAAGGAGAGATTAGGATGTGACAGGACAGAGAAGAGAAGGGAGAGTATATGTCAATCTCTCCTACATGAAATTGTAAGCCATTTCAGTTGGGACCAGTAGGCGGAGATGTGGTCATATTTTCTCAAACCAAAGATAAACCTTATACATAAATTCTGCAGACGTTCGAGTTTATTCAGCAACTATCCAGATAAATCAGGATAGCAAACGTCTGCATAATCCAGTATAGGTAGGAGAAGTGAATGTGCCAAAGAGATTTTCATTTTGGTTGGCAACATATTCTTAAGACGTTTGAGTGAGCCATATGCAGCAAACACCTTCCTGCTGACTTCGGAAACTTGAGGTTTCCATGAGAAGCTTTGGTCAAAGATAACAATAAAACCTTGGTTTTTGACCTTTTCACTAAATAGAATTGATACGCCGTCAAACACAATCTTCGATTAAATGTAAAAATATAATGTCATTTCTTAAAAAAAAACTCAGTTGTACTCAATAGATAGCATAGGTAGTTCGAAACTTCCCGATGAGCCCGATGGTGTAGTGGATAGGGCCGCTGTCTCCCTAGCTGGACGTCGTGGTTTGGAATCCCACCACTTACCAATGTGTTCTTTGCTTTTCGAATTTCATATGTACGTGTATTTGGAGCTTTTTCCGTGCTTCGGAAGGCACGTTGGTCCCGGTTAATATCGTTTAATACCGTAGATATTAGTCACTAAGCCATATCAGAGGCCAGTGCTAAGCATTAGCGGGTTGAAAACTCTGTCCTAATCTAGGATTGGGTCTGGTTTAACTTCTGGGTTGCGGCGGTTAGATGGCAGTTGCTCTGTGTAAAAATCAGTTTCCTCGTTTAATCTCCCAGTTCTTTTAATTTTTAATATTATTTATTTGGTTTACTTTTATACATAGTACAAATATGATAAAACTAGATTAGTCCTTATATTATTTAGATGCGAGAAATGTTTGTTTAGTGTGTGTCCCTTGCTCAGCAATAACATAGCGTTCTTGCCAAGTGTTTCGATTTTCTTTAGTTACTTCTTGCTTGACATAGGATATTGGAAATAATGAGTAATCGTTTTCTTTACACATTTTTGAAGCGTTATTGGCTTCTTTGTCAGCAGCTTCATTGCCTATTATACCTAAAAGACTCTGTACCCAGTTTATCTCTATAATACCTTTATTCCTATATCCGTGCAGCATCTTACGTATCTGCGTAACAAGGGGGTGAGAATTACTTCTGTTTTGAATAGCTTGATGATGATGATGATGTAGTTCGAAACTTCAATGGGTTCCTCTGCTTTCTCACATTTCATCAACTCGCTGAATTCAGCTGCACTTGTTGTGTGAAATATAGGCACAGCAAGCATGGTTTGTGTTTATGTTTAGTTATTTCCAAAGTGATGTCTTATGGAATTTTAATGTGGGGCCTTATCTATTTTCATTTCTTCATTTTATTACTATTAATTAAAGAGAGCAATATACACTCCGCGATCCATCATTCGCTTGCGCTTATCCCATTTATTTAAAAAAAAACATCTTTTACTGCATCTTTTCTTTTTTCGTGCTATCGCAACCTAAAATCCATTCACATCCAAATTCTTAGATACCTAATACTTTTGGCTTTCAACATAATTCTATAAATTCTAATGTATGAATTAAAAACTAAGCCATTTACAAGATTTCGCCAATAAAACGTTAATGACTTTGCATGTTAATTTAAATATAAAATTTAACAGATGTTTAGTGAAAAATATAGAAAGTAAGTTTTAAAATATTACTTATAGACTATTATAGCATGTAATACATATAAAATAAAACATTTATCTAAAAGTTGATCTCATAATATAAAATTATTTATAGTTTTGGTTTGTAAGTATTTTATATTAATATTCAAATAATAAGTTCATAATAGGCCTTAATTTTAAAAATGTTGTGTATACCTGTAATGGTTTTTACATTTATATTAGGTTATTTAAGTAAATAAAAAATAAAAATAAAAAAAACATTGTACGAAAATTGCAAAATAACGATATAGTAAATACAATAACAGATAAATAAATTCCTGATAAACTATTTTATTTGACAGGTATAATATTATCGCCAAAAAACTTATCACTGAACATTGTCTTACGCCTACTCGCTTATTTGAAAAAAGAACAACATCCGTCATACATACATACATAAAACCACGCCTTCGTCCCTAACGGGGAGGCAGAACGAAAACGACCTTAACATAGATCGTTCCGCCACGTCTGACAAGTTTTGAGGGTTATTACAGAAGATTATGATGTACAATGGATTTAGTAAAGAAAATCTGTATCGCCTAAAGAAAAGGCTTTCGGCGGAGTGCTAAGAAAACTAGTCTGGCAGGCCATGAGATGAGTGCTCAAAACATCCCAGAGTATTATAATATGGCAATGTTTCTTCCATGCTGGACTGGGAGCGACAGAAAAACATAGAATGTGCTGGCTGCATTTCCTCCCGGGCATGCTGTAAAAACCAGCTAAGGGATCGGAGGGTTTCAGTATATTGCAATTTAGGCGATGGGCTGACAACCTGTCACTACAGCAATATATCAACTAATCTATCTTAAACAACCCTCCAAACTTTGTCAGACGTGGCGAAACGACCTTTGTTTAGGACCTTTACACTCTGCCTACCCCATTAGAGATAAAGGCATGATTATATGTATGTGTGTATGTATGCAATTGTGCATGATATATTATATGCAAAACCATAAACACGCTCATTAAAAGCTTAGCTGGGCTTGGTGAACCTTTATACGTAGAAGTGGGATTTCACCAGGGTTCTGCACTGATGTCATTGTTGTTCAACTTATACATTGACTACGTCACCCGACGTATTCAAAAATCAACACTATGTATACAAGGTTTTAGCATACATGCTTTACGCAGATGACAATAGCAAAGAATGTACGACACCTGAGAAACTCAACCATTGGGTGACATGACACAAATAGAGAACCATTGGCTATGCGTAAACCGGAGCAAAACCGAATACTTGGATTGGAGTGTGACTATGGAAAGACGGCAGAAACTGGATGTAATGTGAACATTAAAAATCAAGCCTTACCTGAAGAGGCTACCTTCATATATTAAAAACCCCAGCTGAACTGGAAAGAGGGTTGGACAAAGAAAAAAATATGCAAAGCAGCATGGATGTGGTCTTAAATTATCATGCTCAATTCAAAGCCCCAACGATCGCAGCATTGAGGAACACCATATATTTTTAAACCATTACTTACCACTTCTTTTTCATGTTTTATTATTATTTTAGTTTTGATAAAATTTAATTATTATTTATTATCTTTATTAATTAATTTTATATATTATATTTTACTTATTTCTGCATAATTAAATAATAAACTAATTGTTATAGAAGAGTGGGGCCTCCTGCTACAGGTATTATTTAATACTTACCAGGAAGGTTCCAGCCTCAGATTATAGATTAGGAAAACTTGTTTTGATTTGATTACTGCATACCAGAGTCCAATGATAAGATAACCTTCAAACTTCAATTTGATGATTGCAGTAAATAAAAGGTAGCCCCATGACCTTGGTCTACTTAGTATTGATTGTTAGATAGAGTAGGTAAATTAACTAAGGGTTGAAGTAGGATGTTAAAGAATAAACTTATTATACTCAGAAAGTCTTTATTTATTTGATGTTATTCGTTGACATTGTGAAATATTTATTTAGTATCCACAGCTGCATGGGCGGCGTAAACCAGCAGCAACGTTGAGTTCAGCACCGATAATGGCAGCATTGAGCCCGGCTGATGCAGGGTAGAGAGCCGGTTGCGGGTACGCGGCGAGGCCAGTGCCAGCGAGCGCGGCGCCGTAACCTGCAGCGTTGGCCAGTTGGGCCCCAGCGATCTCAGCGAGGGCGACGTCGTTGGCAATAGCGCCTCCGGCACCGAAACCAGCGGCGGCGAGACTCTCGCTCGAGATGCCTACGTTTCCGTTGCCGCAGCTGTAGGAGGTGCTGGCGGCGCCAGAAGATGCCACGTTGCCGTCAAGAGTCACAGCGGCAAACACGGGCAGCGAGCCGATGGCTTCGAGGAAACCTTCAATGGTGTTTTCGGATACGACGGATAGTCCGGTGGGTGCGTAGGCGGAGGTGAGGGTGACGCTGAACGGTCCGCCGCTGGCCGAGGCGGCTCCGGTGCTCGGGTAGATGGGGCCGGCTGGGTTGAAGGGGGGAGATGGGTAGCCGTAGCCGTAGTTGTTGGCGGCGGCGATGCCGGCTGCTATTTCAGCGTTGGCCAGCGCTCCGGCACTAGCTAGGGCTCCGCCGTTGATAAGAGCTCCAGCGCTGGACAGACCGCAGCTGCAGGCGGCGATGCTCTGAAAACCATTATTGTTGGATAAAAAACAAGAACCTATACACCATTTTAAGAGAATATTACTTTTACAGAAAACTAGTTTTTAATACATATAATCACGCCTTTGTCCCCAATGGGGTGGGCAGTTTTTAATACAAAAGGAAATTTATAAAATAAAATTGTGGATTTAAAATACATTTTGATATAAGAGCGATGACATCGGTAGATAGCTGAAAGTGACAGTACAAAATTTTATTGGACATCGGCATTCAAATTTAAATGATTGTACCTACAGTAGGTACAATTATTTAAATTTGAAAGAAACGAAAGATTAGTAACTAATCTTTTTCTTCCATGCTGGACTGGGAGTGATAGAAAAACATGGAATGTACCAGTTGCATCTCCTCAAGGGCATGCTGTAAAAACCTGCTAAGGGATTTTAGGGTTATCAGAATTCGAGTGTATTGCAATTTTAGGCGATGGGCTGACAACCTGTCACTATAGCAATATACCTACATCATAATTAACTGTAATTAGCAAAACTTGTCAGACGTGGCCGAACGACTTTTGTTTAGGTCGTTTTGTTCTGCCTACCCCATTAGGGACAAAGACGTGATGTACTAATCTTTTAATATTCATTATTGAACATACCTGCACCAAGAGCGCAGAAGCGCAGAGAGCGATGAAGATGTTTGCTGCCATTGTAACGAATGAGTGCTCGGAAATGATTTCTAGGAAGCCTTCGGGTGCTTTTATACTGACAAGACTATTATCTCTTACCGTGAAGCTCTTTACGAAATTAATTTGTTCATGAATTATCAACTATTCAGTTTGAACTACAATACGTGACATTTTGTCTATTAGAAATAGGCATATTATCATTATCACAAGTGTTTACAAAATACAAAATTTATATTTTCTCTTAAAACACATGTTCTTATCACAATAAAAGAACTTGAAAAATATTAATTGTCAAAAGCATATAAATATTGCATTGAGTAGGCACTAACTAATCATTCTCAGTTTTATCCTCTCCTTGAGTAGTAAAATAAAAATGTCTTCTTTCACGATCCTGCTGCTGTGCTCCCAGGCGTGCCTGATTCAGGTATTTTGTACTTTTTTTATATTCCATTCTAGAGGAAATCTAATATTTTATTGAATTGTATTTTTTCTTGGCTAGTGCTGTGTGAAATCACATTTTGATTTTTCATACTATAATATTAAAACCAATGTAAATGTAGGTACTTCATTATCAATACTCAATATTGCCTTTCCATTTTAGGCTGTATTTGGCTGCAGTTGCCTCAGACCGAATCCATCTGCTAACACAGCTGCTGCCGCCAGCATAGCTGCTGCTAACAACGTTGCTGCGATCAACGCTGCTAACAATGCTGCTGCTGCCAACGCCGCTGCTGCTATCAGCAATGCTGCGTCCTGGCCTGGTGCATCGGGCTGCAGCGCCTACGGCAGCGGAGACGTGGCCGTGGTGGGCGAGCTGCCCGTGTCCGGCTCCACCAGTGTCGCTGGCTCAGTCCCAGTGAGCGGCGGACTCACCTTCAGCGGCCTGGTACCCGCTAGCGGCCTTGTGACCATCTCCGGCAGCTGCGCGTACCCACAAAGCTACTCCGCCGCCGCCGCCGCCGGTGCTGAGCTTGCCGAGCTCGCTGTCCTCAACGCGGCCTACTCGCAGCCGTCACTGTACGCTGCTGAGATTGCTGCCGCCAACGCCGGCCGAGCAGGTCTCAACGCTGCCCTCGCCAACGCTGAGCTCAGCGCTGACCTCGCTAGCATCAACAGCTGGAACTCCCTCGCTGCCGCCAACGCCGCAAGCCAGCAATGGAGCACCATTGGATCTGGATGCAACAACATCTACTACTGAGAATTGAAAAATACTGTTATTGAAAATCAATATACTACTGACTTACTGAAATGATATACCTATTTTGATTTACTGTCTTCAAATCTTCTTTTTCTTCTTATTTAGCCCACTTGTAAATCATTATAATAGATAAAAAACTACTTTATACCATATACTATATAATAAACTAATACATACATTATGGAGGAAAGGAAATAAATAAATAATTCAGATTTATTTGAAAAGGAATGAAAGATACACAACTGATATAGAAAGGAATAGTAAACAAGTATTCTATGGAAGTTCAATAAAGTATTTCTTAACTCGCTCCTTAAAAATTGCCCGTGATTAAGATACTTTAATTTCAAAGTGTTTCATAATTTGATCGCTTGTACCGAGAAAGACTTGGCATAAAAGTCTGTCTTATGGGGGATCATACTTAAGGTGAGATTATGGCCAGATCGAAGGTTTCGGGAAAGAGTTGAGGAATGTAATACAAAATGATCTTTTAAATAAGGAGAGATTAGGATGTGACAGGACAGAGAAGAGAAGGGAGAGTATATGTCAATCTCTCCTACATGAAATTGAAAGCCATTTCAGTTGGGACCAGTAGGCGGAGATGTGATCATATTTTCTCAAACCAAAGATAAACCTTATACATAGATTCTGCAGACGTTCGAGTTTATTCAGCAACTATCCAGATAAATCAGGATAGCAAACGTCTGCATAATCCAGTATAGGTAGGAGAAGTGAATGTGCCAAAGTGATTTTCATTTTGGTTGGCAACATATTCTTAAGACGTTTGAGTGAGCCATATGCAGCAAACACCTTCCTGCTGACTTCGGAAACTTGAGGTTTCCATGAGAAGCTTTGGTCAAAGATAACAATAAAACCTTGGTTTTTGACCTTTTCACTAAATAGAATTGATACGCCATCAAACACAATCTTCGATTAAATGTAAAAATATTATGTCATTTCTTAAAAAAATCTCAGTTGTACTCAAAAGATAGGATAGGTAGTTCGAAACTTCCCAAAGAGCCCGATGGTGTAGTGGATACGGCCGCTGTCTCCTGAGCTGGACGTCGTGGTTCGAATCCCACCACGTACCAATGTGTTTTTTGCTTTTCGAATTTCATATGTACTCGTACGTATATTTGGCGCTTTTTCCGTGCTTCGGAAGGCACGTTGGTCCCGGTAAATATCGTTCAATACCGTAGATATTAGTCGCTAAGCCATATTAGAGGCCAGTGCTCTAAGCATTAGCGGG
Organism: Scrobipalpa costella; assembly: GCA_949820665.1. Taxonomy (NCBI): domain Eukaryota; kingdom Metazoa; phylum Arthropoda; class Insecta; order Lepidoptera; family Gelechiidae; genus Scrobipalpa; species Scrobipalpa costella. The sequence goes on along the minus strand of OX463321.1, from coordinate 9,891,687 downwards.
TTGAAAACTCTGTCCTTATCTAGGATTGGGTCTTGTTTAACTTCTGGGTTGCGGCGGTTAGATGGCAGTTGCTCTGTGTAAAAATCAGTTCCCTCGTTTAATCTCCCAGTTCTTTTAATTTTTAATATTATTTATTTGGTTTACTTTTATACATAGTACAATTATGGTAAAACTAGTTTAGTCCTTATATTATTTAGATGCAAGAAATGTTTCTTTAGTGTGTCCCTTGCTCAGCATTAACACTGTGTTCGTCCTAAGTGTTTCGATTTTCTTTAGTTACTTCTTGCTTCACATAGGATATTGGAAATAATGAGTAATCGTTTACTTTACACATTTTTGAAGCGTTATTGGCTTCTTTTTCAGCAGCTTCATTGCCTATTTATACTTAAATGACTCTGTACCCCGTTTATATCTATAATACCTTTATTCCTATATCCGTGCAGCATCTTACGTATCTGCGTGACAAGTGGGTGAGAATTACTTCTGTTTTGAATAGCTTGATGATGATAATGATTAGGTAGTTCGAAACTTCAATGGGTTCCTCTGCTTTCTCACATTTCATCAACTCGCTGAATTCAGCTGCATCTGTTGTGTGAAATATAGGCACAGCAAGCATTGTTTGTGTTTATGTTTAGTTATTTCCAAAGTGATGTCCTATAGGATTTTAATGTGGGGCCTTATCTATTTTCATTTCTTCAATTTATTACTATTAATTAAACAGAGCAATATACACTCCGCGATCCATCATTCGCTTGCGCTTATCCCATTTATTTCAAAAAATCATTCTTTACTGCATGTTTTCTTTTTTCGTGCTATCGCAACCTAAAATCCATTCACCTCCAAATTCTTAGATACCTAATACTTTTCGCTTTCAACATAATTCTATAAATTCTAATGTATGAATTAAAAACTAAGCCATTTACAAGATTTCGCCAATAAAACGTTAATGACTTTGCATGTCAATTTAAATATAAAATTTAACAGATGTTTAGTGAAAAATATAGAAAGTAAGTTTTAAAATATTACTTATAGCATGTAATACACATAAAAGAACATAGTACGGAAATGATGATATAGTAAATACAACAACAGATAAATAAATTCCTAATAAAATATTTTATTTGACAGGTATATTATCGCTAAAAAACTTATCATCATCGTCTTACGTCTACTCGCATAGTTAAAAAAAGAACAACATACGTCATCCATACATACATAAAATCACGCCTTCATTCCTAACGGGGAGGCAGAACGAAAACGACCTTAACATAGATCGTTCCGCCACGTCTGACAAGGTTTGAGGGTTATTACAGAAGATTATGATGTACAATGGATTTAGTAAAGAAAATCTGTATCGCCTAAAGAAAAGGCTTTCGGCGGAGTGCTAAGAAAACTAGTCTGGCAGGCCATGAGATGAGAGCTCAAAACATCCCAGAGTATTATAATTTGGCAATGTCCTCCCGGGCATGCTGTAAAAACCAGCTAAGGGATCGGAGGGTTTCAGTATATTGCAATTTAGGCGATGGGCTGACAACCTGTCACTACAGCAATATATCAACTAATCTATCTTAAACAACCCTCAAAACTTTGTCAGACGTGGCGAAACGACCTTTGTTTAGGACGTTTACACTCTGCCTACCCCATTAGAGATAAAGGCGTGATTATATGTATGTGTGTATGTATGCAATTGTGCATGATAATTATATGCAAAAGCATAAACACGCTCATTAAAAGCTTAGCTGGGCTTGGTGAACCTTTATACGTAGAAGTGGGATTTCACCAGGGTTCTGCACTGATGTCATTGTTGTTCAACTTATACATTAACTACGTCACCCGACGTATTCAAAAATCAACACTATGTATACAAGGTTTTAGCATACATGCTTTACGCAGATGACAATAGCAAAGAATGTACGACACCTGAGAAACTCAACCATTGGGTGACATGACACAAATAGAGAACCATTGGCTATGCGTAAACCGGAGCAAAACCGAATACTTGGATTGGAGTGTGACTATGGAAAGACGGCAGAAACTGGATGTAATGTGAACATTAAAAATCAAGCCTTACCTGAAGAGGCTACCTTCATATATTAAAAACCCCAGCTGAACTGGAAAGAGGGTTGGACAAAGAAAAAAATATGCAGAGCAGCATGGATGTGGTCTTAAATTATCATGCTCAATTCCAAGCCCCAACGATGGCAGCATTGAGGAAGACAATATATTTTTAAACCATTACTTACCACTTCTTTTTCATGTTTTATTATTATTTTAGTTTTGATAAAATTTAATTATTATTTATTATCTTTATTAATTAATTTTATATATTATATTTTACTTATTTCTGCATAATTAAATAATAAACTAATTGTTATAGAAGAGTGGGGCCTCCTGCTACAGGTATTATTTAATACTTACCAGGAAGGTTCCAGCCTCAGATAATAGATTAGGAAAACTTTTGTTTTGATTTGATTACTGCATACCAGAGTCCAATGATAAGATAACCTCCAAACTTCAATTTGATGACTGCAGTAAAGAAAAGGTAGTCCCATGACCTTGGTCTACTTAGTATTGATTGTTAGATAGAGTAGGTAAATTAACTAAGGGTTGAAGTAGGATGTTAAAGAATAAACTTATTATACTCAGAAAGTCTTTATTTATTTGATGTTATTCGTTGACATTTTGAAATATTTATTTAGTATCCACAGTCGCATGGGCGGCGTAAACCAGCAGCAGCGTTGAGGTCAGCACCGATAATGGCAGCATTGAGCCCGGCTGATGCAGGGTAGAGAGCCGGTTGCGGGTACGCGGCGAGGCCAGTGCCAGCGAGCGCGGCGCCGTAACCTGCAGCGTTGGCCAGCTGGGCGCCAGCGATCTCAGCGCGGGCGACGTCGTTGGCAATAGCGCCTCCGACACCGAAACCAGCGGCGGCGAGACTCTCGCTCGAGATGCCTACGTTTCCGTTGCCGCAGCTGTAGGAGGTGCCGGCGGCGCCAGAAGATGCCACGTTACCGTCAAGAGTCACAGCGGCAAACACGGGCAGCGAGCCGATGGCTTCGAGGAAACCTTCAATGGTGTTTTCGGATACGACGGATACTCCGGTGGGAGCGTAGGCGGAGTTGAGGGTGACGCTGAATGGTCCGCCGCTGGCCGAGGCGGCTCCGGTGCTCGGGTAGATGGGGCCGGCTGGGTTGAAGGGGGGAGATGGGTAGCCGTAGCCGTAGTTGTTGGCGGCGGCGATGCCGGCTGCTATTTCAGCGTTGGCCAGCGCTCCGGCACTAGCTAAGGCTCCGCCGTTGATAAGAGCTCCAGCGCTGGACAGACCGCAGCTGCAGGCGGCGATGCTCTGAAAAACATTATTGTTGGATAAAAAACAAGAACCTATACACCATTTTAAGAGAATATTACTTTTACAGAAAACTAGTTTTTAATACATACATACATATAATCACTCTTTTGTCGCCAATGGGGTGGGCAGTTTTTAATAAAAATGGAAATTTATTTAAAAAATACTGGATTTAAAATACATTTTGATATAAGAGCGATTACATCGCTATATAGCTGAAAGTGACAGTACAAAATTTTCACTTTTTTGGACAGCGGCATTCAGATTTGAATATTTGTACATACTAATCTTTTTCTTCCATGCTGGACTGGTAGTGATAGAAAAGCATAGAATGTACCACTTGCTTTTCCTCCCAGGCATGCTGTAAAAACCAGCTAAGGGATCCGAGGGTGATCTAGTGTATTACAATTTTAGTCGATAGGCTGACAACCTGTCACTACAGCAATATACTTCATAATTAACTGTAATAACCCTCAAAACTTGTCAGACGTGGCGGGACGACCTTTGTTTAGGTCGTTTAGGGATAAAGGCGTGCTTTTATGTAAGTATGTACTAATCTTTTAATATTCATTATTGAACATACCTGCACCAAGAGCGCAGAAGCGCAGAGAGCGATGAAGTTGTTTGCTGCCATTGTAACGAATGAGTGCTCGGAAATGATTTCTAGGAAGCCTTCGAGTGCTTTTATACTGACAAGACTATTATCTCTTACCGTGAAGCTCTTTACGAAATTAATTTGTTCATGAATTATCAACTATTAAGTTTGAACTACAATACGTGACATTTTGTCTATTAGAAATAGGAATATTAACATTATCACAAGTGTTTACAAAATACAAAATTTATATTTTCTCTTAAAACACATGTTCTTATCACAATAAAAGAACTTGAAAAATATAAATTGTCAAAAGCATATAAATAGTGCATTGAGTAGGCACTAACTAATCATTCTCAGTTTCATCCTCTCTTTGAGTAGTAAAATAAAAATGTCTTCTTTCACGATCCTGCTGCTGTGCTTCCAGGCGTGCCTGATTCAGGTATTTTTGTACTTCTTTATATTTCATTCTAGAAGAAATCTAATATTTTATTGAATTGTATTTTTTCTTGGCTAGTGCTGTGTGAAATCACATTTTGATTTTTCATTCCATAATATTAAAACCAATGTAAATGTAGGTACTTCAGTATCAATACTCAATAATGCCTTTCCATTTTAGGCTGTATTTGGCTGCAGTTGCCTCAGACCGAATCCATCTGCTAACACAGCTGCTGCCGCCAGCATAGCTGCTGCTAACAACGTTGCTGCGATCAACGCTGCTAACAATGCTGCTGCTGCCAACGCCGCTGCTGCTAACATCGCTGCTGCCAACAGTGCTGCTGCGTGGAACTCAGCTAACGCTATCAACGCCGCTGCTGCTATCAGCAATGCTGCGTCCTGGCCTGGTGCATCGGGCTACAGCGCCTACGGCAGCGGAGACGTGGCCGTGGTCGGCGAACTGCCCGTGTCCGGCTCCACCAGTGTCGCTGGCTCAGTCCCAGTGAGCGGCGGACTCACCTTCAGCGGCCTGGTGCCCGCTAGCGGCCTTGTGACCATCTCCGGCAGCTGCGCGTACCCACAGAGCTACTCCGCCGCCTCCGCCGGCGCTGAGCTTGCCGAGCTCGCTGTCCTCAACGCGGCCTACTCGCAGCCGTCACTGTACGCTGCTGAGATTGCTGCCGCCAACGCCGGCCGAGCAGGTCTCAACGCTGCCCTCGCCAACGCTGAGCTCAGCGCTGACCTCGCTAGCATCAACAGCTGGAACTCCCTGGCTGCCTCCAACGCCGCAAGCCAGCAATGGAGCACCATTGGATCTGGATGCAACAACATCTACTACTGAGAATTGAAAAATACTGTTTTTGAAAATCAATATACTACTGATTTACTGAAATGATATACCTATTTTGATTTACTGACTTCAAATCTTGTCAATCCTAAACACTAGCTAAGTCACCAAAGTACAATGAAGGCGGCCTTATTGCTTTGGTAGCAATTTCTACCAGGCAACCATGGTAAAAGGAAATTAAATATAGAAAATGCGGGATAGTGCATCTTACTAAAAACTAATTAATATAGACAAACCAACATAAAATACATAAATCATTATCTATTAAATAAACTACTTTATACCATATGTATAATAAACTAAAACATACATTATGGAGGAAAGGAAATAAATAAATAATTCAGATTTATTTGAAAAGGAATGAAAGATACACAACTGATATAGAAAGGAATAGTAAACTAGTATTCTATGGAAGTTCAATAAAGTGCTACTTAACTCGCTCCTTAAAAATTGCCCGTGATTGAGATACTTTAATTTCAAAGCGTTCCATAACTTGATCGCTTGTACCGAGAAAGACTTGGCATAAAAGTCTGTATTATGGGGGATCATACTTATGGTTGGATCGAAGGTTTCTGGAAAGGGTTGAGGAATGTAATACAAACTGATCTTTTAAATAAGGAGGGGTTAGGATGTGACAAGACAGAGAAGAGAAGGGAGAGTATATCGACGGTCCCTACGTAAAACAACGTAACTGGTTTTCCTAAATTTTACAGGAGTGCACTTTAAAGGTTCAAGTAAGAATATCTCTGGTTCTATAAGTCACATAGTTATAAAATTTTGCACATAGGTTCTAATTATTGTTATTTATAAGAATAACAGACAATTACACAAAAATATGGTGTATTTGTGTATAATCAGGCACATACTTACATGTACGTCGGAACCATTCCTATTACGGATAGCTTAAGTGGTACTTGGGATTTTTTACGTGGGTGTCACAACGAAGGTGAAAGATGCATCTGTTACATATAAAGTTCTACGTGGGAGGTATTGGACACATACGGGATTGTTCATTTGTATAAGTGGGGTACATGCTAAACTAAAAATGTTGATTATACTCTTGTATTTTTATTATGTAATCAAATCTGTACAAATTAACATATAATTATTTTGCTTTTATTGATAATCAAGCTCATGTTTTTATCGAGATCAACAGATAAACAAAAAACTTCTAAAATTATGCTCCTCAACATTGTCGATGATTTTAACTGTTAGAAGTTTAAACAATCTCAAAAAGTGTACTAAAAAAGATCATATGATTATGAGATTATTTTTATTTATTGAAAATCAGCCTTAAGACACTTTTTAGAGATCAGTTGCTTTTTCTTATAATATAACAAACTAATTTTACAAAACAGAAAAAGATCTTCTAAAATTATGCTCCTCAACATTGCAAATAATTGAAACTGAAAATAAAACGTTATAAAAACTACAGTCTTTTTAGGAATTAATTATGGTGGTGGCTGGTAAATTTCAGCTACGGCTAAACTCTTCGTTACGTGGTTCCTGTCAGGTTGCTTACTTTTGGAAGGTTGTGATAAAAACAAAGGAACTATCATAATTAGTGTGTAAGTAAGTAGGATATAGATAGGCGACTAAGGGAACATCGATCTAAATACCATTCAGGAAAAGGAAATATCCGAAATGAAACCTGAAAACTTACGGGTACCAAGACTTTTGGGTACCAGCGAACTAAATCAAAAGATTGGTTTTCTGAAAATAAAGAGCATCTCTCACCCTTGCTTGACTCAAAACCCTAGTCCGAAAACGCGTAAAGAGCTTACAAACTCGAAAGCAGCTCTTCAGCGTACCACACGATACTTCGCGAATGTCCATTGGACCAATATTTGTCGCAATATACAAGCGTGTGTAGACCAACGAAATTTCAAGGGTGTGTACTCAGGCATAAAATAGGCCCTTGGTTCTGTATCCAAAAAAAATAGCGCCCCTTAAAGAAGCGGATGGCTCTATTATCACATATAGTGGCCGTCAAATGGAACGTTGGGTAGAGCACTTCACCAGTCTCTATTCACCTACCATATATACAAGCTGTTAACATACATGCTTTACGCAGATGACAATAGCAAAGAATCTACGAGATCTGAGAAACACTCAACCATTGGGTGACATGACACAAATAGCTACACGCACAACCATGGGCTATGCGTAAACGAGAGCAAAACCGAATACTTGGATTGGAGCGTGACTATGGAGAGACGGCAGAAACTGGATATAATGTGAACATTTAATATCAAGCCTTACCTAAAGTGGCTACCTTCATATATTAAAAACCCCAGCTGAACTGGAAAGAGGGTTGGACAAAGAAAAAAATATGCATGGATGTGGTCTTAAATTATCATGCTTAACTCCAAGCCCCAACGATGGCAGCATTGAGGAAGACCATATATTTTTAAACCATTACCGCATACAAGAGTCCAATGATAAGATAACCTCCAAACTTTAATTTGGTGATTGCAGTAAAGAAAAGGTAGCCCCATGACCTCGGTCTACTTAGTATTGATTGTTAGATAGAGTAGGTAAATTAAAATTAAGGGTTGAAGTAGGATGTTAAAAAACAAACTTATTATACTCAGAAAGTATGCATTTATTTGATGTTATTCGTTGATATTATGAAATATTTATTTAGTATCCACAGCTGCATGGGCGGCGTAAACCAGCAGAAGCGTTGATTTCAGCACCGATAATGGCAGCATTGAGCCCGGCTGATGCAGGGTAGAGAGCCGGTTGCGGGTACGCGGCGAGGCCAGTGCCAGCGAGCGCGGCGCCGTAACCTGCAGCGTTGGCCAGTTGGGCGCCAGCGATCTCAGCGCGGGCTACGTCGTTCGCAATAGCGCCTCCGACACCGAAACCAGCGGCGGCGAGACTCTCGCTCGAGATGCCTACATTTCCGTTTCCGCAGCTGTAGGAGGTGCCGGCGGCGCCAGAAGAAGCCACGTTACCGTCTAGAGTCACAGCGGCAAACACGGGCAGCGAGCCGATGGCTTCGAGGAAACCTTCAATGGTGTTTTCGGATACGACGGATACTCCGGTGGGTGCGTAGGCGGAGGTGAGGGTGACGCTGAACGGTCCGCCGCTGGCCGAGGCGACGGCTGGGACTGGGACGATGGGGCCGGTGAAGACTGGTCCGGGGACAAAAGGTGCTGATGGGTAACCGAAGCCGAAGCTGCTGGCGGCGGCGAGCTCAGCCGCGGCTAGGTTAGCATTGGCGTTAGCTGCGGCTAGCGCTCCAGCGTTAGCTAGGGCTCCAGCGTTGGCTAGGGCTCCAGCGTTGGCTAGGGCTCCAGCGTTGGCTAGGGCTCCAGCGTTGGCTAGGGCTCCAGCGTTGGCTAAGGCTCCAGCGCCGGACAAACCACAACTGCATCCAGCAGGGTACGCAGCGATACTCTGCAAAAATGATAAACAAATTCAATCATCACTCATCACAACACAATATTTCCATCTAAATGCATTGGAAATCTATATTAATTAGATATGTATAAATTAATTCTACCTATGGGAAAATTCCCAACGCGGGAGAAACTGTAGTCCAAAAAGCTAGTTTTTTACAAATGATATTTTTTTTACTAACCTGTACCAGGAGTGCCGAAGCGCAAAGAACGAGAATGAATCTTGCTGCCATTGTAATGAGGAGTTCTAGAACTGAATCGAGAATGTTGACTTTACTCCTAGTTTCTCCTTTTATACTAAATTCATAGATTTCAACTTTTACCATTCCAAAATATATATAAACTAGATAATAATTACCTTTCAAATTAAATAAATAGTTCCTACGTGACTTTTTTCTGTAAAGTCTCAATCAGTTCCGAAACAAAGCTGATAATATTATTGTTTGCAAGTAGGTTAGTAAGTTTTGTTTACCGTGCTTATGAAATTTCCGATCCTGGGTAAAGCGATTGTATAAAACGCCATATTTTGAATTTGAGTCATCATTCGGATTTCAGTCTTCCGTTGAATAAACAACATGTCTCCTCTCGCTATTTTTTTGCTTTGCCTACAGGCTTGCGCCATCCAGGTAAACAAAATATGAATTTTGCCTTTATATCGTTTGGATCACTAATTAAATTTACTGATGATCCTGTGGTGTCCCACTGCAAAGACCTCTCTTCTTTCCTTCCATTTCTCTCGATCTAATGGATACAGGCATGTCTGCTCAAGAAAAATAATAATAGTGCTAGCACTAGCCACCTCTTTTGGCGACCTTGGGGGAACCATCTCGGGGGCATTTCGTCTCCTAGCAATAGCGGGCTGCCATTCGGTAGTTCTTAGCACGTAGTTCGTTTGGATTACTGAATGTTAAATAATGTTTATTTTATTCCAGAGCGTGTTGGGTGCGTGTCTTGGAGCGGGTTCTCTTACTTCCATCAACAACGCAGCTAACAGTGCTGCTGCCTGGAACGCTGCTTCCTACAACTCAGCTGCTGCCGACATCGCTGCTGCTAACATCGCTGCTGCCAACAATGCTGCTGCCAATAATGCTGCTGCGTGGAACTCTGCTAACGCTATCAACGCCGCTGCTGCTATCAGCAATGCTGCGTTCTGTCCTGGTGCATCGGGCTACAGTGCCTACGGCAGCGGAGACGTTGCCGTGGTCGGCGAGCTGCCCGTGTCCGGCTCCACCAGTGTCGCTGGCTCAGTGCCAGTGAGCGGCGGACTCACCTTCAGCGGCCTGGTGCCCGCTAGCGGCCTTGTGACCATCTCCGGTAGCTGCGCGTACCCACAGAGCTACGCCGCCGCCTCCGCCGGCGCTGAGCTTGCCGAGCTCGCTGTCCTCAACGCGGCCTACTCGCAGCCGTCACTGTACGCTGCTGAGATTGCTGCCGCCAACGCCGGCCGTGCAGGTCTCAACGCTGCCATCGCCAACGCTGAGCTCAGCGCTGACCTCGCTAGCATCAACAACTGGAACTCTCTCGCTGCCGCCAACGCTGGTTTCCAGCAATGGAACACCATCGGTTCTAGCTGTGGCTGCTACTAAGGATTTATCAACGCATTAACATTAATAGTAAAATAATAAATACTATTATGCGAAGCAACATTTCTTTTTCTGTGATTGATTTCGAAGATCCTTTCCCTACTAAATCTAGCAGCAGGGGACAGGCCGGCTCATTTTGACATAAAAATATGTAAAAATTGTAGCCAGCATTCGTAGCTTCTAATTGACGAGTAAGAACTATTTCTATTTTAAGTATATTTTCTATTCTATTCTATTTCCTGTTTTACGAATTCAGGCTTTGGCTAAGTAAAAGTCGTGAAATTAAAATTTAAATTTTAACTCATTGTAGGAGAACCAAGCATTAATTAGATAATGGCTGATAGTGTACAAATATACATACATACATATAATCACGCCTTTATCCCTAATGGGGTAGGCAGAGCATAAACGACCTAATTAAAGGACGTTCCGCCATGTCTGTCAAAGTTTTAAAGGTTATTTAAGATTTGTAGGTATATTGGTGTAATGACAGGTTGTCAGACCATCGCCTAAATAGCAATATACTGAAAGTCTGAAACCCTCGGATCCCTTATCTGGTTTTTACAGCATGTCCGGGAGGAGATGCAGCTGGCACACTCGATTTTTTTCTCTCGCTCCAAGTCCTGCATGAAAAAACATACATAATGTCATGCATTCATCCCTTACGGGGTAGACAGAGCGTAAAATGCCTCGTGAAATGCGTCTAAAATATGTCAAAATTTTAGGTAAATTTTGAGATTGTAGGTATAGTGTATTGTCGCAGCACCAGTATCTTCTTACATACATACATCACGCTTTTATCCCTAATTGGCTAGGCAGAGCGTAAACTACCTAAACAAAGGTCGTTCCGCCACGTCTGACAAAGTTTTTAGGGTTATTTAAGATATATTTGTAGGTATATTGCTGTAGGGACAGGTGGTCAGCCCAATGCGGCATTGAAATAACTCTTCTTAGCTCTAACTAATTTAGAACTAAGCATAGCAAAATTAGAATAGCTTTTAATAAATTCGGGCCCAATACAGGTCCTTGCGGTACAGCACACCTATGGAGATGTTGAAATGCTAGAAGGATTTCCCTGTTTCTTTTGCATCTCTCCTATTTTCTCTACACATTGTTTATAACAGTAAAGTTGTATTTTCTAAGTTTTAGAATGTTGTCTGTAGAAAAACAAATATGGTCCACCCTATCGAACGCTGAGGATAGGTCTGGATTTTAGGTTATCAATTTAAGACATATATTGCAGATTGCACCCGAAGTGAAAATCTTTCATCAATGACTTTATGCAAAATGACGAAACGTAAAGTAGTTATTTAGTAGTAGTATTTATTTTCTTTCTTTCTTTCTTTCTTTCTTATTATAAAACAAATATTTCTATCGATTTGTAGAGTGCACAACTTAACTAAATCCTGATTCAAATTATAGGCCCTCTCTGTTTCTTTCTTTATGTTCTCTCATGACAGAAAATGACATCATATTAGTTATGTCGTGAGTTTTGCAACTACGAATTGGTACCTTTATTAATTGGTTGATCAAGTTTTTATCTCTATGGTATTCCATCAGAACAGACGAAACTCCGTTAATAAAACGTTGCCGCATTGGGCTGACAACCTGTCACTACAGCAATATACCTACAAATCTATCTTAAATAACCCTCAAAACTTGTTAGACATGGCAAAACGACCTTTGTTTAGGTTGATGACGCTCTGCCTACCCCATTAGGAATAAAGGCGTGATGTAGGTATGAATGTAAGAAGATACTGGTGCTGCGACGATACACATTACTCACAATCTTAAAAATTTACCTAAAATTTTGACATATTTTAGACGCATTTCACGAGGTATTTTACGCTCTGTCTACCCCGTAAGGGATAAATGCATGACATTATGTATGTTTTTCCATGCAGGACTGAGAGTGAGAGAAAAGCATCGAGTGTGCCAGCTGCATTTCCTCCCGGACATGCTGTGAAAACCAGCTAAGGGATCCGGGGGTTTCAGACTTTCAGTATATTGCTATTTAGGCGATGGTCTGACAACCTGTCATTACACCAATATACCTACAAATCTATCTTAAATAACCTTTAAAACTTTGACAGACATGGCGGAACGTCCTTTAATTAGGTCGTTTATGCTCTGCCTACCCCATTAGGGATAAAGGCGTGATTATATGTATGTATGTATGTCTATGTATATTTGTACACTATCAGCCATTATCTAATTAATGCTTGGTTCTCCTACAATGAGTTAAAATTTTAATTTTAATTTCACAACTTTTACTTAGCCAAAGCCTGAATTCGAAAAACAGGAAATAGAATAGAATAGAAAATATAGTTAAAATAGAAATAGTTCTTACTCGTCAATTAGAAGCTACGAATGCTGGCTACAATTTTTACATATTTTTATGTCAAAATGAGCCTGCTGCTAGATTTAGTAGGGAAAGGATCTTCGAAATCAATCTCAGAAAAAGAAATGTTGTTTCGCGTAAAAGTATTTATTATTTTACTATAAATGTTTCTGCGTTGATAAATTCTTAGTAGCAGCCACAGCTAGAACCGATGGTGTTCCATTGCTGGAAACCAGCGTTGGCGGCAGCGAGAGAGTTCCAGTTGTTGATGCTAGCGAGGTCAGCGCTGAGCTCAGCGTTGGCGATGGCAGCGTTGAGACCTGCACGGCCGGCGTTGGCGGCAGCAATCTCAGCAGCGTACAGTGACGGCTGCGAGTAGGCCGCGTTGAGGACAGCGAGCTCAGCAAGCTCAGCGCCGGCGGAGGCGGCGGCGTAGCTCTGTGGGTACGCGCAGCTGCCGGAGATGGTCACAAGGCCGCTAGCGGGCACCAGGCCGCTGAAGGTAAGTCCGCCGCTCACTGGGACTGAGCCAGCGACACTGGTGGAGCCGGACACGGGCAGCTCGCCGACCACGGCCACGTCTCCGCTGCCGTAGGCGCTGTAGCCAGATGCACCAGGACAGAACGCAGCATTGCTGATAGCAGAAGCGGCGTTGATAGCGTTAGCGGAGTTCCACGCAGCAGCGTTGGCAGCAGCATTGTTGGCAGCAGCGATGTTAGCAGCAGCGATGTCGGCAGCAGCTGAGTTGTAGGAAGCAGCGTTCCAGGCAGCAGCACTGTTAGCTGCGTTGTTGATGGAAGTAAGAGAACCCGCTCCAAGACACGCACCCAATACGCTCTGGAATAAAATAAACATTATTTAACATTCAGTAATCCAAACGAACTACGTGCTAAGAACTACCGAATGGCAGCCCGCTAATGCTAGGAGATGAAATGCCCCCGAGATGGTGCCCCCAAGGTCGCCAAAAGAGGTGGCTAGTGCTAGCACTATTATTACTTTTCTTGAGCAGACAGGCAGTCGATAGACAACTGATAATGCCTGTATCCATTAGATCGAGAGAAATGGAAGGAAAGAAGAGAGGTCTTTGCAGTGGGACACCACAGGATCATCAGTAAATTTAATTAGTGATCCAAACGATATAAAGGCAAAATTCATATTTTGTTTACCTGGATGGCGCAAGCCTGTAGGCAAAGCAAAAAAATGGCGAGAGTAGACATGTTGTTTATTCAACGGAAGACTGAAATCCGAATGATGACTTAAATTCAAAATATGGCGTTTTATACAATCGCTTTACCATGAACGGAAATTTCGTAAGCACAGTATACAAAACTTACTAACCTACTTGCTTAAAGGAAGATAATGAAACGCAATAATATTATCAGCTTTGTTTCGGAACTGATTGAGACTTTACAGAAAAAAGTCACGTAGGATCTATTTATTTAATTTGAAAGGTAATTATTATCTAGTTTATATATATTTTGGAATGGTATAAGTTGAAATCTATGAATTTAGTATAAAAGGAGAAACTAGGAGTAAAGTCAACATTCTCGATTCAGTTCTAGAACTCCTCATTACAATGGCAGCAAGATTCATTCTCGTTCTTTGCGCTTCGGCACTCCTGGTGCAGGTTAGTAAAAAAAATATAATTTGTAAAAAACTAGCTTTTTGGACTACAATTTCTCCCGCGTTGGGAATTTTCCCATAGGTAGAATTAATTTATACATATCTAATTAATATAGATTTCTAATGCATTTAGATGGAAATATTGTGTTGTGATGAGTGATGATTGAATTTGTTTATAATTTTTGCAGAGTATCGCTGCGTACCCTGCTGGATGCAGTTGCGGTTTGTCCGGCGCTGGAGCCGTAGCCAACGCTGGAGCCCTAGCCAACGCTGGATCCCTTGCCAACGCTGGAGCCCTAGCTAACGCTGGAGCGCTAGCCGCAGCTAACGCCAATGCTAACCTAGCCGCGGCTGAGCTCGCCGCCGCCAGCAGCTTCGGCTTCGGTTACCCATCAGCACCTTTTGTCCCCGGACCAGTCTTCACCGGCCCCATCGTCCCAGTCCCAGTCGTCGCCTCGGCCAGCGGCGGACCGTTCAGCGTCACCCTCACCTCCGCCTACGCACCCACCGGAGTATCCGTCGTATCCGAAAACACCATTGAAGGTTTCCTCGAAGCCATCGGCTCGCTGCCCGTGTTTGCCGCTGTGACTCTTGACGGCAACGTGGCATCTTCTGGCGCCGCCGGCACCTCCTACAGCTGCGGCAACGGAAACGTGGGCATCTCGAGCGAGAGCCTCGCCGCCGCTGGTTTCGGTGTCGGAGGCGCTATTGCCAACGACGTCGCCCGCGCTGAGATCGCTGGGGCGCAACTGGCCAACGCTGCAGGTTACGGCGCCGCGCTCGCTGGCACTGGCCTCGCCGCGTACCCGCAACCGGCTCTCTACCCTGCATCAGCCGGGCTCAATGCTGCCATTATCGGTGCTGAACTCAACGCTGCTGCTGGTTTACGCCGCCCATGCGGCTGTGGATACTAAATAAATATTTCACAATGTCATCGAATAACATCAAATAAATGCAGACTTTCTGAGTATAATAAGTTTGTTTTTTAACATCCTACTTCAACCCTTAGTTAATTTACCTACTCTATCTAACAGTCAATACTAAGTAGACCAAGTTCATGGGACTACCTTTTATTTACTGCAGTCATCAAATTGAAGTTTGGAGGTTATCTTATCATTGGACTCTGGTATGCAGTAATGGTTTAAAAATATATTGTCTTCCTCAATGCTGCCATCGTTGGGGCTTGGAGTTGAGCATGATAATTTAAGACCACATCCATGCTGCTCTGCATATTTTTTTCTTAGTCCAACCCTCTTTCCAGTTCAGCTGGGGTTTTTAATATACGAAGGTAGCCTCTTCCGGTAAGGCTTGATATTTAATGTTCACATTACATCCAGTTTCTGCCGTCTCTCCATAGTCACACTCCAATCCAAGTATTCGGTTTTGCTCCGGTTTACGCATAGCCAATGCTTCTCTATTTGTGTCATGTCACCCAATGGTTGAGTGTTTCTCAGGTGTCGTACATTCTTTGCTATTGTCATCTGCGTAAAGCATGTATGCTAAAACCTTGTATAGGTACATGGTGTTGATTTTCGAATACGTCGCGTGACGTAGGCAATGCATGAGTTGAACAACAATGAGATCAGATATATTGCAGATTGCACCCGAAGTGAAAATCTTTCATCAATGACTTTATGCAAAATGACGAAACCTAAAGTAGTTATTATAAAACAAATATTTCTGTCGATTTGTAGAGTGCACAACTTATCTAAATCCTGGTTAAAATTATTGGCCCTCCTGATTAAAGAAAGAAACAGTGAGGCTGTTTCTTTCTTTATGTTCTCTCATGACAGAAAATTACATTATATTAGTTATGTCGTGATTTTTGCAACTACGAATTGGTACCTTTGTTAATTGGTTGATTAAGTTTTTATCTCTGTGGTATTCCATCAGAACAGACTAAACTCCATTTATATACCGTTGAGTTATCGATACCAACTCGTTTTGCGGCCCATAAACTGCTTTTTCCTATAACATATGTTTATAACCACGTTATAATCTGTAGTTTCTAGAACCTTTGCTAAGTTGCAAAGAAAAAGAGCGGTTTATGTCTCGCTATTACCTGCTGACGCCAAAAAAATGCCTTTGACTATGTTTAAGAAATGACTATTTAAAATTCTGGTTACTAATTGTTTTTATAGTGTCCAAAAATTCATGACACATAAATTTTGAGAAATTATAACAAGTTAAGTTTTCAAGTTTATATTTAAGATACGTTTGACATTTGCTATTGTTTAATATTTTTGAAATCATTAAAATTATAACATATTTTATTACTGTGACATTTTCATATTTGTATTTTTATTTCATTTTATTGACTTATGTAAATTAACAGTTATATTATTTTATTAGATTTTATTAATTTGTCCAAATGATTAAGTACTATTTTTTATATTCGCATGTTAATTGTTATAGGCGTTACACGCTTGTTCTCCACATTGTGTATTTTATAACCCATGTACCGTGTCGCTAGTGAATAACTGACTTCTACGCAAAGTCTTTCACAGTGCGAGCGATCAAGCTGTGGAATGAATTGTCCGAAGACATTCGACGTGCACCGTCTCTTGAGACCTTTAAGAGCCGAATTAAAAAACATTACTTGGAAGAAATTACTATCTGATCATTATTTATCCTTCACTTTTATCCTGTGCTGTTGCTGTCATTTCCTTCGTCTAGTTCTGGTTGTAGTTTGCATTATCCTATCTTCCATTAGTTTATGTATTAGTTTATTATATATTATGTATTAGTTTACTTTACAATATCTATGTAGTAGCTTGTAACTAGTTTATGTATTATATGTAATGTAATGTATTTAGGATACATATTTTACTAGATTTGCAATATCCCGCTTACCGCTACGCATTTTTCTTTGACCCAAAGGTTGCCTGGAAGAAATTGCTACCTTAGCAATAAGGCCGCCTATGTTGTACTTGTTTTTTGTTGTTATCTGTTGTGTTGTATGATTTGTATTCTTACGTGCAATAAAGTATTTTTATGTTATGTTATGTTAAATTATATTTGAATTTGAATTTGAATTTGCAAAATACGTTCGTATTGATACCGCAACGATAATGTTTGCACCTGCCTTATCATTTCTTTCATATCACTCCGTTTATATAACGTTGAGTTATCGATACCAACTCGTATTGCGGCCCATAAACTGCTTTTTCTTATAACATCGTTATAATCTGTTGTTTCTAGAACCTTTGCTAAGTTGCAAATAAAAAGAGCGGTTTATGTGTCGCAAAAACCGTTGGTATTGCTACCTCAACGATAATGTTTGCACCTGCCTTATCATTTCCACATGCCCTAAGGTAGACTGGTAGATAATGCCTTTGGCGGTAAGTCCGCCCATGTAACATTTTATACATAAAATTAATTAAGTAAATAAGAAAACTTTATTTTTGCAGCTTGCAAACTCTACTTTTTAGTCAAGATCTACGAATCGATAGCACTGTGACATGGTAAATTATGACTTTCTTCTACTTTCGAAAATCAGCTAGATAGGTCCTAGAACATATGGGTCCGTCTATAGATTGTGATGTGATGAATAATTTGAATAGTGTTAAAAATAAATAAACGTACAAATCTTTCTTGAATGGCCCTCAAGACTTTGTCAGACGTGGCGGAACGGCTTTCGTTTAGGTCGTTTACACTCTGCCTACTCCATTAGGGATAAAGTCGTGATTATATGTATGTATGTAAAAATAAAGAGTTGATACATTGCTTGATGGTACCAATTGATCAAAATAAAAATAGTTTTTCTCACGGAAATAGATAGGTACAAATGATGTCATTAAAACAGCCATAGTTTTTCAATGGTTTCCCATAAATAGGTAGTATTTTTAAGCAATAGGTATAAGGTAAAACACATCAGTAGGTAGGCCATAAAGTTTAATTGGTTACTGAGAGTATCTATTGCGAAGTTCTCAGTAGTAGATTTTGTTGCATCCAGAGCCAATGGTGCTCCATTGCTGGTTTGCGGCGTTGGCGGCAGCGAGGGAGTTCCAGCTGTTGATGCTGGCGAGGTCAGCGCTGAGCTCAGCGTTGGCGAGGGCAGCGTTGAGACCTGCACGGCCGGCGTTGGCGGCAGCAATCTCAGCAGCGTACAGTGACGGCTGCGAGTAGGCCGCTTTGAGGACAGCGAGCTCGGCAAGCTCAGCGCCGGCGGCGGCGGCGGAGTAGCTCTGTGGGTACGCGCAGCTGCCGGAGATGGTCACAAGGCCGCTAGCGGGCACCAGGCCGCTGAAGGTGAGTCCACCGCTCACTGGGACTGAGCCAGCGACACTGGTGGAGCCGGACACGGGCAGCTCGCCGACTACGGCCACGTCTCCGCTGCCGTAGGCGCTGTAGCCCGATGCACCAGGCCAGTACGCAGCATTGCTGATAGCAGCAGAGTTCCACGCAGCAGCATTGTTGGCAGCAGCGATGTTAGCAGCAGCGGCGTTGGCAGCAGCAGCATTGTTAGCAGCGTTGATCGCAGCAGCATTGTTGGCAGCGTTGATCGCAGCAGCATTGTTAGCAGCGTTGATCGCAGCAGCGTTGTTGAATGAACCCGCGCCAAGTCCACAGTTGCATGAACTCATTGCACTCTAAAACAGATGTGATATAAAGGTTATGTATCTAATCGAAGATATTTAATAAATATTAAATTGAACTTCCATACTGGACTGGGAGAGAAAGAAAAACATAGAATGTTCCAGTTGCCCTTCCTCCCGGGCATGCTGTATAAGTCAGCAAAAGGGATTCGAGGGTTACAGTGTATTGTAATTTAGGCGATGGGCTGACAACCTGTCACTACAGCAATACACATTACAATCTAAAATTGCCCCCAATTTATGTCAGACGTGGCGAAAGCGCCTTTTAGGAGGCGTTTTACGCTCTGCCTACCCCGTAAGGGATAAAGGCGTGATTTTATGTATGTATGTATGTATTAAATTGAATGCACCTTATAAATAAATACAAAATGTTTTCATGTATGGTATTTTTGTACCTGAATGAGGCATGCTTGGAAGCACAGGAACAAAACAGTGAAGGTAGACATGATTGTTCTGGAACAACTAAATGCTCAATCGAGAATGATAATCCTTAATTAGAACTTTCTATTTATACAAATGTCTAAGTCAGACGTAAAAATATTTTGCAATGATCGCACGCACGGCTCGATTACTCACTAACCTATATGTTTGAAAAGCAATTAAGTAAGACAGAACTTTGATAAGAATATCGTCAAACAAAAATATACTTTCTTTCGAAAGTTGTTTGATTTAGAATTGTCACGTATTATCAATAAAACTGATACATTTCTGTATTGGCACATGTTGGTAATGTTTTTGAATATATAAAGCGGGTCAATTTAGCGAATACCATTCTGGAGTCAATTCTCGAAGAATTTAATACAATGGCAGCTAAATTCTTCCTTGTTCTCTGCGCGTCTGCTCTTCTAGTTCAGGTAGTCATGGGTGATATTTTCCAGTAAAACTATCCCAGCAAAATTCTTGTCCTTAGACGAGTCAATTTTGAAAAACTGCAGTATTTCTATTGGGGTAGACAAAACCCACCGATAATAAATACTGACAAGTTTTGAGAGGAATTTAAGATTGTTTTCTAAAGACTATATTTACTTTTCCAGAGCATCACAGCATACCCGAGCTGCGGCTGCGGCCAGTCTGCTGCTGCGAGCCGTGCGGCTGCTGCTGCAGGTGCTGAGTACGCAGCAGAGGTTGCTGCCGCCAACAATGCCGCTGCCAAAAATGCTGCTGCCAACGCCGCTGCTGCTAACATCGCTGCCGCCAACAATGCCGCTGCCAAAAATGCTGCTGCAAACGCCGCTGCTGCTAACATCGCGGCCGCCAACAATGCTGCTGCCAAAAATGCTGCTGCCAACGCCGCTGCTGCTAACATCGCTGCCGCCAACAACGCTGCAGCCAACGCGGCTGCCTATAACACAGCTGCTGCCAACGCCGCTGCTGCTAACATCGCTGCCGCCAACAACGCTGCAGCCACCGCTAATGCCATCAACACTGCTAACGCCATCAACTTTGGAAAGCCAGTATACAGTAGCCCCGTCATCTCCAGCCCAGTCGCCTCCGCTAACGGTGGCTCATTCAGTGTCTCCCTCAATTCCCCTTACGGACCCTATGGCATCAACATCGTGTCAGAGAACACCATTGAAGGCATGCTCGAGGTCATCGGCTCTCTACCCGTCTTTGCAACAGTAAACCTCGATGGTTCCGTACCTTCGAGCGGTTCTGCTGGTACCTCCTACAGCTGCGGCAACGGCAACGTGGGCATCTCGAGCGAGAGCCTCGCCGCCGCTGGTTTCGGTGTCGGAGGTGCTATTGCCAACGACGTCGCCCGCGCTGAGATCGCCGGCGCCCAGCTGGCCAACGCTGCAGGTTACGGCGCTGCGCTCGCTGGCGCTGGACTCTACGGTGCTGCTGGTCTTAATGCTGCCATTGACAGAGCCGAGATTGCCAGCATCAACGCTGGACTCGCTGGTTCTAGATGTGGCTGCTACTGAGTGTTAAAAATATAGAACTTTAATTCGTGTGTTATGCAAGTTTATGTGATATAAATATTTTAATAAAATCATGGTACGATATATCATATAACTTTCATTTTATTTCCACGCTTCTTCTATTCTTGCGTAGCTCATGCACATCAAGGTACTCATGTGACTACAAGAAAACACAAATTCCTCGGGGAAAACACCATTGCCTACAATATACCTACAAATCTATCTTAAAAACTTTGTCAGATATGGTGGAACGACCTTTGTTTATATAGGGTAGCTAGGGATAAATTCCAGGCGTGGCTCTGGTATGGTAGGCCCAAGACTGGTGAAATATACAACGAGATGTGTTTCTTCCATGCTGGACTGGGAGTGATAGAAAAACATAGAATGTGCCAGCTGCATCACCTCCAGAGCATGCAGTAAAAACCAGCTAATGGATTCGAGGATTATAGTATATTACAATTTTAGGCGATGGGCTGACAACCTGTCACTATAGCAATATACGTCATGATCATCTGTAATAACCCTCAAAACTTGTCAGATCTGGCGGAACGACCTTTGCTTAGGTCGTTTACGCTCTGCCTACCCCATTAGGGATAAAGGCGTGATTATATGTATGTAGATGTGTGAGAGCAGGCGGTTTTTCAAGAGTAAGCTCAGGTGGACTCAAAAACACAAAAATCAAATTGAAATGGACATTTTAGCCGAGAACCACAAACAAAATGATTTTCGCCAGTTTTGGAAAGGTACCAAAAGCCGGAGTCACCCCCCAGTTTTTCCAGCGAGTGTTGATGAAGTGTGCGACCATAAAGAGATTGCGGACGTGTTTAAAAATCATTTCTCTGTTGTATCGCCACTGGCTGACATGCCCAATAATTCGGGGATGATCAATGCTGAGAAACAAAATGGACCTTTGAGTTTAAGATTTACTGCCCAGGAAGTCGCGAAGGCCATTAAATCTATATCAAAAGGCAGGTCTCCAGGTCACGACGACCTCAGTATTGAGCATCTCCAGAACGCTGGTTCCCACCTTCCCCGGGTGTTGGCTATGCTTTTCCACAGAAAGTGCAATATTAAGTCTAAAGCATGCTGTCAAATACTATACAGATAGGAGTACTCCGGTTTATGCGTGTTTTCTCGATTTATCGAAAGCATTTGATCTGGTTTCCTACAACATCCTTTGGGACAAGCTTAAAGCTATTAATTTACCTTCTGAGATTATCGATATCTTTAGGTACTGGTACGGAAACCAGGTCAACAATGTCAGGAGGGCAGGTGCATTGTCGGACCCATATAAATTGGAATGCGGGGTGAGGCAGGGGGGGTTGACCTCGCCTACGCTTTTCAACTTGTATGTTAATGAACTGATCGTCGCTCTCAGGAGTTGTCGTGTGGGATGCTATGTTTATGATGTTTGTTTCAATAACATCAGCTATGCAGATGACATGGCACTGCTGAGTGCGTCGGTGGGTGGTCTCAGGGAACTCATAAGCATCTGCGAAGTATTTGCCAAAAGTCACGGTCTAAAGTACAATGCTAAGAAGAGCGAGCTTATGGTTTTCAAGTCCGGGACCAAATGTCCGGCGAGTGTACCTCCTGTCCTGTTAGGTGGTGTACCTCTGAAAAGGGTACATCAATTCAAGTATCTAGGCCATATCCTATGCGACGACCTGAAGGATGATGTTGATATGGCGCGAGAGCGGAGGGCGTTGTCAGTAAGAGCGAATATGATTGCCCGCAGGTTTGCTCGAAGCTCCAATGAAGTTACATACATACATAAATCACGCCTTTATCCCTTACGGGGTAGGCAGAGCGTTTAACGCCTCGTAAAAGGCGCTTTCGCCACGTCTGACAAAAATTGAGGGCAATTTTAGATTGTAATATGTATTGCTATAGTGACAGGTTGTCAGCCCATCGCTTAAATTACAATACACTGTAACCCTCGAGTCCCTTTTGCTGACTTCAACAGCATGCCCGGGAGGAAGGGCAGCTGGAACATTCTATGTTTTTCTATCTCTCCCAGTCCAGCATGGAAAAAGTTATCCAAGTAGTCCAATGAAGTTAAACTAACATTGTTTAGAGCCTTCTGTACATCTTTCTATACGAGCAACCTGTGGGTGCGTTACACGCGAAAGTCGTACGACGCTCTCCGTGTGCAATACAACAATGCCTTCAGGGCGTTGCTGCGCCTGCCCCGGTTCTGTAGTGCGTCAGGGATGTTCGCAGAGGCACGTGTCGATTGTTTTTACACTACAATGCGAAAACGAGCAGCATCTGTAGCGCATAGAATTGGGGACAGTAAGAATGGCCTACTCGTAGTTGTCGCTGACCGAATAGACGGACCGTTTGTGAGACACTGGATGTCACTACACGCTCCAGTGCAGGCCTGGACAAGATCTTACTAAAATGATTGAATTGCATAATTATTATGGACTTATAAATGTTCATTATGTATTTAATTACTATTTATTTAATTAATATTTGTTGACATGTTTATTTTAATTTTAATGTAATTTAGTTGATTTGATTGGGTATGACTGATGTTATGGCATGTTTTAATGTAATTTGTATTTGTTGTAATTATTATTTTTTGTAATTTGTATTTTTATAAGAAGCCTGAAATAAAGGTCTATTTATTTTTATTTATTTATTTATTTAGATCGTGTACACACTGCCTACCCCATTAGGGATAAAGGCGTGTTTATATGTATGTATGTAAAACACCGTTGCTATAATCGAGATTTTTTACCAAAGTTCTTAAAATATATCGGATTCTTTTCGCATTGAAGTAATGTGATTCAGATACCATTTTTTGCTATAATCGCACGACTCCGTATTAGAGGTAAATAAGTAATCATTATTTTACAAAACAGAACTTTGTTTACTTCCATGCTGGACTGGGAGCGAGAGAAAATCATAGAATGGGCCAGCTGCATATCCTCCCGGGCATGCTGTAAAAACCAGCTAAGGGACCGAGGGTTTCAGTATATTGTAATTTAGGCGATGGGCTGACAACCTGTCACTACAGCAATATACCTACAAATCTATCTTAAAATAACCCTCAAAACGTTGTCAGACGTGGCGGGACGACCTTTGTTTAGGTTGTTTACGCTCTGCCTACCCCATTACTGATAAAGGCGTGATTATATGTATGTATGTATGTATGTAACTTTGTAAAACTACTTCTCTTTCAGATCAACTTACTGATATTAAGGCCCGTATTGATAAACATCACTAGAGACTGACAGCTAGTTTGAGTTCGTATCAGAAACGTCCTATCAGTACAATTTGGCCTGCCAAATCTATACTTAATATTGCTCTCAATCTTGAGGTCGCTTTATAAATACGAGCCTTAAACTCTTATTATTTAGGATTTTGATTTCAACTTACATTCATTGATTTTTATAATTATTTTTCAGCGTAAATTATTGTGTGAATCTATTACATGTACCACAATCTAAAAATAAATATTAGTCTTTACAATAGTTTCCTTCCGCAGAATTTAAGAGTTTTTCAGCGTTGAACAGAGAATAGACGAAAACAAACTCTAAAAGGCAACAAACCAAACTTTTTTAAGGTTGCTGAGTACCTACTGATGCTAAGTAAAGAAATACGTAGAGGTTCTAAAAAAAAATGTGGTTTTACAAAAATCAGTTGTCACAAAATCCACAATGCATTTCATTTCATGTAACAAAAAATGCTGGACTGGAAGCAAGAGAAAAACATAGAATGTGCCAGCTGCATTTCCTCCCGGGCATGCTGTAAAAACCAGGTAAGAGTTCCGAGGGTTCCTGTATATTGAAATTTAGGCGATATGCTGACAACCTTTCACTACAGCAATATACCTACAAATCTATCTTAAACAACCCTCAAAACTTTGTCAGACGTGGCGAAACGACCTCTGTTTAGGTCGTTTACGCTCTGCCTACCCCATTAGGGATAAAGGCGTGATTATATGTATGTAGGTATGTTCAGCCGTCGGTATGGGCCACGGATTTATTCTTAGATCCTTGGTATGGGCGCTTTGTCTATCAAAAGATTTATACACGGTTTTATCTGACTCATGTCCTTCTGATCATCAAATATACACGACATATTATATGCTCTGTATTTTTGCAACTAATCATCTTCAAGTGGCTTCAATCAGTAGTGGAAATCAGTCTGTAGGTCTTCCACTGAGTTTGTAAAAGTGAAAGTATATTCCATGGCACTGGTGTTTAGCAGCGGTTTGTGAGATAGTCCATGGTGACGTCAAATAGCAAAAAAGGGCTCAATGCCGAACCTTGATGAACGCCAGGTGTAATTTCAAAATTGTGACAGATGCATGCTGGACAAACGATTTCACTTGTAACACCTTTGTACATGTCTTGAATAAAGGTAATTTAATGTTATGGGATATTTTGGGCTCTAAGTGCATCCCAAATAAGTTCTAGGGCACATGATCAAAAGCCTTTTCCAGATCGATAAAGGATAATACTAAGGTTCCGAACAACAAATGAATCTCTAGCGAAATGTGTCTGATTGTAATTCTAACTAAGCTGCATTTAAATGAATTACTAGAAAATAAACACAAAACGTACAGACAAATAATTACATAATTACAAACACAACCTAACTTAAATTATAATTTTATGAACAAAAATGTATGTTCCTATTAAAAAAAACTAAACTTGTGAACCAAATACTGAACTTCCAGCTGCACATGTACTATAATCGTTTTCTTACTCACTTCTAATTTGTTCGAAATTTTTAGTTTTTTTTTTTTTTTTTTAATATATATAGGCGAGCATTTGTCCGCCATCTCACCTGGTGGAAAGTGACGATGCGGACTATGTTGAAGCATACTCACCTATGTAGTGCCTATTCACTCTCGCCTTGAAAAGGCCCAGGTTATATTGTTCCGGAAACAGATCCGCCGGCAGGGAGTTCCACTCCTTAGCCGTTCGCATTAAGAATGTGGAATCGAACCGCTTCGTGCGAATTTGTGGTATATCCACGACATAGGGGTGGAACCCCTGTCCACGCCTCGTGCTCCGGAGATGGAAAGGGGAGGGGGGTATAAGGTCATGAAGTGCTAACGCGCACTCCCCGAAATGTATCCTGTAAAATACCGACATGCACGCCACTCTGCGACGGTGCTCAAGGTTCTGTAGTTTTGCCTCAACCAGTGCTGAGTCTCCAATGAGCTTCTTAGCACGTTTCTCGATTGAGTCTAAGGCAGCCAGCTGGTATTTAGCTGAACTGTCCCAAAGGTGGCAGCAGTACTCCATACACGATCGGACTTGAGCTGTGTACAACTGCAATAGCTGTCCCGGTGTGAAGTATCGCCTCACCTTCGAGAGGATACCAAGTTTTTTGGCAGCTGTTGTGGCCAGAGACTCAATGTAACGTCCAAAGTTCAAGTCGGACGTAAGGCTCATACCAAGAAGCTCAAGATGGTCAGAAATCGGTACGGATACATCCCGGAAAGTTGGAGCCAGGTTAAAAGGACTCCGTTTTGACGAGAATAGACACGCCTGGGTTTTGGATGCGTTGAACTTGACGAGATTGGCATCGCCCCACTCGGATATCACCCTTAGCGATGAGTTCAGACGATCTACTATGGACTCCCGACAAGACTGGATTGTTTCACTGTTGGCCCTTGCACTGGACAGATATCTGTCAACAACCGTGCTGTCATCAGCGTACCCAAAGGTATCGGGTGTCAACATGTCGTTGATATGCAGCAGGAATAAGGTTGCAGACAGGACAGAATCTTGAGGAACTCCGGCATCAATACCCTGTTGTCCGGAGGAGCAGCCTTCTAAGACCACTTGTATGGATCGTTCACTCAAGAAGTCCGAAATCCAGTTGCAAAGGCCAGCAGGTAACCCGTAGGCGGGAAGCTTGCCAGTAAGGCTAGCGTGCCAGACCCTGTCAAAGGCCTTGGAGATATCCAGAGACACGGCAAGTGCTTCACCATGTCTCTCGATAGCCTCGCTCCATAAGTGAGTGGCATGCACGAGGAGGTCCCCCGTCGATCGCCCTCGGCGGAAGCCGTATTGGTGATCGTTAAGGAGATCATTATCCTCAAGGTATGCCAGGAGCCGATTATTCAGTACACGCTCCATAATCTTGCAGAGTATAGAGGTTACCGATATGGGTCTATAGTTGGCAGGGTCTGCTCGACTACCTTTTTTTGGGTACAGGTTGCACATTGACCATATTGAAAATGAATAAAAAAAAGTATCATCATTTTCGGTAAAATAGAAATTAAGCTGGAAGAAAAGTATTTCCGACAGGAAGTTACGTATTATTTATACGCAGCGTTTAGTTTTTCAGTCAGTCGTTACTTTATTTTATATTTGCACAAATGTGGTCAACAAGTTCGAACAGTATTAATTATTTATTTAATTTAATGATTTTTATAAGTATATTTAGAAAAAGCTTGATTTAAAATTAATTTTCGGAATTTTTATTACTACCCATCGATAAATATAAGTGTAGATTTGTATTACTTACTTCCTCTAGCTTTTACCAGCAGTATTCAGAATAGCGTCCGAAGCACTTTTCTCGGCCGTGAAACCATACTAATTTATTGTTAATGATATAATTCCAGCAAATATATCATGAATTATGTTTTCCCAAATTTTAAATGTCATAAAACTTTATTTAGTTATTAAAAAAATATATCGACTTTGAGGTACACCAATTTTTATTACAAGTATAATGATTGGAATTGGAACCCGATTACCTGAACATTTCAATTCTTAGTATCCAAAGAAGAAATAAAAAGGTTCCAAATCTTCAATTTAATCGCTCAGTATAAAAAAATATATAATAAATAGTAACAATTTAATTGACAGGTAGTGTTCTGAGGTTCAGTTTTAAGCTTTTAGCCTGTGTCTATGTCGGACAGGTTTAAGTAAATAGGTAAAGAAAATACATATTTCCAGTAAAGCAAGTATTAGTATATTGGAATGACACAGTATTTTTGAATTCTCAGTAGTAGATTTTGTTGCATCCAGAGCCAATGGTACTCCATTGCTGGCTTGCGGCGTTGGCGGCAGCGAGGGAGTTCCAGCTGTTGATGCTAGCGAGGTCAGCGCTGAGCTCAGCGTTGGCGAGGGCAGCATTGAGACCTGCACGGCCGGCGTTGGCAGCAGCAATTTCAGCAGCGTACAGTGACGGCTGCGAGTAGGCTGAGTTGAGGACAGCGAGCTCAGCGCCGGCGGAGGCGGCGGCGTAGCTCTGTGGGTACGCGCAGCTGCCGGAGATGGTCACAAGGCCGCTAGCGGGCACCAGGCCGCTGAAGGTGAGTCCGCCGCTCACTGGGACTGAGCCAGCGACACTGGTGGAGCCGGACACGGGCAGCTCGCCGACCACGGCCACGTCTCCGCTGCCGTAGGCGCTGTAGCCCGATGCACCAGGCCAGTACGCAGCATTGCTGATAGCAGCTGCGGCGTTGATAGCGTTAGCTGAGTTCCACGCAGCAGCACTGTTGGCAGCAGCGATGTTAGCAGCAGCGGCGTTGGCAGCAGCATTGTTTGCAGCAGCGATGTTAGCAGCAGCGGCGTTGGCAGCAGCATTGTTTGCAGCAGCGATGTTAGCAGCAGCGGCGTTGGCAGCAGCAGCATTGTTAGCAGCGTTGATCGCAGCGGCGTTGTTGAATGAACCCGCTCCGAGTCCACAGCTGCATGAACTCATTACATTCTGAAATAATAAATAATACATAATTATATTAATTGAAATTCTCGGCCTGCAAAGCTAGTATAAGTGCTTGCATAATCCTTGAAGATCCAACTGAGAAGAAGCGGAAACGATTTAAATTTTGATGCGATGCTTTAACTAGAACTTCTATTACTATTTCCCAATTCTTCTTACCTGGATGAGGCAAGCCTGGAAGCAGAACAATAGAATGGCGAGGGGAGACATGGTGATTGTATTCAACGAGGAGCTGAATTCAGAATACCAGAACCTAGTCTATAGCGCTTTTATACAAAGGATGCCATTCTTTCCGACTCAGCAGAATTTCGTAACAATATCACGTATGGTTAGACTTAATAACCTAATTGCACAAAACAATGATACGAAGACAAAGTAAATTATCAATTTAGTTACAAAATTTCCTTTCCTTGCCTAAGAAAAAAAGTCACGTTTTGAAGGAAATTAGAAGTTATTTATTTTTATAGTTAACAAAAGTTTTACTATAAATAGTGATGATAGAAATGAGGTCAGCATTCGTGATCCAGATCTCGTATTCATAACAATGGCAGCAAGATTCTTCCTCGTTCTAAGCGCTTCTGCGCTCCTGGTGCAGGTGTGTGATCTTTTTTTTCGGTGTTAAGTAATCTATCTATCTATATCAGCCTATATTTACCCACTGCTGAGTATTGGCCTCTTCTTTAGGCCGTTAAGTCATATAAGTGTTTAATCTGTTACTTCCTCCTCATAATCATAAGCAATCTACAAATTGGGTATGATGCAAATTTTCAATCAAAACATTGTATCGATAAACATGATAAATTGCTCTACCACTACATTATTATGCAAGTATACAATATCTACGCTGGTCTTTACCTTGATATCATGCATGATGATAAAGGTTCTTATTTTATTTTATTTCTGTCGTCATCGTTTATTTTTCACAGGTGAATGAGACTATTACTATTCTTACCGTATCATCCCAAATCTGCGAAATATTGTTAACAAATGATTGCCTTTACAGAGCATCGCTGCTTACCCCGGTTGCGGCTGCGGTTTGTCCAACGCCGGAGGTCTCGCTAGTGTTGGAGCCCTAGCTAATGCTGGAGCCCTAGCCAACGCTGGAGCCCTAGCCAACGCTGGAGCCCTAGCCAACGCTGGAGCCCTGGCTAACGCTGGAGCCCTAGCAGCAGCCAACGCCAACGCTAATCTCGCCGCCAGCAGCTTCGGCTTCGGCTACCCATCGGCACCCTTCGTCCCCGGACCAGTCTTCACCGGCCCCATCGTCCCAGCCCCAGCCGTCGCCTCGGCCAGCGGCGGACCGTTCAGCGTCACCCTCAGTTCACCTTACGCACCTACTGGAGTATCCGTCGTCTCTGAAAACACCATCGAAGGTCTCCTCGAAGTTATTGGCTCTCTGCCTGTCTTCGCCGCTGTTGCCCTAGACGGTGACGTGGCATCTTCTGGCGCCGCCGGCACCTCCTACAGCTGTGGAAATGGCAACGTGGGCATCTCGAGCGAGAGTCTCGCCGCCGCTGGTTTCGGTATCGGAGGCGCTATTGCCAACGACGTCGCCCGCGCTGAGATCGCCGGCGCCCAGCTGGCCAACGCTGCAGGTTACGGCGCCGCGCTCGCTGGCGCTGGACTCTACGGTAATGCTGGGCTCAATGCTGCCATTGACAGAGCCGAGATTGCCAGCATCAACGCTGGACTCGCTGCTGGAGCTGCCTACCAACCAGCTCTTTACAATACTGCCATCTCACAGGCTGAGCTCGCCAGCATCAGACCTCGTCCCTGCGGCTGCGGATACTAAGTTCTTTACAATGACGAATTGAAATAATAAAGACACTTTTTGAAAGAACAAACATTTTCGTTTATGTTTAAATCCTTACTTTGTAGAATCCATTACATGATGGAAATAGTGTAGTCTACTTGCCTTGAGTATAAATGTGACCTTGGGCACAGATTGTATAATAGTACATACAGAATTCACACACCTCCCCTCCCCAGTCCGATTTACCTCACTCCCCGCACCGGTTGACGGGTCACTTGAAGGGTATTCTTAACGGGTATGGCGAGATCAAAGTCATGCCATGGGATCAAGGACTTACCGGACATTACTACAATACCTAAGGTACTCGTAAATCTCGTTGTAGGTCTAGTATTTCAGTTCAGCCGTTGTTGAGCATAAAAACAACACACATGTAACAAATTAAGAAAAAATAAAGAACAAATATGAAAATTAAAAAAATAATATAAGTACTTTATTTGTAGTGCCTACATTTTGTTGCATGTGTGCTGAAGCGATACTGAGGGTCACAGCTCAGTCTATGATTGCTAATAAAGAACAATACTGCTTTTCAGCCCTCACCCAAAGTGAGGAAAAGAGCAAAACTATGGCCCGTATTCATAAACAGCATTTGAGTCTGGCAGGTAGTTTTGAGTACGCATCACAAATGTGATGACAGTGTCAGTACATTATAAAAACCTATACTTGATATTGCCCTCAATTTTGCGATCGCTTTATAAATACGAGCCTAAACTGTGTTAAAAAATACCAAAACAATCTACCTCCATCCATCAAAATTAAATAAATATAGAATAACTAGCGTCCTGCCTCGGCTTCGCACGGAAATGATTAGTGTTTCTCTACTATATTATGCATGTATTATACATATAAACCTTCCTCTTGAATCATTCTGTCCATTAAAAGAAACCGCATCAAAATCCGTTGCGTAGTTTTAAAGACCTAAGCATACATAGGGATATAGGGACAGAGAAAGCGACTTTGTTTTATACTATGTAGTGAATATGTCTTGCATGTTTAGTGAATATAATTTAAATAAATAATTGTATTGTTGTACTGCAATGCACTGTGACGACAATATTATACCGGGTGTAAGGGACAGTGTCCCGCAAACTGATAGGGGTTGCTCAGTCAACGACACTGAACAACTTCTGCCAGGAGATTTTTCAGGAAGTACATACATATACAAATGGGGTAGGCAGAGCGTAAACGACCTAAACAAAGGACGTTCCGCCACGTCTGACAAAGTTTTGAGGGTTATTTAAGACAGATTTGTAGGTATATTGCTATAGTGACAGGTTGTCAGCCCATCGCCTAAATTGCAATATACTGAAACCCTCGGATCCCTTAGCTGGTTTTTACAGCATGCCCGGGAGGAAATGCAGCTGGCACATTATATGTTTTTCTCTCGCTCCTAGTCCAGCTTGGAAGTATGGATTTTTCAGGAAGTGATTTTCTTTTATTGGTTTTTCCATACAAAACAAAACAATTTGTGCCTGTTGTGTCTGAATTCTGTGTGTGTTCATGTGTACAATAAACTGTTAAATTAAATAAATAAATCCAATGGTCTGATCGAGGGACATTATGTATGCCATATCCCTTGAAAAAAATCCTGGTGAAAGTTGTTCAGTGTCTTTCACTGAGCAACCCCTATCAGATTGCGGGACGCTGTCCCTTACACTCATATAGTGGCGATGTGATAGGCGCACGATCACAGTGCTAGATGAGATAGAGAGATAGAGATAGAGATAAATTTATTAATAATTGTAAATTACAAGTCAAGAAATTATAAGCACTTAAGTATATCACATTAATAATCATTTAAATTTTATTGCTTTTATTATCATTAAAATTAATAAAATCATAATTATAACTATAGAATGCCTGTTCGACAAGCCAACGCTTAAGCCGTGATTTAAAGCTATGGTGTCGTCATTGGTATAGTGCGACCACAGACTAGAATTTATATAGATGTAGTGCGACCGCCAGAACTGTTCAGGTGGCGACATTACATATAATCACGCCTTTATCCCTAATGGGGTAGGTAGAGCGTAAATGACCTAAGCAAAGGTCGTTCCGCCACGTCTGACAAAGGATTGAGGGTTATTTAAAAAAGCTGTAGTGACAGGTTGGCAGCCCATCGCCTAAATTGCAATATACTGAAACCCTCGAATCCGTTAGCTGATTTTTTCAGCATGCCCGGGAGGAAATGCATCTGGCACATTCTGTGTTTTTCTGTCGCTCCCAAGCCAGCATGGACGACATAAGGCACTAAAATTTGGCTAGGTTACACTGAACTGACAGTGATTGTAGCAATGACAGCTATAGTGGCGACGTGACAGATGTACCTACAGATACATGCATACATACATAAATCACGCCTTTATCCCCTTACGGGGTAGGCAGAGCATTTAACGCCTCGTAAAAGGCGCTTTCGCCACGTCTGACAAAAATTGAGGGCAATTTTAGATTGTAATATGTATTGCTATAGTGACAGGTTGTCAGCCCATCGCCTAAATTACAATACACTGTAACCCTCGAGTCCCTTTTGCTGACTTCAACAGCATGCCCGGGAGGAAGGGCAGCTGGAACATTCTATGTTTTTCTATCTCTCCCAGTCCAGCATGGAAGAAATACAGATTGTTTGGTTTATATACGTCACAACGTATATTGCTATAAATAGATACAACGTGTAACAGAAAGGGTATATGCATCGTGAAATCTGTGAATCTACCTATAAAACTGAACAACTTGCACTAAGGAACATAGGTTAAAATACGAAAAAAAAATACTTCCCATACTAAATACGCTATCAGCTATTGCATTTTGTATGGAAGGGCATTTTTTTTGCGTTTTTCGTTCTATTTTCATGGGTAGATTCACACCTTTCTCGATGCGTATAAATACATCATCATTGGCCTCACACGTCTTTGACAGACGATTTAGTCAGTGTCTGAGACAAGCTTTGTCGTACATACATACATACATAAAATCACGCCTTTATCCCTTACGGGGTAGGCAGAGCGTTTAACGCCTCGTAAAAGGCGCTTTCGCCGCGTCTGACAAAAATTGAGGGCAATTTTAGATTGTAATATGTATTGCTATGGTTGTCAGCCCATCGCTTAAATTACAATATACTGTAACCCTCGAGTCCCTTTTGCTGACTTCAACAGCATGCCCGGGAGGAAGGGCAGCTGGAACATTCTATGTTTTTCTATCTCTCCCAGTCCAGCATGGAAGAAAAAAAGATTTGTCGTGGCTATATAAACCGATACGGGAGCGGCAAAATTTCCCGCATGCTCTGCATTTGAAGGTGGTGAAGTTGGTGACTGATTGCTGTGTATATACAACGTGTAACAGAAAGGGTATATGCACCCGAAAGGATATGAACCAGCCGATGAACTGAACAACTTTCCCAAAGACACAGGTCAAAATAAGAAAAAACAAGTTTGACTTCCCATACTACACACGCTATTAGCTGTGCATTTTGTATGGAAGTTCAAACTTTTTTTTCTTATTTTGAACTATGTTCCTTTGGGAAAGTTGTTCAGTTTCATGGGCTGGTTCATATCCTTTCCGGTGTATATGAACCCTTTCTGTTACACGTTGTAAATAAGGAACAGTAAAGTTTTAATAAGTAACGTACAGAAGGACGAGGTTTTTCGCAAAAAAAAACTAACTTTATCCAGTAAGATTTGACAATGTTTACACCATTATGTAATTTCACAAAATCGCTAGGACTTTTGCGAGGATTCAAATTAACAAATCATAGTACACCACAATCACCAGTATTTTCGACACAAAAATGATGTCAAATGCATCCCAAAAAAAAATGAAGTAACGTTTTATTTATGCAATCACAGTTAATAGGTGTTCTGTAAGATTCTTTTTAGAAATAAACAGAGCCTACACATACACACATACATCACGCCTTTATACCTAATGGAGTAAGCAGAGCGAAAACGACCTAAACAAAGGTCGCTCCGCCACGTCTGACAAAGTTTTGAAGGTAATTTAAGATAGATTTGTTGATATATTGCTGTAGTGACAGGTTGTCAGCCCATCGCCTAAATTGAAATATACTGAAACCCTCGTATCCCTTAGCTGAAACAAAGCCTGTTGCGTCTTAACTCTCTATGTAATGTTTTGTAAACATATAGTCACGACTTTATCCCTAATGTGGTAGGCAGAGCGAAAACGTCGGTCGTTTCGCCACGTCAGACAAGTTTTGAGGGTTATTCCAGATAGATCTTTATTTGCTATAGTGACAGGTTGTATGCCCATCGCTTAAATTACGATACTGAAATCCCTTAACTGATTTTATCAGCATGCCCGGGAGGAGATGCATCTGCCACATTCTATGTGTTTCCATCACTCCAAGTCCAGCATGGAAGTAAACAATAAACAGTTTTAAAATAAAATAAGAAACATAATCTCAACAGTAATAATTTATTTAAGTCAAATATAAGTAAGTAATACTACAAATTTCAACAGACGCAGCCGGCCGCAGCTAACCCCGCCGGGAACTGAACCTGTGACCCCGCGGTGGCGGTGCCCGTCGACGGCACTGAACCATCCAGTTCCACCATCCCGTACACCGGGAAACACCCGCTCACTTTGATCGTGCCGCCGATGGGAAGGTCGCCGGAGAGAGTGATGTCGCCGAACTGAAACAAATAACATACATATTATCACGCCTTTATCTCTAATGGGATAGGCAGAGCGTAAACTACCTAAACAAGTCGTTTTGCCACGCCTGACAAAGTTAGATAGATTAGTAGGTATATTGCTGTAGTGACAGGTTGTCAGCCCATCGCCTAAATTGAAATATATAGAAACCCTCGGATCCCTTAGCTGGTTTGTACAAGATTTTTATTAGGAAATACAGCTGGCACATTCTATGTTTTTCTCTCGCCCCCCGGACAGCATAACGCTTTTATTTGCAAGAATATAGAATGGCGGCAATTCTGAACGTACTATTCCTTAACTAATTCTTAGCTAGCGCTGTCACTTTCTTAACTTTGACATAAGAACAGGATAGCAAATAAACACATGACTTTGACATTCCTTATCTGACGTAAGACGCTTTAAATAAGAAATGAGCATAGAGCGTGCTTCCTTATTTTACGTCAAATAAGCAGCCTTATGTCAGATTAGGAATGCCAAAGTCATGTGTCACTTCTTCTTCTTTGCGTGTCGCGACGAATCAAATTCTCTCAGCCCAAAAAGTTGCCACATACATATAATCACGCCTTTATCCCTAATGAGGTAGGCAGAGCGTAAACGACCTAAACTAAAGGTCGTTCCGCCACGTCTGACAAAATTTTGAGGGTAATTTGAGATATATTAGTGGGTATATTGCTGTAGTGACAGGTTGTCAGCCCATCGCCTAAATTGCAATATACAGAAACCCTCGGATCCGTTAGCTGGTTTTTACAAGATTTTTATGAGGAAATGCAGCTGGCACATTCTATGTTTTGCTCTCGCTCCCAGGCCAGCATAAGGGACTATTTGCAAGAATACATATACAATAAAATAACATATGCTCTTAAAATAAAAATAGCAGCAATGGGCACGGCGACGGCATGGCACGGCAACGGCACGGGTACGGCATGGCATTGATTTCCTCCGTTTCACTTATGGGAAAAGTGCAGGTCGGTTATAGTGAGGGGCTCGACGCAGGTGCTGCCCTTGCTGAGCAAGCTCGGCCTTACCTGCAGATTAGGCACGACTTGTGAGATGGCAGCATCAGCAAGACCCGCCTGGTTAGCTGATATACTGCTGATGGGAGTGAAGGTCGCACTGGTTATAGTGAGGGGCTCGACGCAGGTGGTGCTGGCCTTGCTGAGCAGGCTGGCGGTGGCGGTGCTGGCCCCCAGGTTGGAAAGTCGGGACGATGCCGCGTTTTGGACGTTGTTGGCGCATATCACGTTGGATAGAACTTCCTGAAAGTGGGAAACATAAATTTAATTTAGTTCTTCTTATTAGCGAGTGGATTATCGACTCGAATGACCCGATGAGCCCTGGTGTCAGGGTTTTCAAACCGCCTAGCACAGCTTATTGGCCTCTGACATGGTTTGAGTAACTTCTTCTTCTTTTCGTGTCGATGGAAAAAATAAATAAAGCTAAACTTATTTGGACCAGTGGTCAGCCACGCGTACGGCTTCATCGGTGACCTTCCGAAAGTTTGAGTGACGACCACTTAACGTGCCCTCCGAAGCACGGAATCTTTTTTCTTTTCGGACAATCAGGTGATTCAGCCTGCAATGTCCTAACCAAACTGGGAAAAACCTCTCAAAGTGATAAATTGACAAATATTAACTTTGTGTTTCCCCATTGGAATCGACTCCAGGACCTCCGGATCGTAAGCCCATGACTCTAACTACTAGACCACGGAGGCAGTTGCAGTTCAATGTAGTTTCCAAGGTCTTTATCAGTGTGGGCAGGTTTTATTCTTGTCGAATGGATTTTTGAACTCGATGAACCCTGGTGTCAGAGCCAAAAAAAGGAAGAGCTACTTTTTAAATTTATATTATAGCGAGAGAAAAACATAGAATGTGCCAGCTGCATTTCCTCCCTTGCATGCTGTAAAAACCGGCTAAGGGATCCGAGGGTTTCAGTATAAGCGATGGGCTGACAACCTGTCAATACAGCAATATACCTACAAATCTATCTTAAATAACCCGCAAAACTTTGTCAGACGTGGCGGAACGACCTTTGTTTAGGTCGTTTACGCTCTGTCTACCCTATAAGGGATAAAGGCGTGATTATATGTATGTATGTACATTAAACAATGCATACAGTGGTAGCAGTTCATTACGAATATTAAGTACTTCAAATTCAACTTTGTGCGTGTATGTATTAAACAGGGAAGTTTAACTGCCTCCGTGGTCTAGTGGCTAGTGTCATAGACTCCCGAACCGGAGGTCCTGGGTTCGATTCCCAGGGGGGAAACACAAAAGTTGATATTTGAGAATTTATCACTTTGTGAATTTTTCCCCAGTTTGGTTAGGACATTGCAGGCTGAATCACCTGATTGTCCGAAAAGAAAAAGATTTTCGTGCTTCGGAGAGCACGTTAAGCCGTCGGTCCCGGTCGCTGTCTTTGATAGTGGTCGTTACTCAAACCATGTCAGAGGCCTGATAGTTGTGCTACTAGGCGGTTTAAAAACTCTGACACCAGGGTTTATCGGGTCCATAGACTGAAGAAGAACAGAGGTTTCACTTTACTTACATTAAAAAACACTGCTTGGAGGCAAAACAGAACGAATCCTAGTGCGGCCATTGTGTTGAAGTATTCAAATTAAATTAACATAGTGAAGTTTATTATCTGTTTTTATACTTTTATTTGCCTGTACTTATCAGTTTGCCGTAACTTTTGATAAAGGTTGTGAAACTTTGCAATAATTTGATTTAACTTTTCTCTATTACGACATCGTTTTCGGAAAAATATTAGTAAGTAATTTGAAAAATTGATTAAGTTAAGTAAGGCTGATAAGCATTTACATTTCGCAATTTAATAACATTGCATGTATGTTCAGTTAGTTTCCTGTAGGAATGTTCCTTTCCTACATCCGAAAAAGGTAAATGCAATCAAAAACATTCTATACCTCTGCTAGGGATTAAACATATCTGCCATAGAGGTACCTAGAGAAGGGTTTACTCAATACTCAATCATTTATTGCTTTCTTGTTGGTACATAAGGTCTTACAATATTTTTTGGTCCATACAACAAGAACCCTGTTCGGGCACTGCAACAGTAGGTACTTAAAATATAAATACAATTTATTTAATTACAATATATATATTCTTATTATATGAGATCAAGTTATATATAAAGAGCCTTCATTATAAAACTCTTGCAGGTTGTAGTAAGCTTTCTTAACTAAATATTTTTTTAAATTATTTTTAAATATATGGACTTTTGCTATTTCTTTTAAAGAGTCTGGTAATGCATTATAATTTTTTATTGACATTGAATGTGGGCCGGAATTAACGATTTCTAAATAGGATGTCTCTGTAGCCAATTTTTTTCTTGGGACGCAAACCTTCTGGGCGAGTATATTGTGGGAATAAATGTTTATTACTTTTTACGTAAGTGCAAGTTTCTAATATGTAAATTAAAGTTAATGTGAGAATTTCATATTGAATAAAATATGGTTTACAACTGGTCATAACATCAATATTGGCGAGGATTCGAATACACTTTTTCTGCAAAATAAATAATGTTTTGATCCTTCCGACCGATTTCTGCCATGGCGACTACTTCGACTTCTAGTCGGTGCGGCGCTCGTGCACCCGAAAGTGAGAATAATATATCTTTATCTTTATTAATTTACTCCCAAAGATAAATAAACAAACTTAAGTAACATGGAATTCATAGATATTGTGGTACAAAATGCTGTTTGGTAATTATTGTGCAGGGAGTCAGGAACCCAAACTGAGATACCCTGTGCTATGGGCTCCTGGCAACCCCATACATACATACATATAATCACGCCTTTATCCCTAATGGGGTAGGCAGAGCGCAAACGACCCAAACAAAGGTCGCTCCGCCACGTCTGACAAAGTTTTAAGGGTCTGTTGCTGTAGTGACAGGTTGTCAGCCTATCGCCTAAATTACAATATACAGAAACCCTCGGATCCCTTAGCTGGTTTTTACAGCATGCCCGGGAGGAAATGCAGCTGGCACATTCTATGTTTTTCTCTCGCTCCCAGGCCAGCAATTCATAGATATTGTGGTACAAAATACTGTTTGGTAATTATTGTGCAGGGAGTCAGGAACCCAAACTAGGATACCCTGTGCTATGGGCTCCTGGCAACCCCTCTCGGAAAAATCCCTGCCTGCGGATCTATTTCCGGAACGTTATAACCTGGGCCTTTTCAAGGCGAGAGTGAACAGGCATTTTCTAGGCAATCATGCTCCATCATAGTCTACATCATCACTTACCATCACGTGAGATGGCGGACAAATGATTGCCTATCAAATATTTAAAAAAAAAAAAAAAAAAAAAAAGGACAAGGTCATATAGGAAATGTATAAGTCCCTCTCTTATTCTGTCTCTATTTTCTCTATGACAGGTATTTTTAATTCCTGGCAGAGGTTCATGTAATTTTTTTTATAAGCCTTGCGGTCTTTAGGCCGTAAAAAGTCGCTAAGTACTTTTTTTCTCATGGCGATCTCATTTATTTATTTATTTGTCAATATAAGCTAACAGTATTACACCAAAATGCTTATATGATAAACATAAAATAATTAGTGACATAAATTATTAAATAGGGAAAATTAAAAGTACAGACAATTCTTACATACATACATACATATAATCACGCCTTCATCCCTAATGGGGTAGGTAGAGCGTAAACAACCTAAATAAAGGCTGTTCCGCCACGTCTGACAAAGTCTTGAGGGCCATTCAAGAAAGATTTGTAGGTATATTGCTGTAGTGACAGGTTGTCAGCCCATCGCCTAAATTACAATATACTAAAACCCTCAGATCCCTCAGCTGGATTTTACAGCATGCTCGGGAGGAAATGCAGCTGGCACATTCTATGATTTTCCCTCACTCCCAGTCCAGCATGGAAGGTTAAGTCACGAAATACATTATCATTGTCATAGAATATGCCAGCCTGCGTTTCCTGCTTGAGCATTTCATTAACTAGAGTTATAGCCCGGGCCGTCGCGTCGGGGCATTCGCATCTCATGGTCGTGTTTGGATATAAGACCTTTGTTTGGTCCGAGATCTTTCATCCAAGTTATTTTTAATGAAAGAGATTTATTCCAAGATATTATAACCAAAGGCACCTGTATCAAAAATAGGTATAAATATTTGATCAAAGATTTTTGAGTCAAGTTCAAATTTAAAGACAAAGTAGTTTTTACATTATTTACCTACTTGATTTTATACTTCATTTACAGTTCGTGCAGTTAGGCTTTGGAATCTATTGCCTGCGTCTGTAAGACAAGCTTCGTCATTAGATTTTTTTAAAAAACACCTTAAAGCTCACTATCTTTTTCTTCCATGCTGGACAAGGAGAGATAGAAAAACATAGAATGTTCCAGCTACCCTTCCTCCCGGGCATGCTGTAGGAGTCAGCGAAAGGGACTCGAGGGTTACAGTGTATTGTAATTTAGGCGATGGGCTGACAACCTGTCACTACAGCAATACACATTACAATCTGAAACTGCCCTCTATTTTTGTCAGACGTGGCGAAAGCGCCTTTTACGAGGCGTTCTACGCTCTGCCTATCCCGTAAGGGATAAAGGCGTGATTATATGTATGTATCTTTCTCTACCTTAACCGCTTGCACTTGCGTATTTCCCGGAGTAATTGGTTGTAGCATTTTCTTTCATTAATATTATATATTAGTTTTTCCTACTTCTCGACCTTTTCGGTCGGTTTTTACCCAATCTCCCGCCTCGAGACTTTCAATATTTATTACGTACTTATATATTATGTATTATAATATACTTCCAGGCTGGCCTGGGAGCGAGAGAAAAACATAGAATGTGCCAGCTGCATTTCCTCCCAGGCATGCTGTAAAAACCAGCTAAGGGATCCGAGGGTTTCTGTATATTGCAATTTAGGCGACAGGCTGACAACCTGTCACTACAGCAATATACCTACAAATCTATCTTAAACAACCCTCAAAACTTTGTCAGACGTGGCGGAACTACCTTTGTTTACGTCGTGTACGCTCTGCCTACCCCATTAGGGATAAAGGCGTGATTATATGTATGTATGTATGTAATATATAATATTTATGTATTACTATGTAGGTATAAGTAATTTATATGTATGACTATTTATTGTTATTAATTATATAAATACACCTAAGTAGCTTATTTACTTACCTATACAATATATTGTCTAAAATGTATACCAGCCCACTAGTTCAACTTTTATTTTCCTGTACCCTAAGGTTGCCTGGAAGAAATTGCTGCTTAGCAATAAGGCCGCCTATTTGTACTACTATTTGTCTCATTTAATTTTATTTTCTCTTGTGTCTTTTCTGTGCAATAAAGTATATTCTTATCTTATCTTACTTTTATTCGTTTCAACCATTTCCTCATTTTAATACTAGATTTATTCTAGTGTTTTTTTTTTAAGATACTAGGCGTACCGTGAAACCTTACTACTTTGCCCATGGCGCACATCTTTGCCCAAACACGAAAATTAACTAAAACTACCATTAGAAGTTTTATTTTAACAAATGGCAACTTTTTGTGGTGTCTATGGAAAACTAGAATGTCTTTTTGGCAGCACTGACTACTACAATCGTGGCTAACTTCATTCATTCAGTCATCTGTCAGTTACCGTCAAACGTAGACAGAGAAAACTCAAAGCTGCAGTGTCGTAAGTGGTGCCAAAATTTTGTTGGAGTTTTGCGTCCCGCATTTTCTAAAAGCGCTGCACAGTTAAAATCTATTATTAATTACGTGTAGTGCATTAATTGTTGCTGCTTTTAATCATGGCCTCCTTCTTACACTCGCCTCAGTATGCGAGAAAATTGTGTGGGCAATGTTGTAAGCACTTTTATAGAGTGAGGGTGGACAACTTTGCCCAGCTCATAAATGGTACAAGGGTTGCCACTTCTGAAAAAAATAAAATGAGGTAAAAAATATGATGTGGTAGGTACCTATATATAGACGTGCCCTGCGTTGAAAGTTATTCAAAGTTGCCTGCAGGTATCCTCACGATGTTTTCCTTTAACTTATGAGCGTCGAAAAAAGTACCTACATATGAATTTGATAACCGAAA
Organism: Scrobipalpa costella; assembly: GCA_949820665.1. NCBI lineage: Eukaryota > Metazoa > Arthropoda > Insecta > Lepidoptera > Gelechiidae > Scrobipalpa > Scrobipalpa costella. The sequence goes on along the minus strand of OX463321.1, from coordinate 9,849,739 downwards.
ACACATTGAAAATGAAAATGGCCGACAAATATATATTTTTTTACATACAGATTAAGTTAATTAAGTTTCTAGATTAAGTTTTTGGTTGCAGAATTTTCTCCTCAACAACAGATCCTTTTATCTGATGCACAGCCCTAGCACCTTAAATCCTTTAGTATGAAAGTGTGACTAAATGAGATGATAACATTGCCCACCAATGTTAAAACTTAAAATAGGATACTATTGGATTTGAAATGGTAATGGTATACAATTTTGCCCGTTTGCTAACAATATATCTTAAAATCACAGTCATAAAGCTTATAGTTGCTGAGAAATTTAGGTTGGGCAAAGATGTAAGGAAGTGGAGATAACTTTGCCCGCGTCTGTTTCTTTTTTTTTCAGCATTTGTTTGGAATTATATCATCTGGTTTTGACAGTTTATTTGTTGCATAGAGTGTCATTTAAAGCTTCAGCAGCCATTAAATAAAGGCTGATATTTTTTGAAATAAAACAAAAAAATCCAAAAATGTGGGCAAAGATGTAAGGTTTCACGGTAGATAATAATAATCATCTTCTCTATCTTCCTCCATGATCTTCCACCTTCCTCTCCAATGGCTAAGGTAAGAGTCCTCCCTGATTTCGCGAAATACCTGGTATCGTCATTTTCCTGCGACATATGTATTCCCTATATTTTTCTAGTATGGCAATACAGACACGTACTGTCTCTGTCATGCATGCTGTCATCTCATGATCATTCACTCATTCGTTCAATCTCTACTGAGGAGTTTGCGCGGGAATCGTAACGAATCACTGTTAGGACTGAGTTTCTGGCTTTCTAAATTAGTTTTTCGCGGCTATTATTGTGAGAGTGTTGTGGGATTAGCATCCTCGTAATAATTTGCCGGTAGTGAAAGACAATGTAGTGGAAGTGAGAAATAAAATACAGAAATCCTATAAGGTTCGACTCGACACACCCACGTAAATTTTCATCGAGCATTGGAATGTAGGCACCACACTCTCAATCTAATGAGTTCTAGATTAGGTTAGTTTAGGTTGCAGTTTTGCTCGGGAAACATGAAAAATCAGACGGACTTTGTTCCTCGCTCTTCTAAATTAGTTCCTTGCCGTGTTTATTGTATTAATATGGTAGAATTATCATAATAATCTGCTGACGAGGAACAATATGCCGGGAGTAAGAAGCAAAGGAAGGAGCTACCGCATATCGGATTGATATCCTCGCGTAAAAGTCTATTGAGAATTGGAATATGAATCACCGGCGCATTCTAATGACTTTTAGGTAAGCATGAGTTAGATTAGGTTAAAGTTACTACAGAAATTAATATACTGAAAACTAGGCTGCATGGGCTCACGCTCTTTGCCTTCTCTTTATGGGAGAACTTAAAAAAAACCATGTAACCTAAGAATCGAATATAAAAATATAAAAAAGTGTCAATGTCTGTACTTTTTTTTCTTTATGACAATGTTTTTTTAACCGTGACTTTGGCAGAATCAACGTCTAAGAACGATGGAAGCCAATACCACATAAAAAAAAAGTTTATAAAAATACGTTAAAGTATCCCAATTTGTGGCACTATTTTTGTTATTACTACCAAACGCTTCTACTTAAACAGTTTAAGGTGTAATTTAGTACTTCCAAGTGCAAAAAAACTGTTAAAACAGTAACCAAGTGTCCTGACTCATATATTTTAGCGTTTCTACATTTATGAAGCAACAAGAGGGTTTGAATAATGCTTTCTCAACACAACTAGACCTCAGTTACTTTAGCAAAGGTGCTCAGATGGCAGGTATGGTGATTAAAGAAATTTTTTTGCAAGTATAAAAAAGTATGCTGGACTGGGAGCGAGCGAAAAACATAGACTGAGCCAGCTGCATTTCCTCCCGGGCATGCTGTAAAAACCAGCTAAAGGATCCGAGGGTTTCTGTATATTGAAATTTAGGTGATGAGCTGACAACCTGTCAATACAGCAATATACCTACAAATCTATCTTTAAATAACCTTCAAAACCCTCTTAAAATAATAGTGAATAGTGATAACCGAACAACATAAATTCAACACTGATAGGACCTATCAGCATTTATATGCTGCCTGTCCTCAAAATAATAATAATAAAACTTTGTCAGACGTAGCGAACAACCTTTGTTTTGGTTGTTTGCGGTCTGCCCACCTTATTATTGTTTGTTAAGTGTTTTACTACTTTAGCTTTACTTTAAAACTATTTTTGCTATCCACACAACTCCCAATAACACTGGAACATTCCCTTTCGGTGTTTATCAGTGTTATTTTAATTTTAAGTGTAGTTGTTTTTGGAAATTAATGAATAAATAAATAGGTTTAAAGACATATGTATGTATGTAATTTGTTCACAGACACACGGCAGCAATGCAATGAATACATCAAATCTAACAATAAGTTTGAAGGCCCAAGTGTTCCGGAAGCTTTTTCCGAGAGAAACCACAAGCTGGGTTTCTCGTGTCTCCCTGCTTCGGCGTCACAAATGAAATATGTTGTCAAAGAGGAGAATGACTTTGAGTCTACACGTGACACTCCAGGTATACATTCATACATAAAGTCTTGCCTTTATCCCGTAAGGTGATTCTATGCTGGCCTTTGTGCTGGATGGGCTGTCACTGCAGCAAAGTACCTACAAATATATCTTAACCCTTAAAACTTTGTCAGACATGATGGAACAACTATTGTTTAGGTCGTTTACACTCTGCCTACACCATTAGGACCACCATATACATACAAACATACATACATATAATCACGCCTTTATCCCTAATGGGGTAGGCAGAGCGTAAACAACCTAAACAAAGGTTGTTCCGCCACGTCTGACAAAGTTTTGAGGGTTATTTATTATAGTAATACTGATAGGTAGTCAGCCTATCGCCTAAATTTCAATATACTGAAACCCTCGGATCCCTTACCTAGTTTTTTACAGCTTGCCCAGGAGGAAATGCAGCTAGCAAATTCTACGTTTTTCTCTCGCTCCCAGTCCAGCATGGAAGAAATAATATTATAATTACACCAATGCGATATTGTTCAAGTCAATTAAGTATTCAATAAAATTGAAATAAAATTGATAGTAGATTAAATCTAGGCAGTTACTAATTATTACATGATGGGTGTGAAACAGTCTCCCCTTTATTTGATATGTAACAAGATTGATGATCTAAATCATATAATGCTGGAGTGTTTCCGGAATGCAGATCTGAGGGCTAGATTTATAGGTTCAGAAAATGGTAATAATGGTCAGCTAAATTGTTGGTTGGCAGACCCGCTATCCAGCAGAGCGGTTGCGTTGTACCGTTTTCTAACTCTATCTGGTTAAATATATGTATTTTAATTATATGAAAGATACCATGAGGCTGGCATAGTCACCAGATGACTGAAGCCTAGTTAAAAATTATTAGGAAAAAAGAAAAAAAAAACTATAAGCTTTTTCTTCTGTTGATTGGATATCGAGTCTATCGGCCCGATGAACCCTGGTGTCAGAGATTTTGAACCGCCTATTATCACAACTATCAGGCCTCTGACATGGTTTGAGTAACGACCACTATCAAAGACAGCAACTGGGACCGACGGCTTAACGTGCCCTCCGAAGCACGAAATCTTTTTCTTTTCAGACAATCAGGTGATTCAGCCTGCAATGTTCTAACCAAACTGGGGAAAAATTCACAAAATAAATTCTCAAATATCAACTTTGTGTTTCCGCCCTGGAAATCGAACCCAGGACCTCCGGATCGGGAGTCCATGGCACTAGCCACTAGACCACGGAGGCAGTTAAACTATAAGCTAACATTTGTGTACAGTTGGCTGTGTGGTCACTCTACATAGAGAACTATTGTACTTTCAACAAGACTGATTAAATAGTAATTATAGGCTATAAATACCGGATGTACGACAGCGTTCCGCAAACTGATATGGGTTGCTCAGTCAACGACACTGAACAACTTTCACCAGGAAATTCTGTCAGGAAATTAAATAAAAAATTTGATTTTCCTTTGTATGGTCTGCCAACCAACAATTTAGCTGACCATTTTTACCATTTTCTGAACCCATAAATCTAGCCCTCAGATCTGCGTTCCGGAAACACTCCAGCATTCAGGAAATTAAATAAAAAAAATGATTTTCCTTTGTCGTGGAGAGACCGGAGAGAGTTTGCCCAGCAGTGGGACACTTATGGCTAGATAAGATAAGAAGATCAGATATTCCTTTGTATGGAAAATATTTTTTTTATTTTATTCTCTGAAAGAATTTCTTGGTGAAAGATGTTCAGTGTCGTTGACTGAGCAACCCATAACAGTTTGCGGAACGCTGGCCCTTACATGTGGTATAACCCCTAATGGGGTAAGCAGAGCGTAAACGACCTAAACAAAGATCTTTTTGCCACTTTTTTTTTTTTTTTTTTTTTTCTTTTTCAAATCAAAGTTTTGATTTTGGCATTTTGATAGTGCATATAACAAAATTTCTGTCTGTTCGTGGAAGTCATTTTGTATGGGAAAGTAAAATTTTGTTTTTCATCTCCTGAAAGAATAACCTAGTGAATGTTGTTCAGTTTCGTTGACTGAGCAACCCATCAAATCAGATTGCGGGACGTCCCTTGCACCTGGTATATGTTTTATGTATTTTTGTTTAGTAGAAATGTTCTACCGAAAAGTAATATCTTTTTAGTTTCTAGTATTGCTTTAATAAAGTAATTATCATCATCATCATCATCTCCCTAGCCTTATCCCGTATCTTACGGGGTCGGCTACCTAATCCAGGGGATTGAACGAGGGTACTGGTTTTTACACAGAGCGACTGCCATCTGACCTCCGCAACCCAGAAGGAAAACCAGACCCAATCCTAGATTAGGTCAGAGTTTTTCAAGCCGCCAATGCTTAGCACTGGCCTCTGATTTGGCTTAACGACCAATATCTACGGTATTAAACGATATTAACCAACGGCTTAACGTGCCTTCCGAAGCACGGAAAAAGCGCCGAATAAACGTACATATGAAATTCTTCCATGCTGGCCTGGGAGCGAGAAAAAAACATAGAATGTGCCAGCTGCATTTCCTCCCGGGCATGCTGTAAAAACCAGCTAAGGGATCTCAGGGTTTCAGTATATTGTAATTTAGGCGATGGGCTGACAACCTGTCACTACAGCAATATACGTACAAAACCATCTTGAATAACCCTCAAAACTTTGTCAGACGTGGCGGAACGACCTTTTTTAGGTTGTTTACGCTCTGCCTACTCCATTAGGGATAAAGGCGTGATTATATGTATGTATGTATGAAATTCGAAAACCGAAAAACACATTGGTACGTGGTGGGATTCGAACCACGATCTCCCGCTCAGGAGGCAGCGGCCCTATCCACTACACCATCGGGCTCATGTTAATAAAGTAGTTATAACGGGTATATATAAAAGTTGATGTGTGGTGTGAGGGAACCCATTTAAATGTCTGTGTTACAAAATTGGTCCCATGTATTTCTTCCATGCTGTACTGGGAGAGATAGAAAAACATAGAATGTTCCAGCTGCCCTTCCTCCCGGGCATACTGTTGAAGTCGGCAAAAGGGACTCGAGGGTTACAGAGTATTGTAATTTAGGCGATAGGCTGACAACCTGTCACTAATGTCACTATAGCAATGCATATTACAATCTTAAACTGCCCTCAATTTTGGTCAGACTCTGCCTACCCCGTAAGGGATAAAGGCGTGATTTATGTATGTATATATTGTTTTAAGGCTACTACTAAAGGTTGGTATAGTTATTTTGGCTCTCCCAGGCGGGCCCCCCACACCACACACACATCTCTGTCTATGTATTGTTGTTTCTAGTTTGGTTAAGACATTGCAGGCTGACCACCTGATTGTCCGAAAAGTAAGATGATCCATGCTGTCGGATGGGCATGTAAGTCGGTCCTGCCCTTGATTTCTCTCTGGTCGTGTCAGACAATCTATCCCATCAGAATAAGAAATTGAAGGAATAGAGAGTGCACCTGTGTGTAGCGCAAACACTTGGCCACTAAAAACTAGTCCTGCGCAGTTAGCCGATCTCTGGGAGATTGGCCGCTATCACCGAAAATCAGTGGGAGGACTATTATATTATTATTGCGTATGTATGTGTGATCTCCCATGCTGGACTGGGAGCGAGAGAAAAACTTAGAATGTGCCAGCTGCATATGCTCCCGGGCATGCTGTAAAAACCAGCTAAGGGATCCGAGAGTTTCAGTATTTTGCAATTTAGGCGATCGGCTGACAACCTGTCACTACAGCAATATACATCTTAAATAACTCTCAAAGCTTTGTCAGACGTGGCGGAACGACCTTTGTTTGGGTCGTTTACGCTCTGCCTACCCCATTACTGATAAAGGCGTGATGATATGTGTGTATGTGTGGGCTAAATTTAGCGTATTGTTATTTGTAGAGCTGGATCTGGGGCTGCACTCGGAGCTGGACATCAAGTTTGAACCTGAAGAGTTGGAGCAGGAGCAGGAGGAATACCGGTCTGATGATGATGCAGGACCTGCGGAGCAGCCGGAGACGGTGGACCGACCAGCTCTCGACCTCATCACCGCTGGAACAGACTCAACGAGCACAGGTGCCAGTAGCTCTAATACAAGGACAAATCATCTCCCTAGCCTTATCCCGTATCTCACGAGCTACCTAATACCTAATCTAGGGGATTGAACGAGGGTACTGGTTTTTACACAGAGCGACTGCCATCTGACCTCCACAACCCAGAAGGGAAACCAGACCCAATCCTAGTTTAGGTCAGAGTTTTCAAGCCGCCAATGCTTAGCACTGGCCTCTGATATGGCTTAACGACTAATATCTACGATATTAACTGGGACCAATGGCTTAACTTGCCTTCCGAAGCACGGAAAAAGCGCCGAATGAACGTACATATGAAATTCGAAAATCGAAAAACACATTGGTACGTGGTGGGATTCGAACCACGACCTACCGCTCAGGAAGCAGCGGCCCTATCCACTACACCATCGGGCTCTCTAATATATGGACAAAAAATCACTATACTTACTTAAACATAACTACCAATGCATAACTGACGTTAGCAACGAAAATACTAATGATATGAAGTAATAAATAATGATCTTCTAGACGAACAGACAAAAGATAGAATACATACATACATACATAACGTCACGCCTCTTTCTCGGAGGGGTAGGCATAGATCACATCCTTCCATTTGCTACAATCCTTGCAAACTTCTTTCGCTTCATCTACATTCATCAATCTTTTCATGCACGCTCGTCGGTTTAGGGTACTCCTGACCTGACCTTTCTCTAGAAAGTCACCGATTTGATCGCGGTACGTTCGTCGAGGTCTTCCCCTTCCAACATTCCCACTCACACTCGCCATGTATATCTGTTTGGTTAATCTCTTTTCATCCATCCTCTCAACATGACCAAACCACCTCAGCATTCCTTTTTCTATACCTGTCACTATATCCTCTTTCACACCACAACGTTCCCTTAGCACGCTATTTCTTATTCTGTCACTCAGTTTCACACCAATCATACTTCTTAATGCTCTCATTTCTACCGCATTTATTGTACTTTCATGTCTTTTCTGCCATACCCAACTTTCACTGCCATACATAAGTGTTGGGACTAACACTCCTCTATGCACAGCCAGACGAGCCTTTTTGGACACGCTCTGGGCCCGGGCTGTTCATAAAGGTGTGCAGAATACACCAGCCACATATACCTACATCACTACATAGTATAAAACAAAGTCGCTTTCTCTGTCCCTATATCCCTATGTATGCATAAATCTTTAAAACTACGCAACGGATTTTGATGCTGTTTCGTTTAATGGATAGAGTGATTCAAGAGGAAGGTTTATATGTATAATACATGCATAATATAGTAGAGAAACACTGATGACTTCCGTGCGAAGCTGGGGCGGGTCGCTAGTTCAGTTATAAGCTTATCATGTATTTCATGTGAATATATATAATATATATATATATATATATTCATATTCAACAAAACGTGAGAGAAATATCAAATCACACGTCGCGCATTCCGCACAAAGAAAATATATATATAGGTGATACATACATATAATAACGCCTTTATCCCTAATGGGGTAGGCAGAGCGTAAACAACCTAAACAAAGGTCGCCCCGCCACGTCTGACAATGTTGTGAGGGTTATTTTACGATAGATTTGTAGGTATATTGCTGTAGTGACAGGTTGTCAGCCGTTCGCCTAAATTACAATATACTGAATCCCTCGGATCCCTTGGCTGGTTTTTACAGCATGCCCGGGAGGATATGCAGCTGGCGCATTCTATGATTTTCTCTCGCTCCCAGGCCAGCATGGGAGTATAAGTAACAACGAAATTAATTCATCTTATTAGTATTTACAGCAGACAAAACACATATTATGCTAATATGATATGCGATAAGAAGTAAACACAACTAGGTCATTTAAATAATTATAGTAGAACACAGATAGAGATAGAGCTTCCATGCTGGACTGGGAGCGACAGAAGAACGTAGAATGTGCCAGCTGCATCTCCTCCCGGGCATGCTTTAAAAACCAGCTAAGGGATTCGAGGGTATATTGTAATTTAGGCAATGGGCTGAAAACCTGCCACTACAGCAATATCCAGTTCTATCTTAAACAACCCTCAAAACTTGTCAGACGTGGCGGAACGACCTTTGTTTGGGTTGTTCACGCTCTGCCTAACCCATTAGGGATACAGGCGTGATAGTATGTATATATGTAGAACATACACAGGTGAAAAACCCTGTTCTTGTAAGATAAGCGACAATTTTTTTTACAAAATAGTTATTTAAATAGACATACCAGTACACACACAGACGATAATTATTACTATTTATTACTTACTAATATACAAGGACCCCGAAAAATTTATATCGGGGGGAAAAAACGGCTATAAGAGAATAAAAAAATTAAAAAAACTATTTATTACTATGCTTGTAAGATAAGCGATAAAAAATTTGCATTCAAAAGTAATTTAAAAAGTCATATCAGAACACATACAGGTGAAAAACCCTATTCTTGTAATATTTGCGATAAAAAGTTTACAGGGAAAGGTAGTTTAACTAGCCATATCAAAAGTTTACACTATAATGTAATTTAAATAGACTTATCAGAACACACACAGCCGAAAAGCCCTCATCTCTCTAGCCTTTTCCCGTATCTCACGGGGTCGGCTTCCTAATCTAGGGGATTGAACGAGGGTACTGGTTTTTACACAGAGCGACTGCCATCTGACCTCCGCAACCCAGAAGGGAAAACCAGACCCAATCCTAGATTAGGTCAGAGTTTTCAAGCCGCTAATGCTTAGTACTGGCCTCTGACATGGCTTAACGACTAATATCTACGGTATTAAACGATATTAACCGGGACCAAAGGCTTAACGTGCCTTCCGAAGCACGGAAAAGGCACCGAATAAATGTACATATGAAATTCGAAAACCGAAAAACACATTGGTAGGTACGTGGTGGAATTCGAACCACGACCTCCCGCTCAGGAGGCAGCGGTCCTATCTACTACACCATCGGGCTCTTACACAGCCGAAAAGCCCTATGATTGTAATATATGCGATAAAAAAAACACTCAAAAAAGTAGTTTAAATACACATATCAGAACACGCTATTCGCGTAAGATATGGGACAATTTTTTTTATCGAAAAGGTTATTTACAAAAACATATCAGACTCCATACAGGTGGAGTACCGTAATCATGTGACATATGTGTTTAAATGTTTACATTTATATACATACAATCACGCCTTTATCCGTAATGGTGAAGGCAGAGCGTAAATGACCTAAACATAGGTCGTTTCGCCACGTCTGACAAAGGTTATTTAAGATGGATTTGTAGGTATATAGCTGAAGTGACGTGTAGTGGGTTGCCAGCCCATCCCCTTAATTGCTATACTGAAACCCTCGGATCCCTTAGCTGGTTTTTACAGCATGCCCGGGAGGAAATAATAATAATAATATATCTTTACTCCCAAAGATAAATAAACAAACTTAAGTAACATGGAATTCATAGATATTGTGGTACAAAATGCTGTTTGGTAATTATTTTGCAGGGAGTCAGGAACCCAAACTAGGATACCCTGTGCTATGGGCTCCTGGCAACCCCTCTCGGAAAAATAAAATAAAAAAATCAATGCATTAACATAATTGATTACAAATAAGAGCATCCATGATAGGAACCTAAAGTAATATGTGTAAAATTAATATATTTGGATTTGCATCAGTGTGCGTGTGTGTGTGTGTGTGGGTGTGTGTGTTTATGAGCGCGCGTGTGTGTGTGTGTGTTCTATTTAAGAAATTATATGTAAGTTTTCCGTTTCCTCGTAATTTTGACTTAAGAGCCAACTAGTGATTACATTACAGATTAGTTGTTTACATTTTTGCCTACACAATCTACAAATCGATAAGGATTTATTAATTTTATTAGCAAAACATGTTCGGACTGCAACTGGGTCACAGACCTCAAAGTGCCTTCTGTTGTTTTCTTTTTCTTTATTTTACTAACATCAATAGAACTATGTGTTTTTAAAATGGTTGAAAGGATGTAAAGTTTCCTTACTGTCAAAAAAATTGACTCTGCGTAAAGACGAGTATTTGGATAAAGACGCGGTTTTAGGAGTGATACCTTTAGAATAAGCCTCTGAACACGTTCAACTGTTAGCACAGTTGTTTTATCTGTTCCCCCCCCCAAACAGAGATGCCATAGGAGAGAACAGATTGGCATAGTGATTCATAAACAGTTTTAATAACTTCCCAATTCGTAATATGCCTGAGATTTTTGAAAATATGTATGAGCTTTCTTGTTTTTTCAGTTAAATTTATTATATGGTCTTTAAAAGATAAATATCTGTCAATGACAATGCCTAAATATTTAATGGAAACCGTCCGTAGAGTCAGGAACCCAAACTAGGATACCCTGTGCTATGGGCTCCTGGCAACCCCTCTCGGAAAAATAAAATAAAAAAATCAATGCATTAACATAATTAATTACAAATAAGAGCATCCATGATAGGAACCTAAAGTAATATGTGTAAAATTAATATATTTGGATTTGCATCAGTGTGCGTGTGTGTGTGTGTATGAGCGCGCGCGTGTGTGTGTGTGTTCTAGTTAAGAAATTATATTAACCTTTTCAGCGCCAAAGTCTGATATATCAGACATTTAAGTTTCGGGCCCTCGCCGCCAAAGTCGATTATATCAGACAAATAAATCTTATCAATCTAACTCTATTTTTTCTTATTGTAATATTACCTGACGACATATTCATAACATTTTCAGACAGTTTATACTTTGGTTAATCAAAAATAACAATTTCACAATGTATTATAATGTTATTTTAATTAGAAATAATTAAAAACAAAACCGTGTTTATTAGCTAAATCTGACTCTTTTTTTACGTCAACCCTCAGCGCCAATGTCTGATATATCAGACATTAATCAGACATTAGTGATGTTACATTACAATGTTACTACCAAAACCAGAAATCTGGAACTATAAGTGTTAACTATAAAGAAACATCTAAGAAAGTAAAAATTATACGTGTATTTGTTTTGGGCTTAAAACTTTTTAGTGTGACGTAATTTTACCACAGAAAATGCATTTATTTTCGAATGATGTTTTGCATCGCATCCAGTAAATAGCATGGTATGTCACAACACTATAGAGACACGATCATGCATCAGTCTTCTACGCCAACGTCTGATATATCAGACTCGGAAGTGACGTCAGAGGCGATAGATGTTTCTAGAACTATCCATTTAGTGCTGTACAATGACGGTAGGAGTTATCGATAAATTATGGAAGTACCTTGCAAAATCATATTATTTAGTGGGTTACCATCTTTGCGTTGCTGTGTTGATATAATCAAAATAACAAAATCAGTTAAAAACACTAACTTAATTCAGTTCCCTGCCTACCCCCTAAGCACAGGCACGTGATTATTTGTATCCTTAGCTTTTGCCTATGTAACACTTAGTTCAAATGGAAAAGTCTTATCAAAACCGATTAAACATCACTAACTAAATTCAGTTTTCTGTCTACTACCTACCCCCTAAGTACGGTGACGTGATTATATATAGCCTTTATCTTCTACAGGTTACCATCTATCACCATACCAAATTTCATAAAAATCCGTTTAGACGTTTAGATGTAAATGAAATCACTAACTAAATTCAGTTCCCTGCCTACTACCTACCCCCTATGTACGGTGTTTTGATTATATATAACCTATGTCTATCTCCAGGTTACTATCTATCATCATACCAAATTGTATCAAAATCCGTTCAGCCGATTAGGCCTGAAATAGCAACAAACAAACAAACAGACAGAAAGACAGAGTTACTTTCGCTTTTATAATATTAGTACGGAAGTATGGATTTTTACATACATACATATAATCACGCCTTTATCCCTAATGGGGTAGGCAGAGCGTATACGACCTAAACAAAGGTCGTCCCGCCACGTCTGACAAAGTTTTGAGGGTTATTTAAGATAGAATTGTAGGTATTAGTTGTAGTGACAGGTTGCCAGCCCATCGCCTAAATTGCAATGTACCGAAACCCTCAGATCCCTTAGCTGTTTTTTACAGCATGCCCGGGAGGAAATGCAGCTGGCACATTCTATGTTTTTCTCTCGCTCCCAGACCAGCATGGATTTTTACATACATACATAAAATCACGCCTTTATCCCTTACGAGGTAGGCAGAACGTAAAACGCCTCCTAAAAGGCGCTTTCGCCACGTCTGACATAAATTAAATGGATTTTTAAATCTATAATTAAATCAATAAGTTAAAAGAAACTCTTTCGTAAGGTATCGAAGTTTATGACCGGAAGTTGACACATCACTAACACTCGCCGAAAACTCATATTAAGCGTACGCCACTGTCTGATATATCAGACACGTAGTGATGCAATTAATATCACCATTACTTGTGCGATTTTTCACTGAATTAATACGCCACTGATATTTCAATACATTTTAGAATGTTTCGAGGAGTAAACCATAATAAAATAAATCCCATGAACTTGAAAATAACTATAGATATATTTTTAAAATGATTTATTTATTACAAATTAATAAAATCGATACTCAATATCGCCAACACTAGTAAATCAACCACGTTTATTGTCGTGGCGTGTGGTGAACGTTTTTGACGAAAACTCTTGGCGTGGAAAGGGTTAAGTAAGTTTTCCGTTTCCTCGTAATTTTGACTTAAGAGCCAACTAGTGACCCCTTGTTTACATTTTTGCCTACACAATCTACAAATCGATAAGGATTTATTAATTTTATTAGCAAAACATGTTCGGACTGCAACTGGGTCACAGACCTCAAAGTGCCTTCTGTTGTTTTCTTTTTCTTTATTTTACTAACATCAATAGAACTATGTGTTTTTAAAAAGGTTGAAAGGATGTAAAGTTTCCTTACTGTCAAAAAATTTGACTCTGCGTAAAGACGAGTATTTGGATAAAGACGCGGTTTTAGGAGTGATACCTTTAGAATGCTTTAGCATAAGCTTCTGAACTTGTTCAACTGTTAGCATAGTTGTTTTATCTGTTCCCCCCCAAACAAAGATGCCGTAGGAGAGAACAGATTGGCATAGTGATTCATAAACAGTTTTAATAACTTCCCAATTCGTAATATGCCTGAGATTTTTGAAAATATGTATGAGCTTTCTTGTTTTTTGAGTTAAATTTATGATATGGTCTTTAAAAGATAAATTTCTGTCAATGACAATGCCTAAATATTTAATGGAAACCGTCTTTTAAATTTTTAAACAATTACAGTTTATATTTGAAATACAGGAATGAGCATACAGGTTGAAATCGGCGCACGGGTCATCTTTATAGTTTAGTATGCTAAAGGTAATATTATATTTTGTTTTGGTTAGATTTAATGTGAGTTTATTTATTGCAAGCCAACGATTTACTATGTTGAAACCTTCCTGAGCATGTTTAAAGGTAGATTCCCGTGATCTTCCATAGAAAGTTAAGGTAGTGTCATCGGCATAAGAAATTATATGGCAATTTGGTATATTTAGTTCACAGAGTTCATTAATATAGCAAAGAAATAGCGTTGGGCCCAAAATACTTCGCTGCGGGACTCCAAATTTTATTACGCTTTCAGTGCTTACAAAATTACCGATTTTCAACTTTCGCGGTTGTTTTCACTATAACTATAAGACATTTTACGGGTTTCTTACCGCGATTTAAATTAATTTAAACTCATAAAATAATTTAAATCGCGGTAAGAAACCCGTAAAATGTCTTATAGTTAAAATCACCGATTTTGACAGATTGGGTACGGTTTTGTAAGTAGTCCCTAAAAAGTTTTAATTGTATGTTTCTTATGCCTATAGATTCCAGTTTGTCAATCAGCATGTCAAACGAAACGGTGTCAAACGCCTTCTGTAAGTCTAAAAAGATCGTAATGCACTTTTCAATGTTGTCAAGTTTATTAACAAGAAGATCAGTTAGATTATGAATAGCGTCTGAGGTAGATTTGTTTTTCCTAAACCCATACTGGTTTTTGGAGAGTATATTTCTATCCTCCAGATATTTAACTAATCTATTATTTATAAGCCTTTCTAGTAATTTAGAAAAGACCGGAAGTAATGATATCGGGCGATAATTTGAAATATTTTTCCTGTTTCCGCTTTTGAAAATGGGCACAACTATTGATTTTTTAAGGGCATTAGGAAAATCTCCTTCAGATAGGCATCTATTAAAAATGTAGGTAAGAGGGGGGACGATAAAATTCTTCAAATGTTTCACTACTTTTGCGTTAATGTTATCCCATCCACCACAATCCGATCTACAAGACCAACTATAAGATTTTCCAGTTCTTCTTCCGATGTCTCCAGAAGGACAAACGAGTCACAGGTTGTTGCTGTCTGTATTTTTGAATATGCAAGAGATTGTGAAACAATCGGGATCTTACTGGCTAGTTCAGAGCCTATATTCGCGAAGTAATTGTTTACTGTGTTTACAGAGTCTTGTGGAGTTTTATCGATGTTTAAGAGATCAGAGACTGAGTCTCTTGGTTTATTTAAATAAGTAACTGTTTTTACAGCGGTCCACATTTTTTTATTATTTTTACCAGCATCTTTTATCAGTTTACTCTCAAATTCTCTTTTGCACTTTCTCAAGATATTATTACAAAAAATTCTATATCTTTTGTAAGTTATTTTTAAAATATTATTTTTTGGGTTTCGTTTCAGATTGAAATGCATTCTATCTCTATTTCTTATGCACTTTAATAGTCCTGCTGTGATCCACGGTTTAATAAAAAATTTTGATCTTGGTATTTTAATACGAAGCGAGTTGTCTATTATCAGGTTTTGTATATGTTCCATGAATAAATTCATACATTTGTGTTAGGACCAAAATTGTCGTTAAACAACAGGCTAAAATCTATTGTGCTACATTGTTCATACAGATTATCAAAATTAATTTAACTTATAGTTTTGGATTTAACACTTATTTGATTTCGGTATTTTTGTAAGCAAAATAAAACTGCAATGTGATCTGTCGGTGCACATTTTAGGACAAACGTATGTGAAGAAGCCTTTGTATTTAGAAACAAGTGATCCAAACAGCTCCTGTCTCTTGTTTCTTCATAGTAGGCAGGAATTAAACCAATATAGGCAAGAGAATCTAAGTAACCGATTGATGAATCATCTAATATTCTTATGTTTATGTTTATGTCACCCATTAAAAATATGTTTTTAAAACTTGATAGTTTACTTAATTGGTTTTGCAAGGCGTGTAAAAAAGCATCCAACGAGTGAAAACAAGGCGGCCTATAAATTGCTATAACAGCGGTGTCGTTAGAAATTTTAATGAGTAGACAACTTGCCTCCAAAATCTCAGGCTCCTCTATAGAAAAGTTTATGTCATTGTTAATAAAAACAACCATACCATCGTTTTGATTATGATTCCTTGTAGTTGAGAAACCCGAGTATCCTGAAAGTTGTGGTAGGTTATTGACCCATGAGAGCCACTGTTAAAATTATGATGTCACAACCCAGATTTATCCTTGCTAATAATACATGAATTTTATCGAAATTTCTGTTTATGCTTCTAATGTTTTGATGAATAATTTTCAAAAAAGAATATGGGTTTGGAATAAATGTCTTGCATAATTCAGGATCACAAATATGAAGTTCCGTAATATTAAAGTTTTCCAAATGATTTATATTATTTAAATCAGAGAATTTAAAAATAAATAACGAAAGCTCAGCTATGATACGTGAGGGCGCGTCTTTCTTAGTAATACAGCGTACATCTTTAATTTCAAATCTTTTCAGGGACGAACCAACTACTCCCGCAGTGTCCAGTACTATCTTACAAAGGTCTTCGTCTGTTTTTTTTGCGGTAATAGGTAAATTTTTATTTCGATTTTTTTAATGTAGTTTATGCGTTCTAGGTAGTCCACTCTTTCCTCTAATTGGTAAATAACCTTGCGGTCTAATTTTCGTTGTTCTTCCAGAACGTCAACTTTTATTCTTATATCTTCATATTGCTGTGACATAAATGAGATGGAATCCTTAATCTCCCTGTTTTGTTGAACAACTTCCGCCATCAATTTTTGTAGCGCTCCCATAGTTGTCTCGGTTTTCAAGTTATGATTTTCACAAACATGTTGTGGTGTTTACTTTAAATAACCATATCAGGATATAACCAAATAGAATGTTAGTATGTTCTAGAAAATTTGGGGAATCATGTTCATTGCTTATGTTATGTAAATTTGTTATGTTATCTTTTCATTATGTAGCTGTTGGTTTTCTCTATATATAAAAATAGAATAATATATGCACAATGAAACATTATTAATTGTTTGAATTTAAGTTAATTTACCCAATATATAACATTGAGCCGGTCCCGTGATAAATGTGTTAACTTTCTTTATAGCTACAAAACTCCGGGATATTGATATTTTAATTCGTCACTTGCCTATTTTTCAAAAGAGAAGTCGTCAGAGCGACAATTATTTCCAATGCTTTTAGTGACTTGCATAGGAGAGTTTTAAAAATATAGTTTTTGGCGCAGGCTACCGTGTTATCAAGCTCCTATGACTTCATCTTAGCGAGTGGATTCTCGAGTCGAAAGACCCGATGATCCCTGGTGTCAAAGTTTTCAAACCGCCTAGTAGCACAGCTATTTAGGCCTCTGACACTGTCTAAGTAACGACCATTATCAAAGACAGCGACTGAAACCGACGGCTTAACGTGCACTCCGAAGCACGGAATCCCCTTTCTTTTTCGGACAATCAGTTGATTCAGCCTGCAATGTCCGAACCAAACTGGGGAAATCCACACAGTGATAAATTGACAAATAACAACATTGTGTCTCCCCCCCCCCCTGGGTATCGAACCCAGGGCCTCCGGATCGTAAGCCCGTACCTCTGACCACAAAACCACGGAGGCAGTTAAAATTTCTTAGTAAAAATCATGCAAGAACAGTGTATCCTTTTCTGTTTCATTTTTCCAAAAACATTCTTAACTGAATAACAAGAGGATATTTGACATAGACAAGGATGAGTTTTAATAGATGCTCGTATGAAACCACAAAGTATCAAACAGATGACATTGACAGCTCATCTTTTGAAAACCCGCCTATTGGCAATATAGAGAATCTATCACTTGTGTCATTCTTAAAAGACCTAATTCAAATAAATCCCAATCGAGGTAATATTATTAAAAAAATATTAACTCTATTTCTTCTCTCTTATTAATTCTAACAATTTTAGGGGATCCCCGATGCACGCCAGCGCCCTCATCAGTTAAAAATTATTACTCGCTGAAAACGCAATTAATCGAAAAACTGGTAGATGAGGTTGAAGTCTAGGTATTGAAGTTTATTTTAATTATTTTAAATTTATAGTTCTGTGTTATGGATAGCAAAAGTGCTAAAAGTGGCCGTTTTCAGCAAACCTTCTAACCGTAACTACAACGAACTATAAGTTTCAACTTTATGAGGTTCTAAATGGCTTTCATGTTTTAACCTCAATCTAATCTACCGGATTTTCGATTGATTTTGTTTTAAGTGAATTATGATTTAGTGAATGTAGCGAGAAAAAGTTTACTCAAAGTAATGATTTAAATATTCACATAAGAATACACACAACTGAAAAACCATATTCTTGTAGGATATGTGACAAAAAAATTCCAAACAATTCTTGTTTAAATACTCACATCAATATACTCTTGTTGCATTATTGAATAAAATTTAATTTACTACATTAATATTAAGAGTTTAATTCATCACAAATATAAATGTTTTCTTCTTATTATTGTTTGTTATATTTTCTCTCCTTTCAGATGTGCTTTCTTATTACACGGGCCTCAGCCAAGTGTATTTTTATATTATTATTAAATTATAACTAAAAAAATCTGATTGGTTAGTTTTAATTTTACTTATATAGGAATTGTTTAGTTTTACAGGCAAATTCACGTCCGTTATAGTGCATATACCTTTATTTTACTCTTTATACGAAAATAATTGAATGTTTCTTTACTAGGTACGTCACCATCGACCACGATTGAAACAAAAGAGGAAAGTAATTCAACTACAGAAACGCAAGTAATACTCGAACTCACCAGAACGAAGGAGACAAACGCAGGTGCCAGCTGCTCTAATTTAAGAGAAACTAATGAATCCAACACATGTACTTCAAGCATGTATACAACAGAGAATGACATTAATATTAAATCACATGTGAGAGCGCATTCCACTGCAAGAAAATATATATGTGATACCTGTTCTTATATTACTAACAAAAAAATAAAATTAATTCATCATTTTAGAAATCACAACAGAATAAAACCCTATCCTTGCACGATATGCGATAAACATTTTACACGATCATGTGATTTAAATACACATATCAGAACACACACAAGTGAAAAACGCTATTCTTGTACAATATGCGATAAGAAGTTTACAGGGCAAAGTAATTTAAATAGCCATACCAGAACACATACAGCTGAAAAGCCCTTTGCTTGTAATATGTGCGATAAAAAGTTTAATCAAAAATGTAATTTAAAAAGACATATCAGAACACATACAAGTGAAAAATCCCATACATGTAAAATATGTGATAGACAATTTACAAACATAGATAATTTAAATACACATATCAGAACAAACACAGGTGAAAAACGCTATTCTTGTACAATATGCGATAAGAAGTTTACACGGCCAAGTAATTTAAATAGCCATACCAGAACACATACAGCTGAAAAGCCCTTTGCTTGTAATATGTGCGATAAAAAGTTTAATCAAAAATGTAATTTAAAAAGACATATCAGAACACATTCAAATGAAAAATCCCATACTTGTAAAATATGCAATAAAAAGTTTAATAAAAAATCCCATTTTATCAGACATATCAGAACACATACAAGTGAAAAATCCCATACATGTAAAATATGTGATAGACAATTTACAAACATAGATAATTTGAATATACATATCAGAACACACACAGGTGAAAAACGCTATTCTTGTACAATATGCGATAAGAAGTTTACACAGCCAAGTAATTTAAATAGCCATACCAGAACACATACAGCTGAAAAGCCCTTTGCTTGTAATATGTGCGATAAAAAGTTTAATCAAAAATGTAATTTAAAAAGACATATCAGAACACATTCAAATGAAATATCCCATACTTGTAAAATATGCGATAAAGAATTTAAAAACAAAGAAAATTTAAATGAACATATCAGAATACATTCAGGTGTAAAACCCTTTTCTTGTAAGATATGCGATAAGAAGTTTACAGCGCGAGGTAATTTAAATAAACATATCAGAACACATACAGCTGAAAAGCTCTATGCTTGTAATATATGCGATAAAGAGTTTAATCATACATGTAGTTTAAATAGACATATCAGAACACATTCAAATGAAAAATCCCATGCTTGTAAAATATGCGATAGAGAATTTAGAAGCAAAGTAAGTTTAAATATACATATCAGAATACATTCAGGTGAAAAACCCTATTCTTGTAATATATGCGATAAGAAGTTTACATGGCAAGGTTATTTAAATAGCCATATCAGAACACATACAGCCGAAAAGCCCTATGCTTGTAAAATATGCGATAAAAAGTTTAAGCATAAATCTAATTTAAATAGACATATCAGA
The DNA here is from genome assembly GCA_949820665.1 of Scrobipalpa costella. NCBI lineage: Eukaryota > Metazoa > Arthropoda > Insecta > Lepidoptera > Gelechiidae > Scrobipalpa > Scrobipalpa costella. Next base: position 9,829,553 of record OX463321.1, on the reverse strand, counting down.
ACACATACAAATGAAAAATCCCATACTTGTAAAATATGCGATAGTGAATTTACAAGCAAAGTAAGTTTAAATATACATATCAGAATACATACAGGGGAAAAACCCTATTCTTGTAATATTTGTGATAAGAAGTTTACAGCGCGATGTTATTTAAATAGTCATAGCAGAATACATACAGCCGAAAAGCCCTATGCTTGTAATATATGCGATACAAAGTTTAAGCATAAATCTAATTTAAATTATCATATCAGAACACACACAGGTTAGGGTTAGGAACCCTATTCTTGTAAGATATGCGACAAAAAGTTTACTCAAAAATCGAATTTAAATAATTATATCAGAACACATACAGGTGGAAAACCCTGATTTTGTAATATATGCGATAAGAAGTTTACAAGGCAAAGTAGTTTATATAAACATATGAGAATACATACAGGCGATAAGTCCAATGCTTGTAAGATATGCGATAATTTTTTTGCATGCAACTATGATTTAAAAAATCATATCAGGATACATACAGGTGAAAAACCCTATTCTTGTAATATTTGCGATAAAAAGTTTACAGGGCAAGGTACTTCAAATAACCATATCAAAACACATACAGCCGAGAAGCCCTATGCTTGTTATATATGTAATAAAAAATACAGCCGAAAAAGTAGTCTAACTAGACATATCAGAACACACAAGTGAAAAACCATATATTTATACGATATGCGACAAAAAAAATAATCGAAATGGTTATTTACGAAAACATATCAGACTTCATTGAGGTGGTGTACCGTAATCATGTGGGATATGCGATAACATGTTTCTACTTGTACTTGTTGGTGGGACGGCTGCGATGCACGCAGACGGGTGATCAGCTCCTGATGTTGGAACCATTGCACCCAATTCCCAGTGGTGGAGCACTGGGTTCACTGGTGCTCCGTCAGCGTCACCTCCTCGAATCTACCGGTGGCCCTGCAGAAGTGCAGAATGTCTACTAAGGAAATGTTTTCAAAGTCCTTTGTCTCTAGTTTGTCAGTTCCTAAGTATTCGCATCTTGGCAGTGAGTAGCTAGGACATTCGGCTAAGAAGTGGAGACTACTTTCCTCCTGTCCGTACTCAGGGTAATTTGGGTTATCTGTTAGTCTCATAGTGTGTAGGTGTTTGTTCAGTCCGCAATGTCCTGTCAGTAACCCTACCAAGAGTCTGATATGTTTTTTACTGAGTTGTAGTAATCTACGCGTTTTTCTAAAATCTAGGCATTTTATGAAAAGCTTAGATTGTCGACAGGACTGTAACTTATTCCATCTACTGTTACTATCGTTTTTAATTTTTATACTAATAACGCCTTTTGTTGTTTGGCCTGGAATTGGTAGACATGGTTCAGGGCCCATAAAGGTCGCATCTGCCCCGGTCCTGGCCAATTTGTCTGCTATCTCGTTTCCTTCGTTGTCTTGGTGCCCTGGCACCCAGGCAATTGTGATACTAGTTTTGGTACATAATCTGTTTAAGAGTCATTTTGTATTCTTTGACTAATGCAGAGGTTGTACAGGTTTTGTTTTTGGTTGTCCTGTTGCTAGCATATATACATGTTCTGGGATTTGACTCACCACCGAGGTAGATGATTTGTCCTCCCAGACTGTTAATGCCAACCACTTTCCCATTATAGGAGTATGGTTCTTGCAGCAGGGCAACGATATCAGGGTACAATATCGATAGCAGTAGCCGCTGTCGAGTCTATCATACAGATGTTATCAGCGTCAAGCTTGGGTCTTTTAGGTAAGAATACGCTCGAAAAATAATTGGCAAAGACGTTTGTAGCCTCGGCGCCGGAGAAATTCACACCCTCAAAGGAAACAGATGTCTCAAAACCGCCCTTGGATCGAAGACTGGAAGTGTATTGCCAGAATTCCTTAGGATTACGTACAATGTTGTTTTCAATTTTACCTATATAAGCATCGTAAGCCGCAGAGACACGTATCTTAAGCTCAGCCTGCAGGTCAGAGAACATGGTGTAAATTTCTTGTGAGCCAGTTGACTTCCATTCGTGATGTAATTGTTTTTTTTTTTATTAATGTCTGAGATTAAATCACGGGTAAACCACGTAGGGTATCGCCGTCTCTTTTTTGTATGCCTAGTTTTTTTAGGTATAGCCAAATTAAATATATTATAAATTATATTGTAAAATGCTGCAGTCGCCGTCCTAACATCGCTGGCCAAGATAACATCATCCCAACAAGTCTCCCCCAGTAGCTCTGCAATCAGTGCGTAGTCAGCCTTACCAAAGTTCCAGTCATTCGCCCGACTAATATTGGTAGGTGGCAGCCGGTATTTTTTTCTGTGAACGGCAGGTTTTAAGTTAAAATATATGTCTAGTGGTGGTTGGTTCTTGTCACAGGGGACTATCCCCCCTGAGCATGCCTCGATCACCTCAGCATTACTGGCCTCCCGGATCAAAACTACGTCAAGCTTTCGTCCATACACATCATTCATCTCTTTCATACCGCAAAATGTCATGAAATAACCAAAATAATTATTAACATTTTTCGATGCGCTATTTAAATTAAGATCTCCAGTTATAATTATATCACAGTTTATGCAGTTTATAAAACTTTCAACTTTGGTAAACCAGTTTAGATATTCTGAGTCTTTGGCGCTAGGACTAATGTATACACTGCATAGACATATCTTGCGCCCGTAGTATGTAAAGTCTACCCACAGATCTTCTCCTAAGTCGGTTTCCAAGTTGTGGCAGCGATGTAGTTCGAATGGCGGACGCGCAGCTATCATTACGCCGCCCCCCTCCTTCAGGGGTCCTCGGTCGCGACGTACTACATACCAGTCTCCACAAGCCAATTCACTGTCTTCCACCGAGCTGTCGAGGTTAGTTTCAGTCACTGTAACTATATGACTGCTGAGAAGTATGAGATTCGTTTGCCATTGTTGTAGCTTAATCTTGAGACCGTTTACATTTTGAGAGAAAACGTTAAGTATCTGTGTTTGTTTACGTGATGTATTATGCTCCCCGTTGTGCACGGGAGGGGAGTAGAAACCAATCCGATATGCAAACGCCAGCCGGCCACACGGACGGCGAACTTATTTTATCATAAATACTCTCAGGTAGTGTTATAATAAAAGATGCGTGTCGAGTAGATTTAATATTCCTCTTCGTAACTAAGTAGCCGTCATGTTTATCAACTTTGTTGAGGAATTTATAAATGTTATCTACTGTAGTCTCAGGCTTCAGTTGCCAAATTTGGATATGCCGTTGTTTTTCAACTGTCTGAAGTCCGTCGTTTGAGGCTCCTGCATCGACTATCACCGAGCGACGCTGCCATTCAAATCAAAATCAAATCATTTATTTAACCATAATTACATTGTTTTGGTTTCGAGCGCTTTCATTGCACCAGCTGCCAATCTTGGTCAGGTGTTTCATCGCTGGGAGATATTTGTTAGCTCGACTTGTCGTGAGAGTGGGAGCTGTTATCATCAGACTTACTACTGCCACTGGCCGGAGGTGTTTTTTTTCGCTGAACCACAGGTTTTTGTTATATTGTTACCATCATCCCTCAACAGGTGATAAATGACATTAATACATTAAAACTTGACACTACTGCCATAGTAGAAAGAGGGGGGAAGTAGGTTAACTCCGGCTCAATCTGCGATATAATTGCCTACTATCTCAGGGTTGTCACTTTTAGCTAAATTTTAATTCAATCAATGTCTATAAATTGGCAAGGGTCGGGAAGTTGTGTTTTTTACTTGTATTATCTGGGTATTGGGTTTGTGTGTGTGTGTGTGACTAGAATATCATAAAAAAACATCGTAAAACGACAAAAAAACTAACACCTGCCTCTTAGACTATGATCAAATTTTTGTTCTGTTGTCTCATCTGATTCACAAATTAGTACATAGTCAATTTCTTAGTAATAGTCAATTACGATTTTATAACTGCTAGTAAGTAAAGTCCGTTCGCTTAGATACCGTCGCCTTTGTAAATGCCGCCTCGGCGCGTGCCGCATCAAGTCAAAGAAAGCGGCCGCGGTAACAAAGGAAAAATCGGCATAACTAATCGTAAACAAAGCAAAAGCGGCAAATTATTTAACAGATCAAAAGTACCTAGGTAGGTACCTACCTAATACATTCTAGTGGGAAAGTAGGCCTACCTACCTTCGTACCTACTTAGCTGTCTGATAGAAAAAACAAAAAAAGTAAGTGCTATGATAGAATGAAGTGATTTTCGAAAGACCTTTCCTGTTCAACCTTCGTACCTACTTAGCTGTCTGATAGAAAAAACAAAAAAAGTAAGTGCTATGATAGAATGAAGTGATTTTCGAAAGACCTTTCCTGTTCAATAGGTAACCTGAACAGAGATAATCCTGGAATAGATGTATTATTCAGACACCCAAAGGCACAGCAATAGTTTCTCTTGCGATTATCAGTCATCGCGGTGTCGAAAAGCCGTGACGCGCGCGTGAACCTCGTGCGGAGTGAGCCCCGACTGGCGCTTAGATAACCCCGCGAGATTTTGTGTATGTGTGCGTGCGGCGGTGCATAGAACTATGGCGCGCACATACTCGCCGCGCGCGGTGCGTTTGTATGAAGATAACCTACTTCCTTCTTTCTACTATGCTACTGCTGGCCCTGATGGCATACCTTCAGCCATTTTTAAATCATTCAAAAATAATTTTAGTGTACCCTTATGTCATATTATAAACCTGGCATTGAGGACGGGTGTGTATCTGGAAGAGTGGAAGCTTTCCCGGGTGACTCCTATTCCTAAATCTAATGACAGATCCATTGTCGAAGAGTATCGCCCCATTGCAGTACTGAATGTGCCGGAAAAGATATTCGAACGGGTCATTTACAATCAATTATATGGTCGGATTGATGCTCGTCTGTGTAACAAACAACATGGATTCAGGTCGGGCCGATCGGTAGACACTAACTTACTTACACTCGTTGACCACATCTCCAGCTCGATGGACGAGGAACTTCAGGTAGATGTGTTATATTTTGACTTCCGAAAGGCGTTTGATAGGGTTGACAATGATATACTGCTTACAAAATTGTCAGCGATAGGACTATCACAAAGTCTCCTACGACTTTTCGCCAATTACTTAAGTGACCGTCAGCAGTATGTCAAGTACGGATGCTATGAGTCTCATCCCTATCACACGCGTTCCGGGGTAAGTCAAGGGTCGATCCTTGGACCCCTCCTGTTCCTGATAATGATTGATGACTTGGTTAAGGTGGTCACGAATGCTCAGTGTCTTCTATATGCCGATGACCTTAAACTTGTAATGAAGATCAAGAATTCAGATGATTGTGTGCTTTTGCAGCGTGATATAGATGCCGTTAATGAATGAAGCAAACAAAACGGCATGCTATTCAACGCAAAAAAATGCTCAGTTATATAATGCGCACCCAGTTGACTATCCGTACAATCTAGGAGAAGACTTGATTACTCGAGTGAATTAAGGACCGGGGTGTAACCTTTGACAAAAAATTTACTTTTTCCGAGCATGTAGACAACCTTGGTAGTGTGTGTTTTAGACGTCTTGGGTTTGTCCTGCGCAATGCAGGTGCCTTTAAAAACCTAAATGTCATAAAACTGTTGTACACCTCGCTTGTAAGGAGTAAAATTGAAGCCAGCAGTTGCGTATGGAATCCGCACGCCAGCTCATTTACCTTGACCTTAGAAAAAATACAGAAGGCTTTTTTAAGGTATCTCTATAAACGTTTGTACTGTTATTATCCGTATATGTATACAACTTTATTCTTATTAGGGACGCTGGGGTTCAATTCTTTGAATGTGAGAAGAATTAATAATCAGTGTGTAGTCGCCCTTAAAGTATTACGCGGCCATATCAAAGCGCCTACCCTACACTCACAGCTGTGCAGCCTGTTTGTGCCAGACAACTACCTGCGCGCGGGCACTCGCCGCAGACATGCCTTGCTGGCCGTGCGGACTGCACGCACCGTGCATCGCGCTCAATCCCCGCTATGTCGTAAGCTCGCCGCGCTAAACGGCCTCCTTGAAGCAAAACCGGATTGTGATTTGTTTGCGGACGGATGGTCGAAGATAATGCGTGATTGTTTACATTTCTGTGAGATGACGTATGAATGTGTTAGTTCTATTCAAATGACAGATGATTAATAAATTTAATATTTTATTGGCAAGTTTATTAGGTCATAAATTCTCTTAATTTTATTATTATTATTTATTAATCTTATAATCTCTTGACATATCTTCAATTTCTGTAAATAATCTGTTTGTTTTTAATGAATTTTCAATTGTATTAAGTATTGACACAAATGTTTATTGTACTTGATATTTTTACCCTCGATGACTGTAATTGGTACGCCGTAGTTATTGAAATTAAATAAATAAATAAACGTCTATTCCCTAAGCATTTACATATTGACAAAAAATAAATAAATTATAAAATAATAAATTTAACTGGAGTATCTTTAAGGTATTTGTGTGTAGTTCTGGTGTGTGAAGGGGTGTCTTTGTGTTTTGTGTGTGTGTGTGTGTTTAGGGGTTGTGGGTGTGTCATATTGTGTCGGTGTCGTCGTCAGAAACAATGATGGCCATAGGACTCGACAACGCAGGATCTCCCTCTAGTGGGACCTCCATCTCGTCGTCGTCGTCTGTTACCGGATCACGCTCTGACTGTGCCTGCAGTGTATTTGTGCTCTGTGGAGTGGGTGCAGGCTCGAGGTCCTGAAGCGGCGAGGTAATACGGGTCACATCACAATAGATCTAGTCCAATATGATGCGCCTCCGGGGGCCCTCCACTTTTATCCGGGCTTGGGACCGGCACATCAGGCCCACGTGTGCCACTTGGTAAACCAAGGTAATACAAGGGAGCCCGCTGAGGCAGTGTTAACAATATAACATGTTTACACTCACATGTTTGTGGTATTTACTTTAAATAACTGTTGTATATTTGCATGTGTGTGTGTGTAGCCGCTGCGCCGGCTCATCCCTTGTTCTAATCAACTAGTATGCAGATAGCCATCTTGTGTGATTGACGTGCTCCCGCGACGCCCCCTATCAAATACACAACAATAACCATATCAGGACACAGACGGCGACGAACCCTGTGCTTGTAAGATATGCGACACGGAAATTATCAGTGTTTCTCTACTATATTATGCATGTATTATACATATAAATCTTCCTCTTGAATCACTCTATCCATTAAAAGAAACCGCATCAGAATCCGTTGCGTAGTTTTAAAGATTTATGCATACATAGGGATATAGGGACAGAGAAAGCGACTTTGTTTTATACTATGTAGTGATGAAGCAATGAAGCTCATACACTACACAATACACATACATTCCCACTTACACGCACACTTAGCCTACCTTGTTTTTTGTTCGTTTGTTTACTACCCTATTATGTAAATTTAAGTAACTACTCTATTATGTGAATTTAAGTTTACTACCCTATTATATAAATTTATGTAATTTAATATGATGAACTCTGTTATTGGCTATATAAGTTTTTAAGATTACTGTTTGTAACAGCGAAATAATTGCTGTTGGGTTCACAATAAAGAAAATTACATTACTTCTATTAGGTCATCACACCATAGGGTGAAAGCCTGGTGCTCTGGAACACAGGTTTATCCTAGTATGGACACCAGACTCTCACAAAAGAAACAACTATCGTACTAAATTACATTGATGTAACTAAGTTTGTAAGAACGTTTCCTTTGTGAGAGAAATAAATTATTTTATTATAATTATTATGTAGCTTTAAATTAAATGTGTAATTTTTTTTTGTACTTACATAAAACTTAGTTTTATTTATATTCGTAATGTACTCATCATATTATTTGCTACGAAAAGGCCTGCAAGGTGTTGGTTTTGACCCCGCGTATTACGAGTATGCCGCAAAGGACCTGTGGGCCCGTGATAATGAAAGCACAACAAATTATAATAAATACATATCCGCCCGCGCCAATGATGTTGCGTCCTGACAATGGTGGTGATTCTGCTGTAGAATCATCATAACTTACGTATTTTAGATTAGTCCTGTTAATTTCTGAAATATGAATAAAATAGAGACAGAAATACGACAGCTTATTTTAGGCGTTAAACGTCATTTTGACAGAAGTATAATAATTTTATTGTTTTTGTATTGTAATTCTGTCTCTATTTTAGAAACTGACAGGACCATACTAAGGTTATTTGTGCATGGCAGGAGGCTACCGAATCGGAAGCAATTTCCGCCAAGTATGAGAGGCCTATTTGTTGTTGTTCTTGTTGTGGTGCTCAGGGTACCCCACTGGTACAAAGGGCCTTCACGAGCTTTCTCCAGAGGCCTGTTCAGCGAGTGGCAAATCACTGTTTGTCGAGTCAAGATTATCAACTTTGAAACATTTGATAAACTTTGAACTTTGTAGAGAGAGCATGTATATATGTATATACATGCGTCGCGTCTTTGCGCGTCTCTCGTGTTTCGGTCGGCTATGCCGCAAGGCGGGTAGGACCATGGGTGGTTGGTGGGTTTTACCGAAATAATCACTATTTCGATAAATGTTCGAAAATATGCAACACTGCTTAAAATGTTGCTTTTATACATTTGCATATGCGAACATTCAAATCCATATATATAATCCGATGTCTACAGTTATAAGATTTGCAAGTCAACGTTTCAAGATCAAAGTAATTTAAATAGGCATGTCAAGTAACATACAGATAAAAAACCTAATGTAAGATATGCGACAAAAAGTTTATGCAAAAAAAGTTATTAAAATAGACAATATTTTTATTCTAACAATGTGAGGGGATCCCCGGTGCACGTCAGCACCCTGTAAGTTAAAAAACAATTTCTAACTGAAAACGCAATTAATCGAAAGACCGGTAGATCAGATTAAACTATAGGTACTGAAGTTAATTTTAAGCATTATACATTAATTATTCAGTGTTCACTGCAGTCATAGATGGCAAAAGTGCTAAAAGTGGCCGTTATTCGCAATTTTTCTGACTATACAACAAACTTTATGAGGTTCTAAATGACCTTCATTGCTTTAACCTCGATCTGATCTACCGGAATTTCGATTGATTGTGTTTTAAGTGAATTATGTTTGCAAGGATCGTAGCATAGGATGTGATCTCTGCCTCTCTCTGTTACAGTGTATTGTAATTTAGGCAATGGGCTGACAACCTGTCACTAAAGCAATACATATTACAATCTAAAATTGTCCTCAATTTTTGTCAGACGTGGCGAAAACGCCTTTTACGAGGCGTTAAACGCTCGTATGTATGTTTAAATAGACATATCAGAACACATACAGGCGAAAACCCCTATTCTTGTGAGATATGCGACAGAAAGTTTACTCAAATTAATGATTAACGCAATTTTTCTGTCAGTCACGTCGTTAGCGCGCGCTATTTTTAACAATATTTCTAGGGCACTAAGGGCGATGGTTGCATACCTCATATTTTGTTATTTATTTAATATATTGTCTTAATAGGAATTTATTTTATATACAATATATCAATAGATTAAGCTACAGACCACACACTAATACGCGACAGTTGAAATTAACAATAATACATTCGTAAATCCGAGGCCCACTTACAACTAAACACAGCATTATTGCCAGAGCGAATTAATACAAAAGAACAACTATCACACAAAATTGTAGCATTATTGAATAAAATTTAATTCATCACAAATATATATTTTTTCTTTTTATTATTCTTTGTTTTATTTTATTTCCTATCAGAGGTGCTTTGTTATCACACGAGGCTCAGACAAGTGTATTTTTATATTAGTTATAACAAAAAAATCAGATTGATTAGTTTAAATTTTACCTATATAGGAATTGTTTAGTTTTACAGGCAAATTCACGTCCGTTATAGTGCATATACCTTTATTTTACTTTTTATACGAAAATAATTGAATGTTTCTTTACCAGGTACGTCACCGTCGACCACGATTGAAACAAAAGAGGAAAGTAATTCAACTACAGAAACGCAAGTAATACTCGAACTCACCAGAACGAAGGAGACAAACGCAGGTGCCAGCTGCTCTAATTTAAGAGAAACTAATGAATCCAACACATGTACTTCAAGCATGTATACAACAGAGAATGACATTAATATTAAATCACATGTGAGAGCGCATTCCACTGCAAGAAAATATATATGTGATACCTGTTCTTATATTACTAACAAAAAAATAAAATTAATTCAACATTTTAGAAATCACAACAGAATAAAACCCTATCCTTGCACGATATGCGATAAACATTTTACACGATCATGTGATTTAAATACACATATCAGAACACATACAAGTGAAAAACTCTATTCTTGTAAGATATGCGATAAGAAGTTTACAGGGCAAAGTAATTTAAATAGCCATACCAGAACACATACAGCTGAAAAGTCCTTTCCTTGTAATATGTGCGATAAAAAGTTTAATCAAAAATGTAATTTAAAAAGACATATCAGAACACATTCAAATGAAAAATCCCATACTTGTAAAATATGCGATAGAGAATTTAAAAACAAAGATAATTTAAATACACATATCAGAATACATTCAGGTGAAAAACCCTATTCTTGTAAGATATGCGATAAGAAGTTTACAACGCGAGGTAATTTAAATATCCATATCAGAACACATACAGCTGAAAAGCCCTTTGCTTGTGATATGTGCGATAAAAAGTTTAATCAAAAATGTAATTTAAAAAGTCATATCAGAACACATTCAAATGAAAAATCCCGTACTTGTAAAATATGCGATAAAGAATTTAAAAACAAAAATAATTTAAATACACATATCAGAATACATTCAGGTGAAAAACCCTATTCTTGTAAGATATGCGATAAGAAGTTTACAACGCGAGGTAATTTAAATATCCATATCAGAACACATACAGCTGAAAAGCTCTATGCTTGTAAAATATGCGATAAACAGTTTAAGCATAAATGTAATTTAAATAATCATATCAGAACACACACAGGTGACAAACCCTATTCTTGTAAGCAATGCGACAAAAAGTTTACTCAAAAATCTAATTTAAATAATCATATCAGGACACATACAGTTGGAAAACCCTGTTTTTGTAATATATGCGATAAGAAGTTTACAAGGCAAAGTAGTTTATATAAACATATGAGAATACATACAGGCGATAAGTCCAATGCTTGTAAGATATGCGATAAAATTTTTGCATGCAACTATGATTTAAAAAATCATATCAGGATACATACAGGTGAAAAACCCTATTCTTGTAATATTTGCGATAAAAAGTTTACAGGGCAAGGTACTTTAAATAACCATATCAAAACACATACAGCCGAGAAGCCCTATGCTTGTTATATATGTGTACGATCACATCGCACATTTACTCTACTCAGCATTTCCTTCAATTGTATGTTTTTAGTTTATACTGCAATTTTACCAGTTCACGTTCGCCCCTCATTGTGTGCGCACACTAATTACATACAATAACAAGATTGTATCGAACTATTTTAAAATAAAGTTCTTTTATCAAGTTAAATCAAGACTTTTCCTGTGACACATCATCAAACAAGCAATTTAATGTATTGAGCTAACAAGTGCCCATACATTAGTGGTCCTTCGATACCGTCAAAGTTTTTTTTTGTGTTTTTTCCGTGCGGTTGCGAATCGGCTCTCTGGCCTCCCACCAGCGGGAATCCCCAGTTGGGTTGAGAAGGCGCATAAGACCAATCGGAGGGATACGAGGACACTTTGAGCGAACCAGCGACAAGGCTTCTACAGTCAGCATCAAGTATCAAGAGCTTTTTCCTTATCAAGAAGGATATTTTCACCTTAGCAAGAAGGTTACTTTCTCCTTATCAAGAAGGACATCTTTACCTTAACAAGAAGGCAAATTTGTGATATCAAGATCACCAGGCTAACAATCAGCAAGTTTATGAGCGAGTAGGTACCTACATATCAAGAATAAGCAAGAATTTGGGCGGAGCGGACGGAACTCAAATCAACAAGCACACAGGAAAATAGCAAGTATTACAAGTTACGAGCACAAGATATAAGCAAGTATATCTGTTCAAAATGGAAGATCTACTCAACAAACAAAGTAATATCGTAGAATCTTTGAACCAACTATGGTCGAACTACAAGAAAGACGGGAAATCACGCAAAACATCCGAATATATCCAGAGCAAGCTGGAATCTGTAGAGCTGTATTGGCAACAATTTAATGCTAATCATGTTAAATTGATGACATTTGAAGACAAGACATGCGAGTATTTTGTTCAAGATCACTGCCAAAAAACCAAGCAGTTTTGTGAAAATGTCAGAAAGGCTCTACGAGAATATATTCAGTCGCCGCCGGGAGGTTCTGCCGACGGGGAAAAACCAGATGAGACTGACGCTGTACTGACTGACATGTACCGTAAGCAAACAAGTAACTTTAGAGCATTTTCCCGCACACTTTCCAACATCAACATAGAGAACGTCAAAGAAAAGTGGGAGTTCGAGGATATTTTGAAAACTATCGAAGCTCGTTGGTCAATTATTGATAAACTGCATTGGGAAATAGACAGTCAGCTAGACGGAGATAAAAGTGAGACTTATGAAGACTTTTTCAACCAGCATGAAGCTAATTATTTTCGTATCAAGAAGGAAATAAACAGCAAGTTATGGTCAGTTTTTCATAGGGAGAAATCAACCCCAAAACTCGACATTCCTGAATTTAATGGAAATTACCAGCAATGGGTGTCGTTTAAAGACTTATTCACGGAAGCCATTCACGACAATCCATGCCTATCCAACGCGCAAAAAATGCAATTCCTTAAAAGCAAGATTAAGGGAGAACCAGAACGCCTTATACAGCACCTTCAGATCAGCACTGAAAATTATGTAACCTGCTGGGAAATCCTCAATCATCGCTATAACAACAAGAAGCTGATTTTTACGACCCACATGAACACCTTAATGGGGCTTCCTGTACTACAACAAGCAACTACAAACCACATCAAGAGAATCCATGACGTAACTCAAGAATGTTTGAATGGAATAAAAAATCTGGGCATAGATATTCAAACCTGGGACCCTATATTAATCCACGTGTTATCTCAGAAACTGGACGCCGAGACCCATAACGACTATTTGGAATCATTAAAACAACCAAGAGAGATCCCCTCACTCAAAGAATTTCTAGACTTTTTGGAAAGCAAGTTCACGGCACTCGAAGCATCAAGGCGTAAGCAAGATAACACGCTACAAAAAGTTAGCATCAATCTACCCAGTACTTCAAACAACTACGGCCGGTCTGCTCATCCACCAAGGCCATATTTTGGAACTAGAAACGTTTTCACAAGCAACAAGGCTACTACATCGAACAATCAGTTCCAAAAACATAGAAAAATATGTCCAGTCTGTCAAGAAGATCATGGAATATATTTTTGCAAAACATTCCTAGAAATGACACCATTAGTAAAACGCAATACAATCGAGAAACTTCAATTTTGCTCAAACTGTTTAGTCAATCACAACGGAAAACGTTGTAATTCAAGTCAACGATGTCGGCAATGCCAAGGGTGTCATAATACATTATTACACGACGCCTTTTTGAAGCAAATGTACATGCGCTCAACATATCCGCCAAAGGAGCAAACTCAGCGATCAAGCGCTTTCCACGTGGGGCAACAAAGCAACACGCCAGAAATACTGATAGCAACCGCCAAAATCCAGATTCAAGGAGGCGATGGGGAATACAGGACCATGCGGGCACTCATTGACCCCTGCTCTCAAGTATCCCTGATGTCGCAAAATACAGCTCAGCAATTACAGCTCGACTTCCCCTGAAATCGCAATTCCCCAGCTACTACAAATAGAAAAGAAATTTATCAAAAACAAAACAATGGAACAACTATACAAAGCGTTTATGGATGAGTACCTAAAGCTCGGACATATGATACCGGCAACCGGCAGCAAGGCGCTGGAATATTTTTCACCTCACCATTGCGTAATCCGTGAGGACGTAGTAACAACAATACTACGTGTAGTCTTCAATTCATCGCAACTTTCATCAAATGGAAATAGTCTGAATGATTTCATGCATAAGGGCCCCAACCTACAGAACGACCTTCTACTACTTATTCTGAAATGGAGACAGTATAGAGTGGCCTTTATAGCTGACGTGGAGAAGATGTTTAGACAAATTTGGGTAAACAGCTGTGATCAACATTACCAAAAAATTGTATGGAGGGACACGCCAGATCAGCTGATAAGGGAGCATCAGCTTACAACAGTCACATACGGAACCAAGGGTGCACCTTTTCTGAGTATGATGACGCTGCGAAAATTGGCTCAAGATGAAAAACAAAACTACCCTGAAGCTGCGAAAGTTGTAGAAGAGGCATTTTATATGGACGATCTTCTTCATGGGTCAGATGATCTCGAGACAGCACGTAAACTCCAACAAGATCTTATAAAACTCATGAAATCGGGAGGTTTTAACTTACGAAAGTGGATGTCAAATTACACTGATTTATTGGCTGACGAAAACAAGATCGTACAACAAGCAGAAAGTCAATACAACTTTAAACAACCTGAATCAACCAAAACACTAGGACTCCACTGGGACCCTAAGCAAGACAACTTCTTTTTCAAATGCAAGATCGACGCAACAGCAACCATAGACACGAAGAGAAAGTTACTTTCTGAAATCTCAAAACTATTCGACCCGCAGGGATGGCTCACACCAATTTCTACCAAGTTGAAGTTGCTGTTTCAAAGTCTGTGGAGATCAAATCTGCAGTGGGATGACAAGCTTCCAACTGACGTCGAAAAGGAATGGTCAAAGGTCAAACAAGAGATCGACTTCATCAATCAATTTACATTGCCACGATGGATTGATACGGACGCCGTCAGCGATATCGAATTGCACGGCTACTGCGATGCGTCCAAGAAAGCATACGCATGCGTCATTTATTGCAAAGTAGAGCAACAAGGCCTGATAAAGATACATTTACTAGTTGGAAAATCAAAACTAGTACCACACAACAAGGAAATTACTTTGCCCAAATTAGAACTTTGTGGAGCATACTTACTTGCAAAGTTGATGAAAAAGGTGAAACAAGGCCTGAACAACCATAACATACAAACATTTGGTTGGACCGACTCAACTGCTGTACTAGGGTGGCTACAAGGCAATCCTGAAAATTGGAAAGTGTTCGTATCGAACAGAGTACGTACCATCACTGAAGTAATGCCCTCCTCATGCTGGCGTTACGTGAAGTCCGGAGATAACCCCGCTGACTGCGCGAGTAGGGGACTAACACCATCTCAGCTCGCAAAACATCACTTATGGTGGAATGGACCTGAAAAGCTAACAGAAATCAAGACTGAACAAGAGAAACCTGTTCAATACGAAACAACAGAAGAAATGAAAACGGCAAAATTTGTAAATGTGACAACAGCAGATGTCCTGAAAACAAACGACAACATCATAGACACCTTACTCAGTCGATACAGTAATTTTTCTAAGGTAGTACGCGTACTAGCATGGGTACGACGTTTTATTACAAGTAAACAAGACAGACGACAGGAGTCATATATCACGTTGCCCGAGCTACGAAAATCGAAAGCTATGATGGTAAAACACGTGCAACAATCGACTTACATCAGCGAAATAAATTGTCTTCTGAAAAACGAAAAAGTTCCTATAAGAAGCAAGATCCTGAACCTAAACCCTTACCTGGATCCACATGGGATTCTGCGAGTCGGCGGAAGGCTACAGCATGCACATATCGATCCTGAAAAGAAAAACCCAATAATTTTGCCACGTGATCACCGCCTGTCAGAACATATTATAAATCACGCACACATACTTACCTACCACGGCGGAGCTCGGCTTACATCGGCATTCATACGTCGCAAATATTGGATAGTCGGCGGAAATAACTTTACGAAGAAAGTACTGCGTCGCTGCGTGATCTGCAAACGTCACAATCCTGACAAGAACTATCAAATTCTGGGCGATTATCCGAAAATGAGAGTGAATCAGTCTCGCCCCTTCCAACACTGTGGGTTAGATATGACTGGACATTTCTACATCAAGGCCAACAAGGGCAGAGGGATGAAAACCACCAAGGGTTATGTAGCAGTTTTCGTCTGCATGGTGACGAAATCTGTCCATCTCGAGTTAGTGTCGGATCTGTCAACTTCAGCAGTACTGGCAGCAATCCGAAGGATGGCAGCAAGGCGAGGGACGCCGACCGACATATACAGCGACAATGGAAGAAATTTCGTTGGAGCAAGCAATGTACTACAAACTGCATATCAAGAACTGCAACAAATTATGAATGACACGTTTTTGGCTGAAATTGCGGAAATGGAGATACTGTGGCATTTTAACGCCCCATCCTGGCCGTCTGCAGGAGGCCTATGAGAGGCCGCTGTTAAGAGCTTCAAATTTCACTTTAAGAGAGTGATCGGAGAACAGAGGCTTACTTATGAAGAATTTTCGACACTGTTGCACCAAATTGAAGCATGCCTCAATTCACGACCTCTGTGTGTACTCACCGAGGATCCTGAAGACCTAGACTACTTGACGCCATCGCACTTTTTGACCGGCGGCAGTACATTGACGCTTGTTGAAACAGAACACGACCTGCGTACTCGTTGGCAAATGACACAGAAAATACTGCAAGACATGTGGAAAAGATGGCGCTCTGAGTATCTGACACAATTAAATGCAAGAAGTAAATGGAAACAACCCCAGAAAAATATTGAAGTGAACGATGTCGTCCTTATCCATGATGACAACTTACCACCCGGCAAGTGGGCCATGGGCAGAGTCATACAACTACATCCAGGACAAGATGGATATGTACGCGTGGTAACTTTGAAGACCAAGAACGGAATTATGAAGCGACCTGTAATAAAATTATCTTTGTTGTTGGAAAATCAAGATGAAACAACCAAGCCAGCACAAGTAACAAACGTGGTTGAGTCAACAGGGACTTCACCAAATGTGGATGAGTCAGCAGGGACTCCACCAAACCCACGAAAATATACAGGCCGCTCAAATAGATTCAATTTCACAACAATGGCAACAGCACTGATGCTATTTTTTACACTGATAACAAGTTCAGAGTGTAAAGTTAGCATAAACCAATTCAAAGAAAATCAAAGCCTGTATTTTGATAAAATCACGAATATGATGCTAATCAGGGATGAATGGAAACTCGTCGCTTATTACAACATGGAACCATACTGGCAAGCTTCAAGGACATTTGATAAATACATACAATCTCTAAGGACAACTTGTGATTTTATAAAACAACATGTACACTGCGACGCTATAACTATACAGCTACAGCAAGCTTATTCAGAACTGGAGTACTACGATCACATGTTGCTAAGTCAGCACTCAAGGACGCGCCCCGGTAGACAGCGCCGGCGCCGAGGTCTCATCGACGGTATCGGCTATATAGCGAATAGCCTATTCGGTGTTTTGAATGAGCGTTTCGCCGAACAATACCAGAAAGACATAGAGCTGGTCCGACAAAATGAGATACACATCGTTTCATTATGGAAAAATCAAACATCTATCATCGAGGCTGAAAACAACCTTTTGAAGAGAACAGAAACAGCAATGAACAAGCAATTCAAGATGGTGAATAGACACATGATTGACTTAGAATCTGCATTACAAACATTGAAAATAAATATTGAATCAGTCAGCATTATAAATGACTTCAACACGGGAGCCATTATAGCAAGTAATATGATGCAGAGTTTAAAAGCCATACAAAACATGCTTTTGGACACAATCACCGATATCTACCACGGCCGCTTCAACCTACATCTACTTACACCAGAACAACTCTCCAATGAACTAAGCATCATAGCCAGCAAGTTACCAAAGGACATGTCTTTACCTATCGATAACATCCACACTGAACTTCGCAAGATTTATCAGATGTTACAAGTCAAAACAAGGATGTTAGAAAGGACCTTAATTTTTGAGATAAGGATCCCGCTTATCAGCCGAGACACTTACGAAATCATGAAGTTAAGCGAAATTCCAAAACAAGTTGGAAAAGAAATGGTCAGCATTGTTCCCGTATCAGATTACATCTCCATAAATATGAACAAAGATGCATACATGATGATGTCTATATTAGACGTGAAAGCATGCCTACAAACTAGAGATCTTTATCTATGTCACATACAGAAACCTATTTTTCAATTGAAGAACGACAGAAGTTTTTGCGAAATAGAGGAATCAAATTGCAAAATTACAACTAAACAATGTAAAAACTTATGGCAAGAAACTAATACAATAAATACGTATGTATACTTCTGTTGTGAGCCGTGTCAAGTACGTGAGCTCTGTGAAGATCAAGTTACGGCTCACCAGCTGATGCACTCTGGGCTCATATCCATAAGCGAAGGTTGCCTTATCAAAACAAACAACTTCACTATACATTCACATAAACTACGTCAGAGTGAAATCAACGTGAAACCTGAGCTATATGCACCAGTCATTGCTCCAATCAATTACGTCATTAACCTAACCATACCGAGTCTTAATTCAGGGAATGAGTCAACCGACATACATCAAGATGTTTTACAAGTAGCGGATGATATCAAAAGGCTAAAGAATATCGAAATGGTTTCAGACAAGATATCCTATCATGATATTCATCATTACGCCATGATCTACGTGATAATAGCGATAGTTGGTTTTACGGCGTTTGTACTGGCGGTGCGAAGACTACGTTGTACGCATTGCTCATGGCGCGTACCCGCAGCACCTGCCACTGCGGCAGCAGGCATGGAGATGACGCCAGCGCCCCGCGCCGCGCCCGCCCTGCCGCGCCGCTGCGCTTCGGATCAAGCGCGCGCGCCTCGTCAGCATTCACCGTCGCCGCAACATCAAGCACGCGATGATGAATTGTTTGAATTTTAATAAGTTTAGATATAAGTGAAATATTCTTAAAGTTTATTTTAATTTCCATTTTATTTACTTTTAATTTGTAAATGGTTCAGTATTTGTGTGATGGTACATACGGTTTAAAATGATTTTCCTGTACTCCTCATCTCGTGCCCCGGAATATGTACGATCACATCGCACATTTACTCTACTCAGCATTTCCTTCAATTGTATGTTTTTAGTTTATACTGCAATTTTACCAGTTCACGTTCGCCCCTCATTGTGTGCGCACACTAATTACATACAATAACAAGATTGTATCGAACTATTTTAAAATAAAGTTCTTTTATCAAGTTAAATCAAGACTTTTCCTGTGACACATCATCAAACAAGCAATTTAATGTATTGAGCTAACAAGTGCCCATACAATATGTAATAAAAAATACAGCCGAAAAAGTAGTCTAAGTAGACATATCAGAACACACAAGTGAAAAACCATATATTTATACGATATGCGACAAAAAAATTAATCGGAAAGGTTATTTACGAAAACATATCAGACTTCATTGAGGTGGTGTACCGTAATCATGTGGGATATGCGATAACATGTTTCTACTTGTACTTGTTGGTGGGACGGCTGCGATGCACGCAGACGGGTGATCAGCTCCTGATGTTGGAACCATTTCACCCAATTCCCAGTGGTGGAGCACTGGGTTCACTGGTGCTCCGTCAGCGTCACCTCCTCGAATCCACCGGTGGCCCTGCAGAAGTGCAGAATGTCTACTAAGGAAATGTTTTCAAAGTCCTTTGTCTCTAGTTTGTCAGTTCCTAAGTATTCGCATCTTGGCAGTGAGTAGCTAGGACATTCGGCTAAGAAGTGGAGACTACTTTCCTCCTGTCCGCACTCAGGGTAATTTGGGTTATCTGTTAGTCTCATAGTGTGTAGGTGTTTGTTCAGTCCGCAATGTCCTGTCAGTAACCCTACCAAGAGTCTGATATGTTTTTTACTGAGTTGTAGTAATCTACGCGTTTTTCTAAAATCTAGGCATTTTATGAAAAGCTTAGATTGTCGACAGGACTGTAACTTATTCCATCTACTGTTACTATCGTTTTTAATTTTTATATTAATAACGCCTTTTGTTGTTTGGCCTGGAATTGGTAGACATGGTTCAGGGCCCATAAAGGTCGCATCTGCCCCGGTCCGGGCCAATTTGTCTGCTATCTCATTTTCTCCGTTGTCTTGGTGCCCTGGCACCCAGGCAATTGTGATACTAGTTTTGGTACATAATCTGTTTAGAGTAATTTTGCATTCTTTGACTAATGCAGAGGTTGTACAGGTTTTGTTTAACGCTTTTAATGCTGCCTGACTGTCACTATAGATTATGACTTCTGGTGTCAGTTCAATATTTTCTAACTCGCCGGCGCACTCCAGGATGGCCTGCACCTCAGCCTGGAAAACGCTGGCGAATTTTCCTAAAGGTATTGTTCTATACAGACGTGGCGAGTTTTCTATGTAAATGCCCGCCCCCGATAGTTTGGTGTTTTCTTTCCTAGATCCGTCAGTGTAACAAATCGTTATCGGGTTGTCTGTGTGGATTTTCCATTCATCTCTTGAAACTATGTGTATTCTGTACTTCTTATCAAAAATCTCTTGTTTCTGTATCAAATCGTTGTTTTCAAGAAACATCGAGATATTTTGTCCTATCTCCGAGTCTATCTTGACATGCCCTTTGTCCAGATGGTTGCCCTTCCAAAATTTAAAGGACGTCATTCTAAACCATTGTTCTAAGGCTACCTTCTTCACCTGTACGTCAATTGGATAGAGACCCAGGATCATAATTAAGGCCGCTGTGGGAGTTGTTCTCATGGCCCCAGTGATCATCAGTCCGGCCAAGCGTTGGACCTGGTCCAGCGC
The DNA here is from genome assembly GCA_949820665.1 of Scrobipalpa costella. Classification (NCBI taxonomy): domain Eukaryota; kingdom Metazoa; phylum Arthropoda; class Insecta; order Lepidoptera; family Gelechiidae; genus Scrobipalpa; species Scrobipalpa costella. Next base: position 9,808,742 of record OX463321.1, on the reverse strand, counting down.
TTTTCTATTCTTGATGATAGAGGCTCTATGCCACCATACTATAGCTCCGTAACTAATTCTGGGGAGAATTATAGCTTTATAGATCCATAGGACTATGTGTGGCTTTATTCCCCATGTCTTACCGACGGCTCTTCTACATTGCACTAAAGCCATCTTTGCTTCTTTGCTTGAGTTTTCTATGTGTGTGTTAAAGAGCAGTTTACTGTCTATGTCCACACCTAGGTATCTTATCTCCTCTACTACTTCCAGTTCAATTCCATCGATTTGGACTGATAATTCAAAATTTTTAAAAATGTAATTCTAGTTTATTTCTTTTCCTTGTGAAGATGATTAGTTTGGTTTTATTCGGGTTGAGGTTTAAACCTCTATCCCTGCACCATTGAAGGACCAGTTTGAGTGTCCTGTTCATGATATTACTAATCATGTTCAATTCTCTTCCAGTAGCTAGTATTACTCCGTCAGCGGAGTATGCTTGAATGTATACCATGGTTCTGTTTATAGTCTTTATTAGGTCATCCAGAAGAAGACACCACATAAGTGGTGAGAGACAGCCTCCTGTGGGAAACCTCTTATGGCTCGAACTGTGTGCGATGTGCCTCCTAGCTCTGCCGTAATGGCACGATGTTTCAAAGCGTTCATCACCCATCTGGCTAGACTTTGCTCTATTCCTTCTCTCTCTAGGGAGTTAGCTATGGCATATGAGGTCGCCTTGTCAAAGGCACCCTCAATGTCAAAGAAACATCCCATAGCGTATTCTTTATTATGTATGGATCTTTCAGCTTTGACTATCAGGTTATGAAGACCGGTGTCTGTGGATTTTCCTTGCATATATGCATGCTGATTTGCATGCAGCAGGTTGCCACTCCGGCTTATCTTCGACCTAATGAGTCTGTCTATAATCTTTTCTAGTGCTTTCATGATGTATGACGATAAGCTGATGCATCTGAAAGATTTGGCTTCTTGATAATTCTTTTTCCCCGGTTTCGGAATAAAGGTGGCTTTGACCTTCCTCCATGTTTTGGGGATATAGCCTGTAGTTAGACTTTCTTTATATACGTGAATCAGATCGTCTATAATGTAAACTAGTACTTTCTGGACATTTTAGGAAAAATGCCGTCCGGTCCGGTATGCTCCATGTTACAGCTTCTTCATTTATCACTTCATCAACTTCTTCCCACTTGCTATTGGGGTTGATGTTGAGTTTCTCTTCTTGATATTCTATACAATCTGGAAAATGGGTTTTCATCATTATGTCCAAAATTAATTTTGGTTCAGTAATGATATTCCCTTCTATCCTTAAGCTTCCTAGTCTGCAAGTGGTGTCTTTCGCTAAGGTTCTCATAAGTTTGCCGGCTTGTGGTGTGTTGTTAATTTCTTCACAGAAAAGACGCCATCCTTTTTTGTTTTCTCTGCGACTAGTGTTCCGCATGTTATTTCTAGCTTTCCTGTACTCATCCCAGCTCGCCGGGTCAACCCTTTTTAGGGCTGTTCTTAGTTTACGGCGAGCTAGTTTTCTCTTCTTTTTTAAGTCTTTGTTCCACCATTTTTGCCCCTTTCCTGTTTTTTATTCTTGGAGAGGGCATGATTCGTGGAAAGCCTTGTTTAGGGTCTTATTTAGTCTTAGTGAGTCTTCCTCCAACTTGTCTATGACGTTAGAGGTCTTTTTGTCTTTAGGGGTCAAAATTTCAACGAAGGTGTCCCAGTTAGTCTTCCTAGCGTTTCTAATCATTGTCTTTTCTATCCTACATTCTAGTTGAAAGGTGATCCTTCTGTGGTCAGAGAAACTTTCCTCAGTGTCCACCCTCCAGTTCGTAATGTAGTTGCTAAAGTATGAGGTAGCTAGTGTAATGTCTAGTACTTCTCGTCTTGTCTTAGTCACAAAGGTTGCGGTGTCGCCAATGTTAACTATGTCTAAGTCATTACTTACTATGAAGTCCAGCATAAGGTTACCCTTTTCATTTATGCCTGTGCTGCCCCAGGCCTCATGGTGCGAGTTGGCATCACAGCCGACAATAAATGGAATGTTCTTACCTCTGTGTAGCTGGACCACTTCTTCTAGTTCTTTCGTGGGTGGTTTGAAATCCGTTTCGCTAGGGATGTAAGCAGATATCAACGCTACCTTTTCCTCAGTCTCGTTTGCCATTTTGATATTCATTTCAACGGCTACAAGGTCTCTGTAACATATACTTTGTATTAGTCCTAGTTGTGTTGTCCTGTTGCTAGCATATATACATGTTCTGGGATTTGACTCACCACCGAGGTAGATGATTTGTCCTCCCAGACTGTTAATGCCAACCACTTTCCCATTATAGGAGTATGGTTCTTGCAGCAGGGCAACGATATCAGGGTACAATATCGATAGCAGTAGCCGCTGTCGAGTCTATCATACAGATGTTATCAGCGTCAAGCTTGGGTCTTTTAGGTAAGAATACGCTCGAAAAATAATTGGCAAAGACGTTTGCAGCCTCGGCGTCGGAGAAATTCACACCGTCAAAGGAAACAGATGTCTCAAAACCGCCCTTGGATCGAAGACTGGAAGTGTATTGCCAGAATTCCCTAGGATAACGTACAATGTTGTTTTCAATTTTACCTATATAAGCATCGTAAGCCGCAGAGACACGTATCTTAAGCTCAGCACGCAGGTCAGAGAACATGGTGTAAATTTCTTGTGAGCCAGTTGACTTCCATTCGTGATGTAATTGTTTTTTTTATTAATGTCTGAGATTAAATCACGGGTAAACCACGTAGGGTATCGCCGTCTCTTTTTTGTATGCCTAGTTTTTTTAGGTATAGCCAAATTAAATATATTATAAATTATATTGTAAAATGCTGCAGTCGCCGTCCTAACATCGCTGGCCAAGATAACATCATCCCAACAAGTCTCCCCCAGTAGCTCTGCAATCAGTGCCTTACCAAAGTTCCAGTCATTCGCCCGACTAATATTGGTAGGTGGCAGCCGGTAATTTTTTCTGTGAACGGCAGGTTTTAAGTTAAAAGATATGTCTATTGGTGGGTGGTTCTTGTCACAGGGGACTATCCCCCCTGAGCATGCCTCGATCACCTCAGCATTACTGGCCTCCCGGATCAAAACTACGTCAAGCTTTCGTCCATACACATTATACACATCATTCATCTCTTTCATACCGCAAAATGTCATGAAATAACCAAAATAATTATTAACATTTTTCGATGCGCTATTTAAATTAAGATCTCCAGTTATAATTATATCACAGTTTATGCAGTTTATAAAACTTTCAACTTTGGTAAACCAGTTTAGATATTCTGAGTCTTTGGCGCTAGGACTAATGTATACACTGCATAGACATATCTTGCGCCCGTAGTATGTAAAGTCTACCCACAGATCTTCTCCTAAGTCGGTTTCCAAGTTGTGGCAGCGATGTAGTTCGAATGGCGGACGCGCAGCTATCATTACGCCGCCCCCCTCCTTCAGGGGTCCTCGGTCGCGACGTACTACATACCAGTCTCCACAAGCCAATTCACTGTCTTCCACCGAGCTGTCGAGGTTAGTTTCAGTCACTGTAACTATATGACTGCTGAGAAGTATGAGATTCGTTTGCCATTGTTGTAGCTTAATCTTGAGACCGTTTACATTTTGAGAGAAAACGTTAAGTATCTGTGTTTGTTTACGTGATGTATTATGCTCCCCGTTGTGCACGGGAGGGGAGTAGAAACCAATCCGATATGCAAACGCCAGCCGGCCACACGGACGGCGAACTTATTTTATCATAAATACTCTCAGGTAGTGTTATAATAAAAGATGCGTGTCGAGTAGATTTAATATTCCTCTTCGTAACTAAGTAGCCGTCATGTTTATCAACTTTGTTGAGGAATTTATAAATGTTATCTACTGTAGTCTCAGGCTTCAGTTGCCAAATTTGGATATGCCGTTGTTTTTCAACTGTCTGAAGTTCGTCGTTTGAGGCTCCTGCACCGACTATCACCGAGCGATGCTGCCATTGTTTTGGTTTCGAGCGCTTTCATTGCACCAGCTGCCAATCTTGGTCAGCTGTTTCATCGCTGGGAGATATTTGTTAGCTCGACTTGTCGTGAGAGTGGGAGCTGTTATCATCAGACTTACTACTGCCACTGGCCGGAGGTGTTTTTTTTTCGCTGAACCACAGGTTTTTGTTATATTGTTACCATCATCACTCAACAGGTGATAAATGACATTAATACATTAAAACTTGACACTACTGCTGGCCCTGATGGCATACCTTCAGCCATTTTTAAATCATTCAAAAATAATTTTAGTGTTTCCGGAAGAGTGGAAGCTTTCCCGGGTGACTCCTATTCCTAAATCTAATGACAGATCCATTGTCGAAGAGTATCGCCCCATTGCAGTACTGAATGTGCCGGAAAAGATATTCGAACGGGTCATTTACAATCAATTATATGGTCGGATTGATGCTCGTCTGTGTAACAAACAACATGGATTCAGGTCGGGCCGATCGGTAGACACTAACTTACTTACACTCGTTGACCACATCTCCAGCTCGATGGACGAGGAACTTCAGGTAGATGTGTTATATTTTGACTTCCGAAAGGCGTTTGATAGGGTTGACAATGATATACTGCTTACAAAATTGTCAGCGATAGGACTATCACAAAGTCTCCTACGACTTTTCGCCAATTACTTAAGTGACCGTCAGCAGTATGTCAAGCACGGATGCTATGAGTCTCATCCCTATCACACGCGTTCCGGGGTAAGTCAAGGGTCGTTCCTTGGACCCCTCCTGTTTCTGATAATGATTGATGACTTGGTTAAGGTGGTCACGAATGCTCAGTGTCTTCTATATGCCGATGACCTTAAACTTGTAATGAAGATCAAGAATTCAGATGATTGTGTGCTTTTGCAGCGTGATATAGATGCCGTTAATGAATGAAGCAAACAAAACGGCATGCTATTCAACGCAAAAAAATGCTCAGTTATATAATGCGCACCCAGTTGACTACCCGTACAATCTAGGAGAAGACTTGATTACTCGACTGAACCAGATTAAGGACCTGGGTGTAACCTTTGACAAAAAAATAACTTTTTCCGAGCATGTAGACAACCTTGGTAGTGTGTGTTTTAGACGTCTTGGGTTTGTCCTGCGCAATGCAGGTGCCTTTAAAAACCTAAATGTCATAAAACTGTTGTACACCTCGCTTGTAAGGAGTAAAATTGAAGCCAGCAGTTGCGTATGGAATCCGCACGCCACCTCATTTACCTTGACCTTAGAAAAAATACAGAAGGCTTTTTTAAGGTATCTCTATAAACGTTTGTACTGTTATTATCCGTATATGTATACAACTTTATTCTTATTAGGGACGCTGGGGTTCAATTCTTTGAATGTGAGAAGAATTAATAATCAGTGTGTAGTCGCCCTTAAAGTATTACGCGGCCATATCAAAGCGCCTACCCTACACTCACAGCTGTGCAGCCTGTTTGTGCCAGACAACTACCTGCGCGCGGGCACTCGCCGCAGACATGCCTTGCTGGCCGTGCGGACTGCACGCACCGTGCATCGCGCTCAATCCCCGCTATGTCGTAAGCTCGCCGCGCTAAACGGCCTCCTTGAAGCAAAACCGGATTGTGATTTGTTTGCGGACGGATGGTCGAAGATAATGCGTGATTGTTTACATTTCTGTGAGATGACGTATGAATGTGTTAGTTCTATTCAAATGACAGATGATTAATAAATTTAATATTTTATTGGCAAGTTTATTAGATCGTAAATTCTCTAATTTTATTGTTATTATTTATTAATCTTATAATCTCTTGACATATCTTCAATTTCTGTAAATAATCTGTTTGTTTTTAATGATTTTTCAATTGTATTAAGTATTGACACAAATGTTTATTGTACTTGATATTTTTACCCTCGATGACTGTAATTGGTACGCCGTAGTTATTGAAATTAAATAAATAAATAAACGTCTATTCCCTTCGCATTTACATATTGACAAAGTTCGACCATGGCCTCTTTGCAATGATGTAAATTTAACTGGAGTATCTTTAAGGTATTTGTGTGTAGTTTTGGTGTGTGAAGGGGTGTGTTTGTGTTTTGTGTGTGTGTGTTTAGGGGTTGTGGGTGTGTCATATTGTGTTGGAGTCGTCGTCAGAAGCAATGATGGCCATAGGACTCGACATCTCCCTCTAGTGGGATCTCCATCTCGTCGTCGTCGTCCGTTACCGGATCACGCTCTGACTGTGCCTGCAGTGTATTTGTGCTCTGTGGAGTGGGTGCAGGCTCGAGGTCCTGAAGCGCGAGGTAATACGGGTCACATCACAATAGATCTAGTCCAATGTGATGCGCCCCCGGGGGCCCTCCACTTTTATCCGGGCTTGGGACCGGCACATCAGGCTCACGTGTGCCACTTGGTAAACCAAGGTAATACAAGGGAGCCCGCTGAGGCAGTGTTAACAATATAACATGTTTACACTCACATGTTTGTGGTATTTACTTTAAATAACTGTTGTATATTTGCATGTGTGTGTGTGTAGCCGCTGCGCCGGCTCATCCCTTGTTCTAATCAACTAGTATGCAGATAGCCATCTTGTGGGATTGACGTGCTCCCGCGACGCCCCCTATCAAATACACAACAATAACCATATCAGGACACAGACAGGCGACGAACTCTGTGCTTGTAAGATATGCGACATGAAGTTAACACAAAAATGAAATTGTAATAATCATATTATCAGAATACAAAACATATAGAGGAAATACCATATTATGTTTATAAGAAAACATCTTATTATATGCAGTATGAAAGTGCCACAATATGCAAGTGAATATGCACTATCTTATCTTATCTATCCTATAAATGATCCCATTGCTGGGCAAAGGACTCTCTTCTCCTTCCATTCTTCCTTTCTCTGAATATGCACTATAAAAGGGGAAAAACTCACACTCACTAAAGAGTACTTAAAAAGTTCTTGGTTGGTACGCGACCGCCCCGGCTTCGCACGGAAATTATCAGTGTTTCTCTACTATATTATGCATGTATTATACATATAAATCTTCCTCTTGAATCACTCTATCCATTAAAAGAAACCGCATCAGAATCCGTTGCGTAGTTTTAAAGATTTATGCATACATAGGGATATAGGGACAGAGAAAGCGACTTTGTTTTATACTATGTAGTGATGAAGCAATGAAGATCATACACTACACAATACACATACATTCCCACTTACACGCACACTTAGCCTACCTTGTTTTTTGTTCGTTTGTTTACTACCCTATTATGTAAATTTAAGTAACTACCCTATTATGTAAATTTAAGTTTACTACCCTATTATATAAATTTATGTAATTTAATATGATGAACTCTGTTATTGGCTATATAAGTTTTTAAGATTACTGTTTGTAATAGCGAAATAATTGCTGTTGGGTTCACAATAAATAAAATTACATTACTTCTATTAGGTCATCACACCATAGGGTGAAAGCCTGGTGCTCTGGAACACAGGTTTATCCTAGTATGGACACCAGACTCTCACAAAAGAAACAACTATCGTACTAAATTACATTGATGTAACTAAGTTTGTAAGAACGTTTCCTTTGTGAGAGAAATAAATCATTTTATTATAATTATTATGTAGCTTTAAATTAAAGGTGTAAGTTTTTTTTGTACCTACTTAAAACTTAGTTTTATTTATATTCGTAATGTACTCATCATATTATTTGCTACGAAAAGGCCTGCAAAGTGTTGGTTTTGACCCCGCGTATTACGAGTATGCCGCAAAGGACCTGTGGGCCCGTGATAATGAAAGCACAACAAATTATAATAAATACATATCCGCCCGCGCCAATGATGTTGCGTCCTGACAATGGTGGTGATTCTGCTGTAGAACCATCATAACTTACGTATTTTAGATTAGTCCTGTTAATTTCTGAAATATCAATAAATTAGAGACAGAAATACCACAGCTTATTTTAGGCGTTAAACGTCATTTTGACAGAAGTATAATAATTTTATTGTTTTTGTATTGTAATTCTGTCTCTATTTTAGAAACTGACAGGACCATACTAAGGTTATTTGTGCATGGCAGGCTGCTACCGAATCGGAAGCAATTTCCGCCAAGTATGAGAGGCCTATTTGTTGTTGTTCTTGTTGTGGTGCTCAGGGTACCCCACTGGTAAAAAAAGGGCCTTCACGAGCTTTCTCCAGAGGCCTGTTCAGCGGGTGGCAAATCACTGTTTGTCGAGTCAAGATTATCAACTTTGAAACATTTGATAAACTTTGTAGAGAGAGCATGTATATATGTATATACATGCGTCGCGTCTTTGCGCGTCTCTCGTGTTTCGGTCGGCTATGCCGCAAGGTGGGTAGGACCATGGGTAGTTGGTGGGTTTTACCGAAATAATCACTATTTCGATAAATGTTCGAAAATATGCAACACTGCTTAAAATGTTGCTTTTTATACATTTGCATATGCGAACATTCAAATCCATATAATCCGATGTCTACAGTTATAAGATTTGCAAGTCAACGTTTCAAGATCAAAGTAATTTAAATAGGCATGTCAAGTAACATACAGATAAAAAACCTAATGTTTGTAAGATATGCGACAAAAAGTTTATGGAAAAAAAAGTTATTAAAGTAGACAATATTTTTATTCTAACAATGTAAGGGGATCCCCGGTGCACGTCAGCACCCTGTAAGTTAAAAAATAATTTCTAACTGAAAACGCAATTAATCGAAAGACCGGTAGATCAGATTAAACTATAGGTACTGAAGTTAATTTTAAGCATTATACATTAATAATTCAGTGTTCACTGCAGTCATAGATGGCAAAAGTGCTAAAAGTGGCCGTTATTCGCATTTTTTCTGACTGTACAACAAACTTTATGAGGTTCTAAATGACCTTCATTGCTTTAACCTCGATCTGATCTACCGGAATTTCGATTGATTGTGTTTTAAGTGAATTATGTTTGCAAGGATTGTAGCAAATGGAAGGATGTGATCTCTGCCTCTCTCTGTTACAGTGTATTGTAATTTAGGCGATGGGCTGACAACCTGTCACTAAAGCAATACATATTACAATCTAAAATTGTCCTCATTTTTTGTCAGACGTGGCGAAAGCGCCTTTTACGAGGCGTTAAACGCTCTGCCTACCCCGTAAAAGTAGTAAGTATAAAGGCGTGATTTATGTATGTATGTATGTTTAAATAGACATATTAGAACACATACAGGCGCAACCCCTATTCTTGTGAGATATGCGACAGAAAGTTTACTCAAATTAATGATTAACCGCCACGTCGTTAGCGCGCGCTATTTTTAACAATATTTCTAGGGCACTAAGGGCGATGGTTGCATACCTCATATTATGTTATTTATTTAATATATATTTATTTATTGAATTTATTTTATATACAATATATCAATAGATTAAGCTACAGACCACACACTAATACGCGACAGTTGAAATTAACAATAATACATTCGTAAATCCGAGGCCCACTTACAACTAAACACAGCATTATTGCCAGAGCGAATTAATACAAAAGAACAACTATCACACAAAATTGTAGCATTATTGAATAAAATTTAATTAACTACATTCATATTAAAAATTTAATTCATCACAAATATATTTTTTTTTATTTTTATTATTCTTTGTTTTATTTTCTTTCCTATCAGAGGTGCTTAATTATTACACGAGGCTCAGCCAAGTGTATTTTTATATTAGTTATAACAAAAAAATCAGATTGATTAGTTTAAATTTTACTTATATAGGAATTGTTTAGTTTTAGGCAAATTCACGTCCGTTATAGTGCATATACCTTTATTTTACTTTTTATACGAAAATAATTGAATGTTTCTTTACCAGGTACGTCACCGTCGACCACGATTGAAACAAAAGAGGAAAGTAATTCAACTACAGAAACGCAAGTAATACTCGAACTCACCAGAACGAAGGAGACAAACGCAGGTGCCAGCTGCTCTAATTTAAGAGAAACTAATGAATCCAACACATGTACTTCAAGCATGTATACAACAGAGAATGACATTAATATTAAATCACATGTGAGAGCGCATTCCACTGCAAGAAAATATATATGTGATACCTGTTCTTATATTACTGACAAAAAAATAAAATTAATTCAACATTTTAGAAATCACAACAGAATAAAACCCTATCCTTGCAGGATATGCGATAAACGTTTTACACGATCATGTGATTTAAATACACATATCAGAACACATACAAGTGAAAAACGCTATTCTTGTAAGATATGCGATAGAGAATTTACAAAAATAGATTATTTAAATATACATATCAGAATACACACAGGTGAAAAACCCTATTCTTGTAAGATATGCGATAAGAAGTTTACACAAAAATGTCATTTAAATGATCATATCAGAACACATACAGGTGAAAAACCCTATGCTTGTAATACATGCGATAAAAAATTTGCATTCAAATGTAATTTAAAAAATCATATCAGAATACATACAGGTGAAAAACCTCATTCTTGTAATATTTGCGATAAAAAGTTTACAGGGCAAGGTACTTTAAATAGCCATATCAGAACACACACAGCCAAAAAGCCCTATGCTGGTGAAAAACCTCATTCTTGTAAAATATGCGATAAAAAATTCTTACGAAAGAATAGTTTAAATAGACATATCACGACACATACAGGTGACAAACCCTATTCTTGTAAGATATGCGACAAAACATTTAATCAAAAAGGTTATTTACAAAAACATATCAGACTTCATTCAGGTGGTGTACCGTAATCATGTGGGATATGCGATAACATGTTTACATTTATATGTTTGTGGTATTTACTTTAAATAACCATATCAGGAATGTGAATAAGGTCACCAAGTTGGCCCAATGTACTGGCCAATACAGCAAATACCAGCGGAAGCGGCTTCTGTTGGCAAGACTGACATTTTCATGGATGAAAACGCGTGCGATTTCTGTCATTTCCTTGTTAGCGTCGTCATGTTGTAACACTGTAAATGTTAACCAATAATGAATCTACATATAATCACTCCTTTATCCCTAATGGGGTAGGCAGAGCGGAAACGACCTAAACAAAGGTCGTTCCGCCACGTCTGACAAAGTTTTGAGGATTGTTTAAGATAGATTTGTAGGTATATTGCTGTAGTGACAGGTTGTCAGCCCATCGCCTAAATTACAATATACTGAAACCCTTGGATCCCTTAGCTGGTTTATACAGCATGCCCGGGAGGAAATGCAGCTGGCACATTCTATGTTTTTCTCTCGCTCCCAGTCCAGCATGGAAGAAATAATGAATCTTGCCTCCATTTTTTGTCTTGAATATGAACGTGATATTAAACCTAGTGAACCAATGGTAGACCTTTTTAGTAAAAGCATGTCATGATTAAAAAAAAACTTGTTATATCGAGACATTTTTTAAGCCAGTCTTTCTTGGAATTTTGCAGTGAATGTTGTAAAGTTGTTGGCGTAATTTTGTATAATAAAATAAAGCTATTATAGTATATAATATTATAAATAAAACTTTAAAAATAGTATTACATTCTAAAGCAGTAGTTATTTTGTGATTTCTTTGGTAATAAAAGTATTTGTTTTAGTCCTTATAAATTTAGAAGCTGTTCTTGTTCTTTCTTTAAAAAGTTTAACAATTAATATAGCCGTTACTTTTCCAATTGATGTTAAGGTATTATACTACTCTTAAGTAAGAACAGTGAATAATGTTTTTTGATTTGTAGGTTTACCTACCAATAGTTAATCTAAATTATTTTATTAATTCTCATAGCTTTTTGGTTTGAATAAGTTGTCAAATGATTGTAATGGTATTAAATTACTTTGTTACATTATTTTGAATTAAATATTTTATTAGTTAAGTTTAAACTTGTGTTTAATTTAAATATATCTAAGTTGCATTTAAATTAAAAGTATTCTTGAGTAAATTGAGTTTTAAATTATTGAATTAGTTATTAATAATTTTGAATTATAATATTATTAGTTGTATTAATAAAGGTACGATGTGGATGTGAGCTTTAAATAAAATATGTGTATGATCTTTAAATCTGATGTTTTATTTGGCTTCCATGCCGGCCTGGGAGCGAGAGAAAAACATAGAATGTGCCAGCTGCATTTCTTCCCGGGCAGGCTGTAAAAACCAGCTAAGGGATCCGAGGGTTTCAGTATATTGTAATTTAGGCGATGGGCTGACAACCTGTCACTACAGCAATATACCTAGATTTCTATCTTAAATAACCCTCAAAACTTTGTCAGACGTGGCGGGACACCTTTGTTTAGGTCGTTTACGCTCTGCCTACCTCATTAGGGATACAGGCGTGAATATATGTATGTATGTATGTATGACTAATACATAAGTACAATTATAATATAATAAACTAATATAATAAGAGAGGAAAATGCAATATTTCATTCAGATGGGGAAGTGAGATTGTGAAAAACAAAAAAAAAACTAGATAATATAATTAATACACAGTAGGTAATTACTTAAGTCAATCAGGTGCTATGTAGGAGAATGTAGGAAATATTTTTTAACAAGCTCTTTAAAAACTGGAATAGAGGATATAATAGGAGATATGGATATTCTTTAACATAACTGAGTTGTTTCGTCTCGATTATTATCGAATTTTCTTCCCCATTGGTCATGACTTGTGATTTTTCATTGTTTATTTCTAAACCAACGTGTTGGCTGTGTTCATTTAAGGACTCTATCATTGATTTTGCGTGTTAGGTCTTCTGAAAAAATAACTATGTCGTCTGCGAAACGAAGGTGAGACAACAATTTTCCATTAATTTTTATTCCCATGTTGTTCCAGTCTAGTTTTCTAAAGATACTCTCCAACACGGCTTTAAATAACGTTGGAGAGAGTGGGTCCCCTTGTTTAACGCCTCGCTCTTTTTGAAATGCTGGTCCTGCTGACTCTACTTTAATCTTTGCTGTGCTATATCTATGTAGTCTTTATTTACTCCTTGTTCTTGTAGAGATTGAACTTAAATTAAATAAATGAATTGCCATATAACGTCGTGAGAAATTGAGTCGAACGCTTTTGAGTAGTCTATGAAATCGATGTATAGCGTCATATTATATTTGCAATATTTATCTATTGTTATCTTCAGGGTGTGTATGTGATCAACTGTAGAAAACTTGAACATAAAGCCAGCTTGCTCGATGGGTTGGTTTCTATCAATTGTACGGTATATCCGACGCGGCAAGGTAGATGCAAATAGGTAGCTTATACAGACATGAAATTAGTCTGATAGGTCTGTAATTTGTTATTAATTTTGCATCACCTTTTTTGTAAAGCACTTCAAAACATCATCATCATCATTCGCTTGCCCTTATCCCATTTACTTGTGGTCGGCGCAGTACGTTTTCTTCTTCCATTCATCCCTGTCAGCCGTCAATTCAACACTCACACCTGTTTTAGACATATCAGCTTTCACGCAGTCCATCCATCTTTTCTTTGGTTGTCCTCTCCCAACATATCCATCCACATTCAAATTCATTACCCTTTTGCCTATTTGACTTTCATCCCTCCACATAACAGGTTCAAACATACCAGGTGTAAGGGACAGCGTTTTGAGACACCATTTTGTGAAATATAAAAAAATAAAATTCTACTATGCCGAGTGGAGCATCATTGAACAGGTATTTGCAAATCACGTTTCAGGTTTCTCTTTCCATCATTTTTCGATTTGAATGACCGCATAGGATTTATAAGGGTTTAAAGTTTTGAAGTTCATTTCCTACGCAGTTGGGTTTTTTGAACATTTTTTTTATTTATTTTCAGGATGTTTAGCACATACATACATATAATCACGACTTTATCCCTAATGGGGTAGGCAGAGCGTAAACGACCTAAACAAAAGGTCGTTTTGCCACGTCTGACAAAGTTTTGAGGGTTATTTAAGATAGATTTGTAGGTATATTGATGTAGTAGAAATGCAGCTGACACATTCTATGTTTTTATTTCGCTCCCAGTCCAGCATGGAAGGTATAGTAAGGTTTTTAGCACTCACAATACTATTTATTTCATATAATACGAAAGAAAGATAATAATAGATTCATTTCTGACAGGACCAACCTGCCATAAGAAAGACTATTATAAATACGTCACTCCCGCTACTGTTTCTGTAGCTCAGTTGGTAGAGTGATGGGCCGGCATTCCAGAGACGCAGGTTCTAGTGCTGCCAGGAAAGATATTATAATTTTCTTTCTTTCATACCATATTTTTTTATTCAAAGTATTGAAGGATTAGGCAATGCAGATACAATAAAACAAAAACTTTGATTTCAATCATTTTAATTACAATGCAATATTATTGCTTTACAAAACTGCACTTACAGTTAGTATTTTTAACGTTGCGTTGTCAATACCAACATTTTGCGGCTAGTAAACTGCTTTTTCTTAACGACAATCATAACTTTGTAACAAACATAGAGTCGTATTTTTAAAACGCTCGAAAGCTCATACGCATTCGAAAGGGTGTATACAAATTAGCATTCGAAATTTGCTCATGCATGCGAATTCGTTTCGAGTGTTTCAAAAATACGGGTCATAATGTTTTTCGGTTGACTTACTTTAACAGAAAAAGCCGTTCAAGGGCCGCAAAAGTTGGCATCGATAACGCAGTGTTAGAAAAACGGAGTTTAGATGAGGATGGTGTTTCCGTAGCCGCAGCCGCAGCCATAGGAACCCACAGGCAGTACGTAAGGGGCTTGCAATGGCAGAGTGTCGGCTAGAAGACTGCTGACTGTTAGCAGAGACAGCGTGTCAGCCAAGCTGCTGGCCACGGAGGGCGGCTGTACGACTGACGAAGCGATCACGGGGCCGGGCGCGCGGATCACAGATGGGGCGGCACTGAACACAGACGGGGCGCTGATCACAGACGGGGCGCTAATGAGAGAGGGGGCGCTGAACACAGACGGACCGTTGATGAAGGAAGCGCCGTTGATAAACGACGGTCCGCATGGCGGCGATGAGATCACGAAGGAGTAGGCAGTCTGGAAAAAAAGGGTAAACATTTTTAAAGGGTTTTTACATACATACATACATATAATCACGCCTTTATCCCTAATGGGGTAGGCAGAGCGTAAACGACCCAAACAAAGGTAGTTACGGCACGTCTGACAAAGTTTTGAGGGTTTTTTAAGATAGATTTGTAAGTATATTGCTGTAGTGACAGGTTGTCAGCCCATCGCCTAAATTACAATATACTGAAACCCTCGGATCCCTTAGCTGGTTTGTACAGCATGCCCGGGAGGAAATGCAGCTGGCACATTCTATGTTTTTCTCTCGCTCCCAGGTCAGCATGGAAGAAAAGGGTTTTTCTAACAATAATTTAAGGTGCTTAGTCTCTAGGTGGCGCCCACATCTTAACTTATTATCTTTTTATTCATCCCACTGCTGGGCAAAGGCCTCCCTCTTCTCCTTCCACTCATTCCTATTTTGAGCCCCCATCAGTAAAAAAAAGATATTTCACTAAAACCACAATGACCCGAAAATTCGGTTCAATAGACTCAAATAGTAATGAAGATAATTTATAACCTTATAAATTAGCGATTCATAGTTCGTTGTAGTAACAGGTAGAAAAATTGCTGTTAGTGGCCGTTGATCGCAACTTTTCTACATGTTACTACAAATCTAATCTAATATCAAAATCATCATCTACCTAGCCTTATCCCGTATCTCTCGGTGTTGCCTACCTAATCTAGGTGATTAAACGAGCGACACAGAGCGACTGCCATCTGACCTCCGCAACCCAGAAGGGAAACCAGACCCAATCCTAGATTAGGTCAGAGTTATCGATCCGCCGATGCTTAGCACTGGCCTCTGACGTGGTTTAACGACTAATATGTTAAACGATATTAACCGGGACCAACTTCTTAACGTGCCTGCCAAAGCACGGAAAATCTCTCTAATCTTATATCAAAAACTTGTTTAAATGTAATGTATGGGAGTTGTATCCTGAAATAAAGTTTTTTTTAATTTTTTTATTAAAAATATATTTCTCACCTGGAGAAGAGCAGCCTGGATGATCATCAGGAGGCAAGCGAAGGATTTCATTTTTTTTATTATACTTTTTTGTTTCTTCAAAAGAAAGTAAAAAATATTGTGCTGTTATGGCTGGCAAACCTAGTTTATATAGGTGGTTAGATGATAATAATAATCGATGAAGCAACAAAAAAACGTTTTATAATATTACGAAGTTATTGTTGAAGTTAGTTTCTTCCATGCTGGCCTGGGAGCAAAAGAAAAACATAGAATGCGCCAGCTGCATTTCCCCCCGGGCATGCTGTAAAAACCAGCTAAGGGATCCAAAGGTTCTCAGTATATTGCAATTTAGGCGATGGGCTGACAACCTGTCACTACAGCAATATCTTAAATCTATCTATCTTAAATGACTCTCAAAACTTTGTCAGACGTGGCGGAACGACCTTTGTTTAGGTTGTTTACGCTCTTACCCCATTAGGGATAAAGGCGTGATTATATGTATGTATGTACGAAGTTACTGTAAAGCCGTGACTCCAGCGCACCAAAACAGACCCCCGCGGGGCAGAGGGGAAGGGTCGCACAAACATTTCCCTTCCCCCTCTGCCCCGCGGGGTATGTTTCGTGTACTCTTTCAGAGCAGGAGTCACAGCTTAAGAGATAGAAGTGAGAATGTTCAACCTCATGTGAACAGCAAAATACATACGCATACATACATACTTCCATGCTGGACTGGGAGAGATAGAAAAACATAGAATGTTCCAGCTGCCCTTCCTCCCGGGCTTGCTGTTGAAGTCAGCAAAAGGGACTCGAGGGTTACAGTGTATTGTAATTTAGGCGATGGGCTGACAACCTGTCAGTATAGCAATACATATTGCAGTCTAAAATTGCCCCCAATTTTTGTCAGACGTGGCAAAAGCGCCTTTTACGAGGAGTTAAACGCTCTGCCTACCCCGTAAGGGATAAAGGCGTGATTATATGTATGTATAAATACATACATACATAAATCACGCCTTTATCCCTAATAAACAGTTGGCAGAGCGTAAACGACCTAAACAAAGGTCGTTCCACCACGTCTAAAGTTTTGAGGGTTATTTAAGAAAGATTTGTAGGTATATTGCTGTATTGACAGGTGTCAGCCCATTGCCTAAACTGCATTATAGAGCAACCCTCGGATCCCTTAGCAGATCACAGGTTACTGTATACAGCATGCCCGGGAGGTAATGCAGCTGGCATGTTCTATCTTTTCTCCCGATCCCAGTCCAACATGGAAGAGTAATAGACAGTATGGTTAAAGTATTAAACTGTTAACTGCCTCCGTGGATTATAATGGTCTGAGGCACGGGCTGCGGATACGGAGGTACTATCATAAGAATAAATAAAACTATATTCATTAATTTGTTCATTAAATCCTTCATTCCTTCCTTCATTCATGAATACCTTCATTCATTCCTTCATTCATTCATTCTTTCATTCATTCATTCCTTTATTAATTCCTTCACACATACATACATAAATCACGCCTTTATCCCTTACGGGGTAGGCAGAGCGTTTAACGCCTCGTAAAAGGCGCTTTCGCCACGTCTAACAAAAATTGAGGGCAAATTTAGATTGTAAATATGTATTGCTATAGTGACAGGATGTCAGCCCATCGCCTAAATTACAATACACTGTAACCCTCGAGTCCCTTTTGCTGACTTATACAGCATGCCCGGGAGGAAGGGCAGCTGGAACATTCTATGTTTTTCTATCACTCCCAGTCCAGCATGGAAGAAACTCCCAGTCCAGCACGGAAGAAAAAAAAAATTCCTTCACATATTCCTTTATTCATTACTTCATTCATTCCTTTATTCATTCATTCATTTATTGATTCCTTCATACATTCGTTCATTTATTCATTCCTTCATTCAATCATTCCTTGGGGGCGAACACACTGATGATAATTATTTTCCTTTATGAGATTTTTTTCAGTTTGGTTAGGACAGTACAGACTGATTTACCTGGTAAGAGAAAACAAAATTCCGTGTTTCGGAGGGCAAGTTAAGCAGTCGGTTCCGGTCGCTGTATTACAATACACTGATACCTCAAGATCCCTTAGCTAGTTTTTACAGCATGCCCGAGAGTAGATGCAGCTGGCACATTCTATGTTTATCTATCGCTCCCAGTCCAGCAAAGCATACTCGAGAGCTTAAGTTTGATATAACGTAATAATAAGGAACATCTAATACAGTAGTCTGCCTCCGTGGTCTAGTGGTCAGAGCCATGGGTTTATGATCCGTAGGTCCTAGGTTCGATTCTCAGGGGGAAACACAAAGTTGATATTTGCTTATTTATCACATTGTGAGATCTTCCTCAGTTTGGTTAGGACAGTGCATAAAGTGTGCAATAAAGTCGGTCCCGGTCGCTATCTTTGATAGTGTTCGCAACACAAACCACGTCAGAGGCCTATTAGCTGTGCTACTAGGCGGTTTTAAAAACTCTGACACCAGGGTTCATCGGTCGACTCGATATCCACACGACATAATCTAAGAACAATTATATATACATACATATAATCATGCCTCAATCCCCAACGGGGTAGGCAGAGAGCAAACGACCCAAACAATAGTCGCTCCGCCACGTGTGACAAAGCTTTCAGGATTTTTTACGATAGATTTGTAGGTACATTGCTGTAGTGACAGGCTGTCAGCCCATCGCCTAAATTACAATATACTCAAACCTCGGATCCCTTAGCTGGTTTTAACAGCATGCCCGGGAGGAAAGGCAGCTGGCACATTCTATGTTTTTCTCTCACTCCCAAACCAACATGGAAGTAAATGCCACATATTACAAAGAACAAGCATTCTGCATCGTTTCGTAATCTCTAACATGCTCTATCTCCTCTCATCAATAAATTATGTAATATCTGATTACATTCAAATCGGTATTTATACGAAACATGCATTGGTCAACGGTTTCAGTGATAAACTATTACCAAAGTGGATTGCTAGTTGAGTTGTAGTGTGTATTACTAAACTAATGGAAATATGGCTGAAATGGTTTCGGTTTGTGTGCTGTGTGTCGTCCTCATGAATGTAAGTAGGTATTTCTTAAAGTCACGCTTCTAAATTCTTCCATGCTGGACTGGGAGAGATAGAAAAACATAGAATGTTCCAGCTGCCCTTCCTTCAGGGCATGCTGTTGAAGTCAGCAAAAGGGACTCGAGGGTTACAGTGTATTGTAATTTAGGCGATGGGCTGACAACCTGTCACTAAAGCAATACATATTACAATCTAAAATTGCCCTCAATTTTTGTCAGACGTGGCGAAAGCGCCTTTTACGAGGTGTTAAACGCTCTGCTTACCCCGTAAGGGATAAAGGCGTGATTTATGTATGTATGTACGCTTCTAAATATCATAGAACATACATCACTACATAGTATAAAACAAAGTCGCTTTCTCTGTCCCTATATCCCTGTATGCATAAATCTTTAAAACTACGCAACGGATTTTGATGCGGTTTCTTTTAATGGATAGAGTGATTCAAGAGGAAGGTTTATATGTATAATACATGCATTTTATAGTAGAGAAGCAGCGATAATATCCGTGCGAAGCCGAGGCGGGTCACTAGTACGTACATATAATCAAGCCTTTGTGCTTATTCAGTCCGATAACCAATGCCTTCCATGCTGACCTGGGAGCGAGAGAAAAACATAGAATGTGCCTGCTGCATTTCCCCCGGGCATGCTGTAAAAACCAGCCAAGTGGTTCGAGGGCAGAACGACCTTTGTTTAGGTCGTTTACGCTCTGCCTACCCCATTAGGGATAAAAGCGTGATTATATGTATGTATATAGATATTTCATAAACTCACGCTTGTAAACATCATAGAAGCTTGTAATATACCAGCTGTAAGGGACAGCGTCCCGCAAACTGATAGGGGTTGCTCAGTCAACGACACTAAACAGCTATCAGCAGGATTTTATTTCAGGAAGTCAAAAAACAAATTGGATTTTCCATACTTACAAAATGTTCACCTGGATCAGACAATTTGTAAAACCATTTTTTTCTTCACTTACATACATACATAAATCACGCCTTTATCCCTTACGGGGTAGGCAGAGCGTTTAACGCCTCGTAAAAGGCGCTTTCGCCACGTCTGACAAAAATTGAGAGCAAGTTTAGTTTGTAATATGTATTGCTTTAGTGACAGGTTGTCAGCCCATCGCCTAAATTACAATACACTGTAACCCTCGAGTCCCTTTTGCTGACTTCAACAGCATGCCCGGGAGGAAGGGCAGCTGGAACATTCTATGTTTTTCTATCTCTCCCAGTCCAGCATGGAAGTTTCTTCACTTCCTGAAAATAATGTATGCTGATAATTGTTCAGTTTTGTTGACTGAGCAACCCGTATCACTTTACGGGACGCTATCCCTTACACCCCGGATTGGAGCTCTCGTTGATGAAATGGTTAGTGCTATTTCATTCCGATAACCAATGCCTCCATGCTGGACTTGAAGCGAGAGAAAAACATAGAATGTACCAGCTGCATTTCATCTGGGCATGCTGTAAAAACCAGCTAAGGGATCCGAGGGTTTCAGTATATTGTAATTTAGGCGATGGGCTGACAACCTGTCAATACAGCAATATACAAATCTATCTTAGATAACCCTCAAAACTTTGTCAAACTTGGCGGAACGACTTTTGTTTAGGACACTTCCGCTCTGCCTACCCAATTAAGCTTAAAGGCGTGACTATATGTATGTATGTATAAGGTCGTTAATGCTCTGCTTACCCTCTAAGAGATAGGTACTATAAGCGTAAATATTATGTGAAAATGCTTATGTATGTATACAAAATCACGTCACTCAGCAATAATATGAATAAAATTAAAACTTGCTGACAATGGCTCGATTCTAGGTACCACCGGCTAAAACTAAAATTAAAATCTATCTGTCACTTACAAAATAATAAAATTGAAAACGTACAAACGATTTATACTCTATGGTTTTACACTTTGTCCGCTAGATTTTGACGCACTTTTGCACGTTTTCCCAGTTTCTGTCAATTTTATCCGCCATATCATATGAATGACGGCAGATAAACGCATAAAACCACCGAGTATAAATCAAAAACCAGAGAGAATAGATCTTTATGTCCTTTTCCAATGTTTTTAGTCTGAAAGTGGCAAATAATTTTTAATATTACTTAGATTTAGCAGGCAAATCTAGAATCGAGACCATACATACATACATACATACATATAATCACGCCTTTGTCCCTAATGGGGTAGGCAGAGCGCAAACGACCTAAACAAAGGTCGTTCCGCCACGTCTGACAGTTTTGAGGGTTATTTATGATAGATTTGATAGGTATATTGCTGTAGTGACAGGTTGTCAGCCCATCGCCTAAATTGCAATATACTAAAACCCTCGGTCCCTTAGCTGGTTTTTACAGCATGCCCGGGAGGAAATGCAGCTGGCACATTCTATGTTTTTCTTTCGCTCCCAGTCCAGCATGGAAGTCGAGATCGAGACCATTGCAACAATTAAATAAAATGTAGGTAACATTCAACTACGCGTTTGCAACTACATAATTGATTACATATCTTTGCATTTCTTGACCACGAAAAATTAACAAATCAATTTAACAATAACAATATGTGAAAAATTAGGCAAGTTCCCATTGTAATAATATGCAAAAAGTAGCGATCTAAGCACGAAGCAAAGTTAGGGTTTATTTATGATTTCTTACTTCTTACATACACACATATAATCACGCCTTTATCCCTAATGGGGTAGGTACAGCGTAAACGACCTAATCAAAAGTTGTTCCTCCACGTCTGACAAAGTTTTGAGCGTTATTTGAGATAGATTTGTAGGTTTATTGCTGTAGTGACAGGTTGTCAGCCCATCGCCTAAGCTGCAATATACAGAAACCCTCGGTTCCCTTAGCTGGTTTATACAGCATCCTCGGGAGGAAATGCAGCTGGCGCATTCTATGTTTTTCATTCACTCCCAGTCCAGCTTGGAAGTAACGTAAGTAAGTTTTATACTCGTTGGATAAAGTAAAGTGACTTGCGATGGAATAAAAAAAATATCGGCACAAGAACATTCGTTCTTCTTCTTCTAACTTAAACTTCCACGCTGGCCTGGGAGCGAGAGAAAAACATAGAATGAGCCAGCTGCATTTCCTCCCGGGCATGCTGTAAAAATCAGCTAAGGGATCCGAGGTTTCGATATATTAGGCGATGGGCTGACAACCTGTCACTACAGCAATATACATACAAATCTATCTTAGATAACCCTCAAAACTTTGTCGGACGTGGCGGAATGACCTATGTTTAGGTCGTTTACGCTCTGCCTACCCCATTAGGGATACAGGCGTGATTATATGTATGTATGTATGTATGAAAATTCGTTTAACTGATTCTTGGCAACACATATACAACGTGTAACAGGAAGGGTATATGCATCGAGAAAAGTGTGAATCTACCCATGAAACTGAACAACTTTCCCTTAGTAACGTAATTCGAAAAATGGAAAAAAATAATTACCTTCTATACTAAATGCATCAGCTGATAGCGCTATAGATAGCAGTAATTTTTTTTTTTAGTATTTCGACCAATATTCCTTAGGGAAAGTTTTTCAGAATCATGGGTAGCATACATTTCACGATGCATATAATTATATACCCTTTTATGTTACTCGTTATACATCGTGCTTAGACTTACTAAAGTAAAAGATATATAATATTTTTTAATGTTCTCCCATGATATGGAAAGGCAAAGAGCTTGAGCTCATGCAGCCTAGTAAATAATAAATATAGTAATAAAAATATATTTTTTTGCAGAGCATCCCAGTGTCCACGGCACCAAAACTACCAATGTCACCATGGTCATCCTTGACTACAATACCTAAACTACCTACTGTGCCATCACTAGACGAGCTGAATATAGCAATACAAGGCTTAACTTCACAGGCTAAATCAACCCCCGACTTAGAAATATTAGAAACAAAAATAGATGAAAACATTAACGAATGTTTTGATTGTGATGTTGAGATAATAGAATTAGAAGCTGAAGAATTAGATGCCGAAGATGAGAAGATTGAAGAAGATGAAAATCACAATGAAATGATGTTAGAAAATGATTTAGATAAGAACACTGAACAGACCACTGAAGCAAATGATGAAAGTATTCAAGAATTAATAGAAAATATTGATGATCAACATATCGAAATTTTATCTGAAGTAAAAGATAACGGTTATGAAAATAATACAGAAACGAAATCTACAGATGCTAACATTCAAACCCTTGTAATCACATCTAGAGAGGATGCGAATAAAACGATCTATGAAACAACAAAAACAACGAAGTCCATTAAAAAAACCTTTGATACAACAACAGATAAGCCTCTACCGAAATTCGTACCAATATTCCGACCGAAAAAACAATCTAGACTTAGTAAAATCGATATTTTAACTCGTAAAACTCCATTGTCTCTACCTAACGACGAAAAATTTACTGCGCTTCGAAATTCAATAGAAAATAATGATTTGATTGTTCAATATATAAAAAATCCAGAGTCGAAACCAGTTCTGAATATTTTCGGACCTCGAAACGTTTTAAAAAACAGCAACATACGTGTAATACCTTTGAATTCTATGCAGTCTGATGGAATAACTGTCAACTCATATCCTTCAAATACCATAAATACAAATTTGGAGACGTCAAATGGACAACATAACATGCCGTTAAATGTAGTACCATATAACACAGAATCTTTAGATATAAGATTAGCAAACAATGCCCCGAATAATTTTGTCCCAATCCCAAATAACATTGTCCCTTTGAACACAACCCCCGAAAGTGGAATCCCATTAAACCCAGCACATTCATCACCAGCAAACGCTTTACCTGCAAGTATAGCCATAATTCCACCTAATACGATATCTACAAATCCAACAAGCATGAATATACCCACAAACATCCCATTTCCTTTAAATACAGTTCCGAAACATGCCTTAGTTTTAAGTACAAATCCAACAACGTCATTTCCCGCGAATACTTTACCTGCTAACTCCGAACCTTTTAACATAGCCCCAAATAAATGTGACTGTCCTGCAAATTCAAATTCAGGTCTGTTAAATGCTCCGCGAATTCTTCCCACAAGACCAGTTCACGAATGTCCAATACCTACAAATATAAACGAACCTGCTTATCCCATATCTCCAACTACTTGCACTACTGCTACTTTTCCTGCAAATACAGTACCACAAAATGTCTTCCCAAATAGACTGCCACCTGCAAATTTAGTTCCAACAAATATAGCTACAACAGATCCTAGATATACAGCCCCTTCAAATATGCTATCTACAAGTGGAGCACCCTTATATAGTACAACAAATATATTACCAACAGGTCTCAATAGATCACCTTCATATACTACGCCTCAAAGACTCGAACCATCCTGTCCATATCCTTCAAATGCACCATTAAAAAGCATATCACCAAATATGAATCCACGAGGAGGAAATCCAGGTTGTAACGAATGTCAAAAGTGTTCAGATTGTCCAAAGAAGGCAGATTTAGTATTGTTCAGACCTGAAAATGTGACAGTCACAACTGTTTGCGGAGATTACCTAAAGAAGACAACGATGACAGTCTTAAGGCCAATACATGTATCGAAGTTAGATGTGTAAAGTTAATTAAGTCAATTTGTATTTTTTATATTTTTAATAAAGAAATGTTTAAGATTGTTAAAGGTATTTTTTTCTCTCCTGATGCTCACTGTAGACTTCGATTTGTCTACATGTGTTGCTTACTTCAATATGATTAATGGCTGTCCTTTGCCGTTGTGAAGTACGCAACGAAAGAGATAATGGGTTTGATTCTAGATACAACGACTAAGACTAAAATTAAAATCTGTCTCAATTATCGAGCCCAATATGTAGATCGTGTATTTCTTCCATGCTGGACTGGGAGCGAGAGAAAAACATAGAATGTGCCAGCTGCATTTCCTCCCGAGCATGCTGTAAAAAACAGCTAAGGGATCTGAGGGTTTCAGTATATTGTAATTTAGGCGATGGACTGACAACCTGTCACTACAGCAATATACCTACAAATCGATCTTAAAATAACCCTCAAAACTTTGTCAGACGTGGCGGAACGACCTTTGTTTAGGTCGTTTACGCTCTGCCTACCCCATTAGGGATAAAGGCGTGATTATATGTATGTATGTATATGTAGATCGTAACAAAACGAAGTCTAAAGTGCGCATCACAGCCCCGCTGATCCCTTCTGTCTTCTGTCGAGTGGGTATCGAGTCTATCGACCCGATGAACCCTGGTGTCACAGTTTTAAAACCGCCTAGTAGCACAACTATCAGGCCTCTGGCATGGTTTGAGTAACGACCACTATCAAAGACAGCGACCGGGAGCGACGGCTTAACGTGCCCTCTGAAGCACGATATCTTTTTCTTTTCGGACAATCAGGTGATTCAGCCTGCAATGTTGCCTGCCTGGATGACGATATTTGCCAAATTATCACTTTGTGAGAGTTTCCCCGGTTTGGTTCTTACAGCATACCCGGGAGGAAATGCAGCTGGAACATTCTATGTTTTTCTCTCGTTCCCAGTCCAGCATGGAAGGACAGCGTACTTGAAACCGATGGGGGTTGCACAGTCAACGAAAATTTAATGTCCTGAAAGAATTTGCTGGTGAACGTTGTTCAGTTTTGTTGACAACCTTTATCAGTTTTCGGAACACTGCTATCGATTCGTACAGCGCACAACCACAGAATATGTAATTGGACAACTTAACTAAATCTTGTCTAAAATTATTGACGTCCCTTTCTGTTATCTCATGACAGAAAATGACAGATATAAACTTATATTAGTTAAGTCGTGTCTACACCCTATATAGGATGTAAGAGATTCATTAGTAGCAGTTTGTAGTAGCAAAAATCACGACATAACTAATATAAGTCTATACCTGTCATTTTCTATTATGAGAGACCAGAAAGGGACGGCATTCTTAGGAAAACTAGTGCCATCTTTAGTAATTAGTTAAAGAAATACATAACTTTTCTAATAGACAGCAGTTTTAACGACGAATATAGCTCATGTTCTCAACGTAAAAAGTAGCATTAAACCTATTACTTCTAGACTACGTAATTTCTAGTCCTGTTTATTTGTTTAAAAACAAAAATCTTACATACATACATATAATCACGCCTTATTCCCTAATGGGGTAGGCAGAGCGTGAACGACCTAAACAAAGGTCGTTCCGCCACGTCTGACAATGTTTTGAGAGTTATTAAGATAGATTTGTACATATATTGTTGTAATTACAGGTTGTCAGCCCATCGCTCAAATTGCAATATACAGAAACTCTCATACATACATAAATATAGTCATGCCTTTATCCCTAATGGTCTGACAAAGTTTTGAGGGTTGTTTAAGATAGATTTGTAGGTATATTGCTGTAGCGACAGGTTGTCAGCCCAGCGCCTGAAACCCTCGGATCCCTTAGCTGATTTGTACAGCTTGCACAATGGAAATGCTGTCACATTCTATGTTTTTCTCTCGGTCCCAGTCCAGCATGGAAGTAAAATCTTTGCTCTTCAATATTAGTGGATATTAGTATTGCGCTAATGTTCTGTCTGTATAACTCGTGCGATTATTGATCTGAAAATATGTTGCGTCAAGTTCTTTGTATTGTGACCTTTCGACTCCTTAGAATTCCCAAAATAGCTAATTCGGCATTGCGTGCGTCCTGGCAAAGCTCGTGCGGAGTCAGGGGACGGAACAATCGACTGGAGCGCGCTGTAAACAAGGTGACGTCATCAACATGGCCGCCAAAACGCGCGCATGCGTCAGGGGTGGCAACGGGACACACGGGGTGGAAAATGGCAATCGTTACTCTACATTTAGCAAAATATTTCGATTGATAATTTTAAATGGCGTGATGGGAAATAACATCATGTAACCTTTTCGCCGCCAAGCAATACAGGTAAAAAATTGCAACCAGCGCCACACCAATTTCTAGGTAAAGAAATACTCAATAAAATGGAGATTTCCAACAGTTCATATCGATAGTAAATCTTTACGTTTTAAACCAAGTTTTAATTAATCTAAAACCATTATTTTGCTTCCTAATTTTCAGTTATTCTTTCATATAGGTCAAAACAATAATATAACATAGTGGTAGTAGTGGTGGTAAACTAAACAACACTTGGAATATTCTATAAGTTTATATTTAGTTCAGTTTTCGAATTAGCACTGGCGCATCTATATACATCGCGTTGTCGGCTATAGACGACTGTGGCGTCAGTGGCATTTCAAATTTCTCAAACCGTTAGGACAAATAAGGATGTAATATAGAACATCGATAAAAAAATATGAAATGAAATTCTTCAACTTTAGAACATCAAAGGATTTATTCTGGTACCTATTTTAATATTTCATTGCGACTTTTATATTTATTCATTCCCTTTCCTTTTTACTATTTTACTTATGTTGAATATTCATTAAAAACGACGAACTATCAATGGTCAAGCAATTATCGCTGTGCACGAGGAGAAACCGGTTTGTCGATACTCAATCAAACAAAGAAAAAAATGTCTATTTCTTAGCATAATATTTCTGCAAATCGATGTCGGAAATATTTTCATTATACATTAGAATAATAAGAAAACGTTATTGTTATGACAGACTTGACAAATATACACATAGTATAATCCGTATAGATATTGTAGACGTATCGATGTTTAACATGTGAACTAGCAAGGAACAACACTTCCAGTCGTGTGGGGCCGACTGTGGCGTGTGCGAATTGTACTTCTGCAGGTTTAAAACCTAATCACTATTTTTCTTATTTTATACTACAAAACGAATAAATATCTAAGCGCAAAATTTTTAAAATCAAAGTAGAAGGTACAAAAAATGCAATATGCGAAAAAATAAAAAGATACAGTTTCAAAATGCTGGTTTACTAACATAAATTTTTTAACTACATTTTGTCGGCTGTAGCCGACCGTGGCGCTGACGGCAAGTCGCGGGTTGTTGGTTATACCCGACTGTGGCGGTGATAAGGTTAAGAAACCCTGTTTCAGAATTGTGATGCTTATCAAGAACATCTCATAAAATGTCCTGTCTTTTTTTATAGATGTGAAAAAAAAAGAATTTAATCGATTAATAGTAAAATACGCTAAACCTACAAAGCCTTTTGTTGTTTTTTCTTAGAAACTGTTTCTTAAAGTGTTTAAAGAAACTATTTTTTTTCTGGTACTAACCCATGGTGCCGTACCATGGGTTTATTGTTTATTGTGTAATACAGTGTACAGTTATACAGGTTAAACCTAAAAAATACTATACAAGGAACTCTAAATTACTAACATAATATAAGTATTAAAATATAAACATCTTATGCATTAACTTTCTTAAAATAGTGAGATCCATTCTTAAATTAACAAATCCTGGCATTAAGCTTTACATTTTTCACAAAATACTAGGCATTTCTTACTCAAATACGTAAATACGTTCCGGGGCCATGTTTATGAGCTGTCTAAGGAGACCAAGTCCCCGAACTAAAGGAGACTCGCACCGCGCCACCGTGCGGCAGTCTGGTAAAGCCAGCAGCTGGTGTCCGCGACCTCGCAGATACCTATCCGGTACATAAAAAGCCAATGCATTAGAGACTAGCTCTGGGCAATCAAATTCTCCACGTATAATACGACATGTCATAACCATTAGTTGGTAATTCCGTCTCGTCTCTAAAGAATTGTAACCTAAAATACACTGCAAAAATTTCGTCGGGTATAGAAACGGATAATAACCGCAACACTTTCTGTAAAGGGAACGAAGGAAGGCCTTTTGGATTTTTTCGAGTAGAAGACTGTAAGTACTTTCGTGTGGTCCCCATATAATTGATGATGTTTCGATTTTGGAGCGTACTAGGGCAGAATAAATTATCTGAACAGCATGTTTGTCCGTAAAATCTCTCGTGTTGCGGTTAACAAAACCTAGTCTTCGAAAGCACTCTAACGCTAAGGCTGAAATGTGGTCATTAAAGGTGAGCTTTGTGTCAAATAATACCCCAAGGTCTTTAATCAAGGTCAAACGATTTATTATATTGGTATCTAAGTTATATTGGTTATGTATGGGCTGCAGTGCGCGTGTGTAAGATATGACAGAACATTTATCAGGATTGAAATTAAGTTTGTTAGTAGTGCTCCATTGGTGAACCAGGTTAATGTCAATTTGCAAATTATGGCAATCTGCTAGGGTTTCAACAATGCGTACAAGTTTTAAATCATCGGCATACATTAGACAACATGAGTGTTGGAGAACAGTGTCTAAATCGTTAATCATCAAAATAAATAAAAGTGGGCCCAGGATGGAACCTTGACTCACACCCGAACGTGTGTGATAAGTTTTAGAGACATAACAGCCATATCGAACATATTGTTGTCGATCTTTTAAATAATCCGCGAATAAATTGAGAAGAGAAGGTGTAAATCCTATTAAACAGAGCTTCTGTAGAAGTATATCGTTATCGACTCGGTCAAAGGCCTTGGAGAAGTCAAAGTATACAATGTCCACCTGTAGTCCTTTATCCGTATTAGAAGAGATAAGATCCACAAGAGATAGAAGATTGGAATTAACTGATCTACCTGAACGGAAGCCGTGTTGGCTATTGCTTATGTAAGGAGAAACCTGCTTGACTATTTTATTGTGTAGGACTGATTCAAAAACTTTTGCGACAGCTGATAAAATAGCTATAGGCCTATAGTTTTCTACGGATGATTTGTCTCTATTTTTGGGAATAGGTGTTACTTGGGATAGTTTCCAGTGTTTTGGATATTTACAGGTCGTAATAGAAAGATTAAAAATAAATAGTAAGGGTTCAATGAAATATTCTTTACATCCTTTTAAAATATACGTAGTTAAGTGGTCTGGTCCTATTGAGCATGATGATTTTAATTTTTGCAATGCGTACTGTACGTCTGAATAAGAAATGGAATTAATATGAATATAGTTGGCTGTTTTACTGCAGTCACTAGAGTTAGCATTGTTAACGTTAAGTGAAGGCTCATCAGGGAGGAAAACGTTTGAGAAAAAGCTTGGGTGGGTTAGGTATTAGATTATTTCTATAAATTTAAGATAAGATAAGAATATACTTTATTGCACAGAAAAGACATACATACATATAATCACGCCTGTATCCCTAATGGGGTAGGCAGAGCGTAAACGACCTAAACATAGGTCATTCCGCCACGTCTGACAAAGTTTTGAGGGTTATCTAAGATAGATTTGTACGTATATTGCTGTAGTGACAGGTTGTCAGCCCATTGCCTAAATTACAATATACTGAAACCTCGGATCCTTAGCTGATTTTTACAGCATGCCCGGGAGGAAATGCAGCTGGCTCATTCTATGTTTTTCTCTCGCTCCCAGGCCAGCATGGAAGTCAGACAGAAAAGACACAAGAGAAAATTAAATTAAATGAAACAAAAAATTATTACAAAATTTATTCATAAAACAACAATAATTTCCTACAAAACCATGCATACACAGGATACATAAAATTCACTGTAAGTTTCGTCTAATTACATTAATAAAATTTAACAATTGTAATTAATTTAAAACAAAATATATAAAACAAAAGTATTAGAGACCACAAACAGGTCTATTGTACTACTTATCAATAGTTTCAATTTTTAAATCTACAGTCATTCTGCTTTCGTTTATAGTTCAGCATGGTAGCAAAGCAAACTCTTTAGTGTGAAAATGCTTAATGAATTTCCACCAAAACCCACCCGTGTATTCCCACCCCGAAACAACCCTAACCCACTTCACTGCGGACCAGTCGACATTGAACCACGGTCGCTGAATGACGTTGCATCGTGATCAACTTTCCAGAAACTACTACCAGCCCGTACGTGTTCGAAATTCAAAAACAAAGTGCGTTCCATTCTAAAGTGCAGTGTTAAGTGTATGAAATGACGTTGTATGCCATACCTGAATCGATGATAAAAAATAAAGAACCCTGGTTTAAAAGAATCGATACGACAACGAGTGAAATGCCTTCTTTAATTTATCGTAATCGGTAAGTTTTGTCGATATTGTGGATCGATTATTTTGCTGGTGTGACGTAACGGTATGTCGGTCGTTGGTACGTAGGTATCCAATGACCATTGAAAATCTTAGTATGGAGCCTGGCAAAGATGTTTTCGTGTTTTTTTTTCGCGCGCCCTCTGGTCAAACCTATTTTAGATATAATACAATATTAGGAAACGAAAAATCTCTTTGGTAAAATCGCGTTAAGTAATACCGAACGAAGTTACAAGCCATCAAATAATAATATTTTCTTTTGTTCTGTATTAGACGTCTAAACTTATAAAATCGTTTGTCCTGACCTACTGACTGACTGATTCATCGACGCAGAGCCTAAACTACTAAAGAATGAATCGTGTAACTTTGAGAGCAAGTTTTTTCTAAAACGTAACCTGCCGCTAAGAAAGGATTTTTGAATGTTAAAGGTGTAAAAAGTGGGGTTAAAGTTAGAATGAAAGTCCGTCAATTTTGAAGTTAGGATCTTCAAATTTTGTATTTAGGCCAATAATAAAAAATATCTTCCATGCTGGTCTGGGAGGGAGAGAAAAACATAGAATGTGCCAGCTGCATTTCCTCCCGAGCATGCTGTAAAAACCAGCTAAGGGATCAGAGGGTTTCAGTATATTGTAATTTAGGCGATGGGCTGACAACCTGTCACTACAACAATATACGTACAAATCCATCTTAAATAACCCTCACAACTTTGTCAGACGTGGCGGAACGACCTTTGTTTAGGTAGTTTACGCTCTGCCTACCCCATTAGGGATAAAGGCGTGATTATATGTATGTATGTATAAAAAATATTAAATACGTGTTTTAGCGTATTTGTATTTTTTACCCCAAAGGAAGTTAAATAGGGAATGAAACTTTGTATGGAAATTCCGTCCATTTTGAAGGTAGGATCTTCTAATTTTGTATTTAGGCTAATGATCAAAAAAATAATCAACACGTGTTTCAGCGTTTTTGATAAATCGATCCCTAAAGCCGTGAAAAGGGGGATGAAAAATTGTCAATTTTAAAGTTAAGATTTTCCAATCTTGGATTTAGGCTAATGATAAAAAAATAATGGATACGTGTTTCAGCGCTTTTGAAAAAACATACAAATATACATATAATCATGTTCAGGCCTTAATCCCTAATGGGGTAGGCAGAGCGTACACGTCCTAAACAGAGGTCGTTCCGCGGTTATTTTAAGATATATTTGTAGGTATATTGCTGTAGTGCCAGGTTGTTAGCCCTTCGCCTAAATTACAATATACTGAAACACTCGGATCCCTAAGCTGTTTTTGCAGCATGCCCGGGTGGAAATGCAGTTGGCACATTCTATGTTTTTCTCTCGCTCCCAGTCCAGCATAGAAGTAAAGTAAAGTTCAATATTTTGAAGTTAAGATCTTCCAATCTTGAATTTAGGCTAAATGATAAAAAAATAATGGATACGTGTTTAGCGCTTTTGAAAATATAATCCCTAAAGGGGGGATCAGGTGATATGACAAATCAACGCAGTGCTTAAACTACTATAGCTAGAATCATGAAATTAGGATAGCAGGTTGCAAACAATTCACGTCTGGATGCTGGCTCTAAGCTACCACCTACTGTACCTCGTTGCGATTCTTCGATGCCGAAGATCGCAGTTCACACTAAAGAGGTCCGAACAGTATTGTGCAGTCTGGACGTGAATAAAGATAGTGGTCCTGATGGCATCCCAGCAAGAGCCATGAGGCATTGTGCGCCCGAACTGTCTCCTGTGTTGACACGCTTGTTCCGCCTTTCTCTCAAAAAAGGAACTGTGCCAAAGTCCTGGAAGCTTGCGAATGTTCAGCCGGTCCCCAAAAAAGGCGACCGTTCAGACCCTGTCAATTACAGACCGATTGCCATTACCTCCATCTTATGCAAAGTCATGGAGAAGGTACTGAACAGTAAGTTGCTGACCTACCTCGAAGACAATGATCTCCTCAGTGACCGTCGTTCCCGACCTAGATTGGAGTCAAAAGCAAACCCATTTTTAATAAAAATAAAATAAAAAAGGTTGGATTTGTAACGTTACCTCCGTCAATTTTAAAGGTAGGATCTTTCAATTTTGTATTTAGGTTCATAATAAAAAATAATGAATTTGTTTATTACTCTTCACTAATATATATATTTCTTCCATGCTGGCCTGGGAGCGAGAGAATAACATATAATGTGCCAGCTGCATTTCCTCCCGGGCATGCTGTAAAAGCCAGCTAAGTGAACCGAGGGTTTCAGTATATTGTAATTTAGGCGATGGGCTGACAACCTGTCACTATAGCAATATACCTACAAATCTATCTTAAATAACCCTCAAAACTTTGTCACACGTGGCGGAACGACCTTTGTTTAGGTCGTTTAAGCTCTATAGGCGTGATTGTATGTATGTATGTATGTACTAATATATAATAAACAGTTGTAAGTATGTGTATGTATCAGTGGCGAAGGGTCCATACAAGCCGATTCCCGGCGGCTTTCCTTTCAAGAATTCCACCTTCACCAAATCCGGAATTACGTCGAAACTATAAAGTACTTGAATGTTTTTTTTTGTTTTGGCTTACCCGCGATAAAATTGCACCCCTTGCCACTGGTATGTATCACGGAGTCGGCTACCTAATCTAGGGGATTGAACGAGGGTACTGGTTTTTACACAGAGCGACTGCCATCTGACCTCCGCAACCCAGAAGGGAAACCAGACCCAATCCTAGATCAGGTCAGAGTTTTCAAGCCGCCAATGCTTGGCACTGGCCTCTGATATGGCTCAACGACTAATATATACTAGTCCGATAGCGCTAGCTTTTGAAGTTTCAAAACTCTTAAAGTTGTTTGTTTTTTGCATACAGTTTCCGGACCATTTGCCCAACATAATACATTATTTTGTGTCATCCTAGGTACTTGCATAGGTAGAAATTTA
Organism: Scrobipalpa costella; assembly: GCA_949820665.1. Taxonomy (NCBI): domain Eukaryota; kingdom Metazoa; phylum Arthropoda; class Insecta; order Lepidoptera; family Gelechiidae; genus Scrobipalpa; species Scrobipalpa costella. The sequence goes on along the minus strand of OX463321.1, from coordinate 9,774,738 downwards.
GCTATTTGTCTTTTCGACCGGTATTGGACGAAAAGATAATTAGAGATGAAAATACTACTTTCATGGTAATAACGAGATAGTAATTGATGTACATAGGAATTTTGTGCCATATATGTCCACGAGAAGCCTAATATTTAACCAGTACCTAATACGTCGCCAACTAGATCTAAAATAATATTAAAATAGGTTAAATGGGTGTTACGCGGTTCAGAATACTGATATCTGTTGTTTAAAATATTTTGTGTCGAATTCATCCACGACGTTTATAGATATTTATTTTTTTCATTACTACAGCCTGTAAAATCCACAAAAAAAATGGCAAGTTATTAGAGTTTACGTGTTCTTTGTTATTATGGTGTAACAAACCACTATTCATAATTTGTGTTGTTTTTATCCACGAACTTCTATTATTAGGTACCTACCTATATAAGAATGGCGACCGCAGGGACCATCGACCGCGCGGAATAAAACGCGCGGGCGCGGGCGGCGGGGGGCACCGGCCAGCCAGAAACGCGTGCATTTTGTTTACATTCAGTCTTCCTGGTGCAGGTTGCGACAAGCAATTAGTAAAAGTTAGTTATGAAACTGTGACAGACTACAATTTAAATTGAAACTGGGTTATTACCCGACCGGACCAACGAAGAATAATGAGATTTTTGTTCCTTTTTTACTGTAAATCACGCCAGTTTTTACTAAATTGTTACTCCTGTGTTTTTTTTTGTCGAAATTGAACACTGAGACCTTATCAAAAAAAATATGTCATTCATCATTAAAAAAATACATCAGGGCTATGTAGGTATGTACCAGTGTTGTTGCAATAGTGATAGTTTCACAATGGATAGTTGACCTTGAAAAAAAGTATAAGTAGACTATCGCTATCGCAATAACACTAGTATGTACTAAGTGATAATAAGGTTTAGAAAGGTAGGTATTTGTTTGATACACTTCTTCTAACATACTGTCATAAAATCTTTCGTTTGCAAAGTAAGGTAGGTATGTTTCATTCCACTGCATGACTCGGAGAGGCTGCGGGAGGGAGGGTATAGGTGAGGGGCGGGGCGGGGAGCGCGCTCAGTTGCCACTTTGCACGGCACAACATAACCAGCAAAAGGGCAAGCTCGTAATCACAATCAAAATATGTAGGTATGTTAACGTACCTATTTACTGCCTACTTACAATATATTATGTGATAGATACATAATTATACTCATAAAATAAAAAAACTGTTTATTAGATAATCGATTACTTCCATGCCGGACTGGGAGAGATAGAAAAACATAGAATGTTCCAGCTGCCCTTCCTCCCGGGTATGCTGTAGAAGACAGCAAAAGGGACTCGAGGGTTACAGTGTATTGTAATTTAGGCGATGGGCTGACAACCTGTCACTATGGCAATACACATTACAATCTAAAATTACCCTCAATTTTTGTCAGACGCGGCGAAAGCGCCTTTTACGAGGCGTTTAACGCTCTGCCTACCCCGTAAGGGATAAAGGCGTGATTTTATGTATGTATGTATTAGATAATCGACGGGAACAGTAGCCTCCAAAAACAAACGAATAGATAAACGTTCATCTCATACTCAGGTATTAAGTAATAGAAACTGGTTTGTTTTGATGTTAAAACTAATATTTAATTGGAATAAAGTATATACATATAGCTATTTATAAACAACCGTTTCTACCCGGCTACATTCGCCTAAAATGGTTTAAGCCGATTTCGACGTTTTAAACCGCTTGGTTGAATCGGCTATACATCTATAGTAGTGGGTAGTAAAAACCCATTCAATCCACCCGATTATCACCAAATTTTTGGGGTTAAAACCGGGTAATGACCCAAATCACCTGTTTTAATTCCGTATCACCCAATATGTCGGGTGAAAACAAGGGTTATTGACCCTTGTGTCGTTAAAAGCTATTTAAACTCCGCCAATTTTGAAGTTAGGATCTTCCAATTTTGTGTTACTACTTTTACTCAACTCTTATTCTAATACTCTTCTTCTTCTCGTAAGCCTTCTTCCCATTATCTGGGGTCGGTTTTCCTTGTCTGCCTCTTCCATTTATGTCTATCTTGTGATGTTTCGGCGTCTATGTCAGATTCTTTCAGGTCTTTTTGTACCGTCATCAGCCAAGAGGCGGGGCGTCGTTTTTCGACTTTGTCTGTAATTGGCTTGGACGAATAATCCTCTGGACGCGTCACCAAACAAAAATGTATGACAACTCGTTCAACCAAAACTAGGGGGGAGGGAGGTCTGACAGATAATACCCGAACAGATTTAAAAACTACGCGCTTCCTAACATATTTGTTTATTTTTGACACTTTTTAAATATTCGGGTTGTATGTCTTTTTTGATCGTGTCATAGATAGTGTTGTACCCTAGTCGATAATCGATAAAGAATGAATGTTGAGTGAATGATGTTTCCTGAATCATAGAAATATGAACACGTGTTTTTATTAAATTATTTTTGAAATAAAAGTAAAGTAAATTTTTCAAATCGATCACTATTCATTGAATTTATACCATTATCGATCTATACACTAAGAAATCTCTAGAGGGGTCTTGTCTGTACTTTGAATATTTTCATGGAAACATTATTGCAATAGGCATTATAGCGATACCACCAACGCCTATATAATAAATTTTAAATATTTATCTGTCTATCTGTCTGTATCAACATGACGCCAAAACTACTGAATCGATTTCGATAGGAGTCTTTTTATTCAACAAAGTGACATTTGACTTAACAAAGGATACATATATCATACTGCCTTATTTAGGGGGTTGGCAGTTAATTGAATTTTGGTTGTATTTCAACCGATTTTGATGCATCTTTTTTTTTTCATCTAAATATTTTGTAGACTCAAACATAGATTTCATCACGCTACACGTAGCTTAAGTTACGACTTGGGGAAATGAATAAATTGTATTTTGGGTTTTGACTTGGAACTAAATACACATATCTATTAAGCTACGTGGCTTCGATTTAAAAAATGTACCTATTCATTTACATACTATAATATTTAGTCCTCCCACCGATTTTCGGTGATGGCGGCCAATCTCCCAGGGATCGGCCAACTGCACAGGATCCGTTTTTTAGTGCAAAAGTGTTTGCACTACACACAGGTGCACTCTCTGTTCCTTCAATCTCTTATTCTGATGGGACAGATTGACTGACACGACCAGAGATAAATCAGGCACAGGACCAACTATCTACATGCCCATCCGACAGCATAGATCATCTTACTTTTCGGACAATCAGGTGATCAACAATCCAATATCTTAACCAAACTAACAACAATGCAAAGTCATTGTCCCCCGCCGGAAATCGAACCCGGGACCTCTGGGTCGAGAGCCCATGGCTCAGACTGCTAGACCACATAGGCAGGAGCTTTTTAAACAAAGAACAGCATAACCAACACTGTTCATGACTACCACGCGTACTAAAAAGTAGGCATAATTAGTTGTAAATGAAAATAAAAAGTCACGCAACCACAGATGAAGCTTATACCAGTCAACAGATCACAAAATATTAGCGTTGTCCGTTCAAATGTTTATGTTTTTCTTAGACCTACGACATGCCGGCGACGATACAGTAAATAATTCCTATCGATATCGTTCATCGATTGTGTCACGTCTCTAGATTAACAAAAATGAATGAACGAATGGAAAAATTACAATTATAATCCGACTCATTAGAGAATGACAACATACTGGTTTACATGCATTCAGAACCCTGGATGTTTTATTGGGTCGTATTATTCACTCCTGTCACCGCGCATTTTATTCATTTTAGAAGAAAATAACAAGAAATATTGATCTAAAATACAATTGCATATGAAAAAAAATATTGCTGATTCAATTACTATAAGTTTTGCTAAACAAAACAGCATATTTCACCATTTTCAAAGGTATTTTTCCTCCTCGAAATTTGAAGTCACACTGACGTTGGTAGTTTGTTTACTGTGTCCAAATTTCACACTATCGGTCTAGAGGGGTAAGGAGTAAAATGTCATAATTGCACGTCCAGAGGTTGTTTCGTCCAAGGTAATTGGGTAAATTTTTTATCTTCCTCTGATGTGGACATTGCGAACTTAGTCCAGCAATGTGACACCCACTGACCAGCGTAACATGCGCATTTCTGTAGTGTTAAGCTTTGACAGGTGTTGCTTAGTAGATGCCCAACATTCTGTACCGTAGAGGTTTCAGGTCTTATGGCCGTTTGGTACAGTTTGCCTTTAAGCACATCTCGGACATTCCTAACTGCCATGTCATTTCGGTCATACATCGTCAGACGTCATGTTGCACCTGGCATGCGTTTGTGTGTGTGTTATAAGGGTTGACAAATTTTGTTATACCAGTCATAATCATCACTTGATTAATCTGGTTCTTGATTAAACCAACGTTTTAAAGTAGTTCACTGTAACTGAATAGTTAGAATAGATAAGGTTCTATATTTTGTATGAATTTACTTACCGTCTCTCATCACTGTAGAATATAAAAAAGTTCCTATTGGAGTCATCTCTTGTAGTAGAAAGACATCAGTACTAGGAACAGTACCTAACCATCTTTGGAACACAAAACTTTATTATTTCCGTTACACTCAATGCCGACCCTCGATCAACACCAACTGTAATTTCAAATTTGTAACAGCATTGTATATATCCTGAATAAAGGCGATGTATTGTACTGGGACATTTTGGGCTCTAAGTGCATCCCAAATAAGTTCTCGGTGCACGGGATCGAAAGCCTTTTCTAGATGAAAAAAGATCATGTGTAGGTTTGTGTTACGTCCTCTGGCCTTTTCCTTTTTGTATCGGAAGAACGAGTTGAGTGCCTTTCGAAGCTTAGCCGTCCTAGTAAAAAAAGATTGGTTATGTCCTGCTTCTCTTCATCATAGCTAACCTTCAGTCGGTATACGCTTTTATATCCAGAAATTTCTGGACTTCACAGGGCCGACGATAGCTGCCAGGAGAGATATTATAAACAAATTGTGTAAATACCACATGGACTTTTCCGGATGGGATATTGATGGGAAGGTGATGCGAACCTCGACACACAACTGGTCTTGGGGTCGGTGACTTCAACTCACTAGCCGCACAACCAAACAAATCCCCCATAACTGATAGATCTTCCGGTGGTCAAGCTAGAGGTCGGTCTTTTCATTTAAATCACGTTTAAACCTTCGACAACCATGTATGTTCAGACCATCTCAGACCAGCCGGCAAATTCCAGGCTGCTGCCGTCGAGGCAGAAGATACTCACACGGCATACGGCATGAGGTACAGAATACTCCCTGGAACCAGTCTCAACACTAAAGGATGTAGATGCGCTCACAAGCGAATTCGCGACTACAATTCAGCGAGCAAGGGAATATGCTGCCGTGTTCTGCTAGAAGCTCCTGTTGCGCATGAGGATTGGCGTCCATAAGGCGTACGTGAGAATCCGTCTTACGTATATCGCTCTAGCATGGTATGCGTTGGTCTTTGAGACTAATTGACAGGGATTGCGGGCGGACAGGGACTGAGGAGTCGAAGGTGGAGCGTGCCATTACATTACATCACATACTCGGAGAGACCTAAGAGACCTTGGGTGAGTTCGTGTCCAAGCTCACAACCGAAATGTTTGTGCACTGTGACTGGTTACACTTCAAATACTTTCAAAATCTGGCCCTGGTATCACGTTCATACCCTGATTAAAAAAAACAGAGTTATGGAGAGACAGAGGTAGGGACAAGAGCGGAGGGTCGTTATGCTGGGATGGATGGGAGTAACGGGAGAGACGAGAGCGGAGGGAAAGAGGGATGCTTGGACGTTGAAGCAGGAGGGACAGATAGGATTGGTAGAATGGGTAAGACGAGAGAAATGGGATGGATAAGCGGATGGACGGATGGACGGATGGACGGATGGACCGATTACGGTTGAACAGAGGGACAGAGTGACAAAGGGACTTTAGGGTAGAATGTTAATGGGCTGGGAACGTGAGTGACCAGAGAAGCGGGAGTAACTGAGGGACGGAAAGGATCTCTAAATCATCTGTGACTGAATATTCTACTACCTCCATGCTCGTCAATTTGTCTGCTAAATGTAGAGAGGGTTAAGCAATTTAAAAGAGGTCCCTGGACATTTCCGTCTTCTGCAACTGCACTGACAAGAGATAAGGTTCTGACATATAAGATTTTTGCTGGCAATACACATCTCCTGTAACTACTGTTACAAGCCAACGCATGACCACCACTGTGTGGAGCAGTGGCTACGCCCAACTATTTATTTCGTTTTGTTTAATAAACTACTGGAGGATATAATAAATATATTTTTTTCCTACATAGATTATGAACAGTTTTACAAAGAATAAATATTAAAAATATGCATATTTTAGCCAGAAAACCCAAGTGTGTTTAAACTTGATTTTCTCATTTTGATGTTTTTTGAGATAGCGGACATGTGCTTAACACGGCAGTGCTGTTCGCGGCTTCGCTGCGAACGAGATAGCGTGGTCTATATATCACACAGATGTCCCCTAGTTTTATACAAATGAGGTTATTTGTGTGACATCCATTTGACATAAGAGTGTGAGAAAGCGTGCTCATCATAAGCCAGCAGGACACACTCCTTGATCATTTTGTCTTATTCCATACAACAAAAAATCAAAAGTTTTTTTTCCAGACAAACTATCTGTTTTAGACAAAAACTTGTTATTACAATTATTCATCAGAATGAAAAACCTACTGATGGGTATCTTAAAATTATGGAATTTATAAAAAAAAACCTATGTCCCTCATTTAGCAGTTTCGACCCACTGTGCGGCGGAACTCGAACCTACAACCTCTTGCTTCGTAGGCAGGAAACCAGGGTCACTATCAACTAGACTATCCGGCCGTCAAAATCTAGTGGATTTATAATCGGCATACCACTTCTCGTTACATCACTTGTACACACACCTATGTACTCTGATGACTACATAGGTACCTATCAGAAACTATTCCGTCAGACTGTTCAAAGTGGTCACACCACACATAACAAAAATATCAAGTATTTCTTTTTAATTCGTGTATATTTACTTTCACTGACTGTACACTACGTACCTACTCGAAGCGGGGCGCGGGACATCGAGAAGCGTTATATATAGCAAAAAAGCGGTTGGTAGGTATGGCGATAATTATTCAAGTTCTAATCGTCGCGTCGTAAAATAATATTGACCATCTAAGCATTGACCATTGACCAACGTGGGTATTGAGAATGCAGACGTGCGTTTTATAAAAATGCATTTAGAAAATTCGCACGTCTTTTCTTTATTTTATTTTATATCTATGCTAGCTGTGCCCGCGACTCCGTACGCGTGGTGGTTATGATTTTAAACAGCAATGTATTTTTATGTTTTAAATTTTCTTTACTCTTATTTATTTGTGTCATTTTGAATCGCGTTAGGTAAGCCTAACACGTGTATAACATTATACTTGTGTGCGTAATGTGACTTACCGTATTCTAATGAGATTTTGAAAAAAACAGGATTAAATTTTCTGCCTACTCCCTAAGTCAGGTGGCGTGGTTTTTTACGTATATCTATAAAGTTTTACGTGAGGTAAAACTTTAAAGATATAACATTGAGCCGAATAAAAAAAAACCCATCAAATCGGATAAGAAACAATGTAAATTTAATTTCCTACCTACCAATGTTTCTTAGGGAAAGTTGTTCAGTTTCATGTGTAGATTCACACGTTTCAATATTTGCACTTGATTTCAAATGACCTTATATTACCTACGTAGCGAAGATAACCGTACCCTATGAACGTGTGCGTGCGTATGTCCTCCGCCCGCTGCCGCCTGCCCGCGTCCGTCTGTTTCGACCGCAACTATTGTTTTTGTGTTTTATTCATTTAAATATCGTGCATGAAAGTGACACAAATTTAGTATGATGATTACTCATGCATTTTTGATATTGAATAAGTAAACTCTAATAATTGTATTATTTTTTTGGAGCTACGGAAGCTTAAAAAAACAAAATAATTAATAATCTTAAAAGTGCATGCCCTAATTTGGCACAAATTTATTTTATAGGCATATGAAAGTGATTTGAGTAAGGAAACAGTTATTTCATCAATTATATTTTTTTTTGCACTTTTTTTACATAGAGACCCTAGGATGTCAGTTTGCACTGGACGAAGATGGCACAAACCGGGTTTGCACACTCCGCAGGCTATCCTAGATATGATATTATAGTTATTTTAAAGTTTAAATTAATTTTGCCAGTTTTAATTTGAATAAAAAAAAACAACTACAAATCATCGAATTACTGAAAATGCAAGTACCAGATGTGACACAAAATACAAAAAATATGATTCATATGTACGACTGTATCCACAGGCAAAAAATAAGCAACTTTAGAGTTTTTGAAACTTATGGTCTCAAAATAGACCAGCGCTATCGGACTAATACGGTACTTAACGATATTAACCGGGACCAACGGCTTAACGTTCCTTTCGAAGGACGGAAAAAGCGCCGAATAAATGTACATATGAACTTCGAAAACCGAAAAACACATTGGTACGTTGTGGGATTCGAACCACGCCCTCCCTCAGCTCAGGAGGCAGCTGCCCTATCCACTACACCATCGGGCTCACTATACTAACTATCAGCCTTAATGATGACGAAAGTCTCCTGACGATGGGATTTTGGGTATTAGGGATATCTTTTATTTAAGTTTTACTAATTGCATAAACCAAAGAACTGTCTCCGTGGTCTAGTGGTCTGAGCTATTGGTACTCGATCCGAAGATCCTGGGTTCAATTCCCAGAGGGGAACACAAAGTTGATATTTGTTAATTTATCAATTTGTGAGATTTTCCCCAGTTTGGTTAAGACATTTCAATCTGAAACACCTGATTCTTTTCGGACGAAAAGAAAAAGGATTTCGTGCTTCAGAGGGCACTTCGGAAACCCATACGACACATGAAGAAGCAAAGAAGGTTACTGTTAATCAGCGTATATGTTATACAGTGACATACTTACGTGACCAGCCAACCAAACGTCAGAATATATCAATATGTAGCAATTATCACTACATAGTATAAAACAAAGTCGCTTTTTCTGTCCCTATATCCCTATGTATGCATAAATCTTTAAAACTACGCCATGGATTTTGATGCCGTTTCTTTTAATGGATAGAGTGATTCAAGAGGAAGGTTTATATGTATAATACATGCATAATTTAGTAGAGAAACACTGATGATTTCCGTGCGAAGTCGGGGCGGGTCGCTAGTTTATTATATGTAGCAAATATAAGCAATTGTCGAATCAACTTTCATAGACCAACGCAACAGACAACCAGCCATTCTGGCTCATAATTCTTCCATCCTGGACTGGGAGCTAGAGAATAACAAAGAATGTGCCAGCTGCATTTCCTCCCGGGCATGTTGTAAAAACCAGCTAAGAGATACGAGGGTTTCAGTATATTTTAATTTAGGCGATGGGTTGACAACCTGTCACTACAGCAATGTACTTACAAATCTATTTTAAATAACCCTTAAAACTTTGTCAGACGTGGCGGAACGACCTTTGTTTCGGTCGTTTACGCTCTGCCTACTCCATTATGAATAAAGGCGTGATTATATGTATGAATGTACTATATTATTTCACACACCGCCATCTAGCGATCCAATCTCAAACTAAGCATAGCATTCAACCATATGGATTATATTATAACTTCACAATGATATTTCAACTTCATAACTACTTTCATAATCAAAGAAGCTAAGTACCTAATGATTAGGTACTAAATCACCATATTTTCTGTAGAGAAAGAATAAAATACTTCATATCATCATCTCCCTAGCCTTATCCCGTATCTCACGGGGTCGGCTTCCTAATCTAGGGGATTGAACGAGGGTACTGGTTTTTACACAAAGCGACTGCCATCTGACCTCCGCAACCCAGAAGGGAAATCAGACCCAATCCTAGATTAGGTCAGAGTTTTCAAACCGCCAATGCTTAGCACTGGCCTCTGATATGGCTTAACGACTAATATCTACGGTATTAAACGATATTAACCTATAATAAAATACTTCATATATAGGAAGAAAAAATATATCTGACCATATTTTTGAGTGTGATTCTACCCATGAAACTGAACAACTTTCCCCAAGGAACATAGGTCGAAAAATAAAAAAAAACTAATTGGACCTTCCTTACAAAACTCTTGTCTTGCTGCCGACACCGTTTGTATGGGAGCGCCAAATTAAATTTTTTCGTGTTTCTGCTTTCGGTATTCTTGGGGTAGAATCACACCCTAAAATTACTTAACTTACTTTACTCACTGTAACTTCCCTGCTGGACTGGGAGAGATAGAAAAACATATAATGTTCCAGCTACCCTTCCTCCCGGGCATGCTGTAGAAGTCAGCAAAAGGGACTCGAGGGTTACAGTGTATTGTAATTTAGGCGATGAGCTGACAACCTGTCACTATAGCAATACACATTACAATCTAAAATTGCCTTAAATTTTTGTCACACGTGGCGAAAGCGCCTTTTAGGAGGCGTTTAACGCTCTGCCTACCCCGTAAGGGATAAAGGCGTGATTTTATGTATGTATGTATGTACTCACTGTAGGTACATTTCGAAACTCCCCTTTCGAATGTTATGGTATTTTACGGTAGTACTATTATATATTCTGTGGTTTTACTTATCATAATCGTAACAATGCCGGCAGCTCATTTTGACTGGTAGAGAACTTGCCTATTTTTTTATATTTGTACATTTGGTGGGTGATTTTCATTGAACGTTCCATTACAAACGAAATAATCGGAATCAGCTGATCGGAGTAGTAAATCATTGGAAGAAATGGAACGTGTGAATGACTGAGAACAATCACTCAAACTTCCGTTCCCGTAGTAACTATGGAAAATTTGCTATAAGGACTCTAAATTAAAAAGTCAGTTTCATACCTTTCATACATGCGTTTTAATTCAAACCGGATGTATTTTAATTTTGTAGCATTCATTGTCATTCAAATAATCATTCAATCTAGTGATGTCCAACAGTGCTAACTGATTCGATGACTTCTATTGATATACTAGCCTTTGACGCCGCAGTTTAAAATTAAAAAAACAATTCTTTCCTCTTTATAATATTAGTATTACGTAGATATAGAATAGAAGTATATATACAGTCCAGCATGGAAGAATGGGCTGACAACCTGTCACTACAGCAATTTAACTATAAATTTATCTTAAAATAACCCTCAAAACTTTGTCAGACGTGGCGAAACGACCTTTGTTTAGGTCAATGTAACGACCCCATTAGGGATAAAGGCGTGATTATAATTATGTATGTATGTTAGCCCATCGCCTAAATTGCAATATACTGAAACCCTCGAATCCCTTAGCTCGTTTTTACAAAATGCCCGGGAGGAAATGCAGCTGCCACATTCTATATTTTCTTTCGCTCCCAGTCCAGCATGGAAGATCTAAAATAACTATACGTAGATAATATAAATTTATTTATTTTTCTCACAACAGAGTTTTGCTACAACTTATCTAATCTTAATAAAATGTTAAGTGTCTATCGATCCACCATCGATAACTAAGCTCCACTAATGGCACAACACTACTTGAAGTGCGCTTGCCCATTCACTCACTCATTCGAAAACTTCACTTTTGTTGTGAAATCCCTCGCGGGTGCGTGAGCGCTGCGCTATTCTATAGCAAATTTTCGGTTTTTCCGACGATCGTTTCCTTCCCGTGTTCTTGCAAGGCGCAACTACGATTTGCCAAGATGACGAAGTTAATACAAATGTTAAATTTTAGTAATAATAGTTACCAGTTCGATAGCCTAATCGAACCTAACCCCGTCAAGGAGAAAAAGCATTATCAGTAAGTACTTTTTAATTTTCTCTACTTTACACTTATTCCACGTATATTTCTTGGTGTGTGTTTACATTATTTCGATTAAACGAACGGAACGTAGCATTATTAATCGAAATGCGATTTGAAATTCGAATTTAGAATGCCCTTTCATCATGGCCTTACGTTGCCAGTGTCATATCTACGTCATCACCATAACTACTTCTTTGTATGACTTGGCTGTAGGTATGTAAGAAACATTTGCTTGGCTTCGTATTCTTGCATTAAAAAGTAAAAGGCATGCAAATGGCGCATTTCGCCTTCACACGGCCTTTGTCTAATAAAAATGTGGGTATAGGGTATTATAGCAGATTCTTTTAGATTAAATTATGAAAATTGATCTACCTACATAAGCAATTGGACTAATTTCGTGTTTTTGTATGACATCGTAAAAATATCTATCTACATAATTTCCCATTATCTAATTATGCATTTCTTGTTAAACTAATAACTATGTTTACATTACACAATTTTTTTATACTTATTTGACTTGATACGAACATAATTTTATGTGTTCTGAGTAAGTAAATTATATTCTGCTACAAATGTACATACATACAATCACGCCTTTATCCCTAATGGAGTAGGCAGAGCATAAACAACCTAAACAAATTGTTCTGCCACATCTGACAAAGATTTGGGGGTTATTTAAGATAGATTTGTATGTATATTGCTCTACTGACAGGTTGTCAGCCCATCGCCTAAATTGCAATATACAGAAACCCTCGGATCCCTTAGCTGGTTTTTACATAAATGCAGCTGGCACATTATTCTCTCACTGCCAGACCAGCATGGAAGATGGTACATGCTACATATGTGTTTGATTATTCTACTGTAGGTCTCATAGTCAGCAGGTGGGCCAGCCATGCTAATATAACACATTCCATCAGTAATATGATAGTTTTCAGCATAAACATATCACTACATAGTATAAAACAAAGTCGCTTTCTATGTCCCTATATCCCTATGTATGCTTAGATCTTTAAAACTATGCAATGGATTTTGATGCGGTTTCTTTTAATGGATAGAGTGATTCAAGAGGAAGGTTTATATGTACAATACATGCATAATATAGTAGAGAAACACTGATGATTTCCGTGGGAAGCCAGGGCGGGTCGCTTGTAGACATATATTTTATAATTTTGTGTAGTGCTATAGTGACTGGTTGTCAGCCCATAGCATATTAGTTACAGTGTCTATATAAATTCGATACACAGTATGTAGGTCTACCATGCTGGCCTGAGAGCGAGAGAAAAACATAGAATGTGCGAGCTGCTTTTTCTCCCGGGCATACTGTAAAACCATCTAGAGGATCCAAGGGTTTCTGTATATTGCAATTTAGGCGATGGGCTGACGACCTGTCACTACAGCAATATACCTACAAATCTATCTTAAAAAACCCTCAAAACTTTGTCAGACGTGGCAGAATGCCTTTTGGTAACTTTGCAAAGCGTCCCTTTGAAGTGAACTTTTGAGTGAACGGGACATTATGAGAAAGGGTAATTTTGCTAATAAAGCATATGTCTGGTTCGTTGACGCTCTGCCTACCCCTTTAGGGATGCAGGCGTGATGGTATGTATCTATCCAGTGGAAAACCACCTCAATATGTTTGATTGGTGACACTTGTACTGAATTGGTCTAAATGAGTGGCCATGATATTGATTGGAAGTGATCTAGAAGAGTTGTGTGACCATGATCAGTTACATGACTTTAAGTCACATATAATCACGCCTTTATCCCTAATGGGGTAGGCAGAGCGTAAACGTCCTAAACAAGGGTCGTTGCGCATCAAGAAATCATGGTCAGTTACATGACTTTAAGTTACATACAATCACGCCTTTATTCCTTATGGAGTAGGCAGAGCGTAAACGTCCTAAACAAGGGTTGCTCCGCATCAAGAAATCATGGTCAGTTACATGACTAAGTTACATATAATCACGCCTTTATCCCTAATGGGGTAGGCAGAGCGTAAACGTCCTAAACAAGGGTCGTTGCGCATCAAGAAATCATGGTCAGTTACATGACTTTAAGTTACATACAATCACGCCTTTATTCCTTATGGAGTAGGCAGAGCGTAAACGTCCTAAACAAGGGTTGCTCCGCATCAAGAAATCATGGTCAGTTACATGACTAAGTTACATATAATCACGCCTTTATCCCTAATGGGGTAGCAGAGCCTAAATGTCCTAAAGAAGAGTCCTTCTGCCATGGCTCAAAGTTTCAAGGGTTATTAATTAAGATAGATTTGTAGATATATTGCTGTAGTGACCAAGAGAAAAATATAGAATGTGCCAGCAGCATTTCCTCCCGGGCATGCTGTAAAAACCAGCTAAAGCATCCGAAGGTTTAAGTTTAGAAAGGTAAACAAAGTTTCATGTATTTTGATTGAAGATCTTGTTTCTAAAATAAGTTTTAGCTATTCAATATGACAACGTAATGAAATAGTACTTTTAGTAATTTAACTAATTTGCCAACAACCATAATTTATTTTTTAAATTCGTTTTTGAATAAAAAGACATGAAACGTATACCTTTATTCTAAAACTTTCTTCCATGGTGGCCTGGGAACGAGAGAAAAACATACAATGTGCCAGCTGCATTTCCTCCCGAGCATGCTGTAAAAACCAGCTAAAGGATCCGAGCGTTTCAGTATATTGCAATTTAGGCGATGGGCTGACAACCTGTCACTGCAGCAATATACGTACAAATATCTTATATAACCCTCAAAGCTTTGTCAGACGTGGCGGGACGACCTTTTTTTCGGTAGTTTACACTCTGCCTACCTCATTAGGGATAAAGACGTGATTATATGTATGTTTAGCCTGGGAGCGAGAGAAAAACGTGTCAGCTGCATTTCCTCCAGGGCATGCTGTAAACACCAGCTTAGGGATCCAAGGGTTTCTGTATATTGTAATTTAGGCGATGGGCTAATGACTATGACAAGATACATTTAATATGTTGTTTGTCGCATTATCAGATGTTATCAGAATGTTAACAGCAATTATGATTCTAATCCTTCAGCAAATATCTGTTTCTCTGTCATCCACAGTCAAGTGATACTTACGTAGTTTAAACTGATATTTTGATCTGAGAAGTTGTCATTTAAACGCAATAATGTTGAACAATTTGTGTGTTCTTTATTTAAATAATGAATATCAATATATGTAAGTACAAATAAAAGAGAATCGCAGGGTTGGTAGAAGATTTGTAGTTCATTGTAGTAACGTGAAGAAAAATTGCCGTTACATACATACATAAATCACGCCTTTATCCCTTACGGGATAGGCAGAGCGTTTAACTCCTCGTAAAAGGCGCTTTCGCCACGTCTGACAAAAATTGAGGGCAATTTTAGATTGCAATATGTATTGTTATAGTGACAGGTTATCAGCCCATCGCCTAAATTACAATACACTACCCTCGAGTCCCTTTTGCTGACTTCAAAATTGCCGTTGGTGGCCGTTATTCGCAATTTTTCTTCCTGTTACTACAACGAACTATGAATCGCTAATTTATTTACTTGATTCACAGCGTTTTAGTGAATTATATATTTTTTTACAAATTAAAGGTAACTTCGCAAAACGTCTCATCCGCATAATGTCCCTTTATCGTACTGTCCCTTTCGCAAAATGTCCCTATGAAAAGTCTTTTCTACTAGCTGCCAACTATTTGAACAAAATTTATCAAAATGTGACATTTTGCGAAAGAGACATTATGCGAAGTACCGCAACGCAATTCAATTCACATCTTGTGTATAAGGAAAAGCTTGTTCGCAGGAAAACTAGCTATGTACGTAGGTAAATAGCTGTTATATCCAATGTATCATATGAATCAAACTAAAGACACTCACATCCTTATGATTTTCCTTCCTTGTTGATTCAAAGGTAACTTCGCAAAATGCCCCTTGCGCAATATATCTATTTGTCAAAATATCACTTTAGCAAAATGTCTCTTTCGCATAATATGCCTTTCACAAAATGACCATTTTTAATAGATTTAATTCAAATAGTGCTAGCTGAAAAGACTTAAAAAAAATCAAAGGGTTATATGCGAAAGAGAGCCCGATACTGAGCCTGATGGTGTAGTGGATCGGGCCGCTGCCTCCTGAGCGGGAGGTCGTGGTTCGAATCCCACCACGTACCAATGTGTTTATCGGTTTTCGAATTTCATATGTACGTTTATTCGGCGCTTTTTCCGTGCTTCGGAAGGCACGTTAAGCCTTTGGTCCCGGTTAATATCGTTTAATACCGTAGATATTAGTCGTTAAGCCATATCAGAGGCCAGTGCTAAGCATTGGCGGCTTGAAAACTCTGACCTAATCTAGGATGGGGTCTGGTTTCCCTTCTAAGTTGCGGAGGTCAGATGGCAGTCGCTCTGTGTAAAAACCAGTATCCTCGTTCAATCCCCTGGATTAGATAGCCGACCCCGTGAGATACGGTATAAGGCTAGGGAGATGATTATGCGAAAGAGACATTTTGCGATGTTATATACTCTTGTTTTTGCGGAAACTACGTACGTAGGTTAATAGGTGTAATATCCAATATATCATACGAATTAAACTGAAGGCAATCATATCCTTTGCTTTTCCTTCCTTATTGATTCAACTGATATACGTATTGCTTCCATGCTGGTCTGGGAGCGAGAGAAAAACATAGAATGTGCCAGCTGCATTTCCTCCCCGGCATGCTGTAAAAACCAGCTAAGGATCCGAGGGTTTAGTATATTGTAATTTAGGCAATGGGCTGACAACCTGTCAGTACAGCAATATATCTACAATTCTATTTTAAAGAACCCTCAAAATTTTGTCAGACGTGGTGGGACGACATTTTTTTAGGTCGTTTACGCTCTGCCTACCCCATTAGGGATAAAGGCGTGATTATATGTCTGTCTGTATGATATACGTATTACATGTGTCATCAGTACTGACAAAGGGAAAAAAAACTACGTAAACAAACTACGTCTTCAGTTCCTCCATGCTGGACTGGGAGCGAGGGAAAAACAGAATGTGCCAGCTGCATCTCCTCCCGGGCAAGCTGTGAAAACCAGCTAAGGGAGGGTTTCAGGATATTGCAATTAAGGCGATGGGCT
The DNA here is from genome assembly GCA_949820665.1 of Scrobipalpa costella. Classification (NCBI taxonomy): domain Eukaryota; kingdom Metazoa; phylum Arthropoda; class Insecta; order Lepidoptera; family Gelechiidae; genus Scrobipalpa; species Scrobipalpa costella. Next base: position 9,757,763 of record OX463321.1, on the reverse strand, counting down.
GACAACCTTTGACTATAGCAATATACCTACAAATCTATCTTAAATAACCCTCAAAACTTTGTCAGACGTGGCGGAACAAGCTTTGTTTAGGTCGTTTACGCTCGGCCTACCCCATTAGGGATAAAGGCGTGACTATATGTATGTAGGTATGTATTTATTTCCGAGATTTGTACACATCCTATCGCCGGCGGCGCCGGGCAATCGCAAAATTTCAAAAATAGAACACGGAAACATTAGCGCCACTTTTGGGTCGCGTTCTTAAAAAATAAAAACAATTTGTAAACATTCGACCAGCCAGCGTTTTCACGTGATGGCCTGAGTCACTATTGTTTTGTTTTTAAATAAATTATCTTTTTTATACGCGTTTACGAAGACAGGTTATCGTTCATTGTTAATCAGATTTTGCCTTTGAAGAGTTGTTATTTGGATAAGATGCGATATAACATATACAAATAACAAAAATATATATATATTGCCGTATCATAAGTAGAACTTTCACATACATTTAATCACGCCCCTATCCCCAATGGGCTAGGCAGAGCGTACATTCTTAATAATTAATAATAATAATAGAAATTTGTACAATTTCGTAATGTGTTTGAGACCACCTTTTAAGTATATAAGATACCTGTGCCAGATATACATTCATATAATCACGCCTTTATCCCTAATGTGGTAGGCAGAGAGTAAACTACCTAAACAAAAGTCGTTCCGCCACGTCTGACAAGTTTTAAAGGTTATTATTGCTATAGTGACCTAAATGCAATATACTGAAACCCTCGGATCCCTTAGCTGGTTTTTACAGCATGCCCGGGAGGAAATGCAGCTGGCACATTCTATGTTTTTCTCTCGCTCCCACGCCAGCATGGAAGTACAACGGTAGAATGGCAGATGTTCTTCATAACACGCAGTAATTGAGATAGATTACAGACGTAATTATACTGTTTCCGGGGAAAACCCTAATAGTATCATAAAATTCTTACTAGAATAATCTCTTGTAGTCTCGCAAACTGATTGGGGTTGCTCAGTCAATGAAACTGAACAACTTTCTTTCAGGAGATGAAAATTAAATGATCGCTTCGATCAGACTGCGTATGGAAAAGCAATTTTTGTTTTTCACATGCTGAAAAAAATATCCTGCTCATAGTTGTTCAGTTTCGTTGACTGAGCAACCCTTATCAGTTTGCGGTAGTCGCTCTGTCTACCCCATTAGGGATACAGGCGTGATTGTATGTGTGTTTATAGCATCGGTCGAACAGTACCATTTTAGCTCGCTCGCCATAATAACAAGACATGCCTTACGCGTAGAACACCGGGTGTAAGGGACAGCGTTCCGCAAACTGATAGGGATTACTAAGTCAACGAAACTGAACAACTTTCACCGGGAAAATTCTTACAGGAGATGAACATACAAAATTACCACGTTGATCAGACAGTTTGTATGGAAAAGCAATTATATTTTTTATTTTCTTGAAAGGATTTCCTGGTGAATGTTGTTCAGTATCTTTGACTGAGCCACCTCTATCAGTTTGCGGGACGCTGTCCCTTACACCCGGTATATTCGTGCGCGTTGGCACGTGGCACCGATTCAAGTGACGTCACACATTGTTTTCAACTCACAAACAAACTATTCATTTTAGATATAGTGTGTTTTCAAGTCGACCAACGAACCGATGAACCCTGGCGTCAGAGTTACCTAGTGGTTATAGCTAACTCACGATCCGGAGGTCCTGGGTTCGATTCCGAGGGGGGAACACAAAGTTGATATTTGTCAATTTATCACTTTGTGAGGTTTTCCCCATTTTGGTTAGAACAATGCAGGCTGAATCCACCTGATTGTCTGGTTGAAAACGGATTCCGTGCTTCGGAGGGCACGTTCAGCCGTCGGTCCTGGTCACTGTTTCTTCACATCGATCTCGATGTTCCGTCTCAAAGAGTTCATGAAGCAAGCAGCCATACGCTTCTTCGACAAAGCCCCTCACCACCCTAACCCTCTTGTAGTTAGCGCCTCTAACTGCGTTCCCCAACCTGCGACTCGTTACAAACGAAGACCTAGGCATGTCCTTACCGACGGCGATGACCAAATTACCCTTGCGTTTAATGCTGCCAATATTAGTCGAGCCACACTCTGATAAAAAAAAAAAATGTCACTGTTTCTAATAGTGGTCGTTACAGGTCGATGTTGCTGCACGTCCGTAGAAACTACCTTAAAAACCCTACACGTGACCCCGGGTAGTGCTAAGGGTCGTATTTATGAAGCGATATCAAACTTTCTTCCATGCTGGACTGGGAGCAAGAGGAAAACATAGAATGTGCCAGCTGCATTTCCTCCCGGGCATGCTGTAAAAACCAGCTAAGGGATCTGGAGGTTTCATTATATTGCAATTTAGGCGATGGGCTGACAACCTATCACTACAGCAATATACCTACAATTATATCTTAAATAACTCTCAAAACTTTGTCAGACGTGGCGCAACGACCTTTGTTTAGGTCGTTTACGCTCTGCCTACCCCATTAGGGATAAAGGCGTGATTATATGTGTATGTGTGTGATATCAAACTTGGGAGCAATATTAAGTATGGATTTGACAGGCCAGTTTGTACTGAAATGACATTTCTGATACGCACTCAAACTCGCTGTCACTCATGAGAGCTGATTATAAATACGGCCCTAAGGGTCGTAATTATAAAGCGATCTCAAGATTGAAAGCAATATTAAGTGCGGATTTGACAGGTCATATTGTATTGAAATAACATTTCTGGTAGGAACTCAAACTAGCTGTCAGTCTCAAGTGCTTTTTATCAATACGGGCCTAAGAGTGCAATTATACCGGTTGCTGCACACTGTCCTCTGGACATCGCAGCAAATAATGACATAGATACATACATATAATCACGCCTTTATCCCTAACGGGGTAGGCAGAGCGTAAACGACCCAAACAAAGGTCGTTCCGCCACGTCTGACAAAGTTTTGAGGGTTATTTAAGATAGATTTGTAAGTATTTTGCTGTAGTGACAGGTTGTCAGCCCATCGCCTAAATTACAATATACTGAAACCCTCTGTTCCCTTAGCTGGTTTTTACAGCATGCCCGGGAGGAAATGCAGCTGGCACATTCTATGTTTTTCTCTCGCTCCCAGGCCAGCATGGAAGGAAATAATGACATACGATAAATAACTAATTCTTCCATGCTGGACAACTAGAAAAACATCACCAGCTGCATCACCTCCAGAGCATGCTGTAAAAACCAGCTAATGGATTCGAGGGTTATAGTATATTACAACTTTAGGCGATGGGCTGACAACTTGTCACTATAGCAATATACGTCATGATCATCTGTAATAACCCTCAAAACTTGTCAGACGTGGCGGAACGACTTTTGCTTAGGTCGTTTACGCTCTGCCTACCCCATTAGGGATAAAGGCGTGATTATATGTGTATGTATGTATGATAAATAACTAGAGCTTTGACATTTGTGTGACGATTATTGTCAAAGGCAGCAATTAAGGCCTAAGGCTTAACGTGCCCTCCGAAGCTAGAAATCTTATCTCGATGTTAGTGACCATAGATACATATAATCACGCCTTTATCCCTAATGGGGTAGGCAGAGCGTAACCGACCGAAACAAAGGTCGTTCCGCCACGTCTGACAAAGTTTTTTAGGTTATTTAAGATAGATTTGTAGGCATATTGCTGTAGTAACAGGTTGTCAGCCCATCGACTAAATTGCAATATACTGAAACCCTCGGATCCCTCAGCTGGTTTGTACAGCATGGGAAGAAATGCAGCTGGCGTATTCTCTGTTTTTCTCTCGCTCCCAGTCCAGCATAGAAGAAACTAACCAAACAGGGGAAAATCTCACAAATTGATGTCAACATCGAACCCACAACCTCTGTTTTGGCTGCTAGGTACGCCATGTTACCACACAAGCCATACGTGTCTCGTGGCAACGATTCTAGTGACGTCATCTTGTTTTCAACTTGCGAACTAACCAAACATTGGTCTCAATTGTCAGTGATGCCTTCACGTGATATCTGACTATAATAGACTGTTTTACCTGATGAAAACATCTTATTTGTGACAAAATGTCCCTTTCGCATAATGCCCCTTTTCGCAAAATGAACCTCTTTTGATAGATTTATTTTAAATAATAATGATTCTTCCATGCTGGACTGGGAGCGAGAGAAAAACATAGAATGTGCCAGCTGCATTTCCTCCCGGGCATGCTGTAAAAACCAGCTAAGGGATCTGAGGGTTTCAGTATATTGCAATTTAGGCGATGGGCTGACAACCTGTCACTACAGCAATATACCTACAAAATACAAATCCATCTTGAATAACCCTCAAAACTTTGTCAGACGTGGCGGAACGACCTTTGTTTAGGTCGTTTACGCTCTGCCTACCCCATAAGGGATAAAGGCGTGATTGTATGTATGTATGTAATAATAATAGGCAGCAAGTGACAAGATTTATAAAAATTTAAAGGGATTTTTGAGAAATAGGACATTTTGCGACAGGGACATTATAAGAAAGGGTCATTTTGCGAAGTTACCGTTATGTTAAGCAGGCCCTATCCACAAATCTACTTTGATTTTAATACATCAAGGCTCAAGGCCCGTCTTTTATGCTGGACTGGGAGCAAAACAAAAACATACCATATGCAAGCTGCATTTTCTCTCGGATATGCTGTAAAAACAAGGTAATGGATGGTTTCAGTTTATTGTAATTTAGGCAATGGGCTGACAACCTGTCACTACTGCAGTATACCTACTAATCTATCTTAAATAACCCTCAAAACTATGTCAGTCGTGGCGAAACAGGAATGACCTTTGCTTAGGTCGTTTACGCTCTGCCTACCCCATTAGGGATAAAGGCGTGATTATACGGGGTGTAAGGGACAGCGTCTTGCAAGCTAATGGGAGGTGCTCAGTCAACGAAACTGAAAAACTGTCTGCAAGTTTTTTTTTTAGGATGTGAAAGAAAAAGATACTTTTTTATGTTCAGTTTCATTGTCTGAGCAACCCCTATCAGTTTTCGGTACGCTGTCCCTTACACCCGGTATGTTTGTATACATCAAGGCCAAATGAAAGAAAGTTAAATTGGAAACAGAAAGTTTGCTAATTATTGTATTGCGCAGTTATTACGGCGAAGTTTTTGGCAGCGATGTCGCAAATAATACATCTTGTAGGGTGATTAGAGCATTGTAGTCTTGTCTTGACGGTAACTTCGCAAAATGCCCCTTTTGCAAAACGTCTCTTTCTCTAAATGCCCCTTTCGCAAAATGTCTCTTTCTCAAAATGTCCCTACCTCATAATGTCCCTTTCGCGAAATGCCTTTTTCATGGTGTACCTTTCGCGAAATGCCTTTTTCATGATGTCCCTTTCGCGAAATGCCTTTTTCATGATGTCCCATTCGCGAAATGCCTAACCTTTCACAAAAAGTCCTTTTGTCATTTGTTAAAGTCTTTTCAGTATTTGCCCACTATCTGAACTAAATCTATCAAAAAAGGTCATTCTGCGAAGTAAGAATTTTCATTTTCAAAACGAAATAAGAATTTATTTTTCTTTTAAATAATGTTTATTGTATACTCATTCAAAAATAATTGTTTTGTTTACTTAAAAGGTGGTCAACAACTGTCGCTTTCGCCCTACCAGAAATATTTTGATTCTGAACATATCTATTTTGGTTTTGGCAAACGATTTGCCTAAATAAAGATCCGCTGAATGTTTGTCTGAAACTCCCGACACAGTAGCCGCTAGGATTCCATACAATTCGGTCGTTTTACGAAAAAAAAAAACCTAAAACCAAACTGGGTTTTTTTTCCATTCGCAGTAATAATAATATGCTGTTGAACAGCATAAAAATATATTACAAAAAAATACCGTTTCGGTTAAGAAATTTTTGAATAATTTAAATTGAGAATAGAAACATTCCATGCGTTTTTGTGATATCGGTGTTGGTAGGAATAGCTATTTTTGAGTTTTATTTAGTTTTTGTGTACAGAAGATTTATTTACCTATGAAAAATGGTTGTGGTTCTGAAAGTGCACTGGTAAGGACTGAATAATCTTTGTTCTTTTACTTCACAGAATGTCCCTTTCTCATAATGTCTCTTTTGCAAAATGTCCCAATCGCAAAACGTCTTTGTCGAATAATGTCCCTTTATGCAAAATTACTATTTTTTGATAGATCTAGTTCAAATAGTGGGCAGCTACTGAAAAGATTTAGAAAAAATTCTAAGAGACATTTTGCGATAATGACATTATGAGAAACGTCTGACAAAGTATTGAGGGTTATTTAAGATAGATTTGTAGGTATATTGCTGTAGTGACAGGTTGTGAGCCAATCGCCTATATTGCAATATATAGACTTTTACAGCATGCCCGGAAGGAAATACAACTGGTAAATTCTATGTTTTTCTCTCGCTCCCAGTCCATCATGGAAGTCTATTGTAGCTAGGCTATTGTAGTTGAAAAAAAACATAATTGCGATTATGAAAACTTATTTAGCGACAGCAAAAACTAAACGACGAAAAGCTAATAAAAGATTGAAACTAGGTCATAAAATGACGAAGCAGGTAAATAAAATATGAACGATATCTTACAGACAAGGCAAAGCAAACATACCATAATCTTAGAAGATTAAGTGGTGTTAGTTGTTTCTTCCATGTTGGCTGAAACATAGTATGTGCCAGCTGCATTGCCTCCCGGACATGCTGTAAAAAACAGCTTAGGGATCCGACGGTTCCAGTATATTGTAATTTAGGCGATAGGCCGACAACCTGCCACTGCGGGATTATACCTACAAATCTATAATAAATGAACCAAACTTTGTCACCCGTGGCGGAACCACCTTTGTTTAGGTTGTTTACGCTCTGTATACCCCATTAGGGATATAGGCGTGAATATATGTATGTACCTATGTATGTGCCATCCGCATCCTGATAACCACTCACAAACAAAGTTATTAAACTACTTAAATTACAACATCACTACATAGTATAAAACAAAGTCGCTTTCTCTGTCCCTATATCCCTATGTATGCTTAGATATTTAAAACTACGCAACGGATTTTGATGCGGTTTCTTTTGATGGATAGAGTGATTCAAGAGGAAGGTTTATATGTATAATACATGCATAATATAGTAGAGAAACACTGATGATTTCCGTGCGAAGCCGAGGCGGGTCGCTAGTTAGTATAATAAATATGCAATTAGAGAATAACTGCATTGCATAAGTGTGCATATTTATATGTTGCGTAATACCAACAGCAATCTAGTAAACATAGTTATTTATAGGTTTCCTGATATGTATATCAAATAACTCGTTCCAACGTGTTACTTGATAATACTTTATTATTGAAGAAATGTTCTAGTTTCTTCCATGCTGGACTAGGAGCGAGAGAAAAACATAGAAAGTGCCAGCTGCATTTCCTCCCGGGCATGCTGTAAAAACCAATTTAGGCGATGAGTTCACAACCTGTCACTACATCTATATACCTACATACATACATATACATATAATCACGCCTTTATCCCTAATGGGGTAGGCAGAGCGTTAACGACATATACGAAGGTCGTTTCGCCACGTCTGACAACATTTTGAGGGTTATTTAAGATAGATTTGTACGTATATTGCTATAGTGACAGGTTGTCAGCCCATCGCCTAAATTTCAATATACTGAAACCCTCGGATCCCTTATATACCTACAAATCTATCATAACCCTCAAAACTATGTCAGACGTGGCGGAACGACCTTTGTTTAGCTCATTAACGCTCTGCCTACCCCATAGGCGTGATTATATGTATAAGACTATTATTCCATTAGCAAATGAAACCAAAACCTGTTGCTCTGAAAATAGAGTATTATTTTTATTACAACTTTTCCAAGTAAATAACAATGTAATCAGTATAGCTTATTTAACTAATACCTCACCTGAAAATAGAGAAACAACACGGCGGATCTGTTTCCGGAACAATATAACCTGGGCCTTTTCAAGGCGAGAGTGAATAGGCACTACATAGGTGAGTATGCTTCAACATAGTCCGCATCGTCACTTTCCACCAGGTGAGATGGCGGACAAATGCTCGCCAATTTATATTAAAACAAAAAAAAATAATTACGTTTATAGATTCACTAGCTTTATCTATCTGTATGATATTTACAATTTATTTATTATTTCTCTGAAAACATTTTGTCGATGAAACAACCTTATGTTACCATGTGACAACTTAAAGCGCGCGCCATGTAAGCGAGTCGTATTTCTGAACCGCTCGTATCCCAATTCGCATACGAAAAAGCAATATTCGCATACGAAATGCCAAAATCACTATTTTTGAATACTCATACGTATGCGACTCTGCAACGAGTGGTTCAAACCACTCGTTTTCTTTTCTACCACTAGAAACCTAAGCAGTCTATGATATTGTCTGACACTGACAATCATTTGACAAGACACTTTTTTATTTTATATTTGATAGGCAATCATTTGTCCGCCATCTCACGTGATGGTAAGTGATGATGTAGACTATGATGGAGCATGATTGCCTAGAAAATGCCTGTTCACTCTCGCCTTGAAAAGGCCCAGGTTATAACGTTCCGGAAATAGATCCGCAGGCAGGGAGTTCCACACTTTGGCCGTTCGCATTAAAAATGTAGTAGCGTACCGCTTTGTGCGAAAACTTGGACTGTCGACAACATTAGGGTGGAATCCCAACCGGCGTCTCGTACCCCGGAGATGGAATGGGGAGGGGGGTATCAGGTCATGAAGCGATGCTGCACATTCTCCGAAATGTATCCTGTAGAATACGGACAAGCAAGCTACTTTGCGACGATGTTCGAGGCTCTGCAGCTTTTCTTCTACCAGTGACGGGTCGGCGATGAGCTTCTTGGCGCGTTTTTCAATAGAATCCAAGGTTGCCAGTTGGTATTTGGCAGATCCGTCCCAAAGGTGGCAGCAATACTCCATACACGATCGGACTTGAGCTTGGTAGAGCTGTAGTAGCTATCCCGGTGTGAAGTATCGCCTAACCTTTGAGAGAATACCAAGTTTTTTGGCTGCAGTCGAAGCCAAGGATTCTACACGACACTTAATTTTTTTTATTTACTTGTATTTACGTTCCGTTTCTCTACGATTCACTTCCGGTTTTTCAAATCAACGAGTTTTGTTAGTGGTAGTGGTGGTATAGTAGGTGTATTTCTGCGTAGTACGAAAACAATTTATAGGATTAGACTTTATTGGCAACACAGATTCATACTGCTTCAAAAATACTTAAAATCGTGTGTGTTAGAATTTATTTCGTACGCGAATGATTTTCGTATGCGTTTTCAGTTTTCATACGAGCGGTTCAGAAATGCATGAATTCTCTTTACATATGTGTGTTCTAGAAATACTAATAAAAAACACAGACATCTCATTGACCTTCGTATCCTAGCGTAGTAGGTACCAAAACTAGCCTAGCTTAGATATTAGCCTAGCTAGCTAGCTTAGTAACACTATTTAGCTATTCCATTATTGTGATACTTAAATTATTGTTTTATCGTGTTTGATGAATACATGATTATGCCGATGTTTTACATGAATTTGACCAAATGCGAGTTTGACCAAATGTGTTTGTTTCGTTTCATTCTGTTTTTCGGTACTAAAATAAGATATGTCATTATTACATGTTGATATAATTTATATGTGTTATCATATTTTTTTTTCATTTGTTTTATAAAAAAAATACGTAAACACTTAATTGTATTTAATTCTGCAATAAGACTTTTGCAATTGACTGTACAAAAGTACCTTAGCTTTCTATGACCGTGCGAGACGAGGAACTTAATAATATTGGCTGTCACCATCTCGCACGGCCGTGCGGGTTAATTACCCTGACTCTATGGAATAGTATTATAAAAAATATTGAACTATTGTTTTTTTTTGTTGCAGTGGCGATGCCGCCGCGTCGCTGAGCGCGGCCGGCAGCAAGCGCTCGGCTCTGTCGGCTTCGGACGCGGAGTGTTTCTCGCTGTGCCTGGGCGCCGGGCCTCTGTGGTAAGTCACCAGCATCATCATCAGTGGTGTAATATCCACTGCTGACACAAGCCACCAGCCAGCAAGCTCGGCTCTGTCGGCTTCGGACGCGGAGTGTTTCTCGCTGTGCCTGGGCGCCGGGCCTCTGTGGTAAGTCACCAGCATCATCATCAGTGGTGTAATATCCACTGCTGACACAAGCCACCAGCCAGCAAGCTCGGCTCTGTGTTCTAAATTACCTTAATTGCTTTAACCTCAATCTAATTCTTCCATGCTGGACTGGGAGCGAGCAAAAAACTTATAGTGTGCCAGCTGTATTTTCTCCCGGACATGCCGTAAAAACCAGCTAAGGGAACCGAGGGTTTCAGTATATTGCAATGTAGGCGATGGGCTGACAACCTGTCACTTCAGCAATATACCTACAAATCTATCTTAAATAACCCTCAAAACTTTGTCAGACGTGGCGGAACGACCTTCGTTCAGGTCGTTTACGCTCTGCCTAAAATAATATAAGATAAAGGCGCGATTATATGTATGTTTACATATTTTTCTTTCCCCAAAGGTGACTTGGAAGAGATTGCTACCTTAGCAATCAGGCCGCCTATGTTGTACTTGTCTTTTGTTGTTATTTGTTGTGTTGTATGTTGTATTATTACGTGCAATAAAATATTTTTATGTAATGTTATGGTATGATTTGGCAGGTGGTCCTGATGTCCCTGCAAGCGAATCGACACCGCCCGGAGGGGTGAATGGCGGGGCCGCGAGCCCCGCAGCACCGTCTACCCCCATCCACGACGACAACCACCGTGAGTCATCATTTTGTTTCTTATTTTGACCTATTATTATTATTATTTACTGTTTATTGTATATTGTACATACCTTTATGAACAGCCCGGGCCCAGAGGGTGTCCAAAAAGGCTCGTCTGGCTGTGCATAGAGGAGTGTTAGTCCCAACACTTATGTATGGCAGTGAAAGTTGGGTATGGCAGAAAAGACATGAAAGTAGAATAAATGCGGTAGAAATGAGAGCATTAAGAAGTATGATTGGTGTGAAACTGAGTGACAGAATAAGAAATAGCGTGATAAGGGAACGTTGTGGTGTGAAAGAGGATATAGTGACAGGTATAGAAAAAGGAATGCTGAGGTGGTTTGGTCATGTTGAGAGGATGGATGAAAAGAGATTAAGTAAACAGATATACATGGCGAGTGTGAGTATGAACGTTGGAAGGGGAAGACCTCGACGAACGTACCGCGATCAAATCGGGGACGTTCTAGGGAAAGATCAGGTCAGGAGTACCCTAAAGATTGATGAATGTAGATGAAGCGAAAGAAGTTTGCAAGGATTATTGTAGCAAATGGAATGATGTGATCTCTGTCTACCCCTCCGGGAAAGAGGCGTGACGTTATGTATGTATGTATGTACATAAGTAACATGAGAAAGACAATACACAAGGAATAACGACACAACAGGCACAGCTTTTTCTACTAAGAAATACAATAAATACCTACGTTCCTTTGGGAAAGTTGTTGGAAAGTTTCATGGGCTTGTGCGAATCCTTTCGAGTGCATATACCCTTTCTGTTACACGTTGTAGGGAAAACTTAAGTCCCTATATGTCTATTTTCGTAAACTAACATTTTTGTCTTTTTCGCCGTATGCGTATAACATTGAAGATTCATAAAAATATTTTTTTAGAAAGTTCGCCGATCTCGGAAATTTATGGTGTTGGCACTGTGCGAAGTTGGCGTTTTGCGATAGTAGACCAAATTAATTTAACATAGTAACTTTGTTACACGTTGTATATTGTACTAAAACCTAGGATCTCTTCCAGGTGACTTGTTGAGCGCCCTGCTCTGGGCCAGCGCCTCTTCGCTATGTGGCAGTGCGGAGAGTCTAAGCGACCCCCCTACCCCCCGCCCCCAGGACTTGGAGCAGCGCGAGCAGGTATATAGCGATCTCTTCCAGGTGACTTGTTGAGCGCCCTGCTCTGGGCCAGCGCCTCTTCGCTATGTGGCAGTGCGGAGAGTCTAAGCGACCCCCCTACCCCCCGCCCCCAGGACTTGGAGCAGCGCGAGCAGGTATATAGCGATCTCTTCCAGGTGACTTGTTGAGCGCCCTGCTCTGGGCCAGCGCCTCTTCGCAGGTCGCTGTTTTTATGGAGTTCTATAAAGAAAGGGTAACTTCGCAAAATGTTCCTTTCTTCTTCTTCTGTCGAGTGGGTATCGAGTCTATCGACCCGATGAACCCTGGTGTCAGAGTTTTTAAACCAAAATTCTGCTTTCTCATAATGCCCCCTTTCGCAAAAAATTTTTTAGAAAATTTTCAGAATCTGCCTACTATTTGAATGAAATGTATCAAACAAGGAACTTTTTGCGAAAAAGTCCTTTTACAAAAGGGAAATATTGCGACCAATGGACATTTTTCGAAAGGAACATTCTTTGAAGTAACGAAAGGAAGATTATTCCCATGCTGGCCTGGGAGTGATAGTAAAACATAGAATGTACCAGCTGCATTTCCTCCCGAGCCTGCTGTAAAAACCAGCTAAGGGATCCGAGGATTTCAGTATATTGCAATTTTTCCGATGGACTTACCTGTCACTATAGCAATACACATTTCAGTCTAAAATAATTACCCTCAAAACTTGACAGACATGGCGTGACCTTTTCTTGGGTCGTTTACGCTCTACCTACCCCATGTTTCCTGGTATTTCCTGATAATCTGCTAAATTTCTCATCTCCAGGTGATCAACGCAATCTTGGCGCGCAAGGACAAATATCCGGTGAAGGTCGAGTTTAAGATCTACTTGACTGAAAACACCTACACTCGCTGGGAAGCTGTGAGTATACATTCTGCTACTCTGTCATTCTGCGAGTTTGACATTATGCTACATTGACATTATGCGACATTGCCATTATGCTACTTTTATATTCTACTATTTGGAACTTTTGCAACTTTGACATTTCACTATTCAAACATTTTACAACTCTTCCTACAGGAACTGTCATTTTATATATCTGTCTGTATTTTTTATTACCTGTAAAGCCAATATATTTTTTGTTAGTTTTTATTTTTTTTATACAATTCATTGTCATTTCTTCCATACTGGCCTGGGAGCCAGATAAAAACAGAATGTGCCAGCTGCAATTCTTCCCGGGCATGCTGTAAAAACCAGCTAAGGGATCCGAGGGTTTCAGTATATTGCATTTAAGCGACGGGCTGACAACCCGTCACTATAGCAATATACCTACAAATCTATCTTTAATAACCCTCAAAACTTCGTCAGACGTGGCGGAACGACCTTTGTTTAGGTCGTTTACGCTCTGCCTACCCCGTTAGGGATAGAGGCGTGATTATATGTATGTAAAATCACTAGCAATGCATTTCTTATCTTATCGTTTTGAGTCAACGCACTATAACAGTCGTAATATAAATAATATGGTAGTTACAATAGCGATAAGGGTTTGAGCTAGGTTTCGTTTGTAGGAAAACTACATACATTTAATCACGCCTTTATCCCTAGTGGGGTTGGCAGAGGCTAAGGGATCGAAGGGTTTTAGTATATTGCAATTTAAATAAGTTACCACCTTATATTTTACACCTTCTGCTATTTTTTTTTTCGATTATACATACATACATACATACATACATATGATCACGCCTTTATCCCTAATGGGGCAGGCAGAGCGCAAACGACCCAAACGTAGGTCGTCCCGCCACGTCTGACAAAGTTTTGAGGGTTATTTAAGATAGAATTTTAGGTAAATTGCTGTAGTGACAGGTTGTCAGCCCATCGCCTAAATTACAATATACTGAAACCCTCGGATCCCTTAGCTGGATTTTACAGCATGCCCGGGAGGAAATGCAGCTGGCACATTCTATGTTTTTCTCTCGCTCCCAGACCAGCATGGAAGAAGTCGATTATAAATATAAATAACAATAATAGTACCTACCACTTTCATAAACACTGAGACTGCCGGCTATTATGCAACTACAATAAACAGAACTTAACCTAAATAGCACAGGCCCTGGCCTTTTTGGGCTGCTATAAACAACACCAATAAATTTAAATTATAGTGTCGAGTGCTTTCGTCTATAGATAAGGTGTAAATGTAACTTTAACTCGAATAAATAAATACAATACAATACAACCTGTCCCTACAGCGATTAACCGACAAATCTATCTTAAATAACTCAAAACTTTGTCAGACGTGGCGGAACGACCTTTGTTTAGGTCGTTTACGCTCTGCCTACCCGATTTATTAGGGATAAAAGCGTGATTATATGTAGAAATAGAAATGAAACTCAATCTTGAAAAGTTATCTATCGTTTTGCATAATAGAGCTACAAATCTATCTTAAATAACCCTCAAAACTTTGTTACACGAGCGCTGAAAGAAACCTGGCGGAATGACCCTTGTTTAGGTCGTTTACGCTCTGCCTACCATTCATTACGAATAAAGACGTGATTATATGTATGTAGAAATAGAAATGAAACTCAATCTTGCCAAGTTATCTATCGTATTGCATAATATAGATATCAACGAGAAGCAAAATGGCGTATCACTACATAGTATAAAACAAAGTCGCCTTCTCTATCCCTATATCCCTATGTATGCTTAGATCTTTAAAACTACGCAACGGATTTTAATGCGGTTTCTTTTGATGGATAGAGTGATTCAAGAGGAAGGTTTATATGTATAATACATGCATAATATAGTAGAGAAACACTGATAATTTTCGTGCGAAGCCGGGGCGGGTCGCTAGTTGATTGATATATGGCCTATATATTTAGATCTACATATGATTTACAGTCAGCAAAGGAAATTACAAACAAATACCAAACAATTTATATGAGTTCAATAAAATGTTATGCAACTTTTTATATCTTCCATGCTGGACTGGGGAGCGAAAGAAAAACATAGAATGTGCCAACTGCATTTCCTCCTGGGTATGCTGTAAAAACCAGCTAAGGGATCCGAGGGTTTCAGTATAATGCAATTTAGGCGACAAATCTATCTTAAATAACCCTCAAAACTTTGTCAGACGTGGCGGAGCGACCTTTGTTTAGGTCGTTTACGCTCTGTCTATGCCATTAGGGATAAAGGCGTGATTTTATCTACGTATAACTTCGCAAAATGTCCCTTTTGCAAAATATCCCTTTGAATTTCAAGTCTTTTCAGTCTATCTATCAAAAAAAGGGTCAGTTTGCGAAGCGGTCTTTGCTGACTGTATCATTTCAAATGCGTCAATCCTAAAATAGAAACATACACACATGTACACAGATAAGGATGACTATTGAACAGAATACATACGTACATATAATCACAAACCATGTCAGGCCTTATAGCTGTGCTACTAGGCGGTTGGAAAACTCTGACACCAGGGTTCATCGGGTCGTTTGACTCGAGAATAATGCTGCAAAGGACTTTAGGCTTTTAGCCTTAAATTTCAGCCTATCTAATTTCTTCCATGCTGGCCTGGGAGCTAGAGAAAAACATAGAATGTGCAAGCTGTATTTCCTCCCGGGCATGCTGAAAAACCAGCTAAGGGATCCGAGGATTTCAGTATATTGTAATTTAGGCGATGGGCTGACAACCTGTCACTATAGCAATATACCTACAAATATATCGTAAAATAACCCTCAAAACTTTGTCAGACGTGGCAGAACGACCTTTGTTTAGGTCATTAGGGATAAAGGCGTGATTATATATTTCAGCCTATCGAGTCCTTTCTGGGACTATACCAGTAAAATTGGGTTTTTAATGTTTCGTAATTTTTAACCTTTAAGCTTTAAAAAAACCAGCCCAACCAACCCACCACGTACCAATGTGTTTTTCGGTTTTTGTACGTTTATTCCGTGCTTCGGAAGGCACGTTAAGCCGTTGGTCCCGGTTAATAGTCAAAGTCAAATCATTTATTTCCAAATAGATTCCTAAGAACACTTTTAGAAAATCACAAGCGAGTCTATTACAAAATAAATTAAATCTATGTCACAAAATAAAATAAAACTATATCACAATGAAGAAGAAGCATGAGAAACTCGCACTTTGCGCCCCTCCCTTCGTTTTATCTTATTCTTACTTTTGTCCTTCTTTTTGTTCAAAATAAGGTTTGTGACCGCAATGTGTGCCAATTTCTTAGGCTTCACTGAAATATCAGAGCTCCATACATCATTGATTTTCTGACAAATTAAATATATGGTCAGGATTTTTTTAATTTTTTAGGCTTGAAAACTGACCTAATCTAGTATTGGGTCTGGTTTCCCTTCTGGGTTGCGGAGGTTAGATGGCAGTCGCTCTGTGTAAAAACCAGTACCCTTTTCAATGTTCAATCACCTAGGTTAGGTAGCCGACCCGAGAGATACGGAATAAGGCTAGGGAGATGGCTAGCTAATTGTATGCAGTTTTAAAAATTGAGATGTATTCTATTGGTGTATTTTTGGCAACGAAGACTTTTCTACTTTTAAATGTTGCAGGTGGTAAGTGGCAGTACCATCTACCTGCGCGTGCCGACCGTGCTCTCCGGAGGCAGCAAGGAGTCCTTCATGCTGCTGCTGGACTTCGTGGAGGAGAGGCTGCATTGCAACAGGTAAGAGCCATGACTCACTTTTTACCGATCACTTTTTTCAAACTGAACAACTTTTCTCAAAACTGAACAACTTTTCTCTAAACTGAACACCATTTCTCTAAACTGAACACTTTTTCTCTAAACTGAACACCTTTTCTCTAAACTGAACACCTTTTCTCAAAACTGAACACCTTTTCTCAAAACTGAACACCTTTTCTAAACACAGAACGATTTTTCTCTTTAAAATCGAGTTTTCACTTCATAATAGTTCCTCTCGGTAATTTTACCATAATCTATATACGTGACCGTAAAATTCCCATATTTTACCGGCGCATTCGGTAAAATTACGTAATTTTGCATCGCTAGTCGGGAGCGACTGAGACAGAGTCGACGATGGAGCGAGCTCACCCAGAAGATGCCTGTTCACTCTTACTTGGAAGTTAGTTACTTACTGCCTCCGTGGTCTAGAGGTCTGGCGATGGGCTGAAAATACCTCGAAAAACAAAAACAAAAAACTCCTCATACTACACACGCTATCAGCTGATGCTATTATGCAGCTGACTATTTTACTTCCATGCTGGACTGGGAGCGAGAGACAAAGATAGAATGCGCCAGCTGCATTTCCTCCCGGGCATGCTGTAAAAACCAGCTAAGGGATCCGAGGGTTCCTGTATATTGCAATCTAGGCGATGGGCTGACAACCTGTCGCTACAGCAATATACCTACAAATCTATCTTAAATAACCCTCAAAACTTTGTCAGACGTGGCGGAACGACCTTTCTTTGGGTCGTTTAGGCTCTTTCTACCCCATTAGATATAAAGGCGTGATTATATGTATGTATGTATGTCCAACTTTTTTTCTTATTTTGACCTTTGTTCCTTTGGGGAAGTTGTTCAGTTTCATAAGCTGGTTCATATCATTTACGGTGCATATACCCTTTCTGTTACACGTTGTATAGAATGGAATAAGAATAGAATAATTTATTAGGTCAAAATTATGATTTACAAGTCATATTTAGTTGCAATATTTAGAACTAAACTTAAAATATAACGCTACATTTGTTTTCATAATTACAACCAATGATCATACTAAGCATTCAATCGAAGCCTGTGTTATGGCCATTGTTTACAAATCATACTTATTACTTTATTTCGGCATTTTTCTATTTGTAATAATTAATTTCTTCCATGCTAGACTGGGAGAGATAGAAAAACATAGAATGTTCCAGCTGCCCTTCCTCCCGGGCATGCTGTAGAAGTCAGCAAAAGGGACTCGAGGGTTACAGTGTATTGTAATTTAGGCGATGGGCTGACAACCTGTCACTATAGCAATACACATTACAATCTAAAATTGCCCTAAATTTTTGTCAGACGTGGCGAAAGCGCCTTTTACGAGGAGTTTGACGCTCTGCCTACCCCGTAAGGGATAAAGGCGTGATTTTATGTATGTATGTAATAATTAATTATATTTTTAATAAGCACTTACATTAAATTACATATTGTATACTTACCAATTGTCTGTTTATTCCAGCTGCATCATGATAATCCTGAAGTCCCGCGCGGACCGCGCCACTTTGCTGCGCACATTCATGTTTCTGGGATTTTCCCCCGTCGCGCCCCCCTCCCTGCCCGCCGACATCCACCACCCGGACTACATCTTCCTACACTACAATATGCAGTAGACAATATGCTGTAGACAACATGACGTGCAGTGTGGCATGTGTTCGCTAGAGGTCGCTTCGCGCTTTTTAATCACTCAAACCACAAAGAGTAACTTTCGCCCCGAAAATTGTATGAAAGTCGCATGCGAGTTCCATACAATCTGGCAACGACGAAATAGATTCGAGTAATTCAAAAATATGGCTTCTGATCGATTGTTTAGGACGTTCTTGTATCGTTTAATGTATCGCCCGAAGGTATTTTATCTCTTAAAACATAAAATCACGCCATTAATACGGGGTAGGCAGATCTCTTAATACCTATCAAAAACAAACCGTACTTAGGCCCGTAGGACCGATACATTAATAGAATGAAGCTCATCAGCTCAAAATTGCAGTGACTACACAAATAGTCAGAAAAAACATATTAACGAGGCATATAACATCGATAATTTAACACCACTTTAACAATTTAAAGCCACAAATTCCAACAATTTTTTTTAATGATATTGTTTTATTATATTTTTTTGGTATTGGTCAATCACAGATTAAAAAGTTGTCCTCCTCAACTGTCAAATGTCACATCTTCTCGATTAAGTTTTACTCTAGTGAATACATACTAACACTATACGATATAAGAGTTATTTCTTTTGAATATGAGTAGTTTCAGCGAAATTTAGTGTAGTTAAACAGCACTTCATTCTACATTTTAGTAAAAAAAAACTCATCGGGTACGACTTACTTCGTCTGTTAAAATCAGTATTCTAAATGCACTTTTCCCATTTATCCCCTCGGGCTTGCTTAGTTTGCGCCACAAGTCATAGGCTCGTATTTATAAACAGATCTCAAGATTGAGACCGATTTTGTACTGAAATGACATTTCTGATATGAACTCAAACTCGTTCTCAATCTCAAGTGCTGATTATAAATACGGGCCTTATTATATTAGTGTGTAAGTGTTTAGTATCTTTATTATTGTAATATTTCCTTGCGATTTTTACAAGACCGCCATTTTCTTTGAAATTTCAGCGACTCTTGGCGAAAATAACAACCCTTGTAAACATCGCATTGCATCGAAAATGATTGGTTAATTTCTACAATTTCAGATTTGAAACTAACGCTTCAGCGGAGTTTTTGAAATTTTTAATTTTAAATCGAAACTGTCATGGTAGAAATTTAATGGAATCATTTTTTTTTTCTTTAACTATAATTATCTTTAAATATAAAATCGTATGTATGTCGTCGTGTATTCATTATTTACCCCCTCCGGGTTAGAGCGAAAAATATATATAGAAACCAAAAAAATCTAAAAAAATAAAAAAATTACAAAAAAAAAACAAAAAAAATGTTTGTAACATATTTCGAACTATACACCTTCTCTGTACACTTTGAATTTTTCTTTACACCTTTCACAGAGAACAGTTACGGAATTTCTTATGTTATTTCTGAATTATATTTTAACCTATACTGTGAAAATTTTACTTAAGGTCACTATAGAAGCTAAGTGACCCCCATCAGTAAAAGAACTCACTAAAACACAGTGAATCGAAGATCCGGTCCAACAGACTCAAATTATAGCTATAAGATATTTTAGAACATAATAAATTACCTATTCTTAGTTCGTTGTAGGAACAGAAGGAAAAACTTTTTTCCTGTTACTACAACGAACTATGTATCGCTAATTTATAAGGTTCTAAATTATCTTAATTACTATCACTTGAGTCTGTTGGACCGGTTTTTCGATTCACAGCGGTATTAGTATGTTTTTTTTTTACTGTTGGAGGCGCCACTTACCCCATATCGCCACCTTAACGCTAAGACCAAAGAAGGCGAATGATTTTCAAAAATAAAATATGCATTTTTAATCTTTGTCATAAATTCTTCTAATATATCTTATTCGCTTATTAGTAGAAAAAAAAATCGTCTTTCGTACATACAAAATTCTTTTCACAGTATAGACTATTACATTATTATTATGCCTATAGAATACAGGTTGGCCCCTTAAGAAGTATACAATTTGTTTTTCTAATAAAAATTTTGCTGTTTCATATCAATTATCTGCTGTAGAAACGGTCAAATTGTGCATAGTTTTTGGCAATAAAAACTTGTTGAAATCATCCAGTATATCAACTCAAACTAAACTTTTAAATTATACGAAAAATCTTGAAACTTACGACCATTTCTTTCCAGAGATTGCGTCGTATCTTGCTCTAAAATAGCAGTTATTTGGTATCAATTTTCATGTGAAGAAACGGCAAATTTGTAATGGTTTGTTTTTGTCTAAACAGCAAAATTTTTAATACAAAAGCAAATTTTATACTATAAGTCGAGTCTCAGCGCATAAACAAAACACGAAACATACCCCCGCGGGGCAGAGAGGGGGACTTCAAACATTTCCCTTCCCCTCTGCCCCGCGGGGGTACCTTTTCTGTAGTCTTTGCGAGCAGGACTCGCGGCTTTAAGTTGGCCATCCTGTAGGTACATAGTATGTAAGAGTTGACATTGAATGCAGTTTTTTTTTACTACATAAACATTACTTAAAAGTCTCTACAATCTAGACTTAAAAAAAACTGCATTCAAGTCTTTAGTACTTAGGTTTGCGTTATTCTTTTAGTGTTAGTCATTCATTTCAGTTTTTAAACAAAAAAAAACTAGAAACGGTAATGAAAAACAAAACATTTTGAAGTGAAACATTCATACTATATTCATTCATACGTTAGACAGTCCACAAAATTAGAAAAAAACGATTTTTAATCTTGACTGCAAACATGTCTGGATTTTGTTTAAAAACTGAACGAACCTAAATACTATATTTAGAGAAGTATTAGATTTTAATTTCAACAGCTGTCCCAAATTTTAATTTCAGTATTTCTGTTTATCAAAAGTATTATTTCTATCTTTTACATTATTATAATTCAGTTAGTTAATGAAATTGTTCAGTTTTATGAAAATAAATTGAATATTGTAAGTGACTAACTGAATTATTCTTGAATTTCGGGACTCCTGTTTAGTAGAATAAGTTTAAATGTATTAATTCATTATGATTAAAGTAATCTTAATAAATATATTGGTTTTCTTGTACCTAGTCTCTAGTACTTAACTACCCCCAAAGTAAGCCAATTATCATCTCCCGTCGCCTTATCCCGTATCTCAAGGGACGGCTAACTTTTATTTATTTGCAAAAAAATATATGTACATATGACAATCGGTGTCGTTAAACCCGATAGGGTTTGTCAACGACACAACATTCCGCTTCTATAAGTACAGTAAATAAATTAACTTAAATTAACAAACTTAAACAATTCAAGTTTAGTACTTATTAGTGATGGGCCGAATGTGGATTGAACCGAATTCGAACTTCGGCCGAACATTCGGTATACGACAACGCCGAATTCGAACTTCGGCCGAAGTTCGGCAGGTGTTCCAACCTTTTATTCAATGAGTCTCGTCACGACTTGTTTACGCGATCGCTTGCAATTTGTTTGTACAAGATAAACTTTTTTGCGCCGAGTGATGTTCAGATGATACGACGAATGCTTCTCACAGAAGCAATAAAAAGGTGTGAGGACGTTGCGGGCTCCAGTAGCAGTGAAGAACTTGAAGTTACGACACAGCCGTTATCAAGAGGACCTGCTGACGACAATAGTTCAATAATACAAAACATTTTGAAGCTGCTATGAAGAACTGGCATCAGTAAAACAACCAACTTAAAAAGTCCTATCGCGGGAGAACTGGACAGATATCTAAGCGAATATTTGCTTCCTAAGGAACAATGTCCTCACGGATGGTGGTCTAAGAACAAAGAAAAATATCCATGCCTTGGCATCCTAGCACGTACATTTTTGTCTTCTCCTGGAAGTTCTGTTTACTCAGAACGATTGTTTTCTGAGGCTGGTAATTTGTATGAAAAAAAGAGAAACCGTCTTTTGCCAGAAAAGGCAGAGGCGCTAGTGTTTGTGCATCATAATTTGCCTAAAGTTAATTTCCAATACTAAGACCACAACTCATAGTAACACTTTTTCAATGTTTTCAATTTAACCTACATACAGAATACTCGCTCTTACGATTATTTTTTGTGTTCCCTATGTTAATAAATAATAATAAATAAATGATTGATTACATGATTACCTAACATTGTGATTAAATATAATTAATATAATATATATTTTTTTTTTATTTGAGTAATTTTAAGTTTTATTCAAATGATTGAATTGACTTTGAGTACTCAAGGTAATAAAGTTCGTGACTCCTTAATACTTTTCACCTAACTAAACCTATAATTGAACAAATTATTTAATTGAACATATTTATATGGGCGTGATATGTATGCATAAGGGGAGTTTAATTACATGCTCCTGGGTCCTTGAGGCATAAGGGGAGTGGGTTAAGATTACAAGATTAGTTTAAGATAACTCCAGAATAAATACTGAAGACGAGGCTACGTGGGCTCATGCTCTTTGCCTTCCCTAATAGGAGAATGGTAAAAAAGAAAATTCTTCACAATATCGTTTATTTCTCATAGTTCATTTCTGTATTTTTCCACTGAAATTAATTATATTGATGAATAAAAATGTCTAAAACAGCTCACGTTGTGGACGGGGAGGCGTCGGAATCGGATTCTGAGATAGAAATAGCCAAATCTCCCGTAAGTAAACATGTTATTTCGGTATTCACTTGATAAGTTTTTATGGAAAAAAAACAATGTAAACAAGCTGTAGGCATACAAAACTACACTTCATTTCTCTAATAGTAGACACAGAGGCACCTATAGTAGGTACTAAAAAAAACAATAAATCTTTGCTCTAGTATTTCCAACTCAGTTTTAGAATAAAGGTAAACAAAGTTTCATGTCTTTTAATCGAATATCTTGTTTCTAAAATAAGTTTTGGCTATTAGATATGACAACATAAAGAAATAGTAGATTTAGTATTTTAACTAATTTGCCAACACATATAAATTATTTTTGAACTGTGTTTTTTAATAAAAAGATATGATACTTTATTTACCTTTATTCTAAAACTGTGTTGGATATACCTGCTTATAGTTTATGTACTATAGAGACTAAAGTTTTGGTGTTTAAATAATTCAAATTATTACTTGTGTTTGCAGGATTCAGAAATAACGGACAATAAAGTGTTTGTGATAGCGGGAGAGGCTCCAGAGTCTGATGATGGTAAGAAAACCACATAAAGTTTTAAAAACATACATATGTAAATAATCACGCCTTTATCCCTAATTGGATAGGCAGAGCATTTAACAACCTAAACCAAGGTCATTCCGCAACATCTAAAAAAGTAAAGGGTTATCTAAGATAGATTTGTAGGTGTATTGCTGTAGTGACAGGTTGTCAGCCCATCGCCTAAATGGCACTATACTGAAACTCTTGGATCCCTTAGATGGTATTTACAGCATGCCCGGGAGGAAATGCAGCTGGCAAATTCTATGTTTTTCCCTTGCTCCCAGTCCAACATGCAGCATGTGTAAAATTATTCTTCCATGCTAAGAAAAACATAGAATATGCCAGCTGCATTTCCTCCCGGACGTGCTGTAAAAACCAGCTAAGGGTTCTGAAAGTATATTGCAATTTAGGCGATAGGCTAACAACCTGTCACTACAGCAATATACCTACAAATCTATCTTAAATACATAACCTTCAAATCTTTTGATTTGTGGCGAAATTACCCTTGTTTAGATCATTTACGCTCTGCGTACCTGTTCGGGTTAAAGGCGTGATCATATGTATGTATGTTTAACAAATTTTCTTCATTTTAGAATCTAAAATTGCCGCTCCCGACCAAAGTGTGTTGGATTTGCCGCTCAATGTAGCAATATCATCTTCATTAGCTTCAACCAGCCCGTCTAGAATGTACAACTCTTTGCTACATCAAAAGTTATGTGAGTAAATGTTAACAATTATAATACACTAGCGACCCTTCATGCCTTTCTTCCATGCTGGACTGGGATCGAAAGAAAAACATAGAATGTCCTGCATGCTGTAAAAATCAGCTAAGGGATCCAAGGGTTTCAGTAAATTGCAATTTAGGCGATGGGCTGACAACCTGTCACTAACAGCAATATACCTACAAATCTATCTTAAATAACCCTCAGAACTTTGTCAGACGTGGCGGAACGACCTTTGTTTGGGTCGTTTGCGCTCTGCCTACCCCATTAGGGATGGAGGCGTGACTATATGCATGTATGTAGCGACCCGCCCCGGCTTCGCACGGAAATTATCAGTGTTTCTCTACTATATTATGCATGTATTATACATATAAACCTTCCTCTTGAATCACTATCCATTAAAAGAAACCGCATCAAAATCCGTTGCGTAGTTTTAAAGATTTATACATACATAGGGATATAGGGACAGAGAAAGCGACTTTGTTTTATACTATGTAGTGATACCTACAGGGTGTAAGGGCCAGCGTCCCGCAAACTGTTAGGCGTTGCTCAGTGAACAGAACTGAACAACTGTCAGCAGTATTATTTTTCCAGAATTAAAAAATATATTTGATTTTCCATACAAATTGACTGAATGAGGTCATTTTGTATGAGAAGTCCAAATTTATTTTTTATTTCCTGAAAGAATTTCATGGTGAAAGTTGTTCTGTTTCTATGACTGAGCAACCACTATCAGTTTGCGGGACCCTGTCCCTTACACCCGTATAATCACGCCTGTAACCCTAATAGGGTAGGCAGAGCATAAACGACTGACAAAGTTTTGAGGGTTATTTAAGATAGATTTGTAGGTATATTGCTGTAGTGACAGGTTGTCAGCCCATCGCCTAAATTGCAATATACAGAAACCCTCGGATCCCTTAGCTGGTTTTTGCAGCATGCGCGGGAGGAAATGCAGCTGGCACATTCTATGTTTTTCTCTCGCTCCCAGGCCATTATGGAGGAACTAATTATAACAATTATAATTTTTCAGTTAATAATACTCACACCGATTTTCGGTGATGGCGGCTAATCTCCCAGAGATCGGCCAAATACGCAGGACTAGTTTTTAGTGCCCATGTGTTTGCGCACACACAGGTGCACTCTCTATTCCTTCAAAATGGCACTTTCGCAAAACGTCTCTCCTTCATATAGAGATGTGAAGCCATTACCTTAGTAATATATAATAAACTACCTAACGAATTTTAAAAAAATGAATATAAATCAATTTAGGCAGTCTTAAATTGATTTATATTCATTTTTTTAAATGGTTTTTGAATGGTTAAATGAAAATATTTTTTATGAATTGATTGAATATTTTAATAAAAAATTACAAAGCTTGTAAATTATATTAATAGTGTATAAAATAATATGTCATAATTTTTGCAGGCTAATTTAAGCAAAATATGTTGGACTAAATTTATTTTAACATCTTGTTTATTTATTATTTATTTTAGGCAAATAAATAATCTTTTATATATTTTTTTATCTTTTTACAAAACAAAATATGTGCCTTTCGCAAAATGACAGCAGCTACTGAAAAAAAAAACAAATGTACATTTTGCGAAGTTACCTTTTATATCTTTTGAGCCCGATGGTGTAGTGGACAGGGCCGCTGCCTCCTGAGCAAGGATGTCGTGTTTCGAATCCCACCACGTACTTATGTGTTTTTCTGTTTTCGAATTTTATTCGGCGCTTTTTCCGTGCTTCGGAAGGCACGTTAAGCCGTTGGTCCCGGTTAATATCGTTTAATATCGTAGATATTAGTCGTTAAGCCATATCAGAGGCCAGTGCTAAGCATTGGCGGCTTGAAACCTGACCTAATCTAGGATTGGGTCTGGTTTCCCTTCTGGGTTGCGCAGGTCAGATAGCAGTCGCTCTGTGTTAAAACCAGTAGCCTCGTTCAATCCCCTAGATTAGGTAGCCGACCCCGTGACATACGGAATAAGGCTAGGGAGATGATGATGACCTTTTATATCTTCTAATTTCAGGGGAAAGCAATGTGTCTCTACGGGCAACTGTAGAAGGACTTGTGAAACACACCACAGATATATCTGTAGAGAAATTGGGCAGAGCCGATAAAACACTTCTCTCTGTCCAGGTTGGTAGATTGATAAATAAACGTTTATTAAACGTCTAGTGGCTAGTGCCATGGACTCCCGATCCGGAGGTCCTGGGTTCGATTCCCAGGGGGGAAACACGAAGTTGATATTTGAGAATTTATCACTTTGTGAATTTTTCCCTTAGTTTGGTTTACATTGCAGGCTGAATCACCTGATTGTCCGAAAAGAAAGAAGATTTCGTGCTTCGGAGGGCACGTTAAGCCGTCGGTCCCGGTCGCTGTCTTTGATAGTGGTGGAAAAAATGTCTGATCGAGTTGTTTATTTTGTATCGGAAGGTATTTCTTTTTATCTCCTGAAAGAAGTTGTTCAGTTTCGTTTTCGACTGAGCAACCCCTATCAGTTTGCGGGACGCTGTCCCTTACATCCGGTATATTCACGCCTGTGTCCCTAATAGGGTAGGCAGAGCGTAAACGACCTAAGCATAGAAGAAGATATTTTTAGGTATATTTTTACCTAAGCTAAGGGATTCGAGCGTTTCAGTGTATTGTTATTTAGGCGATGGACTGACTACCTGTCACTACAGCAATATACACATCTATCTTAAACAATCCTCAGAACTTGTCAGACGTGGCGAAACGACCTTTGTTTAGGTCGTTAATGCGCTTCTTACCCCATTAGGGATACAGGCGTGATAGTATGTATGTATTAATTTTTAGTTCGTTATAACAGGTACAAAAATTGCCGTTTTTCTTCCTGTTACTACAACGAACTATGAATCGCTAATTTATAAGGTTCTACATACATATAATCACGCCTTTATCCCTAATGGGGTAGGCAGAGCGTAAAGTACCTAAACAAAGGCCGTTCTTCGCGTCTGACAAAGTCTTGAGGGCCATTCAAGAAAGATTTGTACGTATATTGCTGTAGGTTGTTAGCTCATCGCCTAATTTACAATATACTGAAAACCCCAGATCCCTTAGCTGGTTTTTACAGCATGCTCGGGAGGAAATGCAGCTGGCACATTCCATGTTTTTCTCTCATTCCCAGTCCAGCATGAAAGATAAGGTTATTATAAGGTTCTAAATTATCTTAATAACTGTAACTTGATTCTGTTGGACCGGTTTTTCGATTCACTGCGTTTTTATTGAATTATGTTTTTTTTACTGATGGGGGCGCCACTTGAGAGCCCGATGGTGTAGTGGAGAGGGCCGCTGCCTCCTGAGCGGGGAGGTCGTGGTTCTAATCCCACCACGTACCAATGTGTTCTTGGTTTTTGAATTTCATATGTACGTTTATTCGGCGCTTTTACCGTGCTTCGGAAGGCACGTTAAGCCGTCGATATCGGTTAATATCGTTTTATACCGTAGATACTAGCTTTTAAGCCATGTCAGAGGCCAGTGCTCAGCATTGGCGGCTTGAAAACTCTGTCCTAATCTAGGATTGGGTCTGGTTTCCCTTCTGGGTTGCGGAGGTCCGATGGCAGTCGCTCTGTGTAAAAACCAGTACCCTCGTTTAATCCCCTAGATTAGGTAGCCGCCCCGTAAGATACGGGATAAGGCTAGGGAGATGATGATGGGGGCGCCACTTGGCTAGTATCGTCTTAGTATGTTTGTATTTTGTTTTTCTTAGCTCTGCTCACCCCCTCAACTGAGTTTACAGACAAGCAATTTGTTCGTCAATCTTCTATGCTGGACTGGAAGCGAGAGAAAAACATAGAATGTACCAGCTGCATATCCTCCCGGCCATGCTGTAAAAGCCAGCTATGGGATCCGAGGGTTTCAGTATATTGCATTTTAGGCGATGGGCTGACAACCTGTCACTACAACAATATACCTACAAATTTAACTAAAATAACCCTCAAAACTTTGTCAGACGTTGCGGAACGACCTTTGTTTAGGTCGTTTACGCTCTGCCTACCCCATTAGGGATAAAGGCGTGATTATATGTATGTATGTAATTTGTTCGTTACAGGAGAGTATGCGCGCGACGAACGCGAACCTCACGCTAGCGCGCGCTCGGCTGAAGCAACTGCGCGCGGAGCTGGACAAGGCGCAGTGCAGTAGCGCGCTGCCTTCTGTTAAGATTAGAACATAACATTTTGAAAGAAAAAAATGTTCTATTAAAAAAAAAAGGAAACCCTGTCTTTTTGAAAAAACATCAAAAAACTTTGTCAGACGTGCCCTGACCTTTGTTTAGGTCGTTGACGCTCTGCCTACCCCAGGGATACAGGCGTGATAGTATGTGTGTGCGCGGACGAATGCGAACCTCACGCTAGCGCGCGCGCATGGAAATTAAAAATAGATTTTACGACAAGTGCACAAAAACCATTTTTGTACATACATATGCATGCATACATACATAAAATCATGCCTTTATCCCTAATGGGGTAGGCAGAGCGTAAACAACCTAAACAAAGGTCGTGCCGCCACGTCTGACGAAGTTTTGAGGGTTATTAAAGTTATATTTGTAGGTATATTGCTGTTATTATTTTTTATTTATTTATTTAGTTGCAAAAATATATATATACATATGACAATCGGTGTCGTTAAACCCGATAGGGTTTGTCAACGACACAACATTCCGCTTCTATAGGTACAGTAAATAAATTAACTTATATTAACAAACTTAAGCAATTCAAGTTTAGTACTTATACATTAGTTTAAACATTCAAACACATAAATAAACTGAAATTTCCTTAAAATATCATCGCACAAAGGAACCCAGGTACATTGTTGAGACAGGTTGTCAGCCCATCGCCTAAATTGCAACATACAGAAACCCCCGAGTCCCTTAGATGGTTTCTACAGCATGCCCGGGAGGAAATGCAGCTGGCACATTCTATGTTTTCCTCTCGCTCCCAGTCCAGCATGGAAGAAACATACTCAGCTCAACATTAGCGTGGTTCAAGCTAGTATGGAAAAAAACCAAACTCATGCTAGAGATTTGGCCAGCCTCTCATATTGTTACACGTATTAAAAATATGTGGTGCGCAAAATGTCATAAAGATATCTTTAATGGAAAGGGATGCTCATCAGTAAACAAATTTTTGAATTTGTTAGAAAAGATGAAAAATAAAAGAAGTCAAATTTATTTTTTTAGTTTAGGAAGCTAATTCAAATGTGACAAAGGTTTAAATTATCGAAAAACATATAATAAAAAAATGTTCTTTTGCCTAGAAATCGAAGTTATTTTCAATCAAATTGTAAGGAATATCTCTAAATTTCTACACTATACTTAAATGCACTTACAACACCTAAAAGTTGCCTTGGACTTCGTAAAACATGTATTTATTTATAATTTACTTCAGAGACCTACTCATATCCCTATTTTTAAGCAGTAATGTTTGTAAACTTGAGTGAGTGCTTTGTGAAAAATGAAAAATATGAGCAGCCTCTTGCCTTTAGTTTAGGAAGCTGATATTTTGCAATAATAATAATATGGATATAATTAACAAAATAAGAGGGTGGCCAATACGAAAATTTAAAAAAAGTACTTTTTGGACACCACCCTACTCAACATACCACCTTGAATAGGCTCCAGGAGCCTTTTATTTCACTATACAGGTGTAACTGATTGGGGCTCAGTCAACGACATTAATCAACTATCACCAAGAAATTCTTTCAGAAAGTGAAAAAAAATGCATTTCCATACAAAATCTGACAATTTATATGGAAAAAACTAAAAAAACACATTCTGAAAAAAGTTGTTGACTGAACAAAAGTGGTTATCAGTGTGTGGGACGCTGTCCCTTACACCCGGTATGTTTGCAAATTGTATACATTCCAAAGTAATTTATTGTATATGGATTATTATTATATTTTTTTAGCATAAATTATCATATTATGTATTCATGGGAACAAGTCAGATTGGTAACTTCGCAAAATGTCCCTTCTCGCAAAAGTCTTTTCAGTACCACTATTTAAACTAAATCTATCAAAAAAGGGGCATTTTGCGAAAGGGACATTCTGCGAAGTAACGGTCAGATTAGTTTGATTATAAGTAAAGATATTTGAATGGTCGTATGAAGAAATAAAAATTTTATGTTACAACAAAATAACATTTATTTATTGCTAGTAAATGCATGTTTCACATAATGTTATTTTCTAACAAAACACATTAAGGGGCGTAGAACTGTGGCGGCAACGATTTTAAATTAATTGTGTCTTAAATACAATAATTTTTATGACTATCCATTTTATAACCTATAATATCATAATTCAAACTGCCTCCGTGGTCTTGTGGCTAGTGCCCTGGACTCCTGATCCGGAAAACCCTTAAAACTTTGTCAGACGTGGCGAAACGACCTTTGTTTAGGTCGTTTACGCTCTGCCTGCCCCATTAGGGATGAAGGCGTGATTATATGTATGTATGTTACTGCCTCCGTGATCTAGTGGCTAGTGCTAGGACTCCCGATCCGGAGGTCCTGGGTTCGATTCCCGGCGGGGGACAATGACTTTGTGTTGTTGTTTCTAGATCGGTTAGGACATTGCAGGCTGATCACCTGTTTGTCCGAAAAGTAAGAAGATCCATGCTGTCGGATGGGCATGTAACAGGGGAAACAAAAAGTTGATATTTGAGAATTTATCACTTTGTGAATTTTTCCCCAGTTTGGTTAGGACATTGCAGGCCGAATCACCTGATTGTCCGAAAAAGAAAAAGATTTCGTGCTTCGGAGGGCACGGTAAGCCGTCGGACCCGGTCGTTGTCTTTGATAGTGGTCGTTACTCAAACCATGTCAGAGGCCTGATAGTTGTGCTACTAGGCGGTTTAAAAACTCACTTACTAGGGTTCATCGGGTCGATAGACTCGATACTATAACTGCCTCCGTAATCTAGCGGTCTGAGCCATGGGCTTACGATCAGGAGGTCCCGGTTCGATTCCCGGCGGGGGACAATGACTTTGTGTTGTTGTTTCTAGATCGGTTAGGACATTGCAGGCTGATCACCTGTTTGTCCGAAAAGTAAGATGATCCATGCTGTCGGATGGGCTTGTAAATAGTCGGTCCTGCGCCTGATTTCTCTCTGGTCGTGTCAGTCAATCTGTCCCATCAGAATAAGAGATTGAAGGAATAGAGAGTGCACTTGTGTGTAGCGCAAACACTTGGGCACTAAAAACTAGTCCTGCGCAGTGGGTGATCTTCGGGAGATTGACCGCTATCACCGAAAATCAGTGGGAGGGCTATTATTATTATTAGACTCGATAACCACTCGACAGAAGATAATTCTTATATGAATAACTAATTATTATATGAATAAAAGCTTATGTACTAATTATGAATGTGTTATAAAATAGAGAATTACATTTAATTTCCGCTAAACGTAAAATATTCATGAACATACATACATACATAAATCACGCCTTTATCCCTTACGGGGTAGGCAGAGCGTTTAACGCCTCGTCTGACAAAAATTGAGGGCAGTTTTAGATTGTAATATGTATTGCTATAGTGACAGGTTGTCAGCCCATCACCTAAATTACAATACACTGTAACCCTCGAGTCCCTTTTGCTGACTTCAACAGCATGCCCGGGAGGAAGGGCAGCTGGAACATTCTATGTTTTTCTATCTCTCCCAGTCCAGCATGGAAGGTAATTAATTATGAATGTGTTATAAAATAGAGAATTACATTTAATTTCAGAAAATATTCCTGAAAATGTTAGTATTTTAGACACAATTAATTTATTACTATAGAGGGCGCCACCTATGCTCTTGTCCCACCTTTTTACAAAACTATGTGAAGAAATCATAGATTTTCTTGTTCAGATCTATACTAAATGCTAAGGAAAACTTATTTATCATACAGAAGCATTTTAATTAAATTTGACATGATTTTTTACAAGCTTCACTTAAAAACTAGTTTTGCTAAAAAGAGTTATTAAAAACAGTCTTAATTTATTTGTGTGTGTCGCTTTTGATATTTAAATGACTCATACCCTACACTTCGTATTTTTAACGTTGAGTTAACGATACGGACCTGATACTACACCTATTCGGTAAGTATATTAGTTCTTACTTGGAAAGTTTTACTGATTGTTGCATTTACTTGTCCCCTCAAAATTATTCACTTTCTCTTACTACCATTGGGTTGGCTGGAAGAGATCTCTTCATAGAGATAAGTTCGCCCTTTCACACTATGTTTGTAAATAACATTTCTTTTGTGTTTATGCAATAAAGTATATACCAAGAATGTACGTAAATCCAATGAAACAAAAATGGCAAAAATATAAGGTAATTTTAAATCAACTGCAAATCTTGAAAATCTACAATGAAACTGAACAACTTTCCCCAAGGAACATTGGTGGAAATAAGAAAAATATTTGCCCTCCCATACAAAGGGTGCCAGCGGCTTGAGTCAATTTGTATATAGTAGGTTATGAACCATGCAACTGAACAACTTGTAAATCAGAACAACTTTTCGCATATTAAACATATTAAACCTTCATAAAACTAAATAACATTTTAACATTAAACTAAACTTGTCAAATGAAACTAAACAGATTTTTAGTATCATAATATAAACTGATCAACTATTAGCATGAAACTGAACAACTAAAAACTAGTAAAAGTTGTTTAGTTCTATGAGGACCTTCATACCGTATAATGTTGTATAGCCCTGTCAGGAATTAAAAATACTTGTCATAGAGAAAAATAGAGATAGAATAAGAGAGGGACTTATAATCACGCCTTTATCCCTAATGGGGTAGGCAGAGCATAAACGACCTACACAAACATCGTTTGGCCACGTTTGACAAGTTTTTGAGGGTTATTTAAGATAGATTTGTAGGTATATTGCTGTAATGACAAAACACAATACACTGAAGCCCTCGGATCCCTTAGCTGGATTTTACAGCATGCCCGGGAGGAGATGCAGCTGGCATATTCTATGCTTTTCTCTCGCTCCCAGGCCAGCATGGAAGAGGGACTTATGCACTTCCTATAAGCCCTTCTCTATGACATGTATTTTTAATTCCTGCCAAGACTATAAGCAATTTTCTTTACACACGTTTTAACATACATACATACATAAAATCACGCCTTTATCCCTTACGGGGTAGGCAGAGCGTCAAACTCCTCGTAAAAGGCGCTTTCGCCACGTCTGACAAAAATTGAGGGCAATTTTAGATTGTAATGTGTATTGCTATAGTGACAGGTTGTCAGCCCTAAATTACAATACACTGTAACCCTCGAGTCCCTTTTGCTGACTTCAACAGCATGCCCGGGAGGAAGGGCAGCTGGAACATTCTATGTTTTTCTATCTCTCCCAGTCCAGCATGGAAGAAACACACACACGTTTTAAACTTTTTCATAAACCCTAAAGTAATACTCAACCCCATTTTCGACCTGTTTCTCATCTGGTACGCCATCTTGCTGAACTGAGCGGAATTTCCCCAAGTCCAGCTTCGGGAAAAACGTGTCGCATTCAAAGTGTTTCTGTATCTCTGTCAAATAGACGCGGCCACAGTTGCTGTGTTCTAACGCCAACTGAAATAAGATTAAAATTATAATAAGTCCCTGGTTGCCTGGAAGATATTGGTACATTAACAATAAGGCCGCCAATTGTACTACTTTTCTTTTTAGCAATTTGTTATTTCTGTGTTTTTTGTGCAATAAAGTATATTGTATTGTGTAATAAGTCTTGGATTTATTAGTTTTTATGATACTAGCCAAGTGTGTAAAAAAAAACATAATTCACTTCACAGAAAAAGCCCGATGGTGTAGTGGATAGGGCCGCTGCCTCCTGAGCGGGAGGTCGTGGTTCGAATCCCACCACGTACCAATGTGTTTTCCGGTTTTCGAATTTCTTATGTACGTTTTCGGCGCTTTTTCCGTGCTTCGGAAGGCATGTTAAGCCCTTGGTCCCGGTTAATATCGTAGATATTAGTCGTTAAGCCAAGCCAGAGGCCAGTACTAAGCATTGGCGGCTTGAAAACTCTGACCTAATGTAGGATTGGGTCTGGTTTCCCTTCTGGGTTGCGGAGGTCAAATGGCAGTCGCACTGTGTAAAAACCAGTACCCTCGTTCAATCAGCTAGATTAGATAGCCGACCCCGAGAGATAATGACTACAACTTGATTCTGTTGGACCGGTTTTTCGAATCCCTGCGTTTTTAGTGAATTAAGATTTCATTACTAATGGGGACGCCACTTGGCTAGTATCGCTACCTTTTTTTATGGCTTCACATCTCTATCTTCTTCTGTCGAGTGGGTATCGAGTCTATCGACTCGATTAACCCTGGTGTCAGAGTTTTTAAAAATCAGGCCTCTGACATGGTTTGAGTAACGACCACTATCAAAGACAGCGACCGGGACCGACGGCTTAACGTGCCCTTCGAAGCACGAAATCTTTTTTTTTTTCGGACAGTCAGGTGATTCAGCCTGCAATGTCCTAACCAAACTGGGGAAAAAAAAGCATCTCACATCTCTATATAAACGAGAGACGTGTTTCGCCAACAACAAGTAGAGAATAACTCAAACCACATAAGAGATCATCCATGCTGAACTTGAGCAAGTAGAAAACATAGAATGTGCCAGCTGCATTTCCTCCCGGGCATGCTGTAAAAACCCAGCTAAGGAATCTGAGGGTTTCAGTATATTGAAATTTAGGCGATGGGCTGACAACCTATCACTACAGCAATATACCTACAAATCTATCTTAAATAACCCTCAAAACTTTGTCAGACGTGGCGGAACGACCTTTGTGTTGGTCAGTTACGCTCTGCCTACCCTATTAGCGATAAAGGCGTGATTATATGTATGTATGTATGTACATAAGAAACTGTTCGGTAGAATAATTTTGAAAGAAGGCGGTTCCTTCTTCACCGTCACCTTAAAAAAATTGCTACATCACCTCCCTAGCCTTATCCCGTATCTCACGGGGTCGGCTTCCTAATCTAGGTGATTGAACGAGGGTACTGGTTTTTACACAGAGCGACTGCCATCTGACCTCCGCAACCCAGAAGGGAAACCAGACGCAATCCTCCCAATCAGAAGCACGGAAAAAGCACCACATACATACATACATAACGTCACGCCTCTTTCCCGGAGGGGTAGGCAGAGATCACATCCTTCCATTTGCTACGATCCTTGCAAACTTCTTTCGCTTCATTTACATTCATCAATCTTGTCATGCACGCTCGTCGGTTTAGGGTACTCCTGACCTGACCTTTCCCTAGAACGTCCCCGATTTGATCGCGGTACGTTCGTCGAGGTCTTCCCCTTCCAACGTTCATACTCACACTCGCCATGTATATCTGTTTACTTAATCTCTTTTCATCCATCCTCTCAACATGACCAAACCACCTCAGCATTCCCACAATTAACGTAAATATGAAATTCGAAAACCGAAAAACAAAAAAATGCGTCATTATTAAAATAAAAATTAAGTATACATTCACTCTTCTAAAGAAAATTATCTAGTTTTAATTTGCCCTAAAGGGGGTCCACTGAAGAACCGAATAAAACCAGGTACCCGGCAGAACCAGAAATACCCTCTTCCGTAAAATAAAATTGTCAAGTAACTGCTTTCATGGTCTAGTGGTCAGAGCCATGGGTTTACGATTCGGACGTCCTGGGTTCGATTCCCAGGGGGGGCAAAGTTGATGTTTTGGTGAGGTTTCCCCAGTTTGTCCGAAAAGAAGAAGGATTCCGTGCTTCAAAGGGCACGTTAGGCCGTCAGTCTCGGTCTGTCTTTTCTGTCTTTGGTGGTGGTTCTACTGTGTCCGAGGCCTAGTAGCAGTACTACTACTTATTCTTACTACTTGTTCTTTGTACTATGTGTGATCTTTTTCTTCCATACTGGACTGGGAGAGAAAGAAAAACATAGAATGTTCCAGTTGCCCTTCCTCCCGGGCATGCTGTAGAAGTCAACAAAAGGGATTCGAGGGTTACAGTGTATTGTAATTTAGGCGATGGGCTGACAACCTGTCACTACAGCAATACACATTACAATCTAAAATTGCCCTCAATTTATGTCAGACGTGGCGAAAGCGCCTTTTAGGAGGCGTTTTACGCTCTGCCTACCCCGTAAGGGATAAAGGCGTGATTTTATGTATGTATGTATGTGATCTTTTTCTACCTGTGATGACGAACAATAAATGATTTATGATTTACTAGGTGGTTTGAAAATTCTGACACCAAGGTTCATCGGGTTGGTTTGACTCGAGAATCCACTCACTAAGAAGAATACACACAAACATATAATCACGCCTTTATCATAATAAATAAATCATAAGGTTGTTGCTCCACGTCTGACAAAGTTTTGAGGGTTGTTTAAGATAGATTTGTAAGTATATTGCTGTAGTGACAGATTGTCATCCCATCACCTAAATTACAATATGCCCGGGAGGAAATGCAGCTGGCACATTCCATGTTTTTCTCTCGCTCCCAGGCCGGTATGGAAGGAGGAAATTGTCATTGTGTAAGAAGAATAAATTGTGTTTATTTTACCTTGTAAATCTCAGCCCCGCCGATGACCCAGGTGTTTTCAATGTCTTCTCTGCTGTCCACGAACTGCACTGCTTCATCCAACCCTGGAAAGACCTCTACACCTTCGGGCACCTGAAAACATTAGACATGTTGGTTGTCAGCCTAGATATATAAGGGTATAAGGGACAGTGTCCCGCACACTGATACTAAAAGCTCAAACAATGGAACTGAACAACTATCAGCAGATTTTTTTTTAGGAAGTAAAATATGCATTTCATAGACGGGTATTGGGTCGATAGACTCGATACCCACTCAACAGAAGGAATAGAAATTGTCTGATTGAGTTGATCATTTTGTAAGGGAAGTTTAATTTCTTATTTCATCTCTTGAAAGACACAGAAAGACAGGACAGTCCCGCAAACTGATAAGGGTTGCTCAGTCAATGATACTGAACAACTTTCAACAGAAAATTCTTTCAGGATGAAAAATAAAATTAACCTTCCCATACTTGAACAACTAGGTCAAACAATTTGTATGAAAAACCTAAATTTTTTTACTACCTGAAAAAACCTGCTCAGATCCCAGTCAGCTCAGTTGACCCTGTCCCTTACACCCCTTATAATTTAAGAACTATCATACCTTTTTCTTCAAGTCGTCAACACGCCTCGTCAGTACAATATTGACGCGGCCAGGCAGCGGACGGTATTTATCCGGAATACTATCCCAGGAGACTCTGCCCATGATCACCGCGTTCCGCTTGTTGGAGTCCGAGACCTTGCTTGTCATGGACGTGAAGTATGCCATTTCATTCCTGTAATTTAGATATTCATATTTTTTACTCTTTTCTTCTATGCTGGCCTGGTAGCGAGAGAAAAACATAAAATGTGCCAGCTGCGTTTCCTTCCGGACAAGCTGTAAAAACCAGCTAAGGGATCAGGGGATTCAGTATATTGTAATTTAGGCGATGGGTTGACAACCTGTCCCTATAGCAATGTACCTTCAAATCTATCTTAAATAACCCTCATAACTTTGTCAGACGTGGCGGAATGACCTTTGTTTAGGTTGTTTACGATCTGCCTACCCCATTAGGGTAAAGGTGTGGTTATATGTATGTATGTAAGATTATTATTCTGATTAAAAGTTCAAAAATTCTTTATATTTCGTATTATAACTTAAAATTATCAACTCCTAACGATAATTTATGTAATATTTTATCTAAAATAGGTGAAAGGTTAGCTATTGATAATGATAAGTAAACTAAACATTTATTTTAGCATTAGGTTATGTAAGTTTTATACAAATACTTAGTAGATAATTATAACAAATATAGTGGCTAGCTAGGATCAATTTTATAACATATTTCATAGTATTTTGAGTGATAATAATCATAGTCACTACGAAAAGTAAGGTTAGCACTATGTGTTCTAAAACCGCCAAAATACTGC
Source organism: Scrobipalpa costella (assembly GCA_949820665.1). NCBI lineage: Eukaryota > Metazoa > Arthropoda > Insecta > Lepidoptera > Gelechiidae > Scrobipalpa > Scrobipalpa costella. The sequence goes on along the minus strand of OX463321.1, from coordinate 9,719,661 downwards.
TTAATTCTAATTTTTACTTGATAATATTTCACAAATACATACTTAAGTCTCCAAGGAAGAGTTCCATTGATTCCAATACCCATGTTTTCAGATGCAGCAGCAATTAAATGCAACTTTACTTTGGACATCTTCAAAGTATCGTTCAACTTGCTGTTTATTGAATTTGACGCACTTTCACTTACAAAATAAACTATAATAAAGACAACTAAATGCTTTGGCACGGTTAAGATCATTTAAATAATATAAATTGTATCAGAAAATGTAAATTTTCCGATTAATAACAAAGAGCGCGAAAACTAGGTAACCGGTACGGTACGGTAGCAAGTTTGACATTTGTTTGACACACACAGATTATATTATAATCACATTCACAGTAGGGAGGAGAGAAGACAGTGCAGATATTTTGCACTATTGAATTATATTTTAGCGCCATCTGTTGTACATACATACATATAATAACGCCTTTATCCCTAATGCGGTAGGCAGAGCGTAAACGACCTAAACAAAGGTCGTTCCGCCACGTCTGACAAATTTGTACGTTAGTGGAAATTGGTACGTGTTTGGTCAAATGACTTTTTATCTTTCGTCCTTTGCAACTAGGATTTGAATTCTGTAGGACTTATCTTAACGTTCTAGTATTTTATAGATGGTGCTGTGTCTAATAGGGTTTTACCGAATTAAATGAAAAAGGTGTTGTTATGTTTTGTATCGTAAAGGGTTTTCAATAGATGGCGCTCGAAGATTACTAAACGTATTTTTACACACTCTTATCACCTAAGAAATACATCATTTACTCTGTGGTGTAAAAATGTACGTTCCGTAGTACGCATTATTTATTTAAAAAAATATATATTGCCAACTGCGCAAAACTAGTTTTTAGTGCCCAAGTGTTTGAGCTATGTGTGTTTCTTCCATGCTGGACTGGGAGCGAAAGAAAAACTTAGAATGTTCCAGCTGCATTTCCTCCCGGGCATGCTGTAAAAACCAGCTAAGTGATCCGAGGGTTTCAGTATATTGCAATTTAGGCGATGGGCTGACAACCTGTCACTACAGCAATGTATAAATCTATCTTAAATGGCCCTCATAACTTTGTCAGACGTGACGGAACGACCTTTGTTTAGGTTGTTTACGTTCTGCCTACCCCAATAGGGATAAAGGCGTGATTATATGTATGTATGTGTACCTGTGTAGCGGTGCGTAGGTGAACTCTCTATTTCTTCAATCTCTTATTCTGATGGGACAGATTGACTGACAAGACCAGAGAGAAATCAGGCTCAGAGACGACTTTTTACATGCCCATCCGACAGATGATCCATGCATCTTACTTTTCGGACAATCAGGTGGTCAGCCTGCAATGTCCTAACCAAAGCTAGAAACAACAACACAAAGTCATTGTACCCCACCGGGGATCGAACCCGTGACCTCCGGGTCGAGAACCCATGGCTCAAACCACTAGACCACGGAGGCAGTTCCGCCCGGTGGTGGTAAGTAGAAGTACAAAATCATGTCAAAGGCTCATTTTCTGCTACTGGTTCTTCGACTCAATTCAACCCACACGAAATAAATTGCACTATTTTTCCGGTTACGAGGTAGGTAGGCATTTTCCACCGATAACCGGTGTGTGAAACTTTCTCCCTCCCGGATTAGAAACAAAGCGCGAAAGGTACCAATCAAGTTGAAGGGAACAAAATTATGTGGTAATTTAGGAATACGGTTTGCAAACCTCCTCTGATGAAGTTTATTTTCTATTCGGTGTGCTCTGAAGTTTATTATTGCGTAGACGTTAGGGTGACCATGAATTACGACGACTTTTACAATTCACTGTCATTCGCTAGGACGGACTTACTTATCCACGACGACCAGAGTGCAAGATGTTGGCTACCCTTTCATCGATTTATAATGTTGTTATTAAAACACTTGTACTTGTTTCACTTAATATAATTTAATCCTACCGGTTTCTCTAACTTATAGCATCATCAGGGATATTGTCTATAACTAACATATAAAATTCCATGCACATTTATACATACTATTACGCCTGTATCCCTGGGGCAGGCAGACCGTCAACGACCTAAACAAAGGTCGTTCCGCCACGTCTGACAAAGTTTTTTATTTTCTTTTTTAATTGCTTTTTTTTAAATTGCATTTCTTCCATGCTGGACTGGGAGAGATAGAAAAACATAGAATGTTCCAGTTGCCCTTCCTCCCGGGCATGCTGTAAAAGACAGCAAAAGGGATTCGAGGGTTACAGTGTATTTTAATTTAGGCGATGGGCTGACAACCTGTCACTACAGCAATACACATTATAATCTAAAATTGCCCTCAATTTATTTCAGACGTGGCGAAAGCGCCTTTTAGGAGGCGTTTTACGCTCTGCCTACCCCGTAAGGGATAAAGGCTTCTTTTTATGTATGTATGTAACATATAAAATTGTTGCATTTCGTTCGCTAAATATGAACGGTTTATTTAAAATGTTTTATGTGTTGTGTATGATGTGTATAAAATCCCTGATGATGCTATAAGTTAGCGAAACCAGTAGGATTAAATTAAATAAAGTGAAACAAGTACAAGTGTTTTAATAACAACATTATAAATATGGAGTTTCACCAAGTGCCGACAATCGCAAATATAAAATTCTTTCATCGATTGTTTGTTTGAATCTGCTATCTGATCCAGCTTTTAGAAAAATCTTTCGGCGCACGATTAGACCTAAACTCTTCGATTTTTCCACCACCAAGTATAAACCTAAAGTAATATACTTGGGGATTTTCGATTAAAGCGTCACATTACTGAGATATTTCACTTTAAAAATTTTTTTTTCGAAATAACGAAATAAATCTGTAATGGACGATCTGTATTGGATGGTGAGATGCCTCGAACTCACTGTCCAAGGCTCTAGATCACGCGGCATGTCGTGAAATCGGACATGGAAGAGAACGATCTTACACCAGTGGATGCTCAAGACCGGGCAAAGTGGAGTAGAAAAAGCCGGAAAGCGGACCCCAGCATCAGGCTGGGAAAACGCTAAGCAGAAGAAGAAGAAGAAAAGGACGCTTATAAGCCAAAAATCTCAAGAAGTATTTATAAGTGTGTAGAATCGAATGGTTTAGGTCCGCGATGTTCATTTTTAAATACCTAAGGCCTTATTTTGCGTAACTTAGGTACTGACAGAATTATCAGTGTTGCTAAGAGAGTACATGTACTACACTTCGCAACTTAATGCTGAGTCAGTCCCTTTTCCCTGGGCAGTAGTACAGTTTACATTCATTTAATTATTACTTTTGCAATGTGTATTGTTGTAAACTTTCACTGTTTCCTGGAAATAAGGCTATTCTATTCTATAAATGTTTTATCCCTTTGTCCTAGTTTAATCGTAAAACATGGCCGCCCTACATAGGCCATATGGGCCTTCTTTACGATATAACGACGCACTAACTCCGAAGGTCTGTCATTAGCCGGATACAAGAGGATTGTTAACCATCTTTATTACGGCGCGTCCAGGAATTCAATGTGCGTGGTAAAAAAAAAAAGTTTTTTTTTAAACTTGATATTGGTTTGATCTTGACTCCAGTCTAGATGTTTCTAGAACTACGAGTTCTTCACAAAAACTTGAATTTTTCCAATAAAATTTGATAATGGTTTCAATATTGTCTAATTATCAGTGTTTTCCCAAAAGCCCTAGGATTTCCGCGAAGATTTAAAGTAACAAATCATGCTACAGCATGGACTGATTGTCTCGAAGAAAAAAGATTCCGTGCTTCGGAAGGCAGCACATTTAGCCGTCGGTCCCGGTCACTGTCTTTGATAGTGGTCGTTACACAAACCATGTCAGATGCCTATTAGTTATGCTATTAGGCGGTTTGAAAACTCCGACACCAGGATTCATCGCGTCGATAGTCTCGAATCCCACACGAAAGAAGAAGACAGTTTCTCCATACAACTCAGCGCCGCGCCGGCCGCAGCCCACGTTTTTTTTTTAAAGCGTCTTGGTATGGAAACAAGCTCACCCCATGTTCATTGAAAGTGTTGTCGTACAACACGGCGCAGACAGACTAATAAAACCTTTTTATTCTTTTCGCCTTGTTTTCCGCTGTAAATTTGAGGCTGATTATTGTTTCGAAGGGAAATGGAACATCGGTTAATTACATACATAGGTACTACATAAAATCACGCCTTTATCACTACGTAGAGCATCAACGAGCCAAAGAAGGTCTTGTCACGTTTGACAAGTTTATCCCTAATAGGGTAGGCAGAGCGTAAACGACCTAAACAAAATTTGCTGTAGTGACAGGTTGTGAGCCCATCGCCTAAATTACAATACTTTTATAGGTACTTTTTTTTTATTAAACTAAAGGTAAGTTCATTTTTATAATTTATATCTACTCGCCAAACTTAAAAGTTTGATGGCGAGATACGCCTGAACGTAATTTCTTAGACCTACCTTAAATTAACAGCATGCTTACACAAAAATAAAATATGATAATCTAATAATTAATAAAATAGAGAAATAAATAAAAAGAAAATCCTCAGATCCCTTAGCTGGCTTTTACAGCATGCCTGGGAGTAAATAAAGCTGGCACAGTCAAAGTTTTTCTTTCACTCCCAGTCCAACATGGAAGTCCTATGGTAGCAGGCGAATTTCTTACCTACTAGCAATTTTGTACCTATGTAACCTCCACTCGCTGGACTGGAAGTAAAATAAACATAGAATATGCGAACCGCATCTTCTCCCGCATATGCTGTAAAAACCAGCTGAGGGATTCGAGGGTTAGAGTACCTATATTGTAATTTAGGCGATGGGTTGACAACCTGTTACTACAGCAATATACGTACAAATGTATCTTAAATAACCCTCAAATCGTTGTCAGACGTGGCGAAACGACCTTTGCTTAGCTCGTTTACGCTCTGCCTTCGCCATTAGGGATAAAGGCGTGATTATATGTATGTATGTATTATTTTGAAAGTGACAGATAGATTTTAATTTTAGTTCTAGCCGGAGGAATCTAGAATCAAGCCCAGTATATACGTAAAACTACGTGCCATGACGACAACTTTGATCAGTGCCGCCGCGCGCCGTATCGCAGACATCAATCGCCGGCCGATCGATGACGTCACGGACTTTAATTACGCACTGCTGACGTCACTACGAGCGATGGCGGCAGATTTGAGTGAACTATATACGGGGTGTTAAACTGTTACATACAATCACGCCATGGGGTAGGCAGAGCGTCAAAATGCATACGTAAAATCTATTAAAAAGGGAATTTAATGGTTTTAGAGTTACATATATACATATATTAATCACGCCTTTATCTCTGATGGGGTAGGCAGAGCAAAAGCTATCTAAACAAAGGTCGTTCCACCACGTCTGACAAAGTTTTGAGGGCTATTTAAGACATATTTGTAGGTATATTGCTGTAGTGACAGGTTATCAGCCAATCGCCTAAATTACAATATACTGAAACCCTCGAATCCCTTAGCTGGTTTCTATAGCATGTCCGGGAGGAAATGCAACTGGCACATTCTATGTTTTTCTCTCGCTCCCAGGCCAGCATGGAAGGAGAAAGTAGTTTTAGAGTTACAGCTTACGGGGCCTAGGCACCACGCTGACAAATTCAGAGGTGATGGTTGTCAGTCCGTCGTCTTAATTGCACCAAAACGCTTTTGTGCTTGCAGTAGGGCTGGTAAAAAAAAGTAGCTGACATCCTGTGACTATCTGCTGACATTTTGTAAAGAGAAGCCTTATATATTTCCTTATTTATTTTCTTCCATACTGGACTGGGAGAGAAAGAAAAACATAGAATGTTCCAGTTGCCCTTCCTCCCGGGCATGCTGTAGAAGTCAGCGAAAGGGATTCGAGGGTTACAGTGTATTTTAATTTAGGCGATGGGCTGACAACCTGTCACTACAACAATACACATTACAATCTAAAATTGCCCTCAATTTATGTCAGACGTGGCGAAAGCGCCTTTTAGGAGGCGTTTTACGCTCTGCCTACCCCGTAAGGGATAAAGGCGTGATTTTATGTATGTATGTATGTATGAAAGAACTGTCAGTTTGCGGGACGCTGTCCCTTACACCTGGTATTAAATAACTATTACTTACCAAAAATAGCTTCATCAGATCACAGTTTTATATCTAAATTAACTTTACTACTTCAGTTATAGTCCATTCTTTGACGCATACGAGTTTTTGATCTCGTTGGCGTTTTGCTGTTGCTGGCGTTTTGCCAAACTCATCATCCATTCAAACCATTTTGCCAAACTCGTCATCGTCCATTAACTGTTCATTTGAAGTTATTAGAATGTGCCAGCTGCATTTCTTCCCGGGCATGCTGTAAAAATCAGCAATGGGATCTGAGGTTTTCGGTATATTGCAATTTAGGCGATAGGCTGACAACTTGTCACTACAGTAATATACCTACAAATCTATCCTTAATAACTCTCAAAACTTTGTCAGACGTGGCGGAACGACCTTTGTTTAGATCGTTTACGCTCTGCCTACCCCATTAGGGATAAAGGCGTGACTTTATGTGTGTATGTATGTATGCTGTGCGTGTTTCTTTTCGCACGTGTGTATCCTGTAGCGAAAGTTTTTTTACCCGACTGTCGCTTCCATTCCATGTTACTTCCATGCTGGACTGGGAGCGTGAGATAAACATAGAATGCGACAGCTGCATTTCATCACGGGCATGCTGTAAAAAGCAGCTAATTGTTATATTTCAATTTAGGCGATTGGCTGACAACCTGTCACTACAGCAATATACCTACAAATCTATCTTTAGTAACCCTCAAAACTTTGTCAGACGTGGCGGAACGACCTTTGTGTTGGTCGTTTACGCTCTGCCTACCCCATTAGGGATGAAGGCGCGATTATATGTATGTATGTATGTACGTATCTATCTTAAATAACTCTCAAAACTTTGTCAGACATGGCGGAACGACTTTTGTTTAGGTCGTTTATGCTCTGTCTACCGCATTAAGGATAAAGGCGTGATGAAATGTATGTATGTCATTACTCGACTGTCAAGGAAAGGTTATGTTTTACTTACGAATCGTCATCACATCTTCATGACTCCCAGGACCTCCGGATCGTAAGCCCATGACTCTAACCACTAGACCACGGGGGCAGGCATCAGTTTTACTACGTAATAAAATCAAGTCTTATTTATTACGATCTTGTTTTCAGATCATTTTTATTCGTTTGTAAAGAAAGTAGCTAACTGCTTCCGTGGTCTAGCGGTATGAGCCATGGACTCTCGATCCGGAGGTCCCGGGTTCGATTCCCGACAATGACTTTTTGTTTTTGTTTAATTTAAGACATTGCAGGCTGATCACCTGATTGTCCGAAAATTAAGATGATCCATGCTGTCGGATGGGCATGTAAATAGTCGGTCCTGCGCCTGATTTCTCTCTGGTTGTGTCAGTCAGTCTGTCCCATCAGAATAAGAGATTGATGGAACAGAGAGTGCACCTGTGTGTAGCGCAAACACTTGGGCACTAAAAACTAGTCCTGCGCAGTTGGCCGATCTCTGGGAGATTGGCCGCCATCACCGAAAATCGGTGGGAGGAGATGAAAGGACTATTAATGGACTCAAGACTGATTGAACTAAAATTACTATTATTCCAAAGGCGCAGGAGATTATTAGCTATATCGAGTGTAAGGGACAGCGTCCCGCAAACTGACAGGGGTTGATCAGTCACCGAAACTGAACAACATTCACTAGGAAATTCTTTCAGGAGATCAGACAACTTGGAAAAGCAGCCTTTTTACTACTTAAAAAAAAAACTGCTGATCGTTGTTCAGTTTTGATGCCTGAGCAACCCCTATTGTTAAACAGTAGAACACATTGGTACGTGTTGGGATTCGAACTTCGACCTCGTGCACAGGAGTCAGTGGCCCTATCCACTGCACCATTGGGCTCTAAACTAAGTATCTACTAAAAAAGCTAATTAGCTGTCATGCTGGACTGGGAGCGAGAGAAAAACATAAAATGTGCCATCTGCATTTCCTCCCGAGCATGAAAAACAGCTAAGGGATCCGAGGGTTTATGTATATTGCAATTTAGGCGATGGGCTAACAACCTATTACTACAGAAATATACCTACAAATCTATCTCACTACAGCAATATATCTACAAATCTATCTCACTACAGCAATATACCTACAAATATATCTCACTACAGCAATATATCTACAAATCTATCTCACTACAGCAATATACCTACAAATCTATCTCACTACAGCAATATACCTACAAATCTATCTCACTACAGCAATATACCTACAAATCTATCTCACTACAGCAATATACCTACAAATCTATCTCACTACAGCAATATACCTACAAATCTATCTCACTACAGCAATATACCTACAAATCTATCTCACTACAGCAATATACCTACAAATCTATCTCACTACAGCAATATACCTACAAATCTATCTCACTACAGCAATATACCTACAAATCTATCTCACTACAGCAATATACCTACAAATCTATCTCACTACAGCAATATACCTACAAATCTATCTCACTACAGCAATATACCTACAAATCTATCTCACTACAGCAATATACCTACAAATCTATCTCACTACAGCAATATACCTACAAATCTATCTCACTACAGCAATATACCTACAAATCTATCTCACTACAGCAATATACCTACAAATCTATCTCACTACAGCAATATACCTACAAATCTATCTCACTACAGCAATATACCTACAAATCTATCTCACTACAGCAATATACCTACAAATCTATCTCACTACAGCAATATATCTACAAATCTTAAATAACCCTCAAAACTTTGTCAGACGCGGCGGAACGATCTGTGCTTAGGTTATTGACGCTCTGCCTACCACATTAGGGATAAAGGCGTGATTATATGTATGTAGTTATGTAGATATCTTCAAAGTCTCCCTTGGTAATAAAATCCTGCCTACCTTTATTACCTCCATTCAACTAAAAGCAATAATGGGTGTAAGGGACAGCGTCCCGCAAACTGATAGGGGTTGTTCTGTCAACGAAATTGAACAACTATCAGTAGGAAATTCTTTCAGGAGATGAAAATAAAATGACCTTCCCATACAAAATGACCACTTCGATCAGACAATTTGTATGGAAATTTATTTTTTCTTCCTGAAAAGATTATCTGCTGATAGTTGTTCAGTATCGTTGACTGAGCAACTCCTATCAGTTGCGGGACGAAGTCCCTTACACCCGGTATATCATAAAATGTAGCTACCAGCTGCTTCTAGTGGTCTGAGCCATGAGCTTCACAAACACAAAATTGATATTTGTCAATTTATCACTTTATGAGATTTTCCCCAGTTTAGTTAGGATATTGCAGGCTGAATCACCTGATTTTCCGAAGAGAAAAAGGATTCGGTGCTTCGGAGGGCACGTTAACCCGTCGGTCCCGGTCGCTCGCTGTCTTTGATAGTGGTCGTTATTCAAAACCATGTCAGAGGCCTAATAGCTGTGGTACTAGATGGTTTGGAAACTCTGACACCAGGTTTCATCGGGTCGTTGTTCGACTTGAGAATCCACTCGCTAAGAAGAAAAATAATAGACCCTATTATTCTTAGAATCAGAAGAAAAAAATACTGGTCATAGTCATACAATCAAATTAATCCATACATATAATCACGCCTTTATCCCTAACGGGGTAGGCAGAGCATAAACGACCAACACATAGGTCGTTTCGCCACGTCTGACAAAGTTTTGAGGGTTATTAAAGATAGATTTATAGGTATATTGCTGTAGTGACAGGTTGTCAGCCCATCGCCTCTCAGCCAATTGCAATATTTTATTTATTTATTTTGTATTTCCAGGAAACCAAAACCAATATACTAAAACCCTTAGGATCCCCCAGCAAATTTTTACAGCATGCCCGGGAAGAAAATGCTGCTGGCACATTCTATGTTTTTCTCTCGCTCCCAGTCCAGCATGGACGAAATCAAATTAATATCAACAAATATGGCGCCGGAAATGAAGGGTGCCCCAATTATACCGCAACGACTTGACCGGAAGTGACGGACGAAAAGGAAATGGCGATGGGCGACGACTTCCGGTTCCGCCAAGCCCTTTCATGGAAACACATTCGTGATTGTGTGTTACAAACACACATAAAATCACGCTTTTATCCCTCGAAGGGGTAGGCAGAGTACATAATCCTAATAATATGCCATTTCGCCGCATCCGGAGGTCGTGGTTTCGATTTACACGGGTAGGGGGAAAATAAGTTGATATTTTTCAATTGATTACTTTGTGAGATTTTTCCCAGTTTGGTTAGGACAGTGCAGGCTGAATCCCCGGATTGTCTGAAAGAATGTTTTTGATTCTTCGGAGGGCATGTTTAAGCCGTCCGTCCTGGTCGCTGCCTTGATAGTGATCGTTACGCAAACCATGTCAGACGCCCATTAATTTTACGAAATGGCGGTTTAAAAGTTTTAACCAGGGTTCATCGGGTCTTTAACTCGAAAAACCACTCAATAAGAAGCAATCTACCGTGAAAGCAAGTTAAACGCAAACCCTTCGCAAATAAAAGAAAACTTTAAGGTGGCGATACTAGCCAATTGGCGCCCCCTTTAGTAAAAAAACATAATTCACTAAAAACACAGTGAATCAAAAACCGATACAACAGAATCAAGTTATGTTAAATAAATAAGATAATTTAGAACCTTATAAATTAGCGATTCATAGCTCGTTGTACTAACAGGAAGAAAAATTGCCGTCGGTGGCATTTATTCGCAATTTTTGATCCTGTTACCACGACGAACTATGAATCATTCCTTATCACAACTTATAAGGTTCTAAATTATCTTTATTACTATAATTTGATTCAGTTGGACGTGTTTTTCGATTGACTGAGTTTTTAATGAATTATGTATCTTCCATGCTGGAGTGGGAGCGAGAGAAAAACATAGAATGTGCCAGCTGCATTTCCTCCCGGGCATGCTGTAAAAATCAGCTAAGGGATCCGAAGGTTTCATTATATTGCAATTTAGGCGATGCGCTGACAACCTGTCATTACAGCAATATATGTCTACAAATCTATCTTAATTAGCGATCAAAATTTTGTCAGACGTGGCGAAACGACCTTTGTTTAGGTCGCGTACGCTCTGCCTACCCGATTATAAATAAAAGCGTGACTATATGTATGTATGTTTCTTTTATTAATGGGGGCGCCACTTGGCTAGTATCGCCACCTTAACTGTACAGTGAAGTGTTGATAGAGCAGTTTAGTAAATACCCGGCATATAGTAAATGGGTAGGTAGGTACTGGAAGTGACGAATAAAAACCGGTCAAGTGCGAGTCGGAATCAGAATCAGAATAGCATTCTACTTCTTCTTCTGTCAAAATCAAAATCAAAATCATTTATTTGACAGAAAACACGTCATATTGTTACAGGTGTAGATGTAAATTATTAATTATTATGGTCCCAGTATATTCTACCAGCAATAGTGGCATGCAAAATTTAAAAAAAATAACTATATAATTATTATTTGTTGACAAATAAAAATCGTTATATAAGTCACACTAGAAATCGGTAAAGAGTATTCAAATTTGTCATCAAAGAATTCATTAATATTATAATAACATTTATCAATTAGCATTTTTTTTTAATTTTATTAAGAATATTGCAGTTTGTAAACATCTTATTTGATAAGGTTGTAAATCTTTATTGACATCATATAACAGTTCTTACCACTGTCGAGTGGGTATTGAGTCTATCGACCCGATGAACCCTGGTGTCAGAGTTTTTAAACCGCCTAGTAGCACAACTATCAGGCCTCTGACATGGTTTGAGTAACGACAACTATTCTTCTTCTGTCGAGTGGGTATCGAGTCTATCGACCCGATGAACCCTGGTGTCAGAGTTTTTAAACCGCCTAGTAGCACAACTATCAGGCCTCTGACTTGGTTTTGAGTGACGACCACTATCAAAGACAGCGACCGGGACCGACGGCTTAACGTGCCCTCCGAAGCACGAAATCTTTTTCTTTTTCAGACAATGAGGTGATTCAGCCTGCAATGTCCTAACCAAACTGGGGAAAAATTCACAAAGTGATAAATTCTCAAATATCCACTTTGTGTTTCCCCCCTGGGAATCGAACCCAGGACCCCCGGATCAGGAGTCCATGGCACTAGCCACTAGACCACGGAGGCAGTTAAACGACAACTATCAAAGACAGCGAACAGGACCAGCGGCTTAACGTGCCTTCCGAAGCACGACATCTATTTCTTTTCGGACAATCAGGTGATTCAGCCTGCAATGTCCTAACCAAACTGGGGAAAAATTCACAAAGTGATAAATTCTCAAACATCAACTTTGTGTTTCCCCCCTGGGAATCGAACCCAGGACCTCCGGATCGGGAGTCCATGGCACTAGCCACTAGACCACGGAGGCAGTTTAGTAAATACCCGGCACCCGTTTCTAGTAAATGGGTAGGGGTAGGTAGGAAGTGACAAATAAAAACCGGTCAAGTGCGAGTCGGAATCAGAATCAGAATAGCATTAATTTGCCTACTTTGTGTATTACAAATTGTCCCTGTGGCCGGTGGGCCGTGCACAGTTGAGTCAGCTAACTTATGTCCTAATGGACCTGCGTTTGTTGTGTTCTATTCATACATACAAGTGCGAGTCGAACTCGCGCGACTTAAGGAAAATAAGTTAAAAGGCGGCAGACTTATGGGAGCAAGCAGATGTATTTGTCCGAAGATCGTTCGGTGCAGTAAGAACAACTCACAAACTAAAACATGGGCTTAATACTAATTATTAGACGTCACATAATGCTGAGACGTGGTTGAGATGATTTGAACTTCGAACTGATAATTGCTTGATGAGCATATCTTGAATCTAGATCAGTTGAAGTCAACATCATTACTTGTGGAGTGAGAATGCTGATATAGCATTTTTTAACTCGCACGTAGGTTCCGTACCATTGATGATGATTTTCTTAAGAGTTTCATCTTGTACATACATACATACATAAATATAATCATGCCTTTATCCTTCATGGGGTAGGCAGAGCGTAAACGATCTAAACAAAGGTCGTTCCGCAACGTTTGACAAAGTTTAAGGGTTATTTAAGATAGATTTGTACGTATACTGCTGTAGTGACAGGTAGTCAGCCATTGCCTAAATTTCAATATATTGAAACCCTCGGATCCCTTAGCTGACTCCCTAGACCCCCCATACAAATTGCTGACACCTTGCTCACGTTAAGAAGCGCACAGTGTGCAAAATGCCCTTAAAATCGGACATGTGTGGCTTTCTTTACCTTTAGATAGAACTTAGTGTGTAGATTGTAGTTCTATTATATATTCTGTGGTGTAGAGCAAAGTTCCCTCAGCAACTAGGTGTCACTTTCGATTTTGATTCTGAGAAAAAATATCGATAAGTGTGTAAATTTTTCATGTTGAAAATAACTTAATTTATTGGTTTCTCGGTTATATATTAATTGCTGGTTTCAATGCTTGTTGACATTGACCTATTTAAGCAGCAAATATTGCACTATAATGTATTATAAAATAATCACTGTAAACGGGAAAAAAACACAGTTTTTTTTTCGTCGACATCCATGTCATTCTTTGACATTAAGAACTAAATAATAAGTATTCACACGGTAGTAAAATAAACGGTAGGTCAGCAAGTTCATTGGCAGTTTGCTGCACAGTAATTAATTTCGCTGACCAGAATATTATTATGCTGATCATAACATTTATTTGTTTACATTATAAGTAGGTATTAGTAGGTACCAAACTTATTTCGGGCTGTACTTTGTTTGTCCGTTTTTATTTATTTATAGGATATCCTGAAAATATTAAAAATAGCTCGCTAGGACCCGCCCCGGCTTCGCACGGAAATTATCAGTGTGTCTCTACTATATTATGCATGTATTATACATATAAACCTTCCTCTTGAATCACTCTATCCATTAAAAGAAACCGCATCAAAATCCGTTGCGTAGTTTTAAAGATTTATGCATACATAGGGATATAGGGACAAAGAAAGCGACTTTGTTTTGTACTATGTAGTGATTCACACGGGAAAACTCATTTACCCCGAGTGAAATCGCGGGGCTCTGGTGTGTTAATTGAATGTTGATATTGAGGGCATCCGGCGTTGCAAATAACACAACTTCATCTCCCTAGCTTTGTCCCATCTCTTACGGGGTCGGCTACCTAATCTAGGTGATTGAACGAGGGCACTAGTTTTACACAGAGTGACTGCCATCTGACTTCCGCAACCCAAAAGGGAAACCAGACCCAATCCTAGATTAGGTCAGAGTTTTCAAGCCGCCAATGCTGAGCACTGGCCTCTGACTTGGCTTAACGGCTAATATGTACGGTAGTTAACGATATTAACCGGGACCAACGGCTTAACGTGCCTTCCGAAGCACAGAAAAAGCGCCGAATGAACGTACATGTGAAATTCGAAAACCGAAAACATATTGCTACGTGATGGAATTGAAACCACGACCTCCCGCTCAGGAGGCAGCGGCCCTATCCACTACACCATCGGGCTGTTATGACTAACAATGACACGACTTAATCAATTAACTCTAAAAAGCCCATATCTGACATTCTTTGATTTTTCATAAGTCCGTACCTAAAAATGGCTATCGATTCGAAATAATTGGCGTCCCTTTCTGTTCTCTACATACATACATAAAATCACGCCTTTATCCCTTACGGGGTAGGCAGAACGTAAAACGCCTCCTAAAAGGCGCATTCGCCACGTCTGACCTAAATTGTGGGCACTTTTAGATGTGTATTGCTGTAGTGACAGGTTGTCAGCCCATCGCCTAAATTACAATACACTGTAACCCTCGAATCCCTTTTGCTGACTTCTACAGCATGCCCGGGAGGAAGGGCAACTGGAACATTCTATGTTTTTCTTTCTCTCCCAGTCCAGTATGGAAGTTGTTGTTCTCTCATGACAGAAAATTACAGGCATAGACTTATATTAGCTAAGTCGTGATTGTTGCAACTACGAATTGCTTCCATGCTGGACTGGGAGAGAAAGAAAAACATAGAATGTTCCAGTTGCCCTTCCTCCCGGGCATGCTGTAGAAGTCAGCAAAAGGGTTTCGAGGGTTACAGTGTATTGTAATTTAGGCGATGGGCTGACAACCTGTCACTACAGCAATACACATTACAATCTGAAATTGCCCTCAATTTATGTCAGTCGTGGCGAAAGCGTCTTTTAGGAGGCGTTTTACGATCTGCCTACTCCGTAAGGGATAAAGGCGTGATTTATGTATGTATGTAATTGCTTCCATTCTATCACATGGGAGAATAGAAAGGGACAGCAATAGTTTTAGTCGAGATTTTGTTAAGTCGAGTTCTTACCGGATTGCCTTCATTGTTGATACAGCACTCAAGTAAATACAGCTATATGCTACCATGCTGGCCTGGGAGCGAGAGAAAAACATAGAATGTGCCAGCTGCATTTCCTCCCGAGCATGCTGTAAAAGCCAGCTAAGGGATCCGAGGGTTTTAGTATATTGTAATTTAGGTGGGCTGACAACCTTTTACCACAGCAATATACCTACAAATCTATCTTAAATAACCCTCGAAACTTTTTCAGATGTGGCGGAACGACCTTTGTTTAGGTCGTTAACGCTCTGCCTACCCCATTAGGGATAAAGGCGTGATTATATATGTATATGTATGAGTTCTAACCGGATTGCCTTCATTGTTGACACAGCACTCAAGTAAATACAGCAAACAAAATTTAAAATACCCACCATTTTCCTGTACAAATGGGATCTGGTTGGGTCTGTTTATTTTCGCCCCGTTTTTAATTTTTAATTTGACAGTTTAGGACATCCAGCCTCTCTATATATAGTAAGGGGCCATAAGTATTGCACATGGGATGCTGCCTCCGTCGTGTGACGGTATGAGGCTGTGCTTCTGATCCGTAGGCCGTGGGTTCGATTCCCATGGGGAACACAAAGTTGATTATTGTCAATTTGTGAGATGTATATACCTACCTACAAATCTATCATCAATAACCCTCAAAACTTTGTCAGACGTGGTGGAACGACCTTTGTTTAGGTCGTTTACGCTCTGCCTACCCGATAAGGGATAAAGGCGTGATTATATGTATGTATGTATGTAACATCGCCGTAAGGTTGCCTGCTTGTCGGTCTTCTACAGGCTGTACTTCGGTGAGTGCGCTCAAGAGCTCCAAGACCTTATCCCGCCAGCTCCCTTCTACCATCGGACATCTAGACGCACCGCAGGATACCATCCATACCTGGTTGATATTCCACCACTACGGACTAAGCTTCCTTCCATGCTGGCCTGGGAGCGAAAGAAAAACGTACAATGTGCCAGCTGCATTTCCTCCGGAGCATGCTGTAAAAACCAGCTAAGGGATCCGAGGGTTTCAGTATATTGCAATTTAGGTGATGGGCTGACAACCTGTCACTTCAGCAATATACCTACAAATATATCTTAAATAACCCTCAAAACTTTGTCAGACGTGGCGGAACGACCTTTGTTTACCCTATTAGGGATAAAGGCGTGATGATATTGCTGTAGTGACAGGTTGGAAGGATGGAAGATTTTTTCTCTCGCACCCAGTCCAGCATGGAAGATAAGAAGGATTTCCGGGAGATTGGCCGCCTTCACCGAAAATCGGTGGGAGGACTATTATATCCAATATTGACGGCCCCGTACTGTACCTTTGAAGTGATCGTGAATAATGGGAGTTTCGTTTTTTTGCCCGTTTTTGTATATCACAGGCGAAGTTAAAAAGTTATTTCCATAATTAACTCCATGGTAGAGTGAATGAAAATAAATTGTATTTAACTTCATTCATTGCTTCTATGCTGGACATAGGTAAACATAGAATGATAGAAAAACATAGAATTTACCAGCTGCTTCTCTCCGGGCATGCTGTAAAAACTAGCTAAGGGATCATATTTCAGCATATTCCAATTTAGGCGATGGGCTGACAACCTGTCAAAACAGTAATATACCTACAAATCTATCTTAAATAATCCTCAAAACTTTGTCAGATGTGGCGGAACGACCGTTGTTTAGGTCGTTTACGCTTTGCCTACTCCATTAGGAGGCGTAGAGGCGTGAGGGATAGAGGCGTGATTATATGTATCTTTTAACTCCATGCCAGAGTGAATACAAATAAATTGTATTGAACTTTGTAAAGGAAATTGAGTAGAATTGTAAAATGGTGTCTGATACATCAAAAAGTTGATATTTAAAAAAAAAAAATATTCTATAGGTGTATTGGACAAATAACATAAAATCTCAG
The DNA here is from genome assembly GCA_949820665.1 of Scrobipalpa costella. Taxonomy (NCBI): domain Eukaryota; kingdom Metazoa; phylum Arthropoda; class Insecta; order Lepidoptera; family Gelechiidae; genus Scrobipalpa; species Scrobipalpa costella. The sequence continues at coordinate 9,702,355 of OX463321.1, read as the reverse complement.
AAAAAATAGAATATTACCATTGCAGTCGCTCTGTGTAAAAACTAGTATGAATCCTTGTTCAATTACCTAGATTAGGTAGCCGACCCCGTTAAATAAGGGATAAGGCTAAGGAGATGATATAATGTAACCTGATTTTATTCTCAAATTGCATAAGCCAGCGTCTTCTGAAAGCTGAACCTCTGCCTAACCCGTAAGGAATATAGGCGTGATTTTTAAGTAAGTAAACAATTTGAGTTTATTATAGTCAGGAAAATCGGTCATGCCGTCCCACTCTGTCCTCGAGATAAAACTGAAAAATGATTTTCAAGCGATCGCAAGAAACAAACAAATAATTATCAATCTTATCTTTATACAAACAAGTATTGAAACAGCAAAGCAAAATCTTACTACTGATAACAGCAAAGACCAACTGAAGTTTTCCCACACAGAGCTGCAGAATAGCCAGGATAATGGAAGATGAGACAGATAGATGCGTTTTCCGGTTGCAAGAGAGAGTTAAACATATTTGCGTAGTTTTTCTTGTCGATTTTCTGAAAGCTCTACCAAGCGAGTTCTGTAATGTGTAGGCATACATTGCGGCTTTGACTCCGTTTTGGTTTAGAATTGTTTGAGTCCAAGTGGTAATGTACAGGAAAATTACTTGAAAAGTCGTCGACGCTGCAAATAATTGCCTTTTCCGTGGAAAGGATCGCGTCTGAAATCTGTCAGTAGCGTTCGGTTCGCGCGGGAAACGGACGCGCGTTCCTTGTTCGGAATTTTGAAATTTTCCGCCGCCTCCAAGTGTTTTTTTCTGAGAATCATGACCTCGTCGGAAAAGGAATTGAGGTTTATACAGCCAAACGCCATTTTTGTTTTAAAATGAAGGTTTAATATAGTGAGACACAAGTAAACATCGAATGAAACTGTGATACCGCAAAGGATTTGTGCGTGAAATGTAATTGAAAATGTTATCTATTTCAATATTAATTAATTGTGTTATAAATTAAGTGATGTGCTCGGATACTTGTGGTTTTATCTGAATCCAAAACAGGTAAGTCTTTAAAAAGTATTTTTTTAAATTATATTTCCTTTTATTTAGTCTAAATACAAAGGGAGATGATCCAAGCTTTTCTCCTCAAAGCCATAGAGATTTACTCAAAGCTGACAAACAAATACACAGTTTGAATTTATAAAATTCTTACTTTCTAGCCCGCGGTTTCACCTGCGACTTATTTTATAAATAAAGAACCTAACATAATTAATTTTCAGATATATTCCCACGGTAAAAGTAGCTTATGTCAGTTTCCATTTGGCGTACCTATCTGTCGTCTCGCCAAATTTGATCAAAATCTGTTCAGTCGTTTAGGTGTAAAAAAGAAGCAAACAAATTGATTAACAGACAGTCAATGTTACATTTATTCCAAGAGTGATATGATAATTTTAAATTTTGCTTTAGCAGGTGGTATTAGAATTGAGCCCATATTGATTAAATCTGGATGAGATTCAGTAATAATGAACTATCAAAATTTAAGCGCTGAAAGAAACCTGGCGGAATGACCTTTGTTTAGGTAATTTAGAATGTGCCAGCTGCATTTCCTCCCGGGCTTGCTGTAAAAACCAGCTAAGGGATCCGACGGTTTCAGTATATTGCAATTTAGGCAATTGGCTGACAACCTGTCACTACAGAAATATAAACAAATATATCTTAAATAACCCTCAAAACTTTGTCAGACGTGGCGGAACGACCTTTGTTTACGTCGTTTACGCTCTGCCTACCCCATTAGGGATAAAGGCGTGATTATTTGTATGTATGCAAGAAACCTGTTTATGAAGCACATACCGGGTGTAAGGGACAGCGTCCCGCAAACTGATAGAGGTTGCTTATTCAACGGAACTGAACAACTTTCACCGGGAAATTCTTTCAAATACAAATTGTACGGAAAAGTAAAAAAAAACATTTCTTAAAAAAGTGCACGTGAAAGTTGTTCAGTTTCGTTGACTGAACAACCCCTATCAGTTTATGGTAAGCTGTCTCTCCTAACACGCAGAATAAATGGTAGGTAAAGCTTAATAACAGCATCTTTTGCCACATTTGTACTGGGTGTATGGGACAGCGTTCCGCAAACTGACAGGAGTTGTTCAGTCAACGACATTGAACAACGTCCACAAGAAAATTCTTTCAGGAAGTGAAAAAATTGCATTTTCGTATAAAATGTCCACCTCGATCTGACAAATTGTACGGAAGAGCCGGTTTTTTCCTTTTCCTGAAAGAATTTCCTGATGAAAGTTGTTCAATGTCGTTGACTAAACAACCCCTATCAGTTTGCGGGACGCTGTCCCTTACACCATGTATATTTTTAAAGGCTTGTTTCCTGATTACAAGATATTAAATTAAAAAGTAAATAAAATAAAAACTCCAAAGGAGGAAGTCAATTATGATGGCTAAAGAAGCTAAGTGGCGCCCACATCAGTAAAAAAATCATACATACATACATATAATTACGCCTTTATCCCTAACGGGGTAGGCAGAGCGCAAACGACCTAAACGAAGGTCATTCTGCCACGTCTGATTTCGGTTTTCGAGAGATTGATTTGTAGGTAATTTGCTGTAGTAACAGGCTGAAGGCCCATCGCTTAAATTGCAATATACAGGATCCCTCGGATCCCTTAGCTGGTTTTTACAGCATGCACGGGAAGAAATGTAGCGGGCACATTCTATGTTTTTCTCTCGAAAAAAAAACATATCTCACTAAAAATACAAAGCATCGAAAATCCGGTCCAACAGACTTACTCGTAAGTAATACTTTACAGAGATAATTTTGAACCTTATAAATTAGCGATTCTTAGTTCGTTGTAGTAACAGGAACAAAAACTACCGTTGGTAGCCGGTATTCGCAATTTTTCTGCCTGTTACTACAACTTACTTCCATGCTGGACTGGGAGCGAGAGAAACACATAGAATGTGTCCGCTGCTTTTCCTTCCGGGCATGCTGTAAGAACCAGTTAAGGGATCCGAGGGTTTCGGTATATTGTGATTTAGGCGATGGGCTGACAACCTGTCACTACAGCAATATATCTACAAATCTATCTTAAATAACCCTCAAATCTTTGTCAGACGTGGCGGAATGACCTTTGCTTAAGTCGTTTACGCTCTGCCTACCCCATTAGGGATAAGGGCGCGATTATATGTATGTATGTTTTTTTTACTGATGAGGGCGCCACTTAGGCGCTATTGTCACCATAAGTTATAATTGTATTTTCAAGTTTTATAATTATGTTTTTCTTTAAGGGTTTCCTGTTATGTTTTCCGTTATTTACTTTTACAAGAGTGCCGGTATCTGGAGCAAATACTTAGCATAAAATAAGGAAAAAAGTTAAACTAATATTGAAAAGATAAGACACATACATACATACATAAAATCACGCCTTTATCCCTTACGGGGTAGGCAGAGCGTAAAACGCCTCCTAAAAGGGGCTTTCGCCACGTCTGACATAAATTGAGGGCAATTTTAGATTGTAATGTGTATTGCTGTAGTGACAGGTTGTCAGCCCATCGCCTAAGTTACAATACACTGTAACCCTCGAATCCCTTTTGCTGACTTTTACAGCATGCCCGGGAGGAAGGGCAACTGGAACATTCTATGTTTTTCTTTCTCTCCCAGTCCAGTATGGAAGATAAGACATACTTATTTATTTATTGTACACAATAAAATACAAAGGATATATACATAATATAAAACAAAGGCACAACAGGCACACCTTATTTCTAAAAAGCTTACTTTCAAGCTGGACTGGGAGCGAGAGAAAAAATAGAATGTACTAGTTACATTTCCTCCCGGGCATGCTGTAAAAGTCAGCTAGGGATCCGAGGGTTTCAGTATATTGTAATTTAGGCGATGGGCTGACAACCTGTCACTACAGCAATATACTACAAATCTATCTTAAATAACCCTCAAAACTTTGTCAGACGTGGCAAAACGACCTTTATTTAGGTCGTTTACGCTCTGCCTACCACCCCATTGGGGATGAAGGCGTGATTGTATGTATGTATGTATGTGTTATATAAATAGTAGAAAACAAGGAAAAACCTACTACGACATACATATAATCACGCCTTTATCCCAAATGGGGTAGGCAGAGCGTAAACGACCTAAACAAAGGTCGTCCCGCCACGTCTGACAAAGTTTTGAGGGTTATTTAAGATAGAATTCTAGGTATATTGCTGTAGTGACAGGTTGTCAGCCCATCGCCTAAATTACAATATACTGAAACCCTCGGATCCCTTAGCTGGATTTTACAGCATGCCCGGGAGGAAATGCAACTGGCACATTCTATGTTTTTCTCTCGCTCCCAGACCAGCATGGAAGAAGCATGGAGGAACCTACTACGAATCGGCACAGAACAATATTAACGAACCGATGAAATGTATTAAACACAGTTTGGATGTTTAGAATAAATCTGGTGAATTGGATCTTTCTATAAGAGCCCGATGGTGTAGTGGATAGGGCCGCTGCCTCCTGAGCGGGAGGTCGTGGTTCGAATCCCACCACGTACCACTGTGTTTTTCGGTTTTCGAATTTCATATGTACGTTTATTCGGTGCTTTTTCCGTGCTTCGGAAGGCACGTTAAGCCGTTGGTCCCGGTTAATATCGTTTAATACCGTAGATATTAATCGTTAAGCCATTTCAGAGGCCATTGGCGGCTTGAAAACTCTGACCTAATCTAGGATTGGGTCTGGTTTCCCTTCTGGGTTGCAAAGGTCAGATGGCAGTCGCTCTGTCTAAAAACCAGTACTCTCGTTCAATCCCCTAGATTAGGTAGCCGACCCCGTAAGATACGGGATAAGGCTAGGGAGATGATGAGAGTTAAAAATAATCTATCATCTTTTTTTTGTAGTATTTATGCCAATTTCATTCTAGACTTCTTAAGCTTAGTTTAGCTCCAACTGCAGTTTTTTTGCATATAAGTATACTAAATATATTTACGTATTGTCAGTATTGTTTAAAAAAAACACACAAATTTCTTCCATGCTGGACTGGGAGAGATAAAAAAACATAGAATGTTCCAGCTGCCCTTCCTCCCGGGCATGCTGTTGAAGTCAGCAAAAGGGACTCGAGGGTTACAGTGTATTGTAATTTAGGCGATGGGCTGACAACCTGTCACTAAAGCAATACATATTACAATCTAAAATTGCCCTCAATTTTTGTCAGACGTGGCGAAAGCGCCTTTTAAGAGGCGTTAAACGCTCTGCCTACCCCGTAAGGGATAAAGGCGTGATTTATGTATGTATGTATGTTGTTTAAAAAAAAAGATAAGACAACAATATACTTTATTGCACAGAAAAGACACAAGATAAAAAAATAATAAAATAAAGCAGCAATTCCTTCCGGGCAACCTTAGGGCACAGTAAAATAAAAGTCGAACTAGTGGGCTGGTATACATTTCAGGCAATACATTGTATTTACATACATAAATACATACATAAATCACGCCTTTATCCCTTACGGAGTAGGCAGAGCGTTTAACTCCTCGTAAAAGGCACTTTCGCAACGTCTGACAAAAATTGAGAGCAATTTTAGATTGTAATATGTATTGCTTTAGTGACAGGTTGTCAACCCATCGCCTAAATTACAATACACTGTAACCCTCGAGTCCCTTTTGCTGACTTCAACAGCATGCCCGGGAGGAAGGGCAGCTGGAACATTCTATGTTTTTCTATCATTGTATATAAGCTACTTAAGTGTCCTTACATAATTAACAACAATAAAGTCATATACTATATAAATTACTTATACCTGCATAGAACATTCGCATTCTCTGATCTTTGTTTTTGTATGGAAGACACGCTTCCGCGCGCGAGCTAGCAGATCCTGCTCCTACGCGCGGAGAAGCGTTTTCAGTATGTTCGACACTGCGTGTTTTCCATACAAACTGGGGTACTTACTCAATATTAGAATGGTTTGCGTGATTATTTCTAACCTAGGCTGGACAATAGGTAATTTATAAAAACTTAGTCAAATAAAAAGTCCCTTTAAGATCGGTTAAAAACGACCAGAGATCAATTTCCTGCCTAGCCCCTAAGTCAGGTGGCGTGATTATTTGTATCGTAACTTCGAGTTTAAGTAATGCTCAGTCAAACAAAAAAAGTTTCATCAAAATCGGTTAAAACGACCGAACTTCAATTTCCTACCTGCCTCCTAAGTCATGAGGCGTGATTATTTGTATCGTAACTTTGATTTTAAATAATGCTTAGTCGAATAAATAAGTTCCAATAAAATCGGTTAAGAAACAGCCAAATATAAATTTTCTGCCTACCCCTTAAGTCAGGTAGCGTGATTTTAGGTATCCTAAGTTGCAACCCGGTAACACACAGTTGAATGAAAAAGGCCCATCGAAATCGGTTCAGTAATTTTGGCGTGATGTGGTAACATACATACAAACAGACAGACAGACAAAAAATTTAAAAAAAATCGTTTTGATCTTTATATCGTTAATAATACCTGTTGCAATTATTTTTTTGTAAAAATATTAAATGTACAGACACGACCCTTCTAGAGATTTATTATATCGCACCTTGAAAATAAGACCGTCACTAAACGAACTTTGGTAAAATTGAGTTATGAGTGCCATCTGTTGTAAATCTCTTGTACTTAGAGAATGCGAAGACACCGGTAGTTCTATTGCAAACATTGTTCGCTGGAGAGTGCTAGTGTTACTACGCTTTTTTGGGAAACGCATGCGCCATCTTATTGGAATACTGTCATTTTGACAGTAGTGTCGGTGCCATAACCATAAAACGCGTGAAATTTAGAGAAAAAGTGTATTTTTTTGTTTAGGAACGGTATTTCAGTGATGATAACGGTAGGTATAGCATTATTTTAAGTAAAATAGTATATTTATTTTGTTAAGAACAGTATGCCTACAAATTATCTTTGTAAATTCCCCATTCAAGACTGCTCATTGCCATTACTTCAGTCTTAGCTACACTGATTTTGAGACCAAAACGACAACAAGCCTCATAAAGATTTAATATCAGTTATTGAGGCTCTTGTGGCGAGTTGGCAATAAAATACAAGTCGTCTGCATACATGATCTCCGTTATAACCGCATGGGACACTTTTGTGCTGGCCTTAAATCTAGCCAGGTTAAAAATTCCTCCATCAGTCCGAAAGCGTATTTTGATGCCAGCAGAAGGTGGTTTCAGGGCTTTACCGACTACTACTGTAAAGTAGAGTGCAAACAACGCAGGTGCAAGCACGCAACCTTGTTTGACGCCGCAGCTTACGGTGAAGAACTCTGACTGCTCACCGTTGCAAGTAACACAGCAGACCATACCGTCATGCTGGAATCGGATCATACGAACCAACTTTCTGAAGGCGTCCCAAATTTAGTAGTCCTGAAATTGGTGGATCGAAAAAAGACCTCACATGTACCTCTATCCGGACGAAATCCAAACTGGGTCTCCGGGAGTAGCGTTTCCGAGACTGGTTATAGGCGGTTGAGAAGTACTCTGGCGAATATCTTCCCAGGAACAGAGAGCAAGGATATACCCCGGTAGGAGTTACAGTCGGGACGGTCCCCTTTGTTCTTATACAGTGTCTGTATACGAGACATTTTTAACTCAGGTGGTACTGTTTCTTCGTTCCAAATGCGTTCGAAAAGATGCCAGATAACTGAGTGTAGGTCCTTCCCTCCGTACTTAAACAGTTCTCCGGCAATATTATCAATGCCAACTGCTTTCTTACTATTTTGATCTTTGATGGATTTAACAACCACATCTAGTGTCAGGGGCTCTGCAAGTGCTGCGTGTTCCGGCAAAGATCGAATGGAAGCAATATGGTCAAGATCTACCGACCGATCAACATAAAGCAGAGTATTGAAATGTTCTGCCCAGCGGTTCAGTATATCTTGTTTAGCAGTAAGTTTTGAGTGCCATCGAGTGATTTCAGTGGCACACTTTTTCTCACGGTCACTCCACGGCCAATCGGTTTTCGTACTTCTTCATAAAAAGCACCGAAGTGTTGAGTACCTGAGAGCCACTGAATTCTTTCAGCTTTCCTGACCCACAAACTGTCTTTAAATGCCCTAGTAAGTTTCCTAAGTTTAACACCGCTGTTTTTAATTTCTTCGGTCAGATCAAGGTAGTCACTTCGTCTTAATATCACGATGCTTTTCTAGCGCCGTAGTGAGGGCACTGTCATTTTGGTCAAACCATACACACAGCTTTAATATTATGGCATTTCTGTTAGTTAAACTTTATTTTACTGGATTTTTATTTGAATTGACTAAAATCTCAGTTCGGAAAAAAACTGTGTTATTATTTTTATTTTACTATTTGAAATATTAACCAGTTTTTGAGTTATTAGTTAAAGTACTTGATTACTTTCTGTTTTTGGTCTTATTAGTTTATCTTTACATACATACATACAATCACGCCTTTATCCCTAATGGGGTAGGCAGAGCGTAAACGACCTAAACAAAGGTCGTTCCGCCACGTCTGACAAAGTTTTGAGGGTTATTCAAGATGGTTTTGTACGTATATTGCTGTAGTGACAGGTTGTCAGCCCATCGCACAAATTGCAATATACTGAAACCCTCAGATCCCTTAGCTGGTTTTTACAGCATGCTCAGGAGGAAATGCAGCTGGCACATTCTATGTTTTTCTCTCCCTCCCTGTCCAGCATGGAAGTAAGTTCATTTTTGAATTTTTGTTTATTATTAAGTTAATGATTCTTGATTGCAGACAGATCATCTTTAGTATTAGTTATTTTTATGGAAATAAACACTCTTTCACACAATATTTTTTCATTAATAATAATAATAATATCCAATAACGAACAATAAAAACATTATAATTCTATAACAAAGCTGCTAATTAGGCGAACAAAAATAATAATTGTGGTAATTGTAAATGACACTAATTATTTTATAACGAAATGTTGATCGGAATAGTGACACTAAAGGGTACTTTTTAAAAAAAAACTTAGATTTTGTTACATATACCCCATTTTTTCAGTAAAATTTCACTAGAAATTAAAAAAAGGTTTAATGGTTAAACGCCAATGCAGAAAGAAACTCCCATAAATACTTTTAAAATAGTTTTCTGAGACTTTACTTTTTTACAAAACTTTAAACGCGATTTCCCAAAAACAGTGTTTTTTGTTTAGTGACGGTCTTATTTTCAAGGTGCGATATGTATAGTTTTTTTTTTACTAAAAGTGTCAGGTTAATCTTTTTTTATTATTTTTTTATTTAGCATGTGACACTCAGAAACTGAGCCCTAATTTAATTATAATACCATAATCTAATTTATCTTATCACTAGCTGTTCGCCCGGCGGTTTCACTCACGGTTAAGTGAGTTTTTCCATGGGAATGTTATTTTATTTTATTTTATTAATACTTTCATGCTGGACCGGAAGCGACAGAAAAACATAGAATGTGCCAGCTACATTTCCTCCCGGGCATGCTGTAAAAACCAGCTAAGGGATCCGAGGGTTTCTGTATATTGCAATTTAGGCGACAGGCTGACAACCTGTCACTACGGCAATATACTTACAAAACTATCTTAAACAACCCTCAAAACTTTGTCAGACGTGGCGGAACGATCTTTGTTTAGGTTGTTTACGCTCTGCCTACCCCATTAGGGATAAAGGCGTGATAATATGTATGTATGTAATTTTCTCGCGGTATTCAATTTATAGCATAAACATAAAAATACTTTATTGCACGTATGAATACAACATACAACACAACAGATAAAAGCAAAAGACGGCGGCCTTATTGCTAAGGTAGCATCTTCCAGGCAACCTTTGGGTGAAAGAAAAATGCGTATGGAAGCGGGATAGTGTAAACCTAGTCAAATAAGTATCCTAAATACATTACATTATATATAATACATAAACTAAGTACAAGCTACTACATAGAATTTATTTCCTGTGTCTCATTCATCATTAAAAATACATACATACATACATAAAATCACGCCTTTATCCCTTACGGGGTAGGCACAGCGTAAAACGCCTCGTAAGCGCCTGTTTTGCCACGTCTGACAAAAATTGAGGGCAGTTTTAGATTGTAATGTGTATTGCTATAGTGACAGGTTGTCAGCCCATCGCCTAAATTACAATACACTGTAACCCTCGAGTCCCTTTTGCTGACTTCTCCAGCATGCCCGGGAAGAAAGGAGCTGCTGAAACATTCTATGTTTTTCTAATCTCTCCCAGTCCAGCATGGAAGATTTTCTATCTCTCCCAGTCCAGGATGAAAGATTTTCTATCTCTCCCAGTCCAGGATGGAAGATTTTCTATCTCTCCCAGTCCAGGATGGAAGATTTTCTATCTCTCCCAGTCCAGGATGGAAGATTCATCATTAAAAAAAATGCACATTTTGATTTAATAATCGACTAGTCAATATTTACCATAACGTGACGTCATCATTTGGTATTTTCATGCTTAGAAGCGTTTGTAACATTTCATTAAAACGTTGCTGATTTGATTGATATTCGTCATCCCAATTTACAACAAATTGGCGCCCTTATTTCCATGCTGGCATGGGAGCGAGAGAAAAACATAGAATGTGCCAGCTGCATTTCTTCCCGGGCATGCGGTAAAAATCAACTAAGGGATCCGAGGTTTCAGTATATTGTTATTCAGGCGGTGGGCTGACTACCTATTACTACAGTTTTATCCGCGTATCGTTAAAATTATCACTTCTGTAGGTCTGCTGTAAGAAATTTCTTTTAAGAAATAAGCAGTGCTTGTCTTTGTTTTTATGTCCTGTGTTTATGATGTTTTTTGTGTGTACAATAAATTGTTAAATAAATAAATACAGCAATATACCATCAAATCTATCTTAAATTACCCTCAAAACCTAAACCGTTTGCGCTCTGCATACCCCGTTAGAGATAAAGGCGTGATTATATGCTGGCGCCCTTCCTATAAAACTACAATAAGCCCCTCGTATTGTTTGCTTCAGTTATCGCCGCAGCCTTCCGTGTGTAAATATACCTAGTACGTAATACTCTTGAGATACGAGTATCAAGTATAACTGTTATTTGTTTTGCTCTTATGAATGGTTTTTGATTGTACTGCGGGCCAGTGAGGGGCCTACACTGGTTTTTGCCGTTTTCATACATACTTGTATACATATAATCACGCCTTTATCCCTTACGGGGTAGGCAGCTATAGTGAGATCAGAGATTCAGACTCGGGGTCTGCCAACGAGCCATGGAGCGTAGTATAATCGGCTTAAAACTGATGGACAAAGTCCGAAACGCCATAATACGCTCCAAAACAGGTATAGCGGATGTAACCCGTGCAGTAGCTAAGCTAAAGTGGGACTGGGCAGGTCACGTATGTCGCATGCCAGACGAATTATGGGCTAAAACTACCACCGAGTGGAAGCCCAGAAAAGACAAGCGGCGGCGTGGCCGACCCAGACGGCGGTGGCGAGACGAACTCGATGCCTTCCTGGAGAACTGGCCGGAACAGGCACAGGACAGAGAGTCGTGGAGAGACCGGAGAGAGGCCTTTGCCCAGCAGTGGGACATTAATGGCTAGATAAGATAAGATTGCTATAGTGACAGGTTGTCAGCCCATCGCCTAAATTACAATACACTGTAACCCTCGAGTCCCTTTTGCTGACTTCAACAGCATGCCCGGGAGGAAGGGCAGCTGGAACATTCTATGTTTTTCTATCTCTCCCAGTCCAGCATGGTTTCATACATACATGTATACATATAATCACGCCTTTATCCATAATGGGGTAGGCAGAGCGTAAAGAGAGGTCGTTCCGCCACGTCTGACAAAGTTTTGAGATTTATTTAAGATGGGTTTGTAAGTATATTGCTGTAGTGACAGGTTGTCAGCCCATCGTCTAAATTGCAATAGGTATACCAAAACCTTCGGATCCCTTGGCTGGTTTTTACAGCATGTCGTTTTCAAACGATAAGAAATATTCTTTGGGGGCTTTAAAAATATTTTTCTAAATGTTGCATTAGATTATTTTGGTCCTTTTACATACATACATACAAATAATCACGCCTTTATAGGCAGAGCGTAAACGACCTAAACAAAGGTCGTTCTGCCACGTCTGACAAAGTTTTTTTTCAGTAACGCATTCAACACAGTTGATTTTGATATTCTACTCTCTATCTTGCGTTCTCATAACATATCTCCAACGGTGGTTGACTGGTTTCATAGTTACCTGTACGGGCGCCGACAGCGCATACGCATTAAAGATACCTTCTCTGCGTGGTGTGTTACTTCTGCTGGCGTTCCGCAGGGTGGCGTGCTGTCACCTCTTCTGTTTTCTATTTTCATAAATTCTATCACTCTTCCTCTCACTTCTTCCTATCATTTGTATGCAGACGATCTCCAAATTTATACACAAGCTCCACTTTCTGATCTCTCAGTCGCTATTGAGACTACAAACAGAGACCTCGTTAGTATTGCTGAGTGGAGTCTTTCCTTAGGCTTAGAAGTAAATCCTGCAAAAACACAAACCATCATAATTGGTAGCCATTGGTACATTGCACGGATTAAGCATGACTTGTTACCCCAGATCATGTTTGATGGAACTCCAATTACCTACAGCCGCAAAGTCAAAAACCTGGGCGTTATGTTTGATGACTGTCTCTTGTGGAATCACCAAGTATAGAGCCAGAGGTAAGCAGGAAGGTGTTTGCCGCGTACGGGTCTCTTAAGCGACTTAAAAATCTTTTGCCGACCAAAACCAAAATCTGCTTGGCACATTCGCATCTCCTTCCTATACTGGATTATGCAGACGTTTGTTATCCCGATTTATCTGTTCAATTGTTCGCAGAATCTACACGTCTGCAGAATCTCTGTATAAGATTTATATTTGGCCTGCGTAAGTATGACCATGTCTCTTCTTATAGGTCCCAACTTCAATGGCTGCCTATTACCCGTAGAAGGGACTGTCATAATCCTCTCCCTCCTTTACTCCATTCTTTCCCACCCTAACACCCCTCCTTATCTTAAAGATCGCTTTATTTTTCACTCGGCAACCCTGCCTCGTAACTCTAAATTGACGCTTAACCTGCCGTCTAACAAAAATGACTTCTACGCAAAGTCTTTCACGCGAGCGATTAAGCTGTGGAATGAATTGCCCGAAGACATTCGACGTGCACCGTCTCTTGAGACCTTTAAGAGCCGAATTAAAAAACATTACTTGGAAGAAGTTACTATCTGATCATTATTTATCCTTCACTTTTATCCTGTGCTGTTGCTGTCATTTCCTTCGTCTAGTTCTGGTTGTAGTTTGCATTATCCTATCTTCCATTAGTTTATGTATTAGTTTATTATAAATTATGTATTAGTTTACTTTACAATATCTATGTAGTAGCTTGTACCTAGTTTATGTATTATATGTAATGTAATGTATTTAGGATACATATTTTGCTAGATTTGCAATATCCCGCTTACCGCTACGCAGTTTTCTTTGACCCAAAGGTTGGCTGGAAGAAATTGCTACCTTAGCAATAAGACCGCCTATGTTGTACTTGTTTTTTGTTGTGTTGTGTGGTTTGTATTCTTACGTGCAATAAAGTAATTTTATGTTTTATGTTATGTTATGTTTTGAGGGCTATTTAAAATAGATTTGTAGATATATTGCTGTAGTGACAGGTTGTCAGCCAATCGCTTGAATTGCAATATATTGAAACCCTCGCATCCCTTAGCTGATATTTACAGCATGTCGTTGGAAATGCAGCTGGCACATTCTATGTTTTTCTCTCGCTCCCAGGCCAGCATGGAAGTAATCATTAATTAGCATAGATAAATCCCTAAATACGTCCCTGTCCAAACGGACAAGACAGTTAATTTGTCTAACCTTATCCGGAACTAATTAAGAACACGAAATAAGATCGATATACTTCCATGCTGGCCTGGGAGCGAGAGAAAAACATAGAATGTGCCAGCTGCATATCCTACAGCAATATACCTACAAATCTATCTTAAATAACCCTCAAAACTTTGTCAAGACGTGGCGAACGACCTTTGTTCAGGTCTTTTACGCACTGCCTACTCTATTAGGGATAAAGGCGTGATCATATGTATGTATGTAATTAATGATACATGATTATACTAGCTAGCTGTGACGTGCCACAGGGCGTGCACTCCATACAAGCCGTTGATTTTTGTACTCACAAACACACACACACACACTAATGGGGTAGGCAGAGCGTAAACGACCTAAACAAAGGTCGTCCCGCCACGTCTGACAAAGTTTTGAGGGTTATTTAAGATAGACTTGTAGGTATATTGCTGTAGTGACAGGTTGTCAACCTATCGCCTAAATTGCAATATATAGAAACTTTCGGATCCCTTAGCTGATTTATGGAGCATGCCCGGGAGGAAAATTAAAAAATTTTAATGTTTTAGTATAAGTAAGTTGTATTGCGCAGAGCAACTGATCTCGTTAGCCGTCCGTTAGCGCGGGGGAGACGAGGTGAGGTAACATTTCAGATCGGGGGTGGGAGTGCCACTTCTTTAGCGATCCGGAGGTCCTGAGTTCGATTCCCAGGGGGGAAATACAAAGTTGATATTTGTCAATTTATCACTTTGTGATTTTTCCCCAGTTTGGTTAGGACATTGTGATTGTCCGAAAAGAAAAATATTTCGTGCTTCGGAGGGCACGTTAAGCCGTCGGTCCCGGTCGCTGTCTTTGATAGTGGTCGTTACTCAAACCATGTCAGAGGCCTATTAGCTGTGCTACTATGCGGTTTGAAAACTCTGACACCAGGGTTCATCGGGTCATTCGATTCGAGAATCCACTCGCTAAGAAAAAGAAGAAGCGTTAGCTACTATTATATTTACTTTGGCAATAGCCTCTGATATGTCTTAACGACTAATATCTACGGCATAAACGAACGTGCTTTTCGTAGCACGGAAAAAGCGCCGAATAAACGTACATATGAAATAATAATTTCTTCCATGCTGGACTGGGAGAGATAGAAAAACATAGAATGTTCCAGCTGCCCTTCCTCCCGGGCATGCTGTAGAAGTCAGCAAAAGGGACTCGAGGGTTACAGTGTATTGTAATTTAGGCGATGGGCTGACAACCTGTCACTATAGCAATACACATTACAATCTAAAATTGCCCTCAATTTTTGTCAGACGTGGCGAAAGCGCCTTTTACGAGGAGTTTGACGCTCTGCCTACCCCGTAAGGGATAAAGGCGTGATTTTATGTATGTATGTATGAAATAATGTAAGTGGAAGAATTTGAACCACGACCTCCCTCCCACGGCTCCGGAGGCAGTCGCCCTGTCAACTACACCACCGGGCGCCCCAGTGCCTTTATACGATCGTTGTAAACAGAACACTATGCTGCTATTCGCCTTTTACTTTACACTTAGGCACAGCTCGGACACTCCTAACTACAATGTCATTTTGGTCACATATCGTCAGATGGCATGTTGCACTTGACATGAGTTTGTGTTCGTGTTATAAGGGTTGACAAATTTTGTTATACCGGTCATAATCATCACTTGATTAATCTGGTTCTTGATTACACCAACGTTTTAAAGTAGTTCACTGTAATTGAATAGTTAGAATAGATTAGGTTGCATATTTTGTATGAATTTACTTACCGTCTCTCGGAGGTCCTGGGTTCGATTCTCAGGGGGGAAACACAAAGGTGATATTTGAGAATTTATCACTTTGTGAATTTTTCCCCAGTTTGGTTAAGACATTGCAGGCTGAATCACCTGATTGTCTGAAAAAGAAAAAGATTTCGTGCTTCGGAGGGCACGTTAAGCCGTCGGTCCCGGTCGCTATCTTTGATAGTGGTCGTTACTCAAACCATGTCAGAGGCCTGATAGTTGTACTACTAGGCGGTTTAAAAAACTCTGACACCAGGGTTCATCGAGTCGATAGACTCGATACCCACTCGACAGAAGAAGAAGAAGAAGACCGTCTCTCATCACAGTGGCATCTAAAAAAGTTCCTATTGGATTCATATCTTGTGTTAGATTGACATCCGTACACGGAAAAGTACCTAACCATCATTGGAACACAAAACTTTAATATTTCCGTTACACTGGGAAACATGCGCGCGTCATGCCCGCTAAGCGTACGCTCAATGTGGCCCACAATCCGGCGCGGAGTGTGACGTATGTCGGACTTGGGAAGGGAGGTGAATGTCTATTCTGTATGTAGTACTATTATTATATTCTGTGACTTAGGGCTGGAACACATAACCGTTTTGCGGCGCCGCGTCGCTAAATCGGCTGCCGCGGCACCGCACCACGACGCAAAATCCAGCGTTATGATGTCATGCTTGCTAACAAAGATTTAAGGAGCCCACGGATATAGCAGAAAATCTATACCGAGGGTAAAAAAGATACCGGACAAATTTTAGGATTTAAACTTACCCTTACTTCGGCTTGCGTGGTATGGACATGTAATGCGGAGGGATGAAAGTCATATAGGTGAAAGGGTATTGAATTTGAATGTGGACGGATATGTTGGGAGAGGATGACCAAAGAAAAGATGGATGGACTGTGTGAAAGATGATATGTTGAAAACAGGTGTTAATGTCGAACTGACGGCTGACAGGGATGAATGGAAGAAGAAAACATACTGCGCCGACCACAAATAATGGGATAAGGGCAAGGGAATGATGAAACTTACCCATGAAACTGAACAACTTCTATCCAGACACTTCGGTCGAAATTTGAGAATAGTACTCGCCATCGGGATTTATACCCTAATTTAATGTATCCATTGTCTTCTTTGTCATATTTTGAAAACAGAACGCCTTCACAATAAAAAATAAGTAATTAGTCTCTTACGACGATCTATGGCAGAAACACGTCTGTCCACAATTAAAAATCACGGAATACTGGTTTATAGAATAGAAATAGAATGGAATAATTTATTAGGTCAAAATTATTCTTCTTCTTCTGTCGAGTGGGTATCGAGTCTATCGACCCGAAGAACCCTGGTGTCAGAGTTTTTAAACCGCCTAGTAGCACAACTATCAGGCCTCTGACATGGTTTGAGTAACGACCACTATCAAAGACAGCGACCGGGACCGATGGCTTAACGTGCCCTCCGAAGCACGAAATCTTTTTCTTTTCGGACAATCAGGTGATTCAGCCTGCAATGCCCTAACCAAACTGGGGAAAAATTCACAAAGTGATGAATTCTCGAATATCGACTTTGTGTTTCTCCCCTGGGAATCGAACCCAGGACCTCCGGATCAGGAGTCCATGGCACTAGCCAATGGACCACGGAGCCAGTTATCGAACCCAGGACCTCCGGGTCAAAATTATTAATTACATGTCATATCTAGTTGCAATATTTAGAACTAAATTTAAAATATAACGCTACATTCGTTTTCATAATGATCATGCTAAGCTTTCAATCGAAGCCTGTATTATTAATTTGGTAACCCGAGCACAACGCTCTTGAACACAAAACGCCGATTTGCTCTTCAACACAAAGCGCCGCAACGCGCTTATGTGTTTCGGCTCTTAGAGCTGAAAGCTGTAAAATCTAATTGGGACAGAAATGTGTTGCACCTTTAACCATTCCCCACTCCGTGTTTTACCGTCTTACGTCTGACACCTGCTATCTGATGGATATTTCCGGAGAGCTGAGGTAAAAACATAGAACTTACTTAGATACATTGTAGTCGAGAATATGAATTGAGGCCGAGTATCAAAGACATTGCAGGCTGTGATCACCTGATATTCCGAAAAGTAAGATGATCCATGCTGTCGGATGGACATGTAAATAGTCGGTCCTGCGCCTGATTTATCTCTGGTCGTGTCAGTCAATCTGTCCCATCAGAATAAGAGATTGAAGGAATAGAGAGTGCACCTGTGTGTAGCGCAAACACAGTAAAAACTAGTCCTGCGCAGTTGGCCGATCTCTGGAAGATTAGCCGCCATCGTGAAAGCGAGAGTACTTCTTACGCCTGTATTTATATTCTCAAGATTGAGAGCAGTATTAAGTACAGATTTGACAGGTCATAATGTTCTGAAAGCATTTTTCTGATACATACATATAATCACGTCTTTATCCCTAATGGGGTGGGCAGAGCGTAAATGACCTAAACAAAGGTCATTCCGCTACATCTGACAGTTTTGAGGGTTATTTAAGAAACATTTGTAGGTATATTGCTGTAGTGACAGGTTGTCAGCCCATCGCCTAAATTACAATATACTGAAACCCTCGGATCCCTTAGTTGGTTTTTACAGTGTAGGAGCGGTGTCCCACAATAATGTTAAGATGTTGATGTTAGGATGTTTTATTGTTTGTTATACGGAGGAAAAGTCACAATAAAAGTAATGCGTCCGATCCGTAGAGCGTTTAATGTTCACACTGACGTAAGTACATGGTTCAATGCGCTTAGTGCGCGATCAGCGTTTATGTAATATATTGAAATGTATTAAATAGGTAAATATAGCGTTTTACAAAATAATGTCGAGCTAGCTCGTACATACTCCCGACTCAAAAAGAAAAGAAAACATTATGTAAATTATAACAACTATAAGAAAATTAGTAAATCTATTTCGTTAGCCGGGGTGAAGTAGCCTTGTCAACTCGCGTAACGAAGACGCTGCTGATGTTTCTCTCGATGTCATCTCCGTTGCTGGTACGATTGACGTTGTAATCCGTTATATTCGCCCGCTGTTCTCTGGATTTCTGTTCTCTTTGTCTTGATGCAGCAGCAGGTTGCTGCAATTCCAGAATAGTTGGCGGGGATTCTGTCGGACGTTTCTTAAAGTTCCGTTTTGCCTTATAAATTCCCCATAGTATAACAGCCAGTAAACACATAATCATAAAAGTATAGGTGACGTAATGATGGGCATCATGTGTACTGCTGAGCGTGCTAAGATTTTCTTGGCTGGCTTTTATTGTTTTAATTTGACTCTGTATGTGTTCAAACTGTTGCATGTGATTTTCAGGAGCGTATGTATAGTTTATTTCTTTCAGAATGTTATTGACATCCGATTCTGGTAAGTACATGGTAGTTTCATTTTCTTGAATCTTTAGCTCTGTGTTGTATGTTTTGGGTGAGTGTATGATGATGTTATCTCCTTTCAGCATACATCCAGGCCATATGTTCATAATGCCTGTGCCGTGCAAATTTTCTGACGTCACAATTGCATCATTACAAAAAACGCGTACAGTGCGTTGCTGGCAACATGTGAAAAGCCACGCGGAGCGGCTGTGTAACATGATCCACTCGTCATAGCAAGCCTTCACTATAGAGCCACAGCTTGATATGTTGTTACTGTTGATAATTTGCGCTTCACAAATTGTTGATAATGCCCTTATCGTTGTATGTATAGGTAGGTTTATTCGGCATAGTAGTTTTTTCTCCTTGAATGCTATACAGGTTGTTTGCACATCTTCTTCCGTCATAGGAATTATCATGTCCTTTTTCAGGTTAAGTGCTGAATATTTTGCTGTAGGTTGTATGTATGTTGCTAGTGATGTTTGATGATCAATACGAGGAATAGGTATTACTCGATTCAACTCATAAGGTTCGATGCTGAGCAGGGGTATTTTGACTTCAAAGATTAAGAAGCTCGTTACTCTGACGTGTACTCTGGACAGTTTGTACATTTCACGCAGGCATTCTTGTTGACCGCTGACACAGGGTAAAGTTATGTCGTTTGTAATTTGGGCTGCTATGATGTTAATTTGGCTTTTAAACTCTTCCGGTGACAATAGATGCGTGTCGATATGTCCACTGCGTACATCAGTCACAAGATCAAGTAGCTCTTCTTGAACTCGACGTAAGCTGGTGATGATCAAGCTAGCCGAAAGTATTGCTGCAGTTATTTGCGTTGACTTTTTGTACTCATCTCTCACCCAGTTGTTCAGTTCCGCCATTTGTTGACTAATGCTCGCAAATTGTTTGGTCATCATATCTTCGTGTCTTTTCAAAATGTTGTATTCTCCTTCAATTACCGATGTTTGCTGTTTATATAAATTTAGAAGATGGTTCTCATTCTCTTGAATTGTCCTTATATCTTTGTAGTATTTCTCAGCGAATCTTGCGTCAAGGACACCAAAGAGGGAGTTGGCTATGTAGCCGATGCCATCAACGAGACCGCGCTTCGAACGTCTTCCGTGGTAGTTGCTCAACATCATGTTATAGTGATTAATTTCAGCAACTTCGTGTCGCAGCTGAGATGTGATAAACTTAAATGCTGGCTCTTCCTTGCATAAGTCCTCAAGTACATTAGTGTAATATTCAATGTTTGCTAGACTGTGCCAGTAGGTGGTTAGGTTGTAGTATACTATCATCTTCCATTCATCCTGGATAGCTTGCAGCTCTGCGACCTTGTCGAAGTAAAGTGGTTTATTTTGATGTAGGGTTGTCACTCTCATTGACCGTGTTGTTTCTTCACAGGTTGCAGTAGTGCAAAATGTAAACAGTACTAGAAAAATGTTGAACAACGTACTGAAACTTCTGTTTTGTTTTATCCTTTGTTTCGTTTTAGGTTTTCTTTCAGGTTGTTGCTGTTCTGGCGGTTGCTGCGCAGGTTTGGCTTCTGGTTCAACAGGTAAGTGTATCAATTTGTTGATGGGACGTTTGACTCCATCACTGTTTTTCGTTTTCAGGGTTACCACGCGCACGTGGCCGTCGTTTCCTGGGTGAGTTTGTATGACCCTTCCCATCAGCCATCGAGCGGGGGGTATGTTTTCTTCCTTTATAATAACCAGGTCACCAACTTGAAGATCCTTGCCAGCATAGTACCACTTGCTTCGTGTTTGTAAAGTTTGCAGGTACTCCATTGACCATTTACGCCAAAAGTCCTTGTACATTTTATCAGTTAGCTTCCATCTTGTACCAAGGCTGATGTCTTCTACTTCTTGCGTGAGGGGTGGAGCCAATGTTTGTTGTCCAGTCAAAAAATGGCCAGGAGTGAGACATTCCAGATCTTCCACGTTGTCCGATAGTGCAACCAAGGGTCTTGAGTTCAAGCAGGCTTCAATTTGTGTTAGAAGAGTTGTAAATTCCTCAAAAGTTAGCTTTTGTTCACCGAGCACACGTTTTAGGTGGTGTTTCATCCGTTTGACAGCTGCTTCCCACAGGCCACCTGCCGTTGGCCACGAAGGTGCGTTGAAATGCCATTGAACACCGCAGTTTGCCAGCTCATCAATGACGGATGCTTCCAGGTAATGTTTTAATGCTTTTTTATGTTCTTGTTCTAGGCTGCGGGCTGCACCGACGAAATTCGTTCCACAATCGCTGTACATGTGGTGTGGTGTTCCTCGGCGAGCGCACAGTCGCTTAAAAGCAGCTAAAAATGTTATTGATGTTAAGTCTGACACAAGTTCGATGTGGATTGACTTGGTCGAGAGGCAAATAAAAATAGCTATGTAGCCTTTCGTTGTTGCTATTCCTCTGCCTTTGTTTGATTTGACGTCCACAGGTCCAGCCAGGTCTACTCCAGAATGTTGGAATGGAGGAGAAGGTGTTACACGTGGTCTTGGTAATTCAGCCATCAGTTGGTGCCTGCTGGAGGCCCTAAACCTCAAGCATTTTGTACACTTTTGCAGTTCTCGTTTGACTATAGACATCCCTCCGAGCATCCAGTACTTCGATCGCAGATAGGTTAGCGTTAATCTTGCGCCGCCGTGGAGTGTCATGTTGTGCGCCCAAATTATTATAAGGATGCTGAGGCGGTCATTGTTAGGGACGATCATGGGGTGTTTATGTTGATGACTGAGGTTTGATTGACCCAGTCTACCGCCGACTCTCAGGATGCCATCGGTGTCAATCCAAGGATTCAAGTTTAAAAGTTTACTTCTTCGATGTAGTTTGTTTTCGTTAGTAAGTTGTACTATGTCTTGATTAAAGTGCTTGTATTGCACAGCCCTTACAATCAAATTGTGCGCATTTCTCAATTCATTCACTTTCAAGTTCATTGTCTGTCTGTTATCAGTGTGCCGTAAGTTGTAAATGAAACGCGACACCCAGGCAAGAACGCGCGTCACACGTTGCAAAGATGAGTGACGATCCAGAAGCGCCTCGATCATTGTATTTTGTGTGTTGTTGGTTACTAGGCACACTTTAGATTTTTTCTCTTCTTCTGGGAGAGGTATGTTTATGTTACTTGTATGTGGGATGTTGTTGCTCTTCAGCCATCCTGGGCCCTCCCACCACAAAGGATGAGATATAAGTTGAGAAGGTAGGATTCCTCGACTTGCGCAGTCTGCAGGATTGTCTTCAGACTTCACGTGATTCCAACAATATGATGGCATGATTTCCTTGATATTTGTAACCCGGTTGGCCACAAAAGTTTTCCATCGCGCTATGTCGCCCTTCAACCATCCCAAAACGACCATCGAATCTGTCCATCCATGTACTGAGACAGATTGCTTCTGTATATCCAGGGAGTCTATAATCTTTGCCATAAGTTTTGATAGCAGCAATGCACCGGATAGTTCCAAGCGCGGCAATGTTATTGTTTTATTGAGTGGCGCAAGTTTTGTTTTTCCCGCCACTAACTGAATCAACGGTTGTCCATCGCTGCCTGTAGATTTGCAATATACGACGCATCCGTAGGCCTTTTCAGAGGCGTCGCAAAACCCGTGGAGTTCTATAGGCTTCTCGGTGTTGCCAATCCATCGGTTGATTTTTATCTCAGCTATCAGATGTAATTCTTGTTGTAATGTGGCCCACTCTAGCTGTATTTCTGGTGGAAGCTCGTCGTCCCAGTTGAGATTCAAAGGCCATATGTTTTGAAATATGAGCTTGCCTTGTATTGTAACCGGCGACAGCCAGCCGAGCGGGTCGAATAACTTAGATATGTGCGATAGTAGTTCTCGCTTTGTTGTTTTCTCAGTCTTCTCACTCATTTCTAACGAGCGTTGGAATGAAAATTGGTCAGTACACGGATTCCATGAAATTCCGAGCGTTTTATTAGTTTCAGCGTGTTTGAAGTCAAACATATTTTGACTTATCAATTCTTCAGGTAATTGTTCAAGGAGCTTGGTGTTGTTACTAGCCCACTTTCGCAATTTGAAACCGCCACCCTTTAAAATGTTTATTGTTTGTTGTTGTGTTTCTATAGCGGTTTCAATGTTGTTGCTGCCTCCTAGCAGGTCATCTACGAACAGCTGTTTGTTGAGTATGTCTACAGCAAGCGGATACTTGTCGCCGTCATCTTGTAGCAGTTGTTTAATAGTTCTTAGGGCAAGGTACCCTGAAGGTCGGAAACCGTATGTCACCGTGCACAGCTGGAAATCTTGCAGTTTGTCAGATGGTGAGTCGCGCCAGACAATTTTTTTGGAGATGTTGATCTTCTTCTTTTACTAGTATTTGGCGATAAAATTTTTCAATGTCAGCAGTATAGACAAATTCAAATTTTCTCCATAGTAACAGCATGGCTTGCAGATCTTTTTGCAGGTTAGGACCGCCCTCCATTAAATCGTTCAAGCTGTATCCTGTGAGTAGTTTACAGGATGCGTTGAAAACTGTTCTCAGCTTAGTAGTTAAAGAATCTGGCCTAAGTACTCCGTGGTGCGGGTGGTAACAACTCGGCTCACGTGGCGCGATGCAAGGTTTCATGTGTCCGAGCTCTTTATACTCGTCGATAAACTTTTTGTAGCTTTCTTGTAATTTTCCATCTTTTGAAAACTTTCTCTCAAGTTGTTTAAATTGCGCCACAGCTCGAGGTTTTGATGGTGCCAGATGTTCTTCGAAATTAGGCTTCGTTGGTAGCTTAACCTCATAACGTCCGTTGGGGAGTCGCGTTGTTGTATTTTTGTATAATGTCTCACAGTATTCTTCGCCCGGTGTCATGTTACTTTCTTGTTGCGTTATTTCCTCCATTTCCCAGTATTGCGAAATTTCTTGAAGGTTGTTCAATACTGCGTGGCAGTTGAATGTTTTTGTGTCGCCCATTAAAATCCAACCAAGTTGAGTCTGCATAGCGGTTGGTGAGTTTGGGGGACCTCGCAGAATTCCTCCCATGAATACCTCTGTATAGATCTTGGCATCAAGAAGAATATCTACCGGTCTTGAAATGTTGAATTGGGGGTCCGCAAGTTGAAGGTTTTGTAGATGTGACCAATCGGGTTGCTTCTCAAATGTAAAGTTGGGCATGTTACCAGTCACTCGAGGCATTACTAAAGCATTTGCCATGAAGGTGTAATTTTTGAAACGAGACTCGCATATTAGTTGGACGGATCCATTGCTTTGGGTAACAGCCTTGCCGACTCCATAAACGGAAGCCTTTTGTTTACTTTTCTCGAGTCCAAGGCGCTGAACAGCTGCATTAGTAATTAGATTTGTTTGCGAACCGGGGTCCAAAAAACATCTCACTGGTAAAAATGTTCCGTCTTTTGTTCGAATGTTTAATTCCACTGTAGCGAGCATTATTTCGTCATAATTTCCAACCACATGGCATGATTTGCGTTGTTGCGAATTCGTCGGCTTCGCTTCGTTATTTGACTCCGCCGTGCCACATAATACTTCATGTAGGATTGTGTGATGTGCGTTGTTACAAACTTTGCATTTCTTGGTTGAAGTGCAATTGTTTTTGTGGTAAAAAAGACAATTCTCACACACGGAAAGTGATTTTATTGCGCTCACTTTCGTCTCTGGTGTCATATTCAAAAACTTGTTGCATGTTAGCAGAACGTGGTCATTTGTCCTGCATAATGGGCATACACGTTCGGCGTAAGTTTTATATGACTTAGCGAATTTGATTCTCGAATCGTTTGCACTTGAAGTCACTTGTAGTTGTTTGGGTTTAGGTTCATTTTCCCTTGCATGTATGTTATATTTGTTCTGTTTGCCCTTTTTGTTCAAAGGCTCCAAAGCAATGAACTTTGATTCCAGGATTGTTATTAACTCGTCAAATGAAGGCAGATCACGTTTGTTTTTTCGCGCATCCATGTATGCTGTGTATGTTTCTGGGTCCATTTTATCAGTAATGATGTGCACCAAAATTGGATCCCAGGTTGAAGTGTTGATTCCAAGGTTGTGGATGGCGTGCACTGTTTCCATACTTATGTCATGAAGCCTCTTTATCTCGTAGGCAGTGTGTTTTTGCATTGTTGGTTGGTTCATGAAGGTCTGCATAAGTTTTGTGAACAGCAGTTGTAGGTTGTTGTATCTGCGGTTCAGTATCTCCCAGCAGGTATCATAGTTTTCTGCTGAGATGTTAAGATGTTGGACCAACCGTTCAGCCTCGCCTCTCAGCTTCCTTTTTAGGTGCTGCATCTTTTGACATTTGTTTAATGTTGGGTTGTTATGGATCGCTTCGCAGTAGAGATCCGAAAAAGCTGGCCAGTTGACATAGTTACCGGCGAATGTTGGTAACTCGAGATGTGGTGTTGACGATTGTTGATGTTTCACAGAGTTCAATTTGCGATGTAACTCTGATTTTGTTTTTTCGTATGTTTGTTCGTGTCGGGAAAATTCTTTTTCGTAAACTTCATCATCTCCTTTGAGCAAGTTGTCTATCTGCCAGTGTAAAGCATCCACGACCTTCCAACGTGATTGGAGTGTCTGTAGTTTATCTTCAATCTCCCAACTTTCCGTTAGATTGTTAATGTTAACGTTTTTGATGGCACGTAGTAGGGCTCGAAAATTGGTTTCTTGTTGGCTCAATAATTCGTCAGATCTTGAGGGTGAATCTTTATCATCTTCAGAACCTTCACCATCGTTTTCGTTTGGCTTGACATAGGGTTTCGTATTATTGATCAACTCAAACCCAGCCTTATATGTTTCTTTCAAGGCCTCATACTCATTGTTGATGAAGTATTCAGCTGTTTGGTCTTCTTCTACATTTAGAAGCACGTCGTTGGATTCGTACTCACCCCATAAGTTTTCCAAAGCATCTAATCGAGTTTTTAGATATTGTTCGGTTTTTCGAGTGGCAGAATCCTTTTTGAAGTTTTTGATTATCTTCTTAATACACTCAGCGATCTGTGATTGTCGTTCCAGAAGCTTTTCCATGACGAAGATAATCCAGTTATATGTTAAAATGTTAAATGTTCGATGTTAGCTCAGTTGAGCGATGTTGGATGTTACACCGGAAAACAAGAACACGTGTATCTTTAGCCGCACTGTAATCGTAGAGCGCCGTCTCAATCTGATAGGTGAGACCCGCTGGTGGGAGGCCTATCAGACCGATCGCAAGATCACAGTAAATAGCACAAAATACACTGACCTTCAATCCGGCTCGAAGGACCATATGTAGGAGCGGTGTCCCACAATAATGTTAAGATGTTGATGTTAGGATGTTTTATTGTTTGTTATACGGAGGAAAAGTCACAATAAAAGTAATGCGTCCGATCCGTAGAGCGTTTAATGTTCACACTGACGTAAGTACATGGTTCAATGCGCTTAGTGCGCGATCAGCGTTTATGTAATATATTGAAATGTATTAAATAGGTAAATATAGCGTTTTACAAAATAATGTCGAGCTAGCTCGTACATACAGCATGCCCGGGAGGAAATGCAGCTGGCACATTCTATGTTTTTCTTTCGCTCCCAGTCCAGCATGGAAGAATGTATTTCTGATACAACCTCAAATTTGCTGTCAGTGTCAAGTGATGATTACAAAAGGAGTAGTGTTCCGCCGTTTCCGTGGGAATAGTTTTAATAGTCGGCATAGATTTAATAGTGTTATGTTAATTTATTTTTAGGTCTAATTTATTTGTAGTGTATTTATAGTATTGTTTATTAGATTGAAGTTTATAATGTATAGTATTTTATATACTGATATGGGCCTACTTACTAAAAACATAGAATGTGCCAGCTGAATTTCCTCCCGGGCATGCTGTAAAAACCAGCTAAGGGATCCGAGGGTCTCTGTATATTGCAATTTAGGCAACAGGCTGACAACCTGTCACTACAGCAGTATACCTACAAATCTATCTTAAACAACCCTCAAAACTTTGTCAGACGTGGCGGAACGACCTTTGTTTAGGTCGTGTACGCTCTGCCTACCCCATTAGGGATAAAGGCGTGATTATATGTATGTATATATGTATGTATGTATATGGGCCTCAGTTGCCTGAAATAAATAAATTAATTAATACGGGCCTTAGTCCATCGCAGAAGCCCCTATCGACTTGGCAATAATGTAGAATGTAGAAGTTAATTAAAAGGCGAGTTCAAACAAATGGCTCTCCCAACGAACATAATAATGCTTTGTCTTGTCCAAGTCAGGGACGGACTCAAGAAATACATACATACATATAATCACGCCTTTATCCCTAATTTATTTAATTGTATGGCATAGTATACTTTGGAGGCAATTTGAGATCTACATCAAGGCCACGCAGCCAGTCAACAGCCTCCGGTGTTAAATTATGAAAGAGATCCCCCGGGTTTCCCTAATGGGGTAGGCAGAGCGTGAACGACCTAAACAAAGGTCGTTCCGCCACGTCTGACAAAGTTTTGAGGGTTATTTAAGATAGATTTCTAGGTATATTGCTGTAGTGTCAGGTTGTCAGCCCATCGCCTAAATCACAATGTACTGAAACCCCTTGATCCTTAAGCTGGTTTTCCCAGCATGCCTGGGAGGAAATGCAGCTGGCACATTCTATGTTTTATTTATTTATTTATTTATTTATTTATTTTATTTACTGTTTATTGTACACAAGTAACATGAGAAAGACAATACACAAGGAATACCGACACAACAGGTACAGCTTATTTCTACTAAGAAATTTCTTCCAGCTGACCTACGGAAGTGAGACTTAAAATGAGAGGCAAATTATTAATTTTTCTCTCGCTCCTAGGCCAGCATGTAAATAAAGGGAAGCCGGAACAAATGCGGTACTGCGTCGGTGGAGCTGAAAACATATCTGTATGTCTCTCAACAATACGCGCGCGTAGCGATGAACTTTACGTCGGCGCATACCTCTGCCAGTACGCGCGTTTAGAGCGTGAGGTGACATACATACATAACGTCACGCCTCTTTCACGGAGGGGTAAGCAGAGATCACATCCCTCCAATTGCTACGGTCCTTGCAAACTTCTTTCGCTTCATCTACATTCATCAATCTTTTCATGCACGCTCGTCTGTGTGAGGTGACTCATGTGTGTTGTACTTGAAGGCAATGCAAAAAGCGTATCGCGTATAGCGTTTCTTCCATGCTGGGCTGGGAGCGAGAGAAAAACATAGAATGTGCCAGCTGCATTTCCTCCCGGGCATGCTGTAAAAACCAGCTAAGGGATCCGAGGGTTTCAGTATATTGTAATTTAGGCGATGGGCTGACAACCTGTCACTACAGCAATATACTTACAAATCTATCTTAAACAACCCTCAAACTTTGTCAGATGTGGCGGAACGACCTTTGTTTAGGTCGTTTACGCTCTGCCTACCCCATAAGGGATAAAGGCGTGATTATATGTATGTATGTATGTATGCAACCTTGCGTGCAGTGTGTGACGCCTGTGTGCTGCTGCCTTTAGAAGGTGCGGATTAATCGAAGGGCGACTGCTGATAGTGAGGCCGAAAATAAAAGAATCACCAGTCTCTCCTAAACGACCCATTCCTACTAAGATAACTTAATATCCATAGAGATTTGTGATAGATATGTCCTATCTCCGGATTTGTAATAGAGATGTCCTAAGCCAGGGCCGCAAGATTTGTGTTGCCCTTCAACTCTTCGTTTTTAACCGAAGATAGATGAAAAAAAATTGGGCTCAATTCTAGATTCCACCGGCTAAAATTAAATCTATCTGTCACATTTAAAATAATAAAATTTAAAAAGGACGGGTGATTTATACTCTATGGTTTTACACTTTGTCCGCTAGATTGACGCGCTTTTGCACGTTTCCCCAGTATTTCTGTCAATTTTATCCGCCATTTCATACGACGGCGGATAATAATGACAGATAACGCATGAAACCACCGAGAATAAATCAAAAACCGGAGAGAATAGATCTCCTGTCCTGTTCCAATGTTTTAAGTCTGAAAGTGACAAATAGATTTTAACTTTAGCCGGCAAATATTATAAGTGAAAACAGAAATAAAGTTAATCAAAAAATCACCGAGATATACTATTATAAAGCTATCTCTCTCTCTCTTCGAAACGACATTTTATATGAAAGCAGTATGGCGCTCCTGTCATGTGACGTCAGTGACAGTTCGGATCTCTCTTTTTATCCAACGACTTTTAAGCATCGTAACTCACATTGATTTTTGTATGGTGTAATTTTTTTTAAAAGATAATTTTTATAAAACTGTGAATACGGGGTGTGAAGGACAGCGTTCCGCAAACTGATAGGGGTTGCTAAGTCAACGAAACTGAACAACTACCAGCATGATTTTTTTCAGGAAGTGAAAAATAAAAAATGGTTTTTCATAGAAATTGTCTGATCAAGTTGTTCATTTCGGTTGGGAAGGTCAATTTATTTTTTCATTCCCTGAAAGAATTTATCCGGTTAAAGTTGTTCAGTTTCGTTGACTGAGCAACCCCTCAATTTGTGGGACACTGTCCCTTACACACGGTATTCCCTATTGTAATTATGAACAGATTTTTTTCCATGCTGGACTGGGAGAGATAGAAAAGCATAGCATGTTCCAGCTGTAGAAGTCAGCAAAAGGGACTCGAGGGTTACAGTGTATTATAATTTAGGCGATGGGCTGACAACCTGTCACTACAGCAATACACATGTCAATTTTAATTGCCCTCATTTTTTGTCAGACGTGGCGAAAGCGCCTTTTACGAGGCGTTTAACGCTCAGTCTACCCCGTAAGGGATAGAGGCGTGATTATATATATGTATGTCTGTATTTTTTTTTTTTTGGGACGGACCCTAACTGTTGCTCCTAGCTCCCTCCCTGGAGTTGCCATAAATGTCCCACTGATCCCATTTGCCGGCGACAACACGGCGAGCGTAATTAGAATCGCTCCCCGGCCTGCGTTATACTTAGTACTTACTTTTAACTGTTTTTGTTAATGAGGGTGTGTTACATGCATTCCTTCCATGCTGGCCTGGGAGCGAGAGATAAACATAGAATGTGCCAGCTGCGTTTCCTCCCTGGCATGCTGTAAAACCCAGCTAAGGGATCAACTGACTGGCTGACACCTTTCACTACAGCAATATTTAGCAAAGCGTAAACGACCTAAACAAAGGTCATTCCGCCACGTCTTATAAAGTATTGGAGTATTTTTAAAATATATTTGTACTTATATTGCTGTAGAGACAGGTTGCCAGCCTGTAGTCTAAACTGCAATTTACTAAAACCCTCGGATCCCTTAGTTGGTTTTTACATCATGCTCGGGAGGAAATGCAGCTGGCACTTTCTATGTTTTTTTCCCACTCCCAGTCCAGCATGAAAGTACTACATGCGCAATAACGCGTTCGTACGGGTTTAAAGTGGGTGTGTGTGTGCCGCCATGCGCCATTGTCCAAACGGCTCGCGTTCCCGTTGGCGCGGGGGAGACGAGGTGAGGTAACATTTCAGATCGGGGGTGGGAGTGCCACTTCTTTAGCGTTATTATTATACATACATACATACATAAAATCACGCCTTTATCCCTTATGGGGTAGGCAGAGCGTAAAACGCCTCGTAACAGGCGCTTTCGCCACGTCTGACAGAAATTGAGGCCAAATTTTAGATTGTAATGATTTGTATTGCTGTAGTGACAGGTTGTCAGCCCATCGCCTAAATTACAATACACTGTACCAATACCCTCGAATCCCTTTTGCTGACTTCTACAGCATGCCCGGGAGGAAGGGCAGCTGGAACATTCTATGTTTTTCTATCTCTCCCAGTCCAGCATGGAAGGGATATTATTATACAGCATGTTCTCTTATTTTACGTCAAATAGCAGTCTTATGTCAGATTAGGAATGTCAAAGTCATGTGTTTATTTGCTATCCTGATCCT
Source organism: Scrobipalpa costella (assembly GCA_949820665.1). Taxonomy (NCBI): domain Eukaryota; kingdom Metazoa; phylum Arthropoda; class Insecta; order Lepidoptera; family Gelechiidae; genus Scrobipalpa; species Scrobipalpa costella. Next base: position 9,671,518 of record OX463321.1, on the reverse strand, counting down.
ATGTCAAACTTAAGAAAGTGACAGCGCTAGCTAAGAATTAGAATTAGGAATATGTTGCGAGAATCGATGCCATTATGCTAATGGGAGATAGGATAAACATACATACATACATACATATAATCACGCCTATATCCCTAATGCGGTAGGCAGAGCGTAAACGACCTAAACAAAGGCCGTTCCGCCACGTCTGACAAAGTTTTGAGGGTTATTTAAGATAGATTTGTAAGTATATTGCTGTAGTGACAGGTTGTCAGCCCATCGCCTAAATTACAATATAGTGAAATCCTCAGATCCCTTAGCTGGTTTTTACAGCATGCTCGGGAGGAAATGCAGCTGGCACATTCTATGTTTTTCTCTCACTCCCAGTCCAGCATGGAAGATACTCCCAGTCCAGCATGGAAGATTAACAACTAATTATGAATCTCTAAGAAGAACTGTCTTTTTTTTTTTTTTTTTTTACATATATATAGGCGAGCATTTGTCCGCCATCTCACCTGGTGGAAAGTGACGATGCGGACTATGTTGGAGCATACTCACCTATGTAGTGCCTATTCACTCTCTTCTTGTTTTTCTTGTTCGCTCTTTAAATGTGTCAATAGACGGTGCTCGTCGAAATATTACATTTTCTTTGTCCCAAGGTTGACTGAAGCCTACGACTAAGGCTCATTATTTATTGAAGCTTGCATCAGACTTCGATTATTCGATCGAGTAACAGAGTGTTTTTTAACCCAGGTCGAGTGCAGTATAGTAAATACATATAATCACACCTTTGTCCCCAATGGGGTAGGCAAAGCGAAAACGATCTAAACAAAGGTCGTTCCGCCACGTCTGACAAAGTTTTGAGGGTTATTTAAGATAGATTTGTAATCGCTTAAATTGCAATATAGGTACTGAAATCCTCGAATCCCTTAGCTGGTTTTTACAGCATGCCCGGGAGGAAATGCAGCTGCCACATTCTATGTTTTTCTTTAGCTCCCAGGCCAGCATGGAAGAAAAAAAATTGTGTTTGGGTTTTTCACAATTCTTGCAAATTTTCGGCGTGACCATGGGACGTAACCGCCACGCTGTCAATTTGGACGTTATGTCAATGTCGTTACGTTCGATATTTGAATTTGATAGCTCGAAATAGAGTCGCTTATCTGACCCTGGTATAACCCTTAAATAAAATTAGCCAAATTTTGAATTTGAAATATTTGTACAAATTTTCACTGTCCGTTTTAATTTAATATACTTAATTAAAACTGACAGCGCTGAATTAAATTAACTTCAGCAAGGGCCAGATAGAATTGAGTCCACAACTGATTAAGTCCATTAATAGAATTAACTTCAGAAAAACAAAAACATGCCATTGGTACTAACTGTCTCCGTGGTCTAGTGGTCTGAGCCATGGCCTTACGATCCGGAGGTCCTGGGTTCAATTCCTAGGGGGCCCGGGACACGAAGTTGATATTTGTATTTTTTTCTTTTGTGAGGGTTTCCCCTGTGTGGTTAGGACATCGCAGGCTGAATCACATGATTGTCCGAAAAGAAAGAGGCTTCCGTGCTTCGGAGGGCACGTCAAGGTCGCTGTCTTTCATAGTGGTTGTTACTCAAACCACGGCAGAGGCAGCTGCGCTACTAGGCGGTTTAATAACTCTGATACCAGGGTTCACCGGGTCATTCGACTGAGGAATTCACTCGCTAAGAAGAAAATTCCATGCTGGACTAGCAAGAGAAAAACATAGAATGTGCCGGCTGCATTTCCTCCCGGGCATGCTGTAAAACCAGCTAAGGGATCCGAGGGTTTCAGTATATTGCAATCTAGGCAACGGGCTGACAAACTGTCACTACAGCAATTTACATGCAAATCCATCTTAAATAACTCTCAAAACTTTGTCAGACGTGGCGGAACGACCTTTGTTTAGGACGCTCTGCCTGCCCCGTAAGTATTTATTTAAGAAGAAGATTAGTGCTTATTCTGCTAAACGTAGCGAAATAAATACCTTAGGACAAAAGAAAATAGAAAAAGGTACACAGAGATAAAATGGTAAAAAAACAGATTTAAAGGTTTTCTTTGGCGAAGACAGACCGACTGCATTTCAACGGCTAGTTTTACATATCGAGTGGATTCATCGAGTTGACCTGATGTATGTTGGTGTCAGAGTTCTTAGGTTCGTATTTATGAAGCGATATCAAACTTGAGAGCAATATTATGTATGGATTTGACAGGCCAGTTTGTACTGAAATGACATTTCTGGTACGAACTCAAACTCGCCGTCACTCATGAGAGCTGTTTACAAATACGGCTCTTAGGGCATGTATTTCATGTCATTTCAATACAAACTGGCCTGTCAAATCCATACTTAATATCGCTCTCAAGATTGAGATCGCTGTAAAAATATGAGCCTTAGATCATCAAGTAGCATTGGCTGTATGTTAAGTATATACATACATACATATAATCACGCCTTTATCCCTAAAGGGGTAGAGTGTAAACGACCTAAACAAAGGTCGTTCCGCCACGTTTGACGAAATTTAGAGGGTTATTTAAGACAGATTTTTAGGTATATTGCTGTAGTGACAGGTTGTCAGCCCATCGCCTGAATTGCAATATGCAGAAACCTTCATATCCCTTAGCTGGTTTTTACAGCATGCCCGGGAGGAAATGCAACTGGCACATTCTATGTTTTTCTCTCGCTCCCAGTCTAGCATGGAAGATAAGTTAAGTAGAATAGCTAATAATAACTGCCTCCGTGGTCTTGTGGTAAGAGCCATGGGCTTACCATTCAGAGGTCCTGGGTTTAATTCTCAAGGGGGAACAGAAAAGTTGGTCTTTGTCAATTTATCGCTTTGTGACGTTTTCCCCAGTTTGGTTAGGACATTGCAGGTTGAATCACCTGATTGTTCAAAAGAAAGAGGATTCCGTGCTTTGGAGGGCACGTTCAGCCGCCGGTCCCGGTCGCTGTCTTTGGTAATGGTAGTTACTCAAACCACGTCAGAGGCCTAATAGCTGTGCTACTAGGCGGTTTGAAAACTCTGACACCAGGGTTCAACGGGTCATCACTACATAGTATGATACAAAGTCGCTTTATCTGTCCCTATATCCCTATGTATGCATAAATCTTTAAAACTACACAACGGATTTTGATGCATTTTCTTTAAATGGATAGAGTGACTCAAGAGGAAGGTTTAAATATATAATACATGCATAATATAGTAGAGAAACACTGATAATTTCCGTGCAAAGCCGCGGCGGGTCGCTAGTTAGTAATAAAGCCGTGATTAGATGTATGTAGCCTTTCAGATGGCAGTTGATAAGCGGTTCGTCTACCGAGAGCCAAAGATAACAGGAAAAAGTTACAAAGAGAAAAGGAATGGAAAATAAAATAGATTTAAGCGCCAAGTATCCGTTCAAAATACGAGAAAATAAGCCTAATGGCGGCTAACTCAACAATAAAGGAAGGTGGAATACCGCCATTCAATAAGTGCAGTACTAGAGCCACGACATGGGAAAGGCGTTGTTTTTACTTGTCCGAAGTCGATGTAGCCGTCAGATGGCGCCACATCAAGAAACGCAAGTTCTGAAACGCGGTATCGAAGTATTCTCAGCGATTTTCAGATATACAAGTTCCAAACTTACAACACCCGACGAGGCGGGTAGGCACTCTTTTCCCATCCATCATCACTAAGCCAATTGGCTTCAACTAGTTACTCCTAAAGGGATAAATTACTGCCTCCGTGCTTTAGTTGTCTGAGCCACGGGCTCACGACACGGAGGTCCCGGGTTCAATTCTTGGCAGGCGAATTTAGTTAGCTGTGTTTATAAAAAGGTGTAAACGTTATCTAGAGGGTCCTAATTATAAAAATCTTGTGTGTGTTTATGTTCAATAGTTTTGAAGTATTAAAGGGGTCAAAATGGCTCAAAATGGTTTATGTAAAATAAACACTGTGCTGCCGGCCAGTTCTGTTCCTTTGGCTCGAACTTGGCTTGGACACGGTACCACGTGTCTAAATACATCGCAGACTAAGAAAGGAAGGGCTATAAAATCGCAAACAGATTTATTGAGAATATTTTTATTCTATTTCTGCCATGCTGGACTGGAAGCAAGAGAAAAACATAGAACGTGCCAGCTGCATTTTCTTCCGGGCATGCTGTAAAAACCAGCTAATGTAAGCATTCTGTAGATTGAAATCTAGGCGATAGGCTGACAACCTGTAACTTCAACAAATCTACCTAAAATAATTCTCAAAACTTTCGTCAGACGTGGCAGTTTTTTTTTTTTAATTCGTTCAAGCTCTGCCTACCCCAATAGGAATAAAGGCGTGATTATATGTAAGTATGTATGTATGTAAATATTTTTTTTCCATGCTGGCCTGGGAGCGACAGAAAAACATAGAATGTGCCAGCTGCATTTCCTCCCGGGCATGCTGTAAAAACCAGCTAAGGGATCCGAGGGTTTCAGTATATTGTAATTTAGGCGATGGGCTGACAACCTGTCACTACAGCAATATACTTACAAATCTATCTTAAATAAGCCTCAAAACTTTGTCAGACGTGGCGGAACGACCTTTGTTTGGGTCGTTTACGCTCTGCCTACCCCATTAGGGATAAAGGCGTGATTATATGTATGTATGTATGTATGTATGTATGTATGTAAATATGTATGTATGCAGGTGCTTCCATGCTGGACTGGGAGAGATAGAAAAACATAGAATGATCCAGCTGCCCTTCCTCCCGGGCATGTTGTAGAAGTCATCAAAAGGGATTCGAGGGTTACAGTGTATTGTAATTTAGGCGATGGGCTGACAACCTGTCACTACAGCAATACACATTACAATCTAAAATTGCCCTCAATTTTTGTCAGACGTGACGAAAGTGCCTTTTACGAGGCGTTCTACGCTCTGCCTACCCCGTAAGGGATAAAGGCGTGATTTTATGTTTTTATGTATGTATGTATACGTGCGTTTTTTTAATTCCCATTGTTTTATGTTTTCTTTTTTATCCCTCCGTGGCGCCAGTTCCGCCCCATATCTTCACATAAGCCCTCCCGAGGTCAGCTCCTCAGAATTGAGGGCTCAGAGGGACCAGCAATATTTTACTCCTCAGGAATTCTCATGAGGCTGTTTCTAAGAGCGGTGTTATTTTTCTTTTTTTTTTTTAACTTCTCTATTAACTAATGTCATTCGCCACGTCTGACATAGTTTTGAGGGTTATTTGTAGGTATATTGCTGTAGTGACAGGTTGTCAGCCCATCACATAATTTACAATATATTGAAACCCTCTGTTCCCTTAGCTGGTATTGACAGCATGCCCGGGAGAAATTGCAGCTGGCATATACTGTGTTTTTCTCTCGCTCCCAGTCCAGCATGTACGAAGCCGGGGCGGGTTGCTAGTTATATTAAACCTTCCTCTTGAATCACTCTATCTATTAAAAGAAAACGCATCAAAATCCGTTGCGTAGTTTTAAAGATCTAAACATACATAGGGATATAGGGACAGAGAAAGCGACTTTGTTTTATACTATGTAGTGATTCTGTGGCTCTGCCTACCCCGTAAGGGAGTGACCAAACAGCTCAACAATGTGGCGGGCCCCGAAATAGCCGTGCAACAGTCGAATGCTCGCCGCACTAACATTAAACAATAACAATTCACGGTTATTTCTGAATTTGGGGCCACGAGCACAGCGTGCAGCGGGAAGTCAGTACATACCGGGTGTAAGGGACAGCGTCCCGCAAACTGATAGGAGTTGCTCAGTCAACGATACTGAACAACTATCATCAGGAATTTCTTTCAGGATATAAAAAAATAAATGACAAAAATCTCTTTTTTTTTCATTTTCTGTCCCCGTATTTTTTCATTTTATTTTAGGCACAAAAAGTAACATGGGCGGACTTAACGCCAAAGGCATTATCTACTAGTCTAGTTTAGGGCATGTGGAAATTATATATTGATGAACAAGTAATTTAAAAAGTTCAAAAAACCGAACTGCGTATAATACAAAGTGAGTTTTAAAATTTCAATTCGTTGTAGATCTTAAAAGATTGTTCAAAACGAAAAATATCATAATATAGGAAAAACAAATGAGTTAAAAATGTAAAAAAAAAAACACTTTCGGTTTTGTAATCAATATGTGTTTTTTCAGTGTTCATTTGTTTTTCCGGCATGCATTTGTTTATCGAAATGTCGTTTGTCACGTTTCGTTTTTCATGATTCCGTTCGTCGAGATAGCGTGTTTCGAGATCAGTCGAGATTTTTTTTTGTCGAGATAGCGTGTTTCGAGATCAGTCGAGATTTCTTTTGTCGAGATAGCGTGTTTCGAGATCAGTCGAGATTCCGTGGGACGAGACAAAAGATGTGGAAAAAGCCACGCTTCTTCTTAGCGAGTAACGATGAACCCCGGTGTCAGAGTTTTCATACCGCCTTGTAGCACAGCTATTAGGCCTTTGACCTGGTTTGAGTAACCACTATCAAAGACAGCGACCGGGACCGACGGGTTAACGTTCCTTTAAAGGCACGGAATCCTTTTTCTTTTCGGACAATCAGGTGATTCTGCCTGCAATGTCCAAACCAAGCTGGGGAAACCTTATAAAATGATAAATTGACAAATATCAGCTTTGTGTTTCCCACTTGGGAATCGAACCCAGGACCTTCGGATCGTAAGCCCATGGCTCTGATCACTACACTACGAACGCTGATACTCTGCCTTTTAGTACCCCATAGGGTGGAAGAGCCCGATGGTGTAGTGGATAGGGCCGCTGCCGCTGTTTTTTGGTTATCGAATATTATATGTACGTTTATTCGGCGCTTTTTCCGTGCTTCGGAAGGCACGTTAGCCGTTGATCCCGGTTAATATCGTTTAATACCGTAGATATTAGTCGTTAAGCCATATCAAAGGCCAGTGCTAAACATTGGTGGCTTGAAAACTCTGACCTAATCTAGGATTGGGTCTGCCCTTCTGGGTTGCGGAGGTCAGATGGCAGTCGCTCTGTGTAAAAACCAGTACCCTCGTACAATCCCCTGGATTAGGTAGCCGACCCCGTGAAATACGGGACAAGGCTAGGGAGATGAGGGTGGGTATTTTTGAAAGCTTTAAACTTTGCACTTCCTATTATAACTTCGCAAATTGGTGGGCGGGACTCGAACCCAGAACCCCCGCAAACCCTGAATAAAATATAACGCTTGAACAACTCGCACCGTGGCCTTTCATAAATAGCATACTCTATTGTTCAACCCACGCTTTACAGAAATAGCCGCCATTTTGAATCTTTTCAGTAAAAGTACCTGCTTTCGTGGGCTGGTTTGTGTATGGTAAAGAGTATTTTTAACTGGCATAGCGTAACAAACACATATACATATACTCACGCCTCACGCTTTTATCCCTAATGGGGTAGGCAGAGCGTAAACGACCTAAACAGAGGTCGTTTCGCCACGTCTGACAAAGTTTTGAGGGTTATTTAAAATATATTTGTACGTATATTGCAGTAGCGACAGGATGTCAGCCCCTCGCCTAAATTACAATATACTAAAACCCTCGGATCTCTTAGCTGGTTTTTACAGCATGCTCGGGAGAAAATACAGCTGGCACAATCTATGTTTTTCCCTAACTCCCAGTCCAGCATGGAAGTAAAAGTAAAAGTTCAAGAATACATACATATACATACATAAAATCACGCCTTTATCCCTTACGGGGTAGGCAGAGCGTAAAACGCCTCCTAAAAGGCGCTTTCGCCACGTCTGACATAAATTGAGGGCAATTTTAGATTGTAATGTGTATTGCTGTAGTGACAGGTTGTCAGCCCATCGCCTAAATTAAAATACACTGTAACCCTCGAATCCCTTTTGCTGTCTTTTACAGCATGCCCGGGAGGAAGGGCAACTAGAACATTCTATGTTTTTCTTTCTCTCCCAGTCCAGTATGGAAGAATTCTCTCCCAGTCCAGTATGGAAGAATTCTCTCCCAGTCCAGTATGGAAGAATAGGACGGCAGAAAGGCTTTATTAACCGTTATAGGTACAGATTAGAAAGAACTGATTTTGTATAGTCACTACTGCTAACAGAGAGTTAGCCCAAGCCCGTATTTATAAACAACACTTGAAATTGACAGTGAGTTTGAGTTAGTATCAGAAATGTCATTTCAGTTCGAAATGAACTGTCAAATTTGCTCTCAAACTAGAGATCACTTTATAAATACGAGCCTATATAGTGCCCATGCATGATACATAGTTACAATAGTCCTCCCAACCAGCGGACAGTCTCATATAGATCAACCTTCAGCGCGGGACTTGCTTTTAGTGCCCAAGTGTTTACACAACACATAGGCATATATATTTTTCATGTCATATATTTTTAATGAGTTGCCTAGCGAATTAAAAACAATGCATGTGTCAAATAAAGAAATAAAAAATAGAATTAAATCGTACTTTTTGGATAACGTAGCAAGTAAGGTCTAAGTGTTATTATAATATTATTTTAAACATACACATATATTTTTAAATTCAAATTAGTATAATAATTAAGTTAGTTTTTAATGTTTTAGTATAAGTAAGTTGTATTGCGCAGAGCAACTGATCTCCCGTTAAACTTTTACGAAGTTTGGGAGAATATATTTATAATATAAAAAAAAAAAAAAAAAAAAAATGCACTCTCTATTCTTTCAATCTCTTATTCTGATGGGACAGATTGACTGACACGACCAGAGAGAAATCAGGCGCAGGATCGATTATATGCCCATCCGACAGCATGGATCATCTTACTTTTCGGATAAGCATGGTTTCAGTGTTCCGGATCTGCCTACAACACTTATTACATAATTTCTTCCATAGGAACTGTTTGCTATACATACATACATACATATAATCACGCCTTTATCCCTAATGGGGTAGGCAGAGCGTAAACGACCTAAACAAAGGTCGTTTCGCCACGTCTGACAAAGTTTTAAGGGTTAATCAAGATGGTTTTGTATGTATATTGCTGTAGTGACAGGTTGTCAGCCCATCGCCTAAATTGCAATATACTGTAACCCTCAGATCCCTTAGCTGGTTTTTACAGCATGCCGGGGAGGAAATGCAGCTGACCCATTCTATGTTTTCTCTCGCTCCCAGTCCAGCGTGGAAGAAATGTTTGTTAATGTCTGTTTGCTATGCATCTAATTATAGGTGTTTAGTATAAGATTCTTCCATGCTGGACTGGGAGCGAGAGAAAAACATAGAATGTGCCAGCTGCATTTCCTCCCGGGCATGCTGTAGAAACCAGCTAAGGGATCCGGCGTTTCTGTATATTGCAATTTAGGCGATGGGCCGACAACCTGTCACTACAGCAATATACCTACTAATCTATTTCAAATAACTCTCAAAACTTTGTCAGACGTGAACGACCTTTGTTTAGGTCGTTTACTCTCTGCCTACCCCATTATAGATAAAGGCGTGACTGTATGTATGTATGTAGTATAAGATTTCTGTCCCCTTCACCCCCTCGCCCTTCTGCTTGTGAACTACGTACAATACACACGTAGTTTACCTATTTATTGATTTCATATGAAAACTCTTGAAAACCACAACTCATACTCATGGTCCTTCGAGCCGGATGTTAAGGATCAGCTGTGATATAAATAAGAAGAGTCAAGGAAGTGATAAACTGAGAATAATTGCGGTGACCTCTGCCGGTGTCAAGGTTGTGGCAAGGACATCAAGAAATAGTGGCCAAAATCTAAGGACTTAAATTTAAATCGTCAATGATAGGCTTCAACAGCCTTCGTGGTCTAGTGGTCTGAGCCATGGGCTCACGATCCGGAGGTCCTGGGTTCGATTCCCGGGGGGATCACAAACAGTTGATTTGTCAATTTATCACTTTGTGAGGCTTTCCCCAGTTTGGTTAGAACATTGCAGGCTGAATCACCTGATTGTTCGAAAAGTAAAAAGGACTCCGTGCTTCGGAGGAATCGTTAAGCCGACGGTCCCGGTCTCTGTCTTTGATAGTGGTCGTTACTCAAACCACGTCAGAGGCCTAATAGCTGTGCTACTAGGCGGTTTGAAAACTCTGACACCAGGGTACTTCGGGTCGTTATTTGACTCGAGAATCCACTCGCTAAGAAGAAAAACATTTCAGAAACAAGATCTTCTATTAAAATACATGATACTTTACCTTTATTCTAAATCTGAGTTGGAAATACTACCTATAGAGTAAATATAGCGCAAATCCCAGAATATTCAATGGAACTGGAATCGGTAATGATATCGAAATTAGACTGGGAAGTCTGAGGACAGAGGGGACGTAACATTTTTATATGGAGTTTGGAATACTGTGAATAGCGACCATTATTTTTTTAAGGGTTCCAATTGATTTTGTATACCTATTTCAATTTAGGCGATGGGCTGACAACCTGTCACTACAGCGATATACCTAAAAGTCTGTCTTAAATAACCCTCAAAACGTTATCAGACGTGGCGGAACGACAATTATTTAGGTCGTTTACGTTCTTTCATGTTGGACTGGGAGCGAAAGAAAAACATAGAATGTGCCGGCTGCATTTTCTCCCGGGCATGCTGTTAAAACCAGCTAAAAGGTCCGAGGGTTTCTGTATATTGTAATTTAGGCGATCGGCCGACAACCTGTCACTACAGCATTATACCTACAAATCTATCTTAAATAACCCTCAAAACTTTGTCAGACGTGGCGGAACGACATTTTTTTTAGGTCGTTTTGCGCTCTGCCTTCCCCATTAGGGATAAATGCGTGATTTTATGTATGTATGTATGTATATTCAATAGAGCTGCCGGGATGGACACCGGAATTAGATTCGCCTTTTTGGGGTATAAATAAATAACACAATACATATTGATAGAAAAATAACAATACGAAATATAACACCTGAATATATGTACGCGTACTGCCTCCGCGATCTAGCGGTCTGAGCCATGGGCTCTCGACCCGGAGGTCCCGGGTTTGATTGCTGGCGGGGGACAATGACTGTGTGTTGTTGTTACCAGTTTGGTTAGGAGTTAGGACATTGCAGGCTGATCACCTGTTGGTCCGAAAAGTAAGATGATCCATGCTGTCGGATGGGCATGTAAATAGTCTGTCCTGTCCTCCCAGTGCAACAATACCGGCCGCTGCACTGTCCTCTGGACATCGCAGCAAATAAATGCCATACGAAAAATAAAAAAGCTTCCATGCTGGCCTGGGAGCGAAAGAAAAACATAGAATGTGCCAGCTTCATTTCCTCCCGGGCATGCTGTAAAAACCAGCTAAGGCGAAGGTTTCTGTATATTGAAATTTAGGCGATGGGCTGTCAACCTGTCACTACAGCAATATACCTACAATTCGATCATAAATAACTCTCAAAACTCTGTCAGACGTGGCGAAACGACCTTTGTTTAGGTTGATTACGCTCTGCCTACCCCATTATGGGATAAAGGCGTGATTGTATGTATGTATAAATAAAAATCTTTCCGTCTCGGTTGCGTTCCGGGAAATTACTCGTCTGGTCCCGGAATACGCAATGATTTTGTCCCCGGATGGAACGGGAAGCAAATTAGAATGTGGTCGTAACCGGAGTCCCCAAAATTGTTTCCGTAAATAATCATTGCTGAAATATTTAGCTTCGTGCATACGTACATACATACATACATATAATCACGCCTTTATCCCTAATGGGGTAGGCAGAGCGTAAACGACCCAAACAAAGGTCGTTCCGCCACGTCTGACAAAGTTTTTAGGGTTATTTAAGATAGATTTGTAAGTATATTGCTGTAGTGACAGGTTGTCAGCCCATCGCCTAAATTACAATATACTGAAACCCTCGGATCCCTTAGCTGGTTTTTACAGCATACCCGGGAGGAAATGCAGCTGGCACATTCTATGTTTTTCTCTTGCTCCCAGGCCAGCATGGAAGAAACGTGCATTCGTATTACGTAACTATACGCCTGCTTTCTCTACAGGGTAGGTAGAGCGGCATCATCAACTCCCTAGCCTTATCCCGTATCTCACGGGTTCAGCTACCTAATCTAGGTGATTGAACGAGGGTACTGGTTTTTACCTCCGCAACCCAGAAGGGAAACTAGACCCAGTCCTAGATTAGGTCAGAGTTTTCATGCCGCCAATGCTTAGCACTGGCCTCTGACATGGCTTAACTAATATCTACGGTATTAAACGTTATTAACAGGAACCAACGGCTTAACGAGCCTTCCGAAGCACGGAAAAAGCGCCGAATAAACGAACATATGAAATTCTAAAACAGAAAAACACATTGGTATGTGGTGGGATTCGAACCACGACTTCCCGCTCAGAAGGCAGCGGCCCTATCCACTACACCATCGGGCTGACTAAACTGATACAGTCGAAGATCATTCCAGAATGAGTGATCCGATTGATTATGTACTGATGTCCATCCCACGAAGCGTTTTATTCTTCTTAGCGAGTGGATTCTCGAGTCGGATGACCCGATGAACCCTGGTGTCAGAGTTTTCAAACCGCCTACAAGGCACAGTCATTAGGCCTGTTACGTTTGAGTAACGACCACTATCAAAGACAGCGACCGGGACCGACGGCTTAATGAACCCTCAGAAGCACGGAATCCATTTTCTTTTTCGGACAATCAGGTGATTTAGCCTGAAATTTCCTAAGCAAACCGGGGAAAAATTCCCAAAGTGATAAATTGACAAATATCAACTTTTTCTGGGAATCGAACCCAGGGCTTCCGGATCGTAAGTAGCGATGCAAATTTACGTGATTTTATAGAATACGCCGGAAAACTACGGGAATTCTACGGTCATTTATATAGATTACGGTAAAATTACGAAGAGGAACTTTTATGAAGTGAAAGCTAGATTATTAAGAGAAAAGTTGTTCCGTGTTTAGCAAAGTTTTTCGGTTTTAAGATAAGGTTTTCAGATTTGATAAAAGTTGTTTAGTTTGAGAAAAGTTGTTCGGTTTTAAGATAAGTTGTTCAGTTTTGAGAAAAAAAAATATTTTTTGAGAAAAGTCGTTCAATTATTGAAAAAGGTGTTGAGTTTGAAAAAAACTGTTCAGTTTGAGAACAGTTGTTCGGTTTTAAGATAACTTTATCAGTTACGAGAATAGTTGTTCTATTTTGAGAAAAGTTGTTCAATTATTGAAAATAGTTGTTCAGTTTGAGAAAAGTTGTTCAGTTTCGAGAAAACTAATTTAGTAAAGATTTTTTGTATGTATCTATTTTTGTAAACACAATGCTGCTGCCATATTTTCAAGTAGTCCTGTAATACGGTTTCTACTGAATCTTACCGTATTTTACGGTAAATTACGTTTTTTACCGGGGTAATTTTACCGCTTCACATCTCTTATCGTAAGCCCATGACAGATTTAGGAAATCGTTTGTCTGGTCCCGGAATACGCAATGAGTTTGTCCCAAATTAGCGTCCCAAAAGTTGCTTCCGTAAATAATTTTATCTGCGCGGTTGCAAGGTTAAATATTCTTTTTTATGATCAGCTGTCACACTATGACTGCAAAATGAAGAAGAAGAAAGAAGAAGACGTATGATTCGTTGTCATAATATGACAGATACTCCCGCCTTAGTTTCAATTCTGTAATCCATGCCCCGCATTTATAATCAAGAATGACAGCGAGTATGAGTTTGTATCAGAAATGTCATTTTATTACAAAACTAGCGACCCGCCCCGGCTTCGCACGTAAATCATCAGTGTTTCTCTACTATATTATGCATGTATTATACATATAAACCTTCCTCTTGAATCACTCTATCCTATAAAATAAACCGCATCAAATCCGTTGCGTAGTTTTAAAGATCTAAGCATACATAGGGATATAGGGATAGAGAAAGCGGCTTTGTTTTATACTATGTAGTGATGACCTGTCGAATCTTAACTTAATATTGCTCTCAATCTTGAGTTCGCTTTTGAAATACGAGCCTGTGTGTTTACGATTTATCGCCGCGCCGTCTCAAGTGGCGGATCAAATTACGCAAACATGGCCGCTATTGCTAAATCAAGTGAAGGGATGTTTAGTCCCGTGTGTATACCGGGTGTAAGGGACAGCGTCCCGCAAACTGATAGGGGTTGCTCAGTCAGCGAAACTTAAAACATTCACCAGGAATTGTTTTTAGGAGATAAAAAAAATATAATTTCCCATACAAAATGACTCGAGGGTTACAGTGTATTGTAATTTAGGCGATGGGCTGACAACCTGTCACTATGGCAATACACATTACAATCTAAAATTGCCCTAAATTTTTGTCAGACGCGGCGAAAGCGCCTTTTACGAGGCGTTTAACGCTCTGCCTACCCCGTAAGGGATAAAGGCGTGATTTTATGTATGTATGTATGTATGTACAAAATGACCACCACGATCAGATAATTTGTATGGAAGACCAAATCTTTTTTTCACTAGAATTAAAAACGTTCTGATAGTTGTTCAGTTCCGTTGACTAAGCAACCCCTATCAGTTTGCGGGACGCTGTACCTTACACTAAGTATGTTTTCTTTACGGGTTAGGTTAGAAAAACAACTTTTAACTACCCTCTCTGTACTTCGAATTAATGTCAGCTGTCTTCTTCTTTCTTTCTTTCAATTTCTGTTTGTTTTGTTTTGTTTTTTCTGTTACCGGAACAATATAACCTGGGCCTTTTCAAGGCGAGAGTGAATAGGCACTACATAGGTGAGTATGCTTCAACATAGTCCGCATCGTCACTTTCTACCAGGTGAGATGGTGGACAAATGCTCGCCTATATATATAAAAAAAATAAAATAAAAAATATTAAGAGCTGGGCTCTTGTCCTAGGCCTAACATTTACAATTAATGTCAGCTAGCTAATTGTGTGCGTGATCTTGAGTGATAAGGAGATTTCCACTTTCCGCGTTACGCGTAAGGTATAATTTTCCATGAATGTATTTGGCTTAATTTTAACTTCCATGCTGGACTGGGAGCGAGAGAAAAACAAGGCATGCTGTAAAAACCAGCTAAGGGATCCGAGGATTTCTGTATAATGCAATTTAGGAGATGGGCTGACAACCTGTCACTACATCAATCTATCTTAACTAACCCTCAAAACTTTGTCTGACGTGGCGGAACGACCTTAGTTTAGGTCGTTTACGCTCTGCCTACCCCATTAGGGTTAAAGGCGTAATTTTGTGTATGTAGGTCATCCGATTTAACCAGCGATGCTCTAATCAAACTGGTGAAAATCTCGGAAATCGGGAAATCAAACTCACTACCTCTAGATTGAGAGCCCGATGCTCATACTACTAGACTAGAAAAGCAGGTCTTTCTAAAACCAGCGAAGCGTATATTTCAATATCGATAGTTGGGAACTTTTCAAACAAACCCTTTATAAAACTTTGACGGTAACACCAACTTCATCGTATCGAAATGTATTTCATATACATACGTACAATCACGCCTCTATCCCTAATGGGGTAGGCAGAGCGTAAACGACATAAACAAAGTTTGTTCCGCCGCGTCTGACAAGTTTTGAGGGTTATTTAAAATAGATTTGTAGGTATATTGCTGTAGTGACAGGTTGTCAGCCCATCGCCTAAATTACAATATACTGAAACCGTCGGATCCTTTAGTTGGTTTTTACAGCATGCCCGGGAGAAAATGCAGCTGGCACATTCTATGTTTTTCTCTCGCTCCCAGTCCAGCATAGAAGTATTTCATAGTATGTCATATAATATTCTGATATTGTTTCTCTTCTCGTATCGCCACTGACCAAAATGTCTACAGGGTGTTAAAAAGATTGTTAAGAATACCTTAACATACATACATAAAATCACGCCTTCATCGCTTACGGGGTAGGCAGAGCGTAAAACGCCTCGTAACAGGCGTTTTCACAAAGTCTGACAAAAATTGAGGGCAAATTTTAGATTGTAATGATGTGCAGGTTTTGCTGTAATGATAGGTTGTCAGCCCATCGCCTGACTTACAATACACTGTAACCCTCGAATGCCTTTTGCTGACTTGTACAGCATGCCCGGGAGAAAGGCAGCTGGAACATTCTATGTTTTTCTATCCCTCCCAGTCCAGCATGGATAATGGAAGATCACCTTAACCCATAGGTATTTATAAATTCAAATTCTAATTTTAATGCGGAATGGGACAGCGTCCTGCAAACTGACAGGTGTTGCTTAGTCAAAGACAAAACTGAACAACTATCAGCAGGACTGTTTTTCAGGAAGTAAAAAAAATGGTTTTTCCATACAAATTGTCTGATGGAGGTAAACATTTTGTTTGGAAAAGCCTTTTTTTTTTTCTCTTCGTGAAAGAATATCCTGGTGGAAGTTGTTCAGTGTTGTTGACTTAGCAACCCCTATCAGTTTGCAGGATGCTGTCCCTTACAGCTGGTATAATTGATACATTGTTTTTATTTTATTTTTTTATTTTTCTTTATTTTACATATTTGATTCAAAAATCTTTGATTTAATATATCTCGTTAATGTGAAGCTTAAACCAAAAATCTCATAAACTATTTTTGATTTTTATTTGTGTGTTTTTATTTTCTTCCATGTTGGACTAGCGAGAGAAAAACATAGAATGTTTCAGCTGCATTTCCTCTCGGGCATGCTGTAAAAACCAACTAAGGGATCCGAGGGTTTCAGTATATTGTTATTTAGGCGATGGGCTGACAACCTGTCACTACAGCAATATACCTACAAATCTATTTTAAATAACCCTTAAAACTTGTCAGACGCGGCGCAACGACCTTTATTTATTTAGGTCGTTTACGCTCTGCCTACCCCATTAGGGGTAAAGGCGTGATTATATGTATGTATGTATTTATTTATTTCAGATAACAATGATCCAATTTTGTTAGTAACAATCAAAATACTTATAACTATGTTAGTAAGTAAATTTACGGAAAGACATTGTGTTTTAAAAAAGATGCCGCATTACAGGGCAAGTATCTCTATCAGCAATGATTTTGAGGATACTGTTGGCGCTGCCCCGTATTCTGTTCAGCAAGGACGCTTGATTATGTGGTTTAAAAACTCTGACACCAGGGTTCATCGGGTCACACAGCTTATAGTCGCACATTTGGTTAAATCCCACCCTGTTTAACGATACAAAAGACAGATGGGTGGGCTCGTATCATCTCTGATTATAATTTGGCGTCGGGCCAACGACTCAATCATTTTGATACGCCACAGAGCATCAAACTGCCAGCAAAATGGGAAAAACAAACAATTACTGCATTTTGATCTTCGTCCCTGCTAAACATTTTACTTCTTTTTTTTTAGCAAGTGGATTCTCGACTCGAATGACCCGATTAACCCTGGTGTAAGAGTTTTCAAACCGCCTAGTAGCAAAGCTATTAGGCCTCTGACATGGTTTCAGTAACGACCAGTACCAAAGACAGCGACCGGGACCGACGTCTTATAGTGACCTCTGAAGTACGGAATCCTTTTCTTTTCGGACAATCAGGTGATTCAGCCTATAATATCCTTACCTCATCTCCTCATCTCCCTAGCCTTATCCCGTATCTCACGGGGTCGGCTATCTAATCTAGGGGATTGAACGAGGGTACTGGTTTTTACACAGAGCGACTGCCATCTGACCTAATAGCTACGGTATTAAACGATATTTACTGGGACAAACGGCTAACGTGCCTTCCGAAGCACGGAAAATGCACAGATTAAACGTGCATATGAAATTTGAAAAACGGAAAGCACATTGGTACGTGGTGAGATTCAAACTACGACCTCCCGTTCAGGTGGCAGCGGCCTTATCCACTACACCATCGGGCTCTCTCGATTAACTTAATCGATACCTATCTATACCCATTCTTTATTCAAATAGTGAACCAGTCCGTCCATATGAACTGAACCTATGTTAAGTAGTATAGGGGTATTAAAATCAAAATTAAGGGACTCGCTTCTAAATGGAAGTCATTGAGCAATGTTGTATTTTTATATTTAATCGCTATTTAATTTTTTTTTTTTTTATTAGATATACATATATATATAAATATTTATAAGCATGCTGTTAACTTAAGGTAGGTGTAAGAAATTACATTAAGGCGTATCTCGCCATCAAACTTTTAAGTTTGGCGAGTAGATATTAGTTATAAAAATGTACTTACCTTTAGTTTAATAAATTAAAAAAAAAAAAAAAAAAAAAAAAAATATGCGCGGTCTAAATTTAAACAGCTATTTCTGGAGTGACCCAACCGGACATCGAACTCAGTACCTGAGAAGTGTTAGTTGCCTTTTGTTTACTGCATTCACTGCGGATTTCTGCCTATTTTTTTACATACATAACATCACGCCTTTATTCTAATGGGGTAGGCAGAGCGAAAACGACCTGAACAAAGGTCGTTCCGCCACGTCTGACAAGTTTTGAGGGTTATTACAGATTATTATCACTACATAGTATAAAACAACGTCGCTTTCTCTGTCCCTATATCCCTATGTATGCATAAATCTTTAAAACTACGCAACGGATTTTAATGCGGTTTCTTTTAATGGATAGAGTGATTCAAGAGGAAGGTTTATATGTATAATGCATGCATAATATATCACTATACCAGGCCACTCAGAAAGTATTGCGATAAATAGTTTTTATATATGGCAGACTGGCCGGTTAGAATCTTTTTTGAAAATATGATTACTTGTAAGTAAACATATGTGTGTTCCATTTTCAAAATTTCCCTCCACATTTTTTGCGAGCCAATTCAAAGTATCGTGTCTTACTGAAAAATGGATCTGCGCCGGGAACATTTTAGAGCTATGATTTTTTACGATTTCAAGTGTCGCCTGAAACCGGATGAATCGTTCGATAGACTTCAAATGGCATTTATGGATGAAAGCCCCTCCAAGGCAACCGTGTATTGTTGGTATAACGAATTTAGGCGCGGTCGACCAACCTTGGAGGATGAAGAAAGAAGCGGTCGCCCTTTGACGGCTATTACGGAAGAAAACGTGCTAGCAGTGAAAAATTCAATCCAAGATAATAGGCGAATTACATATCAGGAGATTCAGCACATATTAAAGATTGGATCGGGAAGCGTTCACGAGATTCTACACGGGCATTTTCGCGTGAGGAGGATAGTATCGCGCTGGGTGCCGCACTACCTCACCGACGTTCAGAAGCAGGCCCGGGTGGAATGGTGCCGTGATATGCTGAACAAATTTGAAGCAGGCTCGTCTCGGCGTGTTTACGACATCGTAACAGGTGATGAGTCCTGGATTTATCAATACGATCCAGAAACCAAGCGCCAGTCGACAGTTTGGGTGTTTCAAAATGAACCAACGCCTACCAAAGTGAAGCGATCTCGAAGCGGGGGGAAGATTTTGATCGCCAGCTTTTTTAATTTGACTGTCCACTTGGCCTCAATTCCCTTACGAGATCAAAGAAGCATTAACGCTGAATGGTATACTACCAAATGTTTACCAGAAGTTTTTTCTGTTGTGAGCAACAAGCGACCAAACACAGGGCCCCGCGGACTACTGCTCCACCACGACAATGCGCCTGCACACACCGCGCTCAAAACGAGGGACTTCCTGGACAGCACACCAGTCAAACTCCTGGGTCACCCTCCTTACAGCCCTGATCTAGCACCGTGTGACTTCTTTTTATTTCCAAAAATAAAAAATCAGCTCAAGGGGATACAATTTTCGTCGCCGGAAGATGCGCTGGCTGCGTTCGAGAAGGCTGTAAACGAGGTGTCTACGGCGGACTGGAAAAAGTGTTTTGAAAACTGGTTCAGACGCATGAATCTTTGTATAGAGGCTGGTGGAGAGTACTTTGAAAAGATTTAATAAAAATATATGTACCTGTAGAACAATTTTTTTTAGTGTCGCAAATCTTTCTGAGTGTCCCACGTATAGTATAAAACAAAGTCGCTTTCTCTGTCCCTATTTCCCCATGAATGCATAAATCTTTAAAACTGCTCAACGGATTTTGATGCGGTTTCTTCTAATGGATAGAGTGATTCAAGAGGAAGGTTTAGGTGTATAATACATACATAATATAGTGGAGAAACACTGATAATTTCCGTGCGAATCCGGGGCGGGTCCATAGTGATGTATATAGCTAAGTGACAGCTCAGACATCAGCCCGTCGCCTAAAATTGCAATACACTCTAAACCTCTAATCCCTTAGCTGGTTTTTATAGCATGTCCGGGAGGATATGCAGCTGGTAAATTCCATGTTTTTCTATCACTCCCAGTCCGGCATGAAACAAAACTCAACTCTTTTTGCTGGTGATTTTGGATGGTCTGACAACCAGACCGTGGTCAGTCAATTAGTGGTTAGTGGTCATTCCGATAACGTCGTAATTAACAAATGCCGCAGCCATCGGCGTGGCTAGAACGTGGATGGGTGACCGGTAGTGGTATAGCACACAGAATACTCATAGTTTTACCAAAAATGGTGACAGCCATAACCGGAACCTTATAAGCAAAAATAAAATTGACCAACCCCCGTTTAGGTTAGTTAAAGTTAAAAAAACATTTTTAGGTCTAAGTATACAATACTATAACAAAATACCTGACCGTATATTAAATTTGTCAGAAAATCAAATTAAAGATACTATTAAAAATATATTATGTCGGAAAGCCTATTATAAGTTAGATGACTATACTAATGACAAAGATGTATGGAGGTCTGATATTTCAGTGAAGCCTAAAAAATTGGCACACATTGCGGTCACAAACCCTATTTTTAACAAAAAGAAGGACAAAAGTAAGAATAAGATAAAACGCAGGGAGGTGCGCAAAGTGCGAGTTTATCATGCTTCGTCTTCATTGTGATATAGTTTATTTTGTGACTCAGATATAATTTAATTTTCTTTGTAATAGACTCGCTTGTGACTTTCTAAAAGTGTTCTTAGGAATCTATTTGGAAATAAATTATTTGACTTTGACTTTGACAGGCGTTTCCGTGCTTAGGAAGACAAGTTAAGCAACGGATGAATGGTTAATATCGTAGATGTTAGTCGTTAGGCTAAGTCGGAGACAAACGGCTTGAAAACTTTGATAGCTGGGTTGCCCACCAACCTAGCAAAAGCCTTATCTAGGTTTGGGTCTGGTTTCCCTTCTGGGTTGCAGAGGTCAGATGGCAGTCGCCCCCGTCACGGGGAAAGGCTAGGAAGATGTTGATGGCAGAAATACCTTATTTACTCTCTCTGACATTTTAAAAATTTACTTACGTATGTATGACATAGAACTTATCCCGTAAGATACGGGATAAGGCTAGGGAGATAATGACATACATACATACATATAATGACGCCATTATCCCTAATGAGGTAGGCAGAGTGTAAACGAACTAAACAAAGATAGTTCCTGAACGTCTGACAAGTTTAGAGGGTTATTTAAGATAGATTGGTAGGTATATTTTACAGGATATTTTAAACAAGAGCACTGTACATAGAAGTAGGCATATGAATAATGCACAACTAGCAAGGACAAGATCCAATACAAATGTTGGCTACCACACTTTCAACAACAGACTCATTAATACTTGGAACAATCTCCCTTAAGATATTGTTGATGCTCCCTCCACAAACACTTTTAAAAATAGTCTTGACAAGTGGTTAATTAATAATTAAATTTAAAAAGTGTATGTATAATAAAATAACATACAATGTGTAAAACTTTCAAGTGAATCATACAATGGACTTTAATCAAATACTAGCGCACACACCAGCTACGGATATAGCCACATCAGCAATTCTGCTGCTCGGCTATTATTAAATAATAATAATATTGCTGTAGTGACAAGTTGTCAACCCATCTTTTTAACTCGCTCCCAGGCCAGCATGGAAAAAGACTGTCATACTTGACGAAAACAACCCGTTTCGCAGTGTCTGCTTACCCCGTAATTGAAACAGGCGTGATTTGACGTCCTATGCTCCACTTTTAAAACATGTTTAATAATAAACAGTGAAAGCTGTAAAAATAAAAGGTGTTGAAATGATTCTCGAATACATAATTCAGTTTTTTCCGACCGAATGAATCACCCGTATTTCGTTTGAAGTAAACGAGGGTAATTTAAAATTATTGCATCGTTAAATAGCGTAAAAAGAAACGTTATTGTTAACCGACTGTTAAATAAGCGTTGTTTTTCGCACGTAACTTGTATGCAAGTATGTTTGTGTGTTTTATATTTCTTTATAACTGCCTCCGTGGTCCTGGGTTCGATTCTCAGGGAGGGAACACATAGTTGATATTTGTCAGGTTTGTGAGGTTTTCCCCAGTTTGATTGTCCGAAAAGAAAAAGGACTCTGTGCTTCGGAGAGCACGTGAAGCCGTCGGTCCCGATCAGAGCCTTTGATTGTGATCGTTACTCAAACCACGAACTAATAGCTGTGTTATTAGGCGGTTTGAAAACTCTGACACCAAATCGCAGGGTTCATCGGGTCGTTGGACTCGAGAATCCACTCGCTAAGGAGATATTTCATTAATTACCTCGTATCTCTGAAGCGGCTGGATGGAATTCGTCAAGTAGGGTATCGTTTGATTGGTCGCAAGCACCCGACTGATCTTAGATAAAAAATTTCAAAATGGCGGATAGTAGGCGTTAAAATTATAAGACTACATTTTTTTTCGGCTGAACCTATCGAGTGGGGTATCAAAATAACGGTTATTAAAAGAAGATTACAAATATATGTTTATAATTTATATGTTAAGTCTCAATTTAAGAACAATTAATCATTTAATAAAAAATATATAGATACTACAGTCGGGTTGAATTCTTTTTTAAAATACTTGTTTTAAATTATTGCATCGTTAAATAGCGTAAAAAGAAACGTTATTTTTTATCTGTGTTTGCTTTCACATCGCATTTATCTTTTTTTCATGACTTTTATTAAATGTAGTTGGTAAATATTTTGATACAGATTATTACAATTAGTGCGTTTAGTACCCAGTTAACTGCCTCTGTGGTCTAGTGGTCTGAGCCATGGGCTAAGATCTGGAGGTCCTAGGTTCGATTCCCAAGGGAGGGGGAAAGGAAGGGATATTTGAAAATTTATCACTTTGTGAGGTTTTCTACAGTTTGGTTAGCATTATATTGCAGGCTGAATCACCTAAAGGCCGAAAATAAAAAGAATTCCTTGCTTCGGAGGTCGGAGGGTACGTTAAGCCGTCAGTCCTGGTCGCTGTTTTTGATATTTGTCGTAACTGAAACCATGTCAGAGGCCTATAGCTGTGCTCGGTTTAAAAACTTGACATCGTTCGACTCGAAAATCCATTTGCTAAGAAGAAAAAGATCTAGTTATTTCTGCTTCATCAAGCAATGTTATTTTGTAGGTTTTATTTTTTACTAGCGACTCGCCCCGGCTGCGCACGGAAATTATCAGTGTTTCTCTACTATATTATGCATGTATTATACATATAAACATTCCTCTTGAATCAGTCTATCCATTAAAAGAAACCGCATCAAAATCCGTTGCGTAGTTTTAAAGATGTATGCATACATAGGGCTATAGGGACAGAGAAAGCGACTTTGTTTTAATCTGACTTTGTAATTTTTAATTACGTTCAGCATTTTAAAGAAAATTTATCCACTGCTTAGAGAGTTTTCCCGTGAAAATAAGATACCTACTTTCCCGCGGCAAAAAACATACGTGGCCATATTAGCGGGAAATTAGTATGCTCGTTTTCCCGTTTTCTTCCATGCTGGACTGGGAGAGATAGAAAAACATGGAATGTTCCAGCTGCCCTTCCTCCCGGGCATGCTGTAGAAGTCAGCAAAAGGGACTCGAGGGTTACAGTGTATTGTAATTTAGGCGATGGGCTGACAACCTGTCACTATAGCAATACACATTACAATCTAAAATTGCCCTCAATTTTTGTCAGACGTGGCGAAAGCGCCTTTTACGAGGAGTTTGACGCTCTGCCTACCCCGTAAGGGATAAAGGCGTGATTTTATGTATGTATGTATGTATGTTTTCCCCTAGGTAAATTATTGCGGTTCTGCCTATCAGCCTCAGGTAAAAGAATGAACGGAAAATTGAAAAATTACTGTATGGTCTTTTTACAAACCTTTTATACAACGTGTAACAGAAAAGGTATATGCATCGAGAAAGGTATGATTCTATTCTTGTTCAGTTTCATGGGTATGAAACTGAACAACTTTCCCAAAGAAACATAGTTTGAAAAACGAAAAAGAAAATGTCGACCTTCCATAGAAAAAGCATCAGCGATTTAGTATGGCCAGTATTTTTTTTTTATTTCTACCTATGTTCTTTAGGGAAAGTTGTTCAGTTTCATGGGTAGATTCAAACATTTCACGATGCATATACCCTTTATGTTTTTTTTTATTGCTTCACATTTCTTGATTTTGCCAATGACGACGTATACTCGATCTTGAAACAAAAGCAGATTGTTCGGCAAAAAAAATACTCGTAAAACGGAAGTCTGTGTTGCTCTATGTTTACATATGAACTGGCCGTCAAATAGGAAAAGTTTTTAATTTACAATAGGGAATACTCATGATTTTTTAAAAACTATTAGTAAGAATTATTGTCACCATAGATGAACGGATGTGAAGGAATTTTCGCAAAATATTCATTAGTTTAAGAGTTATAATGCCTTAAAGTGGTTAGTTAAAAAGAGAGGTCCGAACTGTCAAGTGACGTCATAAGACAGGAGCGCCATACTAATTCCATATAAATTGTCGTTTCGAAGAGAGAGATAGATAGTCTATCTTTATAATGGTATATCTCGGTGATTTTTTGATCAATTTTATTTCTGTTTTCACTGTTCTTTTCATAATTTAAGATGATTTTAGACAATAGGTTCAGGAACTGAAAATATGTTATATGCACGTTCTCTAAAGGCAAAGAGCGTCAGGCCATGCAGCCTCAAATTAGAACACGTTGTTTTCATAGCCTTTTAATAATTTAAAAACAAATTACTTATATTTTTAATGAGATTTACATAAATGCAGTTATTCTTAATACCTACTTTAAAATTTAAACAAGCACAGGTGTCAGAAGTGAAACTTCTTTGGCAAAATCGTCCCAGCCTCATCATGACGCTACGCTGTGACGGTGTTGCCGTGACGCGACCTTGTAATTTCACTCTTAACGCGCCTAAACCTTGGACGAAACAACCTCAAAGAAGTTTCACTTCAAAACTATTGTCACTTTTTTTCAGTTTAGATAAAGTAAAGGAAAAAAAACTCCATGCAAAACACATATAAAATATACCGGGTGTAAGGGACATCGTCCCGCAAACTGATAGGGGTTGCTCAGTCAACGGAACTGAACAAATGTTACCGGGAAATTCTTCAGGATATGAAAAGAAAATTTGACCTTCCCATACAAAAGAAACAACTCGATCAGACAATTTGTATGAAAAACTAGAACTTTTCTTTTACTTCTTGAAAAAACATCCTGTTGATAGTAGATAAAAATTTTATATTATTATAAAAATTTGTTCAGTTTCGTTGACTGAGCAACCCCTATCAGTTTGCGGGACGCGGTTATTTAAACCTGGTATTTTGTATACGCGTTGAGAGCGAAATTTCAAGGTCGTTACGTACGGCATATCATGATGAGGTTGCCCGGTTGGGGTGAAAGAAGTTTCTCTTCTGATTCTGACACGTGTGCTCGGCACAGGCACTCTATTTCTACCCGACTGTCAATTATTATGTTTTTCGTGCGTAACTTGTATGATGTACGAATATTTTTTTGTTACTGCGTATCTCTGAAAGGGCTGGGTGGAATTCAACAATTTAGAGTATCGTTCCATTGGTTATTATTTCTAAATTCAAAATGGCGGACTTTAGGCGCTAAATTGTAAGTCAACAAATTAAGTTTTTCGACTGAAGTTTCATTCGAAGAAAATATTTTGAAGACTTACAATACGAGTGGAGTATCAAAATAAAGGTAATTAAAAGGAGATTTCAAATTCATAATGTTAACGGTCAATTTTATAACAATTAATGCATTAAAACATGTCTTATAGGTACTACAGTCGGGTTTGATTGAATTATTTTTTAAATACTTGTTATCATGGTTACTTTATAGCATAGAATATTATAATGGTACTTAGCTTTTGTTGCTCTAGTTTTGGGAATATGCAATTTTGTTGTTTTTTATTGGCTTGTCGAACAGGCATTCTGTAATTATAATGATTTTATTAAAATGATCTAAATGATTTTCATTTGAATGAAATTTAAATGATTATTAATGTGATATACAAGTGCTTATAATTTTTGACTTGTAATTTACAATTATTAATAAATTTATCTCTATCTCTCTCTCTTTTAGTACTTTTTTAAATGTTTTGTAGAGTTCATAATTTTTTCATAACTATTTTCAATATTTTGTAGAGTTCATCCATGGTATAGGCTTTTTGTATTGTATAGTTTTGGAGCTGTTGTAAAAATAGAAGACAATAAGGGGTGGAATCCGTCGTTTATGTGTTGGCGGGTCGCTCGTCTGCTTTTATAGGGGTTGGGAGAGGGTATATGAAATTCCTTAGGAAACGGTACAGGGTATGAGGGAATGGCGGCGATCGCTCAGTCCCCCAACCTACGAGTCGTTACAAACGAAGACCTAGGCATGTCCTTACCGACGGCGAAGACCCAATCACTCGTGCAATTAATGCTGCTAATGCAAGTCGAGCCACATGTAACACAAGCTCTTCCAGCAAGCGCGCACCCCGCCGGTGGGGTCGCGGAGGTCCCTCCTTTGCTCCCCTTTGGGGTATATAGGCACGTACCGTGTAGATTTTCTCCGATAAGGTATTCCCAAGGCAACGCCATAAGCCGAGGTTCGAGCCCCAGTGGGCGCCCTTAGGCAGTTGCCGCTTGCATTTAAGGATGTAGATTGCGTGTAGCAACTTCCCGCCTTTAGTCCGGTGACGCATTATACACACGCTGCAAATAGGTACATAAAAAGGCGGTCGCTTCTCTGACTTATTACACTGGGTTTCCACTGTGAACTCAGGAAGGCCCCTTCAGCGCTAACCAAAAGGCTAGTGATGTGGCCACGTATTGGGCGCAAAAACATCGATTGCCATTGACTCAACAAGAAGAAGAAGAATTGTGAACTACTTCTCTTGTCTTCTTCTTGTAGAGTGAGTTTTCAACCAATTGAACCGATGAACCCTGGTGTCAGAGTTTTTAAACCGTATAATAAAACAGCTAACAGGCTTCTGACAGAGCGCCACGCTCATGAGTGAGGTGTGCCTTTGACATGGTTTCCCTTTAATTCAGCCTGCATTATTGTAACCAAATTGGGAAAATCTCACTAAGTGATAATTTGACAAAAGTCCACTTGGTGCCCCTCTGAGAATTAAACCCAGGACCTCCGGATCGTGAGCCCATGGCTCAGACTACTACAGCACTTAGGCAGTTATTCTGTGACTTAGACCACCCTCTTATATCACTCACAAGCCACAGAATGGAAGGTTTCAACCCAAGCCTGATCCTCGTAACACGAGCTCCCTGATGCGGGTAAGTGTAACGGAAACGTACTCCGGATATCCGTGTACAGCAACCCGGATGATAGTCTGCACTACGAAGTCGGAACATACCCTTTAGGGATGTGACTTTATTTTATTTTTTTCCTAATAATCGATGTATCTTCGTGAATCGATTAAAACCATTAAAAAAAGATAACGATCATTTCAGAAAGGCTATTGTTTTATATGATTTCCGAACGAAGAAGTATGATAGTAATAATATTTAAATTGTGCACGTCTTATTTGCTTTACGTTTTATGCTATCACACCTTTATTAGGTCTGCTGTAAGAAATTTCTTTGTAGAAATAAGCAGTGCCTGTTGTGTCTTAATTCCTTATGTAATTATTTTGTGTATGTTTATGTGTACAATAAATTGTTAAATAAATTAAATAAATAGTTTTTAGACGAAGATGTGTGAAAGAGTAGGTGATAGAGTTATATCGTACAAGTGCAATGACTGCCATGCTGGCCTGGGAGCGAAAGAAAAAGATAGAATGTCCCAGCTGCATTTTCCCCCGGGCATGCTGTAAAAATCAGCTAAGGGATTCGAGGGTTTCAGTATATTGCAATTTAAGCGATGGGCTTGACAACCTGTCACTACAACAATATACCTACAAAACTATCATAAATAACCCGCAAAACTTTGTCAGACGTGGCGGAACGACCTTTGTTCGGGTCGTTTACGCTCTGCCTGCCCCATTAGGGATAAAGGCGTGATTATATGTATATGTATGTATCATATGACGGCGGAACAAAATGACGGATAACGTATAAAACCACCGACTATAAATCAAAAACCGGAGAAAATAGATCTCCTGTCTTTTTAGTCTGAATGTGACGAATAGATTTTAATTAATCAAGACCATAATTTTTTTTTACATCCCTAACATTTACCATGGATGAACTGCCTCCGTGGTCTAGTGGCTAGTGCCATAGACTCCTGATCAGGAGGTTCTGGGTTCGATTCCCAGGGAGGAAACACAAAGTTGATATTTGAGAATTTATCACTTTGTGATTTTTTCCCCAGTTTGGTTACATTGCAGGCTGAATCACCTGATTGTCCGAAATAGAAAAAAGATTTCGTGCTTCGAAAGGCACGTTAAGCTGTCGGTCCCGGTCGCTGTCTTTGATAAGTGGTCGTTACTCAAACCATGTCAGAGGTCTGATAGTTGTACTACTAGGCGGTTTAAAAACTCTGACACCAGGGTTCATCGGGTCGATAGACTCGATACCTACTCGACAGAAGACCATGGATTGTCGGTGGTAAGAGATGTATTCGAAAGTTGGTTTGCGTATGGGGTTAAATTTTTGGTTATGCTTATTTATGATCTGCGTGGAAGGTTTGGTTGAACGATTCTACATAAAGTGGGGATAGAAAATCGCCAGGCGGCCTGAACATGATCGTTTTACTTGTCTAAGATGATGTACCCTCAAACGATGTTTACTCCTCATGGCAGGGGCGGATCCAGGTTTTTTTTCGTGGGGGGGGGGGCACAAGTATGTCTAGGGGGGGGGGGGGGGGCACAAGTATGTCTGGGGGAGGGGGCGCGTCACAACTATGTACTGATTGCACCAGATTACATACATACATAAATCACGCCTTTATCCCTTACGGGGTAGGCAGAGCGTTAAACGCCTCCTAAAAGGCGCTTTCGCCACGTCTGACAAAAATTGAGGGCAATTTTAGATTGTAATATGTATTGCTATAGTGACAGGTTGTCAGCCCATCGCCTAAATTACAATACACTGTAACCCTCGAGTCTCTTTTGCTGACTTCAACAGCATGCCCGGGAGGAAGGGCAGCTGGAACATTCTATGTTTTTCTATCTCTCCCAGTCCAGCAAGAAAGTAAAGCACCAGATTGACTTAAGTAATTACCTACTGTGTATTAATTATATATTTTTTTTTGATTTTCACAATCTCTCTTCCCCATCTGAATGAAATATTGCATTTTCCTCTCTCTTATAGCATATTATATTAGTTTATTATATTATAATTGTACTTATGTATTAGTCTATTGTACCTATTCGTATTTATGTAACTAGTAAGTAATTTGTCTATGTATTCTATTTAAACTTATAACTGCACTATTCCGAATAATATTAGAAAACTACTCCTTTACCCAAAGGTTGCCTGGCAGAAACTGCTACCTTAGAAATAAGGCCGCCTAGTTGTACTCTGTTTGTTTTGTAATGTTTGTTCCTGTACAATGTGTTGTTTATGTGCAATATTTGTATTGTATTGTATTGTACTGTGTTTCTAAGAATGTACTATGATGAAACCTCTACAGTACAAAGAAACATAGTTCTGGAGGGGGAACGTGCCCCCCGTGCCTCCCATCCCCCTAAATCTGATTAGAATTTTCGTATTATTTTTAATTCAATTGTATAATTATTTCCTTTTTTTTTGATATTTTGTAATTTGGCATGCTATTAATATTAGCTAAGCAGGCATGATTTAATGCACATTTGTAACACCTTAATGTAACCCTGTTTATGGCAAATAAATGATTCTCATTCTCATTCTCATTCTGCCCTTGCCCTATGAGAATATACCAACAGACATCTTTCTTATTTTATTTTAATGAAATAACCTCCTTTGAGGTCCCTATAGATAAAATTAAATAAATAAGGCATTATGACTAGAGAGGGTTGAGATCAAACTAAGTATTTTATTGAGTATTTTATCTTCCATGCTGGCTTGGGACCGAGAGAAAAACATAGAATGTGCCAGCTGCATTTCCTCCCGGGCATGCTGTAAAAGTCAGCTAAGGGATCCGAGGGCTTCAGTATATTGTAATTTAGGCGATGGGCGGACAACCTGTCACTACAGCAATATATCTACAATCATCATCTCCCTAGCCTTATCCCGTATCTCACGGGGTCGGCTTCATAACCTAGGGGATTGAACGAGGGTACTGGTTTTTACACAGAGCGACTGCCATCTGACCTCCGCAACCCAGAAGGGAAACCAGACCCAATCCTAGATTAGGTCAGAGTTTTCAAGCCGCCAATGTTTAGCACTGGCCTCTGATATGGCTTAACGACTAATATGTACGGTATTATACGATATTAACCGGGACCAACGGCTTTACGTACCTTCCGAAGCACGGAAAAAGCACCGAATAAACGTACATATGAAATTCAAAAACCGAAAAACACATTGGTACGTGGTGGGTTTCAAACCACGACCTACCGCTCAGGAGGCAGCGGCCCTATCCACTACACTATTGGGATCTCAATATACAATATAAAAGCAATGTACCTACAAATCTATCTTCAATAACCCTCAAAATTTTGTATGACGTGGCGAAACGATTCTCTCTGTTTAGGTCGTTTACGCTCTGCCTATCCCTTTAGGCATAAAGGCGTGATTATATGTATGTATGTATAAATACTGTTGGTTGAGATCAAACTAAGTATTTTATTAACCTCCATTTTGGGGGTACGATTTTCCATTACAAAATGTTTACCGAACAAACAAACTTAATATTTCATAATACCCTCTTTGCGGAGGTAAATTTGCTCCGGTAAGACCCTCGAAAAATAAACCCACGAGTTTTAGATTTAAGGAAATATAGATACAGTTCAAGGGTCGATAGCCTCGATACCCACTCGACAGAAGAAGATGTTCAAGAATTATTTCATTGCCCAAGCATAAGTTTCAATCAAGATTGTCAGTGAGAACTGCCTCCATGGTTTAGTGGTCTGGACTCACAACCTAGATGCGTTCCGGGTTCGGTTCCCGACGGGGGACAATGACTTTGTGTTATTGTTTCTAGTTTGGTTAGGAGATTGCAGGCTGATCACCTGATTGTCGAAAATGGTCTACTGACTGTTGAATGGGCATGCATAGTCGGTCCTGCGCCTGATTTCTCTCTGGTCGTATCATTCAATCTGTCCCATCAGAATAAGAGATCGAAGGAATAGAGACTGAGTTTGCGTCTTTCTGTGCAAGTGTTTGCCACTTGGGCACTAAAAACTAGTCCCGCGCAGTTGAGTGATCTCTGCAAGATTGACCGCCGTCACTGAAAATCGGTTGGGAGGAGTTACTATGATTATTAACCGCCGCCGGTTTAAATACTATACTAATACTTCCATGCTGGACTGGGAGCGAGAGAAAAACATAAAATGTGCCAGCTGCATTTCTTCCCGGGCATGCTGTAAAAGACAGCTGATGGATCCGAGGGTTTCAGTATGTTGCAATGTAGGCAATAAGCTGACAACCTGTCACTACGGCATTATACCTACAAATCTATCATAAATAAACCTCAAAACTTTGTCAGACGTGGCAGATCGACCTTTGTTTTGGTCTTTTACGCTCTGCCTACCCCATTAGGAATAAAGGCGTGACTATATGTATCATCATCTCGTTCTATCCCCTAGATTAGGAAGCCGACCCCGTGAGATACGGGATAAGGCTAGGGAGATGATGTGTCTTGTGTTTTCTTCTAGTCGACATCTTGTTACCCGGCCCTCGCGAAACTCCCGGTTATAATTTATATCCGGGAACAAAGCCCGGTAATAATACCCGGTAAAACATACATACATACAATCACGCCTTTATCACTAATGGGGTAGGCAGAGCGTAAACGACCTAAACAAAGGTCGTTCCGCCACATCTGACAAAGTTTTCAGGGTTATTTAAGATAGCTTTGTATATTGCTGTAGTGACAGGTTGTCAGCCCATCGCCTACATTACAATATACTGAAACCCTCGGATCCCTTAGCTGGTTTTTACAGCATGCCTGGGAAGAATTGCAGCTGGCACAGTCTATGTTTTTTCTTGCTCCCAGGCTAGCATGGAAGAAAAAACATCCCGATCTCTGGGAGATTGACCGCCATCACCGAAAATCGGTGGAAATCTACTATGAATAATCTTTTCTTCTTAGCGAGTGGATTCTCGAGTCGAATGACCCGACGAGCTCTGGTGTCGGAGTTTTCAAACCGCCTTGTAACACAGCTAATAGGCCTCTGACATGGTTTGAGTAACGACCACTATGAATAATCAAGGTACGATATGTACATAGTGAAACCCGATAATCCAACAACACTACCGGAAACCATTTAATTTTCCCAGAATCTATGTGACGTCACGCGCCGGGCTTTTGGAGTGGCGATACTCACATAAGATCGACAACGATAGAGCGATTCACTCTAGTGCGACGGAACTGTAGGTAGAATCACTTTAAATCGACATATTTTTAGATTCGACAAACTTTAGATCAACACACTTCTGGGGCAGCAACATACCTTCGCAACGTTTGGCTCAGATGGTTCCGTGGGGGCGTTTATGCACTGCTCCATACATACATACATATAATCACGCCTGTGCCTACCCTATTAGGGATACAGTACCCTAATAGGGTAGGCACAGCGTAAACGACCAAAACAAAGGTCGTTCCGCCACGTCTGACAAAGTTTGGAGGTTTATTTAGGATAGATTTGTAGGTATAATGTTGTAGTGACAGGTTGTCAGCCCATCGCCTAAATTACAAAGTTTTTTTACGGATACGAACTGAATACGGAGTAGTACAAAAACGCCATTAGAGTGGCCCTGGATACGTGCCACACCTTTATTTCTGACGAGTGCTATCAACATTAAAATGGTCATATCTCGGAAGATATTGGTCCTAGACTACCAGTGTCGTTATTCAAAATGAAGGTCTAGTCCAGCCCTACCATTTGACTCTACACACGGGTAGCCTAGTATTTATATTTTCCGAGATATGACCATTTAAATTTTGACAGCATTCATCAGAAATACGAGAAAAGATTAAGGACTATCCTAACGGTATCATCTAAGTGAGTCGATCAAAAATGATGTCGCTACAAAGAGTCGACCTACAGATCAGTCGAACTAGAGTGATTCGCTCAATCGTTGATCGACTGTAGGTAACTAACGCTCTCGGGCTTCTGTTCTCTTGTTGAGGTGGGAAATAATCCATCATCATTATTCATTCTTCTATCCTGGTCTGGAAGCGAGAGAGAAACATAGAATGTGCCAGCTGCATTTCCTCGCGGGCATGCTGTAAAAATCAGCTTAGGGATCCGAGGGTTTCAGTATATTGTAATTTATGCGATGGGCTGACAACCTGTCACTTACAATATACCTACGAATCTATCTTCAATAACCCACAAAACTTTGTCAGACGTGGCGGAACGACCTTTGTAGGGTCGTTTACGCTCTGCCTACCCCATTAGGGATAAAGGCGTAATTTACAATATACTGAGACCCTCTGATCCCTCAGCTGGCTTTTACAGCATGCCCGGGAGGAAATACAGCTGGCACATTCTATGTTTTTCTCACGCTCCCAGACCAGCATGGAATACAACAGATGGATAGCAACACAACAGCTGATTATAATTCTCTCAAAATTATGTGATTAGTCGGAATTGAACTCACGACCCCCAAGTCGAGAACCCAAACCTCAAACTGCTAGACCAATATGCACAACAACCTATCCGGTATCATATTTATCCCCTCACACGATAAGCGACATCCATTGTACGTTTTTCGACTAGACTGCACGGCGACGGCAACGGCGACGGCATGTTACCGTGGAAGAGATAATCTATGAAATTATATGGAACGCATTTCCACTTGCCGGCACGGCATTGATTCCCACCGGTACCGTCGCCGGCCTGTCAAACTGCATGTGTTTTGTATTCATATGAAGCATGCGCGTGTGTGTGTGTGTGTACGCTCAGGAGCCTTATTTTTGAACCGCTCGAATCGAATTCGCATACGAAAGACTAACATTCGCATTGCAAATTGTATGAAAATTGTATGCGAAAGTTGTGCTTTCGTATGCGTATTGGAGTTCGAGCGGTTCAAAAATACGAATTCTGATTGGAACTAGGTTGATGTTATCGGGGCGGTAGTCTTTTTTAAACTCTGACGGTTATTAACATTATACTTATATTATACCCGATGGTGTAGTGGATAGGGCCGCTGCCTCCTGAGCGGGAGGTCGTGGTTCGAATCCCACCACGTACCAATGTGTTTTTCGGTTTTCGAATTTCATATGTACGTTTATTCGGTGCTTTTTCCGTGCTTCGGAAGGCACGTTAAGCTGTTGGTCCCGGTTAATATCGTTTAATACCGTAGATATTAGTCGTTAAGCCATATCAGAGGCCAGTGCTAAGCATTGGCGGCTTAAAAATTCTGACCTAATCTAGGATTGGGTCTGGTTTCCCTTCTGGGTTGCGGAGGTCAGATGGCAATCGCTCTGTGTAAAAACCAGTACCCTCGTTCAATCCCCTAGATTAGGTAGCCGACCCTGAGAGATACAGGATAAGGCTAGGGAGATGATGGTTATTAACATTATACTGAAAAAATTGAAAACCACGGTAAATTTCCCGTTTTTAATCATTATTACTTCCATGCTGGACTAGGAGGAAGAGAAAAACATAAAATGTACCAGCTGCATTTCCTCCCGGGCATGCTGTAAAAACCAGCTAAGGGATCCGAGGGTTTCAGTAAATTGCAATTTAGGCGAAGGGCTGACACCCTGTCACTATGGCAATATACCTACAAATCTATCATAAATAACCCTCTAAACTTTGTCAGACGAGGCGGAGCAACCTTTGTTTGGATCGTTTTCGCTCTGCCTACACCATTAATAAAGGCGTGATTATATGTATGTATGTATAATCGTTATACCGTTATCGGAACGTTGCCGTGTCATTGCCGTGCTGTCTAGTGGATCAACGCCCAATCACATGTCAAAACCGCTGTCGAGCATGATGGATGTCACTAGGGGTGTCGCGGGTTCGATCCCCGGCGTGATGAGATGCGATGATTGAAAGCCGGATGAAAATATCGAGACATATTTATTTCTGCCATGCTGGATGGGAGCGAGAGAAATACTGCATTTCTTCACAGGCATACTGTAAAAACCAGCTAAGGGATCCGAGGGTTTCTGTACGTATATTTCACATTATGGACTGACAACCTGTCACGACAGCAATATACCTACAAATTTATCTTAAAAAACCCTCAAAACTTTGTCAGACGTGGCGGAACATCCTTTGTTTGAGTCGTATACGCTCTCTCTTCCTACTCCATTAGGGACAAAGGCGTGATTATTATCTATACATATAATAAATCTCTAGAAGGTCTAGTCTAGTATGTACATTGAATATTTTTACAAAAATATAATTGCAGCAGGCATTATTAACGATATAAAGACCAAAACGTTTCTTTTTTAGATTTTTTGTCTGTCTGTCTGTATGTTACTATATCACGCCAAAACTACTGAACCGATTTCGATGGCACTTTTTTTATTCAACTGTGTGTTAACCGGGTTGCAACTTACGATACCTAAAATCACGCTACCTGACTTAGGGGGTAGGCATCAAATTGAAATTTGGCTGTTTCTTAACCGATTTTTATGGAACTTTTTTTATTCGACTGAACATTTAAAATAAACGTTACAATAACAATAATCATACATACATAATACATAAAATCACGCCTTTATCCCTTACGGGTAGGCAGAGCGTAAAATGCCTCCTAAAAAGGCGCTTTCGCCACGTCTGACATAAATGGAGGGCAATTTTAGATTGTAATGTGTATTGCTGTAGTGACAGGTTGTCAGCCCATCGCCTAAATTACAATACACTGTAACCGTCGATTCCCTTTTGCTGACTTCTACAGCATGCCCAAGAGGAAGCGCAACTGGAACATTCTATGTTTTTCTTTCTCTCCCAGTCCAGTATGGAAGTGATCAAAGTAAGTAGTAAAGTAAGTAGTAAGAAGTGACAATAATCATGCTTCATGACTTAGGAGGTAGGAAATTTAATTTCGGTCGTTTTTAACCGATTTGGATGGAACTTGTTTTGTTTGACTGAGCATAAGTGATGCTCAGTCAATCTCAAAGTTACGATACATATAATCGGAAGGCACGTTAAGCCGTTGGTCCCGGTTTTTATCGTTTAACACCGTGTTTATTAGTCGTTAAGCCATGTCAGAGGCCAGTGCTAAGCATTGGCGGCTTGAAAACTCTGAACTAATCTAGGATTAGTAGCCGACCCTGTGAGCTACGGGATAAGGCTAGGCAGATGATGTATATACCTGATGCCAACAAACTATTATATAGATTAAAATTGTAGAACTGTACTGCCAATGTGAATAAACGGTTTTTTTTAATGTATTTTTCTTCTGTTCCAGCTGGAATGCCCAACACCGCAGCAGCTGCGCCTGCACCCGGCTTCCAGTGGGACAAGCTGTCGCCAGCAGAATTCCAGCAGCTCCAGGAGTTAGCTTCGTGTAAGTGCTTTGCCTTCACTACATAGTATACGAGGGGTGGGTGATAAGTAATCTACCTAACTATGAAAGAAAATACTTTGATGGCTAGTTTATTTTTTATTTTTCTATATAGTCTCCTGCAAGTGAAATACACTTATGACATTTGCAAATAAGTGACATCATGCCGTTATAATAGTAATTTTTATTTTACTCGTCAAAATGGTCAGTCACAGCCTCTTTCATTTCTTTGTCCGTCGAAAGTCTGCGACCCCTCAATTTTTTCTTTAAATCTTTGAATAAGAAATAGTCACAGGGAGCCAGATCTGGACTATAAGGTGGATGGTTAATTTCTGTAAAGCCGTTTTTGCTCAGGGCTGACCTCGCCGTTAAGGCTGTGTGTACAGGAGCATTGTCTTGTAAAATCAGAACATCTTTGCTGAGTTTGCCTCTCCGCTTTTCTTTGATTTGTTCACGAAGCTGGTCAAGCATGTTTGCATAATATTCAGCATTCATTGTTGTATTTTTAGGCAAATAATCTATCATCAAAATCCCTTCGACATCCCAAAATACGGTGGCCATTAGTTTTCCAGCCGACGGCCGAACCTTGAACTTCCTTGGCGGCTTTTCTCCTTTAAATTTCCATTGCATTGACTCTTGTTAGCTTTCCGGATCGCACTGGCGAATCCAAGTTTCATCACAGGTCACAATTCGAGAGATAGTCTCTTCTTCTTTACCTTTGACCAGGTCTAGAAATGCCTGACAACATTCTACTCGCCTTTGTTTGTCAAAGGAGGTCAACATTCTAGGGACCCAACGCGCGCTCACCTTGGACATGCCCAAATGTTCGTGAATAATTTCATGAACTCGTTCCCTGCTAATGCCCACATCTCTGGCTATCTCCCACTGCTTGATTCGCCGATCTGCAAGAATCAGGTTCTTCACCTTTTCAACATTATCTGCGGTAACAGCAGAAATTGGCCTTCCACTACGTGTGTCGTCTTCCAGGCTCTCACGGCCATGTTTAAATTGCTTCGACCAAAACTTTATGACGAATTCAGAAGGACTTGAATCACCAAACACCTTTAACATGTGCTCTCTGATCTGCGTAGGCGTATTTCCTTCTTTACTTAGGAATTTAATCACTGCTCGATGCTCAAATTTCATCATTTTGCAATTTTCTTTCGAAATGGTGAAATAAAAGCCGCGCCAAAAAAACAAAAGCAAGCGAAAAAAAAAATAAGCGTCATAATTTTGAAAAAGGAATAAATATAGAATATGATTTTGCAATGGCCAGTTCGATTTTAAAAACTTTCTTTAACAAAGTAGATTTTATATCAGCCGCCCCTCGTAGAACAAAGTCGCTTTCTCTGTCCCTATATCCCTATGTATGCATAAATCTTTAAAACTACGCAACGGATTTTGATGCGGTTTCTTTTAATGGATAGAGTGACTCAAGAGGAAGGTCTATATGTATAATACATGCATAATTTAGTAGAGAAACACTGATGATTTCAGTGCGAAGCCGGGGCGGGTCGTTTGTTTATTTATAAAACTGCCTTCGTGGTCTAGCGGTCTGAGCCATGGGCTCTCGACCCGAAGGTTCGATTGCTGGTTGCTCAGTCAACAAAACTGAATAACTATCAATAGGTTCTTTTTTAGAAAAATTTAGATATTTACTCAAGGTATTTCCTGGTTCTTCTTCTGTCGAGTGGGTATTTCCTGGTGAAAGTTGTTCAGTGTCGTTGACTGAGCAACCCCTATCAGTTGGCGGGACGCTGTCCCTTACACCCCGTGTATTATTAAAACGATTTCATCTGGCTGAAAAGTTGGGTCTTTCTAAAATTAGAAAAAGCGAAAGAACATCAACTATCTTTACCGCTAACTGCCTCTGTGGTCTAGAGGCCTGAGCCATGGGCTCTCGACCCGGAGGTCCCGCGCTCGATTCCAGGCGATCGATATCGAACATTGTGTTGTTGTTTCTAGTTTGGTTCGGACTTTGCAGGCTGATCACCTGATTGGCCGAAAAGAAAGATGATCCATGCTGTCGGATAGACATGTAAATAGTCCTGCGCCTGATTTCTCTCTGGTCGTGTCAGTCAGTCTGTCCCATCAGAATAAGACATACATATATATAATCACGCCTTTATCCCTAATGGGGTAGGCAGAGCGTAAACGACCTAAACAGAGGTCGTTCCGCCACGTCTGACAAAGTTTTGAGGGTTATTTAAGATAGAATTCTAGGTATATTGCTGTAGTGACAGGTTGTCAGCCCATCGCCTAAATTACAATATACTGAAACCCTCGGATCCCTTAGCTGGATCTTACAGCATGCCCGGGAGGAAATGCAGCTGGCACATTCTATGTTTTTCGTTCGCTCCCAGACCAGCATGGAAGTAATAATCAGATATAAATCAGAATAAGAGATTGAAGGAATAGACGGTGGTGCACCTGTGTGTAGCGCAAACACTTGGGCACTAAAAACTAGTCCCGCGCAGTTTAGATTGGCCGTCATCACCGAAAATCGGTGGGAGGAGTATTATTACTTATTATTGTCTTTTATGCAAGACTGGAAGCGATATAAGAATATAGAATGTGCACAGCTGCATTTCCTCCCGGGCATGCTGTAAAAACCAGTTAAGCCATCCGAGAGTTTCAGTACATTCTAATTTACCTGTCACTACAGCAATATACAGATCTATTTGGAATGACTCTTACCTAAAACTTGTGAGACGTGGCGGAACGGCCATTGTTTAAGTCGTTGACGGTTTACCTAGCCCATTAAGGATACAGGCGTTATTTACTTCTTTATCTTCTGTCGAGTGGGTATCGAGTCTATGGACCCGATGAATTCTAGTGTCAGAGTTTTAAAAACGCCTAGTAGCACAACTATCAGGCCTCTGACATGGTTTTGAGTAACGACCACTATCAAAGACAGCGACCGGGACCGACGGCTTAACGTTCCTTCCGAAGCACGAAATCTATTTCTTTTCGGACAGTCAGGTGATTCAGCCTGAAATGTCCTAACCAAACTGGGGAAAAATTCACAAAGTGATAAATTCTCAAATATCAACTTTGTGTTTTCCCCCTGGGAATCGAACCCAGGACCTTCCGGATCGGGAGTCCATGGCACTAGCTACCAGACCACGGAGGCAGTTATTAACTTATTAGCCCCTACAATGTTCCACGTGCAAAACAAAAGCAATTTAAAAACCTCTTTATCCATTTAATAATTGCAACTCCATAAAGTATGACAGGTTTATTTTTACATAGCCTTCGATGGCGGCCATGTTGTCAGTTCTAAGTAATTGGAGGGGGTCAGGGGGGGGGGGGGGCTATTAGTCCATTCACTATATTACTGGTATGTAATACATATATGTATGTAGGTAAGTATATTACTAATTAATAACCATGAAGGGTATATACCGGGTGTAAGGGACAGTGTCCCGCTAACTGATAGCGATTGCTTATTCAACGAAACTGAACAACTATGACCAGGATATATTTACAGGAATTAAATAAAAGACTTTTCTAAACAAAATTTCCACCTCGATCAGACAACTTGTATGACAAAGCCATGTTTTTTTTCACTTACTCAAAGAATTTCCTGGGGAAAATTGTTCAGTGTCGTTGACCGAGCATTGCTCAGCGAGCTACCCTGTCAGTTTGCGGATTGCTGTCCCCTTACACCCTGTTTATTTTTGAAACGATTTAGTCTGGCAGAAAAGTTTGTTCAGGTTTGTGATAATATTGCATCACTTTCTAAAATTAGAAAAAGCGAAAGAAAATCAAATATGTTTACCGCTAACTACCTCCGTGGTCTAGTAGTCAGAGGCATGGGCTCTCAATCCGGAGGTCCTGGGTTCGACTCCCAGGACATAAAGTTGGTATTTATCAATTTATCACTGTGATATTTTCCCCAGTTTGGTTAAGAAAATGCATGCCGATTCACCAGATTGTCTGGAAGAAAATAGATTCCGTGCTTCGGAGGGCACGTTAAGCCGTCGGGCCCAGTCGTTGCTTTTGATAGTGGTTGTTATACAAACCATATCAGAGGCCTATTAGCTGTGCTATAAGGCGTTTTAAAAACTCTGACACAAGGGTTCATCGGGTGATTAACTCAATACCCACACGATAGAAGAAGAAGGAGACCGCTATCATATTAGATACATATATACATACATCTAGTCACGCCTTCATCCCTTACGAGGTAGGCAGAGCGTTAAACGCCTCGTAAAAGGCGCTTCCGCCACGTCTGACAAAAATTGAGGGCAATTTTAGATTGTAATTTGTATTGCTATAGTGACAGGTTGTCAGCCCATCGCCTAAATTACAATACACTGTAACCCTCGAGTCCCTTTTGCTGACTTCTACAGCATGCCCAGGAGGAAAGGCAGCTGGAACATTCTATGTTTTTCTATCTCTCTCAGTCCAGCATAGAAGAAGATCATATTAGATTTTCTGGTGAATAACAAGACTGGCAATAAATTTAGGAAAAAGTGAGCCCGATGGTGTAGTGGATAGGGCCGCTGCCTCCTGAGCGGGAGGTCGTGGTTCGCAATCCACAACGTATCAATGTATTTGTGGCGTATTGGCCAACAGTATTATATTTACGAACGTGTCATTCTTAATGAACGCACCCCTAAGGTGTGACGTCACGTTGAATCTGTCAAGAAGATACTTGCCGCTTTATTGTGACATACATACATATAATCACGCCTTTATCCCTAATGGGGTAGGCAGAGCGTAAACGACCTAAACAAAGGTCGTGCCGCCACGTCTGACAAAGATTTGAGGGTTATTTTAGATATTTATTGTGAAGACGTATAATAGAGATTTATCAAGTTATCTGAGTGTTTCTATTACTCTACACCTGCTACAAGCCTACATCCTA
Organism: Scrobipalpa costella; assembly: GCA_949820665.1. Classification (NCBI taxonomy): domain Eukaryota; kingdom Metazoa; phylum Arthropoda; class Insecta; order Lepidoptera; family Gelechiidae; genus Scrobipalpa; species Scrobipalpa costella. The sequence goes on along the minus strand of OX463321.1, from coordinate 9,629,986 downwards.
CCCCTGCACACCATAATAACATCAGGCCTAACGCCAAGGTCACAATATGTTTTTCGGTTTTCGAATTTCATATGTACGTTTAATCGGCGCTTTTTCCGTGCTTTAGAAGGCACATTAAGCCGTTGTCGCCGTTTGTCGCCTGTCTTCCATGCTGGACTGGGAGTTCATCCATGCTGGACTGGGAGTGAGAGAAAGATAGAATTTGCCAGCTGCATTTCCTCCCGAGCATGCTGTAAAACCATCTAAGGGATCTGAGGGTTTCAGTATATTGTAATTTAGGCGATGGGCTGACAACCTGTCACTACAGCAATATACGTACAAATATATTCTAAATTACCCTCAAAACTTGTCAGACGTGGCGAAACGACCTTTGCTTAGGTCGTTTACGCTCTGCCTACCCCATTAGGGATAAAGGCGTGATTATAATATGTATGTATTTATGTATATTAGTCGTTAAGCCATGGCATAGGCCAGTGTTAAGCATTGGCGGCTTGAAAACTCTGACCTAGTCTTGGATTGGATCTGGTTTCCCATCCGGGTTGCGGAGATCAGTCAGATGGTAGTCGCTATGTGAAAAAACCAGTACCCTCGTTCCAGCTGACCCTGTGCAATACGAGATTTTTCTAGGGAGATGGTGATTTGTATGTTAGTCTGTATGGTATATATTCTACTAGCGACCCGCCCCGGCTTCGCACGTAAATTAACAGTGTTTGTCCCCAATACTATGCAAGTATTATATATGTAAACCTTCCTCTAGGAACACTCTATTTATTAAAAGAAACCGCATCAAAATCCATTGCGTAGTTTTAAAGATTTATGCATACATAGGAATATAGGGACAGAGAAAGCGACTTTGTTCTATGCTATGTAGTGATGTGCGTCTGTTTACATTATTCAATGTAATCATTAGTAAATGTCGCCTAAAATAAAATGATTTATTAATAATTATTGGTAGTTGGTCCCGGTTAATATCGTTTAATACCGTAGATATTAGTCGTTAAGCCATGACAGAGGCCAGTGCTAATCATTGGCGGCTTGAAAACTCTGACCTAATCTAGGATTGGGTCTGGTTTCCCTTCTGGGTTGGGGAGGTCAGATGGCAGTCGTAAAAACCAGTACCCTCGTTCAATCCCCTAGATTAGGTAGCCGACCCCGTGAGATACGGGATAAGGCTAGGGAGATGATGATGATGATGGTTTATAATAAATTGTTTTTCTTTCAGATTCAACAAAGAAGCTTCAGGATGTTCTCAAAGAGTTTTGCGAGGTCAAGAAACAAAGTCCAGATGGGGTGAGTTAATCTATTGAAGATTTCAATTACATATACCTAGCAAACTTCCACAACTAAGAAATAGAAGATCTAGGGCTGTATTTATAAAGCGATATCAAGATTGAGAGCAATATTAAGTATGAATTTGACAGGTAATTTTGTACTGAATCGACATTTCTGATTCGAACTAAAACTAGGTATAATAATAATGATCTTTATTTGTACCTACTGTGTATTAATTTTTATTTTTTTTCACAATCTCACTTCCCCATCTGAATGAAATATTGCATTTTCCTCTCTCTTATAGCATATTATATTAGTTTATTATATTATAATTTTAGGCTATTGTACCTATTCGTATTTATGTAACTAGTAAGTACTTTGTCTATGTATTCTATTTAAATTTATAACAATAGTAACTGCACTATCCCGCATAATATTAAAAAACTACTCCTTTACCATGGCAGAAATTGCTACCCTAGCAATAAGGCCGCCTAATTGTACTCTGTTTGTTTTGTAATGTTTGTTCCTGTACCATGTGTTGTTTATGTGCAATAAAGAATATTTGTATTGTATTGTATTGTATAAAAAAAAACATTCAGCTCCTTATATATACATAGGTAGGTTTACACTATAGTAAATGCGAGGTATCGTAAATACTAGGAGGACAATAAAAAATACACTAACACCTAAACTAGGCCGAGCCTGTGTTAGATGTTAGTTCCTTCCTTTGAGGGTAGATAGGAAATAGTATTACGTACGCTAGCAACAATATAATAATGAATACTAAAACTAGACTCATAAATCTTTACTTCCATTTTTTTACTTTGACATCCATGCTGGACTGGGAGCGAAAGAAAAACTTAGAATGTTTCAGCTGCATTTCCTCCCGGGCATGCTGTAAAAATCAGCTAAGGGATCCGAGGGTTTCTGTATATTGTAATTTAGGCGATGGGCTGACAACCTGTCACTACAGAAATATACTTACAAGTCTATCTTAAATAACCCTCAAAACTTTGTCAGACGTGGCGGAATGACCTTTCGTTTAGGTCGTATACGCTCTGCCTACCCCATCAGGGATAAAGGCGTGATTATATGTATGTATGTATGTATTAAAAATCTTTAACATTATATCTTTAAATCAGTAGGTATCTTAGTATTCGCACTTGACACTGGCGGAATCATAATGAAAGCGCCATATAAAAGAACATTTGTTGTCCATTCAAAAACGATTGGGTTGATCTACATTGTCTATGTGCTGTCACCAAGAAGTCCTTCCCCTAGACTAGACCATTATTTATTCATATTACTTTAATTGTTTATATCAAAATCCTTCTTCTCTATTTAAATTTCAATCCTGAATTATTACATTAGTGAACTCTTCGTAAAATCGAAAATTTGAAGTGCTTAATTACACTATGATTTGTTTATTTTTACCGCTGCTGTCAGGATCAAGGCAATATTATATATATTTTATTATTTATGAGAGAAACAATTTGATTGATTTTTGTTATTTACATTATGAGCTCTGTACAACGGCCGGCTCGCAACAAAGGTGTGGGCTGAAAACCAGCGCTGGTTGGTAAATCTGACCAGCATATGCTGAGCCCATTACCTATTGTGACACTGGCTTATATAAAATACTGTAACTATTTTGTTGTTGTTTTTTTGTCTCTGTGTCGCAATAAATGTTTTTTTACTTTTACTTTTAAAGGAAATTGAATTGAATTAAAGCAGTAGGTAGTAAGCAATACAAATATATTTCCCCTACACTAGCATATACACCAACCCCACACTAAATAAAACTAGCTGTCATTCTCAAGTGCTGATTATAAATACGGGCCTTTGTGTCCGAGCCGAAAATCATCGGAGAAATATTTTTTTTCCGACTTCGCTGGCTAGGACATGTGGAAAGGATGGAAGAGGATGGAGCCGCGAAGAAAGCCTATCCTGGTCAACCATACGGTAGGGCGTCCAAGATATCGCTGGAAGGATGAAGCCGCGAAGAAAGCCTATCCTGGTCAACCATACGGTAGGGCGTCCAAGATATCGCTGGAAGGATGAAGCCGCGAAGAAAGCCTATCCTGGTCAACCATACGGTAGGGCGTCCAAGACATCGCTGGAAGGATGAAGCCGCCAAGAAAGCCTATCCTGGTCAACCATACGGTAGGGCGTCCAAGATATCGCTGGAAGGATGAAGTCGCCAAGAAAGCCTATCCTGGTCAACCATACGGTAGGGCGTCCAAGATATCGCTGGAAGGATGAAGCCGCCAAGAAAGCCTATCCTGGTCAACCATACGGTAGGGCGTCCAAGATATCGCTGGAAGGATGAAGCCGCCAAGAAAGCCTATCCTGGTCAACCATACGGTAGGGCGTCCAAGATATCGCTGGAAGGATGAAGTTGGCAAAGACCTAAGAGAGCTGAGAGTGTTTGACTTTATCAGATTTGGTACAGACTAAAGAAGAATCTTCCATGCTGGACTGGGAGCGCGAGAAAAACACCCTGCCAGCTGCATTTCCTCCCGGGTATAGTGTCCATTCTGTATGTAGATTAAAAGTAAATTAAAATTGATTTAATTAAAAAAGAAGGAATACTGACGATACACAATAACTTGTGTATCTTATAATATTACATACATATAATCACGCCTTTATCCCTAATGGGGTAGGCAGAGCGTAAACGACCTAAATAAAGGTCGTTCCGTGGCGGAATTTTCTGACATAATTTTGAGGGTTATTTAAGATTGATTTGTAGGTACATTGCTGTAGTGACAGGTTGTCAGCCTATCGCCTAAATTTCAGTATACTGAAACCCTCGGATCCCTCAGCTGGATTTTACAGCATGGCCGGGAGGAAATGTAGCTGGCACATTCTATGTTTTGCTCTCGCTCCCAGTCCAGCATGGATGTTATTTTGTATCTTATTTACACCTTTATAACCTCCTCGGAATTACCTACCTATATCCAGATTGGCCCACTCATAAATCCCAAATCTACACGTTAACCGGTAAAAGTGGGACGAAATGGGACAAACGGACGATAAAACTGGGACGAAACGGGAACGCTACGTTTTTACTACTCCCTTTACTCCAAAAGCACATTAGGAATCGCTTACAACACCAAAACACTGTAAACAACCTTAAATCTTAAGCCTTAAAGACCATTTTCCTGCAAAGCCTACTTATCACAATGTTACGTCATCGAATTTCGCGGATTAACAGAACTACAAGCAAAAATCAACTTTAACTTCAAAAACAAAAGATTGAAATTTGACTGGCGATGGTGTAAAATGCCATCGATTGTCCTTCGTTCGTGACGTCATGTGGGAAAGAGAGAGGGTGACATGACGTCATATAGCGCCGTCTTTGTCTATCTTATGGGGGAACGAAGGTCTCTGAGACAAAGAGAGATAACGAAGAGAGATTTGAAAGTTTCCGTGTGCCCTTGAAATAGGGATCTTCTTAGCGATTGGATTCTCGAGTCGAACGACCCGATGAACCCTGGTGTCAGAGTTTTCAAACCGCCTAGTAGCACAGCTATTAGGCCTCTGACATGATTTGAGTAACGACCACTATCGAAGACAGCGACCGGGACCGACGAAGCATTGAATCCTTTTTATTTTCGGACAATCAGGTGATTCAGCCTGCAATGTCATAACCAAACTGAGGAAAACCTCACAAAGTGATAAATAGACAAATATCAACTTTGTGTTCCCCCCTGGGAATCGATCCCAGGACCTCCTGATCGTGAGCCCATGGCTCTGACTACTAGACCACGGAGGCAGTTAGAAATAGGGATTATCTGGATAGATAAGGACACTAGTGCCAATTCCGTTGTTGACACAATTTAACTTATTTAGTTCGATCCTAAAATTTGAATAAAGAGACAGAAATACAACATAAATATAATCACGCCTTTATCCCTAATGGGGTAGGCAGAGCGTAAACTAACTAAACAAACGTCGTTCAGCCACGTCTGACAAAGTTGTGTTGTTTAAGATGTATTTGTAGGTATATTGCTGTAGTAACCCATCGACTAAGCCCTCGGATCCTTAGCTGGTTTTTTCAGCATGCTCGGGAGGAAATGCAGCTGGCACATTCTATGTTTTTCTCTCGCTTCCAGCTCCCAGTCCAGCATAGAAGTCAGAAATACAACAACTGATTATAATCCCGTCAAAGTGACTTTATACGCATAAAATAAAATCTCATGCTAAAATCGCGTCTTTACTTTTCGGACAATCAGGTGATCAGCTTGCAAAGTCCGAACCGAACTAGAAACAATAACAAAAAGTCATTGTCCCCCGCCGGGAACCAAACCCGGGACATCCAGGTTGTGAGCCCATGGCTCAGACCGCTAGATCACGGAGGCAGTTATTATTCATACTGACAAGTCCAACGAAATGCCTCGCTGCTGGCTTTGTACAGATACATACATACATACATACATAAAATCACGCCTTTATCCCTTACGGGGTAGGCAGAGCGTTAAACGCCTCATAAAAGGCGCTTTCGCCACATCTGACAAAAATTGAGGGCAATTTTAGATTGTAATGTGTATTGCTATAGTGACAGGTTGTCAGCCCATCGCCTAAATTACAATACACTGTAACCCTCGAGTCCCTTTTGCTGACTTCTACAGCATGCCCGGGAGGAAGGGCAGCTGGAACATTCTATGTTTTTCTATCTCTCCCAGTCCAGCATAGAAGTATATATATATAAATCATGCCTTTATCCCAATGGGGTAGGCAGAGCGTCTACGACGCAAGCATTGTCGTTCCGATATGTCCCGGCTCTGGCTCAAACCTCTAAATCACGGAGGCAGTTAAAAATATTCAGGGTGTAAGGGACAGCTTCGCGCAAATTGATAGGGTTGCTCAATCAACGATACTGTACGTAAGTTTCGCGAACATAAATACATACATATAATCACGCCTTTATCCCTAATGGGGTAGGCAGAGCGTAAACGACCTAAAGAAAGATCGTTCCGCTACGTCTGATAAAGTTTTGAGGGTTATTTAAGATAAATTTGTACGAATATTGCTGTAGTGACACGTTGTCAGCCCATCGCCTAATTTACAATATACTAAAATCCTCTGATTCTCGGGAGAAAATTCAGCTGGCACATTCTATGTTTTTCTCTCAATCCCAGTCCAGCATGGAAGTAGTTTCGCGAAGAAGGTCTAAAATATATTTTCATTTCATGCATTTTTCAAATCAATGTTTCTGCAGTTAAACCCTAGGCTCGATTCTAGATACCACCGGCTAAGGTTCATCGGGTCGATAGACTCGATACCCACTCGAAAGAAGAAGAAGACCGGCTAAAAGTAAAATTTCTTCCATGACTGGGAGAGATAGAAAAACATAGAATGTTCCAGCTGCCCTTCCTCCCGGGCATGCTGTAGAAGACAGCAAAAGGGACTCGAGGGTTACAGTGTATTGTAATTTAGGCGATGGGCTGACAACCTATCACTACACATTAGCAATACACATTACAATCTAAAATTGCCCTCAATTTTTATCAGACGCGGCGAAAGCGCCTTTTACGAGGCGTTTAACGCTCTGCCTACCCCGTAAGGGATAAAGGCGTGATTTTATGTATGTAAAAGTAAAATTAAAATCTATCTGTCACTTACAAAATAATCAAATTGAAAAAGAACAGGAAATTTATATATACTCTTTGGTTTTACACTTAGCCCACTAGAGTTTGACGCGCTTTTGCACGTTTCTCCAGTATTTCTGTCAATTTTATCCGCCGTTATATGATATGGCGGATAAAATGAACCACCGACTATAAATCAAAAACCGGAGATAATAGATCTCCTGTCCTTTGCCAATGTTTTCAGTCTGAAAGTGACAAATAGATTTTTTTTTTAGTTTTAGTCGCCGAATCTAGAATCGAGCCCACAGTTAAAAAGTCTCACTTTAAGTCTTCGTTTACGAGTTAAACAGAATGTTTCAGATGGAACGTTAAATCTATAATTTATTGAATCGTTAAAATTTATTCGGAACTTAAATCTAAGCAGGCTTTAAAAATTATGACCCGTTATATTATACTTACGTTATATTACATCTTCCATGCTGGCCTGGGAGCGAGAGAAAAACATAGAATGTGCCAGCTCATTTCCCCCCCGGGCATGCTGTAAAAACCAGCTAAGGGATCTGAGGGTTTCTGTATATTGCAATTGAGGCGATAGGCTGACAACCTGTCACTACAGCAATATACAAATCTATTTTAAATAACCCTCAAAACTTTGTCAGATGTGGCGGAGCGACCTTTGTTTACGCGTGATTATATGTATGTATATTATACTAGGCGTTAAGAAAGTTGGAAGATTATAGATTATATAGAATATTTAAAAAATAAACGGTGTTGAATTTTTAGAATACTCTCCACGGAAAGTGCTTTAAATATTGGACATAGCAAATTCCTTAGTTAAACGAGTATTTTTAAGCGTTGGCTTGTCGAACAGGCATTCTGTAGTTATAATGATTTTATTAATTTTAGTGATAATGGTTATTAAAGATAGATTTGTAGGTATATTGCTGTAATGACAGGTTATCAGCCCATCGTCTAAATTGCAATGCCCTGAAACCCTCGAATCCATTACCTGTTTTTTACAGCATGCCTGGGAGGAGTTAAAATGCCATATTCTATGTTTTTCTGTCACTCCCAGTCTAGCATGGAGGCAACAAAAGATACAATATTCATAAAATATTCGGCTACTCACTCTTCTCTTGAATAAGATCCTTGTTTAGGGTCGAAACCTCTATCAAACCCACAAGTGAGTTGCCGAATATTTTACAAATATGAATAACAATTATTCATCGTTTCATCATTCGTTAGTGATAAAAAGCATACATTGGCGGCAATTCTGGACGCACTATCCCTTAACTAATACTTATCTAGCGCTGACACTTTCTTGGACATAAGAACAGGAAAGCAAATGAACACATGACTTTGACATTCCTAATTTGACGTAAGATGCTTTAAATAAGAACTGAGCATAGAGCATGCTACCTTATTTTACGTCAAATAAGCAGTCTTATGTCAGATTAGGAATGTCAAAGTAACGTGTTTATTTGCCATCCTGTGCTTATGTCAAAGTTAAGAAAGTGACAGCTTTAGCTAAGAATTAGAATTAGGATTATGTCGCGAGAATTGACGCCAATAGGCGTATTGGATGATTTCATGAAAGGCACTCCAATTCTGGCTTCACAATAGATTTGGATTCAACGAATTACATATTCAAACTAGTTACATTTCAGAGAAATGTGAATTTTCATTTTCGATCTAATTCATGGAATAGTCGAGAAATGATATTTCATTTATGTCAGATACTCGTATGTGTTCATTACAATTTGAATAGTTTATGTTTAAGACATTTAGGCTCGTATTTATAAATCAATCTCAAGATTTAGAGCAATATTAATATATGGATTTGACAGGACACATTGTACTGAAATGACGTTTCTGATACGAACTCAAGCTAGCCGTCAGTCTCAAGTACTGTTTATAATTACGGGCCTTATTTTGCCTTTATCCCGAAAGTAATGAGAGTGGAGACACTTGTGGCCCGGAAAATGTTGTTACATACATACATATAATCACGCCTTTATCCCTAATGGGGTAGGCAGAGCGTAAACGACCTAAACAAAGGTCATTTCGCCACGTCTGACAAAGTTTAGAGGGTTATTTAAGATAGATTTGTAGGTATATTGCTGTAGTGACAGGTTGTCAGCCCATCGCCTGCATTGCAATATACTGAAACCCTGAGATCCTTAAGCTGTTTTTTTACAGCATGCCCGGGAGGAAATGCAGCTGGCACATTCTATGTATTTCTCCCGCTCCCAGTCCAGCATGGAAAAAATGTTGTTTGCTGTCATTATTTGCGGCACTAAAACAGTTAATATCCTTTTTCCACTCGTTTTACACAGAGCGACTGCCATCTTACCTCTTAGAAGGGAAACCAGACCCAATCCTAGATTAGGTCAGAGTTTTCAATCCGCTAATGCTTAGCACTTGCCTCTGACATGGCTTAACGAGTAATATCTACGGTATTAAACGATATTAATCGGGACCAACTGCTTAATGTGCCTTCCGAAGCACGGAAAAAGCGCCGAATAAACGTACAAATGTGATCCGGTCAAAGTGACGTATATCATAATACATACATACATATAGTCACGCCTTTATCCCTAACGGGGTAGGCAAAGCGTAAATGACCTAAAGAAAGGTCGTTCCGCCACGTCTGACAAAGTTTTCAGGGTTATTTAAGATGGATTTGTAGGTATACTGCTGTAGTGACAGGTTGTCAGCCCATCGCCTAAATTGAAATATACAGAAACCCTCGGATCCCTTAGCTGGTTTGTACAGCTTGCCCGGGAGGAAATGCAGCTGGCACATTCTATGTTTTTCTCTTGCTCCCAGTACAGCATGGAAGGATATCATAATAATGGGCTCGATTCGAGATTCCACCGGCTAAAACTAAAATTAAAATCTGTCTGACACTTATATAAACAACATAATTGAAAAAGTACAGGTGATTTATACTCTATGGCTTTACACTTCGTCCGCTAAATTATGACCCGCCTTTGCCCGTTTCCCCAGTATTTCTGTCAGCTTTATCCGCCATATCATATGACGGCGGATAAAATTACAGATTACGCATAAAACCACCGACCATAAATCAAAAACCGGAGAGATTAGATCTCCTGTCCTTTTCCAATTCCTTTATTCTGAAAGCGACAAATAGATTTTATTTATGGCGGATAAAATTGACTGAAAATTTAAATACTTTGACACAAAATCTATCGGATAAATCGCATGTCCTTTTTCAATTATATTATTTTGACAGTTTTAGCCGGAAAATCTAGAATCCAGCTCAGTATTAGTCCAGGTTTAGTAAGTTTACCACTAAACCCTAGCGGTTGGTTTAATTTCCCTTGCCAAAGTTAGCCCGACAGTGACTAGAGACTCGATTATCTATGCAATGTCATTTGGCGAGCTCATATTGCTTGCAGATTGTCTGCCATTACTGAACTGAGAGAAGCTAGAATTTCATGCTGTAAAAACTCCGATCCGAGGGTTTCAGTATATTGTAATTTAGGCGATAGGCTGACAACCTATCACTACAGCAATATACTTACAAATCTATCTTAATTAACCCTCAAAACTTTATCAGACGTAGCGAAACGACCTTTGTTTGGGTCATTTACGCTCTGCCTACCCCATTAGGGGATAAAGGCGTGATTATATGTATGTATGTATGAGAAGCTAGAAAGGGGATTTGCAGTAGACATAAGGTAGGTATATGCATAGTACGAACACATAAGTACTGGGCTTGATTCTAGACTTTCCGGCTAAAACTAAAATCTGTTTGTCACTTTTAGAATAAAGGAATTGGAAAAGGACAGGAGATCTATTCTCTCCATTTTTTGATTTATAGTCGGTGGTTTTATGCGTTATCTGTCATTTTATCCGCCGTCATATGATATAGCGGATAAAACTGACAGAAATACTGGGGAAACGTGCAAAGCCGCGTCAAAATCTATCGGATAAGTTGTATGTCCTTTTTCAATTATTTTGACAGTGACAGATGGATTTTAATTTTAGTTTTAGCCTGAAAATCTAGAATCCAGCGCGTTCACCACTAAACCCTAGCGGTTGGTTTAATTTCCCTTGCCAAAGTTAGCCCGACAGTGACTAGAGACTCGATTATCTATGCAATGTCATTTGGCGAGCTCATATTGCTTGCAGATTGTCTGCCATTACTGAACTGAGAGAAGCTAGAACGGGGATTTGCCGTAGACATAGGTAGGTATACGCACTGTTGTTTTCTCCCATGCTGGACTGAGTGCGAGAGAAAAACATACAATGTGCCAGCTGCATTTCCTCCCGGGCATACTGTAAAAAGCAGCTAAGGGATCCGAGGGTTTCAGTATATTTCAATGTAAGCGATGGGCTGACAACCTGTCACTACAGCAATTTACCTACAAATCTATCTTAAATAACCCTCAAAACTTTGTCAGACGTGGCGAAACGACCTTAGTTTAGGTCGTTTACGCTCTGCCTACCCCATTAAGGATAAAGGCGTGAGTATATGTATGTATTTATGTATGTTTAGGTACGGTACATTACATGCCGCCCCCATCCATGCATACATATACTACTTACACACACAAACACACATTTTGGCACTACTTATTACAAATATTGAGGTCAATTTAGGGTTGAAATGTGTATTGCTAGTTTTTTTTATTAACAATAGGCAAACCATTTGTATGCCATCTCACCTGTTGGAAAGTGAAGATGATGGAGCATGTATGCCTATTCACTCATGCCTTGAAAAGGCCCAGTTTATAGCGTTCCGGAAACAGATCCACAGGCAGGGAGTTCCACTCCTTAGCCGTTCGCATCAAAAATGTTTACATTATATATACATATACATACATATAATCGCGCCTTTATCCCTAATAGGGTAGGCAGAGCGTAAACGACCTACACAAAGGTCATTCCGCCATGCCTGACAAAGTTTTGAGGGTTGTTTAAGATAGATTTGTATATTGCTGTAGTGACAAGTTGTCAGCCTATCGCCTAAATTGCAATGTCCAGAAACCCTTGGATCTCTTAGCTGGTTTTGTCTGTATGCCCGGGAGGAAATGCAGCTGGTGCATTCTATGTTTTTCTCTTGCTTCCAGTCCAGCATGGAAGTTAATAATACTTCTAGTGTGTATTTTATGCTTTATAAAATTGCATTATGTGCAAATTTACATAAATCATCACCTCTCTAGCTTTCTGCCGTATCTCACTGGATCGGCTACCTAATCTAGATGACTGAAAGAGATAAGAAACACTGATAATTTCCGCGCGAAGCTGAGGCGGGTAATCATTATCAGTGTTTCTCTACTATATTATGCATGTATTATACATATAAACCCTCCTCTTGAATCACTCTATCCATGTAAAGAAACCGCATCAAAATCCGTTGCGTAGTTTTAAAGATTTATGCATACATAGGGATATAGGGACAGAGAAAGCGACTTTGTATTATACTTTGTAGTGATTATTAGCCTATGCTGTCCCACTGCTGGGCAAAGGCCTCCCCATCCTTCTTCCAACTCTCTCGACTACTACTAGGCCTGATAGTTGTGCTACTAGGCGGTTTAAAATCTCTGACACCAGGGTTCATTGGGTCCATAGACCCGATACTCTTTCGACAGAAGAAGAATAAAAAGTTCATAGTTTTTCAAAATAATGAAAATGAAAAACAATTATTAACTAGGCTGTATGGGCCAAAGCTCTTTCCAATATAGATAATATGCTAGACTGAGAGCGAGAGAAAAACATAGAATGTCCCAGCTGCATTTCCCCCCGGGCATGCTGTAAAAACCAGTTAAGGGATCCGACGGTTTCAGTATATTGCAATTCCGGCGTTGGGATGACAATCTGTAACTACAGCAATGTACCTACAAATCTATCTTAAATAACCCTCAAAAACTTAGCCCGTCCGTTCCGTCACGTCTGGCAAAGTTTTGAACCCTCAAAACTTTTGAACCCTAAATAACCCTATTTAAGATAGATTTGTAGGTATATTGCTGTAGTGACAGGTTGTCAACCCATCGCCTAAATTACAATATACTGAAACCCTCGGATTCCTTAGCTGGTTTTTACAGCATGCTTGGGAGGAAAAGCAGCTGGCACATTCTATGTTTTTTTCTAGCTCTCAGGCCAGCATGGAAGTAATGTTAAGCAATAATTTCATGTAATGTTAAGCAATAATTCGAAGGACGACCGATTTGCAACTTCATAAGTACACAAACTATATCCCTTGCTAATATATTTCCAAGGGTCGTTGAAAAGCAATTTACAGTCAAAAGGGACAGCCCTAGTTCATAAGTACTTATCATTTCAAGAACAGGGTGTTTAAAATTCGGATAGATTTGACTTCTTCCATGCTGGACTGGGAGCGAGAGAAAAACTGTGCCAGCTGCATATCCTCCCGGGCATGCTGTAAAAACCAGCTAAGGGATCCGAGGGTTTCAGTTTATTGCAATTTAGGCGATGGGCTGACAACCTACATACCTACAAATCTATTTTCAATAAACCTCAAAACTTTGTCAGAAGTAGCGAAACGACCTTTGTTTAGATCGTTTACGCTCTACATACATACATACAATCACGCCTAAATCCCTAATGGGGTAGGCAGAGCTCAAACGACCTAAACAAAGATCGTTCCGCCACGTGTGACAAAGTTTTGTGTATTGCTGTAGTGACATGTTGTCAGCCCATCGCCTAAATTACAATATACTAAACCCTCGGTTCCCTTAGCTGGCTTTTACAGCATGCCCGGGAGGAAATGCAGCTGGCACACTATATGTTTTTCTCTCGCTCCCAGGCCAGCATGGAAGAACGTTTACGCTCTGCCTAACTCTGTTTAACCTCATAATAAATGGCAGTGTATTGTAATTTAGGCGATGGGCTGACAACCTGTCACTAAAGCAATACATATTACAATCTAAAATTGCCCTCAATTTTTGTCAGACGTGGCGAAGGCGCCTTTTACGAGGCGTTAAACGCTCTGCCTACCCCGTAAGGGATAAAGGCGTGATTTATGTATGTATGTATAAATGGTAGCAATCTATTTCTGTAGCACCCTATACACTATGAAGCCACGATCAACGTACATAGTAATAAATATAAATAGACCATGAATACATATGACATAATTTGGGGATGAGGGCAGATTACACTTTATTACGTAATATTACGCCATTGCTATGGGATGCTCACGGAATTACCCTCTCTTTTTATGCGAGAGTCGTATTTTGCGCTCTTATAGTTGGAAATCATTACCAAATTCAAATTAAATCAGGGCCCGATGGTGTAGTGGATAGGGCCGCTGCCTCCTAAGCGGGAGTCGTGGTTCGAATCCCACCACGTACCAATGTGTTTTTAGGTTTTCGAATTTCATATGTACGTTTATTCGGTGCTTTTTCCGTGCTTCGGATGGCACGTTAAGCCGTTGGTCCCGGTTAATATCGTTTAATACCGTAGATATTAGTCGTTAAGCCATATCAGAGGCCAGTGCTAAGCATTGGCGGCTTGAAAACTCTGACCTAATCTAGGATTGGGCCTGGTTTCCCTTCTGGGTTGCGGGGGTCAGATGGCAGTCGCTCTGTGTAAAAACCAGTACCCTCGTTCAATCCCCTAGATTAGGAAGCCGACCCCGTGAGATACGGGATAAGGCTAGGGAGATGATGAGTTGGAAATCATTTGACCTGTAAGATGTACATACATATATATAATCACGCCTTTATCCCTAATGGGGTAGGCAGAGCGTAGATTACCTAAGCAATGGTCGTTTCGCCACGTCTGACAAAGTTTTGAGGGTTATTTAAGATAGATTTGTAGGTGTACTGCTGTGACAGGTTGTCAGCCCATCGCCTTAATAACAATATATTGAATCCCTCGGATCCCTTAGTTGGGTTTTAACAGCCCGGGAATAAAAGCAGCTGGCACATTCTATAATTTTCTCTCGCTCCCAGGCCAGCATGGCAGAATGTAAGAAGTCTGGGTAAAATAATAGTTATTAATGGTCCGCACTCCGATCCGCGGCCAATCAATCTCCCAGTGATCAGCCACCTGCGCAAGAGTACTTTTTAGTTTCCAAGTGTTTGCGCTACACACAGGTGCACTCTCTATTCTTTCAATCTCTTACTCTGATGGGACAGATTGACTGACACGACCAGAGAGAAATCAGGCGCATGATCGACTATTTACATGCCCATCCAACAGCATGGTTATGTCAGTCAATCTATCCCATCAGGATCATCTTTCTTTTCGGACACTCATCAGCCTGCAATGCCCTGACCAAATTAGAAACAACACTCAAAGTTGCTCAGACTGCTAGACCACGGAGGCAATTTAGAATTTCGGAGGTGAAATAATACATACATACATATAATCACGCCTTTATCCCTTATGGGGTAGGCAGAGCGTATACGACCTAAACAAAGATCGTTCCGCCTCGTCTGACAAAGTTTTGAAGGTTATTAAAGATAGATTAAGATTTGTAGGTATATTGCTGTAGTGACAGGTTGTCAGCCTATCGCCTAAATTGCAATATACAGAAACCCTCGGTTCCTTTAGCTGGTTTTTACAGCATGCTCTGGAGGAAATGCAGCTGGCACATTCTATGTTTTTCCCTCGCTCCCAGTCCAGTATGGAAGTAATAGGTATGCTATTTTTAAGTCAGCCTGTAAACCTATATCAGAAACATTTTCCTACGTAGAAATACATACATACATACATAATATCACGCCTTTATCCCTTACGGGGTAGGCAGAGCGTAAAACGCCTCGTAACAGGCGCTTTCACTACGTCTGACAAAAATTGACGGCAAATTTTAGATTGTAATGATGTGTATTGCAGTAGTGACAGGTTGTCAGCCCATCGCCTAAATTACAATACACTGTAACCCTCGAATCCTTTTTGCTGACTTCTACAGCATGCCCGGGAGGAAGGGTAGCAGGAACATTCTATGTTTTTCTATATCTCCCAGTCCAGCATGGGAGCACGTACGACAAAGCAAGCAATTGTTCTGTTTCTGTTTAGTTGCGTTGTTGTGTGTAGGGTTTCGTGGCAGAAGTCACGCCTTCAGATCTGAGCGTCTGACCATGACCTAATAGTATGTAGTACTATTATATATACATACATACATATAATCACGCCTTTATCCCTAATGGGGTAGGCAGAGCGTACACGACCTAAACAAAGGTCGTTCCGCCACGTCTGACAAAGTTTTGAGGGTTGTTTAAGATAGATTTGTAGGTATATTGCTATAGTGACAGGTTGTCAGCCTGTCGCTTAAATTGCAATATACAGAAACCCTCGGATCCCTTAGCTGGTTTTTACAGCATGCCTGGGAGGAAATGCAGCTGGCACATTCTATGTTTTTCTCTCACTCCCAGTCCAGCATGGTAGTACTATTATATATTCTGTGCTCTATGCAACGTTGCATGTCTTCTGTACATTAGGCTGGGTCGATTTCACTGATTTCGGAATTTCGTTTGACAAGAACACTTGAAAGTTTCGGAAAGGTACGTAGATTACAGGAAAAATACAAAACAAAAAACGTCCATACTACTTTTAGCCCTCTACCAGCGGTTTTGTTTTGAAAAAAATACCTATTATGCTTTAGCAATAAGGCCGCCTATATTGTACTGTCACGTTTGTTCCTTTTTATTTCTGCTGTATGTGTTTCTTTGTGCAATAAAGAATTTTGTATTGTATTGTATTTTTCCGTCATTGTTACATTTGGTTTGCTATTAAGATTTGAAAATTTTATTGCTTTATATGATGTATCAGACCTTGTATTTACCCGTAATTTAATTACAGCAAGTTGCGACCTGTTTAAGAGATAAAATAAATAGAATTTTGAGATGCTGTCTTGACCAAAATTAATATGTTGGGTAATCCTACAAATACAGGAATTTAGGATGGCTCGGATTACAGATTCTACAATATTTGGTTTTTGTAATTCATAAAACATTTATATTAAAGATCTCATCGAGTTCTAACTGGGCACTGAAATTCAGTTTCATTCGATAAGTATTTGTTAGTTAAATTTGCTCCTAAATAGCCAAATATATCACTTCCCTGTGGGTGGACATTCCCAAATTCACCATTTGAGTCCAAATTGTGGGAAGTACATTACGGTAAAGCTACAATAATATTGACGTAAAGGATAATACAAAATTATCAATTAACTTATGAATGATATTATAATTACAATTTATCTTTATTTTTTTTTGCTTATACTGATGGGACAAGAAATCTGTATCACTTCCGTGTCAGCTACAAATCACTAAAAATCACCCAGAAATCAGATTCCAAACGACGTCACAGTACCGCCGGACAAAGGTACTGATTGAATTTAACGTCTTTACTATGTTTAATTTGTTTGAGGACTCAAGCGATCAGTTGCAAGAGTGCCGATTAGGAGAAATTCTACGTTCGGACCAGTGAACATCTCACTTACCTGGAACGCATTATTTTTTTTATTTTAAAGATGCTTTCACTGTTTTTCCGGGAAACATACTTGATTTGATTGCGTGTACATTATCGTATTATTAATTGAATTTTAAAATATGATTAACTTGTGTGATTCTAGTGAAAAACATCTAAAATATCACTACCCTGTGTGTCACCTGTCCCTGGAGTTATGTGGAAAAGCAATCAAAAAACAATATACTTAGGACATTTTCCCCTCAATATCATAATAGAACTTTATTTTAAATCTAAAGTATCGGTGCTAATGCCTTGAAGTGAACGTATACTACCTAAAACGATGATCAGGGAACTGAGCTTGTCTTACTTCCCTGATCAATTATCACTACCTGACAGCTATTTCTGTGCAAATATATTATCACTTCCCTGCCCTTCAAAAAAGTAAAAAATGGGCTAAAAAAATAGTAAATACAAAGCTTTTGTCTGTTTTTGTATATGCAATGTATGTATTTAAATCATTTCTATTTACCAATTACCAAGCGAAATATCGTAAAAAAAGAAGAAATGAAAATCGGTCCATTTTATTCCTCCGTTTGTAGAACTAGCCTGTTAAGCAATTTGCTGAAATCTTACTATAATAAATACTTTTGAATAATAATCGTTTAATACCGTAAATTTTGTCGTTAAACCATGTAAGATGCCAGTGCTAAGCATTTGCGGCTTGAAAACTCTGTTCTTATCTAGATTGGGTCTGGTTTCCCTTCTGGGTTGTGGAGGTCAGATGGCAGTCGCCTGTCTTTGTTTTCTATATTTATGACAGATTTTAAGTTTAGTTTTAGCTGGTGGTATCTATAATCGAGCTCATAGTCTAGCTTCCAGACATATTCATAAAGTTTCAGTCTATTCAGTTTTAAATTACGGTATAATTCGACAGGGGACTTCCCGGGGGGAAACCCCGATGCCGCCATTACGATCATGCATTCAGATTAATCAGTATACCGGGTGTAAGGGACAGCGTCACGCGGACTGATAGGGGTTGCTCAGTTAACGAAACTGAACAACTTTAACCAGGATTTTTTTTAGGAAATGAAAACATTAAACTTTTTCATACAAATTGTCTGACCTAGGTGGTAATTTTGTATAAAAAGGTAAAAAAAAAATATTTGCTGAAATAGTTTCTTGGTGAAAATTCAGTTTCGTTGACAGAGCAACCCCTATCAGTTTGCGGGACGCTGTCCCTTACACCCCGTAGATACTGCCTCCATGGTCTAGTGGTATGAGCACGCGTCTGAGTCATGGGTTTCCGAGCCGGAGGTCCTATATTCGATTCCCAGGATGCAGCCTTTTTTTTTACACCCTGTATTGTATAATACCTATTATACATACATACATATAATCACGCCTTTATCTCTTATGGGGTAGGCAGTGAGTAAACGACCGAAACAAAGGTCGTTCCGCTACGTCTGACGAAGTTTTGAGGGTTATTTAAGATAGATTTGTAGGTGTATTGTGTATAAAAGTGCAAAAACCACAAAAATTAACAAAAGATTGCCGGAACGAGATCAAAAATCTCTGATCCCTAAACCACAGAAGCAGTATTGTAAACAGCTTATTCGGATTATAACAATCCGATCAGTCTGCCCTTTTCCCTGGAGACGTACTCAATAAAACCGGGTTTTTACAAACCGGTATCGGAACCGGTAATCATCGGTAATATTGTCGGGGTTAGACGTCAGTCTCGAGGGACTCAACGGCTTTAAGGCTGCCTTTCCACCAGAGATAGGCGAGGGAAATGTGTCGTGCGAGGATGTCTAGCTGTGCTGTGAAAATGTGTGAGTGTTTCCACCAAAGCTGTGCGAGGGAAATGTGTCGTGCGAGGATGTCTAGCTGTGCTGTGAAAATGTGTGAGTGTTTCCACCAAAGCTGTGCGAGGGAAATGTGTCGTGCGAGGATGTCTAGCTGTGCTGTGAAAATGTGTGAGTGTTTCCACCAAAGCTGTGCGAGGAAAATGTGTCGTAAGAGGATGTCTAGCTGTTCTGTGAAAATGTGTGGGTGTTTCCACCAAAGCTGTGCGAGGAAAATGTGTCGTAAGAGGATATGTAGCGGAGCTGTCAAAATGCGTATTAATATGCGGTGCGACGGCTCGCAGGATGCGTGGGTAAGCTGTGAAATGTGTCGGCGGCCTATTTCTCGCACACATTCCTCGCGCACATCTCTCGCTTCTGCTGCCTCCGTGGTCTTCTGGCTAGTGCCATGGACTCCCGATCCGGAGGTCCTGGGTTCGATTCCCAGAGGTGAAACACAAAGTTGATATTTGAGAATTTATCACTTTGTGATTTTTTCCCCAGTTTGGTTAGGACATTGCAGGCTGAATCACCTGATTGTCCGAAAAAGGAAAAGATTTCGTGCTTCGGAGGGCACGTTAAGCCGTCGGTCCCGGTCGCTGTCTTTGATAGTGGTCGTTACTCAAACCATGTCAGAGGCCTGATAGTTGTGCTACTAGGCGGTTTAAAAACTCTGATACCAGGGTTCATCGACTCGATACCCACTCGACAGAAGAAGAAGAATCTCTCGCTTGTTTTGTAAACCTCGCCCCGCTAAAGCCGTTTCCACCAGAGCTGTGCTGAGCGAGACGAGGTAAATGGAGCGATCCTATTGGTTGTTTAAAAACACATCCCTCGCTACCTATCCTCGCACAGCTCTGGTGGAAACGCAGTCTTCGACGGCAACGTATTTTCCTGGACTCTTCGACTTAACGAGTGGGATTTTCGAGTTTAATTCTTCTTCCATGCTGGCCTGGGAGCAAGAGAAAAACGCGGAATGTGCCAGATGCATTTCCTTCCGAGCATACTGTAAAAACCAGCTAAGAAATCCGAGGGTCTAAATATATTGTAATTTAGGCAATGGCTGACAACCTGTCACTACAGCGATATATACCTACCTACAAATCTATCTTAAATAACCCTCGAAACTTTGTCAGCCGTGGCGAAACGATCTTTTTGGTGGTTAACGCTCTGCTCTCACACACATACACATAATCACGGCTTTATCTATATATATATATAGGGATAAAGCCGTGATTATGTGTATGTGTGTGTGTTTTTGGGGTTGAACGACGAACCAATGAACACCAGCGCAACTATAATAGTTGTAATCTAATAATTAGACCTCTGACATGGTTTAAGTAACGACTACTATCAAAGACAGCGACCGGGGCTCCGAAGCACGGAATCTTTTTTCTTCCAGACAATCAGGTGATTCAGCCTACATTGTCCTAACCAACCTGGGGAAAATCTCACAACGTGATTTATTGACAAATATCAACTTTGTGTTCCCTCTGGGAATCGAACCCAAGGCCCTCCGGATAGCGAGCCCATGACTCTAACCACTAGACGTAATTTAATGTCTCTTCTTCTTCTTCTGTCGAGTGGGTTATCGAGTCTATCGCCCGATGAACCCTGGTGTCAGAGTTTTTAAACCGCCTAGTAGCACAACTATCAGGCCTCTGACATGGTTTTAAGTAACGACCACTATCAATGACAGCGACCGGGACCTACGGCTTAACGTGCCCTCCGAAGCATGAAATCTTTTTCTTTTTCGGTCAATCAGCCTGCAATATCCTAACCAAACTGAGGAAAAATTCACGAAGTGATAAATTCTGAAATATCAACTTTGTGTTTCCCGGGAGTCGAATCCAGGATCTCCGGATCGGGAGTCCAGGGCACTAGCCACTAGACCACGGAGGCAGCCAGAATGTTTCTTAAAACGTGATATAGAACGTAAGAAACAGCAAAACAACTTCAAGCAAATGACAGAAACTGTTAATCACTTGATTTGAATCTTTCCAAAATAAATTGCTTTTCCGAAACTTTCTACTAAAAAAATAAAACAAAAGTCCTCTTTCGCAGTATCTGAATTTATAAAATCGTTTGTACTTACTGACTGACTGATTTATCAACGCAGACCCTAAACTACTAAAGCAAGCATCGTGAAATATGGAGAGCAGGTTCCTTTCATAGCGCAACTTACCACTAAGAAAGGAAATACCCCCCTCCTCTTTCCATCTCCGGAGCACGAGGCGTGGACAGGGGTTCCACCCTTATGTCGTGGATATACCACAAATTCGCACGAAGCGGTTCGCTTCCACATTCTTAATGCGAACGGCTAAGGAGTGGAACTCCCTGCCGGCGGATCTGTTTCCGGAACAATATAACCTGGGCCTTTTCAAGGCGAGAGTGAATAGGCACTACATAGGTGAGTATGCTTCAACATAGTCCGCATCGTCACTTTCCACCAGGTGAGATGGCGGACAAATGCTCGCCTATATATATTTAAAAAAAAAAGAAGAATGTTGGATTTTCCTTCCCTAAAGGGATAAAAAGAGCGTGAAGTTTGTATGAAAGTCCCTCAATTTTGAAGTTACGATCTTCCAATTTCGTGTTTAGGCTAATAATAAAAATGCATGGACACATGTATCAGCGTTTTTGTTTTTCTACATACATACATATAATCACGCCTTTATCCCTAATGGGGTAGGCAGAGCGTAAACGACCTAAACAAAGGTCGTTCCGCCACGTCTGACAAGATAGATTTGTAAGTATATTGCCGTAGTGACAGGTTGTCAGCCCATAGCCTAAATTGCAATATAAAGAAACCCTCGGATCCCTTAGCTGGTTTTTACAGCATGCCCGGGAGGAGACGCAGCTGGCACATTCTGTGTTTTTCTTTCGCTCCCAGGCCAGCATGGAAACATTTTTTTTGTTTTTCTAAAGGAGTAAAAAGGGGGGTAGAACTTTGTAGTAGGGGGTGAACTGATGAACTCACCGACGCAGAGTCTAAACTACCAAAGCTAGAGTCATGAAATTTGGACAGCAGGTTCCTTTTATAACGTAACTGTCGGATAAAAAGGGATTTTTTTAATTTTTCACTCATGAAGGGGTAATAACGGGGTTTAAGTTTGTTTGAAAGTCTGTCAATTTTTAAGATGGAATCTTCTTATTTTGTGTTTGGACTGCTAATTAAATACTAATGAATACGTGTTTTAACAATTTTGATATTTTCTCTTCGAAAGTGGTAAAAAGGGAGGTGAAAGTTTGTAAGGAAGTTCTATCAATTTTGAAGTAAGGATATTCCAATTTTGTATTTACAGTAAGATTAAAAAATTATGGATACGTGTATCAACGTTTTTGGATTTATCTCCCGCAAAGAAAGGATTTTTGGATTTTTAGACCCCAAAAAGAAAACGCGCGTGAAAAAATAAAAAATTACATATATTTATACACATATACATAATCACGCCTTTAACCCTAATGGGGTAGGCAGAGCGTAAACGACCTAAACAAAGGTCGCTCCGCCACGTCCGACAAAGTTTTGAGGGTTATTTAAGATAAATTTGTAGGTATATTGCTATAGTGACAGGTTATCAGCCTATCGCCTTAATTGCAGTAAAGAAAAACCCTCGGATAACTTAGCTGATTTTTACAGCATGCCCGGGAAGAAATGCAGCAGGCACATTCTATGTTTTTCTCTCACTCCCAGTCCAGCATGGAAGTAAAATAAGAAATTGCCAGTGGAAAACTCTAAGCGAGTTTTGTTTGAGAGCCGCGGGTGAAACCGCGAGGCTGAAAGCTAGTCCTTTATGTAAACAAACAGGAAAAATCCTCACCAAACTTATTGCCAGCTTTAAATCTATTGACTAAGGTTCATTTTGCGATGAGCTCCCATGACCTAGTGATATTTGCCTGACCCGTATAATAATGACATACTTAATACGGGCTCCTGGTTCATTGCTTCCATGCTGGACTGGGAGTGATAGGAAAACGTAGAATATGCCTAAACCGGCTAAGGTATTCGAGGGTTTCAGTGTATACCTATTGCAAATTAGGCGATGGGCTGACAACCTGTCACTTCAGCAATATACCTACAGACCTAACTTAAATAACCTTTAAAACTTTGTCAGACCTTTGCTTAGATCGTTTTACCGACCTTTGCTTAGATAATAATGTTGGTTGTGATTGACTAGAGGAAAAAAACAACTTTCTTTGCTATGGAAAGACGATTTTTCCATGCTGGACTCGGAGCGAAAGAAAAAAATAGAATGTGCCAGCTACATTTTTTCCCGGGCATGCTGTAGAAACCAGCTAAGTGATCCGAGGGTTTCAGTATATTGCAATTTAGGCGATGGGCTGACAACTTGACATACATACATACATATAGTCACGCCTTTATCCCTATTGGGGTAAGCAGAGCGTAAACGACCTAAACAAAGGTCGTTCCGCCACGTCTGACAAAGTTTTGAGGGTTATTTAAGATAGAATTGTAGGTATATTGCTATAGTGACAGGTTGTCAGCCTATCGCCTAAATTGCAATATACTGAAACCCTCGGATCCCTTAGCTGGTTTTTACAGCATGCCCGGGAGGAAATGCAGCTGGCACATTCTCTGTTTTTCTCTCGCTCCCAGTCCAGCATGGAAGACAACTTGTCACTACAGCAATATACCTACAAATTTAATCTATCTTAAATAACCCTCAAAACATTATCGGACTTGGCGTAATGACCTTTTTTTGTGTCGTTTACGCTCTGCCTACTCTATTAGGTATAAAGGCGTGATTATATATATGTATGTATGGAAAGACGATGCTATCTTTGCTTGTGATTGCTAAGTACATAAACCTACTCAGACTCCCGCTGAAAAATGACCCTCTGCATTTCGGAAAATTCCGAAGGAGTCTTCGGAATTCTGGGCATTTTTCCTAGAAATATTTTTGCATGAAACACGAATTTTGAAATAAAATCTAAATAATTTGTAGAAGGAAGTTAGTAATTGTTAGTCGGTAGAGTAGAGCCAACCCAAGATCTATAGCAGCTAAGTAGCGCCCTCATCAGTTAAAACAAATCATAACTCAATAAAAACACAATGAGTCGAAAACCCGGTCCAACACACTCAAGTAATAGAATATATATTATGAAAAATTTATAACCTTATAATTAGCGATTCATAGGTCGTAGGAGCCCGATGGTGTAGTGGATAGGGCCGCTGCCTCCTGAGCGGGAGGTCGTGGTTCGAACCCCACCAGTCACCACGTACCAATGTGTTTTTCGGTTTTCGAATTTCATATGTACGTTTATTCGGTGCTTTTTCCGTGCTTCGGAAGGCACGTTAAGCCGTTGGTCCCGATTAATATCGTTTAATACCGTAGATATTAGTCGTTAAGCCATATCAGAGGCCAGTGCTAAGCATTGGCGGCTTGAAAACTCTGACCTAATCTAGGATTGGGTCTGGTTTCCCTTCTGGGTTGCGGAGGTCAGATGGCAGTCGCTCTGTGTAAAAACCAGTACCCTCGTTCAATCCCCTAGATTAGGAAGCCGACCCCGTGAGATACGGGATAAGGCTAGGGAGATGATGTAGGTCGTAGTAACAGATGTTGTGTGAAAGATGATTTGTTGAAAACAGGTGTTAATGTCGAACTGACGGCTGACAGGAATGAATGGAAGAAGAAATCATACTGCGCCGGCCCCAAATAATGGGATAAGGGCAAAGGAATGATTGTATCAGCGTTTTTGTTTTTCTACATACACACATATAATCACGCCTTTATCCCTAATGGGGTAGGCAGAGCGTAAACGACCTAAACAAAGGTCGTTCCGCCACGTCTGACAAGATAGATTTGTAAGTATATTGCCGTAGTGACAGGTTGTCAGCCCATCGCCTAAATTGCAATATAAAGAAACCCTCGGATCCCTTAGCTGTTTTTTAAAGCATG
This sequence comes from Scrobipalpa costella, assembly GCA_949820665.1. Lineage (NCBI taxonomy): Eukaryota > Metazoa > Arthropoda > Insecta > Lepidoptera > Gelechiidae > Scrobipalpa > Scrobipalpa costella. The sequence goes on along the minus strand of OX463321.1, from coordinate 9,604,945 downwards.
CCCGGGAGGAGACGCAGCTGGCACATTCTGTGTTTTTCTTTCGTAATGAGTTCGTTGTAGTAACAGGAAGAAAAATTGCGAATAACGGCCACCAACGGCAATTTTTGTTCCTGTTAGATACTACAATGAACTATGAATCGTTAATATATAAGGTTCTAAATTATCTTAAGTCTGTTGGACCAATTTTTCGATTCACTGCGTTTTTAGTGAATCATGTTTTTTACTGATTGGGCCAATTAGGTCATACATACATACTATGACGCCTGTATCCCTAATGGGGTACGCAGAGAGTCAACGACACAAACAAAGGTCGTTCCTCCACATCTGACAAGTTTTGAGGGTTGTTAAGAAAGAACTGTATATTGCTGTAGTGACAGGTTGTCAGCCCATCGCCTAAATTACAATATACCCTCGAATCCCTTAGATGGTTTTTACAGCATGCCCGGGAGGAGATGCAGCTGGCACATTCTACGTTATTCTATCGCTCCCAGTCCAGCAATTAGGTCATATCGCCACTTTAAGACTAAGTAGAAGAAAAAAAATAGTGTAGGCAGTATGTACGACAAATAGAAGTAAAGAAACACAATTTAACAGAAGTACTGATTTATCTTCCATGCTGGACTGGGAGTGAGAGAAAAATATAGAATGTGCCAGCTGCATTTCCTCCCGAGCATGCTGTAAAAACCAGCTAAGGGATCTGAGGGTTTTAGTATATTGTAATTTAGGCGATGGGCTGACAACCTGTCACTACAGCAATATACTTACAAATCTTTCTTGAATGGCCCTCAAGACTTTGTCAGACGCGGCGGAACGGCCTTTGTTTAGGTCGTTTACGCTCTGCCTACCCCATTAGGGATAAAGGCGTGATTACATGTATGTATGTATGTACTGATTTATCTTCCATGCTGGACTGGGAGTGAGAGAAAAATATAGAATGTGCCAGCTGCATTTCCTCCCGAGCATGCTGTAAAAACCAGCTAAGGGATCTGAGGGTTATTATTATTATTTAATTATAGGCGAACAGCCTGATGTGCCTAAATCTAAGCTAGTGTGTATCAGTTCATGTTAGTTTCAGTATATTGTAATTTCCGCGATGGGCTGACAACCTGTCACTACAGCAATATACGTACAAATCTTTCTTGAATGGCCCTCAAAACTTTGTCAGCCGTGGCGGAACGGCCTTTGTTTAGGTCGTTAACGCTCTGCCTACCCCATTAGGGATAAAGGCGTGATTATATGTATGTATGTACTCATTCATCTAAATCTGAATAATAAATTCAAGTTACCTACATCCAGAAAGGGAAACTTGTCAGTCCGCAAATTCTACGTGGAATACGGAAGCAAAATCTTGAATATACAGGGTGTGAAGGGCGATAACAAAAACCCTAAGGTTGGTTTTGCACTATTCCGTTTTCGTGAAAAATATATGGAAGATGTCAAACATTTTCGCACCAATCCATACACATTTTCACGGATACAAACCGAATACGGAGCAGTGCAAAACCGCTGTAAGAGGCACCCCCATAAAAAACAACATCACTACAGAGTATAAAACAAAGTCGCTTTCTCTGTCCCTATATCCCTATGTATGCATAAATCTTTAAAACTACGCAACAGATTTTGATGCGGTTTCTTTTAGTGGATAGACTGATTCAATAGGAAGGTTTATATGTATAATACATGCATAATATAGAAGAGAAACACTGATAATTTCCGTGCGAAGCCGGGGCGGGTCGCTAGTATCTCATAAAAAACACAATGAATCTTCCAACAGACTCAAGTAATAGTTGTAAAGGTAATTTAGAACATGTTTAGAGCGTTACAGATTAGCGATTCGTAGTTCACTGTAGTGACAGGTTGAAAAATTGCGTTGATGGCCGTTGATCGCAATTTTTATGCCTGCTACAAGGAACTCATCATCTCCATCATCTCCTTAGCCTTATCCCGTATCTCACGGGGTCGGCTTCCTAATCCAGGGGATTGAACGAGGGTACTGGTTTTTACACAGAGGGACTGCCATCTGACCTCCGCAACCCAGAAGGGAAACCAGACCCGATCCTAGATTAGGTCAGAGTTTTCAAGCCGCCAATGCTTAGCACTGGCCTCTGATATGGCTTAACGACTAATATCTACGGTATTAAACGATATAAACCGGGACCAACGGCTTAACGTGCCTTCCGAAGCACGGAAAAAGCGCCGAATAAACGTACATATGAAATTCGAAAACCGAAAAACACATTGGTACGTGGTGGGATTCGAACCACGACCTCCCGCTCAGGAGGCAGCGGCCCTATCCACTACACCATCGGGCTCTCAAGGAACTATGAATTGGTAATTAATAAGGTTCTTCATTATCTTCATTATTATGCTTGAGTTTGTTGGATCGGATTTTCGGTTCACTGTTTTTAGTGAGTTTATTCGGCGCTTTTTCCGTGCTTCGGAAGGCACGTTAAGCCGTTGGTCCCGGTTTATATCGTTTAATACCGTAGATATTAGTCGTTAAGCCATATCAGAGGCCAGTGCTAAGCATTGGCGGCTTGGTCTGGTTTCCCTTCTGGGTTACGGAGGTCAGATGGCAGTCGCTCTGTGTAAAAACCCCTGTAAAACCCCTCTGTGTAAGTACCCTTGGTCAATCCCCTAGATTAGGTAGCCGACCCCGTGAGATACGGGATAAGGCTAGGGAGATGTGTTTTTAGTGGGTTATGATTTTTTATACTGATTGGGGCGCCATTTTGGCACTATCGGCACCTTAAACTGACGATCTCAGTTGCTGTGTGAGATAGTGGTCGGTACTCAAAAGCATATCAGAGGTTTTTTCACGGGTTTCATAATGCTAATAGTTTGAAATCTCTGACACAACGGTTCATCGGATCGTTTGTAGTCTTTAAAAAGTACGTGATGAGTATGTGATGAGAACGTGATGAGTACCTATGTTTAAGTTTAGTTTAGTACACAACATTATCAATAGATGTCGCTAGTGTAGAATTAAAACGCGATATCGCTGTGATTTCGTCGATAGTATAAGTATCCCGATCAATTTGTACTTTTAAGTTCTGTTAATAAACCGCGAACATTTAAATGAGTGTTTAATTTGTTATGAATACGTGATGAGTACGTTATGTACGTTACGTACGTTACGCCTAATTGTACTCTGTTTGTTTTGTAGTGTTTGTTCCTGTACAATGTGTTGTTTACATACATACATAAATCACGCCTTTATCCCTTACGGGGTAGGCAGAGCGTTTAACGCCTCGTAAAAGGCGCTTTCGCCACGTCTGACAAAAATTGCGGACAATTTTAGATTGTAATATGTATTGCTTTAGTGACAGGTTGTCAGCCCATCGCCTAAACTACAATACACTGTAACTCTCGAGTCCCTTTTGCTGACTTCAACAGCATGCCCGGGAGTAAGGGCAGCTGGAACATTCTATGTTTTTCTATTTCTCCCAGTCAAGCAGGGAAGAAATTGTTGTTTATGTGCAATAAAGAATATTTGCTAGGCTAGGGAGATGATGATTGTATTATGAGTACGTGATGAGTACTTTATGAGTACGTTATATAGATGATGAGTACGAAGAAGATACAGCAAACGGAAAGGGGTTGCTCTGGTCTTCTTCTGTCGAGTGGGTATCGAGTCTATCGACCCGATGAACCCTGGTGTCAGAGTTTTTAAACCGCCTAGTAGCACAACTATCAGGCCTCTGACATGGTTTGAGTAACGACCACTATCAAAGACAGCGACCGGGACCGACGGCATAACGTGCCCTCCGAAGCCTGAAATCTTTTTCTTTTTCGGACAATCAGGTGATTCAGCCTGCAATGTTCTAACCAAACTGGGAAAAATTCACAAAGTGATAAATTCTCAAATATCAACTTTGTGTTTCCCCCCTGGGAATCGAACCCAGGACCTCCGGATCAGGAGTCCATGGCACTAGCCACTAGACCACGGAGGCAGTTGCTCTGGTAACAAAACGGAACAACTTTCACGAAGAAATTATTCTGGAAATTTATAAAAGTACCAAAATTATCACCTCCATGTATGGAAAAACCTAAACTTTTATCTCCTGACTTTCAAAGAAGGATTATTTATTTAGATTTAGGAGAAGCCCGATGGTGTAGTGGATAGCACCGCTGCCTCCTGAACGGGAGGTCGTGGTTCGAATCCCACCACGTACCAATGTGTTTTTCGGTATTCGAATTTCATATGTACGTTTATTCGGCGCTTTTTCCGTGCTTCGGAAGGCACGTTAAGCCGTTGGTCCCGGTTAATATCATTTAATACCGTAGATATTACTCGTTAAGCCATATCAGAGGCCAGTGCAAGCATTGGCGGCTTGAAAACTCTGACCTAATCTAGGATTGGGTCTGGTTTCCCTTCTGGGTTGCGGAGGTCAGATGGCAGTCGCTCTGTGTAAAAACCAGTACCCTCGTTCGATCCCCTAGATTAGGTAGCCGACCCCGTGATATACGGGATAAGGCTAGGGAGATGATGATGTGTTTTTTTTTTTTTTAATATATATAGGCGAGCATTTGTCCGCCATCTCACCTGGTGGAAAGTGACGATGCGGACTATGTTGAAGCATACTCACCTATGTAGTGCCTATTCACTCTCGCCTTGAAAAGGCCCAGGTTATATTGTTCCGGAAACAGATCCGGCAATATAACCTGGCAGGGAGTTCCACTCCTTAGCCGTTCGCAAAGAAGGATTATATTTTGAGCAGGTATTTAGATTAATCCTAAGCGCTCCCAGGCCAGCATGGAAGAACGTTCTTATAACCTTACAGTTTGCGGGTTACATACTACATCCTGTATCGAAACCTTCGTATTGTTTATTTATAAAGCAGGTCTCGAAGGAATCCCTCGAGATACCTTTCGACATCAAAGGTCAATGATTCTACGTTTTCTTCTCTACTGTTCTGTCTATTTGGGAGTGCCTGCCTGGGTGTGTGGAGTTCGATTCCCGATGGGAATATCTTCTTCTTAGCGAGTGGGTGTTTCGAGTCGAACAACGAACTGATGAACCCTGGTGTCAGTTTTGAAACCGCCTAGTAGTACAACTATTAGGCCTCTGACATGGTTTGTGTAACGACCGCTATCAAAGAATACGAAAGTGTATAGAGATCGCATGCGAGTGTTACTGTTTCGGGCAAGGCAATCTTATTTAGAATATCACTCTGTCTTTGAAGAGATTAGAAGTTTACAAATTAATAGAATAGCAGCATTTCCTCCCAAGCATGCTGTAGAAACCGGCTAAGTTATTCAACTGTTTTAGTATATTGCAATTTAGGCGATGGGCTGACAACTGTCACTACAGCAATATACCTACAAATCTATCTTTAATAACCTAACTTTTTCAGACGTGGCAAAACAACCTTCGTTTAGGTCGTTTACGCTATGCCCCATTAGGGATAAAGGCGTGATTATATGTATGTATGTATGCTGACGCTCTGCCTACGCAATCACTTCATAGTATAAAACAAAGTCGCTTTCTCTGTTACTATATCCCTATGTATGCATAAATCTTTAAAACTACGCAACGGAGTTTGATGCGGTTTCTTTTAATGGATAGAGTGATTCAAGAGGAAGGTTTATATGTGTAATACATACATAATATAGTAGAGAAACACTGATAATTTCCGTGCGCAGCCGGGGCGGGTCGCTAGTTATAAAGGCGTAATGTACTATTTGTATGCTAAACAATGTTTCTCTCTACAAATTTAGATCTCTTAGCACAACCGCAGGTATCCTGAGTTTATAAAAAGAAATGGTTGTTCAGGTACCTTCATTTTCTGCTTCAGCCTTTATTGTCAAGGAAGGGTAATGTTTATCGCGCGTATCTTGTATGTATGTATATATTTAGATATATTTCTTTATTACCTTGTATCTCCAAAACGGCTCGATTGGTCACAATCACCCGAGTGTTCTTAGATAGGTGTATTTTCATAAAATTCAAAATGGCGGATTCTAGGCGTTAAATTTTAAATCTTCAAATATTTTTTTACGACTGTACCTATCGAGTGGGGTTTGGCGAAAAGGGCGTGCGGTTGATGGTATTAATTAAATTTCAAGTTTTACTAACACTACCTAGAATTAATAAATTTTAAGTTTTGCTAACAACTATGGATGTTTTCCGAAATAAAATTGTTTTGAATTTGAATTTTGATGGTGTTGAAGTAAAACTGCTGCGTGCTATTTACAGGTGTGTATTTACAGAATGTACAGGTTGGTCAATGCAATAAAACATATAAATAATGTTATCACTAAATCGCAAGAAATAACCAAGGCAAGAGCTGTGGCGTCTGTACAAGAATGACAGTTTGACAATCTGTCAGTAGTAAAAAATATATTCACAAAAGAGTTTGCGTCTAATGAGGTTGGACGCTACAGGGGTATCAACATAAAGGTCCCAAAAATATACATGATTCGTATGTTAAAGATCAATTTAAGAACAATTAATGCATTAAAACAATTTTTTATAGGAATTGCAGTCGGGTTGCTCGAATTCTTTTTTAAAATACTTGTTCTTTATACATACAGTGGTGGGTATTCTACCTACATATTTTGAAAACTTTTAGAAATAAAATGTGCCAATTTGGCATACATACAGTGTAACATACGTATACAATTCAATCATTTATTAATAAATAAAAAATTACACGCCATTAAATTCATCAATTACAAAATTTAAAGTCACATTCAAAATGATCAAAAAATAAAAAGTAATAATAGATATTTTTGTACATACAATCAGTCAAGCCCTTATCTTTTCGGGGTAGGCAGAGCGTAAAGCCTAGTAAAAGGTCATATCAGTACTTCTAACAAAGGGGGCAAAATCTTGACTTAGATCTTGACTAAAATAAAATATTACCTGTCATTTTCTATCATGAGATAAGCACGGAATATTTTTTTCTTCAGACAATTAGATGACTCAGCCTGCATTGTTCTAACCAAACCGGGGAAAATGTTACTCAATGATAAATTGTCAATTAATATGTGTCAAACTCAGGTCCTGAGTCGGGCCCACGGCTCAAACCACTAGACCACTGAGGCAGTTACTTTACTAACTCCCACGTTCGTTTTTCCTTATTTTCTAAGCAACTCTCGCAACTACCTACAACAAACACTTGTCTTCATTATGTTCAATAGGATTTACTGCCATTCGTTCTGTTTTTAGCACACTGGGCGTTTATTAAAGTTAAAGGTCGTTAATGTTTTTTATATACCGTTTATTGTTGAAGTTTGGAATTTAAGATCCAAATATTTTATGGTTAATCTAGACACGCGGTAACGTGTCTAAGCCAAGTTTGAGCCAAACGAAGAGAACTAACCGGCAGCACCGTGTGTATATTTACAGGAACCATTTGGAGATACTATTGACCCCTTCATAACTCAAAAACTATTAAACTTAAATACACCAAATATATATTTGGTATATATTTAGATCCTCTAGAGCACGATGGTGTAGTGGATAGGGCCGCTGCCTCCTGAGCGGGAGGTCGTGGTTCGAATCCCACCACGTACCAATGTGTTTTTCGGTTTTCGAATTTCATATGTACGTTATTCGGCGCTTTTTCCGTGCTTCGGAAGGCACGTTAACCCGTTGATCCCAGTTAATATCGTTTAATACCGTAAATATTAGTCGTTAAGCCATATCAGAAGAAAGTGTTCAGCATTGGCGGCTTATAAACTCTGACCTAATCTAGGATAGGGTCTGGTTTCTCTTCCGTCAGATGGCAGTCGCTCTGTATAAAAACCAGTACCCTCGTTCAATCCCCTGGATTCGGTAGCCGACCCCGTGAGATATGGGATAAGGCTAGGGAGATGATGGGCGATGATGATTTAGATCCTCTAGAAAGTACTCTAAATTTTCTAAACATACCTCAAATGGTTATATAAATAATACCAAGTCACATGAAATAAACCGTATTGAAGAGCTAAGAATTGCTACAATAGCCGAGATTCTAGATACCACCACCGGCTAAAACTAAAATGTATCACTTTCAAAATAATTAAATTGAAAAAGGACAGCTTCGATGCTGGACTGGGAGCGAGAGAAAAACAGAGAATGTGCCAGCTGCATTTCCTACCGGGCATGCTGTAAAAACCAGCTAAGGGATCCGAGGGTTTCTGTATATTGCAATTTAGGCGATGGGCTGACAACCTGTCACTGCGGCAATATACTTACAAATTTATCTTAATAACCTTCAAAACTTTGTTAGACGTGGCGGAACGACCTTTGTTTACGTCGTTTACGCTCTGCCTACCCCATTAGGGATAAAGGCGTGATTATATGTATGTATGTATGAAAAAGAACAGGCGATTTATACTTTATGGTTTTACACGTAGTCCGCTAGATTTTGACGCGCTTTTGCACGTTTCCCCAGGATATTTGTCAATTTTATCCGCCATATCATATGATGGCGTATAAAATTTACAGATAACGCAAAGAAAAAAAAAAACCATGGCCTGGGAGCGAGAGAAAAACATAGAATGTGCCAGCTGCATTTCTTTCCGAGCATGCTGTGACAATCAGCTAAGGGATTCGAGGGTTTCAGTAAATTGTAATTTAGTCGATGGGCTGACAACCTGTCACTACAGCAATATAACTACAAATCTATCTCAAATAACCCTCAAAACTTTGTCAGACGTGGCGGATTGACCTTTGTTCACCACCCAACCCAGGACCTCCGGATTGGGAGCTCATAGCTTAAACCACTAAACCACGGAGGCAATTAACAGTCTCTCTGATAACAGAGTTATACAAATTGCCCAATAACCCGGGTAGTTAGATTATAGTTAAGGTTCATTTCTGACTCCGTGGATTAGTGGTCAGAGCCATGGACTTACGATCTGGAGGTCCTGGGTTCATGGGACAAAGTTGATATTTGTCAATTTATCACTTTGTGACGTTTTTCCCAGCTAGGTTAGGACATTGCAGGCTGAATCACCTGACTGTCCGAAAAAAAAAAGATGCCGTGCTTCGGAGGGCACGTTAAGCCGTGGGTCCCGGTCGCTGTCTTTGATAGTGGTCGTTACTCAAACGTCAGAGGCCTAATAGCTGTGCTACTAGGCGGTTTGAAAACTCTGACACCAGGGTTCATCGGGTCTTTCGACTCGAGAATCCACTCGCTAAGAAGATTAAACCGTCATTGATGGTCTGCCTACCCGCAGTTATTTTATACTGGGACTGGGAGCGAGAGAAAAACATAGAATGTGCCAGCTGCATTTCCTCCCGGGCATGCTATAAAAACCAGCTAAGGGATCGGCTATGGTTTCTGTATATTACAATTTAAGAGATGGGCTGACAACCTGTCACGACAGCAATATACATACATACATAAATCACGCCTTTATCCCTTACGGGGTAGGCAGAGCGCTTAACGCCTCGTAAAAGGCGGTTTCGCCTCGTCTGACAAAAATTTAGAGCAAGTTTAGTTTGTAATATGTATTGCTTTAGTGACAGGTTGTCAACCCATCGCCTAAATTACAATGCACTGTAACCCTCGAGTCCCTTTTGCTGACTTCAACAGCATGCCCGGGAGGAAGGGCAGCTGGAACATTCTATGTTTTTCTATCTCTCCCAGTCCAGCATGGAAGAAAATTACAGGCAATATACCTACTAATCTATCTAAAATAACCCTCTAAAGTTTGTCAGAGGTGGCGGAACGACCTTTGCTTAGATCGTTTACGCTCTGTCTATCCCAATAGGGATAAAGACGTGTTTATATTATATTTATTATTTATTCATATACAATTAAATATTGTGTTCGAATTTTACATGTCAAGTAAATTGTCACTAGAAAAGTAATATAAATTCAGAAAATACATGCATACATATAATCACGCCTTTATCCCTAATGGGGTAGGCAGAGCGTAAACGACCTAAACAAAGGTAGTTCCACCACGTCTGACAAAGTTTTGAGGGTTATTTAAGATGGATCTGTACGTATATTGCTGTAGTGACAGGTTGTCAGCCTATCGCCTAAATTGCAATATACAGAAACCCTCTGATCCCTTAGCTGGTTTTTACAGCATGCTCGGGGGGAAATGCAGCTGGCACATTCTATGTTTTTCTCTCGCTCCCAGTCCAGCATGGCAGCATAATATATACCTATAACCATCATATATGTATCTATGTATATTATGTTGAATCTAAATCCCTCGAATCGGCTCGCCCCAGCTGGACAAAGATAAATAAGATAAACAAACAAACGAAAACTTTTATTTTCCTAAAACGTTGTTTTTGTTTTGTTTGCTACAATCGAATGATATTAGTGCGGAGTGTACACACGGGGAGTAGTATTACAATCATTATCTCCCTAGCCTTATCTATCCGTATCTCACGGGTCGGCTACTAAATCCAGGTGATCTTAACTTCTTTCTATTCATTTGTGTATGAAAGTATTGCATATATGTATGGTATGTATGTATGTATAGTATGTACTTTTTCTTCTATGCTGGACTGGGAGCTAGAGAAAAACATAGAATGTGCGAGCTGCATATCCTCCCGGGCATGCTGTAAAAACCAGCTAAGGGATCTGAGGGTTTTAGTATATTGCAATTTAGGCGATGGACTGACAACCTGTCACTACAGCAATATACGTACAAATCCATCTTGAATAACCCTCAAAACTTTGTCAGACGTGGCGGAACGACCTTTGTTTAGGTCGTTTACGCTCTGCCTACCCCATTAGGGATAAAGGCGTGATTATATGTATGTATGTATGTATAGTATGTAGGAATATTGTATTATATATTGTTTATATGCTTCTGTATATATTATGTTTGTATTTGTATACTTGTTGTATACTGGAGTCGTCGTCTCGTCTCAGCCGATAGACGTCCACTGCAGGACATAGGCCATACTGAATAAATATATATACTGGAGTATATATATTTAATTTATTAACATGTTTGTTGCACTGACCCGCGTCAATTTATTTTACTCCTCTGTTTCCTATTGCCTGGTTGCCTGGAAGATATTGCTACATTAGCAATAAGGCCGCCAATTGTACTACTTTTCTTTTTAGCAATTTGTAGCTTCTGTGTTTTTGTGCAATAAAGTATATTGTATTGTATTGTGATCGAACGAGGGTACTGGTTTTTACACAGAGCGACTGCCATCTGACCTCCGCAAGCTAGAAGGTAAACAAGATCCAATCCTAAATTAGGTCAGAGTTTTCAAGCCGCCAATGCTAAGCACTGGCCTCTGACATGGCTTAACGACTAATATCTACGGTACTATATTAACCGGGACCAACTGATTAGCGTGCCTTCTGAAGCACGGAATCCTTTTCCTTTTCGGACAATCAGGTGATTCAGCCTGCAATGTCCTAACAAAACTGGGGAAAACCTGGCAATGTGATAAATTGACAAATATCAACTTTGTGTTCCCCAAGCCAAGACTGAAATCGAACCCTGGACCTCCGCATCGTAAGCCCATGGCTCTAACCACGAGACCACGGAAGCAATTACACGTTACATACATTTATATAATCACGCCTTTATCCCTAATGGGGTAGGCAGAGCGTAAACTACCTAAACCAGAGCCGTTTCGCCAGGTCTGACAAAGTTTTCAGGGTTATTTAAGATAGATTTGTAGGTATATTGCTATAGTGACAGATTGTCAGCCCATCGCCTAAATTACAATATACTGAAACCCTCAGATCCCTTAGCTGATTTTTACAGCATACGCGGGAGGAAATGCAGCTGCCATTTTCTATGTTTTTCTCTCGCTCCCAGTCCAGCATGGAAGAAACACGTTACAGTGCACGATTAGACCACGGGTCTTAGAATATAAACATATCTTATGTTCTTAGATAAGTGGATTAGACCAGACGCAGCTCCTGGAATCATAGTAAATACCTACTGCTGTTTTTTTTATTTTTTGAATAGTTATTACTATTTTCTTCCATGCTGGACTGGGAGCGAGAGAAAAACGTAGAACGTGCCAGCTGCATTTCCTCCCGGGCATGCTGTAAAAGTCAGCTAAGGGATCCGAGGGTTTCAGTATATTGTAATTTAGGCGATGGGCTGACAACCTGTCACTACAGCAATATACCAACAAATATATCTTAAATAACCCTCAAAACTTTGTCAGACGTGGCGGCGCGACCTTTGTTTAGGTTGTTTACGCTCTGCCTACCCCATTAGGGATAAAGGCGTGATTATATGTATGTATGTATGTATTACTATTTTTTAGGTCTCTTTTTACGTTACTGAAACACCCGTTAGCACAAAACGTCCAATCTTTAAAACTACGCATTTGATTTTAATACGGTTTCTTTTAATGGATAGAGTGGTTCAAGAGGAAGGTTTATATGTATAATACATGCAGAATATAGTAGAGAAACACTGACAGTTTCCGTGCGAAGCCGGAGTGGGTCGCTAGTAGCGTATATACTTCTTCTTCTTAGCGAATGGATTCTCAAATCGAATAACCCGATGAGCCCTGGTGTCAGAGTTATTAATGCATTAAACATAACATAACATAAAAATACTTTATTGCACGTAAGAATACAAATCATACAACACAACAGATAACAACAAAAAACAAGTACAACATAGGCGGCCTTATTGCTAAGGTAGCAATTTCTTCCAGGCAACCTTTGGGTCAAAGAAAAATGCGTAGCGGTAAGCGGGATATTGCAAATCTAGTAAAATATGTATCCTAAATACGTTACATTACATATAATACATAAACTAGTTAAAACATGTTTTATAGGTACTACAGTGAGGTTGTTCGTATTCTTTTTTTTAAATGCTACTTATTCGTATGCTTTGACTTGGTCTGTACACTCTCTAAGGGTTTCCATCAGTGATAATGATCGAAGTTGGCTGGCGAACGCCCAGGCCCGACCACTTCTATTTGATACTGATAAAGTAGGGAGCGAAGGAGTAATCGTTAGAGTAGTAATAACGGCCTTCTTCTTCTGTCGAGTGGGTATCGAGTCTATGTACCCGATGAACCCTGGTGTCAGAGTTTTAAAACTGCCTAGTAGCACAACTATCAGGCCTCTGACATGGTTTGAGTAACGACCACTATCAAAGACAGCGACCGGGACCGACGGCTTAACGTGCCCTCCGAAGCACGATATCTTTTTCTTTTCGGACAATCAGGTGATTCAGCCTACAAAACTGGGGAAAAATTCACAAAGTGATAAATTCTCAAATATCAACTTTGGTTTCCTCCCAGGGAATCGAACCCAGGACCTCCTGATCGGGAGTCTATGGCACTAGCCACTAGACCACGGAGGCAGTTGAAAATAACGGCCCAATGTGCTATACCGGGTGTAAGGGACAGCGTCCCACAAACTGATTGGGGTTACTCATACATACATAAAATCACGCCTTTATCCCTTACGGGGTAGGCAGAGCGATAAACGCCTCATAAAAGGCGATTTCGCCACGTCTGACAAAAATTGAGGGCAATTTTAGATTGAAAAGTGTATTGCTATAGTAACAGGTTGTCAGCCCATCGTCTAAATTACGATACACTGTAACACTCGAGTCCCTTTTGCTGACTTCTACAGCATGCCCGGGAGGAAGGGCAGCTGGAACATTCTATGTTTTTCTATCTCTCCCAGTCCAGCATGGGGTTACTCAGTCAACAAAACTGAACGACTATCAGCAGGATTTTTGCAATTTCAAACAAATTATCTGATCGAGGTGGTAATTTTGTATAGAAGTTCAAATTTCTTTTTCATACATACATATAGTCACGCCTTTATCCCTAATGGGGTAGGCAGAGCGTAAACGACCTAAACAAAGGTCATTCCGCCACGACTGACAAAGTTTTGAGGGTTATTTAAGATAGATTGTAGATATATTGCTGTAGTGACAGGTTGTCAGCCCATCGCCTAAATTACAATATACTTAAACCCTCGGATCCCATAGCTGGTTTTTACAGCATGCCCGGGAGGAAAAGCAGCTGGCACATTCTATGTTTTTCTCTCGCTTTCATGCCAGCATGGAAGATAAAGTAAGGGACAGCGTCCCACAAACTGATTGGGGTTACTCAGTCAACAAAACTGAACGACTATCAGCAGGATTATTGCATTTTAAAAATATTTGGGTGGTCATTTTGTATAGAAGTTCAAATTTCTTTTTCATCTCCTGAAAGAATTTCCTGTTGATAGTTGTTCAGTTTCGTTGGCTGAGTAATCCCTATCCTTGTGCGAGACGCTGTCCCTTACACCCCGTTATTATTACTTTTATGTTTATCCTCCACTCCCTTACACCCGGTAACAGAATATACAATAGTACTACATACAGAATGGCCACTCACCTCCCCTCCCCAGTCCGATATACGTCACACTCCGCGCCGGATTGTGGGCCACATTGAGCGTACGCTTAGCGGGTATGGCGCGCGCATGTTTCCCAGTGTAACAGAAATAATAAAGTTTTGTGTTCCAAAGATGGTTAGGTACTGTTCCGTGTACGGATGTCTTTTTACCATAAGATATGACTCCAATAGGATTGTTTTAGATTCCCAAGTGATGAGAGACGGTAAGTACAATACAATTCAATACTAAATTCTATATCGCACAAAGAAACACAAACAACAGAAATAAAAAGGAACAAACGTGACAGTACAATTGACAGGCCTTATTGCTAAAGCAGCAATTTCTACCAGGCAACCGATGTGTATAGAAATTGTACAAGCAGAAAGCGGGATAGTGCATATTACTACATATAATACTTAGAGAATATTTACACACTATTAAATAAATATTTCAATAAAATATACTGATACATATCTTATGATATACTAATACATAGTATATGCTACATAAGATAGGATACTGTATGTTATATATCAGAGAAATTGGTAGATAAAATATAATTACGTATACTTACTTAAACGAGCCCGATGGTGTAGTGGATAGGGCCGCTGCCTCCTCAGCGGGAGGTCGTGGTTCGAATCCCACCACGTACCAATGTGTTTGTCGGTTTTCGAATTTCATATGTACGTTTATTTAGCGCTCTTTCCGTGCTTACGTTAAGCCGTTGGTCCCGGTTAATATCGTTTAATACCGTAGATATTAGTCGTTAACCCATCTCTGACCTAATCTAGGATTGGGTCTGGTTTCCCTTCTGGGTTGCAGATGTCAGATGGCAGTCGCTCTGTGTAAAAACCAGTACCCTCGTTCAATCCCCTAGATTAGGTAGCCAACCCTGTGAGATACGGGATAAGGCTAGGGAGATGAATATACTTACGTAATCGATACTTATAAATCAGACAGCTAACTAAAACTAACATATTTAAGTAACTTCATACAACACATGCAACCTAACCTATTCTAACTATTCAGTTATATGTGAGCCGGTATAAAGGACATACTTGGCGGCCGTCCTAGGGCAACCATTGCTATTTGAAATTGATAAACTTGGGAACGGAATAAATATAGAAATAGATAAACTACGTTCATTTCATGTTGAGTTATCGATGCCAACGCATTTTGCGGCACGTAGACTGCTTTTTCTTTGTAACCTATAACTCTGTTACAAACATAAAGTTTTGCGGTTGACTTCCTTGAAAGTAGTATGGAAAAAGTCGTTTATGGGCCGCAAAACAAGTTGGTATCAATAACGCAACATTAAAAAAAATAAGTATATAATTACTCAATGGGCTCCATTCTAGATACCACCCGCTAAACCTAAAATTAAAATCAAACTGTCACTTTCAATATAATAAAATTGAAAAAGGACAGGCGATTTATACTCTATGGTTTTACACTTTGTCCGCTAGATTTTGGTGCGCTTTTGCACTTTTCTCCAGTATTTCTGTCAATTTTATCCGCCATATCATATGACGGCGGATAAAAATGACAGAGCCACCCACTATGAATCAAAAACCGGATAAAATAGATATCTCCTGTTTTTTTTCAATAGTTTTAGTCTTACATACATACATACATATATCACGCCTTTATCCCTTTCGGGGTAGGCAGAGCGTTTAACGCCTCGTAAAAGGCGCTTTCGCCACGTCTGACAAAAATTGAGAGCAATTTTAGATTGTAATATGTATTGCTTTAGTGACAGGTTGTCAACCCATCGCCTAAATTACAATACACTGTATCCCTCGAGTCCCTTTTGCTGACTTCAACAGCATGCCCGGGAGGAAGGGCAGCTGGAACATTCTATGAAAGTTTTAGTCTTAAAGTGACGAATACATATCAATTTAATTTAAAAAAACTTTGTCTTCTATATAGCACATTTATTTGCCGGATAATACTTAAATTAAAATCTATTTGTCAAGTGGCCAGAGAAAGTTAACATAGCTGAACAAAATAATACATACATATTATCACGCCTTTATCCCTAATAAGGTAGGCAAAGCGTAAACGACCTAAACAAAGGTCGTTCCGCCAAGTCTGACAAAGTTTAGAGGGTTATTTAGGATATTTTTGTAGTTATATTGCTGTAGTGACAGGTTATCAGCCCATTGCCTAAATTGCAATATAACCTTAAATGGTTTTTACAATATGCCCGGGAGGAAATGCAGCTGGCATATTCTATGTTTTTTTTTTCGCTCTCAGTCCAGCATTGAAGAGGGTTATTTTCCGTAATGTGCTAATTTTATAAGGTGCTGTCTTTATTTAAGCATAACACAGGAACATTCGTTCCGTTTTATGAGTAAAACAGACTCCAGAATATTTCTACTTAAGGGGATCCCCGGTGCACGCCAGCGCCCGCATAAGTAAAAAAATAATACATACATATTATGTATCCCTAATGGGGTAGGCAGAGCGTGAACGACCCAAACAAAGTTTAGAAAGAACTGTATGTTGTCAGCCCATCGCCTAAATTACAATATACCCTCGAATCCCTTAGCTGGTTTTTACAGCATGCCCGGGAGGAGATGCAGCTGGCACATTCTACTTTATTCTATCGCTCCCAGTCCAACATGGAAAAACAATAATTACTCACTGAAAACGCAATTAATCGAAAATCCGGTATATCAGATTGAAGTACAGGTACTGAAGTTTATTGTACGCATCATGAATTAATTCTTCCATGCTGGCCTGGGAGCGAGAGAAAAACATAGAATGTGCCAGCTGCATTTCCTCCCGGGTATGCTGTAAAAACCAGCTAAGGGATCCGAGGGTTTCAGTATATTGTAATTTAGGCGATGGGCTGACAACCTGTCACTTCAGCAATATACTTACAAATCTACCTTAAATAACCCTCAAAACTTTGTCAGACGTGGCGGAACGACCTTTGTTTGGGTCGTTTACGCTCTGCCTACCCCATTAGGGATAAAGGCGTGATTATATGTATGTATGTATGAATTAATAATTTAGTGTTCACTGCAGTAACAGGTAGAAAATTATAACAGATGTAAGATTGTATTAGAAATAAAATTAAGTAACGTACAAACATAAATGCTGGACTGGGAGAGATAGAAAAACATAGCATGTTCCAGCTGCCCTTCCTCCTGGGCATGCTGTAGAAGTCAGCAAAAGGGACTCGAGGGTTACAGTGTATTGTAATTTAGGCGATGGGCTGACAACCTGTCACTATAGCAAAACACATTTCAATCTAAAATTGCCCTCTTTTTTTGTCAGACGTGGCGAAAGCGCCTTTTACGAGGCGTTTAACGCTCTGCCTACCCCGTAAGGGATAAAGGCGTGATTTTATGTATGTATGTATGTATGTCAAATATAAATGATGGTGTAATGTTTTAGTGCCTAAGCGAAAAAAACTACTACCTAGTTATACTGCAAGTTTTTTTTTATTGGAATTGACTTTTACCTGCAGAATACGAACGGTTATGTTAATTTTAAGTTATAGTTTTGTTCTCATGTAAGTGACTTGTAATTAGGTCTTTTATGAGAATAAAGTTTCTTTAACTTCCATGCTGGCCTGGGAGCGAGAGAAAAACATAGAATGTGCCAGCTGCTTTTCCTCCCGGGCATGATGTAAAAACCAGCTAAGGGATCCGAGGGTTTCAGTATATTGCAGTTTAGGCGATGGGCTGACAACCTGTCACTACAGCAATATGCCTACAAATTTAAATATCCCTCCAAACTTTGTCAGATGTGGCGGAACTACCTTTGTTTAGGTCGTTTACGCTCTGCCTACCCCATTAGGGATAAAGGCGTGATTATATGTATGTATGTATGTAAGTTTCTTTAAACCTAAAGTGCTTGCTAAAAGTGGTAGTTTTTCGCAAATATTCTGTCGTGTTGCAACTTTATGAGGTTCTAAATGACCTTCATTCCTTTAACCTCAATCTGATCTACCAGATTTTCGATTGATTGTGTTTTCAGTGAATTATATTTTTTTGGCTGATGAGGGCGCCACTTAGCTCAGGGAAGCCCCTTAATCTAAAATATTCTGACGGAGAAGCTGCACTGAACAAGAAAGTTAATTTACATAACACAGGTACCCAAATACTCTCGACCCTTGTACCGTACCTACATTCTGTACGTGTACATACATACCTACATAAACACTACATAGTATAAAACAAAGTCGCTTTCTCTGTCCCTATATACCTATGTATGCATAAATCTTTAAAACTACGCAACGGATTTTGATGCGGTTTCTTTTAATGGATAGAGTGATTCAAGAGGAAGGTTTGTATGTATAATATATACATACATATATACATACATAAAATCACGCCTTTATCCCTTACGGGTAGGCAGAGCGTTAAACGCCTCGTAAAAGGCGGTTTCGCCGCGTTTGACAATAATTGAGGGTAATTTTAGATTGTAATGTGTATTGCCATAGTGACAGGTTGTCAGCCCATCGCCTAAATTACAATACACTGTAACCCTCGAGTCCCTTTTGCTGTCTTCTACAGCATGCCCGGGAGGAAGGGCAGCTGGAACATTCTATGTTTTTCTATCTCTCCCAGTAATACATACATAATATAGTAGAGAAACACTTATGATTTCCGTGCGAAGCGGGGGCGGGTCGCTAGTACATACATATAATCACGTCTTTATCCCTAATGGGGTAGGCGGAGCGTAAACGACCTAAAAAAGGTCGTTCTGCTACGTCTGACAAAGTGTTGAAGGTTATTTAAGATAGCTTTGGACGTATAATGCTGTAGTGACAAGTTGTCAGCCCATCGCCTAAATTACAATATACTGAAACCCTCAGATATCGTAGCTGGGTTTTTACAGCATGCTCGGGAGGAAATGCAGCTGGCACATTCTATATTTTTCTCTCACTCCCAGTCCAGCATGGAAGCTAGATACACCTACATAATATTCTCTAGTGATACGGGCTGTAAGACCCACAGTAGTCCCACAAACTAATAAGAGTTTCTCAGTCAACGAAACTGAACAACTATCAGCAGTATTATTCTTTCTTATCTTATTTAGCTAATAGTAGAAAGTAATTTTTTTATTCGATTTCTAAATGAATTTCCTGGTGAAAGTTGTTCAGTTTCGTTGACTGAACAACCCTATCAGTATGCGGGACCCTGTCCCTTACACCTGGTATGTGCGGAATACACAATAAGTTTCCCCATAAAAGTCCCTTTGCTTTATCATCATCTCCCTAGCCTTATCCCGTATCTCACGGGGTCGACTACCTAATCTAGGGGATTGAACGAGGGTACTGGTTTTTACACAGAGCGACTGCCATCTGACCTCTGCAACCCAGAAGGGAAACCAGACCCAATCCTAGATTAGGTTAGAGTTTACAAGCCGCCAATGCTTAGCACTGGCCTCTGATATGGCTTAACTTAAACGATCGACGAACCGGGACCAACGGCTTAACGTGCCTTCCGAAGCACGGAAAAAGCGCCAAATAAACGTACATACGAAATTCGAAAACCGAAAAACACATTGGTACGTGGTGTGGTTCGAACCACGACCTCCCGCTCAGGAGGCAGCGGCCCTATCCACTACACCATCGGGCTTCCCTTTGCTTTATATTTAATGCTATTCATACGAATAACTTTGGTAATAGCTTTTATACAGCTCGTATGCAGGTGAGGTCTTTTGTATAAGCCTTCACGACAATTTGACGTTTAGCAAGAACTTCGTAGTTCGTGGAATATTCTATGAAATTTTGCAGAACTAATTTATTTTTCCTCGTAAACCAGCCGGGAATGTTAATAAAGGATTTACTTCTGTTTATAACCCGACTGTGGGAAGCAAAGAAGGTTAATATATTTGCAGGATGTATGTTTGTTCCTTTATGGGAAACAAAAGGCGTGTGCCGAGTTATGATATACCTGGTGTAAGGGACAGCGTCCCACAAACTGATAGGAGTCGCTCAGTCAACGAAACTGAACAACATTCACCAGTTTTTTTTTTCAGGAAATGAAAAAAAATGTTATCTTCCCATTTGTATGGAAAATCTATTTATTTCTTTCACTACCTGAAACAAAACTTGTTTTTATGTCATTGGCTATTTGACAAATGAAACCCTATTTTATAAGCAGTAAGGTCCATATTGAAGCTTTAAGTAAACCACTTAACGACCTTTTTGCACAAAGTTGACGTGGTGTCACGGTTTGAGTTTGATTCTGTATTGGATCGTTTATCTATAACTATATTTGACCTAAGCTAACTTTATACGCAATGTGTTTTCAAACTTTTTTTGAAATTACTTTTTTGTTTAAACGGAAAAGTCCCCAAAGAAGAGGGAAGCTTTGAACATTATATGGAGGAATTTTTATTCATTGACCATAAGGCAGCTTCAAGTATTAAAATAATATTTCCCTTAAAAATTTACTTTCTCATCTGCATTAAAATTTTCATGGGAAAAGTTCCGAGGTGACCTTTTTTCCGTAGGAAATGAAAATAAAAAGTCTTTTCTGATACTGTACAAGATTTTTTAGAGAGAAGAAGACAGAAAGTAAGTAAATTGACTGAGCCAAACGTGGTGCGGTTATTTTGTGTAAATATAAATTCTAAAAAAACGTCCTTAAAACCCTTCACAAAACAAATTTGAATACATACATACATAAAATCACGCCTTTATCCCTAATGGGGTAGGCAGAGCAAAAACGACCTTAACAAAGGTCGTTGCGCCACGTCTGACAAGTTTTACGGGTTATTACAGATGATATAAGTATTATATTGCTATAGTGACGGGTTGTCAGCCCATCGCCTAAATTGCAATATACTGAAACCCTCAGAACCCTAAGCTGGTTTTTACAGCATTCCCGGAAGGAAATGCAGCTGGCACATTCTATGTTTTTCTATCGCTCCCAGTCCAGCATGGAAGATTTGAATTTGAATAAAGGCCGAAATGCCTTAATCCGCTCCAAACCTGGTGTTACTACATACATACATAAAATCGTGAGTGACACATGTGTGTTGCTGCCAATATAAAAAAAAAACCATGATGCACCATGTTGGCCTGGAAGCGAGAGAAAAACATAGAATGTGCCAGCTGCGTTTCCTCCCGAGCATGCTGTAAAAACCAGCTAAGGGATCTGAGGGTTTCAGTATATTGTAATTTAGGCGATGGGCTGACAACCTGTCACTACAGCAATATACGTACAAATCTTTCTTGAATGGCCCTCAAAACTTTGTCAGACGTGGCGGAACGGCCTTTGTTTAGGTCGTTTACGCTCTGCCTACCCCATTAGGGATAAAGGCGTGATTATATGTATATATGTATGTAAAATTAAAAAAAATATTCTCCATCCATAAAATTGTTTGATCGACGTGGTAATTTTGTATGAAAAAGACATTAATTTTTTTTCTGAAGGAACTTCCTGATGAATGTTGTATAGTTTTCGTTGACCTTGTAACTGTTCTGGTATGCCATCTACGCACCTGGTTTACCGGTACATATTTTCAATCTCACGTCAAATTACATACCTACATATAACCATTCCTTTATCTCTTATGTGGTGGCAGAGCGTAAACGACCTAAACAAAGGTCGTACCCCCACGTGTGACAAAGTTTTGAGGGTTATTGAAGATAGATTTTCCGGTATATTGCTGTAGTGACAGGTTGTCAGCACATCGCCTAAATTGCAATATACTGAAACCCTCGGATCCCTAAGCTGGTTTTTACAGCATGCCCGGGAGGAAATGCAGCTGGAACATTCTATGTTTTTCTCTCGCTCCCAGTCCACCACGGGAGATTCACGTCAAATTCAAGAGATAAAGCCCCTGTATACATGATCACAATAACGTGTCCCCGTAAAATTCAATTTACAGACGTCTTGAAAAAAGAAAGAAAGATGGCGTCGGGAAAATTTCATTTGTCTCGATGAAAGCAAAGTTATACGTTGAGTAGACTGTCTACACTACTTGCGCCCGTATTGATAAACAGCACTTGGGATAGCTGGTTTGAGTTCGTATCAGAAATGTCATGTCAGTACATTATGACCTGTCAAATCCATACTTAATAATACTCTCGATCTTGAGATCACTTTATAAATACGAGCCGAAAGGTTCCGTACCATTATCTATACAATATTTAGACACTATATTTTAACCATTTGTTACTTCAATTATAGAATGTGCCAGCTGCGTTTCCTCCCGAGCATGGTATGAAATCCAGCTAAGGTATCCGAGGGATTCGAATCATCAAATCATGCTACGACATCCAACGGGGTGTAAGGGACATACATACATATAATCACGCCTTTATCCCTAATGGGGTAGGCAGAGCGTAAACGACCCAAACAAAGGTCGTCAAGCCTCGTCTGACAAAGTTTTGAGGGTTATTTAAGATAGATTTGTAAGTATATTGCTGTAGTGACAGGTTGTCAGCCCATCGCCTAAATTACGATATACTGAAACCCTCGGATCCCTTAGCTGGTTTTTACAGCATGCCCGGGAGGAAATGGAGCTGGCACATTCTATGTTTTTCTCTCGCTCCCAGGCCAGCATGGAAGGGACAGCGTCCTGTTTACTGATAGGGGTGTCACAGTCAATGATACTGAACAACTTCCACCGGGAACTTTATTCAGGAAATGAAAAGAAATGGATTTTCCATACAAATTGTCCGATCGAGGTGAACATTTTGCATGAAAAGGCCATTTTCTTTTTCTTTTTTTAAAAGAGTTTTCTGGTGAATGTTGTTTAGTATCGTTGACTGAACAACCTCTAGCAGTTTGCAGGACCCTGTCGCTTCCACCCGGCATACAATATTTGGACACTATATTTTAACCATTAGTAACCGTTATTTTCCATACTGGACTGGGAGCGAGAGAAAAACATAGAATGTGCCACCTGCATTTCCTCCCGGGCATGCTGTAAAAATCAGCTAAGGGATCCGAGGGTTTCTGTATATTGCAATTTAGGCGATGGGCTGACAACCTGTCACTACAGCAATATGCGTACAATCGATCGTAAATAACCCTCTAAATTTTGTCAGACGTGGCGGAACGACCTTTGTTTAGGTCGTTTACGCTCTGCTCTGCCAATATATAAAGGCGTGATTATAAGTATGTTTTTTTACAGTTAGTGAAAAAAATGATTTGGTTTTCCATACAAACTGTCTGATCGAGGTGGTCATTTTGTATGGGAAGGTCAAATTGCTTTTTTATTTCCTAAAAGAATTTCCATGAATGCTTCCATGCTGGACTGGGAGAGGTAGAAAAACATAGAATGTTCCAGCTGCCCTTCCTCCCGGGCATGCTGTTGAAGTCAGCAAAAGGGACTCGAGGGTTACAGTGTATTGTAATTTAGGCGATGGGCTGACAACCTGTCACTATAGCAATACATATTACAATCTAAAATTGCCCTCAATTTTAATCAGACGTGGCGAAAGCGCTTTTTACGAGGCGTTAAACTCTCTGCCTACCCCGTAAGGGATAAAGGCGTGATTTATGTTTTTTTGTTTTTTTTTTAAATATATATAGGTGAGCATTTGTCCGCCATCTCACCTGGTGGAAAGTGACGATGCGGACTATGTTGAAGCATACTCACCTATGTGGTGCCTATTCACTCTCGCCTTGAAAAGGCCCAGGTTATATTGTTCCGGAAACAGATCCGCCGGCAGGGAGTTCCACTCCTTAGCCGTTCGCATTAAGAATGTGGAAGCGAACCGCTTCGTGCGAATTTGTGGTATATCCACGACATAAGGGTGGAACCCCTGTCCACGCCTCGTGCTCCGGAGATGGAAAGGGGAGGGGGGTATAAGGTCATGAAGTGCTAACGCGCACTCCCCGAAATGTATCCTGTAAAATACCGTCATGCACGCCACTCTGCGACGGTGCTCAAGGTTCTGTAGTTTTGCCTCAACCAGTGCTGAGTCTCCAATGAGCTTCTTAGCACGTTTCTCGATTGAGTCTAAGGCAGCCAGCTGGTATTTAGCTGAACCGTCCCAAAGGTGGCAGCAGTACTCCATACACGATCGGACTTGAGCTGTGTACAACTGCAATAGCTGTCCCGGTGTGAAGTATCGCCTCACCTTCGAGAGGATACCAAGTTTTTTGGCAGCTGTTGTGGCCAGAGACTCAATGTAACGTCCAAAGTTCAAGTCGGACGTAAGGCTCATACCAAGAAGCTCAAGATGGTCAGAAATCGGTACGGATACATCCCGGAAAGTTGGAGCCAGGTTAAAAGGACTCCGTTTTGTCGAGAATAGACACGCCTGGGTCTTGGATGCGTTGAACTTGACGAGATTGGCATCGCCCCACTCGGATATCACCCTTAGCGATGAGTTCAGACGATCCACTATGGACTCCCGACAAGACTGGATTGTTTCACTGTTGGCCCTTGCACTGGACAGATATCTGTCAACAACCGTGCTGTCATCAGCGTACCCAAAGGTATCGGGTGTCAACATGTCGTTGATATGCAGCAGGAATAAGGTTGCAGACAGGACAGAACCTTGAGGAACTCCGGCATCAATACCCTGTTGTCCGGTGGAGCAGCCTTCTAAGACCACTTGTATGGATCGTTCACTCAAGAAGTCCGAAATCCAGTTGCAAAGGCCAGCAGGTAACCCGTAGGCGGGAAGCTTGCCAGTAAGGCTAGCGTGCCAGACCCTGTCAAAGGCCTTGGAGATATCCAGAGACACGGCAAGTGCTTCACCATGTCTCTCGATAGCCTCGCTCCATAAGTGAGTGGCATGCACGAGGAGGTCCCCCGTCGATCGCCCTCGGCGGAAGCCGTATTGGCGATCGTTAAGGAGATCATTATCCTCAAGGTATGCCAGGAGCCGATTATTCAGTACACGCTCCATAATCTTGCAGAGTATAGAGGTTACCGATATGGGTCTATAGTTGGCAGGGTCTGCTCGACTACCTTTTTTGGGTACAGGTTGCACATTTGCAAGCTTCCACGATTTGGGAACAACACCAGTCTCAAGTGAGAGGCGGTACAGGCGTGTCAACGTATGTGTATGTATGTATGTAAGAATTTCCTCGTGAAAGTTCAGTTCCGTTGACTGAGCAACCCCTATCAGTTTGCGGGACGCTGTCCCTTACACTCTCTGTAGTAGTACCTACCGCTTCTTCTTCTTTCTTCTTAGCGAGTGCATTCTTGAGTCAAAAGACCCGATGAACCCTGGTGCCAGAGTTTTCAAACCGCCTAGTTGCACAGCTATTTAGGCCTCTGACATGGTTGCGTAACGACCACTATCAAAGACACCGACCGGGATTGACGGGTTGACGTGCCCTCCAAAGCACAGAATCCTCTTTTTTTTCGGACAATCAATTGATTCAGCCTGCAATGTCCTAACCAAACTGGGAAGAACCTCACAAAGTGATAAATTGACAAATATATTTTTTCTGTTTCCCCCCTGGGAATCAAACCTCCGGATCGTAAGCCCATGTCTCTGCTCACTAGACCACGGAGGCAGTACCTACCGCTATCACTATCAGACTAGGCCCACAGATTAACTATTACCTAACCTATAAATCTCTCTCCTACGCCTCTAACAATCGATAGACTGTCTTCTAGTGTAACGCGGTACAATACTAAGCTCGTAGTCTTCGTCTTCTTAGCGAGTGGAATCTCGAGTCAAATGACCCGATGAACCCTGGTGTCAGAGTTTTCAAACCACTTAGTAGCACAGCTAATATGCCTCTGACTTGGTTAAAGTTACGAGAACTATCAAAGACAGCGACCGGGACCGACGGCTTAACATGCCCTCCGAAGCACAGGATCTTTTTTCTTCCAGACAATCAGGTGATTCGTCCTGCACTGTCCTAACCAAACTGGGGAAAATCTCACAGAGTGTTAAATTTACTACTCACTACAACTTAGTGTTCCCCTCTGGGAATCGAACCCTGGGCTCTAACCACTAGACCACGGAGGCAGTTAATTTCTTCTTCTTCTTCTTCGAGTCGATTCGTAACACCTCATAACAGTTTGGCCCAGAATTTTGCTACGGCGATGGCTTTGTCGTTTGCCTCCTGTAGATCCTGGAGCGTGCATGAGCTGGGACTTGGGGCAGGACAAGAGATGTGATGATCTCGTTCAAATCATAACATAACATAAAAATACTTTATTGCACGTAAGAATACAAATCATACAACACAACAGATAACAACAAAAAACAAGTACAACATAGGCGGGCCTTATTGCTAAGGTAGCAATTTCTTCCAGGCAACCTTTGGGTCAAAGAAAAATGCGTACTGGTAAGCGGGATAGTGCAAACCTAGTAAAATATATCCTAAATACATTACATTACATATAATACATAAACTAGAATACAAATCATTGGTATTCATCTGACAATTTACAGTAAAATGTTTATTATTATCAACAACAGATATTCACAACAACGCCTCACTCAATCTCAAGAGACTCATAAAATCCCAAATATTATCGTGCAATAAAAAGCTCGTCAAAAAACGTCGCCAAAACGTTACAGGAATCTCAATTGAGAATCAACTGCCTCCGTTGTCGAGTGGTCAGAGCCATGGGCTCCTGGTCAAGAGGTCGTAGGTTCGATTCCTACGGCGGGAACACGAAGATAATTGTCAATTTATCACTTTGTGAGATTTTCCCCAGTTTGTTTAGGACAATGCAGGCTTTAACACCTGACTTTTTGTAAGAAATATGTTTCTGTGCACGTAAATTCATACGTCCCGGTCACTATCTTTGATAGTGGTCGTTACATAAACCACGTCTGAGCCTAAACTTGTGCTATTATAGTAATTCCAACTCAGTTTTAGAATAAAGGTAAACAAAGATTCATGTCTTTTAATCGAAGATCTTGTTTCTAAAATAATTTTAAGCTATTAGATATGACAACAGAATGAAATAGTAGTTATAGTAATTTCACTAACACATATAATTTATTTTTAAAATGTGTTTTTGAATAAAAAGACATGTTTTATGATCATTAGGTTTCCTTCACTTTTATCCTGTGCTGTTGCTGTCATTTCCTTCGTCTAGTTCTGATTGTAGTTTGCATTATCCTATCTTCCATTAGTTTATGTATTAGTTTATTTTACAATATATATGTAGTAGCTTGCACTTAGTTTATGTATTATATGTAATGTAATGTATTTAGGATACATATTTGACTAAGTTAGAACTATCCCACTTACCACTACGCATTTTTCAAAGAAATTGCTACCTTAGCAATAAGGCCGCCTATGTTGTACTTGTCTTTTTTTTTGTTATCTGTTGTGTTGTATGATTTGTATTCTTACGTGCAATGAAATGCTTTCGCAGTTTGGCGAGAATGTAACATGTAATTCTGTAAATACCTTTGTTTTTGTGAAAAAAAAAGAAAAAAAAAATTATGTTATGTTATGTTATATTTTTTTTTAAATTTATTATAAAACTGAGTTAGGAATACAAAAGACGGTCTGAAAATGTGGTCACATAGACTCGATTCGAAATCCCACTCATCAATCAATAAGAAGAATAATAGGAATTACAATTCGTGTACCGTGCTAAGCCCTACTTACGGTTGCTAGGCAACGCGCCAACGCTTTCCGCCATCTTGGATTCCCTTGTTGACAAAATATTTGCTCCTGTTCTCGGCTTCCAGTCGATACTTGAGCGGATGATATTAGGCAAATAGATGTAAATCTACACTTATGATGTTATGGAGCTAGCTATAATATTAGTGCGTACATACATATAATCACGCTTTTATCCCTAGTGGGGTAGGCAGAGCGTAAACGACCTAAACAAATGTCCTTCCGCCACGTCTGACACAGTTTTGAGGGCTATTTAAGATAGATTTGTAGGTATATTGCTGTAGTGACAGGTTGTCAGCCCTCTGATACTGGAACCCTCGGATCCCTTATCTGGTTTTTACAGAATGCCCGGGTGGAAATATAGGTGGTACATTCTATGTTTTTCTCTGGCTTCCAGTCTAGTATGGAAGAAAGCACAAATCAAAAGAAAGAAGAAGAAAAAACGCATACATAAGCGTTTCTTCTTAGCAAGTGGATTCTCGAGTCGAACATCAACCCGATGAACCTTGGTGTCAGAGTTTTCAAACCGCCTAGTCGCATAGCTATTATAGGTTTGAGTAACGACCGCTATCAAAGACAGCGTCCGGGACCAACGGCTTAACGTGCCCTCCGAAGCATGGATCCTTTTACTTTTCGGACAATCAGCTTATTCAGCCTACAATATGATAGTGTATAGTGAATGAGTACTTACCTCCATGCTGGCCTGGGAGTGAGAGAAAAACATAGAATGTGCCAGCTGCATTTCCTCCCGAGCATGCTGTAAAAACCAGCTAAGGGATCTGAGGGTTTTAGTACATGGTAATATTGTAATTTAGGCAAATTGTCAGCCCAACACTACAGCAATATACGTACAAATCTATCTTAAAAGTCCATAAAATTTTGTCAGACATGGCGAAACGACCTTTGCTTAGGTCGATTACGCTCTGCCTACCCCATTACGGAAAAAGGCGTGATTATATGTAGTACTACCAGACTGGAGAAATCCTCACAAAATGATAAACTGACAAATATCAACTCGAAGAATCGAACCCAGGACCTCTGGATCGGGAGCCTATAGTCTAGACCACTAAACCACGGAGGCAGTTACGTACTAAGTTGCCAGTTGTCTAGCTTTCTTATGAAATCAATGAACTTTAGTCTAGCTATGATTCTGTGAAGGGTATTGGCGCGTACCATTTTAGTTACGTCGGATCGCTTAACACGAAACTTATAAATAAGATGAATGATGATGGAAGTTAGAGTTTTCATACATTCACGCCTTTCTCCCTAATGGGGTAGGCAGAGCGTAAACGACTTAAACAAAAGGTCGTTCCGCCACGTCTCACGTTCCATACTGGACTGGGAGACAAAGAAAAACATAGAATGTTCCAGTTGCCCTTCCTCCCGGGCATGCTGTAAAAGTCAGCAAAAGGGATTCGAGGGTTACAGTGTATTGTAATTTAGGCGATGGGCTGACAACCTGTCACTACAGCAATACACATTACAATCTAAAATTAACCTCAATTTATGTCAGACGTGGCGAAAGCGCCTTTTAGGAGGCGTATTACGCTCTGCCTACCCCGTAAGGAATAAAGGCGTGATTTTATGTATGTATGTATTTAAGATAGATTTGTAGGTATACTGCTGTAGTGACAGGTTGTCATCCAATCGCCTAAACTGCAATAGAAATAGAAGAAATTGAAATAGAAAATATTTATTTGCCACCAAATTACAAATATTAACATTTTAAAAGTTACAAATGTGTTCTTAAGCGACAAATGGGTCACGCTCAGCATTAATGGTATGGAGGTGTAAAACACCGCCACAGCGCTGATCTTCCGCGTAACCGAGAATATACATACATACATATAATCACGCCTTATCCTTAATGGGGTAGGCAGAGCGTACACGACCTAAACAAAGGTCGTTCCGCCAGGTCTGACAAAGTTTTGAGGATTATTTAAGATAGATTTGTAAGTATATTGCTGTAGTGACAGGTTGCCAGCCTGTCGCCTAAATTGCAATATACAGAAACCCTCGGATCCCTTAGCTGGTTTTTACAGCATGCCCGGGAGGAAATGCAGCTGGCACATTCTATGTTTTTCTCTCGCTCCCAGTCATTAATAATTACTACATTATATTGAATGATGGGGTAGGCAGAGCGAAAACGACCCAAACAAAGGTCGCTCCGCCACGTCTGACAAAGTTTTGAGGGTTATTCAAGATAGATTTGTTGTTATATTGCTGTAGTGACAGGTTATCAGCCCATCGCCTAAATTGCAATACACTGTAACCCTCAGATCCCTTAGCTGGTTTTTACAGCATGCCCGGGAGGAAATGCAGCTGGCAAATTCTAAGTTTTTCTCTCGCTCCCAGTCCAGCATGGAAGATATAAATTATCAGTGTTTCTCCACAATATTATGCAAGTATTATACGTATAAACCTTCCTTTTGAATCATTCTATTCATTTAAAGGAACCGCATCAAAATCCGTTGCGTAGTTTTAAACATTTACGCATACATAGGGATATAGGGACAGAGAAAGCGACTTTGTTTTCTACTATGTAGTGATATATTTGTTATGATTAGATAATTCGAATCTTCGCGAATACCCTAGGAATTTTACGAAAAGTGTTGACAATGGTGAAACCTTTGTCAAATCTTACTGAGAATAGTCAGGATTTATGCGAAATTATCCTCGTTTAGTATCATTTGGTATCCTTACTTGAAATAAGAACATTGATTGGTCGGATCATCATCATCTCCCTAGCCTTGTCCCGTATCTCACGGGGTCGGCTTCCTAATCTAGGGGATTGAACGAGGGTACTGGTTTTTACACCTCCGCAACCCAGAAGGGAAACCAGACCCAATTCTAGATTAGGTCAGAGTTTTTAAGCCGCCAATGCTTAACACTGGCCTCTGTAAGGGCTTAACGACTAATATCTACGGTATTAAACGATATTAACCGGGACCAACGGCTTAACGTGCCTTCCGAAGCACGGAAAAAGCACCGAATAAACGTACATATGATATTCGAAAACCGAAAAACACATTGGTACGTGGTGGGCTTCGAACCACGACCTCCCGCTCAGGAGGCAGCGGCCCTATCCACTACACCATCGGGCTAGTGCTCCTAAAAACAACGTCTCCTCTGATTGGTTGACATTTTCAATTTCAATTATAATCACATGTTTTTTAATTAATCAGAACAAGATTAAATCAGTAAGTAGTAATCTAGATAATCAGAGTTAAGGACATTAAAATATGTTACTAGAACAGCGAGTATTTTCGCAAAAAAAAGGATTTTTTTCAGTAATTTATCTAATTTATCCGTGTTTTGCCAAGATTCGAATTATTAAACCTTCCTAAGACAACTACACAGAATTTAGCAGCAAGATGGCATTAATTAGTATCAGATTCAATGAACGACAATTTTCTTTGAAAATAAAGTAGGTTATTGCATTAGCGACATTTCTGTCTTTTTCATCCTGTTTATTGGATTATGTTTATAATTTTATTTAGGTATGTCCTTATTGTCCAAACATAGTTTAAAATAATTAATTTAATGAACAAGAAATTATAAGAAATTATATCTTCCATGCTGGACTGGGAGCGAGAGAAAAACATAGAATGTGCCAGCTGCATTTCCTCCCGGGCATGCTGTAAAAACCAGCTAAGGGATCCGAGGGTTTTAGTATGTTGCATTTTAGGCGATGGGCTGACAACCTGTCACTACAGCAATATACATACAAATCTATCATAAATAACCTTCAAAACTTTGTCAGACGTGGCGGAACGACCTTTGTTTAGGTCGTTTACGCTCTGCCTACCCCATTAGGGATAAAGGCGTGATTATATGTATGTATGTAGAAATTATAACTACATAGTATAAAACAAAATCGCTTTATCTGTCCCTATATCCCTATGTATGCATAAATCTTTAAAACTACGCAACGGATTTTGATGCGGTTGCTTTTAATGGATAGAGTAATTCCAGAGGAAGGTTCATATGTACAATACATGCATAATATAGTAGAGAAACACTGATAATTTCCGTGCGAAGCCGGGGCGGGTCGCTAGCTATAAATAAAATATGGTATATAACTATTTGCTATAGGTACTAAGATAAAGCACTGATTAAATAAAATAAAATATATTAGATTAAAGAAAAGATTAAGACCAAGTTGTACCAGAAAGTCAAGGAGAAAGCGGAGTGCAGAGAAAGTTGGAGTTTACTTCATTACACAACGACGAGAGTTGAGCTCTTAAATGAATGATGATGAGAGTTTTAGTGAGGGTAATCTCTGTTTGTTCCAGGACATCGACTTCGAGGGTTTCCGGTGGTTTCTGGACACCTTCCTGGAGGTGTCAGCTCCCGATGAACTCTCCAGGTAAAGAATAATCCAAGGAAAAAGTCTTCCGTGCTGGAACCTTCTTCTTAGCGAGTGGATTCTTGAGTCAAACTATCCGATGAACCCTGGTGTCAGAGTTTTCAAATCGCCTAGTAGCACAGCTATTGGGACTGGCATGGTTTGAGTAACGACCACTATCAAACACAGCGAATGGGACCGACGTCTTAAAGTGGCACGGAATTCTTTTTCTTTCCAGATAATCAGGTGATTCAGAATGCAATGTGATAAATTGACAAATAACAATTTTGTGTTCCCCCCTGGGAATCGAACCCAGGACCTCAAGATCGTAAGCCCATGTCTCTGACCACTATACCACGGAGGCAGTACCTACCGCCATCACTATCAGGCTCGGTCCACAGATTAACTATTACCTAACCTATAAATCTCTCTCCTAGGCCTCTATAAAGTGATAAATTGACAAATATCAACTTTATTTTTCCCCCGGGAATTGAACCCAGGACCTCCGGATCAGTATCAGTACCTCTGGTAGTGCTGGAATGGGCACCAGAGATTAAATTTAAATGTGTCTGCTGCTTCTTTTCCATGTACACTTAATCTAAAGACCAGATATCAATGAAATGTCGCAGGTAATTGCAGGTCGTTAACCTTCTGCTTACCCCGTAAGGGAGTATTCATCAGGCATGCTAACGAGCTCGTAAAGAAATCATAATGTGGTGCTGTTCAGGGAACGGAGTTGAGGAGCGCGATAGCTCGCAGCACGGGCGTCTGCTATGTACGTTCTAGAATTTGATGCCCAGACCAGGATTAAACAAAAGGAATAGAAAGACTTCCATGCTGGACTGGGAGCAAAAGAAAAATATAGAATGTGCCAGCTGCATTTCCTCCCGGGCATGCTGTAAAACTAGCTACCCGAGGGTTTCCGTATATTGCAATTTAGGCGATGGGCTGACATCCTGTCACTACAGCAATATACCTACTGTTACAAATCTATCATAAACCACCCTCAAAACTTTGTCAGACGTGGCGGAACGACCTTTGTTTAGGTCCTTTATGCTCTGCCTACCCTATTAGGTAACTGGAAAGACATCACATTTACAATCTTTGTATATTATGCTATCAAGATCCACTAATTACAATTTATTGTTCTTTTTCGGGCAAGGAGGACTTGTGCGAAGGTTTTGTTTTTGGGGCATTTCAAAGTCAGTGCAATGAGACATAGCTTAATATTAGTACTTATTTCGTTTAGAAATTGCATACATACATATAATCATGCCTTTATCCCCAATGAGGGTAGGCAGAGCATACACGACCTAAACAAAGGTCGTTCCGCCACGTCTGACAAAGTTTTGAGGGGTTATTTCAGATAGACTTGTAGGTATATTGCTGTAGTGATAGGTTTTCAGCCCATCGCCTAAATTACACTATAATAAACCCTTTTGAACTGGTTTTTACAGCATGCCTGGGAGGAAATGCAGCTGGCACATTCTATGTTTTTCTCGCGCTCCCAGGCCAGCAGAATAAAATATAAAATAAGCAATAAAGTTTACGGTAAAAACTACATTTCAGAGCTGG
The DNA here is from genome assembly GCA_949820665.1 of Scrobipalpa costella. Lineage (NCBI taxonomy): Eukaryota > Metazoa > Arthropoda > Insecta > Lepidoptera > Gelechiidae > Scrobipalpa > Scrobipalpa costella. The sequence continues at coordinate 9,571,199 of OX463321.1, read as the reverse complement.
GGAGCCATAAATAAAAACTTTAAGCCTCCGCTTTGGCGAAGTTAATTAAAAATGTTCCCCTCAAGCGGAAGGTAAAGTTGAAATACTCGCAATTAGTTTATACATTTTATACTTGAACGGGGCATACCGGGTGTAAGGGACAGCTTCCCACAAACTGATAGGGGTTGCTGAGTCAACGAAACTAAACAACTTTCACGACGAATTTCTTTCAGGAAATGAAATAAAAACGAGTTTCCCTTACAAAATGACTACCTCGACCAGACAAGTCGTATGGAAAAGCATTTTTTTTCCTTCCCCATAAAAAGATCCCGTAACAGTTGTTCAGTTTCCTTTACTGAGCAACCCCTATCAGTTTGCGGGACGCTGTCCCTTACATCCCGTACAATAGGGTTACATTTTCTTCCATGCTAGACTGGGAGAGATAGAAAAACATAGAATGTTCCAGCTGCCCTTCCTCCCGGGCATGCTGTTGAAGTCAGCAAAAGGGACTCGAGGGTTACAGTGTATTGTAATTTAGGCGATGGGCTGACAACCTGTCACTATAGCAATACATATTACAATCTAAAATTGCCCTCAATTTTTGTCAGACGTGGCGAAAGCGCCTTTTACGAGGCGTTTAACGCTCTGCCTACCCCGTAAGGGATAAAGGCGTGATTTTATGTATGTATATGTATGTAGCGGTAGAAATAAGGCGGTTCCATATTTAGTTTCATATTGGGCTCCATTTTAGATTTGCCTGCTAAAACTAAAATTAAAATCTGTTTGTCACTTTCAGACGAAAAACATTGGAAAAGGACAGGAGATCTATTCTCTCCGGGTTTTGATTTAAAGTTGATGGTTTTATGCGTTATTTGACATTTTTATCCGCCGTCGTATGATATGGCGGATTAAATTGACAAAAATACTGGGGAAGAGCACGTCAACATCTAGCGGACAAAATTTATAACCATAGAGTATAAATCGCCTGGCGTTTTTTAATTATATTATTTTGAAAGTAACAGATAGATTTTAGTTTTAGCTGGTTGTATCTAGAATCGAGCCCAATTTGTGTTACATATATTCTATAAATTGAGTAAAAAAAATAGCTGACCATATTTTAGGATGTGATTCTTCTACCCATGAAACTGAACAACTTTCCCCAAGGAACATAGGTCAAAATACAAAAAAAAAAAATTACCCTCCCGTACAAAATGACTAGAGCCTCTGACACCATTTGTATGGGAAGGCCAATGTTTTTTCGTCGTCTCAAGAGCGCTATAAATACGTGCCTTGAAAGCTATTCTATCTGCCCATTTTCTTGGAATTAACATAGTGCAAGTGTGATAGAGAGAAGAACATCCTCATTGAATTTTTCTCTCTCTTTCTCAAGTAACTTCCATTTCATAGAATAATCCACTCAGGAGTTGTAGTTGAACGTCAAAGAGCCCTGAAAGCTGCTACAAAAGCCTGCACCTGCATGTGGCGTGCAAAACCTGTAAAGTTGGTTGAATATCACTACATAGTATAAAACAAAGTCGCTTTCTCTGTCCCTATATCCCTATGTATGCATACATCTTTAAAACCACGCAACGGATTTTGATGCGGTTTCTTTTAATCTACATATAGAGTGTTTCAAGCGGAAGGTTTATATATATAATACTTGCATAATATTGTGGAGAAACACTGATAATTTCCGTGCGAAGCCGGGGCGGGTCGCTAGTACAGGGATAAAGGTGTTGGAGGTTCATGGATAGAACACCAAATTCCTTTCTAACTCGTTCACTGTTCGGGCCATTCAACTGTGGAACATATATACATATAGTCACGCCTTTATCCCTAACTAGCGACCCGCCCCGGATTCGCACGGAAATTATCAGTGTTTCTTTACTATATTATGCATGTACTATACATATAAACCTTGCTCTTGAATCACTCTATCCATTAAAAGAAACCGCATTAAAATCCGTTGCGTAGTTTTAAAGATTTATGCATACATAGGGATATAGGGACAGAGAAAGCGACTTTGTTTTATACTATGTAGTGTGATGGGTTAGGGAAAGCGTAAACGACCTAATCAAAGGTTGTTCCGCCACGTCTGACAAAGTTTTGAGGGTTATTTAAAATAGATTTTTAAGTATATTGCTGTAGTAACAGGTTGTCAGCCCATCGCCTAAGTTGCAATATACTAAAACCCTCGGATCCCTAAGCTGATTTTTACAGCATGCTTGGGAGGAAATGCAGCTGGCACATTCTATGTTTTTCTCTCGCTCCCAGGCCAGCATGGAAGGAAAGTAATGATGACGAATAGATAGTAAAGAAAAAGTCATCATCATCATCGTCATCCCGTATTTCTCGGGGTCGGCTACCTAATCTAGGTGATTGAACGAGGGTAGGTACTGGTTTTTACACAGAGCGACTGCCATCTGACCTCCGCAACCCAGAAGGGAAACCAGACCCAATCCTAGATTAGGTCAGAGTTTTCAAGCCGCCAAAGCTTAGCACTGGCCTCTGATATGGCTTAACGACTAATATCTGCGGTATTAAACGATATTAACCGGGACCAACGGCTTAACGTGCCTTCCGAAGCACGGAAAAAGCGCCGAATAAACGTACATATGAAATTCAAAAATCGAAAAACACATTGGTACGTGGTGGGGTTCGAACCACGACCTCCCGCTCAGGAGGCAGCGGCCCTATCCACTACACCATCGGGCACCTTCTAGTAAAGAAAAAGTAATGATGATTAATAGAAAGGTAAGATGGTGATTATTCTATTCTAAAACGGAAATTCACGCGGAAAATCTCGCTAAAGGTTCACAAAGGCCTTTGATACGCCGCTTTTCAAGTCAAACCTTGGAATATGATCTTTCAATTTATGTTAGCTCAAATTTTCGGAAACATCAAAAGCTTGTGGCGCCAATTCTTTTGCAGACACAACTTAAATTGTTAAATTTTGATTGTATCACTTTCTATGAATAGACATAGAAAATCCTTATTATCAGTTACAAAACAACATATCACAGAATTACATACATACATACATACATAAAATCACGCCTTTATCCCTTACGGGGTAGGCAGAGCGTTAAACGCCTCGTAGAAGGCGCTTTCGCCACGTCTGACAAAAATTTAGGGCAATTTTAGATTAAAATATGTAATGCTATAGTGACAGGATGTCAGCCCATCGCCTAAATTACAATACACTGTAACCCTCGATTCCTCTTGCTGACTTTTACAGTATGTCCGGGAGGAAGGGCAGCTGGAACATGCTATGTTTTTCTATCTCTCCCAGTCCAGCATGGAAAGAATCATAGAATTAAAGACACAGAAAGATAAGATTAGGATACAGAGTAGAAGGTAAGGGCCATAATTATAATCTCTCAAGAGTGACAGCGAGTTTGAGTTCAGATCAGAAATGTCATTGCAATACAAACTGGCCTCTCAAATCCATACTTAATATTGCTCTCAAGTTTGAGATCGCTTGAAAAATACGACCCTAAGAGTATACACATTTAACAATAGTTATAAACAGTACAGGCACAGATTACAAACAATAACGTTAGAGAAGAAATCAAACCAAACAATGTGTGGGCATGTTTCGTAGCTGAGAAGGGGTGCTGACTCAGCATGTGCTGTGGTTTCCCTCTGCGCTGTTATTCTGCCATAACCCAAATAAATGAAATAGAGACAGAAATAAGTACAACAGCTGGCTAAAATCCTGTCAAAGTGACGTTTTTAAATCACTTTGACACAGTTATAAGGCTGCTTTTCCACCAGTGATGTGCGAGGATAGCGATTAATGTGTTAAAAACACATTCTATCAACAAATTTCTTTTCTTCCACGCTGGGTTCTTCCCAGTCCAGCAAGGTGAGAGAAACATAGAATGTGTCAGCTGCATTTCCTCCTAGGCATGCTGTAAAAAACTGCTAAGGGATGGGCTGTCAACATGTCAATACTGCAATATACCTACAAATGTATCTTAAATAACACTTAAAAACTTTGTCAGACGTGGTGGACAGGTCGTTTTTTAGTTAGTTTACGCTCTGCCTACCCCATTAGGAATATCTTCATCTCCCTAGCCTTATCCCGTATCTCACGGGGTCGGCTACCTAATCTAGGGGATTGAACGAGGGTTACTGGTATTTACACAGAGCGACTGCCATCTGACCTCCGCAACCCAGAAGGGAAACCAGACCCAATCCTAGATAAGGTCAGAGTTATTAAGCCGCCAATGCTTAGCACTGGCCTCTGATATGGGTTAACGACTAATATCTACGGTGTTAAACGATATTAACCGGGACCAATGGCTTAACGTGCCTTCCGAAGCACGGAAAAAGCGCCGAATAAACGTACATATGAAATTCGAAAACCGAAAAATTGGTACGTGGTGGGGTTCAAACCATGACCTCCCGCTCAGGAGGCAGCGGCCCTATCCACTACACCATCGGGCCCATTACGGATAATGGTTCATTTACCTAGCCCCGCTCAGCACAGCACTGGTGGAAACAGCTTTAGCGGAGCGAGATTTTGTCCGTACAAAGCAAGCGAGAGATGTGTGCGAGGAATGTGTGCGAGGAATGTGTGCGAGGAATAGGCACATTAATGCGCATTCCTCATTAATGTGTATTTGGATTCATTAATGTTTATTTCCTTGCTACACATCCTCTTAAGACACAATTTCCTCGCACATCTTTTTTTTTTTAAATATAATAAGGCGAGCATTTGTCCGCCATCTCACCTGGTGGAAAGTGACGATGCGGACTACGTTGAAGCATACTCACCTATGTAGTGCCTATTCACTCTCGCCTTGAAAAGGCCCAGGTTATATTGTTCCGGAAACAGATCCGCCGGCAGGGAGTTCCACTCCTTAGCCGTTCGCATTAAGAATGTGGAAGCGAACCGCTTCGTGCGAATTTGTCGTATATCCACGACATAATACATACGTATATCTCTGGTGGTAGCCCCACACATTTTCAAAGCGGAGCTAGTCCTCGCACGACACATTTCCTAATTTGTTGTTGTGTTGCTGTCTCAATTTTATTCCTACTTTAGAAATGACAGGAGCAAAATAAAAGAAGTTAAGTTGTGTTCACAACAGGATCAGCACCATTTTCGGAAACATCAAAAGGTTCTGTTGTATGATTAATTAATGGTATTGGAGTAAAGGTGTATCCTGTCGGCAGATGAGCAGGTAGATTTCAAGATATGCAAACATCGCCCGTAATGCCTTAGAATATCGTTCAATACAGCGCGCGCTACGGCGTGGCGGTTACGTCCGTGGCCGCGTCAAAAATGTGCGGAAAACGCACAGAAAAGCTAATTCCATAAAAATTACAAGTTGTATAAAAAAAAACAGCTTTGTTGCGATTTTAGATAATCATAATACGGATAATTTCTCGAATGAACCGTGAAAGCGCTTCTAATAGCTTATTTATTAGGGATGGAAATAATGATATAATGAATTTAACCATAGGAAAATATTATGAAATTATATCCGTTAACCCATTTGATCCAAAAACTGCCTCCGTGGTCTAGAGGTCTGAGCCATGGTCTCCCGATCCAGAGGTATTGGATTTGAGTCCCATTAAATTGTAGGCCTAATAACTGTGCTAATAGGCGGTTTGAAAATTCTGACACCAGGGTTCATCAGATCGTTCGAATACAATCGCTAAGAAGAAGATTATGTAGTCACTCAATTGCCGATTTGATTTATACATACATACATACATACATAAATCACGCCTTTATCCCTTACGGGGTAGGCAGAGCGTTTAACGCCTCGTAAAAGGCCTTTTTGCCACGTTTGACAAAAATTGAGGGCAATTTTAGATTGTAATATGAATTGCTATAGTGACAGGTTGTCAGTCCATCGCCTAAATTACAATACACTAATACCCTCGAGTCCCTTTTGCTGACTTCAACAACATGCCCGGGAGGAAGGGCAGCTGGAACATTCTATGTTTTTCTATCTCTCCCAGTCCAGCATGGAAGTATTTGATTTGATTTATTTAGTGGTAGTATCAGATTAATGAAAAATGCGCTCGTTAAGGATTACTTCACATAATTTTAAAGTGTTAGTTTAGTGTAACTGTTTTTATACTTTTATGTGTTACTTTACCTATTCATTATTTTTAAGTTAGACTAAGCAATTTTCTTTCTATACATATGTGGAAGCTTGTAATTGGCATTTATTTAATATGTTTACTTGAATAATTTGTAAATGTTGCTGAAAGCTCCCCAAATAAAATAAAATAAAATAAAATAACTGAACATTCATTTTGTGTGGTCGTATGTTCCATGGGAAAAGCCCATCAGATCTATGGTGTAAGCCTACTCCGTGGTCAGGCAGATAGAAGAAGAAGAAGGCAGATCATACACAATTGCTCTTTTCTTTCTTCTAGGCACTTATTACCATCGTATTCGCCGTGCTCTATATTGCAAATACATACAGATAGAACAATTATATGAAAATATACAAGCTGAGTGGTTAGTTTTTTTTTTTATTTTCAAAATATTAATCTTAAACAAAATAAGACCGAAAGTACGATTTTGTGTAAAAATTGCTGAAAATTAATATTGCTTTCTAATTTTGTACTTGGTTAATATTTTCAAACCAGACCTAAATTAGAAGCATGCAAATGATTTATTTGGTCATGTGTACAGAGTTTGGTTAATTTTTTTTTTACTGATTAGGAATAAAAGCGGAACTACGTTTGTATGGGATTTCACTTCTTCTTAGCTAGTGGATTCTCAAGTCTAACAACGACCCGATGAAATCTTGGATTTCACTTCCACGGCTGAAAATAACAATTGCCTTCGTCTTTTTGTCAGGCACTTAGTCCTACCGTTCGTCCATCGAAGCCGGTTTGTAGTATATTGCAAAAATACTGAAAGTACATAACAATTGCCTTCCTCTTTCCCTCAGGCACTTATTCCTTTCGTTCGTCCGTCGAAGCCGGCATGTAGTTTATTGCAAAAATACTGAAAGAATATAACAATTGCCTTCCTCTTTAACTCAGGCACTTAGTCCTATCGTTCGTCCGTCGAAGTCGGCTTGCAGTATATTGCAAAAATACTAAAGGAACATAACAATTGCCTTCCTCTTTCCCTCAGGCACTTATTCCTATTGTTCGTCCGTCGAAGCCGGCTTTACTACATGGTATAAAACAAAGTCGCTTCCTCTGTCCCTATATCCCTATGTATGCTTTAATCTTTAAAATTACGCAACGGATTTTGTTGCGGTTTCTTTTAATGGATAGAGTGAGGTTCAAGAGGAAGGTTTATATGTATAATACATGTATAATATAGAAGAGAAACACTGATAATTTCCGTGCGAAGCCGGGGCGGGTCGCTTATGTAGTAATTGCAAAAATACTGAAAGAACATAACAATTGCCTTCATCCTTCCCTCAGGCACTTATTCCTATCATTCGTCCGTCGTGACCGCCCGGCGCTTCGAGAGATGGCGGCAGCGAGTTCTCATGCTGCTTGCGCCGCTGTCACCGCTCACGGGGACCATTCGGTAAGAAAACCAGTTACGCTACGATTTTTTCTTTCACCCAAAGGTTGCTTGGAAGGTGTATTGTGTAGTGGAGTTTTAGTATTTTAAGTAAACTAATGTATAAGTACTTTGGTTGTATTATATCGACACACCCTGCAACTTCCGTATAAGACGAACAGGCCACACGCACGTGGCGCAAATGCATATAATACAACCAAAGTGCTATACATTAGTTTACTTAAAATACTAAAACACCACTACAAACTACTAAGGAATTGCAACCAAAATGTTGTACTTGTGTTTTGTTGTTATCTGTTGTGTTGTATGATTTGTTTTCTTACGTGCAATAAAGTATTTTATCTTATCTATCTTTGATCATCATCTTCATTTCCCCTAGCCTTATCCCTTACCTCCAGGGGGTCGGCTACCATCTTATTCTTATAATTTAGACGTTAAGTGCCCATCGGCTCCCTAATCTAAGTAATTGAACGAGGGTACTGGTTTTTACACAGAGCGCGTGCCATCTGACCTCCGCAACCCGGAAGGGAAACCAGACCCAATCCTAGATTAAGTCAGAGTTTAAAACCGCCAATGCTTAGCACGGGCCTCTGATATGGCTTAACGACTAATATCTACGGTATTAAACGATATTAACCGCGACCAACGGCTTTAAGTGCTTCCGAAGCACGGAAATTGCGCCGAACCGGACATATGAAATTCGAAAACTGAAAAACACATTGGTACGTGGTGGGATTCGAACCACGACCTCCCGCTCAGGAGGCAGCAGCCCTATCCACTACATATTGCCCCTGGGTCGCTACGACACTGATGCTGTCTTCTCTGTAATGATCCAAAGAAATTATTCCTACCAAAATTTATCAATTCAAAGAAATGACTATATTTCCAGGGCAAGCTGAGTCTGGCTTCCAAGATCCACGGTCTGGCTGAACGTCTACAGCAATTGGGCAGGAGTTCCGGGGACTCGTGTGATGGCAGCGACAAGGCTTCCAGGAGTCGGACTGGTAAGTTCCCTTCTTCTTCTGCCATCTTCCCTGGAGTCAGAGTTTAGCATTGGTGTGAGTAACGACCACTGTCAAAGACAGCGACTGGGACCGATGGCTTAACGGTCCCTTCGAAGCACGGAATCCTTTTTCTTTTCGGACAATCAGGTGATTCAGCTTTCAATGCCCTGACCTAATTGGGGAAATTCTCACAAAGTGATAAATTGAGAAATATCAACTTTGTGTTCTGCGCCTGGGAATCGGACCTAGGACCTCCGGATCGTAAGCCCATGGTTCAGACCACTAGAACACGGAGGCTTTTAATCCAAATGAAAGCCCAACAGTTAGAACTTTTGGCCACAGCGCAGCGACACTGACGAAAGCGCAGAATATACAAACATACATATAATCACGCCTTTATCCCTAAAGGGGTAGGCAGAGCGTAAAAGACCTAAACATAGGCCGTTCCGCCACGTCTGACAAACTCTTGAGGGCCATTCAAGAAAGATTTGTACGTATATTGCTGTAGTGACAGGTTGTCAGCCCATCGCCTAAATTACAATATACTGAAACCCTCAGATCCCTTAGCTGGTTTTTACAGTTTGCCCGGGAGGAAATGCAGCTGGCACATTTTATATTTTTCTCTCGCTCCTAGTTCATCATGGAAGGAATCCTATCCTGCAGCAGGATATAGGCTTTCCCGAGGACCTGAGTCCAGTCAAGAGCCACACGCGATTGGTTTTCTTCCTTTACCGATTTTTTTTCGTTATTTTAAAAATACACGGTATTAATTTATTTGCATGACATAGCTAAAAGGGTGTTTCAGTAACGTGTATTGAATCTTTTTGACCTATTACGAGGGCGGAGTGATATATAGGGTAAAAATCAATCTAAGAAGAAAATTATCACAAATTGCATGCAACCTCCTTGTTCGCGACTCTTTTGAAGTACTTAATTAAAAGTTTCAGCCAGTATAGAAGGCTACTTTTTTTTGGCGGCCATTAAAGAAAACAAGTGGATACATTTTGGCAAAGATCGAGTAAAGTGAATTTCGTATGTTAATTCAACGAAACAAAGGCTCGATAAATATTATGGGGACTCTGCTCCTTCGATCAATATTATTCATAAGTGGTTTTCTGATTTTCGATGTGGTCGGACAAGCACAAGTAATGCTGAACGTCCAGGACGCCCAATTGAGGTCACTACTCCAGAAATGATACTGAGGTCACTACTCCTAAAATTGAGGTCACTACTCCTAAAATCCACGATTTAGTGTTGACCGCAGAATCAAAGTGAGGGAGATAGTCGAAATAGTAGGCATCTCAGACGAACGTGTGCGCAATATCTTACACCAGCATTTAGATATGAAGAAGCTGTCAGCGAGATGGGTGCCGCGTTTACAGTCTATTGGTCAAAAACGTGTGCGTGTACTTTGGACGCAAGTTTGGCGTTGTTATGGCGTAATAAATCTGATTTTTTCGTCGTTTTATAACGGATGATGAAACATGGATCCACGATACACACGAAATCAAGCAACAATCAAAACAGTGGATTGCTGCCGGCGAACCAGCTCCGCAGAAGGCAAAAGCAGTTATATCGGCCAATAAGGTTATGGCTACAGTTTTTTGGGATGCACGTGGGGTAATCCATATTGACTACCTAGAGAAGGGAAAAACAATCAATAGCGAGTATTACGCTAATTTATTAGACAAATTTTACAATATTTTACTTGAAAAACGACCGTATTTGGCCAAAAAGAAAATCTCGTTTCACCAGGACAACGCACGAGTACACACCTGCGCGATTGCCATGGCCAAATTCCAAGAGTATGAGTTGCTTCCCCACCCACCAGAAAAACACCAGATTTAGCCCCTTGCGACTATTGTCTGTTTCCGAATTTAAAAATATGGTTTGGTGGAAAAAGATTTTGATCAAACGAGGAGATCATAGATGAAACCAATGCCTATTTCGAAGGGTTGCCTAAATCGTATTATATGGCAAGGATAAAAAAGTTAGAAAAACGCTGGATGAAGAGCATTGACTCAGAGGGAAACTAAGTTGAAAAATAATTAATAATAATTAAAAAATAATAATTCCTTATTTAATTTTTACCTTACTTACACTCCGCCCTCGGATAATTAACTGAATTTATTTTTTATACTTTTGACGATCGCATTACGGATGACATTGTAATTTTATTTTATTTTGAAACCTGTAATTGTGATATAAATAAACTATACTAAACATAAATGGAGCCCATAAAAAAAATCCCACTCAAAAACTAAAAAAGTCAATAGACGGTATTTATTATTATTTCAAGAGCTGCTGCTGGCCGCACCGCTATAACCGAGCCCGCGCGAGTCGCTATCACTGGTCGATAGCGACTCACGCGGGATCGGTTATACATAGCGGTGCGGCCAAACGCAGCTCTTGGAATCATAATAAATACCGACTACGGCCAGACGAGGTCCAGGAATCATTATAAATACCTACCGATTATTGCGTTTTTTATTTTTTTTCGTTTGTTTTTCAATATTTTTTAAAGGCTCCTTTTACGCTACTGAAACCTACCCTTACTATGGCACACAATTAAATTACATACATATAATCATGCCTTTATCCCTAATGGAGTAAATAAAGGTCTGACAAAGTTTTGAGGGAGATTTGTGTACAATAAATTGTTAAATAAAAATAAATAAAATAAAAATATATTGCTGTAGTGACAGGTTTGCCTAAATTACAATATACTGAAACAATACAATACAATACAAGATACTTTATTGCACAAAGAAACATAAATACATACAGCAGAAAAGTAAGAAACAAAACAGTACAATATAGGCGGCCTTATTGCTAAAGCAGCAATTTCTACCAGGCAACCTTTGGGTTGTAGGATAGTACATAGCAGATAGCGGGATACTGCATACAAAGTTTAAAAAAATAACACCCTGTATAATGTCTGTGCTTCCAGGCAGCGTGCACCCGATGTTCACAGTGACAACCCATCCATCATATTCCGCCCACGAGCTGTGTCTTGGCCGCATGGAGACCAGCCCCAGCCATAGCCAAGTGTCCAGGAACAGCAGCCGGAAGTCTAGCAACTCGCTGAGGGTCAACCAGAGCACCAAGATTGAGGGTATCAGCCATTGATTCTTATTCCTTATTTCTTTATTATGGCACACAAACAGAAAGTAGACAGCAAAGTTTAAAATAACAGTAATAAAGGTATTGATCTAGACTACAATCCAAAACAGAGTACACAGCATACATACATACATGAAATCACGCCTTTATCCCTAATGGGGTAGGAAATCCACTGCAGATCATTCCAGTAAAACTTCAGCAACTTCGCTTATTATTATTAATCTTGTTATTTTCGATCAGCCTATTAAAAAAAATACTTTCTCTCTGATATGTAATTTGATTTCAAAGGCCCTTGGTTTATACCAGCATCATTGGAAAAAAACACCCCCAAAATAGCGAATATAATTGATTGAAAATCTATGAATAATAATAGCAACTCCGCCAGCCATCAACCAGGTAAACAGAATTCAAACAGATTGTACAATACAGCGGATCTTATATGAAAATGGAAACCAGCCTCAAAAACTGCTTCCACGACACTTAACAGCGTAAATAAACGATTAAACAACAACAAAACAAAGTTTTAAAGGCGATTCTTACCGAAGAAGCTTGTGAGGTTTTCCACATCATCACTGCATAGTATAAAACAAAGTCGCTTTTTCTGTCCTTATATCCCTATGAATGCATAAATCTTTATAACTACGCAACGGATTTTGATGCGGTTTCTTTAAATGGATAGAGTGATTCAAGAGGAATGTTTATATGTATAATACATGCATAATATAGTAGAGAAACACTGATGATTTCCGTGCGAAGCCGGGGCGGGTCGCTAGTATATTATAAGTTCGAAGAGAATCCCGAGGATTTATCTTCTTCTTAGCGAGTGGCTTTTTGAGTCGAACAACCCGAAGGACCCTGGTGTCAGATTTTTAGAACCGCCTAGTAGCACAGCTATTAGGCCTCTGTCATGGTTAGAGCAACAACCAACATCAATGACAGCGACCGGGACCGCCGGCTTAACGTGCCCTCCGAAGCATGGAATCCTTTTTCTATTCGGACAATCAGCCTGCAATGTCCTAATTAAACTGGGGAAGACCTCACAAAGTGATTAATTGACAAATATCAACTTTGCGTCCCCCCTGGGAATCGAACCCAGGACCTCCAGAGTCTATAAAACTGAACCTATATCGTATTTTTATCATGCTGTGGTATCCTGATAAAAGCATATGTTCTCTTTTCCAGATTTCAAGCATCTGATGCGCCGGTCTTCAACCCTGGAAGTCCACACCGCTCGCGTCTCTCTCAAAGACATCGTATGTTACCTGTCACTCCTGGAGGCTGGTAGACCGGAAGACAAGCTGGAGTGTAAGTTACTGTTTTTATCTTACCAACCATATAATCACGCCTTTATCCCTAATGGGGTAGGCAGAGCGTGAACGACCTAAACAAAGCCAATTTGTGCAGCAGGCAAATGAACTGTCATCTTTTGCTATACAGATCGGGTAAGGTTACTAGGTTAGCTTACTGCCTCCGTGGTATAGTTGTCAGGAGTCATTGGCTCACGATCCGGGTTCGATTCCCAAACAACAAAAAGTGATTTCTTGTCAATTTTTATTGGAAATAGCCTATAATTTTGTAGTATCCTCACTGCACTTCGAAACTCTTTATTATATGCGATATACGTTCCATGCTGGACTGGTAGCGAGAGAACAACATAGAATAAGCCACCTGCAATTCCTCCCGGGCATGCTGTAAAAACTAGCTAAGCGACCCGAGGGTTTCTGTATATTGTAATTTAGGCGATGGGCTGACAACCTGTTACTACAGCAATATACCTACAAATCTATGTTGTCAGACGTGTCGGAACGACCTTTGTTTAGGTCGTTTACGCTCTGCCTGCCGTAAATATAAAGGCGTAATTATATGTATGTATACATTCTGAATAAAAGGTACGTCTCTGTCTAACTTGTAACCACTTACGCATCTGATTTTATGTTTAATTCTCTATCTTCCAGTCATGTTTCACTTATATGACACCGATGGGAACGGAGTCTTGGACACGAACGAGATGGACTGCATTGTAAACCAGATGATGACTGTTGCTGAGTATTTGGGCTGGGAGACTTCTGAACTCAGGCCTGTAAGTATAATGTCCCAGTTGCGTCAGTGCCCCAATAGTACCAGTGTCCCAGTAGTGTCAGAGTTCCACTATTCTGATTTCCTCACTAGTGCCAATGTCCCAGTAGTGTCAGAGTTCCACTATTGTCAGTGACCCACTGGTGCCTATGTCCCAATAGTATTCAACAAATTCTTAGACGCTAACGAGATGGACTGCATTGTAAACCAGATGATGACGGTTGCTGAGTATTTGGGCTGGGAGACTTCTGAACTCAGGCCTGTAAGTATAATGTCCCAGTTGCGTCAGTGCCCCAATAGTACCAGTGTCCCAGTAGTGTCAGAGTTCCACTATTCTGATTGCCTCACTAGTGCCAATGTCCCAGAAGTGTCAGAGTTCCACTATTCTCAGTGACCCACTGGTCCCTATGTCCCAATAGTATTCAACAAATTCTTAGACGCGAATGAGATAGTCAACCAGATGATTACAGTTGCTGAGTATTTGGACTGGGAGAGTTCTGAACTTAGGCCTGTAAGTATAATGTCCCAGTTGCATCAGTGCCCCGCCAATGTCAGTGTCCCAGTAGTGTCAGAGTTACACTATTTTGAGTGACCCACTAGTGCCAATGTCCCAGTAGTATCAGCGTTCCACTGGTGTCAGAGTTCCACTATTCTGAGTGACCCACTAGTGCCAATGTCCCAGTAGTATCAGTGTTCCACTGGTGTCAGAGTCCCACTATTCTGAGTGACCCACTAGTGCCAATGTCCCAGTAGTATCAGTGTTCCACTGGTGTCAGAGTCCCACTATTCTGAGGGACCCACTGGTGCCAATGTCTCAATAGTATTCAATAGAGTCTAAGACACGAATGTTAGAAATAATGTCCCAGATGCATCAGTGCCCCGCCAATGTCAGGACACTGACATGCAGAGTTGGACTGCATTGTCAACCAGATGATGACGCTGAATATTTGAGTTTGGAGACTTCTGAACTTAAGCCTGTGATTATAGAACGTACTAGTTAAATCAAGGTACCAGGAGTTACATATTTCTCTTTTGTAGACGGCCGATTCATGTCAACATAGTTTCCCCATGTTATGAACCCATAGCTGAGTATGAAATGTAGATAAATATTTCTAAGTACCCCTGTATGATTCCTGTGTCGTTATACAGCTGAATGAAAACCCCGACCGATCACAACAGCTTTCTTACCATACTACTCGTAATTTATATATACAACGTGTCAGAGAAAGGGTATATATATGCACCGGAAAGGATATGAACCAGCCTAGGAAACTGAACAACTTTTTCAAAGGAACATAAGTCAAAATAAGAAAAATAAGGTTTGACCTTCCATACAAAATGCATCAGCTGATAGCGCGTCAAACATTTTTTTCATTTTCCGACCTATGTTCCTTTGGGAAAGTTGTTCAGTTTCATGGACTGATTCGTATCCTTTCGGGTGCATATATCCTTTCTGTTACACGTTGCTTCCATGCTGGACTGGGAGAGATAGAAAAACATAGCATGTTCCAGCTGCCCTTCCTCCCGGGCATGCTGTAGAAGTCAGCAAAAGGGACTCGAGGGTTACAGTGTATTGTAATTTAGGCGATGGGCTGACAACCTGTCACTATAGCAATACACACTACAATCTAAAATTGCCCTCAATTTTTGTCAAACGTTGTGAAACCGCCTTTTACGAGGCGTTTGACGCTCTGCCTACCCCGTAAGGGATAAAGGCGTGATTTTATGTATGTATGTATGTATGTTACACGTTGTTTATATAATTATTTTGATGATGTTTTCAGATCTTACAAGACATGATGGTGGAAATAGACTATGACGCTGATGGTACGGTTTCACTTGAAGAATGGAAAAGGGGCGGGTAGGTCCACAAACAGTTTACAAAATCTATCGAAAATTTGATGCTTCCATGCTGGCCTGGGAGCGAGAGAAAAACATAAAATGTGCCAGCTGCATTTCCTCCCGGGCATGATGTAAAAACCAGCTAAGGGATCTGAGGGTTTCTGTATATTGCAATTTAGGCGATGGGTTGACAACCTGTCGCTACAGCAATATACCTTCAAATCTATCTCAAATACCCCTCAAAACGATAATTTTTAGGTCGTTTACGATCTGTCTACATCATTAGGGATAAAGTCGTGATTATATGGATGTATATAATGTATTATTTTATAAGTGTATTCTCCTTCCCGGCTTGTTGTTCTTCTTCTGTCGTATGGGTATCGAGTCTATGGACCCGATGATCCCTGGTGTCGGAGTTTTTAAACCGCCTAGTAGCACAACTATCAGGCCTCTGACATGGTTTTGTGTAACGACCACTATCAAAGACAGCGACCGGGACCGACGGCTTAACGTGCCCTCCGAAGCACGAAATCTTTTACTTTTCGGACAATCAGGTGATTCAGCCTGAAATGTTCTACCCAAACTGGGGGAAAAATCACAAAGTGATAAATTCTCAAATATTAACTTTGTGTTTTCCCCCCTGGGAGTCGAACCCAGGACCTCCGGCTTGTTGTAAAAGTGATAATTCAGCAAAGGAATGATATGGATCCGCGTTCAAAGCGGAAGTAACAGACGTTTTCTTGACATTCTACCAACCCTGTTTGAGGTGAAAGCGTGATTGCATATTAAATACTTGATTTCTTTTTGCAGCATGACAACGATTCCTCTCCTGGTCCTGTTAGGTTTGGACACAAACGTCAAAGAAGACGGGGAGCACGCGTGGAGACTGAAGCACTTCAGCAAACCGGCTTATTGCAACCTCTGTCTGAACATGCTGGTTGGATTGGGGAAGAAAGGACTGTGTTGCATCTGTAAGTATTTTAGCTGCCCCTGTCCCTGTCCCTGCCCCTGGCCCTGCCCTTGTCGCTGTCTTTGATAGTGGTCGTTACTCAGACCATGTCAGAGGCCTGATAGTTGTGCTACTAAGCGGTTTAAAAACTGACACCAGGGTTCATCGGGTCATACGACTCGAGAATCCAATCGCTAAGAAAAAGAAGAAGAAAAACCGTTTCACCAAGGTTGTCTGGAAGAGATCGCTAAGCGATAAGGCAGCCTTTGTGCACAATTAGTTTTTAAGTTTTATATTTGTTTAATCTGCAATAAACAGTTCATCTATGTATCTATCTATCTTATTTCAGTCTGCAAGTTCACGGTACACGAGCGGTGCGTACAACGTGCTCCAGCCTCGTGTATAGCTACGTACAGCAAATCCAGGAGGGCTTCAGCTACACTGGCGCATCATTGGGTTGAAGGTAAGTTTAGGGTAGGAAGCATTTTCACCAGCGTATGTAGACCGGAAGAAAGGAAGAAGAAGGAAGCGACCGACCTAGAAGAACCTATATGTATCTAAAAAAAGATTGAGGTCACGTCTTATAAAGAAGTTAAGGAGAAGGCTGAGTCCAGGTAAGTTGGCGATTAATGCAAAGCTCTTAAATTAATGACGATGATGTCGACCGTATATTTCTTTCACGCTGGACTGGGAGTGAGAGAAAAAGAAAATAATTTGCCAGCTGCATTTCCTCCCGGGCATGCTGTAAAAACCAGCTAAGGGATCCGACGGTTTCTGTATATTGCAATTTAGGCGATGGACCATCAAAACTTTGTCAGACGTGGCGGAACGACCTTAATTTAAGTCGTTTACGCTCTGCCTACCCCATTAGGGATAAATGCGTGATTATATGTATGTATGTATATTGTATAAAACCAACTTTTTTTCGTTATTTGACTCGGCAATGGTAAGCCACATTGTGGTTCTAGTGTCAGCTAGTGCAGGCCCTTCACGATTTGGTCATCATCATCATCATCTTCCTAGCCTTATCCCGTATGTCACGGGGTCGGCTACCTAATCTAGGGGATTGAACGAGGATACTGGTTTTTACACAGAGCGACTGCCATCTGACCTCCGCAACCCAGAAGGGAAACCAGACCCAATCCTAGATTAGGTCAAAGTTTTCAAGCCGCCAATGCTTAGCACTGGCCTCTGACATGGCTTAACGACTAATATCTACGGTACGATATTAACCGGGACCAACGGCTTAACGTGCCTTCCGAAGCACGGAAAAAGCGCCGAATAAACGTACATATGAAATTCGTAAACCCAAAAACACATTGGTACGTGGTGGGATTCGAACCACGACCTCCAGCCCAGGAGGCAGCGGCCCTATCCACTACACCATCGGGCTCTCTTTGATGATGATGATGTCAGCTAGTGCAGGCCCTTCACGATTTGGTCAATGATGCCATATTTGTGCAGAATATTAGTTGCACCTTACTACTTCATCTGGTTAGTTTTAATGGTAGAGTTTTTGTGAGATACATACATACATACATAAATCACGTCTTTATCCCTTGCGGGGTAGGCAGAGCGTTTAACGCCTCGTAAAGGGCGCTTTCGCCACGTCTGACAAAAATTGAGGGCAATTTTAGATTGTAATATGTATTGCTATAGTGACAGGTTGTCAGCCCATCGCCTAAATTACAATACACTGTAACCCTCAAGTCCCTTTTGCTGACTTCTACAGCATGCCCGGGAGGAAGGGCAGCTGGAACATTCTATGTTTTTCTATCTCTCCCAGTCCAGCATGGAAGACATTTTGTGAGATGACATGACAAGTAGAGCTTCTTCAGGTAAGATTGCATTCCTGCACTAAATTGCACAGCTAGGTAAACCAAGACCAAGTAGAGCAAGTCCGTGAGAGTCGAAAAGCAATTCACCAATATAACTTTTCTTCTATAAATTTCCTCCCGGGCATGCTGTAAAAACCAGCTAAGGGATCCGAGGGTTTCTGTATATTGCAATTTAGGCGACGGGCTGACAACCTGTCACTACAGCAATATACCTACAAATCTATCTTAAACAACCCTCAAAACTTTGTCAGACGTGGCGGAACTACCTTTGTTTAGGTCATGTACGCTCTGCCTACCCCATTAGGGATAAAGGCGTGATTATATGTATGTATGTAACTTTTAGAAAAATGCGCTTAAACTCGTAGGTAAATTAAACAGCATCCAGAATCGAACCCAATATTTTCTTTTCTCAGGCAACTGCCACGGGAAATGCGCGCGATGTCGGAAAAAGATCAAAGGGTACAACGGAATCACGGGACTGCATTGCCGGTGGTGTCATATTACTGTAAGTAAAAAAAACAACGCTATTTCTTCCATGCTGGACTGGGAGAGATAGAAAAACATAGAATGTTCCAGCTGCCCTTCCTCCCGGGCATGCTGTTGAAGTCAGCAAAAGGAACTCGCGGGTTACAGTGTATTGTAATTTAGGCGATGGGCTGACAACCTGTCACTATAGCAATACATATTACAATCTAAAATTGCCCTCAATTTTTGTCAGACGTGGCGAAAGCGCCTTTTACGAGGCGTTAAACGCTCTGCCTACCCCGTAAGGGATAAAGGCATGATTTATGTATGTATGTATGAAAAAAAAAACAGAAAAATATCTTATTTATTTACTTTTTTTAACCGTTTATTGTACACAGAAACATATACAGAACAATTACTTAGGAATCAAGACACAACAGGTACTGCTTATTTCTAAAATGAAATGTCTTACAGCAGACCTAAGAAGTGAGATAGCGTAATGTAAAGCGGATAAGACGTGCACAATAAGAATACAAATTACTTTTTTCTTACTTTTTTGACTGGGAGCGACAGAAAAACATACAATGTGCCAGCTGCATTTCCTCCCGGGCGTGCTGTAAAAATCAGCTAAGGGATTCGTGGGTTTCAGTATATTACTACTTAGGCGATAGGCTGACAACATGTCACTACAGCAATACACCTATCTAAAATAACCCTCATGTAACATCTTCAATAACAACTGTGTCAAACGTGGCGAAATTACCTTTGTCTAGGTCGTTTTCGCTCTGCCTTGCCCATTGGGGATAAAGGCGTTACTATATGTATGTAATTTTAACCATTTGCAAAAGGTGGAACGAGATTCAAGTGAAAGAAGTGAGAGCAGATAGAGAGAGATCTTCTTCTTCTTCTGTCGAGTGGGTATCAAGTCTATCGACCCGATGTACCCTGGTGTCAGAGTTTTTAAACCGCCTAGTAGCACAACTACCAGGCCTCTGACTTGGTTTGAGTAACGTCCACTATCAAAGACAACGACCGGGACCGACGGCTTAACGTGCCCTCTGAAGCAAGAAATCTTTTTCTTTTTGGACAATTAGGTAATGTTAGGACATTGCAGGCTGAACAAAGTTGATATTTGATGAAAAAATCACAAAATTATAAATTCTCAAATATCAAATTTGTGTTTCCCCCCTGGGAATCGAAACCAGGACCTCAGGATCGGGAGTCCATGCACTAGCCAGTAGACCACGGAGGCAGTTAAACGAGTTTAGAGGGAGATGAGAAGGGAGGGGTGAGAAAAAGGGACAAACGAGAGAGAAAAGATAGACGAGAGGGAAGTTAAGGATGGGAGGGAAAAGGGTGAAGTGAGGGATGGAACGGGAGGGAAGTTGTTGTTGTTGACCTATGGTACCCCGCTGGTACAGAGGGCCATTGAGGTTTTCTTCCAATCCTCCCTGTTCAGCGCTGCGATCTTCGCTTGTCCACAGGTTAAATTAACAGCCTTCAGCTCAGCTTCTACTGTACGTTTCCAGGTCATCACAGGTCTGCCTCGACGTCTTCTACCGATTGGCTCCCACTCGAACGCGGTTTTAGCTAGATTGTAGTTGACCCTCCATGGCGAAAGCATGTGTTAGATGGGCGTAAAGTCCACGATGACGAAGGGTTTGCTGGTCTCGCTGACAAAAGACAAAAACGACATCTAAATACACAGCAATCAGTCGCCCACTTTACCATCTTCAAATGCAGAGCATGCGGCAAAGTATGCATATTTTTTTTTAATGGGCCTATTTGCACCATACTACAAAGTGTATATAATGCGTCACCGGGCTAAGGCGTGGAATGGCAACTGCCTAAGGGCGCCCACTAGGGCTCGAACCTCGGCTTATGGCGTTGCCTTGGGAATTCCTTTTTGGAGAGAATCTACCCGCTAAACCCCAAAGTGGGGAGCAAAGGAGGGAAGGGAAAGGGGGGAGGGAAAGTTTGCTGCACCCCGTATCGGTTTATATAGCCACGACAAATCTTGTCTAAGACACTGAATAAATCGTCTGTCAAAGACGTATGAGGCCAATGATGATGTCGCCCCTCCTCAAGACGTGCCTCAACTCCATTTACGATGTGCATTTACGGGAGGGAAGTAAGGGGAGGGAAATCATCATCAGGACAAAATCGGCCGGGTCCTTTAGTCCTTAATACAATACGATACAAAATTCTTTATTGCACAAAGAAATAATAAATAATAAAATAAATCATTTATTTCTTTTTACAAAGTGCATTATAACAGTTTTAATTGATGCCTACTTTTAAGCCAAAGGCCTGTGTCAGGAGGCACCGCTCTCCCATAAAATACAGTTGTTTTTAGTACGCTAGTCAAAAGAAAACAAATTTCACATTTGATTGAAAATTCAAGGAAATCTTAAACTATAATTATAATACTTCTTCAATACTAATACTAATGTGCCTGTTTGGGTGTGTGTGTGTGTGTGTGTGTGTGTGTATGTGTATGTGTGTATGAAACGCATACAACAGAAATAAAAAGGAACAAACGTGACAGTACAATATAGGCGGCCTAATTGCTAAAGCAGCAATTTCTACCAGGCAACCTTTGGGTATATAAATTGTACAAGCACAAAGCGGGATAGTGCATATTACTGCATATAATACTTTATCTACTCTCATATAGTAATGTTCGAATTATAAACTTCTAAACGAATTCTTCTTCTTCTTTGCGTGTCGCGGCGAATCAAATTTTCTCAGCCCAAAAAGTTTCCACACAAATAGCGTTTGGAGTGGCTGCCCAAAGATCTTCTAGTGTGCAGGTGTTGGAGCACGCAGGGCAGTTCAGGAGGTGAGGCATACTAAACTAAACGAATTTATAATAGCATACTTTTTAAATAGAATGATGAAAAAATTAAAAAGTTTACTTTTTGTTGCATATTAGTTTACTTTTCATTGCACCTACCCTAGCAAATTCTAACAAAGATGCAACGAAAAGTAAAATTAAACCACACTCGCATTGTAAAACCCTTCATTATGTAACAGTTGCATAAACTACTATAAAATAATACTAGACAATATTCAATAATCAGCGTATTCTGTTTACTTCCAGCTTCACAACCGATGCGTTGGCAGCGCTGGAGGTGCTTGCAGTTTGGGACGACACTCCAAACACATTCTTCCACCGACGGCCATTAGACCACTAGTGTTGGATCGACAGAGGTCCTTGCCTCATAGATCACAACCCGACCAGGTATGCATCGTCCTGACCACACTGGGAACAGTTAACCACAGAAATCTTTACCTCGACCACAACCTAGCAATCAATATCGACCTTCCAAATCCTGATTCCTAATTCATGCCCAAGAAACCTAAAACTGATCAGTTTTTTTATTAGCAAAGACTGCCACACCTACCGAACTTGCCCAATGTTTCATGAAACTCTCCTTAATTAAGACTGAGAGGGTTTTTCTAAAAATGAGAAATGGATTTGCTCTTGACTCTAGACACTAGGTCAGGGATGGCCGTGACAGAGTCGACCATGGAGCGAGCCAGAAGATATCAGTTATATCTGTTATTATGGCACTGGCAATCTCACGCACCGACAGAACACAGCAAGCTGTTTGGCGCTGCACTCCAATTTAGGTGACGGAAAACACGAAACGCATCGGTTCTTTGCTTAATAATCACCGTTTCGATATCATTTCGACTCTTCGAAGTGTCCCCATGACAGTTGGTTTGCAAATGCTTTGCTCTTGTGAGCCTTTCACTCTTGACAATCGCATTATCTCGACAGAAATACAAGTGGAAAAGGCCCCCCTTGCGGGGAGGACCCGTCTACGGAGATCATGCTTAACAGCTGCTCCTAAAGAGTTGGATTCCGTTACGATCCAAACAAGATAAGCTCACAAGAGCAAAGCACATTTCTATAGGAACCATTTTAGCGAATTCCTTCTCCTAATATGTTAACTTCCATGCTGGACAGGATGAGAGAAAAACATAGAATATGCCGGCTGCATTTCCTCCCGAGCATGCTGTGAAAATCAGCAAAGGGATCCGAGGGTTTCATTCAGTAAATTGCAATTTACACAACAACCTGTCAAAAATGTACCTTTAAATAAACTTCAAAACTTTGGTTTAAGTCGTTTACTCTCTGCCTACCCCATTAGGGATAAAGGCGTGATTACATGTATGTAATATGTTTTATCTGAATCCATAAGGTTTTGTTTTTCTGTTTCAGCAAACCCTTCCTATTTCAATATCTCTTCCTATCTCCATCTCCGCGTCAGCAGAAAGAGAAGAGCAAGAGAAAAGAGAAGAAAAGAACAAGGAACATCGTGCTCCCCCTATTTCCTTCCAAATCACCCCCCCAGAGGGCACCTGCCCTTTACTGGTGTTTATCAACCCGAAGTCTGGGGGGCGCCAAGGGTCCAGGGTGTTAAGGAAACTCCAGTATATCTTGAACCCTAGACAGGTGCATGATATAGCGAAAGGGGGGCCTATGCAAGGTGGGTAAAGTGTAGGTACTTTTTTCTAATTTGCTTAGTTGACTATAACTGCCTCCGTAGTCTAAATACCAGAGCTATGGGCTTACGATCCGGAGGTCCTGGGTTTGATTCCCAGGGGGGGACAAAGTTGATATTTGTCAATTAATCATTTTGTGAGGTTTTAACATTGCAGGCTGAATCACCAGATTGTTCGAAAAGTATAAGCATTCCGTGCTTCGGAGGGCACGTTAAGCCATTGGTCCTGGTCACTGTCTTTGATCGTGATCGTTACTCAAACCATGTCATAGGCCTAATAGCTGTGCTACAAGGCGGTTTGAAAACTGTGACACCAGGTCTCATCGGGTTGTTGTTCGACTCGAGAATCCACTCGCTAAGAAGAAGAATAAGTTGAGAATCTAGATTTGAAAAGTTGATGGAGACAGAATTGGCGATAGCCTGTTCCCTCGGTCCTGGAGAGGACTATGTCCGCCCAGCAGTGGACTGACGCAAACTGAAGATTTTCTTCTTCTGGTGTGTGTGTATCAAATCGATTGACCTGATGAACCCTGGTGTCAGAGTTGTTAAACCGCCTAATAGCACAGCCAATAGACCTCTGATTTGGTTTGTGTAACGATCAGTATCAAAGACAGCGACCGGGACCGACGGCTCAACGTGGCCTTCGAAGCATGGTATTTTTTTTCTTCCACAAAATCTGATGATCCAGCCTGCTTTGTCTTAACCAAACTGGGGAAAAATTATTAAAGTGATAAATTGGCAAATATCAAATTTACGATCGCCCACTGGGAATCGTTTCCAAGACCTCCGGATCGTGAGACCATGGCTCTGACCACTAGACCATGAAGGCAGTTAGCTGAAGATGGTGGTTATGACACTGATTATTAAGCTATGTTTCCACATAGCACAGCAAACCCTTTCGGAGCCTTTGGGACGAACGGCTTAATGTGCCTTCCAAAGCACGAAATAAGCATATGAAATTCGAAAACCAAAAAACACATTTTTGCGTGGTTAGATTCGAACCACGACCTCCAGCTCAGGAGGCAGTGGCCCTATCCACTACAGCATCGGGTTCTATACCTCCTTATATTTCTCCAGGTCTGCAGATGTTCAAGGACGCTCGGAACTATCGCGTCATCTGTTGCGGTGGAGACGGCACAGTCGGCTGGGTACTCGAAACCATGGGTACGTTTTTAATTTTGTACGGTCCAAAATTTATTCCATGCTGGACTGGGAGCGAGAGAAAAACATTGAATGTGCCAGCTGCATTTCCTCGTGGGCATGCTGTAAAAACCAGCTAAGGGATCCGAGGGTTTTTGTATATTGTAATTTAGGCGATGGGCTGACAACCTGCCACTACAACAACATACCCACAAATCTATTTTAAATAACCCTCAACACTTTTTCAGACGTGGCGGAACGACCTTTGTTTAGGTTGTTTACGCTCTGCCTACCCCATTAGGGACAAAATCGTGATTATACGTGGAACGTGGAAGTGTTAAAAGCAGCTATTAAATTCCATATTATATTCCATAAAATAAAAGATTGTTTATAGCTCAAAGATCAACGAAAAAGCCTTAAAGGTCAAAGGTCAAAAAAATATAAGTATGACCCCAAATTAGTTTTTTTTTAATTCAAAATTTTTTAATTATAATGTTCAAGATATTTAACATTAATAATGTTCTCGTTTCAGACAAAGTGCAGATGGAGCATCAGCCGGCCGTGGGTGTGATTCCTCTGGGCACCGGCAACGACCTGGCACGATGTCTTCGATGGGGCGGAGGGTTCGTTACTGATTAGTCTCTTTCATTCTATTTGGGATAAGTTTAACTTTTGAGCTGGCCTGGGAGCAAGAGAAAAACGTAGAATGTGCCAGCTGCATTTCCTCCCGAGCACGCTGTAAAAACCAGCTAAGGGATCCGAGGGTTTCGGTATATTGTGATTTAGGCGATAGGCTGACAACCTGTCACTACAGCAATATACCTACAAACCTATCATAAAAACCCTCAAAACTTTGTCAGACATGGCGGAACAACTTTCGTTTAGGTCGTTTACGCTCTGCCTACCCCATTAGGGATACAGGCGTGATTGCATGTATGTATGTTTGGAATAAGTTTGACTCTTGCGGGATGAAGTCGCCGGTGAAGTAAACTGGCTCAGATCAATTAATAAAAAACTGAGATCGATATATTCGCGTCACAAGAAAACAAATTCCTAGCATCCGCAGGGCAATACCTAGAATCAACTACAACTGAGAGTACAATCATAGATTTAGATTAAGTCAGTATAAGTAAGGATAAGATTAAGGCTTACATGTGTGGCTGTGACCGTTATTGTAAGTTCTTATAATAAATAAAGAAATCTATCAGTATATCAGTCTATCAGTCTGTAGCCAACAGATGGCGCCACATCAAGAAACACAAGTTCTGAAACGCGGTATCGAAGTTTTCTCCGCGATCTGCAGATATACAAGTTTTAAACTTGTCCGGTTGGACTTCGGTCCTCTGGTCACTACACCCGATCAGGCGGGTAGCTACCCTTTTCCCATCTATCATCTCTAAGCCAATTGGCTTTAACCTTTAACTTCTAAAAGTCTATCAATCAATCAATCAGAAACCATTATAGCACTTGTATACCTACACAATGACTGTGGAACTCAGCAATCTTGTTGACACCTGACTACTTTGGGACGGTTGTTACAATGGCCACATAAGTTTCTCTGAATTCCTTAGGGTTTTGGCATTCTTTGGTAAATTTAAATGTTATCAGTAGAACCATGTTAAATTCAGTGAATCACATTTCATAATTATATATCAACATCTCCCTAGGCTTATCCCGTATCTCACGAGGTCGACTACCTAATCTAGGGGATTGAACGAGGGTACTGGTTTTTACACAGAGCGACTGCCATCTGACCTCCGCAACCCAAAAAGGAAACCAAACCCAATCCTAGATTAGGTCAGTGTTTTCAAGCCGCCAATGCTTAGCACTGGCCTCTGACATGGCTTAACGTCTGATATCTATGGTGTTAAACGATTAACGTACCTTCCGAAGCACGGAAAAAGCACCGAATACATGTACATATGATATTCAAAAACTGAAAAATACATTAGTATGTGGTGGGATTCGAACCACGACCTCCCTGCTCAGGAGGCAGCGGCCCTATCCACTACACCATAGGGCTCTCATAATGATATATACCAGGCCACTCAGAAAGTATTGCGATAAATAGTTTTTATATATGGCAGACTGGCCGGTTAGAATCTTTTTTGAAAATATGATTACTTGTAAGTAAAAATATGTGTGTTCCATTTTCAAAATTTCCCTCCACATTTTTTGCGAGCCAATTCAAAGTATCGTGTCTTACTGAAAAATGGATCTGCGCCGGGAACATTTTAGAGCTATGATTTTTTAAGATTTCAAGTGTCGCCTGAAACCGGATGAATCGTTCGATAGACTTCAAATGGCATTTATAGATGAAAGCCCTTCCAAGGCAACCGTGTATCGTTGGTATAACGAATTTAGGCGCGGTCGACCAACCTTGGGGGATGAAGAAAGAAGCGGTCGCCCTTTGACGGCTATTACGGAAGAAAACGTGCTAGCAGTGAAAAATTTTATCCAAGATAATAGGCGAATTACATATCAGGAGATTCAGCACATATTAAAGATTGGATCGGGAAGCGTTCACGAGATTCTACTCGGGCATCTTCGCGTGAGGAGGATAGTATCGCGCTGGGTGCCGCACTACCTCACCGACGCTCAGAAGCAGGCCCGGGTGGAATGGTGCCGTGATATGCTGAACAAATTTGAAGCAGGCTCGTCTCGGCGTGTTTACGACATCGTAACAGGTGATGAGTCCTGGATTTATCAATACGATCCAGAAACCAAGCGCCAGTCGACAGTTTGGGTGTTTCAAAATGAACCAACGCCTACCAAAGTGAAGCGATCTCGAAGCGGGGGGAAGATTTTGATCGCCAGCTTTTTTAATTTGACTGGCCACTTGGCCTCAATTCCCTTACGAGATCAAAGAAGCATTAACGCCGAATGGTATACTACCAAATGTTTACCATAAGTTTTTTCTGTTGTGAGCAACAAGCGACCAAACACAGGGCTCCGCGGACTACTGCTCCACCACGACAATGCGCCTGCACACACCGCGCTCAAAACGAGGGACTTCCTGGACAGCACACCAGTCAAACTCCTGGGTCACCCTCCTTACAGCCCTGATCTAGCACCGTGTGACGTCTTTTTATTTCCAAAAATAAAAAATCAGCTCAAGGGGATACAATTTTCGTCGCCGGAAGATGCGCTGGCTGCGTTCGAGCAGGCTGTAAACGAGGTGTCTACGGCGGACTGGAAAAAGTGTTTTGAAAACTGGTTCAGACGCATGAATCTTTGTATAGAGGCTGGTGGAGAGTACTTTGAAAAGATTTAATAAAAATATATGTACCTGTAGAACAATTTTTTTTAGTGTCGCAAATCTTTCTGAGTGTCCCACGTATGTTGTTAATATTTTGGCTAATTTTCTTTAATGGTATCCCCAGATACGAAGGCGAGTCTATCCACAAGATCTTGGACAAGATCTCCCGAGCTAGCACTGTCATGATGGATCGATGGCAGATACACGTGGAAAATACAAGCACTGAGGTAAGTAACAGAACGCTGTCGATTGGAAGTTCATGGGTTCTATTTATGAGTTCGATTCCCACAAATGCCTGGACTAGATCTCCCGAGCTAGCACCGTCATGATGGACACGTGGAAAACTCTAGCATTGAGGTCAGTCAATAGCTGTAGTTGAGGAGTTGTAGCGACTATAAATGGCACCACAACAAAAAACACAAGTTCTGAAACGAGGTATCGAAGATTTCACAGCATACATACATACATACATACATATAATCACGCCTTTATCCCTAATGGGGTAGGCAGAGCGTAAACGACCTAAACGAAGGTCGTTCCGCCACGTCTGACAAAGTTTCGAGGGTTAGATTTGTAGGTATATTGCTGTAGTGACAGGTTGTCAGCCTATCGCCTAAATTGCAATATACAGAAATCCTTGGATCCCTTAGCTGGTTTTTACAGCATGCCCGGGAGGAAATGCAGCTGGCACATTCTATGTTTTTCTCTCGCTCCCAGTCCAGCATGGAAAGCGTGGAAGATTTCACAGCAATCTGCAGATATACAAGTTCCAATCTTGTCCGGTTGGACTTCGGTCCCTTGGTCACAAACAACCGACCCTTTTCCCAGTCATCAGCACTCGGCACTCGGCCTCAAAATTTAATTTTCAAATCGCTAGTGTAAAGGCACTTTGGCTTTTGTGATGATTGTGAGAGTAAACGAAACGCATCGGTTCGTCGTTTGTTGACCACTGTTTCGTCTTAATTTCGACTCATCAGATGCAGAAGTGTCCGCATTTAAGACACCAAAGTCATTACAAAGGTCAAAGTGCCTTTACACTAAACATTGCAATATCTCGACAGGGATACACGTGGGGGCGGGCCCCCCTTGCGGGGAGGACCACTCTACGGAGATCATGCTTTACGGCTGCTCCTAAAGAGTTGGATTCCGTTCCGATACAAACATGCTAAGCTCATAAGAGCCAAGTACTCCCAAATCGCTGTTTAAACAGAGGCTGTGGATTCGATTCCCGCAAGGTCATATGGAGTGTACCGGCTCTTAAGTAAGCATTGTTATCTCTGTGGTCTCAGACGTGGCGAAAGCGCCTTTTACGAGGCGTTAAACACTCTGCCTACCCCGTAAGGGATAAAGGCGTGATTTATGTATGTATGTATGTATGTGGTCTAAAGGCTCTTGGACTGGAAGTCCTGTGTTCGATTCCTACGAAGAGATATACCTCGACGACCCGGCTAGCCTAGTTGGCAGTGCATCTGGCTACTACGAAGAGGGTCCCGGGTTCGATTCCCGGCCAATCAGATATTTGCGTTCTTTGTGGTTGTTTCTGTATTATGTCCATGGCATCCCGATACAGGGAGTCATACATACATATCTCTAATGGGGTAGACAGAGCGTAAACGACCGAAATAAAGGTCGTTTCGTCACGTCTGACAAAGTTTTTGAGGGAAAGATAGCATGGAATATAATTGTTAACCCTTCTCTTATAGGCTGTGTATTATTGTAAACCCTTCTCTTATAGGCTGTGTTTTATTGTAAACCCTTCTCTTATAGGCTGTGTATTATTGTAAACTCTTCTCTTATAGGCTGTGTATTATTGTAAACTCTTCTCTTATAGGCTGTGTATTATTGTAAACTCTTCTCTTATAGGCTGTGTATTATTGTAAACCCTTCTCTTATAGGCTGTGTAATTTTATTTCAGTGCGAAATCCTTCAGAATCTCATGCCGGACTCCGCCCCGCACCCCACCACCGTCCCCTACAATATCATCAACAATTACTTCTCTATAGGCGTCGTAAGTATTTCTTAAGTCTTTTTTGTTGAAATAGAGCTATAAAAAATCTAGCGGGACTGGCAACAATAAATTTACTAGCTGCTTTTACCACTTCCACCCTCCGACTTAAGGTGCATGCCAGCGCCATCGTCAGCTAAAAAATCATTCCTCACTGAAAACGCAATTAATCGAAAATCCGGTAGAACAAATTGAAGGTACTGAAGTTTATTGTAAGCATTATAAATTAATAATTCAGTGTTCACTGAAGTTACAGATAGCAAAAGTGCTAAAAGTGGTAGTTTTTCGCAAATTTTCTATCTGTATCTGTTCTTCTATGCTGGCCTGGGAGAGAGAGAAAAACATAGAATGTGCCAGCTGCATTTCCTCCCGGGCATGCTGTAAAAACCAGCTATGGGATCCGAGGGTTTCAGTATATTGTAATTTAGGCGATGGGCTGACAACCTGTCACTACAGCAATATACCTACAAATCTATCTTAAATAACCCTCAAAACTTTGTCAGACGTGGCGGAACGAACTTTGTTTGGATCGTTTACGCTCTGCCTACCCCATTAGGGATAAAGGCGTGATTATATGTATGTATGTATGTATGTATGTGTTATCAGTGAATTATGATTTTGGACTGATGATGGCGCCACTTAGCCCAGGGGATTAGGCCCTTAATATGCTGTGACTCCACTCTGCCCGATGGTTACAAAAGGACCTTCAGGTACCTAGGAGCACTCTGGTCCGCGACTTCGCAACACTGCCCTTAAAATTTGCCAGAAACGGTCTAAGGGGCTTAAATTAACCGTTGACAATGGCGGCAATTCTAGCTACATCATTCATACATACATACATACATAAAATCACGCCTTTATCCGTTACGGGGTAGGCAGAGCGTAAAACGCCTCCTAAAAGGCGCTTTCGCCACGTCTGACATAAATTGGGGGCAATTTTAGATTGTAATGTGTATTGCTGTAGTGACAGGTTGTCAGCCCATCGCCTAAATTACAATACACTGTAACCCTCGAATCCCTTTTGCTGACTTATACAGCATGCCCGGGAGGAAGGGCAACTGGAACATTCTATGTTTTTCTTTCTCTCCCAGTCCAGTATGGAAGTTATATCATTCATCATTCATTGACTAGTTATAAGATAGTACTGTTGATTTTTCAACTTTGCGATAGGAATGGGATAGCAAATAAACACATGATTTTGACATTCCTAGAGCATATCCTTCCATGCTGGACTGGGAGAGATAGAAAAACATAGCATGTTCCAGCTGCCCTTCCTCCCGGGCATGCTGTAGAAGTCAGCAAAAGGGACTCGAGGGTTACAGTGTATTGTAATTTAGGCGATGGGCTGACAACCTGTCACTATAGCAATACACAGTTCAATCTAAAATAGCCCTCAATTTTTGTCAGACGTGGCGAAAGCGCCTTTTACTAGGCGTTTAACGCTCTGCCTACCCCGCAAGGGATAAAGGCGTGATTTTATGTATGTATGTAGAGCATAGAGCATGCTCTCTCATTCTACATCTTACGTCGCATTAGGAATGTCAAAGTCATGTGCTTATTTACTATTTTCTTTTAATCTCAAAGTTGAGACAGTGACAGCACTATTTTAAAATTAGTCAAGGAATGGTGCGACCAGAATCTAGAGTAAGGCGATGCACACATTGAGCACCGCGCTACGTTGCGTAGCGCAGATATTGTCTATGTACATACATACATACATATAATCACGCCTTTATCCCTAATGGGGTAGGCAGAGCGTAAACGACCTAAGCAAAGGTCGTTCCGCCACTTCTGACAAAGTTTTGAGGGTTATTTAAGATAGATTGTCTATGTTCCATTGTTCAAATCAATAATAACCAACTAGCGACCCGCCCCGGCTTCGCGCGGAAATTATCAGTGTTTCTCTACTATATCATGCATGTATTATACATATAAACCTTCCTCTTGAATCACTCTATCCATACAAAGAAACCGCATCAAAATTCTTTTCGTAGTAGTAGTTTTAAAGATTTATGCATACATAGGGACATAGGGACAGAGAAAGCGACTTTGTTTTATACTATGTAGTGATGCTTTGTGGTTCAAACATTGAAACATAGACAATATCTCAATGTGTGTACCGTCTAATACCCTATCAAACATAAAAGTGTGACGTTTCCCCCAGGACGCGGCGATATGTGTGAAGTTCCACACGGAGCGCGAGCGCAACCCGGACAAGTTTAGCTCCCGGATGAAGAACAAGCTGTGGTACTTCGAGTTCGCGACGTCCGAGCAGTTCGCCGCGAGCTGCAAGAATCTACACGAGAACATGGACATCGTGGTGAGGACCGCAAGCTAGTAACTCTAACTCATTACAGTAGAATAGGATCGCAAGCTAGGCTCATTACAGTTTAATAGGACTGCAAGCTAAGCTCATTACAGCTGAATAAGACTCCAAGCTAGGGTCATTACAGTTGAATAGTATCGCAAGCTAGACTCATTACAGTTGAATAGGACCGCAAGATAGGCTCATTACTGTTGAATAGAACCGCAAGCTAGACTCATTACAGTTGAATAGGACCGCAAGATAGGCTCATTACTGTTGAATAGAACCGCAAGCTAGACTCATTACAGTTGAATAGGACCGCAAGCTAGGCTCATTACTGTTGAATAGAACCGCAAGCTAGACTCATTACAGTTGAATAGGACCGCAAGATAGGCTCATTACTGTTGAATAGAACCGCAAGCTAGACTCATTAGCCTTACAGTTGAATAGTGCTGCAAGCTAGGCTCATTACAGTGGAAAAGGATCGCAAGCTGGGCTCATTACAGTTGATTAGGGTCGCAAAGTTGGCTCATTACAGTTGAATAGGACAGCAAGATAGGCTTATTACAGTTAAATAAGACCGCAAGCTAGACTCATTACAGTTGACCAGGACCGCAAGCTATTCTCATTACAGTTGAATAAGGCCACAAGCTAAGCTCATTACAGTTGAAAGGAACGCAAGCTAGGCTCATCACAGTTGAAAAAGACCTTAAGCTAGGCTCGTTTCAGTTGAATAGGACCGCAAGCTATTCTCATTACAGTTGAATAGGACCGTAAGCTAGGCTGAATATAGTTGAATAGGACCGCAAGCTATTCTCATTACAGTTGAATAGGACCGTAAGCTAGGCTGAATATAGTTGAATAGGACCGCAAGCTAGGCTCATTACAGTTGAATAAGATCGTAAGCTAGGCTGAATATAGTTGAATAGGACCGCAAGCTATTCTCATTACAGTTGAATAGGACCGTAAGCTAGGCTGAATATAGTTGAATAGGACCGCAAGCTATTCTCATTACAGTTGAATAGGACCGTAAGCTAGGCTGAATATAGTTGAATAGGACCGCAAGCTATTCTCATTACAGTTGAATAGGACCGTAAGCTAGGCTGAATATAGTTGAATAGGACCGCAAGCTATTCTCATTACAGTTGAATAGGACCGTAAGCTAGGCTGAATATAGTTGAATAGGACCGCAAGCTAGGCTCATTACAGTTGAATAGGACCGTAAGCTAGGCTGAATATAGTTGAATAGGACCGCAAGCTATTCTCATTACAGTTGAATAGGACCGTAAGCTAGGCTGAATATAGTTGAATAGGACCGCAAGCTAGGCTCATTACAGTTGAATAGGACCGTAAGCTAGGCTGAATATAGTTGAATAGGACCGCAAGCTAGGCTCATTACAGTTGAATAGGACCGTAAGCTAGGCTGAATATAGTTGAATAGGACCGCAAGCTATTCTCATTACAGTTGAATAGGACCGTAAGCTAGGCTGAATATAGTTGAATAGGACCGCAAGCTAGGCTCATTACAGTTGAATAGGACCGTAAGCTAGGCTGAATATAGTTGAATAGGACCGCAAGCTAGGCTCATTACAGTTGAATAGGACCGTAAGCTAGGCTGAATATAGTTGAATAGGACCGCAAGCTATTCTCATTACAGTTGAATAGGACCGTAAGCTAGGCTGAATATAGTTGAATAGGACCGCAAGCTATTCTCATTACAGTTGAATAGGACCGTAAGCTAGGCTGAATATAGTTGAATAGGACCGCAAGCTATTCTCATTACAGTTGAATAGGACCGTAAGCTAGGCTGAATATAGTTGAATAGGACCGCAAGCTAGGCTCATTACAGTTGAATAAGATCGTAAGCTAGGCTGAATATAGTTGAATAGGACCGCAAGCTATTCTCATTACAGTTGAATAGGACCGTAAGCTAGGCTGAATATAGTTGAATAGGACCGCAAGCTAGGCTCATTACAGTTGAATAAGATCGTAAGCTAGGCTCATTACAGTTTAGTTTAGGACAAGTTCAGCTCCCAGATGTAGAACAAGCTGTGGTACTTCGAGTTCGCGATGTCCGAGCAGTTCGCCGCGAGCTGCAAGAATCTACACGAGAACATGAACATCGTGATGAGGACCGCAAGCTAGGCGTGTTACGTTTGAATAAGATCGCAAGCTAGGCTCATATCATTACCGTTGAATAGAATCGCAAGCTAGACTCATTAGCATTACAGTTGAATAGGACAGCAAGCTAGGCTCATTACAGTTTCGCGCCTTACGCCCTCTATACTCGGTGTTAGGGTTAGCTTCCCGCAATCTGATAGGGGATGCTCAGTCAACGAAACTGAACAAATTTATTTTTAGAAATAAGCAGTGCCTGTTGTGTCTTTGTTTTTTATGTCCTGTGTTTATGATGTTTTTTGTGTACAATAAATAGTTAAATAAAAAAACTTTCACCAGGATATTTTTTCAGAAAGTATTAAAAATTTTGTCCAACACGACAGGCCACAAAATTTTCAAATTGAAATAATTTCTTGGTTTAAGTTGCTCACTGAGGAATCCCTATCAGTTTGTGCGATGACCTGTCCCTTACGTACGTCCCCCCGTATCAATATTATGTACATTTTCAGTGTGACGGGCAGTCTCTGGAGCTGAACAAGGGTCCGGCGCTGCAGGGCGTGGCGCTGCTCAACATCCCATATGCTCATGGAGGCTCCAACCTGTGGGGCGCCAGCGGGGTGCATCGCCGGGGACGGTTCCCTAACGCGCAACAAGGTAATATACTAGATCTAGGGGCTTAGTAGAGTTCTTGATCTTCTTAGCGAGTGGCTTCTCGAGTCTAACGACCCGATGAACCCTGGTGTTAACGCGCAGCAATGGCCTAGATCTAGGGGATTAGCAGAGTGCTTCTTCTTCTTAGCGAGTGGCTTCTCGAGTCTAACGACCCGATGAACCCTGGTGTTAACGCGCAACAAGGTAATAGCCTAGATCCAGGGTATTTGAAGAGTTCTTCTTCTTCTTAGCGAGTGGATTCTCGAGTCGAACGACCCGATGAACTCTGGTGTTAACGCGCAGTAATGGCCTAGATCCAGGGGATTAGCAGAGTTCTTCTTCTTCTTAGCGAGGGGGTTCTTGAGTTGAACGACCCGATAAACCCTGGTGTTAACGCGCAACAAGGTAATAGCCTAGATCCAGGGTATTTGAAGAGTTCTTCTTCTTCTTAGCGAGTGGATTCTCGAGTCGAACGACCCGATGAACTCTGGTGTTAACGCGCAGTAATGGCCTAGATCCAGGGGATTTGAAGAGTTCTTCTTCTTTTTCTTAGCAAGTGGGTTCTCGAGTCTAACGACCCGATGAACCCTAGTGTTAACGCGCAGCAATGGCCTAGATCTAGGGGATTAGGAGAGTCCTTGTTCTTCTAAGAGAGTTGGTTCTCGTATCGAACGACCCGTTGAACCCTGGTGTTAGACATTTCAAACCGCCTTGTTGCACAGACATGGTTTGAGTAACGGACCCCCTATCAAAGACAGCGACCGGGACCGACGGCTTTGCTCTTTCAGACAATCAGGTGATTCAGCCTGCAATGTTCTAACCAAACTGGGGGAAACCTCACAGTGATAAATTAACAAATACGTGGGACACTCAGAAAGATTTGCGACATTAAAAAAAAATTGTTCTACAGGTACATATATTTTTATTAAATCTTTTCAAAGTACTCTCCACCAGCCTCTATACAAAGATTCATGCGTCTGAACCAGTTTTCAAAACACTTTTTCCAGTCCGCCGTAGACATCTCGTTTACAGCCTGCTCGAACGCAGCCAGCGCATCTTCCGGCGACGAAAATTGTATCCCCTTGAGCTGATTTTTTATTTTTGGAAATAAAAAGAAGTCACACGGTGCTAGATCAGGGCTGTAAGGAGGGTGACCCAGGAGTTTGACTGGTGTGCTGTCCAGGAAGTCCCTCGTTTTGAGCGCGGTGTGTGCAGGCGCATTGTCGTGGTGGAGCAGTAGTCCGCGGAGCCCTGTGTTTGGTCGCTTGTTGCTCACAACAGAAAAAACTTCTGGTAAACATTTGGTAGTATACCATTCGGCGTTAATGCTTCTTTGATCTCGTAAGGGAACTGAGGCCGAGTGGCCAGTCAAATTAAAAAAGCTGGCGATCAAAATCTTCCCCCCGCTTCGAGATCGCTTCACTTTGGTAGGCGTTGGTTCATTTTGAAACACCCAAACTGTCGACTGGCGCTTGGTTTCTGGATCGTATTGATAAATCCAGGACTCATCACCTGTTACGATGTCGTAAACACGCCGAGACGAGCCTGCTTCAAATTTGTTCAGCATATCACGGCACCATTCCACCCGGGCCTGCTTCTGAGCGTCGGTGAGGTAGTGCGGCACCCAGCGCGATACTATCCTCCTCACGCGAAGATGCCCGTGTAGAATCTCGTGAACGCTTCCCGATCCAATCTTTAATATGTGCTGAATGTCCTGATATGTAATTCGCCTATTATCTTGGATAAAATTTTTCACTGCTAGCACGTTTTCTTCCGTAATAGCCGTCAAAGGGCGACCGCTTCTTTCTTCATCCCCCAAGGTTGGTCGACCGCGCCTAAATTCGTTATACCCTTGGAGAGGCTTTCATCCATAAATGCCATTTGAAGTCTATCGAACGATTCATCCGGTTTCAGGCGACACTTGAAATCGTAAAAAATCATAGCTCTAAAATGTTCCCGGCGCAGATCCATTTTTCAGTAAAACACGATACTTTGAATTGGCTCGCAAAAAATGTGGAGGGAAATTTTGAAAATGGAACACACATATTTTTACTTACAAGTAATCATATTATCAAAAAAGATTCTAACCGGCCAGTCTGCCATATATAAAAACTATTTATCGCAATACTTTCTGAGTGGCCTGGTATGTATTAACTTTGTACGCCGTCTGCCAGGAGGGATCGAGCGCGGTATAAAGCTTTTGATGTTCTACTTATCTCTTAAAAGATATATCTTAAGGTTTCTATAGATATCGGGAAAAAAATAACTTTACAAACGTATGTTCCATTTCCCCCGGGCATGCTGTAAAAGCAAGCTAATCTCGAATCCCTCGGAGTATATTGTAATTTAGGCGATGGGCTGACAACATGTTACTATAGTAATCACATCAATCTATCTTAAACACATCCCTCAAAACTTTGTCCGACGTCCCGGAATGACCTTTGTACGCTCTGCCTACCCCATTAGGGATAAAGGCGTGATTATATAAATGTATGTATGTTGTAGGTATATTGCTGTAGCGACAGGTTGTCAGCCCATCACCTGCTATACAGAATATTTCAGAAACCGCAATACCTAATAAATAAACGAAATTGCAATATACAGAAACCTTTCCTTTAGCTGGTTTTACAGCATGCCCGGGAGGAAATGCAGCTGGCACATTCTATGATTTTCTCTCGCTCCTTGTCCAGCATGGAAGAATCTCTCGCTCCCAGAGATATCTTTATAAAACAAATAAAATTATTATCTATCTATCTATCTATCTATCTATATAGATATCATACAATCACGTCATTGTATGTTGTAAGGTTTATTTTTATCAGCTACAGGTCATTTCTTCCATGCTGGATTGGGAGCGAGAAAAAATCAAATAGAATGTGCCAGCTACATTTCCCCTGGACATGCTGTATAAGCCAGATAAGGGATCCGAGGGTTTCAGTATATTGTAATTTAGGCGATGGGCTGACAACCTGTCACTAAAGCAATATACACATCAATCTATCTTAAAGATCTCTCAAAACTTTGTCCGGCGTGGCGCAACCACCTTTGTTTAGATCGTTTACGCTTTGATTATATGTATGTATGTATCACGTCATTAAAGGTATCTTGTACATACATACATATAATCACGCCTTTATCCCTAATGGGGTAGGCAGAGCGTAAACGACCTAAACAAAGGTCGTCCCGCCACGTCTGACAAAGTTTTGAGGGTTATTTAAGATAGAATTCTAGATATATTGCTGTAGTGACAGGTTGTCAGCCCATCGCCTAAATTACAAAATACTGAAACCCTCGGATCCCTTAGCTGGATTTTACAGCATGCCCGGGAGGAAATGCAGCTGGAACATTTTATGTTTTTCTTTCGCTCCCAGGCCAGCATGGAAGTCAATTTTATCTTGTAAGGTTTATTTTTATACGTTACAGGTTATTGGATTTGTATGATTATTGTTTCAGATATTGGCGACAAACTGATAGAAGTTATTGGGCTGGAGAACTGTCTACATATGGGCCAAGTTCGAACTGGTTAGTATTCATCTTTTTTTAACTTCCAAGCTGGAATGGGAGCGAGAGAAAAACATAGAATGTACCAGCTGCATTTCCTCCCGGGCATGCTGTAAAAGTCAGCTAAGTGATCCGAGGGTTTCAGTATATTGCAATGTAGGCGATGGGCTGGCAACCTGTCACTACAGCAATATACCTACAAATCTATCTTAAATAATCCTCAAAACTTTGTCAGACGTGGCGGAACGACCTTTGTTTAGGTCGTTTACGCTCTGCCTACCCCATAGGGATAAAGGCGTGATTATATGTATGTATGTATCTTTGTTAGGGTTACGTACCCAAAAGGTGAAAACCGGGACCCTATTACTGAGACTTCGCTGTCCATCCGTTTGTCTGTCACCAGGCTCTACCTACTGCCTCCGTGGTCTAGTGGTTAGAGCCATGGGCTTACGATCCGGAGGTCCTGGGTTCGATTCCCGGGGGGAAAAGTTGATATTTGTCAATTAATCACTTTGTGAGGTTTTTCCCAGTTTGGTTAGGACATTGCAGGGTGAATCACCTGATTGTCCGAAAAGAAAAAAGATTCCGTGCTTCGGAGGGCACGTTAACCCGTCGGTCCCGGTTGCTGTCTTTGATAGTGGTCGTTACTCAAACCATGTCAGAGGCCTATTAGATGTGCTACTCAGCGGTTTGAAAAATCTGACACCAGGGTTCATCGGGTCATTCGACTCGGGAATCCACTCGCTAAGAAGATGAACCGTGATAGCTAGAGAGTTGAAATTGTCTCAGATTATGCATTCCTTTTACCGCTGTAACAGCAAATACTTAAAACAGAATAAAATAAATAAATAAGGGGGGCTCCCATACAACAAACGTGATTTTTTTATTTTGTATTTTTTGCTATTTATTGATCGATATTAGAAACGACTACACGTAATCGCTTGAAGTATTCTCAGTACATTGAGGGCCGTATTAATAATCAGCTCGCATGAGTGACAGCGAGTTTGAGTTTGTATCAGAAATGTCATTTCAGTACATAATAGTGCTCCATACTTATATTGCTCTCAATTTTGAGACCGCTTCATAAATACGAGCCTGAGTTTTATAATTACTTTGAAAATAAATAATAAAAAAAAAGAAAAAAAGGATAAAGAAAGAAAGAAAATTTAATGGGGACTCCCATACAAAAACGTGATTTCTTTACCGGTTTTTTGCTTTATATTAATAACGGTAGGTAATTGGTAAAAATGGTTAAAATATAGTGTCTAAATATTGTATACAGGGTTGGGTGTAAGGGGCAACGTCCCGCAAACTAATAGGAGTTGCTCAGTCAACGAAACTGAACAACTATCACCAGGATTTCTTTAAAAGAAGTGAAAATATAAATGGGTTTTCCATACAAACTGTCTGATCGACGTGGTCATTTTGTATGATCCTCTCCTGAAAGGATTTCCCGGTGATAGTTGTACAGTTTCGTTGCCTGAGGAACACCTATTAGTTAGCGGGACGCTGTCCCTTACTCCCAGTAGATAATGGTACGGAGCCCTTCGTGCGCGAGTCTGACTCACACTTGACCTTTTTTTGTATGGCATGTTTTCCTGGTTCTTAACTTCAGAAACATGCAGTATCTTAAAAAAAACACGCTCCAATTGTTTCCTTACTAGCATTTGCAAATAACATGCAGTTTTCAACAATAGAATGTTAACGACTGGTGCACGTTTATAAATGTAGGTATCGGTAATATTGTATTTAATAAAATAAAAATAATAAAAATATAATTAATAAAATAAAGCGAATAAAATATCTGACACAGGTATTACACCGGTCTACGCAAATTGTTGTTTACCTGGGGACTGACAACTCATCACTACAGTCAAACGTACAATACAGATTCCACTTTTACTTTTATCTATTCTATCATTGAGATTTTGCGAAAATTAGGATAATTTGACAATGGTGAATATTTTATCGAAATATTTTTGTCTTTTTTGCGAAAAATCTGGTCTTTGTTCTAGTAACATTTGATATCCATAACTCTTCTTCTTTTTCTTCTGTCGAGTGGGTATCGAGTCTACGGACCCGATGAACCCTGGTGTCAGAGTTTTGAAACCGCCTAGTAGCACAACTATGCCATGGCCTCTGACATGGTTTGAGTAACGACCACTATCAAAGACAGCGACCGGGACCGACGGCTTAACGTGCCCTCCGAAGCACGAAAAATCTTTTTTATTCGGACAATCAGGTGATTCAGCCTGCAATGTCCTAACCAAACTGGGGAAAAATTCACAAAGTGATAAATTCTCAAATATCAACTTTGTGTTCCCCCCCCCGGGAATCGAACCCAGGACCTCCGGATCGGGAGTCCATGGCACTAGCCAATAGACCACGGAGGCAGTTATTCTTTAACTAAAATATTGTTTTAGTTAGGTCTTGAAGGCATCATTTTACTAACGTACTAGCTTTTGCTCGCGACTTCGTTCGCGCCTAGTTCTACATTGATACAACATTTTAAATCCCAGATTTACTTTTATCTATATCATAGAAAGATTAGATAATTCGAATCTTCGCGAAATTCATTGAGATTTTGCGAAAATTATGATAAATTAACATTGGTGAAAACTTTATCAAAATATTCCTGTCTTTTTTGCGAAAAATCTTGTCCTTGTTCTAGTAACATTTGATATCCTTAACTCTGATTGTGATTTGTTAGATTTTTGCTTACCGATTGAAATCTTATTCTGATTGGTTAAATAACATGTGTTTATGATTGACATTTAAACCAACCACACCATCTTATTTCAGTTAAGGATTATTACTAGAACGCCTAGTTTTATCGCAAAATCCCTGACCTTTTTCAGTAAAATATATCAATGTTTTTACAATTGTCTAAGTATCTGCTTCCATGCTGCACTGGGAGTGGTAAAAAATCATAGAATGTGCCAGTTGCATATCCTCCCGGGCATGCTGTAAAAGTCAGCTAAGGGATTGGAGGGTTTCAATATTGTAATTTATGCGATAGGCTGACAACCTGTCACTTTAGCGATATTCATAGTCATCTGCAATAACCCTCAAAACTTGTTATACGTGGCAGACCGACCATAGTTTAGGTCGTTTACGCTCTGCCTACCCCAATAGGGATAAAGGCGTGATTATATGTATCTACTCTGATAATAGATGGATAATAAGAGTAACAAACTGGAATGGACCACTAGGCACTCGAGCAAGAGGTAGACCAAACGCTCGTTGGAAAGACGACATAGTATAGTCTGTCAACGTCGTGCTTACCGCGCCCTAGGGGTACAGACGTGCGCGGGGGGGGGACGCGGTAACGGGGGTGCGGGCGGTGAAGCTGGAGGGTGAGCGAGCACGACGCAATGTGTTCATGTTCGCAATCGCCGCGTGCTACCGCGTCCCCGCCAACGTCTGTACCCCTAGGGCGCGGTAAGCACGACGTTGACAGACGTTGAGAGACTATAGCAATCGCAGGAGAACACTGGCATAATACAGCTAAAGATAGAGAGAAATGGAGTTCTTTAGAGGAGGCTTATACCTTAAGGGGGTCTGTACAACAAAGTATTGCATGAAACTAGCCTGTTAATTTATCTAATCAATTATATTATCCGTAAATTAATTTTATCAATGCAATGTATAATTATATTATTTCCACTATTTATTGTAAAATGTTGTTTAGAATGAAAATAAAGCTTTATTATTTATTTATTTATGTATGAATCTGCGTTTTCGCAAAATCCTTTGGATTTTCGACAATATTCAAATTGTCATCTACAGTAGCGACCCTTGTTTCAATAACGTTTCTACGTGTGCAGGTCTCCGAGCTTCAGGACGTCGCCTGGCTCAATGCAGTTCCATCACCATCACCACGAAACGCACGTTCCCCATGCAGATAGATGGGGAACCCTGGATGCAACCTCCTAGCAAGGTAACATTACTATGACGCACTTTTCATGCAGATAGATGGGGAACCCTGGATGCAACCTCCTAGCAAGGTAACATTACTATGACGCACTTTTCATGCAGATAGATGGGGAACCCTGGATGCAACCTCCTAGCAAGGTAACATTACTATGACGCACTTTTCATGCAGATAGATGGGGAACCCTGGATGCAACCT
Source organism: Scrobipalpa costella (assembly GCA_949820665.1). Taxonomy (NCBI): domain Eukaryota; kingdom Metazoa; phylum Arthropoda; class Insecta; order Lepidoptera; family Gelechiidae; genus Scrobipalpa; species Scrobipalpa costella. The sequence goes on along the minus strand of OX463321.1, from coordinate 9,528,779 downwards.
CCTAGCAAGGTAACATTACTATGACGCACTTTTCATGCAGATAGATGGGGAACCCTGGATGCAACCTCCTAGCAAGGTAACATTACTATGACGCACTTTTCATGCAGATAGATGGGGAACCCTGGATGCAACCTCCTAGCAAGGTAACATTACTATGACGCACTTTTCATGCAGATAGATGAGGAACCCTGGATGCAACCTCCTAGCAAGGTAACGTTACTATGACGCACTTTTCATGCAGATAGATGGGGAACCCTGGATGCAACCTCCTAGCAAGGTAACGTTACTATGACGCACTTTTCATGCAGATAGATGGGGAACCCTGAATGCAACCTCCTAGCAAGGTAACATTACTATGACGCACTTTTCATGCAGATAGATGGGGAACCCTGGATGCAACCTCCTAGCAAGGTAACGTTACTATGACGCACTTTTCATGCAGATAGATGGGGAACCCTGGATGCAACCTCCTAGCAAGGTAACGTTACTATGACGCACTTTTCATGCAGATAGATGGGGAACCCTGAATGCAACCTCCTAGCAAGGTAACATTACTATGACGCACTTTTCATGCAGATAGATGGGGAACCCTGGATGCAACCTCCTAGCAAGGTAACATTCCTATGACGCACTTTTCATGCAGATAGATGGGGAACCCTGGATGCAACCTCCTAGCAAGGTAACATTACTATGACGCACTTTTCCCCACCGTGACGCACTTTTCATGCAGATAGATGGGGAACCCTGGTCGCAACCTCCTAGCAAGGTAACATTACTATGACGCACTTTTCCCCACCGTGACGCACTTTTCATGCAGATAGATGGGGAACCCTGGATGCAACCTCCTAGCAAGGTAACATTACTATGACGCACTTTTCCCCACCGTGACGCACTTTTCATGCAGATAGATGGGGAACCCTGGATGCAACCTCCTAGCAAGGTAACATTACTACGACGCACTTGTCCCATTATGACGCACTTTTCCCACTATGACGTGCTTTTCCCACTATGACGATTATTTGCCACTATGATGCTCTATTCCCACTATGACGATTTTTTCCGCGTCATTTTGTATGAGAAAGTTATATCTTTTTCTTAAACATGCGCGAAAATATTGTCTTTATTTGTGAATAAAGAACACGCGAAGTATCATATTTACGTAGACTGAAAAATCAAAATCACTTACCGGCGCGTTTTTTAAATTTGGAACGAAGAGCGCGCCTGCAATGTTGTATGAAACGGCGTGCTGTTTGAATTTAGAACTCTTTCATCTATCGTACACATTGCGTTCTCGTGGCTGTATAGCCACAGATGCGTTTACCTTTCGGACCAAACTGTAAAATTAAAAAATAAATTGGCGGTAAAGCGGAGTTCGTTGTTAATTATTTTGTTAATAAACATAAATTAAAATGAGTTCCGATGATTCTGAAAGTGAAAATGAAATGGACATTGACTGCACTCCACCAGATTTAAGATCAAAAGCTAAATTTGCGATGGAAAACCTGCTTCCAGCGAAATCAAAAGAAAAATATATAAAAGTATATGAAAATTTCATGTTCTGGAAAAACGAGAAGAATGCAAAATTGTTCTCCGAAACAGTGTTTTTGGCTTATTTCAATGAAATTGCGAAAACTAAAAGCCATCTATATTATGGGCGATTTATTCTATGCTGAAATGTACAAGGCCCTTTTTTATTTCCTTGCATTTTTTTAAGAAAAGCACTATATATGCCTCGGCCGAAATGGCAATTGCCTGTCTCGTATCATTGAAGTCCTCGCCTGCGGCTCGGCCTTCAAACTTATACTCGACCTGCAATTGCCTATTTCGCTGCCTTTGCAATAATGTACTATTTATTTACTGAAAGAATTTCCTGTGGAAAGTTGTTTAGTGTCGTTGACTGAACAAATCTTCCATGCTGGACTGGGAGTGAGAGAAAAACATAGAATGTGCCAGCTGCATTTCCTCCCGAGCATGCTGTAAATACCAGCTAAGGGATCTTAGGGTTTCAGTATATTGTAATTTAGGCGATGGGCTGACAACCTGTCACTACAGCAATATACGTACAAATCTTTCTTGAATGGCTCTCAAGACTTTGTCAGACGCGGCGGAACGGCCTTTGTCTAGGTCGTTTACGCTCTGCCTACCCCATTAGGGATAAAGGCGTGATTATATGTATGTATGTATGGACTGAGCAACCCCTGTCAGTTTGCGGGACGGTGTCCCGTACACCCAGTAGGTAGAAGACAAGAATATATTTTATTGCACAAAAAAGATACAAGAATAAAAGGAAATAAAAACAATTACTAGTGCAAATAGGCGGCCTTATTGCTAAACAGCAATTTCTTCCAGGAAACCTTAGGGTACAGGAAAATATAAGTTGAACTAGTGAGCTGGTATACGTATTAATTTGGTATTTATTCTATTTTCAGATCACGATAACTCATAAAAACCAAGTTCCGATGCTGATGGGTCCCGTGCCAGAAAAGGGGAGAGGGTTCTTCAAACTATTCACCCAGTGCTAAAGGACACAGAACTTTTTTGTATGGACTATGGTGTATCTGCTTCTTAGAATTATTCCAGTGCTAAATAGCATTGAACATTTTTGTATGGAGTATTTCTACCACTTTGTTTTTATGGCTAACTTCGAAATCTTTCAAAATTTTCGACGAAAACAAACTACAAAGTAATTTTGTAATGATTGGAGTTGCTCAGAGAACAAAATTGAACAATTTTTACTTAAAATAACGAGAAACAAAATAAAGTACCTACTTTTCGTACAAAATTACCACTTTGACAATTTTTCTCGAGAATTTTATTTAGTTTCGTTGAATTCTATGTCTGAGCAGACACTCTCCTGCGTATTGAGTAAAAAGAATGTAAAAAGTATCTTAGGATAACTTCTTATCCCCCTTTTCACATACCATAAGCATTCTGACACATGTCAGACGCATAAATTTTCCGTTATTCTTCTTCTGTCGAGTGGGTATCAGAGTATATCGACCCGATGAATCCTTATTAAAATCTTCATAAACCGCTACTTTTCCTTGGGTACAAATTTCCTTAATTTTAATCGTAACACATGTTTTGTTTTACTCTAGTACCTAAAAAAAACACTTTAGTTATTCATGGATTATTCTGATACACATCTAGAAAAATACCGAAGCTTTTAGTTCAATTATCAGACTTTTTAATTTATTTCTTATTCTTAATAGAATATACTAGGTATAAAAAAATGCGGATCAAACTTTCGGATGCTGTCCTTCCCATAAAACTGAACAACTATTTCGAAGAAATATGGGTGGGAAAAAAATGCCCTCCTATTAAAAAAAAACTGGAGCAGGTGACACCATTTGTGAGGTTGTTTATTTTGACCTATGTTCCTTGGGGAAAGTTGACCAGTTTCATGGATAGGATCACACCCTCAAGTTTGGTCAGCAATTTTTTCACACCCTGTATTTTTTATTCAAAATCAGTAAAACTGATTGATTGAAACATGGCTTGTAACTTGTGCTTTATAGAAACAAAAATGAACCAATTACCTTGCGTCCATTTTGGGTAAATTAATTAAAATAAAATAGTCTTTGTCCGTTTGAAGAATAAATAAAATAAAAGTGACAAATTGTCAGCTATCTTTTTTTTTTTTCAAAATATAATTCAAACGGACAAAGATTTTGGTAATAGATATTGTGTTCTAAAATTAAATAAAGGCATAGTTAGATTATAGTGTTGCCTCCTAGAGGTATTTTGATTTGCTGAAATAAAATAATATACAAAATGCCTGCCACTACAATTATAAACACCTTACGTCAGCTTAGTAAGCCGTCAGTTAAAAAACATGTAGTGTATTTTTAATTATGTGCAGTAAAATATATACGTAAGTATAATCATTCAAAAAAATACATAATTATTTATATGATTAAAAAAGAAAAATTGATTTGTAAAGCAATGGGCTCAATTCTAGAATCTAGATGTGCCCGCTAAAACTAAAATTAAAATCTATTTGTCCCTTTCAGACTAAAAACATTGGAAAAGGACAGGAGATCTATTTTCTCCGGTTTTTGAATCATAGTCGGTGGTTTTATGCGTTATCTGTCATTTTTATCCGTCATATGATATGGCAGATAAAATTGACAGAAATACTGGGAAAACGTGCAAAAGCACGTCAAAATCTAGCGGACAAAGTGTAAAACCGTAGAGTATAAATCGCCTGTCCTTTTTCTATTTTATTATTTTGAAGAGATAGATAGATTTTAATTTTAGTTTTAGCCGGTGGAATCTTGAATCAAGCCCAATGAAAAGTAGTTTTATTATTGTGTTGAATTAACTGAAAATGTAATAAATAGAAAACCAGTTTTTTTTAATTGCAGATGCCAAATAATAAATATTGTATACCAAATCAAATAGTGTTCAAATTAACAAAAAAAGGGTGTTAACATCCACCCTAGTACTTTAAATATTAATTTAATTAATATTGATTAAATTATATCAGAAAGTGTTAGATATTTAAAATATATTTAGTACTTACATTATTAAAAGTATGATTGTCAAAATGTTACTATTATTAAATGTTAGAAATACAGGGTGTCAAAAAAAATTGGGTTCGCACTTTTATCACTTAAATTATTTAATATTATGTTTTTATTTATTTAAAAATATTTGTGGTTGTGACCGACAAACTACATTGTAGGTAAACGAAAAAATAAATAAATATATTTTAAAACACCATTTTTTTCAGGCTAGTTCATTTATTTAAATGTTTTTTTTTTTTTGTTAATTGCAACCCGAACTTGTTTTAGGCATCCTGTATTACGTTAGGTTAGGTTCGTTTATATCATAGGTTAGTAAAAATGTTACATTTCGTTTGCCATTTCAGTATTTAATTTACCTATATGAGTATAAAGTAAGTATAATATATTTAGATTAATTAAAACTATAGTAAATTAAGAAAAGTATAATTAATTTCTAAAATAGATTTTGGAGACTTTTGAAAATTTTAAGACCAAAATTTTATTATCTGAATCATGAAATATTATCAAAATGCTAAGTAAAAGGGAAAACGTCCTTAATTCCTATGCCAGCCATTTTTGTAAATATTTTTCTAATGAATTTTAAACCATTTATAAAAACTAAGGTTTTAGATTGTATTAAAAATACATCCTAGATATTCCAATGCCTTTTTTTGTTTTACACTAATTATAAATCAAATGCTAAAACAAGAATATTTCAAAAACAAAAAACAAGAATTTATATATTGACGCATGAGATGGTTTAGGTAAAATTATATGCATTGGTAAAGTAAAAGTACTTATATATAAAATAATTTCAGAATCCAAAATATTGATTTAAAAAATTGAGATTAAGAATAAAATTCTTTAATAAAGTAAGATATATTTAATTATGTGTACATGTGTCGGTGCTTGCATTAGATAGGTAAATGTTTTAGAACATACGAAATATTACACTTTGAAAATATTTTGTCACAAATATAGAAAATATGCACAACAGAAAGTACCTGTATCTCCACCGGGTGTAAGGGACACTGGTAGGAATTGCTCAATCAACGAAACTGAACAACTTTCACCAGATAATTCTTTCAGGAAATGAAAATGACTCCCTCGGTGAGATAATTTGTATAGAAAAGGGAAAAAAAACCTGAAAGAATTTCCACGTGTAAGTTATTCAGTTTCGTTGTCTGAGCAACCTTTATCAGTTTGCGGGACGCTGTCCCTTACAGCCCGCATACTTTCTTACGACCGACTTGGTTTCGTTTTTTTTAGTATAATTTATTGCTTTTTAACTAGCATTTATTTAGACGTAAGTTGTTATTAAATTATATTATTATAGTGTATCTTAATACATAAAATAACATTATTGTAGAAAATTTTGATGTCTCATTTAAAATTAAAATAAGTAAATAAATTTCACCATCCTGAAACACTAACAGATTTCATACAAATAAAGGTTTTTTTTTGAGAATTTTATAGATTTTGTTTGAGCATAATACAGAATATTAGCAATTTGTATTTTCTGTGTTTTTGTGCAATAAAGTATATTGTAATGTAATAATTTTATATTCTCTCATTTAAATTTTGTCCTTTCTAGACAAATTATTTTAATTAATTAATAATGTACTTACTTATTTATTATTAAAACATTTAGCTAATAGCAACGTTGAAATTAGGAATTAATTAATATATTATGTACTACGTTGTGATTTATTTCTGTTATTCCTGAATAGCTTATGTACCTAGATCTGTACCATATACCATTGTTATGTACAAAATTATTTGATGTATGGACAGATTCCCGCAAACTGATATGGAGTTGTTCAGTCAACGAAACTTAGGCATTTATTTATAATCAGCTCTCAAGAGTGACAGCGAGTTATAGTGTGTATTAGAAATTTAGTAATGTCATTTCAGTACAAAACGGCGTGCAAATTCATAGCTAATATTGCTCTCAATCTTGACATAGCTGTGTAGCCGACAGATGGCGCCACATCAAGAAACACAAGTGCTGAAACGCGGTATCGAAGTTTTGTTTTGTTCAGCGATCTGCAGATATACATGTTCCAAACTTGTCCGGTTGGAGTTCGGTCCCCTGGTCACGTGGTCACAACACACGACCAGGCGGGTAGCTACCCGACTCCCATCCATCATCACTAAGCCAATTGGCTTCAACAATTTACTCCTAAATCTGTATTAATACGAACCGAAACAATTTAAGAAATGTATTTCTATTTATGATAGATTTTCTTTGTAAATGTTGTTCAGTTTTATTGACTGAGCAATCCCTATCAGTTTGCGGGAAGCTGTCCTACATACATACATATAATCACGCCTTTATCCCTAATGGGGTAGGTAGAGCGTAAACGACCTAAACAAAGGTCGTTCCGCCAAGTCTGACAAGTTTTGAGGGCTATTTTAGACTGAAATGTGTATCGCTATAGTGACAGGTTGTCAGCTTATCGCCTAAATTGCAATACGCTGAAACCCTCGGATCCCTTAGCTGGTTTTTACAGCATGCCCGGGAGGAAATTCAGCTGGCACATTCTAAGTTTTTCTCTCGCTCCCAGTCCAGCGTAGAAGATTATTCTAAAAATAAAACTGAAATTTTCATTTAGAATATAAGGTTTGCCTTATTATGCCATAAATGTTAGTACAAATAACGTTTTAAAAAACATAAATCATAATCTTTTTATACTGAAAGTGACAGTTAAACTTTAGGTGGCATTTAAAATTGATCCTAATAAATTTAAAATTGATTAAAATTAAATAAAAAATATTCACTGTTGAAGCTGTGCTTCTTGTGTTCTTCAATAAAGGCATGATTATATAGATGTATGTGTGTAGAATCGAATGGTTTAGGTTTAGTCGTGCACCGCGACTTTATAAAAAAAAACCGTCGGCCATGTTTTAAAATGACGGGTAAAATACAATGGAAATGTACTAAATTGAAACTTCCATGCTGGACTGGGAGCGAGAGAAAAACATAGAATGTGCCAGCTGCATTTCCTCCCGGGCATGCTGTAAAATCCAGCTAAGGGATCCGAGGGTTTCAGTTTATTGTAATTTAGGCGATGGGCTGACAACCTGTCACTACAGCAATATACCTAGAATTCTATCTTAAATAACCCTCAATACTTTGTCAGACGTGGCGGAACGACCTTTATTTGGGTCATATACGCTCTGCCTACCCCATTAGGGATAAAGGCGTGATTATATGTATGTATGTACTAAATTAAATACGCGCCGAAATCTTGTGAAAAAAAACCATAATATTTCCTATAATTATTATTAATTATTTCAAAAGTGACAGTTATATCATAGTTTTAAATTTAGCCGGTCCCATCTCGAATTCTTCTTCTGTCGAGTGGGTATCGAGTCTATCGACCCGATGAACCCTGGTGTCAGAGTTTTAAACCGCCTAGTAGCACAACTATCAGGCCTCTGACATGGTTTAAGTAACGACCACTATCAAAGACAGCGACCGGGACCGACGGCTTAACGTGCCCTCCGAAGCACGAAATCTTTTTGTTTTTCGGACAATCAGGTGATTCAGCCTGCAATGTCCTAACCAAACTGAGGAAAAATTCACAGCGATAAATTCTCAAATATCAACATTGTGTTTCCCCCCTGGGAATCGAACCCAGGACCTCCGGATCAGGAGTCCATGGCACTAGCCACTAGACCACGGAGGCAGTCATCTCGAATTGAAAACATATTTATTATTATTAAATAGTTGCTAATAGATGTCTATTAGATATACAGGATGTAAAAATGCTGGTTGCTATGTTTAACTTTTAAACTTCTTCTTGTCGTGTGCATTTCGAGTCAATCGATCCGATGAACCCTGGTGTCAGAGTTTCTAAACCGCCTTATAGCAAAGGCCTCTGACATGTTTTGTGTAACGACCACTATTAAAGATACAGACCAAAATCGAAGCACAATCCTTTTTCTTACAGACAATCAAGTGATTCAGCCTGCATTGTCCTAAACCAAATTAGAGAAAAACTCACTAAGTGAGTAATTTTACAAATACCAATTTTGAGTCCTTGGCTTGAAAGCAACCCATCACTTCAGCAATGCAAAATAAATGTAGATATTTGAAATACTGAAAACGGTTTTCATTAGGGTTTTGATAGAAAACAACACAAGGATCGATTTATATAAAACATTCAAGAACATTTCAAAATTTTATTCAATTCATGATTGAATTTATTAATAAAATAAATTTTTGTTTTACTTAGCAACAAACGTGTACCAACAATTGAAAAAAGCCATTTAAGAATTTTGATATAGTTTCAACATGGTTGAAAATAAAAATCAAAATGCCGACAAAGTGATAATTATTTTGATGTTTTGTTTTTTTGTAAATAAAATGCTTGTAACTTTGTTTGGCATCACATTTAGGGATTTTGTCAAGACATACTTTTTACTTTTAATAATAGTGTCTGTCGATTGCCATAGAATTTATCAGATTCCGCGAGAGTGTATTTAATTATTTGCCAGGCATACAAAAATCTCAATGGCCTTTTTTTCATTTATGTACCAGCATTTTTTACAGTCAGTATCTTTTTCATTACGAAGTGTATTGCAAAAAATACAATTAAAAACCTATGCCAGCTTTAATAGTGTAAGAGATTATTATAAATAAATTATTAAATAATATACCGGGTGTAAGGGACAGCGTCCCGCAAACTGATAGGGGTTGCTCCTCAGTCAAGGAACTGAACAACTATCACCAGGATTTTTTTTGAATGAAAATATTTTTTTGCTTTTTTATACAAATTGTGTGGTCGAGGTGGTCATTTTAAATTGGAATGTATTTTTTTTGTTTCTCCTGAATGAATTTCCTGGTGAAAGTTGTTTAATGTCGTTGACTGAGCAACCTCTGTCAGTTCGCGGGACGGTGTCCCTCACACCTGGTATTATATATTAAAATATATATATACTTAATATTATTGTAATGAAATATAAATGTGCATTTGAAAAGATTCAAATTGTTTCATTATTATTTTAGCGTAATGCCCAAAGGCCTTTAAAAAGGCCTTCGCTTAAATAGTAGTACCTGTCCGTGTGACGACTACTTCCGTGGACTAGCGGTCAGAGCAATTGACTCTCGACCCGAAGGTCCCGGGTTCGATTCCCGGCGAGGGACAATGACTGTGTTGTTGTTTCTAGTTCGATTAGGACATTGCAGACTGATCACCTGATTGTCCGAAAAGTACGATGATCCATGCTGTCGGATAGGCATGTAAATAGTCGGTCCTGCACCTGATTTCTCTCTGGTCGTGTCAGTCAATTTGTCACATCAGAGTAAGAGATTAAAGGAATAGAGACTGCACCTGTGTGTAGCGCAAACATTAGAGCACTAAAACCTAGTACTGCGCAGTTGGCCAATCTCTGGGAGATTGGCCTCCACCACCGAAAATCTGTGAGAGGACTATTATTACCTATCTACGCTTGGACAACTAACAGAAGAAAAATTTCCACTTTCACTAGTATCAAAATATCTTCCATGATGGACTGAGAGCGATAGAAATACAACTACATCTCCCAGGCATGCTGTAAAAATCAGCAATTTTGGGGGTGCCAATCACAAAACGGTAAGCATCAGGATGGCTGTACAAAGTAACAGATCGTGTTCCAAATTAAAAACAGCATTGTAAATTAATGGGCTAACAACCCGTCACTACAGAAATATAATATACAGATCAGTCTGAAATAATCCTCAAAACTTATCAAACGTGGCGGAACGACCTTTATTTAAACTGTTGACGCTGTGATTCCCTATTTAGAATGAACGCTTGACTAAATGTATACATTCATACATATAATCACGCCTTTATCCCTAATGGGGTAGGCAGAGCGTAAACGACCTAAATAAAGGTCGTTCCGCCACGTCTGACATAGTTTTGAGGGTTATTTAAGATAGAATTCTAGGTATAATGCTGTAGTGACAGGTTGGCAGCCCATCGCCTAAATTGCAATATACTGAAACCCTCGGATCCCTTAGCTGGTTTTTACAGGATGTCCGGGAGGAAATACAGCTGGCACATTCTATGTTTTTCTCTCGCTTCCGGTCAAGTATAGAACTTGTCAGACGTGACAGAACGACCTTTATTTAAATATTTGACGCTATGGCTACACAATTTAGAATGGAAGCTTGGCTAAATGCGCACATTGATAATCCACGCACGTGTTTAAACCTGTGATTTTGTGTTTCGGTTTGCACAACACATTTCAGTAGTGTGCGCGGTTTCAGCATATCGTAGTAATCACCAATTATGAATCTTACGAATACCAATTTTAATTAATCAACGCAATAACTGCCTCCGTGGTCTAGTGATCTGAGCCATGGGCTCCCGATCCGGAGGTCCTGGGTTTGATTCCCAGGGGGAGAATACATACAATAAGTCCATCAATACTGACATAAATCATGCCTCCACCCTCAATGGGGTAGGCAGAGCGTAAACGACCCAATCATAGGTCAATCCGCCATATCTGACAAAGTTCTGAGGGCTATTCAAGATAGTTCTGCAGTTTACTTTGCTGTAGTGACAGGTTGTCCGCCCATCGCCTAAATTACAATATACTGAAACCCTCGGATCTATTAGCCGGTTTTCACAGCATGCTCGGGAGAAAATGCATCTGGCACATTCTATGTTTTTCTCTTACTCCCAGTCCAGCATGGAAGAGCCTGCAATATCCTAACCAAACTGGGGAAAACCTCACAAAGTGATTAATTGTCAAATACCAATTTTGTGTTTCCCCCTGTGAATCGAACCCAGGACCTCCGGATCGTGAATCCATAGTTTTAAACACTAATCCACGGAGGCAGTTACATTTAAGTGAAGATTGCACAGAATTTGAATACCTTTCGAAAGGTTTAAGAATTCTGAAACTGTGGATTTGTTAATGAGTTAATCAATAATACCCAGTTTAGCCATATTAAATTGTTAGTTAAGTAATTAATACTTTCCGATCAAGTAAGTTAACATACATACATACATATAGTCACGCCTTTATCCCTAATGGGGTAGGCAGAGCGTAAACTACCTAAAACCACAGATAATATAATACTATACTAGTACCTAAACTAAGGTCGTTCCGCCACGTCTGACAAAGTTTTGAGGGTTATTTAAGATACATTTGTACGTATATTGCTGTAGTGACAGGTTGTCAGCCCGTCGCCTAAATTGCAATATGCTGAAACCCTTAGCTGTTTTTTACAGCATGCCCGGGAGGAAATGCAGCTGGCACATTCTATGTTTTTCTCTCGCTCCCAGTCCAGCATGGAAGATTTAAGTAAGTTAAGCAATATTTAAAACGGTTTGATCGTGAAAAGATACATAAACATACCTACAATCTTAAGGTCAGACCACACTAGGACGTAGCTACAGAGGCGCGGCACGGCGCGACAAAAATTGACAAAATGTATGATCCGACATTGCCGCGCCGTGTCGCGCCGCATCGGTCTGCCTTCGTGGTCTAGTGGTCATAGCCATGGGCTTACGATCCGGAGGTCCTGGTTTCGATTGCCGGGGGGAACACAAAGTTGATATTTGTCAATTTATCACTTTGTGAGGTTTTCCCCAGTTTGGTTAGGATATTGCAGGCAGAATCACCTGATTTTCTGAAAAGACAAAGGATTTAAGCCATCGGCCCCGATCGATGTCTGATGTGAGAGGCCTAATAGCTGAGCTACAAGGCGGTTCGCAAACTCTGACACCAGGGTACATCGGGTCGTTGTTCGACTTGAGAATCCACTCGCTAAGAAGACCGCACCGCTGCAGCTCCAGTGCTGCTTCAGTGCGGTACATCTCATACATTTTCATACAAAGAGACATTTGTCGCGCCGTGTCGCGCCGCGCCGCGTCACTGCGGCTACGTTTTTAGTGCGGTCTGACCTTTCTTAGTATTTTTAAATGATTAAAACGGCAAATTTACCATACCATAGTTTCTTCCATGCTGGACTGGGAGAGATAGAAAAACATAGCATGTTCCAGCTGCCCTTCCTCCCGGGCATGCTGTTGAAGTCAGCAAAAGGGATTCGAGGGTTACAGTGTATTGTAATTTAGGCGATGGGCTGACAACCTGTCACTATAGCAATACAAATCATTACAATCTATAATTTGCCTTCAATTTTTTGTCAGACGTGGCGAAAGCGCCTGTTACGAGGCGTTTTACGCTCTGCCTACCCCGTAAGGGATAAAGGCGGAATTTTATGCAAATTTTTCGTTTTCGATCATTATAATCATATTCCTATTTTTATCTTTAATTCCTACAAAACGTTTGTTAACATAAATACAATTTTCAACAATTTTACTCTATTGTTTTTCTCCTTTCTGTTTCTAGATTGTGCATCTCAGAAAGTCGATATTAATAATTTTAATGCAAAGAAAAAATATTTATGTTATGTATGACTACATTGCCTTCTTCCATGCCGGCCTGGCAGCGAAAAAAAAAACATAGAATGTGCCAGCTGCGTTTCCTCCCGAGCATGCTGTAAAAACCACCTAATGCCTTAGCCCGATGGCTTCAGAATATTGCAATTTAGGCGATGGGGTGACAACCTGTTACTACTGCAATATACCTACAATTCCATCTTAAATAACCCTCAAAAATTTGTCAGACGTGGTGGAACGACCTTTGTTTAGGTCGTTTACGCTCTGCCTACCCCATTAGGGATAAAGGCGTGATTATATTTATGTATGTATGACTAAGAAGAGGAAGAGGCCGATCTAGAAAAACCTATATGGACCAAATCAAAGAAAAGATAGAGGTCACATCGTAAAGAGAAGTTAAAGAGAAGGCTGAATCCAGAGAAAGTCGGCGATTACTCCACCGACAAGAGCAAAGCTCTTAAATTTATGATCATGATGATATTTGTTTAGGTCTTTTACGCTCTGCCTACCCTATTAGGGATAAAGGCGTGATTATATGTATGTATGTATGATGACGTATGGAAAGCACTACATAGTATAAAACAAAGTCGCTTTCTCTGTCCCTATACCCCTATGTATGCATAAATCTTTAAAACTACGCAACGGATTTTGATGCGGTTTCTTATAATGGATAGAATGATTCAAGAGGAAGGTTTTTATGTACAATACATGCATAATCTAGTAGAGAAACACTGATAATTTCCGTGCGAAGCCAGGGCGGGTCGCTAGTATAAAATAATTCCACAAAATTATTATAATTGATATTTAATAATTATTATGCGTAAGGTCAATAATTCTTTTAAAATGCGTCAACAACGCCCCCTACATAAACAGAACAATGCAAGGCCGTTCGGTATCCTTAAAGTTTTATAGACTGAGAGCTTAGGTATCGTTCTGTCGTGTGGGTTTAGAGTCGATCGACGCGATGAAACCTAGTGCCAGAGTTTTAAAACCGCCTAATAGCACAGCTAATAGGCCTACATGGTTTGTGTAACGAACAGTATCAAAGACAAAAAACAAAACAAAAGACAAAAAACGACGCTAGAAATAATTTGCTTATGTATAAAAAAGAAAGGAAACAAAATTATGATAAGTCTATAAACCCTATTTTATACAATCCCGGTGATTCTTTGTTATTTAAAAATGAGACAGGTAGTAAACTCGATCCACTGTACTTGGGTCCATATAATGTAATTAGAGATTTAGCACCGAATGTCATAATCGATGTAAATGGTAAACATGTAACAGTTCATAAAAATAGAACTAAACTTTATAAATCATAACATAATAAGTCTTATTTCGATACTTAAAAAAAATAACCAAATTATTGTTTATTTTTTTAATATTTTTAGGGGTAGCTCCATAGGGTTGATGAAATTAAACACTACATTCTTTAACACACGCTGTTGTTTATTGGTCGACGTACGAAGGCGAACAGAACACACGCACGTGGCGCAAATGCATATAATACAACCAAAGTGCTGATACATTAGTTTACTTAAAATACTAAAACTCCACTACACACTACAGCGACCGAGACTGACGGATTAACGTGCCCTCCACAACACGGAATCTTTTTTCTTCCAGGCAATCAGGTGATTCTGCATTGTCCTAACCAAACCGGGGTAAATCTCACAAATTGATAAATAGAGAAATATCAACGTTGTTTTTCCCTCCTGGGAATCGAACCCAAGACACTTCTCATTCGAAGCCAGGACCTCCAGATCGGGATTCCATGGCTCAGGCCACAAGACCACGGAGGCAGTTTATTCAAACTTAGGTGAGATTAGATATTGTGCATTTATGTCATCGACTAGTCGACGTCGAAAAACGTAGAATTCGCCAGCAGTTTCTCCTCTCGGGCATGCTGTAGAAGTCAGCTGAACGACAATGTGCTGACAATCTGTCAATTTACCTATCGATACACATTTCACCTTAAATTGTAATGAAATTTTGTTAGACGGTCTGATTGAGTGGTAATTTTCTATAAGAAAGTCTTTTTTATTTCCCGAAAGAATTTCCTGATGAAAGTTGTTCACAGTTTCGTTATCTGTTTTAGTATGCTGACCCTTACATTCCGTACACCTTAGTACAGCAACACACAGGCGTCTTTCACTGCGAGCAAGGTTGCGCCTAACACGATGGCAATGCTGCATCGCTAACAACACACATGCGTCACCTTAGCAGAGGGATGCGCCGACCGTAGAGATCCTCGCTACGCGTGCTTAGTACGTAAGGTAACGCAAGTGTGTTGTAGGCAATGCAAAAAATATTGACAGCGTGTTGAGCGCAACCTTAGTCGCAGTAAGTGACGCCTAACTGCCTCCGTGGTCTTATGGCTAGTGCCATGGACTGGATTCGGATGGATCCGGAGGTCCTGGGTTCGATTCCCGGGGGGGAAACACAAAGTTGATATTTGAGAATTTATCACTTTGTGAATTTTTCCCCAGTTTGGTTAGGACATTGCAGGCTGAATCACCTGATTGTCCGAACAGAAAAAGATTTCTTTCTTCGAAGGGCACGTTAAGCCGTCGGTCCCGGTCGCTGTCTTTAGTCGTTACTCAAACCATGTCAGAGGCCTGATAGTTGTGGTACTAGGCGGTTTCAAAACTCTGACATCAGGGTTCATCGGGTCCGTAGACTCGATACCCACTCGACAGAAGAAGAAGAAGTGACGCCTGTGTTTTGCTGCACTTCTAATTTACCGCCAGCTCTTAGACCATAAAGAAGTAACTTTGAAAAAGCAATGCAGCGTCACATTAGAATACAATACTACGCTAAATAACAGATGGTTAGGTCTGCATTCTTTCTTCGCTAGGTCAGACTGCACTAGGTAGTAGGTAGCCAGCACGGCGCGGCACTGCAGCGGCGCGACTCGGCGCGGCAAAAACTGTCTAAGAAACTAGTCCAAGACAATTTAAGATAATATTACATAATTTATTGACCACTAAATGTTATTAACGTTTAATCTTCTTCTTCTTCTGTCGAGTGGGTATCGAGTCTATCGACCCGATAAACCCTGGTGTCAGAGTTTTTAAACCGCCTAGTAGCACAACTATCAGGCTTCTAAAATGGTTTTCAGTAACGATCACAATCAAAGACAGCGACCGGGACCGACGGCTTAACATGCTCTCGAAGCAAGAAATCTTTTTCTTTTCGGACAATCAGGTGATTCAGCCTGCAATGTCCTAACCAAACTGGGGAAAAATTCACAAAGTGATAAATTCTCAAATATCAACTTTGTGTTTCCCCCCTGGGAATCGAACCCAGGACCTCCGGATCGGAAGTCCATGGCACTAGCTGCTAGACCACGGAGGCAGTTAACTATTAATGATTTTTTGACTGATAATTTGCGTAATTTAAAATAATGACATAAGATAATTATTAATTTTGTTGACATGACGAATATAATTTAAAAAATGTTTGTATTGCATGCTGATATTAGCAAGTTCAGTGCGGTACATCTCATACATTTTCATACAAAGAATCATTTGTCCCGCAGTGTCGCGCCACGCCGCTCCGCTGCAACTACGTTCTAGTGCAACTTTGTCTTTATTGACTTTAGTTCCGTCAGTAAGCCTCGTATTTACAATGCGATCTCAAGATTAACAGAAAGGTTAAGTATAAATTTGACAGGCTGTTTTGTACTGTAATGACATTTCTCACCCGAACTCAAACTCACTGTTACTCTTGAGAGCTGATTATAAATACCAGCCTTAAACAGGCAAGGCAGTTACTGAGAAAATTTATTTCAAAACTTCCATGAAATATGTAGGTACCTATGTAAAATTGTCCGTCGAAAAATATTTTACCATAATATATTTATTTAACATTATGCACAAAACTTTTACATGGGCGGACTTAACACCAAAGGCTTTATCTACCAGTCTACCTTAGGGCATATGGAAAAGACAAGGCACGTGCAAAAATAATCTAGCTGCTATATTCTAAATCTATCCCTGTGTGTCTAAAATCGGATGTATGTAGATCAATTTCTAGGTATTTAATTTGCGTAGTGGTTAGTAATTTGCGTAGTGGTTAGTATTTGCTACTATGATTAAATTAGATTTGATGTCACTAATACCTGCATACAATTACGTACACTTCTTGGCAAAAAATATGCTTGATGCCAATAGTAAAAACATGATACTTACATATAATCTCGCCTTTATCCTTAATGCGGTAGACAGAGTGTGAACGACCGAGACAAAGTTAGTTCCGCAACGTCTGACAAAGTTTTGAGGGTTATTTAAGATAGATTTTTGTACGTATATTGCTGTAATGACAGGTTGTCAGCCCGTCGCCTAAATTGCAATATACAGAGACTCTCGGATCCCTTACCTGGTTTTTACAGCATGCCCCGGAGGAAATGCAGCTGGCACGTTCTATAATTTTCTCTCGCTCCAGCATAAAGATATGATATACTACCTTAATCAATAACGTGAGCTCGCTACGCTTGCCATATAAGTTGATATGCCTCGATAATAACTTGATATGTTGCGCTCGCTAGGCTCGTCATATCGAATCAAAATACATTTATTTACTTTAAAAAAATATAAGCAAAATATAATCATATAAGCTGGTTTGGTTAGGACATTGCAGGCTGAATCACCTGTTTGTCCGAAAAAGAAAAAGATTTCGTGCTTTGGAGGGCACGTTAAGCCGTCGTCCCGGTTGCTATCTTTGAAAGTGGTCGTTCCTCAAACCATGTCAGAGGCCTGATAGTTGTGCTACTAGGCGGTTTAAAAACTCCGACACCAGGGTTTATCGGGTCGATAGACTCGATACCCACTCGACAGAAGAAGCTGGTAAACCATAAGTATGTAGTACCATTATTCTGTGCCATAAGCAAGTGTGCGAGGCAGATGCGAAGCAGGAGAATTTTATTTATTAACTAGCGGCCCGCCCCGGCTTCGCACGGAAATTATCAGTGTTTCTCTACTATATTATGCATGTATTATACATATAAACCTTCGTCTAGAATCAATCTATCCATTAAAAGAAATCCGTTGCGTAGTTTTAAAGATTTATGCATACATAGGGATACAGGGGACAGAGAAAACGACTTTGTTTTATACTATGTAGTGATTGTATGATATTTTAGGAGTAAATTGTTGAAGCCAATTGGCTTAGTGATGTTGGTTGGGAGTCGGGTAGCTACCCGCCTGGTCGGGTGTTGTGACCACGTAACCAGGGGACCAAAGTCCAACCGGACGAGTTTGGAACTTGTATATATGCAGATCGCTGAGAAAACTTGGATACCGCGTTTGAGAACTTGTGTTTCTTGATGTGGCGCCATCTGTCGGCTACAGTATTATTTGCTGCGAGGTCCAGAGGACAGTGCAGCAGCTGGTTTTTGTTGCACTCTTGGTGCCACCTGGGGTCACGTGTAGGGTTTTCAAGGTAACGCCCTGTAACGACGACTATTAGAGAAACAGCGACCGGGACCGATGGATTTATATGCCCTCCGAAGCACGGGATCCGTTTTCTTCCAGAAAAACAGGTATATTCTGTCAGTGTCCTAACCAAACTGGGGAAATTATCACAAAGTGATAAATAAACAAATATCAACTTTGTGTTCCCCTCCTGGGAATCAAACCCAAGACCTCTGGATCGTGAGCCCATGGCGCAGACCACTAGACCACTAGGAGACAGTCAGAGGATTATAGTAACAGATATCATCATCTCCCTAGCCTTATCCCGTATCTTACGGGGTCAGCTACCTAATCTAGGGGATTGAACGAGGGTACTGTTTTTACACAGAGCGACTGCCATCTGACCTCCACCACCAGAAGGGAAACCAGACCCAATCCTAGATTAGGTCAGAGTTCTCTAGCCGCCAATGCTTAGCACTGGCCTCTGAAATGGCTTAACAACTAATATCTACGGTATTAAACGATATTAACAGGGACCAGCGGCTTAACGTTCCTTCGGAAGAACAGAAAAAGCGCCGAATAAACGTACATATGAAATTCGAAAACCGAAAAACACATAGCTACGTGGTGGGATTCGAACCACGACCTCCCTCAAGAGGCAGCGGCCCTATCCACTACACCATCAGGCTATAATAACAGACAGTTTCCATGTAAAACAGTTTATTGGTCTACTTCTTCTCGGCGCGAAGACAGCGGTCGGAGCAGCGTTTCAAGCAATCAGGGTCGTTGCGACAGTGCGCGCGACAGCTGGCCTGGCACCGCGTCACCGTGCGTACATTGGTACGGGGGAGCCGCTCGTCGAACATCACGCTGCAAACAAAAGTGTTATAAAGGGCGGAACGAGCTTTGTTCAGGTCGTTTACGCTCTGTCTATCCTATTAGGGATAAAAGCGTGATTATATGTATGTATGTATGTATAAAGGTCAGACCGTACTGTAATGTAGCTGCAGCAGCGCGGCACGGCGCGGCATTGCGAAATAAATGATTCATACATACATATAATCATGCCTTTATCCCTAATGGGGTAGGCAGAGCTTCAACGACCTAAACTAAAGTTTTGAGGGTTATTTAAGATAGATTAGTAGGTATATTGCTGTAGTGACAGGTTGTCAGCCCATCGCCAAAATTACAATATACTGAAACCCTCAGATCCCTTAGCTGGTTTTTACAGCATGCCCGGGAGGAGATGCAGCTGGCACATTCTATGTTTTTCTCTCGCTCCCAGGCCAGCATGGAAGTAAAAAAAGGAAGTTTCCCGGGGACAGATACAACAATAGATCTAAATGATTTAAATCTCCAGGTTTCCAATTGCCGCATCCCCACTGTCAAACTGGTCAGCTCCTGTCGATGAATGGAACGCTGGTGCAAGTAGCACACAATGAAGCACAGGGGGCGCCACTGCAGCCATGAGGGATCTGTCTTCTCCCACCACGTAAGGGATGTGGAACCAGGGAAGGGACAAAAGCGGCTCGCATTTCACGGGAGGTTTATACCGCCTGAACACGACTCGCTGTGGCCAGAAGTTGCTTTACAGAAACTCTCCAGCTATTTTCCCGGGGACAGATACGACAAAAGATCGAAAAGATGTCAATGGCGTCGATTCTTGCGACATTATCCTAATTCTAATTCTTAGCTAGCGCTGTAACTTTCTTGACTTTGACATAAGAACAGGATAGCAAATAAACATGTGACTTTGACATTCCTTATCTGACATAAGACTGCTTATTTGACGTAAAATAAGGAAGGAAGTACGTCAGATAAGGAATGTCAAAGTCATGTGTTCATTTGCTATCCTGTTCTTATGTCAAAGTTAAGAAAGTGACAGCGCTAGCAAAGAATTAGTTAAGGAATAGTACGTCGATAGACTCGATACCCACTTGACAGAAGAAGAATAATTGCCGCCAATATATAGGTTTCCAGTTGCCGCATCCCCCACTGTCAAATTGATCAGCTCCGGAAGAGTGGCAGAGCTCACCTGTCGATGAATGGAACGCTGGTGCAAGTAGCAGCGTCACAGTGAAGCACAGGTGGCGCCACTGCAGCCATGAGGGAACTGTCTTCTCCAACCACGTAAGGGATGTGGTCAATGTAGATGTTGTCAAAGAGACACATACGCTTCATGTACTCCTCTGAGTGCGTCCACATTGTTGGTGGTATTCCTGGGAAAAGATAATCAATGCAGTTTTGGCTGGAGTTCCGCCACGTCTGACAAAGTTTTGAGGGTTATTTAAGATAGATTTGTAGGTATATTGGTGTAGTGACAGGTTTTCAGCCTGTCGCCTTAATTACATTACATTACATTAACATAATGAAACCATCCGATCCCTTAGCTGGTGTTTACAGCATGCCCGGAAATGCAGCTGGTACATTAATTAATGTTCATTGGCTTCCAGGCTAGCATGGAAGAGTAGGGACTTACCAACAGTGAAATATCGCGTGTTACACATATGGTTCTGTATGAGCGAAGACCTGTTGTTGAACCAGCCCACCAGCCACTTCAAGTCCTCAAACTTGGTGATCTCGTCGTTGATAACCTTCCTGGTGAGACGGAGATACTCCACGTCTGCTTCTATCACGGATTCGTCTTTGTCTTCTCCGTAGCTGAAAGTGGAAGGGATTGATGAATACTTCTTCTTCTGTCGTGTGGGCATGGACGTACCCAGGTTTTGGGCAAATCACTTCTCGGCTCTGGGCCCAGGGGGGGACAAATCTCTACTCGGATGTATAAATTTATGGACAGCCCATCAATCGCTGTTTTCAAAAAGAGAATCAAAGAACATTATCTTTCTCTGCGTAATCCGTAGTATGTATTTATATATTGTATATATATGTATCTATGGTATGTATATATTTATTTATTTCAGTTATATTTATATAGAGTATTTAATATATTTATAGGTATTATAATTTATTTACTTATTGTATAATCGTAGTATAGTGTAATTAAGTAGGTATATCCTTATTTACTGTTCTTGTATCTAATTGGTATTCATATTGTGCACGTCTTATCCGCTTTACGTTTTATGCTATCTCATTCTTAGGTCTGCTGTAAGACATTTCATTTTAGAAATAAGCAGTACCTGTTGTGTCTTGATTCCTATGGAATTGTTCTGTGTATGTTTCTGTGTACAATAAACTGTTAAATAAAATACATATAAAAGTTGATAGTCAGTAGGAGAAAACTAGCCCGCCCTTGGTACGCCCGTGGGTATCGAGTCGATGGACACGATAAACCCTGGTGACAGAGTTTTTAAACTGCCTAATGGCACAGTTACAATAGGCCTCTGATAGGGTTTTGTGTAACGACTACTATCAAAGACAGCAACCGGGACCGACGGCTTAACGCGGAATCTTTTTTTATCAGTTGATTCAGCCTGCATTGTCCTTATCAAACTGGAAAGTAAATCTCACAACGTGATATATTGACAAATATCAACTTTGTGTCCCCCACCTGGGAATCGAACCCAGGACCTCCGGGTCGTAAGCCCACGGCTTGTAATGCTAGACCACGGAGGCAGCTTGAGAATAATTATGAGTTGTAAATACGGTCCAACGTTGACTCTGATCCACCGCTTCTTTACCTAAGATTGTCTAAATTTTGCATCCTGTAGTCAATTTGATGAATATTGTGGGATGGGTTGGGATCTACCTCCTAGTGGTCCACCTCGGGCAATAGCATCACAGGTTTGCCTGTGAATAAGTCTGGCTAAACGATCCCTACAAAGCGGTGGTAGGCTCCGCCAGGGGCCTGGCTCGAGACCACTCGACCACCGGAGTCTGGCGCCAAAGAGCTTGCTGTGTTCCGTCGGTGCGTAAGAATGCCAGTATCACAGGCATCTTCTGGGTGAGCTCGTTCCATCGTCGACTCTGTCATGGTCATCCCTGAGTCTAGAGTAAAGAGCGAATCCAAATCTCACTTCCTGTACTGCATCTTGATAATAGCCTCCGACATGTGAATCCTGAAGATGACTCCAGGTCTCAAATGCGCCTGGTACAGGTCCTTGGGCATTTCCACGAAGTCCGATTCGTACTCCTGTGGAAACAGAGAAGATACCATCTCTAAATCATCTTTAAATCACGGCTTAAGCGTTTCTTTTTCACGGCTTGTCGAACACGCATTCTATAGCTGTAATGATTTAATTAATAATGACAATAATAAAATTTAAAGGATTATTAATGTGATATACTTAATTATAAGTTATAATTTTTGTCGTAAATTACAAATATTTATAAATTTAACTCTATCTCTATTGAGCTTGCTCTATTTCTCTTTTGGTACTGGCCATAGCATCAGTTTTCTTCTGTCGTGTGGGTACCAAGTCAATGAACCTGATGAACCCTGGTGTCAGAATATTTAAACCGCCTAAAAACACAGCTAATAGGCCTCTGACATGGTTTCAGTAACGACCACTTTCAAAGACAGCGACCGGGACCAACGGTTTAACGTGCCCTCCGAAGTACGGAATATTTTTTCTTCCAGACAATCAGGTGATCTAGTCGCATAGTCCTAACCAAACTGAAGAAAATCTCACAATGATTCATTGACAAAGACCAACTTTGTATTCCTGGGAATTGAACCTAGGACCTCCGAATTGGGGGCTCGTGGCTCAGACCACTAGACCGCGGAGGCAGCAGGCTTACCAAGATCTTCGGTTCGTAGTTGTCATATGCGTTTTTTCCCTTCTTGCTTCTGCTAGATTTTCCTTGCCGAAGGTTCTTGTTCTCCCCTTTCCGCGCGATCGGCACGTCTGTTGATGCGTTTTTGTTTTTCTCGTGCTGTCAAGTTTAAAAACTAATAAATACAATAGCATTCGATACTGGCTGAATCCAAAACATTTAAAAAAAGGAGAGGATAAATCTCCTAAAAATTCTCAAATAAATCCTTTTCCATGAAAAATATAGAATGTGCCAGCTGCATTTCTGGCGGCTGTAGTGTCTGCTACTGGGAGTGAGAGAAAAACATAGAATGTGCCAGCTGCATTTCCTACCGAGCATGCTAAGGGATCTGAGGGTTGCAGTATATTGTAATTTAGGCGATGGGCTGACAACCTGTCACTACAGCAATATACGTACAAATCTTTCTTGAATGGCCCTCAAGACTTTGTCAGACGCGGTGAAACGGCCTTTGTTTAGGTCATTTACGCTCTGCCTACCCCATTAGGGATAAAGGCGTGATTATATGTATGTATGTATGTATTATGACAGCTGATCATGATATTTGAAGTAAACTACATAGACTCACGTCTGAATCATCAGGGGATGCGGTGGTCGGCTTGTTGCGGTTACGACGACGGCTGACGCGGCCTCGACGACGCTGCACAGAATGACATTACAAATTCCTTCAAAAATACGAATAAAAAGAAGAAGAAAGGTATTTTTTATTAAAATAAGTTTTGACCTCAGTATAGGTCGGGAGCGAATAAGCGTTTTCCGACTAGACGGGACGGCGATGGCAACGGTGACGGTAGGTAATAGATAATCTATGAAAATCACTGAAATTATATGGAAGGCTTTTTTTCGACACGGCATTGATTACCACCGGTACTGTCGTCGCCGGCCTGCCAAACTGCATGTGTTTTGTATTCGTACGAAACATGAGCGTGTGTGTGTGCGCTCAGTTTGGAACTAGGTGGACGTTATCGGGACGTTGCCGTGCCGTCTAGTGGAAAACAGAGCCACGGCATTGTGACGGTACCGTCGCCGTTCCGACGTCGACGATGGAATGGAGCGAGTTTGACCCTGATGGAATGGACCCTGTTTTTTCACTCTAACTTTGATGCGGGTTGTATGCATTCGGAAAGTGAGTCAAGATTTTTGGAAGCGCTTAGTCCGAATCGGTGGAATATCAACCAGGTATGAATGGTGCTGCGTCTAGACGTGCGATGGTAGAAAGGAGCTGGAAGAATATTTTGAGTCATCATCATCTTCCTTGCTTATCTCGTATCTCACAGAGTCAGTTTCCTAATTTAGAGGATTGAACGATGGTACTGATTTTGACATCCGCAACCCAGAAGGGAAACCAGACCTACCAAACCAGAACTAGAATACTAGATTAGGTCAGAGATTTCATGCCGCCAAAGCTTAGCACTGTCCTCTAACATGGCTACATACTAATATCTACGGTGTTAAATGATAGTAACCGGGACCAACGGTTTAACGTGCCTTCCGAAACGGAAAAAGCGCCGAATAAGCATACGTATGGCGGGATATTTTGAGTAATTAGGGAAAAAATACGAAGAGTAATAAACTGTTTTAAGCAGTATGTCATGTGAGGAAAGTAAGAAAATAAAGCCACAAAACATTCTTGAAATTAATTTATTATAGAATAAAATCACTCCTCAACATCTTTAGGTTCAGTAATGGAATCTACGTAAACAATGGAGTTGCATTCTGCTGCATCACATTGCAGCATCGGAGGAACCTCAACTGGTGTCACAGAATATTCATCTCCAATCACATAAGGGTTCCCGTCTATCCACAAAGCGTCGAACAAGCAATAGATGTGCACTTTGATTGTCATGTAAGAGATGAACTTGTAGATGCGACCACCGCATTCTCCAAGATGCTCCTTGATAGACTTGTCTGTCTTGTACATCAGTAGAAGATTGTGGAACTTCGTGATCTCATCCATGACGACTTTCTTGATCAAATTCGTGTAGATTATATCCCCTTCGATGTGCCTTTCCGGATCTTCGTACATGCGCTGCTTGATCTTCAAAATGGCGTCGGACATTCTCACGCGGAAGATAACTCCTGGGTTCATCTGGTCGGGAAGGATACCTGGCCTTTTCGTGCTGGTGGAGAATTCTAGGACTCGGTCTTTGACAGGTTCTGGGTAGACGTAGTGGTGTGGTCTTTCCCTGATCTTCGGACCGGCCAGGGTGTTGAAGCGGCGTGTGTCCTCCATGTTGCCCTGGGGAAAAGACCAGGTATCAGTCGCTTGATCAGTCGCTCGATCAGTCGGTCGATCAGTCGTTTTATGGGTAGATTTTCTTCTCTGTTCTGCTCTTTCATGCCTTCATTCTATCATTCTGTTGCTATCCTGCTCTGGGATGTTTGTTATTTTGCACATTTAATGATTATTTAAAGATCCATCACAATTTGCTACCTTCTATTAGATTATCAGATTTGATGATTTTTCAGGTGATACACAATAAATAAATTAAAATAACTTTGAACGACGACGACCGTAAGAAACCTAGGGACCGTAAGGTAAATTAAATTGTAAACTTTATTTTAAAAAAGCTTTTGTTGAACAGACTAACATTGAAGAAGAAGAAGAACATTGCGCTGCACCTAATGGAAAGTAGTCTCCTATTTGAGCCCGCAACACTGGAGGTATTTCCAAAAAGTTGACAGCTTCCGGGGACTTTGTTAAGATAAGAGGGTATCAGAGCTCAAGTTTTTAATGACAAAAGAAGTAGGATTACTTATTTGAATACCTGAGGCCGTAGTTTCGAATCACTTGAACCATACGAAAGGGTAACTTTCGCATACGATTTTTATACATTGTGCCATGCAAATGTTAGTCTTTCGTAAGCGATTTTGATTCGAGTAATTCAAAATACAACTTGAACTTCAATGCGCATACGAAAGGGTAACTTTCGAATGCGATTTTTATTCAATTTCTTATGGGAATATTAGTTTTTTGTATGCAAAATCGAGTCGAGTGCTTAAAAAAAATGGTCCCTAGCCTGTATCTGCTCTTTCTTTTAATGCTCCTTCTACTCTACTGACTACAGTATGTCCTGCAAGAGAAACGCATACCTTGGCTCTTCTCTTAAGTCGGTTGTGATCCCTGGCGTCATCGTCCTGATAGCTGCTGACGTAAGCATCGAACTTGCTGAAGTCGAAGGGTGCCCACGAGTCCTGGGCCGGTTGCTGCTGCTCAGGAGCTGTTGGCTCCTCCTGGATTGAAGAGCATGCATACATATAATCACGCCTTTATGGGGAAGTCAGAGCGTAAACGACCTGAACAAAGGTCGTTCCGCCACGTCTGACAAATTTTTGAAAGTTATTTAAGATAGATTTGTAGGTATGATGATGATGATCTTTCCCATACACAATGACCACCTTGATCAGACAGTGTGTTAAAAAAGGATTTTTTTTTAATTCCTGAATTCCATACATATATATATATAATCACGCAGAGCGTAAACGACCTAAACAAAGGTCGTTCAGCCACGTCTGACAAAGTTTTTATTTAAGATGGATTCGTAGGTACATTGCTGTAGTGACAGGTTGTCAGCCCATCGCCAAATATACTGAAACCCTCGGATCCCTTAGCATGCTCGGGAGGAAATGCAGCTGCTTCATTCTATGCTTTTCTCTAGCTCCCATTCCAGCGTGGGTTGAAGAAAATTTGAGTTAAATCATTACAATAAGTCAATTTATTTTATTCCTCTGTTTCCTATTGCCTGGTTGCCTTGAAGATATTGCTACATTAGCAATAAGGCCGCCAATTATACTACTTTTCTTTTTAGCAGTTTGTATTTCCTGTGTTTTTGTGCAATAAAGTATATGTATGTGTATTGTATTGTAATAAGTTTGCTTTAGACCATAGTCTTGGAAAATACCGGGTGTAAGGGACAGCGTTCCGCAAACCGATAGGGGTTTCTCAGTCAATCAAATTGTTTATTTTTTACCAGGACATTCTTTCAGGAGATGAAAACAAAAATCTGTTTCATAAAGAATTACCACCTCCAACAGACAGTTTGTTTGGAAAAGCCATTTTCTTTTTATTTTTCCTGAAAGAATTTCCTATTTATATTTGACTGAACAACAAAGCGACGAAAAAAAGTGCGGGAAGATGTCCTATATAGTGTAGAGAGTAACAAAACTATATTTTACCTTCATATGAGCAGTTTTCTTAGGATGAGGATTCATTAACTCAACCGGCTGCTCATAAACATCATCTTTGATCTGTAAAGAAAAGTACATGCATATAATCACGCCTTTATCCCTAATGGGGTAAGCAAATCGTAAACGACCTAAACAATGGTCGTTCCGACAAGAAAAAAGTGTTTATATTAAATAGCTTTAAAGGTCTTTAGCATTCGGCATCTTCCGTCGTCGTTAGAGCTGTAAAAGGTTAGACCGCAGTGGGACGTAGCTGCGGAATTGACATTGCCGCGCCGTGCCGCTCCGCTGCATCTACAGTGCCACTGGAGTGCGGTACATCTCATACACTTTCATAGAAAGAATCATTTGTCGCGCAGTCTTTTTCTGTCGAGTGGGTATCGAGTCTATCGACCCGATGAACCCTGGTGTCAGAGTTTTTAAACCTAAGCGCACAACTATCAGGCCTCTGACATGGTTTGAGTAACGACCACTATCAAAGACAGCGACCGGGACCGACGGCTTAACGTGCCCTCCGAAGCATGAAATCTTTTTCTTTTCGGACAATCAGGTGATTCCGCCTACATTGTCCTAACCAAACTGGGGAAAAATTCACAAAGTGATAAAGTTTCAAATATCAACTTTCGTGTTTCCCCCCTGGGAATCGAACCCAGGACCTCCGGATCGGGAGTCCATGGCACTAGCCACTAGACCACAGAGGCAGTAAGTGCCGCGCCGCGCCGTTCCGCTGCAGTTACGTCCTAGTGCGGTCTAACCTTTTACAGTTCTGACGACGACGGAAAGATACAGGACGTAAAAAAAAATTATACAAATATCAATTTTGTTTTCCTCCCCTGGGAATCGAACCCAGGACTCTGAACACTAGACCACGGAGGCAGTTAATATCGTGTCGGAGGACTCGGAGGTCAATACTCACTTTGGATTTTGAGCCGAAGCAGTAATTGTATGTATGTATGTAAGCTCTTTTTTGTACCTTAAAATTTTAAGACTAAAATACAAGATGAATAAGACAAAAGTGGCACAAAGGCGGACTTATCCCGTTAAGGGACCTCTTCCAGACAACATTTGATAAACCCAGAGGTGACAATTATGCTTGTAACTAACTAAGGCTTGTATTTATAAAATGAACTCGAGATTGAGAGTAATATTAAGTTTGGATTTGACAGGCCGTTTTGTACTGAAATGACATTTCTAATACAAACTCGAGTCCACTGTCACTCTTGAGAGTTGATTATAAATACCAGCCTAAGTAAGTAAGTAAAGAAGTTCTTACATTTGCGTAGTTAAACTCGCTGTTAAAATCAAAGGTGGCGCTAGGGTTTGCTGACGCCGCTGTAGCTAAAGCCAGCACCTAAGAAAATAATATAGTTAAGTTAGTTAAAAACGATAGGTTTCAGAACATTTTACTTATTTCCCATACTAAATAATCAAACAAACTTATTTTTTATGGCCTGGGAACTTCCGTGCTGGCCTGGGAGCGAGAGAAAAACATAAAATATGATAGCTGCATTTCCTCTCGAGGATGCTGTAAAAACCAGCTAAAGGATCCGAGGGTTTCAATATATTGCAATTTAGGCGATGGGCTGTAACCTGTCAGTACAGCAATATACTTACAAATCTATCTTAAATAACCCTTAAACTTTGTCAGACGTGGCGGAACGTCCAAAAGGGATTCCTTTGTTTAGGTCGTTTATACTCTGCCTACCCCATTTGGGATAAAGGCGTGATTATATGTACGTATGTAAAAAAAAAGGAACTTACCAGCCATACAGGAAGAACCATATTTCTAGTCTTTATTGGTCACTTCACTAACCGTGACTGACATTTCAGTTTCGAATTCAAATTTGAGAAAACTAACAAATTGGTTGTTAAAAATAAGGGGCAATTATAAATGTTTTTTGTAAAATTTATTGTTTTATGTATAATCCATTAAATATAAAATTAATACATATATAAAGTCACGCCTTTACTTTATCCCTTACGGAGAAGGCAGAACGTAAACGCCTAGTAAAAGTAAAATATTGACGGCAATTTTAGATTGTATAGTGACAGGTTGTCAGCCAATCACCTAAATTACAAAATATACTGTAACCCTCGAATCCCTTTTGCTGACTGTAGGTAAACAGCATGCCCGGTAGTAAGGGCAGCTGGCACATTCTATGTTTTTCACAAACAAATTACATATCTAATTCATTACCCAACTTAGGGAGAAGGCAGGAAATTGAGTTCTGATTATTACCCAGACTCATTAAATATATTCTTACCTTAAACAAGTACCCCAGTTTGTATGAAAAACATACAGTGGGCTCGATTCTAGATACCACCGGCTAAAACTAAAATTAAAATCTGTCTGTCACTTTTAAAATAATAAAATTGAAAAAGGACAGAAGATTTATACTCTATGGAATTATACTTTGTCCGCTAGATTTTGACGCACTTTTGCACGTTTCCCCAGTATTTCTGTCAATTTTATCCGCCATTTCATATGACGGCGGATAAAAATGACAGATAACGCATAAAACCACTGACTGTAAATCAAAAACCGGCGAGAATAGATCTCCTGTTTCCAATGATTTAAATTTGAAAATGACAAATAGATTTTGATTCTAGTTTTAGCTGCCGGCTAGTCCAGTGTCGATCATAATGAAAACGCTTCTCCGCACGTAGGAGCGGGATCTGCTAGCTCGCGCGCCGAAGTGTGATTTCCAAACAAAGACAATCAATTAGAGAATGAGAAACACACTTTCACACGCCGTATTTTTGAATATCTCGAGCTTCGAGGCTCAAAAGCCACAAGAACTTTATGAAGTGTGTATGTTCAATTCATGAAGAGGCCCCGCAACGAGCTAGATGCCGATTATGGAAGGATAAATCTAATCTGCCTTCCCCCTTTGTGCCGCTGACGGAAAATTTCCCACCTGGACACAACCTGGCGAGACCGACTTAGAAGTATTTAAATAGGCTCCGAACTCAAGTCGGCCGGAGCAAGGATAACCGCTTCAGGTGGGAATTCACACGAGACCCCGACCTTCAGTGCAAATGCTAAGTTGACCCACATGGCCACCCATGGCCCACCTAATATCGTGCTCTGTGTGCCCTACCACCTGCACGGGAGAGCATTAATGCAAGCCACAGAAGATGCGAGTTGCCAACAACTGGGCTAGAGGCATTTGAGATAGGGTTTGACTTGCCGTTGACTCGATAGAAGAAGTAGACTCGAACTTCACTGCACATACGAAAGAGTAACTTTCGCTTGCGATTTTCATACATATTGCGTATTGCATTCGAGTGATTCAAAAATATGGCTCCTGCTCCTACGCGCGGAGAAGCGTTTTTAGTACGTTTGACACTGCGTATTTTCCATACAAACCAGGCGGACGAAGTGTTTCTGAATCATACATACATACATATAGGTAATCACACCTTTATCCCTAATGGGGTAGGCAGAGCGTGAACGACCTAAACAAACGTCGTTCCGCCACGTCTAACAAAGTTTTGATCTTCTTCTTCTGTCGAGTGGGTATCGAGTCTACGGACCCGATGAACCCTGGTGTCAGAGTTTTGAAACCGCCTAGTAGCACAACTAAAAGTTTTGATGGTTATTTAAGATAGATTTGTAGGTATATTGCTGTAGTGAGAGGTATTCTGCCCATCGCCTTAATTACATTATACTAAAACCTTCGGATCCCTTAGCTGGTTTTTACAGCATGACCGGAAGAAAATGCAGCTGGCATATTCTTTGTTTTTCTCTCACTCCCAGGCCAGCATGGAAGTAATTATGTTACTAAATCAAATCACTTCATTTACATGTTAAAGATAGGTAGGTACGTACACCCATAAATTTATTGTAATTAGATTAACATTATAGTAAGTACTTACAAGTATTTCAATGAATAATTAATATAGTGAGTAGATCAATGTCAAATTACTACAATTATTGTAATTTTAAAAACATGAATACGTTTGCAGATAATTATTTAAATCTGTATGGTGCCGATTCATTATAGTTTGGTTCTGTCTGTATCTTTTTAAATGAAAATAAATAATAATTAAATTATATCCGAATTAAAATAATAATAAAACATGAAAAATAAGTGGTGTGTGTGTGCGTGTGTGTGTGTCATTTAAGATAGTTTCCTGGATGGATTTATCATATTTTTTTCTAAGAAAACTGTAGTCGGCCATCAGCACAAGTCACGTAATTCTAATGTGAACGCACCTTTAGTACGTTTCTTTGACATGATTATAATCAACTCTGTCATCATTACTTCCATGCTGGACTGGGAGAGATAGAAAAACATAGAATGTTCCAGCTGCCCTTCCTCCCGGGCATGCTGTAGAAGACAGCAAAAGGGACTCGAGGGTTACAGTGTATTGTAATTTAGGCGATGGGCTGACAACCTGTCACTATGGCAATACTACAATCTAAAATTACCCTCAATTATTGTCAGACGCGGCGAAAGCGCCTTTTACGAGGCGTTTAACGCTCTGCCTAACCCGTAAGGGATAAAGGCGTGATTTTATGTATGTATGTATGTCTGTCATCATCTCCCTAGCCTCATCCCGTATCTTTCAGGATCGGCTACCTAGGTGATTAAACGAGGGTACTGATTTTTACACAGAGCGACTGCCATCTGACCTCCGCAACCCAGAAGGGAAACCAGACTCAATCCTAGATTAGGTCAGAGTTTTTAAGCCGCCAATGCTTAGCACTGGCCTCTAATATGGCTTAGCGACCAATAACTACGGTGTTAAACGATATTAACCGGGACCAATGGCTTAACGTGCCTTCCGAAGCACGTATAATCAACTCTGTGTCATAAAATATTACGAAAGTGACTAAACCAAACTAAAATAAGTTAAGTTGTGTCTACACCAGAATCGGCACCAATGTGTAATATAAAATACATTAAACACATTACATAAATAAATTACTTATGGAATTTTATCGACCTACGCGACGCGTTTGTCAATCACAGTAAAAAAACGATTAATATTTGAATTATCATGTAAAAAGATATTAAAATAACGGTCTTTCCAGCGGATTTTTGGATACGACGGCCAACTTCCCAGAGATCGACCAAATGCGCGCGACTAGTTTTTAGCGCCCAAGTTTTTGCGCTACACACAGGTGCACTGTCTTCTCCTTCTATCTCTTATTCTGTTCGGACAGATTGACTGACACGACCAGAGAGAAATCAGGCGCAGGACCGACTATTTACATGCCCATCCGACAGCATGGATCATCTTACTTTCCGAACAATCAGGTGATCAGCCTGCAATGTCCTAACCAAATTAGAGACAACAACACAAAGTCATTGTCTCCCGCCGGGAATCGAACCCGGGACCTCCTCCGAGGCAGTTCCAAATGACCCTGTGTAGGCAACTACATCATTGAGCCTGAACTTTCAATCCACATCCTCAACTTGATTGATTAAATCCACATTCCATCATTTAAATAAACAAAACACTATCACTTATAATGACAAGTGAAAAAAATAAAAAAAATACATTTTATTATGACGGTATGCCTTAATGAAAACAAAATGGTTTAAGGCGCATCAGCGATATGCATCCTTGGGCGACCTTGACATTAAGGCGACAGCGTCGGCCAAAGTGGAACACTGCGCCGATCCAATATCGGGGACTGGGTTCTGCAAGAGTGAAGCAGTTAAAATAATAATTAATAAACTGGGCCTTTTCTACATACACAACAAATCACGCTGTTCGCCGAGGGGTAAGAAAAACGACTATTTTGCGTAATAAATTTTTGAAAGAAAAATACAAGTAAAATTTTATGTATGTGGAAGGAAAGGCAGTGCGTAAACGACCTAAGCTTAGATCATTCCGCCACGGCTGACAAAGTTTTGGGGGTTATTTAAGATAGATTTGTAGGTATATTGCTGTAGTGACAGGGTGTCAGCCAGCAGCAATTTGTAATATACTGAAACCCTCGAATCCCTTAGCTGGTTTTTACAGCATGCCCGGGAGGAGATGCAGCTGGCGCATGAAGTAATCTAGTACTTGCAAGTAATGCCGACAAAAGCAGAAATATACATACATACATACATATAGTCACGCCTTTATCCCTAATGGGGTAGGCAGAGCGTAAACGACCTAAACAAAGGTCGTTCCGCCACGTCTGACAAAGTTTTAAGGGTTATTTCAGATAGATTTGTAGGTATATTGCTGTAGTGACAGGTTGTCAGCCCATCGCCTAAATTAGAATATACTGAAACCCTCGGATCCCTTTGCTGGTTTTTACACCATGCCCGGGAGGAAATGCAGCTGGCACATTCTAAGTTTTTCTTTTGCTCCCAGTCCAGCATGGAAGAAATACATACATACATAAAATCACGCCTTTATCCCTTACGGGGTAGGCAGAGCGTTAAACGCCTCGTAAAAGGCGCTTTCGCCGCATCTGACAAAAATTTAGGGCAATTTTAGATTGTAATGTGTATTGCTAATGTGTAGTGATAGGTTGTCAGCCCATCGCCTAAATTACAATACACTGTAACCCTCGAGTCCCTTTTGCTGTCTTCTACAGCATGCCCGGGAGGAAATGCAGCTGGCACATTCTAAGTTTTTCTTTTGCTCCCAGTCCAGCATGGAAGAAATATAACTATCATTATATTTTTTTGATGATCTATTTGATGACACGGATAATAAAGGTCATGGTCGAATGATTACAAGTGTCTGCAAATTTCAGTAAAATTCTGCCGTAGTGCTTAAATACGCATGTATCTACATCAGCACATTTTTGTTGTTGCAACTGTAGCAATTCGTAGTTGCAAAAATCACGACTTAACTAATATCGGGTGTAAGGAGCCCGATGGTGTAGTGGATAGGGCCGCTGCCTCCTGAGCGGGGAGGTCGTGGTTCGAACCCCACCACGTACCAATGTGTTTTTCAGTTTTCGAATTTCATATGTACGTTTATTCGGTGCTTTTTCCGTGCTTCGGAAGGCACGTTAAGCCGTTGGTCCCGGTTAATATCGTTTAATACCGTAGATATTAGTCGTTAAGCCATATCAGAGGCCAGTGCTAAGCATTGGCGGTTTGAAAACTCTGACCTAATCTAGGATTGGGTCTGGTTTCCCTTCTGGGTTGCGGAGGTCAGATGGCAGTCGCTTTGTGTAAAAACCAGTACCCTCGTTCAATCCCCTAGATTAGGAAGCCGACCCCGTGAGATACGGGATAAGGCTAGGGAGGGAGGGTGTAAGGGACAGCGTCCCGCAAATTGATAGGGGTTGCTCTGTCAGCGAAACTAAACAACTATCTCCAGGTATTTCCGGAAATGAAAAAAAAATATGTATTTCTATGCAAATTGTCTGCTCGAGGTGGTCATTTTGTATGGGAAGATTATTTATTTTTACATCTACTGAAAGAATTTCCTGTTGAAAATTGTTCAGTTTCGTTTACGGAACAACTCCAATCAGTTTGCGGGCCACTGTCTCCTACACCCTGTATAAGTCTATACCTGTCATTTTCTATTATGAGAGAACAGAAAGAGACGGCTATCATTTTAGTAAAGATTTAGTTAAGTTGTGCGCTCTACGAATCGATAGCAGTGTTGATCTTCTTTCGCATGAGCATTTAAATTAATACATACATACATACATACATAAATCACGCCTTTATCCCTTACGGGGTAGGCAGAGCGTTTATCGCCTCGTAAAAGGCGCTTTCGCCACGTCTGACAAAAATTGAGGGCAATTTTAGATTGTAATATGTATTGCTATAGTGACAGGTTGTCAGCCCATCGCCTAAATTACAATACACTGTAACCCTCGAGTCCCTTTTGCTGACTTCAACAGCATGCCCGGGAGGAAGGGCAGCTGGAACATTCTATGTTTTTCTATCTCTCCCAGCATGGAAGAAAATTTAAATTAATGTGATTTAAAAATACGGCCCTTAGGGCGATTTTGCACTGTTCCGTATTCAGTTCGTATCCAATTCCTATTCGTAAAAATTCCATATAAAACGGATGGGTGCACAAGCTGTCCTACATTTACTAGGAAGGCTAATTCGGATACGAATTGGATAGGAACCGAATACGAAGCAGTGCAAAATCGCTATTCCTTCCATGCTAGCCTGGGAGCGAGAGAAAAACATAGAATGTGCCAGCTGCTTTTCCTCCCGGGCATGCTGTAAAAACCAGCTAAGGGATCCGAGGGTTTCAGTATATTGTAATTAAGGCGATGGGCTGACAACCTGTCACTACAGCAATATACCTAGAATTATATCTTAATTAACCCTCAAAACTATGTCAGACGTGGCGGAACGATCTTTGTTTAGGTCGTTTACGCTCTGCCTTCCCCATTAGGGATAATGGCGTGATTATATGTATGTATGTATGTAATAAACTGGGCCTTTTCTACATACACAACCAATCACGCTGTTCGTCGAGAGGTAAGTAGAGCGTCAATGACTATTTTGTCTAATAAATTTAGAATACAAACCTATTGTGTTTTTCTTTTCAAGCAAACTATAAGGGCGGAATCATGTTCGTGAAATTTACATATAAAACGGGTATGGATGGGTGCCGCAAGCTGTCATACATGTAGGATGACCGATTCGGATTAGAAAATATTCGGATACGGATTCGGATCAGTGCAAAAGCGCCCTTATAGTTTATAGTATGCTTGGAAAGAGAAACACAATAGGTATTCGAGTAATGCATGGCAAAAGCAGAAATATAACTATAATTATATTTGTTTGATGATCTATTTGATGACACGGAAAATAAAGGTCATGGTCGAATGATTACAAGTGTGTGCAAATTTATTGATTACAGTGTGTATAAATTACTTCCATGCTGGACTGGGAGAGATAGAAAAACATAGAATGTTCCAGCTGCCCTTCCTCCCGGGCATGAAGGGACTCGAGGATTACAGTGTATTGTAATTTAGGCGATGGGCTGACACCCAAGGCTGACACTCACTATAGCAATACATATTACAATCTAAAATTGCCCTCAATTTTTGTCAGACGTGGCGAAAGCACTTTTTACGAGGCGTTAAACGCTCTGCCTACGCCGTAAGGGATAAAGGCGTGATTTAAGTATGTATGTATGCAAATTCCAGTAAAATGATGTGATTTTAAATACACGTTGGTATAGTAATGGCATTGATGACCGGCATTGCCGAAAGCCAGCTAAGGGAACCGAGGTTTCTGTATATTGCAATGTAGGCGAAGGGCTCATAGCCTGTCACTACAGCAATTTACCTTCAAATTTATCTAAAATAACCTTCAAAACTTTATCAGACGTGAAGGAAAGACCTTCGTTTAGGTCCTTTACGCTCTGCCTTAGGCGTGTTTATATGTATGTATGTATAAATATTGGAGGGAATATTTCACTACTGTATAAAGCGGTCCTCTGTCGGCACTTGCTGTAATTATCTCCCGCAAAGAGGGCTCGATACATTTTCACGAAACCGGAATGATAGGCACGGAGCTGAATGACGAAAATTGTACTGATTTCGACAGTAATATTTGATTTGTTCCATGCTGGACTGGGAGCGACAAAAAAACATGTGCCAGCTGCATTTCCTCCCGGGCATGCTGTAAAAACCAGATAAAGGATCGGAGGGTTTCTGTATATTTTAATTTAGGCGATGGGCTGACAACCTGTCACTACAACTATTTGTGAAAATCCATTTTAAATATCCCTCAAAACTTTGTCAGACGTGGCGGAACGACCTTTGTTTAGGTCTTTTACGCTCTGCCCATTAGGGATAAATTCCTGGGTTCGATTCCCAGGAGGGAAACACAAAGTTGATATTTGTCAATTTATCACTTTACACAAACCATGTCAGAGGCCTCTTAGCTGGACTATTTAGCGATTTAAACACTCTGACACCAGGGTTTATCGGGTCAATGGACTCGATACCCACAAGACAGAAGAAAGATTTTATTGCTGACAGCCGACTCCCAGCCTATTATTACTTTGACTTCCTGCTCCGGTGAATGAACGACATAATTTTAGATTTTTATTTTGCTTTTATATCCATTCTCGAAATTCTCGTTCATTGTTATTTCGCCTCACTTTATCACGGGAATTTCTTATTTATTTTATCAATTCAGGTTTCTGAAGATGCAAGCAATAAAATGTTTTATGTAAAACTGATATTATTTTATTTTTTATTTACTCGTACGAAATGTCACTTGTACAATTTAATGGCGGTGAAGTACAGAGTCTTCCATGCTGGACTGGGAGCGAGAGAAAAACATAGAATGTACCAGCTGCATTTCCTGCCGGGCATGCTGTAAAAGTCAGCTAAGGGATCCGAGGGTTTCAGTATAGTGCAATGTAGGCGATGGACTGACAACCTGTCACTACAGCAATATACCAACAAATCTATCTTAAATAACCCTCAAAACTTTGTCAGACGTGGCGGAACGACCATTGTTTAGGTCGTTTACGCTCTGCCTACCCCATTAGGGATATGTATGTAAGTTCAGAGTACGATAGCAATATTCAAGAATTTCTTATTCTTCATCTTCTTAGCGAGTGGGTTTCCTAGTCGAACAACGAACCGATGAACCCTGATATCAGAGTTTTAACCGCCTAGTAGCACAGTTATTAGTCCTCAGACGTGGTTTGAGTAATGACCACTATCAAAGACAACTACCTGGACCGACGGCTTAACGTGCCCTCTGAAGCATGGAATCCAGGCCCGAGGACAAGCAACTGGTGCATTCTATGCTGTCATTGCATAAAGTAGCCCTTTACTGATCTAATTACAGATTCATCAGCAAATAAAAGGCTAAACCTAGAAAAACCAATGTCACACATCGAGAATCGAACTTATTACCGCGGCCGGGCGTGGTATGCGGAAACAGCACCAATTAATGACTAGTACTTGTATGGAATACTATGTTAATATAATCATCTTGCATGTGTAGGTGTGGCAAGGTAAAGATACTTTTTGGATGTGGTAATTTGAATTTCTTCCATGCTGGACTGGGAGCGAGAGAAAAACATAGAATGTGCCAGCTGCATTTCCTCCCGGGCATGTTGTAAAAGTCAGCTAAGGGATCCGAGGGTTTCAGTATATTGCAATGTAGGCGATGGGCTGACAACCTGTCACTACAGCAATATACGTACAAATCCATCTTAAATAACCCTCAAAACTTTGTGTGGCGGAACGACCTTTGTTCAGGTCGTTTACGCTCTGCCTACCCCATTAGGGATAAAGGCGTGATTATATGCATGTATGTAAAATAAGAGTAGCGTTGTAGGTGGCAGTTCGTATTATTCTCTACAATATCCAAGTCTCATGAAATAATAACATATATATATATATAACCACGCCTTTATCCCTAATGGGGTAAGCAGAGCGTAAGCGACCTAAACAAAGGTCATTCCGCCACGTCTGACAAAGTTTTGAGGGTTATTTAAGATATATTTGTATGTATATTGCTGTAGGGACTGGTTGTCAGCCCACCGCCTAAATTGCAATATACTGAAACCCTCGGATCCCTTAGCTGGTTTTTACAGCATACCCGGGAGGAAATGCAGCTAGCATATTATTTTGTTTTTCGCTCGCTCCCAGTCCAGAATGGAAGTGTAATTTTATGTATTTGCCATATAACGATAAATAACGATTACTTCCATGCTGGGCTGGGAGAGATAGAAAAACATAGAATATTCCAGCTGCCCTTCCTCCCGGGCATGCTGTTGAAGTCAGCGAAAGGGACTCAAGGGTTACAGTGTATTGTAATTTAGGCGATGGGCTGACAACCTGTCACTATAGCAATACATATTACAATCTAAAATTGCCCTTAATTTTTGTCAGACGTGGCGAAAGCGCCTTTTACGAGGCGTTAAACGCTCTGCCTACCCCGTAAGGGATAAAGGCGTGATTTATGTATAAAGTTTCTTTCATACATCCGTGTAACTCTATAATCCGAGATATGGCCTACTTATTGTCACTGATATTGATATCTGTATACCTACATTTGCGGAGATCACAAAAACGCTTAATTACAAACATTCATTCGATCTAAATGTCACCTGAATGATGATTTGTCGTTAATTTATTCTATGTATACCTACTAACTGCCTCCGTGGTCTACCGGTCTGAGCCATAGGCTCTCGACCCGGAGGTCCCGGGTTCGATTCACAACGACTTTGTATTGTTGTTTCTAGTTTGGTGAGGATATTGTAGGCTGATCACCTGATTGTCCGAAAAGTAAGATGATCCATGCTGTCGGATGGGCATGTAAATAGTCGGTCCTGCGCTTGATTTTTCTCATGTCGTGTCAGTCAATCTGTACCATCAGAATAAGAGATTGAAGGAATAGAGAGTGTACCTGTGTGTAGCGCAAACACTTGGGCTGTATGAACAAGTCCCGCGCAGTTGGCTGATTGGGCGCCATCACTGAAAATTGGTTGGGAGGACAATTTTTTTACAGCTAAATTATCCATTCACGAAAGAAATAAGGGCATGTTTAGACCATGAATCTGAAATAAAATCCATGGAACGTAGTCCGAAATATTTATGAGAAAAAAGATTTGGTGTTACTTTAGAAGTTCAAAATGTCAGCGTGAGTGCCATTTTTTATATTTCGACCTATTATGATCCATAGAGAAAGTTATTTAGATTTAAGGCTAGACCGCATTTGGACGTATTTGCAGCGAAGCGGCGCGGGCTGCGCAAATCTGCGCGACAAAATTTGTAAAAATGTATAAACTGACTAAGCCGTGTCGTGCCGCGCCGTGCCGCGCCGTGCCGCCGGTACATGTCATACATTTTCATACAAAGAATGAATGAATTTCATATAACTGCCGCCGGCTAGTGCCATGGACTCCCGATCCGGAGGTCCTGGGTTTGATTCCCAGGGGGGAACACGCAAAGTTAATATTTGAGAATTAATCACTTTGTGAATTTTCCCCAGTTTGGTTTGGACATTGCAGGCTGAATCGCCTGATTGTCCGAAAAGAAAAAGATTTCGTGCTTCGGAGGGCACGTTAAGCCGTCGTCGGTCCCGGTCGCTGTCTTTGATAGTGGTCGTTATTCAGACCATGTCAGAGGCCTGATAGTTGTGCTATTAGGCGGTTAAAAAAACTCTGACACCAGACTTCATCGGGTCGACAGACTCGATACCCACTCGACAGAAGAATACAAAGAATCATTTGTGGCGCCGTGCCGCGCCGCGCCGTTCCGCTGCAGCTACGTCTTATTGCGGTCTAACCTTTATACCCCATACCACGTGTAAGGGACAGCGTCCCGCATACTGATAGGGGTTGCTCAGTCAACGATACTGAAGAACTACCACCAAGAAATTCATTCAGGAAAAGAAAACAAAAAATAGGTTTTCCATACAAAATGTCCTCCACGATCAGACTATTTGTATGGAAAGGCCTTTTTTTTTCATTTCCTGAAAAATTTACCTGGTGAACGTTGTTCAGTGTCGTTGACTGAACAACTCCTATAAATTTTTGGGCGCTGTCCCTTACACCCGGTATAATATACAATTTTATTTTATTGAAATGGTTCAGAATTCCAAGATGACATGATTTAAATTGTTGGATCAGCGACTGAAGGATAATTGCAGCAAAAAATTGCTTTATTACATTTTGCGAGTGCCAAGCGCCATTTTTGTCGGAAATTTATGATATGAGAACAAATTAATGCTATGATTCTAGTCCTTACCTGCGACTTTGCCTGCTTATCATGTTGATTCTTTTTGGTTTTGGCTTTACTTGTAAAAAAAATAAGCGAGCTAAAAAGCTTCGTGAAAATAAAGGCAAAGGCACTTCCATGCCTCCAAAATCCTAATGATTGACCCTAGTCCATATACTAGAATTTGGCTTAGGTGTCAAAAACCAAAATTCTAGTATATGGAACTCAATAAAATTAATGAATACTATTGAAATCTGATGACACATACATATTCCATGTAGTCAAACCCATATGCATTTTACCTGATGTTTTTCATGTTTCTCTTTTAATTATTTATTTACCTATTACAGAAAATTCATAATTATTAGAAAAAATAATTTACATTTAAAAAATGCTATAATATAAAACTGTTTCGTGTACCCCACTTACGAAATTTCTTTACTTTTTTCTGCTATTTATTACAATAAACATCTTCCATGATGGCCTGTGAGCGCGAAAAAAACATAGAATGTACCAGTACCATAGAGTGCATCCCCTCCCTGCTGTAAAAATCAGGTTAGGGATTCGAGGGTTTCAGTATTGGTAATAGGTGATGTGCTGACAACTTCTGAATAACATACATACATATATTCACGCCTGTATCCCTAATGGGGTAGGCAGAGCGTAAACGACCTAAACAAAGGTGTCCCGCCACGTCTGACAAAGTTTTGAGGGTAATTTAAGATAGAATTCTAGGTATATTGCTGTAGTGACAGGTTGTCAGCCCATCGCCTAAATTACAATATACTGAAACCCTCGGATCCCTTAGCTGGATTTTACAGCATGCCCGGGAGGAAATGCAGCTGGCACATTCTATGTTTTTCTCTCGCTCCCAGACCAGCATGGAAGTAAACATCTTCAATCCAACTTCTGAATAACCCATAAAATTTGTTTGACATGGCGGAACGTCCTTTATTCAGGACGTTTACGCTCTGCCTACCCCATTTGGTATAAAGGCGTGATTACATGTATGTATGTAAAATAAAACTTTTACCTGTCACATAAGATAAGGTCATTTTAAATCAATTCGACCTATGTTTCTTTGGGAAAGTTGTGCAGTTTTATGGGTAGATTCACACGTTTCAATATTTGCAATTGATTTAAAATGACCTTATATAACAGGTACTCTTAAGGCGTTTTTGCACCGCTCCGTATTAGTTTCGTATTCGATTCGTAAGTGAAAAATCCATATAAAACTGATATGGGTCGATACATATGCTGTCTTACATTTAGGAAGGTCAATTCGGATACGAACCGAACGAAGCAGTGCAAAAACGCCCTAAAGGCAAATCACTACATAGTATAAAACTAAGTCGCTTTCTCTGTTCCTATATCCCTATGTATGCTTTGATCTTTAAAACTACGCAACAGATTTTGATGCGGTTTCTTGTAATGGATAGAGTGATTCAAGAGGAAGGTTTATATGTATAAAACATGCAGAATATAGTAGAGAAACACTGATGACTTCCGTGCGAAACCGGGGCAGGTCGCTAGTAAGTATTAAAGGATGAAACCACTATCGGAAATAAC
This sequence comes from Scrobipalpa costella, assembly GCA_949820665.1. Classification (NCBI taxonomy): domain Eukaryota; kingdom Metazoa; phylum Arthropoda; class Insecta; order Lepidoptera; family Gelechiidae; genus Scrobipalpa; species Scrobipalpa costella. Next base: position 9,486,337 of record OX463321.1, on the reverse strand, counting down.
TTTACAAAGCGCAATAACAATAAAATATTATTTGCTACAATTTTCCGTGACTTTATGATATCCACATTTATAGAACCAACCAGGTATTAAATGTACCAAATATGGGTTGAGACCCTTAACTGTGTCAGTACCTTAACTGACGTTTCAACAAAAAGACTTGTTATAATAACTGTCATTTGAAAATGTCATGAGTAAGGAAATAGTGCTTTGGACAACGCTCTGTAGAGAAACCACTTTTCTGGTTTTTTGATATCAAATAAGGTCAAATCTTATAGAATTCAATTGTTCTTTGATACTAAGGCCCGTATTTATAATCAGCACTTGAGAGTGAGAGCGAGTTTGAGGTCGTATAAGAAATGACATTTCAGTACAAAATGGCCTGTCAATTGGATTCTTAATATCGCTCTCAATCTTGAGATTGCTTTATATGAGCCTAAACGTCTCATTTGTTAAGTGAGGTTTTCCCCAGTTTGGTTAGGACGATAAATTATAAATAAGATTCCATGCTTCCCGGTCGCTTTTTTTACAGAGGTCGTTATGCTTGGGGTCCAATTGGCCTGCAAATAGGGGGTTTGAAAAACCTTGACACCAGAGTTCATCGGGTCGTTCGAAACCCACTGGATAAGAAAGAAGATAGAGATTAGACATAAATGGCATACCGGGTGTAAGGGACAGCGTCCCACAAACTGGCAGGGGTTGCACATTCCATTGACTGAAAAGAAAATGGCTTTTCCATATTAAATGTGTATTTATGTTTGTCCTGGTGAAAGTTGTTCAGTGTCATTACACGAACATTTTTCGACTGGGAGCGAGAGAAAAACATACAATGTGCCAGCTGCATATCTTCCCAGGCATGCTGTTAAAACATGGATCCGAGGGTTTTAGTATATTGCAATTTAGGCGATAAGCTGACAACCTGTCACTACAGCAACGTACAGAGGACGCGCGTACGTAAAACGTGGTGTGAAAAGGCTCTTTTCCGCCCCGCGGGTATATCCACAATATACCTACAAATATATCTTAAATTACCCTCAGAAACGTGGCCGAACGACCTTTGTTTAGGTTGTTTACGGTCTGCCTACCCCATTAGGGTGAGGTGTGATTATATGTATGTATGCATATTTCTCGTATTTCAGAGACCTGTAGATTGGTATATAATAGGTATCTGGGCTGGGACTTGGGTATGTAGTATTATTACATATTCTGTGACTTGAGACAGACCAGCGAACAATATACGTGGGACACTCAGAAAGTTTTGCGACACTAAAAAAAATTGTTCTACAGGTACATATATTTTTATTAAATCTTTTCAAAGTACTCTCCACCAGCCTCTATACAAAGATTCATGCGTCTGAACCAGTTTTCAAAACACTTTTTCTAGTCCGCCGTAGACACCTCGTTTACAGCCTGCTCGAACGCAGCCAGCGCATCTTCCGGCGACGAAAATTGTATCCCCTTGAGCTGATTTTTTATTTTTGGAAATAAAAAGAAGTCACACGGTGCTAGATCAGGGCTGTAAGGAGGGTGACCTAGGAGTTTGACTGGTGTGCTGTCCAGGAAGTCCCTCGTTTTGAGCGCGGTGTGTGCAGGCGCATTGTCGTGGTGGAGCAGTAGCCCGCGGAGCCCTGTGTTTGGTCGCTTGTTGCTCACAACAGAAAAAACTTCTGGTAAACATTTGGTAGTATACCATTCGGCGTTAATGCTTCTTTGATCTCGTAAGGGAATTGAGGCCAAGTGGCCAGTCAAATTAAAAAAGCTCGCGATCAAAATCTTCCCCCCGCTTCGAGATCGCTTCACTTTGGTAGGCGTTGGTTCATTTTGAAACACCCAAACTGTCGACTGGCGCTTGGTTTCTGGATCGTATTGATAAATCCAGGACTCATCACCTGTTACGATGTCGTAAACACGCCGAGACGAGCCTGCTTCAAATTTGTTCAGCATATCACGGCACCATTCCACCCGGGCCTGCTTCTGAGCGTCGGTGAGGTAGTGCGGCACCCAGCGCGATACTATCCTCCTCACGCGAAGATGCCCGTGTAGAATCTCGTGAACGCTTCCCGATCCAATCTTTAATATGTGCTGAATCTCCTGATATGCAATTCGCCTATTATCTTGGATTACATTTTTCACTGCTAGCACGTTTTCTTCCGTAATAGCCGTCAAAGGGCGACCGCTTCTTTCTTCATCCCCCAAGGTTGGTCGACCGCGCCTAAATTCGTTATACCAACGATACACGGTTGCCTTTGATGGGCTTTCATCCATAAATGCCATTTGAAGTCTATCGAACGATTCATCCGGTATCAGGCGACACTTGAAATCGTAAAAATTCATAGCTCTAAAATGTTCCCGGCGCAGATCCATTTTTCAGTAAGACACGATACTTTGAATTGGCTCGCAAAAAATGTGGAGGGAAATTTTGATAATGGAACACACATATTTATACTTACAAGTAATCATATTTTCAAAAAAGAATCTAACCGGCCAGTCTGCCATATATAAAAACTATTTATCGCAATACTTTCTGAGTGGCCTGGTAATAATAATAAATTCTTTATTGTCAGATACTAGTCCCATAGTTAACAATCAAACAATACAAATAAATAAGAATACAATACAATACGTAGGTCAATACAATACAAATTATTAATATTATATATATTTGGATGTCAAGTGTAAATAATTACATTAAAATTGTCATCATAAATAGGTTTCAGTATATATTGTAATTTAGGCGATGGGCTGACAACCTGTCACTACAGCAATATACTTACAAATCTATTTTAAATAACCCTCAAAACTTTGTCGGACGTGGCGGAACGCCCTTTCTTTGGATCGTTTACGCTCTGCCTACCCCATTAGGTATAAAGGCGTGATTATATGTATGTATGTATCATAAACATACATACATACATACATAAAATCACGCCTTTATCCCTTACGGGGTAGGCAGAGCGTTAAACGCCTCGTAAAAGGCGCTTCCGCCACGTCTGACAAAAATTGAGGGCAATTTTAGATTGTAATTTGTATTGCTATAGTGACAGGTTGTCAGCCCATCGCCTAAATTACAATACTCTGTAACCCTCAAATCCCTTTTGCTGACTTCAACAGCATGCCCGGGAGGAAGGGCAGCTGGAACATTCTATGTTTTTCTATCTCTCCCAGTCCAGCATGTTGAGCGTAATATAATATTATGTTCTTTGAAAATCAGAAAGTTTATGAGAGCACTCAAGAATATTCTTATCCTTACGACTCGATTCGATTTTGAGGCAAAAATAAATTAATTTATTTCACCTCAAAGTTTTCCACTTCCTTCCAGAGTGGATGAATGCTTCTCTTACATACATACATACATATAATCACGCCTTTATCCCTAATGGGGTAGGCAGAGCGTAAATGACCTAAACAAAGGTCATTCCGCATCTGACAAAGTTTTGAGGGTTATTTAAGATAGATTTGTATATTGCTGTAGTGACCGGTTGTCAGCCTATCGCCTAAATTATAATATACTGAAACCCTTGGATCCCTTAGCTGGTTTTTACAGCATGCCCGGGAGGAAATGCAGCTGGCACATTCTATGTTTTTCTCTCGCTCCCAGGCCAGCATGGAAGATATATAATATTTACCACTTCGCCAAACAGCACGCTGTATTCCGTCGGTGCGTGAGATTGCCAGTGCCATAACAGGCATCTTCTGGGTGAGCTCGCTCCATCGTCGACTCTGTCGCAGTCATCCCTGAACTAGTGTCTAGAGTCAAGAGCAAACCCAATATTATACAAAAAAATCAGACAAAGCCCTATCAAAACATCTGCCGTCGTAGTCTAGTGGTCAGAGCCATGGGCTCACGATCCGGAGGTCCTGGGTTCGATTACCAGGATGGTACACAATAAGATTTGTCAATTTGAGATTTTTCTCAGTTTGGTCTGGAAGATAAAAAGATTTTTTGGAGTTCACGCTAAGCCGTCGGTACTGGTCGCTGTCTTTGATAGGATAGTGGTGATTACACAAACCATTTAAGAGACCTATTAGCTGTGCTACTAGGCGGTTTGAAAACTCTGACACCAGGGTTCATCGGGTCAATCGAGTCTATATCCACACGACAGAAGAAGAAGAAGATCAAAAAAACAATGCAAACTGGAGAAAACTGATCATACCAAACCGTTGGCGCTCTTTCATGCTGGACTGGGACCGATAGAAAAACTAAGGATGTGCCAGCTGCATCTCCCGGGCATGCTGTTAAAACCAGCTCAGAGATTCGGGGGCTTCAGGATATTAAATTTAGGCGATGGGCTGACAATTTGTCCTATAGCAATGTACAGATCTATCTAAAATAAACTCTCATAACTTGTCAGATGTGTCGGAACTGTCTTTGTTTAGGACTTTGACGCTCTGCCTACCCCATTAAGGATAAGGTAAGAAGTATAGGTCTGATGAATCGTAGTATGTCTGAAACATTATATTCATACATTTATACATTAAATCACGCCTTTATCAATAATTGGGCAGGCAGAGCAAAAACGAGCTAAACAAAGGTCGTTCCGCCACGTCTGACAAGTTTTGAGGTGATGCTGATGACAGTAACGGGTTGTCAGCCCATTGCTTAAGTTGCAATACAATGAAACCCTCATATGCAGATTTTTACAGCATGCCCGCGTGGAGATTCAGCTGGCCCATTCTATATTTTTCTCTTAGTCCTAGTCCAGCATGGAAGTATTTATTTAGTTGTTTAAGGCTCGTATTTATTAAACGATCTCAAGATTAAGGGCAATATTGAGTTAAGATTTGACAGGCTGTTTTGTACTGAAATGACATTTCGGATCCAAATTGAAACCCTCTGTCGCTCTTGAGAGTGGATTATAATTACGGGCCTTAGTTCATTACTATGTTAAAAAGTTCATTCTACGGAATTAGCAACGCTTCTTTTAGTTTAATTACACGAGTTCTAGAGCAAGGCAAAAATATCTATAAAAGATTATAATGAATCTATTAATGGGTAGGCATTGAACAAAGAAACAAGCATCTCTTACACGATAAACTCACGTCTATTCCCCTTAAAGCGTGGGCAGGTAAAAATCAATAGCCGACAGAAGGTGCCACTTCTAGAAACACAAGTTCTGGAACGCGGTATCTAAGTTTTCTCAGAGATCTGCAGATATAAAAGTTCCAAACTTGTCCAGTTGGACTTCGGTACCCTGGTCACAACATTCCAGCAGAAAGGAAACCACACCCAATCCTAGATTAGGTCAGTTTTCAAGCCGCCAATACTTAGCACTGGCCTCTGATATGGCTTAACGACTAAAATCTATGGTATTAAACGTTATTAACCGTGACCACCGGCTTAACGTGCCTTCCGAAGCAAGGAGAATTAATTTGCCTTCCAATGCTAACGCTAGTTTAGTGTTAATAGGATAAAATTTGCGTTGCGTACGTGAAACGTGCTGTGAAAAGTTTCGTAAGAGGAATAGATACAGGACTTTTCAGGACCATTAATTCTTTCATGCTGGACTGGGAGCGAGCGAAAAACATAGAATGTGCCAGCTGCATTTCCTTCCGGGCATGCTATAAAAACCAGCTAAAGGATTCGAGGGTTTCTGTATATTGCAATTTACGCGATGGGCTGACACCCTGCCACTACAGCAATATAACTACAAATTTATCTTAAATAACCCTCAAAACTTTGTCAGATGTGGCGTAACGACCTTTGTTTAAGTCACTTACGCTCTGCTTACCCCCTTAGGGGTAAAGGCGTGATTATATGTATGCATTGAATCGAAAATGTTAAATGTTGCTTCTTTCCCTACAAAACTCAACTGATTTTTGCATATAAATAGAGTAATTTTTGGAATAACTTCATAAATTGCTGACTAATTTAAAGGTATCGATTTACCATCGCTCTCATTTAGTACAAAGAAAACTGAATGTTATAAATATTGTAGTAAAGATGAATTTTGATTGGAAGTGCAATCAATTAAAATCATCACAGATGATTCTTATATGGCGTTCCGTGTTGCAAAGGGCAAGTACAGTCAGATAAAAAACATGATCTACATACATACATACATATAATCACACCTTTATCCCTAATGGGGTAGGCAGAGCGTAAACGACCTAAATAAACCTCGTTCCGCCACGTCTGACAAAGTTTGCAGGGTTATTTATATTATATTGCTGTAGTGACAGGTTGTCAGCCCATCGCCTAAATTACAATATACTGAAACCCTCCGATCCCTTAGCTGGTTTTTACAGAATGCCCGGGAGGAAATGCAGCTAGCACATTCTATGTTTTTCTTTCGCTCCCAGTCCAGCATGGAAGTATAAGAAACAGTGATCCCATTTAGTTACAGTAAGATCATGTTGTCTTCCATGCTGGACTGGGAGCGAAAGAAAAACATTAAATGTGCCAGCTGCATTTCCTCCCGGGCATGCTATAAAAATCAGCTAAAGGATCCAAGGGTCTGCAATTTAGACTAGGCGATAGGCTTGTCAGTCACTACAGCAATATACGTACCAATATATCTTAAATAACCGTCAATTCTTTTTCAGACGTGTCGGAATGACCTTTCAGACAGGTTTTCAGCTCATCGCCTAAATTGCAATATATACGTACAAATCCCTCAGATCCCCTAGCTTGTCTTTACAGCATGCCCGGGAGGAAATGTAGCTGGCACATTCTATGTTTTTCTCTCGCTCGCAGTCCAGCATGGAAGAAAAAGCTTAAAAAATACACGTTAGCTTTTTATGCCTGAGAGCAGATTTAGGCGGTGACGAGTATAATTATCGAAACATATTTCTTTTGGGTACTTAAGGGGCTTCCCTGGACTAAGTGGCGCCCTCATCAGTCAAAAAATCATAATTCACTGAAAGCACAGTCAATCGAAAATCCGGTAGATCAGATTGAGGTTAAAGCAATGAAGGTCATTTAGAACCTCATTAAGTTGCCACTTATAGTTTGTTATAGTAACGGATAGAAAAATTGCGAAAAACGGCCACTTTTAGCATTTTGGCTATCTTTAATTGCAGTGAACACTGAATCATTAATTTATAATGCTTAAAATAAATATCAGTACCTATACGTCTATCTGATCTACCGGATTTTCAATTAATTGAGTTTTCAGTGAGTAATGATTTTTTTATTGATGAGGGCGCTGGCGTGCACCTGAGATCCCCACCAGAGATGATTCTAACTTGTAGCGTGTATGTTGTAGCATGAGAGTAGTATTTGAGCATTCCCGCCACAAGTGTTTCCTAATTACTTACTGGGAAGCCCCGTAAACATTGTGCGTTTGTACTTTTTTGAAATAATGATCTTTTTTTTATTTAATTTTTTTATTTTAAATTTTTTATTTTTAGATTTATACCATTTCTTCCATGCTGGACTGGGAGAGATAGAAAAACATAGAATGTTCCAGCTGCCCTTCCTCCCGGGCATGCTGTTAAAGTCAGCAAAAGGGACTCGAGGGTTACATTGTATTGTAATTTAGGCGACGGGCTGACAACCTGTCACTAAAGCAATACATATTACAATCTAAAATAGTCCCCTTAATTTTTGTCAGACGTGGCGAAAGCGCCTTTTACGAGGCGTTAAACGCTCTACCTACCCCGTAAGGGATAAAGGCGTGATTTGTGTATGTATGTATGTATGTAAAAAATCACTGATTTCTGCGGCCGACTGTACTTGTCACAATAATGGTATGTCTTCATGCCCGCCGCAGCGAAAATTGTAATTTTTATGCGAATTTAATATCGCACAATGACAAGGTGAATGCTGGTTCGTTGGTCGCAGGTTCGATTCCGATTATGACAAGTTTTTGATGATACGGTAATGATCGAGATATGGTCAATTTTGTTGGTATTAAAGGGTATATGTTGTATTGATACTGTTTTTTTTTGTTTTCGTTTTCTTCCATGGTGGACTGGGAGCGAAAGAAAAACATAGAATGTGTCAGCTGCATCTCCTCCCGGCGTGATGTAAAAACCAGCTTAGGGATTCGAGGGTATCAGTGAATTGCAATTTAGGCGATGTACTGATAACCTGTCACTACAGCAATATACCTACAAATCCATCTTATATAACCCTCAAAACTTTGTCAGACGTGGCGGAACGACCTTTGTTTATTTAGGTCGTTTACGCTCTGCCTACCTCGTTGGGGGTTGGCGTGATTATACGTATGTATGTATGTTGTTATGTTTTTGGCAGGATTTGTTTTGCATGTTCTTTTGTTTTAATAAGTACTTCTGCTTCGTGTGGTGTAAGGGACAGCGTAGTAGAAACTTACAGGAAATTAAAAAAATAATGAGCAAGCAATAACAACATACATACATATAATCACGCCGTTATCCCTAATGGGGTAGGCACAGCACACACGACGTAAACAATGGTCACTACGCCACGTCTGACAATGTTCTAAGGGTTATTTAGATAGATTTGTATGTGTATTTGTATGTGTAGTGACGGGTTTTGTCAGCCCATCGCCTAAATTGCAATATACGGAAACCCTCGGATCCCTTAGCTGGTTTTTTTACAGCATGATCGGGAGGAAACGCAGCTGGCACATTCTATGTTTTTTTATCGCACCCAGGCCAGCATGGAAGAAATAATAAATAAATAAAAATAAAAAAATTAGCTTCCCATACCAATTAGCCAGCCCTATCAAAAAATTTGTATGGAACAGCTTTTATTTTTTATTTTATTTTCTGAAAGAATCTCCTTATAAAAGTTGTTCAGTTTCTTATACGCTGTCTCTTACAACCGGTATGGGCTCTCAACCCGGAGGTCCCGATTTCGATGACCGGCGGGGAATGACTGTTGTTGTTTTTAGTTAGGTTAGGACATTGCAGGCCGATCACCTGATTGTCCGAAAAGTAATAATCCGTGCTGTCGGATGCGGTCCTGCGCCTGACTTCTCTCTGGTCGTGTCAGTCAATCTGTCCCATCAGAATAAGAGATTGAAGGAATAGAGAGTGCACCTGTGTGTAGCGCAAACACTTGGGCACTAAAAACTAGTCTTGCGCAGTTGATCGATCTCTGAGAGATTGCCCGCCATCACCGAAAATCGGTGGGAGGACTATTATTTATGAAGGTAAAGATTGAAATAGTTGAATAGAAGAATTAGGTAGTAGTAAAGTGTATAAAACTTACAAATATATATACTATACTTACAAATCTATCTTAAATAACCCTCAAAACTTTGTCAGACGTGGCGGAACGACCTTTGTTTGGGTCGTTTACGCTCTGCCTACCCCATTAGGGATAAAGGCGTGATTATATGTATGTATGTATAAAACTTTGCTTATGTATTGTGAATAACGATGGTTCTACCATCTGAAATAATAGTTATAATCGTAGAAACTATAGTTATAGAATAACAAAAAGCTGGGAGTGATAGCACAACATAGAATGTGGCCGAAGTTTTCTGTGTTTCTGCAACACGTTTGGTTTGAGTGCATATTTTTGATAATTTTAACATGTTTACATCACAAATTTGCCATTTCTTCACATATGTGGCGGTTCTTTCTGGTAATGGACTCTGCTAGATTTGACTTATTCTTTTCTTTATTCTCACTTTAAATAATTACCTACTCCATTTTTGTAAACATTAGATAACCTTTATCAATAAGTAAGCAGATCTTAAACGATCTAAACAAAGGTTGTTCCGCCACGTCTGACAAAGTTTTGAGGGTTATTCAAGATATATTTGTAGGTATATTGCTGTAGTGACAGGTTGTCAGTCCATCGCCTAAATTACAATACACTGTAACCCTCAGATCCCTTAGCTGGTTTTTACAGCATGCCCGGGAGGAAATGCAGCTGGCACATTCTAAGTTTTTCTCTCGCTCCCAGGCCAGCATGGAAGATATACTAGGGATGAGATATTTAAAATTAAAACTCGATTTTATAATTATCGATTTATCCTTGGGGATTTGAAAAACCGATTACGTGTTAAGCAAAAAAGCAATTTACATTGTTTTTCTCTCACTCCCAGGCCAGCATAGAAGCATATCTAGACTTAAGTTCCTTGTAATTCAAGGTTTCGGTATCAAGTTCGAATCCAATATTGTATTTCTAAATACGATACTGTAATTAGGTGTCAAATATTATTAGTACTAAGTAGGACCGCACTACGACGTGGCTGCAGCGGAGCGGCGCGACACGGCACGACAACAACTGTCAAAATGTATGAGCTGCCATTGGCGGCTATCACACATCCTTTTATAATCCACTGACAAGAATGGCTCGTTTCTTCAACGACTTAGTTAAAGAAAATAAGCCGATAGACATTTTCAACCCCAGTCATTCAAGATTTAAGAAGACTGCCTTGGAGGTCACCAAGAAAACTGTATCCCATGTTTTCTCAAATGAATAATTGCGTAATTTTTTTCACAGCTCCATATTTCCCACTTCTTTTATTTGTATTCATTATTATAAATTATATAACATAGTTTGCTGCATGTATAGCTGTACGATCACTAAATTGGTTAGCCGCCTGGATCTAATCTTAACATATTGTTCTTGTTTGGTTGTTAACTGTTTTGTTTTTTTTCAATAAAATAAAAAAAATAAAAATAAATCCATTGGGACAGTTGACATTTTCTGCGCATTCGAAACTGTTTTTCTGACATCTGCCGGTTGTACATACATACATACATATAATCACGCCTTTATCCCTAATGGGGTAGGCAGAGCGTAAACGACCCAAACAAAGGTCGTTCCGCCACGTCTGACAAAGTTTTAAGGGTTATTAAAGATAGATTTGTAAGTATATTGCTGTAGTGACAGGTTGTCAGCCCATCGCCTAAATTACAATATACTGAAACCCTCGGATCCCTTAGCTGGTTTTTACAGCATGCCCGGGAGGAAATGCAGCTGGCACATTCTATGTTTTTCTCTTGCTCCCAGGCCAGCATGGAAGAAATGCAGCATGCCGGTTGTTACTGATCAAATTACCTAATGTTTCCACCGGGCAGTGACCGCCTCCAACGCTTTAATTACTTGTATTTAGAACTAATTTTTGACTATGGTTTACATGTTTAGTTTTAAGAACTGTTAATGTAATTTGTAAAATAAATAAATTGAAATTAAAATCCTGAACGTACTATTCCTTAACTAATTCTTAGCTAGCGCTGTCACTTTCTTAACTTTGACATAAGAACAGAATATCAAATGAACACATGACTTTGACATTCCTTATCTGACGTAAGACGCTTTACATAAGAACTGAGCATAGAGCGTGCTTCCTTATTTTACGTCAAATAAGCAGTCTTATGTCAGATTAGGAATGCCAAAGTCACGTGTTTATTTGCTATCCTGTTCTTATGTCAAAGTCAAGAAAGTGACAACGCTAGCTAAGAATTAGAATTAGGTCGCGAGAATCGACGACATTGCAGCGCCGTGCCGCGCCGCGCCACTGCAGCTACGTCTAACATAGGTACGATACATACATATAATCACGCCTGTATCCCAAATGGGGTAGGCAGAGCGTAAACAACCTAAACAAAGGTTGTTCAGCCACATCTGATAAAGTTTTGAGGGTTTAATTAAGATAGATTTGTAGGTATATTGCTGTAGTGACAGGTTGTCAGCCCATCGCCTATATTGCAATATACAGAAACCCTCGGATCCCTTAGCTGGTTTTTACAGCATGCCCGGGAGGAAATGCAGCTGGCACATTCTATGTTTTCATCTCGCTCCCAGGCCAGCATGGAAGTACGAGTGAGATTTAAAAAATCAATTGTTCAATTTATTTATAAAGTTACACTTTTATGCCCTGTGCTGAACCCAAATTAATTTAAAGTTGTTCAGTTTCGGTGACTGAACAAATCTTACCACTTTGCATGCGAACTGACTAAAATTAAAAAGCTGATGAAACTTGAAAACAGTTTACATATGCTCTATACCCGGTGTAAGGGACAGCGTCCCGCAAACTGATAGGGGTTGCTCATTCAACGAAACTGAACAACTTTCACCGGAAAATACTTTCAGTAGATAAAAAAAAGGAAACATTCCCATACAAAATGACAACCTTTATCACACAATTTGTATGGAAACACAAAATATTTTTTTACCCATCCCGAAAAAAAACCTGGTGATAAGTAGTTGTTCAGTTTCGTTGACTGAGCCACCACTATCAGTTTGCGCCGACGCTGTCCCTTACACCCCGTATGTAGAAGGATCTAGTAAATTCCCGAAGTAAATGCTATGCGCTATAGTTCCCCCAGCAGGCTATATAATGCGCCTGCGCAGCTCCGCGGTATCAGTAATCAGTCTCGCTGTGCGCCGAGAGGATTATACGATATCTGTGCAAAATGTTCGCTAAACTGGTGAGTAAAACACCCTTTATTTTAAATAGAGTCTTTTTAGATTTAAGACGTAACTAAAGTGATGTTTTTAAAATGCCAAGTGTTAAAATAGACGTAAGGGTAACATTCAATATTACTTATTGTGTAGTGACAGGTTGTCAGCCCAACGCCTAAATTGCTGAAACCCTCGGATCCCTTAGCTGGTTTTACAGCATGCCCGGGAGGAAATGCAGCTAGCACATTCTATGTTTTTCTCTCACCACCTGTCCAGCATGGAAGTATTATATAGTCTTATCAGATAAAAACAGAAAACATTCCCCCCCCTCAAATTATTTATTATTATAAAAAGAAAATATTATATATCTTTTTTTGAAATATGCTGTTTTAGAATATCTACTCGTAAGCATGTTATGTTGTTTAAAGTTAATTATTTTTTTAGATTAAGAAGGAATGTAAATTTTAATTTAACACAAGAGCACGACGCGCAACTGAGTTAAAACTACCAGCACCGAGAATAGACATGTTTAAAGACAGACCATTCTACAGAGCCATATTATTTTACAATAAGATCCCAAAAGATATATAAAAATGAAGTGAGAAATAACAGATTTTATTCCAAATTTAAAAAAATCCTAATCACTAAATGCTATTACACTGTTTCTGAATATTAACTTGACAAATAAATAAATAGAGATTATAATTGCAATAATCGCTGCAAAACTGACATTAATGAATCTATTTTTTAAGAATCATTTTCAAATTTTATATTTGATTCTGAATTTTGAGAAAATGACTAATATTATCAAAAATAAATTGATTATTATTAGCCTACTACCTTTTTACATTTTTTTTGTTTTGCCGCAAGTTGCTGTTTTTTTTTTCTTTTAGACGTAATTTTAAGCTACACTCGAAAAACTGTAAGATGGTAGCTTTTTTATATGGATTTGAAATACAGTGGGTTTGTTTCTAGATTTACCGGATAAAACTAAAGTTACAATCTATTTGTCACTCTCAGACTTAAAACATTGGAAGAGGACAGGAGATCTATTCTCTCCGGTTTTTGATATTTTAGGTTTATGCGTTATTATGTCATTTTTATCCGCCGTCATATGATGTGGCTGATAAAATTGTCAGAAATACTGGGGAAACGTGCAAAAACGCATCATTATCTAGCGGACAAAGTGTAAAACCATAGACTTTGAATCGCTTGTTCAATTTTAGTATTTTGAAAGTGACAGATTTTAATTTTAGTTTTAGCCGGTGGAATCTAGAATCGAGCCCATTTTGTATGGATTTTACATATTTAAAACATACGGTTAACAAATAATACGGTTCTCCTTAGATCAAATATAGTTACAGATCAAATATAGTTACAGATCAAATAAAGTTATAGATCAAATATAGTTATAGATCAAATATAGTTATAGATACAAAACGTCCATATTGAAACTTTAAGTAAACCTCTTTGCGGTCTTTATGCACATAGTTATCGCTTTAGTTTATGTCATTCCGCAACCCAGAAGGGAAACCAGTCCCAATCCTGGATTAGGTCAGAGTTTTCAAGCCGCCAATGCTTAGCACTGTAGTGTAAGGGACAGTGTGAAGGAAGCTGTCCCTTACACCCCGTATGCTTTGTTGGTGAATAAAATAATACTGGTAGAAAATTAAAACGACCTTCAGCTAGGATTACCATAAGGAAAAGAATAGGGAATTATACACCTTACTTACCATAATTATATATAGGTATTATCTTCCATGCTGGACTGGGAGCGAGGGAAAACATAGAATGTGCCAGCTGCATTTCTCCTCGGGCATGCTGTATAAACCAGCTATGGGATCCAAGAGTTTCAGTATATTGTAATTTAGGCGATGGGCTGACAACCTGTCACTACAGCAATATACCTACAAATCTATCTTAAATAACCCTCAAAACTTTGTCAGACGTGGTGGAACAACCTTTGTTTAGGTTGTTTGCGCTCTTCCTACCCCATTAGGGATAAAGGCGTGATTATATGTATGTATTTATTATTTGATCTAAGTAGGTAGTGTAATTTAGTTCTAATTATTTCTGGAGGGGGGGGGCACAAGTACTATGCTTCTAAGTATGTACTGTGATGAAACATCTACAGTACAAAAAAAGCACGTGCCATCCCATCTTTTTTTAAATATATTTTTCTGCCATTTGTTCCTCTTCGAAGTTATATTGATAGATATTGATTTCGTAAATAAAACCTTGTACCTATAAAATTCCTTTTCTGGTGATGGCGGCTAATCACCCAAAGATCGACCAACTGCTCAGGACTAGTTTTTAGTGCCCAAGTGTTTGCGCAACACAGAAGCGCACTCTCTATTCCTTCAATCTCTTATTCTGATGGGACAGACTGACTGACACGACCAGAGAGAAAACAGGCGCAGGACCGACTATTTACATGCCCATCCGACAGCATGGATCATCTTACTTTTCGAACAGTCAGGTAATCAGCCTGCAATCCTTACTTAACTAGAAACAATAACACACAATCATTGTCCCCCGCCGGGAATCAAACCCGGGACCTCGATAGCCCATGACAGACCACAGAGGCAGTTACCTCAGTCCTAAGACCTCGTACATTATAACTATAGCATAATGATCACTATATTATGCTTATCATGTCGTTCATTGATCACTCCTACTTATCAACCTTGCACCTACATTGCAAATTAGGAATACCAAAGTACATACATACATATAATCACGCCTATATCCCTAATGGGGTACCGCCGCGTCTGACAAAGTCTTGAGAGCCATTCAAGAAAGATTTGTACGTATATTGCTGTAGTGACAGGTTGTCAGCCCATCGCCTAAATTACAATATACTGAAACCCTCAGATCCCTTAGCTTGTTTTTACAGCACGCTCGGGAGGAAATGCAGCTGGCACATTCTATGTTTTTCTGTCACTCCCAGTCCAGCATGGAAGAATACCAAAGTACTGTGTTTGTTTTGATAATCATTTGTAAATAAGGTTTGGATTGAAAGACAGTAAGAAAAAGAAAGCTGATCTTCAAGCGAGGGGTCTGGTGTGTTGAAATTCAGGCGTTGATTTAAAGGTCAGATCGCACTAGAAGTAGCTGCAACGAAGCGGCACGGCGCGGCACTGCAAGACAAATTATTCTTTGTATGAAAATGTATTAGATTTACCGCACTGTATCTGCATCGGGGAGGCGGATATACAAAATACAAAAAAGAATTGAAAATAATTTATTTGTTTTAGATAAGTTTAAACATAGATTTACAGTGGCCGGAGCCTACTTTTAAGTTTAATAAAACCTGTGCTAGGAGATACGAAATGACTTTGCCGCGCCGTGCCGCGCCGCGCCGCTTTTGTGCTGCTACAGAGCCGCTGCACAAAGATACATCTCATATTTTTCCATACAAAGAATCATTTATCGCGCAGTGTCGTGTCGTGTCGCGCCGCGTCGCTCCACAGCAGCTACGTGCTACTGTGGTCTAACCATAAAAATGCTATCGATTCGTTGAGCACACAACTCTCATGACAGAAACTGATGATAGGTATAGATTTATACTAGTTAAGTCGTGATTTATGCAACTATGAATTGCTACTAATGACAGGTATATTAGTGGCTAGTGCCATGGACTCCTGATCCGGAGGTCCTGGGTTCGATTCCCAGGGGGGAAACACAATGTTGATATTTGAGAATTTATCACTTTGTGAATTTTTCCTCAGTTTGGTTAGGACATTGCAGGCTGAATCACCTGATTGTCCGAAAAACAAAAAGATTTCGTGCTTCGGAGGGCACGTTAAGCCGTCGGTCCCGGTCGCTGTCTTTGATAGTGGTCGTTACTTAAACCATGTCAGAGGCCTGATAGTTGTGCTACTAGGCGGTTTAAAAAATCATCGGGTCGATAGACTCGATACCCACTCGACAGAAGAAGAAGACAGGTATATTATTTAACGAGTAATTTTAAATGTTGTGTACACCGAATCCAAGCCAGTGCTTTGTATCTAATTTAGGCAATGGGCTGACAACCTGTCACTACACATTACAATCTAAATTACGCTCATCTTATCCTCTGCTTACTCCGTAAGGGAGAGACGTGACGATATGCATGTATCACTACATAGTATAAAACAAAGTCGTTTCCGTGTCTGGATGTCCGTCTGTCCGGAGGTATGTGTGGATAGATTTAAAACTACGCAACGGAATTGAAATCGGTTTTCAATCGATCAATCGATAGTGTGATTCAAGAGGAAGGTTTTTATGTATAATACATGCACAATAATAGCAGAAAAACACTGATATTGGTCTTAATTCAAAATTCTAGAGATACCCAAAAATTTTAATCTATTTTTCACTTTCAGACTAAAAACATTAGATAGGACAGGAGGTCTATTCTCTTCTTTTTTTATTTATAGTCGGTGGTTTTATGCGTTATCTGTCATTGCCTCCGTGGTCTAGTGGCTAGTGCCATGGGCTCCCGATCCGGAGGTCCTGGGTTCGATTCCCAGGGGGTAAAATACAAAGTTGATATTTGAGAATTTATCACTTTGTGAATTTTTCCCCAGTTTGGGTAGGACATTGCAGGCTGAATCACCTGATTGTCCGAAAAGAAAAAGATTTCGTGCTTCGGAGGGCACGTTAAGCCGTCGGTCCCGGTCGCTGTCTTTGATAGTGGTCGTTACACAAAACCATGTCAGAGGCCTGATAGTTGTGCTACTAGGCGGTTTAATTACTCTGACACCAGGGTTCATCGGGTCCATAGACTCGATACCCACTCGACAGAAGAATCCGCCGTCATATGATATGGCGGATGTAATTGACTGAAATACTGGGGAAACGTGCAAAAAAAGCGCGTCAAAAATAAGCACCAAACACCATACAACAAAGTGTAAAACCATAGAGTATAAATGGCCCGTCCTTTTTCAATTTTATTATTTTGTAGGTGACAGATAGAATTTTTAATTTTAGTTCTAGCCGGTGGAATCTTGAATCGAGCCCAATGTATTGTAATTTAGGCGATGGGCTGACAACCTGTCAGTAGTTCATGCGTGCGATTGTGGCGAAGGCACCTTTTAAGCTCTGCATACCCCGTAAAGGATAAGAACATGACTTTATGCATGTATGTACAATAAATAACTCTTATCACGAACAACCATCCATGAAGTTTTTAAATTCACATTCGGAAATACAGTAGCAACCATATCATAGCGTTTCAAACTATTCATGACTGAACATGCAACATTTAATGAAGATGTTTACTTTTGCAATATTATCCGCTGTCGGGAAAGGAAAATGCAACAAGCCTCATAATAGTCACGCTTTTAATCTTCATAGGGCAGAGTGAGTGAGTGAGTGCACGGTTTAATAAATACCATTTATTTCTTGCCTTAAGGGGGTTCGAGAGCTGCGACAGTGGCGCCATCACTGTTAAATTAATTGTGCCTGAAATAATGACAGTTTCATGAATATTTACGATTGGCGACAACTAATTCTCCATTTTATCCTCCACTAGCGACCCGCCCCGGCTTCGCACGGAAATTATCAGTGTTTCTCTACTATATTATGCATGTATTATACATATAAACCTTCCTCTTGAATCACTCTATCCATTAAAAGAAACCGCATCGAAATCCGTTGCGTAGTTTTAAAGATTTATGCATACATAGGGATATAGGGACAGAGAAAGCGACTTTGTTTTATACTATGTAGTGATTATACGGGGTGAAAGGCGTCCCGCAAACTGATAGGGGTTGTTACTCAGACAACGAAACTGAACCACTATCAGCAGGTTTTTTATTTCAGAACATGAAAAAAATATATTTGCTTTACCATACAAAATGTCCGCTCAAGCTAGCTCATTTTGTATGGTAATGCCATGTTTTTTTTTTCTTATCTCCTGAAAGAATTTCCTGGTGACTGTTGTTCAGTTTTGTTGACTGAGCAACCCCTATCAGTTTGCGGGACGCTGTCCCTTACGCCCGGTATAATAATTCACACTAAACATAAAAGCTATGTATTGCAAATATGCTAAAAGTGACCACTGGGTTCGATTCGATAAAACGAAAATTCAAATATATTTGTCACTTTCAGACTAAAAACATTGAAAACGGACAGGAGATCTATTCTCTCCGGTTTTTGATTAATAGTCGTTGGTTTTATGCGTTATCTGTAATTTTTATCCGCCGTCATATGGAATCGCGGATGAAATTGACAGAAATACTGGAGAAACGTGCAAAAGCGCGTCAAAATCTAGAGGAGACAAAGTGTAAAACCATAGAGTATATTTCGCCTGTCCATTTTCAATTTTATTATTTTGGAAGTGACAGATACATTTTGATTTTAGTTTTAGCCGGTGGTATCTAGAATTTAGCTTGCCGCCGGGATGCAGCTGGCACATTTTATATTTTTCATTCACTGTTGACAGCCCTACAATAAACATTTCGAATCCAATGGACACGGGATAATGCAATATAGTACAGGTGCCTACGCCCAATATTAGCATTGATTGGGCAAGCGCATTGTTTGCTAACAGGAAATACTAGTTTCATGCTTGGCTTTAGCAAGGCGTTAGACTGATTTATTTAGTTGTTAAGACATACAGTCATATAATCACGCCTTTATCCCTAATGGGGTAGGCAGAGCATCAACAAGCCAAACAAAGGTCATTGCGCCACGTCTGACAAGTATTGAGGGTCATTTCAGATAGATCTGTGTATTGCTTTAGTGACAGGTTGTCAGCCCATCGCCTAAATTACAATACACTAAAACCCTCGAATCCCTTAGCTGGTTTTTACAGCATGCCCGGGAGGAGATGCAGCTGGCACATTCCATGTTTTTCATTTACTGTTGACAGCCCTGCAATTAACGTTCCGAATCCAATGGCCAAAGGATAATACAATACAAATATTTTTTATTAAATCGAACAAACATTACAAAACAAACAGAGTACAATTAGGCGGCCTTATTGCTAGGGAAGCAATTTCTGCCAGGCAACCTTTGGGTAAAGGAGTAGTTTGCTATTATTATGCGGGACAGTGCAGTTACTATTATATACATTTAAATAGAATATATAGGCTATGTACGTACTAGTTACATAAATACGAATAGTTACAATAGACTAATATATAAGTACCATTATAAACTAAGATAATGCAATATAGTTCAGGTGCCTACGCCCAATATTAGCATTGATTGGGCAAGCGCATTGTTTGCTAACAGGAAATACTAGTTTCATGCTTGGCTTTAGCAAGGCGTTAGACTGATTTATTTAGCTGTTAAGACATAGTTTAGTCTAGGTAGAAGTTTGTGTCTAAACATTATTTGAATGCTTAAAATTTCTGGAATTATTTATTGGTTCTGAATAGATGGCTTTATTGTATGACTAATTAAACTTGACTTCCATGCTGGAATTGGAGGGAGAGAAAAACATAGAATGTGCCACCAGCTAAAGGATCCGAGGGTTTCTGTAAATTGCAATTTAGGCGATGGACTCAAAACCTGTAACTACAGCAATGTACCTAAAATCTATCTCAAATAACTCTCAAAACTTTGTCGGACGTGGCGGAACGACCTTTGTTTAGGACGTTTACGCTCTGCCTACCCCATTAGGGATAAAGGCGTGATTTAAGTAGGTATGCAAATGTATGTTAACATTTCTGAAATTATTTATTTGAGAGGATGAATGAAAGCCGGTTGACTAAACAAATATATATGGCGAGTGTGGATGGAAATGTTGGAAGGGGAAGGCCTCGACGCACGTACCTGAATCAAATTGGGGACGTCCTAAAGAAAGGTCAGGTCAACAGTACCCTAAAACGACGAGCGTGTATTAAAAGATTGATGAATGTGGAAGTAGTAAGTGGAAAGATGTTTTGAGGGTTGTTTAAGATAGAACTGTACATTGCTGTAGTGACAGGTTGTCAGCCCATCGCCTAAATAACAAAATACTAAAATCCTTGAATTCCTCAGCCGGCAGCTGGCACATATTGTTTTTTTCTATCGCTCCCAGTCCATCATGAAAGTTATACATATAGTTAATATAAGGAGGTTTTATATCGAGATTCTGACCATATTCTCCTTGTTCCAGTTCATCATCAGCGCCGTGCTGGCCGTAGCCCTGTCCAGGGAGTACCCAGCTGGTCTCCACCCAGCCGTCTGCCCCAACTATCCCTTCTGCGACACGGAGGCGCTGGCCCGCCACACTCCTGACGGCATGCCGATCCCTGAGTGGGTACGCAACCCTGGACTTCTGCCCGTCGCCCCTGCACCCTTGGCGTAAGTAGACTTCTTGAAACCACTGGACGCTTAAAGCCTCTGGAAGACTCTCAAAGACTCTGGGAACCTCTCATTGTCCTAACCAAGCGACGAATCGCTGATATCAGAGCCATAGAACCCTCTGGCTCGCTTCTGGCATTACCAGCCTTCACCCAGCCATGAGACATCCTGACGGCATGCTGATCCCTGAGTGGGTCCGCAACCCTGGGCTCCTGCCCGTCGCTCCTGCACCCTTGGCGTAAGTGGACTTCCGCCATATTGAAAGCCTCTGGAAAACTCTTTATGACTCTGAAGCTGCTTGAAGTCTCTGGAAGTCTTTGGAAGTCTCTAAAAGGTACTGGAAGTATCTGGATGTTTCTGGAAGTCTCTGGAAATATCTTACGTCTTTTTAAGTCTCTAGAAGCCTCTAGAAGTATCTGGCACTCTCTGAATGTGTCTGAATCATACTAGACTTTATTTATAAAACCTTTTTGATGTGTTTAAGGCGAATAAATTGAAAATTTGCAAAGTTTGAGGCTCCTCCGTAACTATTTACATTTTACACACATAAAAATATATGGGAAACTAGAATATAAGCCCGAGGACATGGTTTGCTTACTTTTTCAATATTTTTTAATAATGTTACCAAAAACAAATTGCAAACTCAGGTCTGAAATATGGTTTGAGGCAATGTATTCTATAATTATAAATCAGAACTTTAAGGTTTTGGCTGAATATACGTATATTCCTCAAAGAATAAGCTAGGACGTGGTTCACTCAACTGCCTCCGTGGTCTAGTGGCTAGTGCCATGGACTCCTGATCCGGAGGCCCTGGGTTCGATTCCCAGGGGGGAATCACAAAGTTGATATTTGAGAATTTATCACTTTGTGAATTTTTCCCCAGTTTGGTTAGGACATTGCAGGTTGAATCACCTGATTGTCCGAAAAAAAGAAAAAGATTTCGTGCTTCGGAGGGCACGTTAAGCCGTCGGTCCCGGTCGCTGTCTTTGATAGTGGTCGCTACTCAAACCATGTCAGAGGCCTGATAGTTGTGCTACTAGGCGGTTTAAAAACTCTGACACCAGGGTTCATCGGGTCGATAGACTCGATACCCACTCGACAGAAGAAGACTCACTTTTTTAAAGTTTTGTGTGAATATTATTTAAATCGCATTTTTGTGCGATTTTCGGAAACTTTTGGAGTGATCAGGGACGGTAAAGCTGTGGCGCGCGGTGTTATAAATCGAGTTAGTTATCAGACACCGGTATAACCCTCAACTGAATTCTAAGGAAGTCTACTAAGCAATACTTATAAACTACTCACAAGTTATTTATCTCGGGACTGTACATTCCTAACCTATAAATTTTCTTTGCAGACCTGCTGGTCCCGTGGCCGCTGCGCCCCGCTACCCCGCCAACTTCCCCGCAGCCCTGTGCCCCAACTACCCTTACTGCTGGTGAACATATTAGCAAATTGACTTCACGAACGATATACACCACCTATGAGAGAACACCTTGAGGCTCAAAACACAAGTATCTAAGTCAAAAATTAAAAAGGACGCTTAAAAGCCTAGTATCCAGGTTTTATCTTTCTTTTTATTATTGTATGCCGATGGATGGAAACGGATCTCCCTGCCGTCAATTTTAGTTTAGTAAATTCAACAATTTAGTTTCAAATAGTTTGAAATTCGAACCGTACTTGAGTATGTTCTAGTTATTTGTAATTAAAATGAGGAGTTTTATAACTATAAATCTTCCATTATTTAGTTCGTGAAGTCAAAATTCTAAAATATACTGGTTTTTAGTTTTTCCATCGTAAAATTCAGTATGTTTAGTAGGTATTGCCAGATTTCAAGTCACATCTTTTTATCACAAATTTTATGAATTTAATCCGCTTACAGGGCGGCCATCTTTAAATACGCGAAAGCTTTGACAGCTGTCAAACGCTGGTTTTGGAGGTGACCAGAGGTGGATAAATTCAAATATTTGCGATAAAAAGATAAATGACTAGAATTTCTAGGCATTTTGTCTAAGCTCTATGATTTTCACTGCCATACCGTTTTGCTATTTGTAAAAATTGTACATAGTGTTCATTTCTTGTAAGCTGTGCTTATGCATTTGGACTTTTTTGTAAAAAAAATGGACGTGTAAAAAAAACGTGTAAATAAAGAGGACTTTTTTATATTCTGTTTCTTTTATTTGGTTTTGAATTCTTTTAAGACTTAAGGTGCTTTTTGCAACTGGTAAAAATATTATATCTAAGTTCCATTTCATCTTTATTTTAGCAAATCACCTGTGCTACTACATTTTATGAATGAAATACCTCACATTTCAGTGTACAGAACCTTGGATCAAATATAGTTATACATACACTAATACCGGTCATTCGACTCGAGAATCCACTCGCTAAGAAGAAGACCGCTTGAAAAATACATACATACATAGATACATATAATCACGCCTCTTTCCCGGAGGGGTAGGCAGAGACCACATCTTTCCACTTGCTACGATCCTTACATACTTCTTTCGCTTCATCCACATTCATTAATCTTTTCATACATGCTCGTCGGTTTAGGGTACTCTTGACCTGACCTTTCTTTAGGACGTCCCCGATTTGATCCAAGTACGTGCGTCGAGGCCTTCCCCTCCCAACATTTCCATCCACACTCGCCATATATATCTGTTTGGTCAACCTGCTTTCACTCATTCTCTCAACATGTCCAAACCATTTAAGCATTCCCTTGTCTATACCTGTCACTATATCTTCTTTCACACCACAACGTTCCCTAAACACACTATTTCGTATCCTGTCACTCAGTTTGACTCCAATCATACTTCTTAACGCTCTCATTTCTACTGCATTTATTCTGCTTTCATGCTTTTTCTGCCATACCCAACTTTCACTCCCATACATCAGTGTTGGAACCAACACCCCTCTATGCACAGCCAGACGGGCCTTATCGGACACCTTCTGACTGCTCATAAAGGCGTGCAACGCTCCATTCACCATGTTACCGGCATTCACTCTTCTTTCAATATCACTATCATTCTTTCCATCTGCTGTAAATATTGATCCTAAATACACAAACTCTTTCACTTGCTCCACTTTTTCATTCCCTATCAAGATATTACACTCTGTCATATTCTCCTTTTCAAAAACCATTGCTTTCGTCTTACTAACATTTACTTTCATTCCTTTCTTGTTCAAAGCTTCATTCATAATATTTACCATCTCCTGCAACTCTTCTGCCGACGATGCAAGTAAGACTTGATCGTCAGCATAGAGCAGACATTTGACGAGTAAATCATTCATTCGTAATCCCCGTTCAAGTGAATCTTTTAAATTTTCCAAGCAACTATCCATGAATAGGTTAAAAAGCCATGGCAACGCTACACATCCCTGTCTAACACCTTTTTCGATGCTAAACAATTCAGTATACGCCCCGTTGATCCTGACACAAGCACTAGAATCCCTGTATAAGGATTTTAGTGCTTGTATCAAAATACTGCTTACCCCATGCATGGATAGTGCTGACCACAATTCATTCCTCACCACTCTATCATAGGTCTTTTCCAAATCCACGAATGCGCAATAGACTTTTTGGTTTTTAGCCAAAGATTTTTCAGCTATGCACCGCAAGGAAAATACCTGATCTGTACATCCCATTCCCTTTCGAAATCCTGCCTGAACATCCCATACCTTCTCATCAGTTTCTTTCGTCACTCTTTCAATCAATATCTTTGCATGCAGTTTGCCGACAACGCTGAGTAGGCTTATACCGCGGTAATTTTTGCAGTCTAGCGGTGACCCTTTTCCCTTGTACAGCGGAACTATAACAGCCTTGCACCAATCACTTGGTACTCGGCCGCTTCTCCAACACAAGTTGAAAACGCAGTACAGCTGACTAGCCACTACGCCTTCGCCAGCCTTCAGCATCTCGACTGATACATACATACATACATACATACATATAATCACGCCTTTATCCCTAATGGGGTAGGCAGAGCGGAAACGACCTAAACAAAGGTCGTTCCGCCACGTCTGACACAGTTTTGAGGATTGTTTAAGATAGATTTGTAGGTATATTGCTGTAGTGACAGGTTGTCAGCCTGTCGCCTAAATTGCAATATACAGAAACCCTCGGATCCCTTAGCTGGTTTTTACAGCCTGCCCGGGAGGAAATGCAGCTGGCACATTCTATGTTTTTCTCTCGCTCCCAGTCCAGCATGGAAGTAATCTCGACTGATACCCTATCATACCCTGCAGCCTTACCCGACTTCATACTATTCAACGCTTTCAAAATCTCATCCATTTCAATCTCACTGTCTATCACACTTACATCCACTTCTGGAATATTAACCTCTTGCGCTGATTCTTCTTTTTCAAACAAACTTTCAAAATATTCCTTCCATCTTTTCAACACGCATTCCTCACCTTTTACGATACTACCATCCTGGCTTTGAATCCTAATCAACTCGGATGATGCGGTTTTACCTCGAGCTGTCCTTATGGATTTCCAGAAAACTTTCAAGTTCGAACGAAAGTTCTCTGTTAGCCTCTTGTCAAACTCATCCTTATTTTCATCTTTCTTTCGAGACACAGTTTTCTTCACTTCATCCTTCAAACTTTTATACTCCTTTCGTGCTCTCTCTACATCCTCATCTGTCGCTTTTTGATTTCTTTGGTTAGCTTTAGTAGCCAACCAATCCAACCATGTTTTCTTCTATTCGCTTGAAAAATGGCACCAAAAAATCAAGGCACATGCCTTGTTTTTAAATCAGTCGCTCGCTATTTAACAAATCGAGCTATATTTTAAAAGCAGTAAGGTCCATATATATGTTTATACTTCAAACTGATGTCTAAAAATAATCATTTAAATAAATGCATATTTAGATTTAATAATCGAGCTAACCGCTCCCGTTTCCAACACCTTCCTCCAGATCCCCGCATCACTAAGGTGCTGGAGTTGCCTAGTGCGAATACCAAGTTCTTCTTCAACTCCTTTTCTGTAAAAGCTGCACAACTGTGGAATAAACTGCCTAAGACAATTCAAGAAAGTCCCTGAGTGAATGTCTTTAAGAAAAGATTAAAAGACCACTTCTTATTTGAACAATTTTGATGTATGTATTTATGTAGTTTATTCGTATATGTATGTATCAATATATTGTTTAGTATATATGTATGTTTATTTAAGATAGTAATATACGGTAGGTATTTATTCTATGTATGTATAGGTATGTACGTATTCTTTTTTATTCTTTGTTTTACTAGTCTCTGTTAATGTTGCATTTTCTTGTCCCCTCAAAATTATTCACTTTCTCTTACTACCATTGGGTTGGCTGGAAGAGATCTCTTCATAGAGATAAGTTCCCCCTTGCACACTATATTTGTAAATTACATTTCTTTTGTGTTTATGCAATAAAGTATATACTCGTATATCTAAAAATATAGAAGTTATTTATTTGAGTAGTCAATATTTACTGGCGAGTGACGTCATAACCCACTATTTTCATACAAAAAAGCGTTTGTAACATTTCATAAAAAGTTGCTGATTTGACTAGGTAGGAAAACCGCAATTTAAAAAAAAAACTCTGATGCTGTTTAGAATACTAGACTAGGTGTCATTATCGCTACATAGTATAAAATAAAGTTGCTTTCTCTGTCCCTATATCCCTATGTATGCATACATCTTTAAAATTACGCAACGGATTTTGATGCGGCTTCTTTTAATGGATAGAGTGATTCAAGAGGAAGGTTTATATGTATAATACATGCATAATATAGTAGAGAAATACTGATAATTTTCGTGCGAAGCCGGGGCGGGTCGCTAGTAATACATAATTTAGATAATAATCAAAATACTAACCGATATCACAATAGCACTAGCTAGTCTAGTCTTTTGGTCTGAGCCTAGGGCTATAGTTACGGGAGTCCTGAGTTCGATATACAGAAAGAGGGATCACAAAATACGTAATTATTTTGAGAGACTGACAGTCACTCACAATTACGTAAACATAGAATGTGCCAGCTGCATTTCCTCCCGGGCATGCTGTAAAACCCAGCTAAGAGATTCGAGGGTTTCAGTATATTGTAATTTAGGTAATGGGCTGACAACCTATCACTACAGCGATATACCTACAAATCTATTTTACATAACCCTCAAAACTTTGTCAGTCGTGGCGGAACGACCTTTGTTTAGGTCGTTTACGCTCTGCCTACCCCATTAGGGATAAAGGCGTGATTATATGTATGTAAGTAATTAAGTGAGTAAAAACACTTTATTGTACACAAAAAACAAGAAACACAAAAATAAACTTAAATTAATGTGCTCTTCCAGACAACCTTTGGGTAGAGGAGAATGTAAAGAGAAGAGTAGAGTAGTTTGTATGTAGATTAACTCATCATCTCCCTAGCCTTATCCTGTATCTCACGGGATTGGCTACCTAATCTAGGGGATTGAACGAGGGTACTGGCTTTTACACAGAGCGACTGCCATCTGACCTCCGCAACCCAGAAGGGAAACCAGACCCAATCCTAGATAAGGTCAGAGTTTTTCAAGCCGCCAATGCTTAGCATTGGCCTCTGTCATGGCTTAACGACTAATATCTATGGTATTAAACGATATTAACCGGGACCAACGGCTTAACGTGCCTTCCGAAGCACGGAAAAAGCACCGAATAAACGTACATATGAAATTCGAAAACACATTGGTACGTGGTGGGATTCGAACCACGACCTCCCGCTCAGGAGGCAGCGGCCCTATCCACTACACCATCGGGCTCTCGTATGTAGATTAACTAATACTCATATAACCCAACCGACTTTCGATGATGGTAGTCAATATCCTTGAGGTCAACCATCTACACGAGACTTAGATTATAGTTCGCGATTGTTTGCAGAACACAAGTGCTCTCTCTATTCCTTCAATCTCTTATCCTGAAGGGACAGATTGACTGACACGACCAGAGAGAAATCAGGCGCAGGACCGACTATTTACATGCCCATCCGACAGCATGGATCATCTTACTTTTCGGACAATCAGGTGATCATCCTGCAATTTCCTAACCAATCTAGAAACAGTAACACAAATTCCCCCGACGGGAATCAAACCAGAGATCTCCGGACCAAAGCCCATGGCTCAGACCCCTAGACCACGGAGGCAGTTCATTGCCCTCTAGCAAGGTTGATGTTTAAACATGTTAACAGGTAGGTGTTCTTCCATGATGGACTAGGAGCAAGAGAAAAACATAGAATGTGCCAGCTGCATTTCGTCACGGACATGCTGTAAAAACCAGCTAAGGGATCCGAGGGTTTCTGCGATTGGTTGACAACCTGTCAATACAGCAATACCTATAAATCTATCTTAAATAACCCTCAAAACTTTGTCAGACGTGGCGGAACGAACTTTGCTTAGGTCGATTACGCTCTGCGATCCCCATTAGGAATAAAGGCGTGAATATATGTACGCAAGTATGTAAAACATGTAAAATATGTCCAGAAATTGCCAGACTCAACCAAAATTACTGAAATATGTTCCGCTCCACATGTGCAATAATCTAAACCGTGTGTACCTTACACTGTAATTGCTATACATACAGTGTAAGAGGACAGTCATGCGTGAAATAAGATTGGGTATTACTTTTTGATTAGACTACATACATACTTAGGTACGATATAATCACGCCTTTATCCCTCATGCGGCGGCAGAGCGTAAACGACCTAAACTAAGGTCGTTCCGCCACGTCTGACACAGTTTTGAGAGTTATTTAAGATAGATTAGATTTATATGTATACCGGGTGTAAGGGACAGCGTCCCGCAAACTGATAGGGATTGCTCAGTCAACGATACTGAACAACTTCCACCAGGAAATTCCTTCAGGAAGAGAAAGCAAAAAGATTTTTCCATACAAAATGTTCACCTCGATTAGACAATTTTTTCACTTTCTAAAAAAAATCTGCTGACAGTTGTTCAGTGTCGTTGTCTGAGCAACCCCTATCAGTTTGCGGGACGCTGTCCCTTACACCTTGAATAATCACGCCTTTATGCCTAATAGGCAGAGCGTTAACGACCTACTTACATGCTGGACTGGGAAAGAAACAGAAATAGAAAATCATTCATGTGCCAGCTGCATTTTTTTATTTTTTTTTATTAAACTAAAGGTAAGTACATTTTTATAACTAATATCTACTCGCCAAACTTAAAAGTTTGATGGCGAGATACGCCTTAATGTAATTTCTTACACCTACCTTAAGTTAACAGCATGCTTATAAATATTTATATATATATGAATATCTAATAAAAAAAAAAAAAAATTAAATAGCGATTAAATATAAAAATACAACATTGCTCAATGACTTCCATTTAGAAGCGAGTCCCTTAATTTTGATTTTAATACCCCTATACTACTAAACTTTCTACTTACTATTATGAATGCTGTGTACAATTTTAAAAGGATATCAGATTTATAGTGCTTAGCTGTTTATGTTCTTTAAGTATGTTTTTAATCTGTTATCTGTTATTGTACCTTTTTGAATAAAATAAAATAAAATAAAATTAACTAAGGTTCAGTTCGTAATATTTGAAGCTGGTTAAATATTTTTGGTACTAGATATTTTGACACCCTTTCTCCATAATAGTTTACTGATTTTGGTATTACTAATTTACTTTCTCTTACATTTAGAGTATTATATTTATTTTCCTTTCTTTTTTTAAAATTTCCTCCCGGGCATGCTGTAAAAACCAGCTAAGGGATCCGAGGGTTTTAGTATTTTGCAATTAAGACGATGGGCTGACTACCTGTCACTATAGCCATATACCTACAATTATATCGTAAATAACCCTCAAAACTTTGTCAGACGTGGCGGAACGACTTTGATTAGGTCGTCAACGCTCTGCCTACCCTATTAGGTATGTAAACTACTTAAACGAAGGTCGGTCCGCCACGTTAGTAAGTTTACTTTGCTATACATATACCTACGCTAATTTAGGGTATAAAGCTCGTATTTATAAAGCGATGTCAAGATTGAGTGCGATATTAAGTATGGATTTGACAGGCCATTTTGTACTGAAATGACATTTCTGATACCAACTCAAACTCGCTGTCACTCTCAAGTCAAATCAGACGAGACCTCTCTCATGCCCCCTCTAATCAGACCCGACGGGTCTCTAGCCTTTGACGATGACGAAAAGTCTGAATGTCTGGCTGACAGTCGCGAGGCTCAGTGCTCGCCCAGCACTCTTCCTTGCGACCCTGACCACCTTCAAACGGTCGACTCGGAGGTCGATCGTCTCTCCTCCCTACCACCCTCTGACCCTCCACTCCCTCCTATTACGGAGCAGGAAGTCCGCACCGCCCTTAAGGCGCTCAAGTCTAGGAAGGCTCCAGGTCCTGACGGTATTACAAACCGTGTCCTCAAAATCCTCCCTGAACATCTCATTACCCTGATCACCCTCATCCTCAATGCCGCGATGACCAGCTGCACCTTTCCATCATCATGGAAGGAAGCCGCAGTCATAGGCATTCACAAATCTAAAAAGCCTCGCGATCAGCCCTCCTCTTACCGGCCCATCAGCCTTCTCAATCCCCTCGGCAAACTCTACGAGCGGTTGATTTATCGCCGCCTTAGAGATTACGCTGAAAACAGCAGCCTCATTCCCCCCCAGCAATTCGGTTTCCGTTGCCAACATTGTTGTGTTCGTTAGGTCCACCGTCTGGTGGAACATATCACGTCCAATTTCAACGAACGCAAACCCAAACCCACAGGAGCCGTCTTCCTTGATGTAGCGAAGGCATTCGACAAGGTCTGGCACAACGGTCTGGTGTACAAGCTATACCAGCTCGGTGTGCCGGATCGTCTCGTACGTATCGTACGTGACTTTTTGACGAACCGCAGCTTCCGTTACAGAATCGATGGCGCCCTGTCCACCCCTCGCCCCATTAGAGCCGGAGTCCCTCAGGGCTCTGTGCTATCCCCTCTCCTCTTCACCCTCTATACCAGCGACCTTCCCAGTACGCCCCAGACGCAGCTCGCTCTGTTCGCAGACGACACTGCGATCTATGCCTCCTGTCGCAGACCCCAATTACTTGGCAGATACCTCCAGCGCGACTCCGTCGGGATCTGGTTCCGCAAATGGAGGTTCGAAGTCAATCCCGAGAAGAGCACCGTCGTGCACTTTACTCGTGCCAGATTACGTCGTACCCTCCCAGCTGTAAAGCTGTACGGTCGACCCATCCCATGGTCCAAAGACGCCAAGTACTTGGGGGTTACTCTTGACTCCCAGCTTAACTTTGCGAAGCACATCAGGAGAGTCCGAAACCGCGCCAAATTTGTCATGGGCCGGCTCACCCCAATTATACGCAAACGCAGTAAACTCTCCCTTAGAAATAAGGTGAGGCTTTACACTACATGCGTTCGACCCATAATGACCTACGCCAGTGTGGCCTTCAGCCACACCTACCCCACTTATCTGAACACCCTCCAGGTAGTTCAAAACAGATTCTTGCGGAGGGCAACCGGGGCCCCCTGGTACCTCCGCAATTCTGACATTCACATCGATCTCGATGTTCCGTGTCTCAAAGAGTTCATGAAGCAAGCGGCCATACGCTTCTTCGACAAAGCCCCTCACCACCCTAACCCTCTTGTAGTTAGCGCCTCTAACTACGTTCCCCAACCTGCGACTCGTTACAAACGAAGACCTAGGCATGTCCTTACCGACGGCGATGACCAAATTACCCTTGCGTTTAATGCTGCCAATATTAGTCGAGCCACACTCTGCACAAGCTCTTCCAGCAACCGCGCATCCCGCCGGCGGGGTCGCGGAGGTCCCTCCTTTGCTCCCCACTTTGGGGTTGACCGGCACGTACCGGGCAGATTCTCTCCGATAAGGAGTCCCCAAGGCAACGCCATAAGCAAAGGTTCGAGCCCTAGTGGGCGCCCTTAGGCAACGCCTTTGCCCGGTGACGCATTATATACACTTTGTAGTATTTTGCAAACAGGTCCATTCAAAAAAAAAATGTCACTCTCAAGTGCTGTTTATAAATACGGGTCTTTATATTAGTCGTCAACGGTAACCCGTATAACAAACAATCAATAAAAAAATAGTTGATTAAGTCTCGCCACTTCAACGTTAGATGCTTTATCAGATAGAATTATCTATTTGTCATTTTATCTAGCAAACTTAATTAATTACTAGCCTTTTATGCCGCAGCTTCACCGGCGTCTTACTTAATGAGTTTTCCCGTGGGAATTTGACATTTTTCTGCTGTAAAAAGTAACCTATGTTACTCACGGTGAACGTAGCTTTTTAATACATACATACAAAAATCACGCCTTTATCCCTAGGCAGAGCGTAAACGACCTAAACGAAAGTCGTTCCGCCACGTCTGACAGTGTTTTGAGGGTTATTTAAAATAGATTTTGTAGGTATATTGCTGTAGTGACAGGTTGTCAGCCTATCGCCTAAATTACAATATACTGAAACTCTCGGATCCCTTAGCTGGTTTTTACAGCATGCCCGGGAGGAAATGCATCTGGTGCATTTTATGTTTTTCTCTCGCTCCCAATCCAGCATGGAAGTAATTTGCTTTCTAATGGTGAAATAATTTTTGAAATCGGTTTAGTAGTTTTTGGGTTTATTCGTTACAAACATTCACACAAAAATACAAATCTTTCCTGCTCATAATATTAGTATAGATAAAGAAGTATAGATTTAGTGACTATATTCTATCATAATATCATTTTGTTTTGATGATTTCACGGCTGGCCACCCTATTTTTGTTGGACAAAACTTAAGATGTTTTTTGGCGAAAAAAACGTAGTTGGTCCTGAAAAAAGTTTCACTTCAGCGGATCTATATGACTATGTGAGTACCTGCATACCGGGTGTAATGGACAGTGTCCCGCAAACTGATAGGGGTTGCTCAATCAACGGAACTGAACAACTATCACCAAGGAGTAAAAAAAATATATTTCCATACATATTATCTGATCGAGATGGTATTTTTTTTACGGGAAGGACAATTTATTTTTATCTCCTGAAAGAATTTTCCGGTGATAGTTGTTCAGTTTTGTTAACTGAGCAGAGCAACCTCTATAAATTTGCGGGACGCTGTCCCTTACATCCGGTATAGGCACACCTATATCCCTTACGGGGAAGGTAGATCTGCAATCGCTTACCTATTAAAACTGCTTTTGCGTAGTCTTAAAACCGCTGAGCCTATGCTTTCATAGACATAGTTTAATGTGTCTTTACCATACATAGACAAAGATCAGATAATGAGAAACACGCTTCCGCGCGCGTGCAAGCAGATCCCGCTCTTACGCGCGGAGAAGCGTTTTCAGTATGTTCGACACTGCGTGTTTTCCATACAAACCGGATGCACGAAGTCGCGGGCACAGCTAGTCTATACTAATATATATAATCACGCATTTATCCTTAATGGGGTAAGCAAAGCGTAAAAGACCTAAACGAAGGTCGTTCCGCCACGTCTGACAATTTTTAGAGGGTTATTTAATATAGATTTGTAGATATATTGCTGTAGTGATAGGTTGTCAGCCCGTCGCCTTAACTACAATATACTAAAACCCACAAATCCCTTAGCTGTTTTTTACAGTATGCCCGGGACTAATAATCACTACATAGTATAAAACAAAGTCGCTTTATCTATCCCTATATCCCTATGTATGCTTAGATCTTTAAAACTACGCATAGGATTTTGATGCGGTTTCTTTTAGTGGATAAAGTGATCTAAGAGGAACGTTTATATGTATAATACATGCATAATATAGTAGAGAAACACTGATGATTGCCATGCGAAGCCGGGGCAGGGCTAGACCGATTTAAAAAAATATTTTACTATTAGAAAGCTACGTTCACCCTGAGTAACATAGGTTACTTTTTACCGCAGGAAAATATCAAATTCCCACGGGAAAGCTCATTAAGTAAGCCGCGGGTGAAACTGCGGCGTAAAAGGCTAGTATGAAATAAAATTACTTCCATGCTGGACTGGGAGCGCGAGAAAAACATAGATTGTGCCAGCTGCATTTCCTCCCGGGCATGCTGTAAAAACCAGCTAAGGGATCTGAGGGTTTCAGTATATTTTAATTTAGGCGATAGGCTGACAACCTGTCACTAAAGCTATTTATCTAAAATAACCCTCGAAACTTTGTCAGACGTGGCGGAACGACTTTTGATTAGGTCGTTTATGCTCTGCCTACCCCATTAGGGATATAGGCGTGATTATATGTATGTATGTATGTATGAAATAAAATAGCATTTGCGGGTGCTAAAAAAATATTTCAGGTGGAAAAACTCTTGAAAGAGGCGATCCAAAGAGACCAGGAAGAGAAACTCTCCAACTATGGCTGGTTGAAGTCCAGGAACCTAAACGATCCCACCATGGAACATCATTTGGAGGAAATCAGGCCTCTGATTTGCAAGGTAAGCGGAAACAAACGTACATATACTCACGCCTTTAATGGGGTAGGCAGAGCGTAAACGATCTAAACAAAGCTCGTTTCGCCACACCTGACAAAGATTGGAGGGTTATTTTAGATTGACAGGTTGTCAGCCTATCGCCTACATTGAAATATACTGAAACCCTCGGATCCCTTAGCTGGTTTTTACAGCGTGCCCGGGAGGAAATGCAGCTGGCACATTTTATGTTTTTTTCTCGCGGGAGCTTCCATGCTGGACATTCCAAGAGATCCGGAGGTCCTCGGTTCGATTCCCAGGGGGAGGAACACAATGTTGATATTTATCAATTTATCACTTTGTGAGAATTTTCCAAGTTTGGTTAGGACAATGTAGGCCGTATCACCTGATCGTCTGGAAGAAAAAAGATTCCGTGCTTCGGAAGGCACATTAAGTCGTCGGTCCCGGCGCTGTCTTTGATAGTAGTCGTTACATAAACCAACCATGTCAGATTATCCCTATTAGCTGTGCTATTAGGCGGTTTAAAAACTCTGACACCAGGGTTTATCGGATCGATCGACCCGAAAACCCACACGATAGAAGAAGAAGATTGGATTCTCTCTCTTAGTTTGTCTAGTCTCTTAGTTTGAAGACGAGGCCTGATGAACCCTGATATCAGAGTTTTTAAACTGCCTGATAGTACACGTAACACGACTCTGATATGGTTTTTGTACCGAACACGCAAATTCAGCTATCGGGAGCGACGGTGTAACGTGTTCTCCGAAGCACGGTTCGCTTTATCCGACAATAGAACACCCTTTAATTTTTTTCCCACTTTTTACAGATGACAACTGAAAACTCGGCCGCCATAGCTGTCAAACTTGACAGATTGACAGAAGAGCACAGCTTCACATTGGCTAGCCTGCTCACCGTAATGAAGATACTCTTGCAAGAGCAGGACAGCATCAGTCTTATGGAGAAAGCCATAGGGGTGAAAGAGAAGAAGAAAATTAATAAGGTTCAACCGGAGTTGGTCGGCAGACAGGCTACTGTTAGTTTCATAATTGAAACTAAGAATTTGTAAAAAACTTTAAAATAAAGAGGTTTAAAGTTTCACTCAAGTGGGATATGAACACTCTACCTTTGGTGTACCGTTTTGATGCTCTAACCAACTGAGCTACCGAGTGTTTTATCCGACTTGACGATACTATAATTAAATAACTCGA
Source organism: Scrobipalpa costella (assembly GCA_949820665.1). Lineage (NCBI taxonomy): Eukaryota > Metazoa > Arthropoda > Insecta > Lepidoptera > Gelechiidae > Scrobipalpa > Scrobipalpa costella. The sequence continues at coordinate 9,451,150 of OX463321.1, read as the reverse complement.
AGTATCATTCAGATTTTTATTTATACTACCTAGCTGATCTAAACAAGGTTATCCTGTCCAAATTAAAAAAAAAATCACGGAATGCTATTTTATATATGCAGTGGAATCGCTTCTTTAAACAAATAGTCTTTGATAAACAACAAACAAACTAGATGCACAATCACGAAGAAGCCCTGACCAAAAAATGTCCGAGCCGCACTGCACATACGTATAGTTATTGTTATATTTATAACATAAAAATATTCATTCAAATTTGGACCTTAACGCGTCAAAGAAAGGGTACAATATCAATAGCACTCGCACATACTATCATTTTGACTGAGCACTTCGTCATTGTGGCACGTCAAAAGCCGCGAGCGAGCAAGGTGATAGATACTGAATGAAAATTCTCCCCGATTGACGTGATGGGCAGATTTTTGCTGCGGACACTTTTAAAGTGAGATTGTGCATCTATACTTTGTAAAATATAGCTCGGGTCGTATGACAGCAGGCAGTAAATATCATAACATCACAGGTGCAAAAAAGACTCCTTCAAAACTGTATGTGTTTGACATCTGTCAAAGAACCCAAGCTACTTTTTACAAACTATAGTTAGTTTATTGTTTATCAAAGAAATAATATACCTAGGTCAATGTAGTCATAATACATCCATGAAATAAATACTCCTACTGAATTGTCAAAAAATAATAAAGTCACTGCAAAACGTCATGCTATGTCCATGATATTTTGTAAACAAACATATAATCAAGATTTTGTAATAAAATGTTGAAAAATAAATTAAAAATGACGCTGATCCAACATTGATACAATTTGGCTATGTATTTAACGCACAGTCCTTTATACAAACTATCAGATTTGAATATAGAAGAAATTCTAAAAGAAAATAGTGTAAAGTCTATGTATTTTACGCACAGAAACATTTACAAACCTACTGAACTTAATATGGTGAATGTGTCTTCAAAAGAAAGTATAAAGTATGATCAAAATTCAGAAAAAGACAATGAGTTAGTTTCAGAGCCATGTCTGACAAAAATCCTAGCAGGAATATCTCGAAAAGTTGCAACTTTAGCTCAATACACTTGCTGTTTAAGAAAAAAAGACTCGAAAAGAAAAAGAACGATCACTTTTGATTTACCAACCACATCGGAGTCAGAAAAAGAGATGATAAGTTCTCTAAACTTCGATTCCGTTGAAGTGCCTGAAACTCCAATTCCGGCAAAAAATAAGAAACATTTAAGTAAGATACTTTCAAAACGTTACATGAAGAAAACAGAAATACCTAAAGTGGACAAATGTAGTGGAAAAAGTATTCCAAATTCTTGGAGAAGTTTAAATATATCTGATGATAAGCTGTCAATACCACGTACTAGCCACGATATGTCTATGTATGCAGATGTAGCAAATTCTGGCGATGGGCCGCAAATACGAAGAATCCACCAAGTTTATATGTTGGATTCTAAACAGCCTAGTAGGCAGAAGAGGGCGTACGATTTCTTTAACGAAATATATTTGAATTGAAATTTAATTTACTTTCTTCCATGCTGGACTGGGAGCGAGAGAACAACAGTGTGCCTGCTGCATTTCCTACCGGGCATGCTGTAAAAACCAGCTAAGGGATCCGAGGGTTTCGGTATATTGCAATTTAGGCGATGGGTTGAGAACCTGTCACTACAGCAATATACGTACAAATCTATCTTAAATAACCCTCAAAAATTTGTCAGACGTGGCGGGACGACCTTTGTTTATGTCATTCACGCTCTGCCTACCCATTGCCATTAGGCATAAAGGCGTGATTATATGTATGTATGTATGTACAAGCTAGCATATATTTACTAGAAAGGCAAATTCGGATACGACCGACCTAAAGCGATTATTTTATGGTAATTAATTACTTATTGCTGACAATTTGTCACTACCCTATATAGCTCTATCTGACATACCCCTCAAAAGCCAGTTTGTCTGACGAGGTAAACACGGCTTTTGTTGGACCGTTGAAGCTCTGCCTACCCCATTATAGTAAGAGCGTGGTTTGATGTAATACAAGTAAATTCATGTCATGTGGGTTGGATGAACCCGGATGTCAGATTTTCTAAACCGCCTAATAGCAAAGCCTCTGACATGGTTTGTGTAACAACCACTATTAAAGACTGCGACCGAGACCGACTGCTTAACGTGCCCTCCGAAGAAAATCCTTCTTCTTTTCGGATAATCAAGCGATTCAGACTGCAATGTCCTGACCAAACTGCAGATAATCTCACAAAGTGAGAAATTGACAAATATCAACTTTGTGATCCCCCTGGGAATTGAACCCAGGACAGCTGGATCGGGAGCCCACGGCTCTAACCACTAGACCACGGAGGACGTTGTCCAGACAAGTAAATAAAAGAGGTAGGTATATTTGATTGTAGATAATTTATTGATAACATTACAGAGTCATGGCATAACAAGTCAAATGGATAAAAATATTATTCTAAAATAAAATAGGAAACAATTAATAAAAATAAAGTATAAATAATAAACAATAAAACAATTTATTCAGGTCTCGAAGCAGTTTGTGTGTGTGTGTGTGTGTGTGTGTGTGTGTGTATGTGTGTGTGTTTATGTGTGTTGTGTGTGGGTATCCTTTTTACTTCCTATGCATTTTATTAGGCAAGGATTTTCTTCCATGCTGGAATGGGTTCTCCCATTATAGAAAAACATACAATGTTCCATTGGCCCTTCCTCCCGGGCATTCTGTAGAAGTCAGCAAAAGGAATTCGAGAATTACAGTGTATTGTAATTTAAGCGGTGGGCTGATAACCTGTCACTACAGCAATACACATTACGATCTAATATTGCCCTCAATCTTTTGTCAAACGTGGCAAAAGCGCCTTTTTTCGAGGCTTTTTACGCTCTACCTACCTCGTAAGGGATAAAGGCGCGATTTGATGTATGTATGTATGCATTTATATATCTACGTATTAAATAATAGTAATCAACTGTTAAAAGTATATAAGTACACATACATACATAAAATCACGCCTTTATCCCTTACGGGGTAGGCAGAGCGTTAAACGCCTCGTAAAAGGCGCTTTCGCCGCGTCTGACAAAAATTGAAGGCAATTTTAGATTGTAATGTGTATTGCTAATGTGTAGTGACAGGTTGTCAGCCCGTCGCCTAAATTACAATACACTGTAACCCCCGAGTCCCTTTTGCTGTCTTCTACAGCATGCCCGGGAGGAAGGGCAGCTGGAACATTCTATGTTTTTCTATCTCTCCCAGTCCAGCATGGAAGAAAATAAGTACACAACACACAAAATATACAATATTGCACAAAATATATCACAGAGTGCGAGCCCCATCAATAAAAAACATTGAACGCTAAAAACGCAGTGAATCGAAAAACCGGTCCAACAGGCTCAAGTAACAGTAGTTAAAATAATTTTGAACCTCATAAATTAGTGATTCATAGTTCTTTGTAGTAACAGGAAGAAAAAATGCGAATAACGGCCACCAACGGCAATTTTCTTCCATTCTGGTCTGGGAGCGAAATAAAAACATAGAATGTGCCAGCTGCATTTCCTCCCGGGCATGCTGTAAAAACCAGCTAAGGGATCTGAGGGTTTCAGTATATTGCAATTTAGGCGATGGGCTGACAACCTGTCACTACAGCAATATACGTACAAATCCATCTTGAATAACCCTCAACTTTGTCAGACGTGGCGGAACGACCTTTGTTTCTAAACGTGTTAGAACGAAAAATCGCTAATTTATAAGGTTCTAAATTATCTTTATTAGTTATGATTTTTTTTACTGATGGGGGCGCCACTTAGCTCCTATAGTCACCTTAAAATAAATTCATTTGAAATACCTTCAAGAGAAATTCTTTTTGAAAACAGTAGCTTGTAATTTTACCAGGTAGCAGAGTTTATGTTTATTGCATTCACATTATGTCGTAAGATAATATGATAATTCGAATCTTCGTAAAAATCCTAGTTTTATTTTGAAAACACGTATTTTTAGACAATGGTGACACTATTATTAAATCCTACTGGAAATAGTCAGGTTTTTGGCGAAAACACTTATTGTTCTAGTAACTTTTGATATCCTTTATTGAAATTAGAACGCTGATTGGTTGACGATTTAAATGTCAATTTTAAACGCAAGTTATTCAACCAATCAGAATATGATTAAATGAGTAAGTAAAAATCTAGCCAATCAGAGTTAAGGATATCCATTGTTACTAAAACGACGAGGTTCTTCGCAAAAATCCTGACTATTTTCAGTAAAATTTGACAATGTTATTACCATTGTCTAATTATCCGAGTTTTCGCATAATCCCTAGGATTTTCGAGAAACTTCGAATTATCAAATATGAAATTATACAATCTTTGGTATGACGTTCACAGCAAGTGGATATTTTCCAAATAGTTTCTATACATAGAATGAACGTAAACAATATGTCATGTCTGTTCATTAAAGATTATGTGTCTAAAATAAGTTTTAGCTGTTAGTTATGAAAACACAATGAAATAATAGTTTTGGTAATTTAACTAATTTGCCGACACTATCATCACTTATAATTTATTTTACAAATGTGTTTTTGAATAAAAATACGTGAAAGATTGTTTAAATTTATTCTATACTATTTCCAACTCAGATTTAGAATAAAGGTTAACAAAACTCCATGTCTGTTTATTCAAAAACACATTTCAAAAATAAATGATTGTTGTTGGAAAATTAGCTAAATTACTAAAACTACTATTTCATTATGTTCTCATACCTAATAGCTAAAACTTATTTTAGAATCAAGATTTTCGATTAAAAGACATGAAACTTTGTTTACCTTTATTCTAAATCTGAGTTGGAAATACTAAAGTGACTATTTCGAAATACATAGAGAGAAGACATTAGTTATCAGACCGTACTTTCGCATTAGCCATGTTGACTCAATACGTTAATACTTAAAACTGATAGCTAAAAATACTGTGAATCTCATTCATCATTAAAAAAATGCACATTTAGAATAATAATCATAACATCACTACATAGTATAAAACAAAGTTGCTTTCTCTGTCCCTATATCCCTATGTAAGCTTAGATCTGCAAAACTACGCAACGGATTTTGATGCGGGTTCTTTTAATGGATAGAGTGATTCAAGAGGAAGGTTTATATGTATAATACATGCATAATATAGTAGAGAAACACTGATGATTTCCGTGCGAAGCCGGGGCGGGTCGCTAGTTTTTAATAATCGAGTTAAAATATAGAAGTTATTGGTTTGAGTACTCAATATTTACTGGCGATTGACGTCACAACCTACTAAGTTCATAAAAAAAAACTTTTTTAATTTTTTTTTTAAAGTTGCTGATTTGACTAGTAGGCAAATAGCGTATTTCTCTACTATTACGCCAAAAGAAGTAATTTTACTACGAAAGTTGGACATGATGGTAACTATTCTAAGAAGTAAGTAAAAAAGTGCAAAGCGACATTTTTGAAGTTTTGTTGAAACCCGTTTCTTAAGGTGAGGATACTAGCCAAATGGCGCCCCCATCAGAAAAAAGAAATCATTAAAAATGCATTGAATCGAAAAACCGGTCCAACAGACTCAAGTTATAGTAATTAAGATAATTTAGAACCTTATAAATTAGCAATTCATAGTTTGTTGTAGTAACAGGAAGAAAAATTACCGTTGGTGGCCGTTATTCTCAATCTTTCTTCCTGTTACTACAACGAACTATGAATCGCTAATTTTCAAGGTAAATTATCTTAATTACTATAACTTCAGTCTGTTAGACCGGTTTTTCGATTCAATGCGTATTTTGTGGTTTTTTTTGTTACTTAAGGGGGCGCCACTTGGCCAGTATCGTCACCTTATATATTACTAATAAATATATCTATTTACTATAAAGCTTGTATAAAACACTGGCAGTATTATCACTAGCGGTATTAACCACAAAACTGGACTTTTCATAAGTAACTTCGCGTACAAAAAAAAATCGTGCAGGTATTATGTAAATTGTGATGTAAATACTAATATTAAATTGTAAAGCATTTTAATTGTAGGGTTTACACCCTACAATACGGGGCAATTTATAGGAATTGCACAGTCAACAAAATTGAACTATCATGAAGGTATTTTAAAGAAATGAATATAAATATCTTTCTCATACAAAATGTCTAATCGAAGTGGATATTTTGTATTATTCAATTTTGTTGACTGATCAGATCAACCCCTATTCATTCACGGAAAGCTGTCCCTTACACCCGTTATACTACAAGTTTAATTATTCTTATAGTGCGTAATATTGCTTGAGACAAATTGTACAACCTAACTCCAGTCACACGTTGAAATTTTATGTAGAGATAATTTAAGTTCTTGGGATTTGTTTGAATTTTATTGATAAAATTGCTCACATTACACACGACATTAAAAAAAAACCTAAAGATTCCATAATTAGAAATGTGTACACCGCCATTCACGGATACATATTTATATTGTCAACTATACGAGTAATTTTGTATCAGAAATCCAAGTAAACTATTTAAACTTAAGTGAGACATTCTAAACAAAGATTTTAATAACAGGCACTCACTTTGGAAAGTAAGTAAGTCACGACATGTTTCGGGACATTCGGAGTCCCTTCATCAGGTTGAGTTAAACGGCCGCGGGGAAGCGTATCCGCTAGTGTACGCGACTAATTTTCCAAAGTGAGTGCCCGTTATTAAAATCTTTATTTAGAAATCCAAGTGTTTTTTTTAATAATAATAACATCAAAACAAATTTCACCGTGTATCTGAAAAGCTAGATTAATTTTGTTTCACTTTACCTTGTTGTTTAGGTGAACTAATTTGTTTATAAGGCCACATAGCTAAATAAGGCGGTAGTCGCAATATTAAAGGAACTCTTATAGCACATAAACAGAATAACATAAGGTAAAAATATAAGGCGCTGTCTTTGTTTATATGGTGTTGGAGAATTCTTAAAAGGTAAACTATGCATATTTCTGTAAATGCCGCTATTAGGAGCGATCGGGATTTTGTGTAATGACGGTATCTGGAAAAAGGGAGAAAATGGCGTTTAGTATATTTTATCACGACTCGAGAATCTACTCGCTAAGAATAAGAAGAACACACTACAAAATTAAATGTATATTTTGTTAAATAAATTAAGTGATTATTTTGGTGTATCTGTAAAATTGAGAAAATGGTGGTTAGACGATTTTATCACACCACAAAATGAAATGAAACCATGCTGGCCTGGAAACAAAAGAAAAACATGGAATGTGCCAGCTGCATTTCCTCCCGGGCATGCTGTAAAAACCAGCTAAGGGATCAGAGGGTTTTAGTATATTGTAATTCAGGCGACGACCTGACAACCTGTCACTACAGCAGTATACCTGCAAATCTGTCTTAAGTAACCCTCAAAACTTTGTCAGACGTGGCGGAACTACCTTTGTTTAGGTCGTTTACGCTCTGCCTACCCCATTAGAGATACAGGCATGATTACATGTATGTGTGTAAAATATTTTAACACCAAGGTACATCCGGTCAATCTACAAGACCAAACAGGAAAACTTTAAGGGGCTTCCCTGGGCTAAGTGGCGCCCTCATCAGTAAAAAAATCATAATTAACTGAAAACACAATCAATCAAAAATCCGGTAGATCAGATTGAGTTTAAAGCAATAAAGGTCATTTGGAACCTCATAAAGTTGCAACTTATAGTTCGTTGTAGTTACAGATAGGAAATTTGCGAAAAACGGCCACTTTTAGCACTTTTACTATCTGTAACTGAAGTGAACACTGAATTATTAATGTTTAATGCTTAAAAAATACTTTAGTACCCATACTTCAATCTGATCTACCGGATTTTCGATTAATTGCGTTTTCGGTGAGCAATGATTTTTTGACTGATGAGGGCGCTGGAATGCACCGGGGATCCCCTTAACTAAAAATACTTACTTGGTTAAATATATCTAGATTTTTAACCTCTGAACCCATGACTTCTGGATAAGAGCCCAAAGCCCACACTAATAGACTACAGGGGCAGTTAATACTCACTTGGCTAAACTAGGTGTGACGGATAAGGCCCAGCCTACAAGATGGCCTGTGGAATAGACTAACGCGTACATCGGCGTGGTCGAAACGTGGATGTAGTCAGGCTGCTCGCACCAACGGAATGCCTGCAAAATCAAATATTATTATTTATTTCTTTATTATTTACCACCAGTGGCGACGGCCCCCATGCTGGCCTGGAAGCGAGAGAAAAACATAGAATGTGCCAGCTGCATTTCCTCCCGTGCATGCTGTAAAAATCAGCTAAGGGATCACAAAGGGTTTCAGTATATTGCAATTTAGGCGATGGGCTGACAACCTGTTACTACAGCAATATACCTACAAATCAATCTTAAATAACCCTCAAAATGTTGTCAGACGTGGCGGAACGACCTTTGTTTAGGTCGTTTAAGCTCTGCCTACCCCATTAGGGACAAAGGCGTCATTATATGTATGTATGTAGTGGCGAAGGGTCCATACAAGCCGCTTCCCGTCGGCTTCCTTTTCAATAATTCCACCTCCACCAAATCCGGAATTACGTAGAAACTATAAAGTATCTTATTTGCTCTAGCTTACCCTCGATAAAATTACACCCCTCGCCACTATTTACCACAGAAAGAATGTTCATTAAATACACTATACAACGAAAGCATAAATAAAGAGACGCCTATAAACATCACTAGTGTTCAGTAGCAGCCCCAATGGAGCAAAGTCTGTGCCAGGACTGATACATCACTCATCATCATCTCCCTAGCCTTACCCCGTATCTCACGAGGTCAGCTTCCTAATCTAGGGGATTGAACGAGGGTACTGGTTTTTACACAGAGCGACTGCTATCTGACCTCCGCAACCCAGAAGGGAAACCAGACCCAATCCTAGATTAGGTCGGAGTTTTCAAGCCGCCAATGCTTAGCACTTAGGACTTAGGACTGATACATCACTACATACGAGTAGTATAAAACAAAGTCGCTTTCTCTGTCCCTATATCCCTATGTATGCATAAATCTTTAAAACGCAACGGATTTTGATGCGGTTTCTTTTAATGGATAGAGTGATTCAAGAAGAAGGTTTATATGTATAATAGATGCATAATATAGTAGAGAAACACTGTTTTTTTCCGTGCAAAGCCGGGGCGGGTCGCTAGTCTTATATATATTGACTCATTTGAGAGCTGTGTCATCTAGATAATCGGTTGTATTGTAATCGGGTAGGCAGAAAGACATGGCAGACAGGCATTCTTCTTCTTCATTCTTGCTGAACTGGGAGCGAGAGAAAAACAGAATGTGCCAGCTGCATTTCCTCCCAGGCATGCTGTAAAAACCAGCTAGGGGTCGGAGGTCCTGTACATTGCAATTTAGGCGATGAGCTGACAACCTGTCTCTATAGCAATATACGTACAAATCTATCTTAAATAACACTCAACAAATTGTCAAACGTGGCATAACGACCTTTTTTTAGGTCGTTCATGCTCCGCCTACCCTATTAGAGATAAAGGCGTGATTATATGTATGTATGTATGCAGAAAGCCACTCTCATCTGACCTCCGCAACCCAGAAGGGAAACCAGACCCAATCCTAGATTAGGCGTTTTACAGGTTAGTAGACAACCCAGCTGTCAGAGTTTTCAAGCCGTTTCAGGTGACTGATTTAGCAGGGGACTGATTTAACAAGGGACTGATTTAACAGGGAATTGATTATAATGCAACTCACCAATTTAACCGTGCACTGGGGATCGAACCGCACAGCTGACGCGAAGTGCCAGAACACAGTCCAGGGGACTGATTAGTATCATTGAACTCACCAACAATGAATAGAGTAGTCACAGCTGACCCGATATGCCAGAACACGTTTCAGAGGACTGATTTAACAAGGGACTGATTAAACAGGGAATTTATTAGTATCAACTCACAAACAATGAATAGAGCAGTTACAGCTGACGCAAAGTGCTCGAACACGTTCCAAGGGACTGATTTAACAGGGGACTGAATAGTATCATTCAATTCACCAATTTAACCGTCCACTGGGGATCGAACCCACACCACGTCATACTGAAGTAAGTCCCTACCCCGATAAGTATAGTAGTCACAGCTGACGCGAAGTGCCAGAACACAGTCCAGGGGACTGATTTAACAGGGAACTGATTAGTATTATTTAACTTACCAACTTCACAGTCCACTGGGGATCGAACCCGCACCATGTCAGACTGAAGTAAGTCACTACCCCAATCAGTATAGTGGTCACAGCTGACGCGAAGTGCCAGAACACAGTCCAGGGAACTGATTTGGTCGCGTGATTACCGTAGCGCCAGATGAAGGGGTCAACTACGTAGATACAAAGGAAGGGAGCTAGAAATCCACCTGGAAAAGGGACAAAAAGATTTGAAATGTGTCAAAATCGGGCCAAAATGAGTCAGAATGGTCATAAAATGTCACCATCTGGTCAAAATATGCCACTGTGTGGTCAAAATGTACACTGTGATGCGAAAATTATCACCATGATGACAAAATATGTCACTATGAGCACAGAATATATAATAGTACTACATACTATGAGGTCAAAATTAGTCACTATGTGAAGATTTTAATAACGGGCACTCACTTTGGAAAATAAGTCGCTATTTTAGTCACTATGTGGTCAAAAAGTGTCACTATAATACATACATACATATAATCACACCTTTATCCCTAATGGGGTAGGCAGAGCGTAAACGACCTAAATAAAGGTCGTTCCGCCACGTCTGACAGTTTTGAGGGTTATTTAAGCTATATTTGTAGTTATATTGCTGTAGTGACAGGTCGTCAGCCCATCGCCTAAATTGCAATATACTGAAACCCTCGGATCCCTTAGCTGGTTTTTACCGCATGCCCGGGAGGTAATGCAGCTGGCACATACTAAGTTTTTTTTGTTTTTTTTACGCTCCCAGTCCAGCATGGAAGCTATATTTGATATAATGATAATGTCATAATATGTCACTGAGGTCTAATTTTGTCATTTAAGGGTCAAGAATAAGTCAATCAAATGGTCTACAAGGACAATTCTGACACCAGAGTTCATAGAGTCGTTCGATTCGAGAATCCACTCGCTAAGAAGGAGGATAATTCTTATCTAGTGCCTTAGGTCTGCTGTAAGACATTTAATTTTAGAAATAAGCAGTACCTGTTGTGTCTTGATTCCTATGTAATTGTTCTGTGTATGTTCCTGTGTCCAATAAACTGTTAAATAAATAAATAAGGATAATTCTTACCTAGTAACGCCCCAGCCAACACTTGATGTGGGAAATGCGTCCCCACATACAGTCTGGCCAACATCACGCTACCGAGCGAGACGGCACATAGGGGGTACCAGACGTATTTCCACCAAGTGTAGTATTGTAGCTTTCTGTAAATAAACTTCAATTACATACATACATACATACTATATAATCACGCCTTTATCCCTAATGGGGTAGGCAGAGCGTAAACGACCTAATAATAATAATAATCCCCAAAAAGGCCCGATGGTGTAGCGGATAGGGCCGCTGCCTCCTGAGCAGGGAGGTCGTGGTTCGAATCCCACCACGTACCAATGTGTTTTTCGGTTTTCGAATTTCATATGTACGTTTATTCGGCGCTTTTTCCGTGCTTCGGAAGGCACGTTAAGCCGTTGGTCCCGGTTAATATCGTTTAATACCGTAGATGTTAGTCGTTAAGGTGATACGTTTTTCATACAAATTTATTTTTCCATTCACGGCCAAATGTGATCTAATTTTACAGTGAAACCACTTCAGTTAGCAATTATTTTGATATTTATTTGCGTGAAATCGTATTTTTATAGTAAAAATAGTCCATTATTAGTATAAACGAGAACGATATTTTAGTTAAAATTTACCAATGTGTGAGTGGACGGATACAGTGTCGTACGCTTACAGTATGTTCAATGTGTGCATTGAACGGCTACGTTGCCAGTTCGCCAAAAATGCAACGTTGCCGTTCTGCACTCACGTTCGCGCCATCGTGGCTTATGACATTTTGACAAGTTTGACACTTGCTCTTAAAAATTAAGAAATTGAATCGCAAGGTGTGTTTAAAAGTGTTCTGTGAATTGAAATGAACCTTCCGTGATATTATTTGCTTTAATATTGTGTTGTTCCGCGTATTTATTTTAGATATACGCTATCCATACCGAATGGAATAATGGAGCCACGAACGTCCATAAAAGATTACAGAAATCATCGATACTCTGGCCCACGGAAAAGTCGCAAACGAAGTCATGCACAAATGAAAAGACATCATGGTGCAATAAAAAGGTAAATTAGATTGTGTGCCTTCGGACGGTTTCGACTTTTGAAAACATAACCTCACAGTAATTCTAATTTGCTCTTTTTTGCAGCCGTACTGAAGTATGGTGCAAGAAAAACAAACCAAACGACGACGTAAACAATGCACCTTCTAGTACTAGGTATGTGAGGCAACATTTATATTTACTTATCCCAATTCCTTGGTTATGATTTTCTTTTATTGTTTAGTCACATTTACGATTTTTATTTTAGAGTGAACAATACAGTCAAAACCTACAGTGGCAGTTCAAAAAATTATCGTGTAGAAGCAACGTATAATCAAAATGTACAGAACAGAATTGAAAAAGAGCCTGTATCAAAATCTATGGAGATAAATTGGCCGCTAATCGATCCCACTGTAAAAAACCATGACCTACCCATTGAATATGCACCTGATGATTTGACTAGGCTATCTGGAAACAGAATTGTTGACCTAAAACATGTCCTGCAGTGGGCTTTCAAACTAGAGTAACTACACAGAGGGACTGCCATCTGATCTCCACAACCCAGAAGGGAAACCAGACCCAACCCTAAATTAGGTTACACACAACGTTAGAATTTTTTTGTAGGTGTGTGTTTCTAAGTAGAAATATTATAAGAGAAAAAAATGGCCATCTCATACAAATGGTGACAGCCGCTCTATTTATTATGTATGCCATTTTCTTTTACATTTCCTTGAAGAAACGTTGTTCAGTTTCGTGGGTAGGCTAGGTTCATAATCTAAAGTTTTTTCTCCCTTTAGTTATATGACAAATCAGGATTTGTTTCACTTTAGCTTTGTTGCAGATATGTAAACGAAAAGCAACTACACCATGTCATAACCACGTCAAGACCATTCCTTACAAAAACAATATTATGACCAATGACATGGCCTATGGCCAACAAAATGAATCGGTGGCCAGAACACTGTTTATCGAAAAAACAAACAAAATTGTACGACCAGCAGGGCTCTTTATCGATGAAGAATTTGGCTTTTTAGGAGCTAGCCCAGATGGTATGTGTGAGTCTGACTGATTACATATTATTGTTCTTTATCAAAATTAAACCTTAGAAATGTTTGATTTGATTTATCTTTTCATCTTCCTAGATATTGGAGAAAGTTTTTTTTCGATTAGACTGATCATGACATTTCTGATTTTGATAAGCTGTCCCTAAAGCCCTGTATAACAAAATTGTTTACCTCAGTGTATTCATTTCAGGAGTCATAGAGGAAGAAAAAGCGATTATGGAAATAAAATGTTTCCCGTCATTGGCTCGCAACAATCAGGATATATTTTCTGCAGCCAAAGATCGTAAAAACTTTCCGCTTATGGTTGACGATACTGGGAGTTTACGCCTAAATAAGAAACACAGCTACTATTATCAGGTTAGTACATAATTAATGAATTATCATGTATTTTTTATTGCGGTATTCATAGGATAAAGTTTTTAATAACAGGTATTTGTTTACAGATCCATGGCCAACTACGGGTGTCAAAAATGATGAAGTGCTACTTCATTAGTTACATTTCGCCAAGTTACGACATCACAATACTTGAAGTAGAGCGGGATGAAACTTTTATTCAAAACATGATGCCTAAATTAGTATCATTTTATAAAAATTGTATTTTGCCCGAGGTTGTACTTCGAAGAGTTAGCAAAAATCTCAAATGTGTAGATATTTCATTTCGGTAGGTGAACTGCCTGTGGTCTGAGCCATGGGTTTTCGATCCGGAGCTCCTGAGTTTGATTCCCAGGGGACCTCAAAGTTGATGTTTGTTAATTTATCACTTTGTGAGATTTTCTCCAGTTTGGTTAGGACATTGCAGGCTGAATCACCTGATTGTCCGAAAAGAAAAAGGATTCCGTGCTTTGGAGGGCACGTGAAGTCGTCGGTCCCGGTCGTTGTCTTTGATAGTGGTCGTTACATAAACTATGTCAGTGGCCTATTACTTGTGCTGCGTAATATTATGGTGCTGTGTAATATATTATGTTATGATGTAAATAAATAATGAATAAAAAACTGACTTTGTAAATTGAACTGCTTTTTCTATATACATACATACAACCACGCCTTTTTCCCTAATGAGGTATGCAGAGTGAGAATTGCCCTAACAAAATGCATTCCGCCACGTCTGACAAGTTTTGAGGGTCATTAATTTCAGATAGATATAACAGTGACAGATTGTCAGCCCATCGCCTATACATTACAATTTATAGTAACCCTCAAACCCCTTAGCTGGTTTTTACAACATGCCCGAGAGGAGATGCAGCTGGCAAATTCTATGTTTTTTTCTTCCATTCCAGCATGGAAGATTTTTCTCTTTTGTACCAGAAAATATTTTTAGTTGATAGGATCATACAAACTTACAGTTAGCCAAGAATTATAAGAAAGAATTGTTATTTACGAAAATTTATTTACAAATAAAAATTATAAAACAAAAAAGGACTCGAAAAAAATGTATGAAATAATATAAATAGAGAGGATTTGAACCTCATTCCTACGTTTCAATATCTAAGCGTTCAACCAACAGGACTAATCTCTGTTAGCAAGCTAAAGCGAAATCAGCAGTCAGTTTCGTAAACAAAAAGGTTTGAATGTGTGCGTAAACACTTCTGCCTGCCACCGTTGTATTTTTATTTACGTAAATAAACGTATTTTATGAATGAAAATTCATATGATATTTAGTTGGACACATGACAAATATTCCACTATTAGCGGTAAACGTAATACTTACAAAAAATATTCACATTATCATACATAAAACAATTAAATACGTCAATATAAATCCCCAACGCCATCTATTGGCGTTGAAATGCCTAGCTGGCCGTAACGAACCACCTTAAGCCATATCAGAGGCCAGTGCTAATCATTGGCGGCTTGAAAACTCTGACCTAATCTAGGATTGGGTCTGGTTTCCCGTCTTGGTTGCGGAGGTCAGATGACAGTCGCTCTGTGTTAAAACCAGTACCCTCGTTCAATCCCCTAGATTAGGTAGCCGACCCCGTGAGATACGGGATAAGGCTAGGAAGAAGAATAATAATAATCCCTCCGACCGTTTTCGGTCATGGCGACCGCTGTCAACTCCTGTATTAGTTTCGGCGTTCATGCGCCCTTATGTGGCTTAGATAGCCAATTTTTACGGTGAATTCTCGCGCACAATGCGGGCATGTAAGAACACCGTTCAAATAATTATAAGTTATGGCCGCTGGTGGTCGGGCTTTGAGTTCGTCACGCTTAGCGTCTAGCTCCAGTAAACGACGCTTCTCGAAATTGTCAATTTTTGTTTGGACCATGTGTCTCCATTCTGGTAGCTGTGCTGCCAGGTCCTCCCATTTCGAGGGCTCTATCTCGCATCTTTTCAAATGTCTTTTCAGAACGTCTTTATATCTGAGGAGTTGACCGCCCTGCTTACGCTTGCCCTCCTTGAGCTCTGAGTAAAATACGCGTTTCGCCACTCGATCCTCCACCATCCGCGACACGTGTCCGCACCACCGAAGCTGTCGCCGCATCAGGTAAGCTTCAATGCCACCAACATTGGCTCGTCGCAGCACTTCAGTGTTACGTACACGGTCAGACCAACTTATCTTCATAATACTTCTTAGACATTTCAGGTGGAAACGGTCTAGTGTACGAATATGGTGTCGGTACAAGCACCACGTCTCAGCGGAATAGAGAAGATTTGGCAGCACAATGGCCATGTATACTGACACCTTCGTGGTCAGTTTCAGATCATGTGAGCAGAAGACCTTGGAGTTGAGTTTGCCGAATGCTGCCGCGGCTGCACTGATCCTACTGCTTATCTCCGAGTCCAGGTCACACTTAGCTGTTATAGTGCTTCCCAGATATCTGAACTTGTCGACCTGTTTAAGCACGTCATCACCAATCGTTACAGATAATGCCTCACGACCATTAGTGTCCAAGGATAGCACTTCCGTCTTTTTGACACTGATCTTAAGGCCAAAATTACAACAAGATCGGTGAAGATCAGACATTAGTTTTTGCAGGCCATCCGGGGATTCTGCTAAAAAGCAAAGATCGTCAGCGTACATAATCTCACTGATCATGGCGTACGAAACTTTAGTACTTGCCTTAAATCTAGCGAGATTAAAAAGTTTGCCGTCTGTTCGAAAGCGGATGCGGACACCTTCAAGAGAATCCTGTAAAACCTCCCCGACTACAACAGCGAAGTATAAGGCAAAGAGTGTAGGTGCGAGTACACAGCCTTGTTTTACCCCACAGGTGACGGGAAAATAACTCGACTGCTCTCCCTCAACTGTCACACAACACTCCATGTCGTCATGCAGCAGTCTGAGAAGCCTTACAAATTTCTCTGTGCAACCCATTTTCGTAAGTACAAGCCAAAGGGCTTCACGAGGAACACTGTCAAAGGCCTTCTCAAGGTCAACGAAGCAGAGGTACAACTTACGACCTTGTTCTCTACTTTTTTCCTGTAGTTGACGCACTGAGAATATGGCTTCACAGGTTCCTCGGTCAGGTCGGAAGCCAAACTGGGTCTCTGGCAATAGTTGTTCAGAAAGTGTCCTAAGGCGGTTTAAAAGTAATCTGGCAAAGACTTTTCCCGGGACAGACAGAAGCGAAATACCACGGTAGGAGTTGCAGTCCGAACGGTCACCCTTGTTCTTGTAAAGGGCGGTGATGCGTGAGACTTTGAAGTCATTTGGGACCCGTTCTTCATCCCACATACGAACGAAAAGTTCATATAAGGACGAGTACAACTCTTTCCCGCCGTATTTAAGTAGTTCTCCCGGTATTAAGTCAATACCAACCGCACGCTTGTTTTGCTGCTGTTTGATAGCAAGGACCACTTCATCCAGCTTTAGTGGCTCGTCTAATTCTTCAGCAAATGGGAGTTGAGGCATCAGTCTAATGTGTGGTAAATCAGCTGATCGATCTACATTCAGCAGATTTTTGAAATGTTCTGCCCATCTCTTTAACACATTATAATTAGTTTTTATAAGATGCTCACCATCAAGAGACTTAAGAGGCACCTTTGCTCGGATAGTACTTCCCAGCAGATTTCTAACCTCACTGTAAAACTCACCAAGCTGGTTTGTGTCTGCGAGAAACTGTATGGATTTAGCTTTTTTTTGCCACCAGTTGTCTTTTGTGTCCCGAGATAGTTTTCGTAAAGCTTGTTCACTTTGTTTAATGTCAACAGCAGCGTTTCCGCCATTTCGCTTTCCACCATTTTCGCGTAATAATTTGCGGTGATCCGATACAGCTTCTGTCAATACTCTGTCATTCTCATCGTACCAGTCTTCATTTCTCCGGACTTTTCGACCTAAGATATTCGTAGCTGTATCTAAGACATGAGTTGACAGAATCTTCCAGTCAGCTTCAATATCACCAGTCTGTTCACGCCGTAGGGTACTTGCTAAGCCTGAAACATAGTTATTTCTCATCTCTTCGCTTTTGAGCTTCTCCACGTCCAGAGACGTAGGTTTTATACATTTCGATCTACGAGGAGGAAATAAGCGAAGACACAACTTAATGACAACAAGTCTATGATCTGTCCAACAGTGCGCACCGCGCATGACGCGCGTATCTTGGACTTCGGAAACGTGTTTTTGCCGAACAATTGCATAGTCGATAAGATGCCAGTGTTTGGATCTTGGGTGCATCCACGTGGTTTTATGCTTAGCGGGGTGTCTGAACAATGTGTTTGTGATCGCGAGTTCGAATTGCGCACATAGGCTGAGCAGGAGTTGGCCATTGCTGTTCATATTCCCAATCCCATGCTTACCCAAGACCCTGGGCCAAGCATCATGATCTCGACCGACTCTGGCATTGAAGTCCCCCAGTAGAAGTATTTGTTCTTTAGGACGAATGCTATCGAGGCATTGAGTCAACTCCTCGTAGAACTGATCTTTAATGTAATCAGATTTATCCAACGTTGGTGCATATATACTGATTATGTCTAAACTTGCGTAAATCAAACTTCAGATGTCACCAGTAGAAAACTTTATTTGCCTAAGAATTTCCAGACCTTATATACTTCGCCGTGAACACAACGATAGCGGGTTTTAATTAGTCACTCGCGACATCTATTGATAACTACTAAAATGAATGAAACAATCTTTTTAAACATCCCGCCCACTAAAGGACTCCGTCCTTTCATAAAAGGAAATCACAAACCAAATATAAAGTCTATAAAGCAAACACAAACAATATATAAACTCTATAAGAAACTATAGAAAACAATTAGACTCTGGGCTTACATACGCCGCCCACCATGAGATAACACATTCAAAGAAAAATATTAAACTAAAATACTGAATGTACTCAACTTTGGGAAATAAAACACAAAACTGACAGCATATTAACTCTGCAGATGCAACAAAACTACTTTACATACAAGTAAATGTAAATTTTATAAAACTTAATTTTAGCTTAATCTACAGACTTAGGTAGAAAACATAATTTGTTACATGGCCGTTTACAGTAACCATTTCTAGTTTTAAGCGTTACAACACGTGTAATCTGATCTTTACCGACATGTTTCTCAACGACCCTACCTAACAACCATTTTGCAGGAGGCAAATTATGATCTTTAATTATAACAACATCATTAATCTCTGGCTCAGTTTTTTTCATTGTCCATTTATAGCGTTGATTTAGAGTAACTAAATATTCATCAGACCACTTTTTCCAAAAATCATTAACCATTTTTTGAGTATATTTCCATCTCTGAAGGCCAGTTACATTTTTACTAGTGCTATATTCATCAGGAATTACAATAAGTGGCTCCCCAACTAAAAAATGACCAGGCGTTAATGGTAAGGGATCATCAGGATTGTCACAAAGAATTGAGGCATGCCTCAATTTGCGTTAAAACTGTCGAAAGCTCCTCATATGTGAGCGTAGCATCTCCTATCACTCGCTTTAAATGTTTTTTAGTGGATCGAACTCCGGCCTCCCACAAGCCTCCGAAATTGGGGGCATGTGGAGGAATAAAATTCCATGACGTACCTTCGTTTGCAAGCAGGTGACTAATTTCGTCTGGCAGCTGCGATACAGCACGATTAAATTTCTCCCTTAACTCTTTATCAGCGCCGACAAAATTAGTACCATTATCACTGAACAACGTCTTACAATGGCCTCTCCTTGAAACAAATCTACGAAAAGCTGCAATAAAGCCTTTAGCAGTCATTTGGCTGACGGCTTCTAAGTGTATCGCCTTTGAAATCATGCAGATAAAAACACAGATATAGCCTTTGTAAGACTTTGCTCCTCGACCAGGTGAAAAACGAATATTAATGTGACCTGTAAAATCCACCCCAGAAATCCTAAAGGGCCTCGTTGGCTTTAAACGATCCTCGGGAATTTGGCCCATCAGTTGATTGTTATTTTGCCTCGAATATCTTATGCATTTTGCACAGGTTCTATACTGCTTCTTCACCAGGTCTCGCGCTCGAATGATCCAGTATTTTGATCTCAGAAAATTAAGCATCAATTGTGGTCCGCCATGAAACGTTTTAAGGTGAGCATCCGCAACTATGAGCTTAGTAAGATGACTCTCACTAGGCATAATTATTGGATGACGAGTGTCATAGTCAACCTTGGCTTCATTAATGCGTCCACCTACTCGTAATATACCGTTCTCATCGAAAATCGGGTTGAGAGTATGTAAACGGCTCTTTTTTGGTACCCAGTTGTGGGTTTTTAATTGCTTGATCTCTTCTTCGAAGTACAAACTCTGTGTCTCCTTTATACAGTGTCTCATCACCGGGCTCATTTCATCGGTTGTTACCGTCTTTGATAAGGTAAGTCTCTGTTCTTTTGGTAGCTTTAAATTCAAAAATCTTTTACAGTAAGACATCACGCGTAACAACCGTGGTAACGAAGAAAATCTCGTCCAAAGGAAAGTCTCTTTTATTTGTATCGTAGTCGCCAAAGACTTGACAGGCTTTTCTTCCTCTGCAGTTTCAAAATCTTGACAACCTTGACTCTCATAACTCTTGTTGTCTCTGAGCCATGTGGGACCGTGCCACCACAACTCGTGATCAACTAACTCTTCACTGCTTATACCTCGGGATGCACAATCCGCCGGGTTATGATTTGTGCTCACATGTCGCCACTGACTTCTATCCAATATTGTAAGAATCTCTGATACTCTGTTGCTCACAAAAGTCACCCAACGATAAGGTTCTCCAGCGATCCATGCAAGTACCACTGTGCTATCAGACCAGGCGAATATTTTTTCTTTTGGTACTTTCATAACTTGAGAAACTTCATGTATCAACTTTGCGGCAAGAAGTGCTGCACACAACTCTAGGCGAGGTATGGACATCTCTTTTTGAACTGGCGCTACCTTAGTTTTAGATGTAACCAGATTAACAGCCACTTTACCATCTTTGTCTTCAGTTTTCAGGTAAACAGCTGCAGCATATCCAACTTGGGAAGCATCTGCGAAAGCGTGTAGTTCAACATGATCTTCTTTTTTTGTTTGGAGCCATCTTGGAACAATAACCCTGGGAACATTTACCAAATCATCTTTAAATTTATACCATTCACGAAGTAGTTCTGATGACAAGTTTTCGTCCCAATCAAGACCTGACTTCCAGAGTTTTTGGATGAAGACTTTACCTATAAATACCACAGGTGCGATCCACCCGATTGGATCGTAAAGTCTTGCAATGTCGGATAACACTGACCTCTTGGTCACCCTCTCATTCTGAACTGGAAGCTGAAAGTTGTATTCAAAATTGTCAGTTTTCTTATTCCAGGATATACCTAATACTTTGATCATGTCATTGGATTTGAAAACAATGGTTCCGTCTGTACGCAAATTCTCAGTCTTAATGTGCTCAAGTAAACAATCATTGTTGCTACTCCACTTTTGGAGTTCAAAACCTCCAGCTCTCATCAGGTTCGTCATCTGCTCATAAATTTTCATAGCCTCGTCATACGTCTCGCATCCCGATAGCAAATCGTCCATGTAATAATCCTCAAGTGTGATCTGAGATGCCACAGGATACTTCGCAAACTCATCCATTGCCAGCGTTTGAAGGGACTTAACTGCTAAATACGGCGCTGACGCCGTACCGAAAGCCAGTCGCTTCATTCGGAAATGCTGAATTGGCTCTTTGGGATCTGATCTCCATAAAATGCGCTGTAAGTCAGTATCTGGCTCCTGGACTATTACCTGGCGGTACATTTGTTTGAGATCCGCCACAATGCAGATCGGATGTTGTCTCCATCTCATCAAGATATGACGTAAATCCTGCTGGATTTTGGGACCGACGAGCAGTTCCTCATTTAAGGAAACATTGTTCTTTCCTTAGCACGAAAAATCAAAGACCACTCTCGTTTTGGTCGTTTCTCTTTCTTCTTTCACAACTGCGTGATGTGGAGCATACACTGCTGTTGGATCTTTCACTTGCTCTTCTTCTATAATAGGCTCCATATGGTCCTGAATCAAATAGTCATCGATCGCTTTTGTATATTCTTCGCGTAAAGAAGGATTTCTCAAAAGTTTCTTCTCTAGGTAGCTAAACCTCTTCAGTGCTATCTCTCTCGAATTGCCATGTAAACACTCTGGGTTTGCACTTTTGAAAGGTAATCTCACCATGTAACGTCCGTCCTTGTCTCTCGTGGTGGTCATTTTGTAAATTTCTTCGCACCTCATTTCTTCTTCTGTCATCTTCTTCTCAATATTGTCTGGTTCTCTCTCTATTTCCCAGAATTGTTTCAGAAGCTCATCTTCATTAACTCGGATATGAAGACTGATGGGAAAGAAATCTGCTTCACGGGACTCGTTGTCGACTCTACCGGACAAAATCCAACCAAGTTCAGTGTTCTGAGCAAGTGGACCACCGGGACCCGCGGAAGGGTGTTTTATAAGGCCTTCTATAACTATCGCACTGTGTACATCGACTCCTAGAATGACATCTATTTTACCAGGAGATCTATACTTTGGATCAGCTAGTGAAACATTCTTAAGCTCAGGCCAATCTAGAATCACAGGTTTGCGCGAAGGCAGAACGGAAGTCAAACTCTTCAACACATAAGCGTCGCTAACTGGAAAAGAAAACTCAGGATTAAGCAAAGATTCAATGCTAAAAGATACCATGCTCTTCGTTCTTGTTTCACCTTCACCTACACCGGAAACTATACCATTAATAGGAGTTCGATCAAGACCTAATGATTGCACAGTTGCCTCACTGATCAATGACACCTCAGAACCCTGATCAATTAACGCTCGGACTAATTGGGAGTAGCCATTTGATGAAACAATTTTTACCAGGGCGGTTGCTAACAATTTACTCTGATTGCCCTGATAACTCTCTTTAACAAAATGAGCTACTACTCTTGATACGGGATTTTTATTAGGTTGTTGACTCAAATTTTGTGGATTATTCTTCTCAGGCGGTTGCTGAATCTCTGACAGAACCGTAGGCGGAGTAGCTGGCGGTAGGATCGGAACCGCAGCAGCCACTTGTTCCTCTCTCTCATAATGTAATGTAGTGTGATGACGTCGTCCACACCGACGACAACACGTAGACTGGTGACATCCTCTCACAGAATGACTCGATGATAAGCAGTTGAAGCACAAGCGGTTTGCTTGCACGTACTCAGTCCTCTTCTCTGGGGACAGCCTCTCATACTGCTTACATTGATATAGGGAGTGTCCTCCTGAACACATTACGCAAGTAATGATTGACACTTTTTTCTCGTTGTTGTTAACAGTGGAGTGAAAAGACTTGTGTTTAATTATTTGTTTAGAAGCATTAGAAGTATTGTTCTGCGTAACCTTTGGTGTACACTTTTGACCATCCAGCATCTCTAATGTTCGAAATCTAGTCTCCAAAAAACTTGCAAGTTGATTCCAGGATGGCAATGTGTTAGGCTGAACATTCTGACTCACATACATTTCCCATTGCTTGCGTGACTCGATATCAAGCTTGGACAATACCAAATAATTGATTATAGGGTCCCAAGAGTCCGTGTTGATATCAAGATTCTGTAGTGACTTGAGACACGCTGATGTATTATCCAGAATTTGCTTCGTAGATGTCGCTGACTCAGCAGTAATCGCTTTTTGGGAAAACAAACACTTCATCATCTCATTGCAATTGTATCTCTTGTTTGTGTAGCGTTGGGTCAGTTTTGTCCAAGCATCTTGATAATTCGCATCAGTTACGGCTAGGTTTCTGAGAAGCAACTCAGGTTCTCCAGACAGGCTACTTTTGAGATAGTGGAGCTTTTGAACTTCCTTTAAACTGGAATTGTTGTGAACGATCGAAGTGAACATATCGTAGAAGCTCTGCCATTCGTCATAATGACCGGTAAACTTTGGCAACTCAATTCTCGGCAGTTTTACGTCGATCTGCGAACTTATCTCCGAATTATTACTATTGTTGCTGGATTTTGTAGTAGTAGCAGAGCCGGTTGGAACAAGCTTCTCTAGTTGCTCTGCGAGCATCGTTTTAAATGCCAAATATGTCTCTTCACAACCGTCATAAGCATCATCGAGAAAGTACGACAACAGCTTCTGGTCGTCTGGTGAAGTGACAGCAACAATCTCATAATGGTTGGTGTTGAATAGGTCCCAATTTGTCTTTAAAGTCTCTTCTCTAATTCGGATGTAGGGCACCGTAATTCTATCCTTCGGGGATTTTTTAAAGTTCTTGAACGCCTTCGATATACGCTCGCTAATCTCAGTTTGTTTGAAAATCATTGAGTCTATCTTCTCCATGTTGACGCAAAACAAATGTTCAAAGTTCATAAAACTCTCCAGCGACTATGTTAAAGATTCGCAAAATGTTCCAGAGACTAAGACCAAAACACTTGTAAAATATCAAAGAAAAGTTCCACTGATCGAAATTTTCTAAGTTTCGTAATCAGTAAAAAGTTAAAGTCCCATAATCAGTAAATTTTCTAAGTCCTGACACGAGTAAATTATTGTAAGTCTTTGGGACTCTAACGATTTTTCACTGCACACGAAATATTCTAAGTTGTAAACACTTTGTCAATTCTACACTCACTCACGATTATTCTAAGTCTTTTTTCACTGTACCGTCTTAAGACTTCATTTTTTTCACTGTACTCACTGTTACACTTATGTCCTTCTTCTCCCGGGTTTCGGCACCACTTTATGTCTAAACTTGCGTAAATCAAACTTCAGATGTCACCAGTAGAAAACTTTATTTGCCTAAGAATGTCCAGACCTTATATACTTCGCCGTGAACACAACGATAGCGGGTTTTAATTAGTCACTCGCGACATCTATTGATAACTACTAAAATGAATGAAACAATCTTTTTAAACAATTACATTAAGATAGTCATTATGCAGGTGAAGGCGCAAAGTGGTCACGCGATCAGATATGTGGACAGGATATTCATCTAAACACTTCACAAGTTGGTTTTTGATCGCAAACCCGACACCTGACCTTCTTGGTTCTGAGGCAGCGGTACCTTTCCAGAAGAAAGTATAACCACCGCCGTGCTCTACCAGTTCACCTTCGTCAGCAAGATGTGTTTCGCTTAGTGCAGCTACATCTACATTATAGCGACGAAGTTCCCTGGATAAAACGGCAGTTTTTCGCTCAGGACAAGCATTAGAGTCGCGGTCTAGAAGTGTTCTCACGTTCCATGCGCCGAATGTCCAAGTAGATGTTTGAATATTTTTATTTCTTTCTTTGCGACGTCGACCACGAATTAATAGATGCGGAGGCAGCCGCGGTTACTACCATCCTCTTTGGGTGGGATGAGCATTTCTTTAGGGCACCTTTTCTAGCCCCTCCCCCGGCTGAGCGGGGAAAGCAGAGCCTCCCTGAAAAGGGCTGCTTTGTCACCCCGGGTGCTGCCGAGCTCACACTGTCACCCCATTGCAGTGCAAAAACGACCACGGCGTGTACTCACACCCCCGGAGCCGCCTGTGTGCAGGCATCAGACAAAGCCCGGCTTGCATCAAACCGGACCTCTCCACCTCTGCCCATCGCCACAGGACTTGACGTCTTCGGAGTCCATTTTTCGGAAGCGGTCTAGTGCGCAGGATATATTTAAGTGCGTAAGTGTACGCGCAAACACAGACGCACTCTCTCGTCCTTACCCTTCTTGATCCAGTGGAACGGAGAACCGCTACAACTGGAGAAGGGATGGATGCAGTGTCTGGCCGACGATTGCTCTCGACCTCTATCGTCGCCCTCGGCCTTTCACAATGCCTCGCTGTCTCGCCGCATCTGCCAAGGTCCGTTGCTAATCAGCGTGGGTTGCCTTCTGCGCCGAGACAGACTTCGTGCTTTTTATGCGGGAGGCATCCGCATTAGACTTTTCTGCCGAAGAAGAAAAGTCCCCCTCGACCAGGTTTAGCCCGCGAGCCGACGCGGTTTACCGGGATGTGGCCGCTGCAAGCACTGCAGCTACTTGGAGCCACTGGTGAGAGTTGCAGGCCGCCTGTACCTGGCGGTGCACCACCCAGAAAGGGTCGGCTAGTACACCTGAGCGGAAACAGACGCCCCACTACATCCCAAACAAACGACCTAAACAAAGGTCGTTCCGCCACGTCTGACAAAGTTTTGAGGGTTATTCAAGACAGATGTGCTGTAGTGACAGGTTTTCAGCCTATCGCCTAAAATGCAATATACAAAAACCCTCGGATCCTTTAGCTGGCTTTTACAGCATGCTCGGGAGGAAATGCAGCTGTTACATTCTATGTTTTTCACTTATATGGAAGCAACTGTTTACCTGTCAGTCATATAATGCGAGAGCCAGCAAATGGTCAGAACTAGCATCATGGCGGCGCTTTCTGCATGACCGGACGGGCAGCCAGGACCTGGAAGGAAGGTTTAGCTCATAAAATCGAGTGTAAAGGCATCTAAAATGTCTAAATACGGCGCAATGTTCGTCTTGTAATGTTTTATATTCCATGCTGGACTGGGAGCGAGAGAAAAACATATATTGGCGGTAATTCTAAGCGTACTATTCCTTAACTTTTTTTTTTTTTTTAATATTTGATAGGCAATCATTTGTCCGCCATCTCACGTGATGGTAAGTGATGATGTAGACTATGATGGAGCATGATTGCCTAGAAAATGCCTGTTCACTCTCGCCTTGAAAAGGCCCAGGTTATAACGTTCCGGAAATAGATCCGCAGGCAGGGAGTTCCACACTTTGGCCGTTCGCATTAAAAATGTAGAAGCGTACCGCTTTGTGCGAAAACTTGGAATGTCGACAACATAAGGGTGGAATCCCAACCGGCGTCTCGTACCCCGGAGATGGAATGGGGAGGGGGGTCATGAAGCGATGCAGGTCATAACTAATTCTTAGCTAGCGCTGTCACTTTCTTTGACATTAGAACAGGATATCAAATAAACACATAACTTTGACATTCCTTATCTGACATAAGACGCTTTCAATAAGAAATGAGCATAGAGCGTGCTTCCTTATTTTACGTCAAATAAGCAGTCTTATGTAAGATTGGGAATGTCAAAGTCACGTGTTTATTTGCTATCCTGTTCTTATGTCAAAGTCAAGAAAGTGACAGCGCTAGCTAAGAATTAGAATTATGTCGCGAGAATCGACGCCAATGTGCTAGCTGCATTTTTATAGCATACTGAAACCCTCGGATCCCTTAGCTGGTTTTTACAGCATGCTTGGGAGGAAATGCAGCTGGCACATTCTATGTTTTTCTCTTGCTCCCAGGCCAGCATGTTATAATTATAACACTTCTTTAATACTAATGTGCATGTTTGTGTCTTAAATACAATTAGATTAAATAACTAGGTACTAACGAGAGCCCGATGGTGTAGTGGATAGGGCCGCTGCCTCCTGAGCGGGAGGTCGTGGTTCGAATCCCACCACGTACCAATGTGTTTTTCGGTTTTCGAATTTCATATGTACGTTTATTCGGTGCTTTTTCCGTGCTTCGGAAGGCACGTTAAGCCGTTGGTCCCGGTTAATATCGTTTAATACCGTAGATATTAGTCGTTAAGCCATATCAGAGGCCAGTGCTAAGCATTGGCGGCTTGAAAACTCTGACCTAATCTAGGATTGGGTCTGGTTTCCCTTCTAGGTTGCAGAGGTCAGATGGCAGTCGCTCTGTGTAAAAACCAGTACCCTCGTTCAATCCCCTAGATTAGGAAGCCGACCCCGTGAGATACGGGATAAGGCTAGGGAGATGATGATGACGATGAACTAGGTACTAACCGGTTTCACAAGTCTGTGTAGTCTGTCGTATGATCGGTCGCCGCGTGCCAGCGTAGAAGTCGGTCTCTCGCACCCACCAATAAGGGCGATGTTCGAGTAACCACCTGCAATTTATAATAAATTTTATTTTGTTGTATTACTAATAATTAGGGATGCATCGATACGCTTATCACTACATAGTATAAAACAAAGTCGCTTTCTCTGTCCCTATATCCCTATGTATGCTTAGATCTTTAAAACTACGCAACGGATTTTGATGCGGTTTCTTTTAATGGATAGAGTGATTCAAGAGGAAGGTTTATATGTATAATACATGCATAATATAGTAGAGAAACACTGATAATTTCCGTGCGAAGCCGGGGCGGGTCGCTAGTTACTAATAATTAGGGATGCATCGATATGCCTTTTCGCCGATACGATACCGATCATTAAAAATTTTCACTTCTGTAGGTCTGCTGTAAGAAATTTCTTTGTAGAAATAAGCAGTGCCTGTTGTTGTGTCTTTGTTTTGTATGTCCTGTTTTTATGATGTTTTTGTGTATAATAAATTGTTATATAAATAAATTGTTAAATAAGTCAGTGTGTTTTTAATAATTAAAAAAACAAAGTCATCTTAAAATGTTATTAAAAAACTAGCAACCCGCCCCGGCTTTGCACGGAAATCATCAGTGTTTCTCTACTATATTCTGCATGTATTATACATATAAATCTTTCTCTTGAATCACTCTATCCATTAAAAGAAACCGCATCAAAATCCGTTGCGTAGTTTTAAAGATTTATGCATACAGGGATATAGGGACAGAGAAAGCGACTTTGTTTTATACTATGTAGTGAAGATAATCACTAGCGCAGGGTTACTCGAAATTTACGAGACAACATGACCATTAACTCTTAATTTTAAATTGAAAAGTATCGTTGAATCGGTCATAAAAATATCATCGATACCGACACATCGACTAACCCGAAGTATTGGATGTATCAATGAGCCCGATGGTGTAGTGGATAGGGCCGCTGCCTACTGAGCGGGGAGGTTGTGGTGCAATCATCTAGATTATTTATTATTTTATTATTATTTAACAATTTATTGCCCACACATGAACATCTCTTCCATGCTGGCCTGGGAGAGAAAGAAAAACATAGAATGTGCCAGCTGCATATCATCCCGGGCATGCTGTAAAAACCAGCTAAGGGATCTGAGGGTTTCAGTATATTGTAATTTAGGCGACGGGCTGACAACCTGTCACTATAGCAATATACCTACAAATCTAACTTAAATAACCCTCAAAACTTTGTCAAACGTGGCGGCGCGACCTTTGCTTAGGTCGTTTACGCTCTGCCTACCCCGCTAGGGATAAAGGCGTGATTATATGTATGTATGTACATGAACACACAAACATAAAAAACAATAGCACAACAGGTACAGCTTATCTCTAAAAAGAAATCTCTTCCAGCTGACCCACCTACCTATTAGGTAGCCAACCCCATGAAATACGCGATAAGGCTACGGAAATGATGGTATTGGATGCATCACTACTAATAATAAAGTGATTTCTGCCTCTATTACTAATTAAAAAGCATAAGGGGACATCTCACCATTTTTATTTTATTATATTATTTTACTTCCATGCTGGACTGGGAGTGATAGAAAAACATAGAATGTGCCAGCTGCATTTCCTCCCGAGCATGCTGTAAAAACCAGCTAAGGGATCAGAGGGTTTCAGTATATTGCAATTTAGGCGATGGGCTGACAACCTGTCACTACAGCAATATACGTAAAAATCCATCTTAAATAACCCTCGAAACTTTGTCAGACGTGGCTGAACGACCTTTGTATAGGTCGTTTACGCTCTGCCTACCCCATTAGGGATACAGGCGTGATTATATGTATGTATGTATGTTATTATATTATTTTCATGAAATGTCGTGCTTGCTTTGCTCGCGTATGTACGTAATGGGTCAATTGGATTTTGAATCTTCTTCTTAGCGAGTGGATTCGTGAGTCAAACGACCCGAAAAACCCTGGTATCAGAGTTTTCAAAACACCCAGTAGCACAGCTGTTTGGCCTCTGACATGATTTGAGTAACGAACACCATCAAAGACAGCGACCGGGACCTCCGAAGCACGGAATCCTTTTTTCTTTTCAGACAATCAGATGATTAAGCCTGCAATGTCCTAACCAAACTGGGGATAACATCACAAAGTGATTAGTTGATAAACATCTACTTTGTCCCTCCCCCTGGGAATCGAACCCAGGACCTCCGGATCGTAAGCCCATGGCTCTGACCATAAGACCACAGAGGCAGCTTCACTTATGTCTCGTAGGTATTAAATTTAGGTAAACTGTCGAGCTCGCTTCGCTCACGTCATATATTGATACAAAAAGAGATATCAACCTCACTTTGCTCGCGCGCGTCATCTATAGAATCAATTTATAGTATTTCCAACTCAGTTTTAGAATAAAGGTTAATGATGTTATTTCTAATAGCTAAAACTTATTTTAGAAACATGATCTGCGATTAGAACTCATGTATTTTTTACCTTTACTCTAAAACTGTATGTGTGAATGTGCCAGCTGCATGCTGAAAAAAAACCAGCTTAGGGATCCAAGGGTTTCAGTATATTGTTATTTAGGCGGTTTGCTGACAACCTGTCACTACAGCAATATACCTACAAATCTACCTTAAATAACCCTCCAAACTTTGTCAGACGTGGCGGAACAACCTTTGTTTAGGTCGTTTACGCTCTGCCTACCCTATTAGGGATAAAGGCGTGATTATATGTATGTATGTATTCTAAAACTGAGTTGTTAATATTATATTCTTTATTGTTTTAAGAATTAAAATACAGTTTAACTAATAATTAAAATAATAGGCGAGCTTATCCCTATAAGAGATCTTCCCAGCCAACCTACTGGAAATAAAAGATGGAAAATTCACGGGTACATATAATTAGTATTATTTAGGATTTTCAGTAATACAAATACTCATATAAATATAATAAAATAATCAAATACATAAAAATATATGTAGGTATATGATATATTCATCAGCCACAACAGTCCACTGCTGGACATGGGCCTCCCCAACAGTTGGGGGTATATACCAAACTCACCACGCATGGCAGGTGGGTTGGTGAGCGCAGTAGGAGTTATAAATTTGCAGGGAACGCTGCTGCCCATTCCCTGGATTTATCCTTTAGTCGCCTCTTACGACACCCTCAGGAAGATATGGGGTGATGCTGTTCTAACCCAGCACCACACAGACCAGTACAGACAGATATGATATATAAATTATGTTAATACGGATATAATATATATGTCATACGATACAAATACTATAGTTGCAAAATATACCAACTGACCATTTCATGACAGCATTAATCCAGCTACCAAATGCCATACACAGCACCAGTTGAGCCGAGAACACGGAGTCAAATATGGACATCAGCGGGAAGAGATAATCCAATGTGTGGTTCGGATTTGAGACATTGTTGATGACCTCAAAGTATCCATTGTAGTCTTGGAGCCTGGAATTGAGAAGTTTATTATAAGTTTACACATATATACTCACGCCTTTATCGCTAATGGGGTAGGCAGAGTGTAAACGACCTTAACAAAGGTAGTTCCGCTACATCTGACCAAGTTTTGAGGGTTATTTAAGATAGATTTGTATACAGATATTGCTGTAGTGACAGGTAGTTAGCCTATTGCTAAAATTACAAAATGCTGATACGCTTAGATTTCTTAGCTGGTTTTTACAGCATACCCAGGAGGATATGCAGCTGGTACATTCTATGTTTTTCTCTCGCTCCCAGGCCAGCATGGAAGTTTATGTGGAGATTATTTAATAAAAGATGATTAATTAAGGAATATTCTTGATATTAAGCCATATGTTCCTGATGAGGAATAACAGGACATCATCATTATCATCATTCTTGATACTATGCAGGATTGGGAGAAAAAAAAACATAGAATGTGCCAGCTGCCTCTCCTAACTTAGGACTACCTTAGGACCTAACTTAGGAAGGTGTCAGTGTCAATACACTTATATAGACAATAGACATAGATTAGGTACTTATCAATATCAGTTAATAGCAATCTATTGACTGATATTGATAAGTACCTAATCTATGTCTATTCTACCTAATAGGTACTTGTTAAAAAAAATGCAGCACTCCTAGTTCTTTTTATATATTTTTTTTTAAGAAATGGAATCTTTTAGATAATAAGCACTAATAACATAATTTTACGATTTTAATACAGTAGTAAACCTAGATTTTTTTATCATGTTTTTGTAAGAGTTAGGTATGGTAGAGTCATAGGAAATATTCAAAATAATATTTTCTGTAACAATTATTATAAGGTAAGTTTTATAGACTGTAAAGAAGCAGGAGTTTAAGCAAATGGAGACTATAATGTACACTAAATTAAATCACTTTTCCAACGAATACTACTACTGACGCATACCTTTAAAATAGCCAAAATAGAGTCGAAATATTTACCAATCTTGCACAATTTCTATGATAGATACTCCGAGTGCGTAAATTTGGTCCATCGTGGAGACAATTAAACTGAATCTAAACACTCATTGTAGATTTTATCTAATGTTTTTGTTACATTGATTACGGAAATCGTGATAAAAAAGTAGGCATAACAATTTTGCGGATTTTTCGACCAAATCTGTCAAATGCCAACCAAACAAACGTCAAATCATATGTGATTTACACTGCCATCTATATTTCTTTTCCAGAACCAGTAACATACTAGCGCTAGAATTTTACAGTGTTGAGTAGCAGAACTGCTAACACAGTTACAAAAACAACACACTAGATGGCGCTAGTAAATACGATCGACGCGATACCTCGTGTCGAGTAGTAGTAGCAATAGTTACACAACTCATCAAAAGATAGCGCTAAGTGAATTTTGCTGATAAGACTTCTTTTCATCATAGAATGTTTCCTTCAATTTTCACCAGCTGCTTTCACCAAGAAAGAAACCTGACATAAAATAGACTTTAAGTCAATAATACTTTCTTAGAAACTAACTTTACTAAAACTACCCTTATTTTCCTGTGGAGTGGTATTTAGCTAGCAGAATTCGCTACGAATTTCAGAAGCGGGTGAAAACGCTTAGCGTCTCGCCGGGATTGTATCGTTAATAATTGAACATTATTTTGTTGGTGTAGTACAGGGCGGAGCACAAGTTGTGCACTGCGCACTGCGCTCTTTTCGAAACACACAATCATGCCAATCCTTCAAGGGTGGGGTAGGCAGAGTGTAAAACGCCTTTTAGCCTCGTCTTACAAATTAATATAGGTTTGATTATGACCCCCAGTTTGTTTAGGACAATGCAGGCTGACTCACTTGGTAGTTTGTCGTATGAAATGCTTTGGAGAGCACGACTGGTCAATGTCTCTATTAATATTCACGAACCAAGTCAGAACTCTACAATTACGAGGCGGTTTACAACCTCTGATACGGGGGTTTGTCGGGTCGTTCATAGATTTGACGACCCATAACAAATAAATAAACATAAGATAAACCCAGGACCTCCATGTCGAGAGCCCATGGCTCAGACCGCTAGACCACGGAAGCTGTTAAAATAACTCCAAAATACTTCATTGTTAAATCTGTTTTCTCCTTGCATGCTGGACTGGGAGCGAGAGAAAAACATAGAATGTGCCAGCTGCATTTCCTCCCAGACATGCTGTAAAAACCAGCTAAGGGATCCGAGGGTTTCAGTATATTGCAATTTAGGCGATATGCATCCTGTCACTACAGCAATAATATACCTACGAATATATCTTAAATAGCCCTCAAAACTTTATAAGACGTGGCAGAACGACCTTTGTTTAAATCGTTTACGCTCTGCCTACCTTTTTTTAGTCCGGTGACGCATTATATATACACTTATAGTATGGTGCAAATAGGTCAATACCAAAAAAAAAAAAAGCAAAAAAAAAAGATCTGCCTACCCCATTAGGGACAAAGGCGTGATTATATGTATGTAAGGTAAACCTGTTGGAACCAGTATACAGCCAGCTTTAACCTCTAGAGGATTTTGGCAAATTTAATCTTACGCTCTGCACTGTTAGCAACGCGTAAGGGACGAAGATTCAAAGGATCTATCCCAAGATAAAACCGGGTGTAAGGGACAGCGTCCTGCAAACTGATAGGGTCGCTCAGTCAACGACAATAAACAACTAACAGCAGGATTTTATTCAGTAAAAAACAATTTTTTTATTTTCCGTACAAATTGTCTGATCGAGGTAGTAGTTTTGTATGGGAAGTTCATTTTCTTTTCTTTTCCTGGTGATAGTTGTTCAGTTTCGTTAAATGAGCAAACCTTATCAGTTTGCGGGACGCTGTCCCTTACACCCAGTATAAGTTTTCTGTCACGAGAGAACAGAAAGGAACGCAAATAATTTTGTTAAGTTAAGTAGTGCGCTCTACGAATCGATATCAATCTCCTTTGCTGACTTCTACAGCATGCCCTGGAGGATGGGCAGCTGGAATATTCTATGTTTTTCTTTTGCTCCCAGTCCAGCATGGAAGAAAATAATATAAAAATATTACTCTTGCTAACTTGCGCGATTTTTTCTTACATACATACATACATAAATCACGCCTTTATCCCTTACGGGGTAGGCAGAGCGTTTAATGCCTCGTAAAATGCGCTTTCGCCACGTCTGACAAAAATTGAGGGCAATTTTAGATTGTACTATGAATTGCTTTAGTGACAGGTTGTCAACCCATCGCCTAAATTACAATACACTGTAACCCTCGAGTCCCTTTTGCTGACTTCAACAGCATGCCCGGGAGGAAGGGCAGCCGGAACATTCTATGTTTTTCTATCTCTCCCAGTCCAGCATGGGAGAAACGTCTTTACACGTTTATCCCTAATATGGTAGGAAGAGCATCAACCACCTAAACAAAAGTAATTCCGCCACGTTCAACAAGTTTTGAGGGTATTGACTTTGAAACCTTTGAACCGCTGTACTTTATCCCGGGAGGGCAAGTAGCTGGCACATTCTTTGTCTAGCATGGTTTATATAACGACATGGTAACAACCACTATCAAAGAGAGCGACCGCAACCTACGTAGCACCTATACTTCGTTTATTTAGCGTTGAGCTATCGATACCAACTTGTTTTGCATTTCATAAACTGCTTTTTCCTTACAACTTCAAAGTAAGTTAACCGCAAAAGATATGTTTGTAACAAGGTTATTATCTGCGGTTCCAAAATTAGAACCTCTGATAAGTTGCAAAGAAATAGCTGTTTATGGGCTGCAAAACACGTTGATAACGATAAGTCATCTTATAATAAAGGAAGTATTATTACGTGTTATTGCATATTTTATTCATTATTTATTGTACTGAATAAATATTTTTTCTTTCTTTCTTTCTTTCAAGTATACGCATTTCTTTCTTTTACAGATAGATTTGTCTGAGGATCTATCCCAAGCCCTTGTCCTCTTGTAAATCCTCTTCCTCTCGTAAACGTGGTATGATCACGTAGAATTATTACATTAAAATATAATCTGACCCGCGCGCCGCCAGTTCATGAGTTGAGGGGGGAGGGGGGGGGGGGGGGAATATTGAGGGGGTTGGCAATAAGTTGGGGGGGAGTTTACACTTTGTACGGGAACGTTTGCTGTGGAATGTTTTTATTGGAATGTTGCTTTTTGCTGCAAAAAGTAATGATTTTTGAGGAAAATGTTTAGCTTAACATTCTTAGCGAGTGGGTTTTCAAATCGAAAATCGAGCCTCACTGAATTGATAGATGCAGTTTTAGTAAGACCTAGATAGACTTGATAGGAAAATTTGCGCGCAAACTCTTTTTCACGTTAACGTTCTAGGCCAATCATAATCACTACATAATATAAAACAAAGTCGATTTCTCTGTCCCTATATCAATATGTATGCATAAATCTTTAAAACTACGCAACGGATTTTGATGCGGTTTCTTTTAATGGATAGACTGATTCAAGAGGAAGGTTTATATGTATAATACATGCATAATATAGTAAAGAAACACTGATAATTTCCGTGCGAAGCCGGGGCGGGGCCAGTTATGAAATATAAAGATCTAGGGGCAATTCGGTTGCAAACAAAATCATTGATCTTCACAGAAATTGAGAGATTTTGATTCTGTACTCTACATTACTGTAGTCAGCTATCCGTAGGAAAATTATAAAGTGATGTGACACATACATACATGTAAATAATCACGCCTTTATCCCTTATGGGGTAGGCAGAGCGTAAACGACCTAAACAAAGATCGTTTCGCATATTGCTGTAGTGACATATTGTGAGCCCATCGCCTAAATTACAATATACTGAAACCTCAGTTGGCTGGTTTTACAGCATGCCCGGGAGGAAATGCAGCTGGCTTATTCTATGTTTTTCTCTTGCTTCCTGGCCAGCATGGAAGGATGTGTTAATATTTGGTTTCTGACACGGCACAACAGGGGAAAGATTTTCAATCAAAAATAAGTTACAATTCACTCAGTATCTTTATTATTCAGTCTGTCACTCAGAATGTAAAGAACTTAGTATCCGCAGCCGCAAGGACGAGGTCTGATGCTGGCGAGCTCAGCCTGCGAGATGGCAGCGTTGTAAAGAGCTGGTTGGTAGGCAGCTCCGGCAGCGAGTCCAGCGTTGATGCTGGCAATCTCGGCTCTGTCAATGGCAGCATTGAGCCCAGCATTACCGTAGAGTCCAGCGCCAGCGAGCGCGGCGCCGTAACCTGCAGCGTTGGCCAGCTGGGCGCCGGCGATCTCAGCGCGGGCGACGTCGTTGGCAATAGCGCCTCCGACACCGAAACCAGCGGCGGCGAGACTCTCGCTCGAGATGCCCACGTTGCCATTTCCACAGCTGTAGGAGGTGCCGGCGGCGCCAGAAGATGCCACGTCACCGTCTAGGGCGACAGCGGCGAAGACAGGCAGAGAGCCGATAACTTCGAGGAGACCTTCGATGGTGTTTTCAGAGACGACGGACACTCCAGTTGGTGCGTAAGGTGAACTGAGGGTGACGCTGAAAGGTCCGCCGCTGGCCGAGGCGACGGATGGGGCTGGGACGATGGGGCTGGTGAAGACTGGTCCGGGGACGAAGGGTGCTGATGGGTAGCCGAAGCCGAAGTTGCTGGCAGCGGCTAGGTTAGCATTGGCGTTGGCTGCGGCTATCGCTCCAGCGTTGGCTAGGGCTCCTGCGTTGGCAATGGCTGCAGCATTAGATAGGGCTCCTGCGTTGGCTAGGGCTCCGGCGTTGGCCAGGGCTCCGGCGTTGGCTAAGGCTCCGTTGGACAGACCGCAGCCGCAGGTGGGACATGCGGCGATGCTCTGTAAAGGTAATTGTTGAATATAAAGTTTGAAGAGAAGAAGACAGTTTGAGAGAAGAGCGGTTGTGCTGTGCGTAATTTATAACAATGATTTCTTTCTGGTCGTGTCAGTCAATCTGTCCTATCAGAATAAGAGATTGAAGGAATAAAGAGTGCACCTGTGTGTAGCGCAAACACTTGGGAACTAAAAACTAGTCCTGCGCGGTTGGCTGATCTCTGGGAGATTGGCCGCCATCACCGAAACTCGATGGTAGGACTATTTCTTACATGTTGGAGTGTGATAGAGAGAAAATCATAGAATATACCAGACTCCCGGGCATGCTGTAAAAATCAGCTAAGGGTTCCGAGGGTTTCAGTATATTGCAATTTAGGCGATGGGCTGACAACCTGTAACTTCAGCAATATACCAACAAATCAAAACTTTGTCAGACGTAGCGGGACGATCTTTGTTTAGGTCGTTTACGCTCTGCCTACCCCATTAGGGATAAAGGCGT
Source organism: Scrobipalpa costella (assembly GCA_949820665.1). NCBI lineage: Eukaryota > Metazoa > Arthropoda > Insecta > Lepidoptera > Gelechiidae > Scrobipalpa > Scrobipalpa costella. The sequence continues at coordinate 9,413,810 of OX463321.1, read as the reverse complement.
GATTATTTGAATGAACGAATTAATAGTCTACACACCTGCACCAGGAGCGCAGAAGCGCAGAGAACGAGGAAGAATCTTGCTGCCATTGTTATGAATACGAGATCTGGATCACGAATGCTGACCTCATTTCCATCATCAATATTTATACTAAAACTTTCGGTCACTAATAAACAAATAATTTCAAATTTTCTTTCAAAAACGTGATTATTTTAGTAAATTAAATTTCGTAATTTAGATAACTATGTTTTTCTACATATCTTTTGTGCAAGTAGGTTAGTAAAGAACTACGTGATAATGTTACGAAATTCTGCTGAGTCGGAAATATAAAGTTAGAAGCAATTAAATTAACATAGTCGACGCATTGAAAATTCAACCTTAATTCAAGCCTCTGAGTGTGAATTATAGATAGGCAAAACTTCTTAAAATTCCTCAACAAGATTGTCCTTTAAGTTTTATCATTCATTAGTATAAAAACGCTATGGACTTGGGTTTTTCATTCATTCATCACTTCGTTGAATACATCAAAATGTCTCCCCTCGCCATTTTGTTTTTCTGCTTCCAGGCTTGTCTCATCCAGGTAAGGAGATTTGGGAAATTTAAAAACTTCTAGTTTTACACTTATACATTTACTGCGTCTGTTCCCGGTCATAAATGATCTTGAACGTTTATAGAAAATAACAACCCATTATTACAAAATAGCTTTCAAAATATGTTATTAAATGAGTTTTTCCCTGGAAATAAAGGTTTTCCCGCGGTGGAAGGTAGCTTATCAAAGGTCGAAGGTGTCCTATTCCAGGACCTTAACCTATATGTGTTGTACTTACAAGTTTCATCCCGATCCGTCCAGTGGTTAAAGCGTGATTCCTCCAAACATACAAACTTTTGCAAGTAAAATTTTTAAAAGACAGGTTGCACAATTCCGTCTGAAATACTCAAGGCGTGCTATTCCATTAAAAATTGCAATAATTCTATGTTTCCATTATTTCTAGAATGTGATGAGCTCATGCAACTGTGGACTTGGAGCGGGTTCATTCAACAACGCTGCTGCGATCAACGCTGCTAACAATGCTGCTGCGATCAACGCTGCTAACAATGCTGCTGCGATCAACGCTGCTAACATCGCTGCTGCCAACAATGCTGCTAACATCGCTGCTGCTAACAATGCTGCTGCCAACAGTGCTGCTGCGTGGAACTCCGCTAACGCCATCAACGCCGCTGCTGCTATCAGCAATGCTGCGTACTGGCCTGGTGCATCGGGCTACAGCGCCTACGGCAGCGGAGACGTGGCCGTAGTCGGCGAGCTGCCCGTGTCCGGCTCCACCAGTGTCGCTGGCTCGGTCCCAGTGAGCGGCGGACTCACCTTCAGCGGCCTGGTGCCCGCTAGCGGCCTTGTGACCATCTCCGGCAGCTGCGCGTACCCACAGAGCTACTCCGCCGCCGCCGCCGGTGCTGAGCTTGCCGAGCTCGCTGTCCTCAACGCGGCCTACTCGCAGCCGTCATTGTACGCTGCTGAGATTGCTGCCGCCAACGCCGGCCGTGCAGGTCTCAACGCTGCCCTCGCCAACGCTGAGCTCAGCGCTGACCTCGCCAGCATCAACGGCTGGAACTCCCTCGCTGCCGCCAACGCCGCAAGCCAGCAATGGAGCACCATTGGTTCTGGATGCAACAACATCTGGTACTAAGGAATCAGCAACATTCGTGTCGATATCTGCAAATATAGCACACGTGATTCATAACAAAAATGTTTTTTCTTTATTGACCTCCAAACTTTCAACTCATCAGTATCGAGAAGTAATGGAATTATTTAAAAAAGTGGTTATAGCAAGATGTGACAAAAAAAATGAGATTGCAATAAATTATATCATCTTCCTCTCCCTTAGGTCGGCTACCTCATCTAGGTGATTGAACGAGGGTACTGGTTTTTACACAGAGCGACTGCCATCTGACCTCTGCAACCCAGAAGGGAAACCCCAGACCCAATCCTAGATTAGGTCAGAGTTTTCAATGCCGCCAATGCTTAGCGCTTGCATCTGTTATTTGGCTTAACGACTAATTTCTACGGTATTAAACGATATTAACCGGGACCAACGGTTTAACGTGCCTTCCGAAGCACGGTAAAAGCGCCGAATAAACGTATATATGAAATTCGAAAATCGAAAAACACATTGGTACGTGGTGGGGTTCGAACCACGACTTCCCGCTCAGGAGGCACCGGCCCTATCCACTACACCATCGGGCTCTCAATAAATTATATGTACCTACATAATTATACCTATGGTTGTCATCCCATCGCCAAAATTACAATATTTATTTATTTAACAGTTTATTGCACACACACACTCAGAAAAATTTGGTACATGAGGAAATCAGACACCCACTTATTTCTACAAAGAAATGTCTTACAGCGACCTAATAAGAGAGTGATAGCATAAAACGTAAGACGTGCACAATTTAAATATTTATACAACTTCTTCTGTCGTGTGGGGTTCGATCGACCCGAAGAACCCTGATGTCAGTGTAACCCTCGAATCCCTTTGCTACTGATGTCGCAGTGCGTTTTTCAGAGTACTAGTCGATATTAGTTTAAGCCATTACGATCGATACGATAAAAAGATCCCTTTGCTACCTTCTACAGCTAGAAGAGAATCAGCTGGCATAGTCTATGTTTTTCTATCGCTCCCAGTCTACATCATCATCTACCTAGGCTTATCCCGTATCTCACGGGGTCGGCTTCCTAAGATAGGGGATTGAACGAGGGTACTATAGTCTGTCAACGTCGTGCTTACCGCGCCCGGCGCCCTAGGGGTACAGACGTTGGCGGGGACGCGGTAGCACGCGGCGATTGCGAACATGAACACATTGCGTCGTGCTCGCTCACCCTCCTGCTTCACCGCCCGCACCCCCGTTACCGCGTCCCCCCCCCGCGCACGTCTGCACCCCTAAGGCGCGGTAAGCACGACGTTGACAGACTATAGTTTTTACACAGAGCGACTGCCATCTGACCTCCGCAACCCAGAAGGGAAACCAGACCCAATCCTAGATTAGGTCAGACTTTTCAAGCCGCCAATGCTTTGCACTGGCCTCTGATATGGCCAGTCTACATACATACATATAATCACGCCTTTATCCCTAATGGGGTAGGTAGAGCGTAAACGACGTAAACAAAGGTCGTTCTGCCACGTCTGACAATGTTTTGAGGGTTATTTAAGATAGATTTGTAGGTATATTGCTGTAGTGACAGGTTGACAGCCCATCGCCTAAATTGCAATTTACTAAAACCCTCTGATCCCTTAGTGTTTTTACAGCATGCCCGGGAGGAAATGCAGCTGGCACACATTTTTTTTCGCTCCCAGTCCAGCATGGAAGAAGCTGTACCGTTTTATAACCAACACAAATAATGACGAAATAACATATCAATCATGGCGCCCCCTTGAAGGTTTCTGAACGAAAATAGACAAGTTTTTTTACAGTTAAATGGTCCTAATATGTCACAGTTAAAAGTGCAGTTCAATAAAACCACAATTAGTGTTAGAAAAAACGTATAAATAGCAAAAGGGGATAAGCTACTCACTTAAATGGCGCCGCCAGGGACGGACTAAGGCCCGTATTTATAATCAGCTCTCATGAGTGACAGCGAGTTTGAGTTCGTATCAGAAAATGTAATTTCAGTGCAAACTGGCCTGTCAAATCCACACTTAATATTGTTTTCAAGTTTGATATCGCTTCATACGAGCTTAAGTATGTTATGATTGGTTTTTATTTGTTTATTGAGTTTTTAATTAACTCATTTAAAATTATAATTTCTTGTTCATTAAGTAAATAAAGTTTCTTATTATGTCATTAACTCAATGGAGTCGAAAATGAAACGAGGGCCTGCAAAACCTACACTAAAGTTACACTAAACATATTTTTATTTTGGTGAGACACGTAATTGTAATTTAGTCGATGGGCTGACAACCTGTCACTACAGCAATATCCAGTTCTATCTTAAACAACCCTCAAAACTTGTCAGACGTGGCGGAACGTCCTTTGTTTGGGTTGTTCACGCTCTGCCTAACCCATTAGGGATACAGGCGTGATAGTATGTATGTATGTAATTAGAATGAGTTTACTGGTCTAAATTCTACTAAGTATTCGTATTTGTCTAAACTTAAAATCGCTAAATAAAAGAAAACAAAGTGTCATCTTTGAAAGGTATTCCAAAACTTCACGTCATTTAATTTAAAATTACCGCACTGAAATTCCTTAGTCGTTTTTTATCGGCGCTATAATTATGATGTAATGAATTTAGGTATGCGCTTTAATTTGGGTGCCTTAACTGACTTCTATGGTAATTGTTCCTGAGAAAAAAAGGACTAAATGCTATTTTTAAGTTCTTTCCTGCCTCCTGCTCAGTATTTGTAACCAAATTCTAAACTCCTTACTACCCGAGTCCGTCCCTGCAAAAGGGAAGTGATGGCAGTATAATGTGAATGCTGTGTTTGTTTTTTATTAGTAGACCACTTAATTCGACGACAAAGCTTAAAATGAACGTGTGAGGAGAACTGTCAAATCAATGTTCTTCTTCTGGTGTGTGGGTATTGAGTCTTTCGACCCGAAGGGCTCTGGTTTATACAGCCTACATACATACATAAAATCACGCCTTTATCCCTTTCGGGGTAGGCAGAGCGTAAAACGCCTCCTAAAAGGCGCTTTCGCCACGTCTGACATAAATTGGGGGCAATTTTAGATTGTAATGTGTATTGCTGTAGTGACAGGTTGTCAGCCCATCGCCTAAATTACAATTCACTGTAACCCTCGAATCCCTTTTGCTGACTTATACAGCATGCCCGGGAGGAAGGGCAACTGGAACATTCTATGTTTTTCTTTCTCTCCCAGTCCAGTATGGAAGTTACATATACATCCTAATACATACATATATAAAATCACGCGTTTATCCCTAATTTAGTAGGCAGAGCGTAAACGACCTACACAAAGGCTCCGCTCGCTATCCGATAGTGGTCGTTACAAACCCTGTCAGAGATCTATTAGCTATACTATTAGGCGGTTCTTTATTTCTAACATGCTGGCCTGGGAGTGAGAGAAAAACATGGAATGTGCCAGCTGCATATCCTCCCGAGCATGCTGTAAAAATCAGCTAAGGGATCTGAGGGTTTCAGTATATTGCAATTTAGGCGATGGGTTGACACCCTGTCACTATAGCAATATACCTACAAATCCATCTTAAATAACCCTCAAAGCTTTGTCAGACGTGGCGGAGCGACCTTTGTTTAAGGCGTTTACGCTCTGCCTACCCCATTAGGGATAAAGGCGTGAATATATGTATGTACGTTCATTTGAAGAGTAGTCGGCTACTTAATTCGATGGATGAGTATGTATGAGACGCCTTAATTTGTCCACTTTGATTCTGTTGACATCGCGACGATGGAGGGGCTTTAAAAACGCTTTCATGTTCTTTAAAAATCACGCCTTATCGCTCGCTAGGCAGGTAGAGCATGAAAAGCTTATTAAAAGGAATTCTATTCAGATAGAGATATAGTATTTCTAACTCGGTTTTAGAAAAAAGGGTAAATAAAGTGTAATGTCTTTTGATTGAAGATCTTGTTTCTAAAATATGTTTTAGCTATTAGGTACATTATGAAATAGTAGTTTTAGTAACTTAACTAATTAGTTAACACGTATCATTTATTTTTGAAATGTGTTATTGATTAAAAGGACATGTACCTTTGTTTACTTTTACTTCAAAAACGAATTGGAAATATGAATTGTAGTTAGTTATCATTATCAGTTTATCCCTATGTGCTTCGGAGGGCACGTTAAGCCGTCGATTATTGTAATACAAAACCATCTTATTAGGCTGTATAGAAACTCTGACATCAGGATATTTTCGAGAGTGAGAGAAGAACATAGAATGTGCCAGCTGCATTTCCTCCCGGGCATGCTGTAAAATCCGGCTAAGGAATCCGAGGGTTTCAGTATATTGTAATTTAGACAATGGGCTGACAACCTGCCACTACAACAATATACCTACAAATCTTTCTTAAATAACCCTCAAAACTTTGTCAGACGTGGCGTAACGACCTTTGTTTAGGTCGTTTACGCTCTGCCTACCCCGTTAGGGATAAAGGCGTGATTATATGTATGTATGTATAACAAAAAAAACTACAATCACAATACCCATTAGCATTACAAATACAAAATGGCGGACACAAGTGTTGAAAAGACAAAATAATAATAGCTAAGCCCAGATAATAATTAAATTAACAATATAATAAACAAGTTTATCCACCATTCACTGCAGACGTTTAAAAAAAACGGGCATTCAGTCACGCACAGTCAACCCCTAGAGAGGGGGTAGTTAAGAGTGACGACAAATTAAGTGTTTTTAAATACATTGCGTCTTTTACATACACACATCTCGCCTTTATCCCTAACTAGCGACCCGCTCCGGCTTCGCATGGAAATCATCAGTGTTTCTCTGCTATATTATGCATTTATTTTACATATAAACCTTCCTCTTGAATCACTCTATCCATTAAAAGAAACCGCATCAAAATCCGTTGCGTGGTTTTAAAGATCTAAGCATACATAGGGATATAGGGACAGAGAAAGCGACTTTGTTTTATACTATGTAGTGATGATGGCGTAAGAAGAGCGTAAACGACCTACACAAAGTTCGAGGTTTACGTTGACTCAATTCTAGAAGTAAATTGATTAAATTGTAAAGATTTTAATAACGGGCACTTACTTTGGAAAATAAGTCGCGTACTTCACGACATGTTTCGGGACATTCGGAGTCCCTCATCAGGTTGAGTTAGTCAGCCGCGGGGAAGCGTATCCGCGGTTTCCGGTTCGGTTAAATTTAGAATGTCTCACTTAAGTTTAAATAGTTTGATTGATTTAATTGTCTTTAATCGCAATATTTATTTTAAACGATTTTTCGCAGTCAATCAATTAATTTAAGCTTTCGCATTCTTGGTTATTTATCTGTGGGTTTTCAATCCATTTGCTCGCTGGCCGTAAGTTCGAATCCTACGAGGCATGGTACTAAATTCTTAAGAATTAGATTCATCTATGTGACGAAGATGGATTTTTCTTTCTTTGATGGATTGTTAGGAGATTAAAGATTTTCAACCGCCTTCCAATACCAACCAAACTCTTATGCGTTCGATCTTACGTAAATCTCTTGCAGAAAAATATTCTTTTACTCATAAAATTATTAAAAAGCCACACTATGAAAAACAAAAAAACAGCATTGAATATTGAAATCTATTGCCGTTGTCGCCATTTCAAAATGGCGTCCGGTCACAGGTGGCACTGCGCACCCTCTGGCGGCAATTTGACAGACTATTAATCCGGATTTTGTCAGTGTTAACCGGATTAGGGCGGATTTGACTGGATTTAAGCGGTTCAGGGGTGCGTTAACAGGTGATATAGGCAGGGTTTGATTGAAATGACTGTGTTCTGTGTAGGTAATAGATAGAATGACTGTATTTATCACGTATGTGATCAAGTTATAAGAGCCCGATGGTGTAGTAGATAGGGCCGCTGCCTCCTGCGCGGGAGGTCGTAGTTCGAATCCCACCACGTACCAATGTGTTTTTCGGTTTTCGAATTTCATACAATACGTCTATTTGGTGGTTTTTCCGTGCTTCGGAAGGCACGTTAAGCCGTTGGTCCCGGTTAATATTGTTTAATACCGTAGATACCTTAAGCCATGTCAGAGGCCAGTGCTAAGCATTAGCATCTCTGACCTAATCTAGGATTGGGTCTGGTTTCCCTTCTGCGTTGCGGAGGTCAGATGGCAGTCGCTCTGTGTAAGAACCAGTACCCTCGTTCAATCCCCTGGATTAGGTAATCGACCGCGTAAGATACGGGATAAGGCTAGGGAGATTATGATGATGTATGTACCATAAATGTAGAAAAAGACTTGACTTTTTACTCCACTAAGAGTACCTACCTAAGAAATAGTTTTTGCCCACAAGCAATAAATAATAATTATTCAGAAACATTTTGCCTAACCGACAGCAATATATTAAAAACCTCAACTAAACAACTTAATAAAACTTTATTGCACATTTTACCACAGTAATTGTGTAAAAAAGGTTACAACTTTCTTTAAATTGTCAACTTGGCATAAAGTAGCTTTTGCCTTTGCCGCCCTATTGAAATAGAAAAAAAAAACATTCAAAGAGGCGGGAAAATATTTTGTCATCTGTCACAATGGTTTAGTTTTAATAATAGACATTTTGTGTGGCAATGGATACCGCCAAATTGCCTGAGAAAAATAAACTTGCAAGTTGAGGGTTCCGTAGCAAAAAAAAGTATATAGGTTTACAATTTATTTAGTAAACATAGCTGATATTTTAATGAAAGTAATATTGTAAGAAGGTAACAATCATAAATTATACAACATCTTGATACGATATTTATTTTTCGATATTATACTTATACTACCTGTACGCCTGTACTTATGTCATAAAGTAGACTCAATTCTAGAATCGCAACAATTAAATTGATTAAAATAGTATCTACATAAATGATTAAAAATCACTGCAGCAGCATATTTTTATACTAGATATCTTCCTATATTCCTAAAAACATATAAAAATCACGCTTATATTCCTAACGGGGTAGCTATAATCACTTCTGTGGAACTACTCTGGAAGTTTCCACCGCCTCTTACAAAGTGGAGTATTTATATGTAGTTTTAATATTATTTTGAACGGGATTATTACCACGATAATACGTTTACGTGTGCTCGTGACCATGATGCATGAAACTGCGTTGAAATGTCGAGGTAACAGTTAATACAATCGTGGTTATAAACCCGTTCAAAATAATAATCGAATTGTAATGAACAACCGCGTAAGTCTCAAAACTTATATGGAGTATAAACCAGGTGTAAGGGACAGCGTCCCGCAAAACTGATAGGGGTTGCTCAGTCAACGACACAATACAACTAACAGCAGGATTTTTCTGGAAGTAAAAAAAATGGCTTTTCCATTCAAATTGTCTGATCGAGGTGAACATTTTATATGGTTAAGCCTTTTTTCAGTGTCATTGACTGAGCAACTCCTATCAGTTTGCGGGACGCTGTCCCTTACACCTGTTATTACGGATAGGACTATGTTTTGTGACCCATCGCCAGCCGAACCCTAAACAAATGAATACTCAAGGGCAAACAGAAATGACTTTACAACATAAGGACCACTTTTACAGTAGTAACGATTTGACACGCCACACCATGACATAATTTCTTCCCTACCGCAATATAACGTCCAAATAGAGGTAAAAATTCCATTATTTTAAATTTCGAATTGTTCTCAAATGCTTTTAGTGTGCCGTCATCATGTTTTATTACTTTTCTGGCACACAGATTATGTTTCTGGCTGGTTTGGTCGCAGTTTAAATAAAAACAAAATGTCATTCATAAATAAATATTAACCATGTAAGTTTATTAGGGTATTCGTATTTTTTAAGTAATATTTCCCGTTCATATAAATTTCGCTAATCTTCTTCTTGGCGATTGAATTCTCTAGCGGAACATCGACCCAATGAACCCTGGTGTCAGAGTTCATAGAGATCAAATTATAATGATTGTTCCACTTATCTCTTATAATTCACTCAAACAATTCCGAATTAGGAAAGTGAAAAAAAGGGTAAACTATAAAATAAGGGTAAGACAAATTATAAAAATAACTTATTAAAAGGGGTAAGGAAGTATCAAGTCTCCCAAGTTTCAAATTCAAGATTTTTTTTCATACTTACTTTCAAATTAAAAAAAAAAAAAAAAAAAATATATATGCCTACTGACTAAAAGTGTGGAACTCCCTGCCTGCGGATCTATTTCCGGAACGTTATAACCTGGGCCTTTTCAAGGCGAGAGTGAACAGGCATTTTCTAGGCAATCATGCTCCATCATAGTCTAAATCATCACTTACCATCACGTGAGATGGCGGACAAATGATTGCCTATCAAATATTTTTTTTAAAAAAACACATTCAGTTATGAACAGATTTTAAGTGATAAGTTGTTCAGCTTCTTGATAACAATATATAACATACGAAAGAAAGAAAATAATGAATTCGATTCGCATAGATAGTAGAATAATAGACCGGTATTCCAGAGACGCAGGTTAGAATCCTGCCCGAAATTAATTAATTATTTTCTGTCTTTCTTTCTTCCATGAAAATAAAAAAGCATTATGAATGGTAAAATCCTCTAAAATACAATATATAACATTAACCTTCTATCAGAACGCAACCTCCATTTTGTGACTCTGTATTCCGTTATTTTCTTTTATGGACGAACAAAATTGTGTCATTGATTCCCTCTAATCCAATTGACACCTTTATCTGTCAATAATATAAAAATTTTAGCGCAGGCGACCATCACGTCGCGCGATCGCCATTTGTCGCTATAAAAAAGGAAAAAGGATTGCGTTTTGTATCGATTCTACTAAAACGATGTTTGTTATTCTTATAACAGACATCGTTTTAGTTAAAAAAAACTGCCAAACTAACTGCCTCCGTCTAGTAGCTAGTGCCATGGACTCCCGATCCGGAGGTCCTGGGTTCGATTCCCAGGAGGTAAAACACAAAGTGAATATTTGAGAATTTATGACTTTGTAAATTTTTCCCCAGTTTGGGTAGGACATTGCAGGCTGAATCACTTGATTGTCCGAAAAGAAAAAGATTTCGTGCTTCGGAGGGCACGTTTAAACCGTCGGTCCCGGTCGCTATCTTTGATAGTGGTCGTTACACAAAAACATGTCAGAGGCCTGATAGTTGTGCTACTAGGCGGTTTAAAAACTCTGACACTAGGGTTCATCGGGTCCATAACTCGATACCCACTAGACAAAAGAAGAAGTTAAAAAAAAGTTTAAGAATAACAAACATCGTTTTAGTTATAGTTTAATTTTAAAATTGATATGTATTTAATAATTTCTCTTGCTTTAAAAAAACCTGCCCATCCATCTATGTATTTCAGTCGCTTTTTGGTGTCATATTTATACCTAAAAAAGTAAGTAAGTAAGTAAGTAAATTGTTTATGTAAACTAAGCATTTATTAATATTTATTTAACTTGTTATTCAATCCTAGATATTTAGTTTTTAAAAAGGGAAAATGGTATATCAGATGTTTTTAAGGAATTGTAAAAAGAAATTAATTTACTCCTGCACATGAAATCTACTTTTTATTTACATATAGATTTGAACATAAAAATATAGTTTTGAATATGGTATCACGAAACTCACTTAGCAGAATAAGAGCTACGTTTGATTCCAATTTTGAATTCAATCTGCGAGGGATCCGCCATGATTTTATTTTCATGACTGCCGTGGGACAGCTGGGCTCTTAGGGACGTACATACCAGTAGGGTTTAACATATTGTGTTGTAAATGACTTGTTAGTGATAAGAGTATGATAAAAAAAAAAACAAAAATCAATTTATTTGTAACAATTTCGTACATTTGCGTGTTATAGCTCTTCATCTCCCTAGCCTTATCCCGTATTTCACGGGGTCGACTACCTAATCTAGGTGATTGAACGAGGGTACTGGTTTTTACACAGACCGACTGCTATCTGACCTCCGCAACCCAGAAGGGACGTGCCTTCCGAAGCACGGATAAAGCGCCGAATAAACGTACATATGAAATTCGAAAACCGAAAAACACATTGGTACGTGGTGGGATTCGAACCACGACCTCCCGCTCAGGAGGCAGCGGCCCTATCCACTACACCATCGGGCTCTCAATTTTACCCTCTATTATTGTTTGTAGTATACTATATTTTTGATTTCTGTATATATTTCTTCCATGCTGGATTGGGAGCTAGAGAAAAACATAGAATGCGCCAGCTGCATTTCCTCCCGGGCATGCTGTAAAAACCAGCTAAGGGATCTGAGGGTTTCTGTATATTGCAATTTAGGCGATAGGCTGACAACCTGTCACTATAGCAAAATACCTACAAAATCTATTTAATAACCCTCAAAACTTTGTCAGACGTGGCGGAACAACCTTTGTTTAGGTAGTTTACGCTATGCCTACCCCTTTAGGGATAAAGGCGTGATTATATGTATGTATGAATGTATGTATATATGTCCAAAGTATGTGATCTTTTCTTCAAAGTTTCTACAACTTCTAGTTTATTCTTCATTCTTCGGAGCACTTCCTAATTTGTGATTTGGTCTCGCCACGATATTTCAAAGCAATTTAATTTAAATATCCTTCAACCTTTTTGATTTTCAGAACTACTGAAGCTAAAATAACAAAGGCGTCAACCCTATGGAATGATAAATAATTTGCTCTCATATTATATTCGGTCTCATCATTTAACTTTTTACTTCCATGCTGGCCTGGGAGCGAGAGAAAAACATAGAATGTGCCAGCTGCATATCCTCCCGGGCATGCTGTAAGATCCAGCTAAGGGATCCGAGGGTTTCAGTATATTGTAATTTAGGCGATGGGCTGACAACCTGACACTACAGCAATATACCTAAAATTCTATCTTAAATAACCCTCAAAACTATGTCAGACGTGGCGGAACGACCTTTGTTTAGGTCGTTTACGCTCTGCCTATCCCATTAGGGATAAAGGCGTGATTATATGTATGTATGTTATCATTTAAAGCTTATGTTTGCAAATATTTATATTTTGTTTTGGGGGTGATGGTGTTGCATCGTTCAAAGCTGATTAAAACCTGTTAGCAATGGGATCTTTCATGCTGGACTGGCAGCTATTGAAAAACATAGAATGTGCCAGCTGCCGGCTGTATCTTCTCCCGTGCATGCTGCAGAAACTAGCTAAGAGATTGCTTAGAGATAACTTAAACCCGGTTACTTTTAAAAGTTGTTTAGGTTACACCAGGTATATTGTCTTTCTTCCATGCTGACTTGGAAACGAAAGGAACACATAGAATGTGCCAGCTGCATTTCCTCCTGGACATGCTGTAATAACCAGTTAACGGATCCGAGGGTTTCAGTATATTGTAAGTTAGGCGATGGGCTGACAACCCGCCACTACAGCAAAATACGTACAAAACTATCTTAAATAACCCTCAAAATTTTGTCAGACGTGGCGGAACGTCCTTTGTTTAGGTCGTTCACGATCTGCCTACCCCATTAGGGATAAAGGCGTGATTATATGTATATCATCCCTTACCCCCTGTATATGGTACTAGGTGACAAGAAAAAGGTGTGACACATCCGTCACCGGTGGTAGCGCGCATAATACCGGCCCGGTTACTTTTTAATCCGGATGCTCGTAAACTTGGGATAGGGATGGGCTGAGTGTCGATGGGATAGATATTATGTCGATATCGATAGAGATATGTACTATAAAATGGCATTATTCAGCAAAATCTAGAATTGTAGTTATTTCCATGCCGGACTGGGAGCGAGAGAAAAACATATAATGTGCAAGCTGCATTTCCTCCGGAAAAACCAGCTAAGGGATCCGAGGGTTTCAATATATTGCAATTTAGGCGATGGGCTGACAACCTGTCACTACAACAGTATACCTACAAAACTATCTTAAATAGCCCTCAAAACTTTGTCAGACGTGGCGGAACGACTTTTGATTAGGTCGTATGCGCTATGCCTAGGTACCCCATTAGGGATAAAGGCATGATAATATGTATGTATGTATGTAATTAGAATAATTGTTGAAATGATGATATTCCTATTTTGTATTCTATTTTCGAATACGTTATGATTACATAACTTAATATCTTCTATGCTGGACTGGGAGCGAGAGAAAAACATAGAATGTGCCAGCTGCATTTACTCCCGGGCATGCTGTAAAAACCAGCTAAGGGATCCGAGGGCAGAATATTGCAATTTAGGCGATAGGCTGACAACCTGTCACTATAGCATTATACCTATAATATCTTAAATAACCCTCAAAACTTTGTCAGACGTGGCGAAACGACCTTTATTTAGGTCGTTTAAGTTCTGCCTACCCCATTAGGGAGAAAGGCGTGATTGTATGTATGTATGATTACATCTATACTAATCTATACTTCTTCTTAGCGAGTGGATTTTCGAATCGAACGACCCGATGAACCCTGGTGTCAAAGTTTCTATACTAATATTATAAGGAGGAAAGATTTGTATATTGTGTGTGTTTGTTTATGTATGTTTGTACCTAACGAATAAACTCAAAAACTACCGGACTGATTTCAAAAAATATTTTACTATTAGAAAGCTACGTTCAACTTGAGTAACATAGGGTACATTTTACCGCGGGAAATTACATTTTACCGCGGGAAATTACATTTTCCCCGGGGAAAAATATTTATCAGCGGGTGACACCGCTGACAGGAAGCTAGTTATTAATATTTATGAGTTTGCAAGTGCTTCGTCTTTGTGAGCTTAGCTTGTTTGGATCGGAATGCAATCCAACTCTTTAGGACCAGCCGTTAAGCATAATCTCCGCAGAGTGGTCCTCCCTGCTAGGGGGCCCTATCCAACCTGTATCCCTGTCTAGATAATGCAATGTTAAGTGTAAAGGCACTTTGGCCTTTGTGAAGACTGTGAGAGAAAACGAAACGCATCGGTTCGTCGTTTGTTGGCTACTGTTTCGTCTTCATTACGACTCATCAGATGCGGAAGTGTCCGCATTACAGTTGGTTTGCAAGTGTGTAAGTATGAGCTTTACATGTTTTAATTTATTTACTGGTTGGTGGTGCGACACATCATGCATACATACATATAATCACGCCTTTATCCCTAATGGGGTAGGCAAAGCGTGAACGACCTAACAATAGGTCAATTGCAATATACAGAAACTCTCGGGTTTTTACAGCATGCCCGGGAGGAAATGCAGCTGGCACATTCTATGTTTCTCTCTCGCTCTCAGTCCAGCATGGAAGCGACACATCATCTGACCTAAATAACCTTATTGACTTAGCAATTTAACTATCGGCTGAACTTACACAAAACACGTTCTACTTTTATTTCATCGATATTTATTTACAGAGTCCCATCACTAGTCGTAATCCGACCCGGGCCGGGTATCACGGATATTCCCGGCAATCATCCGGCAATTCGCACTATTTTTCCCGGGAAAATGTTACGTCGCCCCCAGGGGCCGCCCGTGATGTATGTTTTATTTAGGGGAAGGCCCCGGTCCGCTTTGATTTCGCAAGATGGCCGCCGTAAGAATAGTTTAGCGTGTCTTACCTTTGGGGTGTTTTCCGTAAGCCTTTTTTAGGATCAGATCAAACACGGAGAAAGGTCTAAGCAACATATAAAATCACGCCCTTTTACCTTGCAAGGTAGAAATAGCATTCCAGAATAGATTAAAAGCCGTTTCTGCCACGTTAGAAACAATTAGAGTTTAAATACTTTTTTCAATTAAAAACGATGTCTTAACTAAAATATCCTTCAAGATTTGTCAGGTCCGTATCGATAAACAACACTTGAGACTGACAGCTAGTTTGAGTTCGTATCAGAAATGTCATTATAGTACGAAACGGCTTGTCAAATCCATACTTTATGTTTCTCTCATTCTTGAGATAGCTTTATAAATACTGTCCTAAGTTTTGCACCTTAAATCTCGCCCTTTTCCTTTACGAGGACGAAATTGCATTAACGAATAGATTAAAATCCGTTTCTGTCACGTTAGAAACAATTAGAATTTAAATATTTATTTTAATAAAGACGATGTCGTAACTAAAATTTCCCGCGATTTTTTTCGCTCAGTCAAGCCCTATATGTCTACTTGTCACCCACATAACTAAAAAACACAGTCATTTTCACTAAGCATAACTAAATACGTTAGTCATGAAACTCAACCATTCAACACAGACCTACACACAATGCCATCAATACTTAGTGACAAAATAAGTATTTGTTCATGATTTCAAACAAACATAAAATAATTAAAAAAAAAACATCAAAATGTCCACCGAAACTAATCATTGCTACTGGTCTCGCCATCATCACAGCGGGACATCTCTATTATTTTATACAAACATTTTGGGTGCGTAAAGTTATTGTTTGTTATAAGGAGAAGGCCAATTCTCGTATTAGTCTTTGAGAGCAGAAAGTGTTTGATCATTTCTAGTTTCATTAATTTGTTTTGGTTTTAATCAAGGCTGCAAGTGATAAAATTGACTTAGAAACACTTATTTTTATTTGTGACACTTGATTGAGACTTTAGACAAGGAAGTGTTCCTTGGTTATTTTACAAGGATCGGTATACTTACATACTCCTTTACTGACAGATTGTCAGTCCGCGTATCGTCTAAATTATTCTACAAACATACATACATATAATCACTCCTGTATGGGGTAGGCAGAGCGTAAACGACCTAAACAAATGTCGTTTTGCGATGCTTGTCAAAGTTTTGTGGGTTATTTAAGAGAGATTTATACGTATATTTCTGTAGTGACAGGTTGTCAGCCCGTGGCCTAAATTACAATTTAATCAAACCCTCGAATCCCTTAGCTGCTTTTTACAGCATGACCGGGACGAAATGCAGCTGGCACATTCTATGGTTTTCTCTCGCTCCGAGGCCACCATGGAAGATAAATTATACTTCACTAGCGGCCCGCCCCGGCTTCGCACGGAAATCATCAGTGTTTCTCTACTATATTATGCATGTATAATATAAATACACCTTCCTCTTAAATCACTCTATCCATTAAAAGAAACCGCATCAAAATCCGTTGCGTAGTTTTAAAGATCTAAGCATACATAGGGATATAGGGACAGAGAAAGCGACTTTGTTTTATACTATCTAGTGATAGTGATGATTGATCAAATACACTGAATCACAGAACAGACACCCTCGAATCTCTAGCTAGTTTTCACAGCCTGCCTGAAAAGCAGCTGGCTGTAATAATATGCTTTCTATCGCTCCCTAGAAGTACAGTATGGAAGTTCTTTATATACCTACAAATCACAGAAATCGACTATCGATTTTGAGTCTACCTGTAATTATTTACCTTTGAACTAAATTTCAGGGAACATTCCTAAACAATTGAAAATTAATTACTAAACTTACACCGCTACGTGTATTAGAATTGCAGCCGACGACGTCCATGTCAAAAACGTTTCCCGCCCTTTTTGTTTCTTTTTTCACTAGGAGGCTTTGTTTATAAATTCATTATGCCGAAGTTGTAAACTTGTTTACGGCCAGGATCCAAGGAGAAATTGTTACAATTTCTTTTAGAACGATTGTAAAAGTTGTAAATACGTGTGACGAGTTTCTGGAAGCCAAATAATTTAGTGGCCAGCATCGTTATTTCTTTATTTAACCTAATTTTTGTGAAGGTTATTGTTGTTATCATAAAACCGTCAGATATTTTATTAGGACGATGATAAATTACTCTATTATTTAAATGTATTATTTATTATAATCATTACCGAGATAAAAAAAATACCTACAATTAATATACGGGGTGTAAGGGACAACGAGAAAATATTTCAGGAAGTGAAAATAAAAATTGGCTTATCCATTCAAAATGTCTACCTCGATCAGACAATTTGTTAGGAAAAGCCATTTTTTTTTTCACTTCGTGATATAATTTCCTGGTGGAAGTCGTTCAGTGTCGTTGACTGAGCAACCCCTATCAGTTTGCGGAACGCTGTCCCTTACACCCGGTATAATAAGTGCACAAAGCAAATGTGAGTAGTTGTAGAGCTAACTACCTACTATTTTGTTGGCTTTTTTTTATGCCTAGAAGATGCCTACTTCATCTGCCACGGGCATATTATTTGTCTTAAATTATGTTCTCAAAAATTGACTTTCAGGCTATGTATTTTAAAACCGATGGACGAAATCCTCTATATAAAAAAATATATGTATGCGATATTTACAATAATTTAATATGTGTATATTTTTTTAAAGTCAATCTATCTAAAATGATTCTTTCTAAAATGACCCTTAAATCTTGTTAAACGTGGCTAAAATTCCAGGTTTTACAAGATCGTTGACGCTCTGTTTATCCCGAAAGGGACACGGAAGGAACTGAATATACTTATTTATTCATAATTTTCGAAAATATTGAAGTTAATAAACACTGCTTTAAATTTCGAACATTTGAAAAAAGAAACGGATCCATCGTGGCGGCGCAGTTGGTGGATTTGGCGCGAAAATTAGCGCAATTTAGAACTGCTGGATAAACGGCCATCATTGGCGGCGGGCGGGCCGAGATTGTGTTATGAAATCCTATTTAAAATAGCTTCCATGGTCTAAAAGCGATCGAAACATAGAATATTCCAGCTACAACTCTTCCTGGGTATTGCAGAAGCCAGTAGAAGGATACGAAGGTTTCAACCGTGGAAGAGTATTGAAAAGGCAAAAGGCTGAACCTGCCACTTTATTCTATCTAAAATGATTCGTACTAAAATGATCCTCAAATCTTCTTAATCGTAGCTAAAATTCCGTTTTATAAGGTCGTCGACTCTCTGCCTATCCCGAAAGGGACACAGAAGTAACTGAATGTACTTACTTACTTATAAATTTTCGAGAAGAATAAAGTAAATAAACAATACAGCCACAGAATAAATAATACTACTACATACAACTGCTTTAAATTTCGAACATTTTAAAAAAAGAAACGGATCCATCATGGCGGCGCAGTTGGTGGATTTGGCGCGAAAATTAGCGCAATTTAGAACTGCTGGATAAACGGCCATCATTGGCGGCGGGCGCGCCGAGATTGTTTTATGATATCCTATTAAACTGTAAACAGGGAGGTGGACGGAAGAAAATATGGATATTCTCAAGTTTTCTACATACATACATACATACTATCACGACTGTATCCCTAATGAGGTAGGCAGAGCGTGAACAACCCAAACAGAGGTCGTTCCGCCACGTCTGACAGGTTTTGAGGGTTGTTTAAGATAGAACTGGATATTGCTGTAGTGACAGGTTGTCAGCCCATCGATAAATTACAATATACCCTCGAATCCCTTAGCTGTTTTTTACAGCATGCCCGGGAGGAGATGAGCTGGCACATTCTTTGTTATTCTGTCGCTCCCAGTCCAGCATGAAAGCTCAAGTTTTCTGCATGTTCATTTACTACATACATACATTATCTCTAATGGGGTAGGCAGAGTGTAAATTACCTAGACAAATATCGTCCCGCCACGACTGACAAAGTTTTGAGGGTTATGTCAGATAGATTTGTAAGTATATTGCTGTACTGACAGATTGTCAGCCCATCGCCGAAATAGAAATAAACTGAAAGCCTCGGATCCCTTCGCTGGTTTTTACAGCATGACCGGGAGGAAATGCAGCTGCCACATTCTATGTTTTTCTCTCGTTTCCAGTCCAGCATGGAAGATATATATCATATAAGATATTCATATAAACAGCAAATGAAACTAAAATCCAAACCTGGTCGTATCCATACAAAAGCAACAATGTTACAACCCTGGCTGAATAAAAGCGAGAAAATTACTTTTCCACCTGCCAGCTTCAAAACGACGTAACTCTACCCTATGTTCATCTCTTTCTGGCAACCAATTTTCCGTATTTCCATCTCCATCGCACTTGTAAGAGAAACGGAGCGAAATAAGCCTTTTTAAATGTAGAACATGTTCATGAATCGTGCTCAGCTGCCATGATGGGAGATTACTAGGCTATAAGGTTCAAAATTCCCAACACACTTTTCCATAGTTGTTATGGAAAAACTGTTAGGGATTTTACAGGCTTTGGTCGCCATTGGTTGTTCCGAAAAAAGAACGCTGCTACGATTGGTCGATACAAATGGCCTGGGTGATATCGTACGGTTGTGTTTTAATTCGAAAAATCGATATTTCTTTTGTTTTATGCAATGTACAATGCATGAACTGTCATTATTAGCAAAAAACGCAAACACAAAATTCTGGACTTAATCTTAACAATTTGATTTTGACGTAAGACATTTAAGCCGTTCTATTTAAATATTTGAATTTAGTGGTTTTGAATTCTCTAAAAATTTAGTTCTTGTGCGATATTAGAGCAGCACTCGCTAAATTCCTCCTAAACTATTTTGACCTCTAAATTTATATATCGAGTATTATTGGCATGTAGTATTATTTCTTGAATGCTGTTCGAGAGCGAGAGAAATAATTTCCTCTCGGGCATGCTGTAAAAACCAGCTAAGGGATCCGAGGGTTTGATTATATTGTAATTTAGACGATTGGATGACAACCTATCACTACAGCAATATACCTACAAATCTAGCTTAAATAACCCTTAAACCTTTGTCAGACGTGGCGGGACGACCTTTGTTTAGGTCGTTTACGCTCTGCCAACCCCATTAGGGATAAAGGCGTGAGTATATGTATGTACGTATTGACAACACTTTCTTTCCCATCACAACTCGTATTAAATATTCGTGCGTCACATTGAGAACCCCTCAACTTTTTATTATTTAAAAGTGTCGAAATACTTTACAAGCTCAACAAAGCAGTCATAAACAAACCAATCTATGGTTTAACAAGATTATACACACAATAAACTATTTGGAACTACCGTATCTAATTATTTGGCTACTGCATTTTAACGAAATTCTTAAGCAATTATGTAGTAAGCTCAGCGGGGTAGTTCTCAACACAATGTTTTTACAATGAATCAGTGTTTTGGGTAAAATTTGTAAGAGTTACTCGTAATTTTAGGGTTCCTCCGTGTAGATACAAAATCGTTACTGCACGGAATGTGCCTTTCGCAAAATGCCACTTTATCATACTGTTTCTTTTATTTAATTGGAAATGGGTTTGCTCTTGATTCTAGTCAGGGATGACCGTGACAGAGTCGACGATGGAGAGAGCTCACACAGAAGATGCGTGTTATGGCACTGGCAATGTCACGCACCGACGGAACACAGCAAGCTGTTTGACGCCGCGCCGGACTTCAGTGAGAGGGTGGTCCCTTTCGCTGAACATCTCTTTCGCATAATGTCCCTTTCGCAAAATGTCCCTATTTTGATAGACTTCGCTCAAATAGTGGGCAGCTACTAAAAATACTTATAAAATTTTCAAAGGGACATTTTGCGAAGTTACATACGAAGTTGTAAACTTTTAAGTGTCAGTTCAAGTTATGTGTTAGGAAAATTGATAATTTCAGCTGACACAATTTTAAAGTTGCCCTGTCCAAGGAAAACATATAATCATACATACATATAATCACGCCTTTAATCTAATGGGGTAGGCAGTGCGTAAACGACCTAAACAAAGGTCGTTCCATCACGTCTGACAAAATATTGAGGGTTGTTTAAGATATATTGCTGTAGTGACAGGTTGTCAGCCCATCGCCTAAATTGCAATAAACAGAAACCCTCGGATTCCCTAGCTGGTTTTTATAGCATGCCCGGGAGGGAATGCAGCTGGCACATTCTATGGTTTTCTCTCGCTCCCAGTCCAGCATGGAAAACAATCGAATAATAATTATAATAATTTAGGCGGTCCCGGAGGTCGCAGGTAGTTTTAACCGAGGCGTATGATTAATTTCTTATGTTTCATAATTCATAATCGTGCACACGGAATTCTAGGTGCTAACCCGACACGCTCTTTGCCGTTTTAGTTCGGTTGTTGTCGAAATGGCGAATCAGTATTGCGATTCTTTTTTGGGTTTATAATTTGGTTAAGAAAGATCCCTTATTTTTTACAGGTTATAGAATTTAAAATAAATAGTATCTAAGCATACTTAAATTTTAAGATAAGAACATTTAGCCGGTGCTCGAATAGAATTGAGCACTTTATCTTGCATAAAAAAATGCATTTTTTTCTAAGGAAATGTTAAGGTATCATTACGTTAGTCATTTCCATAAAATAGAAACAAAAATAAAACACACCATTTCTTAGAAACATCACATATTTACCTGACTGAGCAACGTAAAGAGGGTAATGTGTTTATCACTACATAGTATAAAACAAAGTCGTTTTCTCTGTCTCTATATCCCTATGTATGCTTAGATCTTTAAAACTACGCAACGGATTTTGATGCGGTTTCTAGAGTTGGATAGAGTGATTCAAGAGGAAGGTTTATATGTATAATACATGCATGATATAGTAAAGAAACACTAACGATTTCTGTGAAGCCGGGTCGCTAGTCAGGCTATATATGTATGTACGTATGTTTGATCCTCTGTGGCGCTCTAAAGACGAAACGCGTGGACAAATTTAAATTATTCTTACGTCGATCGATCGACAATCGATCGTCTTAACCATGCGAGTATAACTGAAGGCATGATTTAGTTTTTTAAAAAAAGGCGGCAATTAGGCGCCATTTTGTGAAAATAGAATAATAAGTCGATGAACTATAACATGTGGGGTATCATTGAATAGGTATTTGAAAATCATTTTGAGTTTAGAAACATCATTTTTCGTTTTGAACAACCGGTTAAGACCTATAAACAATTTAAAATTTTAAAGCTCAATTTGTTACCTACGCAGATGGCTTTTTTGGACTTTTTAAATTACTTGTTAGTGAAAACATATAATCACGAGAGAGCCCGATGGTGTAGTGGATAGGGCCGCTGCCTCCTGAGAGGGGGGTCGTGGTTCGAACCCCACCACGTACCAATATGTTTTTCGGTTTTCGAATTTCATATGTACGTTTATTCGGTGCTTTTTCCGTGCTTCGGAAGGCACGTTAAGCCGTTGGTCCCGGTTAATATCGTTTAATACCGTAGATATTAGTCGTTAAGCCATATCAGAGGCCAGTGCTAAGCATTGGCGGCTTGAAAACTCTGACCTAATCTAGGATTGGGTCTGGTTTCCCTTCTGGGTTGCGGAGGTCAGATGGCAGTCGCTCTGTGTAAAAACCAGTACCCTCGTTCAATCCCCTAGATTAGGAAACCGACCCCGTGAGATACGGGATAAGGCTAGGGAGATGATGACATATAATCACGCCTTTATCAATAATGGGGTAGGCAGAGCGTAAACGACATAAACATAAGTCGTTCCGCCACGTCTGACAAAGTTTTGAGGGTTATTTAAGATGAATTTGTAGGTTTATTGCTGTAGTGACAGGTTGTCACCCTATAGCCTAAAATGCAATATACAGAAACCCTCGGATCCCTTAGGTTTTTACAGCATACTCGGGAGGAAATGCAGCTGGCACATTCTAAGTTTTTCTCTTGCTCCCAGTCCAGCATGGAAGAAGTTAGTGATATTATAATCCTGTAATATAGATGTCCAATGTTCTTTTCAAACTAAGGCCACCCTACTCTCCTAGCAATTTGTTCTATCGTATCATTTATTAACTGCTTATCTCATGTTCCGTTGATATATATATCCAACTATTATAGATAAGTATACATCTCATTACTTTTCGTATAAAGGGTGGGTAGAAATAGTTCTTCCATGCTGGACTGGGAGTGAGAGAAAATTATACAATGTTCCAGCTTTATCCCGAGCATGCTGTAGAAAACAGCAAAAGGAATTCGAGGGTTACAGTTTATTGTAATTCAGGCAATACTCATTACAATCTAAACTTGCCTTCAATTTTTGTCAGACGTGGCGAAAGCGCATTTTCGAGGCGTTTTTCGATAAAGACGTGATTTTATGTCTGTATTTATGTATAGAAAATACTAGATTTAGTTCTTGTTTAGAAAAACTACCGGTTTATTTTACATATACTTCTATGCTGGCCTGGGAGCGAGAGATAAACATAGAATGTGCCTGCTGCATCTCCTCCATGCATGCTGTAAAAACCAGCGAAGGGTTTCAGTAGGTATATTGTAATTTAGGCGATGGGTTGATACCTGTCACTACAGCAATATACCTACAAATCTATCTTAAATAACCCACCAAATTTGTCAGACATAGCGGAACGACCTTTGTTAGGTTGTTTACGCTCTGCCTACCCCATTAGGGATAAAGGCGTGATTATATGTATGTATGTATGTTTATTTTACAATGCAATGTAAATACGGATACGCATTTTTCGAAACAATTACAATTTCTTAACTCCCAATTTTAAAATAAACATGGTCTCAACTCTAGTTAATACTTTCTGAGGCTAAATTTAACTAGCCCTTAGCGACTAAATATTAATAAAATTAAATCAATTTGTCGGTGGCCTTTTAAGTAATCCGGTCCCAAACCAAAGCATCGCATCACAGACTTGCCAAATGATAAATTCTATTGTTAAGTTTTCTTCTTAGCGAGTATTCTCTTGAGTCAAACGACCCGTTGACCCCTGGTGTCAGAGTTTTCAAATCAACTAGTTGCACAGCTAATAGACATCTGACATGGTTTGAATCCAACCCAGGACTTTCTGATCGTAAGCCCATGGCTCTGACCACGAGACCACTGAGGCAGTTATACTTTAGTGATGGTAGATAAAAATGCCCGATGGTGTAGTGGAAAGAACCGCTGCTTCCTTAACGGGGGGTCGTGGTTCGAATCCCACCACGTAACAATGTGTTTTTCGGTTTTCGAATTTCATATGTACGTTTATTCGGCGCGTTTTCCATGCTTCGGAGGGCACGTTAAGTTGTTGGTCCCGGTTAATATCGTTTAATACCGTAGATATTAGTCGTTAAGCCATGACAGAGGCCAGTGCTAAGAATTGGCGGCTTGAAAACACTGACCTAATCTAGGATTGGGTCTGGTTTCCCTGCTGGGTTGCATAGGTCAGATGACAGTCGCTCTGTGTAAAAACCAATCAATTACCTAGATTAGGTAGCCGACCTGGAAAGATACGGGAAAAGGCTAGCATATGATGGTAGGTAAAAATGCCAATGTCTTTGAGACTTCTATCTGGGAAAGCTCGCTCTATCGTCAACTCTGTCTAAATCGCCTAAACTAGAGTCGAGGACTCGCACATACATACATTCATCACGCTTCTATCCCCAATGGAGAAGGCATACATACATACATACATATAATCACGCCTTTATCCCTAATGGGGTAGGCAGAGCGTAAACGACCTAAACAAAGGTTGTTCCGCCACGTCTGACAAAGTTTTGAGGGTTATAATGGGGAAGGCAGATCGTCAATAACCTAAACCAAAAAAGAGCGGCAGCGACTTTTCAAATCGGTGACCTAAACAACCTCCACGTCTGACAAGCTTTGAGGGTTATTTCAGTTATAATGCTGTAGTGGCAAGTTGACAGCCCATCGCCTAAATTACAGTACACTGTAACCCCAAATCCCTTAGCAGTTTTGTTACTGCAAGCCCTGAGATATAGCTGGCACATTCTATGTTTCTCTATCGCTCCCAGTCCAACACCTCAAACATCTAACAACCAAAAAAATATTATTATCATCATCATAGCTTATGGCAATCCCTACTTGGATCAGATTCAGATTCTTCTGCCAGCTTTCTGCGAAACAAAAATGTCATAAGGTAAATACATGCATATAATCACGCCTTTATCCCTAATGGGGTAGGCAGAACGACCTATGCAAAGGTCAATCCGCCACGTCTGACAAACTTTTGAGGGTTATTTAAGATATTTTTGTAGGTTTATTGCTGTAGTGACCGGTTGCCGGCCCATCGACTAAATTACAATTTACTGAAACCCTCGAATTCCTTAGCTGATTTTTACAGCATGCTCGGGAGGAAATGCAGCTGGCACATTCTATGTTTTTCTCTCACTCCCAGTCCAGCACGGAAGACCATCATGGACGGCCATCTTATTGATAGCGTAATAAAAAAAAAAAAAACTATACTTAAAGTTACATAAAAATAAATAATAAAATATTATAAATATAAAAACGAACTTACTTAGAAACTAAATGAGATAAAATATCCGTATTTTTAATATATTATAATATGCTTTCTCTGCTAGAAATATAAATATATATTTTTTTGGTTCGGCTTTCAGTTCATCCTGTACAAGAGGCTATTATAGATACACATCTCGCCGTATGATTAGAAAAGATATTTGGCATAGAGTCAGTGTTGCCGGAATATATTCATTGTGTTTTTTGCTGATGTACTGCATTGGTTATAACTCGAAAACTGTAACCGCCTCCGTAGTCAAGTGGTCAGATCCGGAGGTCCTGGGTTCGATTCCCAAGCGATCACATTGTGACGTTATCACTTTGTGAGGTATTCCCCAGTTTTGTTTAGCCATGGCAGGCTGAATCACCTGATTGTCCGAAAAGTAAAAGGATTCAGTGTAGAGGCCACGTTAAACCGTCGGTCCCGGTCGCTGTCTTTGATAGTGGTCGTTACTCAAACCATGTCAGAGGCGGTTTGAAAACTCTGTTACCAGGGTTCTTCGGGTCGTTGTTCGACTCGAGAATCTACTCGCTAAGAAGAAGACTATAAATGGGGAAGTATAATATTATATTCTCATTTTATGAGCAGATTTTATTGCGCAAAAATCAGGATAGATTTTGTTTGTACCTACCTGTGTTGTTAAAAGTACCTATATCAGGTGTAAGGGACAACTGAACAACATTCACCAGGAATTTAATCGTCCCAAACAAAATGACCACCTCGATCAGACAATTTGTAGGGAAAAATATTTCTTTTTTACTTTCTGAATAAAAATCCTGCTGACAGTTGCTCTGTTTCGTTGAAAGAGCAACCCCTATCAGTTTGCGCTGTCCCTTACACTCCATATTCATTACGTTTTTTGCTGATGTACTTCATCACTACATAGTATAAAACAAAGTCGCTTTCTCTGTCCCTATATCCCTATGTATGCATACATCTTTAAAACTACGCAACGGATTTTGATGCGGTTTCTTTTAATGGATAGAGTGATTCAAGAGAAAGGTTTATATGTATAATACATATACATATACATACATACTATCACGCCTGTATCCCTAATGGGGTAGGCAGAGCGTCAACGACCCAAACAAAGGTCGTTGCGCCACGTCTGACAAGTTTTGAGGGTTTAGATGGAACTGTATATTGCTGTAGTGACAGGTTGTCAGCCCATCGCCTAAATTACAATATACCCTCGAATCCCTTAGCTGGATTTTACAGCATGCCCGGGAGGAGATGCAGCTGGCACATTCTACGTTATTCTATCGCTCCCAGTCCAGCATGGAAGCTATGTATAATACATGCATAATATAGTAGAAAAACACTGATAATTTCCGTGCGAAGCCGTGGCGGGTCGCTAGTTGGTTGTAACTCGTAAACTACAAATGGGAGGGTATAATGTTATGTTCTTATTTTATGAGTAGATTTTATTGCGCAAAATCAAGATAGTTTTTGATTGTGACCTGTGTTATACAAATAACCAATTTATAGCGAGAATTTTTGAAACGTATTTAGCATTTTACATTTGTTTAACTTAGCTCTATCTAAGCTAAATCAATGAATAAAAATATGACTATGTCAAAACATACATTTAAATCTTATTTATAATCAGCTCTCGAGAGTGACAGCGAGTTTGAGTTCGTATCAGAAATGTCATTTCAGTACAAAACGGTCTGTCAAATCTGCACTTAATATTGCTGTCAATCTTGAGATCGCTTTATAAATACGAGCCTTACTTTTTTAATATTTTATTTGCGGTTCACTGGAAATTATTTTTATCTTTCAAAGCTTGGCCTTAATAAAATTCACCATTAAAAAATAATACTTATCCTGGAAAATGTAGGAACACACGGTCACCCTACAGAATAAGTGGGTTTTCGTATATTCGCTTATCATTTATTACTTTGTCCGAATATCTCCACGATTGATGGACTGCGTATTTGTTATGGCTCTTGGCTGTATGATCATATCGTGTAAACGGCATACATACATATAATCACGCCTTTATCCCTAATGGGGTAGGCAGAGCGTAAGCGACTTATACAAAGGTCGTTTCGCCACGTCTGACAAAGTTTTGATGGTTATTTAAGATAGATTTGTAGGTATATTGCTGTAGTGACAGTTTGTCAGCCCATCGCTTAAACTACAATATACTGAAACTCTTGGATCCCTTAGCTGATTTTTACAGCATGCCCGGGAGGAAATGCACATTCTATGTTTTTCCGTCGCTCCCAGGCCAGCATGGAAGAAACTTACATCATCATCTCCCTAGCCTTATCCCGTATCTCACGGGGTCGGCTACCTAATCTAGGTGTTTCTTCTGTCGAGTGGGTATCGAGTCTATCGACCTGATGAACCCTGGTATCAGGGTTTTTAAACCGCCTAGTAGCACAACTATCAGGCCTCTGACATGGTTTTAGTAACGACCACTATCAATCTAGGTGATTGAACGAGGGTACTGGTTTTTACACAGAGCGACTGTCATCTGACCTCCGCAACCCAGAAGAGAAACCAGACCCAATCCTAGATTAGGTCAGAGTTTACAAGCCGCCAATGTTGAGCACTGGCCTCTGATTTGGCTTAACATCTAATATCTTCGGTATTAAACGATATTAGCCGGGACCAACGCAACGGCTTAGCGTGCCTTCTAAAGCACGAAAAAAGCGCCGAATAAACATACATATGATATTCGAAAATCGAAAAAGACATTGGTACGTGGAGGGACTCGAACCACGTCCTCCCGCTCAGGAGGCAGCGGCCCTATCCACTACACCATCGGGCTCTCCTATTCTACTTACTGTTAATCATCTTCTTGTTAGCGAGTGGATTCTCGAGACCCGATGAACCCTGGTGTTAGAGTTTTCTAACCGCCTAGTGTTAACGTGCCTTCCGAAGCAATGGAAGAAACTTACATAAGTACTTAAAATAGCAATACGAGCAAACACACGCGGCCAAGCGAACTGTGTTAATAAAAGTCGGCTCAAGGTTTATTAGCTGTCAGGACATGACTTAATTAAACAGCTACACATTATCGCGACAATACATTAACGGGGATATACTAAAAAAAAACATGTTAGGGCCTATTGGCTGTCCCATTAGGCAGTATAAAAACTCTGGCAACAGGGTTCATCGGGTCGATAAATGCAATAACTTACCTCTGATAGGTATAATTGACTAAAGCCCGGGCACAGCTCGGACACTCCTAGCTACAATGTAATTTTGGTCACACATCACCAGATGGCATCTTGCACTTGGCATGCGTTTGTGTGCGTGTTATAAGGGTTGACAAATTTTGTTATACCGGTCATAATCATCACTTGATTAATCTGGTTCTTGATTAAACCAACGTTTTAAAGTAGTTCACTGAAACTGAATAGTTAGAATAGATTAGGTTGCATATTTTGTATGAATTAACTTACCGTCTCTCATCACTGTGGAATCTAAAAAAGTTCCTATTGGAGTCATATCTTGTGGTAGAATGACATCCGTACACGGAAAAGTACCTAACCATCTCTGGAACACAAAACTTTATTATTTCCGTTACACTGGGAAACCATGCCCGTTAAGCGTACGCTCAATGTGGCCCACAATCCGGCGCGGAATGTGACGTATGTCGGACTGGGGAAGGGAGGTGAATGTCCATACTGTATGTAGTACTATTACATATTCTGTGACGATAAATTAACGTGGCTGTACTAGTAAAAAACATGTCTTTTGGCTCCAATTAGGTAGTATAAAAACTCTGGCAACAGGGTTCATCGGGTCGATACATGCAATAACTTTTTTTTTCATTTCATTTATTTATAAATTACACATTCAAGCACACAGTCTTAACAGGTTTGCACCTAATTAACTTAAAATAAATTACCTAAGTACATACTTTGAATTTTACAGTCAATATTAACAGTCAGATATTTTTAAATCGATTATGTCAAACTTATAAAATAATTCTTAGATATATGAATTAGTCCATGCTGGACTGGGAGTGAGACAAAAACATAAAATGTGCCAGCTGCATTTCCTCTGGAGCATGCTGTAAAAACCAGCTAAGTTATCTGAAGGTTTCAGCATATTGTAATTTAGGCGATGGGCTGACAACCTGTCACTACAGCAATATACGTAGAAATGGATGGCCCTCAAAACTTTGTCAGACGTGGCAAACGACCTTTGTTTAGGTCGTTTACGCTCTGTCTACCCCATTTGGGACTAATGCGTGATTAGATGTATGTATGTGTGTTCCGAAGTTCGTGTAAATCGAACCTACAACCTCCAAACCTATAACCCTTTGCTCAAACCACGATACATTAATGCCCTGACGTATGACCCGGGCTTTGGTCAATTCTACCTATCAGAGGTGAGTTATTGCATATATCGAGCCGATGAACCCTGTTGCCAGAGTTTTTGAACTGCCTAATATCACAGGCCCTGATATGTTTTTAACGACCATTTTCCGATATAATTATGTTTCCTCTTTCAAAGACAGGGACAGATCTAGCGATTTAGCTTCAGCCTGCATTGTTCTTACCAAACTGTGGAAAATCTCACATGGTCATAATTTAACAAACCAACTTCCCCCATGGTTCGCGGAGATCGTGTGAATTGAACCCACAACCCCCAAACCTATAACCCTTTGCTCAAACCACTACACCACGGAGGCAGCATGACTTAATTAAACAGCCGCACATTATTAATGCCCTGACGTATGACCCGGGCTTTGGTCAATTCTACCTATCAGAGGTGAGTTATTGCATATATCGAGCTGATGAACCCTGTTGCCAGAGTTTTTAAACTGCCTAATGGTATAGCCAACAGCCCCCTGACATAATGGATGCTCAGTCAACGGAACTGAACAACTATCAGCATTTTAAGGAAGTGTTTTTTTTTTATTTTAATACAAATTGTCCGCTCTTGGTGGTCAGATATTTTTTTCATTTTCTGAAAGTTTTTCGTTATAGTTGTTCAGTTTTGTTGACTGAGCAAGCCCTAATAATTAATGCCCTAACGTATGACCCGGGCTTTAGTTAATTCTAACTATCAAAGGTGAGTTATTGCATATATCGAACTGATGAACCCTGGTGCTAGTTTTTGAACTTCCTAATATCACAGCCCCTGATATCAGGCTGCAAGGGAAAATCTATAAGAGCGTCATAAGACCTGTCGTCATGTATGGATAAGAGTGTTGGGCGATGAAAGCGATGGATGAAAGAAAACTTCATGCTGCGGAAATGCGAATGCTGAGATAAATGTCTGGTGTAACAAGAATGAATAAGATAAGGAATGAGTACATAAGATGAAGTCTGAAAGTTGCGCCAATTACCAACGAAGTAAGAGGACATCGCCTTGCGTGGTATGACCATGTTATGCAGAGGGATGAAAGTTACATAGGCAAAAGGGTAATGAATTTGAATGTGGATGGATATGTTGGCAGAGGACGACCAAAGAAAAGATGGATGGACTGCGTGAAAGATGATATGTCTAAAACAGGTGTGAGTATTAAACTGACGGCTGACAGGGATGAATGGAAGAAGACGCTAACGTACTGCGCCGACACCAAGTAAATGGGATAAGGGCAAGCGAATTATGATGATTTGTTTTTAACGACCTTTTTCCGATGATATTATATGATGATATTATGATATTTGATATTAATGTTTCTTCTTTCAAAAACAGGGACGGAATTAGCGATTTAGCTTCAGCCTGCATTGTTCTTACCACATACATACATACATAAAATCACGTCTTTATCCCTTACGGGGTAGGCAGAGCGTTAAACGCCTCGTAAAAGGCGCTTTCGCCACGTCTGACAAAAATTGAGGGCAATTTTAGATTGTAATTCTTGTAATTGTTCTTACCAAACTGGGGAAAATGTCACATGGTCATAAATTAACAAACAAACTTCCCCCAAACGCGGAGATCGTGTGAATTGAACCTGTAGCGCACATAGATGGCGCCACATCAAGATACAACAGTCCTAAAACGCGGTATCGAAGTTTGCTCGGCGCTCCGCATATATACGACGTCCGAACTAATCCAGTCGCACTCCGGTCCCCTGGTCACAACAGCCACCAGGTGGGTGATTACGCTTTTCCCATCCGTCATCACTCGGCCAACTGGCCTTAAGGAAATGATCCTAAAAACCCACAACCTCCAAATTTATAACCATTTGCTCAAACCACTGAACCACGGAGGCAGCATGACTTAATTAAACAGCCACACATGATTGCCACTGACGTATAGCCCCGGGCCATGTATCACCGGTTCAGTCAATTTTACCTTTTAGAGGTGAGTTAATAGATGTTACCTGATAGTGGTGGGTAATACTCTTTACATCCATGCTGGCCTGGGAGCGAGAGAAAAACATAGAATTTGCCAGCTGCTTTTAGAATAGAAATATATTTATTCTTAGAAAATAAGCAAACAAAATACAAACAAAGAAAACAGGCAGACAAAACAATGAAATAATAATAAAAACAAACCATAATTAATTACATAAAAACAATACAAAACTTAACAGTTACTTACTATCTAAGAAATGGTTTTGGCTCAGCATAATGTTGCAATAAACCATAAAGCTCATTGCAACGCTGTTTTTCAGCCAACACCAGTTTACAGATGGCGTGCTTTATATATTGGTAGAATATGTACAGTTTTTTAACAAATTAGTAATTACAACAGATAATAAATATTTTTCAAAAGGTAAAATTTAAAATATTAACAAAAAGACAAACATAAAAAAACGTGCAAGATCATAAAATAAATATTAGAAGAAAAAATAAAAAAAAAAAAATAATAAAAATTGTGGAGGTAGTTTTACGCAAGTTGTTGATTTTCCAGTAAGTACGCCCTAAAATGAACTTTAAACGTGTATTTACTGGATATGTTCCGTATTGGAGGTGGAATATCATTCCAACATTTACTAAAAGCATGCGTAAAACTACCACGGAAAGCAGCCGTTTTATGTTTGCGAGTTGCAAGTGGTGCAGTGCAGGTTCTTGCGGGGTTGCGGTTCGTTAAGTGTCGCCAGGTAAGTTTATTATACAAATATATCGGATTATGAGTTTTAACAATATCGAACATTAAGCTAGCAATATAAAAGTTTTGCCTTTGCTTCATTTTCAGGATTCTTGATTTGTTCAGAAATGGAGTGATGTGAGCTCGTGGCGGTACAGGAAAACTTTTCCTCTCGGGCATGCTGTAAAAACCAGCTAAGAGATCCGAGGGTTTCAGTATATTGTAATTTAGGCGATGGACTGACAACCTGTCACTACAGCAATGTACCTACAAGTTATCTTAAATAACCCTTAAAACTTTGTCAGACGTGGCGGAACGGCCTTTGTTTAGGTCGTTTGCGCTCTGCCTACCCCATTAGGGATAAAGGCGTGATTATATGTATGTATGGTAATACTCTTTACTATACTTAGTTTTCCTCACCCACCCCAATACGGAGGTTTTCCCCAGCAAACTTCAAAAGGGGTTCCCCCAGCATAAAAATGCATATAATAGTTACTTTTACATTCCGGATTATGAATTAGGGAGTTCTTTTTTAATCAGAAATGAGTTTTCTCTTGACTCTAGACACTAGGTCAGGGATGACCGTGGCAGAGTCGACGATGGAGCGAGCTCACCCAGAAGATGCCTGTTATGGCACCGGCAATCTCACGCACCGACGGAACACAGCGAGCTGGTTGGCGCCGGACTCCGGTTGCGAGCCAGCCCCTTGCGGAGCCTACCACCGCTTTTAATCACAGAAGAGTAAAAGCTAGCGCACACACTTCTCAAATCAGTGGTTTAAATTGCTACTGGCCTCAATTCTTCCACGCTGGACTGGGAGCGAGAGAAAAACATAGGATGTGCCAGCTGCATTTCCTCCTGGGCATGCTGTAAAAACCAGCTAAGGGATCCGAGGGTTTCAGTATATTGTAATTTAGGCGATGGGCTGACAACCTGTCACTATAGCAATATACTTACAAATCTATCTTAAATAACCCTCAAAACTTTGTCAGACGTGGCGGAACGACCTTTGTTTGGGTCGTTTACGCTCTGCCTACCCCGTTAGGGATAAAGGCGTGATTATATGTATGTATGTATAGTTTTGTTTCAGTTGAGATCTACGTATATCAAATACTGATTTTGCGAAATACTGTATTTATACTGTTTCAATCAGTTGATAACCTTTTACTATTTTAAGAAATGAAACAACATAAAGTATGTTTATATATAACTTTTATATCGTCTTTTAAATTGTAATATAGCTTTTTACAATGCTCTTAAAATGTAAGGATAATTAAATAGAACCTATTTTACAATTTAACCTAAATATGAACACGTAAATATTTTTAAAATTAAGTAGCTTAGGGCAGAAACACACAGGCGTCGCTTACTGCGCGCAAGGTTGCGCTCAACACGCTGTCAATGTTGAGCGCAACCTTGAGTCTGCCCTTACTTCGACAGATTGTGTTACATTTAAACATATTTTGACTCTTATATATATTATGTATTTGCTTATTTCCAATCTTTTTTTTTATCTCAGTGCTTAAATTACATTTTTGTTTAATAGTCTAGCTCATTCATAGAGTTAACAGTTTTGTAGTCTTTAGTTGGATACTTTCAAATATCTGTTTTTACCCGACTACGGCAAAGCAAAATGGAAGGTAAGTATGTATGTGGGTCTGTATGTCCATTATTACACAAATTCTAAACAGCCTTTCCGCTTTTATTGCACTAATATATTTACAATATTATTTTTAAATGAGCCACAGATACTTAATTTCCAAATTATGCTACATTGTTAGCAGATTTCCTTTTCATCAAAGTATTAAGTTTGAAAATGGAATGAATATTTTTTATTTATTAACAAAACCAAATTAAAATAAAACTAATGTCTTTTACAAAATAGATCAACAAAATAACATTAAATAAATTACCTTAAAAAATAACTTAAGAATATTTACAAAAGTACTTTTCTGACATGATTTTAACATTTGAGCTCTTCAGATCTTTATTTTTAATATAACACGTTTTTAATTTCATCTTGGGTATTTATTTATACTCCACATGCGAACAGACTTCATGCATTTTAGAATATCATAGACAACTTTCTAAATCTAAATTATTTTGCACTATAAGTTTCTTGAAAATTTGAAGGAACACGTGATAACATAAGGTGTAAGGGACAGCGTCCCGCAAACTGATACGGATTACTCAGTCAACGAAACTGATCAATTTTCACCAGGAAATTCTTTCAGTAGACGACTGTTTTGTTAACTGAGCAAACCCTTTCAGTTTGCGGGACGCTGTCCCTTACACCTCGTATTTTAAAAGATTTGACACTTCTTTTGTTGTTTATGACAATATTTCTTTAAACTTCACTTAACAAATACATTAAATTTGAAAATTTAGATTTAGTAAGTGGCATACCAGAATTGAGTCCACAGACTTCCGTTCAAAAACTATCCCGCAAAGATCATCTTACTTCAAAACATCAAAGTTTTAACTAAACATATTTACAACAAAACTTAAATCCCCTACTTATCCACATTAATATTAAAACTCGAATACCCGGGCCTGACGTCCGGGTTAACATTCGCAGACGGCGGCGTGGGAGGAATATACGGATACCGCGGGTACGGGTAAGGGTATGGGTAGCCGCCGGGTATGACCGGGTTGTGGAAGGGTATGGGTAGCCCTGGGGAAGGGTAGCCGTAGGGTAGCCCGACTGATGAAGCCGCGGCTTGTAGAATAGAGGCGGCGAAGGCTGGGTCGCTGTAAACAGCTGCGTAGGGCCAGGCTACGGCGATGCGTTGGCGCTTGTCTTTCATACGACGGTTTTGGAACCATACCTGAGGGAAAAAGAGAGGGATTTTAAGTAAATTGTGATTTAAAAAAAACCGGTGAACAGCAATACTGCTCTCAGAAGGAAAAAAACCATAACTGCATCCTACCATGTTGCGCGTAAAATGCAAAAGACTTGCGACTATCATATCCTTTGGTTAAATAAACTTTAAGGTACAGGGTTTTTTTTAAAAGGAAGCATTTTATTTCTTTTATTTTTTGATTTACATAGATTTTGCATATTTTGAATAGTTTTTTAGATTTCGCTAAAATCTGTAGTTATGGTTTTTTTTCTTCTGAGGGCAGCATAGTTGTTAGCAAAACTTACAATTAATTTGTTCTATGTAGTATTAGTAAAACTTAAAATTTACTTAATAAACAATTTTTATTCATTTCATTCCATAGGGCGTGTAAGGGATAGCGACCCGCAAGCTGATAGCGGTTGCTCGGTCAACAAAACTGAACAACTATATGCAGGATGTTTTTTTCAGGAAGGGAAAAAATAATGGCATTTTTCAATCAGATAATTTGTATGGAAAATCCATTTATTTTTACTTCCTGAAAAAAAAAAGAGTGCTGATAGTTGTTCAGTGTCGTTGACTGAGCAACCTCTATCAGTTTGCGGGACTCTGTCCCTTACACCCTGTATATTATGAATTATCAATGAAATGATTGTCGAACAATAAGTAAGTAAAAGTAACTGCCTCCGTGGTCTAGAGGTGAAAGCCATGGGTTCATGATCCTGGGTTCGATTCAACACAAAGATGATGTTATTTTGTCAATTTATCTCCTTGTGAGATTTTCCCCGGTTTTTTAGGACAATGAAGGCCGAATCATATAAGGGTGTAAATTGCGTGTAGCAACTCCCCGCCTTTAGTCCGGTGACGCATTATATACACTTTGTAGTATGGTGCAAATAGGTCCATTCAAAAAAAAAAAAAAAGAATTTCTAATCACCAGATTGTCTAAAAGAAAAAAGTAGCACGTTTGGCCTTCGGTCCCGGTCGTTGTCTTTGATAGTGGTCGTTACACAAACCATGTCAGAGGCATATTAGCTGTGCTATTAGGCGGTTTAAAAACTCTGATACCAGGATTTATCGAGTCGATTGATCCACACTACAGAAGAAGAAAAAGTAAAAAAAAAAAAAAAAAACTTTTTTTGTGCTGCGGTATAAAAGAGTTCAGATCAAAAAATAAGGTAGACAGATCGATGCTTATAACAAAGTGAAATCAGAGTCAAACTAAGAAATATTCTGCCGAAAAGTCAACTACTGCTCATTGTTCTCGATAACAAAACTATATTTTTTTTAACAACAGATAGGTACCTATTTAAAAAATATAAGTAGGTTTACCGAAATCAGACGTTGTCCTAATAATGTCTTTAGAAAAGTGTGTGTCATTTATGAAAGGTGAAACGGATTTTATGATATTTAAATTAAGTAACTCTTTTTATAAGCTAGACAGTTAAGTTATATAAATAAAATACATTCATCGAAGCATTTCACACATTATTGCTAATTAATGTCCTAATCTCAATTTTATATGATTTTATAAAAGTCGATTTTTTTGACATATACTAGAATAAATAATGTTTTATAAAAACGGACTATACTCCGTTTTTTGAACGTTGCTTTATCGTAACCAACATGAGCAACTCGTTTAGCAGCCCATAACCTGTATTTTCTTTACAACTTTAAAAAAATTAGTTGCAAAACACATGTTTGGAACAAGGTTAAAGTCTTATCTTATCTTATTGATCATCCTACAAGGTTAAAGTCTGCAGTTCCGAAATTTTAACCTCTTGAAGTTGCAAAGAAAAAGCAGTTTATGGGCTGCAAAACACGTTTGCATCGATAACTCAACGTTAAAAAAGAACTATATTTAAGTATTTTTTTCTAGTTTCTCAGTATTTCTCAAAACAAATGTTTGAGGTAATTTTTTGACCCGTAAAGGGTACAGGCGTGATTGTATCTTGACAGTAAAAAAATATAGGTACTATACTAAACGAGCACTTAATTATGACCTCAAATATCAGTTCCGATGACGTGATCTATACAAATGGCGAGGTAAGATGCTTTAATTAGAGCCTCTATCATTTACAGCTCGCAATATAAGGGCAAAACAGCTCATTCGCACAAATTACATACTTAGCAAAGT
Source organism: Scrobipalpa costella (assembly GCA_949820665.1). Taxonomy (NCBI): domain Eukaryota; kingdom Metazoa; phylum Arthropoda; class Insecta; order Lepidoptera; family Gelechiidae; genus Scrobipalpa; species Scrobipalpa costella. The sequence goes on along the minus strand of OX463321.1, from coordinate 9,376,145 downwards.
CACTGGCCACTTGAGTCATGTTTATGTTTTTTTGAATATTGTTTTAAATGTATAAAAACTTTTGATAGTTTCCCTGAGTTAATTATATGAAAAAAAATACAAAAAAAAGAAAATTCGGATAGGCATCATTACGTATTTTTAAAGGAGATTAGCCGAAACGGAATCGCTATCAAAAAGTATCTTAAATTTAATTTTGGAATGCAGTAATAAAACTACGCCAATTCAAATAGCAAATTCCTCATTGGCGCGTAAACATGGATCTGTCCAGTCATAATCTCAATTATCACGTCCACTAAAAAAGAAAACCGCTGGCCGAATAGAAAAAGAAACAAAAAACACATGTTTTTATAGCCCCATTCGAGTTTTACATTCCCGCTAATTTGTCGATGTGCATTTATAAAAGATACCGGCCGAATTATTCGGTAGCTGTGGGATGCTAATGAACATTAATACCGAAAAGAACGAATGAACGAAGGCACACTCGCAATAAAAGCTGTCATTAGTGACTGGTTGCATAGAGCGTGTTTCTTTGCCTCGGCATCTGTTTTATGGCACTTTATACCAATTAAAAACTATTAAATAACGCGGCGGCTACCATTTGATGGGTAATAAAATTTGAGTATTTTTCACCGTGTGTTTGTTTATTGTGATGATTCTTTATTGTGTCAATAAACGTGATAACTAATCAATAAACGGGGTTTTTATTTTGTGACACTATTGAATTGATGGACACCTTTATTTTGGAATGTTGTTATTTATGTTCCTGTATTCATAAACAAATGTGTACCTACAGTATTCAAATTATTCGTATTTTGTAATAATATACTACCTAGTCATATTCTAGTACTTACGCCTAAAGGTCGTGCCCATAACATTAGGTCGAAGAAATAAAAAGCGATAATGTTGTCTATGGTCTCCGTAAAAGCCGCCATTTTGAATGCTAAACTCGAGATTCGCGGCAATTAGCACCCGGGTCTCGCTCACGCCAAACAAAAGAGGTTTTAAGCTCCTTTAGGGCTTTTTAACTAAGATCCTTTGTGTTTACTTTGTTGTATACTTCGCGTCGGCCATTACACCGTGTTGATGAGTTTATATTGGCTTTTAATGTTTCTGGGCAATGTTTGAGTTGGGAACACAAAGGGAGAGTATATTACTGTAAATATTCAACTTAAGACTTAAGAAAAGTCCTTCTAGAAGTACCAGAAAGCAAAATTAAAGGAAAACTTTAGCCAAATGATAGTTCACACAACATAAAACCTCTTTAGTTCGAAACCACTTATAAATATGTCTCTATTATGTTGTAAGTAGTGATATTACGCAAACATGATCTGTCCGTTTGTACTTGAGGTTATAATTGAACTGAGGTCATAAAAATGTGTCAGCGTGGGTGGTTTGCTTTTCATGAACGAAATATTCAAAATGGCGGCCGTGTTGTGAAATAATACTTGCTATAAATGAAATATTTTCATATTTGTTTTCAGCTACCATAGCAATTTTTTATTCGGTATTCTGAGTTCAAAAGTTGAAATATAGGCTTTTATTTACTTTTTCAGTACCTAAAATACGAAAATTGCGCCAGAATTTGCGTTTAAATGGGTTTATTAACACCTGTGTGGTTTTACCTCTTTGGCAATATAATGAGGTGAAAATATGTGAAAACGCCCACTATCATTATGTAATTTGTAAATTTTGTTGACTTATTGTAACCACAATGGACACAGTCTTCCATGCTGGACTGGGAGTGAGAGAAAAACATAGAATGTGCCAGCTGCATTTCCTCCAGGCATAGGCATATATATTTTATATCTCCCAGTCCAGCATGGAAGTAAGTACTGTAGATCTACTTAGTAAATTACTGCGAAAACTGCACACGGCCTCCGAAAATAGATAAATGTGCCGTACAAAATACTCTAGTTGCCTACTTGTTAAATCAGTAAGTCATTCCTTGCCTCTTTGGTAAATATTGTACTGCTAAAATCAATTACTTCTATATTAAACTACTTCTAATATTGAATTTGTTTTATTTTTAAATTATTAATAAGATATTCAATATTTTAGCCATCAGTTTTAAGTGTAAATTTTTGATTTCTTTTTAGCCATCCAGTGAACACGCCTATTTGAAATTATTTTAGAAAATATTCATTGTTACACCACTTACACCACTATTGCTCTCAGCGCCTCAATATTTTAAAACACGAAAAAAAATACGATCACACTCAGCCCCCATTAGAATTCCCTGTATCGGGGTGCCATGGAAATACACAGAAACAACCACAAAGAACACCCAGACCCAGAAACAGACATTTAAACTCATCATTCAAATGTCTTGGACCCTCTGCATAGCAGGCAGGTACACTGCTAATTAGAGTGCGCGGTCGGCAATTATAAGTTTATTTCTATACCCAAAGGTTGCCTGGTAGAAATTGCTGCTTAAGCAATAAGGCCGCCTATATTGTACTGTCACGTTTGTTCTTTTTTATTTCTGTTGTATGTGTTTATTTGTGCAATGAAGGATTTTGTATTGTATAAGTTGACAAATAAATAAGTACATACCTTGATGGTAGATTCAGGTAGCTGCAACTGTGCAGCCAGCTCACATCTCCTCGGTCGGGAGACGTAGTTCTCCTTCATAAACTCTTTCTCCAGCCTCGCCAGCTGCTCTCGAGTGAACGCCGTTCTGTATCGCCTGTCACAACAATTTTATGGTTAGGGGAAACAGAAGTTCCAAGAAGAAAATACAAACGCGAAAGAAAATGTTTCCAGAATGGAATTTGTGGCAAAAAGATAATTTAAAAAAAAGTAAAAAATCAAAGTTACGAAACTAAAATAAAAATTACAATAACAAAATAAAAACATCAAGAGAGTATAATTCAATTTAATAATAATAATAATAATAATAATAAATGTTTATTTCAGGAAAATCCCATAGCTTACGACTAACAATATTGATAAACAAATTGGGTAGGTAAATTTGTACACACACAAACTGTAAAATAAAATAAGTAAAAGTATAAAGAATAAAATTTTCTAAAAATTGTACATGTCAGATAAAATTGTAAAAAAAAAAAAAAAATGCATAACAGGTACTGGAAGCGATTACTACACTAAGTGGTAACCACTCGGCGTCTATTTTTTTTTTTTTTTTAATTTAAATCTAATTGTTAAAAATGAGAATCAAAAGGCAAGTTTCTTTTATGTTTACCTAGATACATATGCGGTATCTTACCTAATATTTGGGTCTGGTGCAGCGCCAGAATTTGTCATCTGTTCCGATTGAGGACTAAGCGACTCTGTAGACAAATAAAAATTAAAATTTTAACAAATTTATAAATAAACACATTCTATTTTGTGGTTATGAAGAGGTAGAGTTGTTAATTTAAAAAAATAACACAACTTAAAAATATGAAAAGAAAACTATATTAAACCTATAGTTTCAGTATATTGAAATTTGGGCGATGGTCTGACAACCTTAAATAACGCTCAAAACTTTGTCAGATGTGGCGGAACGATCTTTGTTTAGGTCGTTTACGCTCTGCCTACCCCATTAGGGATAAAGACGCGATTATATGTATGTATATAAAAATGACAAATTCAAGTACAGGTAATTCATGGACTCCTCCAATGTCTACTACACTACTTGAAAACATTCGGCCTAAGTTAAAAGATAAATACTTAGCGATACTTATTCAAAGGGTTGTGAGTAGAGGCTTCTGGTTTCCAAATGAAGCGCATTATTATCTTAATGAATCGCTTTTGGACTACTTGTTCACTTTACGAAATGCCGACGGCAATCTTAATGTCATAAAAAGGATTGATAACTGACAGCTAAGACCGGAGAAGAGAAATTTGTGACGAGAGGAAATCTATTTAAAAATCATCGCATCTAATTTGCATCTACATAATAAGAATTAAAAATACTTGTCATAGAGGTACCATAGAGAAGGGCTTATAGATAATGCATAAGTCCCCCTCTTATTCTGTCTCTATTTTTTCTCTATGACAGGTATGTTTAATTCCTGGCAGGCATTATAGAAATGAAAAGACACATGCAGCAAAAAAAAAAATATTTTAAGCTTTCATCATCAATCGTAAAAAAGGCTTCAATCCATTGAAACAATGAAGTGATCGCAATCACTAGGAATAAAGTTACCAAAACCTCTGACTAATTATTTCAAAACCAAGATTGACCCGTCATAAAAGCGGGAAAGCGACCCGCGGTAGCGGCGAAGGTGTTAATAACCCGCGACCGCTTCAAAAGGGTACATTAGCACAAAACAAATATATCTAAGCTGTTCACTAATTATGTATTTTCCCATCTCACTGGCCACAAAGAAACCGAAACTCTTCCTTTAAAAACAAAACGAGAGTGAAGAAAAAACGCACCAATAGCGACGCCGTCTTTACCGATCTGATTAGTCGCTGAAGTGGTTCTAAATTTAAAAAGGCGCGCCGGTATTGACATTAGTTTGAAAAAGGAACGTCGTACGCTTTTAACATCCATTGTCTATGGATTGAGACTTCATTTTGTTTTAGATTGACTGTGTCGCTAATGGCATGACCTACTAATAAAAAAATATAAAGACGTCTTGTCTTTATATTTTTCTTTTGCTTTGCGTAACTATGTATCAATATTAAATTATCACTTCATAAAGATGTAGTGACTAATAAATTGTAAGCAAACATCAACGGTAGTTTATGGAAAATTTGTTATACACTGCGAAGTATTTTTAGGGTTCCGCAATTCACACTAGAATTCCCTACGATTATATTGTTAAGATAAAAAAAGTACATAAACATATTTTAAGTACCTATAAAATATTCGAGATAAAAATATTGTTCTTTATATCAACATTTTCTCAATTATTAATTTTAGAGAAACACATATAATGCCAGCCGCATTTCCTCCCGGACATGCTGTGAAAATCAGCTAAGGGATCCAAGGGTTTCAGTATATTTTAATTTAGGCGATCGGTTGACAACCTGTCACTACAGCAGTAGGTATACCTACAAATGTATCTTAAATCATCTTTAAAACTTTGTTAGACGTGGCGGATCGGTACTTTTGCTTAGGTCGTTAACGCTCTGCCTACCCCATTAGGGATAAAGGTATGATATATGTATGTATGTAATTTAAAATTTGGGTCCCAAAACTTTTGAACCCGAACAAAAATATTTATACGCAACCGCGATACGCACTTGAAACTTTTTTTCGCTGGCGTCGAAGCCACTTGAGTTTTCATAACGTTCCCATGCTGGGTGGCGACGAAATACTTAAAACTCAATTTGCAATAGTCTAGTCAAGTTCCTTTAACGATATTCAACAAGGAGTTTTTCATCTGAGATTTACAAACTTTTTACTGCAAACCTCCTTGGCTGCGTGACAGATGGGCTCGTGCCGACTTACAAAAAAAAAAAGAAAACAAGGAACTAACATGGAGTTTAAAAAGCTTCCGTCGCCGTTCTATTTTCAAATTTGAAGCGGAAGGAATTATATTTTTTATTGATGTCGAACATCGAATCGGTTTTACAAGTGCCAGTTTTTATTTGTCAAAATATCGTTATCTCCTTCCTTCCTTGCGTAAAATATTTTAAGTTGTAAATGCGTTTCTGGCGATTTTCGTCTCATTATGGATGCTAAAAGCAATGACGAGACGAAGGCGATGGACACCGCTCGGTAATTGTTTCGACATGTTCTTTGTTTCAAAATGCGTGTTAATTTCTTGAGCAAACAGGCGGCTCTATCGTAAGGGGCGGCATAGAGTCGTTTAAAAGAAGGTAAGTGAAGTCGTATTTTTTTACTTTTTTGTTGCATTAAGGGTAGGTATCTTTGCATGCATTTTAAGATCGGAATGGTTAACATTCTTAATAGAACAAGAGTGGTTAAAATGTACAATTTGAAGTAATTTTAATCATTTATAAAAATGTCCCAATTTTTGTTTGTAGTTCTTGTTTATTAGAAAATAATTTTGAAAGTCTTTTATAAAACTAAATTAAATTTGTACCTACCAACGTAAAATATTTAAATACAAATATAACGAAAATAGGGTCTAAAGAAAAAGAGTACCTATCCATTTCATCATCATCATCATCTCCCTAGCCTTATCCCGTATCACTCGGGGTCGGCTTCCTAAATTCCCGTAAAAAAAACACAATGTAACAACAGCCTTACTCGTTGATGCGCCTTGAAAACGAAATAATTGTGTGAAAAGGCACGCGCATTATTGAAACGTTATGAAACGTAACGTGGAACAACAATTAGCACAAAATAATAACGTACGCATGTAAATCATACAGTTAACGAGTGATAGACGAAAAAAAAACTATAATTTCTTCAAAGTGTAACATCAAGCACAATTCAACATTATAATTATAGAGATAGATACTGATGTTCGATCTAATGAATAACGAAAATCGCGCCAAACGTAGCAAGAATTCGATTAATGAAATTGACCCATGCTTGATCACTGGCAGCTTCTTAGCCCATTTATTTTTAAATCACGTTCGAAATCTGAAATTCCCTCAAACCAATTACGCATTAATTGATAGTGTCCAGTCAATTTGGCGCGAACGGTCCCTATTACGTAAACCGATCGCCATTCCCATCAATTAGACATGGCCAGTGGCATTATCGAGATATTGCCTTTGCCATTGGGGCGGCCACGCGTCCGTAATCGTATTGTGTTGTAAATACGTTTATTCGGATAATTGTTGTGATTTTGGGTTGTTATTCGATTTCAATGACATGGGACATTAGTGTTAGCGTAGTTGGCGATAATAATATTTATAGTTTTTTTTTTTTCTATATTGCATCTTTTACACTGCTTTGTTCTAAAATGTGGAGGATTAATTTTCACAATATGTAAAAAAAATCTAATATTTTGATAATCAGAGACACGAAAACTCCACAAAGATTGAACAATTAAAAAAATAAACTAGACCTGCTTACAACCCTTGTAATTTTAAAGTAAATAATTCAATTACTATTTAAATCACAACAATTTGTTAAATGAATTAATGTATCGTGCCATACGAGCTATCTCCCTGTGGAATCTAAATTGATCCAAACAACAGCAGGGTTGCTCTCTGTTCCCCTCACTTTTGATCCCATGAGTTTGAGACAAAATCAGCAATAGAATATAGATTGTAACGCAAATTTTCTAAGGTTAATATTATGACGGTGATAGTGTAGTATTTTTGGTTTGGGAAAAGAAATTAAAAATGCTTATTTTGTATTGTTAGAAATTTCAACAACAAAAAAACGGAAACAAATTACATAATGACCAAATAATGACAGAAAAAAATACAGGATTCCTATCAAAAGAAAATAATTTAAAAAGAAACACTCTGTGCCAAACAGGTGAAAAAAAGAGGAGAGGAGAAAAAATAACCCTTGAAAATTCATATCTGTTGACGGAACTGGGAACAGCTAAAACAATTTACAGAGTGCACAAAACATTTGCCAACCAATTATCCAATAGAGTCTCAATTACACGGTGTCATCCCCCATTGCCCCCTCATACAATCCCTATCTTTGAATAATGGAGATAAATAGCCCCATAGGGAGCTCAGTGCAATAAAAACACAATTGAAGCGGCCCCTTTTGGACCGAAGCAGAATTTGAGCTGATGATTTTGATTCAATGTTATGATATGACAAGTTGAGTTCATATTTTTCTCGCATTAATGATATTAGGCGTTGGATTGTATGAATATTCTAGATAATGGGGTGAGCTTTAGTTGTATAATATAATGGTGTGGGGCTGTTGGAAATCATGGTATTTTAAAAGTTGTGTAAGCAAAGTATATTATTGAAAGAATAACACAAGATTTTGAAGTAGATATTACTAATATGGTTTTTATAAATTACTTACTTGAGATAATTTTAGTTTCAATTACAATTTTGGAAAGTTCGTATTTTTTCGGTAATTGTGTCGTGAACATAAATCCTTAAATAAATCCAAAACCAACGTTTAATTTATTTCCATTGTACCAATCAACTAATCTCTATCGCCATCAACCCTCGCAATATTTCACTCCTACGTAATTAGACCTGTCAATTTGTGGCGCGAAACCAAACACCCACGCAGTGACATTTTATTTTTTCTGACCACGGCCAATAACGCACAAACGGCTTAAGCTATCAATCTATACAGCCGTTAACAATGCATAGACAATAAATGCTCTGTTAAATTCACCAATTTAACAGATGCGGTTTTACCGTTAATTAAACTTAATCTGACATTAAATAGAATTGGCTTAAAGATTTATTTGAAACGTTTAGTGATTGAAATAAATTCGAATAGCGAGCTTGGAAAATTACAAATAAAACCAGGATTTGTAATCTTAGATTGCATCAAATATTTAGGTAACTAAATGCTGAAAAAAAATGTAACTGTTTGACTAAAGTTGTCGGCAAACATGAAAAGGCAAAAAATATCCTTCACTGATTATCACCTAACGGTAAAGCTAAGAACACACCGAACCTAAAATAAAAATATAAAAATTATATCTGTTAAGGTTTTCGACAAAAGAGGCTGTATAACGTCGGCACTCTACAAAGAAGACCCGAAAAGATCTCATAATGGCTTTAATTTGTTTATTATTTTATAACTTTTACAACTTCTTTTATTGACCGTTAGTGCTTTGGGATAAAATCGAAATTGCAGTTATAGATATAGACATTAACGGTACTTACTACCTGAGGACAAAGTATTTTAAAAGACAAAATAGATTACATACATAAATACATATAATCACGCCTTTATCACTAATGGGATAGGCAGAGCGTAAACGATTTACACAAAGGTCGTTCCGCCACGTCTGACAAAGTTTTGAAGGTTATTCTCGATAGGTTTGTAGGTATATTGCTGTAGTGACAGGTTGTCAGCCAATCATAGCCCGAAATATATTATTAGGTAACTAAGATACTAGATATAGGCAAAGAACGCGATATGATAATAACACACGACGATTAATTAAAAGCATTTGTAACAATAACCTAAATAAGAAATGTGGAAGCCCAAATTCTTCAAAATTTTAAGACAACTGAATAGTTTTCGAGAACTACAAGAACTGGAAAATTCTACAATAATTATGGTACCCATACACAACTCAGATTAATTTAAAAACTGTTCCCACTAAATCAAGATCACAGTCTAGATATAAAAATAGACTATAATAGATTTTCATTGTAACTGAAAATGGGACGATACTCGATTTCATAAATAAAACTGATCATTTTCATCTTCTGACTTTTCATTAAAAAGTTGGTAAACAAAGTGTCAACTATTCAATAGATTTAATATAACCACATACCTTTACTCTTAGGCGAAGAAGGAGGAGTGTTCTGCAAGCTAATATCATTGAAGACATGAGCCTGTTTCAAATCTACTGATAATGTATCTCTCATTGATTTATGATCTAAATTATAACTCCTAAGAGCCTCCATATTGACTTTACAATCACTTTATACACGAAGGAGAACAGCTTTATAAATACGTAATTAAGACGTAAACGATAAAAAATAAATTTAAAAAAGCAATTAAAACACTGGCTGTATAGGCTAAGGCTGTATGGCTAACGCAACCTTTGGAGCGAGAAAAAGTAAACTGTCAGATTAAATGTGCGCCCGGGAGGCCGGGTCTACTAAAAATCCATAATCTGTGGGCCAATAACGCGGCGCGCCGTCTCCCCACCAATCAGGGCGGGGCATAATCGTTCTATCTCTTTCACTCACGGCTTTCTTGTTTCGAGATAATTTTCAGGGGAAATTGGTAAAGTTGGGGTCACACTTGGAGCTTTTATGTATGGCATGATTGGCATGCCGCATGCAGGATGCATGTATTTTTTTCTTATATTATCAATTTTATTTTAGGATACATGAATACATACTTATAATCTTGCCTTTATCCCTAATGGGGAAAGCAGAGCGTAAACTACCTAAACAAAGGTCGTTCCGCCACGTTTGACAAACTTTGAGGATTATTTAAGATAGATTTGTAGGTATATTGCTGAAGTGACACGTTTGAGCCCAACGTCTAAATTAGGTACAATACACCCTCGGATCTCTTAGCTGGTTTTTACAACATGTCCGGGAGGTTGTTTTTCTCTCGCTCCCAGTCCAGCATGGAAGCAATTTTAGGATTGATGTAAAATAAACTATCCATCAGCGACGTCGCATTTATTTTAATACGTTTACTCAAAATGTTTATGTTTTATAATGACTCTACATAAAGGCCGAAAGTAAAATTGATTTACTACGCAATGTTACTTCCAGTACAAAAAACCCCGAGTTTCTTCCATTACCTATTATCTCTGCATTTAAGTTAATTATTTTATTCTGGATTTTATTGAATCTTATATGTTTTTACTATGAAATCAATACAATGTTTTGTACTACGAAATCAAATACATATGTCTGCCATAAAACCACATAATATATATATTCTAACATGCTGGACTGGGAGCGAAAGAAAAACATAGAATGTGCCAGCTGCATTTCCTCCCAGGCATGCTGTTAAAATCAGCTAAATGATGCGAGGGCTTCAGTATATTGCAATTTAGGCGATAAGCTGACAACCTGTGACTACAGCAATATACCTGCAATTCTATCTTAAAGAACCCGCAAAACTTTGTCAGACGTGGCGGAACGGTCGTTTACGCTCTGCCTACACCATTGGGGATAAGGGCGTGATTGTATGTATGTATGAACTTCCTTCGCTGGCTCAGCCAAAATTCACTGATCAGTGGCCAAAGCGGATCTTGGTCCCCGACATTTAAATAAACATGCCAGGCATATTGTTTTTGTTATGTCACAATAATTTTATCCTAACTTATTTATTTGATTGTTAATTTAATTTGTTTTTAATAAAATTCAATTTTAATTTACTTTTAATCTAATTAAATTATTATTATACCTATTATTATTATTAACCTAGGATTAAGTTTTTCAGAAATGTATGATTGACTGTATGGATTGTAATTATCTGAAATAAATGATATATTATTATTATAAAACCCCCAGTATGCCCCAGCCCTTATCGTTTAATCATGTTCTCATCTCGCCAGCTCGCTCACTGAGCGCGCTGAGCATCATGTGCCGTTATTACAGCCTGGAACATATTAATACTTCATTATAACACGCTTTTACGACTAGCTCTGTGCGCGCGGCTCCGATTGTGTTGTATCTAGATTTTACGATGCACATTCCGATGTTTTCCATGGTAAAAATACAGAAATTTATACAAACTGAACAAGGCTGTATTTTTGAAAATCTACCATCCATCCATCCATATAATCACGCCTTTATCCCTAATGGGGTAGGCAGAGCGTAAACGACCCAAACATAGGTCGTTCCGCCACGTCTGACAAAGTTTTGAGGGTTATTTAAGATAGATTTGTAAGTATATTGCTGTAGTGACAGGTTGTCAGCCCATCGCCTAAATTACAATATACTGAAACCCTCGGATTCCTTAGCTGGTTTTTACAGCATACCCGGGAGGAAATGCAGCTGGCACATTCTATGTTTTTCTCTCGAAAATCTACTTGATGCATAAACAAAGAGATAGTAATAACTTTGCAATCTACTTTAACGTGTCTTAGATATTTTCTCTATTAACGTTCTACCTATACTCCGCAACTGGCGTAAGGGACAAAGGCGTGACTTTACCATTATGGTATATATGTTTTGTAACGTTCTATGTATGTATCTAAAATTAAAAATGTATGAGTTATACATACATACATACATACATAAAATCACGCCTTTATCCCTTACGGGGTAGGCAGAGCGTTAAACGCCTCGTAAAAGGCGCTTTCGCCGCGTCTGACAAAAATTGCGGGCAATTTTAGATTGTAATGTGTATTGCTAATGTGTAGTGACAGGTTGTCAGCCCATCGCCTAAATTACAATACACTGTAACCCTCGAGTCCCTTTTGCTGTCTTCTACAGCATGCCCGGGAGGAAGGGCAGCTGGAACATTCTATGTTTTTCTATCTCTCCTAGTCCAGCATGGAAGAAATGAGTTATGATTACGATTAATTATTATGATAATATGAGTTTAAAATATTATATGTCACATCAATTCGGAACGTCCTTCAAAATCAAGAAACAATTCTAACCATTTATGGTTTACCTCAAAACCGCCAAAATTCTAAGAACCATTACGTAGTTACGAAAAATGTGGAAGCTGTAAACCCCAAGTTTATAACCGTTGACAATCTGACTAAATGGCGACGGAATAAACAATAAAAGAGAAATTCTAAAAGAAATGCATCAGCCACAATACCTCAGTCTGTAATTGAGCAAAGACAAAATACCCTGTATGCCAATGCCAACAACGAAAAAAAAACAAAAGTCAACCTCCAAAACCTCGACTGTCCTCTCTTTTGTCTCTAGCGAATGTTATTGTGCTCTGTGCTCTTTGTTTTGGCGGCAAACCTTTTCAAAATGGCGGACAAAGCATTTTATTCAACAAATACGGTAGCTCGAATGTTTTCAAAATAAAGTGCTACCGTTTTCGATAATTTGTCAAAATTAAAGCGTAAAGGGTGCGCCTATTGAGAGGCATGAATATTGTGACATTTTCTGTGTGTTTTCGAGTAATTTATGACTTTATTGGCAGAATTATTGTGCTTGATCAAGCATGTTACAGAAGTCATAAACATTTCTTCACTTGAAAATGGGTATAAAGCAGCAGAGGTGAAGAGTCCTTACAAAGTACTTACTTATAAGCAATATAAGTATATAACTGCCTCCGTGGTCTAGTGGCTAGTGCCATGGACTCCTGATCCGGAGGTCCTGGGTTCGATTCCCAGGGGGAAACACAAAGTTGATACTTGAGAATTTATCACTTTGTGAATTTTTCCCCAGTTTGGTTAGGACATTGCAGGCTGAATCACCTGATTGTCCGAAAAAAAAAGATTTTGTTAAGCCGTCGGTCCCGGTCGCTGTCTTTGATAGTGGTGGTTACTCAAACCATGTCACAGGCCTGATAGTTGTGCTACTAGGCGGTTTAAAAACTCTGACACGAGGGTTCATCGGGTCGATAGACTCGATACCCACTCGACTGAAGAAGAAGCAATATAAGTATAACTTACAATAACGAAAATTATAATTTACTTTTCTTGTCTATTTATATTTTATACTTACGGATTGATTTGGGGAGATCTACATTAATTTGGCTATTGAGTACACATACATCACGCCGTTATCCCTAATGAGGTAGGCAGATCATCAATAACCTAAAAAGAAGGTCGTTTCGCCACGTCTAACAAGTTCTGAGGGTAGTTTAAGATAGATCTGTATATTGTTGTACTGACAGGTTGTCAGCCCATCGTCTAAATTACAATACGTGCACTGATACCCTCGAATCCCTTAGCTGATTTTTACAGCATGCCCGGGAGGAGATGTAGCTGGAACATTCTGTTTTATATATCTATAAAACTAACAAAAATACTCCAAAACTACCTTTAATTTAGATCTTCTAATGTTGCTAGCTAAGTACCTATTTAAGTTAAGTTAGATAATAAGTTACAATTGTTACATTGTTAAGCAAGAATACTTGTAAACAGTTTTCTTTTTGTGTGTGGCAAATAAATGGTTTTAATGGTTTTTTTCTATCGTTTCCAGTCCAGCATGGAAGGCCTACATTTGTACCTACATTAAGTATGCGATGGGCTGACAACCTGTCACTACAGCAATATACCTACAAATCTATCTTAAATAACCTTCAAAACTTTGTCAGACGTGGCGAAACGACCTTTGTCTAGGTCATTTACGCTCTGCCTACCCCATTAGGGATAAAGGCGTGATTATATGTATGTATAAGATGCTGTATTGGTCTCAACAATTAAATTTGATTTTCTTTTTCTTTACAAAATGTCTCTACTTGAATCTCTATTTTCATTAGATTCCATTAGCCTCTCTGCCTACTCCCTTTGTCCGGCTTGCCGAGAATTGCCCTCCTGGACATGAACTACCGTGTCCGATCTGGAAGTCCTTAAACAGGCTTCGGACTTAGGTTGGCAGAAGTAAGGAGAACATGGTCAGGTGGGGATTTTCGACTAGCTCCGATGTAGACTGTATTTGCGGTGCAGTGCAAACTATGGTACACTAAACATTGTGCCCAGCGTGCCCCAACACCTGCACGCCAGCGGATTTAATGGAGTGAATTCTAGGTTGATATGATATAATTTATCGTGTTCCATCGACACTCTAAGAAGATAATGCAAAGCAATAAGCATTGGTAAAATATTGTGATTTGTAACTTTTATTTTTAATATTTCCCTTTTTTTATGGATTATTTTTATATAGCTAGTAACGTTTTAGCTTAAACTTAGTCGTTCACTTTGCTCTATTCAGTATTATGCTTTCTGTACTTCTTTCATCAAAATTAATTCTGTCGGGTAGTTTTACATTTGCCTGCCGTTGTAGCCTATAATTAGAGTAGCATTAAGCCAATTTTAAGTAGATTTTGTTGTACATTGTAACTATATATACTCTGTTTACATACATACATACATATAATCACGCCTTTATCCCTAATGGGGTAGGCAGAGCGTAAACGACCTAAGCAAAGGTCGTTCCGCCACGTCTGACAAGTTTTGAGGGTTATTACAGATGATCATGACGTATATTGCTATAGTGACAGGTTGTCAGCCCATCGCCTAAAATTGTAATATACTATAACCCTCGAATCCATTAGCTGGTTTTTACAGCATGCTCTGGCGGTGATGCAGCTGGCACATTCTATGTTTTTCTATCACTCCCAGTCCAGCATGGAAGAATACATACATACTCTGTTTACCTTATAAATAAATAAATAACATTAAATACCATTGAAGTTGTATTAATTACAGTACCCAAAAATACAGTTATTTATCATAGATATTAAATAGGAGATCAAAGAATGCCGTCGGTCGGGCGGTCCGGGCAAAATGACCCACAGAAAAAAAATGTTTTGTTTTGACTAATGGCGGTTATAATAGTACTGTTACTATTATATTTGCGGCAATAAACAGGTAAGTTTTAGCTGTATAACCTTTAAGTATAGGTAATTTGTTTATTATTGTTCAGTATTAAATGTTTTGAAAAAATATAAGTAATTTGTTATCGACATGACAAAAAATATTATCTATTAAATATTATTTCTTCCATGCTAGACTAGGAGCTAGAGAAAGACATAGAATGAGCCAGCAGCATTTCCTTCCGGGCATGCTGTAAAAACCAAAAAAGGGATCCGAGGGTTTCAGTATATTGCCATTTAGGGAATGAGCTGACAACCGGTCACTACATCAATATACGTACAAATAACCCTCAAAACTTTATCAGACGTGGCGCAGCAACCTTTGTTGCGATCTGCCTACCCTACCTACCCGATTAGGGATAAAGGCGTGATTATATGTATGTATGTAATATTATTGTCAGTGTAAATTATACATTGTAGTCGTCTTAAGAATGTGAGTGCATACTATCTTGAAGACATCGTAGCTTCATTTATCAAATGACTATTACTGTAAACGGAAGTTCTTGTAAAGGTGTCTTACTTCTTCTTCCGAGTGGGTATCGAGTCTATGGACCCGATGAACCCTGGTGTCAGAGTTTTTAAACCGCCTAGTAGCACAACTATCAGGCCTCTGACATGGTTTGAGTAACGACCACTATCAAAGACAGCGACCGGGACCGACGGCTTAACGTGCCCTCCGAAGCACGAAATCTTTTTTTCTTTTCGGACAATCAGGTGATTCAGCCTGCAATGTCCTAACCAAACTGGGGAAAAATACACAAAGTGATAAATTCTCAAATATCAACTTTGTGTTTCCCCCCTGGGAATCTTACTCTATCTGGGTGTCTTACTATTTATAATATATTCGTTAACTCACTTGCGTGTTTGATAGAGGTATTCACCTCAACATTTCGACTTTATACGAGGATCTTCTTCAGGAGAGAAGTGTGTCTTCTTGTGTACTTCTCTCCTGAAGAAGATCCCCGTATAGGGTCGAAACGTCGAGGTGAATACCTCTATTAAACCGAATTGCCGAATATTTTATAAATATGAATAACACTTGTTCATCTTGATGAAAATTATGGGCAAAGAAATACGCAATACAAAGATTGTCAATTCCAAGCTGGACTGGGAGCGACAGAATAACGTAGAATGTGCCAGCTGCATCTCCTCCCGGGCATGCTGTAAAAACCAGCTAAGGGATTCGAAGGTATATTGTAATTTAGGCGATGGGCTGACAAGCTGTCACTACAGCAATATCCAGTTCTATCTTAAACAACCCTCAAAACTTGTCAGACGTGGCGGAACGACCTTTGTTTGGGTTATTAACGCTCTGCCTACCCCATTAGGGATACAGGCGTGATAGTATGTAAGCTGTCATTGAGAGCGAAGTGGTGGAAGAAGAGCATGACTGAAATCTCTGATCCTTGAATTGTTATATTGCACGACAAAAAATTACAAGTACTTTATAGACTTATGCATTAAGTCTAGCCTAGCCTATTACTGTTCCTATTTTATTTTGTTTCTCAGTTCAAATTACTTCCATATTTAGTATTGCTCATAAATAAACGCTTTCTTCCATACTGGACTGGGAGAGAAAGAAAAACATAGAATGTTCCAGTTGCCCCTCCTCCCGGGCATGCTGTAAAAGACAGCAAAAGAGATGCGAGGGTTACAGTGTATTTTTTTAATTTAGGCGATGGGCTGACAACCTGTCACTACAGCAATACACATTACAATCTAAAATTGCCCTCAATTTATGTCAGACGTGGCGAAAGCGCCTTTTAGGAGGCGTTTTACGCTCTGCCTACCCCGTAAGGGATAAAGGCGTGATTTAATGTATGTATGTTAACGCTATATGTGCCTATTACTGTTACTATTAAAATATAAATTACATTGATTTGTCAAATTGTAGTCCAAGTTGGTCTGTGCTATTTTGTTTTAACTTATTTTTTTTTATTTCTATCCTCTTCTGTACATCTGACGTAGGGTGGACTTAAAAACAGCCAAGCTGTCCACACCTTTTTCCACTTCTGTTAAATATATATATATCTACCTGTCCTGTTTGTTATGTTATTCTTGATTGTGTGTTTTTATTTTTGTAATGTGTTTTGTGGAAATAAAGTGATTTGTATTTTTATTTGTAATTCGTGTCGTCTGCAGCGTCAAATTGCCCTCAATTTTGCCACCACCAGCAGTAAAACCACCAACATTCCTGTTACAAACTTAACATGTTCAATGTAACAGCACATTTTTAAATCATCACTCTAGTATTTCTCGGGGACGGCTACCTAATCTATTGGATTGAACGTTTGAACGAGGATACTGATTCTTACACAGTGCCACTGCCATCTGACCTTACGCAGCCCAGGAGGGTAACCAGAACTAATCTAAGATAAGTCCTTTTGCCGGATCAGGCCACTCCGCTGCAGCTACGATCGGTCTAATCTTTAATGTGTCAAAAAAATCCTTGTTTCAAACGATGTTAATTTATACCTAAACAAAGGCCGTTCCGCCGCGTCTGACAAAGTCTTGAGGGCCATTCAAGAAAGATTTTTACGTATATAGCTGTAGTGACAGGTTGTCAGCCCATCGCCTAAATTACAATATACTGAAACCCTCAGATCCCTTAAATCCTTATGTTAATTAAACTTAATAAAAAACACTTACCATGAGGTCTGTCTTCCGCTCCTTCGCTGTCCACTTCGCTCCTAACGCTGCCAGGACTGGCTCTCTTCAGATCATCCTGGTTCTGTCCATCTTGATAACTCCTCTTGTCATACTGCATGAAGAACGAAAAATTCGGCACCCTATTCTGATAACCACCGTTCCAGTATTTCCCGTCTCTGATCTTCACGTCCTCGTCTTCGGAGTGATCAGGGTGTCCAGAATAATCCTGCGATATGCTATTTTCGATGTCAATTTCGGGTGACCGCCGGTCAATTCCGACCAGCGATTCGATCGAGAAATTTTTCGGCGGGATTTTCGTTTGCATCTTGCTAATTTCCGAATCCATTTTGTCACTGGCACTTCATAAAAATAAACGTCACTTCGAACACTGGCCGGTAGTAATTTAAAAAGTAAAGTCACAGATTTGAAATTTATAATTTTGTATTTCGAACGTCCGATTGTCAGCTCTCGACTGACTACTGTGTTTGAATCTTCGAATGTGCTCTGTTTTGGCCCCGCCTCCTCTCTCAAAGGGAGGTGACCGTACTAAATCGCGCCTTGAATGAAAACTCAACCATTTTCCTTTTGAATAGAGTCTCTTTTTCTGTGTAAATTGGATTTCTATTTCGGAGAGACACGAATTAGAACGCTATGAACGCGAATGAAAGATATTTTTTGCAGTGGAATGTTTATGTTATACAAAATAACAATGATCTCTAATAATATTGTCATTTTTGTTTATTGCTCAATAGAACAAACAGTTTTGCAGTCGCATACTTAATTGTCTAGAAGCCGCATTTTTTTTTTTTTTTTATTCTTTGCCTAGCAGCCCTTGGGTGTAGAATTTTTAATAAATATTATTTTATTCGAATTAAGAACTGCAAGTGAAGCTGTCTTGTATTTTTTTCTTCCATTAAATTACTACGTAAATATCATGGCTAAATCAAGATTATTACAATACATACATACATATAATCACGCCTCCATCCCTAATGGGGTAGGCAGAACGCAAACGACGTAAAAAAAGGCCGTTCCGCCGCGTCTGACAAAGTCTTGAGGGCCATTCAAGAAACATTTGTACGTATATTGCTGTAGTGACAGGTTGTCAGCCCATCGCCTGAATTACAATATACTGAAACCCTCAGATCCCTTAGCTGGTTTTTACAGCATGCTCGGGAGGAAATGCAGCTGGCACATTCTATGTTTTTGATGCAAACATATCTAAATGGACATAATAAAGTATCACTTAGACTAGTTTTTTGAAAGTTTACCTATAACATGATGTATTTACAATTTTTAACTTAGCTTCCATGCTGGCCAGGGAGCGATAGAAAAACATAGAATGTGTCGGCTGCATTTCCTCCCGGGCATGCTGTAAAGTAAGTAAAGTAAAGGTTGTCTTGTCAGCCCATCGCCTAAATAGGGAAAACTCATGATTTTTTTAAAACTGTTAGTAAGAATTATTGTCACCATAGATGAACGGATGTGAAGGAATTTTCGCAAAATATTCATTAGTTTAAGAGTTATAATGCCTTAAAGTGGTTAGTTAAAAAGAGAGGTCCGAACTGACATGTGACGTCATAAGACAGGAGCGCCATACTTATTCCATATAAATTGTCTTTTCGAAGAGAGAGATAGATAGTCTATCTTTATAATGGTATGTCTCGGTGATTTTTTGATCAATTTTATTTCTGTTTTCACTGTTCTTTTCATAATTTAAGATGTTTTTAAACAATAGGTTCAGGAACTGAAAATATGTTATATGCACGTTTTCTATTGCAATATACTGAAACCCTCGGATTCCTTAGCTGGTTTTTACAGCATGCCCGGGAGGAAATGCAGCTGGCACATTCTGTTTTTCTCTCGCTTCCAGTCCAGCATGGCAGAACCATAATCTAAAGTGCAATAAAATTTTCACTAATGTTAAATTCTTTAATCAGGGAGTTATTGATACTATCGTATTTGACAGCCCATAACAGCTTTCTTACATACATACGTTTATATATTCTGTGAGTTAACACAGGCACGGAATATATAATAGTACTACATAGGCACAGAATGCTTCCATGCTGGACTGGGAGAGATAGAAAAACATAGAATGTTCCAGCTGCCCTTCCTCCCGGGCATGCTGTTGAAGTCAGCAAAAGGGACTCGAGGGTTACAGTGTATTGTAATTTAGGCGATGGGCTGACAACCTGTCACTATAGCAATACATATTACAATCTAAAATTGCCCTCAATTTTTGTCAGACGTGGCGAAAGCGCCTTTTACGAGGCGTTAAACGCTTTGCCTACCCCGTAAGGGATAAAGGCGTGATTTTATGTATGTATGTATGTATGTTTCCTTAGAACTCCGCACTAGGTCAAGCCTGTATCGCGGCTTTAAATAAGTGATAAAATTAAGAATGAGTCTTATTAAGTTTGATAATGCAATGCCATAGTTTATGGATATAAATTAATGAAGATAATAATAAAGTTATGTTTAGTATAATTATTAATTCTTACCATGTTTCTTTTATAAATAAAATATACAGTTCTAAGGAAACATTGTGTTTTTGTAAACCTTTATGGCAAATAAACATTTTTTTTTTTACTCTTTGCACCTGTCTGATATCAGGGTTAATACCTACATACATACATATAATCACGCCTTTATCCCTGATGGGGTAGGCAGAGCGTAAACGACCTAAACAAAGGTCGCTCCGCCACGCCTGACAATGTTTTTGAGGGTTATTTAAGATATTATAGGTATAATGCTATAGTGACAGGTTGTCAGCCTATCGCCTAAATTGCAATATTCTGCCCTCGGATCCCTTAGCTGGTTTTTACAGCATGCCCGGGAGGAAATGCAGCTGGCACATTCGATGTTTTTCTCTCGCTCCCAGGCCAGCATAGAAGATATTATGAATGTGTCACTTTCAAATCAAAATGCCCGGCATATGCTTTAATTACGGCACGGTACTAGACTTTGAATGACGAATGGGGATAGACAAAAGATTTATTTTTAATCTGAAGAACAGTATCTCTTTAAAAATAAAAAAATGGCGTACAAAGTTGGGTTTTAAATTTAAGGTTGTTACAAAAACTTTCTGTCAATAATAAAAAATACAGATGATAATGGCTAGAAATTTTGATTTTAATTACATATTTTCTTTTTCCCTATATCCCTTTGTATGCATAAATCTTTAAAACTAAGCAACGGATTTTGATGTGGTTTCTTTTAATGGATAGAGTGATTCAAGAGGAGGGTTTATGTGTATAATACATGCATAATATAGTAGAGAAACACTGATAATTTCTGTGTGAAACCGGGGCGAGTCGCTAGTTTTTTAAATAAGACTAAACCTAGAACATTTTATTTTATTGAAGTGTAAAGGCAATATTTGGGATTTTGTTAAAAATAGTAAAAAATACAAAATAGGTGACCAATTTCTTTTTTCTTGGCTGAGGAGATAGCCAAAGACCCATTGTATCGACGATTCCTATAAAAATCAGTGCACCAAACCATAGATCACATACATACTTTATCCCTAATGGGGTAGGCAGAGCGTAAACGACCTTAAAAAAGTCGTTCCGTCACGTCTGACAAAGTTTTGAGGATTGTTTAAGATAGATTTGTAGGAATATTACTGTTGTGACAGGTTATCAGCCTATCGCCCAAATTGCAATAGGTACACTAAAACTCTCAAATCCCTTAGCTGTTTTTTACAGCATGCCCGGGAGAAAATGCAGCTGGCACATTCTATGTTATTTTTTTCTCTCGCTCCCAGTCCAGCATGGAAGTACCAAACATCCTATAATGGCACAGGTTCAAACGTTGTTACAAACATATGCTATGCGGTTGAATTTCTTTGAATGATGTAAAGAATACTTCAAAGAAACACTTATCTCGTATGTCACGGGGTCGGCTACCTAATCTACGGGATTGAACGAGGGTAAGTACTGGTTTTTACACAGAGCGACTGCCATCTGACCTCCGCAATCTAGAAGGGTAACCAGAACCAGTCCTAGATTAGGTTAGAGTTTTCAAGCCGCCAATATAATAATAATATTAGGCTTAAAGACTAATATCTACAGTATTAAACTATATTAACCGGGACCAACGGCTTAGCGTGCCTTCCGAAGCACGGAAAAGTGCCGAATAAACGTAGGAACATAACAAAAAATGGTACGTGATGGGATTCGAGGCTCAGGAGTCAGCGCCCCTATCCACTACACCAGCGGGCTGTAAGTAAAGTATTCCTTACAAATGTACATAAAATAAATATTTTCAAATCTTTCTAAACAAACACAAAGCATATTGTAATGGTAACAATACTGCCATCTATGTTTTTGTACAGTAAATAAAGTCGTGCTACTCAACGCTAGGTGGCGCTTTCTATAAAAGTAAAAGAAAAGAAGTACAGGTGGCGTTGTCTTAAGTTTAACTTTTTTCTGCGATTTTCGGAAATGGAATCTTGATATATTCATCCAAAATATTAAAAAAGAAATACGAGTGCTATGGACCTCTTTCTTAGAATATAAAAATATAAGCTGCCTCTTTCTTGTCTCTTTATTTAGACATCTGACCACAGATGAATAAAAAATTGTACTAGCATCTGACTGCCAATAATTTCATATAATATATCAATAAATCAATGTTTAAGAAACTAAAATAACAAAAATATCTAAAGTATTATGTAAATTTCTCAATTTTACGAATCAAAACCACCTAGTCCTCCTAATAAACAGGGCAGGACTCAGTGGAAAATTAATAAGTCTAAATTGATAGTTGAAAAAAATATCCTTTTAAAAAGAGATTCGTGCAACCATGTTCTCAGTCCCGGACGGTCCAACTAAGAAAATTATTATGCGAACTGCGATCGCTTTACTAGTGATCAAGTTTTTTTATAAGGTAAGGTACCTATTCCCTTATTTCTTCTGTCCCGTTCCGTGCTTCGAAGAAATGATAAACTGTCCCGGTCGCATTCCTTGATAGTCGCCGTTACATAAACTATACTCCGTTTTTATTACGTTCCGTCACCGATGCCAACTTGTTTTGCGGCCCATAACCTGTTTTTGCTTTATAACTTTGAAGATAGTCAACCGCAAACCATATGTTTGTAACAAGGTTATCGTCTGCAGTTCCGAAAATTAATTTATACTCGCTTGCAAAGAAAAACCGGTTCATGGGCCGCAAAACACGTTGGTATCGATAAAGAACTAACGAACATTATATCTGAGGTCTATTAGCTAAGCTCAGGTGGCTTGAAAAGTCTGATCTCTGGTGGGATTGGAATAGAACTATACTAACTTTACCACGGCGTAAAGGTTAAACCGCATTAGGACGCAGTTGCAGCGGCCCGACACTGCGCGACAATAACTGTCAAAATCAACTGACATTGCCGTGCCGTGTCGCGCCGCGCCGCTTCTCTGCAGTTAAGTCCTAGTGCTGTCTAACCTTAATACCTATAGTATATTAATTTTATAAAGGTAAGCAAAGTTTCATGTCTTTTTATAAAAAAAAAAATGATATGGCAAATTAGTTAATTACTAAAACTACTATTTCACTACTTCCATGCTGGACTGGGAGCGAGACAAAAACATAGAATGCGCCAGCTGCATTTCCTCCTGGGCATGCTGTAAAAGTCAGCTAAGGGATCCGAGGGTTTCGGTATATTGTAATTTAGGCGATGGGCTGACAACCTGTCACTACAGCAATAAACCTACAGATCTACTTTAAATAACCCTCGAAACTTTGTCAGACGTGGCGGGACGACCTTTGTTTTGGTCATTTACGCTCTGCCTACCCCATTAGGGATAAAGGCGTGACTATATGTATGTATGTATGTACTACTTCACGTAAAACTTATTTTAGAAACAAGATCTTCGATTAAAAGACATGACACTTTGTTTACCTTTATTTTAAAACTGAGTTGGAAATACTATACAATTTTATTATTTTCTTTTGCAGGGCGCCGTGGTTTGAGCAAATCATGATAGAAAAAAGTATGTACTTACCTGCCTAAATGAAAGTTGTTCTTTTGTACAATCTTTTTGTAATGTGAATCTGTTGTCTCAATAAAATAAGTTTGTGATTATTCATTCTTTCTCTACAATAAGGTATTCCCAAGGCAACGCCATAAGCCGAGGTTCGAGCCCTAGTGGGCACCCTTAGACATTTGCCATTTGCATATAAGGATGTATATTGCGTGTAGCAACTCCCCGTCTTTAGTCCGGTGACGCACTATATACACTTTGTAGTATGGTACATATAGGTCAATTAAAAAAAGAAACCATCCTGGACTGGGAGCGAGAGAAAAAACATAGAATGTGCCATTCATGCATTTCCACCTGGGCATGCAGTAGAAACCAGCTACCAGGGATTCGAAGGTTTCAGTATATTGCAATTTGGGCGATGGGCTGACAATCTGTCACTACAGCAATATACGTACAAATCTATGTTAAACAACCCTCAAAACTTTGTCAGACGTGGCGGAACGATCTTTTGTTTACGTCGTTTACGCTCTGCCTACCCCATAAGGGATAAAGAAGAAGACTGAGAAAATGATTAACCAGAAGTCCAGAAGGTGACGATACTAGCCAAGTAGCGCTCCCATCAGTAAAAAAAACATAATTCACTATAAACGCAGTGAATAGAAAAACCGGTCCAACAGACTCAAGTTATAGTAATTTAGATAATTTAGAACCTTATAAATAACGATTCATAATTTGTTGTAGTAACTGGACGAAACTTTGCGCATTAGGGCCCCCAACGACAATTTTTCTTCCTGTTACTACAACGAACTATGAATCGCTAATTTATAAGGTTCTAAAATTATTTTATCTTATGGCTATTATTGTCACTTTAACATCATGTATGGAAAGAAGGGTTTTGTATAAATAAAACGCATCTCCTTGTAAGTGATTCGAGAATAAAAACAATAACATTATATTTCTATTGGTTCTCAAACACAGTTTTATCTACTTAGGTACAATGTTTTGTATTGAGTTCACAAAATAACAAAGCTACTGTCTTGGTGTATTTGGAACTGATTGGCGATGATTGGTGAAGTATATTGTGGTGATTGGCGATGATTGAATGATAGGTATTAAAAAAACATGACATATTTTTGGATCTGATTGGAAATGGATCTTTGCATTATGTATTTCTATATTAAAAATAATGATTAATTCCGAGGGCTATAGGTGGATTTGTAATAAATGGAACGAAAGAAAGAAAAAACATTTGTTCTTCAACTATTTGCTTCGTTTCTTCAAATACTCGGATATATATTTTAAACGCCTCTATATATTTTACTATAGCTCCAAACAAACCAACACAGATATAATATGTTCGTATATATTCTGTTTTACATAGATATATTAGTTATTTATTTGTTTTCTTCAGGTAATGTGTAAAAATACTCAATATTTTTCTTCCATCAACAAACAAATATCTTTTCGTAATATAAAATAAATTATCTTTCAATAGAAAAACAAAGAGTACAAAAATTTCACTAGTCGTATGTAGGGTGTTGTGAAAAATCCTTGTAATCAATTACACAGGGTGTTAAAATACTAATGATAACAAGCAAGTTTTCTTCAAAAAATATTAATACAAATTATGAGAAATTTCATCTCAATACAAAATATTACCTTGAAAAATCAAAAAGTTGTTTCGTGACTCGATTAATCTTTTCAGAAAAGTTGATTGTTACCACAAGCACATATTATACACCGTTGTATAATACAGGGGTCCTTGTCAACACATTGTCGGGATACCCGTAGTCAGGTCCTCAGTAGGTATAAAATAGAAGCTTTTCTCGTGATTACGAGATACATACACATTTAAATTATATAATTATTATAAATTACAGTGCCTAGTGTGATTTGACTATACTTATTTGATGTCAAGCGATTTTTTGTTATCAACCGCATGCATTTCTATATTTCAACTTGAATATTGCAAACTTATAGATTATTTTCTTTTGAAAATCGTAAAAGTAAACCCATATATTGAATCACGAAATACGAAACATATGTATTTATATAATATCAAATCAAACCTGCTGTGCCATTTTTGTATAAGTTTATTTTTATTTTTTTATGAAATTTGATTTAACATCACAAATGGTAAAAATAATAAAGAATATACATTATTACAATGTATATTACTCTTTGTAATATATATAACAGAGCTTGCGCTTCAAGTATATTCACACTCTTTGTGTTTTGTTTTAAACTCTCTGTACCTCAAAGTAGCAACTTTTAATTGTATGTATTAAACAGTTTAGCGGTATTTAGTCCGGTGATACATTATATACATTTTGTATTTTGGTACAAATAAGTCCATTAAAAGAAAAGGGGTTTAGCTATATCAGGCTTCTAATTTTAAATAATTAATCTATCACTAAAATGTAATAATAATTTGCAATATTCAAAATTGATTTTAGACACTGTTTTTTATTGTATGCTCCGCTCGGTTGACTTTTCAGTGTTTCTCATACTATTGCTGAAATGTATTATTTCTGAAAGAATATTATATTTTTTTCTTAATAGCTCATTGTTTCTGACTGAACATTTCAATAATATATAGCCAAAAATGCGCAATATTATTAAATGCGATTTAGTTTCAAGTGAAAATTTTGCAAAACATAGTACAAAAGTTAGAAATACCCTACTAAATCTACCCAGCAAGTAAAATAGTTACCCTAAGAACTATCACTATCGCTCTCTATAAGTACTCCGTACGTAAGTGCGAAAGAGACAAATGTACGTTTTATCGTTCATATCCGCACCAATAGTAAAGTCTACGATTTATCAAGTATGGACATGATGGTTATTTGTTGTCTCAAAGTGCAAGACACATGAAAAATCTTAAGTCGTTCTGCATCTTTTTGTTTTTATTGTTTTAACATATTTATTATTTGTCAGTAAATACATTTCTTTGTAGGCACAGTATGAGATAATAATTAGATAAGTAAATAATTATTTTGATATGCACACCAAACTAATATATTTTCCAGTGGAGTAACTTTTAATGTGTCGCGCACTTTTAGGTGTGGATATTATTGAAGTTACAAAATATTACACATGTTTTTGACAAAGTAATCTGTAATATTGGTAATCATCACTAGTATGGAATTTGTAAGCGTATACTTATTTATTTATCACACAGATTAATTTGACAAAAACAGTTAAAATACTTTTATCGTAAAAAATCGTAAGTTTCCAATTTCGCCACAAAAATGTAGTAAATCCTAATCGATAAGTATAAATAATTATATTTTAAAAAAGAATGTGTGTTTTTTTTATGAAGGCGTCTAGATTTATTTTCAGCCAATTTTCAGTCTTAGTGCTCTGAACCGTTAATTTTTCGAGCTCATAATTTGTATTGAAACATCCAACATTTCACAAGATTCTCCTGTAAGTTATTTCTTTATTTTTACTTTTTGGGTAAAAATCAATTATATACAGCATAGTATTTTGGGCACGCAACATAACAATTTGTGATCTTGAATTCTTAAATATTTTTGAAATAAGCGCTTACAAATATATTTCAATATTTTCTGGAAGGTCTTGTAATTACAAATGTTAGTTAAATTGTAAATTATATGTATTTTATTCAATAATACTGATTTAAATTAAAGAATCAAAATCCAAATAGGTATTTAATGGTACCGATTCGTAGTTACAAAAATCACGAGTTAACAAATATAAGTCTATACCTGTCATTTTCCGTCACGGGTGAACAGAAAGGGACGACTTTAATATTTAGTCAGGATTTAGATAAATTGGTCGCTCTACGAATCGATAGCAGTAACACATCACAATTTTATCATATTTGCGTGACCAAAACAAAATTCTGTACAGAAATACCATTCCACAATTACACCGGGCTAAGACAATGGGTTTATCCCACTAGCTTGACCAGTCCCAAACCATTTTACTGCTCACTAGTGGGATCCCCACTGACATTATCCATTCACAAGCTAAAACCAACTAACTCATCTAAAATGGTGCTCCTAAAAATTACAATTCAATATCAAAAGAAACATTTTCAAATTGACAATAATCATTGTTGTCTTTTCTTAACAAATTGAAAATATTGCAAAATTATCTTTATTATAATCATGCTCGTTATAAATCATTATATATTTGAACCACCCGTATATTTTATTAATCTATTATGATCTCACTATTTATGTATGATTAAATCTATTATATCATATTATATAATAAGTGAAAATATAAAAATGTGCCGTCGATAAAAAATGAAACAAAAGGAACAAAAAAAATAAAACAAAAATTATAGACAATAACAGATTGCTTTATTTAACAAAAAATATATACCTATATTATATAGAAAATAAAAACAAAGTTTTTCACTTGATCCTCAAAGATCTCTCTTGTAGTCCATAGTGGAAAATTTGCTTTATTTTTGTAATAGAATAGAATGTAAAAATTAAAAATAACCCATCGAACCTTATAATGGTACATATTTAATATAAAATACATAATGATTAATAGCTATTTACAAAATACGAGTTAAGATTTATACTTTTTAACATTAATAATAATCCAGTCTATAGTAAAGGCTATGCGACAAAACTTAGCGTAGGTAAGTGTTAGAAAAATGTATGGTGACTGATTTAAAAATGTATTTGATTTGATGTAGCAGGCAATTGAAACAAAAACAATAAAATCATGTCAGCTATTTAAATAATTATCTTATTAACATAAGGCGACAAAAAAAAGTTACGCTGATCCTTCTTTTCTATTAAATATTTAAAAAATATACTACTGATAGCAAAAAACAAAAAATGAAACAAAAATTGTACTTTTTATGTATTTACGATAATTTTACGTATATCATTGTACAGGTGAAATTAAAAATATATAGTCGTGTACTTATAAAAGATACTGTTTTTTTTATTATGCATTGCATACCTTTTGGTTTCCATATATTATGCAAAAACGTCGAGATATTCCAAACATGGCACCCAAGCAAAGAACGTTCATACATGAGATCAAATAATCATAAAAAGAATTGCCTGCTAGAATCATCCATAATATTAATTTAATATGTTCGACTGCATTTTTGTTCTGCACCGCATAATAATACGATTATTCCAACTTATGAATAACATTTAAATTACGTTACTTAATAGACTTTTTGAAAATTCATCGCTTTTGTATTTCGACGTTATAAAGCCAACGTAAAGTTACAAAATTGGGCAGTTTCGTGTATTCCTATATTACAACTTAATAAAAAAAACTACATTGAAGAAAAAACATCAATAATAATAATCATTTGAAATAAATAACAAGTTACGATTCATTAAAAAATCTGTTAAAAATTATAAAAAGACCTATAATAACGTTTCGCTTAAAAGAATTGTGTGATCTTTATATCGCTACACCGTTTATAACTCATTTATTTCTTAATAAAAACTCTATTACTATTTTATTATTATATCTTTATATAATAATAATTATTATTTCTTCATCAAAGTTAGATACACTTTATGATAATTTATATTTTACGTGGCGCATATACAGATAGACAACAAAGCTGTTATATA
The DNA here is from genome assembly GCA_949820665.1 of Scrobipalpa costella. Taxonomy (NCBI): domain Eukaryota; kingdom Metazoa; phylum Arthropoda; class Insecta; order Lepidoptera; family Gelechiidae; genus Scrobipalpa; species Scrobipalpa costella. Next base: position 9,346,905 of record OX463321.1, on the reverse strand, counting down.
CAACTTTATTATATATTTATATATATCGCAGTATCGAGTTCGTATTGCCACCACGCTTATAACCTCTGCTGTATATAACAAAAATCGCATAGTGTAATACGTATACATTTAAAACTAAAGACACCTATCCTTAAATCCAAATTAAATAAACACTTTAAATATATTAATATTGTACGTACGCACTTATACGTAGTTTTAACAGTCTCAGAGTACATACATACAATTATTATAAATAGATTAACAAATATATATAAATGTCTTTAGTTTTAACTTCCATAGCTGTCGAGTCTTCGAAAATAAATACCGCTTTAATAGAACTATAATAGACAATGGCTCATATAGTTCTGAAGGGAAAGTCCGTGGAATATATTATATTTAGAGGGTTACTTCCATGCTCGACTGGGAGCGAGAAAAAAACATAGAATGTGCCAGCTGCGTTTCCTCCCGGGCATGCTGTAAAAGCCAGCTAAGGGATTCGAGGGTTTCAGTATATTGCATGGGCTTTCTTTCTTTCTGTCGAGTGGGTATCGAGTCTTTCGACCCGATGAACCCTGGTTTCAGAGTTTTTAAACCGCCTAGTAGCACAACTATCAGGCCTCAAAACCGGTCACTATCGCAATATACCTACAAATTATATAAATAACCCTCAAAACTTTGTCAGACGTGGCGGAACGTCGTTTACGCTCTGCCTACCCCATTAGGGATAAAAGCGTGATTATATATGCATGTATGTGTGTGTGTGTGTATAGAGGGTTGCGTGTTTATCCGTGTGTGTACTCCAGAACGCTGTCGAGGGAGAACAGTTCCTTGTAGAGCGCCGGGAACACGTGGTGCGGGTGCGCCGCCTTGAAGCGGCACAGCGCCTCGAGATGCATCAGCGAGAGCTCCCTGTGGACAATGTATATGTTTATATCAGTTATCTGTTTATGATGACAAAAATTAAAAACGTCAAATAATACAAAAAAAAAAGTATCAAAAATTTAAAATATCAAAAATAAAAATATCAGAAATAAAAAGATTGTAAATTTTTCATTTCCTTTTCTTTATTATGTTTTGATATAATAATTTAAATTGCAAAAGGCAATAAACGTATTTTATTATTATTATTTTAAATCACTACATAGTATAAACAAAGTCGCTTTCTCTGTCCCTAAATCCCTATGTATGCTTGGATCTATTTGGGCTATTTTGTTGCGGTTTTTAATGGATAGAGTGATTCAAGAGGAAGGTTTATATGTATAATACATGCATAATATAGTAGAGAAACACTGATAATTTCCGTGCGAAGCCGGGGGGGTCGCTAGTATGATATAAGTATAAATATAGTAAACTTTCTTTTATGCTGAACTGGGAGTGAGAGAAAAACGTAGAATGTGGCAGCTACATTCTCTCCCGAGCATGCTGTAAAATCCAGCTAAGGGATACATCGGGTTTGTGTATATTACAATTTAGGCGATAGACTGAGAACCTGTCACTACAGCAATATACATACAAATCTATTTAAATAACCCTCAAAACATTGTCAGACGTGGCGTAGCGACCATTATTTAGGTCGCTATTGATCATATATTGTTTATGTTGTTATGTATGTAGTACATAAACAAAACGAAGCTTCGTATGAAATACTCACCTGAAGTGAGGTATCTTGGCCAAGAGCGTGTCGAGCACGGTGACGTCACCCTTGATGGGCGCGTGGTTGGTCTCGATCTCGTGCCGCATCGCCGCCATCGACATGTTGAACAGGCACTGGATCTCGGGGTTTCCCCGCACGCCGGTCCGCTCTGTGGAACAAAAAACACCTCCGTCAAAATACCGGTGTAAGGGACCAGTGGTACAAATTCGTAGTTGCAAAAATCACGACGGGGAGTAAGGCACAGCGTCCCGTAAGCTGATATGGGTTGCTCAGTCAACGGAACTGAACAACTGTCAGCAGATTTTTTGTTCAGAAAGTGAAAAAAGAAAATTTGCTTTTACACAGTAATTGTCTGATCAAGGTGGTAATTATGTATTATTTTATTATTATTATTTATTTTATTTCACATATAAAAGATTCTACAGACATCAAATTCTTAGTACCAATAAACCTTAAAAAGGTTTGTCTTGGCACTGCACATGTATGGGAAGGTCAATTTGTATTTTCATCTTTGAAAGAATTTCCTGGTAAATGTAGTTCAGTTTCAATGACTAAACAACCCCTATCAGTTTGCGGGACGCTGTCCCTTACACCCGGTATTTTTTTAATGCTTCCGACACACACCTGGCCACAGAAGCACGAGGCTCTGGTATAACGCCAATTCAGTCTCAGTCAGTTTGAGTCGCGCGATCGCCTTCGCCGCCTCGAATATGCCAGCCACCAATGCCACGTCACGTGGGTCCCTGAGGAAGAAAAACACGCAAAATTAAATAATTATTGTTGTAGTCTGATCTGTTTATTGAAAATAATAAGAATTCGTTTATTGCCATAACACATGGAACATTAAAAAGAAAAAAAAACAATACACAAATTATGGCAAAAGGCAAGGGACTCAGTTGTTGTCAACATGCTGCCGGGGACAGCACTGTTGACACTGATTTTCAGCCCTTACCCTTATCCTTCATTACTAAAAACAATGTACTTAAGCGAGGGCAAAAAAAAACAGAGTCATCCAAAATAATAGCTCGAAAATAAAGTAAAGGTAAAAAAAAACAATGCGTTATGATAAAGTGAAATAATGAAAACTGGTCAATCTAATATACTGGTCAATCGGGTGAGCCGATAAGTTTTCATTCTTCTTCTGCTTAGCGTGTCGATGGAACACGAGAAATTACATTGTAGCGGCCCAGAATTCAGTCACTTGTATTGCGGATTGACTGCCATCCATTAAATCCGCTGGCGTGCAAGTGCAAGCCGGGCACGATGTCAAGTGTGCCATGGTTTGCACTGAACCGCAAACAGACAAAAATCCCCACCTGACCATGTTCTCCTTACTTCTGCCAACCCGAGTCCGAAGCCTGTTTAAGGACTTCCAGATCGGCCACGTTAATTCATGTCCAGGAGGGAGATTCTCGGTTTTCATTATAAATATACATACATACATACATATAATCACGCCTTAATCACTAATGGGGTAGGCAGAGCGTAAACGACCCAAACAAAGGTCGTTCCTCCACGTCTGACAAAGTTTTGAGGGTTATTTAAGATAGATTTGTAAGTATATTGCTGTAGTGACAGGTTGTCAGCCCATCGCCTAAATTACAATATACTGAAACCCTCGGATCCCTTAACTGGTTTTTACAGCATGCCCGGGTGAAAATGCAGCTGGCACATTCTATGTTTTTCTCTCGCTCCAAGTCCAGTTATAAATATGTTTTTTTATATTTTTTAACCAATCATTGGTTTGTTACACTGACCTCGCGTGCACGCATTCAGAGATGGGCAGCACCACGTCTCCGTACAGCACGTGGTTGCGGTTCACGTCGATCAGCCGCGACAGCCGCACGATCGCCAGCTCGAACGAGCCTATAAAGAACAATACATTTTAGCAACATAATCACGCCTTTTTCACTGATGGTGTGGGCAGAGCGTGAACGACCTAAATATAAGTTGTTCCGCCACATCTGACAATGTTTTGAGGGTTGTTAAAGATAGATTTGTAGGTATTACAATATACTGAAACCCTCGGATCCCTTAGCTGGTTTTTACAGCATGCCCAGAAGGAAATGCAGCTGGCTTATTCTATGTTTTTCTCTCGTTCCCAGGTCAGCATGGAAGTAACATTTTAGAATAAGTCCAAATAATAAGGTGAATAAATGTGACGATTTGAATTGATGAAGCTATGTTATTAATTTTACTTTGCTAGTGTTTAATAAATAAAAATAAGTTTAAGAAAAAAATAATTCAAAGTACGTCACGTAAAATATACTTTTTTTAAAAACATCGGCGATTCCAAGGGTCGTTTTAATTTCTGTAAAATTACATTATTTAAAATCTTAATCAGTAGGGTGTATTTATATATTTTGTTTCACCCTTTGGATAGCCTATTTAAATACGTGAGAACCTGAAATTTCACACAGAATAGCACATGACGCTTATCTTGTTTCCTTGATGGTAGACCTCAAATGAATCTTGGATTTCAATGAAGGAATATCAAAATGAAATGCTGTCTATGAGAGATGAAGGTATGATGGAGATGAAGCTCAACGTTCTGTGAACAATTTATCGCATGAAATCATGAAAATAACACATTCATCTAATTATATACTAGGTCAGGGTATGTATAAAATATTGAACGTTTTGCCGTTTCATGTTGGGACACTTGATACGAGTTATTAAAGATGATCACTAAAGGAAAGATAGAAGGAAGAAGAGGAAGGGGAAAGCCAAGTAAAAGAAAAGATTAAGGCCAAGTCGTACCAGGAAGTCAAAAAGAAGGCTGAGTGCAAGGGGAGTTGGAGTTCACTTCATGAGTACATGAAGACGACAAGACCTGAGCTCTTAAATGAATGATTATGAGATGTTTCAGAGTGAATAAAAAATATTGTGTGAATATAAAAAAAACACGATGTTAGTTACGAAAATAATCGTAGCAATGATATAGGGACAATAAGAAATAAAGTAATGGCAGAAAATGAGGGTGGGTGACACTTCAAGGTATGTAAATCGAAGCAAAAATTAATAGTCTTCGCAAAATATGAAGTGCTGATCTTAGTAGTTAATGCTTGTCTTAAAAAATTAACAGACTGAAGGAATAGAGAGTGCACTTGTGTGTAGCACAAACACTTGGGCACTAAAAATAGTCCAGTTGGCAGATCTCCGGGAGATTGGCCGCCATCACCGAAAATCGTTTAGGAGGACTTGTTAAAACGTCTTTCCTACACAAAACTACAAGAACATTCCATCTCCTCTACTCACCAGACTTGAGAAGCAGGATCTGGTCGTCCTGCGTGAGCTTCATGAACCCCGGGATGAGCTTGGCGAACTCGATGATATTCTGAATCATGCCGGTCAGCTTCTCCGCGCAGTCCAGCCACATTTGCTCGTACGTCATTGAGCTATAGCATAGCAGCCTGCAACAGACATTCAGTAATCAGTCTAGAGGACACAAATATAAAAAACAATGACACAACAGGTACAGCTTATCTCTAAAAAGAAATCTCTTCCAACAGACCCACGGTATTGAGAGTGCATAAGTGAGGCAGATAAGTAAGATAAAATATAGGTAACATTACATTAAATAAGATTCAAACCATTCAGTGTTCTTCTTCTGTCGTGTGGGTATCGATTCAATCGACCCAATGAACCCTGGTGTCAGAATTTTTAAACCGCCTAATAAAGCATAGCTAATAGGCCTCTGACATGGTTTGTGTAACAACCACTATCAAAACCAGCGAGAGAGACCGACGGCTTAACGTGTCTTCCGAACGGAATCTTTTCTTTTCTTCCAGATAATCTGGTGATTCGGCCTGCATTGTACTAACCAAACTATGGAAAACAAAGTGATAAATTGACAAATATCAACTTTGTGCTTCCCTGAGAATCGAACCCTGGATCGTGAGGACATGGCTCTGCTCACCAGGCCACGGAGGCAGTTAGCAGAAGGGGTTACTGACCTATTGACATCTGGCGGTTTCCTGAACATCTCATGGATAAACTCCAGCTTGGGATTGGTGTTCGCGTGAGCTTCGGCCAGACTCTTCACCAGCACCTTGCTGATATCACCTTCCGCTGTAAATAAACATACATTTTAAATCACTACATAGTATAAAACAAAGTCTCTTTTTCTGTCCCTATATTTCTATGTATGCTTAGATCTTTAAAAGCAGCCTGCAAAAGAACAACACAAAGTTGTTGTCCCCCGCCGGGAATCGAACCCGGGACCTCCGGGTTGAGAACCCATGGCTCAGACCACGGAGACAGTTGTAGGATCAAGGAGGCATCCAATATACGTAATATTTAAAGGAAATATTTTCGAGAAAGAGAAAAACTGAACCTTATCCTCAAAAATATCTAGGAAAGTATCTGTGACAGATGCAATTCCAATAGCTTTCAGATCAAGGAATCATCATTGTTTCAGATCTTGATTCAGATATTTTTTTTTTGTTTTTCTTTGAAATGATATCTGTCGCAGCTATAAACTTTAATATTTTAGTATAAATAGCGTCGTACTTTTTTGCGTGATTGGTAAAATATGATTGGTTGGAAATGATTGGGAATCAATTTTTCTAAAATGAGCGTAATATTAATATTTTTGGTGTTCATAAAATTGATTCAGTTTTCCTCATTCCTTCAATCTTCTTAGAAGAAGAAGATTCCTTCAATTATAGACAATAAACTAAACTAAAGACAGCATAACAGTAATTAAATTAAAACATGTACAACTAAAATACAAATACGGCAAAAATAAAATAACATCGGAAATAAATAAAATACATAAATACATTTCATTTTAACGACAACAAAACAACAAACCATTTACAAACTAAAACTACTAAAGATAACTTGGGTAAACAATAATTTTTCGAATTCGTACAGTAGTAGTAATTCGTAGTTGCAAAATATGCGACTTAACTAATATAAGACTATGCCAGTCATTTTCTATCATGAGCACACAGAACGCGACAGCAATAGTTTTAGTTAAGGTGGCAATACGGCCTAAGTAGCGCCCCATTAGTAAAAGAATCATAACTCGTTCAAAACGCATTGTATCAAAAAACCGGTCCAACAGACTCAAGTTATAATAATTATGATAATATAGAACCATATAAATTAGCGATTCACAGTCCGTTGTAGTAACAGGTAGAAAAATTGCGAATAACGATCACCAACGGCAGTTTTTCTCCCTGTTACTACAACGAACAAAGAATCGAATTTATAAGGTTCTAAATTATCTTTATAACTGTTACTTGAGTCTGTTGGACCGTTTTTCGATTCACTGTGTTTTTAGTGAGTTATGTTTTTTTTTACTGATGAGCGACTTAGCTTCTATAGTCACCATAAGTCATGCCCCCAACGAATCGATAGCATTGTTATCCCATAGGTTTCTACACAAAAACTACATACATACATACAATCACGCCTTTTTCCCTTATAGGGTAGGCAGAGCGTAAACGAGCTAAACAAAGGTCGTTCCGCCACATCTGACAAAGTTTTGAGGGATATTTAAATTTGTAGGCACATTGGTGTAGTGACAGGTTGTCAGCCCATCGCCTAAATTGCAATATACTGAAACCCTCGGATCCCTTAGCTGGTTTTTACAGCATGCCCGGGAGGAAAAGCAGCTGGCACATTCTATGTTTTTCTCTCGCTCCCAGGCCAGCATGGAAGATACAAACAACTACACAAAAACTAATTTTGAAAATACCTTACGTAATTTAAAAATAAAACTTCTGTCAATCAATATGATCGTAAAGTTTTGATGTTTGCCATAATTTTGACATCAAACTGTTGTTTCCTATTATAACATCGATTTTTAAATAATTCATTTTCTTATTTTACATTCACTGAGCCCAATTATACGCATTTGAGCTCAGTGAATAGAAAAATATACAAAAGTTGTGGTATATGGCTCTGTAATATGGATATAAATCGGATGCGTATATTTATCGTGCAAACAGCCGCGGTTTTGCTTGGGCTCAAGATCGTCTATAAACTCTTCGGGGGCTAGCATCTAATTTAATATATCTTTAGCATCAAAAATGGCTATAGACCCTATTTCGGCCTTTCTTTTGGGTTCATGTCTTGTGGCTTGCTGGCGTGAGTAAACTTCTTTAATGACTCTTTTCAATATGAGCCTATAATATGATATTTTTTACTTTCATGCTGGCCTGGGAGCGAAAGAAAAACGTAGAATGTGCCAGCTGCATTTCCTCCCGGGCATGCTGTAAAAACCAGCTAAGGGATCCGAGGGTTTCAGTATATTACAATTTGGGCGATGGGCTGACAACCTGTCACTACAGCAATATACCTACAATTCTATCTTGCATAATCCTCAAAACTATGTCAGACGTGGCGGAACGACCTTTTTTTTTTAGGTCGTTTACGCTCTGCCGACTCCATTAGGGATAAAGGCGTGGTTTATGTATGTATGTAGTGCTCTAGAAATCGCTTTTCAAATGTAACGTCTAGGTACACCTACAAATGGTATTGGATCCCTTATCACTTCCTGATTAAGAATCAGTACGCTGTGGTGTGGTGGAGAAAAGATGGCGGACCAAGAAAGAAAAAAACCGAAAATCAGAACAGCTGATTCCAAATCAGGAAGTCATATAAGGAACTGCCTCCGTGGTCTAGTGGCTAGTGCCATGGACTCCTGATCCGGAGGTCCTGGGTTCGATTCCCAGGGGGGAAACACAAAGTTGATATTTGAGAATTTATCACTTTGTGATTTTTCCCTAGTTTGGTTAGGACATTGCAGGCTGAATCACCTGATTGTCCGAAAAAGAAAAAGATTTCGTGCTTCGGAGGGCACGTTAAACCGTCGGTCCCGGTCGCTGTCTTTGATACTGGTCGTTACTTAAACCATGTCAGAGGCCTGATAGTTGTGCTACTAGGCGGTTTAAAAACTCTGACACCAGGGTTCATCGGGTCGATAGACTCGATACCTACTCGACAGAAAAAGAAGAAGAAGTCATATAAGGAATCCAATGGTATCAATCGTAGGTAAAACCAGGTTTTACAGTTTTTTTTTTATCTTAGTACTACAACTTTCTATACTATCTATGTGATTAGTTTTTTTTTTACTGTGCTTCATAATCGATCTGCAGTTGTTTCAATAAGTCATTTAATTTATCTCAATATATTTTCCACCAATTTAAAAAAAAAAAACTTTTTGATATATACCAGGTGTAAGGGACAGCGTCCCGCAAACTGATGGGGGTTGCTCAGTCAACGGCACTGAACATAAAATTAAAATTAATAAATAAAATGTTCACCTCAATCAGACAATTTGTATGGAAAAGCCAAATTTATTTTTCTCTTTCTAAAAGGATTTCCTGGTGGAAGTTGTTCAGTGTCGTTGACTGAGCAACTATCAGTTTGCGGGACCCTGTCCCTTACACCCGGTATATATTTTATTACAGCGTGTTTTCTGCCTTGTTGTTTCCCGATTCCCATCCCCGTTCCTCTGATAGTCGTCAACCCTAACCGGGATGAAAGTTTTAGCGGCAACCCTAACGCTGCTTTCCGCTTTAGCGCTATGAATGTGAGTACATACAAACATACATATAATCATGCCTTTATCCGTAATGGGGTAGGCAAAGCGTAAACGACTAAAACAAAGGTCGTTCCGCCACGTCTGACAAAGGTTTGAGGGTTATTAAAGATACATTTGTAGGTTTGTAGGATTATTTAAGAGGAAATGCAGTTGGCACATTCTATGTTTTTCTCTCGCTCTCAGTCCAGCATGGAAGAATCAATGTGAGTATTGCAAGCAATTTCTAAAACCTATTTTGTAGACCGTGATTTTAATTTTTCTTCCATGGGAGAGAGAGAAAAAAATAAAATGTGCCAGCTGCATTTCCTCCCGGGCATGCTATAAAAATCAACTAAGGGATCCGGGTTTCAGTATATTGCAATTTAGCCGATGGGCTGACCACCTGCCACTACAGCAATATACCTACAAATCTATCTTAAGTAACCATCAAAACTTTGTCAGATGTGGTTGAACGACCTTTATTTAGGTCTTCGTCAGAAATAAATACAGATAATTTTCTTAGCAAAATTATGTTTCTTTTTGCTAGATTCCCTTTGTGATATCGCCTCCTTCTAACCGGCGATTCAGACCAGATTTTTTGCAAGAATCATACTTAGAAGACCCTCCTAAACAATCTTAAACAAAAACGTAGGTAGGTGATTAAGATTTAATTATAATTTAATATGTAGAGAATTCGAGATTATTTTATATTTTAAAGCGATATTGTTTTGTATTTCTTTTCTTTTCAGAATCCACTCAGAAATCGGCCACATTTCTTTGGAAATATAAATCAGAATGGTATGTTTTTCAGAAGACATTTTACACAAAACTAGTATAAAATGTATTTATTGATTTTCATATAAATACATTCCTAAAACCCTAAACTTCGATATTGTTTTTATAACTATAGCAATAGAAAAATCATAACAACTGAAAAATAACGAAAAAGCGGCGAAAAAATCTAAAAAACAAAATGGCGGGCAACGAAACCGATTAGCAAACTACAACGCCGCTAATCAACTTACAAGGCAGATCATCCGAACTATGACTGGAACCCTGATGTCTTCTATTAGAGACAGCGTTGGGATTCACCATTCCCATCCCAGATATATTCATGTTCAGCGGGTCTATGAGTCTAGAATGGCCACTGCTCGAAGTCAGGTCATCAGCGCTCATATCATCGCTGGTTAAAGAGACTGAGCTTTGTCCACTGACTAGAACTGAGTTCTGTATGTCCATAGGGCTGTGTTGAATCGTAGACGGGCTGTGTAGGAATGTAGTTGAATCTACATAGCTGGCCACTAAATTATCGACTCCCATAGAAGTTTCTGGCTTGATTTCTTGCTTGATGCTAATAACACTGGCGTTGGCTGGAGACTGGATTCTCTCTTGCTTATATCTATCGAATGTGTCGATGGTTCGTGATCGGTTTGCGTCGATAGTGTTCAATGTTGAAGTGGTTGTAGTAGATGTTGAGGTTGAAGTTGAGCGGACGATGGTTGATCCTTTTTGCTGGTCGTCTGAGCGGAAGGATATTGTTAGTATGGGTGCTATATTTATAGTTTAGTAAGTCCTTATAGTATTTTTTAACGTTGAGTTATCGATAACAACGTGTTTTGCGGTCCGTAAACAGCTTTTTCTTTTTAACTTAGCAGAGGTTAAGATTTCGGAACCGCAGACCTTGTGACAAACATGTGTTTTGCAGTTGACGTTGAGTTGGCATCGATGACTCAACGCTAAATAATCGAACTGTAGACCGAAATATAATCGGATTTCATCTCAATAGCGGGCGGCATGTAGGCTTGAGGTGAGGTACTATTATATATTCTGTGATTGAGGTCCAAATTCAACCATTCACAGTAGTGCATTGAAAGACGCCATTTTGGAATTGGTCTACGTGCTGCCATCTAGTGAGCTGAAATTGTAACATCCTTCTCAAATATTCAGCGAGTGATTTTACCCATCTGCAGGCGATTTAAAAGTTCATAAAAATACATACCATGCCCAATAAAGTCAGGGTCCAAGAATCCAGTGTTGGGTTTCGGTTCGTACGCCGTAGTGGAGTCCACGCGGTTATAGTTATCCAAGTCATAGGAAGGCTGTTGCTGCTGTGTTGGCATGGCTGGCATTTCTGACGGCGCAGCTTGCCCGGTGTTGGTGAAATACGGCACTGGCGAACCGTAGCCTGTGTAGCTAGAAAAGAAAAAACAAAGTTGGAGATTAGGTAACTCAAGTAATGTATACTACTGAAGACTAGGCTGAATGGGGTGTAACTATTTGCTTTACTAAATGGGAGAATAATAATGAAAAAAAATAATCGTGAAAGCTTTAAAATTCAGGATAATATCATTTATTTATTTTCATATTATGGTTGTTTAACGCTATCTGTGGTAGAATTAGGAAGCTTTTAGTACTGCTGCTTGTCAATAGATGGTGTTAAGTTATCGGAATATAATATCAAAAACACAGCTTGTAAAGATTTGAAAGGACAAGCCTGAACTGAACATATTGTATTTGGAATATAATAAGTTCGATATACGCATCAAAGTATCATGCAAACGCTGTGGACGTGGCAAATTCGCTATAACACAACAATTTAAGTGTAGGTAGTACCGCTACTCGACAGAAGAGAGCGCTACGAGTCTAACAAATCTGGTGCAGTACTAGTTTTATGCGAATGATTAAAACTGCTACCAGACGGAATCAGGCATTGTATAATGCTATCGATTCGTGGAGGGCATTACTTAACTAAATCCCAACCACAATTGCTGCCCTTTCTATTCCCTCAGTATATACAAAAACAGGTCAATTTTAGTCAAGTTAGTGGTTTTGTGCCTGTTATGGCAATGACAACCTCACGCACCGACAGAACACAGCAGGCTGTTTGGCGCCGGATTCCGGTGAGAGGGTGATCGCGAGCTAGGCGGCCCCTTGCGGAGCCTACCACCGTTTTGTTGGGATGTTCAGCCGGACTTATTCATAGTTACTAGACCATAGAAGGCGCTACTTTGGTTTCTTACCCATTATTGTATTAAGGATATGGCCATGTATGGCTGGTCGCTGTCACTGGGTCATGTAGTATATTAATTCTGTGACTGGGTGTCTCGTAGGCGCAATCGGGTGTGGCATCTGTCATGTTCCGCATCATGTCATATTTTACATTTACGAACCACTTAGTACCGCTACTCAACGAGAGATGGCGCTACAAGTAATCATCGCTACAAGTCTTTATTATGAGGTTATTTATTTCTTACCCATTATTGTATGATGGGTATGGCTGGTCGCTGCTACTGGGTGTCTCGTAGGCGGAATCTGGTGTTGCGTCTGTGTTGTTGCGCATCATGTTGCGTCTATGGAACAGAACCTCTTCCTCGACCTTTTCGCGTTGCTTCTTCGACATGCGGCCGAATTTGACAGCTGAAAAGAAGAGAACGCCATTAGATTTCAAAATGTTAAATAAAAGTCTGATCGATTAAAAAGTGAAGATGTACTTCCGATTTTCGCAAAGCGTAAAATATTAGTGAAAAGGTTTGTACTTGAGACACAATAAAATTATTTGTTATGGGGGCAGCACTGAGCTCTTAGAGATAAGTACATAACATAGCATATCTTAAATAACTTTAATTCTACGGCTTATGCTGGCTGTTACAGGCGGGAAAAGTAGCAGCTAGTACATAGTTTATCCGTCCCAGTCCCAGTCCAGTATGAAATTGTAGTTATAGGTATCGTCATAAATCACGCCTATATCCCTAATGGGGTAGGTAGAGCGTCAACGACCTAAACAAAAGTCTTTCACCCACGTCTGGCAAATTTTGAGGGTTATTTCAGTTAGATCTGTATATTGCTGTAGGTTATTATGATGGCGTGATTTTATGTACGAAGTTGCTTTAAAAAATATTACAGTATGCCCGGTAAGTGAAACTAGACGTATTTCATGCATGCATCTTATCACTCCTAGTCCAGCCAATAACCAACTGTACTAAACTCTAAATTTTTCAACTAGTGTTAATTTGACTCTCAATGACAACTATTGCTTAATACTGCGCAAGTTACATGTGTTAAATAGACATACATATTCTACACGTAAAGAAATGTGCATGTGGCAGTGGGATTGCCAGATAGATACTAATAAAAAACACTAAATTGACCCTACGATCCCTATAATCTTATGGAGGTTTAAGGCAGAGCGTCTATGGCCTTTTTAGGATTGTATCAGGTCTCTACAATCTAACGAGGAAGGCAGAGCCTCAATGGCCTTTTTAGGCATTGTATCAGTAGCATTTTTTAGGTTAGGCGTGACGACTGGGTGGCTGAAAAAATCAAAACATTTACACTTAAAACTGATGACTAAAATATTGTAGATCTCATTCACCATTTAAAAAAGGCAAGGCAGTTCGTAGATTTAATAATCGAGTAAAATAATATAGGAGTTATTGATTTGAGTAATCAATATTTACCATAACAAGACGTTATAATTAGATATTTTCATTTAAAAAAGCTTTCTAGACATTTCATAAAAAGTTGCTGATTTGACTAGAGCTTGTCATCCCTGCTTTTCCTACCGGGCATGCTGTAGAAACCAGCAAACGGGTATTACAGTGTATTGTAATTTAGGCGATGGGCTGACAGCCTGTCGCTACAATAATAAACAGACCTATCTGAAATAACCTTCAAAACTTGCCAGACGTAGCAAAAATGCCTTTTACTAGGCGTTTTACGCTCTGCCTACCCCGTAAAGGTGGTGACTTTGTGTATTAGGTAAAAAGGGTTAAAAACATCGCAAAAACATGAAACTTCTTCAAAACCCATAGCTCTGGCAACCACACAAACACACACAACATCCACGCACAAACACACTTCACACCTGTGTGTGTTCGCTTGCATGTTTGCGTGTGTGTGTTCGTGTGTGTGTGTGCGGGGCCGCGCTCGGTTATTGGCATACTGCCTAGTAGCACAACGAACTTCAGCGTACGTATGTATGTTTGTATAGCTATAGGTACAGGTTAGCTCCCTTTAGGAGCGTGCTTCTACCGGGAGTACATTCATACATAAAGTCACGCCTTCACCCTTTGCGGGGTAGGCAGAGCGTAAAACGTCTGGTAAAAGACGGTTCCGTCCGTCACGTCTGAGAGCTTTGGTTGAAATACTAGTTACAGTTTATCAGCCAATTGCCTAAATTTCAATACTACATTATAAACCTTGAATTCCTCTGCTGGTTTTCACAGCCATCATGCCTGGTAGAAGTAGCAGCTGGCTCATTCTATTAATTTTATCGCCACAGTCTATATGCCTTTTAAAATATTCGAACTAAAGATTCCATTTTAAAACAATACCAATACTGTTTAGAAAATAAAATGGCGGAGAGGTAATCTGACACTCAATAGTCAACTTAAGATTTAAAGTTATATTTATTACTTTGGACACAATATATTTATTGTATAAAAGGCAGTGACCCCTGCTTTATTCTTTTTAAATAAAGGCTTCTTTTGTAATAGAAAAAAAATCATAAAAATGGCGGTAAATACATAAAGAACAACTATTTTTGAAAACACAGGTTTCGTGTATGATTTTTAGCGGTTCATAAAAATTACATATTTTTTACTTCAATAAGTATTACCAGTAATAGAGGATAATTAAATTGCGACTTTAGGTACTTATTAAATAGAAGAATTCATCTATCTATGTTAGCAAAGAAAATGGAACTAGTATTTTTTAACTACAAAGCAAATCGCTAGAAAGAATAATTGACAATAGGCATAGCCCAGGAATTGAAAATACCTGTCATAGAGAAAAATAGAGACAGATTTTGAGAGGGACTTATGCATTTCCTATAAGCCCTTCTCTATGGTACCTTTATGACAGTATTTTTAATTCCTGTACTTACTTTTTTTTTATTTGCACAATCTATCGAAAAGTTACATTACATGTGATATGACAACAAAAAACTCGGGTAAACCGACGACTGCCACATAAGTGGTTTCATAAAAAGTGCAAATTCTCACATTGACAGCGACGTATGTTCACATAGCGGGGCGTCGTCGATGCGTCCCATTGCACAACACTATGTAACCACTAGTGATGTGACAATTTATCGATATATTAGCGAAAATACTTCCACGCTGGCATAGGAGCGAGAGAAAACATAGAATGTGCCAGCTGCATTTCCTCCCGAGCATACAATCCAGCTAAGGGATCTGAGGGTTTCAGTGTGTTGTAATTTAGGCGATGGGCTGACAACCTGCCACTACACCAATATATCTACAGATCTATCTTAAATAACCCTCAAAACTTAGTCAGGCGTGGCGGAGCGACCTTTGTTGGGATCGTTTGCGCTCTGCCTACCCCAGTAGGGATAATGGCGTGAATGTATGTTTGTAATATTTTCTCGGGTAACCTAGCCCTATTTTAAATAAGGATTTTAACAACTATACAAACAAAAAATGCCTAGTCATCTCATCTGTATATAACGGAATTTTGATGATATAACAAATAGCTATTTTTATTAATTCACTGTTATTTCGAACAAAATTTATTTCCGTAGTAACAGTATTTCTTTTTTTATAATCTAACTTTCGTAATTGTACTTATTTTTCTTTAGAATTTCTAATTTCTCTCTAATTTTATCACAGATTCACTCTACCCGCGACATTTCTCGGATTTGTATTAATACATACATACATATAATCACGCTTTTATCCCAAATGGGGTAGGCAGAGCGTAAATGACCCAAACAAAGGTCGTTTCGCCACGTCTGACAAAGTTTTGAGGGATAATTAAGATAGATTTGTGGGTATATTGCTGTAGTGACAGGTAGTCAGCCTATCGCCTAAATTACAATATACTGAAACCCTCTGATCCCTTAGCTGGTTTTTACAGCATGCTCGGGAGGAAATGCAGCTGGAACATTCTATGTCTTTTTCTTGCTCCCAGGCCAGCATGGAAGAAATTGATTTGTATTAATTATCATAATAAATTATATGAAATATTCTAACCCTCAACATATTTATTTTATGTCCATGTCAAAACATTCTTCTTGGAATTAGTATATGTGTCAGCCTTGCCAACCTACATACAAACATTTAAATGTAGTGTTCTAGTTATTTCTGAAATTGATTTATTTAAATAGTTTGTTGGTTTGAAATCTGTTATTAAGTATGTAATAAAACAAACATTTTCGTTGGATTTTCAGATGTCTGGTGTATGGTTCATTAGCTTTATTTGTAGAATGCTATGGCAGTTTCCTCAGAATAATTGTACCAACACTTAGAATAAGACTAGTTAGGGCATTTGTTCAAAGCTTTCGGGCTAACTAAATATCTCAAATAAAATAAATAAATCAATCAAATAAAATAGATTTCAGCTTCAATAAATTTCCGGAGTGAATACAGTTTATATTTTATTCAGTGGTAATTTTGTCTTGCTTTTAGCGGCATCTATGAAGATATATTATTTTTTTACACGCGATAATCGGCCCTACAACTTTTCCAAATTGCACAATACTTTTAAGTGGTTGTCTCCAACTATCGATATCTGCTTTATCGACACGCCCCCTCACTACGGGATTATGCAAGCAGTGGGCGCGTGGAGCATAACATACGTGTATAGACGTAACAGCTCGCGACGACTACGTTACGTGTGCAGACGTCACGTAATATAACGTGAAAAACTGAAACTTATTGACCTACTAGCGATATGATCGCGTTAAGCGAAATAATTAACGAGTTGTGATTTTTTACCGACTGTGCGAAGAAAATAAGAGTAAATAATATATTTTTTTTATTATCTTACGTCTATTTTTGATATGATTGAGCCCGATGGTGTAGTGGATAGGGCCGCTGCCAACTAAGCGGGGCGGTCGTGGTTCAAATCCCACCACGTACCAATGTGTTTTTCGGTTTTCGAATTTAATATGTACGTTTTCCGTGCTTCGGAAGGCACGTTAAGCCGTTGGTTCCGGTTAATAACGTTTAATACCGTAGATATTAGTCGTTACGCCATGTCAAAGGCCAGTGCCAAGCATTGGCGGCTTGAAAACTCTGACCTAATGTAGGATTGGGTCTGGTTTCCCTTCTGGGTTGCGGAGGTCAGATGACAGTCGCTCTGTGTAAAAAGCAGTACCCTCGTTCAATCCCCTAGATTAGGTAGCCGAAAGTTTACAAAACCGCCCTTTTTTGTTTGAAAAGGCGACTTGTAGCCATTTCAATAACATATGTATAGAATTTCCAACTTAGTTTTAGAATAAATGTAAACAAAGTTTCATGTCTTTTTATTCAAAAACACATTTCAGAAACAAATAATACGCGTTGGCAAATAAGTTAAATTACTAAAACTACTATTTCATTATGTTGTCATATCTAATAGCTAAATTTATTATTCTAAAACTGAGTTGGAATTCAACTTTTATCTACCTTATTGAAGTACGAGTAATTGATTTAACTTTCAATTATGACGCAAATTAATTTACAATAAATTATATTATCCAATCATGTTTACATAACTTGCTAGCTCAATAATAAACAATATAATTAAAATATCAAAAGGAATTCGAACCGCAAAGAATTTATATCATACGCGGCACCTACCTACGTAACATATACCTAAGTAAGAGTTGATAACGTTATCAGTAACTGATAAGAGGCCAACGACCTCTCTTGCTTCCTTATAACCGCTACGTAAGATCGTAAGCTTTCATAGTGTTTTTTTTATTGTTTTATTTCTATGCTGGACTGGAAGCGATAATAAATGGGTGTGTGTACTTATGTACGCGCGTGAAGTAATACTTTTTTTTTAATTTTTCATAATAGAGGTTCTATGTCTATTTTGTTGGTTCCCTTTTTTTTCGAGACTTCGGCCAACTTCATGTGTTATTTAGGCGATGGGTTGACAACCTGTCACTACAGCAATATACCTACAAATCTTTCTTAAATAACCCTCAAAACTTTGTCAGACGTGGCGGAATGACCTTTGTTTAGGTCGTTTACGTTCTGCCTTGTTAGGGATAAAGGCGTGATTATATGTATGTATGTCTTATCTATATTTATACTTCTATTATAAAGACGCATTTTTGTGTTGTTCGTAACGAATAAAATCAAAAACTACTAAACTGATTTCAAAAAGTCTTTCACCATTAGAAAGCTACGTTCACTCTAAGTAACATAGACTACATTTTACCGCGGGAAAATATCTGATTCCTACGGGAAAACTCATTAATTAAGCCGCGGGTCAAACTGCGGCGTAAAAGGTTAATATGTAATTTATTTATTTAACTTTATGCATGAATATGTTACATGGGCGGACTTAACCCCAAAGGCATTATCTATCAGTCTACCTTAGGGCATGTGTCATTGACAAGCCAGGTGCAAAGATTATCTATCCTAAAATAACTAACAAATTTAGAATAAAACGAAAAAAAACAAAATGCAATTTAGAGTATAATTAAACATCACTACATAGTATAAAACAAAGTCGCTTTCTCTGTCCCTATATCCCTATGTATGCATACATCTTTAAAACTACGCAACGGATTTTGAAGCGGTTTCTGTTAATGGATAGAGTGATTCAAGAGGAAGGTTTACATGTATAATACATGCATAATATAGTAGAGAAACACTGACAATTTCCGTGCGAAGCCGGGGCGGGTCGCTAGTACGTAATATAGGGTCTAAACTTACCATCGCGGCTCATCCCAAGTTTCAGGCATTTCTGGAGTCGGCAGTACTGACATCTGTTTCTGTTGACCCTGTCCACCACGCAGGCCTTGTTGCGAGGACACTGGTAGTTCACCACTGAAATAACACCCTGTATTAGTATGAACTATAAGCCCGATGGTGTACTGGATAGGGGCCGCTAGCTCCAAAGCGGGAGGTCGTGGTTAGAATCTCACCGCATACCAATGTGTTTTTCGGTTTTCGAATTTCATGTATACGTTTATTCGGCGCTTTTTCCGTGCTTCGAAAGGCACGTTAAGCTGTTGGTCCCGCTTAATATCCTTTAATACCGTAGATATAAGTTGTTAAGTCATGTCAGAGGCCAGTGCTAAGCATTGGCGGCTTTAAAACTCTGACCTAATCTAGGATTGGATCTGGTTTCCCTTCTGGGTTGCGGAGGTCAGATGGCAGTCGCTCTGTGTAAAAACCAGTACCCTTGTAAAATGCCCTAGATTAGGTAGCCGTACCCGTGAGATACGGGATAATGCTAAAGAGATGATAAATATGACTACTAACTGCCACCGTGGTCTAGTTGTCACAGACATGGTCTTACGATCCGGAAGTCCTGGGTTAAATTCCCAGGGAAGAACACAAAAATGATATTTGTCAATTAATCACTTTGTGAAGTTTTCCCCAGTTTGGTTAGGACATTGCAGGCTGAATCACCAGATTGTTCGCAAAATAAAAGGGCGTTAAGCCGTCCCCGGTCGCTGTCATTGACAGTGGTCGTTACAAACCATGTCAGGCCTAGTAGTGCTGTTAGGCGGTTTAAAAACTCTGACAACAAGGTTCGTTGGCTATTTGTATTATGCGACATTTTACGTTTTTAAGATAACTAGTCTAATGTAGTCGGAGAGAGGTCTTTGCCCAGCAGTGGGACACTAATGGCTAGATAAGATAACAAGATAAGTCTAATCTAGGATGAAAGACGCCGACCTGTGCTCTGCGATCGTCTGAAGAACCCTTTGCATCCCTCGCAGGTGATGACGCCGTAGTGCACCCCTGAGGACTTGTCTCCGCAGACCTTGCACGGGATTATCTCGATTTGGGCTGTAACAAGAGAAAAAAACATGTTAGTTTTTATTTAAATTTGCTATTCCATGCTGGCCTAGAAGCGAGAGAAACACATACAATATGCCAGCAGCATTTCCTCCCGGGCTACGAGGGATACGAGGGTTTCAATACATTGAGGCTATGGGCTGACATTCTGTCACTACAGCAATACTATAAATCATAAATAACCGGCAATACATTTTCGGACGTGGCGGAACGACCTTTGTTTAGGTGCTTTACGCTCTGCCTACCCCATTAGGGATAAAGGCGTGTTATATGTATGTGTATGTTTTATTCAAGAAAATGTGCATAGTACTACTGGCAAAATGAAGTGTCTTTAAACTCATCATTTTTATTGGCTGTCAAAAATAACCGCCAACCGAACGTCTTCCAAATATGAAAAAACGTTCAAAATTGGAATTTATCCGCGAGCTGCGGTCGTCGCCCTCGGGGCAAGGTCGGTGCGAGGTCAATGATCCCAGGGCTTCCCTGTGAGTGTACTTGTTTAAGTGTGTTTGTAGGGGTATCCTTAACTTACTCATCATTCAAGTTGAGTTGTGGACAAGTATATTGGATCTTAGTATTGACATATTTGTAATCAGTGATATGATATTCTTCCATGCTTGACTGGGAGCGACAGAAAAACACAGAATGTGCCAGCTGCATTTCCTCCCGGGCATGCTGTAAAAACCAGCTAAGGAATCCAAGGGTTTCAGTATATTGTAATTTATACGATGGGCTGAAAACCTGTCACTACAGCAATATACCTACAAATATATCTTAAATAACCCTCAAAACTTTGTCAGTCGTGGCGGAACGACCTTAATTAGGTCGTTTACGCTCTGTCTACCCCATTAGGCATAAAGGCGTGATTATAAGTGTATGATGTGCAACTCTTGACAATCTACTTGTTTAAGAAATTACATTCTAGTGACAATAAAATATTGCAATACATACGAGTAAATATGCAACGATATAACATTCAGTGCCCTGGCTCTAACCTACTAACTTATGGCTTGTTAAAACTCCCGTTCCACAGGTTTTATTTAATGTGTGGTCCAAATTGCAGAATATTCCACAGTAGGTACTGTTAACGCTCTGACAACCGTAATATACGCGCGTGATTTCGTAAATAGGCATGTTAACGTAGCATTATACATAGAACAGAACTGAATTCTTTCATGCTGGACTGGGAGAGATAGAAAAACATAGAATGTTCCAGCTGCCCTTCCTCCCGGGCATGCTTTAGAAGTCAGCAGAAGGGATTCGAGGGTTACAATGTATTGTAATTTAGGCGATGGGCTGACAACCTGTCACTACAGCAATACACATAACAATTTTAAATTTTCCTCAATTTTTGTCAGACGTGGCGAAAGCGACTTTTACGAGGCGTTTTACGCTCTGCCTACCCCGTATGGGATAAAGGCGTGATTTTATGTATGTATGTATGTATGCAGAACTGAAGATTTTTATGTATTATGTAAATAAATATTTTCTAATGAATAATCAATAGTTCAACTGTTCTAAGGGCCAGTGGTCCACAAGCAAAAAGTCAACACGGCCAAATATCATTAATTTGAGTTTAATAAAGCAGATTTTTATTTTGGAAAATTATGTCATTCTTTTTATCTAGTTAATATTTGAAAAGAAACTATTTACTGTTGAATGTAAGTAAAAATATATTATAGAACAGTATATAAAAACCTCATTCTTACACGTGTTTCAAATTAGTTATTTAATAACCAAAATCATTGAAATATATCAAGATATCATCAACATTAATTGATTTTATAATTAACACATTGACATAGCTGCAAGAATATTTAGAGGAATCTTCCTTTTGGGTTGATTTAGAAAACTGGTTGGACAGAGCATCAAAGAACTCCTTGTAAAAGCTTTTTTTTAGGGGTGTATAGATGGTACAGTAATGACGGGTTGTCAGCCCGCATCCTAGTGGCCTTCCAGACAATCAAGTTGCAAATTTATCTGACAAAGAAATACATCCGTCAGCAATCGTTTCGGCCATTTCGCAAATCGTCAATTGTTTATATTGACAATCTTAGCAACAGCACATTGTTACAAACTTGCAATTAAATTGGCCAACTCTGCGCTTACAAAAGAGTAAAATTTTTGTAAAATATCTGTGTAAAAGCGAAACAAGTAACAAACAAAAATCAACGAAAACGAAATAAGTAAATCAGCTATTCATCTATCGTATCATTACATTAGAAGGAAATTCTATTTTGTACTGTTTTTTACACAGAGTGACTGCCATCTGACCTCCGCAACCCAGAAGGGAAACCAGACCCAATCCTAGATAAGACTTTTGCCAGGTTAGTGACCAACCTAGTTTAGCAATCAATAGGTAATTAGGTACACAATCTTTCTGATTCTGACATCAATTTTATGACCATCAAAATATGTCACATAGGAACATATATATTTTTGTAATCAATTAATATGTTAGGGCTATGCAGCATAGGATGTGGAAAAGAAACTAAGAATGTTGACTATGTCATTTGGCACGTAATCAAAAATAAACGCACATAAAATCTGCTAAGAAAACAAATTAAAAAAAATAAATATTAATACACTTGTCATAATTTTATTTTACAAAGCTGTTTTCCCGAGTGCAGCAGTCAGCTGATCGTGTGACGTCACACGTCAGGGGTCGACGACCGCGCGGGGGGGCACTAACTCTGTGTGACGTCACAACTCAGTATTTTGGTTTTGTTCGCGATGCACCGTTACCGTTACGAAATGGGTTATTTTCGGTCTCGCCTCTATGGAGTTGTCGTGTTTTTCTTTACTGGTTTTTGTCATCAGGAGTTAAGTTTTTTTTAATTTCATTTAAAAAATTAGGCAGCATTTAGTTATAGGATGCGTATGTTATTCTACGCCAATTAAATCTCGTATTTTTAAAGCGATTTTAAGCTTAAGAGTAATATGAAGTATGGATTTGTTTCACGTTTCTGATACGGACTCAAACTAGCTGTCAGTCTCATCCTGTTTATAATTACGAGCCTGAATATGTCATGTCAATATGTACTTTAACTTTGAAGCAGTCTCAAACAGATATTTTGATATCAAAATTTCAAACTCCAAAAACAGTTCTTTGAGGTCAACTATTTGACTCAAAATACATACATACATACATAAAATCACGCCTTTAACCCTTACGGGGTAGGCAGAGCGTTAAACGCCTCGTAAAAGGCGCTTTCGCCGCGTCTGACAATAATTGAGGGTAATTTTAGATTGTAATGTGTATTGCCATAGTGACAGGTTGTCAGCCCATCGCCTAAATTACAATACACTGCAACCCTCGAGTCCCTTTTGCTGTCTTCTACAGCATGCCCGGGAGGAAGGGCAGCTGGAACATTCTATGTTTTTCTATCTCTCCCAGTCCAGCATGGAAGTAAAATATATTATACGAAACACCCTAGCATCTAGTTCTAACTAAATCTATACCTAGAGCCTAGGGCCTATACAAATTATAGCTAAACATTCACAATATTATAGCAAGACCATATACTGCTACCTGAAGCTGAAAACCGATCAAACTGCCATCTAGCTCTCACACCCACAAACTCAGAGGTCAACGCACGGTCAACCCGGTTGAGACTGCCGAATTCGTGTCACTTTGGCAAGTCTACGCCACAGATTGACATGGAACATATCATAAGAGACATACCTACCTAGTTACCTACATAATGTAATGTATTTATTCCTTTCTATTCTGTTCCATGCTGACCTGGGAGCGAGAGAAAAACATAGAATGTGCCAGCTGCATATCCTCCCGGGCATGCTGTAAGAACCAGCTAAGGGATCCGAGGGTTTCAGTATATTGTAATTTAGGCGATGGGCTGACAACCTGTCACTACAGCAATATACCTACAAATCTATCTTCAATAACCCTCAAAACTTTGTCAGACGTGGCGGAACGACCTTTGTTTGGGTCGTTTACGCTCTGTCTACCCCATTAGGGATAAAGGCGTGATTATATGTATGTATGTATTTATTCCTTAAGAGGTAGGCAGAGAGTGAAGAGCCTACAACTGAAATTCGTTTGACAAATATTGAAAGCAATTTTAGAAGGAACTGTGCTTCAAATGTGTTGATTATCACTAGTTTAGATATTGATATTTATAATTTTGTCAAATTTTCTTTTCTTTCCAGAGATTTTTTTATATATAATTCATTCTAAAAGGTCATAAGTCATAAAATTAGGATGTATGTAGTTTTTGTCTTTGCCAAGAACAAAAAACAATATTACAAATTAAATAGTATATATCAAGTAGAAGTCAACCTGCTTGTAGAATATAATAAATAATCATAGAACAGTATACAAAAGATCTTAAAATAGGTAACACTATTAATAACAACGTCTGAAGCATTATCATATTGTCATTATCAGTTTTTTTTTATAGGTATACCTAGATATTAGGCAAATGATATTTTGAGATAAATCCGATATCGGCCCAAAAGCACATTACTTTCTTATATTAAAAACACAAGCTAAAATATGTACTATGTTACGCATAACAAAATCTTCGAAACTGTAACTACTTACATACATACATACATAAAATCACGCCTTTATCCCTTGCGGGGTAGGCAGAGCGTTAAACGCCTCGTAAAAGGCGCTTTCGCCACGTCTGACAAAAATTGAGGGCAATTTTTGATTGAACTGTGTATTGCTATAGTGACAGGTTGTCAGCCCATCGCCTAAATCACAATATACCGAAACCCTCGGATCCTTTAGCTGGTTTTTACAGCATGCTCGGGAGGAAATGCAGCCGGCACATTCTATGTTTTTCTCTTGCTCCCAGGCCGGCATGGAAGTAACTGTAACTATACATATTTATTTCAGTATCTAATGAAAAATGTAGACATATGATTTAGAAAGGAAGTATAAGTACAGATTGCATATAAATTATTCCATGCTGGACTGGAAGCGAAAGAAAAACATAGAATGTGCCATCTGCCTTTCCTTCCTGGCGTGCTGTATAAAACCAGCTAAGGAATCCGAGGGTTTCAGCATATTACAATTTAGGCGATGGGCTGACAAACCTGTCACTACAGCAATATACCAACAAATCTATCTTAAATAACCCTCAAAACTTTGTCAGACGTGGCGGAACGACCTTTGTTTAGGTCGTTTACGCTCTGCCTACCTCATAAGGGATAAAGACGTGATTATTATGTATGTGTGTATGTGTATGTATGCATATAGATAACGCAGCCAAAACATGGATGTAATAGTGATGCCAAAGCGGCGCACGACTTCCAAATTTGAATTTTAATCTAACGGCGACGTCACGGGTGAACGACCTCGCTTGTCCGAACCAAGCACTCCCGTCTTCCTACGCATTCCTAGACACGACACACTAATAGCCCGTATTGCCGAACAATAAGGTCTAATTCCGAGGAAGTACAAATTTCGGGACATCGATCGTAAGTTTGTCGGAATTCTAATACGATTCTTTTTTGTTAGAGTGTGTGTGATGCTCTTTTGTTTATATCCAGCCAGTCACATCTGCGAAATATAAATTATATTTTGATGAGGACTAACGGGTTGGACATATTTTTTTTCTTTTATTACCCTGTTTCTTAAATTATCTTTTAATTTGTGTAGTAGTTCACATCCTGCGTGAGACCAAATATTTAGTAATTTTATAAGTATCTCATATTTTCTTAGAGAGCCCGATGGTCTAGTGGATAGAGAGAGCCCGATGGTCTAGTGGATAGGGCCGCTGCCTCCTGAGCGGGAGGTCGTGGTTCGAATCCCACCACGTACCAATGTGTTTTTCGGTTTTCAAATTTCATATGTACGTTTATTCGGTGCTTTTTCCGTGCTTCGGAAGGCACGTTAAGCCGTTGGTCCCGGTTAATATCGTTTAGTACCGTAGATATTAGTCGTTAAGCCATATCAGAGGCCAGTGCTAAGCATTGGCGGCTTGAAAACTCTGACCTAATCTAGGATGGGGTCTGGTTTCCCTTCTGGGTTGCGGAGGTCAGATGGCAGTCGCTCTGTGTAAACACCAGTACTCTCGTTCAATCACCTAGATTAGGAAGCCAACCCCGTGAGATACGGGATAAGGCTAGGGAGATGATGATCTCATATTTTCTTATTCTATAATCTTGTAGTTTCTTACGCAGCAAAAAACTATAACGAATCCTGCCGTGATAAAAACATATTTTTCAAATAAATTATCTCTTGTAAGACAAAGAAAATAAAATCAGAAGTAAGTAAATTTTGATTATTTTAAATTTCCTTAAAATCTCAAGGTGATCCAATAAATCTTATTTCATGCAAAAAAACAGTTAATCCAATTTATAATGTAATCGTAATGTGATTGGGTTCAATGACCTTGCAATATTACATGAACAAGTGAAGAACATTCTGATCTTTAGCCAAAACTAAATATAAGTCAGCCGATCGAAGTAAACATGTATTGAGTAAATTTAGATAAACTTGAATAACTGACACTAGGCATTTTATTTTTAAATTAAATTCTGTACGCGTCGATAACCGTCAAAATATTTGTGTTCCTCTGAAATATGGTCAAGAATAAGCCTAAAATCTTACTTAATTACTTTTATGCTGGACATCCCTGAGAAAAACATTACAATCTGTCAGCTGCATTTCCTCCCGGGCATGCTGTAAAAACCAGCTAAGAGATCCGAGGGATTCAGTATATTGTAATTTAGGCGATAGGCTGATAACCGGTCACGACAGCTATATACCTACAAATATATCTTAAATTACCCTCACAACTTTGTCAGACGTGGCGGAACTAGCTTTGTTTAAGTTGTTAACGCTCTGCCTACCCCATTAGGGAAAAAGGCGTGATTATCTGTATGTATGCAACAGACAAAACATTTTGAATGAAATGAAAACAAACAGTCTGGGATCTGCCCCGCCCCGATTATGAATACCGATAACAATTACAATTTGATAACAGTTATCGTTCACGTACGGTACGTATCTGTGACGTAAACGTGCGAATACGTCAGATGACGTTTGATGTCAATAACCTCGTGGGAAAAGTCTAGAATTATCGGGATGAGATGAGTAATGTCTGAAATTTAATTTGCTGTCAATTACGTAGTAATTTAGAATTAATAGACTTTTTGCCTTAATTTGAGCCTTACTATAAGTGACTCATTTCTGTATAGGTTTTTTCCGCTGTAACAGTTACCTTTGTCTTATTACTTTTCAGTCTATTGTATAGTCTGTCTATATACTGCTATAACTAAATAATTCTAGAGATATATATTTCTCAAAACTTGTCATGTGAGATAATATTGAGGCTCTGCCTAACCCCATAGGATTAAAGCTAGATTGCATGAATATAATATAATGTAATTCTGTGTCCCAAAAAAAATATTTTATAGATTTGAACCTAAAATAACTATTGTTGTTTTTTTTCTGAACATTCCGAATCATCAAAATTAAAATAACATTCATACAGTTCTTCATACTGAGAGGCCTTGAATATTTTTAGATCTTCAGGATTAACTTCATCATTTATTGCACTACCAATTAGCTGGAGATCGTTTTAAATTCGTTTATGTGGTTTTAACGGGGAGAAGCATTTCTGTAAAGTATGAAATTACTTTTTGAATAAAATACAAGTGTATGAATCACTCTTAAGATTTTTTTCTATTGAAACCAGGTGTAAGGGACAGCATCCCGCAAACTGATAGGGGTTACTCATACTGAACAACTATCGGCAGATTCTTTTTCAGGAAGTGAAAATAATATGGCTTTTCCATGCAAAATGTTCACCTTGATCAGACAATTTGTATGGAAAAGCAATGTATATTTCATTTAAAAAAACCTGCTAATAGTTTCAGTTTGCGGGACGCTGTCCCTTACACCTATTTTGATTTTTTTTTGCTCTTCAATGTATTATAACCTCATTTTGTATGTACATACATGAACACCTAATATTTCAAGTTAGGTATTGTCGTTGTATAAATATGGGATGTCCAGCCCACTGTTAGTAGTGAGAATCCACTTGCTAGGAAGTAAGAGGTAGAGCAGCGGCACGATACGCCGAAGAACGTGGGTTCGAATTCCTACTGCGCAATTTTTTTGTTTCTATATTTACATGTTTCAATTGTTACAATTCTTTACTAGCTATGGATTTGCACTGTGCTCAGACTATAGGTGACTAATTTCATGTAGTTTATAAAACACAAAGACTTCAGTAGTTTCTCTAGAAAACATGACATTCCTTTTCATAAGACGTAACAGCTTGGAGTTACTCAAGGCTCGTATTATGTAAAATTCAATAATATTCCCAAACCTCAAACCCCGAATGCCCCAAAGAAAGAACCGGCTTGACAACAAGAGTACCGTAACCAGCTTTAGGCCAAAAGCTCGTAAAAAAAACAATGGACCAAGTCAAAGTGCAAGCGATGTGTCAAGTGCGTTCACCCCGGGGCGCGGGGCCGACACGTGGACGCGACAGCGCGGGCCGAAACGGCGTAAGTGACGTTTTGTGTGGGAAGCAAAAAAAGGCGTAAGTGACATTCCGTGGGAAGCAAGGATTTTGGCGTTTACGACCTTTGGCTCTTATAACTACCCGTTAATAAGGTGTAATGTAAGTATTGTGAACAACACGTTATAATTTAAAAAAAAAACGATATTTGTATTGGTAAACACATTTTTAAAGTTTCAAACTGTTTTGTCCTGGAAACCTTAGTAATATCGTGATATAAGCCAGAGCTTTTGGCTGGCTCTGGCTTATACCTGGTAGGTGGTACGGTGTTGTCTTTGAATGCTCTATATCCAATTAATTCTAAGCTACGGTTCGCAATCGTTAAGTGGTTGTAAAAACAAGATTGTAAATTTAGCCGATTTAAAATAGACCACTTCAAATTATTTTCAAAAACACCTGTTTATAAAAAGTCACTGACCTTTCCACTAGCCACAGCAGTCAGCATCCAATGATGTGATTATCATCACAATTGAAACAGATTCCATTTACGTTTGAAGCTAGTTGGCATTGTATTACAAAATCAAAACTAGCCAAGTACAATGTAAAAATACAATTAAAAAATACAGAAATAAAATTTATATGATATATAAATTGAAGACTGAAATGTTGAAGTAGGATAAATCATACTTAAAATTATAAATTGTAATTTTAAAAATGCTTCATTTATAAGAGCTGTAAGTGAAAGAACGTTACTAAAAACAAAGTTGTGTGCACTGAAATAAATACTGCATAAATTGATAACAATATTAAGAACATCGTATGCATGTGCTATGCGGCATAATTTAAATCTTATTAATATGCAAATGACCTTGCTTTATGTGACATATGAAAATCAGTTTCTAGGTCAGTAAAACACTCTCACTGACTGCTTCAGTCATAACCTTAGCAAAATAAGGTCAGTCTAGATCCTAAACTTGTGATACGTTTTACTAGGTCATTGCCCTCTTTGCCAAACCTGACCTAACCTAATATAACATTACCTTATATTTTATGAGTTATATTTTTACAGTTATGTTTTTAAAAGACAATTTAAACAATGTTTCCTAAAACTTTAACTTTGTCGTTCTGGACATTTGTCATTTGACCCACAAAAAGGTATTTATTTTACCAATCAATGCGCATTATCTTTTTCGTCCTAAATTGCATTTAAATGTTTGTGTCCTGGTTTTTGCCAATTTTCCGCTATTAGTCTTAAAGGGTTTTTTCTGTTAAAGTACTTATAAAATTGTGTTAATTGTCAAAAATTTGGGTTAAGTAACTTAAAGTCATTAGGGATGTGCGTTTGTCGAATTTTGCCACGCAGTAAATAAATGAATCATTATTTTTAATATCTAGTGTTTCCTTAAGGAAGTACATTAAATAATCACGCCTATTTAACACAGAGGGTAGGTAAAAAGTTCACAGCTTAGTAAAAGCAAATAATAGGTGTAAATTTTTAGTCTGAGCCATGGGCTAACGACCTAGAAGTCCATTCCCGGCAGGAGACAATGACTTTGTGTTGTTGTTTTTAGTTTGTTTAGGACATTGCAGGCTGATCATCTGATTGTCCGAAATGTAAGATGATCCATGCTGTCGGATGGGCATGTAAATAGTCGGCCCTGCACCTGATTTATCTCTGGTCGTGTCAGTCAATCTGTCCAGTCAGAAAAAGAGTAGGAATAGAGAGTGCACTTGTGTGTTGCGCAAACAATTGGACACTTTAGTCCTGCGCAGTTGGCCTATCTCTGAGAGACTGGCCGCCATCACCGAAAATCAGTGGATGGACTATTATTATTACCTCATTAGGGATAAACTAAATTTAACTTCCATGCATGATTGGTAGCGGAAGAAAATATAGAATGGCAATGCTGAGGCATGCTGTAAAAACCAGCTAAAGGATCCGATGGTCTCAGTATATTATAACTTAGGCGATGGGCTGACAACCTGTCACTACAGCAATAAACCTTTGTTTAATTCGTTTACGCTCTGCCTACCCCATTACGGATTTAAGCGTGATTATAATGTATGTATGTATTTATTTTCTGTACTAGACAGCTTGTTACTAAGCTATGTACCTACTCTCTGACCCGTTTACGTAATAAAGTCAAGCTCGCGTCCTGCGACTAATCAATACTGCTCGACTCTTATCTAGCTTAGCCGACAGCGGAAAGCTAAGAAGGATACGGATACTACTTTCATGCCTCTTTTTCCTATTTTTGTAAGTAACGGCTGTTAAGCTGTTTAGTGTTTACACTGTTTAGGCTTCGCAATCTACAACGCCCAGCCAATGAACGAAATTGCGTACATTTTTAAAACTAGTTTTGTATGATGATAATACAATATCCATAGTATTTCCAATTTAGATTTAGAACAAAGGTAAACAAAGTTTCATTTAATTTTTATTCAAAAACACATTTTAAAAACAATGATACGTGTTAGTAAATTAGTTAAACTACTATTTCATTATGCTGTCGTATCTAAGTAGCTAAAACTTAGTTTAGAACAAGATTTTCGGTTAAAACACATAAAACTGTGGTTACCTTTATTCTAAAACAGAGTCGAAAATTCTTATAGATATTTAATTTATAATTATTGATCTCAATACATGGAAGCTAACGTGACTTCTAGTGATATCTTTATTTACTATATCCAAATATATCGTTTAATTAATTAATATTAATTAGCTCCGTATTGATAGCAAAAGCACACATAGTTAAAAGTCAACAATTCGAAACAATCGATTTTTGTACAAAATGTTTAATTGAAATGGTGTCATATTTTTTTAAAAGGAAGCGAAAATACCATTTTATGGGCTGCTTCTTAATCATCTGCCTACCCGATAAGGATAAATACACGATTTTGTTTATGCATGTGTGTAAATAAAAAAAACAATTATAGTCATAAAGCCTTTGAATACCATAAAAAATAAATGCACTTCACAGCGTTTTATATTTTTTAAGTAAAACTAAACGCAAGCGGCTTATCAGTCAAATATTGCGGTGAATCAAGAATCAAAATTGCTTGTCGCTTGCAAAAAAATTACATATACACTATTCACCAAGCAAATGCAGGACTCCGTTATCAGTCAAAGATGAACCGATACGGGTTCAAGTTTAGGATTGACCGATAAGCGAGGTCAGTGACCAGTGATTTCGCAATATCCAGTACAAGATTCGAAATACTAAATCTTAGACCCGTATTGTTTTTTTTTCTTCATAGAATGGCTTCTATCGTTTTTATACGATGATTCTGCCAAAGGCCCGTATTGATAATTCGCACTTGAGACTGACAGCTAGTTTGGGTTCGTATCAGAAATGTCATTTCAGTACAATGTGATCTGTCAAATCCATACTTCATATTGCTCTCAAACTTGAGATCGCTTTATAAATACGAGCCCTTAGATTTGAAGCGCTGATTTTGTGCTTCTAATGAGAAGCGAAAAACAAAATCTTTTCATGTATAATTTGCAATATAAAAATAACTTAATCTTCTTAAGGATAATGTACGTCCATTATAAAAACTTAATAATACTACTAAATATAGAAATAAAATAAATGCAACACAATGGGTAAAAATATGCAACACCATTGGTTTGGACGTTGGACCTCCAAAGTCTCCTTTAAGTTTTACTCGCCAAAACACGTTTTGTAAGTTTTTTTTCTCTCTAATTAGACGAATCTAATCGCGTTTAAAATTAAAATAAAAAGCGAATAAATACCTCTTATAGAGTTAGCAGCTTTCTTATCCACTCCGAACATCCCAGCAAGTGAGGATCCAAACATGCCATCGCTCGACCCTGGAGGTGGCGAGGTGCTGTCAGCCACAGTGTTGGAGGTGATATCCTGCATCATATGCCCCTGCATGACGCCTTGAGGCATCTCACTGGGCTCCGTTTTCAAGTGCATGCCCTGCGGTAACTGCCCCTGATGCAGCATGGTAGACGCCGAAGAATGCCCGCCATGTTGGTCAGGCGGCCATTGCGACCCGAACAGCTCATGGAACTGGTTCATGTTCCAAAGTCTATCGCTCGTTTTTTGAATTTAACTTTTTAAGTGTTGAAAATTTTCGCCCAATCGTTGCTGTCCGCGAATCGAATTCGCATTTCGTACACTATCTTTTTAAACTATCACTTTTGGTGTTCCTTTTTTAAATAACGGATGCTCGACTTTGTCGGGGGTTTAAGGCAACTTGTTCTAATCACCAGTTTTTTGTTTTTGGGGAAAATATTATGGCACTCCCGTGGCTCAACTTGGTTGATCAACGGTTGTGTTTTTTTTTATTGTAGTTGTTTATTTTTATGTTTTAGCTGATGTATATGTTCCGGCCGAGGGGAGATGTAAGATTTCTTTTAGCGAAGTTAAGCTCAGGTATTATCTTTTTGAAGAGTAGCAAGTTCGTTCGCATTTTGTCTCCGTGGTCGTTTGCGAATGTTCCCTTTCTTCTTAAAACATAATTTAAGGCACTTCTCTTGTTTTATTGTGATTCACTTGTTCCCGTATACTAATGTGTTACAAAAGAAAAATCTGTAAAAAGAAAACAGGAGCAGAAAGAAGAATTTATTCCAATTTTTGAATTTGGAAGAAGAAGAAAGTACTAATTGCCAATTCGGACAGTTTTAGGATTTTAGCTAACCGGACTGGATTGTCCAGTTATCTAAAACCGTGTGAAAATTTACGTTTCAAATTTTCGAGAAAACTTAGTTTATCCTTATTTTAAAACACCACGTTCCATTTGGGGGTAAAATCCAAAATCAAAATCCTCAGGTCACTGCACTTCAAGGCACTGTCATGTTCAACTGCACAGTCGAATAAAAATCACCTCACTAGAGAAAAATTTAAAATTTGTACGTGAAATTTGTACTGTAGTTGTCCAGAACTCTGCGGAGATGTTTCTCCTGTCGCGGCCCGGCCCAGACTGACGCGCTAACCAATCTTCGGCCCTGGGCCACGAAAAATTATATATTTTTTCATTCGGCCCGAATAATCAACTCCGCTCATAGTGATAGTTCAGTCCCCCCGAACCTAAGTGTTTCGACCCCAACTCTGTCAAAATTCTCTGTTAACGTCTAATTTTCACTTTAAATGATATATTGGTGGGTAATTGTCACAACAATAAGGAAATTTGTCGGAAAAAATAATTAATTGAAGTTATTAAGAGAAATATTTTGTCGTTCGTAGCAGCTGGCTTACTTGTGTGCGTATATCAGTACGCACACAGGCGCAAGCGCGGCAGCTGGGTCGATGACCTCGGTACCCAAACAGTGGATTTCGGTGAAATGTTGATGAACTCTGGCTGGTTACGTCTCATGCAAATTTTTTTTCTGCTGCCATTTGAATTTCGAATACTGAAACTGCCGAAAACTGACTAAATTCTCTATGATATCGTTTACACATATTAAAAAGTAATAAATATAAGGAATTGCTATCATGTGTCAATAGGCCATTGACCCCGGAAAAGTATTATCATACACAAATGGTGCCGCAGTTTTATTTATTTTTAATATCGTTATTGTATCATTGTTAGAGAATGTAGGTGTGTTTGTTTGTCGCTTCGAGTCAATACACCTAGTGAAGTACATGGTATGTAATAAATAATAATATACATAAATATTCTTCCATTCTGGCCTGGGAGCGAGAGAAAAACAAAGAATGTGCCAGCTGTATTTCCCCCGGGCACGCTGCAAAAACCAGCTAAGGGCTCCGAGGGTTTCAGTATATTGTAATGTAGGCGATGGGCTAAATAATCCTCAATAAATTGTAAGACGTGGCAAAACGACCTTTGTTTAGGTCGTTTACGCTCTGCCTACCCATTGGGGAGAAAAGTGTGATTTTACTTATATGAATTTACGTATGTATTTTTAAATTTTTCGCAGGGCTACTTGCGGTAAGATTTATGGTTTGGAATTCCGGTTAATTTCTTTTTCATTTCTATATACAAAAAATATATTTTTTTTATATTTATTATTTCCGTGTCGGGGCATTGTACAGCCCAACACCCACCCTCTCTGCCACCCCGAAGAAATTCCTCACGAATAAAAAAAATACCGAACATTAACCTCCCCAAGACCGCCGACCTTGCGAGCGACAAGGACAGAAGACGTGACGTCACGGTACCTCACTCTCTCTTTCGCACGGTGGCCGACCTATTGATTTTGGACCACGTGCGTGTACTAAGGATGATTTGTGTAGAAGTGTGTGGGAATTTGGTTTTTTGGTCTTCTTCTGTCGTGTGGGTATCGAGTCAACCGACCCGATGAATTTCAACCTCCTGATAGCAGAGGCCTCTGACATGGTTTGTGCCACGACCACTATCAAAGATAAAGACCAGGAGCCATATTTTTGAATCACTCGAACTACAATGCGCATACGAAAGAGTAACTTGAATGTTAGTCTTTCGTGTGCGAATTCGATTGCGAGTGCTCCAGGACCGACGGCTCAGAGTGCCCTCCGAAGCACGGAATCTGTTGTTTTCTAGACAATCAAGCGATTCGGCTTGCGTTGTCCTAATCCTAACCAAACTGGGGAAAATCTCACAAAGTTGCCCCCCTGGGAATTGAACCTAGGACCTCCGGATCGTGAGCCAATGGCTCAGACCACTACACCACAGAGGCAGTTACAGTAACCTATGACACTAGGGTTCAAGGGATAAGACAGTTACAGTGAATTTTAATTTAGGCGATGGGCTGACAACCTTTCACTACAGCAATACACATTACAATCTCATCATTATGAGGCGTTTTACGGTCTGCCTACTCCGTAAGGGATAACATACATACATATAATTACGCCTTTGTCCCTAATGGGGTAGGCAGAGCGTAAACGACCTAAACAAAGGCCTCTCTCAAAGGTCTTGAGGGCCATTCAAGAAAGATTTGTACGTATATTGCTATAGTGACAGGTTGTCAGCCTATCGCCTAAATTAAAATATACTGAAACCCTCAGATCCCTTAGCTGGTTTTTACAGCACGCTCGGGAGGAAATGCAGCTGGCACATTCTGTGTTTTTCTCTCACTCCCAATCCAGCATGGAAGATAAGGGATAAAGGCGTGATTTTTACGTATGTATCTAATAAATCCTGCATCGTCAGGTTACCAGTCATTCACAATTTTCCTTATGAGGCGGTATGAGTCAGCATTTTTACAACAATCATACACGCAGCGGTGCCGATTCTGTTGTGGATACAAAAGGTAATCCTGTCAAATTGACTTTTAACGCCTAAACTAAATCGGCATGATTGATTATCTAGTCTCGTCTTACTTAAAGCAATATACGTCACTTTGACAGGATAATAGTCAGCTGTTCTGTTGCTGTCTCTATTTTTTTTATTATTATAGAAAGCAGTTTCTTCCATGCTTGACTGGGAGCGAGAGAAAAACATAGAATGTGCAAACTGCATTTCCTCCCGGGCATGCTGTAAAAATCAGCTAAGGGATCCGAGGGTTTCAGTATATTACAATTTAGGCGATGGGCTGACAAGTTCGTGATTTTGTCAGACGTGGCAGAATGACCTTTGTTTGGGTCGTTTACGATCTGACTACCCCATTAGGGATAAAGGCGTGTCTATATGCATGTATGTAGAAAGCAGCGGGACCAAAACTAAAATAAGTTAATTTGCGTCTATAACAGAATCGACGCCAGTGTCAACGACCTCTCGTCGTTACTAACAAGTTATAAATTACACAATAAATGTATTTAATTGCAGTTCTTTGTAGAAATAAGTTGATTAAAATAATAAAATTATAATTAATCATTATTCATATTATTGTTGGTTAATTAGATTATGCTTAGAAAGGCAATATGAATGGAACTTTAGCTTTTTTTTTCTTAAATAAAATTCTTTACTTAAAATCTCATTCGGAGCCCGATGGTGTAGTGGATAGGGCCGCTGAGCAGGAGCGGGTGGTTCGAATCCCACCACGTACTAATGTATTTTTCGGTTCTCGAATTTCGTATGTACATTAATTCGGCGCTTTTTCCGTGCTTCGGAAGGCACGCTACATTTGCTGTGCCGCGCTATGCACATAAATATCTTCGTTCCCTCAATACAAAGATATATTATTTCTGAAATAATCCTAAAACACGACAATATGCGACAAACACGGCCTTTAATATGGTCTTAGAAATTCTGCCTACCGCGTGAGAGATACAGGCGTGAATTTATATGACAGGTCAAGAGTCAAAAAGTTCAAAAGCACAGTTCAAAGTTCACCGGACTTCCGCAACACGATCGCGGCGAAATTTGAAATTCGATTGCTCCAACTCCAAATCTGAAATTTTAGTCTTTTCTTTTCCTTGACTTTCGGCGATATTGGACTCGATTCTAGATTTGCCGGCTGAAACAAAAATAAATAAATTTGTCACTTTCAGACTACAAACATGGTTTTTGATTTATAGTCGGTGGTTTTATGCGTTGCCTGTCATTTTTATCCGCCGTCATATGATATGACGGATAAAATTTACAGAAATACTGGGTAAAAGTGCAAAAACGTCAAAATCTAGCGGACAAAGTGTAAAACCATAGAGTATAAATCGCCAATACATTTTCAATTTTATTATTTTGAAAGTGAATGATATATTTTATTTTTTGTTTTAGCCGGTGGTATCAAGAATCGGTCCATTTTTTTGCTTCCGTAGGTATTTTAATTAAATATATTAGTTATTTTGAATTACAACTAAAATCAAAGATTTCTGGCTTTAGCTACAACCTCTTCCATATTTTGTTATTTTTTTACGTATTAAAAGGTATTTTTCTTTCTACATAAAATTAAAGAATGAAGTACTTGCTTTTCTTCTCTGAAAATAACGACAATATCGAGTGTATGTGCATACATACTTACATATAATCACACCTTTATCCCTAATGGGGTAGGCAGACCGTAAACTACCTCCACAAAGGTCGTTCCGCCAAGTCCGATAAATTTTTGAGGGTTATTTAAGATAGATTTTTTAGGTATATTGCTGTGGTGACAGGCTGTCAACCCAAGCTGTCAACCTATCACCTAAATTGCTATATACAGAAGCCCTCTAGTTGGTTTTCACACCATGCCCGGGAGAAAATGCAGCTGGCACATTCTATGTTTTTCTCTCGCTCCGAGTCCAGCATGAAAAATACTTACTTACATAATTATTTATGAACTAGAATATTTTCAAATGTTGCAAATAGTTCATAACTATTTTCTTAGATGTATATATTTGTATAATTTTCCAATAATTCATGTAGTAAAAACGTACATACATACATATAATCACGCTTTTATCCCTAATGGGGCAGGCAGAGCGTAATCGACCTAAACAAATGTCGTTCCACCACGTCTGACAAAGTTTTGATGGTTATTTAAGCTGTAATTGTAGGTATATTGCTGTAGTGACAGGTTGTCAGCCCATTGCCTAAATTGAAATATTCTGAAGCCCTCGGATCCCTTAGCTGGTTTTTACAGCATGCTCGGGAGGAAATGCAGCTGGCACATTCTATGTTTTTTTTTGTCGCTCCCAGGCCGGCATAGAAGAAATAAGCTCTTAAACACAACGATTTGCCGGTAGGAATCATCTTAGACCGCGAAATACGTCCAAAAATTGCAACCGCCTAGAGTAACGAACTCGAGTTTCGGCAGGCAAAGTTGAACGGCCTCAATGCTTGCAGATAACGCTCTATCGATTGAGTGGCACTTACGCCCTTTTGCCTGCGAACCGACTCAAGGTTGGGCGGAAAAAGGAAGTAAATAATTTAAATGAAATATTTGGAAATTAGAAGTCTTTTTTTTCTATGAGTGGGGTTTTTGACTCGACGAACGAACCGATGAACCCTGGTGTCACAACCTGCCTAGTAGCACAGCTATTAGGCCTCTGATATGGTTTGAGTAACGACCACTATCAAAGACAGCGACCACGACTGACGGTTTAAGGTGACCTCCGAAGCACGGAATCCTTTTTCCTTTTTAACAAACTGGGGAAAACTTCTCAATCTAAATTGACAAATATCATCTTCGTGTTCAACCCAGGACCTCCGGATCGTCAGCCCATGGCTCTGACGACTAGACCACGGAGGCAGTTAACCCAATATAGAAAATCTTATAGAATGTTCCAGCTGCTTTTCCTCCCGGGCCAGCATGCGTAGAAGTCAGCAATTCAATAGTGATTTAGACGATGGGCTTACAACTCCTCATTTATAAATTGCCCTCAATATTTGTTAGACGTGACGAAAACGTCATAGATAGGCGCTTTGCCTACCCCGAAAGGCACAAAGGCGTGACTTGACGTATGTGTGTAAACAACCAAAGTCTGCAAATCGTAAGTAAATTAATAAAACAGAAGCAGGTCAGGCATGTTTGTCAGTTTGTTTGTTGCCACAATCGCATTTGGTCTAAATTTTGTGTTTGTATTTCCTGTATATGTCTCGCCACAAATGAGTTTAAGTCAATATTATTGTAAGTTTGCGAATTGGGAGGTCTTTATTAACTATTGCAGTTATTAAGCAAGAATTTGTCTGTTAAATGTCTAGGACCCTAGTCGGACACATTCTATGATTTTTTATCGCTCCCAGTCAAACATGGAAGACATGTTTTTAAAGCTATTTAAAAGACGATAGAAAACCATAGAATGTACCAGCTGCACCTTCTTCCGCGCATACTGTAAAAACCAGGAAAGGGATTCGAGGGTTTCAGTATATTGTAATTTAGGCGATAGGCTAGCTAGGCTACATACATACATATAATCACGCCTTTATCCCTAATGGGGTAGGCAGAGCGTAAACGACCCAAAGGTCGTTCCGCCACGTCTAACTAGCTAGGCTAGATCTATCATAAACAACCCTCAAAACTTGTCAGACGTGGCGTAACGACCTTTGTTCGGCTCGTTGACGCTCTGCCTACCCCGTTAGAGATACAAGCGTGGTAGTATGTAATAATCCTCCCACCGATTTTCGATGATGGCGGCCGATCTCCCAGAGATCGTCCAACTGCGCAGGTCTAGTTTTTAGTGCCCAAGTGTTTGCGCTACACATAGGTGCACTCTCTATTCCTTCAATCTCCTATTCTGATGGGACAGATTAGCAGATACGACCAGAGAGAAATCAGGC
This sequence comes from Scrobipalpa costella, assembly GCA_949820665.1. Classification (NCBI taxonomy): domain Eukaryota; kingdom Metazoa; phylum Arthropoda; class Insecta; order Lepidoptera; family Gelechiidae; genus Scrobipalpa; species Scrobipalpa costella. The sequence goes on along the minus strand of OX463321.1, from coordinate 9,307,413 downwards.
GCAGGACCGACTATTTACATGCCCATCCGACAGCATGGATCTTCTCACTTTTCGGCCAATCAGGTGATCAGCCTGCAACGTCCTAACCAAACTAGAAACAACAACACAAAGTCATTGTCCCCCTTCGGAAGCCTATGGCTCAGACCACTAGACCACGGAGGCAGTTTGTACTAGCTAAAGCTAGACATAGTGCTGGGAAGCTCATCACTACATAGTATAAAACAAAGTCGCTTTCTCTGTCCCTATATCCCTATGTATGCTTAGATCTTTAAAACTACGCAAAGGATTTTGATGCGGTTTCTTTTAATGGATAGAGTGATTCAAGAGGATGGTTCATATGTATAATGCATGCATAATATAATAGAGAAACACTGATCATTTCCGTGCGAAGCCGGGGCGGGTCGCTAGTCTCCTATATGAAACATTCGAGTTAAACATTTGTTTGTGGTCTGATCCTTGGGCTTGAGATCCTAAGGTCCTGGTTTCGATTCCCAGACGGGAACAAAAAGTTGATTTTTGTCAATTTATCACTTTCTGAGATTTTCCCCAGTTTGGTTAGGACATTGTCACCTGATTGTCCGAAAAGAAAAATGATTGCACGTTAGTGAGGGCACGTTAAGTCGTCAGTCCCTGTCGCAGTATTTGATAGTGGTCGTTACACAAACCATGTCAGAGGCCATTAGCTGTGCTATTAGGCGGTTTAGAAACTCTGACACCAGAGTTTATTGGGTCGACTGACTCGAAACCTACTTAAAGACGAAGAAGAAGATTTGACTTAAAAAAACACTGAAGCCCTCTTCTTCCTCTACAATATCCTACAGCATGCCCGGGAAAAGAATCAGCTGGAACATTCTACGCTTTTCTACCGCTTTTAGTCTAGCAATATAGAATGATGTCATACATAAGGTAACCTCTCTAAATAATGTCTGACTCATGATTATATATTCTGTGCTCATGTCACACTTGATAAATCTTATTCATTTTGACACTAATTGTATGGACAATTCGGCAATCGAAGATTACAATAAGTTGCAAAAAAATTAAGATTTACAATGGATAACATACATACATCACGCCTGTAACCCTAACAGGGGAGATAAAGCATCAACGACCCAAACAAAGGTCGTTCTGCTACGTCTGACACAGTTTTGAGGGATAATTAAGTAAAAATTTGTACATATATTGCTGTAGTGACAGATGGTCAGCCCATCGCATAACAACACATTACAATATACTGAAACCCACTGTTTTTTACAGCATGCTCGGGAGGATATGCAGCTGGCACATTCTATGCTTTTCTCTCACTCCCAAGCCAGCATGGAAGAAGTTTTAAGGGTTGTTTATAGATCTGTATATTGCTTTAGTGACAGGTTGTCAGCCCGAAGCCCCAATTAATATTTCTTCCATAGATATTTAGATAAAATTTGCCCAGTCTTTAGATTATCTAAAGGAGCTCTTTCTACCTAAGGGCAAGAATCTCATACATAAGTACACGCATATAATCACGCCTTTATCCCTATTGGGGTAGGCAGAGCGTAAACGACCTAAACAAAGATCGTTCCGCCAAGACTGACAAAGTTTTGAGGGTTATTTAAGATAGATTTGTAGGTATATTGCTGTAGTGACAGGTTGTCAACCTATCGCCTAAATTGCAATATACAGAAACCCTCGGATTGTACATTCCTAAAGAAAAACTCGTTTTATCACCATGAAGTTCCTGCCTCCGTGGTCCAGAGGTCCGGGGTTCGATTCCCAGGGAGGAAACACAAAGTTGATATTTGAGAATTTATCACTTTGTGAATTTTTCCCTAGTTTGATTAGGACATTGCAGGCTGAATCACCTGATTGTCGGAAAAGGAAAATAATTGCACGTTAAGTCGTCAGTCCCTGCCGCTGTATCTGATAGTGGTCGTTACACAAATCATGTCAGAGGCCATTAGCTGTGCTATTAGGCGGTTAAGCAAATCTGACACCAGGGTTTAACGGGTCGATAGACTCGATACCCACTCGACAGAAGAAGAAGACCATGAAGTTTGCAAACCGCACCTGAACGCACACAAACACAAACGCCGCAGTACATCTGTGTGCGTCAGTCGCATGCGCACGCTGAGTCGTTCAACTCGGAGGCGCAGTGGGGCAGGCGTTGACCCGGCCACGTGGTGTAACGGGTTCGATACGAGCTGGCCGGGCTGGGCGACGATACAGGAATACTGGAGGATGTAAGGATCGCTTCGCCATTTTGGAAAAACATAGAATGTTGGACTGGGAGCGAGAGAAAAACATGGAATGTGCCAGCTGCATTTCCCCCCGGGCATGCTGTAAAAACCAGCTAAGGAATCCGAGGGTTTCAGTATATTGCAATGTCACTACAGCAATATACCTACAAATCTATCTTTAATAACCCTCAAAATTTTGACAGACGTGGCGGAACGACCTTTGTTTATGTTGTTTTCGCTCTGCCTACCCCATTAGAGATAAAGGCGTGATTATATGTATGTAAGGATCTAGACAAATCAGGTGTTTTATTCCACCAATCCCAAATTTATTTTACTCTTCCTGAAAACATTTCCTGGTGGAAGTTGTTCAGTGTCGATGACTGAGCAACCCCTATCAGTTTGCAGGACGCTGTCCCTTACACCTTTTGTATACTTTTATAACTGCCTATGTGGCTTATACCATAAGCACTTGATCCAGAAATCAGGAGCAGGACCGACTATTTACATGCCCATCCGACAGCATGGATCATCTCACTTTTCAGACAATCAGGTGACCAGCCTGCAATGTCTTAACAAAACTAGAAATAATAACAGAAAGTCATTGTTCACCGCCGGGAATCGAACCCGGAACCTCCGAGTGCCCACTGCTCAGACCGCTAAACCACGGAGGCAGTTCGTTCCCAATTTAGACTAGCCGTAGCAAAGGTCTACGAACATTTAATTTAAATGTTTTTGTTTTTGCCTATGCTGGATAGGGGGGGATAAAACATAGAATGTACCAGTTGTTTCTCTTCTTATAAGTGTTTAGGTACCTATTACCTAAAACTCCAAGGCAAGGACTAAATTTCACACTGCCCACCTCCCTAGGCACAGAATAAGGTGTGATTAAATAAAAAGTGTTTTTGAAAACTTTGCTATAGTCTGTAATTTTTATTTGTATTCGTATTGTAATGTAATTCTTCCATGCTGGACTGGGAGTGAAATAAAAACATAGAATGTGCCAGCTGCGTTTCCTCCCGGGCATGCTGTAAAAACCAGCGAAGGGATCTGAGGGTTGAAACCCAGTTGTCAGCCCATCGCCTAAATTACAATACACTGTAATCGAATCCCTTTTGCTGACTTGTACAGCATGCCCGGGAGGAAAAGCAGCTGGAATATTCTATGTTTTTCCATCTCTCCCACTTCAGCATGGAAGTATTGTATTGCTTATGGGGTCGGTAAAACGCGGTCAGCAACATGGGGTTAAAGGCAGTAAGTTTGTCGCCCCTTAAGGGTAGTGACCCCTCGCGGCCTTAAGGCAACGACCCCCCCGCACAACATAAAGTTTGACAACCTTGGTTCATTCATTCGCTTGAAATCACGAACTTCCGGGGGATCGATTTTATCCTACATACATTATAATCACGCCTGTCTCCCTCACGGGGTAGGTAGAGCGGCTATGATCTCATAAAAGTGAGTTTTCCTAACTTACTTTGTAGTCCAGTGTTAGGTTCTTTATCAGGAGGTCGTAGGTTTGATTCCGATGGAGGGAACATTTACTGAAGGTGACGATACTAGCCAAGTGGCGCCCCCATTGTGAGTGTGTGGCCGTCTGACTTCCGCAACCCAGAAGGGAAACCAGACCCAATCCTAGATTAGGTCAGAGTTTTCAAGCCGCCAGTGCTTAGCACTGGCCTCTAAGATGGCTTAACGACCAATACCTACGGTACTAAACGATATTAACCGGAACCAACGGCTTAACGTGCCTTCCGAAGCACGGAAAAAGCGCCGAATAAACGTCCCTATGAAAATCGAAAACCGACAAACACATCGGGACGTAGTGGGATTCGAACTATGACCTACCGCTCAGGAGGCAGCGGCCCTATCAACTACACCACTAATATAAATTAAATCACCAAAACGTGGTAACATTGCCAAAACCCACAAAGGTTCAAACCCTCCCACGCGTATTTCGCATTTTATATTTCAGTAACATGACGATTTTCATTTACATAAAAAGATAAGTCACTACGCCAATACTTACTACAGACGTTAGGATATTTTTTACCCGCTATTTCGGGGGTCAGTGACCGGTTGAACGAACTGTAAGAGTGATTGACCGAGAACTGACCTATTCCTTGCGGATTGAAATATTTCGCCTTTTTTGCGCAGATTCTTCACCCATGCTGGACTGGGAGTGATAGAAAATGATAGAATTTGCCAGCTGCTTCTCCAAGCACGCTGTAAAAAACGGCGTAGGATTCGAGGGTTGCAGAGTATTGTAATTTAGGCGATGGGCTGACAACCCGTCTCTATAGCAATACACTTTTTAATCTAAAATTTATCTTATTATATCTTTTACTAGGCGTTTTACGCTTTATTTATCCCGTAGGCGTGACTTTAAGTATGTGCGTTTGCGCAGACTTAATGGGGATTTTTTTGGCTTCAACTAGAGAGTAGTTTTAATTGTTTGAATAATCACCTTCTATTTCTATAATGGGTAGGTAGAGCGTCAGCAATCTCCGTTAATGTAAAAAAGGCGTTTTAGTTTCGTCTGTCAAGTTTTGAGAGTCATTTGCTTGTGTATTTCTGCAGTGACAGATTGTCAGCCTATAGCCTAACTTTACTAAAGAATAGTGCAAATTTAGCATTTACCAAGCCGTTAACGGAACGCCATGTCGTTAAGAATACAGGCGTGATGAAATTTTACAAATAACAACCGCAAGTATGAACATGTTGTTCAGATTATTTTAATCCCGATCTAAAAAAAAACACAGAGTCATACCAAAACATGACGTCACATTTATTTTCCTATCTTTACAACACTAGGGTTCAACGTCTGGTCATTAAACCCCAAGGCCTTTAGCGTTTTTGGCGTTTTGCGATCCGCGACCTTGTACCGGGTTCGATTCCCTGGTGACGCAACCACGGCACATTAGCGTTCTTCTGGCGAATCGACAATCCCATGAACCGTGGTGTCAAGGTTTTTGAACTACCTGCCTAATAGCACAGATTTAAAATGTTCTTTCATGCTGGACTGGGAACGAGAGAAAAACATACTATGTGCTAGCTGCCTTTCCTCTCGGGCATGCTGCAAACCAGCTAAGGGATTCGAAGGTTTCAGTATATTGCAATTTAGGCAATGGGCTGACAACCTGTCACTGCAATTTACCTACAAATCTATCTTTAATAACCCTCAAAACGATAGGGGCGTGATTATATGTATGTATGTATGTAAAATTTAGGTAGCTATAATTATAGTCAAAGTACAACAAAAGTACCTAAAATATGACGTCCTTCCGAAGCATGGAATCCTTCTGGAAGAAATTCTGTATTATTACTATCAGTAAAAGCTAATAGGACTCTGACATGATTTGACATGTTAACGTGCCCTCTGAAGCATAGAATAATAGATTTCTTTTTTCAGAAAACCATGTGATCCAGTCTGCATTGTCCTAACCAAACTGGGGAAAATCTCACTTAGTGATAAATTGACAAATATCATATTTGTGTTCCTCCCATGGAAATCGAACCCTCCGGATCGGGTGCTTACGGCTCAGACCAACAGGACCACGGAGGCAGTTATTTTGCCTGGTACGGTTAGAGATTCATACGGGGTAGGCAGAACAACAAAGCTATTCTAAACACGCCTGTTAAAAGGTGGTGTTTTTTACTGATGTTAGCAAGAACATTATAATTTGATGATAAATGTCATGACTAACATAATAATATGTCATTTTTGTATTTCTGGCACCAGAGCACCAAATTATGGTTTGTTGACTGTCTAATGAACTCGACAATAAAATACCTCATCTCATCATTCACTCATTTTCCGATGACGCGTTTATGACGTCATAGAGTGAGGTTGTCCTTCCTAAACCATTCGGTCATTGAATCGAACTGACGTTATGAAATATTGTGAAACTAGTTTAGTTGACTTCCTTGCTTCAGAAAGCATGTCATACAATTTTGGCGCAGAGGATGACAACCTGGCACTACATAGCAATACACAAGAGGTGACTAAAGCGGATTTTATTAGAAGCTGACGCTCTGCGTTCTCCGCAACAGACAGGTTCGTATTTTTTCATCTATGTAATTTTACTACGTAGTTCTTTCGATCCATTAATAACCGGGCACTGCTTTATGCGATTGGCAAGACCACGAAAAACGTCACATTTTAAATGCTCTTAAAAATTTGCCCTAATTGTTTTTTATCAGCCGTTGACGTTCTACCTAACCTGAACATTTACACGTGATTTCATAGGCATGTGCAATTAAGAGTGATTTACTAGTCTGCCAGCCAATCCATGACCTAGCACTGCTTAACTTCAGCTATCGGCATGACCACGCAGTCAGTCTACCGTCACTGCCAAAATCACGCTCGGGTCACAGCCGGGCATCGAACCCACAGTCGAACGAGCAGAGAAACTTGACCTCACTGTACGGAAGTGAAACCATTTTTGAAAAATATAAGGGCACTAGTTTTAGATCAGGGGATTTTGCGGTTTTTCCGTAGGAATGAGATATTTTGTGGAAGTAATTCTAACTAATCGCTTAGGGTCTTGCAATTTGTATCAAATTAATTCGGCAGACGTGCGGAACATAAAACATACATAGAATTATTCCTGTAACTTTGCCAGGGTAGCCAAAGAAGAAGGGGTCAATAAGGGTTGCTTCTGCTACCTATGGAAACCAAACGATGCGTAGCATCATCGAGATGACAAACTATCGAATAAATTGCAATATATTACACCATCATCATCATCATCCCTAGCCTTATCCTGTATCTCACAAGGTCGGCTACCTAATCTAGAAGATTGAACGAGGGTACTGGTTGTTACACATAGCGACTGCCATCTGACCTACGCAACCTCTCAAACACATTACAATATTACACTCTGATCCTATCAGTTTTTAGTTTACTGTATGTGTAAGAAGAGGAGGGCCTGGTAAATTCTATTTTTCTTTGCGCTTTTGCACCGGTCCGAATCCATATCCGAATATTCCTTCCTAGTAAATGTATGACAGCTTGCGCACCCATCCATATCCATTTTATACGGAAATTTCATGGATACGATTTTGATACAAACCGAATACGGAGCAGTGCAAAACCGAGAATGTTCTTTTTTAATATATTATTTTTTCTCTCACCTCTTTACATACTTTTTTTTAAAGTGAGTCACCAACCTTATTAAAAAGGTTGCGACACATTAACATGACCTTGCTAAACATTTCGTAACCGGGAGTCGAACCTGACACCTTGATACGGAATTCCGCGACGTACGTGCGAGACATTATCACCAAAACATTAGGATGAGGACATTACACTTTCGGAGTTCAATGTCCTGAAGGCGTCAACATTAGGTACTTATTTTTCATCTTCTCGTTTCGCGCCCTTTTACGAAAGTTTATTAATTTGTATATCGTTTCATAGGGAATTTCAAGGACTTTTTGTTGGTGTAAGTTTCATTAAAATCGGTTCAGTGGTTTAGAAGTTATTAAACTACGAGTAGATTCTACATGTATGTATTAGTTTAAGACAGTATTTTTGCTAATATCATCAAATAATATTGCAATTTTACCTCCTAGATCTTTTATGTCATACAGGTATGTACATTGGACTTTTGACTGTATTTTCTTCCTAAAACCACATAAACGCCAAAATAACATTTATAAATTGTATACGTCATCTTCTATCTAATAAAAGACAATAAAATAAATAAGTTTTCAGTAAATTTTCCAATAAAGCCGTCCGAAAATTGTACCAATACACTTCAGCGTAAAGCAAAAATTCACGAAAAAGTCTGAGTTCATTCACCTCGGCGCGGTCGTTCGTTGAACCCCGAAATTTGTAGAGGTTGTCGACCGGACACCGCCCGTACATAACAGCTATACACAGATAGATATGACAATATGTATTATATAGATAAAAACGAGATACACGTGAGATTTCGCTAATATTTAATACAGGATCAATTGTGATTTTTAATATAGGTATTTGATGATTATTTTGGGTGGAACGAACTTTCGATCTGATAATATTAGCGATCTATTGATAGTACAAGGAAATTCCTTATAAATTGGAGAGGTCAAAGATCTATGAAAGTAAAAAATAAAATCCTTACGTTACTACCTGGAGAAGTTTTATAATTATTAAAAGAAAACACATATTTTCTTCCATGCTGGACTGGGAGCGAGAGAAAAACATAGAATGTGCCAGCTGCATTTCCTCCTGAGCATGCTGTAAAAACCAGCTAAGGGATCCGAGGGTTTCAGTATATTGTAATTTAGGCGATAGACTGACAATCTTTCACCGCAGAAGTATACCTACAAATCTATCTGAAATAACCCTCAAAACTTTGTCAGACGTGGCGGAACAACCTTGTTTTGGTCGTTTATGCTCTGCCTACCTCGTTAGAAATAAAGGCGTGATTATATGTTGTATATCAGTTTTGTATATCTTTCCTCTTTTAAGAATGGAACCCTTCTGAAATGGATCTAGATCTCAAAGGCTGAACTACTTTGCGATTTCTTCTGAATTATTGTGTAATAAATAAAGTATTTTTATGGTTCAACGAACTAAAAGCAAATTATAAGTAAACGATACGATATCATAAGTAAATTGTTAACGGAAGAATTTATACAACAACATTATTTAGTTTCGATAACGGAATGCAATGACTTTAAAAAATAAATACATAATATATTAAATATCATCATCATCATAATCATATAATCACGCCTTTATCCCTAATGGGGTAGGCGGAGCGTACACGACCTACACAAAGGTCGTTTCGCCACGTCTGACAAAGTTTTGAGGGTTATTTAAGATGGATTTCTACGTATATTGCTGTAGTGACAGGTTGTCAGCCCATCGCCTAAATTACAATATACTGAAACCCTCTGATCCCTTAGCTGGTTTTTACAGCATGCTCGGGAGGAAATGCAGCTGGCACATTCTATGTTTTTCTGCATGAAAGTATTAAATACTTGTTATTACGTACATCATACATAACATTTCTTCTAGGACTAGGAGCGATAGAAAAACAGAATGTACCAACTGCTTCTCCCAGGCATGCTGTGGAAGCCAGCAAAGGGATTCGAGGGTTGTATTGTAATTTAGACGATGGACTGACAGCGATACAAATTCAATCTAATGCCCTCATTGAACTTCTGTTCCAGGCGTTTTATGCCCTGCTTACCCCGTAAGGTTAAAAAAAATCTATATATCTTTATCTTCCATATAATATCTTCCATACTGTACTGGGAGAGAAAGAAAAACATAGAATGTTCCAGTTGCCCTTCCTCCCGGGCATGCTGTGGAAGCCAGCAAAGGGATTCGAGGGTTGTATTGTCATTTAGACGATGGACTGACAACCTGTCACTACAGCAATACACATTACAATCTAAAATTGCCCTCAATTTATGTCAGACGTTGCGAAAGCGCCTTTTAGGAGGCGTTTTACGCTCTGCCTATCCCGTAAGGGATAAAGGCGTGATTTTATGTATGTGTGTGTATATGTTAAAAAAAAACTTGATTTTAGCTTTTCAAAAGGAATCTAACGTCACTGAACGTTCCTAATACCCATCATCTTCATCTTCTGTCGTGTGGGTTTCGAGTCAATCGACCCGATGAACCCTGGTGTCCGAGTTTTTAAACCGCCTAATAGCACAGCTAATAGGCCTCTGACATTTTATATAATGACCACTATCAAAGACAGCGACTGGGAACGACAGCTTAACGTGCCCTACGAAAAACGGAATAATTTTTCTTGCAGGCGATTCAGCCTGCATATTCCTTACCAAACTGGGAAAATCTCACAAAGTGATAAATCGACAAATATCAAAATTGTTTTCCAACCCTGGGAATCGAACCCAGGAACTCCGGATCGTGACCTCATGGATCTGACCACTAGACCACGAAGGCAGTCTAATACCTATTTGTACGTAGGTACATAATCCTTCGCACGCATGGCAGACGCCAAACTATTGATTTCTGAACAGTTCAGCCTAACGCAGACAGTTCAAGGTAACCAGGCTAGCCCTACTTGCTTATGGGGGTAGAAACGTCTAAGTCTAGATTTTAGGTATTCAGACAAGTAGTTCAGGCGATGAGAGATGTCTGTAAGAGATTTATTCCATGCTGGCCTGGGAGCGAGAGAAAAACATAGAATGTGCCAGCTGCATTTCCTTCCGGGCATGTCGTAAAAACCAGCTAAGGGATACGACGGTTTCAGTATATTGTAATTTAGGCGATGGGCTGACAACCTGTCACAACAGCAATATACCTACAAATCAATCTTATATAACCCTTTAAAACTTTGTCAGACATAGCGGAACGACCTTTGTTTAGGTCGTTTTCGCTCTGCCTAACCTATTAGGGATAAAGGCGTGATTGTATGTATGTATGTAGATTTATGTTATGAGTTAAGCGGTGTCTTTTGTGTAATATTTATTGCGTATTTTACACTAGTATAAAAAAGTGTATAAATAAGAACCCAAAATTACTACAGTGATTTTACAATACTTAGGTTAAAGTAACTACATATATGCAGAAGTTATTTTCATATATAGACTTCCTGTTTTTTTCTGATGATGATTTTTGTCACATGTCTAAAATTTTATTTCCTCATTACTGAAATTCTATTTCCTGTTAAATTTTAAAGGAAATGTCTCATTTTCCGCTTAATATGATTTGATGTTTAATGTATGGAAAACGATGTTTTTTTAGGTCAATGCCCTACTTGCAGATATGAGTAATAAATTGTATGGAATGTTGTTCTTTGACTCAATATTTTTTCTTGAGTATTTTTACAATTAAAAACGTCTACCCGCTAAAATTGAAGCCTTTTATTTGATTCAATAAACACAATGCAAATAAATAGACCGAATACATACATACATATAATCACGCCTTTATCCCTAATGGGGTAGGCAGAGCGTAAACGACCTGAACATAGATCATTCCGCTACGTCTGACAACGTTTTGAGGCTTATTTAAGATAGATTTGTACGTATATTGCTGTAGTGACAGGTTGTCAGCCCATCGCCTAAACTACAATATACTGAAACCTCGGATCCCTTAGCTGATTTTTACAGCATGCCCGGGAAGAAATGCAGCTGGCACATTCTATGTTTTTCTCTCGCTCCCAGGCCAGCATGAAAAGTCACACGGAATATTCCAACAAAATCCCAAAAACGAAAAAATACACGCACAAGATTCGCCACAACGCGCAGCGCCATCTCTGACCGAGTAGCGGAACCAGAGTTCATCATTGCCAAACCTAGGTGAATGACCCCGGCTTATCTCATACTGTTGGTTCATACACCGCTGTACGTCGTTGTATGGAGTTTGTATGACGCATGCTACACGTCGAAGGATTTGTATGGTTTATTCAATGGCTTGAAGGAAATGCGACACTCGCTCGTAATAATATTGGAATCGATTCAGCAGGAAAAGAAGGCCACCATTTTGATATTAAGTCCTTTTAAAATTTAAAGCGTTCTCTCATTGGAATTGTTTTATGAGTGTAGTAGTAGGTTAAGTATGGGACGCGTCCGGACATTGTACGAACGATCCTCAGAGATGCTTGGGAAGAGAAGCAGCTGGAAAGTTCTATACGTGGCAATACGCTGACACCACAATCCTATTTTAAATCACCCAGCAAATAATGCCATACGATAAATAAATTTTAAAAAACCTAGCAATTTTTTGACGCTCTACCTACCCGGTAAGGGAGCAACTGATCGCCCGTTTTAACTTTTACGAGTTTGGGAGAATATAATTATAATAGCATTGTACAACTTTTATATAATATCTAATATACTTTTATATAAATGCAAAAAGATTTATTTTTGATTTCAGATACACTAATACTTCCATGCTGGACTGGGAGCGTGAGAAATACATAGAATGTGCCAGCTGCATCTCCTTCCGGGCATGCTGTAAAAAACCAGCTAAGGGATTTGAGGGTTTCAGTATTGTAATTAAGGCAATGATCTGAAATCAGTAACAAGTTTTATTACTTCACAAAATTACAGTTAAATTAAGCTAAAGGGTAATCTGTCACTTTAGCAATATACCTACCTACAAATCAATCATAAATAACCCTCAAAACTTGGTCAGACGTGGCGGAACGACCTTCGTTTAGGTCGTTTACGCTCTACCTACCCCGCTAAGGATAAAGGCGAGACTATAATAATATGTATGTCTGTTTCAAATGCACTTTTTTGTTATCGTTTAAATACTAAATCTCAGGTGTTTTTGGGGCTGACTGTCTAGATTATTAACTGATACCACTATCTAATACATATAATCACGCCTTTATCCCTAGTGGGGTAGGTAGAGCGTAAACGACCTAAACAGAGGTCGTTCCGCCACGTCTTACAAAGTTTTGAGGATTATTTAGGAAAGATTTGTATGTATTTGTATTTACTTCAATGCTGGACTGGGAGAGAGAGAGAAAATTATAGAATGTGCTGTAACAAACAGTTAAGGGATCCGAGGGTTTCTGTATATTGCAATTTAGGCGACGGGCTAACAACCTGTCACTACAGCAATATACCTACAAATCTATCTTAAATAACCCTAAAAACTTTGTCAGACGTGGCGGAACGACCTTTGTTTAAGTCGATTACGCTCTGCCTACCCCATTAGAGATAAAGGCGTGATTATGTGTATTTATGTACCTATGTTAAATGTTTACAACGAACCAAACCGTGCTATCATTAAATAGCTAAACAGAATCGACATTAATCAACACCGTAACAACATGAAGTACCTACTACATACATCTGGATCTAAAAATACTCGTAAACAAGGAAGCGATACGCCCGCCATCTTTTGGCGAAGTTCCGTACTAATGGCCAATAACCTTTGACCGAATTGTTGGAAACAACGGAAGTTACAGTTTTTCCGATTAGATTGGATAGGAAATATTCAGAGTTGAGTTGGGAAATTTAAATATTTGATGTATGAAGCGATTCAGTGCAAAAATACCGAAAGTGGAGTCGCGTAGAGTCGGACGTCGTTGTTCTTAGTTTCGCTACTCGAGCACAGATGGCTCTTGAAGTAATTTTAATAAAGTTCGTCACACGTAATTGTTCATAGACGCGTTTATTAAATATATTTATGGAAGTGTTTCATTGTTTACAACAAGAAAATACCCCTCAACATTTATTTAAAGCGGCGTAAACGACTTTTGTTAAGCTTTATCGCTCTGCCTTGCCCATAAAGTATAAAGGCGTGGTCATATTTTTTAAGATGTGAATTACTATAAATTTGACGATCTGCCTACGATATTTTTTGTGATTTTATATTCCTACGTTAGGAAGGTACTTGTTAAACATTTCGGCCATTTTAGAATCCTTGAAGTTCGTATCCCCAGTCTGTAACGGGTATTGATCTAGCCCTCCACAGAAGAGGTCCCTCAAGTCCTCAAGGTCGGGGCCTCACTTTAAGGGCCCTCAGTCTAAAAATCTTTACAAAAAACCGTCTAAAGGACCTTTTGTATTCATAAGTAACTGCTTTGTAGAATCTTTGCTTGAGATTTTCCGCGATTTGTAAGAATTTTAGTTGTAGACGCGGTTTAAAAAAACAGAATACCTAAATTAAAACATAGAATGTACCAGCTTTTACGAACTGGCTATGTGATCTAGTGGTATGTCGTCAGAAGTGGCGATGGCGCCTTTTACGAGGAAATTTCGCTCTGCCTACCCCCTAAGGGATGGAGGCGTTACTTTACGTACGTATGTAATAAAATCTAAGTAAAACGCAGTCTGCAGTATTTCTGTTGTGATGCAACAGTGCGTATTGCGAAATTGGGCCAATCAGGTGATTTCACCTGCATTGTCCTAACCAGACTAACCACACTGGAGAAAAAATAACAAATATTAACCTTGTGTCCCAGAAATCGAAACCAGGATCTCCAGATCGGGAACCCATGGTTCAGACTACAGACCACGCAGGCGGTTAAATGCAGCAGTGCGTATTGCGCAATCGGGCAATCTTCGCACCGTCTGGGTAGCAGTAACAGTAACACGTAACAGTTGGTTTTGTATGCGTCTGGCGTTACGCGACGTTACTTGGTGCGTTCTTGTTGGAAAACCCCGTTTTTAGTTGAATTTGAAAAAAGAACAACGATTCATAGGTTTTCCATCTCCCTAGCCTTATCCCTATCTCACGGGGTTGGCTACCTAATCTAGGGGATTGAACGAGGGTACTGGTTTTTACACAGAGCGACAGTCATCTGACCTCCGCAACCCGAAGGATAACTATTTATATATAATTAGCACCGGCCTCTCACATGGCTTAACGACTAATATCTACGGTATTAAACTATATTAACCGGGACCAACGGCTTAACGTGCCTTCCGAAGAACGGAAAAAGCGCCGAATAAACGTTAATATGAAATTCTAAAACCGAAAATAACATTGGTACGTGGTGGGATTCGAACCACGACCTCCCGCTCAGGAGGCAGCCCTATCCACTACACCATCGGGCTCTTTTGTGATACATAAATATACACCTGAATTTTCGGGGTAGGCAGAGCGTAAAAAGGCTAGTAAAAGGAGTATTCACCACGTCTGACAAATGTTGAGAGCAATTTTAAATTGAAATGTGTATCGCTCTGTAAAGACAGTTTGCCAGGCCATCGCCTAAATTAAAATGGACCGTAGCTCTCGAATACCTTTGCTACTTCTACAGCATGCCCGGGAGGAAAAGCAGCTGGAACATTCTAAGTTTTTCTTTTGTCGCCAGTTCGACATCGAAAAGAGATAATTATTTAAATGTAGTTAAAAAAATTTTGTTATGTTCTTCCATGCTGGACTGGGAGCGAGAGAAAAACATAGAATGTGCAAGCTGCATTTCCTCCCAGGCATGCTGTAAAAACTAGCAAAGGGATCTGAGGGTTTCTGTATTATTGCAATTTAGGCGATGGGCTTACAGCCTGTTACTGCAGCAATAAACCTACAAATCTTAATTAAATAATCCTCAAAACTTTGTTAGACGTAGCGTAACGACCTCTGTTTAGATAGATTACGTTCTGCCTAACCCATTAGGGATAAAGGCGTGATTATATGTATGTAATAATTTTAGTTACTTTGAAAGAATGTTTCATATTACTAAAGCACTGTAACTAACAGCACATTTGTCAACGTAACCTAATAATACAGATCAGAACTTTGACCTCACCTGAACTCAAAGTAGGTCGTTTTGTGACCTCAAAGCCCTCAAGGTCATAAGGTTGGGGTCAGGCTAGGCGTTCGTGAATTTGCCGAAAACAGGACGCGACCTGCTACTTGATTATATGGGGCGTCAAACTTAAGGGACAAAATCCCGCAAACTGATAGGGGTTACTTCTTCCATGCTGGACTGGGAGCGAAAGAAAAACATAGAATGTGCCAGCTGCATTTCCTCCCGGGCATGCTGTAAAAACCAGCTATGGGATCCGAGGGTTTCAGTATATTGTAATTTAGGCGATGGGCTGACAACCTGTCACTACAGCAATATACTTACAAATCTATCTTAAATAACCCTCAAAACTTTGTCAGACGTGGCGGAACGACCTTTGTTTGGGTCGTTTACGCTCTGCCTACCCCATTAGGGATAAAGGCGTGATTATATGTATGTATGTTACTTAATCAAAGAAACCGATCAACTTCTACAAAGAAATTCTTTATGTAAACTATAAAAAAGACTTTTCCATACAAAATGACGTGCACTGTCAAAAATGAGTCCTGGCAGAAAATCGGGTTCTTCTTCTTTTCGATTCGAGGCAAACTCAATTTAAATTTTTGAGGACCAGAACTCCGGGTTATTCAAACTGAATTGTCCTTAGCAAACTGGGGAAACGCCCGCAAAGTGTTAAACGGGAACTTCTATACTTCCATTCTGGACTGGACGCGATGGAAATACATAGAATATGCCAGCTACTTCAAGGTAAAGGATTCGAGGGTTACAGTGTATTGTAGGCGATGGGCTGACCACCTGTCACTAACAGTAACAAAACGCAAACTATAGAGCAATACACGGTTAGATTTTTTTATTAAATAACTAACAAAACTTGTAAGACGTGGCAAAACTTGTATGAGGTCGTTGACGCTCTGCCTACCTCGTAAGGGATGAAGACATGACTATATTGAATGTGAAAACACGGAAACATGAGACTATTTACCAAATTTGTTAGTGAAATTCCTAGAATTTGCAAGTTTCTGTTTATTTAAGTTCTAGTCTAGGTATACATACATGTACATACATATAATCACGCCTTTATCCCTAATGGGGTAGGCAGAGCGTAAACGACCTAAACAAAGGTCGTTCCGCCACGTCTGACAAAGTTTTGAGGGTTATTTAAGATGGATTTGTACGTATATTGCTGTAGTGACAGGTTGTCAGCCCATCGCCTAAATTACAATATACTGAAACCCTCTGATCCCTTAGCTGGTTTTTACAGCAGGCTCGGGAGGAAATGCAGGTGGCACATTCTATGTTTTTCTCTCCCTCCCACTCCAGCAGCATGGAAGTAAGCTAGTCTAGGTATAAATGTAGATAATCAAATTTCCACCACACCTTGCAATTCAACGTGGAAACGCTGCGAGTGTGATGGGCACCCGACTTGTAATTTATAAATATACTTCGTTTATTTAACGTTGAGTTATCGATACCAACTTATTTTGCAGCCCATAAACTGCTTTTTCTTTACAACTTCAAAGTAATGTTTGTAACAAGGTTATAGTCTGCGGGTCCGAAATTTGAACCTCTTCTAAGTTGCAAAGAACAAGCTGTTTATGGGCCGCATAACACGTTGGTAACAATTACAAAACAGTAAATAAACTAAGTATACATAACTCCACGCCTCTTTCTCGGAGGGGTAGGCAGAGATCAGATCTCTAAATTTATGATGTTAATAAAAGTATTACAATTTAAAAAATCGAAATATTTAGTCGCGGGTAAAGCTAATGTAACTGTAGATAAGTTGGTATGTATAAAAATATACGTATATACAAATAATCACGCCTTTATCCCTAATAGGTTAGGCAGAGCATGAACAACCTAAACAAAGGTCGTTCCGCCACGTCTGACAAAGTTTTGAGGGTTATTTAAGATAGATTTGTATTTGTACTTTGTCAGACGTTGCGGAACAACCTTTTGTTTAGGTGGTTTACGCTCTGCCTATCCTATTAGGGATAAAGGCGTGATTATATGTATGTATGTAGATTTGTACGTATATTGCTATAGTGACAGGTTGTCAGCCCATCGCCTGAATTGCAATATACAGAAATCCTCGGATCCCTTAGCTGATTGTACAGCATGCCCGGGAAGAAATGCAGCTGGCACATTCTATGTTTTTCTCTCGCTCCCAGTCCAGCATGGAAGAATACTTTTACTAAGTACAGTAACTACATAGTATAAATAAAACAAAGTCGCTATCTCTGTCCCTATATCCACATGTGTGCATAAATCTTTGAAACTACGCAACGGATTTTAATGCGGTTTCTTTCAATAGATAGAGTGATTCAAGAGGAAGGTTCATATATATAATACTTGCATAATATTGTGGAGAAACACTGATAATTTCCATGCGAAGCCAGGGCGGGTTGCTAGTAAAAAATATACGAACTTAGTAAAACTCCGAACTCCCCTTTTCCGAACTAGACAATACTTGGGATACGCTTTGAAACCACGTGGTAGAAATAGGTCAGTTAGACAAAGCATATAGCGGTCTCTTTCTGACAGCCTTTGATAAATACGAGTGAGTAGGATGACAAATGTAAGGGACACTACACCCTTCTGCCTAGAAGTATTTGTTAGTTTTAAATATCGCGTTTTTAAAGATCGAATGTTTTTATTTACAATTTTGGTTAGCTAAGAACGAAATGCCTTTAAATTACTTTAAAATAACTTTCCTACTAATTTTAACTATTTTAAATTGGAAATATCTGTATTAATGGGTTAATAGAAAACCAAACATCATCTTCCTAGCCTTATCCCGTATCTCAAGGGGTCAGGTACCTAATCTAGGTGATTGAACGAGGGTACTGGTTTTTACACAGAGCGACTGCCATCTGACCTTTGCAACCCAGAAGGGAACCCGACCCAATCCTAGATTAGGTCAGTTTTCAAGCCGCCAAATGGCCACTGGCCTCTGATATGGCATAACGACTAATATCTACGGTGTTAAACGATATAAACCGGGACCAACGGCTTAACATGCCTTCCGAAGTACGGAAAAAGCGCCGAATAAACGTACATATGAATTTCGAAAACCGAAAAACTCATTGGTACGTGGTGGGATTCGAACCACGACCTCCCGCTCAGGATGCAGCGGCTCTATCCACTACACCATCGGGCTCTAGCCACTACCTCTCTCCGATAAGGAGTCCCCAAGGCAACGACATAAGCCGAGGTTCGAGCCCTAGTGGGCGCCCTTAGGCAGTTGCCATTTCATTAAGGGTGTAGATTGCGTGTAGCAACTCCCCGCCTTAGCCCGGTGACGCATTATATACACTTTGTAGTATTTTGCAAACAGGTCCATCAAAAAAAAAAAAAAAATCTAGCCACTACCATATATCATATTTAGTAAACTACATACCAATACAATTGACACAAATAATAGAACTTTTTTTTATATAATCTAACTTCTTTCGTATCTAAAGATAAGTTCAGTTATTTTCTAGTGAAATGTTAAATAATGTAAACATTTGGAAACAGTTAAGTCTATGTGAACCACACCACTATCTGTGACTAGAAACCAATGTTATACCGGGTGTAAGGGACAGCGTCCCGCAAACTGATAGGGGTTGCTCAGTTAACGAAACTGAACAACTATCTGCAGGAAACTTTTTCAGAAGTTGAAAAAAAATACCCTCCCATACAAATTGATCAGATAATTTGTATGGAAAAGCAATGTTTTTTTGTCATTTCTTGAAAAAAGAAACAGCAGATAGTTGTTCAGTTTCGTTGACTGAGCAATTCCTATCAGTTAGCGTTACCCTGTAGATAAAATAAATATACATAATGTAAATTTCTTAAATTTTAGAAGGTGTTTTCAGGGCTTTTTAGATCTACCTAATCCATTGGGGTTAATGGTCTGATTAAATTATCATCATTTTAATAAATATTTTTGTATAAATCTGAAGTATTTCTAAACCATCAAATTTATTTTTCTAATGTAGAGTCCATTATGTTTAAACATTGGCAGTAAGTACCTAATTTGATATCTCTTATAGAGATAAGCTCGCCTATTGTTTTAATTTTTAAGTTTACTTTTATGTTTAATTCATAAAACAATAAAGAATTTAATAATAATATTTTTTCAAGTTTCAACTTAACACCCTTTATTTATTGTGGTTTCTCGTAAAATTGGTTACTATAACTTCAATACCTTACAATAATTGATAAGGTTTGATAAACTATCGATATAATATAAATAAATAAAATATTATTCATATATACACACACGCCTTTATCCCTATTGGGGTAGGCAGAGCCAAAACAACCTAAACAAAGGTTGTTCCGCCACGTCTGACAAGTTTTGATGGTTATTACAGATGATTACGTATATTGCTATAGTGACGGGTTGTCAGCCCATCGCCTAAATTGCAATGCACTGACACCCTCGAAATATTCACCTAAATTAAAAATCTTAGTTTATTTTTTAATCCTAGTTTTTTTTTTATTTCTGTTGTATGTGTTTCTTTGTGCAATAAAGAATTTTATTTTGTATTGTATTGTATTTTTAGCTAACTGCTTTTCAATAGGCATGTTGGCTAAAAAAATCAATACGTTTATACTTAAAACTGATGGTTAAAAATACTGTGGATTTCATTCATTGTTTAAAAAAATGGACATTTAGATATAATAATCGAGTTAAAAATATAGAAGTTATTGATTTGAGTAGTCAATATTGACAGAGAAGTATCGTCATATCATAACCCACTATTTTCATACAAAATGGCGTTTTTGACATTCCATATAAAGTTGCTGTTTTGACTAGTAGGCAAATAGCGTCCTGCTAGCTAATAGCAATTATGATAATAAATAGTTCACGCCTGTAATTTTGAATTTATTCATCAATAATCACCAACAAAAATACAAAACCAATCATTTCATAAATCGTTTAAAAGATCTGTCTCAATATAGTTTCAAACTCAAAATTTACTAACTTTAAAATGTAGCGTTATTAATTATAATTTTAAAAATGTTTTCAGGTAGGAAGATTTCCAGTTTTAAGAGAATATAAAGTTAACTAAATAAGACCTGTGGAGAATGCTTATCTAGCAACTAATAAACAGTTACTAGTAACAGTTATAGCAGTAACCGTTAAAAATGTTATAATACTGTGAAATTCGCAGACAAAAATTCTAGTCTCTCACATCTAATTTGCAGATTGTAATAAAGTAACGTTATTTCGCTAATTAAAAATCTAATACTAAGTACTAGGCTGCATGGGCGAAAGCTATTTGCCTTCCCATTGTAATATAATAAGAGAATTATGAAAAAATAATAATTAAAAAGTGAATAAAACTATCTGTGGACGACGCAACCAGCCAGTGTTTCAAAGTAGATTGTAAAACGAGCCAGGACGAGCAGTGGACTTACAGTACGAAATTTCTGGACGCATTCCAAATTCGTTTATTTTTTTTCACTTTACTATTTGAATTTCACAAAACACACTGGCCACTTCACACTGCACATGTTGACAGGCACTTTTTAATTAAAAAATAAGGTTCGATATTTGTTCTCCGCACCGGTGTGCTAAGGCGGTATACACCCGACCGCCTGAGGGACCACTAGGAAATGAAACAGCAGAGCAACACAAGTGTGCCCCGGCTTTGCGTGTGTGCGTCGGTGCATCGACAGTGTGTTTATTTATAGGCCTATGCGTGCACGTGCATGTGTGCAACGCTTTTTAAAAGCAGAAAATAGCTTACAATTAGTTAATTCAGCTTGCCACTGGAACGTAGAGTCTAATAAAATTGTTTCAGAAACTGAAAAAAAACACATTTTCTTTCGAATAAGATTCCAATAAGAATTTTAAACTCAGACTCTTGGAACTTATTAAATTTTGCTAAGTATTTGGAGATTCACCAAAACAAGTTCCAGAAAAAAAAACTGGTACGAAAAGCCGCTGAGCCGACATAGCGGTATCAAGAGAAAAATGTTACGCGGCTAAATCACAACAACCGTTATTACATAACGTCTGCGGGAAAGAGACAGAGATATGTATCTGTATGAGTGAGAGCGGGACAGCCTGACAGTAACAGTTGTGCAACACAGAGAAAGCTCACACGTCTGTACTTTCTTTGTACATTCAAGAACGCGATAGTGTGCGTGAGACTTTACAATTTTTAAAATCGAAAACAGGCGCTATGCAATGCTTTCAAAAACTACCAACAGTAGAATCTGAGGAAGTTTATTTTCAAGATTTTATTCAATAACAAACAGCAAATAATTCTTTTTTTAAAACTTTATTAATTAATATTAAACTGGCATGACAAAGATTCTTACACATTTTGAATTTTATTCATGTAACTTTGAAACTAGGACGTTATTTTTTTATTATTCGATCGATTTTCCTTGTGGATGCGGCTTTTTCTCGATTTAAGTTGAATCATGATTGCAAGAACTGGCCGAAAACGAGGGCGCGATTGATGAGTAATAAAGCCTTGGTATGGTAGTTCCGCTACTCGACAATAGATGGCAATATTTACGACGTTCGTGGTAGAGCTTATAAAAATAATTAATTTACTATCCGGACGTAAAAATACGTAGCAAGTTTTGATATTAAAAGTCTTAACAGCAAAATACAACAAATAATTGTCTTAAAAATGTTTTTGGAGATTCAAAATATATACAACGACCATTGTTGCTAAAATTCGAATATTTATTCCTTTCTCAGAAGCTTATACCTCATTCGTTGTTAAGAGATAATTCCCGCTTTACTAAAAGGTCGATTTTGTACGGCTAAAAATATATTTTAAGAACTAATGGCGTATAAAAGAAAAATATCCATGTGCCATCCCGCTAAAATTGGGCAAGCCCTGAAATGTAGTAAACGCAAAAATATACGAAAAATATCCGGAAGCTATCACGCAATAACAATAAAATTTGCATTTAAATTACGTGTTACGAAATGAGTGAAAATAGTAATGAATAATTATTGTTATTTTAATTAATAAAGTTATTTAAATTTTATCTTCAAAAAACCTGTTATACTGTGTATTGCATCACAGCGAAGGAAGTGAAATAACAGTCATAATATTTATGTAGCTGTCCCTTTCCGGCGATATGACGCCATCTTACTCACACGCGCAGCGTTCTACACATAAACAGCAACACTGACAGGAGTAGTTCCGTCCCTTTTCCGCAAAGGCGCGATCGTATATATCCTCACTTCTCCTACAAGGCAACGAAGTTCATCGACCTGTCCTTGCTGTGCATGTGTGCAAGGCTTGTACAGTTATTTATACGCAGTTGTGTGTGTGTGCGTGTGCATCATAAAGATTGATGTACACTTGGAGTTTTTTTGTGTTGTTTTGATAAATAGGTCATGAGGTGCAAACCTGCATTTTTCTGATTCAGGGGGCGTGGCTTACCTGTAAAAAAAAACAAATTTAGTATTTTCATTCTACGTACGTAAGTATATCAAAAAGCGAAATATTAACAATGAATAATATAAATATTATTGAACCGGAATGACAAAATATCCAAAACGCATGCAAGAAAATTTATTAGTAAAATAAAACTAAGTATAGCAACAATTCTTAGTACACATTACTTTAACATCTTCAATAACGTGGAGTTAGTAATCTAATTAAAAATATCTCAAACTATCCTACAAATAGATACACAACACAAACAACAACAAAAAAACAACATTTGCCTGTTATCCTCCCAACCATTAAAAAAAAAAGCGTATTGAGCCTCCCTAACTACGGTTATAAAAAAAATTGTTGCGTCACAGACTATAAAAAATGTCTGCAAGGCGTCAAGTCGTGATGTAACCACGCTCACGTGTGCACACACTCACACATCACACACGCATGTTTACTATACACGTACACGTGTGTATTTACACGGGTTTGCATGTGTGCGTTCTAATCTTCGCAGGAATGCGGGTGGTACCTTAATGAGTAACTTTTTAAAAGCGCCTGAAAGGCAAGTGGATTTTTTTTAAAAGGCTTTTTGAGTTCAGTATTGGAGTATGTGAATGTGGGTAAGTAGGTGGATGCAATCGCGCCTGTGCCCTCAAGGGGAAAGGCAGATCATCAACACAGGAGCAAATTACGCAAATCTTCTTTTGTCGTGTGGGTAACGAGTCTTTCGACCCGATGAACCCTGGTGTCAGAGTTTTCAAACCGCCTGATAACACAGATAATAGGCCTCTGACATGGTTTGTGTAACGACCACTATCAAAGACAGCGACCGGGACGGCTTAGCGTGCCCTCCGAAGCAAGAAAACCGTCTTCTTCCAGACAATCAGGTGGATTCAGCCTGCATTGTCCTAACCAAACTGGGGAAAATCCAATCGTATGATAGAGCTCGGTCTTCTCAAAAAAGGTAGATCTATTTACTGACAGAGCACTAATAAGTACTCTACACATTCTATGCCCGGTCTACACCATCTACAGTCACTATCTTCAGTTCAGGCGGCGAAATTAGGAACTAAAATTTTGTCTAGGTTATTTTGACCGCGATTGAAGCAACTTCCATGCTGGCCTGGGAGAGAAAAACATAGAATGTGCCAGCTGCATTTCCTCCCGGGCATGCTGTAAAATCCATCTAAGGGATCCGAGGGTTTCAGTATATTGTAATGTAGGCGATGGGCTGACAACCTGTCACTACAGCAATATACCTAGAATTCAATCTTAAATAACCCTCAAAACTTTGTCAGACGTGGCGGGACACCTTTGTTTGGGTCGTTTGCGCTCTGCCTACCCCATTAGGGATACAGGCGTGAATATATGTATGTATGTATGTAATATTTTGTCTAGGTTACTCTGACAGCGATTGAAGCAGTGGCAGGTAAAGTGGCGACGTGACAGGTGAACAAAACCACGCCTGTATCCCTTATGGGATAGGCAGAGCATAAACGACCTAAACGGTTGTTCCACCACGATTGACAAAATTTTGAAGGCTATTTAAGGGGCTTCCCTGGACTAAGTGGCGCCCTCATCAGTCAAAAAATCATAATTAACTGAAAGTACAGTCAATCGAAAATCCGGTAGATCAGATTGAGGTTAAAGCAATGAAGGTCATTTAGAACCTCATAAAGTTGCCACTTATAGTTTGTTATAGTAACAGATAGAAAAATTGCGAAAAACGGCCACTTTTAGGACTTTTGCTATCTATAATTGCAGTGAACACTGAATCATTAATTTATAATGCTTAAAATAAATGTCAGTACCTATACGTCTAACTGATCTACTGGATTTTCAATTAATTGAGTTTTCAGTGAGTAATATTTTTTTAATTGATGAGGGCGCTGGCGTGCACCTGAGATCCCCTTAAGATAGAATTTTATGTATCAAAATTATATCTTAAACTATAACTTATTTAAAATGGCTATGAAGTTACTAATATAAATAATATGACGAAATCTGTCCGTCAGCCCGTATGCAAATCACTAGAGTCCGGCGGAAGTGCGTTATTTATAGCTATACTAGTTTCGTCTCGCGGGTAGGCTCACTAAAATACAGAATTGAATGCACTGCATTACTTCAATGCTGGACTGGAAACGAGAGAAAAACATAGAATGTGCCAGCTGCATTTCCTCCCGGGCATGTTGTAAAAACCAGCTAAGGGATGCGAGGGTTTCAGTATATTGTAATTTAGGCGATGGGCTGAAAACCTGTCATTACAGCAATATATCTACAAATCTATCTTAAATAACCCTCAAAACTTTTTCAGACGTGGTGGAACGACCTTTGTTTTGCTAGTTTACGCTCTGCCTACCCCATTAGGGATAATGGCGTGATTATTATGTATGTATGAAAACAAAGAGATGTTTGAGCCTCAATCACCGCTAATAAAGTCGTGGCAAAATCTTTCTCATTAGCTATTGCTGCTCTACCGACTCCGTTAGGGATATTAGCGTGACTATACACAAGTGTTTCCAAATTTAAAAAATACTGCGTATGTAGACGCCACACAGCATTTATGCGTCGCTCATGTCGGGTAGATGAACCATTTTTAGGTCACAAGCCGAAATTTTTCAATGGTTTGCAAGTTAGCTTACGCATGCCTAATTTCTTAGTCATTTATATTGTACATAATTATTCTAAATAAATAAATAAAAACCTAAGTTAAGCATGATAATGTACCTATACAAGGTGTTAATTTATATTAAAATAATTTTTTTTATTAAAAATATTTATTTCAGTAGCTAAGTTTACATACACATATAGTTTACAGTCTTCCATGCTGGCCTGGGAGCGAGAGAAAAACATAGAATGTGCCAGCTGCATTTCCTCCCGGGCATGCTGTAAAAACCAGCTAAGGGATCCGAGGGTTTCAGTATATTGTAATTTAGGCGATAGGCTGACAACCTGTCACTACAGCAATATACTTACAAATCTATCTTAAACAACCCTCAAAACTTTGTCAGACGTGGCGGAACCACCTTTTTTCAGGTAGTTTACGCTCTGCCTAACCCATTAGGGATAAAGGCGTAATTATATGTATGTGTACCTTCAAATCTAACTTAGGTAAACAACCCTCAAAACTTTGTCAGACGTGGCAGAAACCACAAGGTCGTGTACGCTCTGCCTAACCCATTAGGGATAAAGGCGTGATTATATTATGTATGTGTACCTTCAAATCTAACTTAGGTAAACAACCCTCAAAACTTTGTCAGACGTGGCAGAAACCACAAGGTCGTGTACGCTCTGCCTAACCCATTAGGGATAAAGGCGTGATTATATGTATGTATAATTGTATACCTACAAATCTAACTTAAATAACCCTCAAAACTTTGCCAGACGTGGCGGAACGACCTTTGTTCACGCCTCTACCCCTAAAGAGGTAGGCAGAGTCTACCTCTTTAGGGGTAGAGGCGTGATTATATGTATGTATACAACTATGCACCAGTAAAGAACAGTTCGCGTGTCAGATGCAGTTACCGACGACGTAACGGCGACTTAACCTCTATAATAGTGTTTTTTTTTCTTTTTTCTCGGCGCGGAGTTGTGAGAATTATCGCGCGTCGATTGTCACAGTTACCTCATAACTGTTACTATTGTTTATGGCAGTTATTTTGTACCGATATGGAATAAGGGAACTTTGTAAAGAGGCTTCTCTGGGCTAAATGGCGCCCTCATCTGTCAAAAAGTCTTAATTCACTGAAAACACAATTAATCGAAAATCCAGTAGATCAGATTGAGGTTTTAGCAATTAAGGTCATTTAGAACCTCATAAAAGTTGAAATGCATGCAACTTGTAGTTCACTGTAGTCACAGATAGAAAATTTGCGAAAAACGGCCACTTTTAGCACTTTTGCTATCCGTAACTGCAATGAACACTGAATTATTAATGTACCTATACTCTGATACATACATACATACATAAATCACGCGTATATCCCTTACGGGGTAGGCAGAGCGTTTAACGCCTCGTAAAAGGCGCTTTCGCCACGTCTGACAAAAATTGAGGGCAATTTTAGATTGTAATATGTATTGCTATAGTGACAGGTTGTCAGCCCATCGCCTAAATTATAATACACTGTAACCCTCGAGTCCCTTTTGCTGACTTCTACAGCATGCCCGGGAGGAAGGGCAGCTGGAACATTCTATGCTTTTCTATCTCTCCCAGTCCAGCATGGAAGTAAGTACTCTGATCTACCGGATTTTCGATTAATTGCGTTTTCAGTAAGTAATGTTTTTTTAACGAATGAGGGCGCTGGCGTGCACCTATCCGCGACAGGTGGCGCCCTCACTCGTTAAAAAATCATAACTCGCAAAATATAGACATATTCAAAACATTTTTCTGTCACTTCCTTAGATTTAGACCTAAGGATTTTTTAGAAGTAATGAATTGAGGAGCAAATATCTAATGAGACAGAGTTACTATCAAAATTTCCGCCAAAAGTGACCATTTTTAGCAAAAATAGTATAATTTAGACAGTAATTGCCCGGTACTATTTGCTATCAAATGTTACTAAAAAGACGAGTATTTTCGCAAAATTCCTGACATTTTCCAGTACGAATTGATTTCTCTATTTATCTACATTTGACCAAGGTTGCCTAGTAGGAACTGCTACCATAGCAATAAGGCCGCCTTCATTATACTTTAATTTTTATTTCATTTGTTCTCAATTCCTGTTCTTTTTGTTTTATGTGCAATAAAGAATATATACATACATACATATAATCACGCCTTTATCCCTAATGGGGTAGGCAGAGCGTAAACGACCTAAACAAAGGTCGTTCCGCCACGTCTGACAAAGTTTTGAGGGTTATTCAAGATGGTTTTGTACGTATATTGCTATAGTGACAGGTTGTCAGCCCATCGCCCAAATTGCAATATACTGAAACCCTCAGATCCCTTAGCTGGTTTTTACAGCATGCCCGGGAGGAAATGCAGCTGGCACATTCTATGTTTTTCTCTCGCTCCCAGTCCAGCATGGAAGTTAAAAGAATATATCTATCTAAGATTTAACTATGACTTCACCATTGTCTAATAATCCGTGTTTTAGCAAAATCCCTAGGATTTTCGCGAAGAATCGAATTATCAAATCATCCAACGACATAGATACGGATATGTGTATCAGTATGTTAGAAACATAGTTGAACAGTACTATTATATATTCTGTGGTTGAACCTACGACATCAACAATATATAATTTGCTACTTTGTAGTAGTGTAGTAATGTCTATATACTATTTATGTAGTATATTACTGTGCTACGTAATGATGACTAGAACAATAATGTTGAAGCAGGTCAGTTTCAAGACTGAAACAAACGAAAGGATTCGGTTTGACCTAATTTCTAACCTAATTACGATTACATGTAAAAGGAAGAGCGCAAAGTTAGCTTTCTGATTGTCAGCAGTCGAAAACTGCTTCCGTGGTCTAGCGGTCTGAACCATTCAATTCCCACGGGGGCAACATAAAGTTGATACATACATATAATCACGCCTTTATCCCTAATGGGGTAGGCAGAGCGTAAGCGACCTAAACAAAGGTCGTTCAGCCACGTCTGACAAAGTTTTGAGGGTTATTTAAGATTTGTAGGTATATTGCTGTAGTGACAGGTTGTCAACCCATCGCCCAAATTACAATATACTAAAACCCTCGGATCCATTATCTGGATTTTACAGCATGCCCGGGAGGAAATACACCTGGCACATTCTGTGTTTTTTTCTCGCTCCCAGGCCAGCATTTAAGAAACCTGTCTAGCAAACAAATGAGCATATGACTCATGATATGCATCATAACATGATTCGTGTCTTCAACTGCTTTTCTTCCGAACAACAGATACATATCCCGTTTGTAAACAAAGAAACTACACCGTACCGAATCCGCTGCTACAGCGTACTAAATCTGCTCGTCTGAGCGGTGTTACTGATAAGAAACTGCTGTGTTTTCCTTATTGTAATCTGAATTGTAATATTATAAGGCGAAAGTGGTGGAATATTCGCTTAGTGTCATACTTTGCTGTCATATTAAGAAAGGGTACAAAAATCGTTCCTCAACGAACATGTCAAAAAACATACTGAGTCTCAGTTGGTGTGCCCTTTCAGGGTATCACATACTATCTACCCACTTTTGTAACACCTTTATGTTTATGTGATATGCAATAAATAATTTTGAATTTTGAATTTGAATTACATACAAATAATACACGAAGGTAAAATGTAATGATCTAATCTATCGAAATAAATATATCATCTTTTAAAATACAGTGCCTAGTAAACTAATATAGATTTGTGGTCTTGTTTTCAATTGCAAGATATTTATAAAAGTATTTACGCTTTGGTGCCGTAACCAGGATCACTCTTATTCTATCGATTTGACGCAAGCGATTTTGACTAAATAATAATTATTCAGTAGATACATCCGTGCTTCGGAAGACACGTAAAGCCGTTGGTCCCGGTTAATATCGTTAAATACCGTAGATATTAGTCGTTAAGCCAAATCAGAGGTCAGTGCTAAGCATTGGCGGCTTGAAAACTCTGACCTAATCTAGGATTGGGTCTGGTTTCGGTTGCGGAGGTCAGATGGCAGTCGCTCTGTGTAAAAACCAGTACCCTCGTTCAATCGCCTAGATTAGGTAGCCGACCCCGTGAGATACGGGATAAGGCTAGGGAGATAAGATACATCATTTTATAAGCTTTTCGTCACTACAGTTACTGTCATTTTTAAAAAACGTAACTTTTAGTAATACAATTTGACTTATTCAAAAAATGAAACGTTTTTCATATTCAATGAAACCTCTACATGAAAAAGAAAAGCCATTTGAATTTCGAACTCCGAAGCCCTTAAAAAAACAATATTCGCGTTCGCGCCACGCGTCGGCTCGACGCCACGTGTTTGTATATGTGTGTGTGAGTGTGCATGTGTGCGTATGACCTACTTACGAAGCTGCGTTCGGGCTATTCCGTCGCTCTTCGGGGCATATGTCGCGCGGAGCATGTGTTTCGGAAAATCCAGCCAGTGTTGCGGCGACGGGAAAAACTGTTATTGTTTTTTGTTATTTTTTTCTGATCAATTGTAAACAGTTTTTGTTTTGTTTTTATTATTTGAATTTTCGAATATTCAGTGTATATGATAATCTCTTATGTAGTTATCTAAACACATTATACAATATTGTAGTGAACACATTATACAATATTGTTGTTAACAGACAAAAATATTTGACTGCTGGGAAACAAATAAAGAAACATACAAATAATCACGTCTTCGTCCCTAATAGGGTAGGCAGAGTGAAAACGACCCAAACATAGGTCGCTCCGCCACGTCTGACAAAGTTTTGAGGGTTATTTAAGATAAATTTGTAGGTATATTGCTGTAATGACAGGTTGTCAGCCCATCGCCTGAATTACAATATACCTACTGAAACCCTCGAATCCCTTAGCTGGTTTTTACAGCATGTCCGGAAGGAAATGCAGCTGGCACTTTCTATGTTTTTCTCTCGCTCCCAGGCCAGCATGGAAGAATCTGGCCAGCATGAAAGATATAAAGAAATGTTTTTTTTAAATAATTTATTATCCTACTAAAATAAATGCCTTCTTCAATTTTTTTTGCTTGTCTTTGAACATTCAAATGCATTTCTAAACAGATTGCACAACATTGTAATTTAACTTGTGAAATAATAGTTAGTTCAGTTTTAACCAGATACATTAATAATTATTATTTTTACGCCCATCAAAAAATATTTATGACTGGACTGGGAGCGAGCGAAAAACATAGTAAAAACAGCTAAGGGATCCGAGGGTTTCTGTATACTGCAGTATAGGTGATGGGCTGACAACCTGTCACTACTGCAATATACCTACTGATCTATCTTAAATACAACCTCAAAATTTTGTCAGACGTGGCGGAACGACCTTTGTTTAGGTCGTTTACGCTCTGCCTACCCCATTAGGGATAAATTTGTGTTTATATGTATGTTTGTATGTAAAAGATATTTAGAGTGTAATATGCTCTTTATTAAAATCATCAATATTATGATGCAATTTCGCGTGTAAAAGGCCTTAACACCCACACACATAAAGATAACACACGCACACACCTTTAAAATTTTGGCGGCAACTTTCACCCAAATTGGAAAGCGGATTTTACGCGTGTGTGCAGGTTAGCATTCCGTGCATTTATAAAGAAAGCTTTTAAAATAACGAGTTATATTATAACAGTTATAATAACGTTATGTTAGCTTGTTATGTCACTTTATGTAATATTATGAGATAGTTGAATATTTAATTTGATAATTTTAAGTAAGAAAGTAGGCAAAGCAGATATTTACGAAGAGTTTAGGCCCGGTAACATTAAACTATTTTTTTTACTCAAAGGTTTGGTTAATTTAAATATATTTATATGCATTAGTTTATTATAGTATGTTAATATGTGTATTGGTATTATAATCCCATAAATTGTAAGTAAATTATACTAACTGTATCTGTTTCCATGAATTTCCCATCTTTTATCCCCATTAGGTTGACTGGAAGAGATCTCTTACAGAGATAAGCTCGCTTGTTGTCTTACTTTTTAAGTTGAACTGTGTATTTACTTTTTAAAACAATAAAGAATATAATAATTTTAACTGTCAGTTTTCAGCATTTCTAAACCCTTTTGGTTCTAGGATTCTATTGATTACTAGAACATACATACATACAATCACGCCTTTATCTCTAATGGGGTAGGCAGAGCATAAACGACCTAAACAAAGGTCATTTCGCCACGTCTGACAAAGTTTTGAGGGTTATTAAAGATAACTTTGTAGGTATATTGCTGTAGTGACAGGTTGTCAGCCCATCGCCTAAATTTCAATATACTGAAACCCTGGATCCCTTAGCTGGTTTATACAGCATGCCCGGGAGGAAATGCAGCTGGCACATTCTATGTTTTTCTCTCGCTCCCAGTCCAGCATGGAAGTATTATTAGAACTCAATAAATTATTTTTATATTCTAACAAACCATAAATATCAAATCTTTTTACATACGTAAAACTTAGAATATGATCGAAAGTCATATAATAGAGAGGGCTCTACAAATATTATAAAAAACAAGAAAATAAAAGTTGTAGAGCCTACTTTACAATTATGCTTCATCGATCATATACTAAGTTTTACATATGTAAAAACATACTTACATACATACATAAAATCACGCCTTTATCCCTTACGGGGTAGGCAGAGCGTAAAACACCTCCTAAAAGGCACTTTCGCCACGTCTGACATAAATTGAGGTCAATTATAGATTGTAATGTGTATTGCTGTAGTGACAGGTTGTCAGCCCATCGCCTAAATTACAATACACTGTAACCCTCGAATCCCTTTTGCTGACATCTACAGCATGCCCGGGAGGAAGGGCATCTGGAACATTCTATGTTTTTCTTTCTCTTCCAGTCCAGTATGGAAGATACTTACGGTTTGTTAAAATATAAAAAAAATATATTGTAGTCTTAAATAACCCTCAAAACTTTGTCAGACGTGGCGGAACGTCCTTTGTTTGGGTCGTTTACGCTCTGCCTACCCCATTAGGGATAAAGGCGTGATTATATGTATGTATGTAGACTGTAGTCACGCAAGTTAAGTATAACAAAATTTGCAACAACGTCATATTAGAAAGATACGTGAGAGAAAGTAAGAATCACGAATTTTATCTCTCTCTAGAATTTCTTATTGGCACTGGTCTTCCAAATGTGGTGATTTCTAAACGAACTTGCAAAAAAACTTTGTAGCAATAACGGTGGTATCACTACATAGTATAAAAGTCGCTTTCTCTGTCCATATATCCCTATGTACGCATAAATCTTTAAAACTACGCAACGGATTCTGATGCGGTTTCTTTTAATGCATAGAGTGATTCAAGAGGAAGATTTATATGTATAATACATGCATAATATAGTAGAGAAGAACTGATGATTTCCGTGCGAAGCCGGGGCGGGTAATTTACTAGCAATTATAATTAAGATAGTGTCTGAGGTCAGTAAATAGTTAGGTATATACCTAAACTCAAAATTCACGTAAACTCGTATAGTAACAGTGTGGGTAGAGGTAGAGTAAGTATTATATGTAGTAATATGCACTATCCCGCTTTCTTCTTGTAGAATTTCTATACCCAAAGGTTGCCTGGTAGAAATTGCTGGTTTAGCAATAAGGCCGCCTATATTGTACTGTCACGTTTGTTCCTTTTTATTTCTGTTGTATGTGTTTCTTTGTGCAATAACGAATTTTGTATTGTATTGTAGAGTTAAAGGAGTCAAAAATTTCGCCTGGTGATTTGAACAGAATGCTAGCTCTTGGTTAGAGCAGAAGGATCGCCCGTCGAAAGGGTTTAACTAATATTACTCATGTGAAATTTAGAGTTTAATTTTTTTAAGTTCCATTTACAAAATCTCTGATTACTCCGAGAGATCCCAATGGTGTATTAGATAGGGCCGCTGCCTCCTGAGTGGGAAGTCGTGTTTCGAATCCCACCACGTACCAATGTGTTTTCTGACGCTTTTTACCGTGCTTTGGAAGGCACGTTAAGCTGTTGGGCCAGATCAATATCGTATAAGACCGTAGATATTAGCTGTTAAGCCATGTCAGAGGCCAGTACTAAGCATTGGTGACTTGAGAACTCTGACCTAATCTAGGATTTTGTCTGGTTTGCGGAGGTCAGATGGCTGTCGCTCTGTGTAAAAACCAGTACCCTCGTTCAATCCCCTAGGTTGGGTAGCCGACCCCGAGAGATACGGGACAAGGCTAGGGAGATGATCAATACTCTGACAACATAGCCAGCTAGATTCATCATCAATCTGCCTTCAAGAGGGGTATCTGAATCGAGACGGAGAATCTCTGACGTCACCTCACCGCGCAAAAGTTCGCGTGCGCGCGCAGCCTTGACGCCGTCGCATATTAACGTAGTATCCAAACTAGTACCTAGTATTTACCTACACTGAACTTCTTAGCGAGTGGATTCTCGAGTCGAACAACGACCCGATGAACCCTGGTGTCTGAGTTTTCAAACCGCCTAGTAGCACAGCTAATAGGCCTCTGACATGGTTTGAATAACGACTTCTATCAAAGACAGCGACCGCGACGAAGTAAAGAATCATTTTTATTTTCGGAGAATCAGATGAAATTAACTTTGTGTTGGGAATCAAACCCAGGACCTCCGGATCGTAAGCCCATAAATCTGACCACTAAACCACGGAGGCAGTTTATACTAAACTTAAGATGCTTCTTAGCTGTCTTGTACAGCTTGGCAAAAGGTGTAAAAAAATTGAGACGTTAAAACATGCCCTCCGAAGCAGAGAATAATATATCCTACCAGATTTTGTTTGCTTTCCAGAAACAATCCCATGTGGAAACTGAACCCATAACCTCTAAACAGGAACCCAAGGCAGTAACCACTAGACCATAAAGCCAGTCACTAGGACAGTATGTTTCTATTCCAGTAATACTATCTCTTAACCGCGCGGTTTATCACTTAACTATCTGTTATCAAATCAACCGGTTAGTTATCTAACCAGCGGTTTAAATTGTGAAAGTCAACGCCATATTTCATTTTGTACTTGTACATACATACAGACTTATCACAAACAAATAAATAAATAATCACGCCTTTATCCCTAATGGGGTAGGCAGAGCGTACATGACCTGAATAAAGGCCGTTCCGCCACGTCTGACAAGTATTGAGGGCTATTTCAGATAGATCTGTATATTGCTATAGGAACAGGTTGTCAGCCCCTCGCCTAAATTACAATACTGAAACCCTCGAATCCCTTAGTTGATTTTTACAACATGCCCGGGAGGAGATGCAGCTGGCACATTCTATGTTTTTTCTATCACTCCCAGTCCAGCATTGTACTTGTAGAACTGCGTATATATATTTATGTATAGTGTCAAAGATTAAAAAAAATGTATACATATCTTAATGTAATATAAGGGATAGGCGTAAAAATGAATAAAAGGCGATTTTTAAGGAACAGATTCCTACGTTTTTTTACTACTTCCTGTAAAAAAACATTGTGAAAAACAGTGTCATTATAATTTTTCTATTTTAAAAACACAACGCAGGAGACAGATTAATAATTCTCATCTGTTTTTCCAACTTCCACGCTGAACTGGGAGCGAAAAATGTGCCAGCTGCATTTCCTCCCGGGCATGCTATAAAAACCAGCTAAGGGATCAGAGGGTTTCAGTATATTGCAATTTAGGCGATGGGCTGACAACCTGCCCCTATAGTAATATACCTACAAATATATCTTAAACAACCCTCAAAACTTTGTCAGACGTGGCGGATCGATCCTTGTTTAGCTCGTGTACGCTCTGCCTACATGGCACTGGATAAAGGCGTGATAACGTATGTATGTATGTTTGTTTTCTATATTAATAGCCATTTTTAAAGAATCAGTTAACATCATTGTCTACCTTGACAGGTAAATCTCTGAGAGCCCTTCGCATTATTCTTCGAACTGTATTTTCCTCTTTACAACTAATTACGTCAAAAATGTATGGTACCACATGCCTCAGTGGTCAACCGCACGGTGCCTTAGGCTTCCGATCTGAGCGTCATGGGTTCCTAACTCAAGGAGGGTAAATTAATTATTTATCACAACGTAAGATTGTTTTAATTTTCATTCTTCTTCTTCTGTCGATTGGGTATCAAGTCTATCGACCCGATGAACCGTGGTGTCAGAGTTTTTAAGCCCCCTACAACTATCAGGCCTCTGACATGGTTTTTTCATTTTCATTAACACATGTGTTACTCTGTGTTAATACTAATTTACCTAATTGTCTGACAATTTCTGAAGACATAACGGTTGTAAGGGACAGCGTCCCGGAAACTGATAGGGGCTGCTCAGGCGACGAAGCCCATAGCTCTGACCACAGAGGCTAAAAAATAGCTACAGCGCAGATACTTACATACATATAATCACGCCTTTATCCCTAATGGGGTAGGCAGAGCGTAAACGACCTGAACAAAGTTCGTTCCGACAAAGTTTTGAGGGTTATTAAGTTAGATTTGTAGGTATATTGCTGTAGTGACACGTTGTCAGCCCATCGCCTGAATTGCATTACGCTGAAACCCTCGGATCCCTTAGCTGTTTTTTACAGCATGCCCGGGAGGAAATGCAGCTGGCACATTCCATGTTTTTCTTTCGCTCCCAGTTCAGTCAAGAAGTTAGAAAAAAAGATGAGAATTATTAATCTGTCTTCAGCGTTTTTAAAATAAATACATAATAATGACAGTGTTTTTCACAATGCTTTTTTAACAGGGAGTGATAAAAGAACGTAGGAATCTATTCTTTCATTCATTCTTTCGCTCCCAGTCCAGCATGGAAGAAACAGCGCCAACGCAGTATAAAAACGGATGTGTCAAAGAAGGACCGATATGGCGTATCCGTTTGTATGCGTCATCGTCACTTTCCCTCCAACTGTTCACTAGTGTCGCAACGAGGAAAACCGTGTCTGTGGACTTTGTAGCGGTTCGTATTTGTTCCATGCTGGAATGGCAGCGAGAGAAAAACATAGAATGTGTCAGCTGCATTTCCTTCTGAGCATGCTGTAAAAACCAGCTAAGAGATCCGAGGGTTTCAGTATATTGTTATTGTAATTTAGGCGATGGGCTGACCTGTCACTACAGCAGTATACCTACAAATCTATCTCAAATAACCCTCAAAACTTTGTCAAACGTGGCGGAACGACCTCTGCCTACCCCATTAGGGATAAAGGCGTGATTATATGTATGTATGTTATAATAAATAGTCAAATATAAAAATACTTAATATAATACCGCCTTTATTTTTGTGTTTACTCAGATTTTAATATGCCTGTACCTGAATACCTTAGCCAAGCTAGTATCTAACATGAACCTAGGTTTGCGTGCAGCCTAATACGGTGAAGGCCACCCTAAACCAGCCAGCTACATACCTATACCTAGGTATAAAATTAATTTCATTAAAACAAAAATACCGCCTTCAAACTTATACATAATCACGCCTTTATCGCAATTCACTGTTAATTCTTCTTCTTCTGTCGAGTGGGTATCGAGTCTATCGACCCGATGAACCCTGATGTCAGACTTTTGAAACCGCCTAGTAGCACAACTATCAGGCCTCTGACATGGTTTGAGTAACGACCACTATCAAAGACAGCGAACGGGACCTACGGCTTAACGTGCCCTCCGAAGCAAGGAAACCTGTAAACTGTAAATTAAAGCAACTAAGTCTGTTGAAAGAGATTTGTTTTAAGAAATAAGCTGCAAGTATTTTTGACAGGCTTTTGCTTAGTTTTTGAATAAAAATCCGATTCCATCATAATCCTGAAACTAATAGTCGAAACGATGGCCAGCTCATCCAGAAAATTCCTGAGTTTGCAGAGTTGAGTGTTGTATTATGTAGAAACATACACACATAAGTAGCGCCTTTATCCCTAATGGAGTAGGCAGAGCGTAAACGACCTAAACAAAGCCATGTCTGACAAAGTATTGAGGGTTATTTAAGATATATTTGTAGGTATATTGCTGTAGAGTCCTTACCAATCCTATTATCAATTTAAAAAAAAAAAAACAAAGAAAAAGGATAACGACAAAAGGAGAACCTCCTCCTTTGTTAGAGTCGGTTAAAATGTAAATTGCCCTACAGATACTGAGGCTCAGTGCATAAGGTACGAAGGCCGTCGACTTATTACCTAACATTATCATTCGTGAGGACAGTCAAACTAGCAAAGGTTATAGGGCTGGGCTTAATAAGATTGAAGATAAAGAAAATCTATGCTGGACTGGGAGAGATAGAAAAACATAGAATGTTCCAGCTGCCCTGCCGCTGTAGAAGTCAGCAAAAGGGACTCAAGGGTTGCAGTACATTGTAATTTAGGCGATGGGCTGACAACCTGTCACTACAGCAATGCAAATCATTACACTCTAAAATTTGCCCTCAATTTTTGTCAGACGTGCCGAAAGCGCCTGTTACGAGGCGTTTTACGCTCTGCCTACCCCGTAAGGCGTGATTTTATGTATGTATGAAAAAATGCAATGTTTGCAATGTCTGACAAAGTTTTGAGGGTTATTTAAGAAATATTTGAAGGTATATTGCAGTAGTGACAGGTTGTCATCTCTTTACTTGCGGCGACAGAGACGGAGTCGACGATGGAGCGAGCTGACCCAGAAGATGTCTGTTCACCCATCTTTAAATGCCTCCGTGGTCTAGTGATAATATGAATAATGATGATGATGAATGATATTAATATTTGAGAATTTATCACTTTGTGAATTTTTCCTCAGTTTGGTCAGGAGATTGCAGGCTGAATCACCTGATTCTCCGAAAAGAAAAAGATTTCGTGCTTCGGAGGGCACATTAAGCCGTCGGTCCCGGTCGCTGTCTTTGATAGTGGTCAAACCATGTCAGAGGCCTGATAGTTGTGCTATTAGGCGGTTTAAAAACTCTGACACCAGGGTTCATCGGGTCGATAGACTCGATACCCACTCGACAGAAGAAGAAGACCCATCTTTGCAGTGTAAGGGGCTATACTATACATACATACATACATAAATCACGCCTTTATCCCTTACGGGGTAGGCAGAGCGTTTAACGCCTCGTAAAAGGCGCTTTCGCCACGTCTGACAAAAATTGAGGGCAATTTTAGATTGTAATATGTATTGCTATAGTGACAGGTTGTCAGCCCATCGCCTAAATTACAATACACTGTAACCCTCGAGTCCCTTTTGCTGACTTCAACAGCATGCCCGGGAGGAAGGGCAGCTGGAACATTCTATGTTTTTCTATCTCTCCCAGTCCAGCACGGAAGAAAGCTATTCTATACTGGGTGTAAGGGACAGCACTGAACAACTGTCACCAGGATTAAATCAATTTGGCTCTTCCATACATAATGACCACGTTGATCGGACAATTTGTATGGCAAAGCTCTATTTTTTAATTTCTTAAAAGAATTTCCTGGTGATTGTTTCGTTGACTGAGCAACCCCTATCAGTTTGCGGGACGCTGTCCCTTACACCCGATATTATATGCAATCGGACACACAGACGCAGGTAGCTTAGTGTAAACTATACCCAGCTCTTAATTCCAAGCTGGCTGCGGAAAAACATAGAAAGTGCCAGCAGCATTTCCTCCCGGGCATGCTGTAAAAACCAGCTAAGGGATCCGAGGGTTTCAGTATATTGTAATTTATGCGATGGGCCGACAACCAGTCACTACAGCGATATCCCTACAAATCTATCTTAAATACAGACGTGGCGAAACGACCTTTATTTAGGTCGTTTACGCTCTGCCTACCCCATTAGGGATAAAGGCGTGATTATATGTATGTACATGTATGTATACACAGCTCAAATTAATTTACCTCAAGGTTGGCAGACATGGTAATTACTACATACATAAAATAATTGCTGAAAACTTATCTTAGGCCCTAACTTAACTCTAGGTTTTGGTTCCGATTTAGTAGACACCTAACTGCAAGTTGCTAACCGAAGGTTAAAAACTTTAGTTAGGCAACATGCTAGTAGCGATTGGTAGTTGAAAAATTATGACTTAACTAATATAAGTCTATATCGGTAATTTTCTATCATGAGCGGACATAAAGGAATGGCAACAATTTAAGGCTCGTATTTATAAAGCTATCTCAAGATTGAGAGTAATAGTAATATTATATTAATTTTTATTCTTCCATGCTGGCCTGGGAACAAGAGAAAAACATAGAATGTGCCAGCTGCATTTCCTCCCGGTCATGCTTTATAAACCAGCTAAGGGATCCGAGGGTTTCGGTATATTGTAATTTAGGCGATGGGCTGACAACCTGTCACTACAGCAATATACCTACAAATCTATCTTAAATAACCCTCAAAACTTGGTCAGACGTGGCGAAACGACCTTTGTTTAGGTCTTTTACGCTCTGCCTACCCCATTAGGGATAAATGCGTGATGTTATGTATGTATGTAATATTAAGTATTGATTTGATAGGTTCTTTTGTACTGAAATGACATTTGTGACACGGACTCAAACTAGCCGTCAGTCTCAAGTGCTGTTTATAATTACGGGCGTAAGTCAAGATTTAGTTAAGTTGTGTCCTCAAGGAATCAGTAACTTTGATGTAACTAACATGTTATTAAACATTGTGTTATAAATCGAAGTTTATTTGATTATCTTCCATGGTAGAGTTAGAATAACGTAGAATCTTCCAGCTGTTTTTCTTCCCAGATATTTATAAAACCAGTAAATAGAGGTAGTTTTCGATAGGATTTTTTTTTATACTCAGGTTTGACAAATGGTGTAGTAGATAGGGCCCCTGCCTCCTGAGCGGGAGGTTTTGGGTTGCAGGGGTCAGATGGCAGTCGCTCTGTGTAAAAACCAGTACCCTCGTTCAGTCCCCTTGATTAGGCAGCCAACCCCGTGAGATACGGAATAAGGATAGGGAGATGATGAATAAGACGTGACAAAAAACCTTAAATTATGATATCAATTCTCTGCCTACCCCTTAAGGTCAAACGGCGTTACTTAATCTGATGTGACGTCATAGATCACGGTGCATTGAGCGTGTGCATTTCAGATTCAACCTTGATGCCGTATGAATTAGAATCAAATTAGCGTGCAACAGATACCTAAGAACTTAAACAAGAATTTAGCGATTTAAATTCAGATTGATTCATTGGTAAAAACTAGGTATATTTATTTATACACCGCCCATAATGGGTTACGATACGAATAAAAATAAAACGTAGGTCGTAAGATAGAAAGGGTAGTTGCACTGTAGGACGTGAAACTGAACAACTTCCCAAATCTCAAAAAACATTGGCGAAAAAAAAACTCAACCTCAAAATCAGATTATTATAGCACAAATTTAGCGGAAGCCATATTTTTTTATTCGTATTTAGACGTTGTGTTATACATACATATAATCACGCCTTTATCTCAACACAGGTCGTTCCGCCACGTCTGACAAAGTCTTGAGGGTTTTGTACGTATATTGCTGTAGTGACAGGTTGTCAGCCCATCGCCTAAATTACAATATACTGCAACCCTCGGATCCCTTAGCTGGTTTTTACAGCATGCAGCTGGCAGATTCTATGTTTTTCTCTATCACCCAGGCGAGCATGGAAGGCACGGATTTATGTACGTATGAATTTTCTTTTTCTATTTGAAGAAGTACATTCCGCATCCTTCAAAGCCACAAGACCATCATAGCTTTCTCCGCAAACATTAGTCACTTCACTTTACAATAGTTGAAGTACTATGTACGAATCGACACTCCATCACATACAAACGTATACCATTAAGGTACTAGCCAAGTGGCGCCCCCGTTAGTAAAAACAGCATACATGTAATCACGCCTTTTTCCCTAATGAGGTAGGCAGAGTCTAAACAACCTAAGGCCCACGCCATCATGGAAGAACTTATGTATGTATGTATAACAAATGAATTACTTTCTTAGGAGCGTCTTTCCGTGTGTCGGAGTGTACGCGGCCAGTCCTTACTAGTGTTGCGCAACTGTCGATAACGTTTGCGTACAACTACTGACCAATTGTAAGAGTTGCGTCAGAATTTCTCCTACGCAGTCGATGTGATGTCTGTGCATTCATTGAATTACTTACATACATACATATAATCACGCCTTTATCCCTAATGGGGTAGGCAGAGCGTAAACGACCTGAACAAAGGTCGTTCCGCCACCATTAGGGATAAAGGCGTGATTATATCACTACATAGTCGCTTTCTCTGTCCCTATATCCCTATGTATGCATAAATCTTTAAAACTACGCGACGGATTTTGATGCGGTTTCTTTTAATGGATAAAATGATTCAAGAGGAAGGTATATATGTATAATACATGCATAATATAGTAGGGAAACACTGATAATTTCCGTGCGAAGCCGGGGCGGGTCGCTAGTGTATGTATAAACCAAAGGAAGTTTGAGTCAGTCACTATGTTAGTGTTACGGTACATTGACCCGGTTCTTCAAGACAGAGTGGTGAGACAAGCGAACGGTTCTTTTGACTTTGTAAAGGACAGTAAATCGGAGATTTTGTACGAGGTATGAGGTCCCGCAAACAGATAGGGGTTGCTCAGTCAAAAAAACTGAATAACTTCCACCAGAAAATTCTTTCAGGAAGAGAAAAAAATGGCTTTTCCATTCGAATCGTCTGATTGAGGTGGTAATTTTGTATGGGAAATTCGATGGTTTTTTCATTTCCTGAAAGAAATTCCTGGTGGAAGTTGTTTAGTGTCGTTGACTGAGCAATCCCTATCAATATGCGCGACGCTGTCCCTTACACGCGGTACATTAGCTGACAATATTGATCAATACTGCAAAAACCAAAAACCATTTGAATTTGTATTTATGATAAATATTTTAAAACTTAAATTTGAATAAAAACTTATTCCAAGACGAAGGTTGTAAGAAAAATTCTTGCATGTTATCACGTTATAGAATTTATTTTAGATTTTTGAAAAATTTTACGTAATTTATACACCAAATTCTGTTCTTTTATTGAAATGCGACCTTAGTACGCCGTAGTCGGAAGTTCGTAGCAAAAGCGTAGCACCCAAATTTGACCTTGTCTTTTTAAGAATACCCTTTGTTTTGCTTTCTGGTTGGACGGAAAGTAATAAACATTAACATAGAATATGCCAGTTGCTCTTCCTTGTAAAACTATTGAAGAGAGATCTTTTGGTTTCAATTCAGTCACACGTAGCAAAATAGTGCTCTGCTTAGTCCATTAAATAACTACTTCATTAAATAGTTGTTCAGTTGAACAACTTTCACCAGGAGAACAAAAAAAATGGCTTTTCCATACAAATTGGCTGATTGAGGGTGTCATTTTTTAAGGATTAGTTTTTTTTTTGTTTTCGAAGCACGGTATCCTTTTTTTCGGACAATCAGCCTACAATGTCCTAACCAAACTGGGGATAACCTCACAAAGTGATAAATTGTATTAAGTATATATGTATTCGGATACATTTTATTTATTATTTATTTTACTTATTGTACCTATATCCCGTGAAGTCCCATCTTTCATCCCCACTAGGTAGGC
The DNA here is from genome assembly GCA_949820665.1 of Scrobipalpa costella. Classification (NCBI taxonomy): domain Eukaryota; kingdom Metazoa; phylum Arthropoda; class Insecta; order Lepidoptera; family Gelechiidae; genus Scrobipalpa; species Scrobipalpa costella. The sequence continues at coordinate 9,264,517 of OX463321.1, read as the reverse complement.
TGGAAGAGATCTCTTATAGAGATAAGCGCGCCTTTGCTTTAATTTTAAGATTTAACCTATGTATTGAAATTTATGCAATAAAGAATATATTTAAATTGACAAATATCAACTTGGTTTCCTTTGAACCCAGGCCCTCAGGATCGTGAGCCCACTAGACCACAGAGGCAGTTCTAAACAGTGAATAAATTTTCGTTGCGTACGTAGCGATCTATCTCCTCACGACACACGCGTGTCATTCAATGCGCTTGCGCAACATAGAATGCGTTACCGAGTTGACTTTGCTATCACACATACATACGTATAATCTCGCCTTTATCCCTAAAGGGGTAGGCAGAGCGTAAACGACGTAAGCAAAGTTCGTTCCGCCACGCCTGACAAAGTTTTGAGGGTTTTTAAAGATAGATTTGTAGGTATATCGCTGTAGTAACAGGTTGTTAGCCCATCGCCTAAATACTGAAACCTAAGCAGATTTTTACAGCATTTCCACATTCTTCGTTTTTTATTGGTGAAATCAAGGATTAAATTTAGCTAGACCTGTCAAATAATCGAAATTAATAAAATAGTCACGCTTTTATCTCTTTATGGGTAAGCAGAGCGCCAATTTGCAAGAAAACTCATAAAATCTATTCCCAAACGCGAAAAACATACTTTGGATTTCGAAATTTCGCGACAGGACGCGAGCCTGTCTCAATTAAAACTATTCTATTGCTTTTACACACAAAACCCTACTATACGCCATTGCAACAAAGTCTAAACTCAAAAATGCAACCACTCATTCATCAAATTCAGAAACAGTGCAACGAGAATCGAACGTTTAGTCCCAAAAAATAAAACACAAACTCCTCTGTCCTGCATCTATGTAACCACAAAGCTAAAATACAAAGAACTCTATCCCCCTCACAATACTACTGAAACACGTATCTTTACCAAGTGGCCGGTCTACCCTCAGCGTTGTCACGCGAATTTAAGCTTTACGACAAATACCTAAAGTACTTTATTGCGTGTAGGTGCTGACGGCTTGTCGCCAGCTAGAAACTGTGTCAGGAGTTGAACGCCATTACAAGGCCGATGTCAGTGTGCGCGCGCAAAACCGCGGATGTGACTGGCTGGCGACGACGCAGCGAAGAGTCATCTAGCTAAGTTCATTCGGGATTTGAAAATAGAATAAAAGAAAAACTTTGGTTTAAATTGGGAACTTATGACTGTTAAGCAAAATAATAAAAAAAATATAGCCAGGATTGTTTATAAAAATATAAATAAAAAATTTAAAATAGAATAAAAGAAAAACTGGTTTAAATTGAGAACTTATGATTTTTAGCCAAAAGAATTAAAAAAAAAATTAAGCCAGGATTGTTTATAAAAACTACGCTTCGTGTCATGTAGCAAGGTTCATTCGAGATTTGAAAATACAATTTAAAGAGTTTGTTTCAAATTAGGAACTTAATAGTTTTAAGCCTTAAGTTTTAAGCAAAGGATTTCAAGAAGATTGGGCTACACAGCCTATTTTTAAACATTAGTTACAAATTATTGAACGAAAAATAACATTCAATCCTAGAATAAGGTTGCCCGTTAGCAAAAGAGGATTAGTTTATTCCATGCTGGACTGCTCCCAGCAAGAGAAAAACATAGAATGTGCCAGCTGCATTTCCTTTACAGTTCTGTCGTTGATAAAAAAAAGTAGACTCTAAATAAGGAAGTGCTATTTTAAGTAAAATACCGGGTGTAAGGGACAGCGTCCCTCAAACTGATAAGGGGTTGCTCAGTCAACGAAACTTTCAAAAAATTAAAAAGGAAAGGCATTTCCATACAAATTGTTTGATCAAGGTTGTCATTTTGTATAGGAAAGTTTTTTTTTCCATTTCCTGAAATAAATTTCTGGTGAAGGTTGTTTAGTTCCTTATCAGTATGCGGGACGCTGTCCCTTACACCCCGAATAGTCTTCCATGGAGTCTTGTAGCGTTTTAGTTAGTAATTTTATCACAACATGGCAGAAACATACATACATACATATAATCACGCCTTTATCCCTAATGGGGTAGGCACAGCGTAAATTACCTAAATAAAGGTCATTTCGCCACGTCTGACAACGAGAGGGTTATTTACGATAGATTTGTAGGTATATTGTAAGTACAGGTTGTCAGCCCATCGCCTTAATTACACTATACTGAAACCCTCGGATCCCTTAGCAGATTTTTACAGCATGCCCGGGAGGAAATGCAGCTGGCACATTCTATGTTTTTCTCTTGATCCCAGTCCAGCATGGAAGGAACATGGCAGAAAATACAAACGAAATTGCGTAATATTAATTGTTATCTAAAATAAACATAGAATTGTTTCGGTAGTACGAAGTTATCGCCTAGATAAGGAACCTAGATATAAATTCTAGGACCTAGGCACCCTAACACAGATAACTGTTAGTTATACGTTATTTCGACTCGAAATGTAACTGATAACGTTATTTATTAAGTATTGTTTGGAGTTATAATTAAGTATTAGAAGATAATTGTAACTTGTTTCGAGGAAAGAGAATTTAGTTACTAAGTTAAGTAAAATACATACATACATATAATCATGCCTTTATCCCAAATGGAGTAGGCAGAGCGGAAACTACCTAAACAAGCGTCGTTCGGCCACGTCTGACATAATTTAAGATAGATTTGTTGGTATGTTGCTGTAGAAACAGGTTGTCATCACCTAAATTACAATAACTGAAACCCTCGAATCCCTTAGCTGGTTTTTACAGCATGCCCGGGAGGAAATGCAGGCTAGCATGGAAGTATGTATTTCAAGCTTTTAATAAATTGAATAGGGTTCCGTTATTTAAAGTAACATTCAATCCAAGAATTACACGCCAAGCAGTACTATATTTATTTATTTAAAATTTTAATTTACACAATGAAAGACACGAAGAAACACAAACACAGAGAAAAAAGACACAAAAGGAACTCCATATTTTTATTAGATATGGATTTCCTTTTGTGTTCCTTTTGAGTTATTACAAGTAGACTTATAATCAATCAATCAATCAATAATTCTTTATTTGCATAAACATGGTATTTAAAGCTGTACATTTTTGAGTAGTGTTTACATGTTTAGCTAACTTATAATTAGCATGCAAATTTCTTTTGAAAATATTAAGGAGTTAACAAAATTACAAATATAAGATGATTCACGTATAGTAGTACTACCGACCAATAAACTCAAAAAATCTACGAAGGTAGTCGGAACTAATGCAATTCCTATAGATTTCAGATACACTTTCTTTTGTTTGCCTTCGGAACTGACGCAGCTAATTTTTTTTTTCTTTTTTAATCCATAGGTAATCTAAATTGTAATCTAATTTGTCGTTGATTTAAGAAAAAAGGAAACGTTTTAAATTAGGACGTTCAACTTTCAATAAATTAGATTCGTTTTGATTATTTTACTTTCTTCCATGCTGGACTGGAAGCGAGAGAAAAACATGTAATGAGCCAGCTGCATTTCCTCCCGGGCATGCTGTAAAAACCAGCTAAGGGATCCGAGGGTTTCAGTATATTGTAATTTAGGCGATGGGCTGACAACTTGCCACTATGGCAATATACCTACAAATCTATCTTAAATAACCCTCAAATCTTTGTCAGACGTGGCGGAATTACCCTCTGTTTAGGTACTTTTCGCTCTGCCTACTCCAATAGGGATAAACATACTTACATACATATAATTACGCCTGTATCCCTAGTGGAGTAGGCAGAACGTAAACGACCGGACGTAATTAGGGATACAGACGTGATTATATGTATGTAATACCTGCACACCTACAATTTTTTGCAGTATGCCCGGGCATTTTAGACATACATACATACATAAAATCACGCCTTTATCCCTTATGGAGTAGGCAGAGCGTAAAACGCCTCCTAAAAGGCGCTTTCGCCACGTCTGACATAAACTGGGGGCAATTTTAGATTGTAATGTGTATTGCTGTAGTGACAGGTTGTCAGCCCATCGCCTAAATTACAATACACTGTAACCCTCCAATCTCTTTTGCTGACTTATACAGCATGCCCGGGAGGAAGGGCAACTGGAACATTCTATGTTTTTCTTTCTCTCCCAGTCCAGTATGGAAGTTGCATTTTAGACATTTCGGTGATTTCCCGTTTTTCCTAGCCTTGATGGCGACCCGGTTCCACTTATCAATAAAACCATTGTCACCTTGAAGGGATGTTGCGAAAAACACAAAAAGCGGGTAATTGACAACGTTGGCGATGTTGCCACAATTCCACTAAGGTCGAATTTCACTTCGTATTATAATAGTTCTTAAGTAATGTTAGAATTGCCCTTGAATTGTGTACGGTAGGCTTTCTTGTTTACTAATCGAATTTAATGTATAATTGTATAGTCACGCTTTATCATCCTGTCGGGTCGACACAGCGTCAACGGCCGATTATAAATAAATCTAGAATATAATTTGCCTGGGAGAAGCAACTGCCATAAATTAAGTAAAAAAAAGTTAATGCGTCCCGTGCTTCGAAAGGCATATTGAAGTAGTGACAGGTTGTCAGCCTATCGCCTAAATTGCAATGTACAAAAACTCTCGTATCAGTTAGCTGGTTTTTACAGCACGCTCAGGAGAAAATGCAGCTGTCACATTCTATGTTTTTCTCCCGCTCCCAGTCCAGCATGGAATTTACTAATCTAGTACCTAGTACTATAAGTGGTAGAATTTTATGATACCTGCCTGCCTTCGATTTAAATGCTAATTATTGCCAAATAGGTAATTAAGTATTTTTATTATCTAATTACGAACATACGAACACGGCTGTAAATATTTTTATAGTGTATTTACTAGTGACAAAATTTTAATCTACTGAGACAGCGTCCCGCACACTGATAGGGTTGCTCAGTTAACGATACTGAACAGCAAAAATGTGTTTTTTTTTAGAATTAGAAAATTTTGTACAAATTGTCTGATTGACGTGGACATTTTGTATGAAAAAGCCAAAGGATAAAATCACTTCCAGAAAGAATTTCCTGGTGAAAGTTGTTCAGTGTAGTTGACCGAGCAACCCTTATCAGTTTTCGGGACACTGTCCCTTACACTTCGTATATTTCAATTTATTTCAAAACGTTGCTAATTATTTTGCAGGATCATTTCAAAAGTGTCCTAAATACAAAAGAGGCCTAAATTGCAAAATACATACATACATACATACAATCACGCCTTTATCCCTAATGGGGTAGGCAAAACGTAAACGACCTAAATAAAGGTCGTTTCGCCACATCTGACAAAGTTTTGAGGGTTATTTAAGATATTATAGGTATATTGCTATAGTGACAGGTTGTCAGCCTATCGCCTAAGTTGCAATATACTGCCCTCGGATCCCTTAGCTGGTTTTTACAGCATGCCCGGGAGGAAATGCAGCTGGCACATTCTATGTTTTTCTCTCGCTCCCAGGCCAGCATGGAAGATTGCAATTGCAAAATCTACACTTTATAAGTTACTAGCGACCCGCCCCGGTTTCGCACGGAAATTATTAGTGTTTTTCTACTATATTATGCATGTATTATACATATAAACCTTCCTCTTGAATCACTCTATCCAATAAAAGAAACTGCATTAAAATCCGTTGTGTAGTTTTAAAGATCTATGCATACATAGGGATATAGGGACAGAGAAAGCGACTTTGTTTTATACTATGTAGTGATGTTTTTCACTATGATCAAAGCTGTATTCAGGCCGTTATCTTTTTAAATAAAAAAATGGTTATTGTTTAGTCAGTACTAAGCAAAAACTGAGCAATAAAATATATTCTTTTGAGCATCAGTTTGTGACCTATATTTTTTCTTGCGATAATTATTTAATTTTATTATCTGACCATTTTTTATTTTATTTTTTTAACATAAAGGTACATACATAAACATACACAAATATCTCGCTAAACTGAAACAGTTTGTTGGCGAGGAGGTCCATCCAATCAGTTTGCGTAAAGACAAAAAAATACGGTGTATTTTTTGCGGATAGAGACGCCTGGAGAGATAAAGGGGAGGCCTTTGCCCAGCAGTGGGACGACCTTACGGCTTATTTTATCTTATCTTATTCATTTATTCTATCCCGCATAATATTAGAAAACTACTCCTTTACCCAAAGGTTGCCTGGCAGAAATTGCTACCGTAGCAATAAGGCCGCCTAATTGTACTCTGTTTGTTTTGTAATGTTTGTTCCTGTACAATATGTTGTTTATGTGCAATAAAGAATATTTGTATTGTATTGTATTGTATTCAACCTGTCACTACAGCACTATACTTACAAATCTATCTTAAATAACCCTCAAAACTTTGTCAGACGTGGCGGAACGACCTTTGTTTGGGTCGTTTACGCTCTGCCTACCCCATTAGGGATAAAGGCGTGATTATATGTATGTGTGTATTTAGCCCACATCATCCCACGATACGGCTATAAAAAAAATTGCTGTCGTTTTGAGCAGTTTCCTCAAAACTGTCACTTCTGAATCTGTCACCTAGTGACGTAACTGCTAGGCGGCCAATCGCATCGTTGCGTTGTGTGACGTCATGCGCGCGAGCGTGCGCGACGCTCGTGAATAAAATATGCGTGGTGCCTCGTTCACATGGGGAATTATTATTTATTATTATTAACAGCCTCAACTTTTCTTCCGTGCTGGCCTGGGAGCGAGAGAAAAACATAGAATGTGCCAGCTGCATTTCCTCCCGGGCATGCTGTAAAAATCAGCTAAGGGATTCGAGGGTATCAGTATATTTCAATTTAGGCGATGGGCTGACAACCTGTCACTACAGCAATATACCCACAAATCTAACTGAAACAATCCTCAAACTTTGTCAGACGTGGCGAAACGACCTTTGTATAGGGAGTTTACGCTCTGCCTACCCTATTAGGGATAAAGGTGTGATTATATGTATGTATTAACAGCCTCTCCTCCCTCTTAACGCGAGGCGGGCACCAGGTCGTCCCAGGAAAAGATGGCGAGAGGAGCTAAAGAGCTGGTTGGAAGAGGCTCAAGACAGGGAGACATGGAATAAGGGGAGAGAGGCCTGCCCTGCAGTGGGACACCTCACATAGTGAATAGGGTTTTAAAAACAATACCCGTGTGTAAGAGACAGCTTTTGGCCAACTGAAAGGGGTCAACGAAACTTGCTTGCAAAAATTCTTTCAGGATTGTTATTTTCTTTACTATAGAAAATGATCTTCTCAAACAGTCAATTTGCATAAAACGGTTTTTATTTTCATTTCCAGAAAGAATTTCTACATTTGGACACAGTACATTCTACTGGCGGAAAGTGAATTCTACTGTCCCGGTGTAAGCAGCTAGACTAATGTTGCCACATCACTTTTTTATTACATTTTTACATTGTACTGTCGGACAGTGCATCCTACTGTCCGGGTATAAACAGACCAGAAGCTAGAGTTATATTGCCAAATCACTTTATTTTATTACACTGTGTAACAAAGTGTTTGTTGCACTGTGGGACAGTGCATTCTACTGTCGGATAGTGCATCCTGCTGTCCCGGTGTAAACAGACCAGCAGCTAGGCTAATATTATCATATCACTTGTACCTGAGTGCAACACGCATGCGCTCGCATGAGAATACTGCGACCAGGCGCATTTGATACTTGACGTAATTCTTGCCGAAGATTAATAAAATAACATACATACATACATACACCACTCTTTTATCCCTAATAGGGTAGGCAGAGCGTTAACGACCTGAACAAAGGTTGTTTCGCCACGTCTGACAAGTTTTGAGGGTAATTTAAGATAGATCTGTATATTGCTGGAGAGACAGGTTGTCAGCCCATCGCCTAAAATACAATATACTGAAACACTTGAAGCCCTTAGCTGATTTTTACAGCATGCCCAGGAGGGGATGCAGCTGGAACATTCTATGTTTTTCTATTGCTCCCAGTCCAGCATGGAAGGATTACAAAACTAAAAAATTTAGTAAAAAGTTTCCTGTCAAATGCATAGTATAATGTGACGTTCCTAGATACATTATGTACAAAGGCGAGCTTAACTCAAAATATTTGAGTTGTCTTCCAGCTTACCGTGTTATAGGAAAAAATATAGGTAACACCAGTTCCTCGTGCAAAGGTACCTTTTGGAGGGTTTTAAGTTATGAGTGTCCCTGTAATCTGCAGCTATTCAAAAACTCTTCATAAACTTCCTTTAAAACCCTACTACATAAGGTATCTTTTCACGTGGAGCGTCAATAATATTGCTTATAATCCTGAGATAAAAATAGGGCATCAAAAAATATGAACCACAGCTTGTATATAGGTTCTTCCATGCTGGGAGTGAGAGAAAACCAGAATGTGCCAGCTGTATTTCCTCCCAATCATGCTGTAAAAACCAGGGATCCGAGGGTTTCAGTATATTGCAATTTAGGCAATGGACTGACAACCTGTCACTACAGCAATATACCTACAAATCTATCTCAAATAACCCTCAAAGCTTTGTCAGACGTGGCGGAACGACCTTTGTTTAGATCGATTACGCTCTGCCTACCCCATTAGGGATAAAGGCGTGACTATATGTATGTATGTATTTTTGTACTGAGATGACATTTCTCATACAAACTCAAAGTCGCTGTCACTCTGCTAGCTGATTATCAATATTTCCTATAATTCTTTGTTTGTTGTGTTTTTAGCAAATACCTTCGTACATTAAATAAAAATAAAATATTTCTTTATTTTCAGACAATACAGTCCATAGGTTTTTAGTAACAGCTTATACACTATGTTAGAGATATTTATTGGTGTAAAGATATAATATGGATTTGCATTCAAATTTCCTTTTTTTTGCGCACTGAGCAGAGCTTTTGAAGCTATCTAACCACAAACTGGCATACAAGTACCAAGAGGCGCCGGTCGCCGTACACTGCACACTATATAGGTCTTGGCCAGTCAACTTTTTCTCGTACGGTTTAGTGCTAGACTTCGACATGTCACATGTATAAGTCTGGTTTTCGTGAGCTAAAGTCTAGTTTTAGGTTATCTTAAATTTACGCTTAAATATGTATGAATACATACAGAAAATCGCACCTATATACAATATGTACAAAAAATGCTGACCATATTTTAGGATGTGATTCTACCTAAAAACACTGAACAACTTTCCCCAAAGAATATAGATCGAAAAACGTAAAAAAAAATGGCTCTACCATACAAAGGGTGTCAGCAGCTCGAGTCAATTTATATAGAAGGTCCAAATTTTGTTTAAATTTTTCGAGCTATGTTCCTTGGGGAAAGTTGTTCAGTTTCACGGGTAATGTCACACCCTACAATATGGTCAGCTATGTTATTTACTCCCTATATACCGGGTGTGATGGACAGCCGTCCCGCAAACTGATAGGGTTTGCTCAGTCAACGACACTGAACAACATTCACTAAGAAAATCATTCCGGACGTAATTTTTTTTTTACGTTTTCCATACAAAGTGCCTAACCTGGTGGGCATTTTGTACAGAAAGGAAAAGCCATTATTTTTTTCATTTCGTGAGCTGATATCTAGTAAATTTAGGTTCAGTTTCTAGATTACGATAAAGATACTATTCGAAGTTGCATGTACTACAGAAAAAAAACATGCTGAATTAATAATAATTTCAGTTAAATGCACAGTCATTGCTTAGGTAGATAGATACATTATCAACTGTCGTAGAATCAATATTGCAAATTTGCAATATCAGTGTTGCGGGCATTGCGTAAATATTGGCGAAACGTAAAATAGCCATGCTATACTTTACTTCCATGCTGGACTGGGAGTGGGAGAAATACATAGAATGTGCCAGCTGCATTTCCTCCCGAGCACACAACAACCTGTCACTACAGCAATATACCTACAAATCTATCTTAAATAACTCTAAAAACTTTGTCAGACGTGGCGAAACGACCTTTGTTTACGCTCTGCCTACCTCATTAGGGATAAAGGCGTGATTAAATGTATGTATGTAAAACAGCCAGAAATGTATAAGAGTGAAAATTTCACGTTAGGAGGTGAACTCACAACATAATGCAAGTTATTATTGCTGTTTGACTAGTCTATCTATTATAAAATAAATACAATACATAAAATCTCTGAAAATCAAAACAAGTAGGGAAAAACTTTCATTACACATTTTCACTAACAAAGATTCCCATCTCTTTCTATATATACCTCCTCATCATCATCTCCCTAGCCTTATCCCGTATCTCACGAGTCGGCTGCCTAATCTAGGAGATTGAACGAGGGTACTAGTCTTTACACAGAGCGACTGCCATCTGACTTCCGCAACCCAGAAGGGAAACCTGACCCAATCCTAGATTAGGTCAGAGTTTTCTAGCCACCAATGCTTAGCACTGGCCACTGACATGGCTTAACGACTAATTACTACGATATTGACCGGGACCAACGGCTTAACTTGCCTTCTGAAACACGGAAAAAGCGCCGAAAAAAATTACATATGAAATTCGAAAACCGAGAAACTAGTACGTGGTGGGATTCGAAACACGACCTCCCGCTCAGGAGGCAGCAGCCCTATCCACTACACCATCGGGCTCTTTTATATATACCTCCTACATAATCAATTCACAGAGTGTATATTTCTATGAGGGTCCAAACTATTGTCATTACCATAAAGGGAATACAGTTTGAATGCATTGTTAGGATGGCACCCTCGATAGATAGCTAACACCCCCTCAAAAACGTCGCTAAGATGTCAACTCAGGAAATAGTGTTGGTCGATAGGCGGGTAGTTGTCATACATACATATAATCACGCATTTATCCCTAATGGGGTAGGCAGAGCGTGAACGACCTAAACAAAGGACGTTCCGCCACGTCTGACAAAGTTTTGAGGGTTATTTTAGATAGATTTCTACGTATGTTGCTGTAGTGACAGGTTGAAACTCTTGGATCCCTTTGCTGGTTTTTACAGCATGCCCGGGAGGAAATGCAGTTGCCACATTCTTTGTATTTCTAACGCTCCCAGTCCAGCATGGAAGTAGATTGCTAACGCCCCCTCAAAAACGTCACTAAGATGTCAACTCAGGAAACAGTGTTAGGCGGGTAGGTATAGATTCATGAAAATACCGGGTGTAAGGGACAGCGTCCCGCAAACTGATAGGGGTTGATCAGTCAACAAAACTGAAAATCGTTCACCAGAAAATTCTCTCAGGAGATGGAAATAAATTGACCTTCTCATACCAAGTGACCACCTAGAACAGACAATTTGTATAGAAATGCATTATTTTTTTCGCTACTTGAAAACAAATTCTGCTGATAGTTGTTCACTTTCGTTGACTGAGCAACGCCTATCAGTTTGCGGGATTACGTCCCTTGCACCCTATAAGAAATGTTACTTTACATGTTTGTAGCGATGGCGGCTATTGTCCTTGAAACACACTTGAAGATATCGATTTCAGAACATTAATACATATATGCATATAATCACGCCTTTATCTCTAGTGGGGTAGGCAGAGCGTAAACTACCTAAACAAAAGTTGTACCGTCTGACAAAATTTAGAGGGTTATCGCGCTCTGCCTACCCCATTAGGGATAAAGGATTGACTATATGAATGTATTTATATATGCTTTGTACTGAAATGACATTTCCCATACAAACACAAACTCACTGTCACTCTGCTAGCTGATTATCAATACGTCTTATGATTCTTTGTTTTGTTGTTTTCTTTTGGAAATACCTTCGTACATTAAGCAGAACTTTTAAAGCGACCTTTGTTTGGGTTGTTTACGCTCTGTTTACCCCATTAGGGCTAAAGACGAGACTTTATGTGTGTGTGAAACTTTTATTTACGACTAAATAACGAACAAGTGATATTCATACTGAAAAATCAACGGCTACTCACTTGTTTGGTTAACGGAGGTGAGACCTCAACGATTCGACTCTTTGCGAACTGCAGTCACACACGGCGAGCGGTGTTGTATGATTTTCACTCTCCATGAAGACTCTCGTAAAGAGTCGAAACATAAAGGTCTCCTCCGTTAAACAGACAAGTGAGTAGTCGTTTATTTATCAGTATGAATCGTTTTGATAAAACTATTACTCATAGAAATCCGCCTCCCGAAATTATACGAAAAACAATATTTTATAAATTCAGCACAAATTACCAATTTGTATTCGGGAAGATATTTGGTGATGCTATTCTGACACCACAAGAAAACGTCAAATATTAACATTAAAGCTATCGATAATTTGGAATAATTACTGGAAAGTTCTGGAATTCTCTATTCTTTCACTTCCACTGCAACATATCAGGTTTCATCCGGTTATTTCTGTTTAGTCAGATTTTATATAATTTATATAAACTACCTATGTATTATTTTTGATTTAGCATTTTCTTTTTGTCAATTTAGCTGTTTTGTTATTGCTTTGTAAAATTAAGACGTAAAATGTAGGCTAATATTATTTTGCGTCCTTCGTAGTTTTTGGTTTTTTAATATTTTTTATGTTTTCACTTTTATACATACATATAATCACGCCTTTATTCCGAATGGGGTAGGCAGATCGTAAACGACCTAAGAAAAGGTCGTTTCGCCACGTCTAACAAGTTTTCAGGGCTATTTTAGACTGAAATGTGTATCGCTATAGTGACAGGTTGTCAGCCCATTGCCTAAATTACAATACACTGAAGCCATTGAATCCTTTAGCTGATTTTTACAGCATGCCCGGGAGGAAATGCAGCTTGCACATTCTGTGTTTTTTTATCGCTCCCAGTCCAGCATGGACGAATTTTTATACAAAGTACAAACATGATAAAACTAGCTTAGCATTAAAGTGGGTAGTTGTTTAATCACATGACTGCCGTTTTGCCATATATACATATAATCACGCCTTTATCCCTAATGAGGTAGGCAGAGAGAAAACGACCTAAACAAAGGTCATTCCACCAATTGCGTTCATTAAAAAAATAGTTTTTATAAAAACTCAAAAAAAGAACAAAAAACCAGTCATACATAGTCATCATAATCATCATCTCCCTAGCCTTAACCCGTATCTCACGGGGTCGGCTTCCTAATCCAGGGGATTGAACGAGGGTACTGGTTTTTACACAGAGCGACTGCCATCTGACCTCCGCAACCCAGAAGGGAAACCAGACCCAATCCTAGATTAGGTCAGAGTTTTCAAGCCGCCAATGCTTAGCACTGGCCTCTGATATGGCTTAACGACTAATATACATATAATCACGCCTTTATTCCTAATGGGGTAGGCAGACCGTAAACAACCTAAACAAAGGTCGTTTTGCCACGTCTCACAATGTTTTGAAGGTTATTCAAGATAAATTTGTAGGTATATTGCTGTAGTGACAGGTTGTCAGCCCATCGCCTAAATTACAATATACTGAAACCCTCGGATCCCTTAGCTGGTTTTTACAGCATGCTCGGGAGGATATGCAATCTAAAACAACTAATATCTACGGTATTAAACGATATCTTCCATGCTGGACTGGGAGCGAGAGAAAAACATAGAATGAGCCAGCTGCATTTCCTCCCGGGCATGCTGTAAAAAGCAGCTAAGGGATCCAAGGGTTTATGTATATTGCAATTTAGGCGACAGGCTGACAACCTGTCACTACAGCAATATACCTACAAATCTATCTTAAGCAACCCTTAAACTTTGTCAGACGTGGCGGAACGACCTTTATTTAGATCGTTTACGCTCTGCCTACCCCATTAGGGATAAAGGCGTGATTATATGTATGTATGTATGTATGTATGTATGTATTAAACGATATTAACCGATACATAGTCATAATCATAGCCAAAAAAATCAGCAAGTCTAGTCAACCGTCCTATTTTGTAACTGGTTATATTAATAGTGTTGTAATACGAGTTTTTAATAAACAAAATACCTAGTATGCAGATACTTTATTACCAATACTAGTACCAGACTAAGTCACCCATGAAAATACTAGGTACGCACTCAACTGTGACTGAGTAACTAAACTTGTAGACATTGGGTTCGATTCTCGATTTTCCGGTTAAAACTAAAATAAAATCTATTTGTCACTTTCAGACTAAAAACATTGGAAAAGGACAGCATCAGATCTATTTTGACCGGTTTTTGCTTTTTAGTCGGTGGTTTTATGCGTTATCTGCCATTTTTATCCACCGTCGTATGATATGGCGGATACAGTTGACAGAAATACTGGGGAAACGTGCAAAAGCATTGGCTTGAAAACTCTGACCCAATCTAGGATTGGGTCTTGATTCCCTTCTGGGTTGTGGACGTCAGATGGCAGTCGCTCTGTGTGTGTCTCATTCAATCATCTACATTAGGTAGCCGACCCCGAGACTTAGAATATGTTTTTGAGTTGACGTATGGTATGATATAACCCAGTGAAGTGGTGTCAATTAATAGTTATATTAAATATGACGAGTACTTCACATTTATTTGATAAAATTGTCATTCATCTTGTTACGAAGTCAAAGTTCTTGTAAAAATATACGTTATGATTTTTTTTCTTCCATAGTTCACTTAATTGATATTTCATTTAATTTTGTTAGCCTCAATGTTCCGATATAATACGCTAGTTTCAAATCTACTACTAATAAATCAAATCAGCAACTTTTTATGAAATGTCAAAAACGGTTTTCTGTATGGAAATACAGAAAACCGTCACTCCTAAAATCAATAACTCCTGTTATTAAATCCAAACTTTTAACTCGATTATTAAATCCAAACGTGCATTTTTTTAAATGCTGAATGAGATCTGCAATATTTTAGCCAGTTTTAAGTATAAACGTTTTGAAAATTTTAGCCACCCAGTCAAAATGCCTATTATTACGGAATTCGCTGAAACTACTTTCTTTTAAATAAGCCATATTAAAGGTCAATTATTTCTTCGAGCACGGATCGCCAGAAGTTCATTGAAACTGGCAGCATGTAACCCAACCGCTTTCTTTTAAAAAAATAAAAATAATAAAGGCTGAATAAAGGACGCAGCCGCTGTCATTTCGCGTGCGAGTTTTAAGAAAGCACCGCGAAGAAATCTGGTTTCTTTTTTAAGCCACGTTCCGTTGCGCAATACCATATCGCTGGAACCCGTTCTATGGCCATTTATTTCAAACTGTTATTTGTGTTGAATGGAACGCTAAAGATCCTTTATTGAATTCGATATTTGAAAAGTGGGATGTAGTTTTGTTTTCATTTTGAAAGGAATATTTAAACCTTTATAAACGTTTTGTTTATTTTGAAATTGTGTCTGTTTCTTTTAAAGTTTTAACGTTTGATAAAAAAAAAGAACGTAAAAAAGTTCTATTTTTCTTTTTTGTACATACATACATACATACAAATAATCACGACTTTATCCCTAATTTGGTAGGCAGAGCGTAAACGACCTAAACAAAGGTCGTACCGCCACGTCGTCTGACAAAGTTTTGAGGGTTTTTTAAGATAGATTTGTAGGTATATTGCTGTCGTGACACGTTGTCAGCCATCGCCTAAATTGCAATATACTGATATCCTCGGTTCCCTTAGCTCATTTTTACAGCATGCCCGGCAAGAAATGCAGCTGGCACATTCCATGTTTTTCTCTCTCCCAATCCAGCATGGAAGATACTTTTTTTGTGATTTCAAGATAAAGGAAAAATATTGTTCCCACAATCAAAAGTACTTAGTTAGTAGCAGTAAGTTAACTTCTTTCAAGTTAAAATAAACATTTTAAATAGGTATTTAAACCAAAACACAAATGAGATTCCTCTTAAAATGCTTACATCACGATTTTGTATGAGATCGTAAGTCTACAGTCAACCACACTTTTAAATACATACTTTAGTCCAAAACTAGCTTTAAAAACAACGCCAGAGAGAGACATGAGGTTAATTTTACCAGTGTGTGACCGTAGAGTCTTGGGATTAATTGCCTACTTTCTTTCTGCAACTTTTGTTATTATATAACCACCGAAATGAGATACAATTATGTATATACTAATATACCGGAAAAGATGTAACTTTCTAGATATAAAAAACACGTTTTTGTCAGTCTGTTCACGCGAAAGACTTCTTTGTATAGCTTTTGTTAGAAGGGGCAATTTTGATTGTAGTCTCTATGATTGTATAAGTTAATCAATCAGGGTGGCTCTGGCTTGTAATGATTATGATTATACTTAGTAAATTAAAGTTATATAAAAAAATAATTCAATCTAATTGATATGGATCAATAGTATCGACTATAAACATACAGATGCATACATACATACATACATAACGTCACGCCTCTTTCCCGGAGGGGTAGGCAGAGATCACATCCTTCCATTTGCAACGATCCTTGCAAACTTCTTTCGCTTCATCTACATTCATCAATCTTTTCATGCACGCTCGTCGGTTTAGGGTACTCCTGACCTGACCTTTCCCCAGAACGTCCCCGAATTGAACATACACAACAAGAAAAAAAATGCTGTAGTTTTAAAAAGATAATTATGAACAGAATACGAGAGCCAAATATATTTTTACTTTTATTTTAAAAGCTAATAAGAGGACATCTATCAAATTTCGTGATATTTCATTAAATTATTCATTAGATTATCGTGTTACGTATTAATTCTTTCGTGTGGTGTAGGGCTCGCTTCGTTCGCGTTTTTATTAATTCAACTTGGGTGAGATGTAGTACTTAACGTTCAAAATTCCCCGTAAAATCTCGATGTTTCCTGAATTTTCTGGGGTTATAAATTTTTGTCCTGAAATTGATGCAGGCTTTCCGCTTCTGTCCTGGTTTCGTGCATAATTCACGCTAAACCTATCTCAAGTAGCTGCCTCCATGGTCCAATGATGTGAGCCACGGGCTCCAGAGATCGTGGGTTCGATTCCCCCGGGACCGCAGAGGCAGTGGATGTATCTAGAAAGCGAGAATTACCTTTAATACTCCCACCTGAAGTGTGTGGCTGTTGAGGCTGGTGGCTGTGCTGCTCCAGCTTGCTGCTCACCGTGTTCCACATGTCAAACATGTTCAACATCCTCCCGGCTCCTGCTCCTCCCGTAGACCATCAGCTCACTAAACACCAGATTTCATCACGGTTCACTGTGGAATATCCGGTCCCGTAAGAGAAAGTTCGTTCGTAAAAAAATGACTTAAGGCTACTCACTGATCCCCGGTTTTATATATTTGTAATTTGATTATGCTAATTTATATATTGCGAATTTATAAATATTTTAATTTTTATCGCTATTATATCATATAAACTTTATAAAATGGTCAACTAATGTAAATACGCTATATTTTGTATTTTCTCGACTAAGTTTATTCGGATAATATCAGTCTAAAATTTCGATCGTCAGGTTGGGTTTATTTGCTTGGGAAGTGGGTTATATCACTAATTTTATATTTGTGAAAAATTATTAAAGTATTAATTTAACTTTATTAAAAACTATTTCTGTGATTAAATATTGCGTATATAAATTTTAATAAACTGTGATAATTTTAAATGCAAAGAGTATTGTAGTTTTGGTATTTAAACTATTTTTTTATATTGTCACGGTTGTTCAAGATAGTCTGTATTTTAATCTGTGTTCTGTGAAAAAAATTGAGCGTTTTTTCTTCTTCATAGTTCGTTCAATCGCCGTTTTGTAGAGTCCTCGTGTGCCAGGGTCTCAAATGACGGCGGCGTCGGCCACGACACGCGCGTTCGGATGCATCTTCAAAACTTGAATTTAGAACTCGATTTTCGCGGTAATATTAGAACGGTGTTCGGTTTTCGAATGTTTTTGCTTCTTTTTTCACTGTTCTGAGGCTATTGCGTAGTATTTTCGGAGTTTTTCTTTTAGCCGCGTCGCATGCACTGAATTGCAGTTGCAGAGGGGGTTTCAGCTTCAGCATGGGGGGGTGAGGGGGTGGTAGGAAGCGCTGTATTTCACTGCGCATGCTCGAAATCGATCCCGCATGGCGGTGAGGTATCTAACACTACTTTTCTTTCCTATATGCGGTTGTATATAGTTAGCTATAGGGTTGTATAGCCCAGTCTATTATGTCATTCACTTTGATGTTCGTTGGTACTTTACGTAGCCACCGCTGACGGTTTTGTCCAACCGTTCTTTGTTAACCGTAGAATTACTGTCTTGCGAGGCGTTATATACTTTCGGTTCTTCCGTAATGGGCTGGATTCTAGATTCCACCAGCGAAAACTAAAATTAGCCAGCTAAATCTATGTGTCTCTTTCGAAATAATAACATTAAAAAGGATAGGCGATTTATGCTCTATGGTTTTACACTTTGTCCGCTAGATTTTGACACGCATTTGCACGTTTCCCCAGTATTTCTGTAAATTAAATCCGCCATATCATATGACGGTGGATAAAAATGACAGATAACGCATAAGACCACCGACTACACATCAAAAACTGGAAATAATATATCTCCTGACCTTTTCCAATGTTTTAAGTCTGAAGGTGAGAAATAGATTAAAATTTTAGTTTCAGATTTTAAAACATTTTAATGTAATAGTTTAATAATAGTTATATTTCATCCCTAACCGTCCAGTGATTAATTAACGTAAGTAACAAACATCCAAGCTTTCGCAATTACAATATTATTACTTCTGTAGGTCTGCTGTAAGAAATTTCTTTTTTAAAATAAGTAGTGCCTGTTGTGTCTTTGTTTTCTATGTCCTGTGATTATGATGTTTTTGTGTACAATATTTTTTTAAATAAATAAATTATATTATTACAGGGTGTGGCAGAACGGGTATTTATACATCACACATTATGGATAATTTTATCATACCGGGTGTAATAGGGGTTGCTCAGTAAACGACACTGAACAACTTCAATCAGGAACTTCTTTTAGGAGACAAAAAATTTAACTTCTCACACAAAATTACCACCTTGATCAGGCAATTTGTATGGAAAGCCAAACACTTTTTTTTCTTTTCCTGAAAAAAATCCTGCTGATTGTTGTTCAGTGTTTTTTTTTTCAGTGTCATTGACTGAGCAACCTGCGGTACATAAACGCGGTATAAAACTAAAAAATAAAATTAAATAATGTTTTTTTTATTCTATACAGAAGAAACACACATATAAAGGAAAATTCCTCATATGTAAATGCGGTTGTGTGAGTGTGTCCGCGAGGGACGCTTGCGCAAGCCGTTACGTGCGCCTGCGCGCGTTTTGGACGGCGGACCGCGCAAGTTGCAAGATGCAGCGGGGAATCTACCGGGTGTAAGGGACAGCGGCTCGCAAACTGATGCTCAGTCAACGGAACTGAACGACTTTAAATAACGGTTTACGGAATTTAATAACGGAAATTTTGTTTTGTATCCTCCATACTGGACTGGGAGAGAAAGAAAAACATAGAATGTTCCAGTTGCCCTTCCTCCCGGGCATGCTGTAGAAGTCAGCAAAAGGGACTCGAGGGTTACAGTGTATTGTAATTTAGGCGATGGGCTGACAACCTGTCACTAAAGTCAATACACATTACAATCTAAAATTGCCCTCAATTTATGTCAGACGTGGCGAAAGCGCCTTTTAGGAGGCGTTTTACGCTCTGTCTACCCCGTAAGGGATAAAGGCGTGATTTTATGTATGTATGTAATTTTGTTTTGACATTTTTGTTGATTTTTTTTTGACTATCATATTATTCTTCGATATTTTTATTATAAATGCAATGTAAATTATGAAATTGATAATGTGAAATGAATTAATCTAATCTAATCTTTACCCGAAAATTCTTTCAGGACATAAAAAACAAATTCTTCACATACAAAATTACCTCCTTGATCAGACAATTTGTATGGGAAAGCAAAAAATATATATCATTCCCTGAAAATCCTGGTGTTAGTTGTTCAGTTCCGTTGACTGAACAACCCCTATCATTTTAGTAGTCATATCAAACTAACAATTTCTTTTTAAATACAGGCACAATAAAGAAGGGCTTTTTATCAGCAGTGGGACACAGTGAGCTAGTAATAATAATAATATTAACAAAACAGGCGCATTTACAGAATTTCTTTCAAATATAGCATCTTTTTTTCTTTTTCGGTGTGCAATAGTGTTTTTTTTCTGATTGATAACGCTTCCTTATTACGATCAATTATGGCCTGATAGTTGTGCTACTAGGCGGTTTAAAAACTCTGACACCAGGGTTCATCGGGTCGATAGACTCGATACCCACACGACAGAAGAAGAAAAAGATTACGATCAATCACTCATACAAACTCTAAACCCGTGACACATCATTTTAAACTTTCGCGGGTATTTTCACTATAACTATGAGACATTTTACGGGTTTCTTACCTATCTTTGATGAATTCCCGATATTTCGATGCTGTTACTAACATCATGAACAAGGGTCTAAAATTGATTAAAAGATTGATAAGGTCGTACGTTCACACAAATTTTAAAAACTCTGACATCAGGGTTCACCGGGTCGATAGACTCGGCAGAAGAACCAAATTTTACCAGACAATCTAATAACAAAATAACTTCAATCATCAATTGATTATTTGTTTCTAGAAGTTTTTTTTTAATATGAAACAGAACTTTCATTAAAGTTGTCAAAATTCAAGCTTAGATTATAACAACATTTATAATTTATAATATTCATTTTATAGAGTATAAGAATGACCTTGAAAGATTTTTTCACTATTTTTAATTTAAATGTAATTATTTTTAACGGATTTAATTCGGGTTTTTCCAAAAAAATATTTAGTATGAGTTACGCTAACCTCAAAAAACTTGTGACAAATACTTTTAAAAGTGCACTTCAATAACTATAAAAATGTGATATTTTACATGATTTTTATATACTCAAAATATACTCATTTGATTTACTTCCATGATGGCCTGGGATCGAGAGAAAAACATAGAATGTGCCAGCTGCATTTTCTTCGAGACATGCTGTAAAAACCAGCCAAAGGATCCGATGGGCTCTGTATATTGTAATTAAGACGATGGGCTGACCACCTGTCACTACAGCAATATACCAACCATATACCAACAAATCGATTTTAAATAACCTACGAAACTTTTCCAGAGGCGGAGAACGAACTTTGTTTAGGTCGTTTACGCTCTGCCTACCCCGTTAGGGATTGAGGTGTGATTATATGTATGCATGCACTCATTTAAAATTAAATTGCGACACCTTTCCACATTAACACACGCCCCGCTCGTCTCTCACACTTGAACCACCGAATTTCAAAGTGAAAGTCGACTGCCGAAATCTCTCGAGAAAGTGAAAGTCGGTTGATCGATGCTGTAATTATTATTAACCATTTATACCTGATATGCTAACATACCAACCGGATGCGGAAAAAAATATATTATATATATGGTTTCATGACAATATATACTTTTCACTTCTCATGATCTGAAAGTGGTATTTGGGCAACCTGTAAATTTCTTTCATGCTGGACTGGGAGTGTGAGAAAAACATAGAATGTGCCAGCTGCATTTCCCCCCGGGAATGCCGTAAAAACCAGTTAAGGGATCCGAGGGTTTTCAGTATATTGTAATTTAGGCGATGGGCTGACAACCTGTCACATCAGCAATGTTCCTAAAAATCTATCTTAATTAACCCTCAAATCTTTGTCAGACGTGGCGGAACGACCTTTCTTTAGGTCGTTTACGCTCTGCCTACCCCATTGGGGATTGAGGCGTGATTTCATGTATGTATGTATGAATACAAAAGTTGATTGAGTATTTATGCTTAACAACTTAACTTATTCCATCAAATCATGCAAAATCGTTTATTTTTGCAATGGCATTCTTCTTAAAACGAATACATTTAATTATACTTATAAAAAAGTTTGATAACATAAATTTACCTACTATGTTTTCTTATTTATTTATTTTAAGATAGTTTACGTTAGACATGTTTCACTCCATTTATTGATACATTTAAACTGAATTGTGACGAAACTCCGACAAGCTCTCTATTTCGATTTCAAAAACAATGGACAACTCAGTTTTAAAGTATCAGAAAATCTAGTGAAACAAAATTAATACAAATTAATTTGTATAGTATACAAATTACAAACACACATAAATATAATAACGCCTTTATCCCTAATGGGGTAGGCAGAGCGTAAACGACCTAAACGATGGTCGTTCCGCCACGTCTGGCAAAGTTTTGAGGGTTATTTAAGATAGATTTGTAGGTATATTGCTGTAGTGACAAGTTGTCAGCCCATCGCCTAAAATTACAATATATTGAAACCCTTGGATCCCTTAGCTGGTTTTAACAGCATGCCCGGGAGGAAATGCGGCTGGCACATTCTACGTTTTTCTATCGCTCCCAGGCCAGCATGGAAGGTTATACGGTATATGCAAATTAATTGACACAAAAGTAACAACTTCGCTTTTGATAAGTTTTTAAATGCAATTTAAAATCTACACTTATATAACAGTTTGCAACATGACTGTTGAACAACTTTCGCCGCTGTTTTTGAGTGAGATTCACATTTTGAAATATCCTTTCTAAAAAGAAAATTATCTTGTTATATGTGCAAAGTGCAAAAAGTAGCCGCAAACAAAACATGCAAGTCATTCAAAGCTTAAATATCACTACATAGAATAAAACAATTCTTGCAACAATTGCTTCCATGCTGGACTGGGGGTGATAGAAAAACATAGAATGTGCCAGCTGCATCTCCTCCCGGGCATGCTGTATAACCCAGCTAGGGGATTCGAGGGTGTATTGCAATTTTAGGCGATGGGCTGACAACCTGTCACTATAGCAATATAGTACATCATAATCAGATGATTACTCTGTAGTAATCTGTATGTAACCCTCAAAACTTGTCAGACGTGGCGGAACGACCTTTGTTTAGGTCGTTTTTGCTCTGCCTACCCCATTAGGGATAAAGGCGTGATTTTATGTATGTATGTATGTATAAAACAAAGTCGCTTTCTCTGTCCCTATATCCCTATGTATGCATAAATATTTAAAACTACGCAACGGATATTGATGCGGTTTCTTTTATTGGATAGAGTGATTCAAGAGGAAGGTTTATATGTATAACACATGCAGAATATAGTAGAGAGACATTATAATTTCCGTGCGAAGCCGGGGCGGGTCGCTAGTTAAGTATAAATTGTGATTGTGACCTTATAGATAAAAAGATGAAAATTATTTGCGAATTACGCGAATCATAATATATTCATGATAATGTTCGTATTTTGAGACACAATAAATTTATTTCTTGTGGGGCGCCACTGACCTCGTCGAACCACTCTAATTCATAACGAATGAAATAAAACGGACTGGACTGGGAGTGAGAGAACAACTTAGAATGTGCCAGCTGCATTTCCTCCCGAGCATGCTGTACAAACCAGCTATGGGATCTGAGGGTTTCAGTATATTGTAATTTAGGCGATGGGCTGACAACCTGTCACTACAGCAATATACCTACAAATCTATCTTAAATAACCCTCAACATTTTGTCAGACGTGGCAGAATGAACTTTTTATTTAGGTCGTTTACGCTCTGCCTACCCCATTAGGGATAAAGGCGTGATTGTATGTATGTATGAATTAAAACGTTAAAAATTATGAAAAATTTAATGTACCTAGTTGAAGCACAACACTTTTTTCAGATTTCTACCGCTTTTTTGTAAATCACCTAGATTTGTACATTTAAAATTTATTGGTAAAACTATTTAAAATTGTTTCCACCAAAAAAATGTTCAATTTCTCATTTTTGTATGAGAAATTGAACATTCGACTCTATTAACCGACAGCGTAAATGTATATATAATACAAAGGAGGTCCAATACCTTTTATTTTTATTTCAACTAATAAGAAATTTGTTAAGTTTTATATTATAGGCAAAACAATCGCTCTAAGTCTTTTCAATTGCGTATAATATCAATTCTTCTTCTTAGCGAGTGGATTCTCGAGTCGAACAACGGCCCGATGAACCCTGGTGTCAGAGTTTTCAAACCGCCTTGTAGCACAACTATTAGGCCTCTGACATGGTTTAGAGTCATTACTCGGTCCCGGTCTTAACGAGCCCTCCGAAGTGCGGAATCCTTTTTTTTTAATCAGGTGATTCAGCCCGCAATGTCCTAACCAAACTGGGGAAAACCTCACAAAGTGATAAATTGACAAATATCAACTTTGTGTGAATTGAACCCAGGACCTCCGGATCGTAAGCCCATGGCTCTGACCACTAGACCACGGAGGCAGCTGACCACTAGGTAGCTAGGTACAGTATTGTGCCTAGCTTAGGTTCAGCGCATTGCGTGTAGCAAGGACATGCATCTTAAGTTATAACTTACAACTTAATTGATATACAGTTTTTTGTTCTCTTAAGTATTGTCTGAAACTTATGGTTGGGTTATAAATAAAATACATTGGTATGACAGGTATTCATTCATCATCTCCCTGGCCTTATCCCGTCTCTCACAGGGTTGGCTACCTAATGTAGAATTGAACGAGGGTACTGGTTTTTTCACAGAGCGACTGCCATCTGACCTCCGCAACCCAGAAGGGAAACCAGACCCAATCCTAGATTAGGACAGAGTTTTTAAGCCGCCAATGCTTAGCACTGGCCTCTGACATGGCTTGACGACTAATATCTACGGTATTTAACGATATTAACCTTACTACGTAATATATATATGTACATAGTCTTCCATGCTGGACTGGGAGCGAGAGAAAAACATGGAATATACCAACTGCATTTCCTCCCGGGCATGCTGTAAAAACCAGCTAAGGGATCCGAGGGTTTCAGTATATTGTAATTTAGGCGATGGGCTGACAACCTGTCACTACAGCAATATGCTCCTACAAATATATCTTAAATAACCCTTAAAACTTTGTCAGATATGGCGGAACGACCTTTGTTCAGGTCCTTTCCGCTCTGCCCCATTAGGAATAAAGGCGTGATTATATGTATGTATGTATTATTATTATGTTGCAAGCATAATATAATTATAATGCTTGCTAATGCGCTTTGGTTTGCTTGTATAATTTTTTAGATTTATTTTATTATTTTTGTTTGCAATATATTTTATTTTTCAGGTAAGATTTTAAATATTTTTTTTAATTACTGACATTTATTTGAACTGTAGATTGTACTGTTATAGCTATTTAAGTATTTTAATTATTTCATGTATTAATTTTTATTAGTTTTTTATTATTTTATTTTTTTCTATTGTAACGTGGTTATAAAGAAAAAAATATACATTAATAGAGACTTGAATTGACAAATACAGATGACATATAAAATAATCCCTTTAACACCGACCCAAAAACAAAACAAACAAAAATTAGAGATAACTACAAAAAATAAATAAATAATATAATCATCGCCCTTCGGCGGCCGAAAGAGAAAAAAACTATTTCCCAACGGTTAGGAAACTCGCGGCGTCTCTTTCGCACTCAAGGTCGATCATATATTGTTGTCCCGCTCGCACGCTATGCAATAAGATCTCATGCAACTAAGACCTTGATTATTGCAGTTTCGTGATAGATAATTGAGTACGGGTTATTATTTATACAGTTTTTAATTTGTATGCAAAAAATAAGTTTTTTTTAGTCGGGTGTGGCCTTTTATGTACTTATTTTGGCCTTTTATGTACTTTTTAGAAAAATATAAATTCGGGGATCAGTGTCAGTTGGAACTCGCAAAACTGTCTCAAGTACAGCTTCGTGAAGTTTCAACTGTGTAGCTTAAATCAAGTTTTTTAACCATACCTCTTAAATGCTCATACGCAGGCAAGAGACAAACGGACGAACAGTCTCAGATCAATGCAACACATCCAAAAGACAAGCTTAACAATCCAAAAGGTCACTAACACTAAATTTAAATTTACTAAAACACTGGCAGGCTGACTAAATGTCACACAACGGTCACAGTTTAAAAAGTAAAAGTTCGCTTTTTTCGGCGCGCAGCTTCCAAATTCGAAAGTTTGGGCGCAAAGGCGTGCGAGCGCGCGCGTTCTGCGGCACAAACTGAAAATTGTGCGCGCAATGCGAAAGGTTTGGCGCACAACAGACAGGGGCTATTCTGACTACGCGCACAATTCGACAAACACTTATCTATTAGTCTATTAGACGGCTAGACCTAGGCCTAAACACTAAAATTACCTGGCAAAAAACTAAAAATCAAGATCAAAAAAACATTATAAGTAATTGATTTAATTGCCTTATAATAAGATAAGCCAAAGTTACTACAAATAAGACAGTAAAAAATATTACTATATATCGTAAGTTGCGCTTGCGCATATAATACAGGGTGAGTAAAAAAACGAACCAAACTTTTGGGTACGAACCCTTGAAGCTGATCAACTTTCCCTAAGGAACATTGGTCGAAATATGAAAACAAATTTTGCCCTCATAATACAAAATTAAACGGTGTCAGAGGTTCAGCCATTTTGTAATGGAGGCGTTTTTTTATATATTTTTACCTACTTGCTCGGGGAAACTTGTTCAGTTTCAGGGGTAGAATTATAATCACATACTTAAATTTGATCAGTTTTTTTACTCATTTAGCGTTGTTTCCTTATACAAGTAATTATTTTCGCTTAAATGGAAACTCCCAACTAAGTTTATGTAAAATTAAGATTAAGTTACTGAAATAAAAAATAAAACTATTTTCTAAGCCAGTTCAATACAATATTTATTTATTAAATAAAATGTCAATGCTTAATTCTTTTTTTTTTTTTTTAAATCATTGTTTTGTGTATGTTTTTTTGTGTTTATTTGAAAATGTTGTTCAGTCGATGACCAGCAACTGTCATTTAGTCCAAAATAATGATCTTACGTATTAATTAGTGCGGAATATACCAATAGGCTTGTGAATGTACGTAACCGTTTACGTATATAATTAAGTTAAGTTAAACAAATTTATAGAATTAAAAAAATACTTGAATAATTTCTATTTTAAAATTCACATGGCTCATATAATTATATCTATAACACTTTGTGATACGAATATAATTTTCTAAACTAAGTGCGAAAACGAACAAATCAATCAATTATGTTCTTGTCTATTTTTAACCTAATTCAAAACTAATGTTAATCGCTGTGTAGAATTTAAAAAAATGTATTAAATAAACTGAATTGAATATCAGTTAAATAAAAATCATAGCTCTGTCCCTAACTAAATTAGAAAAAACACGTAACATTTATTTTACTTATTAATTAAACATTTATGTTTTTACGGTTATCTATAACTATTTAAATTACTACGTTTATAACAATAATGAAAAATAAACTCATTTTTTACCATTTTATAGCTAAAATTTACATCTTTTTAATGAAAATATTTGAATAGAGGTAAAAGTAACATTTTCCATTCAGCCAACTATCGTAAAACTTTTTTAAAACAGGTGTGTCGAGTCAGTTTTGACAGGTTAAAAGCTGTCAGAACTATTGTTTTTACTTTACTCCATCAATCATTGTTACAACAACACTGTCTTTTTAACAGAAAAAGATTTCGAAACTATACAATATGCTAATATTTATTTGACGTGTCAAGCTTTTTAAAAGAAATATTAATATAAGTACTAAACAAACTTTATTGTGGCGAAATTGGTAGGTAACTTTTCTAGGTTTAATGCCAAGGGAGCACGATTTTATTGATAAAACTGAACAACTTTCTTCAGCTGGCTGACGTACAAAGGAAAGGCATCCTTATTTGTAGGTAAAAATGAATAGATTTCCAAAAAATATGGGTTGAAATGTACAAAAATATAAGCATAGCAATCCGCTATGGGGTTTTATCAATTTCCCACTAAAAAATAATCACACTTCACAAAAAAATATTAAACAGAAAATCAAATCTACGACCACTAGGCTCGTATTTACAAAGCGATCTAAAGATTAGGAGCAATATCAAGTAATGATTTGACAGGCTACTGAAATGACATTTCTGATGCGATCTTAAACTAGCTGTCAATCTCAAGTGCTGGTAAATCAATACTTATTACTCCAAACGAAAAACTTCAACAATTCAGCCAAACCCGGGAGATGTAACTAGTGACCTATATATTCCTAACCCTCTTTTGGGTGCACAAAAACCCTTTCATATCTCCCCTCACAGTTTGACGGGGACACAAAAACCCCATTACGAAATAACCGGACTGGACATGGAACAAGTTTTTTTAAACACACAGGACAGTGCGAAATTAAAACTGGACTTTTCTTGATAAAAAATCGCCCATATTTTTTTAATATATAGGGTGTTAATTTTATGCTGGACTGTGCGCGATAGCCAAATATATCAATAGAGAAACCTTACAATACAATATACTTTACTAGCGACCCGCCCCGGCTTCGCACGGAAATGATCAGTGTTTCTCTACTATATTATGCATGTATTATACATATAAACCTTCCTCTTGAATCACTCTATCCACTAAAAGAAACCGCATCAAAATCCGTTGCGTAGTTTTAAATATTTATGCATACATAGGGATATAGGGACAGAGAAAGCGACTTCGTTTTATACTATGTAGTGATTGCACAAAAACACAGAAATTACAAATTGCTAAAAAGAAAATTAGTACCTTCCGCAAACTGATCGCTCTGTCATCGAAATTCTTTGATGTCGAAGACAATTTTTTTCCTCAGACAAATTCTTTATGAAAGTTGTTCAGTTACGCCGATACAGGGTGACAGCGGGTTTTTAGGATATATACTGTCAAAGCTAGGAAGGTATAGGTAGGTACCCAAATTTTTCACTATTTTGTAATTTAATGAGCTGACATTGTCACTCAAGCTCACACAGCAAGACATATTTTTTATGAAACTATCCTCAATATTAAACAACATACATATATTCCTACAATTCTATCTTAAATAACCCTCAAAACTTTGTCAGACGTGGCGGAACGACCTTTGTTTAGGTCGTTTACGCTCTGCCTACCCCATTAGGGATAAAGGCGTGACTATATGTATGTATGTATGTATGTATCCTCAATATTTCTCGGGCGTGGAAAAGAATGGACGTGATTTTATTTATGTCAAAGAAAATATTTATATTCTTGTTGTTTGCGACCCATATATTTCAAATGCTATTAAAATAATCTAAGAAGGAAAAAGAAATAAATAAGAAATATGCTTCCATTCGATAATACCCTCGTACACAAAAAAATAAACAAATATACGGAGTGTAAGGGACAGCGTCCTGCAAACCGATAGGGGTTGCTCAGTCAACGTAACTGAACAACTATCACCAAGATTTTTTTTTTCGTGCTAAACTCCAAAAAAATCTTACATTCCTTTAGGGTAAGAACATATCCATGAAACTGAACAACTTTCGACCCCAAGGAACACAAGTCAAAATATAAAAAAGATTTGCGAGGAAAGCCATTTTTTTCATATTTCGACCTATTGTTCCTTGAGAAAGGTTGTTTAGTTTGGGTCACACCCTAAACTTTGATCAGTATTTTTTTTTACATACATACATAATCACGCCTTTATCCCAATTTTTTTACTCCTGTATATTCTGACGATTCTTTAGGTTATGAACCTAACATACGATTAAACCAAACCATGAAACTGAACAACTTTCTCAAAAAAAAAATACTTATAACGATTCCTCAAGATATTTATATAAGAGTCCATTTTTAATGTTCCTTGACAAAATTTTTCTTCCATGCTGGCCTGGGAGCGAGAGAAAAACATAGAATGAGCCAGCTGCATTTCCTCCCGGGCATGCTGTAAAAACCAGCTAAGGGATCTGAGGGTTTCAGTATATTGTAATTTAGGCGTTGGGCTGACAACCTGTCACTACAGCAATATACTTACAAATCTATCTTAAATAACCCTCAAAACTTTGTCATATGTGGCGGAACGATCTTTGTTTAAGTCGTTTACGATCTGCCTACCCCATTAGGGATAAAGGCGTGATTATATGTATGTATGTATGCTTGACAAAATTTGTTCAGTTTCATAGATATGTAATATTTGCATTTTTACACCATGTATATTTCGATTTGCTATTCTTTGGAAAAGTGGTGGTCGTGAATTATACAGGGGGAATCAAATGTACGCATAAAAACTGGTTTTCGGTGTTCGCGAAATAAATAATATAAATAAGTAATTTAATATTCCTGGACGAATCGTACAATTTTTTATACAGGATGTAAGGGACAGCTTCTCGCAAACTGGTAATTTACTTGGTCAATCAAAGTTTAAAAAGTCTCACGAACAAAAACTTTTTAATACAAAATGTCTGATCGAGGTGGTCGAAGACGAAGAAAAAACCTTTTTTATTCGTGACAGTTGTTCAGTTTCACAAATTTGTAATCTTTACCGTTTTTGCCATAACAAAGCTCGATTGGACCTAAACTATTCGATTCTACACGTAAATACAAAACCTAGAGTATAGTTTCTTCCATGCTGGCCTGGGAGAGAAAGAAAAACATAGAATGTGCCAGCTGCATATCATCCCGGGCATGCTGTGAAAACCAGCTAAGGGATCTGAGGGTTTCAGTATATTGTAATTTAGGCGACGGGCTGACAACCTGTCACTATAGCAATATACCTACAAATCTAACTTAAATAACCCTCAAAACTTTGTCAAACGTGGCGGCGCGACCTTTGCTTAGGTTGTTTACGCTCTGCCTACCCCGCTAGGGATAAAGGCGTGATTATATGTATGTATGTATGTAGAGTATAGTTGCTGATTTTTTTTACTGAGATATTTTCACTTTAACAGGTTTGTCGATTCCGATATATTTGATTTAAAATATCTCGGTAAAGAAACGAAGCTTAATCCAAAAAACCTAGTTTTTTTGGTTTCTATTTGTGTGTAGAATAGAATAGTTTAGGTTAATACTGCGCCGCGATGTTTGAATCACTACATAGTATAAAACAAAGTCGCTTTCTCTGTCCCTATATCCCTATGTATGCATAAATCTTTAAAACCACGCAACGGATTTTGATGCGGTTTCTTTTAATGGATAGAGTGATTCAAGAGGAAGGTTTATATGTATAATACATGCATAATATAGTAGAGAAACACTGTTGATTTCCGTGCGAAGCCGGGGCGGGTCGCTAGTAAAACATAAGGGTCGCAATTCACAGTATGCCAGGCTCCAAAAATGTCACATCCCTTTAACGTTTGCAAAAAAAAAGTTAAAGTTTGCAATATACCTAAAAATCTATCTTAACTAACCCTCAAACTTTTGCCAGACGTGGCGGAACCACCTTTGTTTAGGTCGTTTAAGTATTATTAGGGATAAATGCATGATTATATGTATGTTTGGAAGGAACTAGTAAAATTTCTTCCATGCTGGACTGGGAGAGATAGAAAAACATAGAATGTTCCAGCTGCACTTCCTCCCGGGCATGCTGTAGAAGTCAGCTAAAGGGACTCGAGGGTTACAGTGTATTGTAATTTAGGCGATGGGCTGACAACCTGTCACTATAGCAATACACATTACAATCTAAAATTGCCCTCAATTTTTGTTAGACGTGGCGAAAGCGCCTTTTACGAGGAGTTTGACGCTCTGCCTACCCCGTATGGGATAAAGGCGTGATTTTATGTATGTATGTAATGTTGTAAAAGTTTCGGCGCCCTATCGGTCGTCGACTGCGGCATCATATGATAAGATACCACTATCAGGCTAAATTAGGTCACTAAGTTGGTAGCTGCCTCCGTGGTATAGTGGTCTGATCCGAAGGTCCTAGGTTCGAAAACAAAGTTGATACATATTTGTCAATTTATCACTTTAAACCAGCTAAGGGATCCGAGGGTTTCAGTTTATTGTAACTTAGGCGACGGGCTGACAACCTGTCACTACAGCAATATACACAAATCTATTTTAAATAACCCTCAAAACTTTGTCAGACGTGGCGGAACGACCTTTGTATAGGTCGTTTACGATCAGCCTACCCCATTAGGGATAAATGCGTGATTATATGTTTGTATGTATGTGAACCAAAATAACTCTAAATAAAGATTAACTACCTCCGCTCATACAATAGTACAAACATATAATCACGCCTTTATCCCTAATGGGGTAGGCAGAGCTTAAACGAGCTAAACAAAGGTCGTTCCGCCACGTGTGACAAAGTTTTGAGGGTTATTTAAGATAACTTGTAGGTACATTGCTGTAGTGACAGGTTGTCAGCCCATCGCCTAAATTACAATATACTGAAACCCTCGGATCCCTTAGCTGGTTTTTACAGCATGTCCGGGAGGAAATGCAGCTGGCACATTATATGTTTTTCTCTCGCTCCCAGGCCTGCATGGAAGAAAAAGCAAAGTTGATATTTGTACATTTATCACTTTGCGAGATTTCCCCTTTTCCAATTTCGTATGTACGTTTATTTCCGTGCATCGGAAGGCACCGGTTAATATCGTTTAATACCGTAGATATTATATTAGTCGTTAAGCTATGTCAGAGGTCAGTGCTAGGCATTGGCGGTTTGAAAACTCTGACAGCTGGTTGGCCACTAACCTGGCAAAAGCCTAATCTAGGACTGGGTCTGGTTTCCTTTTTGGGTTACGGAGGTCAGATGGCAGTCGCTCGATGTAAGAACCAGTACCCTCGTTCAATCACCTAGATTGGGTAGCAGACCCCGTGAGATACGGGATAAGGCTAGGGAGATAAATCACACAAAGATTCGTTGTTTAAATGAACGATACGATTTCGGTCTCCCAAGATACAGGTTTGTATATATCTTTTTTGTAGGATTATATAATAAGGATTTGACATAATTAGGATTTGACAGGTCCTTTTGTACTGAAATGACATTTCTGATACAGACTCAAACTCGCTGTCAGTCTCAAGTGCTGTTTATAATTACGGACCCTAGTCTTATTAGTTCCTATTATATGTTTTTAATTGTAACTGCACGTTTTTTTTTTATTTTTTGTTGAAATCACTACATAGTATAAAACAAAGTCGCTTTCTCTGTCCCTATATCCCTATGCATGCTTAGATCTTTAAAACTACGCAACGGATTTTGATGCGGTTTCTTTTAATGGATATAGTGATTCAAGAGGAAGGTTTACATGTAAAACAAAAGATACCCGAATACAGTGACCGTCTTCTTAAATTTGGTTTAAGTAGTCTCGAAGACAGGAGGTGGATCTCTGATCTGAATATTTTGCATAAAATTGCGAATGGTGTGGTGGGTGGTCAGCTGCTGAGTTGCTTGAGTTTCCGTGTTCCGACAAGATCTGTGCGCATCCCTCAATTCTTTACAACACCCTTAACTAATAATAATATATCACAGAACGGTCCACTCATCAGAATGTGTAAAAATTACAATGAAGTCTGTAAACACTTGGATATCTTCAATAGTGAAACACAATCATTCAAAAAATCTGTGCGTAACATAAAAAAATTAAAGTAACCTGTATAACTTAATTCATTTTCTCATTTTTTATTAGTTAATTTAATTATTTTTTTTAAACTTTCTACTTACTATTATGAATGCTGTGTACAATTTTAAAAGGATATCAGATTTATAGTGCTTAGCTGTTTATGTTCTTTAAGTATGTTTATAATCTGTTATCTGTTATTGTACCTTTTTGAATAAAAAAAAATAAAAAATAAAAAATAGAAACACTGATTCCGTGCGAAGCCGAGGCGGGTCGCTAGTTAATAAATAAATCTTTAACAATCGGTACAATATAGTGACAGGTATATACTATCAAATTTGTATGACTTATTCCTTCGATTTCGTCCATGCTGGCCTGGGAGCGAGAGAAAAACATCATATGTACATGCATTTCCTCCCCGGAATGCTGTAGAAACCAGCTAAGGTATCCGAGGGTTTCGGTATATTGTAATTTAGGCGATGGGCTGATAACCTGTCACTACAGCAATATACCTACAAATTTATCTTAAATAACGCTCTAAACTTAGTCAGAAGTGCCGAATAGACCTTTGTTTAGGTCGTTTACGCTCTGCCTACCTGCCTACATTAGATTAAAATTTTATTTTTATATGTATGTATATTCCCTGGTAAAAGCTATCAAATAGTAATGACAACCAAAACAAATAATTAACAACAGTAGGAACATTTATGATATCATACAAGTAATACAGATATCGGTCATTGCCCTCTGTAAGAGATACCGGATTTAGGTCACCACGTACATATCAGTCAGTAGGACTCGCGTCCAATACGTCAACAAAACACTTCCATGCTGGACTGGGAGTGATAGAAAAACATACTAGCTTTCCTCCCGTCGTTTCACTCACGGAAGCGAAGCACTTGCAAACCAACTGTTATGCGGTCAGTTGCGTTGCGCATCTGATGACATACATAAATCACGCCTTTATCCCTTACGGGGTAGGCAGAGCGTTTAACGCCTCGTAAAAGGCGCTTTCGCCACGTTTGAGAAAAATTGAGGGCAATTTTAGATTGTAATATGTATTGCTATAGTGAATGGTTGTCAGCCCAACGCCTAAATTACAATACACTGTAACCCTCGAGTCCCTTTTGCTGACTTCAACAGCATGCCCGGGAGGAAGAGCAGCTGGAACATTCTATGTTTTTCTATCTCTCCCAGTCCAGCATGGAAGTAATAATAATAAAGCATCTGATGAGTCGTAATGAAGACGAAACAGTGGTCAACAAAGAACTGATGCATTTCGTGTTCATGTTCGTGACATTCATCCCTGAAAAGCCATAAGGCCTTTCACGCCAAACAATGCTTTATCTCGACAGAGATACAAGTGGGAAGGGGCCCCCTTGCGGGGAGGACCACTCTGCGGAGATCATGCCTGGCGGCTGCTCCTAAAGAGTTGGATTCCGTCCCAAACCAAACAGGCTGGGCTCACGGAAGCAAAGCACTTCCACTTGCCCGTGGGAATAGACATTTTCATGCGGTAAAAAGTAGGTAGTATCTTCCATGCTGGACTGGGAACGAGAGAAAAATGGAATATGCTAATCTTCTTCTATAAATATAAAAATTAATCCTTATTTCCCTTGGTCACGGCATCACGCCTGAACGGCTGGACCGATTTCGCTAATTCTTTTGTTGTTCTGTTCAAAGAAAAAATTAAGGAAATTGCGCGGAAAATTAGAAAATTTAAAATTACTTAACCACCATATAAAATTATTAAACTTTTTTAATGTAACCTTAAGACATTTGACATAGAATTGACTGAATGCGTGCTGCAAATATAATTGAACAAAGTTCGCAGGGTCAGCTAGTAATATATAATGTTCCAGCTGCATTTCCTCCCGGGCATGCTACAAAAATTTGTTAAGGGATCCGAGGGTTTGAGTATTGTAATTTAGACGATGGGCTGACAACCTGACGCTATAGCAATATACAGATCTGGAATAACCCTCAAAACTTGTCAGACGTGGCGAAACGACGTTTAAATTAACTTGTTTACGCTCCGCCTACCCCTTTTCGGACAAAGGCGTGATTATACCGGGTGTAAGGGACAGCGTCCCGTACACTGATAGGGGTTGCTCAGTCAACGAAACTGGACAACTTTTACAGAGAAGAATTTCCATTTTTCAGGAGATGAAAAAAATATTGATTTTCCCATACAAAATGAACAACTCGATCAGACATTTATATGGAAATTTCATTTTTTTTATTCATGAAAAAAAAACCCGCTGGTAGTTGTTCAGTTTCGTTGACTGAGCAACCCCTATTAGTTCACGGGACGCTGTCCCTTAAATGAATGTATAATCATAAGTTTATTTTATCTGTCTTTTTAACTCTTAAGTAATTTATTAACACGTGTACGATCAAATTGCGCTTATTGATCTATAAATTGGCAATAACCTGATCCTCACCTCATCCATTATACATACAAACATACATATAATCACGCCTTTATCCCTAATGGGGTAGGGAGAGCGTAAACGACCTAAACAAAGGTCGTTCCGCTACGTCTGAACAAGTTTTGAGCGTTATTTATGATAGGTATATTGCTGTAGGGACAGGTTGTCAACCTATCTCCTCAATAGCAATATAGTAAAACCCTCGGATCCCTTAGCTGGTTTTTACAGCATGCCCGCGAGGAAACGCAGCTGGCTCATTCTATGTTTTTCTCTAGCTCCCAGTCCAGTATGGAAGAATTATGTAGAGATTTTGTTCCTAATCTTATCATGAGAGTAAACACATACTAGATGTCTCGTTTTTTTATGCAGCATTTGTTCGCTAGTCGCTTAGACCGATGTTCAGCCATCTTGAGACCAGGTCAGACTAGGACGTAGCTGCAGCGGCGCGGCACGGCACGGCGCAGCACTGACAAAATGTATGAACTTACATTGCCGCGCTGTGCGACAAATGATTCTTTGTATGAAAATGTATGAGAGGTACCGCACTACAACTGCCTCCGTGGTCTAGTGGCTAGTGCCATGGACTTCCGATCCGGAGGTCCTGGGTTCGATTCCCAGGGGGAAACACAAAAAGTTAATAATTGAGAATTTATCACTTTGTGAATTTTTTCCAAGTTTGGTTAGGACATTGCAGGCTGAATCACCTGATTGTCCGAAAAGAATAAAATTTCGTGCTTTGGAGGGCACGTTAAGCCGTCGGTCCCGGTCGCTGTCCTTGTTAGTGGTCGTTACTCAAACCATGTCAGAGGCCTGATAGTTGTGCTACTAGGTGGTTTAAATACTTTGACACCAGGGTTCATCAGGTCGATAGATTCGATACCCACTCGACAGAAGAAGAACCGCACTGTAGCTGGAGCGAAGCGGCAATGTCAGTTCATACATTTAGACAAATTTTGCCTCGCCGTGTCGCGCCTCTGCAGTGTCGCACCGTGCCTCGCCGCGCAGCGCCGTGCCTCTGCAGCTACGTTCCGTTGCGTTCTGACCTTAACTCTAGACTCTCTCTGGTCGAAATTATGATGAATGAGGATTTATTTTACTCGAAATAGGTTTGCTCTTGACTCTAGACACTCTGATGTTTTTTGTGTACAATAAATTGTTAAATAAATAAATAAATGTCAGGGATGACCGTGACAGACACGACGATGGAGCGACCTTATCCAGAAGTTACCTTTTATGGCACTAGCAGTTTTACGCACCGACGGAACACAGCAAGCTGGTTGGCGCCGGACTCCGGTGAGAGGATGGTGATTATAAACCTGTAATAATTTATAGCTTACCAGAGTTGACCGTAATATGCTGGAAGCTGTAACTTACCTGAAAAAATACAAGTAATTTGTCAGTTAAAGAACAATTTCAAATATTTATAGTTCAAATCAAAATTCAGAGCATAAAAAATAATAGTTGAAAATATATATAGAGAACTGAATTTATAGTCTTCATTAACATCAAGTGCGTTCTTTTTACACAGCGCGACAGATCTTCCATGCTGGACTGGGAGCGAAATAAAAACATAGAATGCGCCAGCTGCATTTTCTCCCGGAGCTGCTGTAATACTAACTATGAGTTCGAAGGTTTCAGTATATTGTAATTTAGGCGATGATGGGCTGACGACCTGTCACTACAGCAATATACAGATCTATCTTAAACTACCCTCAAAACTGTTCTTCTTCTTAGCGAATGGATTCTCGAGAGTCGAACAACGACCCGATGAACCCTGGTGTCAGAGTTTTAAAAGTGCCTAGTACGAGTACTACAGCTATTAGGCCTCTGACATGGTTTTGAGTAACGACCACTATCATAGACAGCGACCGGGACCGACGGCGTAACGTGCCCTCCGAAGCACGGAAGCAAAATTTGTCAGACGTGGCGTAACGACCTTTGTTTAGGTCGTTGACGCTCTGCCTACCCCATCAGGGATAAAGGTATGATGTATGTATGTAATTTTTACACGGCGCGACAGATTTAATAGAAGAACAGTACGTTCCGTTTCAAGAAGGCTACGTACCCACAAGTCTGTCGGACAGGTTCTTGTAATACGTGTAACGGAACGCATCCTGGATTAGGATTCCCACGGTTAGGGGTGGCACAAAAATATAGGTAAAGTTTAAACCGCACTAAGGCGGCGCGGCACTGCAGAAGCGCCAGTGCTTCTTCAATGCTGTTTCAGTGCGGAACTGCCTCCGTGGTATAGTGGCTAGTGCCATGGACTCCCGATCCGGAGGTCCTGGGTTCGATTCCCAGGGGGGAAACACAAAGTTGATATTTGAGAATTTATCACTTTGTGAATTTTTGCCCAGTTTGGTTAGGACATTTCAGACTAAATCACCTGATTGTCCGAAAAGAAAAAGATTTCGTGCTTCGGAGGGCACGTTAAGCCGTCGGTCCCGGTCGCTGTCTTTGATAGTGGTCGTTACTCAAACTATGTCAGAGGGCTGATAGTTGTGCTACTAGGCGGTTAAGAAACTCTGACACCAGGGTTCATCGGGTCGATAGACTTGATACCCACTCGACAGAAGAAGAAGTGCGGAACCTCTCATACATTTTCACACAAAGAATCATTTATCGCTGCTACGTCCGCGTCCTAGTACGGTCTAACCTCTAGGGACAGCTTCACACAAAATGATGTTACTCAGTCAACGAAACTGATCAACTTTCACAAAGAAATTCTCTCAGGAAATGAAAATAATGGGGTTCTTCATAAAATTTGTCTAACTGAAATGGTAATTTTGTATCGGGTGGTTTATTTTTTTTTCGCTCGCATTCAGAGTTTTTTTTTACTTTTTTTAAAGTTGCTTAATTTCGTTGTCTCAGCGTCGTATATATAGTTAATGACTGAAAAATAGACCTGTATATTTCTTAAAGTGTAGGCAGAGCATCAGCAGCTTTATAAAATTTTATCTCTTAATTCTATGCTGGGCAACTGTTTTTCTATGATGATAAAAACCCTGTTTACCTATGGTATTTTTCACCTAAGGTTAGACGGCACTAGTCACTGCACTGTCAAGATTTCTGTAACTGGAACTGACAAAACGTGCCCTCCGAAGCAAAGCGCGTCATTCTAAACAAACTGAGAAAGAACTGATGACCTCAAAATTGACTTCCTAAAGCTCTACCTTCCCACTACACCAGAGAATCTATCCTCTACCAGCCCTACCAAGTGGGACTGGCAACGATACATAGAATATGCCAGCCACTTCTCCTCCCCAGCATGCTGTAGAAGTGAGCAATGGGATTGGAGAGTTCGTTTTGTAATTCAAGGATATCTTCTTTTTCATCTTTGAGTGTCTATGGAACACGAGAAATTATATCGTAGCGGCCCAGAATTTAGCCACTTGTAAAGATGGATTTTAGGATATGGGCTGACAAATTGTCATTATAGCGATACCCATTTCCATCTAAAATTGCCCTCAGTATTTGTCAACGGCTTTTACTAACCGTTTTATGCTCTAACTATCCCGTAAGGTACAAACGCGTGAGTTAATGTATTATATATGTACCAGCCCTAGTAGTCGCGACATCAGCTGTGCCGAAAGTGTGTCAGTCCGACTAGCGGTACTGCAACGGGACTATGGCGGCGCTTGTTAGTTCTCGCTACTCGACAACAGATGGCGAGAGTTGGCGCGTGAGACTACTTTATAACTTTTTATGTAACGTGTATTTTTACAGCTACCTTGTCCATCCATCTCCCTAGCCTTGTCCCGTATCTCACGGGGTCGGCTACCTTGTATATCTAGAAATTACATCAAAAGATACACCATTAAAAAAAACATTTACTGTTCTATAGATAAAATGAAGACATGACTACATTAACTACGTAGGGGTAATTCTTTGTCACGGTTGTAATTATTACTATGTAAGTAGTGTCTAAGGCCTAATATGTCATGTTACCTTACGACAGAGTAGCTACATAAACATTGTGGTTTATGCAGATGTTTGTAATAAAACCCTTCCATGCTGGACTGGGAGAGATAGAAAAACATAGAATGTTCCAGCTGCCCTTCCTCCCGGGCATGCTGTAGAAGTCAGCAAAAGGGACTCGAGGGTTACAGTGTATTGTAATTTAGGCGATGGGCTGACAACCTGTCACTATAGCAATACACATTACAATCTAAAATTGCCCTCAATTTTTGTCAGACGTGGCGAAAGCGCCTTTTACGAGGAGTTTGACGCTC
The DNA here is from genome assembly GCA_949820665.1 of Scrobipalpa costella. Lineage (NCBI taxonomy): Eukaryota > Metazoa > Arthropoda > Insecta > Lepidoptera > Gelechiidae > Scrobipalpa > Scrobipalpa costella. Next base: position 9,224,633 of record OX463321.1, on the reverse strand, counting down.
TGCCTACCCCGTAAGGGATAAAGGCGTGATTTTATGTATGTATGTTGTAATAAAAAAAAGTTTGGTAAATGAAAGGTAGTAACCGGGACCAACGTCCTTTTCAAAGCACGAAAAATACAAAGAAAAGTAATCTTTCAGTACATCTTGCAGCTGATGTCTCATACATAAATAACGTCACGGCTTTGTCCTATGCGGAGTAGGCAGGCAGCAAAAAACTTTCTGTAAAGAAATGTAGAAACAGTTCGCAAGTAGTGTTGCATTTAGAATCTAGACAACTAGAATCCCAGCTGTTCACAAAAACAAGATGGCTGCCGGCCACCCAGTTCACTTACATGTTATCTTCGCATCTTTCCCGGTAAAGCTTGTAATGCGACAGGAGTATGTGGGCCACGGCGTCTAGCGGTACAGTCAACGGTAAACGCAAAATGTGGTGTCGCTACTCGATGACAGATGGCGCTGTTCAGATTTTTCAATGGCTACGAGATTGATAGAGGGACAAAAACAGAGTTTACGTTTGTTCTACATGATAAAATCGAACTGTTGTTTTCATATGAGAACAAATGCTGTTTTTACCTAACAATACAAATTCCTCCCTCGCTCAACCTTTGCAATTTAAATTACCGCTATTGGAATAAAGATGGCGCTGGGAGACCGTAAACAAAGGCTACAGAGATACAGTTTTTTTTTAAGGCTATAGACAAAAAAAAATACACTTGTTAGTAAATACTCGTATTTTCCTATGTAATCCCTTCCGGATAAAGAATATTATATTTATTTTAATTTTTGTTCATTTGGGTTAAAACCAGCTTACAGATTAAATATGTTTATATTATATTTTTGCAAGGAAACAAACAATACAAGTAATATCTCTGAAGAAAAAGCACTAACGACCGGCGCTTTGCCTACATAGAATGTTCCAGCTGCAATTCCTCACGGTAATTCTATATTGTACAGAAATCAGCAACAGGGATTCGAGGGCTTTAGTATATTGTAATTTAGGTAATGGACTGACAACTTGTCTCAACAGCACTACACAGATCTATTAGAAATGATCCTCAATACTTGTCAGATGTGGCGCAATGACCTTTGTTTTGGATGGTTGACGCTCTGCCTACCCCCTTAGGGATAACGGCGTGATAATATTATCATTGCACGTACTCATTTAAATTAAAAAAGCAAACCCAATGAGCAAACCTAACTATAATAATAGTCCTCCCACTCGATTTTTGCCGCCAATCTCCCAGAGATCGGCCAACTGCGCAGGACTTAGTTCTTAGTGCCAAGTGTATGCGCAACACACAAGTGCACTCTCTATTCCTTAACTAGAAACAACAACACAGAGTCATTGTCCCCAGCCGGGAATCGAACCCGGGACTTCCGGGTCGTGAGCCCGTGGCTCAGACCACTAGACCACGAAGGCAGTTAGTTAACTATAATATTGATTTTCCCTATAACCACCTGATTCGTAATAATATATTTGTTTAGGAACGCCTTTATCCAAACTTCTAAGAAAGAGTTCTTATTACGTACATCGCCCTACTTAAGGGCTATTCACCCTACAATACGTTGTCATAAAAACTAGGTCATTTAACTGCCTCAATGATCTAGTGGTCAGAGCCATGGGCTTACGAGCTGGAGGTCCTTGGTTCGATTCCCAGGGGGTGAACACAAAGTTGATACATATATATGTATAGTCACGCCTTTATCTTTAATGGGGTAGGCAGAGCGTAAACAACCTAAACAAAGGTCGTTCCGCCACGTCTGTCAAAGTTTTGAGGGTTATTTAAGATAGAGACATACATACATAAAATCACGCCTTAAACCCTTACGGGGTAGGCAGAGCGTAGAACGCCTCGTAAAAGGCGCTTTCGCCACGTCTGACAAAATTTGAGGGTAATTTTAGATTGTAATGTGTATTGCTGTAGTGACAGGTTGTCAGCCTATCGCCTAAATTACAATACACTGTAACCCTCGGATCCCTTAGCTGATTTTTACAGCATGCCCGGGACGAAATGCAGCTGACACATTCTAAGTTTTTCTCTCGCTCTCATTCCAGCATGGTAGAAAAGTTGTTATTTGTCAATTTATCACTTTGTACGATATTTAGCGGGCGGAATCACTTAATTATCTTGAGGAAAACTACTTGGAAGAAAGGTTTCGTGTTTCAGAGGGCACGTTATGCCCTCGGTCCCGGTCGCTCTGTTTGATAGTGATCGTTATACAAACTATGTCATAACTCATAAGCCTATTTAAAGATCATGTTAAGGGAGCTTTATAATTAGGTTATTTAGCGACAGAAAAACATTGAATTTGACAGCTGTATTTCCTCCCGGGCATGGTGTAAAAAACAGCTAAGGGATCCGAGGGTTTTAGTATATTGTAATTTCGGATGGGCGGACAACCTGTCACTACAGCAATATACCTACAAATCTATCTTAAATAACCCTCAAAACTTGGTCAGACGTGGCGAAACGACCTTTGTTTAGGTCTTTCACGCTCTGCCTACCCCGTTAGGGATAAAGGCGCTATGTTATGTATATACGTAAGTATGAAAAACATTGAATGTGACAGCTGTATTTCCTTCCGGGCATGGTGTAAAAAAACAGCTAAGGGATCCGAGAGTTTCTGTAATTTAGGATGGGACACAACCTGTCACTACAGCAATATACCTACAAATCTATCTTAAATAACTCTCAAAACTTTGTCAGACGTGGCGGAACGAAAGGTCGTTCACGCTCTGCCTACCCTATAAGGGATAAAGGCGTGATTATATGTATGTATGCAAAAACCCTGACACTAGGGTTCATCGGGTCAATCAACTCGAAAGCCTACATAATATAAATAGCTCCCAGCCCAGCTGTGTCTAGGATCAAAATACCCTTGAACTATCGACCGGCATGACCTATTTGCGAGTATTTAGGTTCAACCTACGCGACCTATTTACCTAGGTCCTGCGTTATGACCTGGGAGTTCTAGGCTTTTCAATTATAGCTGTAAAGTAGGTAAGGGAATGTGGAATGAAAATTTGCAACTAACTTTAGAAGCGATTGAAAAAACATAGAATGTGCCAGCTGCATTTCCTCCCCGTCATGCTGACTGAAACTATGCAACTAAGTAAGTAAACTTTGAGTTCCATCCTGGGTGCGATAAAAAACATAGAATGTGCCAGCTGCTTCTCCTCCCGGGCATGCTGTAAAAACCAGTTAAGGGATCCGAGGACTACAGTGTAGGTATTGTAATTTAAGTTTATTTTTTTATAAGTTTAAATATACATTACTCATTTCAATCCTCTGTATTTGTCAGACGTGTCGAAAACCCCTTTCAATAGGCGTTTTACGCTCTGTCTACCCCGTAAGGGAAAAAGGCGTGACTTTATACATAAATTACCGATCGTTCTTACGTAGGGTTAAGGCGTGATTGTATGTATGTTTGCAAGTATGTTAAACAATATTAACCGGGACCGACGGATTAACGTGCTTCCGTCCAACCTCATTAGACGCAAACTCTTTTGTAAATACACTTTTCACTACTGACAGATTGTCAAACTGTCATTCTTGTACAGACGCCACAGCTCTTGTTACTTGGTTATTTCATTAAATGATATAAAATTATAACTAAGTACTTGTTCGTAATGTTTACCTTTTCTTGTTGTGTTGTACTTTCTTACTATTAGGTACAATCTCAAAGAGTGGTAATTCATTTTATCATTTGCACAAGTTAAAAACCTGTCAATCTTTGTAACTATGTTTTTGTCACTTTGACATTGGCAGTAATGGCTGTACAAGGAAGCGGCCGATTGCCATATAAATAAAAGCTGAAGTTGTATGTATTTTTTAGTTTTACTTTTATAAATTATTATTAACATACTGGCGCCTGGAGGCTCAAAATAGGGATAAGTGGAAGGAGAAGAGGGAGGCCTTTGCCCAGCAGTGGGATGATGTAGGCTAAATAAGATAAGAAGAAGATAAGATTAACATAAAGCTCTCCTCTCACCAAAGGTCCAGCTGAAAACTGATCGCCTTTTTATCGCCTACAAATGTGTCTTTTTATAGCTAAGTTCGTTGTTTAATGTATGTTTTTGATTTTTGTTTTATTTTATTGTTTTTTATGTCCTTGTGATTTGTATTGGTGCTATATATCTATCTAAGTTGGTTATTACTTGCGATTTTGTGATAACAATATTGCTATGTTTTATCGCATTGAAGGCGAGATTATTCAGCGGTTCTCACGGCTATGGTCTGCAACTCTTCACAGGCTCATACAATATTCACGTAGGTATTGCATGGAGACGGAATATTGATTGTGTAATTCCAGCTTCAAGGTTTGTGAGGCATTTATCCGCACATACAATTCAATTCAATTCAATAATACTCTGTTATAAAATCATAAATTTACACGTCACATAATGTATTATACATAAATCTTAATTATAAAAAAAAAAGAAAAAAAAAAGAAAATTGCAATTAACTTTTGACTTCCTAGGAACGAAAGAAAAAAAACATAGAATGTACCAGCTGCATTTCCTTCCGGGCATGCTGTAGAAGTCAGCAAAGGGATACGAGGGTTACAGTGTATTGTAATTTAAGATTTCTTCCATGCTGGACTGCGAGCGAAAGAAAAGAATAGAATATGCCCGCTGCATAATTTCCTCCCAGGCATGCTGTAAAAAACAGCTAAGGGATTCGAGAGTTAAAGTATATTGTAATTTAGGCGATGGGCTGACAACCAGTCACTACAGCAATATACGTAGGTATATCATATAACCTTCAAAACTTTGTCAGACATGGCGGAACGACCTTTGTTTAGGTCTTTTAGGCTCTGCCTACCTACCCCATTAGGAATATAGGCGTGATTATATGTATGTTTTACATCCAGTAACGACTTTCCGGGTAAAACATAAATAACAGCAGTTTTGTCTTCGGAAGTATTGGGTATCCCGCAAACTGATACCCCTTTCCAGTTCAGTCAGCAGCTCAGTCAACGAAACTGAACAACTTTTACAAGAAAGTCTTTCAGGAAATGAAACATTTCGTTTTGATCGAAGTCATTGGCGTCGATTCTCGCGACATAATTCTAGTTCTTAGCTAATTCTCTGTCACTTTCTTGACTGTGACAAGAACAGGATAGTAAATAAACACATCGCTTTGAAATTCCAAATCTGACATAAGATTTCTTATTTGGCGTAAAATAAGGAAATTTAAAGCGTCTTACGTCAGATTAGGAATGTCAAAGCCATGTGTTTATTTGCTATCATGTTCTTATGTCAAACTTAAGTCTGTTTACTGACCAACCCTATAGGGGTTTCAGTCAACGACACTGAACAACTTCCACCAGAATTCCAAAATTCTTTCAGTAAGTGAAAAAGAAGGCTTTTTCCGTACAAATTGTCAGATCGTGGTCGACATTTTGTATGGAAAAGTCAAATTTGTTTTTTAGCTCCTGAAAGAATTGGTGGAAGTTGTTCAGTGTCGTTGACTGAGCAACCCCTATCAGTTTGAAGGACGCTGTCCCTTACACCCGGTATAATTTGTACACACAAAACAATGTTTTTCGAATAACTTGACTATCAACCACCATGCAACACAAATACCTACCTGAAGCTGTTGTAGTAGGTGTAGTAATGGCCGGAGCAGTTGTAGTTGCAGTCTCAACTGCACCAGCATTGGTCATCTCAACAATCCTGTCGACAGCTATCCTATTCCCCGGCAGAATCCCCGAACTCTCCGCCTGGTCAGAGTCAATCTCTGTCTCTATAATCTGAGGACTGGAGGCCTGGACTGGCACGTCATTGGCTACAATCACGTTGACAGTTGTCAGAGATTCTAAGTCATTTTCACCAGCTACATGACTGTCATCAATATATACTGTTGCTGATCTAGCGCCTAAGGTCTCCATGACGCTTTCTGCTAAAGATCTGGTGGACATTTCATCCATGTCTATATCTTGTTTTATGTCGATGATGATTTGATGGCGTTTGCCGGATCCTGACGGGCTTTGGACCTGGTGGACACTGACTTGGGCCTCTGTGCCAGGCTGGGACATATGGTGTTGGATGACGTGGGTCAGTTGCCCTTCCAGGGTATTGTTGCTGTTGCCGGCCATTTTGGATTTTTGTTTTTTTAATTTTCGAATTGGACGTTGAGATTTGGATTCTTATTTTTAAAACAGCGCGGTCTATTTATATTGTTACTAACAATAAGTGATAAAGTCTAAATACATTATCTGGAAATAAATAGCAGATCTTCCGACACAGTCCACTCGCTCCGATGACAGCTTTTCAAAATCCACACTTTCAGAATTTAAGACACAATTCTAACACTACACTATAAGTCAGACTTTCAAGTATCAGTCGAAAATATTGCACAAAGAAGCTAGACTTAAACAACGATAGAAGGGAATTATATACTAATGAACACTATTTATCACTCTTAAGGGATATTGAACACACTGATGATACTCAAAGCGGCAATGCAGACAAAATATTAGGTCACGGGCGTATGTTTTTTGTGCGTGTTTTTTTTTTTAATTTAGACTTAAAATGGCAGTGTAATTTTCAAGATGGTACTTATTATCACATGTTGGTTTGTTTTGAGCCTCTCTGGTCTAGAGACATATTGACATACTGTCCTATTTTCGTGGCGCGTAGCACTGCAAAGCCTGGCGGCGTAGCGCTACGCGGAGTAGGCTCGCGCCACCACGTACCACACTTCCGCGAATACGTCCCGGGATATATTTTTTTTATTTATTTTTTGTTTATTGGATCATCAACATTTAGTGTATACATATAGTGATATTTCACAATAATAATTTGTTCTTATACACTGAACAATTACAGATGAACACGTCATTCATAATATTAATTAAATAACAGTAAAAATTTGATAAAATTCAAAGTTACTAGCTAAAACTAACTCTATTAGTACCTTAAAAATTATTTACTTAAAGAAGTAACTAAAAATGTAACATGCTTTTAAACTTATAAATAAATAAGATCATTTTATTATTTATTAATATTGTGATCAAGCATTTTCACTTCTCAAGAATATTTTTACACACCACAATTCACCTGATTGACGGAAATAAAATGAGTACGTTCCGCGATAAAACATTACATTAGAATAATTTTACAGCTACAAGCCTTTAAAATGAGAATAATATATAGCTTTTTGGATGCGGCTATTAGTTGGCTAAACGCGGTTTAAAAACTCTGACACCAGGGCTCTTAGGGTAACTACAGCAATATACGAGTACATTCAATGTTAAATAATCCTGAAAACTTTTAAACGTCAGACGTGGCGGAATGACCTTTGTTTAGATCTTTTACGATCTATCTACCCCATTAGGGATAAAGGCGTGATTATATGTATGTATGTATGTTTTGATCCCTGTTCAGCATGGTACAAACCCCGCAATATCCTTGTCAAAAATCCCGGGACATATCCCGAGATTCTATCCCTCGTACACCCCTCGTTTTAAGTCGACACGTGCGCGCGCCTGCGCGTTTTAAGTCCATCAACTATCTCCTTCAAACCGCATAGCTCCGTCCCCCTCCAACGCGCTTCGATCGCGCAAGGGATGACGAAAAAGCATATAATCGAATTTATGTAGGATACCGGTTTGAGGGTACCGTGGGCAGAAAAACAGGCTTCGTGTGGCCTTGAGCTAGATTTAGGCATATAGGGTTTCCCTTTGAGACCTAGGTGTTTCCCTGGCTGCGGAGGTCAGATGACAGTCGCTCTGTGTGAAAAGCAGTATCCTCGTTCAATCCCCTAGATTAGGTAGCCATCCTCGTGAAATATGGGAAAATGTTTCTCTGAAAGGGAGGCTACGCTATTTTAAAATACGTGGGGTCGATAGTTAAATCGGGTTTGTAGTGACAGATTATCAATCAATCACATCGGAACCCTCTAAAATTTTTGTTTACAAAATTCCGTCCGAAATCTGTCACTTATAATTGAAACGAAGAAGTATTTCATTTCATTACATTACATTTGTTTAATTACTTATTTGTTCCTGTAAACACTTTTCCTGCTATCCCTACGCAAGCTTCATTATGTAACGATGACAGCCAAAACAAGGAAACCGTCGACGTATTTACCTTCACGACTAGCCACCTGCGGGGTAGGCAGGGAGGGAAGAAAGGATTTGCAGTACAGAAGTAAAGATATCTCGGATTGTGGGTTCAACACAGAGGTCGATGAACCCTGTTTTCAGAGTTTTTCGCCTGAGACCAAAATGAAAGTCTATAATTACACAATAAATGCATATAATCACGCCTTTATCCCTAATAGGGTAGGCAGAGCGTAAACGATCTAAACAAAGGTCTTTCCGCCTCGTCTGTCAAAGTTTTGAGGGTTATTTAAGATAGATTTGTAGTTGTAGGTATATTGCTGTAGTGACAGGTTGTCAGCCCACCTCCTAAATTGCAGTATACAGAAACCCTCAGATCCCTTAGCCGGTTTTTACTGCATGCCCGGGAGGAAATGCAGCTAGCACATTCTTTGTTTTTCTCTTGCTCCCAGTCCAGCATGGAAGAATATAGAGATTGTATAATACAACTCGTCTTTGTTCTTGAATATAATCAGTGATTTATATGCAGTTCATTGGAGTTTAATTCAGAAATCTAGATATCCCTATACGTACCGAATTTTAGGCATTAGATTCTTTCCACCGGCGGTTGAAGAAGGTCTAACACTGCCCTCTTGTCTGCGCCAAACAGCTGACTTTGTTTTGTCGTTTTATGGAATCGTTAGTGCATGTAATTTTTATTGGCTCGCCCTAATGGTTAGCCCCTTCATGTCGACAATTTTTGGCTTAGTCTTTAGTCAAGAGCAATACCAAAACAAATATAAAAAAGCTCCACTTAATGGCAAAAGAGCAAAGGAAGATTACGTAAACATATACCTTATTATCATTAAAATTCTGAAGCCTGTAACTTCAAGTTTCGATGAATTTTAACAGGAATTTTGATGACGTAATTGAATACAACGTCAGTGTATCAAATTACGTCATTCTTTTTTAATTCCAGCTCCGCCGTCCATATTTCATTGAGCAAGTACGTGAAACCACGCACACCCACAAAATTCGCCATTTGCATTCCCAACGCCATCTCGTATCGAATAGCGGTACCGCGTTGCCAATTTAAAAGTAAAATCGCCACGTGCTGTAACGGTATACAGCCAAACGCGTTCGTTCACCTCACGCACTCAAGAAAATATTCAAGACGAACAACCGCTTCGATTTACATTACGGGACATTCTACTATCTTTTATAACGTAATAAAACAGAAACGGCAATGTAAGATGAAGCAGTAATGTCGCTGTGGGTGAATGTAAGCATTGCGCAATGCCGAAAAAGATTACGGTCCTTTGTCGTGGCGCGAATTTTAAATTTAGAACTGTTTTTTTTTAGTTTATAAATAGGTCGTGGCAGGTGAGTTCGTGTGTTAGGTTAGGTTAAGTTAGGGGCATACCTTTTACATTAAATCACTAAGGCTCGTAATTATAAATCAATCTCAAGATTAGGCTGCCTTTCCACCAGAGATAGACGAGGGAAATGTGTCGTGCGAGGATGTCTAGCTGTGCCGTTAAAATGTGTGGGTGTTTCCACCAAAGTTGTGCGAGGAAAATGTGTCGTAGTAAGAGGATGTGTAGCGGAGCTGTCAAAATGCGCATTAATGTATCAAATGTGTCGGCGGCCTATTCCTCGCACACATTTCTAGCACACATCTCTCGCTTGTTTTGTACGGACAAAACCTTGCTCCGCTAAGGCTGCGTTTCCATCAGATCCGTGCGAGGATAGGTAGCGAGGGATGTGTTTTGAAACAACCAATAGGATCGCTCCATTTACCTCGCCTCGCTCAGCACAGCTCTGGTGGAAACAGCTTTAGCGGAGCGAGATTTTGTCTGTATAAAAGAAGCGAGAGATATGTGCTAGGAATGTGTGCGAGGAATAGGCCGTCGACACATTTCACAGCTTAGCAACGCATCCTCGGTCGGCTCGTACCGCATATACGCATTTTGACACATTAGTGCGCATTTTGATAGCTTTTTCTTCCATGCTGGCCTGGGAGCTAGAGAAAAACATAGAATGTGCCAGCTGCATTTCCTCCCGGGCATGCTGTAAAAACCAGCTAAGGGATCCGAGGGTTTTAGTATATTGTAATTTAGGCGATGGGCTGACAACCTGTCACTATAGCAATATACCTACAAATCTATCGTAAAATAACCCACCCTCAAAACTTTGTCAGACGTGGCGGAACGACCTTTGTTTAGGTCGTTTACGCTCTGCCTACCCCGTTAGGGATAAAGGCGTGATTATATGTATGTATGTATGTTGATAGCTCCGCTACACATGCTCTTACGTCACATTTTCCTCGCTCAGCTTTGGTGGAAACACCCACACATTTTCACAACACAGCTAGACATCCTCGCACGACACATTTCTCTCACCTCTCTCTGGTGGAAAGGCAGCCTAAAGCCGTTTCCACCAGAGCTGTGCTGAGCGAGGCGAGGTAAATGGAGCGATGCTATTGGTTGTTTAGAAACACATCCCTCGCTGCTAATCCTCGCACAGCTCTGGTGGAAACGCAGCCAAAGAGCAGTATTAAGTATGGATTTGACAGGTCATTATGTACTGAAATGACATTTCTGATACCAACTCAAACTCTGCAAATACGGGCCTAAGACGCATTTTTATCGAGTTTTAAATCATCAACATCATTATAGCTTTGCAATTGTCGCTTTTAAAAATCATGTCAAAATAAATATGCCTAATCAATTTTGGTAATTTCCTATGCAAATATTTTTATTTTTTTTAAAACAATACTTTTTTTCTTATCAATTAATTAATTATTCGAAAGGAGTTTCAAAAATTATCGTCTATAATATTAAAAAATTAAAACCTAGTAGCGCTATCCCTATTTTGAGTCTCCAGGCGCCAGTCCTCAAAATAGGGATAAGTGGAAGGAGAAGAGGGAGGCCTTTGCCCAGCAGTGAAATGATGTGGGCTAAATAAAATAAGATAAGAAGATAAGCGCTATCTAGGTGTTGTATCAAAGAAATATAATTTGATGTTAAAATTAAAAAAATAATCATACCTCTAATCTAACAGAAATTCCAATACATTTCCATGCCATGGTAGGTATTAATTCATTGATAAAAATAATAATTGTTGCCATTCTCCGTATGCCAAGTTCCAATAATCGTGCCTGCTAAGGTCCAGTGGTCTGAACCATGAGCTCCCGATCCGGAGGTCCTGGGTTCGATTCGCAACACAAAGTTAAGTTAAATTCTTCTAATTGTGAGATTTTCCCCAGTTAGGTTAGGACATTGCAGGCTGAATCACCTGATTGTTCGAAAAGAAAAAGGATTTCGTGCTTCGGGCGTAGCGTTGCCAGGCGTCCGGTTTTAGCCGGACATAGTCAGGCTTTTTGATTGCCTGTCCGGCCAAAATAAGCGTCGTCCGGCCTGTCCGGCTTTTGTTAGGCTTTTTAGATTTCAAAATTCGCGCGCATCGAGACTGAATTCGACTCGACTGATTAATAATAAAGTACTTTTAGACTAATTTGGCATTAGTTTTATTGTAAATTATCAAAAAAGCTTGGTTTTCATTAATTTTCTACATTAATACCAAAAAAACCCCTAAAATGCAAAGTGTCCGGCTTTTTACCAAAATGTTTTTAGCCGGACATAGTCAGGCTTTTTGATTGCCTGTCCGGCCAAAATAAGCGTCGTCCGGCCTGTCCGGCTTTTGTTAGGCTTTTTAGATTTCAAAATTCGCGCGCATCGAGACTGAATTCGACTCGACTGATTAATAATAAAGTACTTTTAGACTAATTTGGCATTAGTTTTATTGTAAATTATCAAAAAAGCTTGGTTTTCATTAATTTTCTACATTAATACCAAAAAAACCCCTAAAATGCAAAGTGTCCGGCTTTTTACCAAAATGTTTTTAGCCGGACATAGTCAGGCTTTTTGATTGCCTGTCCGGCCAAAATAAGCGTCGTCCGGCCTGTCCGGCTTTTGTTAGGCTTTTTAGATTTCAAAATTCGCGCGCATCGAGACTGAATTCGACTCGACTGATTAATAATAAAGTACTTTTAGACTAATTTGGCATTAGTTTTATTGTAAATTATCAAAAAAGCTTGGTTTTCATTAATTTTCTACATTAATACCAAAAAAAAACCCTAAAATGCAAAGTGTCCGGCTTTTTACCAAAATGTTAGGCCAAAAAAAAAATATGTTTTACACGAATATTTAAAATTGTTGAAAATGCAGGATGTCCGGCTTTTTGACCCAAATGTTAGGCCAAACTCACAGCTCTGTCCGGCTTTTCGGTATGAGGACCTGGCAACGCTATTCGGGCGGAATGTCAATCCGTAGGAGTTCGTTACACAACATATTATCACGCCTTTATCAATAATGGGGTAGACAGAGCGTACACGACCTAAACAAAGGTCGTTCCGCCACGGCTGACAAAGTTTTGAGGGTTAATTAAGATAGATTTGTAGGTATATTGCTGTAGTGACAAGTTGTCAGCCTATCGCCTAAATTGTGCTTGCTTTGTCTTACTAGAATCGACATAGCGAAAAATATGTGACAAATAAAGATATTTATATTCTATATAATGTATCTAGATTAAGTTAATTTTAAAAATCTCTGTGTGTACAATAAATAATAAAATTTATGTAAATACTTTAAATTCAAGTGTGATAGTTTATTTAATTTATTATTACAAAATTAATTTTAAGTAGGCTGTATAAGATCTCCAGCCCAAGTCTAATATTTTATGTCGAAAGATTTAAAAAGTAAATAGCGGAATTGAATCGTTTAGTTTACAATATTTTTGTAAAATTTCCTCAATTTTCCTCGCAATCGAAGTGAAAAGCAGAGTTTATAACTTGTGCACAAAACCATTTTTGTACTCGACTTAACATCAGCCCTATCTCCATCTGATTACCTTTATTTTGATACCCCACTTGATAGGTTAAGACGAAAAAAAATATGAGGACTAACAATGTTATTTAGCGTCCAATATCCGCCATTTTGTGGAAGAAAACCTATACCGCAAATCAAATCCTAGAATGGAATGGTCCCTAGCAAGAACCGGAATCAGTTCTTTTAGAGGCCATTAACGCTCTACCAAAAGTAATAAAAAAAAAACAATAAAACTTTATTATTCCTTTTTTTTGCAAGTCTCCTATCACTTTTCGGGCATGGGAGAGTGTCTCATTAAGCCTCAAGCATTATAACGGTGTCCGGTGTAGCAACAGGTTTTTTTTATTAAAAAAAACCGGCTGGGTTCAACGAACTCTTTCGGCACGCACTTAAGTTGGTAGGATGGTGAATTTTGGTAATTTTTGGTGAATGTGGTAATTTTTTTGATTCTTGGATTTTTGCTGGAGTCCGAACTTTGTTTAGTCGGAATCGGAATTGTGCGCCTGTAATTTTGTAAGACTCAGTAATTTTCCTTTAAAGAAAAGTCAAATAACCCTGGTGTCAGAGTTTTTGAACCGCCTAATAATAGCACAGCTAGCCTCTGGCATGTTTTGTGTAACGACCACCAATCACCAACAAAGACAGCAACCGTGCCCTTCGTAGCAAAGAATCTTTTTCTTTGGGACAATCAGGTAATTCAGCTTGCAATATCCTAACAAAACCCAGAAAAATCTCACAAATTGATAAATTGAATAAAGCAAGATTCACATTATTTCTTTTTTTTTTACTTTCATGCTGGACTGAGAGCGAGAGAAAAAACATAGAATGTACCAGCTGCATTTCTTCCCGGGCATGCTGTAAAAACCAGCTAAAGGGTCCGAAGGATTAATTATATTTAAATTTTGGCGAGGGCTGACAACCTGTCAGCAATATATACCAACAAATCTATCTTAAATTTCCCTCAAAATCTTGTCAGACGTGGCGTGGCGTTTGTTAAGGTCCTTTACGCTCTGCCTACCTCATTAGGGATAAAAGCGTGATTACTATTTCTCGTTTTCATTGTAGTTTTTTTGTCTGCCCCAAAAAAGTCTAGTATTTATGAGTAAGTCTGAACAAAGTCTAGACTCCTATCGGTCAGATCTAGATTTTTGGACGCTTGGCCACATGGTCTAATAGGTCAATGAACTATTGTAAAGAGCATGGTATAAAGGATGGAAGGGGCAGCAAACTGATAGGGTTTTTAGGCCCGTAATTATATACAGCAGTTGAGACTGACAGCTAGTTTGAGCCCGTATCAGAAATGGCATTTCAGTACAAGGGGACCTGTCAAATCCAAACTTAATATTACTATATAAATACGAGCCTTAGTGCAGCAACTGCCTCCGTGGTCTAGTGGTTAGAGCCATGGGCTTACTATCCGGAGGTCCTGGATTCGATTCCCAGGGGGAAACACAAAGTTGTTTTTTTTATCACTTTGTGAGGTTTTTCCCAGTTTGGTTAGGACATTTCAGGCCGAATCACCTGATTGTCCGAAAAGAAAAACATTTCGTGCTTCGGAGGGCACATTAAGCCGTCGGTGTTTGATAGTGGTCTTTACTCAAACCATGTCAGAGGCCTATTAGCTGTGCTATATCGGTTCATCGGGTCATTCGACTCGAGAATCCACACGCTAAGAAGTGCAGCAGCACACAGGCGTCACTTACTGCGCGCAAGGTTGCGCTCAACATACATACATATAATTACGCCTATATCCCTAATGGGGTAAGCAGAGCGTAAACGACCTAACAAAGGTCGTTCCGCTACGTCTGACAAAGTTTTGAGAGTTATTTAATATAGATTTGAAGGTATATTGCTGTAGTGACAGGTTGTCAGCCCATCGCCTAAATTACAATATACTGAAAGCATCGTATCCCTTAGTTGGTTTTTACAGCAGGCCCGGGAGGAAATGCAGCTGGCACATTCTGTGTTTTTCTCTTGCTCCCAGGCCAGCATGGAAGTATTTAAATATTACATACATACATATAATCACGCCTTTATCCCTAATGGGGTAGGCAGAGCGTAAACGACCTAAACAAAGGTCGTTCCGCCACTTCTGACAAAGTTTTGAGGGTTATTTAAGATAGATTTGTAGGTATATTGCTGTAGTGACAGGTTGTCAGCCTATCGCCTAAATTGCAAAATACTAAAACCCTCGGATCCCTTAGCTGGTTTTTACAGCATGCATGGAAGGAAATGCAGCTTGAACATTCTATGTTTTTCTTTCGCTCCCAGTCCAGCATAGAAGTAAAATTTAAATATTATTTAAATATTAAATTATTAATATATAAAAGCATTTAAATATTATTATATTTAGTTTATTGACACGAAGAAGAAGTGACGCCTGTGTGTTGATGCACTTATATTCTTCTTCTTCTGTCATGTGTATCGACCCGATGAACCCTGGTATCAGAGCTTTTTTAAACCGTCTAGTAGCACAGCTATAAGGCCTGTGACACGGTTTGTCTAACGATCCTACTATCAAAAACAGCGACCGGGACCGACGGTTTAACGTGCCCTCCGAAGCACGGAATCTTTTTTTCTTCCAGACAATCAGGTGATTTGGCCTGCATTGTCCTAACCCAACCCGAGAAAATCTCACGAAATGATAAATTGACGAATATCAACTTTGTGTCCCCCCCCTGGGAATCGAACCCAGGACCAGAGCCCTGGCTCTGGCCACTAGACCACAGAAGCAGTTATATTAATTACCTTACATTAATTTAATTTGGGCTATGATTAATAAATTTTGATGTCAATTTAGTTTGACCTATTTAAAATGGTTTCGTAGCACTTTGCTACGAAGTCTACGAAATGGAAGAATTACTTTAGAGACATAAAAACGTACATAAATGCTTTGTATGTTGCTTATATTTTCCATACATACATACATAAAATCACGCCTTTATCCCTTACGGGGTAGGCAGAGCGTAAAACGCCTCGTAAAAGGCGCTATCGCCACGTCTGTCATAAATTGAGGGCAATTTTAGATTGCAATGTGTATTGCTTTAGTGACAAGCTGTCAGCCCATCGCCTAAATTACAATACACTGTAACCCTCGAGTCCCTTTTGCTGACTTCTACAGCATGCCCGGGAGGAATGGCAGCTGGAACATGCTATGTTTTTCTATCTCTCCCAGTCCAGCATGGAAGCATATATTTTCCCCTGACAAATAAATGGTGAAAGAAAGGATATTCAAAAGACTACATTTATCCCTTATTACAGGGTAGGTAGAGCCTCAAAGGTAGAGGATCAAATTGGAAACCAGTGAATGTTTCTCTAGTTTTTGATAGCCAGTAGTCTTAGTCACAGATAATATAATATTATTCCTATCTGTAATATAATAATCTTCAGCTAAGTGCCTCAGTGGTTTAGTGGTCTGTGCCATGGGCTCAGGCCCCGGGGGTTCCGTGTTCGATTCCCGGCAGGGGACAATGACTTTGCGTTTGTTGTTTCTAGTTTGATTAGGACAATACAGGCTGATCACGTGATTGTCCGAGAAGTAAGATGATCCATGCTGTCGGATGGGCTTGTAAATAGTCGGTCCTACACCTGATTTCTCTCTGGTCGTGTCAGTCAATCTGTCCCATCGGAATAACAGATTGAAGGACTAGAGAGTGCACCTGTCTGTAGCGCAAACACTTGGGCACTAGAATCTAGTCCTGCGCAGTTGGCGTATCTCTGAAAGATTGTCCGTTATCACCGAAAATCAGCGGGAGGACTACTATGTTAGTAGTTCTGCCTACATACAATAGCCACGCCTTTATCCCTAATGGTGTAGGCAGAGCATTAACGACCTAAAAAAAGATCGTTCCGCCACGTCTGACAAAGTTTGGAAGGTTATTTAAGATAGATTTGTAGGTATATTGCTGTAGTGACGGGTTATCAGCCCATCGCCTAAATTACAATATACTGAAACTCTAATATCCCTTCGCTGATTTTTACAGCATGCCCGGGAGAAAATGCAGCTGGCACATTCAATTTTTGTCTCTCGCTCCCAGTCCAGCATGGAAGAAATAGTTCTGCCTAGCCCACAACGAACAGAGGCGTGATTTAAACCTGGGTCCCACACGTCTTGCAGTATATAACGGCGCACAGTTAGTCGTATGTGGGTGAGGCTGGACCGTTACCGCGCTAGGGAGGGGACGAGAATGTTTATCGATAAACAGGTGTCGATGGTATAGGTGACACAGTGAGTAGTATGTTTTTTAGCCTCGGAGAACATATACAACAAGTTTGTATTTCAAAAAAGAATTCAAACAACCGAACAGTACTATAGTACACATAAAAATGTTTTAAAGCATTAATTGATCTAAAATTGAGCTTTAACATATGGATCATTTATATTTCTCCTAGGTAATAAACCTTTATTTTGTTACCCCACTCGATACAATACAATTTAGCGCCTAAAATCCACATACATAAAAAATACATACATAAAATCGCGCCTATATCCCTTACGGGGTAGGCAGAGCGTCAAACGCCTCGTAAAAGGCGCCCTCGCCACGTCTGACAAAAATTGAGTACAATTTTAGATTGTAATGTATATTGCTATAGTGACAGGTTGTCAGCCCATCGCCTAAATTACAATACACTGTAACCCTCGAGTCCCTTTTGCTGACTTCTACAGCATGCCCGGGAGGAAGGGCAGCTGGAAAATTCTATGTTTTTCTATCTCTCCAAGTCCAGCATGGAAGGAAAAATCCACCATTGCTAAATAACACCTATCTAAGAACACTTGGATGCTTGAGACCAATCGAACGATACCCTAATTATTATCATTTTCCATCCAGCCGTTTCGGAGTTACGAGGTAATAATAAAATACATTAAAACATACATACTTCTACAAGATACGCGTGAAGAACATTACCCTTCCTTGACAGTCGGGTATAAATACAAAATCTGTTAACTTGACCACACGAAACGAACACAAAAGGCAAACCTACAATGCGTGATAGAATAAAACAGATTGCGTGATCCGACAAAACACTTTATTTTATAGGTTAAGTGAAAAATTAATTAAAATTAAGGTGTAAGTAAACGGCGCTATTTGCATATTGATCTATATTTAGTTCTCTGAATGTTTATTTTCTTAAAATAATATAAATATATCGCCTCATAGGCTCGTGCCCCTGATAGGCACGTATATAGGCTTAAATTAAATGATAGAAATTTTACACAAAACTATAAAATGTTAACGCAGCTTTGCCTTAAACGAAACACGACTCGGAGCCTTCTTCAACTCCAAAGGCAGCCCATTCCACAAAAGACCACCAAGAAGTCACCAGTTTCTTCTTTTGTCGAGTGGGTATCGAGTCTATCAACCAGTAAAGTTTATCGATAAGTGTGTCACATCACTAGAAGTACCGTACGCGACGTCACGACGAAAGGGACTGCAGGGCCTAGCGGTACCGACTGTCACTTTTCATATAGCGGTAAAAGAGATGTTCTCTTGCGTTGTAATTTGTAATTGCGGATGCTGCGGAGATTCCATGCTGGACTGGGAGCGATAGCGTACATAGAACACGCGTTTATCCCTTATGGGGTAGGCAGAGCGTAAACGTTTTAAACAAAGGTCGTTTCGCCACAACTGACAAAGTTTCGAGGGATATTTTAGATATTCGTAGATTTGTAGGAGAAAATGCAGCTGGCACATTCAATGTTTTTCTTTCGCTCCCAGGCCAGCACGGAAGGGAGCGATAGAAAGCATACAATATGCCGGCTGCATCTCCTCCCGGGCATGCTGTAAAAACCAGCTAAGGGATCAGAGGGTTTCAGTATATTGTAATTTAGTCGATGGGCTGACTACCTGTCACTACAGCAAAATACCTACAAATCTATCTTAAATAACCCTGAAAACATCGTCAGACGTGGCGGAACGACCTTTGTTTAGGTCTTTTACGCTCTGCCAACCCCATTAGAGATAAAGGCGTGATTATATGTATGTATGCATTATGAAAGGTAAAAAAAACATAGAAACTCAAATATGATCGAGACTTTTCACGAATTTTCCTCGAAACTTGCGAAATCAAATCATATTCGCAATATTTACAATTTCCGTGTCCAGTTAGAGGTAAACATTGTAAAAGGTGTCAGAATTTGGTTACATCTGTGAATGAAATGTCATGCAATGCTCCTTTGATGTAAATTTCATGCAACTGTAGCTTCCGTCAACATGGAGTGCGTTGACCTTGCAAAATGCGTTCGGATTCGGAGT
Organism: Scrobipalpa costella; assembly: GCA_949820665.1. Lineage (NCBI taxonomy): Eukaryota > Metazoa > Arthropoda > Insecta > Lepidoptera > Gelechiidae > Scrobipalpa > Scrobipalpa costella. The sequence goes on along the minus strand of OX463321.1, from coordinate 9,205,441 downwards.
TCGAAATTTGAATATCGTTGAATTTGTCTTTTATTTGGCTTTCATGATGTAACATTGATGTTCCTCGATACTGGGTGTAAGGGACAGCGAGCTAGAAACTGATTGTTCAGTTAACGGAACTGAACAACTTTTACCAGGAAACACTTTAAGAAAATGAAAAAATGAAGGCTTTTCAATACTTTTCTGATCGAAGTGATTTTTTCTTTTGTAGTCATAATCACAATTTATTATTCTGTGATCAAAAGCTTTTTTTTCTTATTAAGGTGGTTTGAGAGGTGAGACAGTGGCGCCATCAGTTTTAAATGAATTGTGCCCGAAATACTAACATTTTTATTGATATTATACATTTTGCAACAATTGCATTTCTTCCATGCTGGACTGGGAGAGATAGAAAAACATAGAATGTTCCAGCTGCCCTTCCTCCCGGGCATGCTGTAGAAGTCAGCAAAAGGGACTCGAGGGTTACAGTGTATTGTAATTTAGGCGATGGGCTGACAACCTGTCACTATAGCAATACACATTACAATCTAAAATTGCCCTCAATTTTTGTCAGACGTGGCGAAAGCGCCTTTTACGAGGAGTTTGACGCTCTGCCTACCCCGTAAGGGATAAAGGCGTGATTTTATGTATGTATGTATGCAACAATTGCAAGTAATTCTCCCTTTTATAATTTATAATATAATAATTCACACTAAACATAAAAGCTATGTAAAAGTGGCGAAAATATTCATAAAAATGTTTGTAGTTTAGACACAATTAATTTATTACTATTGTAGGCGCCACTTATGCTGTGCTACTATCTTAATACACCCTACATTGTTGGTTTAAAAAACATAAAAATAAATAAATAATAACTAAAAAATAACCTATATTTTTGTAGCTATTGCTATCGCTGCTTCGAAGTCAAGTAGGCTACGCAAAACTAATAAAGTAATTTAAAAAAATGGTGAAAAAAGGAAAATACGTAATAAAAAGAGAGATATCTTATCTATAGACACAGAGATCATTTACTGAGAATCTAAGCCTCTGTGGATTTGCCGGTGAACTTAATTTAAAGATGCCTGTTTTGAATTTGGAAACTGATAAATAAAATTCAATAATTCATGACTGAAAGATCATCATTATCGTTTGTAATTTCAGTCATTCTGGCCTAGTAAGCTCAAACTTCATAAACTTACCTCGTATTGTGCTAGGCATTTTGACGTAATCCCTTTGCTCGGTATAAATCAAAACAAATATCCTTCAAAGTCACTTTATCACTAATATTATCCAAACTCCATTATTTTCACTTTTGCACATTCACTACAATACTAAACTGGCAGTCACAAAAAATAAGTTCAAAAATCGAAGTAAAGACTGTAAGACGAAAACCTTTTTACGGGTTCTGAAAAAGTAAACTGTCAAACGTCAAAATATGGCGGCTTTCCCGCGCTAAGTCGGCGCGTCTATCTGGCGGCGCGCCGAATGCTTTTTTCGCGTACAAGCCGGCTGCAAGCACTGCCAAGCGCGTATCGTGGCCTAACTGTATTTTTTTTTCGTGATGCTCACTGGTAACGGTCTTGAGGCCGGTTCTTCAACTCTTGCAGTCGATCGGCCGATGGAATCGAAGGTACTGTTAGTGATTGGTGTTTTTTAGAGATGGAGCCGTCGGTGGGTGCTGTGAGGTCATTGCGGCGGTATGCAAAAGACTTTCAGGACCGTCGTCGCAAGATATCCTAGACAAATGCTAGTTTTAACACAACTTTTACTTAGTGGTATTCCACCATTTTGCAAACTTTGACAAAGAACAATGACATCAGTTCATTTTTTTTTTTCCAATTCGTCTCATTTTGACATCAGTTCAATTCTGCCAATAGGACGGTCTGTCAACTTAACTCTACCATAGACTAGAAACAGAAAAGAATGCATACCTACATTACATAATTACGAACTGGATTTTGGTGTAGTTTCTTTCATATATTTTTTAAAATAAGAATGTTTCTTTTAATTACATTTTCTTTGCATGCACCATGTTTGTGTGTTGGTTGGTCTAGCGGAATGAGCCATGTGTTCTCGACCCGGAGGTCCCGGGTTCGATTACTGGCGGGGACAATATCTTTGTGTTGTTGTTTCTAGTTTGGTTAGGACATTGCAGGCCGATCACCTGGTTGTCTAAAAGTAAGATGATCCATGTTGTCGGATGGGCATGTAAATAGTCGATCCTGCGCATGAGTTGTCTCTGGTCGTGTCAGTCAATCTGTCCCATCAGAATAAGAGATAGAGGGAATAGAGATTGCACCTGTGTGTAGTGCAAACACTTGGGCACTAAAAACTAGTCCTACGCAGTTGGCCGCTCTGTGGGAAATTGGCCGCCATCACCGAAAATCGGTGAGAATACTTACTACTACCACAGATAATCTACTACTACTCGTTTTTAGTAATTACTAGCGACCCGCCGAGGTTTCGCACGGAAATTATCAGTGTTTCTCTACTATATTACGCATGCATTATACATATAAACCTTCCTCTTGAATCACTCTATCCATTAAAAGAAATCGCATCAAAATCCGTTGCGTAGTTTTAAAGATTTATGCATACATAGGGATATAGGGACAGAAAAAGCGACTTTGTTTTATACTATGTAGTGACACGCAAATCGGCTAATAAAACTAAACAACCAACCAATGGCGGATTTACGGCGGGCACGGGGGCAGGTACCCCCCACCCCCCAGAACGGTGTTTTTTTTTTGTACTGTAGAGGTTCCATCACAGGACATACTTAGAAGCACAGTACATACTTATGAACCTTTTTGTCTAAAATAATACGAGAAATTTTATTATTACTATTTACTATACTAACCTAAGCTGTCCCACTGCTGGGCAAAGGCCTCCCCTTTCTTTTTCCACGCTTCCCGATCTTTGGCAGTTTCCGAGAAATAAGAAATTGAAAATCTGACGTGGATTGCAGTCAAAAAATTTAAATAATATTGAATAACAGAAATTTGGGATAAATACGGGATTATATGTTTGTACCTATCTTATGACTTCCAAGCTGGACTAGGAGCGAGCGACAAACATAGAATGTGCCAGCTGCATTTCCTCCCGGGCATGCTGTAAAATCCATCTAAGGGATCCGAGGGTTTCTGTATATTGCAATTTAGGCGATAGGCTGACAACCTGTCACTGCAGCAATATACCTACAAATCTATCATAAATAACTCTTAAAACTTTGTCAGACGTGGCGGAACGATCTTTGTTTAAGTAGTTTACGCTCTGCCTACCCCATTAGGGATAAAGGCGTGATTATATGTATCTATCTTATTACAGAAATAACATGCAGCATTTTGCCTGCGGCTATTTTTTTTAACTTTCCCATACATAGTAATTCCTGGTGTAAGTTGTTAAATTTGAGCAACCCCTGTCAGTTTCTGTCTCGTAAGCTGTCCCTTACACCCGGTATGTGGAGTAGGTGGAGTGATAGTGGCGGTATGTAGTACTATTATATATTCTGTGGTGGCGGTTATTCTAAGTACCAATGTATTTATATTTGACTAGCGACCCGCCCCGGCCTTGCACGGAAATTATTATTGTTTCTCTACTATATTATGCATGCATTATACATATAAACCTTCCTCTGGAATCACTCTATCTATTCAAAGAAACCGCATCACTTTCCGTTGCGTAGTTTTAAAGATTTAGGCGTACATAGGGATATAGGGACAGAGAAATCGACTTTGTTTTATACTATGTAGTGAAGTATAAAGTTAATTATTTTATCACGCCTTAATCCTAATGGGGTAGGCGTAAACGACCGAAACAAAAGCTATTCCGCAACGTCTGGCAAAGTTTTGAGGGTTATTTAAGATAGATTTTTTAGGAGGAGCCCGATGGTGTAGTAGATAGGGCTGCTGCCTCCTGAGCGGGAGGTCGTGGTTCGAATCTCACCACGTACCAATGTGTTTTTCGGTTTTAGAATTTCATATGTACGTTTATTCGGCGCTTTTTCCGTGCTTCGGAAGCACGTTAAGGCGTTGGTCCCGGACGTCCCGGTTAATATCGTTTGGTACCGTAGATATTAGTCGTTAAGCCATATCGGAGGCCAGTGCTAAGCATGGGTGGCTTGAAAACTCTGACCTAATCTAGGATTGGGTTTGGTTTCCCTTCTGGGTTGCGGTGGTCAGATGGCAATCGTCGCTCTGGTAAAAACCAGAATTCTCGTTCAATCCCCTAGATTAGCCCAACCCCGTGAGATACGGGATGAGGCTAGGGAGATGATAACTTACATATCTGTAGTGCCAGGTTGTCAGTCAGCCCATCGCCTAAATTGCAATATACTAAAACCCAGAGAAGATGCAGCTGGCAAATTCAATGTTTTTCTCTCGCTCCCAGACCAGCATGTAAGAAAATTGCTAAAAGCACCTAAAAGGTTAGTTTTACAATAATTTTGATATGAATCCACAATATATGACCGGTGCTGCATTGAAAGCGATATAAAACAATAATAACTTCTAGAACTTGGCTTACTTTTACATATCACACACACACAACTTTTTGTTCAATTTGTTATTAACGAGACTTGGCACGGTTTACAGTTTTTTTATGTTGAAATTATTTTGCCTGCAATAAATTCCTTTACGTTACGAAGATGAGAGATGGCGCTGAACGTTTTTTAAACGCGGTATTGAAATGTTATCTTCAAATCAATATAAACTTTTGTGAAGGGAAGTTACGTTAGTGGCATCACTGTTTTCAGTTTTTATGAAGCGTCTACTGCGAATATCAGTGGTAGATGTGTTGAACTCTTCCATGCTTGACTGGAAGCGAAAGAAAAACATAGATGTACCAGCTGCACCTCCTCCCGGGCATGCTGTATAAAACAGCTAAGGGATCCGAGGGTTTCAGTAAATTGTATATACAGATCTATCTTAAACAACCTTCAAAACTTGTAAGACGTGGCGGACCGACCTTTATTTGGGTCTTTGACGCTCTGCCTACCACTTAGGGATTCAGGCGTGAGAGTATGTATGTATGTAATTTAGGTAGTTTAAAAAACAGGAAATCAGTATTCATATTGAACTGAAATTAAATTGTTGTGAATAAATACCAAGCATTACGATTCTTTGCGTTTTACTGTTTTTCAACAATTTTTCAGAAGTACCTAAGACGCAAAGAATCGTAATGCTTGACTTTGTAGACGAACTCTTGTCTGCTTCTGAAAAAAGTATGGGTTGGTTTTTATGATTATGAGCAAGAATTTTGATCTCCTACAGTTTTGTAGTCTATCAGCCACAAAATCAGCCATCGTTAATTTTCAAGGGTTATTTGTCTATATCTTCAAAAGGATTCATACTGCAAAAAAAATACTAATTAGCTGCCTTTTTCAAGCAAAATTATTGGCATTGCGAAACTACTAAAATCCTGTACCTTACCTTCCTTTAGAAATTCAAAAAATCTCAACGCGGCTAAGTTCCCGCGTAAACAAACGTCGCGGGGTCGTTCACCCCAACGGTACACCGGTAACTCGCCTGACCGGTCGGCTGACTCCCGCCGTGACGTCACTCTAGTGCCGCCGCTCGATCATAGATGGCGCTAGCTGGCGCCATAGTCATACTTATATGAAAACATATGTCAGTTTTAGAATAAAGGTAAACAAAGTTTTATGTATTTTAATCCAAAACACATATCAAAAATAAATGTTAGATACGTGTTGGCAAATTAGTTAAATTACTAAAACTACTATTTCATTATGTTATCATATCTAATAGCTAAAACTTATTTTAGAAACAAGATCTTCGATTAAAAGACTTGAAACTTTGTTAACCTTAATTCTAAAACTGAGTTAGAAGAACAATAAGGACCCTGTCTAGTTTGAAAACCACCTTCAAGGAAAATTTTAAAAAAGCATTCCTTATACGCTATTTCTGTTTCAGCAACACTGTCCGATTTTATCCGATTAATCGGATAAGGATAGCTTACTAGCTATCGGAAGCACAGAATACGTAATTATTAATAATTAATTATTGTTTATAATTATTATATATTCTGTGCGATAACGAAGTACTATAGTGTACTCATAAATCAAACAAACTAAACTGAAATCAAATTGTGGTGTATAAATACCAAACTTCTCAATTTCACAGAAGTAAGACGCAAAGAACTACTATTGTAGTACTCAGTTATCCGATACACGCCATCTGTGGTTGAGTAGCAAAACTATTCTTCTGCGCTGTATTTCTTAATAAATATTGCAAATATTGCAACTATCAAAACAGAAAAACAAATATTATCATCTTTCTAGCCTTATCCCGTATCTCACGGGGTCGGCTTCGTAATCTAGATGATTGAACGAGGGTGCTGGTTTTTACACAGAGCTACTGCCATCTGACCTCCGCAACCCAGAAGGGAAACAATTTTTTATGATTTTCAAAACATTTTTTGACTATCATATTTTTTTTTTACTTTATTACGTTTACGTTTATTACAGCATGTTAGTATTTTTTTTTAAAGTACATATTTAATTTAAAAATAAGTCATACACAGTCATTATTACCTAATATCATAAAACAAGGAGATCATCCAGCGCGTCCCCACGAGACTTGGTCCCCAGCATACTGGCAGCATTTCCTCTCTGAATGGCCAAGCTGATTCGCTGGGCGAGGTAAGCGCCAGCTCTGCGATCGCCAGTGGTCTCGTTGAGACGCGCCGAAAGATCTGCAATTTCTTTCATATATTAATAATACCAAATAATATACCAAGACGCAAGTCTGAAAGAAAAAAACCATGACAATCTTTTTTTTTTACAAAATGTAAATTAATTATTTGAACTAATTATATGGTTCGTATTTAAACATATCAATATACCAAATGCATCTAATACCTAAATAAAAACATTGTTTAGCATATTTTTTAAACTAAACTGGAAAAGGGGAAACTGAGGTAAATTAGACGTGACAGTGTAACTTTGCATTCATTCTTTACAAAATGTTCACCTAGATCAGTCAATTTATATGGAAAAACAATTTTTTATCACTTTCTGAAAAAAACAATCCTGTTCATAGTTGTTCAGTGTCGTTTACTGAGCAACCCCTACCAGTTAACAGGTAGTATATAGAATAGATGGATGGACTGTGGGTTAGCTGGAAGAGATCTCTTCATAGAGATAAGTTCGCCCTTGCATACCTTTCTGTAAACTTCATTTCTTGTATTTTAATGCAATAAAGAATATATATATATATGGATAGGACTTTATTAAGACTAGTTTTAAGAAGCCTTTTACGAGGCGTTTTATGCTTAGCCTACCCTGTACGGTAAGAGATAAATGCGTGATTTTATGTCTGTATGTATGTCAATATGTAGTTTTGAAGTAGTATCTATTAATGTGTACATAGATACATATTGTCACACCTTGATCCCTAATGGGGTAGGCAGAGCGTAAAAGACCTAAACAAAGGTCGTTATTTGAAAGGTGGTTATTTAAAATAGATTTGAAGGTTTAGGTATAGTAGTAAAGAAAAGGTATTATATTGCTTAGTGATAAGTTGTCAGCCCATCGCCTAAATTACAATAAACTGAAACCCTCGGATCCCTTAGCTGGTTTTTACAGCATGCTCGGGAAGAAATGCAGCTGGCACATTCTATGTTTTTCTCTCGCTCCCAGGCCAGCATGGAAGTAATGTGTAATAGTACTAATAGTAGTAATAATATCAATTTGATTTAGTACCTAGCCTACTTACAATTATCTTTTGTAATACGTAGGTAATACCTTACCACTTTTTCAGTTGTAAATACATACATACATATATATAATCACGCCTTTATCCCTGATGGGGTAGGCAGAGCGTAAACTACCGAAACAAAGGTCATTCCGCCACGTCTGACAAATTTTTGAGGGTTATTTAAGATAGATTAGTTAGTACGTATATTGCTGTAGTGACAGGTTGTCAGCCCATCGCCTAAATTACAATGTACTGAAACCCTCAGATCCCTTAGCTGTTTTTTACAGCATGCTCGGGAGAAAACGCAGCTGGCAGATTCTATGTTTTTCTCTCACTTCCAGTCCAGCATGGAAGAAAATTTCAGTAGTAAATAGAAGTAGATAAGTCCCTATAATATATCCAAGTCAGTTTTAGAATAAAGGTAAACAAACTTTCATATATTTAAATCAAAGATCTAGTTTCTAAAATAAGTTTTAGCTATTAGATACGACAACATAATTAAATAGTAGTTATAATAATTTAACTAATTTGGCAACACTAATAATTTATTTTTGAAATATGTTTTTGAATAAAAAGACATGAAATTTTGTTTACTTTTATTTTAAAACTGAGTTGAAAATACTATAGCTATTTTCTAAAGCAATTCAATAAAAAAAATAACATGAACACAGACAAAGCTCTAACAGAAGTTAAGGTGCCACCTGGTAGCATTAACTTAAACTTAGCTGGACGATAGTTTAGTGCCCACACTTCAAACAGCAAAGATGATAGCATCCATCCAAGCCAACATCACTTGCAACAAGTTACAAAACCAACTGACAGATGGCACTACGTGTAACATAAAGCCCATAAAGCGCTTACAGAACGACTACGCTTTAAAAGAAAGTGGCGAAAAATGGAACTAACTGCTCAAACATGGTACAACGCCATTTTTGATAGTGGTCTTAGTGTGTGGTAACGTTTTGAATAATAACGAAATGAACGTTATTTGCATATCGTTTTGCGATAACAGTAAAAATAACGTTATCAAATATTAGTATCTTAATTGTAACGAAAACAGTATCGTTATCATAAACGTTATGCTACGCACTGTTGCCATGTTTGCACTAAAGTATCAACCGAGACTGAAACTGACTTCGATCGTATATCGTTAGAATAGTTAAAACTTTGCAAAACGCCTTTTTCATTTATTTCATTTCATTCATTAATATAAATTACATTTAATATACAGTTCACATCATATAAAATGAAATGAAATTTTACATATTAGGTGTAGTTTATATTTATAATTGAATTTAATGTATACAGTTTTAGTTAATGCAGAAATTAATATATTAAAACAATGTAATTAAATTTAATATCATATTATCATTTACGATATATTCGTCTATATATCGTAAATACATACATACATACATATAATCACGCCTTTATCCCTAATGGGGTAGGCAGAGCGTAAACGACCCAAAGAAAGGTCGTTCCGCCACGTCTGACAAAGTTTTGAGGGTTATTTAAGATAGATTTGTAAGTATATTGCTGTAGTGACAGGTTGTCAGCCCATCGCCTAAATTACAATATACTGAAACCCTCGGATCCCTTAGCTGGTTTTTACAGCATACCCGGGAGGAAATGCAGCTGGCACATTCTATGTTTTTCTCTCGCTCCCAGGCCAGCATGGAAGAATATCGTAAATGAGATGTTATATATAACGTTAACTAGGAAAACGTTATAATTTTTTTAAACGTTAAACGCCAAATTTTTCAACGTTATAGCCCTGTCTAGGTCTATAAACCTAAACCTAAATCCTTGAAGTGATGTATAATATGTGTTTAGTCTATTAATTAAGTATGATAAGATAGGGAAGAGCCGAGCCACCTGACACAGGCTTTAATAGCTTAAAAGGTGGCTTGGGACACTATAATTTGTCAAACACTTATTCATCATCATCAGGCCTTTTTCATCTTGACAGATGATTCAAGCAGCGCCTATGCGAGAAGAGCATCGTCGCTCGTGGCTAAAAAGACCGATCCTTGAACGACATTTTCGTCCGCACTTACTGCACGCGAACACGTATTAGACTGAAAATAAAGAATTTATTATTTATTATAACGTTATGAATCTTCCATGCTGGACTGGGAGTGAGACAAAAACATAGAATGTGCCAGCTGCATTTCCTCCCGAGCTTGCTGTAAAAACCAGCTAAGGGATCTCAGAGTTTCAGTATATTGTAATTTAGGCGATGGGCTGACAACCTGTCACTACAGCAATATACGTACAAATCTTTCTTGAATGGCTCTCAAGACTTTGTCAGACGTGGCGGAACGGCCTTTGTTTAGGTCGTTTATGCTCTGCCTACCCCATAAGGGATAAAGGCGTGATTATATGTTTGTTTATGTATATGTTATAAAAAAAGAACGGTATTTCAAGATTCCTTACATGCAGCGCTATCACCCGCCATCATTACAAGCGTAGCCGTAGAGTAGGTTGGGGGCATTGTACACCATAAAAGCGTGGAAGTGGGTTTCCATTAAAAATACATCGAAGTAAAATAAACGTTTGTCTTGTCGCTAGCCGGGACGTGTTTCGGATCGATTTCTTTTGCATTGGCGTCAGGCGGGTTTAACTTATTCAGAGATTGGATTGAAGCATCGATCTAGTATGCACTTATAATACTTATTTCTATGGATTGAAGTACTTCCATGCTGGACTGGGAGAGATAGAAAAACATAGCATGTTCCAGCTGCCCTTTCTCCCGGGCATGCTGTAGAAGTCAGCAAAAGGGACTTGAGGGTTACAGTGTATTGTAATTTAGGCGATGGGCTGACAACCTGTTACTATAGCAATACACTTTTCAATCTAAAATTGCCCTCAATTTTTGTCAGACGTGGCGAAAGCGCCTTTTAGGAGGCGTTTAACGCTCTGCCTACCCCGTAAGGGATAAAGGCGTGATTTTATGTATGTATGTATGTATGTATGAAGTATGTTCTTATAATTCTATATTTTAAGATTCAGTCAGAGTGAATCACCAGTTTTTTTTTAAAGTTTAATTAGAAATGCGTTTGCTCTTGACTCTAGACACTAGGTTAAGGATGACCGTGACAGAGTCGACGATGGAGCGAGCTCACCCAGAAGATACCTGTTATGACACTGGCAGTCTCACGCACCGACGACGGAACACAGAGTGCTGTTTGGCGCCGGACTCCGCTTTGTTGGGATCGTTCAGCCGGACTTATTTACAGGCAAGCCTGTGTTGCCGTTGCCCAGAGTGGACCACTAGGAGGTAGATCCTATCCCACCCTAAAAAAAGATCTTACTAGCATTTTCAAAAAAAATTTTTTGTATGTATACCGAAATACATACATACATATATATAATCACGCCTTTATCCCTGATGGGGTAGGCAGAGCGTATACGACCTAAACGAAAGGTCATTCCGCCACGTCTGACAAAGTTTTGAGGGTTATTTAAAATAGACTTGTAAGTATATTGCTGTAGTGACAGGTTGTCAGCCCATCGCCTAAATTACAATATACAGAAACCCTCGGATCCCATAGCTGATTTTTACAGCATGCCCGGGAGGAAATGCAGCTGAAACATTCTAAGTTTTTCTTTCGCTCCCAGTCCAACATGGAAGTCCGAAATGAGTGCACTAAAGATTAATTCATTATCAATTTTGGCACTTATTTTACTAAGGGATATTATAATAGCATTAGCAAAGAAAATATAATATTAGCTTATGATATTAGTGAGATAAATTTCTTCCATGCTGGACTGGGAGAGATAGAAAAACATAGAATGTTCCAGCTGCCCTTGCTCCCGGGCATGCTGTTGAAGTCAGCAAAAGGGACTCGAGGGTTACAGTGTATTGTAATTTAGGCGATGGGCTGACAACCTGTCACTAAAGCAATACATATTACAATCTAAAATTGCCCTCAATTTTTGTCAGACGTGGCGAAAGGGCCTTTTAAGAGGCTTTAAACGATCTGCCTACCCCGTAAGGGATAAAGGCGTGATTTATGTATGTATGTAGTAAGATAAAGCAGATAGTACTACTTTATATAGATAGTAATACTTAAACCCACCGTCGGTCCCGGTCGTGTCTTTGATAGTGGTCGTTACTCAAACCATGTCAGAGGCCTGATAGTTGTGCTATTAGGCGGTTTAAAAACTCTGACACCAGGGTTCATCGGGTCGATAGACTCGATATCCACTCGACAGAAGACCCAACAGTCGTCGGTCGGAGTTCTTCTAAATGAATTAGTCTTTTCCAAGAAATTGACAGTCTTCCTAATTATTAATAAGTTGATGAATGATAGTACTGTACAGGAAAAATACTTTAATTTTAAACATTTAATTTTTATTTAAATTCATTAGCTTTTGTTAAGTACCTGCGTAGACTACTCACTCTTTAACAGATAGGATTTTTGTTTATTATTACATCATTCAGTCTACATACATATAATCACGCCTTTATCCCTAATGGGGTAGGCAGAGCGTTAATGACCTAAAAAAAAAAGTTCGTTCCGCCACGTCTAACAAAAGTTTTAAGGTTATTAAAGATATATTTGTAGGTATATTGCTATATTGACAGGTTGACATCATTATTATATTACTAGCAACCCGCCCCGGCTTCGCTCGGAAATCATCAGTGTTTCCCTACTATATTACATACATACATAAATCACGCCTTTATCCCTTACGGGGTAGGCAGAGCGTTTATCGCCTCGTAAAAGGCGCTTTCGCCACGTCTGACAAAAATTGAGGGCAATTTTAGATTGTAATATGTATTGCTATAGTGACAGGTTGTCAGCCCATCGCCTAAATTACAATACACTGTAACCCTCGAGTCCCTTTTGCTGACTTCAACAGCATGCCCGGGAGGAAGGGCAGCTGGAACATTCTATGTTTTTCTATCTCTCCCAGTCCAGCATGGAAGAAACTATATTACGCATATATTATACATATAAACCTTTCTCTTGAATCTCTCTATCCATTGAAAGAAACCGCATCAAAATCCGTTGCATAGTTTTAGGGCCGTATTTATAATCAGCTCTCATGAGTGACAGTGAGTTTGAGTTCATATCAGAAATGTCATTTCAGTACAAACTGTCCTGTCAAATACATACTTAATATTGCTCTCAAGTTTGATATCGCTTCATAAATACGACCCTTAAAGATCTAAGCATACATAGGGATATAGTGACAGAGAAAGCGACTTTGTTTGATATAGTGATATGACTATGTAGTGTTAATATACTGAAACCCTCGAATCCCTTAGCTGATTTCTACAATATGCCCGGGAGGAAATGCAGCTGGCACATTGTATGTTTTTCTCTCGCTCCCAGGCCAGCATGGAAGAAACCAACTTACTAAATTGCAATTAAAAACCAAATACAGAAGCCATTACGATCTCGCCACCCCGCAAAATGTTAATAAAAAGTATTCATCTACGCGTCATTGCGAGGGTAAACAAATAGCGTGCTGTTGTCTCCTTCCCTCGTATGGTGCTAGTAGCTGCCTCTCGCTCCCACATATCAGCGGTCTCTCAGTTTTGTGACATCCCGAGGGTTTAACTCTGCAGTTTAGGGTTGTCAAAGTTATACGAAATTAATTACTGAAGATTATTGAAAGCAAGAACAGTGCATTGTTTATAATTAATAAACTTACGTTTTCTCGCGGCTAAATAAGTTTTCCTGTTAGTTAACATCTGATTATTTGCTATGAGTTTTTTTATTAATTCACTGAATTTTACTTTTCTTTTCCAGAGCAAAAAACATATATTCGGTATTACTTTTTTAAGCCAACCTTCTTCTTAGCGAGTGGATTCTCGAGTCGAACGACCCGTTGAACCCGTTAAGCCAATTATTTTGTGTATTTACTGTAAGTACTTAGAGTATTTACGGATGACAAATTATAAAATAACATGCATACAATAATCATACATATAATCACGCCTTTATCCCTAATGGGGTATGCAGAACGTTAACTACCTAATCAAAGGTTGTTTTGACAAGTTTTGAGGGTTAATATATAACATAGGATAGATTTGTATATCGCCTAAATTGCAATAAAAACATACACTTGGATCCCTTAGCAGATTTTTACAGAATGCCCGGGAGGAAATGCAGCTAGCACTTAAAAAAAAACACATAAAACAAACGATCCTCATAGTACTCTAGCATAAAATCACGCTTTTATCCAATGGGTAGGCAGAACGTAAACGACCTAAACAAAGATCATTCCGCCACGTCTGACAAAGTTTTGAGGGTTATTTAAGATACATTTGTAGGTATATTGCTATAGTGACAGGTTGTCAGCCCATCGCCTAAATTGCAATACACTGTAACCCTCGAATCCCTGAGCTGGTTTTTACAGCATGCCCGGGAGGAAATGCAGCTGGCACATTCTATGTTTTTCTCTCGCTCCCAGTCCAGCATGGAAATATTATATAATAGTACTCTAGCCAGTATTTTAAATTTCTTAGGTCGTATTTCTAAATCAATGTCAAAATTGAGAGCAATATTAAGTATGGATTTGACAGGCCATTTTGTACTGGAATGACATTTCTGATACTGGCTGCCAATCTTGAGATCGCTTTATAAATACGAGCCTTACACCCCTCTAATTACACGTAGCCTAACCCTACATGGCCAGGCCGGCAAACTCTAATGATATTATTGTGTGGCAACCCTACCTCTCGCTTCGCGAACATAAAATCAATATTTATAGAGGACGATATATTTCACCTCTGTCTGTACTGTACAGATCACGCAGTCTGTGGAAGCTAGTTTCTACATTTACAACGTGTAACCGAACGTGTATATGCATCGAGAAAGCTGTCAATCTACTCATTTTATATTTTTTGACATGGTACTATTAGCTTTTATACAAATTGATACATACATACATACATACATATAATCACGCCTTTATCCCTAATGGGGTAGGCAGAGCGTAAACGACCTAAACAAAGGTCGTTCCGCCACGTCTGACAAAGTTTTGAAGGTTATTTATGATAGATTTGTATGTATATTGCTTGACAGGTTGTCAGCCCATCGCCTAAAATGCAACATACTAAAACCCTCGGATCCCTTAGCTGGTTTTTACAGCATGCCCGGGAGGAAATGCAGCTGGCACATTCTATGTTTTTCTCTCGCTCCCAGTCCAGCATGGAAGACAAATTGATATGTTTTAGTTTTTAAGATATTTAATATATTTGTTTCTGACGATAATTTTATCCTTGGACATTTTTAGTATTATTGTAATGTAATTATGAAATTTATAAAATAAAATATATAAATCTAAATCTACCATGAAACTGAACAATTTTTCGTAAGGAACATTTTTAGAAATAAGCTGTGCCTATTGTGTCTGTTTTATATGTATATGCCCTTTGTATTTTATTGTGTACAATAAACTGTTAAATAAGTAATTTAAAAAAAGAAAAATTGATGAGTTTCCATTAAAAATGCATCAGCTGATATTTTACCTACTAAGGTAACAACATTTAGAAATTGCGATCTAGCCTAATCTAAAGCTAATGAGTAATTTTACTATGACTTAATTTGCTAGGTAGACTAAACTAAGAATGTGTCCATTACCACGTTTCTTATTGTCTCTATTAAGGGGAAGACACTTTGTTCTTGTGTTCTTTATGTATATCGCTATTTCCATACTGAAAAAATAATCCTGCTGATAGTTTCGTTGACTGAGCAACCCCTATCAGTTTGCGGGACGCTGTCCCTTACGCCCGGTATAAAATTCCCGGCCGACGGCAAGTCTACTAACGCATCATTCATCAATGCTTCTGATTCTGTTGCAGACAAAATTAATTTTAGTTTAGCCCTGTCTCTTTCTAAAAATTGAATAAAATGAACCAGAAACACAATAGCTGATTATAATCCTGTCAAAGAGACATATAGCGCTTAAATAAGACGACTTGCTTCCATGCTGGACTGGGAGTGATAGAAAAACACAGAATATTCCAGCTGCATCTCCTCCCGTCCCGGGCATGCTGTAAAAACCAGCTAAGGGATCCGAGGGTTTCAGTATATTTAAATTTAGGCTATGGGCTGACAACCTGTCACTATAGCGATACAAATTTCAGTCTAAAATAGCCCTCAAAACTTGTCAGACGTGGCGGGACGATCTTTTCTTTGGTCGTTTACGCTCTGCCATTCGGGATAAAGGCGTGATTGTGTGTGTGTGTGTAATAAGACGAGATTACACCATCTATTGCATTTCTAATTCGGTTCTAGAGTAAAGGTAAACAAAGTTTCATGTCTTTTTATTCAAAAACACATTTTAAAAATAAATTATACGTGTTGGCAAATTAGTTAAGTTACCAAAACCACTATTTTATTATGTTGTTATGTCTAATAGCTAAAACTTATTTTAGAAACAAGATCTTCGATTAAAAGTTTAAAAAGAAAAGTTTGTTTACCTTTTTTCTATAATAATCGAGTTGGAAATAGGATGCCATTTTATTTATGGCGTGTAAATTTACTTTGACGGAATGATAATCAGCTGTTATGTTTGTCTCTATTTTATTTAAATGTTAGGAAGTGACAGGACTAGACTAAAATTAGCACCACTGGGGGCAATTCGTTTGCGCACCTAATCACTAAACTAAACTTTTTAGATTACCATATTATGTAGTACTATTATATATTCTGTGATATTGTGTATGTATTTTATGAATACAATTTGTAGTAAGGAGGGTTTCTGTACATTGAAATTTAGGCGATGGGCTGACAACCTGTTTCTACAGCGATATACCTACAAATCTATCTTAAATAGCCCTCGAAAATTTGTCGGAAGTGGCGGAAAGACACTTGCTTAGGTCGTTTGCGCTCTGTCTACCCCATTACGGATAAAGGCGTGATTATATGTATTAGAATTTTTTATTTATGACTATTTAATATTGTTATTAATTTCTTATATAAGTACACTTAAGTACAATGTATTGCCTAAAATGTATACCAACCCACTAGTTCAACTTATACTTTCCTGTGTCCTAAGGTTGCCCGAAAGAAATTGCTGCTTAGCAATAAGGCCGCCTATTTGTTCTTCTAATTGTTTTATTTCGTTTTTTCTTGTGTCTTTTCTGTGCAATAAAGTTTATTCTTATCATATCTTATGTATTTAGGATACATATTTTACTAGATTTGCAATATCCCGCTTACCGCTACGCATTTTTCTTTGACCCAAAGGTTGCCTGGAAGAAATTGCTACCTTAGCAATAAGGCCCCCTATGTTGTACTTGTTTTTTGTTGTTATCTGTTGTGTTGTATGATTTGTATTCTTACGTGCAATAAAGTATTTTTATGTTTATGTTATGTTTATTATTAATAAAATAAATAAAAATAAAATAAGTAAGTACTAAGTTTAGTGACTAAGGACTACAAATCGGTACTTGAACAGAACTCATTATTGAGGTAGGTAGTGATTCTGTTGTTTGTTTTTATAGACGTAAGAAGTCTAATAGACTGAGAGTCGGTAGAGGCGCCTGCCAAATCTAATCTTCGTTTGAATTTGCCGAGCGCTCGCAATGCACAAGTAAACGACTTGTGTGAACATTAATCCGTTACGAAAATGATGGCGAACGAACGTACAGCCAGCACAGCCCACTTAGCGGCCAGGTAGACGAGAGAGAGACAAAACCACCGCGTCGCGAGTACAATTTACAACCATTCGCCTCCGTCCGACCTCACTGACCGTTCCCAATCGATAGCATAAACAATTCACGCCGGAAAACATTCAAAAACGACCACTTTTCAGCAAATTAACCAACAAGTCGGCCAAAATTGATGTGACCGTTGCATTGTACGAGAAAAATTAACCTAAAAACATGTATAATACGTCATACGTGAGATTAAAGAATTGAAGATCGCGTAAGCTATAGGTTTTGACCGTTTCGCGCGACGCATAATCGTGTCGATCAAAATGGAACCGGCGATCCGCCATCTTAGGTTGCCGCGAGCGAGAGAGCGCGCTCGCCAAGAGAATTTGGGAAATTGGTGTTTTTTTTTTGTTGTAAAGAGAGCAGTATATAAGAGGTCGGTAGAGGACAGCGGGGGGAAGGGGGGGATCGCACGGGCAAAGCGGTGTGAAGGGAAAGAACAGGGCAGAGATTCACATGAGCTGAGGGTCGCGAGATACGTATGGAGACGAGTTTTGTCGTTAAACAAGGAGATGAAACGCTTACATCACTTTGTATAACCATAATATTTAGGCATGCGCATGAGCGACTGGTTGATAATATTTTTTTTTTTACCAAATAATTCTATAGTTTTTTTGTATAAAATGCTATCTTTTGTTTTAAAAAATATTCATTTTGTCAGTTCATAAAAAAAAATCCTATTAGAGGGTGATATCCATCTATTATCAAGTAGGCGTTACATCTCTATACGACCCTAGGTCACAGCTTGGACACTCCTAACTACAATGTCATTTTGGTCATACATCGACAGACGGCTTGGCATGTTGCACTTGGCCCGCGTTTGTGTGCGTGTTATACGGGTTGACAAATTTTGTTATACTGGTCATAATCATCACTTAATTAATCTGGTTCTTGATTAAACCAACGTTTTGAAGTAGTTCACTGTAACTGAATAGTTAGAATAGGTTAGGTTGCATATTTTGTATGAAGTTACTTACCGTCTCTCACCACTTGGGAGCATAAAAAAAGGTCCAATTGGAGTCATATCTTGTGGTAGAAAGACATCCGTACATGGAACAGTACCTAACCATCTTTGGAACACAAAACTTTATTCCATGCCCGCTAAGCGTACCCACAATGTGACCCACAATCCGGCGCGGAGTGTGACGTATATCTGACTGGGGAGGTGACTGGCCATTCTGTATGTAGTACTATTATATATTCTGTGTCAATAGTGCTCCAGGCGGCCGGTAGCTGTACTAATAATTATTGCTTCTCTTACTCAATTATAGATGGCGCTTCCTTAACCAGATACCGTTACATTTTTATTCTCATTTAGTAGTTTCCGGTTCGATTGGCTTGATCTTGAGCGACGATTACGATTGGTCGATTGGCCTCAATTGGCCTGCCTGTGCCATAAATATATTGGCATCTTTTCTAAAAGGTATGAATCGTGTGGTTAGACATAGTTTTTCTGTAATAAATTGTTTAAAGGAACAAACAGTGTTATTATTTGTGAAATATCTCTTGAGGCAAGTATTCTATTTTAAGAAATTATAATTATCACTCAAGCCAAGCTTTTAACGGTTCATGATGTTAGTATAGTTGGTAAGTTGAAACACGTAATCGGTTCTGCCATTGGGCTTTCAAGATCAAGTTGCTTTTCATCTTGAATCAATATAGAACTGACTGGGTACTGGAACCTTGTAAACGTTAACATAAAAGCCAACTTACCAACTTATGCACTGTACTTACAACTGCCCTAATGTAACGCCCCTTAAGCAGGGAACCAACACAGTAGTGTAAAATGTAAATATAGTCAAATACCACAGAAAAATCCATTCTATTGTGTGATTGTTGCAATACAAAAGGCCTATACCAGCCAGGCAACGATAGACTCGGGACCGGTCCGCGCACTTCGCGTCTCTTGTGTGTTCGCTACCTATCTTTCATTGCACGTACGGGCGGCGCGCGGGGGGAACGCGGCATACGCGGCGGAGCCATCTTGCTACGGCCACTGCTGCCTCGCGTCCCATACTAAATCCCACACAAATAACACTAATTAACCATTTCAGATGCTAAAAAGTGATAAATCCAGTGCCAAAACTGTGTTACAGTGACCCAAAGTGAGTGTGACAGTGATATTTGTTGACGAAAAGTGGTGTGTTGTGTTGTTTCGTCAGTCCAGTGCATTGGAGTCTACGGTGAGTAGTCGCTAGTCTTTGTGCGCGACAATTATCATTGTATTTCTGATCGATTCGGCGCGAGCGAGCCGCGGCCCGGTTTTATATCTTTTGTTGTTTTGTAACGAATCAATATTAGTGGCTGGACTAGCCCCGGCGTTCCAAAACGGCGTCCCGATCAAAATAATTGCGTTTTTCGATGAAACTAAACCGGATTGTGTATAATAACAGAAAGCGACGCGTTTTTGGCGAGTTTATGATCCCAATCCTTCGCAGACTCAGAATATTTCGTCTAAACTGACAGTGTTATTCATTATTGGTGTTTCAAGTGTACAGTTTTGGATATACATTCATTACTTCCATCAGACCGATATCAAAGCAGTGAGTTTCTTGTGATTATTCATCGGGAAAAGGTTGAATGTGTTAAAATTAGGTACGAGTATTTAACCATATCTACCTATAGTACCTACCATTATTCAGCTTGCAATCTATATTTTTTGTTTTGCTGTGTGCGAAAGTTGAATGACTTATGTCCATTCCATGCATGTATGTTTGTGTTCACATACATACATAAAATCACGCCTTTATCCCTTGAGGGGTAAGCACAGCGTAAAACGCCTCGCAAAAGGTGCTTTCGCTACGTCTGACAAAAATTGAAGGCAATTTTAGATTGTAATGTGTATTGCTGTAGGGACAGATTGTCAGCACGTCGCCTGATTTACAATACACTAATAACCATCGAACCTTTGAATCGCTTTTGCTGACTGACAGCATGCCAGGGAGGAAGGGCAGCTGGAACATTCTATGTTTTTCATTCATTGATGAATGTTTCTGTTCATAATATTCAAATACTGAGGAATGATGATTAATTGTGGTGATGCATTCATTACGTATGATTATGATAATGTTCAGGTAATTATTCTTCCATGCTGGCCTGGGAGCGAGAGAAAAACATAGAATGTGCCAGCTGCATTTCCTCCCGGCCATGCTGTAAAAACCAGCTACGGAATCGGAGGGTTTCAGAACCTATATTTAGGCGATGGGCTGACAACCTGTCACTAAAGCAATATACCGACAAATCTATGTTAAAATAACCATCGAAACTTTGTCGGACGTGGTACGCCACCGTAGTTTAGGTCGTTCACGCTCCGCCTACCCGATTATTGATAAAGGCGTGATTATATGTATGTGAGGTACTTATTTTATTGCCTACGAATACGTAGGTTCCTTGTCTAGTTTTGATCCTAGCTAGCTCCTACTTACCTATTCAGCCAGCCAGCATTTTTAACCACAGAGATGCTAATCAAATCAATCTTCATTCAATGGAATTTGAATTTAGAACACGTTCGTTCTTATTTTGATTTTTGCATATGTTGCTTAGCACAATCTAGGACATTACAAACGTTGGTATAACACGTTCGATTACTTAAGCTCGTATTTATAAAGCGATCTCAAGATTAAGAGCAATATTAAGTATGGATTTGACAAGCCACATTGTACTAAAATAAAATTTCTGATACGAACTCAAACTAGCTGTCAAACTCAAGTGCCGTTTACAAATACGGGCCTTAGGTTTTTTATGTCACTATAGCAGTTTAGCCATATTAGTGCGTAAGTATGTTTACTATGGCCAATTCACACACACACAAGTGAAATAAACTACCTAACCTGCCTACAACATTGAGCCACGTAAATCATCATCATCTCCATAGCCTTATCCCGTAACTCACGGGTCTGCTACCTAATCTAGGGGATTAAACGAGAGTACTGGTTTCACACAGAGCGACTGCCATTTGACCTCCGCAACCCAGAAGGGAAACCAGACCCAATCCTAGATTAGGTCAGAGTTTTCAAACCGCCAATGCTTGGCACTGGCCTCTGACATGGCTTAGCGACTGATCTACGGTATTAAACGATATTAACCGGAACCAACAGCTGAACATGCCTTCGAAACACGAGAAAAGCGCCGAAGAAACGTACATTGCTTCCATGATGGACTGGGAGCGAGAGAAAAACATAGAATGTGCCCGCTGCATTTCCTCCCGGGCATGCTGTAAAAACCAGCTAAGGGGTCCGAGGGTTTCTGTATATTGCAATTTAGGCGACAGGCTGACAACATGTCACTACAGCAATATACCTGCAAATCTATCTTAAACAACCCTCAAAACTTAGTCAGACGTGGCGGAGCGACCTTTGTTTAGGTCGTGTACGCTCTGCCTACCCCATTAGCGATAAAGGCGTGATTAGATGTATGTATGTATGTAAACGTACATATGAAATTCGAAAACCGGAAAACACATTGGTACGTGGTGGGATTCGAACCACGACCTCTAGCTTAGGAGGCAGCGGCCCTATCCACTACACCATCGTGCTTATTGAGGCACGTAAATATCCCTACTAATTTCGATAAAACCATGATAAAACAAGAAAACCTGCCTCTAGCTAGCAATATAACAAACAATTGCTAGTTAATCAATTAGACACAGTTCTAGGTTGCATTGTAAGTAGGTTTAGAAAGTAAATGCTACGCCAATTGCATATGCTTACGTTGATATTAAATCGGCATAATTATTGAGAGAACTATCCTACATATTTGTCTATAATAAGCTTTCTTACTTCCGTGCTGGACTGGGAGCGAGAGAAAAACAGAGAATGTGGCAACTGCGTTTCCTCCCGGGCATGCTGTAAGAACCAGCTAAGGGATCCGAGGGTTTCTGTATATTGCAATTTAGGCGATAGTTTGACAACCTGTGACTACAGTAAAATACCTACAAATCTAACTTAAATTAACCCTCATAAGTCATAACTTTGTCAGTCGTGGCGGAACGACCTTTGTTTACGCTTTGCCTACCCCATTGGGTTATAGGCGTGATTATATCTATGTATGTATAGGCTTTCTTCTTCTTGTCGTTCCGATCGTTTAGGCGTTTTTATATTAATTTCGCTGGAGCTTCCATGCTGGACTGGGAGCGACAGAATAACGTAGAATGTGCCAGCTGCATCTCCTCCCGGGCATGCTGTAAAAACCAGCTAACGTATTCGAGGGTATATTGTAATTTAGGCGATGGACTGACAACCTGTCACTACAGCAATATCCAGTTCTATCTTAAACAACCCTCAAAACTTATCACACGTGGCGGAACGATGATGAACTTTGTTTGCGTTGTTCACGCTCTGCCTACCCCATTAGGGATAAAGGCGTGATTGTATGTATGTATATTAATATCGACCATAAGCTTTCAGAACACCCAAAGACACTTAAAAATTAAACCATATCTTCAATACCTACTTAAAAATGACAAATACTATAATAGGCAGCATATTCTACGTACCTATACCTATAGGTATGTTTATTATGTCATTCATACCTACTCTGTCATTGAATTATGTCATTCATCTACAGTTACTGTCGAATAAGTTTGACATATTTGTTTTCTCGCATTGATTTTATCTTTATCTGTTTAGCTTACATACATACATATAATCACGCCTTTATCCCTATTGGGGTAGGCAGAGCGTAGACGACCTAAACAAAGGTCGTTCCGCCACGTTTGACAAAGTTTTGAGGGTTATTTAAGATAGATGTGTAGGGTATATTGCTGTAGTGACAGGTTGTCCGCCTATCGCCAAAATTACAAAATACCGAAACCCTCGAATCCTAAAGTTTTTACAGCATGCCCGGGAAGAAATGCAGCTGGCACATTCTATGTTTCTATGTATGCACATTCCTTCCATGCTGGACTGGGAGAGATAGAAAAACATAGCATGTTCCAGCTGCCCTTCCTCCCGGGCATGCTGTAGAAGTCAGCAAAAGGGACTCGAGGGTTACAGTGTATTGTAATTTAGGCGATGGGCTGACAACCTGTCACTATAGCAATAAACTTTTCAATCTAAAATTGCCCTCAATTTTTGTCAGACGTGGCGAAAGCGCCTTTTACGAGGCGTTTATCGCTCTGCCTAGGATAAAGGCGTGATTTTATGTATGGGATAAAGGCGTGATTTTATGTATGTATGTATGTACATTTTATGTTTCTCTATCACTCCCAGGCCAGCTAGCTATCTTATAGGTATCTTATCTACATGTCGCCAAATTTTCGCTAATTTGGTGGATGAGCAATAATGACATATCAGTTAAGTAAGATAAGGTTTAGAGAGGTTCACACGGGCCCCTTTACAGTGAAAACTGAACGGATTACTTGTTTCCCTCGACGTTTCGATCCTATACGAGGATCTTCATCAGGAGAGAAGAAAGTCACACTCCACCGCCCGTCAAGTGTAACCTTCGACTCTTGCCACTTGAGTTTATAGTTCAGTTTTAAAAAAGGGCCCATTTATGATTATTTTTGTCGTCATATGGACTTATTGTAATTTTCTTCTTCTTTCGTGTAAGTCCACAAATGACCCGAGGCACCCGGAAGCCCTAGGCTGTAAAATGACCTTAAGAATTGACTAGTTTTTGATGGTATATGGTAGCTAGGGCGTTAGGGGTCCTATTATACATACATATAATCACGCCTTTGTCCCTAATAGGGTAGGCAGAGCGTAAACAATCTAAACAAAGATCGTTCCGCCACGTCTGACAAAGTCATGAGGGTTATTTAAGATAGATTTGTAGGTATATTGCTGTAGTGACAGGTTGCCAGCCCATCGCCTAAATATAGGTTCTGAAACCCTCGGATCCCTTAGCTGGTTTTACAGCACGGAGGAAATGCAGCTGGCACAATCTATGCTTTTCTCTCGCTCCCACACAATCAATCATCATTACTCAGATTCGAGGGTTATTTAGGATAGATTTGTAGGTATATTGCTGTATTGACAGGTTGTCAGCCCATCGCCTAAATTGCAATTATATTGACTTGAGTCTAATCATTATTGTTCGATGAAGTTCAGTGATAACGTAACAGAACAGACAGACGGAATTTTTTGTACTTTACGTGGATGACATTACAAACGGCACTTGGAGAAAGAGAGGAATGACAACCCTCCTTGTCTCCCCATACAGTTAGTGAATAGTTATTTTTAGGCCTGTCGACCTCTCGCATTGATTAGTCAACAGATGTGAGTTAGAAATGGCATTCTTTGTTGGAGACCGCAGTTCTAGGGCAGACGATAGAGATGAATGAATTAATTGTATAAACATGCGTAGAATCATGCTCGTATCTCTTACGTGAGGTCCTGGGTTCGATTCGAGGAAGCACAAAGTGATAACCTTGTGAGATTTTGCCCAGTTTGGTTAGGACAGGCTGAATCATCTGATTGTTTGAAAAAAAGGTTTCCGTACTTCGGGGGGCACGTTAAGCCGTGGGTCCCGGTCGCTGTCTTTGATAGTGGTCGTTTATTCAAACAATGTCAAGGCTTAATATCAGCTTTGCGTTCCCCCCTAGGAGTCGAACCCAGGACCTCCGGATCGTAAGCCCATGGCGTTGACCACGGAGGCAGATGACCATACCTTTAGTGATTTTGTGCGTTACCGAATTGCCCCAAATATGACCCTTCAATATTAATCGTAGAAGTAATTTTACTACTTTTAAGTCGCTGACGCTCTGCCTACCCTCTTAAGAAAGCGAAGCTGCAACCGATGATGAAATGAAAGGTCAACAAGTTCATATTTTATCTTTCATTCATACAACGCCCATTTCATAACCCCGCTGTTACGTAGGTGCAGATAAGCAAAGATAAAACATTACATCAATGCGTGTGGAATAGTGACAAAATGTAAGAAATCACGCCTCTATACCTTACGGGACGGGCAGCACTATCTTTCATTCATATAACGCCCATTTCATAAACCCGCTGTTATGTAGATGCAGATAAGCTAAGATAAAACATTACATCAGTGTGTGTGGAATAGTGACAAAATGTAAGAAATCACGCCTCTATACCTTACCGGACAGGCAGCACTATCTTTCATTCAAACAACTTCCATTTCATAAACCCGCTGTTACGTAGATGCAGATAAGCTAAGATAAAACATTACATCAATGCGTGTGGAATAGTGACAAAATGTAAGAAATCACGCCTCTATACCTTACCGGACAGGCAGCACTATCTTTCATTCAAACAACTTCCATTTCATAAACCCGCTGTTACGTAGATGCAGATAAGCTAAGATAAAACATTACATCAATGCGTGTGGAATAGTGACAAAATGTAAGAAATCACGCCTCTATACCTTACCGGACAGGCAGCACTATCTTTCATTCAAACAACTTCCATTTCATAAACCCGCTGTTATGTAGATGCAGATAAGCTAAGATAAAACATTACATCAGTGTGTGTGGAATAGTGACAAAATGTAAGAAATCACGCCTCTATACCTTACCGGACAGGCAGCACTATCTTTCATTCAAACAACTTCCATTTCATAAACCCGCTGTTATGTAGATGCAGATAAGCTAAGATAAAACATTACATCAATGCGTGTGGAATAGTGACAAAATGTAAGAAATCATGCCTCTATACCTTACGGGACAGGCAGCACTATCTTTCATTCAAACAACGCCCATTTCATAAACCCGCTGTTACGTAGATGCAGATAAGCTAAGATAAAACATTACATCAATGCGTATGGAATAATGACAAAATGTAAGAAGTCACGCCTCTATACCTTACGGGATAGGCAGCACTATCTTTCATTTAAACAACTTCTATTTCATAAACCCGCTGTTACGTAGATGCAGATAAGCTAAGATAAAACATTACATCAATGCGTATGGAATAATGACAAAATGTAAGAAATCACGCCTCTATACCTTACGGGATAGGCAGCACTATCTTTCATTTAAACAACTTCTATTTCATAAACCCGCTGTTACGTAGGTGCAGATAAGCTAAGATAAAACATTACATTAATATATGTATACATATAATGGTAAATTGTAATCACTACATAGTTTAAAACAAAGTCGCTTTCTCTGTCTCTATATCCCTATGTATGCATAAATCTTTTAAATTACGCAACGGATTTTGATGCGGTTTCTTTAAATGGATAGAGTGACTCAAGAGGAAGGTTTATATGTATAATACATGCATAATATTGTGGAGAAACACTGATAATATCCGTGCGAAGCCGGGGCGGGTCGCTAGTAACTTATTAAACGTATATGAAATCATCTTCTTCCATGCTGGACTGGGAGCGAGAAAAAAACATAGAATGTGCCAGCTGCATCTCATTTCGGGCATGCTATAAAACCAGGTAAAGGATCCGAGGGTTTCAATATAATGTAATTTAGGCGATGGGCTGACAATCTGTCACACCAGCAATATACCAACAAATCTATCTTAAATAACCCTCAAAACTTTGTCAAACGTGGCGGAACGACCTTTGTTTAAGTCGTTTACGCTCTGCTTACCCCATTAGGGATAAAGGCGTGATTATATGTATGTATGAAAACACGCCTCTAGACCTTACGGAGAAGGCAGCGCCATCTTTTATTCTTACAACGCCCAATTCATACAAGTAAATAAATAGATCAAATCGATGTTAATTCATATGACCATAGACAATACTGCTCATATGAATGGACATATGAAAATTAATGTCAATCATTCTTCATCATAGATGGTAAAATATGCACATATTATTGTTAGCTCTACATTTTATTGTTTGTCTGTTTATATTATTTGCTTCTGAATAACATAGTTAGTTCTGTAAAATATTATATTAAAGGTGCATTCTATCGAGCCTATGTTAGCTTTCCATTTTGACAATCAAATACATAGTGTGAAATGTCTATGCATACATACATACATATAATCACGCCTTTGTCCCTAATGGGGTAGGCAGAGCGTAAACGACCTAAACAAAGGTAGTTCCACCACGTCTGACAAAGTTTTGAGGGTTATATACGATAGATTTGTAGGTATGTTGTAGGTATTTTGTATATATATTGAAATGTCTATGACATCAAACAATATCAGTTAAGGGCCCGATATTGTAGTTGATAGGGCCGCTGACTCCTGAGCGGGAGGTCGTGGTTCGAATCCCACCACGTACGAATGTGTTTTTCGACTGTCGCGTTTAATATGTAAGTTTATTCAGCGCATTTCCTTGCTTCGGAAGGCACGTTAAGCCGTTGGTCTCGGTAAATATCTTTTAACACCTTAGATATTAGTCATTAAGCCATGTCAGATGCCAGTGCTAAGAATTGATGGCTTGAAAACTCTGACCTTATCTAGGATTGGGTCTGATTTCCCTTCTGGGTTGCGGAGATCAGTCGCTCTGTGTAAAAACCAGCACCCTCGTTCAATCACCTAGATGACATAGCCGACCCGTGCCATACGGGATAAGGCGAAGGCGGGAAATGATAAAAGAAGATCAGATTTATTTTGAAATTTAAATACATACATATAATCACGCCTTTATCCCGAATGGGGTTGGCAGAGCGTGAACGACCCAAACAAAGGCCGTTCCGCCTCGTCTGACAATGTGTTGAGGGTTGTTTAAGACAGATTTGCAGGTAATATTGCTGTAGTGGCAGGTTGTCAACCCATCGCCTAAATTTCAATATACTGAAACCCTCAGAATTTAAATTATGGGTAAAAAAGTGTTACAAAACTTATTAATTAAGGCTACAGAAAAGACTAATATTTATGATAGGAGCATGTGCATTATTACGATATGGTGAATAATAACATACATACATACATATAATCACGCCTTTATCCCTAATGGGGTAGGCAGAGCGTAAACGACCCAAACAAAGGTCGTTACGCCACGTCTGACAAAGTTTTGAGGTTTATTTAAGATAGATTTGTAAGTATATTGCTGTAGTGACAGGTTGTCAGCCCATCGCCTAAATTACAATATACTGAAACCCTCGGATCCCTTAGCTGGTTTTTACAGCATGCCCGGGAGGAAATGCAGCTGGCACATTCTATCTTTTCTCTCGCTCCCAGGCCAGCATGGAAGAAGAAGTGAATAATAACTATATAAAAATTTAAAGGTTAGCAACACACAGGCGTCACTCCGCGCGCAGCCCTCTGTAGTAGTACGCGCGCGTAGTGCGTAAGGTGACGCATGTGTGTTGTAGGCAATGCAAAAAGCATTGACAGCGTGTTGAGCGCAACCTTACGCGCAGTAAGTGACGCCCGAATGTTGCTGTACTTAGAAAAAAAATGAAATGTAACGTCAAAACAAACATAATATGAAAATCACTACATAGTATAAAAAAAAGTCGCTTTCTCTGTCCCTATATCCCTATGTATGCATAAATCTTTAAAACTACGCAACGGATTTTGATGCGGTTTCTTTTAATGGATAGAGTGATTCAAGAGGAAGGTTTATATATATAATACATGCATAATATAGTAGATACTAACACTGAGATATATATAGATAACACTGATAATTTCGGGGCGGGTCGCTAGTAATCAATAAAATGGCCTTTGACAAAGTATCTGCTGAATGTTTTAATAACTTCGACACAGGGCTCGATTCTAGATTTGCCGGCTAAAACTAAAATTAAAATCTATTTGTCACTTTCAGAATAAAAACATTGGAAAAGGACAGGAGATCAATTCTCTCCGGTTTTTGATTTATAATCGGTGGTTTTATGCGATATCTGTCATTTTTATTACCGCCGTCATATGATATGGCGGATAAAATTGATAGAAATACTGGGGAAACGTGCAAAAGCGCTTCAAAATCTAGCGGGCAAAGTGTAAAACCATAGAGTATAAATCGCCTGTCCTTTTTCAATTTTATTATTTTGTAAGTGACAGATAGATTTTAATTTTAGTTTTAGCCTTAGTATCTAGAATCGAGCCCATTATTGTACTACATTTTACTGGCATCATCTATGCACTATAATTTTAGTATTAGTTTGAGTATGAAATGTCGATTCTGAAATGACTAAGACATGTCAAATAAAGCAATTTTAATTAAGTCCTATCAAAAATCAATGTTATAAAAATTCACCTCTGATAGATATATTATAAGTTTTATTCACGTTGGTATGTAATTTAGAGTAATTCTCACATAAATTATTATCCAGGTTTAATTATCTAAACACATTGAACGTGCAACACATACATAAAACCTACTTAATACTTCTTAAGGTAATAAAATTACTGGCAGAACACGAGAAAAAAATTACCAATGTTACTCAATAATTAAATAACGCACACGAGTCTAAAAACTCAAGTCTAAAGTATAACGTTTATCGCAAATCAAACAAAGAACAAGCGAATGGCGCTGGCAACATCAGATGCCATTAAAAAACGGAACGCACAAAAAAATAAACCGATTCGAAATTCGAATCCACAATGGCGGACGTAAGAGCGGTAAAGAGCATGTAATAATTGCATCGCCGCGGCTTGCCTAGAACTGTTCTGTGTTCTCTATAGGCAGTAGTGTATGTGTAGTGAACTATATTCAGGTAAAGGCTTGGTTTTGATGTGTAAGTGCACGCACACATACGCGACCCTGGGTGACCAGTTGAGACTATTTAATTGGTGGGAAAAAACGTAAAACGTACAATCAATTAGAAATGCTGAATAGAATAGCAAATGAACCGGAGCACTTAAATAATAACAATGGATTGAAATGAAAAGGGATCGAAAACGAATGAATGAAAATAAAATTAATATATTGAATAATTTGTCTTAATAAACTAATATGGTAGATTAATGATTAAAGAAGGAAAATGCATCTGTTAATATAATAGATGATAAATTAACATATAATTATGAATTAAATAATAACAATTGTTCCAGATAAGTATGTAGGTAGGTAATAAATTCATTAAGAAAAGATATAATAAAACTGCTCACAATTTATACGACTGACTCAAAATAATAACACACATTAACTCTAATCTATATGAAGCATCCTTGCTTGAGCAAAACGCTGCTAAATTAGAATTGCCCCTAAAACTGTCAAAATAATATGAATTGGCAACACTGTAGCCGATCATCTTGAATTTGTCGCGTTGCACCCACAAGAAGGGTCATCGTTTTTGCTGACATACGACTCGAGGTGCTCAACATTACCCGACCGTTTTCAAAATCCACTCTCGCCTCAACCAGTGGGTATAATTTATAGACCTCGCCTTTTAGCCGGGTTGCTTTTAAATGCTGATTCATGGCATTTATGGGCAAGAGATATTATCTCGGCGAACTGGTCATTTTTTTCGACAATGACTGATCATTCGTTTGTTGTGCAAATAACTGGGTCTGGCGAAAAGGTTTTGCTTGAAGAATTTGATGATAACCAGAGGGACTAGGACAACTAGGTCTTGTTT
The DNA here is from genome assembly GCA_949820665.1 of Scrobipalpa costella. Classification (NCBI taxonomy): domain Eukaryota; kingdom Metazoa; phylum Arthropoda; class Insecta; order Lepidoptera; family Gelechiidae; genus Scrobipalpa; species Scrobipalpa costella. The sequence goes on along the minus strand of OX463321.1, from coordinate 9,174,660 downwards.
AAGAAACCTTGATCTTTGTTGGGCATATTTTAGTTCACATCAAAGGTAAAACAACTCTGTTGAAAGTTAAGCTACTTCTCTTCTTAGCGAGTGGATTCTCGAGTCAAACGACCCGATGAACCCTGGTTTCAGAGTTTTCAAACCACCTAGAAGCACCGTCTATCATTAAATAACCCTCAAAACTTTGTCAGACGTGGCGGAACGACCTTTCGTTTAAGTCGTTTACGCTCTGCCTACCCCATTAGGGATAAAGGCGTGATTATATGTATGTATGTAGAAGCACAGCTATTAGGCCTCTGACATAGTTTGAGTAACGACCACTATCAAAGATAGAGACCGGGACCGACGGCTCAACGTGCTCTCCGAAGCACCAATAGAGATGTGAGTTTACTGTTCCCAAGTCATTACAACGGAAAACAAATACGTCGCGTGTTTTACCGAGAACCAGAAGATCGTTTACGTACACTACTAAAACGCTAACTGCCTTCGTGGTCTAGTGGTCAGAGCCATGGGCTTACGATCCGGAGGTCCTGGGTTCGATTCCACACAAACGAAAAGATTTTACACAAAGTTGATATTTGTCAATTTATCGCACACTTTGTCAAGTTTTCTCCAGTTTGGGTTAGGACATTGCAGGCTGAATCACCTGATTGTAGAAAGAAGAAAAATATTCCGTGCTTCGTGGTACGTTAAGCCGTCAGTCCCAGTCGCTGTTTTTGATAGTGGTCGTTACTCAAACCATGTCAGAGGCCAAATAGCTGGCAGTTTGAAAACTGACGTATTAGAATGAGGAATTTATATGTCGTTCAGCGACCCGTCCTATTGACGTTAAATACTATGACATTGGTATACATTCGGACGGACAGGACACAGTTCTCATATATATACATATAATCACGCCTTTATCCTAATGGGGTAGGTAGAGCGTAAATGACCTAAACAAAGATCGTTCCGCCACGCCTGACAAAGATTTGAGGGTTATTTAAGATAGATTTGTAGGTATATTGCAGTAGTGACAGGTTGTCAGCCCATCGTCTAAATTACAATATACTAAAACCCTTGGATCCCTTAGCTAGTTTTTACAGGATGCCCAGGAGGAAATGCAGCTGACACATTCTATGTTTTTCTCTTGCTTCCAGGCCAGCATTAAAGGTTATAACCTAAATAAAAATATAAAAGTTTCTTAGTTATCATGTGTCGCCGCGAACGAAGAGATCGTCTACATAAAGCGCTCTGTTCGCTCGCCATAATGCGTAGTGATGTGATGTAAAACCTTTCTCGTATTAGAGTAAGGAATTTATACCTCTTCTTCTTCCATGCTGGTCTGGGAGCGAGAGAAAAACATAGAATGTAACAGCTGCATTTCCTCCCGGGCATGCTGTAAAAAACAAGCTAAGGGATCCGAGGGTATAGTATATTGTAATTTAGGCGATGGGCTGACAACCTGTCACTACAGCAATATACCCACATATTTATCTTAAATAACCCTCAAAACTTTGTCAGACGTGGCGGGACGACCATTGTTTAGGTCGTTTACGCTCTGCCTACCCCATTAGGGATAAAGACGTGATTATATGTATGTATGTAATTTGTACCTCGTCCAGCGATCCGTCCCATTGACGTTAAATACTATGACATTTGTATAAATTCGGACGAACAGGAGACAGTTGTCGAATTAGATGTATATGAAGTCAGTTTAAAAGGAATGGATACCTTCAGTCGACTGTGGATGAAACGAAAGAAGTATGTAAGGATAGTAGCAAGTGGAAAGATGTGGTCTCTGCCTACCCCTCTGGGAAAAAGGCGTGATTATATGTATGTATGTACTGTTGTAAATCAACGCAAGATTAAAGTGTATTCGTCCTCCGTATGTGTAATTTTGCAAACGAAATGCAAAATTTAGCTCGATTTGACACTATTTTGATGTAAAATTAAAGGTTTCTTAGGCTCGTAATTATGAAGCCATCTCAAACTTGAGCGCAATAATCAGTATGGATTTGACAGGTCAGTTTGTACGGATATGACATTTCTGATACGAACTCAAACTCACTGTCACTCATGAGACGAAGAGATCGTCTACATAAAGCGCTCTGCTCGCTCGCTATAATGCGTAGTGATGTGATGTTGAACCTTTCTCGTATTAGAGTGAGGAATTTATACCTCGTCCAGCCAGTGACCCGTTCCACGAAACAGCGAGGAATGCGCTCGGAGAGTCCTTGATGCGATTCGTTCAATTTGAACTCGCTATTATTGTATTTTTAGTTGGGAAATAAATTGACATCGGAGAAAATTATGACAAGTCATTTAAAAGTTCAAAGAACCCAACTGCGTACAAGTGCGAAGTGAGATTCAAAACTTTAAAAAAAAAAAAAACACGATCACACTCATAGCCCCCACTAGGACGTTATAAATTCCAAACCATCATTTAAACGAAAAATGTCGTAAGAAAACTAAAACTGATTTGCCAATACCTATTCAATGATACCCCACTCGGCACAGTTTGTCTATTTTTTTTTTAAATTTTTGCAATGGCGCCTAAATGTCGCCATATTTGATTTTAATCAAAATGTCATGTCTTTAGTGACACTTGCAAGGTTAAGACGAATCGATTGACGTAAGAATAATTCAAATCGACCCACGCGTTTTCTCCGTAGAGTGCCACAAAGGAACAAACATACTTACATACATAGGCTGATAAACTGATTCCCCTTCTTTGCGATGCGCAGTCGGGTAATAAAGAAGAGGATTATGCTCAGTAGTAAATTGTCAGTGGGCTCGATTCTAGATCCCACCAGCTAAAACTAAAATTAAAATATATCTGTCACTTTAAAAATAATAAATTAAAAAAGGCGATTTATACTCTATGGTTTAACACTTTGTCCGCTAGGTTTTGACGCGCTTTTGCACGTTTCCCCAGTATTTTTGTCAATTTTATCCGCCATATCATATGACATACATACATACATAACGTCACGCCTCTTTCCCGGAGGGGTAGGCAGAGATCACATCCCTCCACTTGCTACGATCCTTGCAAACTTCTTTCGCTTCATCTACATTCATCAATCTTTTCATGCACGCTCGTCGGTTTAGGGTACTCCTGACCTGACCTTTCCCTATAACGTGCCTGATTTGACGGTGGATAAAAATTATAGATAACGCATAAAAACACCGACTATAAATCAAAAACCGGTGAGAATAGATCACCTGTCCTTTTCCAATGTTTTGAGTCTGAAAGTGACCAATAGATTTTAGTTTTAGCCGGCAAATCTAGAATCGATCCCACTAGCTACCGCCCAGTTTCACAAAGATGATTAGATTAAGTAAGATGTTTATTTCTCATCAAGTCGTGTTTATAGTGTCGCAATGGCTTGCCTCATTCTATTACAAGTATTGGCTCATACGACGCTATTTGAATAATGATAGCGATACGTTTTATTTCGATTAGATATACGTATCAATCACATAGTTATTGTTAAAATAGTAAGTTATTGCTTCAAATTCATTTATTCATGTAAATCAATCAGGTCGGCAATCCTAATCTAGGATTAGGTCTGGTTTCCCTTCTGGGTTGCGGAGGTCAGATGGCAGTCGCTCTGTGAAAAAACCAGTACCCTTGTTCAATCCCCTAGATTAAGTAGCCGACCCCGTGATATACGGGATAAGGCTAGGGAGATGATGATGTAAAGCAATCAGGTACAGTGGTAAGCAGTTATAATAGCTAAATTTAATAGTTAAAAATATAGTTTCACTGAATGCTGCCTTTGCAGGCATGTACATGTGTTAAACATTACAATTCACAAACAAAATATAAAATTAATTATGTCAAATATAGGGACAGAGAGAGAAAATATAATAATAATTGAATCAATGTCAAAAACTAAACAAAACTATGAGAAGCGCACATTAGTACAATGTCAAAATAATAATAATAAAGAAAAATTAAAACAGGAAAATTAAAATTCAGGATACTAGTTATCCTAAAGTACAAATAAAAGTGTCAATTTTCTTATTGAAATATGTTTATTTTACTTGACCAATTTCCTTCGATGCTGGCCTGGGAGCAAGAGAAAAACATAGAATGTGCCACTGTATTTCCTCTCGAGCATGCTGTAAAAACCAGCTAAGGGATCCGAGGGTATATTGCAATTTTGGCGATGGGCTGACAACCTGTCGCTACAGCTATATACCTATAAATCTATATTAAATAACCCTCAAAACTATGTCAGGCGTGGCGGAGCTACCTTTTGTTTGGATCGTTTACGCTCTGCCTACCCCATTGGGGATGAAGGCATGGTTATACGTATGTTACTGACAATTAGTAAACCTCCCTCTTAACATTATAATAGTCAGTCAGTCAGTGTACAAACAGTCCTCTCTGCAAAGTTGCCATTGATGCTCTGCCTACCTGCTAAAGCACACGCGTGCCTTCACATTACGAATCCCAGGAATTGGCTCGAAGGCCTGGATGTATTGAATCTGCAGCGACCTAGAATATAGGTCATCGGGGGGAGGGGGGAATGTAGCCTAGACATTGCGATAGAGCCCGGTTATAAAATGAGGGTTTCGGTTAATTTTGGTATAGGTGTTTCAGTAGATTAGGTGCATATCTTTTATCTAAACTTACTACATATATACATACATATAATCACGCCTTTATTACTAATGGGGTGCAAACAAAGGTCGTTCCGCCACGTCTGACAAAGTTTTGAGGGTTATTTAAGATAGATTTGTAGGTATATTGCATAGATTACAATACGCTGAAACCCTTTGGATCCCTTAGCTGGTTTTCACAGCATGCCCGGGAGGAACTGCAGCTGGCACATTCTATGTTTTTCTCTCGCTCCCAGGCCAGCATGGGAGAACGAATATGTTAACTTAGATTAATTTATATGGCATGCTATGCTACATCTGATCAAGTTTGAGGCTTATTTTAGGAAAATTGAACAGTGTCTTAATGATTTAGTGATAAGTTGTCAGGTGTTGCATTATTATCCCTCCCTGTTTTGGTACCTATAATATTCCCGGGACGGTAAGCAGCTGGCACATTCTATGTATTTCTTTCGCTCTCAGGAAAACTAATATAAATAATAGCTTGTGCACCACCACCAGTCAGCCAAGGTTGGATTCAATGAAGGTTGCATAATAAACTGTTATATTATGTAGGTACACACGTTTCCTGCATTAGTTACTACGAACACAAGCTATTATACAAACACTGGTCACTAAGATTTTTGGCATAGTTTCGAACATTTAAAAAAATGAAAATAAAAAACCTGTTCTATTTCTTAAGGTGATTCCTAACGGTTAATTGTTTTAAGAGCTTATTTCTCCTAACCAAATCATTGAAAAATTCAAAAATATATGTCTAAGAAATTAGTTCATAGCCTGCAATCACAACATTTAAAAATATTCTAGTTCATTAATAAATATGTTAAAAAAAACTGGAAGTAAAGCAGTTTTTATCTGTAATTTTGATATTCCTTCTAAACTATTAGGAATGATTTGACGGTTCCTTCGGGAAAATATCCGTATTATGATTATCTAAAATCGCACCATAGCTTTTTTTTAAAATCCGAATCGTAGTTTTTATGGAATTAGCTTTTTTGTACGTTTATCGCACAGTTACGGACGTAACCGCCACGCCGTAGCGCGCGCTGATTTGAACGATATTCTAAGGCATTACGGGCGATGGTTGCATATCTTGAAATCTTCCTGCTCATCTGCCGTTGGTGTGACGGCCCGCACAGCCTAGTTGGCAGTGTATCTGCCTGCTAGGCAATGGGTCCCAGGTTCGATTTGCGGCCGGGGACATATGCATGATGAATTTAAATGTCTGTTTCTGGGTCTGGGTGTTCTTTGTGGTTGTTTCTGTGTATGTCCATGGCACCTCGACACAGGGATAGACAAGGTTAATAATGGTATAATGTCGGTGATTTTATACATACATACATACATATAATCACGCCTTTATCCCTAATGGGGTAGGTAGAGCGTGAACGACCTAAACAAAGGTCGTTCCGCCACGTCTGACAAAGTTTTGAAGGTTATTTATGATAGATTTGTATGTATATTGCTGTAGTTAGTGACAGGTTGTCAGCCCATCGCCTAAAATGGAACATACTAAAACCCTCGGATCCCTTAGCTGGTTTTTACAGCATGCCCGGGAGGAAATGGCACATTCTATGTTTTTCTCTCGCTCCCAGACCAGCATGGAAGTAAGTTAGAAGTTTTTTTTTTTATATGCATAGACTATTATCGAATATGGTCTATGTTGTCATGGTTTAGTAACGTACAATCGCGTACAATATGATCAAACCGTTAGTTAGTAAAGTAGGCAGTGGGCTCGATTCTAAATGCCTTCTATATTTAAGTTTACCTGTCTCTTTCAGATTAAAAGTTTAAAAAAGGACATGAGATTTATTATTTTTGATTTTCGATTATACTCCTTGATTTTCATATGACGCGTTATCTGTCAAATATAACCGCCATGTATTTAGATGACAGATAAAATACAGAGGAAATGTGCAATAATGCGGAAAAAGTATCAAACCATAGAGTATAACAAAGAGAGATAAGGTTGCCTGGTAGAAATAACTGCTTTAGCAATAAGGCCGCCTATATTGTACTGTTTTGTTCCTTACTTTTCTGCTGTATGTATTTGTGTTTCTTTGTGCAATAAAGTATTTTGTATTGTATTGTATAAATTACCTATTCTTTTTCAATCTTATTATTTTGATTGTGACAGATATATTTTAATTGTAGCTTTAGCGGTGGCACCTAGAATATACTTACAAATCTATCTTAAATAACCCTCAAAACTTTGTCAGACGTGGCGGAATGACCTTTGTTTGGGTCGTTTCCGCTCTGCCTACCCCATTAGGGATAAAGGCGTGATTATATGTATGTATGTATGTACCTAGAATTGAGTCCATTATGTGGGACAAGGCCTTTGCTGCGTTTCCACAGATACAGTCGATCGAACGAATAGAAATGCATTTTTTACATTGAGCCCAATGGTGTAGTAGATAGGGCCGCTGCCTCCTGAGCGGGAGGTCGTGGTTGGAATTCTACCACGTAGCAATGTGTTTTTCCTATACTTACTGGTAATATACAGTTTTTTTATAAATATGACTGACAAACGGGGTTATGGTCTTTAGTTACCCTGTTTAAAGTGTTTTGATAATGCTAATTGTATCGCTTTCTCACTCTGTTTATCCAGACCCAATATAGGTATTTGTTTTTTCTAGTATCAAACCCGCGCTCTTTTAATCCCGAGCCCGGTTTCAACCACTATACCGTAGAGGTAATCCCTGATTTCTCGGACTTATTGCTTTGTCAGTTTCCGCGTATTTTACTTGATAATACAAAACGTCTGTACTTCCTAGGTTCCTAGTAGCGTGGCAAATTCTATATTATATGTAGTTTCATCATGTTGGATTGTGTAATGAAAAACTTAGAATGTGGTAATCTTCTCACTGGAAAAGATATTTCGGATGGTGGGCTCGTTTTTCAAAAAGGCTTATGTTGTTGTAGCACTGCGTACCCCGAAGGGATATAAGCGCGATTTTCTACCAACCAATGTCCCAACATCATTATAGACCTTTTAGGGTAACTTCACAAAATATTCCTTTGATAATTTTCTAAGTATTTTTAGTAGCGCCCACTATTTGAACTAAATCTATCTAAAAAGGGTCATTTTTCGAAAGAGACGTTTTGCGAAAGGTACATTCTGCGATGTGACGCCTTTAAGTTCTCTTTAGAATAGAATAAAGACAGCTTGGAACTGAAGAGCTGTTGGCTTCTGCGAATCGATCAAAAGCTATTTTTATGTCTTATTCGTAGTATGAATTGTGAACAGTTGACTTCCAGTGAATCGAGTCAACGAAGGAAATTTACTCACGCCTGTCACTTTACGTTTACGGGGTAGACAGTCATCGATCTCATATTAGAGCTTTTTTAGCAATTTTGTATGGAGACTGGCATACTGCGATTGGCGACCATTTTTTTTTTTTTAAATATTGCGGTTCACGATCAAACTAAAATAAATCGATTCTACATACAAATAGAAATCGAAAATACTTTATGTGATTTTTGGTTCAGCCTCACATTACCGAGATATTTTAAATCGAAGATATCGGAATTTCGGAAATTCAGTTATAAAATGGAAATATCTTAGTAATGTGACGCTTTAGACAAAAAACACTAAGTATGTTTTAGGTTTGTATTTACGTGTAGATTCGAATAGTATAATTTAATTTAACAGTTTATTGTACACAGAAACATACATAGAACAATTACATAGGAATCAAGACACACCAGGTACTGCTTATTACTAAAATGAAATGTCTTACAGCAGACCTAAGAAGTGAGATAGCATAAAACATAAAGCGGTATATGTCTAATCGTGCGCCGAAAGATTTTTGTAATACACCTGCAAATTTATATTACAACAAAAAGGTTACATGCAATGCAATACAAAATTCTTTCAAGAAATATCAAAATTCTTTACATTTTGGGGATCATTTTAGAAAAATATAAAACGGCGCAATCTAAGAACAGTTTTTTTTTAATCTGTCGTATTTCCAACTCAGTTTTAGAATAAAGGTAAACAAAGTTTCATGTCTTTTCATTCAAAAACCCGTTTCAAAAATAAATATAACGTGTTGGCAAAATTAATTAAATTTATATTATTAAAACTACTATTTCATTATGTTGTCATATCTAATAGCTAAAACTTATTTTAGAAACAAGATCTTCAATTAAAAGACACTTTGTTTACCTTTATTCTAAAACGGAGTTGGAAATATACATGCATACATATAAAAACGCCTTTATCCCTAATGGGGTGGGCAGAGCGTAAAAGACCTAAACAAAGGTCGTTCCGCCACGTCTGACAAAGTTTTGGGGATAAGATAAATTTGTAGGTATATTGCTGTAGTGACAGATTGTGTCAGCCTACCCCATTATCGCAATATACAGAAACTCTCGGTTCCCTTACTTAGCTGGTTTTTACAGCATGCCCGGGAGGAAATGCAGCTGGCACATTCGATGTTTTTCTCTCGCTCCCAGTCCAGCATGGAAGCAGTTGGAAATACTATACATAACCGTTTACCGCGTCCAAATCACAACTAAATGTAACGAAATTCCAATTTTACTTTCATACAAACGCCTCGCATTTGCGCCTTTTATTACGTTTTTTTTTTCTCCACCTTTCGAGCACGCATAGTTTTTATACAGACTTCTTGTCAACACATTTTTGATCTTATTTACTGATGTTAAAGTCGCAATATGACTGGCTTTAGTTTATATGGAAATGAGACGAGATAGACAGTTGTCACCTGGCGTTATACGACCACGCTTCAGATGAATGTGGCGAAAAATGTTACAAAGGCCGCCATCTTGAGATAGTAACTTCGCAAAATGTTCCTTTCCCATAATGTCAGTATCTCAAAATGTCCCTTTCCCATAATGTCAGTATCTCAAAATGTCCCTTTTATTTGAACTAAATCTATCAAAAACGGGTCAGTTAGCGAAAAGCGATATTATGCAAAATATACTGATCCCGGATCTGAGGGTTTCAATATATTGTAATTTTAGGCGATGGGCTTACAATCTGTCACTACAGCGATATACGTACAAATATATTAAATAACCCTCAAAACTATGTCTGACGGGGCGGAACGACCTTTGTTACGCTCTGCCTATCCCATTAGGGATAAAGGCGTGATTATATGTATTTGTGTACGTTTTGCGAAAGGGACATTCTGCGAAGTAACGTTACATCCATAGGTAGCTCGCTTCTTTGTTGTAAATATACATACATATAATCACGACTTTATCCCTAATGTGGTAGGCAGAGCGTAAACGACCTAAACAAAGGTCGTTCCGCCACGTCTGACAAAGTTTTGAAGGTTATTTAAGATAGATGTAGGTAGGATATATTGCTGTTGTGATAGGTTGTCAGCCTATGGCCTAGTGCAATATACAGATACCCTCGGATCCCTTAGCTGGTTTTTTTAGAAATGCAGCTGGCACATTCTATGTTTTTCTCTCGCTGCCAGTCCAGCATGGAAGAAACACAAACCATGTAAACTGCGACGAACTCCAAACAAACGGAAATTATGCTGTGACGTAATGGTAGAATAGAAAGTCGCCACTGACCGAATGTGGCAAGACAAATTATAAGAAACTACAGAGACGTCATGCCATGCTGGACTGGGAGCGAGAGAAAACATAGAATTTGCCAGCTGCATTTCCTCCCGGGCATGCTGTAAAAACCAGCTAAGGGATCCGAGGGTTTTAGTATATTGCAATTTAGACGATGGGCTTATAACCTGTCACTACAGCAATATACATACAAATCTATCTTAAATAACCCCCAAAACTTTGTCAGACGTGGCGGAACGACCTTGTTTAGGTTGCTCTGCCTACCCTATTAGGGATAGAGGCGTGATTATATATATGTATGTACAGAGAAGTCACAGTAATCAAGAGTGTTTCTGTCTTGTCTGTGCTTTTTCTTTTTTTGTTGTGTAGGTTTCGAGTCGATCAACCCGATGAACCCCGGTGTCAGAATTTGTAACCGCCTCTGACATGTTTTGTATAACGACCACTATCAAAGACAGCAACTGGGACCGACAGCTTAACGTGGCCTCCGAAGCGCGGAATCTATTATCTTCCAGACAATCAGGTTATTTGGCAGCATCGTCCTAACACCATCGTTCTTCCATGCTGGCCTGGTAGCGAGAGAAAAACATAGAATGTGCCAGCTGCATTTCCTCCCGGGCATGCTGTAAAAACCAGCTAAGGGATCCGAGGGTTTCAGTATATTGTAATTCAGGCGATGGGCTGACAACCTGTCACTACAGCAATATACTTACAAATCTACCTTGAAGAACCTTCATAACTTTGTCAGACGTGGCGGAACGTCCTTTGTTTGGGTCGTTTACGCTCTGCGTACCCCATTAGGGATAAAGGCGTGATTATATGTATGTATGTATCGTCCTAACCAAACTGAGGCATATCTTACAAAGTGGTAAAGTGTCAAATATCAACTTTGTGTTACCCTCCCCGGGAATCGAACCCAGAACCTCCGGATCAATAGCACATGGCACAGATTACTAGACAACGGAGACAGTTGTCTGTGCTTGTAGTTCTTGTCTGACTCCCGTCTGAAGGTGGTCGATTAAGATTCTCTATGATTAGGACAATGCATGCCGTGCTATGTCGAAGATAGTGGCCGTAAAAAGATCATTACACATGTTAGAATACTGATACGTTAGAAACGTGGCTTTTAATTTTATCACCTGGACTGGCTTATTATATCGCTGCTGCTCTGCCTACCCTGTAACAATTGCGTAAGTTACAACATACGTATGTCACATCCAGATGTAATTATGATGAAAACGAACAGTAACAAACGTAGCTTAATTCTCTCGCCCTCTATAATTTAGTATTCACATGCAAGCCGCCATATTAGAGGGTGCATTGCAAAGAACTTGCAACATTCATACATACATATAATCACGAATTTATCCCTAATGGGGTAGGCAGAGCGTAAACGACCTAAACAAAGGTCGTTCCGCCACGTCCGACAGTTTTGAGGGTTATTTTAAGATAGATTTGTAGGTATATTGCTGTAGTGACAGTTGTCAACCCATCGCCTAAATTACAATATACTGAAACCTTCGGATCCCTTAGCTGGTTTTTACAGCATGCCCGTGAGGAAATGCAGATTGCACATTGTATGTTTTTCTCTCGCTCCCAGGCCAGCATGGAAGATTTGAATGAGTTTAAATCACATGATTGTGGTTAAAATGTCTGTTTCTGGGTCTGGGTACTCTTTGCGGTTGTTTATGTGTATGTCCATGGCACCCCGATTCAGGGAATCCTAGTGGGGGCTGTGTTTGTGATTGTGTGATCGTGTTGTTGATATTTGTCAATTTATCACTTTGTGAGTTTCTCTCTAGTTATGTTTCCCTGCTTCGGAGGGCACGTTAAGCCGGCCGGTCCCGGTCGCTGTTACACAAAACAATGTCAGTGCTAGCGGTTTAAAAACTCTGACACCACGGTTCATCGGGTCGGTTGACTCGAAATCCACTTGTCAATTAAAAGAAGAAACGATTACGCATGCAACTTTTTTTTATCATAAGTTAGACATAAGACGATAATAGATGTCGCTGTTCAATGCAATGCTTATTTTTACATCACGGTGGTGAGATTTTTCGGCAAAGAATGACCGTCCCAGCTCTCTATAACCAGTGTTGCAATCTAATTCGAATTTGCACTAAAGCTGGTGGTTTGTATCCCTGTTCAGCGGGGAATATTAATATTGCTTTAGTGTTGTGTGTGGTTTCGTAGATTTTTTAAAATATAAGATAATATAAGAATATACTTTATTGCACAGAAAAGACACAAAAGAAAATAATATAAAATGAAACAAATAGTAGTACAAATAGGCGGCCTTATATAATGTTTTATGATTCAGGAACAATAAATACAATACAAAATTCTTTATTGCACAAAGAAACACATACAACAGAAATAAAAAGGAACAAACGTGACAGTACAATATAGGCGGCCTTATTGCTAAAGCAGCAATTTCTACCAGGCAACCTTTGGGTATAGAAATTGCACAAGCAGAAAGCGGGATAGTGCATATTACTACATATAATACTTAGACAATATTTACACACTATTAAATAAATATTTAATAAAATATACTGACTTATGTCTTTATGACCTAAAAGAGAAATAAACATCCCAAGACTCGAACTACTAAACCACAGAGGCTAGTAAAGTTAGATTCAACAAATAATTTCTATAGTAATTCATCATCGCAGTCCAAACTATTCTTACTTACAGAGGGGTGACACCCCATAAGCACAATCGACAAATGAAGGGATGTAGGGGTCAAATTAATCCATGCGTTTATGTATATATATATTGATGGACGGTGCGATTATTATACACAATATGGGGGCGCGCAAAATCACTTACATGCTGGACTGGGAGCGAGAGAAAAACAGAGAATGTGTATTCATATTGTGCACGTCTTATCCGCTTTACGTTTTATGCTATCTCACTTCTTAGGTCTGCTGTAAGACATTTCATTTTAGAAATAAGCAGTACCTGTTGTGTCTTGATTCCTATGTAATTGTTCTGTGTATGTTTCTGTGTACAATAAACTGTTAAATAAATAGAGAATGTGCCAGCTGCATTTCCTCCTGGGCATGCTGTAAATAACAGCTAAGGGATCCGAGGGTTTCAGTATATTGCAATTTAGGCGATAGGCTGACAACATGTTAGTACAGCAATAAACCTACAATTCTATATTAAATAACCATAAAAACTTTGTCAGATGTGTGTTTTCGTTTACGGTCTGCCTACCCCATTACGGATAAAGGCGTGATTACATGTATGTAAGATCTTAACTAAAATCGTTGCCTGCCAAACTAACGATGTGATAAAACACGAGAGCAGACGAGAGAAAAGAGCCCGATGGTGTAGTGGATAGGGCCGCTGCCTCCTGGGGGGTTGTGGTTCGAATCCCACCACGAACCAATGTGTTTTTCGGTTATCGAATTTCATGTCAGACATGAAGAAAAATTGCCGTTGGTGGCCGTTATTTGCAATTTTTCTCCCTGTTACTATAATAAGCTATGAATAGCTAATTTATAAGGTTCTAAATTATTTTAATAACAATAACTTGATTCTTTTGAACCAGTTTTTCCATTCACTGCGTTTTATGTGAATTATGATTTATTTTCTACATACATACATATAATCACGCCTTTGTCCCGAATGGGGTAGGCAGAGCGTAAACGATCTAAACAAAGGTTTTGAGGGTTATTTAAGATAGATTTGTAGGTATATTGCTGTAGTGACAGCCCATCGCCTAAATTACAATATACTGGAACCCTCGGAACCCTTAGCTGGTTTTTACAGCACGCCCGGGAGGAAATGCAGCTGGCACATTCTATGTTTTTCTATCGCTCCCAGTCCAGTATGGAAGTATTTATTTTCTAATGGCTAGTATCAAATGTGCATATATGAATGTGCCAGCTGCATCTCCTTCCGGGCATGCTGTAAAAACCAGCTAAGGGATCTGAGGGTTTTTGTATATTGCAATTTAGGCGAAAGGCTGACAACCTGTCCCTACAGCAATAAACAGATATATCTCAAACAACCCTCAAAACTTGTCAGACGTGGCGGAACGACCTTTGTTTGGGTAGTTGACGCTCTGTCTACCCCATTAGGGATAAAGGCGTGATTGTATGTATGTATGTATGGCTAGTATCGTCACCTTAATGACAGATCGTAGATCTATACAATACACTTCTTCTATCCTGTGGGTATTGAGCCGATCCACCGGATGAACCCTGGTGTCAGAACTTTTAAACCGCCTAATAGCACAGCTAGGCCACTGACATGGTTTGTGTAACGACCACTATCAAAGACAGCGACCGGAACAGAAGCACGGATTCCTTTTACTTTTCGGACAATCAGGTGATTCAGTCTGCAATGTCCTAACCAAACTGGGGTAAAACTTGTAAAGTGATGAACTGACAAATAATAACTTTGCGTTCCCCCCTTGGAATCGAACCCAGAACCTCCGGATCGTAATCATGGCTCTGACCATTAGACCACGGAGGCAGTTACAACAATTCCTATGTTGGTTTTTCTTGGGAGAAGCAGCTGGTACATTGTACGTTTTACTTTCGCCCCCTGTCCAGCAATGAACAAACTAGACACGAAATCTGCAATGAATAAAGCTTGTACACAAATCAAAATGACCACTTTACTTACATACATACACATAATCACGCCTTTATCCCTAATGGGGTAGGCAGAGCGTAAACGACCTAAACAAAGGTCGTTCCGCCACGTCTGACAAGTTTTGAGGGTTATTTATATTGCTGTCACTACAGCCGGCACAGGTTGTCGGCCAGGTTGTTGGACCGTGAAAACACCTCAAAATCAGAACCCTGTCCCACAGCATTCTTAAAGGGCCCAAAATTAGTCATCAAAGAGCCTGAGATCCACAGAATATAAAAATACCATTGCCTGGGATCCCAGGGCGTCACCCGTTAATCTGGGCACAAGTAAACATTCGCCGTCTCTCTCCCGCGCGGGGACTTGACCGGAGTGCGAGCGGGAGCATAGATAAGGACCAGAATCAATACCACATGACAACCGTGTTTTATTTTGTAGGAGACATCTTGCGTCTGTATGAGTGGACGAGTCGTAGGGATGGGACGCGTTGGGGAGTAACAGGTATTGGGAACTGGTATTTCAGTTGTTTAGCTCTTCCATGCTGGACTGGGAGCGAGAGAAAAACATAGAACGTGTTAGCTGAATTTCCTACCGGGCATGCTGTAAAAACCAGCTAATCCTAATGTAACTTAAATAACTCTCAAAACTTTATCAGACGTGGCGGAAAGACCATTGTTTAAGTCGTTTATGCTCTGCCTACCCCATTAGGGATATAGACTTCAAGAATATGCAAAAGACGCTCGAAAATGCGAATTCCATAGAAACTACGAGTCGGATTAAAAAAAGCTGTATTGCGATTTTAGATAATCATAATACGGATAATTTCCCTAATATCGATTTACTGATAAAAACAGCTTTACTTCCAGATTTTTATGAGCATGCTTATTTATGAACTAGAATATTTTTTAATGTTGCAATTGCAGGCTATGAACTAATTTCTTAGTTTTTTGGAGAAGTTTGAATAAACTCTTGAAAACAACTGTTTTCCTTGAGGCATCACCTTAACAGTTAACAAGATACCAGTCACAGCAATTGTCCCATCATCATAACATAACATAAAAATACTTTATTGCACGTAAGAATACAAATCATACAACACAACAGATAACAACAAAACACAAGTACAACATAGGCGGCCTTATTGCTAAGGTAGCAATTTCTTCCAGGCAACCTTAGGGTAAAAGAAAAATGCGCAGGATAGTGCAAACCTAGTAAAATATATCCTAAATACATTACATATAATATATAAACTAGGTACAAGCTACTACATAGATATTGTAAAATAAACTAATACATAAACTAATGGAAAATAGGATAATGCAAACTACAATCAGAACTAGACGAAGGAAATGACAGCAACAGCACAGGATGAAAGTGAAGGAAAACTAATGATCAGATAGTAATTTGTTCCAAGTAATGTTTTTTAATTCGGCTCTTAAAGGTCTCAAGAGACGGTGCACGTCGAATGTCTTCGGGCAATTCATTCCACAGCTTGATCGCTCATCATCATCGTTTATTCAAAAACAGTTACATGCTGGACTGGGAGAGATAGAAAAACATAGAATGTTCCAGCCTGCCTTCCTCCCGGGCATGCTGTAGAAGACAGCAAAAGGGACTCGAGGGTTACAGTGTATTGTAATTTAGGCGATGGGCTGACAACCTGTCACTACACATTAGCAATACACATTACAATCTAAAATTGCCCTCAATTTTTGTCAGACGCGGCGAAAGCGCCTTTTACGAGGCGTTTAACGCTCTGCCTACCCCGTAAGGGATAAAGGCGTGATTTTATGTATGTATGTATGTATGCAGTTACAACTGTGCGCATCACTACGCTTTGTAGTGTTGATACCCAGCTTTTGAGCTATAAACAGTTAAATGTACAGGTTATGTCTGTCGATTGCGTAGTCTCGTATTGAACCGTCCCTAATGGTTTTATGCTGAACTGAACTATTATTCATGGCGGACTGGGAGCGATTGAAAGACATAGAATGCGCCAGCTGTATCTTATCCTGGCTGTAAAAACCAGCGAAGGGTTTCGACGGTTTCATTATATTGTAATTTAGGCGATGGGCTGATAATGTCACCACAGCAAAATACAGATCTATCTTAAACAATCCTCAAAATTTGCCAGACGTGGTGGAACCACATTTGTTTGGGTCGTTGACGCTCTGCCTACCCCATTAGGGATACAGGCGTGATGATTTATTTATTTATTTATTTAATCAATACAATTATCATTACAGTATACACCAAGTCAATAAAAGTAGTAGAGACAACATTAAATTTAAAAAAAGCAAACAAAAATATTATTCTAAAACTAACGTACAGTTTTTCTTGGATTCCGCCACCGAACAATTCCAAATAGCAATTAAATGATATGTTTGTATATGTAATTGGTTTCTTCGGGTTGTTCGTCGATTAGACATACCACTTTAAATAAGTGATTTAATTGAATAGGAATAAGTGCAGTACCTAGGCAAGAAAAATTGTGTAGGTACCAACTTTTATATATTTTTCGTATAGTAAAATAATAATTAAATAAATAATTAATTAAATTTCTTCCATGCTGGCCTGGGAGCGAGAGAAAAACATAGAATGTGCCAGCTGCATTTCCTCCCGGGCATGCTGTAAAAAGCAGCTAAGGGATCCGAGGGTTTCAGTATATTGTAATTTAGACGATGGGCTGATAACCTGTTACTACAGCAATATACCTTCAAATCTAGCTTAAAATAACCCTCAAAACGTTGTCAGACGTGGCGGAACGACCTTTATTTAGGTCGTTTACGCTCTGTCTACCCCATTAGAGATATATGTATGTAAAATAATAATATACATATATAGGGCTAATATTCCAAACAAACAAAACCCACAATGTGCTAAAAACCTCTCCCACATAATGAGCCTTCATTGCTTCCGTCAGTCGGTTAAAAATATTTATTGTTTCATTTGATTTAACCCCCTGTACAGCATATCACCTTTAGAAAGGGCACACCCTAAGCGCGAAATAAGTAGAATTACCCTTCAGACTATAGAGCGTATTTCCACTGGACACCACGGCCACGACAACGGCACGGTATCGTGGAAGAGAAAATGGCGGCAATTCTGGACGGACTATTCCTTAACTAATTCTCAGCTACTCACTCACTCTCAAGCTACTCAATCACTTTCTTAACTTTGACATAAGAACAGGATAGCAAATAAACACATGACTTTGACATTCCTAATCTGACGCAAGATTAAAGCGTCATATTTTATGCTCCCTTATGTTACGTCAGATAAGCAGTCTTACGTAAAGTAACTGCTTACTTGTCTTACTGACAGTGTTATTGACATAAGGCTGCTTATTTGACGTAAAATAAGGGAGCATACCCTATGCTGAGTTCTTATTTAAAGCATCAGATTAGTGTTTCAAGTCAAGTTAAGAAAGTGATAGCGATAGCTAAGAATTAGTTAAGGATTAGTCCGTCCAGAATTGTTTAAAAAGTGACAGCGCTGTTTAAGAATTCGTCGTCGTCGTCGTCGTCTCAGCCGATAGACGTCCACTGCAGGACATAGGCCTCCCCCAAGGACCTCCACGATGATCGGTCTAGCGCCTTCTGCATCCAGCAGCTTCCCGCGACCTTCACCAGATCGTCGGTCCACCTTGTGGGAGGCCTGCCTACGCTGCGTCTACCGTGCCAAGGCAGCCACTCCAGGACTTTCCTACCCCAGCGGGAGTCGGTCCTGCGAGCAATGTGCCCCGCCCACTGCCACTTAAGTTTAAGAATTAGAATGCAATAATTAGAATTATGTCGCGAGAATCGACATCAATGAATGAAAAGAAAACCAATGAAATTATAAGCGGATTCCCACCGGTATCGCCGCCGGCCTGCAAGCTAGGGTCAACCAGTGAATGAACACCCCGTGATGATATCGTTGCCGTGCCGTGTAGTGGAAATACGCGCGCGTAATAAGTAGAATTACCCTTCAGACAATAGGGCCGACCCTAGGGGCGTCTTTTGTTATTCCCTCTTTGTCCCTCGACAGCAAAAAGTTTCATTTTCGTCCTTTTTTAACTGCCTCCGCGGTCTTTAATAGTGGTCTGAGCCATGGGTTCCAGATCCGGAGGGCCTGGGTTTGATTCTCGGGTAGGTAACAAAGTTGATAATTTGTTACCACTTTGTGAGATTTTCCCAGTTTGGACATTGCAGGGCGAATCACTTGATTGTCCTAAAAGAAAAAGGATTCCGTGCTTCGGAGGGCACGTTATACATATACAACGTTGTATATGTATAACTATCGAAGTTGTATAAACAACGTGTAACATAATGGGTATATTATATACGTAGTCGGCCCTAAAGTTCTGTCATACAAAATAATGATAAAAAAATGTATCTATCAGTTTTAATAAATTATATATCAATTGAAAGTAAATTTAATAAGGAATCAAAATAACTTAAAATTATTCAAAACTAGCGACCCGCCCCGGCTTCGCACGGAAATTATCAGTGTTTCTCTACTATATAAGCATTGTACATATAAACCTTCCTCTTGAATCACTCTATCCATTAAAAGAAACCGCATCAAAATCCGTTGCGTAGTTTTAAAGATTTATGCATACATAGGGATATAGGGACAGAGAAAGCGACTTTGTTTAATACTATGTAGTGATGACCTCCCTTGTTTCTTCCATGTTGGCCTGGGAGCGAGAGAAAAACATAGAATATGCTAGCTGTAAAACAGCTACCCGATCCGAGGGCTTTAGTATATTGTAATTTACTACAGCAATATACCTACAAATGTACAAATCTATCTTAAATAACCCTCAAAACTTTGTCAGACGTGACGCAACGACCTTTGTTTAGATCGTTTACGCTCTGCCTATCCCATTTGGGATAAAGGCTTGAATATATGTATGTATTACAATCTAAAATTGGCCGTGGCGAAGCCGTCTTTTTCTAGGCGTTTAACGCTCTGTCTACACCGTGATTTGATAAAGGCGTGACTTTTTGTATGTGTCAAAATTAAAAACACTCAATTCCTTTTTTCTTTGTTACAGGATACTGGATGCAAAGGATGCTAAATTAAGTGCTAAGTGCTAGTGATATACGAGAAGTGCAGTGATCAAGTGTAGTGAGGAATTCAGTGATAAGTGATTTGATTAGTGACGTGATCACGATGACGAGTGAACTTTGGGACCCTGGCTTTTGAATGAGAACTGCTATTGAAGGTGAGCTGACAACTGTGATGACGTCTCTTTCATTCTTGACTATCTCTGTCTTTTATCTCTTTTCGATGCTGAACTGGGAGCGAAAGAAAAACGTAAAATGAGCCAGCTGCATTTCCTTCCGGGTATGCTGTTAAAAACAGCTAAGGGATCCGAGGGTTTCTGTATATTGCAATTTAGGCGATGGACTGACAACCTGTCACTACAGCAATATACCTGCAAATCTATCTTAAATAACCCTCAAAACTTTGTTAGACGTGGCGGAACGACCGTTGTTTAGTTCGTTTACACTCTGACTACCCTATTAGGTACAAAAGCGTGATTATATTTATTTATGTATGATTTTTTAACGAGTGAGGGCGCTACCGCTTAGTATATACGGTATATATGTCGTAGGATGATTTGATAATTCGAATCTTCGCGAAAATCCTAGGGATTTTACGATATCGCGGATAATTAGGCAATGTTGATAACGTTGTCAAGACATACTGGAAAAAGACAGAAGTCTTGTGAAGAAAGTCGTCATTCTAGTAACATTTGATATCCTGATATCCTTAACCCTGATTGACTAGATTTTTAACCCCCGACGTCCAAAAACGAGGGGTGTTATAAGTTTCACGCCTATGTGTGTATGTCTGTCTGTCTGTATGTCTGTCTTTGGCATCGTAGCTCTCAAACGGATTGATCGATTGAAAAGCGTTTTTTTTTTAATTTTATTTGAAAGATAATGGTTCCTGGATGGTTGTTAGCTATATTAGGCCTATAGGAACCGACCGGATCGGGCGTGAAAATTCCTACAAGGGTTTTTATTGTTTTAATTATTTATTATTTTATTTTATAGGGTACATGGTAAAACTTAACTACTAAACATTGCCCCACAAAACTGTACATACAGTTTGACTGTGAGATCAGAATCTCGCTTAATTATACATTACAATGTAAAAATATACTTATTACTAATGCTTAATTATGATTAATGGCTTCGTTAGTTGCCCCAAAGTTTTCCCACCTCGGCGGAGTTGAGCATAAGTGCAAGAAACTAGAGAGTTGACGGGGGCTTACTCCCCACCCCCCTCACAGTAAAAAAATCTACAGCCGTGTTTTTTATTTTCATGAGTTCTTGGGCACATAATGACCTGATGACGTCACAAGGTCAAGGCTTTTTCAAGCCCTGAAGGATTATGAACGTTTTTTTTTTCCTCCGGACTAGCCTTCTATGTAGTTTTCTAATTATTAATAACTAGCGACCCGCCCCGGCTTTGCACGGAAATCAGTGTTTCTGTACTATATTCTGCATGTATTATACATATAAACCTTCCTCTTGAATCACTCTATCCATTAAAAGAAATCGCATCAAAATCCGTTGCGTAGTTTTAAAGATCTAAGCATACATAGGGATATAGGGACAGAGAAAGCGACTTTGTTTTATACTCTGTAGTGATAATCGAGTGGAAAATAGAGGAAGTGTATGTAGTGATAGACATTGGCCACAATTCAGCGTAAACAAGATTTAAATAAAATAAAACCATACCTGTTTTTCTGTCTTGGCTTACCGGCCAATCAGCGTTTTTATTTCAGTTAAGGATATATATCAAATGTTACTAGAACGATGAGTTATTTCGCAAAAAACCTGACTTTCTCCAGTAAGATTTGACAATGGTGTTACCATTGTCAAAATTATGAAATCATCCTACGACATATAGGCCGTATTTCCACTAGACGGCACGGCTACGACACGGCAATGTCGACCTAGTTAAAATTTGAACGCAACGCACACATGCTTCGCACGAATACAAAACACATGCAGTTTGCCGTGCTGTTGCTGTGCTTGCAAGTGGAAAAGCGTGCCATATAATTTCATTGATTTTCATAAATTGTCTCTTCCATGGTACCGTCGACGGTGCCGTTCCATCGCCGTTGCCGTCGCCGTGCGGTCTAGTCGAAAAACACCCATCATCTCCCTAGCCTTATCCCGTATCTCACGGGGTCGGCTTCCTAATCTAGGGGATTGAACGAGGGTACTGGTTTTTACACAGAGCGACTGCCATCTGACCTCCGCAACCCAGAAGGGAAACCAGACCCAATCCTAGATTAGGTCAGAGTTTTCAAGCCGCCAATGCTTAGCACTGGCCTCTGACATGGCTTAACGACTAATATCTACGGTATTAAACGATATTAACCGGGACAAAGCACCGAATAAACGTACATATGAAATTCCAAAACCGAAAAACACATTGGTAGCTCAGGAGGCAGCGGCCCTATCCACTACATCATCGGGCTCTTTTTTCTTCTTTCTTTTAGTCGAAAATCACCCATACGCTCTTAATATTGGGGTGAACCTAGCCTCTATCACCACCTATAATCTCTATCACCACCTTCCTCCAGATCCTCGCTCTAGGCGCGTCTGTATCACTAAGGTGCTAGAGTGCCCTAGTTTAATAGTTCTACTTCATGTAATTTAGAGTAATTTTTAGTTTACATTGCATTGTATTTGTCTTGCCCTTAAAATGTTTCTCATTCTCTCAACTGCCAGTGGGTTAGCTGGAAGAGATCTCTTCATCGAGATAAGTTCGGCCTGGCATACCTTTCTGTAAACTTCATTTCTTGTATTTTAATGCATAAAGAATATATATTATCATCATAGCTACCGCTGGTATCCTCAGTATTCTCCATTTGTTCCCATTATGAGAGTTTTTTATGTAACCAAAAACGCTCAGACCCCATCTGTAAAGTCCCTAGATCGACAACCCCAAACTTATGTATGGAGATAAAAAAATATGAGTCCGTTTTTATTTATTGCGTGGTTTATCATATAACGTGATATTCGAAACAGGTCTTTCGTGCTAACCTGGGAGCGGGAGAAAAATATAGAATGTGCCAGCTGCATTTCCTCCGGGGCATGCTGTATAAACCAGCTAAGGGATCCGAGGGTTTCTGTATAATGCAATTTAGGCAATGGGCTGACAAGCTGTCACTACAGCAATATACCTACAAATCTGTCTTAAATAACCCTCAAAACTTTTCTTTTGTTTGTTTAAGTCGTTTACGCTCTGCCTACCCCATTAGGGATAAAGGCTTGGTGATATGTATGTATGTACATAGAAAGCTAATCCAGAAAAAGTAAACCTTCAAAATCCCTCGTGGCTTGAAAAAGCCTTGACCTTGTGACGTCACCAGGTCATTGACCGAGTGACGTCACGTTACGTCGCAAGGTCGTCGACCTCGTATCCCGGTATGTAGGTTATGTTTTGTTTTTGATACCTACTAAACTTCTGAAATAATCTTTGCGTAGTAAGAGAGGAATAAATTATGTAAATAAATTGGAATGAATCATCCGTCTATCGCACATTCAATCTGTTTTATTTTTTATCACGTTGGTTATTTCTTCCGTGCTGGACTGGGGGCGAAAGAAAAACATAGAATGTGCCAGCTGCATTTCCTCCCGGGCATTCTGTAAAAGCCAGCTAAGAGATCCGACGGTTTCTGTATATTGCAATTTAGGCAATGGGCTGACAAACTGCGACTTCAGCAGTATACTTATTACCTACATATTTATCTTAAATAACCTTCAAAACTTCGTCATCCGTGGCGGAACGACCTTTATTTTGGTCGTTTACACTCTGCCTACCCCAGTAGTGAATATATATATGTATGTATTATTTATCCGACTGTCAAGGAAGAATTCAGGCTGTGCTTTAGCGTATGCTTTGTAAGTCCCCTGTGCGTCCCGTTGTCTCGGTCTGACACGGTCCTGATGAGCGAGAGGTCGGTAGGACCGTGGGAGGAGGTAGGAGAGTGTCAAGAAAGAATTCAGGCTGTGCTTTAGCGTATGCTTTGTAAGTCCCCTGTGCGTCCCGTTGTTTCGGTCTGACACGGTCCTGATGAGCGAGAGGTCGGTAGGACCATGGGAGGAGGTGGGAGAGTGTCAAGAAAGAATTCAGGCAGTGCTTTAGCGTATGCTTTGTAAGTCCCCTGTACGTCCCGTTGTTTCGGTCTGACACGGTCCTGATGACCGAGAGGTCGGTAGGACCATGGGAGGAGGTGGGAGAGTGTCAAGAAAGAATTCAGGCTGTGCTTTAGCGTATGCTTTGTAAGTCCCCTGTGCGTCCCGTTGTTTCGGTCTGACACGGTCCTGATGAGCGAGAGGTCGGTAGGACCGGGGGGGGAGGTGGAAGAGTGTCAAGAAAGAATTCAGGCAGTGCTATAGCGTATGCTTTGTAAGTCCCCTGTGCGTCCCGTTGTCTCGGTCTGACACGGTCCTGATGAGCGAGAGGTCGGTAGGACCGGGGGGGGAGGTGGGAGAGTGTCAAGAAAGAATTCAGGCAGTGCTATAGCGTATGCTTTGTAAGTCCCCTGTACGTCCCGTTGTTTCGGTCTGACACGGTCCTGATGACCGAGAGGTCGGTAGGACCATGGGAGGAGGTGGGAGAGTGTCAAGAAAGAATTCAGGCTGTGCTTTAGCGTATGCTTTGTAAGTCCCCTGTGCGTCCCGTTGTTTCGGTCTGACACGGTCCTGATGAGCGAGATGTCGGTAGGACCGGGGGGGGAGGTGGGAGAGTGCTAAGGAAGGGTTCTGTTTTTCGCGCGTATCTTGTATGTACGTACGTTTTGATATTTCTTTATTACCTCGTATCTGCGAAACGGCTGGATAGAACAACACAACACAAATGGGGTATCGTTCGATACGGGCCTCAAGCACCCGAGTGTTCTTAGACAGGTGTAATTTTTCAAAATTCAAAATAGCTTATTTTTGTCGCAAAATTTACATACATACATATAATCACACCTTTAGGTATAGGTTGGGTAGGCAGGAAATTGAATTCTGATAGTTTTTAACCGATCTTAAAGGGACTTTTTATTTGACTGAGTTTTTTTAGTTACTTGGTGCCTAGCCTAGGTTAAAAATAATCACGCAAACCATTCTAATATTGAGTACGTACCCTAGTTTGTATGGAAAACACGCAGTGTCGAACATACTGAAAACGCTTCTCCGTGCGTACGAACGGCATCTGCTAACCCGCGCGCGGAAGGGTATTTCGCATTGAGCTAGCAGATCCCGCTCCTACGCGCGGAGAAGCGTTTTCAGTATGTTCGGAACTGCGTGTTTTCCATACAAACCGGGCGTTCGAAGTCGCGGGCACAGCTAGTCATTATATGGGTAAAGTAAATGACACAGTCCGAGCATTGCAAAATTTGACTTTCACTTCCTCAAAAAGTCATCATCTCCCTAGCCTTGTCCCGTAACTCACGTGGTCGGGGCTACGTAAGCTAGGTGATCTTTTGCTTATCATATCGATCGTAATGGCTTAAATTCATTTCGGTACTCTGCCAATCTAGGTGATTGAACGAGGGTATGTACTGGTTTTTACACAGAGCGAATGCCTTCTGACCTCCGCAACCCAAATGGTGTCCCATTTTAGAATAGAATAGAAAAACGGTTATTTATGAAACAATACAAAACTCAACATACAGTAAATAGACTTATTGAATGCTCTGGTCTGTATTGCACAAGAAATGGAGAATTTTACGCCCTTTTGGTATTAATTTTGATTATTTTTCTGAATCCAAATCGTTCATAAATGCAAATTCACGGTGTGAAATCTCTTCTTTCGTTTCGATTCGATGGACCTGAAGAGCCCTGGTAATAGAAAGAAAGAAAATACATATAGACCTCTGAACACAGCACAGCTAAGGCCTCTGACATAGTTTTGTGTTACGTCCACTATCAGACAGAGAGCGGGACCGGCTTAACATGTCCTCCGATGTACGGAATCTTCTTCCAGACAATCAGGTGTTTCAGGTAAAGACAAAGCGATAAATTGACAAATATCAACTTTGTGTACCCCTGGGAATCAAACCCAGGACCTGCTGATCGGGAGCCCATGGCTCAGACCACTAGACCACGGAGGCCACGCTTTTATCCCTAATGGGGTAGGCAAAGCATCAACGACCTAAACGCAGGTCGTACCGCTACTTCTGACAAAGTTTTGAGGGTTATTTAAAATAGATTTGTAGGTATATTGCTATAGTGACAAGTTGTCAGCCCATCGCCTATACCCTCGGATCATCAGCTGATTTTTACAGCATGCCCGGAAGGACTAATCCATTCTATGTTTTTCTCTCGATCCCAGTCCAGCATGGAAGAAATACAAAGTTATAAATTGACAAATATCAACTTTGTGTTCCTCCCCTGAGAATCGAACCCAGGACCTGCGGATCGGGAGCCCATTGCTCAGACCACTAGACCACGAGGGCCGTTTATATTCTAATAATGATGTCTTTCATCTTTCAGGCGTGTTATGGATAAGGAGAATGGTGAGGGTGGCGACACGGCCGCCAAGCCGCCGCCTGATGGGTTGCTGGACGCCGCCGGACTCTTCGGAGGTAAGAACCAGTGCACGTAGATGGCGCCACATCAACATACAATTTTTGAACCGCTCGTATCCGAATTCGCATACGAAAAAGCAACATTCGCATATGAAATCCAAAAATCACTATTTTTGAATACTTATACGTATGCGAATCTGCAACGAGTGGTCCAAACCACTCGTTTTCTTTCCTACTACTCGAAACCTAGGTAGTCTATGATCATGACAGTAACACAGACAATCATTTGACAAGTGGCACTTCAACTATTTAATTTACTTCAATTTACGTTCCGTTTCTCTGCGATTCATTTCCGGTTTTTCAAATCAATTATTTTTGTTTGTGGTATAGGTAGATGTATTTCTGCTTAGAACAAAAACAATGGGATTAGACTTTATTGGCAACACAGATACCAAAAATACGTAAAATCGTGTGCGATAGAATTTGATTTCGTACACGAATGATTTTCGTATGCGTATTTCAGTTTTCATACGAGCGGTTCAGAAATCAGACTCCTGAAACGCGGTAGCGAAGTTTGCACGGCGATTTGCTTTTTTTTAAAATGTTGTATACAGTGGCAACTAAGCAAACAGCCTACCTGATGGTAAGCAGCACCGTAGCCCATAACACCTACTTCTTCTTCCGTCGAGTGGGTATCGAGTCTATCGACCCGATGAACCCTGGTGTCAGAGTTTTTAAACCGCCTAGTAGCACAACTATCAGGCCTCTAACATGGTTTGAGTAACGAACACTATCAAAGACAGCGACCGTGACCGACGGCTTAACGTGCCCTCCGAAGCACGAAATCTTTTTCTTCTTCGGACAATCAGGTGCTAACCAAACTTGGGATAAATTCACAAAGTGATAAATTTTCAAATATTAACTTTGTGTTTCCCCCTTGGGAATCGAACCCAGGACCTCGGGTCGGGAGTCCATGGCACTAGCCACTAGACCACGGAGGCAGTTATTACCAACTACTATCCCACTAGATCCTGGTGAAATAGCAGAGCGCGTTGCACACTGTGAGACCTAAGGAATGACTCTTGTGCCAGTAATTTCACTGCCTCTCTTGCCCTTCAGACCGAAACACAGAAGTGCGAACACTTCTGCTTGGCGGCAGAAATAAACAAGAGGGTGGTACTCCTCGAGGCGGGCTTTGCACAAAACCCTACTGCCTTCAGTAATAATGTAATGTATACGGGGTGTAAGGGACAGCATCCCGCAAACTGATACGGGCAGTCATGGACACTTAATCAAAATCAAATCATTTATTTCCAAATAGATTCCTAAGATCACTTTTAGAAACTCACAACCGAGTCTATTACAAAGAAAATTATATCTATGTTACAAAATAAAATAAAACTATATCACAATGAAGAAGAACCATGAGAAACTCGCACTTTGCGCCCGCCCCTCCCTTCGTTTTATCTTATTCTTAAACTGAAAAAAACTTACACCAAAATATTCTTTCAGAAAGTGAATAATAAATTTGGCTTATCCATACAAATTGTCTGATCGAGGTGGACATTTTGTATAGAAAAGCCATTCTTTATATTCACTTCCTGAAAGAATTTCTCGGCGGAAGTTGTGCAGTATCGTTGACTGAGCAACCCTTATCAGTTTATTACGCTGTCCTTTACACCCGGTATGTGAGGGGTCGACACGGCCGCCAAGCCGTTGCTGGACGCCGCTGGACTCTTCAGAGCTAAGAACAAGCGCACATAGATGGCGCCACATCAATATACAACAGTCCTGAAACGCGGTAGCGAAATTTGCTCGGCGATCTGCATATAATGTGTACCAGTTCCAAACTTGTCCAATCGAATATTGATCCCCTGGTCACAACACGCGACCAGATGGTAGCTACCCTTTTTCCATACGTCATCACTTGTCACTTGGCTTAAAGGCCTCTCAAAGAATCTATCGCACAATACAATACAAAACACTTTATTGCACAAAGAAACACAAATACATACAACAGAAAAGTAAGGAAAAAACAGCACAATTTAGGCGGCCTTATTGCTGAAGCAGCAATTTTACTAAGCAACCTTTGGGTATTAGGATAGTACATAGCAGAGAGCGGGATAGTCCATATTACTAAGTTCATCTTAATACTAAATACATACATAACATCACGCCTCTTTCCCTTAGGGGTATGCGGAAATTACTTACTTCCTTATGCTACGATCCTTACTAGGGGTTAAACGAGGGTACTGGCTTTTACACAGAGCAACTGCCATCTGACCTCCACAACCAGAAGGGAAACCAGACCCAATCGTAAATTAGGCTTTTTCCAGGTTAGCGGTCAACCCAGATGTCAGTTTTTAAGCCAATACTAAGCAATGGCCTCTGACATGGCATATCGACTCATATCTACGATATTAACTGGAACCAACGGTTAAACGCGACTTCAGAAGCACGGAAAAAGCACCGAATAAACGTACATATGAAATTCGGAAACCGAAAAACACATTGGTACGTGGTGGGATTCGAACCACGACAGCGGCCCTATCCACTACACCACCGGGCTCCTCACAATATCACCAAATTATCTCCAAAGAAATAAATTAAATTGTTAGTGGCAAGCAAACCACGCCAGAGGCCTATTACCTCGGCTATTTTTCGGTTTAAAATCTCTGACACCTGTATCCACACCTGAATCGGGTTGTTCGTTGACTAGAAAAACAACACCTAATAAGAAGAAGAAATAAAGTTTACTTGTTCTTACTTAATTGACAAGGCTGCATGAAAAGATTGATGAATGGAAATGAAGCAAAAGATCACGAATGTTAAGCAACCATCGCCGTGGCCAGGTCATGGATGGGTGGCCGTTAGTGGTATAACAACTCGCACGTTTCCGGGCTTCGGAAGGCACGTTAAGCTGTTGGTCCTGGTTAATATCCCGGAGATAATGGTCCGGGGTGGTGTTTATTTTTTCATAAAATATGTTATCTTATATCCTACGTTCAGATTTTTTTTAAAGGATTTTAATAAAATCAGACAAGGCCCATTATCCGTGTTTTTGCAAAATCCCTAGGGATTTTTGTGAAGATTCGTATTATCAAATCGTCCTACGACACACACAACCCTCAACACTTCAAATTTTGAGTGAACAGGCATCTTCTGGGTGAGCTCGCTCCATCGTCAACTCCGTCTCAGTCGCTCCTGGCCTAGACTGGAGCACAGAATATATTAGGTCATTTTAAATCAAGTGCAAATATTAAAACGTGTAAATCTACCCATGAAACTGAACAACTTTCCCTGAGGAACATAGGTCGAAAAACGAATAAAAAAATTAGACCTTCCATACAAAATGCACCAGCTAATAGCGCACTTAGTATGGGAAGTCAATTTGTGATTTTCGTATTTCGACCTATGTTCCTTAGGGAAAGTTTAGGTCATTTAAATATTTAAATGACCTTACATACATACATACATATATTCACGCCTTTATCCCTAATGGGGTAGGCAGAGCGTAAACGACCCAAACAAAGGTCGTCCCGCCACGTCTGACAAAGTTTTGAGGGTTATTTAAGATAGATTTGTAAGTATATTGCTGTAGTGACAGGTTGTCAGCCCATCGCCTAAATTACAATATACTGAAACCCTCGGATCCCTTAGCTGGTTTTTACAGCATGCCCGGGAGGAAATGCAGCTGGCACATTCTATGTTTTTCTCTCGCTCCCAGGCCAGCATGGAAGAAAATAAATGACCTTATATAATAGTACTACGTCAGTCTGGAGTCAAGAGCAAACGGGACATTTCACGAAAGTGTTCCGCACAACATGCATTGATTTTAATACTTCCACGCAAGATAGACATATTTTGATAGTGTTGTATTGAAATAAAGGGATCCGAGGGTTTCTATATATCGCAATTTAGGCGATGGGCTAACAACCTGTCACTACAGCAATATACCTACAAATCTAACTTCAGCAACCCTCAAACTCGGACGAAAGTTTTGTCAGACGTGGCGGAAAGTTGTTCTTTGTTTAAGTCGTTTGCGCTCTGTCTACCCCATAAGGGATAAAGGCGTGATTATATGTATGTATTTATGTACTTCCACTCAAGATAGACATATTTTGATAGTGTAGTATTAAAATGATCTAAAAAGAATTCTATTCAATACTTCTTTCAGCTATGTATAAACTTAAAGTTGTGCCATCATATAATGTTGTGTGGGACAATGGGCTCGGTTCTAGATTCCACCGGCTAAAACTAAAATCTAGTCGGATACTTTAAAAAAAAAAGGATAGGCGATTTATACTCTATGGTTTTACACTTGTCTGCTAGATTTGAAGCGCTTTTGCATGTTTCCCCAGTATTTCTGTTAATTTTATCCGCCATATCATATGACGGCGGATAAAAACAAGTGAAATCATCTCATCTTGCATTTTTATTATTTAAACATTGTTTTCAGCATTACAGCATTGTACGCCAAGGCGCTGACAAGTTTTAAGTTTTAACAACTTATTATACGATATATAACTATAATAGTAGACAATCAAACATTTTCGCAGTATGTGCCACTGCACTTGCATAGAGAATTAATTACTGTTTTCGTGGAATGCCCCAAAACCATTTTTAATAAAAAAAAAAACACAGGACAGAAGGACTCGCATCATGAATGAATGAATGGTTCGCTGGGGTTGAATGACCTTGCCGACCGCTGACTGTCTCACATCCACCAATTTACTTATATGGCGGGATGTGTTAGGCTCGTATTTATAGAGCGATCTCAAGAATGAGAGCAATATTAAGTAAGGGTTTGACGGGTCATACATAATCACGCCTTTATCCCTAATGGGGTAGGCAGAGCATGAATGACCTAAACAAAGTTCGTTCCGCCAAGTCTGACAAAGTTTTGAGGGTAATTTAAGATAGATTTGTAGGTATATTGTTGTAGTAACAGGTTGTCAGCCCATCGCCTAAATTACAATATACTGAGAACCGATTTTATAGCATGCCCGGGAATGATACGAACTTAAACCAGCTGTCAGTCTCAAGTGCTGCTTATCAATACGGGCCTTAGAGCAAGCGGAACATAATTTCTTCTTAGCGGGTGGGTTTTCGAGTTGAACGACTAACCGATGAACCCTGGGTTAAGAAACCGCCTAGTAGTACAGCTATAAGGCCTCTGACATGGTTTTGATAATGACAGCGATCGGGACCGACGGCTTAACGTGCCCTCCGTAGTACGGAATTCTTCTTCTTTGCGGAGAATTAGGTGATTCAGCCTGCAATGTCCTAACCAAATTAGGGAAATCCTCACAAAGTGATATATCAACTTAGTGTTCGTTCCCCTCCCCTGGGAATCGAACCCAGTACCTAACCTTCGGAAATACGGACTACTTTTTCCTCATGTTACGATTGTTACATTACATACCTGTTTTGATTATACTTGATTATTATTCTTTCTTCCATGCTGGACTGGGAGCGAGAGAAAAACATGTGCCAGCTGCATTTCTTCCCGGATATGCTGTAAAAATCAGCTAAGGGATCCGAGGATTTCTGTATATTGCAATTTAGGGCATAGGCTGACAACCTGTCACTACAGCAATATATACACATTACGTACAAATCTATCTTAAATAACTCTCAAAACTTTGTCAGTCGTGGCGGAACGACCTTTGTTTAGGTCGTTTACGCTCTGCCTACCCCATTAGGGATAAAGTTGTGATTATTATGTATTATTATTAGAGCCCGATGGTGTAGTGGATAGGGCCGCTGCCTCCTGAGCGGGAGGTCGTGTTTCGAATCCCACTTACGTACCAATGTGTTTTTCGGTTTTCGAATTTCATATGTACGGTTAATCGGTGCTTTTTCCGTGCTTCGGAAGGCACGTTAAGCCGTTGGTCCCGGTTAATATCGTAGATATTTGTCGTTAAGCCATTTCAGAGGCCAGTGCTAAGCATAGGCGGCTTGAAAACTCTGACATAATCTAGTATTGGGTCTGGTTTCCCTTCTGGGTTGCAGGGGTCAGATGGCAGTCGCTCTGTGTAAAAACCAGTATCCTCGTTCAATCCCCTAGATTAGGTAGCCAACCCCGCGAGCAGCAATTTATACCAGGCAACCTAATCATGCTTCTTTTAATGTTTTTGTACATATCCTTCTTGAGTGGATTAATATACTCGTACCTCTGACCCTGCCCGTTCTTCAGACATAATTTCTCCTTAGCCTTATCCCGTATCTCACGGGGCGGCTACCTAATCTAGGTGAACTATGGTACTGGTTTTTACACGGAGCGACTGCCATCTGACCTCCGCAACCCAGAAGGGAAACCAGACCCAATCCTAGATTAGGCCTTTGCGATGTTAAAGGCCAACCCAGCTTCCAGTGTTATCAAGCCGCCTATGCTAAGCAATGGCCTCTGACATGGCTTAACGTGCCTTCGGAAGCACGGAAACGCTCGAGTTGTTATATCACTACCGGTCAGCCATCCATGGCCTGGCCACGGCGATGGTTGCTTATCGTTCGTTATCTTTTTGTTTGCGTATTGCGGCGAATCTAATTTTCTCAACCTAAAAAGGTGCGACTTAAATTGCGTTTGGAGTGGCTGCCCAGAGATCTTCTAGCGTGCAGGTGTCGGATGAATGAATAATCACTAACCGATGGTTGCTTAACATTCGTCATCGAAATGAATAACCACTAATCATATGCGTACATAAGTTTGATTTATAACATAACATAAAAATACTTTATTGCACTTAATAATACAACATACAACACAAAAGATAACAAAAAACAAGTACAACATAGGCGGCCTTATTGCTAAGGTAGCAATTTCTTCCAGGCAACCTTTGGGTGAAAGAAAAAAGTGTAGCGGTAAGCGGGATAGTGCAAACCTAGTCAAATAGGTATCCTAAATACATTACATAACATATAATACATAAATTAAGTACAAGCTACTACATAGATATTTGTAAAATAAATTAATACATAATATATAATAAACTAATACATAAACTAATGGAAGATAGGATAATGCAAACTACAATCAGAACTAGTCGAAGGAAATGACAGCAACAGTATCTACAGCACAGGATAAAAGTGAAGGAAACTAAAGATCAGACAGTAATTATTTGTTCCAAGAAACGTTGATTTATCTATGTTCTCATACTAAACAAACCTTTTTCCCGTTTCCAGCGTACTGGGGCCGTGACGGCAGCGGCGGCGGCGCGGCGGCCCAAGCACAGGCGGCTGCGCAGGCGCAGGCTGCGCTCTTCGGCTTCGGAGGGGGGCGTTACCCCCCACCTGGGGCCATGGGGACGCAGGCCGGCGGCATGATGCACCCGGCTGCTAGTAAGTGCTTTCTTTAGACCAATGTGCATCTGATTAAGCTCATTGTGCCCACTAGAGTAACCTTGAGGTACCTGGCGGCGCAGGCCCCGGCTGATTTCTTCAGCTTGGGAGTGTTACCCTCCCCTTGGGGCCATGGGGACGCAGGCCGATGGCGTGATACATCCTGCTGCTGGGAAGTCAATACTTTAGACCAAAGGGCATCCGGTCAGACTCATAGTGCCCACTAGAGTAACTTTTAGGCGGAGGTGCAAGCCCAGGTTGCGCTCTCCGGCTTTGGAAGGCATTATTCTGACCATAATGCATCCACTGTTGGACATAGAATGCCTCTATAAACTTTTAACCTTGTCCGGTCTGCGACAGTGGTATTTACCAGCGTCTTACTCTTTACCAAGTCATCTGTCTGTCATTCATGACATTTTGGTAGATCGTCCAACGACTTCCGAGGAAGCCTATTTCATTCTTTGAGCTGAATTTTAAGTTGTATGTTCATTCGTAACACGATACGAGGTGTAAGTGTCAACGTCCCGCAAACTGATAGGGGTTGTTCAGTCAACGGAACGAACAACTATGAACAGGAAATGCTTTTTCACCTAAAAGAATTTCCTGGTGAATGTTGTTCAGGTTCGTTGACTGAACAACCCCTTTAAGTTTGCGGGACGCTGTCCCTTACACCCGATATACTATGTAGGTAGGTACGATTTCAACACCATATTTTTCCCATTACAGGCGCAGCGTGGTGGTCAATGGCGTCGCACCTGGCTGCCCAGGACTACCTGGCCAGGCTGCAGGCATCAGGGCTTGGTCTTCCACCGATGTCGGACCCTTACGCGGCGTTATCCGCCTTGTCGTCGGCAGCTCTCAAACAACCAGCCAATAAAGCCAAGCAGCCAAGCAGGAGCAGTAGTGATAGGTAAATTCTATAGAAATATATTTCAAGTTTTTGATTGGGGTTTGAATCAGGGAACCTACGACCGCGGTGATACGTGTCTCATATTTCAGTAACTTCCGAATTCATTTTATTAATCGAGGTAAGGTAGGAGGACTTAAATAGCAAGCCTAGCGACCACGAGAATTCACTTTATTTTAACGAGGTACATTGTCTTAAATAGCGAGTGTAACGAGCACGAGAATTCAGTTTATTAAACGAGGTATATTGAGTTAAATAGAAAGCCTAGCGAGCACGAGAATTCACTTTATTTTAACGAGGTACATTGTCTTAAATAACGAGCGAAGGGAGCACGAGAATTCATTAATTAAACGAGGTACATTGACCTTAATAGCGAGCGTAGTGAGCACGAGAATTCATTAATTAAACGAGGTACATTGACTTAAATAGCGAGCGTAGTGAGCACGAGAATTCATTAATTAAACGAGGTACATTGACTTAAATAGCGAGCGTAGTGAGCACGAGAATTCATTAATTAAACGAGGTACATTGACTTAAATAGCGAGCGTAGTGAGCACGAGAATTCATTAATTAAACGAGGTACATTGACCTTAATAGCGAGCGTAGTGAGCACGAGAATTCATTAATTAAACGAGGTACATTGACTTAAATAGCGAGCGTAGTGAGCACGAGAATTCATTAATTAAACGAGGTACATTGACTTAAATAGCGAGCGTAGTGAGCACGAGAATTCATTAATTAAACGAGGTACATTGTCTTAAATAGCGAGTGTAACGAGCACGAGAATTCAGTTTATTAAACGAGGTATATTGAGTTAAATAGAAAGCCTAGCGAGCACGAGAATTCACTTTATTTTAACGAGGTACATTGTCTTAAATAACGAGCGAAGGGAGCACGAGAATTCATTAATTAAACGAGGTACATTGACCTTAATAGCGAGCGTAGTGAGCACGAGAATTCATTAATTAAACGAGGTACATTGACTTAAATAGCGAGCGTAGTGAGCACGAGAATTCATTAATTAAACGAGGTACATTGACTTAAATAGCGAGCGTAGTGAGCACGAGAATTCATTAATTAAACGAGGTACATTGACTTAAATAGCGAGCGTAGTGAGCACGAGAATTCATTAATTAAACGAGGTACATTGACTTAAATAGCGAGCGTAGTGAGCACGAGAATTCATTAATTAAACGAGGTACATTGACTTAAATAGCGAGCGTAGTGAGCACGAGAATTCATTAATTAAACGAGGTACATTGACTTAAATAGCGAGCGTAGTGAGCACGAGAATTCATTAATAAAACGAGGTACATTGACTTAAATAGCGAGCGTAGTAAGCACGAGAATTCATTAATTAAACGAGGTACATTGACTTAAATAGCGAGCGTAGTGAGCACGAGAATTCATTAATTAAACGAGGTATATTGAGTTAAATAGAAAGCCTAGCGAGCACGAGAATTCACTTTATTTTAACGAGGTACATTGTCTTAAATAACGAGCGAAGGGAGCACGAGAATTCATTAATTAAACGAGGTACATTGACCTTAATAGCGAGCGTAGTGAGCACGAGAATTTATTAATTAAACGAGGTACATTGACCTTAATAGCGAGCGTAGTGAGCACGAGAATTCATTAATTAAACGAGGTACATTGACCTTAATAGCGAGCGTAGTGAGCACGAGAATTCATTAATTAAACGAGGTACATTGACTTAAATAGCGAGCGTAGTGAGCACGAGAATTCATTAATTAAACGAGGCACATTGACTTAAATAGCGAGCGTAGTGAGCACGAGAATTCATTAATTAAACGAGGTACATTGACTTAAATAGCGAGCGTAGTGAGCACGAGAATTTATTAATTAAACGAGGTACATTGACCTTAATAGCGAGCGTAGTGAGCACGAGAATTCATTAATTAAACGAGGTACATTGACCTTAATAGCGAGCGTAGTGAGCACGAGAATTCATTAATTAAACGAGGTACATTGACTTAAATAGCGAGCGTAGTGAGCACGAGAATTCATTAATTAAACGAGGTACATTGTCTTAAATAGCGAGCGTAGTGGGCACGAGAATTTGTTAATTAAACGAGGTACATTGACTTAAATAGCGAGCGTAGTGAGCACGAGAATTCATTAATTAAACGAGGTACATTGTCTTAAATAGCGAGCGTAGTGGGCACGAGAATTTGTTAATTAAACGAGGTACATTGACTTAAATAGCGAGCGTAGTGAGCACGAGAATTCATTAATTAAACGAGGTACATTGACCTTAATAGCGAGTGTAGTGAGCACGAGAATTTGTTAATTAAACGAGGTACATTGTCTTAAATAGCGAGCGTAGTGGGCACGAGAATTTGGTAATTAAACGAGGTACATTGACTTAAATAGCGAGCGTAGTGGGCACGAGAATTTGTTAATTAAACGAGGTACATTGACTTAAATAGCGAGCGTAGTGGGCACGAGAATTTGTTAATTAAACGAGGTACATTGACTTAAATAGCGAGCGTAGTGGGCACGAGAATTTGTTAATTAAACGAGGTACATTGACTTAAATAGCGAGCGTAGTGGGCACGAGAATTCACTTAATTAATCTAGGAATATTTACTGACAAGCT
The DNA here is from genome assembly GCA_949820665.1 of Scrobipalpa costella. Taxonomy (NCBI): domain Eukaryota; kingdom Metazoa; phylum Arthropoda; class Insecta; order Lepidoptera; family Gelechiidae; genus Scrobipalpa; species Scrobipalpa costella. The sequence continues at coordinate 9,137,481 of OX463321.1, read as the reverse complement.
TCCAGTATAAAAATTCAAGCTTCCTAATACGTACCGGGTGTAAGGGACAGCGTCCCGCAAACTGATAGGGGTTGCTCAGTCAACGGAATTGAACAACTATCGTGGGGAAATTCTCTCAGGAAATGACTAAATAAAATAAGTTTCCCATACAAAATGATCACCTCATTCAGACTATTTGTATGGGAAAGCCAAAATTTGTTTTTATTTCCTGAAAGAAATTCCTGCTTATAGTTGTTCAGTTTCGTTGACTGAGCAACCCCTATCAGTTTGCGGGACGCTGTCCCTTACACCCCGCATAATAAGTAAATGCATATTATACAGTTTATTTTATGTATTTATTTAGTAGTATGTATAATTGTTTAATAATTAAGATGAACTTAGTAATGCTATGTACTATCCTAATACCCAAAGGTTGCCTGGTACAAATTACTGCTTTAGCCATAAGGCCGCGTATATTGTACTGTTTTGTTCCTTACTTTTCTGTTATTTGTATTTGTGCTATAAAGTATTTTGTACTGTATTGTAAACTAGCGACCTGCCCCAGCTTCGCACGGAAATCATCAGTGTTTCTCTACTATATTATGCATGTATTACACATATAAACCTTCCTCTTGAATCACTCTATCCTTTAAAAGAAACCGCATCAAAATCTGTTGCGTAGTTTTAAAGATTTATGCATACATAGGGGTATAGGGACAGAGAAAGCGACTTTGTTTTATACTATGCAGTGATGCAAACATTTGTCTTGTTTCCAGAGGCCGGCCGTCCAGCTCATCAGCTAGTGCGTCGACGAAGGACAAAAGTCCGTCTACTAGCAGTGCCAACTCACATTCCAGTATGCGTGAGTATATACATACATATAATCACGCTTTTATCCCTAACGGGGCAGGCTTAAATAGCGAGTGCAGCAAGCACGAGTATTCACTTTATTAAACGAGGTATATTAACTTAAATAGTTAGCATAGCAAGCACGAGAATTCACTTTATTAAACGAGGTATATTAACTTAAATAGTTAGCATAGCAAGCACGAGAATTCACTTTATTAAACGAGGTATATTAACTTAAATAGTGAGCATAGCAAGCACGAGAATTCACTTTATTAAACGAGGTATATTAACTTAAATAGTTAGCATAGCAAGCACGAGAATTCACTTTATTAAACGAGGTATATTAACTTAAATAGTTAGCATAGCAAGCACGAGAATTCACTTTATTAAACGAGGTATATTAACTTAAATAGTGAGCATAGCAAGCACGAGAATTCACTTTATCAAACGAGGTATATTAACTTAAATAGTGAGCATAGCAAGCACGAGAATTCACTTTATTAAACGAGGTATATTAACTTAAATAGTTAGCATAGCAAGCACGAGAATTCACTTTATTAAACGAGGTATATTAACTTAAATAGTTAGCATAGCAAGCACGAGAATTCACTTTATTAAACGAGGTATATTAACTTAAATAGTGAGCATAGCAAGCACGAGAATTCACTTTATTAAACGAGGTATATTAACTTAAATAGTGAGCATAGCAAGCACGAGAATTCACTTTATTAAACGAGGTATATTAACTTAAGTAGTGAGCATAGCAAGCACGAAAATTCACTTTATTAAACGAGGTATATTAACTTAAATAGTGAGCATAGCAAGCACGAGAATTCACTTTATTAAACGAGGTATATTAACTTAAGTAGTGAGCATAGCAAGCACGAAAATTCACTTTATTAAACGAGGTATATTAACTTAAATAGTGAGCATAGCAAGCACGAGAATTCACTTTATTAAACGAGGTATATTAACTTAAGTAGTGAGCATAGCAAGCACGAGAATTCACTTTATTAAACGAGGTATATTAACTTAAATAGTGAGCATAGCAAGCACGAGAATTCACTTTATTAAACGAGGTATATTAACTTAAGTAGTGAGCATAGCAAGCACGAGAATTCACTTTATTAAACGAGGTATATTAACTTAAGTAGTGAGCATAGCAAGCACGAGAATTCATTTATTACATTTATTGATCATGAAATATTTACAAGCTTTCTGTTTAAGCATTCAGACTTCCTAATGCATACATACAATCACGCCTTTAGCCCTAACGGGGTAGGCAGAGCGTAAACTATCTAAACAGAGGTTGTTCCGCCACTTCTGACAAAGTTTGAGGGTTATTTAAGAGGTATATTGCTGTAGTGACAGGTTGTCAGCCCATCGCCTAAATTACAATATACTGAAACCCTCGAATCCCTTAGTTGGTTTTTACAGCATGCCCGGGAGGAAATGCAGCTGGCACATTCTATGTTTTTCTCTCGCTCCCAGTCCAGCATGGAAGAAACATACCATAATTGACGTAATAAAATTTAAATGATTATTAATGTGATATACTTAAGTGCTTATAATTTTTGACTTGTAATTTACAATTATTAATAAATTTATCTATAAATTAATCTTCCATCCTGGACTGGGAGCGAGAGAAAAACATAGAATGTGCCAGCTGCATTTCCTCCCGGGCATGCTGTAAAAACCAACTAAGGGATTCGAGGGTTTCAGTATATTGTAATTTAGGCGATGGGCTGACAACCTGTCAGTACAGCAATATACTCATACTCATAATGTTTATTGCAATATCATAATTAATAAGGTACATTCTTAACGAGTTACAATAGGTCTTATTATACATTAATTAAGACGCCCCGTCAGGGCACAGCAATATTTTAATAGCAGACAAAGGACGCTACTGTTTACAATTTAAAAAATAAGAGAATGATATAATTAAGTAGGTACTTACTAACTTAAAATTAATAACTTAGCATAATCCTTATTATCAATTTGAGATCAATATCTTATATCCTAATTACCTAACATACCTTCAAATCTATCTTAAATAACCCTCAAAACTTTGTCAGACGTGGCGAAACGACCTTTATTTAGGACCTTTACGCTCTGCCTACCCCATTAGGGATGAAGGCGTGATTATATGTATGTATGTAATAAACTTATCTCCATCTCTAACTCTCTCTATCCATCAATACAATCTTCTTCTGTCGAGTGGGTATCGAGTCTATGGACCCGATGAACCCTGATCAATACAATGAATTTGTTTCAGGATCATCATCTGCATACAACTACCCGAAGACCTCGACTCCATCATCGATGCAGTCCTCCTTGTCCAGCCTGGCGTCCTTGAACAGTCTGGTCTCGTCTCCTCATCAGAGCAAGCCCAGTCCTAAGCAACCCCCCACTCCCCCCAGCCGTAAGTATTCACTAGGCCAATCAGCTTTATTTATTTTATTTTTATTTCATTATTTATTCCATGCTGGACTGGGAGAGAAAGAAAAACATAGAATGTTCCAGTTGCCCTTCCTCCCGGGCATGCTGTAGAAGTCAGCAAAAGGGATTCGAGAGTTACAGTGTATTGTAATTTAGGAGATGGGCTGACAACCTGTCACTACAGCAATACACATTAATCTAAAATTGCCCTCAATTTATGTCAGACGTGGCCTTTTAGGAGGCGTTTTACGCTCTGCCTACCCCGTAAGGGATAAAGGCGTGATTTTATGTATGTATGTAATTTTTATTTATTCAGAACACCTACAGCTAGATTACAATAACTAATACATTGTTAGTTGTTTTTAACAGATATTACCATATCCCAGCTTCTTTAGGTCTCAAATACAGAAAATTTAATTATTTATGAAAATATATTTTACGTGTACATTGGTATATTCCTAAATTATTAACATGTACAGTCAATTTTGATAATTAGCATTAAAATAACTATAGTAACTAACAAAAATATTTTGTCTAGTCACTTGTGCTACTAAAACGCAAAATAGTGTTAAAAATGTGATTGACCCGACTATTACATACATACAAACCATATGCATATATCCCTAATGGGGTAGGCAGAGCGTGAACAGCCTAAACAAAGGTCGTTCCGCCTCGTCTGACAAAGTTTTGAGGGTTATTTGAGATAGATTTGTATACTGCTGAAGTGACAGGTTCTCAGCCCATCGCCTAAATTACAATATTCAATACAATACAATATAAATATTCTTTATTACAATACACGTACAAGTAAAAACATAGCAAAAGACAAATTGTACAATTAGCAGCCTAATTGCTACGGGAGCAATATCTTTCAACCAACCAGTACCAGACAACCAGGCAGTAAGGAAAAGCTATAAAAAATATCTTATACTGATACCCTGGAATCCAACATGCCCGGGAGGAGATGCAGCTGGCACATTCTATGTTTTTCTATCCCTCCAAGGCCATCGTCTAAGCTTATGGAAGCTTGCATCATCATCATCATCATCATCCTGAATTAATATATCAAATTATACAAAATAAGAATATTTTTCTCCTATTTGTTCTTTATTTTAATAAAATAAAATGTACATTCACTCTTTTCGGTCTTCAGGTGCCAGCAATTTCCCCAAACGACAACAATGGTCATTAACGACCGCTAATACATACATACATATAGTCCCGTCTTTATCCCTAATGGGGTAGGCAGAGCGCAAACGACCTAACAAAGGTCGTTCCGCCACGTCTGACTCAGTTCTGAGGGTTATTCAAGATAGACTTGTATGTATATTGCTGTAGTGATGAAGAAATGGACTAATTAATGTCGCTCTCGTGTTCAGGAAAGCCTTCATCATCCTCGTCGAAGCCCAGCGAGCGGGAGCTGGCGATGCTGCGCGGGGACCTGATGCTGGCGCAGGCTGCTTACGGCGCGCAGCACCCGGGAGTCGCTAAGGGGAAGGTAGGACTCACCTGCTTTTACACCGGGTGTAAGGGACAGCGTCCCGCGAACTGAGAGAGGTTGCTCAGCTCGGTCAATAACACTGAACAACTTCCACAAGGATTTTTTTTTTCAGGAAGTGCAAATAAAAATTAGCTTTTCCATACAAAATGTACGCTTAGATCAGAAAGTTTGTTTGGAAAAGCCATTTTATTTTTCACTTACTAAAAAAAACCTACTGTTATTCTGAGCAACTCCTGTCAGTTTGCTGTCCCTTACACCCGGTATGATGCATGTTTATACGATCCGCGACTTCATTAAGATGCTCAAATCTGGCCCGCAACATTTGAAAGGTTGCCCACCCGTGGTGTAGAGGACAGAGCCGCTTTGTCTAAAATTCAAAAAGTCTGTATTAAAAATATAAAAAGAGAAATTTAATATCCAACTGCATGAAAGTAGGAAAGGGCTCCTAAAACAACTTTGATGCAGTTGGAGCGAGCTCAGCGGGCCATTCTAAAAGTCATGACAAAGAAACCCTACATACATCCAACAGTGGTGAAGCTCTTCATACTTCAATCTGTTCTTCGAACCCATATAAGTCTTCAATATGATCCCCAGTTGTCGTCAGCTCGTAGAAAAGACAAAATTTGCTCTCAAGAGTGCCATCGTACTTCTCTGGCAGAAAGGCAGTTCTCCATTACGGGACCGAGATTTTACATACATACATACATATAATCACGCCTTTATCCCTAATGGGGTAGGCAGAGCGTAAACGACCCAAACAAAGGTCGTTCCGCCACGTCTGACAAAGTTTTGAGGGTTATTCAAGATGGATTTGTACGTATATTGCTGTAGTGACAGGTTGTCAGCCCATCGCCTAAATTGCAATATACCGAAACCCTCAGATCCCTTACCGAGATTTTACAACTAAATATCAGGCTCCATTAGTATCTACCCACTAACAAAACACAAATGTGGGTATTTATTGATCAACTGGCTTATGCCCATCACCTATGATGAGACTGAAAATTTGCTGCTTACAATAAAGTAACAGTAAAATTTGTTTTGCCATGCCTACCTATTCCATACATACAAACATATAATCACGCCTTTATCCCTAATGGGGTAGGCACAGCAGTGAAATAACAAGAAATGATACGCGGATAAGACATGCCCTCATAATTACTAAGTCTAATAATTTATATTACCTTTTTTTCTTTAAACTAATTTTGTATTACCTTCTTTTAGATTCATTCATAACATAATTACTTACATATTACTTCCATGCTGGCCTGGGAGCGAGAGAAAAACATAGAATGTGCCAGCTGCATTTCCTCCCGGGCATGCTGTAAGATCCAGCTAAGGGATCCGAGGGTTTCAGTATATTGTAATTTAGGCGATGGGCTGACAACCTGTCACTACAGCAATATACCTAGAATCCTATCTTAAATAACTCAAAACTATGTCAGACGTGGCGGAACGACCTTTGCTTAGGTCGTTTACGCTCTGCCCACCCCATTAGGGATAAATGCGTGATTATATGTATGTATGTATGCATAACATAATTATCTGTAACTCGATCTTATAGGTGACATAATGTCATGTCCATCAATAATGGAGTGGAGGCCTGGTGACCTAAAATACGGGTATTTTCTTACCTAGTTCAGGCACCAGCCTCACACTTAGTGTATTCTTGTGCCTAGCATAATGTCCCTGATAATAGTGAATACTATGTTGTGAGGAAATAAGTAAAGATTTTTTTTTCTTTTTTAAAGATAATAAACCGTGTTGATTTGTTTCAGAACATGAACGCTCTGTACCCGTTCGGTCTGCCCGGCTCCGACAAGGACAGACATGGCGGGATTGATTCCCTCACCGGCTTGCCGCACAACCTGCTCAGGTACGTGCCTGCCTTGTGCACCAGCAATGTGCTGTTCCCCGGAACACTCCACCAAGTTCCCTGGAGTACGAGAGTCAGTCCCCTGGAGTTTTTTTTTTAAATTTATTTTATCATATAAAAGTTGTACAATGCTATTAGAAATGGGTGGTTCGAATCCCACCACGTACCAATGTGTTGTTCGGTTTTCGAATTTCATATGTACGTTTATTCGCTGCCGTTGGTCCCGGTTAATACCATTGAATACCGTAGATATTAGTCGTTAAGCCATATCACAAGCCAGTGCTAAGCATTGGTGTCTTGAAAACTCTGACCTAATCTAGGATTGGGTCTGGTTTCCCCCCTGGGTTGCGGAGGTCAGATGGCAGTCGCTCTGTGTAAAAACCAGTACCCTCATTCAATCCCCTGGATTAGGTAGCAGACCCCGTAAGATACGGGATAAGGATAGGGAGATGAATGCTATTATAAATATATTCTCCCAAACTTCGTAAAAGTTTAACGGGAGATCAGTTGCTCAGCGCAATACAACTTACTTATACTAAAACATTAGACGCGGCGAAAGCGCCTTCTACGAGGCGTTTAACGCTCTGCCTACCCCGTAATGGATAAAGGCGTGATTTTATGTATGTATGTATGTAAAACATTAAAAACTAACTTAAATATTATGCTAATTTGAATAAGCCCGGCTCCGTCAAGCTGGTTTACTTGGCGGGTCGTTTAGATGTATCCGGTATTAACTGGACAAAAACTGTCAAGTAAAGCACATACATACATATAATCACGCCTTTATTCCTAATGGGGTAGACAGCGGAAACGACCTAAACAAAGATCGTTCTGCCACGTCTGACAAAGTTTTGAGGGTTATTTAAGATAGATTTGTAGGTGTATTGCTGCAGTGACAGGTTGTCAGTCCATCACCTAAATTACAATATACTGAAACTCTTGGAGCCCTTAGCTGGTTTTTACAGCATACCCGGGAAGAAATGCAGCTGGCATATTCTTTGTTTTTCTGTCGCTCCTAGACTAGCATGTAGAACAAAAATATATGTCATTTGTATATATTAAATCTCAATTTTAGAACAATTAATGCAGTAACACATTTTTATAGCTATGTGCTACAGTCTGATTGATTGAATTATTTTTTAAATAACTTGTTCCCAGTTCCATGCTGGACTGGGAGAGATAGAAAAACATAGAATGTTCCAGCTGCCCTTCCTCCCGGGCATGCTGTTGAAGTCAGCAAAAGGCACTCGAGGGTTACAGTGTATTGTAATTTAGGCGATGGGCTGACAACCTGTCATTATAGCAATACATATTACTATCTAAAATTGCCCTCACTTTTTGTCAGACGTGGCGAAAGCGCTTTTTACGAGGCGTTAAACGCTCTGCCTACCCCGTAAGGGATAAAGGCGTGATTTTATGTATGTTTGTATATATTAAATCTCAGTTTTAGAACAATTAATGCAGTAACACATTTTGATAGGTATGTTCTACAGTCTGATTGCTTGAATTATTTTTTTAAATAACTTGTTCCCAGTTCCCTGTACAGCGACCCCGCTTCGGTCCTGGGCGGGGTGCGGTTGCCCCCCGACACGGAGATCATCAAGTACACCAGCTCGCTGGGGGGGCCCAAGCAGCCCCCCGGCTCCACCAACCGGGGCCGCAAGAAGACCATCTCGCTGGACCCCCCGCACGTGTCCGTGCACCCCGCCGCGGAGAGGCCGCAGCCCAGCAAGAGGCAGAAGTTGGTGAGTTGATGAGAGGCGTGCCATATCCCACACAATTCAATTCAATTCAATAATTTATTTATACATACATATATATAATCACGCCTTTATCCCTAATGGGGTAGGCAGAGCGTACATGACCTAAACAAAGGTAGTTCCGCCACGTCTGACAAAGTTTTGAGGGTTGTCTAAGATAGATTTGTAGGTATATTGCTGTAGTGACAGGTTGTCAGCCTGTCGCCTAAATTGCAATATACAGAAACCCTCGGATCCCTTGGCTGGTTTTTACAGCATGCCCGGGAGGAAATGCAGCTGGCACATTCTATGTTTTTCTCTCGCTCCCAGTCCAGCATGGAAATAATTTATTTATAAAATGATAATTTTACACGTAATTGTACAGCACTATGATGGCACCAACTTAAGGTTATGATACATAGCTTTCTTCATGGATTCTCGAGTCGAAGAACGACCCGAAGAACCCTGGTGTCAGAGTTTTCAAACCGCATAGTACCACAGTTAATAGATAAGACCTCTGACATGGTTTGAGTAACTACCACTAGACTACAGAGGCATTTTAGATAATTTCAATACTGCATTATCAAAATATGTTTATCTTGCGTGGAAATATTAAAATCAAAACATGTTGTGGAATGGCCCTTGATTAGATTAATTAAGGCAAAGTAATTCATATTACGAGCGAAGCGAGCTCAAGGTTCCACGTTATTGAGCGAGTGCAATCTTTAACTTTCTAATAAAAACCTATACTTCCATGCTGGACTTACTTCCATGCTGGACTGGGAGAGATAGAAAAACATAGAATGTTCCAGCTGCCCTTCCTCCCGGGCATGCTGTAGAAGTCAGCAAAAGGGATTCGAGGGTTACAGTGTATTGTAATTTAGGCGATGGGCTGACAACCTGTCACTATAGCAATACATATTACAATCTTAAATTGCCCTAAATTTTTGTCAGACGTGGCGGAAGCGCCTTTTACGAGGCGTTTAACGTTCTGCCTACCCCGTAAGGTATAAAGGCGTGATTTTATGTATGTATGTATGTAAAAACCTATTTGAGCACCGTAAGAGGTTATAATATAAGCTTATACAGTGTGTAAAAAGAAAAGTTCCTTTAAACCACATAATGTATTAGTGATATACAACACAAATCACATATTAAATTAAATTAATAAAAATATTTCAGTAATTTTTTTATTAAATTCGTGAAACAGAAACAAGTATGCCAAACGTAGTCACGCACACTATGGCGGGCGCGGGACACGGGGCGCGGGACACGGGGCGCGGGACACGGGGCGCGGGACACGGGGCGCGGGGCGCGGGGCTGTGACCTCGCCGTAGAGTGTGTGACTACAGTTGGCTCACTTGTATCAGTTTGACGAATTTAATAAAAAAATACTAAATATTTGATTAATTTTTAATAAGATCATAGTTTAATTTTTAATTTATTGAATGGCGTCGATTCTCCGACATAATCCTAATTCTAATTCTTAGCTAGCGCTATCAATTTCTTAAGTTTGACATAAGAACAGGATAGCAAGTAAACACATGACTTTGACATTTTTTACTTGACGTAAGACGCTTTAAATAAGAACTGAGCATAGAACATGCTTCCTTATTTTACGTCAAATAAGCAGTCGTATGTCAGATTAGGAATGTCAAAGTCATGTGTTTATTTGCTATCCTGTTCTTAATTCAAACTTAATAAAGTGACAGCGCCAGCTTAGAATTAGAAATAGGATTATGTCGCGAGAATCGACGCCAATGTGTGTTTTGTGTTGTATGTATATCACTAACTAGCGACCCGCCCCGGCTTCGCGTGGAAATTATCAATGTTTCTCTACTAAATTATGCATGTATTATACATATAAACCTTCCTCTTCTTCGTTGCGTAGTTTTAAAGATTTATGCATACATAGGGATACAGGGACAGAGAAAGCGACTTTGTTTTATACCATGTAGTGATACACACTACTTTGTTTACATCCTGTGTACCAATATCTGTAATGTTCCCCAGGACGAGTACGGCGGGTCCCGGTCCTCGGTGGAGGTGATCCGGCTGCCCAACAAGCCCGACGGCAGGCCCTCCGCCAACTCCGTGGCGGGGACTCCGCCCCCCAACCTCTCCGATTACGCTGGTAAGACATTTTAGTCTGCATACATATGTAGCGCACATAGATGGCGCCACACCGAGCAACACCAGTCCTGAAACGCGGTATCGAAGTTTTCTCACCGATCTGCATATATACAACTAATTTGCCTCTCATTTTAAGTCTCACTTCCGTATGTAAGCTGGAAGAAATTTCTTAGTAGAAATAAGCTGTACCTGTTGTGTCGTTATTCCTTGTCTTTCTCATGTTACTTGTGTACAATAAACAGTAAATAAAATAAAAATACAACTTCCAAACTAGTCCAATAGGATTCCTGTCCCCTGGTCACGTGGTCACAATACCCGACCAGGCGGGTAATTACCCTTTTCCTATCCGTCATCACCATAGAGATAGGAAAGAAAAGACATCAGTCGCCCAACTAGCCTCAAGGAAATGCTCCTAAACATATAATCACGCCTTTATCCCTAATGGGGTAGGCAGAGCGTCAACGACCTAAGTAAAGGTCGTTTCGCCACGTCTGACAAAGTTTTGACGGTTATTTAAGATAGATTTGTAAGGTATATTGCTGTAGTGACAGGTTGTATGCCCATTGCCTAAATTGCAATATACTAGTTCCCTTAGCTGGTTTTTACAGCATGCCCAAAAGGAAATGCAGCGGGCACATTCTATGCTTTTCTCTCGCTCCCAGTCCAGCATGGAAGAGTATAAACAAAAACAAACATAAAAAAAAAACAAAATTCTTTATTTAAGTAAATTACAGTTCACTTACAAACTAAGGGATGGAGTCTCCCAGTAAGCAAACATTTGCCTGTGTTGGGAGGCACCGCTCTTCCTTAACTAATAATATTTAATACTGTAATCAAACTATTAACTAAATTTAAACTATTATTATTATTCCTACTTTTGTGTATTTATTAAAAGGAGTGTGCCTAAGTGTACAGGGTGTGTGTGTGTGTGTCTGTGTGTGTGTAAGTAAGAGAACAATGTATAGCGAATGTGCCGTCACTATTAGAACCAAACGGCATAATCCGTTCAGAGTCTTGTATGGGACGTCACCTGCGTTGATACGCTAGCACCGTCAAAGCTACAAGTCAACAGGCAAGCGCAGCAGCCGCTAACGCTGAAAAGCTCAAAATCCGTAAATATACGGATATTTCTGGCTGCTACATGTTTCTACCTTTTTTTTTTAATGGAGCTGTTTGCAAAATACTACAATGTGTATATAATGCGTCAACGGGCTAAGGCGGGGAGTTGCTACACGCAATCTGCACCCTTAATGAAATGGCAACTGCCTAAGGGCGCCCACTAGGGCTCGAACATCGGCTTATGGCGTTGCCTTGGGAACTCCTTATCGGAGAGAATCTACCCGGTACGTGCCGGTTAACCACAAAGTGGGGAGCAAAGGAGGGACCTCCGCGACCCCGCCGGCGTTGTTTGTGCCGCTTGGGTTCAAAACTATGGGTCCTTGGGGGCCGGATACAAAGAAATTTATGAAGGACCTTTCAGGGCGTCTTACTGAGGTCACTGGCGACCGCAGGGCTGGCGGCTTCCTTGCGCAGCGGATTAGCCTCGCTATCCAAAGGGTGGAATGCTGCCAGCGTGCTGGGCACCATGCCACAGCAGGACGCTCTGGAGGCCATTTATTACATTTAATTAGATTTAAGTTAATTTTTGTAAATATTTTTAATGATTTTTGTAAATAAAAAGATTTTACTACTAATGTATTGTAAGATTATAGTATAGAACATTCCATCTTCTCCTCAGGTATATCTCGAGAGCTGCTACAGACGATCGCAAGCCAGAGCGGCGTTAGCCTAGCAGCCCTAGAGAGACAGCTGGCCGGCACAGCGGCCGGAAATGGTAAGCGTAAAATAAACATCAAAAGACTTATATAATAACAACGACGGCTTGCAGAGTTGAACAACAATATTTTAATGTAAATTCCAACAAACAGTTATCCTTTTATACAATATTTCGTAGGTTCACTATGAAAACGTAAACACAAATTCAAATGGCCGACCCGCACTGGCCTTCCGACTGACAGCGCGCGAGCGAGACGGCACACGTCGCGTTCCTTCAGAATCAGAATCAGAACTTTATTTGTAGTTATGGGTACAAAAAAATAACAGATAACAATGTTGTAAGATACAGGTAGTGCGCCATAACTTGCCATCTTATTGATAGCGTACAAATATAAACACTTTTAAACTATTCTTAAAGTTACATAACAATAAATAATAAAATATTATAAATACAGAAACGAACTTGCTTATAAACTAAATGAGATCAAATATCTGTATGTGTAATATATTCTGTTATATTATAATAAGCTTTCTCTGCTAGAAGTATAAACAATTGCTTCTTAAACTGAATAAAATTTAAATTTCTGATATGACTAGGTACTTCTCATAGACTAAGGAGATTACACCATGTAGCCTTACACTTATTATTTATTAATCTCTCAGATAGTTTATTGTATGGATACAGATTGACAAAAATATATACATATGATTACGCGTTTATCCGTAATGTGGTAGGCAGAGCGTAAACGACCCGAACAAAGGTCGTAGCGCCACGTCTGACAAAGTTTTGAGAGTTATTTAAAATTGGTTTGAAGGTGTATTGCTGTCGTGGCAGGTTGTCAGCCCATCGCCTAAATTACAATACACTGAAACCCTCTGATTCCTTCGCTGGTTTTTACACCAAGTCCAGGAGGAAATAGGAAATGCAGCGGGCACATTCTATGTTTATCTATCAGTCCCAGTCCAGCATGGAAGCAAGAAGCATGACATAATAATGTAATTTTTTCATTACCATGTCATTTCCACATACCGGGTGTAAGGGACAGCGTCCCACAAACTGATAGGGTGTATTCAGGTGGTGATTCTGAATCATTTACCGGTGGAATTTTCATCGATATATTTTTTTTTACTTTTGTTTTGATATGAAATATGACAATATAAGGCATCTGAGAGTTTCAGTATATTACAATTTAGGCGATGGGCTAACAACCTGTCACTACAGCAATATACCTACAAATCGATTTTAAATAACCCTTAAAACTTTGTCAGACGTGGCGGAATGACCTTTGCTTAGGTCGTTTACGCTCCGCCTACCCCATTCGGGCTTAAAGCGTGATTATATGTATGTATGACATATACACACACACACGCACACACTCATATTCGCGCTTATTGACAATTTTATTTTCTTTTTTTATATAAACTGATATTCTTATATTCCTAAATCTTAGTATTTTATGTTATGTCTGGACGATTATCATATCTTAATTATTAAGAATTCAATGCATTTTAATTTCAACAAAATATAATTAAATGATTGATAACTTAATTTAGCTGTTATTTGTTAAATAAAATGTATTAATGTGAAATCTATTTTGGCAACCGAAATGTATTATTTATAATTTTTATGCAAATGTAATAGCTGTAAGATTTCTTGCAATAAATAAATAAATAACTCGAAGATAACTTTCTATATTGTTTCAGATTCCGGGCTCAACCTAAGCACAAAGTCGAGCAGTCGGAGCGCGGCGGAGAGCGCGATGGAGCTCGGCTCCAGACACACGGACGAGGATGTCCCGCTCAACCTCTCACTCAAACCCACACGTAAGTGATAGATATGTAACGAAATTCATAATCTCCCTAACCTTATCCCGTATCTTTTGGGATTAGCTACCTAATCTAGGTGATTTTCTTCCATGCTGGACTGGGAGAGATCGAAAAACATAGAATGTTCCAGCTGCCCTTCCTCCCGGGCATGCTGTTGAAGTCAGCAAAAGGGACTCGAGGGTTACAGTGTATTGTAATTTAGGCGATGGGCTGACAACCTGTCACTAAAGCAATACATATTACAATCTAAAATTGCCCTTAATTTTTGTCAGACGTGGCGAAAGCGCCTTTTACGAGGCGTTAAACGCTCTGCCTACCCCGTAAGGGATAAAGGCGTGATGTATGTATGTATGTATGTCTTGGTGATTGAACGAGGGTACTGGATTTTACACAGAGCGACTGCCATCTGACCTCCGCAACACAGGAGGGAAACCAGACCCAATCCTAGATTAGATCAGATATGTATAAGATGTAACGAAATTATAGTATAGTAACACAGTATACAAACTATATAATGTAATATAACAGTTTCCAAAGAGATATAGTGAATTATACATACATATAATCACAATGATTGTGATAATATATATGTATGTATAATCACACCTTTATCCCTAATAGGGTAGGCAGAGTGTAAACGAACTGAACAAAGGTCGCTCCGAAACGTCTGACAAAGTTTTGAGGGTTATTTATTATAGATTTGTAAGTATATTGCTGTAGTGACAGGTTGTCAGCCTATCGCCTAAATTGCAATATACAGAAACCCTCGGATCACTTAGCTGGTTTTTATAGCATGCCCGGGAGGAAATGCAGCTGGCACATCCTATGTTTTTCTCTCTCCCACTCCAGCATGGAAGTAAAATAATAAAAAAAATAAGTAAATAATAAATAATTATATTTGATTTTGTTTCAGCGAGCACCCAAGCGTCTGACGCGTTGTCTCGGCTGACGTCACTCAGTAGCTCGCTCAGCGCCGGCGCCAACGACAGGACGTGTGAGTATTGAACATTGTGTGCGCCTGGTTTTTAAACTGTAAGCCATATGTTTCGTATTTAATAAATGAATTAATAAATGAATTGAATTGCTCACACTTGTACCCGCAGCGACATAGATGGCGCCACACCAAGAAACAATGGTCCTGAAACGCGGTATCGAAATTTTCTCAGCGATCCGCATATACAATGTGTAACATAAAGGGTATATGCATCGTGAAATGTGTGAATCTACCCATGAAACTGAACAACTTTCCTTAAGGAATATAGGTCGAAATACGAAAAAAATAATTTGATTCCCATACTAAATGGGCTATCAGCTGATGCATTTTGTATGGACGGTCAATTTATTTATTTTATTTTTCGCCCTATGTTCCTTAGGGAAAGTTGTTCAGTTTCATGGGTAGATTCACACATTCTCGATGCATATACCCTTTCTGTTACACGTTGTATAAAAGTTCCAAACTAGTTTATTTGTACTCTCCTCCTTTGCTCCCCACTTTGGGGTATACCGGCACGTACCGCGTAGATTCTCTCCGATAAGGTATTCCCAAGGCAACGCCATAAGCCGAGGTTCGAGCCCTAGTGGGCGCCCTTAGGCCGTTGTCATTTGCATATAAGGGTGTATATTGTGTGTAGCAACTCCCCGCCTTTAGTCTGGTGACGCATTATATACGTACACTTTGTAGTATGGTGTAAATAAGTCCATAAATAAAAACTTTGGTCTTGGGTCCCCCGGTCACAACACCCGGCCACGCGGGGGCATTGACCTCTATACATATATACAAGTACAAGGTGGGGGTAATTATTACCCTTTTCCCATCCAACATCACTCAGCCAACTTTCCCCTCAAGGAAACGCTCCTAAATGCCTAGTATTCGGGGTGTAAGGGACAGCGTTCTAAAAACTGATAGGGGTTGTTCAGCCAACGACGCTGGTAAAACGTGGTTGTTTTCACTCGTTTAGACAATTTGTATCGAAAATCCTAAAAAAAAACATTTCCTGAAAGAGTTTCCTGGTGAAAGTTGTTGTTGCTGAGCAATCTTTGTGAGACACTGTCGCTTACACCCGCTATTATATTACCATACTTACACTTGGCATAATACATACATATAATCATGCCTTTATCCCTGATAGGTCAGGCAGACCGTAAACGACCTAAACATAGGTCGTTCCGCCACATCTAACAAAGTTTTGAGGGTTATTTAAGATAGATTTGTATTTAGGCGATAGGCTGTAAACCTGTCACTACAGCAAAATCTATCTTAAATAACCCTAAAAACTGTCAGACGTGGCGGAACCTTTTTTAAGGTCGTTTACGCTTTGCCTACCCCATTAAGGATAAAGACGTGATTGATATATATATACTTTATTGCATAAACACAAAAGAAATGTAATTTACAAATATAGTGTGCAAGGGCGATGTTGTAGCGGTTTTTAAAATAAGTGGACTGTATATGAGTTATTGCGAAGTGCGGTAGCGGGAAAGAGTTATGGTTATTTTTTTCTTTAGCGGTATAGTTTTGAATGGATTTACACACGATAAATAGCGTTCCACCAAAATCAAATATGAAATTAGCTGTCTTGCTAGGGATGCGGAGGAATAAGACAGAAGACAGCTAGGAGAACAAGGATGGACCCACCTGAGGCTTGTCGGTGCACGGCGTCTGACCATCCGCAGAGCGATTCACTTCAATATTGCAATCCGATTATTTGAAAGACGATATTTTCTTCCTTCACAAGCACTGGTTGTATTTTATACACAAGGGCTCCGCTATTAGAGTTAAGCGGTTCTTGATAGTCCACGCGACGCGTGTGTCTCGTTCCAGATCTTCGGCAAAACAGGCCGGGTGAGAGCCGGCGCCCACGCTCCTTTCTTCCTTATGATTGGAAGAAGCGGTTGAATGGAGGTCAGCGGGAGCCAATCACAGTCCCGCGAATTGGGTCAGCCATTAGACAATAGCGTCCTCTTTCCGTCTCGCTCTGTTGCGTGGGAGGAAAGGAGAGGGAAATAGGAATTTTGATTTTGGTGGTTTAGCGCGAATTTTAAAAATGACATTATAAGAGAAATTAGAAAAAATGGCGTAAACATCCTCCCGGCCTTGATAATACGTAGTATTATCAAAAGTGGTGCAATCATAATTTAATTATTATGATCATATTAGTCCACATACTTTAATACTTAATTATTATTATTTATTTATTTATTTATTATTATTATTTTACCTACCTAAACCTACAACTAAATAGAATATATTTATTGTGCAATATTTTATTGAGAAGGTAACGGACAAAGTTTGACGACAGGTCGCTTGAAAGTACCTATTGAGGTTTTAACTAAAGCAACGCGAACTCTACCATCTTTCCCTGGGTAAACTTCTTGTATAATTCCTAACGGCCAACGAAGAGGGGAAACATCATCTTGATGTATCAAAACTATGGTACCCGATTTGACATTATCAGCATCAGTAAGCCACTTCTGTCTAACTTGTAACGAGGTTAAATATTCCAAGCGCCATCTGTTCCAGTAGCTTTGAACCATTTGATCTAATAGCTCTTTACGTTGTCGTAGGGATTTTCCGTCTTTGGAAAATGGGGCGGTAGGCAAGTAAGTTAATGGTGAAGCCATTATAAAATGTGCGGGTGTAAGAGGCTCAGGGTATGGATCCTCTGATAAGACACAAAGCGGTCTAGAATTCATAATCGCTTCGATCTGATTTAAAACAGTTAGAAGTTCCTCATATGTAAGAATTTGAGATCCAATTACGCGGTGTAAATGACGTTTCATGCTTTTAATATTAGACTCCCACAATCCCCCGAAATGTGGAGCGCGGGGCGGGATCATATGCCATTCAATGCGATGATCAGTAAGAAACTCGTTTATTTGAGCCTTGGCTCCAACAAAGTTGGTTCCATTATCGGAATACATATGAGAAACGTGACCGCGCCTTGAAATAAAGCGTTTAAAGGCGGAAATAAAAGCTTCTGATGACAGATCTGCAGCAATTTCCATATGAACTGCTTTGGTAACTAAGCAAATAAACAAACAAATGTAAGCTTTCTGGGTTTTCTGCCCTCGTCGTCTACATAAAGTTATTGTTATGCTTCCGGTGTAGTCAACAGCCGTATGTACATAAGCTTTAGTCTCTTGAACGCGATAAGATGGAAGATCTGACATCTTTACCTTAAGATGAGATGGTGAGTTTCTAAAACAAGTGTTACAAGCGTGCACACGTTGGCGAATCACATTTCGAGAAGATAAAATCCAGTATTTTTGGCGTAGTAATGAACTCAACACGTTAGCGCCCGTGTGACAATGTAAGCGGTGATAATAATCAACTATGAGATGAGTTATGTGATCATGTTTAGGCAATAATGCGGGATGTTGAGCTTCGTATGGTAAGTTACTGTTTGATAGCCTACCTCCAATTCTAATTGTTTCGTGTTCATCTACAAATATGTCCAGTTTTTTAAGAGAAGGAGAAATAACTTTATTATTTTTCAAGTCATGTTTTAATTGAGCAAAATGAACCATTTGCACATCGCGAATTAAGTATCTCTCGGCTAAGTTAAGATCAGAAGCCGAAATTCGATTATTACGTAAAGACAATTTAGCGAATTTTAGAATATAAGAGATTATGCGGAGAATTTTATTCCATGAAGAATATTTTTTAGCAAGCTCATAGAGCAAACCTGGCGTTGCTGTGTTAGCAGTGGCGCAAACAAAAGTTTTACTCTTGTATTCAGGTAACGTTTCACAAGCCTCTGGTATGAAAGGCGTAATTGGCCAGCTTGACACCGGAGTAGAAAGCCAAGAAGGTCCGGTCCACCATAGGGGGTGATTTAACAATTGCTCAGGCAACAGACCTCTTGAAAGACAATCACTGGGGTTCTCTATCCCGCTTACGTGATAGAAATGCCGAGGATCAAGATTTTCCTGACATTGAGCAACGCGGTTACTGACATAGATATCCCATCTATGTGGTAGGGAATTAACCCATGAAAGTGCGATTTTTGAATCCGAGAATGCGAATATATTATCAATTTTCGTGCGGGAGCTGTAAGTATCATTAATTAAACGGACTAGCTTCGACATCAGAACTGCGGCGCATAATTCCACACCTTGACAGGGGCCACTTTGGATTTAGCGCATACTAAATTGACTTGAACGTTTCCTTCGTTGTCAGTGACGTGAAGATAAACTACGCAACCGAATGCCTTCATACTAGCATCGGCGAAAGCGACAATGTTGGTGCTACAGCCAGGTCGCACACCTAAATAACGCGGAACTTTACATGACGAGAGAAGAGGCAGCTGCTCATTGAATATTTGGAATGAAGTTAGTATGTGATCAGGCAAGGGGTCATCCCAACCAATTTTTAGTAGCCACAGCTCTTTTATTAGGAGTTTGGCGAATAATATTACAGGAGCCGCGAAACCAAGAACATCCCACAAGCGAGCGATGCTTGACAGGATAGTTCGTTTTGTAAAGGTTTCCTTGGTAGGAGAAGTAGAAAATGTGAAAACATCTTGAGCAGGAAGCCATTTTAGACCTAACACCTTCATGTCTGAATTGTTAGAAAATTCAATCACGGCACGATTTGACTGCGGTACAGACTCTAATATTTCAGGCGAATTGCTAGCCCATTTAGTCAGGTGAAACCCACCAGCTTGGAATAAATCAATGAGTTCTTTGGCGAGGTCCTTTCCCTCCTGTACTGAAGGTACTGAGGTGGTCAAATCGTCCATGTATAATTCTTGGGTTGCCACATCTGCGGCGCGCGGGAATCGATCCCGTTCATCATTAGCAAGCTGTTGGATTGTGCGCATCGCCACATATGGGCTGCATTTTAAACCAAAACAAACTCTGTTAAATTTATACTCTTGTATTGGCTGCGAGGGATCAAAGCGGTATAAAATCTTTTGGTATTTTCTATGTTCTGGATTCACCAGAATTCGAAGGTACATTTGTTTTATGTCGGCGACTAAGGCCATTTCGAACAACCGGAAATTAAGTAAAAGGATAAATATATCTGCTTGTAGATTCGGACCGGTGTGAATAATATCGTTAAGTGAAATGTCATTATGACATTTAGTACTGGCGTCGAGCACAGGACGAACTTTTGTCGTGTCTTTATCGCGTCGAACTACAACATGCATCGGAATGAAATATCCTTGCGAATAATCGTTGCTGTCGGGTGGAACCTCTGAGAGATAATCATTGTCTAAATATTCCTGAATCACCTCATTGAAACTAGTTCTCAATTCAGGATCTTGCAGTTTACGCTCCAATGAGAGCAACCTGCGCACTGCGACGGCTCGAGAATTACCCAACTCAGATGGGTCGCGGCAGAAAGGTATAGCGGTACAATAGCGGCCAGTAGAATCGCGGGATACGGTGGAGCTATAAATCTCGTCACACTGAGTTTCCTCTGGGCTAAGAAATCCTTTAGAAGGCATTTCCTCCATCTCCCAGAACTTCGTCAAATTTTTATCAATACAGAGTTCGTCATGTCGTTCATTTGAACGAGTAAAGAAAGTAGCACTATTAAATGCGGAAGGAGAGTTATTTTTAGAACTTATAGGACCATCTCCTGATAGGATATAACCAAACACGGTTTCAAGAGCTGAGGGGCCTGTGGTTGAGATTATCTTGTTATCGAGCAACAAATGCGGGAAAAGTTTGCCTCCAAGAATTAGCTGTATCTCACCTGGAATATGCCAGAATGGATCAGCGAGCGGTAAGTCAACCAAATGTTGAATATTAGAAGTGTCAATATATTCATAAGGTAGGAGGTCTACTATGTTACCAACAACTTTAGCCATAATATTATAAGAATATTTGTTATCTTTGGACGTGACATCAATTATGACATATCCATGCACTATTTCAGAACAAGACCCCAACCCCTTTACAAACGAATTCGAAAGAGGAATAGGTTTTAGTTTAAGCTGTTCACAACATTCGAGTGTAATTAAATTGTCTTCTGAAGCATTGTCGATCAAACATCTGACAGTAATTTTTTGTTTATTATTATTAAGAATATTTACTTGAGCAGTTGAAAACATTGTTTTACCTGTTTGTGACAAATCCGTGTGCAATGTTTTTTCATTAGAACGAGCATGAGCGCATAACGACGTATTTGTCGGCGGTGCGTTGTTGTCAGGTCGCGAGTGCGAGCGAGACGGCGGCATATAGGCCGCGGCAGCGGTTTTAGGCACTCCAGGCAGCGTGGCCGGAGGCGGCGCGGAATGCGCTTTGTTATTATTGTGGCCGACATCCATATGTAATAAAGTGTGGTGGGCCTTTCTGCAAGATTTGCATGTGTATGTAGAATTGCATGATGAAACAGTATGAGACGAACTTAAGCAATTAATACATCCTCGTTTGGATTTAACAAAATCGAAACGAGCTTTAGCGGTGAGAGATTTAAATAACGGGCATTTATACAATTGTTCATGATCCGACTTGGTACACATCGAACAATATTCACCTTTACCCTCACTAGTTAAGAACGTATGCGTTTGATAGTTACTACGCGGAACACGTTTGTTGTTGCAAAGGTCCACAGCAGTGGAAGCGCGGTTTGAAGACGGAACAGCAGCAGTTCTTTCTAGTATCTTAACTTGTTTTTTAATAAAATCCACAAAATCTTTATAAGACGGAATATCTCTATCTCTGCAAAATGATTCGAAAGCTTGAGCAGTCGTTGGGTCAGTTTTCCGCATGACCATGTATAACAACATAAAGTCTTTTGGGTTGTCAATTTTTAAATTTTCTAAAGCTGATACGGCAGCATCAAATGTTTCAACAAAATTATTCAATGATGATGGGTGGTTTACTGCGGGTTTGATATTAAAAAGAATTAACAAATAATGACACCCTAAAGCTCTTTTGTCTTGGTACTTTTCTACTAGACTCTTCCACATGTGAGAATAATTGTCCCCCGATGGAACAATTCCAGCCACAATTTTTAGTGCGGAACCACTGAGCTTCCCGGTCAAATATTGCACTCTTTGCGCATCATTTAATGTTTCATTTTTGTGTATGTTCGATTTAAATGACTCATAAAATGTAGGCCAACTTTCCATCTTCCCATCGAAGGATGGAATGTTTATTGGTGGGAGTTTAACGAGTGTGTGTACACCCTTATTCTCATCTGAAAGCGAACTTTGCTGAATGGGTTTTACTAAAATGCGGGAACGTACCCTTTGTATCTGAGAATATTTGTCTTCAAATGCGGTGAGTGATTGATAATTGGGTATGTATTCAATATTTTCCTCGAAACACAATTCATTAAATAAGTCAAGATTTTCAATGAATTCTTTCCTAATGGTGTGTAAAGTTTCAGACTGCGCCATGAATGATTCAATTGAACGCACATCGGATGATGTTACAGGTACTCTCTGAGATAGATCATACAGAGTATTCAAACGGGCTAATATGACAGTATTTTTAGACTGAAGGATAGCTTTCTTAGCTGAGACTGCCATTATAACGATTAAATAGTAGGCCAGTGAAACAGATGTGTTATTAAGTATATATAGGTAATAATAATTCTTTAGGTATAGAAGCAAACTGGTAAATATTGCCTACTAATGCGATAAAGTCAATGTAACATACACCTAATTGCTAGGTATAAGTATACCTTTACAAATATCCTAGTTATAAGTTTAGAAGGCGAGTATAGCTTACGCGAGAAGTGATGACTTATAAAAGAGGTTAATGACCTAATAAGTAGGCATGTATTATTGAATACTAAGCAAGTTATTAATAATAAAAGCATTTACCCCTATTCTCAGGAGAGTAGAACATACGCGAGAAATAGGTACTTACGAAAGCGGTTAATGACCTAATACGTAGGTATGATTATTCTGGTACAACCAGGTAAAAATAAGTAAGATGCGGTACATTAAAATATGTAAGTAAAATTATTTTTGCTATGCGATGCGATGCGGTTTAAAATTATTATTAATGCGGTTAGGTTATTAGATCAGCGTTTATTCAAGAATGAATGACAGCAATCGCGGAACAAATTTAGGTTAGGTCTTTACGGTGCGATCCCAACTTATAGCGGTATGTAGCAAGAAAACACGATTATTATGCTTGGCGCGTGCGACGTGCTTTGTAAATTAGATTATTTACGTATAAAACTTTTCGAGTTTCACACAAAATTAGTAAGAAAGCGGTTTTTAGCATGTAAACACAATGCATACAGCGTGCGGTTGATAAACAAACTGAGTTTGACAGATAACAAACGACGACGTCACTTGAGCGCAATATGGCGGTGTGGCGTACGTCACGAGGTTTTAAGCGCGTTTTGTTTTGATATTATTACAAAATGGCGGTTTGGTTACCTATAGACTACGAGTATTATAGGTACCAAATTATAGCGGGGAAATATATATATATGCGAATCAAACAAAATAGCGGGTTGGTTACGTATAAAACAACAAGTATTATACCAAATTATAGCGGGAAATTATGATGTGAGAATCAAACAAAATGGCGGATTGATTACGTATAAAACTACAAGATTTATACCAAATTACAGCGGAAAATTATGAGAATATAAGGATCTATCCGGTTCGGTACGGACCAAAATATGTTGTAGCGGTTTTTAAAATAAGTGGACTGTATATGAGTTATTGCGAGGTGCGGTAGCGGGAAAGAGTTATGGTTATTTTTTTCTTTAGCGGTATAGTTTTGAATGGATTTACACACGATAAATAGCGTTCCACCAAAATCAAATATGAAATTAGCTGTCTTGCTAGGGATGCGGAGGAATAAGACAGAAGACAGCTAGGAGAACAAGGATGGACCCACCTGAGGCTTGTCGGTGCACGGCGTCTGACCATCCGCAGAGCGATTCACTTCAATATTGCAATCCGATTATTTGAAAGACGATATTTTCTTCCTTCACAAGCACTGGTTGTATTTTATACACAAGGGCTCCGCTATTAGAGTTAAGCGGTTCTTGATAGTCCACGCGACGCGTGTGTCTCGTTCCAGATCTTCGGCAAAACAGGCCGGGTGAGAGCCGGCGCCCACGCTCCTTTCTTCCTTATGATTGGAAGAAGCGGTTGAATGGAGGTCAGCGGGAGCCAATCACAGTCCCGCGAATTGGGTCAGCCATTAGACAATAGCGTCCTCTTTCCGTCTCGCTCTGTTGCGTGGGAGGAAAGGAGAGGGAAATAGGAATTTTGATTTTGGTGGTTTAGCGCGAATTTTAAAAATGACATTATAAGAGAAATTAGAAAAAATGGCGTAAACAGGCGAACTTATCACTATGAAGAGATCTCTTCCAGCCAACCCAATGGTAGTAAGAGAAACTGAATAATTTTGAGGGGACAATATTGATATGTATGTAAATAAGTTACTTTAATTCATAAATCGTTTTTAATTCCAGCTCGCAGAAAACCTGGCGCCAAGCCACGGCGGGTCGCGCCTGAATTGAACTCGACAGCCGGAGAGTCACCACGACCTAAGTCCAGTGGCAGCGAAGATAGTGAATGTAAGTTTTCTACATACATACATACATATAATCACGCCTTTATCCCTAACGGGGTAGACAGAGCGTAAACGACCTGAAAAAAGGTCGTTCCGCCACGTCTGACAAAGTTTTGAGGGTTATTTAAGATCGATTTGTACGTATATTGCTATAGTGATAGGTTGTCAGCCCATCGCCTAAATTACAATACACTGTAACCCTCAAATCCCTTTTGCTGACTTCTACAGCATGCCCGGGAGGAAGGGCAGCTGGAACATTCTATGTTTTTCTATCTCTCCCAGTCCAGCATGGAAGAATCTCTCCCAGTCCAGCATGGAAGAAATAGTTTTCTAAACGTTTTAATAAGCCGAGTCTCCAGCGCATAAACAAAACACGAAACATACCCCCGCGGGGTAGAGAGGGGGAGGGGTTTCTCAAACATGTCCCTTCCTCTCTGCCCCCCGGGGGGGTGTTTCATGTTTTCTTTGCGCGTTGGAGTCACGGCTTTATTCTTTCTTATCCATTTTTGAAGATTTTTAGCACTCACAATACTATTTTATTTCATACTAGCGACCCGCCCCGGCTTCTAAGCATATTAAGCATGTATTATACATATAAACCTTCCTCTTGAATCACTCTATCCATTAAAAGAAACCGCATCAAAATCCGTTGCGTAGTTTTAAAGATCTAAGCGTACATAGGGATATAGGAACAGAGAAAGCGACTTTGTTTTATAGTCTGTAGTGATAATATGAAAGATAGAAAATAATAAATTCGTTTCGGGCAGGGCTCGAACCTGCGTCTCTGGAATGCCGGTCTATCGCTCTATCACTAAGCTACCGAAACAGTAGAGGGAGTGACGAGTTTGTCATAGTCTTTCTTATGTATACGTCATAGCGACGTTAGCGACATCTAGCCGTGTAGTTTAAGAACTACGTAGGGCTTGACCAGTCCAAATTAAGATTGGAATTTAAGTCAATATGATATCACTTCACATTTTTACATATTTTATGGATTTTTAGCATTCACTATGCTATTTTATTTCATACCCAGTGAGCTTTCGAGCATGGGTTTTTTTTATCATTACACCAAAAAACAAGTGATCAAAACCCGGACTTTGACAAAATGACTAGGTTTTTGACCAAAAACCGGACTTTGACAAAATTCTAGACTTTTCTCTGGATTTCGAACAGTATTCAGTATTACAATTTTAATCTATACAGGGTGTTAATTTAACTGCGTGCCATAACTTTATTTTATTTTAGTTCTTATTTATTGTTATTTTCATAATTAAATTTTTGTTGTATTTAAATTATTTAAATATTTCCTATACTTTAGCACTACTCTCTTCTCTTTACATTCTCCTCTACACAAAGGTTGAGAATGGAAGAGATAGCTCCCAGCGATAAGACCGCCTTTGTGCACATTTTTTTTTTGTTTCTTGTTTTTTTGTGTACAATAAAGTGTTTTTACTTACTTCCTTACTAACTTATAATATTTTCTAGCAATAGGCTGGCCGACGCGAGAAGGGAGACCTCGGAACCTCGGCCGGGGGGTCAGCAAACCCAAGAAGAACACAGTGGCGTCTCTATTGGCGCAGTCGCGAGCCCTAGGGCTCCGCCCCGCGCTGGCGCAGCAGCTGCTAGCTGAGACTGATTTGGTGAGTTAACTGTAGGCTTATTGGCACCTGCAAAAGCTAAAGCAATAGTCCTGTCATTTTCAGAATAATAAAATTAAAAATGAGAGAAAAGAGAAGAAATCTTCTGACCATTTTAATGATATTTCTGAAAGGAACAAGAATATTCAAAATATTAGCAGGTAAGAGCTGACATCTCGTTTCTATCTTTTTTGTGCAATAGATAGCTTCATTATTTAAAAAAAGCATACATTCACTCTTTTGGGTACACGAGTTCGTAGCGGCCGGCAATTTCCGCAAACGACAATAATGACCATTACCGACCGGTATGCGAAGTGTTTAGTTCACAATATTATTATTTTAAAGGCAGAATGTGAAAATTAAAAATAAAGAATGAATGAATAGAATCTGTCTGTCAAAGGCGCCATGCAAACTTAAAATGTCAATATATTGTGGAGGAATCGCAAGATTGATGTTTATTTTTAAGTGTATTGTTGAGGTTTCCTCGCAAAAAGATAGAAAAGTACACTACTTGTACATACATATAATCACGCCTTTATCCCTAATGGGGTAGGCAGAGCGTAAACGACCTAAACAAAGGTCGTTTCGCCTCGTCTGACAAAGTTTTGAGGGTTATTTAAGATATGTTTATAGGTATATTGCTATAGTGACAGGTTGTCAGCCCATCGCCTAAATTGCAATAAACTGAAACCCTCGATTCCCTTAGCTGGTTTATAGAGCATGCCCGGGAGGAAATGCAGCTGGCACATTCTATGTTTTTCTCTCCCTCCCAGTCCAGCATGGAAGTATACTACTATACTTGTCTCAGACGAAAACACAATATATGGTCTCGTTTACATTGGAAGTCCTCCTTTACTTTAAAAGATAATAATAATCTCTCTCTGCGCTGTTGGCTTCGGCTCCACGTATGGCCTCAAAGGACCGGTCCCTGTGGGCCCATGATACTGAAAAGCATACCTACAATAATAATAATATATATTCTTTATTGCGTACAAAAAAATTACAATAAATAAACAAATTTAAATTTAGTTCACAAAGGTGAGCTTATCTCTATAAAGAGATCTCTTCCAGCCAACCTGTAAAACTGAATATGAGATAACAATATATACGGGGACAAGACTGTACACGCTGTAGACTTTTACATATACATATAACCTAGAACCTACATAAACATACATATAGATATGTTACTTAAATAAACATCTATAATAAATAATAATACATACATATAATAAATACAAATACCTACGTACATAAATACTAATTTTGTTGCGATAGGAAGTGCTCTTTCACTCTTTTTTTGAAAGATGATATCGATGGACAGTCTTGAACTGTCTTCGGAAGCTTGTTCCAAAGTTGTGTAGCTCGAACAGAAAAGGAATTGGAAAAGAATTTGGTATTAGCACTAGGACACTCAAGTAGTAGTAATATAAACGTTGCACAATATTATTTTACTTATATTCTCCCAAACTTCGAAAAAGTTTAACGGGAGATCAGTTGCTCAGCGCAATACAACCTTATGTGATGTGAGCTGTAGAGGGTTCGTAATAAAACACGTGTTGAGAGTTCAGGCGACGTCTATTGAATGCGCATCAATAAGTAACACAAATACTTATGCACTAACCTATACCTAAAGGCGGGAAGGCAGTGTCTCTACACTACACTTAAATTAACTGTATTTTTTATTTTATTTATTTTATTCATAGTATAATGTACATTCTTTCTGTGGTAAATAATAAATAAATAAATAACGAGACGAACTAGACGCACACATGACCGAATGGCGAGAACTTGCACTAGATCGGCTCCACAGGCACTTAAATAAAAAAAAAAATAACTGACTTAGTAATTATGTCATGTCAATAAGTGGGATTTTGTCCTCTAAAGTAATGTACTATTGTTACAGGAGAAACTAAAAGCGTTACTAGGCGAGACGGCAAGCACGGACTCGGAAGCCCCATCCGACAGCGGCCCGTCCGACTCGGACGCGTCGGACTGCGGCCGCCGCCCCACCGACGCACAGCTGCGGTTGCCGCTCGCGTTAGGTAATAATACTCCTTACAAGTTCTCGGCCAACTGCGCGGGACTAGTTTTTAGTGTTCTTAGCAAGTCGAAAACCCAAAGAAGCCTGGTGTCGGAATTTTCAAACCGTGCAGCTATCAGGCCGAAGCACGGAATCGTTTTACTTTTTGGACAATCAGGTTGCAATGTCCAAACCAAACTGGGGAAAACTAACCGAAATATAATATCTAACCCACCGACACGCAACTACGGCTGCCACTGGCGTTAGGTAACGATAACACTCCTCACACGTTCCCAGAGGTCGGCCAACTGCTCGGGACTAGTTTTTAGTGTTCTTAGCAAGTCAAACAGCGACCCAAAAAAGCTCAGTCAATGATACTGAACAACTTCCACAAGAATTTTTTTAGGAAGTACAAAAATAATGGCTTTTCCATACAAAATTTTCACCTCAATCGGACAATTTGTATGGAAAAACCAATTTATCTTTTCACTTCCTGAAAAACGTTCCTAGTGGAAGTTGTTCAGTGTCATTGACTGAGCAACCCTTATCAGTTTGCGGGACGCTGTCCCTTACACCCATCATCTCCCTAGCCTTATCCCGTATCTAACGGGGTTGGCTACCTAATCTAGGGGAATTGAACGCTGTCCCTTACACCCATCATCTCCCTAGCCTTATCCCGTATCTAACGGGGTCGGCTACCTAATCTAGGGGAATTGAACGCTGTCCCTTACACCCATCATCTCCCTAGCCTTATCCCGTATCTTACGGGGTTGGCTACCTAATCTAGGGGATTGAACGCTGTCCCTTACACCCGTATCTAATGGTTCCTTTCCCCGCAGGCTGGAAGAGGCTGACTGTGATCAAGGGGCTCTCCCGGAACTGCAGCATCAAAGGAGACGTTACTTACACCCCGCCGGAGCCACACTCGCATATCAAGATCAGATCCTTGCCGGAATTACACTCGGTAAGTTAATTGTGACGTAGTTTTTACACTAAACGATAACAAGTGTTATTCATAATGAAAACTGTACCATTTTGTTTATTAGGTGTAAGATGAAACGATTTATCCATACATATAATCACGCCTTTATCCCTTATGGGGTGGGAAAACGTAAACGACCAAAACAAACTACAAAGTTTTAAGGGTTATTTAAGATAGATTTGTAGATGAATTGCTGTAGTGACAGGTTGTCAGCCCATCGCCTAAATTACAATATACTGAAACCCTCGGACCCCTTAGCTGGTTTTTACAGCATGCCCGGGAGGAAATGCAGCTGGCACATTCTACGATTTTTATTTTAAAATAAATTTAAGTAAATACATATGATATATACCAGGCCACTCAGAAAGTATTGCGATAAATAGTTTTTATATATGGCAGACTGGCCGGTTAGTATTTTTTTTGAAAATATGATTACTTGTAAGTAAAAATGTGTGTGTTCCATTTTCAAAATTTCCCTCCACATTTTTTGCGAGCCAATTCAAAGTATCGTGTCTTACTGAAAATGGATCTGCGCCGGGAACATTTTAGAGCTATGATTTTTTACGATTTCAAGTGTCACCTGAAACCGGATGAATCGTTCGATAGACTTCAAATGGCGTTTATGGATGAAAGCCCCTCCAAGGCAACCGTGTATCGTTGGTATAACGAATTTAGGCGCGGTCGACCAACCTTGGGGGATGAAGAAAGAAGCGGTCGCCCTTTGACGGCTATTACGGAAGAAAACGTGCTAGCAGTGAAAAATTTTAATCCAAGATAATAGGCGAATTACATATCAGGAGATTCAGCACATATTAAAGATTGGATCGGGAAGTGTTCACGAGATTCTACACGGGCATCTTCGCGTGAGGAGGATAGTATCGCGCTGGGTGCCGCACTACCTCATCGACGCTCAGAAGCAGGTCCGGGTGGAATGGTGCCGTGATATGCTGAACAAATTTGAAGCAGGCTCGTCTCGGCGTGTTTACGACATCGTAACAGGTGATGAGTCCTGGATTTATCAATACGATCCAGAAACCAAGAGCCAGTCGACAGTTTGGGTGTTTCAAAATGAACCAACGCCTACCAAAGTGAAGCGATCTCGAAGCGGGGGGAAGGTTTTGATCGCCAGCTTTTTTAATTTGACTGGCCACTTGGCCTCAATTCCCTTACGAGATCAAAGAAGCATTAACGCCGAATGGTATACTACCAAATGTTTACCAGAAGTTTTTTTCTGTTGTGAGCAACAAGCGACCTAACAAAGGGCTCCGCGGACTACTGCTCCACCACGACAATGCGCCTGCACACACCGCGCTCAAAACGAGGGACTTCCTGGACAGCACACCAGTCAAACTCCTGGGTCACCCTCCTTACAGCCCTGATCTAGCACCGTGTGACTTCTTTTTATTTCCAAAAATAAAAAATCAGCACAAGGGGATACAATTTTCGTCGCCGGAAGATGCGCTGGCTGCGTTCGAGCAGGCTGTAAACGAGGTGTCTACGGCGGACTGGAAAAAGTGTTTTGAAAACTGGTTCAGACACATGAATCTTTGTATAGAGGCTGGTGGAGAGTACTTTGAAAAGATTTAATAAAAATATATGTACCTGTAGAACAATTTTTTTTAGTGTCGCAAAACTTTCTGAGTGTCCCACGTATATATCATTTTGTTTATTAGGGGTAAGATGAAAGTATGAGTAAAAATATGAGAAATTTGTCCATACATACATATAATCACGCCTTTATCCCTAATGGGATAGGAAGATTGTCAACGACCTGAAGAAAGGACGTTCCGCAACGTTATGTAGTACTATTATGTATTCTGTGGCAACGTCTAACAAAGTTTTAAGGGTTATTTAAAATAGATTTGTAGGTATATTGCTGTAGTGACAGGTTGTCAGCCTATCGCCTAAATTACAATAAACTGAAACCCTCGGGTCCCTTAGCTGGTTTTTACAGCATGCTCTGATATGCAGCTGGCACATTCTATATTTTTCTCTCGCTCCCAGGCTAGCATGGAAGAAATACACACATTTATACACACATACATATAATCACGCCTTTATTCCTAATGTGAAACTTAAATACTTCCATGCTGGCCTGGGAGCGAGAGAAAAACATAGACTGTGCCAGCTGCATTTCCTCCCGGGCATGCTGTAAAAACCAGCTAAGGGATCCGAGGGTTTCTGTATATTGTAATTTAGGCGATGGGCTGACAACCTGTCACTATAACTCTCCCTCAATAACCCTCAAAACTTTGTCAGACGTTGCGGAACGACCTTTTGTTTAGGTCGTTTACGCTCTGCCTACCCCATTAGGGATAAAGGCGTGATTATGTGTGTGTGTGTGTGTGTGTGTGTGTGTGTGTGTGTGTGTGTGTGAAACTTAAATGTAAAAGGATGAATAAAAGTGACCCGATAGGTACCATAGTGCAACGGTGCACTTTTCGATTACAATAAACAGCAATGGAAACTGACCGGCTAACTTTGTATTGAAAGGAAGGTTAGCCCTCGACGTTTCGATCCTAAACGAGGGTCTTCATCAGGAGAGAAGAAAGTCACACCCCACCACCCGTTAAGTGTAACCTTCGACTGCTTATGAATTACACTTGTTTATTGTTTAGTGTAAAAATAAACAACAAATTGTGAAAAAAAAAAAACATTGTATCAAAAGGCGCAATGAATCAATAGGAAAAAAATATAATGGCGATCTAGTATTTTCTTTTTCTTGAACTTTCTTTCTCTCATTCTAAAATTCTTCTTGGTGTGTATTATAGTCCTTCTTGTAACATTGACTACTTTAACTCTTTCGAGCTAATGCTTGAAGAGTTATGTCCTTCTTACGACCATTCTATAATCCTAGGTGATTTTAATACTTGTCTTGTAAAAGATGATTATCGTACCAAAAAGCTTCTATCATTAATTCATTCCTGTAATATGTATATTCCCCCTTTAAATACAACTCATCATTTTCCAAATTGTATGCCCTCTCTTCTCGATCTAATATTAGTTTCCTCTCGTGAGCACGTAGTTAAGCATGGTCAACTTGACGCAGTCCAATTTTCATACCACGATTTATTGTACCTATCGTACCGCATCCGACCACCTAAAATGAAAGCAAGAACTCTACTCCTTCGTAACTTCTCTGCTATCAATGTGGAGAAATTGCGTGAGGATGCAAGTAAAATCGATTGGTCGGCAATTGAAAAACTTAAGTCTGTCGATGATCAAGTCACATTGCTCAACTCCAACATCACTGATCTGTACGATTGTCACGCTCCTGTACGCCCTGTGCGCGTTAAGCACCTTCCAGCTCCCTGGCTTAATGATGAGATGCGTGACTATATGGCTAAAAAGACTCGTGCCAAAGCCAGGTACAAAAACGATCCATCAGACAAGAATAGGGATAAATTTCGGCAAATTAGGAATCGCTGCAATACAAAGATACGGGACATACAGCGACGCCATATTCATAAATCTGTTGAGAATGGTGATCCAGCTAAAGTCTGGCCCTTCCTCAACAAACTTGGAGTTGGCAAATCGCGTACTCATGTTTCTGATAGTAATATTAATATTAACTCTCTAAACAATCACTTCTTTTCTTCTGCTGAAATAGACAGCTCCATTAAACTTAATACTTTAAATCATCTAAATTCTTTGCCAACTCCTTCCAGCATTTATCTTTCGCACAATCACTGCTTGTGATGTTATGAAGAATGTACATGCAATCTCCTCAAATGCCGTTGGAAATGACTGCGTTAGTCGTGCAATGATTACTCCTCTCCTTGATATCCTTTCTCCGGTCATTGCCAGCATCCTTAACAACTCCTTATCCTCTGGTGTGTTTCCAACCGTATGGAAGGAAGCACAAATTATTCCACTGCCTAAAAAACCTAATCCTAAATCTCCTTCTGACTACCGCCCCATCTCCATTCTACCCTTCCTCTCCAAAGTCCTCGAAAGGTTAGTTCATCAACAGCTTACATCTTTCCTTTCCACGAACAACCTTTTGAACTCCTTTCAATCTGGTTTCCGTCCCGGTCATAGCACGAC
Source organism: Scrobipalpa costella (assembly GCA_949820665.1). Classification (NCBI taxonomy): domain Eukaryota; kingdom Metazoa; phylum Arthropoda; class Insecta; order Lepidoptera; family Gelechiidae; genus Scrobipalpa; species Scrobipalpa costella. Next base: position 9,104,167 of record OX463321.1, on the reverse strand, counting down.
TACCGCGTTGGTACACATCTCCGATGACATTCGACTAGGGATGGAAAGTCAGAAATTAACAGTGCTAACGCTGCTTGATTTCAGTAACGCATTCAACACAGTTGATTTTGATATTCTACTCTCTATCTTGCGTTCTCATAACATATCTCCAACGGTGGTTGACTGGTTTCATAGTTACCTGTATGGGCGCCGACAGCGCATACGCATTGAAGATATCTTCTCTGCGTGGTGTGTTACTTCTGCTGGCGTTCCGCAGGGTGGCGTGCTGTCACCTCTTCTGTTTTCTATTTTCATAAATTCTATCACTCTTCCTCTCACTTCTTCCTATCATTTGTATGCAGACGATCTCCAAATTTATACACAAGCTCCACTTTCTGATATCTCAGTCGCTATTGAGACTACAAACAGAGACCTCGTTAGCATTGCTGAGTGGAGTCGTTCCTTTGGCTTAGAAGTAAATCCTGCCAAAACACAAACCATCATAATTGGTAGCCATTGGTACATTGCACGGATTAAGCATGACTTGTTACCCCAGATCATGTTTGATGGAACTCCAATTACCTACAGCCGCAAAGTCAAAAACCTGGGCGTTATGTTTGATGACTGTCTCTTGTGGAATCACCAAGTATCAGAGGTAAGCAGGAAGGTGTTTGCCGCGTACGGGTCTCTTAAGCGACTTAAAAATCTTTTGCCGACCAAAACCAAAATCTGCTTGGCACATTCGCTTCTCCTTCCTATACTGGATTATGCAGACGTTTGTTATCCTGATTTATCTGTTCAATTATTGAACAAGCTCGAACGTCTGCAGAATCTCTGTATAAGATTTATATTTGGCCTGCGTAAGTATGACCATGTCTCTTCTTATAGGTCCCAACTTCAATGGCTGCCTATTACCCGTAGAAGGGACTGTCATATCCTCTCCCTCCTTTACTCCATTCTTTCCCACCCTAACACCCCTCCTTATCTTAAAGATCGCTTTATTTTTCATTCGGCAACCCTGGCTCGCAATTTGCGTGCCAGTTCTAAATTGACGCTTAACCTGCCGTCTCACAAAACTGACTTCTACGCAAAGTCTTTCACAGTGCGAGCGATCAAGCTGTGGAATGAATTGCCCGAAGACATTCGACGTGCACCGTCTCTTGAAACCTTTAAGAGCCGACTTAAAAAACATTTCTTGGAAGAAATTACTATCTGATCATTATTTATCCTTCTCTTTTATCCTGTGCTGTTGCTGTCATTTCCTTCGTCTAGATCTGGTTGTAGTTTGCATTATCCTATCTTCCATTAGTTTATGTATTAGTTTATTGTATATTATGTATTAGTTTACTTTACAATATCTATGTAGTAGCTTGTAACTAGTTTATGTATTATATGTAATGTATTTAGGATACATATTTTACTAGATTTGCAATATCCCGCTTACCGCTACGCATTTTTCTTTGACCCAAAGGTTGCCTGGAAGAAATTGCTACCTTAGCAATAAGGCCGCCTATGTTGTACTTGTTTAATGTTGTTATCTGTTGTGTTGTATCATTTGTGTTCTTACGTGCAATAAAGTATTTTTATGTTATGTTATGTTATGTTATTTACAATTTTTATCATTTGAAACTCTTATTCGCATTTCTAATACATTTTTGCACTCACAGTGATATTATATTTCTGAAAATACTAGAAATAACAAGGATTGGAAGAATTAGCATCCCGTTAGCGGACGATGTTTTGATTTGTTATTTCAAATATTTTCAGAAGTAAAAATCTGTTCGTTTGATTGCAGTTCCTGGAATCGAACCCCGCCTGTCCTCTATCAGTGGACAACTTCAGCCTCAGCGGCCGAGTCGTTCTCGGCGAGTACCTGCAGCCCGCGGCCGACGGCGCGGACATCGTGCTCTCCGAAGCAGAGATCACTAAGAGGTACACCAACTACATTTAGATTCATTTATTTCACATTAACAATTTCTTAATGACATTGCAATAATAATACAAATTACGGAGAATAATATGATCGTCAATATAATTAAATTAATAAAAATCATGTTTTTATCCATAACTGAAAGGTCGTTTTGCCACGTCTGACAAAGTTTTGAGGGTGTTTTCAGAGAGATTTGTACATTGCTGTAGGTTGGCAGCCCATCGCCTGAATTACAATATATTGAAACCCTCGGATCCCTTAGCTGGTTTTTACAGCATGACCAGGACAAAATGCAGCTGGCACTTTCTATGTTTTTCTCTCGCTTCCAGGCCAGCATAGAAGAATCTCTCGCTCCCAAGCCAGCATGCCAGATTTCATAATCACATTAATAATAAAAATGTCAGAGAATAATATCACCGTCAAGAAAATTACACAATAAAATAAACCAAAAATGTGAAAACAAAAGTTACAAGTCTGAATAATTTTAAATATGTCAATTTGGAAAATCAAATTTAAAAACATGATATCAAAACTAAAATATACTATTTCCAAATCAGATTCAGAATAAAGGTAACAAAGTGTCGACGCAGGCCCTGCAGATCAAAACCAACATCTGTCAATTTGGACTACTTAAAACCTTCCGAGGTTCTGGAAAGTTACCTAAAAGGTTTGGCAACGTCGTTTGCTGAATTCGATGCCTTCAATGCCGATCTAGTGCCAAAATGGAAATATATTTCTTCCTTTGTACTCGAAGTTGCTTCTGACACACTGAGCCTTAAAAACCGAATAAACGAGGATTCGTTTGACCAAAATGACAGTGCCCTCACTACGGCGACCCAAAGCCTGCGGATACGGAAATTACGAAAGCCTCTGAAAACTGAGCTTCCTCATGAAATACGTGACGTAATTCTGAATATCATGCAAATTTTTCAAATTGTGCATTTGTTTATCCAATTCTGGACGTGTGGTTACCCAAAATAAAATAAAATAAAAAAAACTGACGGCGCTAGAAAAGCATCGTGATCTATTAAGACGAAGTGACTGCCTTGGTCTGACCGAAGAAATTAAAAAGAGCGGTGTTGAACTAAGGAAACTTACTAGGGGATTTAAAGATAGTTGGTGGGTCAAGAAAGCTGAAAGAATTCAGTGGCTCTCGGATGCTTTTTATGAAGAAGTACCAAAACTGATTGGCGTGATCGTGAGAAAAAGTGTGCCACTGAAATCACTCGATGGCACTCAAAAACTTACTGCTAAGCAGGATATACTGAACCGCTGGGCAGAACATTTCAATACTCTGCGGGTTCAATATCGGACGGTAGATCTTGACCATATTGCTTCCATTCCTTCTTTGCTGAAATATGCAGTACTTGCAGAGCCACTGACACTAGATGAGGTTGTTAAAGCCATCAAAGATAAGAGAAGAAAAATAAGGAAGCAGTTGGCATTGATAATATTGCCGGAGAACTGTTTAAGTACGGAGGGAAGGACCTACACTCAGTAATCTGGCATCTTTTCGAACGCGTTTGGAACGAAGAAACAGTACCACCTGAGTTCAAGATGTCTGGTATACAGACACTGTATAAGAACAAAGGGGGCCGTTCCGACTGTAACTCTAACCGGGGTATATCCTTGCTCTCTGTTCCTGGGAAGATATTCGCCAGAGGACTTCTCAACCGCCTATTACCAGTCTCGGACAATAGTGGCCTCACTAGTACCCTAATGCCTATTAGGGTTTTAAAATTTTTTAGAGAGAGCATGTATATATTTGTATATACATGCGTCGCGTCTTTGCGCGTCTCTCGTGTTTCGGTCCGTTATGCCGCAAGGCGGGTAGGACCATGGGTGGTTGGTGGGTTATTTTAACCAGTCCCGGAAACGCTACTCCCGGAGACCCAGTTTGGATCTGCCGGATAGAGGTACATGTGAGGCCATTTAGCCGATCGGAAGTAAGGATAGCAAAAAGCAAATAATTTTCTGAATGCCAGGACGGCAAGCGGAAACAAGGCGGCCAGTTACTTCGTTTTAAGGACGTTCAGAAAAGACACATATATTAGGTAGGTACATGATCACGTGACGTCATTCTCCGTAGCGACGCCGACCGGTTGTCCTCACGTGGTGCTGGCAGAATGCAATGCAATGCATGCAACTGCCTCCGTGGTCTAGTGGCTAGTGCCATGGACTCCTGATCCGGAGGTCTTGGGTTCGATTCCCAGGGGGGAAACACAAAGTTGATATTTGAGAATTTATCACTTTGTGTATTTTTCCCCAGTTTGGTTAGGACATTGCAGGCTATATCACCTGATTGTCCGAAAAAGAAAAAGATTTCGTGCTTCGGAGGGCACGTTAAGCCGTCGGTCCCGATCGCTATCTTTGATAGTGGTCGTTACTCAAACCATGTCAGAGGCCTGATAGTTGTGCTACTAGGCGGTTTAAAAACTCTGACACCAGGGTTCATCGGGTCGATAGACTCGATACACACTCGACAGAAGAAGAAGCTGGCAGAATACCAGCGCGTGGCTTCTGCTGCGACTTATGCTGAGTCAGCTCCTTTTCTCTGGCGCAGTACATAGCATAGCAGTTATAGTCATGGTTATACGTTGTTTACATGCTTCAGACATCATCATCTCCCTAGCCTTATCCCGTATTTCATGGGGTCGGCTTCCTAATCTAGGGGATTGAACGAGGGTACTGGTTTTTACACAGAGCGACTGCCATCATTAGGTCAGTTTTCAAGACGCCAATGCTTAGCACTGGCCTCTGATATGGCTTAACGACTAATATCTACGGTATTAAACGATATTAACCGGGACCAACGACTTTACGTGCCTTCCGAAGCACGGAAAAAGCACCGAATAAACGTACATATTAAATTCGAAAACCGAAAAACTCATTCGTACGTGGTGGGATTCGAACCACGACCTCCCGCTCAGGAGGCAGCGGCCCTATCCACTACACCATCGGGCTCTTACATGCTTCAGACGTTGTTGTAATTAATAGTGTTACCTATTTTAAGATCTTTTTTATACTGTTCCATGATTATGTTGTGTTTTGTACTGGGAACTGGAGAATAAAGTGTTTTCTATTCTATTCCACACATGAAACGATGCGATATTGACCCTCAGAGGTGGGAAGAGAGAGTGAGTTGTCGTCCAGAATGGAGACGCTTGGTGCGTTTGAAAGTGAGTGACTTTGAAGAGCAAAGGCGACTGGAACTTGACGCGAAACGAGATGCTCTTAAGGCCAGACCACCGGCGGCCATTCTTTACCATTTTGTGAAGGGTGTCTTTACGTGTCGCCAGTGTCTGCGCACGTTTAGCAATAAAATTGGCTATTGTAGCCATATACATATTAGCTAAAAACGGAATGTGTTCGAATTTTAAACTTGACACTGGCTCAGATTTGGACGTTTTGTCACTTAAAGAATTTAAGAAGCTTGGATTTACTTTGGATCATCTTTCACCAACAGATATAAGGGCCAAATCATTTTGTGACAATAATGTACCAGTGTTAGGATCATGTAGGATGTTATGGCTGTATAAAGAACAAAGTTACTGTATTGACTTTGTTATTTGTGAACATGTTTGTCAGAATCTTCTAAGCAAATATACTGTTGATAGATTAGGTTTAGTAAAGCGGATTTACACAATAAATATCGATAACTATGCATATTTATTTCAAGGTGTAGGAAAATTGCCAGGAAAATATAAAATAATGTTAGAAAACAATGCAAGTCCTTCTGTGTGTCCCGTGAGAAAAATTCCGATAGGTATTCGTGATAATTTAAAAGCGGAATTAGAGAGCATGGAGAAAATGAATATAATTAGGAAAGTTTCACATCCTACTGCATGGGTGAATGCTATTGTGTTGCCTGCCAAAAAGGATGGTAGCCTGCGTGTGTGCCTGGATCCCCGTCCGCTGAACAAAGTTGTGCGCCGTGCTCATTATCCGTTGCCAACTTTAACCGAAATTGCAACAAAGCTAAGTGGTGCTAGATATTTTAGTAAGCTGGATGCTCGTTCAGGATTTTGGATGATTGAGCTTGATGACGAAAGTGCAGATCTGTGCACATTCGGCACACCATTTGGCAGGTACCAGTTTTTAAGGTTACCTTATGGTATCAATTGTGCTAGTGAAGTTTTCCATGGTAAAATTCGTCAATTACTTGAAGATATTGACGGAGTAGATTCCTTTGTTGATGACATAATAGTGTGGGGTTCTACTAAGACAGAGCATGATGCCAGGTTGACTCAGTTGTTAGGTAGGGCACGCGAGGTAGGAATCAAATTTAACAGGGACAAATGTGAGTTTTGTGTGGAGCAGGTATCGTATTTAGGACATACTTTCAGTTCTCAAGGAATACAGATAGATAAAAATAAATTGAAAGCAATTACAGAAATGCCAATTCCAAAAGATAAACCGTCTTTGGAGCGATTTCTTGGTATGATAAATTATTTATCTAAATTTATTGCTGACTATTCGGAAAAAGCTGCTCCGCTAAGGAATTTGCTGAAAAAAGGGAGTGTGTGGACGTGGGACAGGGCTGAGAACCGGTTGAAGACGGCGCTGTGCAGCGCGCCGGTGCTGGCGCTGTACTCCGGCGAGCGGCCGGTGCTGGTGACGGTGGACGCGAGCGCGACGGCGCTGGGGGCGGCGCTGCTTCAGGATGGTCGGCCTATTGAGTTTGCATCACTGACGTTATCCGACACACAAAAACGATATGCACAAATTGAAAAGGAGACACTTGCTATCGTTTTTGCTATGGAGAAATTCCATCAATATGTATACGGAAGGAAAAATGTAGTGGTGGAAACTGACCACAAGCCACTTGAAGCTTTATTTAAAAAAGCTTTAGATTCTGTACCTGCTCGCCTTCAGAGAATGATGTTGCGTGTTCAATGCTACGATTTCAGCGTCATTTATAAACCGGGCAAGTACATGTACGTGGCTGATACTTTATCCAGAGCTGCATTGCCCGAATTAATGCATGACAGAGTTACTAATGAAGTGGAGGATCAGACTTGTTTTTTGCTGCAAAACGTTCCTTTCAGTGACAGCAAATTACAATCCATTAGAGATGCGACTGAAAACGATCAAGAATGTAAAACATTGAAGTATTACATAGCAAATGGATGGCCGAAATATAGTAAAGATGTAAGTGAAATAGTGAAGCATCATTGGGCATACAAAGAAGACTTTGAATATATGGATGGCATAATTTTGAAGAATAATTCAATATTCATACCGGCAGAACTAAGAAAGGATATGGTATCGCGTGTACATGAGGGACATTTGGGGATTGACCAGTGCAAGCGACGCGCGCGAGACGTGATGTTTTGGAGCGGCATGTCGAGCGACGTGGAGCGAGCGGTGCGAGCCTGCAGCGCGTGCGCCGAGCACGCGGCCCGCCCGACGAGGGAGCCGATGATACCGCACGAGGTACCGGATCTACCTTGGAGGAAGGTGGGCGCCGATATATTTACATGCAAGCAAAAGAATTTTTTGTTAATGATAGATTACTTTTCAAATTTTATAGAAATCAGTGCAATATCAACTATTGGTACACGTGCAGTTGTCACAGCAATGAAAGACCAGTTTGCCAGGCATGGAATTCCAGCGGAGTTAATGACAGATAACGGTCCAGCTTTTGCGTCTAAAGAATTTAAAATATTTTGTAACGATTGGTGTTTCAAACATACTACTTCGTCGCCAAATTACGCACAATCTAACGGCCTTAGCGAAAGAGCAGTTCGAACAGTAAAGTCAATAATAGTCAAGTCAATTAATACAGGTACAGATATTTACCTTGGACTATTAAATTACAGGGCTACTCCACGGTATGGTGTGAGTTCACCCGCTCAGTTATTGATGGGTCGCCGATTAAATACCCGGCTTCCAACACATGTTACAAAATTACAACCGGAGCGCGATAATACTTTGGATTACCAAAATATAATAAAGAATCGGGAAATCAGTAAGCAATATTATGACATACATTCTCGAGAATTACCCAGATTGCGTCAAGGTGAGAAGGTTATAGTAACTGACGGAGACAAGCGGCGTTACATGCGAGTTGAGGCGTCAGCCCCGCCGCCGCGTTCTTACTTTCTTAGGGATGAGGCAGGCAGGCAGTTTCGCCGCAATAGAAGGCATATTATGAAGTCGCCACAGGATTTAGAAAAAGATGCATCACCTCCTTTCCAGATTGGAAAAGAGGACAATGATTGCAAAAGAGAGCATAGTTCTCCAAGCTACAGTGATGCAGAGGACACTATTGATGCTGAAGAGGAGAGTTCGGATATAAGGTCTGAGAGTGATAGGGATAAGACTAGGGCCGCTAGTTCATCACCTGTTGATATTGATCCAGGCTATCAGCAACAGCCACGAGCTGCTGCTACACGAGCACGTGAGAAACTTGCAGGGTTTTTTAAGAGAACATAAAATATGTATTTATGGATAAATAAGATGTACCTACTTAGATATTAGGTAAGTTTGTTTTTGTCAATTTATCGGTTTTATGCTTTGTGTTATATAATATCTACATTTTGATGTGTGTTGTAGTTTCAAAATATATGATTTCATGTCCAGTTAACACTTAAACTTTAAAAAATATTTTAAGCTAGCGTAACCTTAATTAAAACTAATTAAATAAATTTAAACTAACTTTAATTTAGTTCCTAAATACATTTTAAATTTCAATAACTAGTTTAACATGTGCATATGTGCTTTATATACTTTAGTTAGCAAATGAGAACACTAGTAATTAGATAATAATAATAATAATAATAATAATAAATTGTATTTATTAAAATAAAAAACATTTAAAATAGAACAAGCATTTAACAACGATCCCCGCACTAAGCGCAGCTTGTATCGCGGGAACCTCACAACAGTTATCAGTAAATGTATTAATTTAAAAACGTCAGGTCTGGACACTATTCTACTAAGACATTTTTTAGTTATATTGTTCATTAGAATTTGGAAAATATTAGACATGCAATAAAATTATGAAATGGAAAAAATATCAATTACAAAAAATAGAAACTTAAATTTAACATATATGGGTGTGACTGGTGAGTGTGTGTGAGTGTGTGTGTGTGTGTGTGTGTGTGTGTGTGTGTGTGTGTGTGTGTGTGTGTGTGTGTGTACACGCGGGCAACAGTTTGTTAATTTTACGCTTTCGGTAAAAGGTCTTCTACTTGGTCGTAGTCTCAGGACTACAAAAGTAAAACGGGAGGCGGATGTTTGGTTGCAGACTCAGGTCTGCAACCAAACATCCGCCTCCCGTTTTACTTTTGTGGCAGGTAAATCCTTTAACTGAGGCAATTTACGACAAACAGCGTTGTAAATAAAAGGAAGTAGAAAGGCGGGTAGACGTTGCGCAAAGGTGGAACGCGCTGGACAAACAGGAACCCTGTAAACCCTGCGGTTCTTTACGCGAGCGTAATTCGTGGAGTTAACTATGAAGGCATGCGTAGTAATAACTGCCCTATGAATGAACAGGGTACGAACCCGCAGCACCTGACACTCTCGATACAAGCTGTCTGTAGCATACCTACGGCGCTTGCCCAACATGATTTTAAGGACCGCCCTTTGGGCTCTTTCCAGTTCCATCATTCTTTTCTTGGTGGCACCTCCCCACGCCTTAATACAATATAGTAAAAGAGACTGGCATAGGGCTTTGTATACAAGGATGCAAGTCACTTTGTCAGCTGAGTTTCGGATACTTTTCATAACATATATGATTTTACGCACACGTTTCGACAGTGAGGCTATATGATCACCGAAACTCAGACTGCCATCAACCGTTACACCAAGGTACCTCACACACTTAGAACGACTTATCGGCTGACAACTGCACAACCTCGCATCGACTGCCGTAGGTAATGGGCAGGAGTGCAATCTGAGAGACAATGACACTGGTGGTTCCGATACTAATGTTTTATGGAAATTCAGGTATTGCGTTTTAGTTTTGTTGAGTGTGAGAAGGTTCTTCTCCAGCCAATCACTGATTTTAATCATACCTTTTTCTGCTTTTTTATAAACATTCTCCCATGAAGAGCCCTGGAATAATATAACCGTATCGTCAGCATAACATATTATTTCCGCATCTACCAGCTGTACGTCGAAAATATCGCTCATGTACACTATAAACAGCGTTGGACCCAATATGCTGCCCTGCGGAACTCCGAAACCCACATTATTCACATCACTCTCTTCAGAACCAACCCTTACCAGTTGACGACGGTTGCTGAGGTAACTGTGGAACCAGTCGAGTGCCACTCCTCTAATGCCCAATCTATTAAGCTTGCGCAACAAGATCGGAATGGAGACCGTATCAAATGCCTTGGCGAGGTCAAGGAACACGCCAAGGCAACGCTGGTTCCGGTCTAGTGCATTACAGACTACGTTAGCAAGTGACATAACTGCATCCTCGGTCGACATTCCTCTTCTGAAGCCAAACTGATTCTTCGGAAACAGGTCGTGTTTTTCGAGGTATGCGACCAGTCTTTTACTAACCAGCTTTTCGAGTAATTTGGAAAAGATCGATAGAAGTGAGATCGGTCGGTAGCTATTAGGTGAGCTTTTATCTCCGGCTTTATAGATGGGCGTAACCGCAGCTACTTTCCACCTGTCGGGAAAAACACCAGACTCCAGGCTCAAATTAAAAATGTGGGATAGAGGTACCAGCACAAATTCTCTCACATGTTTGATAAGAGAAGGAGTGCAATTGTCTATTCCGGGGGCGCTATCAGGTTTTAACTCACTTATGCATTTATCAATCTCGAACTCATTAGTCGGGAACATAAAAAATGAATGAGTCACAGACGAGTGCGAATCAACCTCATCAGCTAGTGCCTCCTCAGTTGTCTGTAGTTTTAGGAGAACATCCCTAGCTAAATTAATGCCAACACCCGTAAAATAGTCATTACAGTTATTTAAAGAAGTGCGCGGATCCATCCCAGGGGCAATAAGATCTGTTGGATCAGCACGAATTTTGTTTAAGTGACATATATCAGATATAGTATGCCAGAGCTTTCTACTGTTACCTTTATTGGTTGTGATTTGTTGGCTCTCATAATTGGACTTCAAGTTACGCAGTAGGTTTGTAAGAAAGTTGCGATATCTTGTGAACGTATGTTGAAATATTTTATTTGAAGGGTTTTTTCTTGCTTGCATATGAAGTTTGTCTCTAATTTTTTGGCATTTCATAAGTCCGGGTGTGATCCAAGGCTGAAGGTTGAATTTGGATCGACTAATGGTGATTACGCGAGAGTTCTTTTTTAAGGCCGTATCTAACGTGTAGTCAAATATTGCGACGGCTTCATCGACATTTGTGCACATTGTAACGGTAGTCCAGTCTACGCTACTTAGATAACTTTTAACTGCCTCTAGATCGATTTTGTTTCTGGTTCGTTTTTTGGTGAGGGGCTGACGTTTTCCAAGATCCATCCCCAAAACACAGATACTGTGATCTGTAGTAGCACAATAGAAAACTAAACCCCTGGCCTGAGAATAACTTTTGACGAAAATATGGTCTAAACAGTTTCCTTCCCTAGTTGGTACAGTAATTGCAGGTAGTAGCCCGTGTTCAGCCATAAGACACATATAATCTGAACTATCTTCATCCAGAGGTGTAGCTATGATGTTCAAATTGAAATCCCCTGCCACAACTATATGTAAGAGATTTGATGATCTGCGCAGCAGACAGTCCAAAGACGATAAAAAGTTGGAAGAGTCCACAAAAGAAGGCGAGCGATAAATAGCCAATAGTAAGAGGTTAGGACTAAGCATGATTTCAAGGCCATTGCAATCTGCGCAATCAGTCTCTTTCACTGATGCCTTCCAAGAATCTCGCACAAACACCGTGACTCCGCCACATTTGTTAATGTACTTGTGGGTTCGGTAAGAGCAGTAGCCTGGGATTTGTGGGATGATAGAGGACTCATTCAGCCAGCACTCTGTAAGGACTATCGTATCAAATTCTTGATTCAAACGTTTTAATGATACTAGGAAAGAGTTAAAGTTTCGATTGATGCTTCTAATATTATAACACAAGACTTTAAGATTCATTGTAGAAGATAAATGTAGGTCACAATCTTCGAGACTTCCAAGCGAAACACAATTAATAGATAAAGTTTCGTCTATATCATCAGCTACGCTATCCAACATCGAGAATATGGAACGTGCTCAGATGCATTGTCAATTTTGAGGTGTTTCCGCTTGGGAGTCCCGCGAGGCCGCGCCTTCTGAATGCGTGTATGGAAATAAGTGTTAGTGTAAATAGTTTTATATGAAAGGTTATGCGTGATTGTGAAAAGTTATGTAAAAATGAGAGTGAATGTGAAAAAGAATTGTGATCAATTAAAGTTAATAGTATACAACGACAAATTACATTAAAACAACAACAAAGACAATTATGATTCTTTTTGCGCATCTTCAATCGATGTAAGAGGTCCAATTTTTTGCTCCAGATCGGTATTGCTAGTGATTCGCACTGCGGGCTTTCCATCTGATTTGCGCACATATATGCAACCGAATCGAAGCCAGCAGTATCGGAATCCATTTTTATTAGCCCGTTGTCTCGCCTCTCGAAATAACTGCCGATTTGATTTCGTAAGCCTTTCATTGAAGAATAGCCTACTGGGTTCTCCATCTATGATATTCTCCGATGTAATGTTTCGCCTAATTCTGGCAGCGTTAATCAACTCGTCACGTTTACGCTTTCGGAGGAGTTTTACGACAATTGGACGGGGTAGCTGATTCCGAGATTGGACTAATTTCTGCGGTTTGCGGCCAACTCGAGTGACGTCGTCGATATCCGCCTCAGATAATTCAACACCGATTTTTCGGGCTGCCATCAACACAATATGATTAAGGTTTTCTTTTTCTTGTTCGGTAATCCCCATTATCTCCAAATCGTTTCTCATGCTATGCTGTTCTTGCCAGCTAACAATCTGATTAAGATTTTCAACGGATATTTTAAGGGCGGCAATTTCGATTTCTGCATTTTTCATTTTTACTGTGTGATCTTTAATAGTTTACTAGATAAGAATATTAGTGTAAAAAATAAAGTACTATTCTAAGTTTATTTTTTTTAAATGGTTTCAAACTATGTCTTGCTTACTCTTGCTTACACTTAGATTTACCTTATTTATTTATTTTCGTTTTTGTAAAAGGGAAGATGTTATATTATTAACAATAGGGTAGATTAAAAACATGTTTGTACTGCAACCGTCATATGTAAATAAATTAGTCGTTATCTTAGCAGCTTGTTTTATTACACATATAGTCACGCCTTTATCCCTAATGGAGTAGGCAGAGCGTAAACAACCTAAACAAAGGTCGTTTTGCCACGTCTGACAGAGTTTGAGGGTTATTTAAGATAGTTTTGTAGGTATATTGCTGCAGTGACAGGTTGTCAGTCCATCGCCTAAATTGCAATATACAGAAACTATCAGATCCCTTAGCTGGTTTTTACAGCAAGCACATTTTGGCAGTCCAGCATGGAAGAACTGTGTACTTTGATTTTTGTATTTATAACACTGTGTGTAAGGGAGAATTTCCCACAAACTGATAGAGGTTGCTCAGTCAACGAAACCGAACAACTATATATCTATTTATTTTCCCCGTAATTAAATCTCTGCTTTTTGAGACAAAGCTTTGAGGGTTATTTAAGATTGATTTGAATTGAAGGTACATTGCTTAGTGACAGGTTCTCAGCCCATCGCCTAAGTTACAATATACTGATATCCTCGGATCCCTTAGATGGTTTTTACAGCATGCCCGGGAGGAAATGCAGCTGGCACATTCTATGTTAATAGCAGTCACTGTAGCCGAAATCGGCCCGGGTGTACATATCGTCAAAATCAGTGTTTGCTCCTAGTGAGCAAAAATTACGCTGAGCTGTAGCCTGATTTCTGCAGTACACACCTAAATCATATACCAGGCCACTCAGAAAGTATTGCGATAAATAGTTTTTATATATGGCAGACTGGCCGGTTAGAATCTTTTTTGAAAATATGATTACTTGTAAGTAAAAATATGTGTGTTCCATTTTCAAAATTTCCCTCCACATTTTTTGCGAGCCAATTCAAAGTATCGTGTCTTACTGAAAAATGGATCTGCGCCGGGAACATTTTAGAGCTATGATTTTTTACGATTTCAAGTGTCGCCTGAAACCGGATGAATCGTTCGATAGACTTCAAATGGCATTTATGGATGAAAGCCCCTCCAAGGCAACCGTGTATCGTTGGTATAACGAATTTCGGCGCGGTCGACCAACCTTGGGGGATGAAGAAAGAAGCGGTCGCCCTTTGACGGCTATTACGGAAGAAAACGTGCTAGCAGCGAAAAATTTAATCCAAGATAATAGGCGAATTACATATCAGGAGATTCAGCACATATTAAAGATTGAATCGGGAAGCGTTTACGAGATTCTACATGGGCATCTTCGCGTGAGGAGGATAGTATCGCGCTGGGTGCCGCACTACCTCACCGACGCTCAGAAGCAGGCCCGGGTGGAATGGTGCCGTGATATGCTGAACAAATTTGAAGCAGGCTCGTCTCGGCGTGTTTACGACATCGCAACAGGTGATGAGTCCTGGATTTATCAATACGATCCAGAAACCAAGCGCCAGTCGACAGTTTGGGTGTTTCAAAATGAACCAACACCTACCAAAGTGAAGCGATCTCGAAGCGGGGGGAAGATTTTGATCGCCAGCTTTTTTAATTTGACTGGCCACTTGGCCTCAATTCCCTTACGAGATCAAAGAAGCTTTAACGCCGAATGGTATACTACCAAATGTTTACCAGAAGTTTTTTCTGTTGTGAGCAACAAGCGACCAAACACGGACTACTGCTCCACCACGACAATGCGCCTGCACACACCGCGCTCAAAACGAGGGACTTCCTGGACAGCACACCAGTCAAACTCCTGGGTCACCCTCCTTACAGCCCTGATCTAGCACCGTGTGACTTCTTTTTATGTCCAAAAATAAAAAATCAGCTCAAGGGGATACATTTTTCGTCGCCGGAAGATGCGCTGGCTGCGTTCGAGCAGGCTGTAAACGAGGTGTCTACGGCGGACTGGAAAAAGTGTTTTGAAAACTGGTTCAGACACATGAATCTTTGTATAAAGGTTGGTGGAGAGTACTTTGAAAAGATTTAATAAAAATATATGTACCTGTAGAACAATTTTTTTTAGTGTCGCAAATCTTTCTGAGTGTCCCACGTATATGTCCTCAATCCCTCATGTTTTACTGTATCATGCATGATTTTGTAGTTGTGTATTGTGGAAATAAATGTTCTATCTATCTATCGTCCGTAAACCGACTTTACAGGTAACCAATTTTTTTTTACAAATTCCAGGCTAGATGAAGCTCGCGCTCTGGCCGCCATGACGGGGCCCAGACCCACCCCGCCGCCCGTCGACCGCCGGATAGAGCTGGCGCGACGCCAGCAGGCTGCTCGGGACGCCAGGCGAGACGCCACGGCGCGCCACAGGGACCAGGTAGCTATACCGGGCTAGCTGCACTCGCGCGCGGGCCATGACGGGGCCAGACCCACCCCGCCGGATAGAGCTGGCGCGCCGCCAGCAGGCTGCTCGGGACGCCAGGCGAGACGCCACGGCGCGCCACAGGGACCAGGTAGCTATACCGGGCTAGCTGCACTCGCGCGCGGGCCATGACGGGGCCAGACCCACCCCGCCGGATAGAGCTGGCGCGCCGCCAGCAGGCTGCTCGGGACGCCTGGCGAGACGCCACGGCGCGCCACAGGGACCAGGTAGCTATACCGGGCTAGCTGCACTCGCGCGGGCGCCATGACGGGGCCCAGACCCACCCCGCCGCCCGTCGACCGCCGGATAGAGCTGGCGCGCCGCCAGCAGGCTGCTCGGGACGCCAGGCGAGACGCCACGGCGCGCCACAGGGACCAGGTAGCTATACCGGGCTAGCTGCACTCGCGCGCGGGCCATGACGGGGCCAGACCCACCCCGCCGGATAGAGCTGGCGCGCCGCCAGCAGGCTGCTCGGGACGCCAGGCGAGACGCCACGGCGCGCCACAGGGACCAGGTAGCTATACCGGGCTAGCTGCACTCGCGCGCGGGCCATGACGGGGCCAGACCCACCCCGCCGGATAGAGCTGGCGCGCCGCCAGCAGGCTGCTCGGGACGCCAGGCGAGACGCCACGGCGCGCCACAGGGACCAGGTAGCTTTACCGGGCTAGCTGCACTCGCGCGCGGGCCATGACGGGGCCAGACCCACCCCGCCGGATAGAGCTGGCGCGCCGCCAGCAGGCTGCTCGGGACGCCTGGCGAGACGCCACGGCGCGCCACAGGGACCAGGTAGCTATACCGGGCTAGCTGCACTCGCGCGCGGGCCATGACGGGGCCAGACCCACCCCGCCGGATAGAGCTGAAGCGCCGCCAGCAGGCTGCTCGGGACGCCAGGCGAGACGCCACGGCGCGCCACAGGGACCAGGTAGTTATACCGGGCTAGCTGCACTCGCGCGCGGGCCATGACGGGGCCAGACCCACCCCGCCAGATAGAGCTGGCGCGCCGCCAGCAGGCTGCTCGGGACGCCAGGCGAGACGCCATGGCGCGCCACAGGGACCAGGTAGCTATACCGGGCTAGCTGCACTCGCGCGCGGGCCATGACGGGGCCAGACCCACCCTGCCGGATAGAGCTGGCGCGCCGCCAGCAGGCTGCTCGGCACGCCTGGCGAGACGCCACGGCGCGCCACAGGGACCAGGTAGCTATACCGGGCTAGCTGCACTCGCGCGCGGGCCATGACGGGGCCAGACCCACCCCGCCGGATAGAGCTGGCGCGCCGCCAGCTGGCTGCTCGGGACGCCAGGCGAGACGCCACGGCGCGCCACAGGGACCAGGTAGCTATACCGGGCTAGCTGCACTCGCGCGCGGGCCATGACGGGGCCAGACCCACCCCGCCGGATAGAGCTGGCGCGCCGCCAGCAGGCTGCTCGGGACGCCAGGCGAGACGCCACGGCGCGCCACAGGGACCAGGTAGCTATACCGGGCTAGCTGCACTCGCGCGGGCGCCATGACAGGGCCTGCTCCACCCCGCCGGATAGAGCTGGCGCGCCGCCAGCAGGCTGCTCGGGACGCCAGGCGAGACGCCACGGCGCGCCACAGGGACCAGGTAGCTATACCGGGCTAGCTGCACTCGCGCGCGGGCCATGACGGGGCCAGACCCACCCCGCCGGATAGAGCTGGCGCGCCGCCAGCAGGCTGCTCGGGACGCCTGGCGAGACGCCACGGCGCGCCACAGGGACCAGGTAGCTATACCGGGCTAGCTGCACTCGCGCGGGCGCCATGACGGGGCCCAGACCCACCCCGCCGCCCGTCGACCGCCGGATAGAGCTGGCGCGCCGCCAGCAGGCTGCTCGGGACGCCAGGCGAGACGCCACGGCGCGCCACAGGGACCAGGTAGCTATACCGGGCTAGCTGCACTCGCGCGCGGGCCATGACGGGGCCAGACCCACCCCGCCGGATAGAGCTGGCGCGCCGCCAGCAGGCTGCTCGGGACGCCAGGCGAGACGCCACGGCGCGCCACAGGGACCAGGTAGCTATACAGGGCTAGCTGCACTCGCGCGCGGGCCATGACGGGGCCAGACCCACCCCGCCGGATAGAGCTGGCGCGCCGCCAGCAGGCTGCTCGGGACGCCAGGCGAGACGCCACGGCGCGCCACAGGGACCAGGTAGCTTTACCGGGCTAGCTGCACTCGCGCGCGGGCCATGACGGGGCCAGACCCACCCCGCCGGATAGAGCTGGCGCGCCGCCAGCAGGCTGCTCGGGACGCCTGGCGAGACGCCACGGCGCGCCACAGGGACCAGGTAGCTATACCGGGCTAGCTGCACTCGCGCGCGGGCCATGACGGGGCCAGACCCACCCCGCCGGATAGAGCTGAAGCGCCGCCAGCAGGCTGCTCGGGACGCCAGGCGAGACGCCACGGCGCGCCACAGGGACCAGGTAGTTATACCGGGCTAGCTGCACTCGCGCGCGGGCCATGACGGGGCCAGACCCACCCCGCCAGATAGAGCTGGCGCGCCGCCAGCAGGCTGCTCGGGACGCCAGGCGAGACGCCATGGCGCGCCACAGGGACCAGGTAGCTATACCGGGCTAGCTGCACTCGCGCGCGGGCCATGACGGGGCCAGACCCACCCTGCCGGATAGAGCTGGCGCGCCGCCAGCAGGCTGCTCGGCACGCCTGGCGAGACGCCACGGCGCGCCACAGGGACCAGGTAGCTATACCGGGCTAGCTGCACTCGCGCGCGGGCCATGACGGGGCCAGACCCACCCCGCCGGATAGAGCTGGCGCGCCGCCAGCAGGCTGCTCGGGACGCCAGGCGAGACGCCACGGCGCGCCACAGGGACCAGGTAGCTATACCGGGCTAGCTGCACTCGCGCGCGGGCCATGACGGGGCCAGACCCACCCCGCCGGATAGAGCTGGCGCGCCGCCAGCAGGCTGCTCGGGACGCCAGGCGAGACGCCACGGCGCGCCACAGGGACCAGGTAGCTATACCGGGCTAGCTGCACTCGCGCGGGCGCCATGACAGGGCCTGCCCCACCCCGCCGGATAGAGCTGGCGCGCCGCCAGCAGGCTGCTCGGGACGCCAGGCGAGACGCCACGGCGCGCCACAGGGACCAGGTAGCTATACCGGGCTAGCTGCACTCGCGCGGGCGCCATGACAGGGCCTGCCCCACCCCGCCGGATAGAGCTGGCGCGCCGCCAGCAGGCTGCTCGGGACGCCAGGCGAGACGCCACGGCGCGCCACAGGGATCAGGTAGCTATACCGGGCTGGCTGCACTCGCGCGCGAGCGCCATGACGGGGCCAGACCCACCCCGCCGGATAGAGCTGAAGCGCCGCCAGCAGGCTGCTCGGGACGCCAGGCGAGACGCCACGGCGCGCCACAGGGATCAGGTAACTATACCGGGCTGGCTGCACTCGCGCGCGGGCGCCATGACGGGGCCAGACCCACCCCGCCGCCCAAAACACAGAAACTTTTTATGAAATGTCAATAACAATTTTTGTATGAAAATATCGAGATATGACGTCACTTCTCATACTTAAATCAATAACTTCTATTTTTAACATACATACATATATTCACGCCTTTATCCCTAATGGGGTAGGCAGAGCGTAAACGACCAAAACAAAGACCGTTCCGCCACGTCTGACAAGGTCTTGAGGGCCATTCAAGAAGGATTGGTACGTATATTGCTGTAGTGACAGGTTGTCAGCCCATCGCCTAAATTACAATATACTGAAACCCTCAGATCCGTTAGCTGGTTTTTACAGCATTCTCGGGAGGAAATGCAGTTGGCACATTTTATGTTTTTCTCCCACTACATTAAACCTTAATGTGTTTTTTTTAATGATGAATGAGATCGACAATATTTTAGCCATCAATTTTAAGTATAAACGTATCGATATTTTTTAGCCACCCAAACGTGTTGTCTATTCCCTATTTGCCTGCCCTACTGATACACAAATAACTTACTATACATACATATAATCACGCCATTATCCCTAATGGGGTAGGCAGAGCGTAAACTACCTAAACAAAGGTCGTTCCGAAATGTCTGACAAAGTTTTGTGGGCAGAAACTTACTAATGCTAACGCAGTTAAATCTGTTTCAGGCCCGCCTAGTCAGAGAGATAGAGAGGACAGAGAAAGCGGAGCTCGTCAAACGAGAGAAGGAAGCTAGGAGTCAACAGCTACTAGAGGTTAGTACACTCCATGTTTTTAACGTTGCGTTATGATACCAACTTGTTTTGCGGCCCATAACCTGCTCATGCTTTACAACTTTAAAGATAATCGACCGCAAAACATATGTTTGTAACAAGGTTATCGTCGAAATTGGAACGTCTGCTAAGTTGCAAACAAAGAGTAGTTTGTGTGCCGCAAAGCACGATGGATAACTCAACATTAAAAATACGAACTATACTGGTTGTTTTTACTGGGGCGTCGATTCTGTGTGTTTAAAGCTAAGTTTAAACTAGTTCTGTCACTTCGAAATCAATTGCTTGCGTACAGGACTAAATTGAAAATTAGTTTTAAAATATGTCATCCAGAATCAACACCATATGTTTTTATTTATCTTCGACTTTTGAATATACAAATGGTAAAAGCATTTATTTAAATGTGAACTGCTGTTATTTTATGATTTGTTATTTAATTAACAAATGTACGTACAAACAGTCTTTGTAGTTATAATCTACCGTTAATTTGTGTAATCAAAAGTAAAGTTGGATTAATATGGGTAAAGTGATTGATGTGTTTTTTTTTTCATAAATGAATGCCTCGGTATTTTTTTTTTTATTGGGACAATTAAAGTAGTCTTTGTTAGCTTCATTTATTATTTTTCAAAATTACATGTAGTTCCGATTGTTGCAAACCGAATTGATCTAACAGTATCGCGGCATTCAATGAAATTTTGAATATTATTTTATTCGTGCATTTGGATTATCTGGGTATATTTTTACATGTTTTTTTATTAGTATTAAATGTGCTTGTGTATGTTTTTTTTTATTATCAATTTGATGCTTGGCAACATTGTGCTCACCCTTGTAGAACTTCTTAAGAAGCAAAAAGGACCTTAGGTATTTTGGCAGACGGTCTATTTTTGCTTTTTTGTAGCTAGCGATACCTTCGGCTTTCTAGTTCGTAGTTAGAGTGTGTCTGTTAGATTCGATTGGGTGTTATGTAATGTGTTTACAATGGTATGAATAAACAAGTAGTGATATCTCCTCGTGATACCATTCATGCTGGACTGGGAGTGAGTGAAAAACATAGAATGCGCCAGCTGCATTTCCTCCTATGCTGTAAAAGCCAGCTAAGGGATTCGAGGGTTTCAGTATATTGCGTTTTAGGCGATGGGCTGACAACCTGTCACTACAGCAATATACCTACAAAACTATCTTAAATCACCCTCAAAACTTTGTCAGACGTGGCGGAACGACCTTTACTTCGGTCGTTTACGCTCTGCCTACCCCATCAGGGATAAAGGCGTGATTATATGTATGTATGTATATCTTCCACTAAACGATGAACAAGTGTTATTCCTATTTATAAAATATTCGGCAACTCACTTGTGGGTGCGATAGAGGTATACACCTCGACGTTTCGATCCTAAACGAGGAAAGATGTCGAAAGTTGCAATTGTGTCGCGGATGAGTGTGACTTTCTTCTGTTCTGAAGAAGATTCTCGTATAGGGTCGAAACGTCGAGGTGAATACCTCTATCTAACCCACAATTGAAATGCCGATTTTTTTTATAAATGTGATATCTTCCGTTTGTAAACCAGAAAATTACTTGTTCATTATGATGCAATGTGGGCCTAGATGGTTTAGTTCACTCTAGCATTATCCACACATTATATTTTAACGCTGTTATTTTCTGTGGTTGATGATATTCCTTGTCAGTGGATCAAACTTTTGGTTCACTATGTACCACCAACACTAATTACTGATTCACTGTACTCCCTAGGATGAAATAACACTACTTGTGAAACAATATTTGTAAACCACTACAAAATCCAACATATATTTAGTATATCATTCTATCTATATATGTATCAAATCTTTTCTGGGGTATATTTCTAACACCAAACTCCGAACACAACAACGGCAATGTTGTCAAAAGTCCAATTGATAATAAAATGCTGTGTGTACCGAAAACTAACCAAAGATACACCACAGCATATCAACAAGAGTCGCAGTCAGCTGACGATCGAGCCCTTGCCAAAGAGTTCAGATGGCGAATGGAAAATACCTGAAATTGTTATGGGTCCAGCGACAAAAACCACTAAAGATAGAACCCTGCCTCCTATAAGCCTGTCTTTAATCCCAGTGCCCGGCCCTGACGGCTCCAAACCAGATCTAAAAACGTTCAACTTCGACGAATATAAAGAGGAATACAACGCTCTAGACAAAATGAAAGATTTCGCCGAGAAGGCAGCGTTTGACCTCCCAAAACCACCTAAAGACAAATACTTTGATTTCTCTATCAGTAAACCGGAGAAGAAAACTAAAGAGACCAATTTAGAGAAACTCATCGAATCCTATTCGCGGATATCGGAGTTCATAAACGGTTGTGATTGGTCGAAACTGCAAGCGGACAAAAAGGCTGAAGACCCAAAGGCTTTGGAGCAGAAATATTTGGACGCCAAAAACGAATTCATGACAAAGAATCTCATGCTACTGCCTAAGGAAACTCAACAATCTGTTTTAAAAGAGGTCATAGACTTGAGTCAAGACGACGATAACATATTATCCGATATCATGAGTAAAAAAATTAAGCAGGGCACGTTTAGTGTCGGCAAAGATGGGGCCCTATCTATATCCGTACATCCGTATAAGGACATAAATATGGTACGTCTAGATTTCGAATAAAATATCTAAAATACCTACTAACTTTTCGGGTTTCTGTCTCATTGACTAACATTTCTCATAACAACAAATAACGGTGTCTATTATATTGGTGTATTGTATGGTATTTTATAATACGTCTCTCACACTGCATTTCACTTATATTTCACTAAACTATGAAGTTTCTTCCCGCTTCTAACTGAATAGTGATACCATGAGAAGTGGTAATATCTTGCACTGCACACATGCACAAGAATGCAATTGCATTCAAAGGCTGCTTGATAGGGCTGCAGCTGATATATTTAAAAAAAAAAACAAAAACAGGTAAATCACCAGCGAATTGCAAGTCGAGAAGGGTATTATAAAACCGTTTTAAAAATATATATATATGGGCATGACGCGGTTTGCGCATTGCCATAATCAAAACTTGGGAAACATTTACGAAATAAAAGGGTTTTTGGAAGAAATTTGGAGAAGCTAAATAGGGTCAGTAAGAAATGGAAATATGTAAATACTACTGTACTTTGTTTTGCACTCGAATCACGGCACTAGGTTGCCGGCAGTGAAGGCATAGAAACAAACAATAAATAACTGTCTTACTGTAGTTTCATAATTTTATCGATTGAGGTTGTAGTGTTACAAGAAAAAGTTGTGTGACTATATCTATATCGCAACAAAGGTGTGGGCTGAAAACCAGCGCTGGTTGGTAAATCTGACCAACATATGCTGAGCCCATTACCTATTGTGACACTGGCTTATCTATAATACTGTAACTATTTTGTTGTTGATTTTTGTGTCTGTGTCGCAATAAATGTTTTTTTACTTTTTTACTTACTTACTTATATCCCGACACAAAATTTCAGATTTTATATGAAACTGCTGATATTCAATACTGGCTACTAAGAAAGAACGGTTAAACGAACAATTTCATATGTAAAGACCCAATAGAAGTAAAAATGGAGGCGCCATTTTCTTCACCCAGGCAACTTTATTATGGCAACACTTTTTATATGGGTGATACCAGTCGAAATATTTTGAGTACTATTTCTAGACTTTAGTGTGGTGTTATTTGTATTTTGTTAAAAACACACAGTTACAATACTATACAAATATACTTTGTTGCACATAAGACAAGACATTACAAAGAAATAAACCTTTACAAAACAGTACAATTTAGGCGGCCTTATTGCTACTGTAGCAATTTCTGCCAGTCAACCTTTTTGTACAGGAGTCGTTGAATTAGAAGCGGAATAGTGCAGTTACTACTAAAATAAACAAATAAATAATAATGTAATGAAAATACAATACATAAACTATTACATACTATTACTATATAAAATCCATTTTCCATGCTGGCTTAGGAGCGAGAGAAAAACATAGAATATGCCAGCTGCATTTCCTTCCAGCATGGTGCAAAAACCAGCTAACGGAACCGAGGGTTCCAATATATTGCAATTTAGGCGATGGGCTGACAACCTGTCACAGCAATATACCTACAAATCTATCTTGAATAACCCTCAAAACTTTGTCAGTCGTGGCGGAAAGTCCTTTGTTTAACTCGTTTCCGCTCTGCCTACCTCATTATTGATAAAGGCGTGATTATATGTATGTATGTATGTACTATATAAAATAGTTGTGGTTTAATAATTTAATTAACTGCATGATAACGCATTGATGCTTTAGCAAACTTATTATTTTATTCAATTTACTTTTCAAAACGTCCTTTCATCTATTATTCACATTAGTTAATTCTTCTTTTTGATAAATCTTTATTATTATTTCTTTTGTTCCATGATCGCCTGTTTTTTAATTTGCTGTACTGCTTTCGATGTAAAAAGGCTAAGAGAAGGAAACAAGAAGAGATTGAGAAGCAGAGGATGGAAGATCAAGCTAAGCGACAGCAGGTTTGTACAGCAAAGGGTCATGAAGGGCGTAAGGGACAGTTTCTAGCTAACTGATAGGGGTTGCTCAGTCAACGACACTGAACAACTGCCACCGAGAAATTCTTTCAGGAAGTGAAAATAAAAATTGGCTTTTTCATACAAAATGTCCACCGTAATCGCCAAATTTTTATTTCACTTCCTGATGGAAGTTGTTCAGTGTCGTGACTGAGCAAATAGCTTACTATTTATTTTTTATTAGAATTTTATTACAATAAATGACCCTTATACAATCTATAAGACATCGCTAAACCCGTAATAGGTTTGTCTCGATGACTATCCGCATAACAATATTACAGATCATCGTTGTTAGTATAAGTAATAACATAATGTTATTGTAAGGGACAGTTTCTCGTTAACTGATAGAGGTTGCTCAGGCGATACAGCTTTCACCAGGAAATTCTTTCAGTGAATGAAAAGAGAAATACCAGCCCATATAAATTAACTACTTCAATCATATCGATTTGTTCGGGAAAGCGATTTTAATTTTTAAAAAAACTTCCATAAAGTTGTTCAGTTTTGTTGACAATCCATCAGTTTGCGACAAGCTGTCCTTTACACCACGTGCTACCAACATAGTGGATGTTACACTTTAAACACAGGCTGAGTTCGGCTTTGTAGAGCGTTATATATGTCGCATTTGTATAATTTGTGCAATATTGACGGCCCCGCACTGTACTTTATATGAATTCTGTAGCGCCACCAGGCAAAAAAGTAAAATCTAAGATAAATTCAGTAAGATTGAGTCGTAAAGGCCTTTGTAAAACAAAAATCAAATAAAGACATACTACATATTCAAACTGTTACCTATTCGCTTACTGTACACCTATATCTTATTGGCTTACTGTACCCCTATATTTTATTGGCTTACTGTACCCCCATATATTTTACTAGCTTACTGTATTCTATTGTAGGTATATATATTATATTGGTTTACAAGGTAAAAAAATGCTAAAAACGACGGATAAATCGAAAATCGGGCATTTCTAAAACGATTTTTTTCTTTTCTTATCAAATTCACTCGACCATATATTGCTTTTTTTCGGCCTCTTATGTAATGTACTATTTTGTATTTTTACAGGAAAGAGAACTAAAAAGACAACAGGCTATTCTTCTAAAAGAACAGGTATGTTTTATTTCACTTTAAACAGTTTGCGTTTGTTTGTTTTGTGTTTGTGTTATTTAATTTAATAACATAACTAAAATATTTGTGATTTTAAATTGAAAATGGCCCTGATTCGACGGGAACGCGATTTAACTAAAGTAGAATCATATTTGTAATTTTCTTCAATGAGATAACAGAAAGGGACAGCACTACGGATGAACTAATTAAAAATATACATACATACATACCTACCACGTACATACCTATAAATACATACCACGTCTGACAAAGTTTTGAGGGTTATTTAAGATAGATTTGTATGCATATTGCTGTAGTGACAGGTTGTTAATTAATAGTATTGCTAATATTAAAGTTGTATAAAAGGGCCTTGGCGTGTTGGCTTTGGCCCCACGCATGCCTTCCAAAAGTCCGGGACTCAACAGCTCCGAGGAATGGTAAGGCATACATAATAATAGTACTACCATCGATTTTCGGCGATGGCGGCCAATCTCCCAGAGATCGGGCAACTGTGCAGGACTAGTTTTAAGTGCCCAAGTGTTTGCGCTCCAGACAGGTGAACACTCTATTCCTTCAATCTCTTATTCTGATGGGACAGATTGACTGACGACCGACTATTTATATGCCCATCCGACAGCATGGATCATCTTACTTTCGTACAATCAGGTGATCAGCCTGCAATGTCCTAACCAAACTAGGAACAACAACACAAAGTTATTGTCCTAGACCTAAACTATTCGTTCTACACGTAAATACAAACCTAAAATATACTTGGTGAGTTTTTTCTAAAGCGTCACATTACTGAAATATTTGTACTTTAAAACAGATTTTTCGAAATTCCGATGTCTGATTTAAAACATCTCGGTTATGTGACGTATAAGACAAAAATCTCATAAATAAGTTTTGATTTTTATTTGCGAATGGTTTAGGTTTTTAATCCTGCATTTACATTATGCCAAGCTCAATAGAAAAATGTTACTTCCCCTTAGTTAGTCTATAATGCCGTTTCTTTCTGTTCACTCAAGAGTGCATACCTACATACATATAATCTCGCCTTTATTCCTAATGGCGTAGGCAGAGCGTTAACGACCTAATCAAAAGTCGTTCCGCCACGTCTGACAAAGACTCCATAGTCAAGACAGAACATTACAAATATAGTTATTTTGAGTGATTGTTTTCTAATCTTTACCAATGTGTTTAAAATGTGTGTTAATTGGGGAATATATACAGGGTGACCAAATATCATACATACATAAAATAACGCATTTATCCCTTATGGGGTAGTCAGAGCGAAAACGACCTAAACGAAGGTCTTTCCACCACGTCTGACAAGTTTTGAGGGTATATCATATGATTATGATATGTATTGCATAGTGACAGGTTGTCAGCCCATCGCCATAAATTGCAAACACTATAACCCTCGAATCTCTTAGCTGGTTTGTACAGCATGCCCGGGAGGAGATGCAGCTGGCGCATTCTATGTTTTTTTCTATGACTCCCAGTCCAGCATGGAAGAACTAAGTGACCAAATAAGAAGTACAATATATGCATATTTTTTTTTGGTATCTGAACTTATTTTAAAAAAAATATCGATGATAATTACAACGAGTTTATTGATCCAAAAACTATCCGTAGTAAATGATAATTGATACAAATTGAAATAAGTATAAAAATCAGCGACAAAAAAAAACACGCAAAAAAAATCTTTTAGATAAGCCATGTCAGAGGCCAGTGCTAAGCATTGGCGGCTTGAAAACTCTGACCCAATCTAGGATTGGGTCTGGTTTCCCTTCTGGGTTGCGGAGGTCATATGGCAGTCGCTCTGTCTAAAACCCAGTACTCTCGTTCAATCACCTATATAAGGTAGCCAACCCCGTGAGATACGGGATAAGGCGACGGGAGATGATGTAGGTATTCTTTTTATTTGGCCACCCTGTATTATCTAATTAAAAGTTTAAGTGTTTGTGTGTGTGTGTGTTTGTAATTGGACATACATTTTGGCTGTTGTATTATAATTATAACTAAAATGTATTATAATCACTACATAGTATAAAACAAAGTCGCTTTCTCTGTCCCTATATCCCTATGTACGCTTAGAACTTTAAAACTACGCAACGGATTTTGATGCGGTTTCTTTTAATGGATAGAGTGATTCAAGAGGAAGGTTTATATGTATAATACATGCATAATATAGTAGAGAAACACTGATGATTTCCGTCGAAACCGGGGAGGTTCGCTAGTTATAACTAAAATGGAAGATTTTTTAGATTTGTGTAAAAATTACAACACACACTGATTTAAGTTATTTAATGTTTTTACAGAGTATACGGGGTGTAAAGGACAGCGTCCCGCAGTCATCGAAACTCAACATCTATCACCAGGAAATTCTTTCAGGAAAATAAAAAAAAAACAAATACTTTTACCATACAAATTGTCTGTAATTTTGTTAGGAAAGTCATTTCTTTTTCATCTCCTGCAAGAATTTCCTGGTGAATGTTTTTCAGTATCGTTGACTGAGAAACACCTATCAGTTTGCGGGACGCTGTCCCTTACACCCGGTATTATGATTATGAATTATTTATTTATTTGTATTTTTTTTTCAAACACCATCCCGATTTGCCGTGGGTTTCGCAGCAAAAATATATTACCGAGGTAAACAGTTTGTTCGTCTGGACTTTGCTTGGATACTGGGTGTAAGGGACAGCGTCCCGCAACTGATAGAGGTTGCTCAGCTCAGTCAACGAAACTGAACAACGAACTGCAGGCAATTCTTTAGGAAGTGAAAAAAAAATAATGGAAACCATACAAATTGTCTGATCGAGGTGGTCATTTTGTATGGGAAGGTCAATTTTCATTTTCACTTCCTGAAAAAAAAAGAACCTGCTGATGGTTGTTTAGTTTCGTTAACTGAGCAACCCCTATAAGTATGCGGGACGCTGTCCCTTACACCGAGTATATTTGGAAGTATGCTTGAAAATGCACGGCTTCTAGTAGTAAACTGGGTGTAAAGGACAGCTCAACGCAAACTAATAGGGGTTACTTAGTCAACGAAACTGAACAACTCTTACCAGGGAACTCTTCTGAGGAATGAAAATTATTTTAGTAAATTTGTCATCTCGATCAAAAAAATTGTATGGGTTAGCCAAAATTATTTTCTATACCTGGAAGAATTTCCTAGTGGAAATTGTTCAGTTTCATTGACTGAGCAACCCCTATCTGTTTGCGTTAAGTTGTCGCTTACATCCGTTGTAACATCCGAATTAACATATAGTATTTCAAACCCAGTTTTAGACTAAAGGTAAACAACATTTAATGTATTTTATTCGAAGGTCTTGTTTTACAAATAAGTTTTAGCTATTAGATATGAGAACATAATAAAATTGTAGTTTTAGTAATTTAACTAATTTTCCATCACGCATCATTTATTTTTGAAATGTATTTTCCATTAAAAAGACACGAAACTTTTTTTACCTTTATTCTAAAACTGAGTTGGACATACTATTAAGTATTGGTGTCCCAATGCTGTTCTCTTCTTAGCGAGTGGTTTTTCGAGTCGAACAACGAACCGATGAACCCTGATGCCAGAGTTTCGAAGGCTCGATTCAGGAAGAACACAAAGTTGATATTTATATTATCAATTTATCACTTGGTAAGGTTTTCCCCAGTTTGGTTAGGACATTGCAGGTTGAATCACCTGATTGTCCGAAAAGCCCGGTCCGAAGCACGGAATCCATTTTCTTTTCAGACAATCAGATGATTCAACCTGCAATGTTTTAACCAAACTGATGATAAATTTACAAATATCATCTTTGTGTTCTCCCCTTGGGAATCGAACCCAGGATCGTAAGCACGTAGCTCTGGCCACTAGGCCACAGGCAACCCAGAGAATGAAGCACCTATGGCCTTACTAATACATTAACTTTATATAAATAACCAAACCAAGCTTTTGCAATGAACTCCTACTAGATAAAAAAATAAACAATTGTTTCCGAGAAACGAAATCAAATTATGGTAAGTATTTTTTTTTTACCTGTTTACTATATTTTCCACCAGGAAAGAGAAAGAAGAAGACAGCACACCACGTTCATCCGACAACTGGACTCCAGAAGAAGATGGGAGGAGAGGGAGAGAAGAAAGCATCAGAACCTTCTCGACCGGCTGCTGGCTAAAGAGAAGAAACTACAGCTTAGAAGAAAAGAGATGGAATTACTCTCTGAACTTAGGTATGGAATATTTGTGTTTTACAACATGAAAATGTACATACATACATATAATCACGCCTTTATGGGGTGGCAGAGCGTCAAGGACCTAAATTTACATACATACATAAATCACGCCTTTATCCCTTACGGGGTAGGCAGAGCGTTTAACGCCTCTTAAAAGGCGCTTTCGCCACGTCTGACAAAAATTGAGGGCAATTTTAGATTGTAATATGTATTGCTTTAGTGACAGGTTGTCAGCCCATCGCCTTAATTACAATACACTGTAACCCTCGAGTCCCTTTTGCTGACTTCAACAGCACGCCCGGGAGGAATGGCAGCTGGAACATTCTATGTTTTTCTATCTCTCGCAATAAACTAAGCTTATTTTACTATTGTTTGTCATATTTGTATATATTTTTTTTGACGATCATATTATCCTCGGATATTTTTGTTATTATTGTAATGTAATTATGAAATTGATATATACATACATATAATCACGCCTTTATCCCTAATGGGGAAGGCAGAGCGTAATCGACCTAAACAAAGGTAGTTCCGCTGTCTTTGACAAAGTTTTGAGGGTTATTTGTAGGTATATTGCTGTAATGACAGGTTGTCAGTCCATCGCCTGAATTTCAATATACTGAAACCCTCAGATCCCTTAGCCGTTTTTTTACAGCAAAGCAAAAAAAAAAATAGTATAAAAATAAGTAATTATAATTATTATGCTCTTCAATTCACAGACGACCTCAAGAGGACTCCACGCTATCAGATCAGAAGCCGCTTCCGGTTCTGAACCGGATCCCTGGTCTGAAACTTCCCGGACAGGCTTTCGCGGATTTGCTACAAGTCTACGAGTTTATACATAACTTCGGACAGATTCTCGGCTTCGGTAAGTGAACTTTCTCCCATTTGCTCGGAAATAGCTTCATTGTAACTTTTTTTATTTATATTACTTTTTTTTTCCGTACAATCTCCTTTTGTGTCGAGATCGAGTTTACGTCGTCATTGGCGAAATACGTCTCAAATCACGAGATGTGAAGTCATTAAAAAAAATAAGCAAACATTCATTCTTCACAATACAATATACTTTATTGCACAAAAACACGGAAATTTTAAATTATATAAACAAAAAAGTAGTACAATTGGCGGCCTTACTGCTAATGTAGCAATATCTTCCTAATAATCTTCCTAATAAGAATCCAAAAGCGAGTGGATTATCGAGTCAAATGACCCGATGAGCCCTGGTGTCAGAGTTTTCAAACCGCCTAGTAGCACAGCTAATAGACGTCTGACATGGTTAGAGTAACGACCACTATTTCATTATTTTAATCAGGTTTTTTTTTAAATTTATTTTATTATATAAAAGTTGTACAATGATATTATAAATATATTCTCCCAAACTTCGTAAAAGTTTAACGGGAGATCAGTTGCTCAGCGCAATACAACTTACTTATACTAAAACATTAAAAACTAACTTAATTATTATGCTAATTTGAATTTAAAAATATATATGTTTAAAATAATATTATAATAACACTCCTATTGATTCAGCCTGCAATGTCCTAACCAAACTGGGAAAAACCTCACAAAGTGATAAATTGACAAATATCAACTTTGTGTTTCCCCCTGGTAATTGAACCCTCTAACCACTAGACCACGGAGGCAGTTCTGGATCCCCTTAACCTTCTGAACACAAACAAACACAACAGCATTCTGAAAGTATTGGCTTGTAGATGGGACTCGCCTATCTCTCGACACTGGATGGGTCTACATGCTGGCCAAATTTCGTTACTTAAATAAAAAATAGAATAGGAATAATTTATTACTTATTGTTTGACATTCGCTTGATTGATAATTTATAATATATGTAATGAAATTGTAATGTAATGTAGTAATGAAATGGATGAAAATTGTTTATTAATTAAATTTTAAGTTTTACTAACACTACCTAGAATCAATGATATTTTATGAAAGATACGTTACGTTCATACTGCACGCACATTTTAATTGTTCCGCGACACATATACATACATATTTATAACATTGCATATCTAAACAAACGCTGAGTGCGACACAAAATAGGCAAAGCGTAAGAGTGAAACAGATAGCTATTTGTAATCAGTGCAGCCTTGAATATAATTTAACTTTTTTACTCACTTCGCAGCTCGCAGCTCGACTGCCTAAAATGGTCACAATTAGGACCATTTGACGGCACGAGTTTCGCGCGTTGGTCACGTATCTACCTATATATAATATCATTGCCTAGAATTAATTAATTTTAAGTTTTGCTAACAACTATGGATGTTTTCCGAAATAAAATTGTTTTGATTTTGATTTGTTTCGTGTTTCAGACATGGAGTCGATCCCACCGCTGAACACGCTCCAACTGGCGCTGTTACCCGACTGCGCGGCGGACGTCGAGCAACAGCTGGTGCAAGTTCTCACGCAGCTACTGGTCTCCGCTATTGGTACGTACACGGTTTATTACATTTACTTTCATGCTGGACCGGGAGCGAGAGAAAAACATAGACTGTGCCAGCTGCATTTCCTCCCGGGCATGCTGTAAAAACCAGCTAAGGGATCCGAGGGTTTCAGTATAATGTAATTTAGGCGATGGGCTGACAACCTGTCACTACAGCAATATACCTAGAATTATATCTTAAATAACCCTCAAAACTTTGTCAGACGTGGCGGGACGACCTTTGTTTAGGTCGTTTACGCTCTGCCTACCCCATTATTGATAAAGGCGTGATTATATGTATGTATGTATGTTTATTGCACAAAGAAACACATACAACAGAAATAAAAAGGAACAAACGTGACAGTACAATATAGGCTTCCATGCTGGACTGGGAAAGATAGAAAAACATAGAATGTTCCAGCTGCCCTTCCTCCCGGGCATGCTGTTGAAGTCAGCAAAAGGGACTCGAGGGTTACAGTGTATTGTAATTTAGGCGATGGGCTGACAACCTGTCACTAAAGCAATACATATTACAATCTAAAATTAATCTTTGTCAGACGTGGCGAAAGCGCCTTTTACGAGGCATTAAACGCTCTGCCTACCCCGTAAGGGATAAAGGCGTGATTTATGTATGTATGTTTATTACATACATACATAAATCACGCCTTTATCCCTAATGGGGTAGGTAGAGCGTAAACGACTTAAACAAAGGTCGTTCCGCCACGTCTGACAAAGCTTAGAGGGTTATTTAAGATAGATTTGTACGTATATTGCTGTAGTGACAGGTTGTCAGCCTATCGCCTAAATTGCAATATACAAAAATGAAATGAAACGAAATGAAACCCTCTGATCCCTTAGCTGACTTTTACAGCATGCCCGGGAGGAAATGCAGCTGGCACATTCTATGTTTTCTCTCGCTCCCAGTCCAGCATGAAAGTAAATGGAGGTTTATTCCACAGGTTTATTCATTACCCGACTGTCGAGGAAGGGTTATGTTTTTCGCGAGTATCTTGTATTGTACTTCTTCTTCTTAGCGGGTGGTTGCGCGGATCCCGAGTGATGTGTCTGCCCAACCCTATTTTATAAAATTTAAAATTATGACGGTCCCTTCCCTACTGGTCTATAATATAGCCCTGTACGTGTGGGAGAATAGGAACCAGTATCAGAGCAGAAGCGATAGACTTGGAGAAAACGCACGTCATGCGAACATGTTGTACGTAGTGAGGCACACGTTGGAAAAGACCGCCAGAACCACGCATGTGATGGGCACGGCTGTATTTAATAAAATACCTGATGTAATCAAGCAGGCACCAAGCTTAAATAGCTTTAAATCACGGCTTAAGCGTTGGCTTGTCGAACAGGCATTCTATAGTTATAATGATTTTATTAATTTTAATGATAATAAAAGCAATACAATTTAAATGATTATTAATGTGATATACTTAAGTGCTTATAATTTCTTGACTTGTAATTTACAATTATTAATAAATTTAAAAAATTTAAAAATTTAAAAATTTAAAAATTTTTAAAGCAATATACGTACAAATCCATCTTGAATAACCCTCAAACCTTGTCAGACGTGGCGGAACGACCGTTGTGTAGGTCGTTTTATGCTCTGCCTACCCCATTAGGGATAAAGGCGTGATTATATGTATGTATGTATGTATGTAATAAATTTATCTCTATCTCTATCTCTCTATCTCGATTCTCGAGTCGAAAGAACCCTGGTTTCAAACCGCCTAGTAGCACAGCTATTTAGGCGTCTGACATGGTTGAGTAACGACCACTATCAAAGAAAGCGACCGGGACGGACGGCTTTACTACTAAATACGTAAAATCACGCCTCTATCCCTTACGGGGTAGGCAGGGCGTAAAATGCCTCGTAAAGGGCGCTTTCGCCACGTCTGACAAAAAATTAGGGCTATTTTAGATTGTAATGTGTATTGCTGTAGTGACAGGTTGTCAGCCCATCGCCTAAATTACAATACATTTGTTACACCCTCTTGCTGACTGCTGACTGAAATCCCTTTTGCTGACTTCTACAGCATGCCCGGGAAAAAGGGTAGCTGGCACATACAATGTTTTTCTATCGCTCCCAGTCCAGCATGGAAGACCCGTACTGTACTATGTATATATGTGTCATTGGATGTCCATGTCTAAGATATGATGAATGCAGAAAATGTACAGCAGAGGAAGGCCGAGTGTGGTGTGTGGTGCATGTCTGAGGGCAGACATGGTGCAGGACGGCCGAGTGTGGGATTGGATCTCTATGGTGAATGATCTATTTCCGAACGATGAAGTATAATAGTTTTTAGACGTAGATATGTGAAAGAGATGATGATAGAGTTACGTTGTACGGGTGTGAAAGAGTGAGCGCATGAGTATGGTAGAAAAAGTCTGGATTGAGCTGGCCAAGGCGACGGATGATGAGGTTATGTCAAGAATAAAGAAGTATATTTCAAGCTAAAGAGTGTTTCCTTGCCTCCGTGCCGGCCCCTCTTCCTACATATATGTTAAATGTATTTGCTTTTCCGTATTGCAGAGGACCCAGGGATCCCGCACCCCGGCCGCCACACGACGCTGCTCGGCCACGCTATAAGGATGGGCGACATCACTCCGGCCAACCTCAGCGAGGTGCTGCGGATATATCTCTACGCCAACGCCACTGGCGAGGTTAAGGCACTGACTGGTACGTCGCTAGGATTTGGTACATATCTTACTATGAATCGACACAAACTTCACTAGGATTTGACACATTAGACACATGTCTGACTAGGTTTTAACACATTTGACACTAATTTCTCTAGGATTTGACACATTTGATACTATTTTCACTAGGATTTGACACATTTGACACTTGCCTCACTAGGATTTGACACATTAGACACATGTCTGACTAGGTTTTAACACATTTGACACTAATTTCACTAGGATTTGACACATTTGATACTATTTTCACTAGGATTTGACACATTTGACACTTGCCTAACTAGGATTTGACACTAGGAAATGACTGGCATAAGACACAATCCACTCTCGGTGCCACTAGTACAAACCTCGCGTCCAGTGGGACAATAAGCACCCCGGCCGCCACACGACGCTGCTCGGCCACGCTATAAGGATGGGCGACATCACTCCGGCCAACCTCAGCGAGGTGCTGCGGATATATCTCTACGCCAACGCCACTGGCGAGGTTAAGGCGCTGACTGGTACGTCGCTAGGATTTGGTACATATCTTACTAAGATTCGACACAAATTTCACTAGGATTTGACACATTCGACACACGTCTCACAAGAATTTGACACATTTCACTCTCGACTCATCTCACAAGGACACATATATCTTACTAGAATTTGATACATATTTCACAATTGTATGACACATGTCTCACTAGGATTTACATATCTCACAAGGTTTTGACACAAACGTCACTGAGTTTTGACACAGATCTCATTAGAATTTGACACAGATCTCATTAGGATTTGACACACTTCTCAGTAGTATTTGACACATTTCTTCCAGGTATTACACACGGGAGATATCATTCATGATAGAACAGATATTTCAAGCTATTTTAATGGCATCAATACGTAGGAGTGATTTATCCCAAAAATAACATAAGAAGTTTCTAAAATATGAGAAACTTCAAATCAAAAATATCAACCACAGACATGAGTGATTGACACATAGACAAATTTCACCGCTCAAGGCAAGAGCGACGATAGCATAAAGGCTAGTGCGTTGGAACGATATTACAAAAACGCAGGTTCGAATCCCGTCTGCAGTCCAAAATTTTGATTTATTGTTTCTCATATTTTAGAAATAAAATTGCATTTTAAATGCTATATTTACAGATATAAAAACATTGGGTATCTAGAAACCACCGGCTCAAACTAAATTTAAAATATATCTCACACTTTCAAAATAATAACATTGAAAAATTACAGACGATTTATTTCATGGTGTTACACTTTGTCCCCTAGATTTTGACCCGCTTTTGCACGTTTCGGCGGTATTTCTGTCAATTTAAAAACATTAAGCATAAAATCACCGACGATAAATCAAAAACCGGAGAGAATAGATCTTCTGTCGTTTTCCAATGTTTTTAGTCTAAAAGCACAGAGTAACTATAATACTACGTACAACAGAGGGACAATCTCAGTACTTCGAAATATGCATCATCATCATCTCCCTAGCTTTGTCCCGTATCTAACGGGGTCGGCTACCTAATCTAGGGGATTGAACGAAGGTACTGGTTTTTACACAGAGCGACTGTCATCTGACCTCCGCAACCCATAAGGGAAACCAGACCCAAACCTAGATTAGGTCAAAGTTTTCAAGCCGCCAATGCTTAGCACTGACCTCTGATATGGCTTAACGACTAATATCTACGGTATTAAACGATATTAACCGGGACCCACGGCTTTGCTTCCGTGCTGGACTGGGAGCGAGAGAAAAACATAGAATGTGCCAGCTGCATTTCCTCCCGGGCATGCTGTAAAAATCAGCTAAGGGATCCGAGGGTTTCAGTATATTGCAATTTAGGCGATGGGCTGACAACCTGTCACTACAGCAATATACCTACAAATCTATCTTAAATAACCCTCAAAACTTTGTCAGACGTGGCGGAATGACCTTTGTTTAGGTCGTTTACGCTCTGCCTACCCCATTAGGGATAAAGGCGTGACTATATGTATGTATGTATGTACCAACGGCTACTAATATGCATTCTCTCTCAATTGTTTTCTTAACAGCGCACTAGATGTCGCCTAATATATCAAGCCACAGAGTGACAAATAGATTTTAATTTTAGTTTTAGCCAGCAAATCTAGTATCGAGCCCAATGTAAAGTGTAAGAGTAATAACTATGTACTGTTTCGTTGTCGATAGGCCTAGCCTTTTCGAGAGCTACAGGTATTATATACATGTAATATTTACTGTCGTATATACAACGTGTAACGGAAAGGGTATATGCGCCCGAAAGGATATGAACCAGCCTATTAAACTGAACAAACTTCCCAAAGCTTCCATGCTGGCCTGGGAGTGAGAGAAAAACATGGAGTGTGCCAGCTGCATTTCCTCCCGAGCATGCTGTAAAAACCAGCTACGGGATCTGAGGGTTTTAGTATATTGTAATTTAGGCGATGGGCTGACAACCTATCACTACAGCAATATACGTATAAATCTATCTTAAAAAACCCTTAAAACTTAGTCAGACGTGGCGAAACGACCTTTGTTTAGGTCGTTTACGCTCTTCCTACCCCATTAGGGATAAAGGCGTGATTATATGTATGTATGTATGTAACTTCCCAAAGGAACATAAGTCGAAAAACGAAAAAAAAAAATTGACTCCCCATACTACACACGCTATCAGCTAATACACTTTTCTTACTTCGACCTATGTTCCTTTGGGAAAGTTGTTCAGTTTCATGGGCTGGTTCATATCATTTCCGGTGCATATACCCTTTCTGTTACACGTTGTATATCTGTCTATGTTGTACGCATACTTTTATGTTCAAGCTTCATCGTGGCTTATTATCTCTATTTTAGTTTTTTATCTGATTTTGATTCTTCATACCGGGTGTAAGGGACAGCGTCCCGAAAACTGATAGCGGTTGCTCAGCACCAACTTCCACCGAGAAATTCTTTCAGAAAGTGAAAATAAAAAGTGTCTTTTCCATTCGAAATGTCCACCTCGTTTCGACAATTTGTATGAAAGAACATAATCTTTTTTTCACTTCCTGAATGAATTTCCTGGTGAAAGTTGTTCAGTGTCGTTGACTGAGCAACCCCTATCAGTTTGCGGGACGCTGTCCCTTACACCCCGTATACCTATTAGTTAATAATATTTTCTTTGATGTCTCGCTTATTTTTTTTTTTTTTAATGCTATGGCTTCCATCGTTTTTAGACGATGATTCTGCCATACAGGATAGATCAATAAAATAATAAGTGTGAAAGTTATTTCTTAGACTCATTTCCTGTCATATTATGTTTTTTCTGTCACTATTTCCTATCTACTTATGTAGTGTCGCTTAGTTAGCTTTCGTAGGCCCGTATTTATAAAGCGATCTCAAACTTGAGAGCAATATTAAGTATGGATTTGACAAGCCAGTTTGTACTGAAATGTGCTCTCACGTGCTGATTACAAATACAGATCTTAGGCTCGTATTGATAAACAGCACTTGAGACTGACAGCTAGTTTGAGTTCGTATCAGAAATGTCATTTAAGTA
Source organism: Scrobipalpa costella (assembly GCA_949820665.1). NCBI lineage: Eukaryota > Metazoa > Arthropoda > Insecta > Lepidoptera > Gelechiidae > Scrobipalpa > Scrobipalpa costella. The sequence goes on along the minus strand of OX463321.1, from coordinate 9,065,904 downwards.
CAATATGACCTGTCAAATCAATCTCAAGATCGCTTTTTAAATCCGAGCCTTAACTCCTTAAATCAAATTATATTTTTAATTTATATTCGTCTCTTTCCCGCTTATAGGCTTAACGGCTGAGAGAGAAAGAGAGAGGCGAGTGGCCGACCACCACCAGACGGAAGCGGAAATGCAACACACACAAGCCAACTCCAAGAACGCGGCCTATTACGAACAATTACACAATAATGCGACATACAAGTTATCAGGTAAAATACATCAATTTATCTTCCATGCTGGTCTGGGAGCGAGAGAAAAAAATAGAATGTGTCAGCTGCATTTCCTCCCGGGCATGCTGTAAGATCCAGCTAAGGGATCCGAGGGTTTCAGTATATTGTAATTTAGGCGATGGGCTGACAACCTGTCACTACAGCAATATACCTAGAATTCTATCTTAAATAACCCTCAAAACTTTGTCAAACGTGGCGGGACGACCTTTGTTTGGGTCGTTTGTGCTCTGCCTACCCCATTAGGGATAAAGGCGTGATTATATGTATGTATGTATGTATACATCAATTTAGGTCTAGTGTATATAACAGGTGTAAGGGACAGAGTCAAGCTAACTGATAGGGGTTGCTCAGTCAACGATACTGAACAAATTCCACCAGGAAAATCTTTCAGGAAGAAAAATAAATTTGACTTTTCCGTCGAAATTGTCTGGTCGAGGTGAACATCAAATTTTATTAATTCTTATTTAAAAGGACATTATGCGCAAGATATGTTTTGCGAAACATGTCTTGCGCATAATGTCCTTTTTCATACAATGTCCCAGTCGCAAAATGACCCTTTTTTGATAGTTCAAATAGTGGGCAGCTACTGAAAATACATGGAAAATTGTCAAAGGGACATTTTACGTAACGGGTATTTTTCTAAAGGGGCATTTTGAGAAAGCGACCAAGAGACATTTTGCAAAATTTCCGCCCTTTTTTTTTTTACTGTAAACTGATTTTTCTATTTTCACAGAGGCGCTACGGGACAAACCCTTCTTATCCCTGAACGCGACGACCAAGGCGTCGATTCTGGCGTTCCTCTGCTCGGAGCTGCTCCAGAACAAGTCCGTGTTGAGGCAAATCGACGCCTCGCTGGAGCATCTCAACCAGCTGAAGAAGGAGAGATATTTGGCTGATATGAAGATCAGGAAGTAAGGGAATAAATCCATTTATAACAATTCTTCCATGCTGGACTGGGAGCGAGAGAAAAACATAGAATGTGCCAGCTGCATTTCCTCTCGGGCATGCTGTAAAACCAGCTAATGGAGTCGACGGTTTCAGTGTATTGCAATTTAGGCGATGGGCTGACCACCTGTCACTACAGCAATATACATATAATCTATCCTAAATAACTCTCAAAACTTAGTCAGACGTGGCGGAACGATCTTTGTTTAGGTCGTTTACGTTCTACCTAACCCATTAGGTATAAAGGCGTGATTATATATACGTTAACCGATCTCTACCATAATTGTTTTCTTGCAGAGTACGAGTGTTGCATCAAAGGAAGCTGCGAGCGGAGCAGTCGGAGAAGCAACAGGCCCTGGCTCTGGAGAGAATGCAGCGCTTAGTGGAAGAGAGCACCAACAATACTAGAGCCTCGCCACATGACGATGGTAAGATATTAAAATACACAAAAAAACAATTGACATTATTGACTTTGACATTCTTTACTTTGACATTCTTGACTTTGACATTCCTAACTTTGACATTCTTGACTTTGACATTATTAATTTTCTCGACATTCTTGACATTCGACTTATACATTATAGTATTTTGTATGACTGCGGAACAGTCTGTGAAGCAATAATCTCTAGCTCTGGAGAGAATGCAGCTATTAGTGAAAGACAGCCCTAATAATACTAGAGCCTCACCACATGACGATGGTAAGATATTGAAATACACAAAAAAAAACAGCTTACAAACATTCGGCACAAAAAGTTTGACATTCTCGACTTTGACATTCTAGACATTGACTTGAACATTCTTGACTTTGACATTTTAGTTTAACGTGACTACATCATAACAAAACATTCGGCGCAACACATTTGATATATTTGACTTTGTATTAATTATGTAAAAAAAACAATTGATAGTATTCCCAAAACTTATTCTTCCGTCGTCAAGAAGAAGAAGAATTGCTAAAACTAGAAAACTATTTATATTTTTATAAATGAGTCTCAGAGATCTATGTGTTTTTCGGTTTTCGAATTTCATATGTACGTTTATTCGGCGCTTTTTCCGTGCTTCGGAAGGCACGTTAAGGCGTTGGTCCCGGTTAATATCGTTTAATACCATAGATATTAGTCGTTAAGCCATGACAGAGGCCAATGCTAAGCATTGGCGGCTTGAAAACTCTGACCTAATCTCGGATTGGGTCTGGTTTCCCTTCTGGGTTGCGGAGGTCAGATGGCAGTCGCTCTGTGTAAAAACCAGTACCCTTGTTCAATCCCCTAGATTAGGTAGCCGACCCCGTGAGATACGGGATAAGGCTAGGGGAGATGATGAGTCTCGGAGATCAATGTCGATATTTTCTTTTTTCCATGAGACACAATAATGTCACAAACACGTTAGAGGTAGTTTCAACTCTCAACTCCGGGCAGCATTTGACCACCTCTCATACAAGTTTGGTCATTGTCCTTTAAAATTTAAATTTTCATCTTTTTTGGTGGAATTTCTAACGTAATCTAACAAATTATCCATCTTACACTTCGTGGAATTTCTAACATTATTTAATAAATTAACCTTTTTTTTTTTGGAATTTCTAATATAATTTAATTATTTAACCATCTTAATTTTGGTGGAATATCTGACATGATTTAATATCTTATTTCAGAGCAAACCTCAGAGAAGGGCGCGCCTCAAAAAGACGAAGAGACAGAAGATAAAACCACTCCCCCCGCCTCCCCGCGACGTGACAAGGTGGGCATCATTCCCTTCTCTCTTTCTAATCTTCTGAAGATATATAGATGAACTCTTTACTGCGCATTAAACAAAAATACAATGAAAGAAATTTAAAAACTAAATGTACACAAAGGTATTTTAAGCGATCTCTTCCAGAAAACTTTATATGACAGAAAGAAATACCTAAAATAGAGCAATTATCTTGACTTAAAAAAAAATGTTTTCATCAAAAATAATTTAAGTGGTTGCTTCGACCATAAAACTAAATATCTTTCTCTATGGAATATATGATCAAAATAAAATGTGCTCCCATACAAAATGACTCAAGAAGCTTAGTATGGAAAAAAGTCCTTTTATTTCCATAATTTTACATGCTTCCCTGCTGGACTGGTAGCGAGAGAAAAACATAGAATGTGCCAGCAGCATTTCCTCCCGGGTATGCTGTAAAAACCAGCTAAGGGATCTGATGGTTTCAGTATATTGCAATTTAGGCGATAGGCTGACAACCTGTCACTATAGCAAGATACCTGCAAAATCTATTTAATAACCTTCAGAACTTTGTCAGACGTGGCGGAACAACCTTTGTTTAGGTAGTCTACGCTCTGCCTACCCCATTAGGGATAAAGGCGTGTTTATATGTATGTATTTCCATAATTTCGACCTTTATTTCATAGAAAAAGTTAATTATTTAATTTATACTTCCGATTGTCGGCCCTTTTTGAAACTGCATTTTAATGGTATTTGTTATTCAAAACACTTGTACTGGTTTCACAATTTTTTTTTTTTAGAATATTTTAATTATTCTTCCATGCTGGACTGGGAGCGAAAGAAAAACATAGAAAGCGCCAGCTGCATTTCCTCCCGGCCATACTGTAAAAACCAGCTAAGGGATCTGAGGGTTTCTGTATATTGCAATTTAGGCGATAGGCTGACAACCTGTCACTATAGCAAGATACCTGCAAAATCTATTTAATAACCTTCAGAACTTTGTCAGACGTGGCGGAACAACCTTTGTTTAGGTAGTTTACGCTCTGTCTACCCCTTTAGGGATAAAGGCGTGATTATATGTATGTATGTTATATATAGATACAACGCAACAAATTTATCGTCAGAAAGCATAAAAGTAAAGTACCTGATGATACTCGGTTGAGCGAAACTGTTGGATTAAAATAAATATTGGGAAATTAGTACAAGTGTTCTGAATAGCAAATACCATTAAGGGGCTTCCCTGGGCTAAGTGGCGCCCTCATCAGTCAAAAAATCATAATTAACTGAAAACAAAATCAATCGAAAATCCGGTAGATCAGATTGAGGTTAAAGCAATAAAGGTCATTTGGAACTTCATAAAGTTGCAACTTATAGATCGTTGCAGTTACAGATAGGAAATTTGCGAAAAACGGCCACTTTTAGCACTTTTACTATCTGTAACTGAAGTGAACACTGAATTATTAATTTATAATGCTTAAAAAAAACTTCAGTACCCATACTTCAATCTGATCTACCGGATTTTCGATTAATTGCGTTTTCGGTGAGCAATGATTTTTTGACTGATGAGGGCGCTGGCGTGCACCGGGGATCCCCTTAAAATGCAGTTTCACCAAGTGCCGTCAATCGCAAGTATAAATTAAATACTTAACTTTTTAACAAGTTTTATTCGTTTTTGTGAATTCTCTTGCAATTAAATATTTTAACTGTAATGAAATGTTGAAGGAACTATCGCCCCTGAAGGAGCTCGCCAACGGAATGAAGGGCAAAGAGCTCCTCAACAACAACAAGGAGGAGTGCTCCCCGCACGACCACAAGCTAGACAAGGACAGCGTCATGGGCGATGACGTCATCAGCGACCTGGAGAGCGAGGGCACGCAGCCGGAGGAGGTTAGTTACTACATTACATCACATTTGGTATATCAACTAGGTGATGGGCTGACAACCTGTCACTACAGCAATATACAACACAATACAAATATTCTTTATTGCACATAAACAACACATTGTACAGGAACAAACATTACAAAACAAACAGAGTACAATTAGGCGGCAGCAATAAGCTAGGGTAGCAATTTCTGCCAGGCGACCTTTGGGTAAAGGAGTAGTTTTCTAATATTATGCGGGATAGTGCAGTTATTATTGTTATTATACTTAGAATTCTATCTTAAATAACCCTCAAAATTTTGTCAGACGTGGCGGGACGACCTTTGTTTGGGTCGTTTGCGCTCTGCCTACCCCATTAGGGATAAAGGCGTGATTTTATGTATGTATGTATGTACGCCAGCAAGGCGCATGATGACTATGATGTTTGCATACATACATACATATAATCACGCCTTTATCACTAATGGGGTAGGCAGAGCGTAAACGATCTAAACAAAGGTCGTTCCGTCATGTCATTAGGGCCTACCCCATTAGTGATAAAGGCGTGATAATATGTATGTATGTAAATAATATTCAGATTTTTTAATTGACGTATTTCCTTCAGGATGAGGACAAGAACCTTTCGGCTGAAGAATTATCCCGCAAATTGGAAAAGCTCCTGCGCCAATCGGAGCAGCAACAACAACAGTTAACTGCCGCCGCGCATGCGCTCAGACCAACTTGCTTCGGACAAGACAGGTATGAAATAATAAAAAAAAAACGTTATTCCATTCATTACAAATATCAAAGTGGGTTACAATTTTTTTATGCATTAGAGTGTGCTGATACTCGAACTAGAATGCAAAAAGGTATGCTATTATATCCTGTCCTGATACTACTTTATCCTACCTTACCTAACGTACACTACCATCATCATCTCCCTAGCCTTATCCCGTATCTCACGGGGTTGGCTACCTAATCTAGGGGATTGAACGAGGGTACTGGTTTTTACACAGAGCGACTGCCATCTGACCTCCGCAACCCAGAAGGGAAACCAGACCCAATCCTAGATTAGGTCAGAGTTTTTCAAGCCGCCAATGCTTAGCATTGGCTTCTGTCATGGCTTAACGACTAATATCTATAGTATTAAACGATATTAACCGGGACCAACGGCTTAACGTGCCTTCCGAAGCACGGAAAAAGCACCGAATAAACGTACATATGAAATTCGAAAACCGAAAAACACATTGGTACGTGGTGGGATTCGAACCACGACCTCCCGCTCAGGAGGCAGCGGCCCTATCCACTACACCATCGGGCTCTCCTAACGTACATTACCATAAATCTTTTATTACACCTAGCTTTACCTTATCTTACCTGACTTTGTCTTATCTTAGCTGATTTTACATTAGCTTTACATTATATTTCACGATTTTACCTTATTTTATCTCATCTTTCCTTACGCTAACTTATATTACACCACCATTTGCCGTATCCTATCTTACCTAAGACCATATTATACAAATTGGAGAAGTTGTTTCGTCAATTAGACAGCGCATGCGCTGAGACCAACTTGCTTCGGGCAAGACAGGTTTTTAAATTAGTACCTTAGTGGGCGGGGTTAAGCAAAGAGGGAGACGTATTACATTCGAGAGACACACAATGTTAATATGACCGTTTCAAAATAAACACCATTACGGCTTCCAAAAAATACATTTGATTTTTGATCATTAGGTATTAGCGTCCAAAAATACATCTGTTTTTTTGACCATTAGGTATTAGCGTCCATAAATACATCTGCTTTTTTTACCATTAGGTATTAGCGTCCAAAAATACATCTGTTTTTTTACCATTAGGTATAAATGTCCAAAAATACATGTGGTTTTTTGACCATTAGGTATTAGCGTCCAAAAATACATCTGTTTTTTTGACCATTAGGTATTAGCGTCTAAAAATACATCTGTTTCCTTTTTACCATTAGGTATTGGCGTCAAAAAAAATCATCTGTTTCCTTTTTACCATTAGGTATTGGCGTTAAAAAAAATCATCTGTTTCCTTTTTACCATTAGGTATTGGCGTAAAAAAAAACACCTGTTTCCTTTTTACCATTAGGTTTTGGCGTAAAAAAACAATCATCTGTTTCCTTTTTACCATTAGGTATTGGCGTCCAAAAAATACATCTGTTTTTTTGACCATTAGGTATTAGCGTCCAAAAATACATCTGTTTCCTTTTTACCATTAGGTATGGGCGTAAATAAAATCATCTGTTTCCTTTTTACCATTAGGTATTCGCGTCCAAAAATACATCTGTTTTTCATCTTTAGGTATTGGCGCCGCTATTGGCACCTCGGGAAATGTGGCGCCATCTTTGTGGAAGCGATGGAGTCAGCGCAACCGGAGATCCTGGAGTACCACCAGGCTCTGGAGGAGCGGGCCGAACGGGGGAAGGCAGAGGACAGCGGCACTAATAAGAAGGGTAAGACTAATTTACAGATAAAACTACACTTTAAAAATCTTAAATAATTTGAAAACGTGAAAAATATATCAGATTTTAGTGTATAACCTATCCATTAAATTGAACAGCAGACATTATGTCGAAATATGAAATAGTAGATTTTACAATAAGCGCACAACACAAGTCATCTTTGTCTGAGATTTTTAGCTGTCCGAGCCCGCAGGACGAGGGCTGATATTAAATCGAGGACTAAAATGGTTTTTAATAGGGATTTTTGTCATAAAAAACATAAAAGTAAAACAAATTAAAGTAAATATTATAAAATAACAGTCCTATCTATGAACATTTTATTATATTTGTCTGTATGGCCTAAAAATATACATTTATGAGTAGATATGTTTTTGTCGTACACAATATAACAACACTATGGTAAAAGAATTCGACAATGTTAGATATTCTATATAGATGATTCTCTTTAAATAAATTTAAAAATAGGGTATGGATGGAAGGAACCCACAAACCTGAGGAACATTAGCTTAAAGAAATTGAACCTTTCATACAAAATAACACGAATCTCCGACACCATTTGTATGGGAGAGGGCAAATATTTTTTTCACTTCTCATGCTTTGAATTTGCTAATGTGTGCTGCACAAAATACAACACTTACAGATGAACACAACATTCAATTTTAATCTTATTATCTATTTGAGCTAGGAACGATGAGCTTTCAGCAACAATAAGTCCTTTTTGGTCAGCTACAAAAATATTCCATGCTGGCCTGGGAGCGAGAGAAAAATATGGAATGTGCCAGCGGCATTTCCTCCCGAGCATGCTGTAAAAATTAGCTAAGGGATCCCAGGGTTTCAGTATATTGCAATTTAGGCAATGGGCGGTCACTATAGCAATATACCTACAAATCTATCTTAAATAACCCTCAAATCTTCAGACGTGGCGGAACGACCTTTGTTTAGATCGTTTACGCTCTGCCTACCCCATTAGAGATGAAGGCGTGATTATATGTATGTATGTAGGTACAAAAATGTGGACAATATAAAAATGGTCAGCTTCCCGCAAACTGATATTGTTTGTAAGACAACGCAATTAAACAACTTTCATAAAAATACTATAACTGCCTCCGTGGTCTAGTGGTCAGAGCTATGGGCTCACCAGCCGGAGGTCCTGGGTTCAATTCCCAGGGAGGCATAAAAATGATATTTGCCAATTTATCACTTTGCATGTGGTAAGTACAATGCCGGACAGGTTACTTGATTGTCTGAAAGAAAAAAAGTTTCGTGCTTCGGAAGGCACATTTAACCGTCGCTGCCGGTCGCTGTCAATAGGGGTCATTACTCTAACCATGTCAGAGGTCCATTAGCTTTGCTATCAGGCGGTTTAAAAACAGGGTTATCAGGTCGACCGACTCGAAACCCACACGACAGAAAAAGTAGAAGATTGTTTTTAACATCCCCATTTCCTTTCATTATTACGCAGAATGTCCCTTTCGCAAAATGTCTCTTTTCGCAAAACGTTTCTTTCGCATGATGTCCCGTTTCGCAAAAGGACCCTTTTTTAATAGATACTTACATACATATAATCACGCCTTTATTCATAATGGGGTAGGCAGAGCGTAAACGACCTAAATCAAGGTCGCTCTGCCACGTCTTACAAGGCTTTGAGGGTTATTTAAGATAGATTTTTATGAATATTGCTGTAGTGACAGGTTGTCAGCCCCTCGATTTTTTAAAAATTAAATTTTTGATAGATTTAGTTCAAATAGTGGACAGCTACTGAAAAGCCTTAGTAATTTTTTGTAAGTAACATTTTTCAAAAGCGGCGTTATGAGGAAGGGACATTTTACGAAGTTTCCTTTCCTTCCAGTCCGCGAGAAGAAGGAGCCTGCAGAACAAGACAAAACAGAGGAGAACGAAGCGCTAAAGAAGGAAGAGGCACTCAAGACTGAGATGGAACTCAAGAGCATCAAATCGGAGCTCAACTTGAGCGACCACACGCAGATCATCAAATACGAGCCCAATGTCAAACAGAGTAAGGTGGAAGGTGGGTAGAAGCTATTTTTTATATATAAAAACAGTAAAAAACTGAACAACTTTTCCTAAGAAGCTTAAAACTGAACAACCTACCCATAAAAGAAAACAGCTTTACTCCAGAAATATGAAACTGAACAACCTACTCACAAAACTGAACAACTTTCATCAAGTAACATGACACTAAACAACTGGTATCAAAAAGCAGAGGTTGAATTATGGGGAAAATAAATAGAAATGTTGTTCGGTTTCGTTGACTGAGCAACCTCTATCAGTTTGTGGGAAACTGGCCCTTACACACAGTTTTATAAATACAAAAATCAAAGTACAGAGTTCTTCCATGCTGGACTGCCAAAATGTGCCAGCTGCATTTCCTCCCGGGCTTGCTGTAAAAACCAGCTAAGGGATCTGATAGTTTCTGTATATTGCAATTTAGGCGATGGACTGACAACCTGTCACTGCAGCAATATACCTACAAAACTATCTTAAATAACCCTCAAACTCTGTCAGACTTGGCGGAACGACCTTTGTTTAAGTCGTTTACGCTCTGCCTACGCCATTAGGGATAAAGGCGTAATATGTAAGTAAGTAAAAACACTTTATTGTATGCAAAAGACAAGAAATAAAAAAAATAACTTTAGTTAATGTGCGCAAAGGCGGTCTTATCGCCGGAAGCGATCTCTTCCGGACAACCTTTTGGTAGAAGAGAATATAAAGAGAAGAGAGTAGTGCTGAAGTATAAGAAGTATTTAAATAATTTAAAATTTAAATTTAAATATGAAACTAAAAAATAAGATTAACATACATACATACATACGTACATATAATCACGCCTTTATCCCTAATGGGGTAGGCAGAGCGTAAACGACCTAAACAAAGGTCGTTCCGCCACGTCTGACAAAGTTTTGAGGGTTATTTTAAGATCGATTTGTAAGTATATTGCTGTAGTGACAGGTTGTCAGCCCATCGCCTAAATTACAATATACTGAAACCTTCAGATCCCTTAGCTGTTTTTTACAGCATGCCCGGGAGGAAATGCAGCTGGCACATTCTATGTTTTTCTCTCGCTCCCAGGTCAGCATGGAAGAACATTAATGGTACATGGTATAAGATTAAGGCGTGATTATATGTGTTTCGGATCTGCCTACCAGACTATTACAACATTTCTACCATAGGAACTGTTTGCTATGCATCTAATTTGAGGCGTTTAGTATAAGATTTCTGTCCCCCTCACCCCCTCACCCCCTCGCCCTTCTGCTTGTGAACTACGTACAATACACACGTAGTTTACCTATTTATTGATTTTATTGAAATTGCCTGAAAACCAGAACTCATATTCAATATGTATGTATTTAAAGTATACAGTTGTTTGCTATCCCAAATGTACGGGACAGAGCCATTGCTGGCAAAGCCTGCACATGATGGAACCTAGCGGACGGGTTGTGAGGGCGCTCGCGGTGCGAGGTATTGAGACGAAGAGTTCTTGAATCAGTCTGATTTATTGTAAAAGATTATGCTATTTTATATGCAAGTTATGTTAAACACACACACACACATAATCACGCTTTTATCCCTAATGGGGTAGGCAGAGCGTAAACGACCTAAACAAAGGTCACTCCGCCACGTCCGACAAAGTTTTGAGAGTTATTTGAGATAAATTTGTAGGTATATTGCTGTAGTGACAGGTTGTCAGCCTATCGCCTAAATTGCAATAAAGAAAAACCTTCGGATCCCTTAGCTGATTTTTACAGCATGCCCGGGAAGAAATGCAGCTGGCACATTCTATGTTTTTCTCTCGCTCCCAGTCCAGCATGGAAGTATAAAACACACAATGAAAGATTTATTTATGTATCACACGCGTGTAAGTTGCAAGCTCAGCATGTCACGCAGTATTTATTGTCAATAATATTTAGTAAGCAAGTCGACGACCTGCGCGGCATGCTGAGTAAGATGGTTCTGAGTTCTGATGGATGGTGGTTATTATTCTCTCTCTCTCCCCCAGGCTCAATAAGAATGGAGGAGAAATACATCCAACACAAACAGAGCAACGAGGAAGAGATGCTGGATATAGAAGATTCCATACCCACAGCGTTCCTCGTGCAGAAACCCACACTCGCTTACAACAGCACAACCGTGCAACCAGAGGCCGAGAGCAAGGAGAACGCTGCTAAGACTGACGGTAAATATTGTCGCCGATAGATGGCGCCACTAAAAGAAATATAAGTTCTGAAACGCGGTATCGAAGTTTTCCCAGTGTGATTCCAGCCATGGGTTTAGAGGTATCGGTCAACATGAAACTGAACAACTTTCCCAAAGGAACGTAGGTCGAAAAATTTAAAAAAACGTCTCTCCCATACAAATTGACTCGAGCCAAAATAATGGAATATTATATGTTTATTTCGTTCTCAATACAACTTAGGAAATAAGACAGAAGGTAAATACATTATAGTCACGTTTGTATCTCTACCTGGGTAGGCAGGACAACAACACAACCGTGCAACCAGAGACTGAGAGCAAAGAGAACGCCATTAAGACTGATAGTAAGAATGGGTTATGGAAAGGTATGAGAGGTTTTAACTGCGTCCATGGTCTAGTAGTCAGAGCCATGGCCTCTCGATCCGGAGGTCCTGGGTTCGATTCCCAGGAGGGGAACACAGTGTTGATATTTGTCAATTTATCGCTTTGTGAGATTTTTCCTAGTTTGGTTAGGACATTGAATCGCCTGATTGTCCAAAAAGTGGGATGATCCATGCTACATATGTATGTTAACTGCCTCCGTGGTCTAGCGGTCTGAGCCATGGGCGGCGGACAATGACTTTGCGTTTTTGTTTCTAGTTTGGTTAGGACATTGCAGGCTGATCACCTGATTGTCCAAAAAGTAAGATGATCCATGCTGTCGGATGGGCATGTAAATAGTCGGTCCTGCACCTGTTGTCTCTCTGGTCGTGTCAGTCAATCTGTCCCATCAGAATAAGATATTGAAGGAATGGAGTGCACCTGTGTGTAGCGCAAACACTTGGGCACTAAAAACTACTCCAGCGCAGTTGGCCGACCTCTGCGAGATTGGCCGCCATCACCGATAATCGGTAGAAGAACTGTTATGTATGTATGTTTTATTATTTTCAGAGAAAGAAGAAACGGAAGAAAGCAAAGACCAACTAGTGAACAATCTAGAAGAACTCCGCAAGATGGCGGAAGCTGTCTCCTCCCAGTTGGAGAAGGAGAGACAGCAAGAAGAGGACAAGAAGGAAGTCAGAGAAGAGAAGACTGAGGCCGTTGACCCCGACGCGGCACATGAACTGCTCTTTACTAAGATGCTAGAAGGAAAATGGTAAGTCAAGAACGAACGAATTTGTAGACTATCTTATTTATACTTATTACTTTCTGATCTTATTTCCTTCCATGCTGGACTGGAAGCGAGAGATAAACATAGAATGTGCCAGCTGCATTTCCTCCCGGGCATGCATGCTGTAAAAACCAGCGAAGGGATCCGAGGGTTTCTGTATATTGCAATTTAGGCGACAGGCTGACAACCTGTCACTACAGCAATATATCGTTTACGCTCTGCCTACCCCATTAGGGATAAAGGCGTGATTATCCTGTATCCCTAATGGGGTAGGCAGAGCGTAAACGACCTAAACAAAGGTGTCCCGCCACGTCTGACAAAGTTTTGAGGGTTATTTAAGATAGAATTCTAGGTATATTGCTGTAGTGACAGGTTGTCAGCCCATCGCCTAAATTACAATGTACTGAAACCCTCGGATCCCTTAGCTGGATTTTACAGCATGCCCGGGAGGAAATGCAGCTGGCACATTCTATGTTTTTCTCTCGCTCCCAGACCAGCATGGAAGGTGTATGTATGTATGTCTTATTTATACTAATACGGGGTGTAAGGTTATTAATATTTATATTTGTGTGTGTGTGTGTGTGTGTGTGTGTGTGTGTGTGTGTGTATGTTTGCATAGGCGTGACCAGGGGGTTCAAACCCTCCCCGAAATCCATTCAAGGTGCGCAAGGAAGCAAAGTTGAAACTTAGTTTCTTTTAAAACAATAATTTTGCATTTCATTATAAACAACCAATTACGCTCGCTTCGTATTACTTCGTAGTACTGTATTCTTCTGTTACCTTCTTTCAAGTGGGGTTTCGGTCGTATTTGGTCTGTTTTAACAAAAAATCTTTTTCGCTTGTTTTGCTCGCGATGCGTTGAAACGTATGCTGTGCATTGCTTAAGCGCGCGGCACTCAATAAGACCTTAACTATTCGATTCTACATGTAAATACAATCTTTCATGCTGGACTTGGAGCGAGATAAAAACATGTGCCAGCTGCATTTCCTCCCGGGCATGCTGTAAAAACCAGCTAAGGGATCCGAGGGTTTCTGTATGTTGCAATTTAGGCGATAGGCTGACAACCTGTCACTACAGCAATATACCTATATATCTATCTTAAATAACCATCAAAACGTTGCGGAACGACCTTTGTTTCGTCGACGGTCGTTTACGCTCTGCCTACCCCATTGGGGATAGAGGCGTAATTATATGTATGTATGTAAATACAAACCTAAAATATACTTGATGATTTTCGTCTAAAGCGTCACATTACTAAAATATTTGTATATGAAATAGATTTTTGAAATTCCTTTATTTTTTATTTAAAATATCTCGGTAATGATCCAAAAAATATTTTTGGTTTCTATTTGTGTGAAGAATCGAATGATTGTGTGCCACGATGTTATTTTTTTAAATAAAGGTCGCCATTCACAATACGCCAGGCTCCAAAAAAAAACTTATATCGCCTTTACTCGACCATACATTGCTTTTTTTCGGCCTCTAAAGTAATGTACTTTTTCTTTGCAGGTTCTCAATCCTCCGACGCGAGAGTTCGTTCCTGAACCCCTCCCTCTCCCCCGCCGGCAACGAGACCACGCCCCTCTACACCGACAACACGCACACGTGCCACGAGGTGATCAATTGTCAGGGGCACAGGTGGGATGTCAGCAACAACCTGCATTTGTTGAACGAGCCCAGTCTGTTCACACTGAATAGCATGGTTACTAGTGTTCAGGTAATCAATTTTGCTTTAAAAGTTAATTAATTTCTATTATGTATTTTTGGCAATAAAGACTTTTTTTTATACTTACATTTACTTTTATATTTACAGCAATATACCTAGAATTCTATCTTAAATAACCCTCAAAACTTTGTCAGACGTGGCGAAACGACCTTTGTTTAGGTCGTTTACGCTCTGCCGACCCCATTAGGGATAAAGGCGTGATTATATGTATGTATGTATGTACATTTACTTTTTAAAAAAAAATACGTTAATGTATGAATCTATCTATCTTCTTATTAGCGAGGGGATTCTCGAATCGAAAGACCCGATAAACCCCGGTGTCAAGAGTTTTCAAACTGCCTAGTAGCATAGCTATTAGGCTTCTGACATGGTTTGAGTAATAACCACTATGAAAGACAGCGACCGAGACCGACGGCCCACCGAGGCACGGAATCGTTTCACTTTTTGTACAAGCAGGTGATTCAGCCTGCAATGTCCTAACCAAACTGGGGAATACCTCATAAATTGACAAGCAGCAACTTTGTGTTCCCTCCCTGGGGTCTGACCACTACACCACGGAGGCAGTTTCTCCGAGCTCCTGATAAAGACCATCGCATATGGTCGAAACGTTGAGGCATAAGCCTTATTTCAACCAAATCCAGTGTTAATAACACTTGTTTATCATCTAGGTGGCGCCCTCATCAGTAAAAAAAACATAATTCACTAGAAACGCAGTGAATCGAAAAACCGGTTTAACAGACTCAAGTAATAGTAATTAAGATAATTTAGAACCCTATAAATTTGCGATTCATAGTTCGTTGTAGTTCGGAGAGCCCGATGGTGTAGTGGATAGGGCCGCTGCCGCCTGAGCGGGAGGTCGTGGTTCGAATCCCACCACGTACCAATGTGTTTTTCGATTTACGAATTTCATATGTACGTTTATTCGGCGCTTTTTCCGTGCTTCGGAAGGCACGTTAAGCCGTTAGTCCCGGTTAATATCGTTTAATACCGTAGATATTAGTCGTTAAGCCATGTCAGAGGCCAGTGCTAAGCATTGGCGGCTTGAAAACTCTTACCTAATCTAGGATTGGGTCTGGTTTCCCTTCTGGGTTGCGGAGGTCAGATGGCAGTCGCTCTGTGTAAAAACCAGTACCCTCGTTCAATCCCCTAGATTAGGTAGCCGACCCCGTGACATACGGGATAAGGCCAGGGAGATGATGATGAGTTCGTTGTAGTATCAGGAAGAAAAATGCGAATAACACCTGTTACAACAACGAACTAAGAATAGCTAATTTATAAGGTTTTAAATTATCTTTAGGCGTGATTTTCTGTATGTACTTCCAAGCTGTACTGGGAGCGAGAGAAGAACATAGAATGTGCCAGCTGCATTTCCTCCTGAGCATGCTGTAAAAACCAGCTAAGGGATCCGAGGGTTTCAGTATATTGTAATTTAGGCGATGGGCTGACAACCAGTCACTAAGCAATATACCTTCAAATCTATCTTAAATAGCCCTCAAAGCTTTGTCGGACGTGGCGAAGCGACCTTTGTTTGGGTCGTTTACGCTCTGCCTACCCCATTAGGGATAAAGGCGTGACTATATGTATGTATGTATGTATGTATGTTAAATTATCTTTATGATTATTACTTGAGTCCATTGGATCGGATTTTCGATTCATTGTATTTTTAGTGGGTTACAATTTTTTTTACTGATGGGGGCGCCACTTACTCGCGTGTAAAAACCAGTACCCGCGTTGAATGACGTAGATTAGGTAGCGAACCCCGTACTAAAGGCCGTAACTATAGGCCATATCCCGTATGTCCCGTATGTCACGACATACGGGATAAGGCCTATAGTCACCTTAATACTACGATCACGCCTTCATCCCTACTGGGGTAGGCAGAACGTAGTCACGTTAATAATAAAATCATTCTTTTTTTCAGGTTCCGTCAAACAACATCTATCTAGACTCGAGTCTCACTATGTCAGGTCTAGAACAAGACTTGTTGGACTCGACACTGAATCCTGATAGCATAGTAGAGGATAGCCTAGATGACAGCAAAGAGCAGGTGAGCAGTTTGACCCGTATGACCCCAATTTTTTCCATGCTGGACTGGGAGAGATAGTAAAACAGAATGTTCCAGCTGCCCTTCCTCCCGGGAATGCTGTTGAAGTCAGCAAAAGGGACTCGAGAGTTACAGTGTATTGTAATTGAGGCGATGGGCTGACAACCTGTCACTAAAGCAATACATATTACAATCTAAAATTGCCCTCAATTTTTGTCAGACGTGGCGAAAGCGCGGCGTTAAACGCTCTGCCTACCCCGTAAGGGATAAAGGCGTGATTTATGTATGTATGTATGACCCCAATGACCCATTGACCCATTGACCCATTTGACCCAATATCCCACGAGCTTAGTTTATATAAACACTATTTCTGTGCGAAGCCGGGGCGGGTCGCTAGTATAATATAGAATACAATTATACATACTTACAATCTAGGGGACTGGTAAATTAAAATTTATTAACAAATCTTCTTTCTTCTATGCTGGCCTGGGAGCGATATAAATACATAGAATGTGCCAGCTGCTTTTCCTCACGGGCATGCTGTAAAAACCATCTAAGGGATCCGAGTGTTCCAGTATATTGTAATTTAGGCGATGGGCTGACAACCTGTCACTACAGCAATATACCTTCAAATCTATCTTAAATAACCCTCAAAACTGTCAGACGTGGCGGAGCGACCTTTATTTAGGTCGTTGACGCACTGCTCTGTGATAAGATGTATGTATCCTTCACTTTCATCATCTCCCTAGCCCTATCCCGTATATCATGGGGTGGGCTACCCAATCTAGAGGATTGATTTTTTTTTAACAAATCTTCTCTCTTCTTTCCAGGACAACGATCTAGAGAAAGAACTCCAAGCAGACTCTCTCAAGCACGATCTGGCAACACAAAGGGCCAAGGCTCACAGTCTCACCAGCCTCGGCTTGTTGAACTTCAACGCGTTATCTACATACGTAACTTGTGACTCTCCACCGCCAGTACAAATGGCCCCGGAGGAGTTACAGCAGTTGGAACACGCTAAGACACACGGCCTGCCTGATCCTCTCAAGGGGAACTACGTAGCGAAAACAAATAGGTGAGTCTTCTTATGACCCAAATTAGCCATATGACTCAATGACCCAAATTAGCCATATGACTCAAATGACCCAAATTATCCATATGACTCAAATGACCCAATGACCCACCGACCCATGTAACCAAATTGCTTTTAAGACCCATATGAGCCAATGACCCTTATAACCCATATTTTTAAAATGACCCAAATTACCTATATGACTCAAATGACCCCAATGACCCATATGACCCAATGACCCATATGACTCAAATGACCCAATTACTAATATGACCCAAATGAGTCAATGACCCGTCGACCCACTAACCCACATGACCCAATGGCAGTGACCCATATGCTCACCAGCCTCGGCTTGTTGAACTTCAACGCGTTATCTACATACCTACGTAACTTGTGACTCTCCACCGCCAGTACAAATGGCCCCGGAGGAGTTACAGCAGTTGGAACACGCTAAGATACACGGCCTGCCTGATACTCTCAAGGGGAACTACGTAGCGAAAACAAATAGGTGAGTCTTCTTATGACCCAAATTAGCCTTATGACTCAAACTAGCCATATGACTCAAATTAGCCATATGACTCAAATGACCCAATGACCCATTGCCCCATTGCGCTTATCACAGACCCTGACCAACTGAAAGAGCTGATGGATGCCTTACATCCGCGCGGAGTGAGGGAGAGAGATATATAGCGATATAACTCAAAGACCCAATAAAAAAAACACGACTCACTGACCGAAACGACCTTTATAATCCAAACGACTCTATTTAATGACTAATAATATGACACACCGTGATCCAATGACCCATGTGACCCATTGACCTATGTGACCCAATGGCCTATGTGACCCATTGACCTATGTGACCCAATGACCCATGTGACCCAATGACAACGACCCATGTGACCCAATGACCTATGTGACCCAATGACCCATGTGACCCATTGAACTATGTGACCCAATGACCCATGTGACCCATTGACCTATGTGACCCAATGACCCATTGACCTATGTGACCCAATGACCCATTGACCTATGTGACCCAATGACCCATGTGACCCAATGACAATGACCCATGTGACCCAATGACCTATGTGACCCAATGACATATGTGACCCAATGACCCACGTGACCCATTGACCTATGTGACCCAATGACCCATGTGACCCATTGACCTATGTGACCCAATGACCCATGTGACCCAATGACAATGACCCATGTGATCCAATGACCTATGTGACCCAATGACCCATGTGACCCATTTACCTATGTGACCCAATGACAATGACCCATGTGACCCAATGACAATGACCCATGTGACCCAATGACCCATTGACCTATGTGACCCGATGACCCATGTGACCCAATGACAATGACCCATGTGACCCAATGACAATGACCCATGTGATCCAATGACCTATGTGACCCAATGACCCATGTGACCCATTTACCTATGTGACCCAATGACAATGACCCATGTGACCCAATGACAATGACCCATGTGACCCAATGACCCATTGACCTATGTGACCCGATGACCCATGTGACCCAATGACAATGACCCATGTGACCCAATGACCCATGTGACCTAGACCCCAATGACCCATATGACCCATCGCCCCAATGATCCCTACGACCCAATAACCCGTGTATTTTTTTTTCTCAGACACGGTTGGTGGCGTATCACAGACCCTGACCAATTGAAAGAGCTGATGGATGCCTTACACCCGCGCGGAGTGAGGGAGAGAGAGCTACATGGCGCGTTGCAGCAACATGTGCCTGTTATTAACAATAAGGTAGCTATTTGTTGAGGATTTTTATCACTTCATTGTCTACGTACATACATCATATATTACATACATCTCATCTCCCTAGCCTTATCCCGTATCTTACGGGGTCGGCTACCTAATCTAGGGGATTGAACGAGAGTACTGGTTTTTACACAGAGCGACTGCCATCTGACCTCCGCAACCCAGAAAGGAAACCAGACCCAATCCTAGATTAGGTCAGAGTTTTCAAGCAGCCAACGGCCTCTGAAATGGCTTAGCGACTAATATCTACGGTATTAAACGATATTAACCGGGACCAACGGCTTAACGTGCCTTACGAATCACGGAAAAAGCGCCGAATAAACGTACATATGAAATTCGAAAACCGAAAATTACAGTGGTACGTGGTGGGATTCGAACCACGAACTCCCGCTCAGGAGGCAGCGGCCCTATACACTACACCATCGGGCTCTCATATATTACATACATATCACTCAAAAATAAGTGTAGTAGGCAAATAACGTATTATCATTGCTATGCTATTGCTATTGTACTGTACTGACTAATCTTTGTTAAAGACGAAATCTATAACAAAATACTAGACCGGTAGTTCTTTTAGATAGCTTTCAGGATCACTTTGATCTATGTCAAAATTACATACATATAAACAAGCCTTTACCCCTAAACAAAGGTCGTTCCGCAACGTCGGACAAAGTTTTGAGGGTTATTCAAGATAAAGTTGTAGGTACGAGTATATTGCTGTAGTGACAGGTTGTCGCCCATCGCCTAAATTACAATATACTGAAACCCTCGGATCCCTTAGCTGGTTTTTACAGCATACCCGAGAGGAAATGCAGCTGGCGAATTCTATGTTCTTCTTTTAAAAAAAGTTTTTATTTCGCTAAAAAGTTTTTATGCTTTTGCATACATATAGAATAGGTTTACATAACTGTGACTGCATAAATATTTATTTACTAGATTTATGAACCCTGTCTACTAAACTAGGTTATTCACCTGTATCTCAGTAAGACAGTGTTCCTCCGAGGATCGTGCGTTATTTTAATATTTATACAATCGGTTTATTGATATAATAAGTTGATAATTTCGCTCCTAGTCCAGCATGGAAGTATCTGTATATATTGAAATTGTATTAAAAGAGATTTTAAACTATTCCGTTTCCCCAACAGCTGTTCATAGACAAGGGCGACGCCATCAGCGCGGAGTTCTCAATATCGAACCTGGACCGCGTGATCGCGCAGAATGGCGGCTACCCCAGCCCCGACGCGCCCGGCTCCTATTCTACATCCACCGCTTACAGGCTGGACATGAGGGCTTTGCAAATGGTGAGTGATATACATGAACTTATTATATACTTTATAAATATACAAGGACCCCAAAAAATAAATATCGGGCGGAATAATGGCTAAAAGAATAAAAAAAAAGTTCTTTAATACGTCAATAGATGGCGCTGAATGGCAATTAAATACATAGGTTACTCAACACAGGCAAAACAACACAAAATAATCTATTATTTAGACATTTGGAATATTAGTTCTTTGGTGATGGCGTTATTCTTTTCAAAACTGTGGATATCAGTAATCAAAATGGCGGCTACTGTAAGGTGAGTTAGTTCTCTGATGACACAATAGATGGCGCTTATCTCGATTCACAATGGCGGCTACCCCAGCCCGGACGCGCCCGGCTCCTATTCGACATCCATCGCTTACAGGCTGGACATGAGGGCTTTGCAAATAGTGAGTGATAAAAGAGTCAATAAATAAGTTCGTTCTTTAATCTCTCAATAGATGGCACTGGGAGTTTCTAATTTATTATACTCAGTACTCACACACAGGAAAAAGTAATTTAGTTAGTTCTTTGATTATATAATACATGGCGTTATTCTTTTCAAAATGGTGGATATCAGTAATTAAAATAGCGGCTACTGTATGGTGAGTTAGTTCTCTGATCACACAATAGATGGCGCTTATCTCGGTTCAAAATGGTGGCTATCCCAGCCCGGACGCGCCCGGCTCTAATTCCACATCCACCGCTTACAGGCTGGACATGAGGGCTTTGGTGAGTGATAAACCTATCTTATGTAGCCGTTATGTGACCCACTGCTAGGCAAAGGCCTATCTCCTCTCCTACAGACCGAGACGACGATGGCAAGAGCTGGACGCCTTCAGCAGGTCATGTCCGGAAGATACGGAGTCATGGAGTGATAAACATCTAAAAATAATAGTTCTTTAATCTCTCAATAGATGGCACTGGGAGGTTCCAATGTAACATTTTATTGCACACAGTAATTAAACATAGGACACTCACACACAGAAAAAAACAACACAAAATAGTACATTATGATATAAGTGCGCTAAGTTAATAATCAACAGTCGAGGCGATATTTCTATACCTACAAGAAAGCAGAGGTATATCAAAGCGCTCGAACGTCATGCGACGTTTTATAACATATTTGCCAGGAAATAAATAAAAATATTGTGCAATACAGACCCTTTACGAGCAACTGTGTTTTAAAATCTATGAAATAGAAATGGTTTTACTATTAGTTCTTTGATTATATAATAGATGGCGTTACTCTTTTTAAAATCGTTTGTCCCCATTAGGTTGGCTACAGAGATCTCTTATAGAGACAAGCTCGCCTGTTGTCTTAATTTTTAAGTTGAACTGTATATCACTACATAGTATAAAACAAAGTCGCTTTCTCTGTCCCTATATCCCTATGCAACGGATTTTGATGCGGTTTCTTTTAATGGGTAGTGCGATTCAAGAGGAAGGTTTATATGTATAATACATGCATAATATAGTAGAGAAACACTGATAATTTCCGTGCGAAGCCGGGGCGGGTCGCTAGTTTAATTTATAAAGCAATTAAGAATATAATAATAACGTTTCTTTATTAACGTGTTTTTTCCAGGTGGAACAACTAGAACAGCGCGTTGTGGCGGCGTCGATCCAAGTGAAGGGTTGGCGCATCGCCCCCGCGGACATCCCCGCCGACGCGAGCGGCTCGGAGCTCGTACAAATAGCGCGGCAGAAGCTGGCCTCCGTGGAGGCGCATTTGGAGAGGAGATACCTGAAACCCCCCTTCGTGCACAGGTAACACACACACATACACACACACACACACACACACACACACACACACACACACACACACACACACACACACACACACAAGAAGATAATTAATAGTTTTACGATTTTCCTACGTTTTATTTTTTATAGTACTACCGAGGCGACCATCGGTGCCGTGCTGTCGGGAGAGCTCAACTCATCCTCGGAACACAACGACAACGACGGACGACGTAAGTACCTGTTATACCTGTTACTTGTAAACTGTTCTGTATGTACAAGCACAGCTCGGACACTCCTAACTACAATGTCGTTTTGGTCACACATCGACAGACGGCATGTTGCACTTGGCATGTGTTTGTACATACATACATATAATCACGCCTTTATCCCTATTGGGGTAGGCAGAGCGTAAACGACCCAAACAAAGGTCGCTTCGCCACGTCAGACAATGTTTTGAGGGTTATTTAAGATAGATTTGTAGATATATTCCTGTAGTGACAGGTTGTCTGCCCATCGCCTAAATTACAATACACTGTAACCCTCGAGTCCCTTTTGCTGACTTCAACAGCATGCCCGGGAGGAAGGGCAGCTGGAGCATTCTATGTTTTTCTATCTCTCCCAGTCCAGCATGGAAGAAATCTATATCTTATCTTACCTTAAGTTATTGGGTATTATACGTTGTTCCAGCGGAGAAGGGCATAGCGCGCGGTCTGTCTCTCTGGCGCGACGCCCTCGCGCGCTGCGGCACGGGCGCGCAGCTCGCCATGCTGCTACAGGCGCTGGAGGCCGCCGTGGCCTGGGACAAGAGCATCATGAAGGCGGTGAGTGTTGCTGAGCTCCTTCTTCTTCTGTCGCCCTGGCTGCAGCCGCCGTGGCCTGGGACAAGAGCATCATGAAGGCGGTGAGTGTTGCTGAGCTCCTTCTTCTTCTGTCGCCCTGGCTGCAGCCGCCGTGGCCTGGGACAAGAGCATCATGAAGGCGGTGAGTGTTGCTGAGCTCCTTCTTCTTCTGTCGCCCTGGCTGCAGCCGCCGTGGCCTGGTACAAGAGCATCATGAAGGCGGTGAGTGTTGCTGAGCTCCTTCTTCTTCTGTCGCCCTGGCTGCAGCCGCCGTGGCCTGGTACAAGAGCATCATGAAGGCGGTGAGTGTTGCTGAGCTCCTTCTTCTTCTGTCGCCCTGGCTGCAGCTGCCGTGGCTTGGGACAAGAGCATCATGAAGGCGGTGAGTGTTGCTGAGCTCCTTCTTCTTCTGTCGCCCTGGCTGCAGCCGCCGTGGCCTGGGACAAGAGCATCATGAAGGCGGTGAGTGTTGCTGAGCTCCTTCTTCTTCTGTCGCCCTGGCTGCAGCTGCCGTGGCTTGGGACAAGAGCATCATGAAGGCGGTGAGTGTTGCTGAGCTCCTTCTTCTTCTGTCGCCCTGGCTGCAGCCGCCGTGGCCTGGTACAAGAGCATCATGAAGGCGGTGAGTGTTGCTGAGCTCCTTCTTCTTCTGTCGCCCTGGCTGCAGCTGCCGTGGCTTGGGACAAGAGCATCATGAAGGCGGTGAGTGTTGCTGAGCTCCTTCTTCTTCTGTCGCCCTGGCTGCAGCCGCCGTGGCCTGGGACAAGAGCATCATGAAGGCGGTGAGTGTTGCTGAGCTCCTTCTTCTTCTGTCGCCCTGGCTGCAGCCGCCGTGGCCTGGTACAAGAGCATCATGAAGGCGGTGAGTGTTGCTGAGCTCCTTCTTCTTCTGTCGCCCTGGCTGCAGCTGCCGTGGCTTGGGACAAGAGCATCATGAAGGCGGTGAGTGTTGCTGAGCTCCTTCTTCTTCTGTCGCCCTGGCTGCAGCCGCCGTGGCTTGGTACAAGAGCATCATGAAGGCGGTGAGTGTTGCTGAGCTCCTTCTTCTTCTGTCGCCCTGGCTGCAGCTGCCGTGGCTTGGGACAAGAGCATCATGAAGGCGGTGAGTGTTGCTGAGCTCCTTCTTCTTCTGTCGCCCTGGCTGCAGCCGCCGTGGCCTGGGACAAGAGCATCATGAAGGCGGCGAGTGTTGCTGAGCTACTTCTTCTTCTGTCGCCCTGGCTGCAGCCGCCGTGGCCTGGGACAAGAGCATCATGAAGGCGGTGAGTGTTGCTGAGCTCCTTCTTCTTCTGTCGCCCTGGCTGCAGCCGCCGTGGCCTGGGACAAGAGCATCATGAAGGCGGTGAGTGTTGCTGAGCTCCTTCTTCTTCTGTCGCCCTGGCTGCAGCCGCCGTGGCCTGGGACAAGAGCATCATGAAGGCGGTGAGTGTTGCTGAGCTCCTTCTTCTTCTGTCGCCCTGGCTGCAGCCGCCGTGGCCTGGGACAAGAGCATCATGAAGGCGGTGAGTGTTGCTGAGCTCCTCCTTCTTCTGTCGCCCTGGCTGCAGCCGCCGTGGCCTGGGACAAGAGCATCATGAAGGCGGTGAGTGTTGCTGAGCTCCTTCTTCTTCTGTCGCCCTGGCTGCAGCCGCCGTGGCCTGGGACAAGAGCATCATGAAGGCGGTGAGTGTTGCTGAGCTCCTCCTTCTTCTGTCGCCCTGGCTGCAGCTGCCGTGGCCTGGGACAAGAGCATCATGAAGGCGGTGAGTGTTGCTGAGCTCCTCCTTCTTCTGTCGCCCTGGCTGCAGCTGCCGTGGCCTGGGACAAGAGCATCATGAAGGCGGTGAGTGTTGCTGAGCTCCTTCTTCTTCTGTCGCCCTGGCTGCAGCTGCCGTGGCCTGGGACAAGAGCATCATGAAGGCGGTGTGTGTTGCTGAGCTCCTTCTTCTTCTGTCGCCCTGGCTGCAGATTTTTTAGAAGTAAATAATTGAGGAGCAAATAGTACCATCTAAATTATTACTATAAACTGCCACTTTTGGCGGAAATTTTGAATGTAACTCCAGTTTACACATCTGGTATAAGTTTTGATTATTCTTGATATGGACCATGGAGCGTGCAACCATTTCGAAAAATCGAGTTCACCATGAATTTAATCGCGGTAATAATACAATATAATACAAATATTCTGTATTGCACATAAACAACACATTGTACAGGAACAAACAGAGTACAATTGGGCGGCCTTATTGCTAGTAATAATTTAAAATAATCCCGTGTTATAATTCATGGCATTTCACTATTTTTACATTAAACTTTTTAATTGCTTTAAGTCACTATTTTAGAGACATTTATTTATAATTTTGTCGAATTTTCCTTCTTTACAGAGTTTTTGTAAAAAAATATGATTCATTCTAAAAGGTCTCACTTAAGTCACAAAGTGAGGATGCATGTAACTTTTGACTTTGCAAAGAACAGAAAAAAATTGATCACAGATTAAATAGTATACATTAAGTAGACGTTAACTTGTCATTATCAGTTTGTTTTTTTCATAGGCATACCTGGATATGGCAAATGATATTTAGGAATTAAAGGCTGCAGAATTACAGTATACCAAGGTATAACATTTGCTCTCTTGGCTGCGAAAAATCTAAATTATACCGGGTGTAAGGGACAGCGTCCCGCAAACTGATAGGGGTTGCTCAGTCAATGACACTTATAATTTCCACCAGGAACTTTAAGTAAAAATAAATGGCTTTTCCATACAAATTGTCCGATCGAGGTGAACATTTTGTATGGAAAAGACATTTTTTATACTTCCTGAAACAAAATCCTGTTGGAAGTTGTTCAGTATCGTTGACTGAGCCACCACTTTCAGTTTGCGGGACGCTGTCCCTTACACCTGGTATGTTGTAATAATAATAAAAGCAAACATTTTGTCACACAGGTCTGCTCTATACCCGTTAACAAACACGTTAGTATTTATTTTTGATAATTTTTGCACAGGATTTGAACCTGCGACCCTTGTAATGCCGTTCTATCGCTCTGCCAACTGAGCTACCGGGGTGGTAGTCAGATTGGCGAATTTAATCCTTACTTCTTAATTTTTTACCACGTCATAGTAACGTCCGCTTCCGCCCCGGTAGCTCAGTTGGCAGAGCAATAGAACGACAATCCAAAGGTCGGTTCAAACGAACAAATTTTTATTTTCTTACATTTAATATTGATGTTAGTATTTATTTTATTTTTTTAATAGGGTTACAATATTGTTCATTTTTATTACTTTCATATTTCGGAACAGTTGCACGCTCCATTTTATTAATGCCTTTAAAAGATGTCAACTTAACATCACGTGACCATGTTTTTTTCTTTGTTAATTTTGATGCAATAAAGAATATACCGGGTGTAAGAGACAGCGTCCCGCAAACTGATAGGGGTTCCTCAGTTAACGAAACTGGACAACTTTCACGAAGAAATTCTTTCAGGAAATGAATGGTTTCTAACACCCGATATATGAAACGTGAAACCGTTCCAAAATATCAAAGTTTGTCGAAATAAACATGACACGTCCACGTGTCTATGACTATAACCAACATACATACATCACGCCTTTATCCCTAATATGGTAGGCTGAGCGTAAACGACCTTAACAAAGGTCGTTCCGCCACGTCCGTAAAAGTTTTGAGGGTTATTTAAGATAGATTGGAGGAAATGCAAATGGCACATTCTATGTTTTTTCTCTCGCGAGCATGATGTAAAAAACCAGCTTATCGATCCAAGGGTTTCAGTATATTGTAATTTAGTCGATGGGCTGACAACCTGGCAATACAATATACCTACAAATCTATCTTAAAATAACCCTCTAAACTTTACCAGACGTGGCGGAAGGACCTTTGTTTAGATCGTTTACTGCTTACCCCATTAGGGATAAATGCTTGATTATATGTAGTATGTATGTATGCCGGCCCCCATCCTATATATCTTCTTCTTATCTTATTTTATTTAGCCCACATCATCCCACTGCTGGGCAAAGGCCTCCCTCTTCTCCTTCCACTTAATCCTTTTTGAGCCTCCAGGCGCCAGTCCTTCGAAAATATATATTTATATAATTAAATTTTTATTGAATGTATTATGTATCTCCGTTTGCAGAACTGTCAGTTCTGTCTGTCGGGCGACAACGAGGGCCAGCTGCTGCTCTGTGACGGATGCGACAAGGGGTACCACACGTACTGCTTCAAGCCGGTCATGGACACCATCCCGGAGGGGGACTGGTGAGCATTTGGTCTAATACCTTCGCGAAATGTCCCTAACGCAAAAAAAACACGGAAAAAAAGGGTTTATAAACGTAGAAATGAAATTTGAAACTGGAAAAACACATTAGTACGTGGTGAGATTCGAACCACGACCTCCAGAGAGAGGCAGCGGCCCTATCTACTACACCATCGGGCTCTTGATGGGCGACCCGCGTAGCCTAGTTAGCAGTGCATCCGCCTGCTTCTCTGAGGGTCCTGGGTTCGATTCCCCGCCGGACAGACATTTGCATGATGAATTTAAGGTGACTATAGAAGCTCAGTGCGCCCCCATTAATAAAAATATTATTAAATTATAACTCAATACAATTAATCGAAAATTCCGTCCAACAGACTCAAGTCATAATTATAAAGATAATTTAGAACCACCCCGATACAGGGGGTGCACTTAGCAATCATAGTGGGGGCTATGAGTTTGATCGTGTTTATATTTATTTATTTATTTAACAGTATATTGTACACAGAAATATACACAGAACAATTACATAGAAATCAAGACACAACAGGTACTACTTATTCCTAAAATATAATGTCTTACAGCAGACCTAAGAAGTGATAGCATAAAACGTAAAGCAATTTATTTATGTTTTTGTTTCCAGGTACTGCTGGGAATGCGTGAACAAGGCCCGAGGGGAGAGGGTTTGCATCGTGTGCGGGGGGGCGGAGGGGGGCAGGACCATACCCTGCGCGCTGTGCGTCAGGGCGTACCACCAACAGTGCCACTACCCACCATTGGGCAAGGTAACACCAACTGTTCACAGATGGCGTTGTGATAATACCAGCTACTAGCTCACAGATGGCGGTAACAAAGTTGTCAGCCCATCGCCTAAATAACAATATACTGAAACTCTCAGATCCCTTAGCTAGTTTTTACAGCATGTCCGGGAGGAAATGCAGCCGGCACATACTATGTTTTTTTAGGTGTATATAATTCGTCACCGGACTAAAGGCGGGGAGTTGCTGTACGCAATCTACACCCTTATATAATATGCTGAGTTTGGCCCGTTTCAGTATAGATAGCATAGTTCTATTAAGTTTGATATTATATATTTTACTTATTATTTCACTCATGATTATCTGTACTGAATAAATATTTTTTCTGTCTTTCTTTCTTTCTTATATGCAAATGGCAGCTGCCTAAGGGCGTTGCCTTGGGAATACCTTGTCGTAAAGAACCATAGTTTTTGTCGCTCCCAGTCCAGCATGGAATCAATAGAATCCTAATGTAGTGTGGTTTGTTTCCAGAACCCTCGCGGCAAATGGTACTGCTCTCAATGTATCTCCCGCGCCCCGCCCAAGAAACCCCGCAACACGAAGAAACGGGACAACAAGAGAAGCAGCGAAGCCCTGGATGATGCCATGGTGCCTAGGTGAGCACTTTACATACATACATACAAACAAACATACACACGGTGCGTGATAGTCCTTCTATCACAGTATTCAAAAAACGAGTAAAAGAGTACTATCTTTCTCTTCCAAATTAATTTGTTATTGTCATATGTTTTTATTTATATGTTTACTAGTTATGTGCTATTTATATTAATTATGTATTATTATATTAGTATTATATATTTATAACTATTTATTTTATGATAGTAGGGTTTGAATTGTTCACGCCATATCTGCCTCACTTATGCACTCTTACTACCGTAGGTCAGCTGGAAGTGATTTCTTTTTAGAGATAAGCTGTACCTGTTGTGCTATTGTTTTTTATGTTTGTGTCCTCTGTATGTTCATGTGTGTAATAAATTGTTAAATAAATAAATAATAAATAAACATACATACATAGAAAACAAAATTGACCTCCTACCGATTTTCGGTGATGACGAAAACTCTTTCAGTGATAGACCAACTGCGCAGGACTACGTACTCGTATAGTCTTTAGTGCCGAAGTGTTTGCGCAACACACAAGTGCACTCTCTATTCCTTCAATCACTTATTCTGATGGGACAGACGACCAGAGAGAAATCAGGCGCAGGACTGACTATTTACATGCCCATCCGACAGTATTGATCATCGTACTGTTCGGACAATCAGGTGACCTGTAATGACCTATTTAAACTAGAAACAACAACGCAAAGTCATTGTTTCCCGCCGGGAATCGAACCCGGAACCTCTGGGTCGTGAGCCCATGGCTCAGACCGCTAGACCACGGAGGTAGTTCACATACATATGCAGCGCATCATCAAGAAACAACAGTCCTGAAACGCGGTATCGAAGTTTTCTCACCGATCTGCATATATACAACTCCCAAACTTGTCCAGTTGATAGATATCTATCTAAACTGCCGCAGGACTTTGGTGCCCTGGTCACAACACCCGACCAGGGGGTAGCTACCCGACTCCTATCCGCTGTCAGTCGGCCAATTGGCCTCTCAAAGAAAAGCTCATAAACATATATAATACAGCCAACACCGCAGACGACCTACATCCATACATACATATAGTCACGCCTTTATCCCTAATGGGGTAGGCAGAGCGTAAACGACCAAAACAAAAGTCATTCCGCCACGTCTGACAAAGTTTTGAGGGTTATTTTAGATAGATTTGAAGGTATATTGCTGTAGTGACAGGTTGTCAGCCCATCGCCTACATTGCAATATACTGAAACCCTCGGATCCCTTAGCTGACTTTTACAGCATGCCCGGGAGGAAATGCAGCTGGCACATTCTAAGTTTTTCTCTCGATCCCAGGCCATCATGGAAGTTACACCGCAGACGACCTACTCGAGGCAAACGAACGGGCGGTTAGCCTCGATAATTATTGGAGATGGACAGAATGTGTTCGAGCCAACTTGAACCATCTTACTCAGCATGTCGCGCAGGTCGTCGACTTGCTTCCATATTATTGACAATAATGCGTGACATGCTGAGCTTGCAACTTACACGCATGTTCTATCATCAATACTATCATTGTGTGTATAACGTAACATCAATATAAAATAACTATCATTTCATAAATAAATCAGACTGAATCAAGAACTCTTCGTCTCAATACCTCGCACCGCGAGCGCCCTCACAACCCGTCCGCTAGGTTCCGTCATGTGCAGGCTTTGCCAGCAATGGCTTTGTCCCGTACAGTATGAGTTTATCGCCAGTGACACGCAGAAGAAGTTATGGATGATATGATGATTGTTGCAGCCCGGCGGCGTCCCACGCGTCGACCTCCACGACGGCGGAGGAATGTGCGCCGCTCGCCACGCCCGACGTGCCCGCCACGCCTGACAAGCACGACCAGAACAGCTGCGACACTGACACGCTCAACCACGCGCAGCCAGGTAACTAGCAGCTCGCCAACCGACCCGCCACGCTCGGCGGCCGGGGAATGTGCGCCGCTCGCCACGCCCGACGTGCCCGCCACGCCTGACAAGCACGACCAGAACAGCTGCGACACTGACACGCTCAACCACGCGCAGCCAGGTAACTAGCAGCTCGCCAACCGACCCGCCACGCTCGGCGGCCGGGGAATGTGCGCCGCTCGCCACGCCCGACGTGCCCGCCACGCCTGACAAGCACGACCAGAACAGCTGCGACACTGACACGCTCAACCACGCGCAGCCAGGTAACTAGCAGCTCGCCAACCGACCCGCCACGCTCGGCGGCCGGGGAATGTGCGCCGCTCGCCACGCCCGACGTGCCCGCCACGCCTGACAAGCACGACCAGAACAGCTGCGACACTGACACGCTCAACCACGCGCAGCCAGGTAACTAGCAGCTCGCCAACCGACCCGCCACGCTCGGCGGCCGGGGAATGTGCGCCGCTCGCCACGCCCGACGTGCCCGCCACGCCTGACAAGCACGACCAGAACAGCTGCGACACTGACACGCTCAACCACGCGCAGCCAGGTAACTAGCAGCTCGCCAACCGACCCGCCACGCTCGGCGGCCGGGGAATGTGCGCCGCTCGCCACGCCCGACGTGCCCGCCACGCCTGACAAGCACGACCAGAACAGCTGCGACACTGACACGCTCAACCACGCGCAGCCAGGTAACTAGCAGCTCGCCAACCGACCCGCCACGCTCGGCGGAGGAATGTGTGCCGCTCGCCACGCCCGACGTGCCTTCTTTACAGCATGCCCGGGAGTAAATGCAACTGGCACATTGACGACCCGCATAGCCTACTTGGCAGTGCATCTGCCTGCTACGCAGAGGATCCCGTGTTCGATTCCCGGCCGGGCAGACATTTGAATGATGAGTTTAAATGTCTGTTTCTGGGTTCTTTGTTTCTGTTTATGTCTATGGCACCGCGATACAGGGAATTCTAGTTGGGGCTGTGAGTGTGATCATGTTTTTACATTCTATGTTTTTCTTGCTCCCGAGAGAGCCCGATGGTGTAGTGGATAGGGCCGCTACCTCCTGAGCGGGAGGTCGTGGTTCGAACCCCACCACGTACCAATGTATTTTTCGGTTTTCGAACTTCATATGTACGTTTATTCGGTGCTTTTTCCGTGCTTCGGAAGGCACGTTAAGCCGTTGGTCCCGGTTAATATCGTTTAATACCGTAGATATTAGTCGTTAAGCCCTTACAGAGGCCAGTGCTAAGCATTGGCGGCTTGAAAACTCTGACCTAATCTAGGCTTGGGTCTGGTTTCCCTTCTGGGTTGCGGAGGTAAGATGGCAGTCGCTCTGTGTAAAAACCAGTACCCTCGTTCAATCCCCTAGATTAGGAAGCCGACCCCGCGAGATACGGGACAAGGCTAGGGAGATGGATGTTTTTCTTGCTCCCAGGCCAGCATGGAACTTTTTTTTAACACCCAGTATTATTCTTTTCCAGCGCCCCCAGATTTCACGGAAGACGCCCCACCGCCCGCGAAACGTCGCGCCGTACAATACAGTGGAAACGGTGCCGTCAGCGACGAACAACCTTTACAAGATGGCCGACAGACACAAGATGGCCGAGAGATCCAAGATGGCCGACAGACACAAGATGGCCGAGAGACACAAGATGGCCGAGAGATCCAAGATGGCCGAGAGATCCAAGATGGCCTACAAATCCAAGATAGCCAACAGATAGAAGATGACCTGAATGATGGCGCGGACGTGGAGAATGTCCCGTTGCTGTCGAGGGCTAAAAAAGAAAAGAACAGTGCAAAGAAATTGTTAAAGGATATGCAGTTTTGCAAGTGAGTTTATATATATTCTTTATTGCGTACAAAAAAAATACAATAAATAAACAAATTCAAATTTAGATCACAAAGGTGAGCTTATCTCTATAAAGAGATCTCTTCCAGCCAACCTGTATGAGATAACGATATATACGGGGACACGCTGTAGACTTTTACATATACCTACATATAACCTAGAACCTACATAAACATACATATATATTACTTAAATAAACATCTATAATAAATAATAATACATACATATAATAAATACAAATACCTACGTAATAAATACTGATTTCCGTTTTCTTTACTTATAACTCTATCGTTTCATAAACTATAACACTGGTCATGGCTCTTGTGAAATGCAATAATGGGTATATGCATACATATATACATACTCGTTCAATCCCCTAGATTAGGTAGCCGACCCCGTGAGATACGGGATAAGGCTAGGGAGATGATGCATACATATATACATACATATAATCAAGCCCTACTCCCTAATGGGGTAGGCAGAGCGTAAACGACCTAAACCAAGGTCGTCCCGCCACGTCAGACAAAGTGTTGAGGGGTTATTTAAGATAGAATTGTAGGTATATTGCTGTAGTGACAGGTTGTCAGCCCATCATACATTATAACACTGGTCATGGCTCTGAAATGCAATAAATATGCATGACTTTTTAAATTTATTATTATTATTAACAGCCTGAGGTGTCCCACTGCAGGGCAAAGGCCTCCCTCCCCTTCTTCCATTTCTCACTGTCTTGAGCCTCTCCCAGCTCGTCTCGTCTCGTCATCTTTTCCTGGTTTTTTTTTTAATTTACATACATACATATATATATTCACGCCTTTATCCCTATTGGGGTAGGCAGAACGTAAAAAACCTAAACAAAGGTCGTTCCGTCACCTCTGACAAAGTTATGAGGGCCATTTAAGATAGATTTGTAGGTATATTGCTGTAGTGACAGGTTGTCAGCCTGTCGCCTAAATTGCAATATACAGAAACCCTCGGATCCCTTAGCCGGTTTTTACAGCATGCCCGGGAGGAAATGCAGCTAGCACATTCTATGTTTTTCTCTCACTCCCAGTCCAGCATGGAATTATTTATTAAATTATTAACATATGACTCTTACATGATGTTCTTATTACATTATATAAGAATATGGAAGTTTAGAACCACGTTGAAAACTGATCACAATGCGCAATATTCATATTATAATGTAAATAAAAAAAAAAACTTATTTCGAAAAAGAAATAATACAAAATTATTAACATGTATTAAAAAAATACTAAAACAGGAATAGAGATATAAAAAAATATACGTGATA
Source organism: Scrobipalpa costella (assembly GCA_949820665.1). NCBI lineage: Eukaryota > Metazoa > Arthropoda > Insecta > Lepidoptera > Gelechiidae > Scrobipalpa > Scrobipalpa costella. Next base: position 9,032,018 of record OX463321.1, on the reverse strand, counting down.
TATATCTATATATATATATATATCATGTATATTCACTACATAGTATAAAACAAAGTCGCTTTCTCTGTCCCTATATCGCTATGTATGCATAAATCTTGAAAACTACGCAACGGATTTTGATGCGGCTTATTTTAATGGATAGAGAGTTTCAAGAGGAAGGTTTATATATATAACACTTGCATAATATTGTGGAGAAACACTGATAATTTCCGTGCGAAGCCGGGGCGGGTCGCTAGTATATATATATATATATACAACGTGTAACAGAAAGGGTATATGCACCCGAAGCGATATGAACCAGCCCATGAAACTGAATAACTTTTCCAAAGTATATAATTTAATACATACATACATACATAAAATCACGCCTTTATCCCTTACGGGGTAGACAGAGCATTAAACGCCTCGTAAAAGGCGCTTCTGCCACGTCTGACAAAAATTGAGGGCAATTTTAGATTGTAATTTGTATTGCTATAGTGACAGGTTGTCAGCCTATCGCCTAAATTACAATACACTATAACCCTCGAGTCCCTTTTGCTGACTTCTACAGCATGCCCGGGAGGAAGGGCAACTGGAACATTATATGTTTTTCTTTCTCTCCCAGTCCAGTATGGAAGAAACACTTAAGTATATCACATTAATAATAATTTTGTTAGGAACCTGCTCTGGGAGATGGAATGTCACGAGCACGCGTGGCCTTTCCTCATTCCGGTGAACACGAAGCACTTCCCCCAATACAAGAAGGTCATCAAGAACCCCATGGACCTCTCCACCATCAAGAAGAAACTCCAGGAGACCAGGTGAGGAGATATCATCATGTATTATTTCACATTGTTTATCATAATCTCACCTGAGTTGTTTACCCATGGTTTATTAGACCAGCTAGACAAATATACATACATACATACATATAATCACGCCTTTATCCCTAATGGGGTAGGCAGAGCGTAAACGACCCAAACAAAGGTCGTTCCGCCACGTCTGACAAAGTTTTGAGGGTTATTTAAGATAGATTTGTAAGTATATTGCTGTAGTGACAGGTTGTCAGCCCATCGCCTAAATTACAATATACTGAAACCCTCGGATCCCTTAGCTGGTTTTTACAGCATACCCGGAAGGAAATGCAGCTGGCACATTCTATGTTTTTCTCTCGTTCCCAGGCCAGCATGGAAGAAAAAATATACATACATATATATATACATATAATCACGCCTTAATCCCTAATGGGGTAAAAGCGTAAACGACCAAAGGTACGTTAGGACGTTCAGCCGCGCCTGACAAAGTTTTGAGGGTTATTTAACATAGATTTGTGGGTCCCAGGCCAGCATGGAAGAATCACCAGGAAACCTGGTGAGGAGATATACACAAATATGCAGATCTGTTTCCGGAACACTATAACCTGGGCCTTTTCAAGGCGATAGTGAACAGGCATTATCTAGGCAATCATACACTAGGTGACATAGCGGACAAATGATTTCTTATCAACTATTAAAATATACATATAATCACAATTTATCCCTAATGGGGTATGCAGAGCGTAAACGACCTCGCCAAGTATGACAAAGTTTTGAGGGTTATTTAAGATAGATTAGTAGGTCCCAGGCCAGCATGGAAGAATCACCAGGAAGAACCAGGTGAGGTGATATAGACAAATATTCGGATCTGTTTCCGGAACGCTATAACCTGAACCTTTTCAAGGCCAGAGTGAACAGGCATTATCTAGGCAATCATACTCTGTATCGTCACTTCCCATCAGGTGACATGGCGAAAAAATGATTGCTTATCAACTATTAAAAAATATTTATATACATACATATAGTTACGCCTCTATCCCTTATGGGGTAGGCAGAGCGCTACGTCTGACAAAATTTGTGGTTTATTTAGGATAGATTTACAGGTACATTGCTGCAGTGACAGGTTGTCAGCCCATCGCCTAAATTACAATATACTGAAACCTTGGGATCCCCCAGCTGGTTATTACAGCATGCACATTTCTATTCCAGCTACAAACACAAAGACTTCGCTTCGGACGTGCGGCTGATGTTCAGCAATTGCGAGATCTTCAACGAGGACGACTCCCCGGTCGGCCGGGCTGGTCACAACATGAGGCAGTTCTTCGAGGAGCGCTGGGGGCAACTGTGACAACGACGAAACACCCGGGGTAAGGGGAGAGTGACTATCAGTGCGGATGTGAGGACTATCAGTAAGGTTGGAGCGACTGTTCCTATCAATGACGGTGTAGGAACTAAATGTGCGACCAGAAGAACCATCGGTAAGAAAGTAAAGTCTACCAGTGAAGAAATAGGGACTATCACTATCAATAAAGATACAGGGACTGTCAGTGAGGAAATGGGAACCATCAGAGGAACCATCGGTAAGAAAGTAAAGTCTACCAGTAAAGAAATAGGGACTATCACTATCAATAAAGATACAGGGACTGTCAGTGAGGAAATGGGAACCATCAGAGGAACCATCGGTAAGAAAGTAAAGTCTACCAGTAAAGAAATAGGGACTATCACTATCAATAAAGATACAGGGACTGTCAGTGAGGAAATGGGAACCATCAGAGGAACCATCGGTAAGAAAGTAAAGTCTACCAGTAAAGAAATAGGGACTATCACTATCAATAAAGATACAGGGACTGTCAGTGAGGAAATGGGAACCATCAGAGGAACCATGGGTAAGAAAGTAAAGTCTACCAGTAAAGAAATAGGGACTATCCGTGAAGATATAGGGACTATCACTATCAATAAAGATACAGGGACTGTCAGTGAGGAAATGGGAACCATCAGAGGAACCATCGGTAAGAAAGTAAAGTCTATCAGTGAAGAAATAGGGACTATCCGTGAAGATATAGGGACTATCACTATCAATAAAGATACAGGGACTGTCAGTGAGGAAATGGGAACCATCAGAGGAACCATCGGTAAGAAAGTAAAGTCTACCAGTAAAGAAATAGGGACTATCACTATCAATAAAGATACAGGGACTGTCAGTGAGGAAATAAGAACCATCAGAGAAACCATCGGTAAGGAAGTAAAGTCTATCAGTGAAGAAATAGGGACTATCCGTGAAGATATAGTGACTATCACTATCAATAAAGATACAGGGACTGTCAGTGAGGAAATGGGAACCATCAGAGACCCCATCGGTAAGGAAGTAAAGTCTATCAGTGAAGAAATAGGGACTATCCGTGAAGATAGAGGGACTATCACTATCAATAAAGATACAGGGACTGTCAGTGAGGAAATGGGAACCATCAGAGACCCCATCGGTAAGGAAGTAAAGTCTATCAGTGAAGAAATAGGGACTATCCGTGAAGATATAGGGACTATCACTATCAATAAAGATACAGGGACTGTCAGTGAGGAAATAAGAACCATCAGAGAAACCATCGGTAAGGAAGTAAAGTCTATCAGTGAAGAAATAGGGACTATCACTATTAATAAAGATACAGGGACTGTCAGTGAGGAAATAAGAACCATCAGAGAAACCATCGGTAAGAAAGTAAAGTCTATCAGTAAAGAAATAGGGACTATCAGTGAGGTTGAAGAGACTATCACTATCAATGAAGATGTAGGAACTATAAGTGAGGATACAGGTACTATCAGTGAGGAAATGGGAACCATCAGAGACCCCATCGGTAAGAAAGTAAAGTCTATCAGTGAAGAAATAGGGACTATCACTATCAATAAAGATACAGGGACTGTCAGTGAGGAAATAAGAACCATCAGAGAAACCATCGGTAAGGAAGTAAAGTCTATCAGTGAAGAAATAGGGACTATCCGTGAAGATATAGTGACTATCACTATCAATAAAGATACAGGGACTGTCAGTGAGGAAATGGGAACCATCAGAGACCCCATCGGTAAGAAAGTAAAGTCTATCAGTGAAGAAATAGGGACTATCAGTGAGGTTGAAGAGACTATCACTATCAATGAAGATGTAGGAACTATAAGTGAGGATACAGGTACTATCAGTGAGGAAATGGGAACCATCAGAGAGGAAATACGGACTATCGGTGAGATTGAAGGGAGTGCCAGTGAGGTAATAGGGACTAACACTGTCATTGATTATAGAGGGACTATTGGTAAGGAAATAGAGTCTATCTGTGAAGAAATAGGGACTATCCGTGAAGATAGAGGGACTATCACTATCAATGAAGATACAGGGACTGTCAGTGAGGAAATGGGAACCATCAGAGAGGAAATACGGACTATCGGTGAGGTTGAAGGGAGTGCCAGTGAGGTAATAGGGACTATCAGTGAGGATATAGGGACTGTCACTGTTAGTGATTATAGAGGGACTATTGGTAAGGAAATAGAGTCTATCCGTCAAGAAATAGGGACTATCCGTGAAGATATAGGGACTATCACTATCAATGAAGATACAGGGGCTGTCAGTGAGGAAATACGGACTACCGGTGAGGTTGAAGGGAGTGCCAGTGAGGTAATAGGGACTATCAGTGAGGATAAAGGGACTGTCATTGTCAGTGATTTAAGGGGGACTATCGGTAAGGAAATAGAGTCTATCCGTCAAGAAATAGGGACTATCCGTGAATATAGAGGGACTATCACTATCAATGTAGATACAGGGGCTGTCAGTGAGGATATGGGAACTATCAGAGAGGAAATACGGACTATCAGTGAGGATATAGGGAGTGCCAAACAGGTTGGAGAGACTATCATTATCAATGACGATATAGGGACTATCAGTGAGGTTGGAGAGATTATCACTATCAATGACGACATAGAGACTATCAGTGAGGTTGGAGAAATTATCACTATCAATGACGACATAGAGACTATCATTATCAATGACGATATAGGGAGTAACAGTGATGACGTAGTGATTATCAATGATGACATAGGGACTATCAGTGAGGTTAGAGACACTGTCACTATCAATGACAATGTAGTGACTATTACTATCAATGACGATGTAGAGACTATCAGTTATGAAAAAGGGACTATCAGTGCGGTTGGAGAGACTGTCACTATCAATGACGATGTAGAGACTATCAGTTATGAAAAAGGGACTATCAGTGCGGTTGGAGAGACTGTCACTATCAATGACGATGTAGGGACTATCAGTTATGAAAAAGGGACTATCAGTGCGGTTGGAGAGACTGTCACTATCAATGACGATGTAGGGACTATCAATGAGTATAGAGGGACAATCAGGGAGGTGGTAGAGACTATCACTATCAATGACGATATAGAGGCTATCAGTGATGACATAGAGACTATCAGTGAGAAAATGGGAACTATCAGAATGAAAAGAGGTCCGGTCGGTGAGGTGATCGGGAATGCCAGTGATGATATAGGGTCTATCAGTGTGGATATAGTGACTATCAGTGAGAAAATAGTGACTATCAGTAAGAATATAGGGACTATCAGTGAGTGTAGAGGGACTTTCAGTGAAAAAACAGGTAGTATCGGTGAGGAAATACGTACTATCTGTGAGGAAAAACGTACTATCTGTGAGGAAAAACGTACTATCTGTGAGGAAAAACGTACTATCTGTGAGGAAAAATGTACTATCTGTGAGGATAGAGGGAGTATCAGTGTGCCTAGAGGGAGTCGCAGTATGAGTAGAGGGAGTGTAAGTATGAATAAAAATAAAAGTCTAATTAGGAATATAGAGAGTCAAATTAGGAATAAAGAGAGTCTAATAAGGAATACAGAGAGACGCATTAGGAATAGAGAGAGCCTAGTTAGGAATAGAGAGAGTCTCTTGATGAATAGAGAGAGTAAAAGTATGAGAAGAGGAAGTGTAAGCATGAATAGAGAGAGTCTCTATAAGAATAGAGAGAGTCATAGTATGAGAAGAGGAAGTGTAAGCATGAATAGAGAGAGTCTCTATAAGAATAGAGAGAGTCATAGTATGAGAAGAGGAAGTGTAAGCATGAATAGAGAGAGTCTCTATAAGAATAGAGAGAGTAAAAGTATGAGAAGAGGAAGTGTAAGCATGAATAGAGAGAGTCTCTATACGAATAGAGAGAGTCATAGTATGAGAAGAGGAAGTGTAAGCATGAATAGAGAGAGTCTCTATACGAATAGAGAGAGTCATAGTATGAGAAGAGGAAGTGTAAGCATGAATAGAGAGAGTCACTTTACGAATAGAGGTAGTGTCAGTATGAAAAGACGGGGTGTGAGTATGAATAGAGGGAGTGCAAGTATGGATAGAGGGAGTGCAAGTATGGATAGAGGGAGTGCAAGTATGGATAGAGGGAGTGCGAATATGGATAGAGGGAGTGCAAGTAAGAGTAGAGGAAGCGCAAGTATGGATAGAGGGAGTGCGAATATGGATAGAGGGAGTTCAAGTATGTATAGAAAGAGTGCGAATATGAATAGACAGTGGGTCCGTGACGATGGCGGGTTTACAAGTGACCTTGTGACTGCTAGTGACGGTTATGTGAGCTTTGAAGATCATGTGAGAAGAAGACCTGCCTCCTATACAAAACAACAGGGTCATGTGCCTAAGAGCACGGGTCACGTGATCGACAAAGGTCACGCGACCGGAAGTGGGTATCGCGTGAACGTGACAGGTCACGTGATGATACGTGAAGGTCGTGCGACCGAAATTGAAGGTCATAAGGCTTTGAGTCAGGACCACGTGACCTTCACAGATCCCGGCGCCATTAGTGATAGTCAGACAGCACAAAACGAAACTGCATCTAGAGCCACTGCAACCATAAGTAAGGAATTGAGAAGTTTTATTGAGAAATACTTCAGCTCGGGTTCGGAGCTGACTAGGCAAGATCCTTCAACCTTTCTGCCATCAAACATTATGACTTCTGCCCAGACTGAACCGCAAGAAAGCTATATGCCAACAGATTCGGACATGTAGACATCGCAACACTTTTCTTAAGCAGTGACTCCTGCTCTGAAAGATTACACCAAACATCCCCCCGCGGGGCAGAGAGGGGAAGGGGAATGTATATGAAACCCTTCCCCTCTGCCCCGCGGGGGGATGTTTCGTGTTTTCTTTGAGCGCTGGAGTCACTGCTTAACGATAGTTGATTTTTGTTGGTGTCACAACACAATACATACATACTTATAATCATGTCTTTATCCCTAATGGGGTAAGCAGAGCGTAAACGACCTAAACATAGGTCGTTCTGCCACGTCTGACAAAGTTTTGAGGGTTATTTAAGATAGATTTGTAGGTATATTGCTGCAGTGACAGGTTGTCAGCCCATCGCCTAAATTGCAATATACTGAAATACTCGGCTCCCTTAGCTGGTTTTAACAGCATGCCTGGGAGGAAATCGAGCTGGCACATTCTTTTCTCTCGCTCCCAGGCCAGCATGGAAGTAAAAAGCACAACAAAATGTCACTTAAATTGAGGACACTGGTACTACAAGTTCGGATATGACTTTTCCTGTGTTGGATTAAAAAGTGTACTCACAAATATGAGAAAACACAAAACGTTGGTTGTGAACAGAAAGATAGAAAAAGAAAGATGTGAAAGTTATTGAGAGATCAGGTACAACATGACAAAAATGACAAGGCCCATATCGTAACATTGTAAACTAAAATGTCGCGTATAAGTTTAATTCGTTTCTTTTTAACTTTCTTTTCCATATGATAAAAAGAGGCGTGACTCCAGAAATCTATGTCATAAGGAAGATAAAAAGCAATAGATTAAATTCATGCTCTAGTTTACAATTGATTATGTATAAAACAACTCTAACATGGTTGAATTTAATGAAAAGACTTGGACCTTTTGTCTTTCATCAATAATTCTTGACAAATAACTGACAATTTCGACAAAAATTGGGGAGATCGTTTGACTAGTCTAAATAATCTCGAATAGGATATTTCCCTGATGTTTTCAAAGACGCCCTGTATTTAACAAACATTCCAAAACCCGAAATAGGGTAAAAGGACTTTGAAAATGTAACTTCAGAATCTCAGGATAATATAAACTTGGGAGTTTGTGATTCTGCAATAGGCGTAGCAACGCACACTATCTTAGGAACACTGTTTAAATGATTGTCTTGTTTCCCACTATGTCATTATTCGGTATTTTGTGTAAAATTTTCAAGAATGTAACAAACATTCGAGAAAAATCTGGCAGCACAAAACACACGACAAGAGAATACTTGAAGGCATACAATATAACAAGAAAAGTAATCTGTATTTAAAATTAGTTGTAAATAGTAGATTTTAAGGTTAGGATTATAAAAAGTATTAGAACGAGATATATTTTAAGTAATATTAATATAGAGTATTGGATGTTCTTTTGGATATTCTTCACGAGTATAATATTTTTTTAATCTATGATTATTTGCGAGTAGCAACGAAACAGTATTTTAAAAATATACTTTTTTATTATTTGTATGTAGATTGCATTTTCCGGATTCGATTGTAGAGGTTGTGTGAATTAAGCAACGCCATCAATATTTTTTATCAGCAAGTATTTATTTCACTGAGATTTATTAACCACAGTAAAGCATTATGTTTCCTTCTTGGCCAAATTCTGTAAGTATGTTAATCTGACATGAAATTCTCTCATACTCATAAACAAAAAAACAATCCGACACGTATATAACGATACACACTTCGTTCTAAAAGTAAAAATACCAAAAATATACTCGTAAAAATCGGACCTACGAAAACATTCCATCACAAATATCATATATTCATTATAAAAAGTTTGACCATGCTTAAAAAACCCAATATCCCAAATTCAAAAAACTATATTTTAGAAACACATTTTTTTAATCATGATTATTTATTTCACAATGTGTACAAATATTTTTATAAATGGCGTTGCCTAGTTCAGAAAAAACAACGCATTAATTTCGGTGGCCAGTTAATATTTGTAGTGAAATCGAATTTGTATGCTTGGGTGTGTAAAAATTGTCGTTTAATCTCAAATTTCGACGATTGTAGATCAGAGTAAAATCATAGCATACATAGATGTAACGACTACATTAGGTAGGTAGGACCTATTCAGTAAGTACTCGAATACGCTAAAACATATTTGTCCTTCTTATTGTGGATCCATGCGTAGTTGGGCCACTGAATAACAAACCCTTACGTCGTATAATGTCCCCTACGCAAAATGTCACTTTCTCATAATGTAAAACTTTGCGGAAGGGGCATTTAGGTTATACCAATTACCTCTTATTTGACTGTTTTCTGTCAACTGCAAACGAATTAAATTTAAAATAGTAATGTCACTTTCCGAATAGCAAAAATTAACTAACAATAGGAGTTTTACTCTCTATGGTTTTGTTTGACAGATTACGCGTAAAAACATAAGAGTATAGAGCAGTTCAGATTTTCTCCCATTTTTTTTAGCTTTTATTATTCAGGGGTGCGTTCGTCGTCGTTTCACCAAAGACTGTTAGAGTGATTTTTAATCTGCTCGCGTAAAAGCTCCGTTCGAGCACCAGTCACTGTCAGGTGAAATTATCTCCGACTCTCGACCTTATACCACGAGGAAAAATCTCCAAATGTCACTTTGACATTAGATTGTTTATGGTTACTCTGTCCACGAACGAACACCTGGAAAAGTGACAGGACTGTTCAAATTTAGCTTAACCATATCCATGTCTCATCTTGAAATTGCTATATATTCTTCAATACATTATTTGTTTTTCCATACAAGACAGTATGACTTATTGATATTTTAAGTACCTGTGTACCTTTTTTTTAAAACTGAGAAGCATGAAAATATTTTCAGGATCATAAAAAAATTTGAACAACGCCATTTCGTAATGTAATTTTGTAAAAAATAAATTTGTGAAATATTAATAAAAATTACTCTTAATATAATATAAAAGTTATGTCATGTCATGATGTTTATTTATTCTGATAATTTACTTGATAAAGGCGATTTGTATTTGTAATTTCCATTGTAACATGGTTGTAAACCATGACGACACAAGGTGTAAGGGACAGGTTCCCGTAAACTGTTAGCAGTTACTCATTCAACGAAACTGGACAAATTTAACGAAGAAATTCTTTAATAGAAAAATTCGACTTCCCAATACAAAATAACAATTAATTATTTTCTGAAAAAAGTCATTCGTTAAAGTTGTTAAATCTTCGTTGACTGAGATGAGATGCTCCTATCAGTTTGAGGTAACCTGTCTCTTACATCCATTATATTTTAATAATTGTGATGTGTTAAAAAGGACATATTTGTTTACTATAAAAATGATTCTTAAGTCTTGTTCAAAAGATCTTGTATTTTGTAACATTGTTTGTAAAAGAAATTGTTACTTTCATTCATCACATTATTTATAATCCACAAAAAAATCTTGAACATAGAACAACATGTTTAAAAATAAAATTATTGTATTTATTACAATTTAAAATTAGTATTATCTTTAAATTTTATTTTTAAACATCTTGTTTAGAATTTAAAAAGATAATTAATAACAAAATAAAATGATAAGTTTAATTGTCTACTTACAAACCTTCGATGACAAAATAATAAATTATTTTAGATATTAACACTTGTATACTTAACTCCGAATATTATTTTTATCTACTGCCAGTATTTCTTTTCTGGGTTTCAATAAAAAAACCAGAATAGATCCGATGTATTGGGAAATCTGTAAATCTAGATCTATAGATAGAGATTTCTTGATTTTCTGTGTAATCTAGTGTAAGCATGTATGTATACATTACAACAAACTCATATACGAAGAAAGTAATTTTAATTTTAAATTTAATATTATTTCCTATGATTATTTCTAAGGAAGGAGAAAAAAAGTTTAAAAACTTTAAAATTGAAATTTAATTTAGTTACACATGTAAATTAAATACAGGTAATTATGGATATAGCATGCTTATTTATGGATAAACGCTTAATAAAATAATTTTCTTCGTAAATGATAAATTAAATAATAGTTCTGTGAACGAATTATTAGTTGTCACTATTTCTGCGCCAACGTTTCTGTATTTTTGAGTGCGTGTGGTTTAGCAAACTCTATGTTGTGTGAATCGGTTGACTTAACTATAAACTGATATATAAATTATATAATATACGAATAAATAAGTAATTTTTGAAGCACTTCTTAGTTGTTTTAATTGACTATTTATTAACTTAAATATTGGGGACACGCTGCCAGGAACTGATGGGCTGGGCTACGAAACTGAACAACTTTCACCAGGCAATTCTGTGGTATGAATTTCAGACTACCGGGATGCAACTGAACGTGCACCTTCTTCGCCACTGTCAGATAAAACGTCAGTTCTGGTGTGTTTTTGATCGGGCCGGATAAAACCCAGTCGAAATTTCGACTGACAGGCGCCTCTGAACGGACAGGATAAATTTTCACCTGGCTAAAACTCTATCCTTAGGTTCTTCTTTCGAGTGGGTATCGAGTCTATCGACCCGATGAACCCTGGTGTCAGAGTTTTTAAACCGCCTAGTAGCATAACTATCAGGCCTTGACATGGTTTGAGTAACGACCACTATCAAAGACAGCGACCGGGACCGACGGCTTAACGTGCCATCCGAAGCACGAAATCTTTTTTTTTCTCTTAGGACAATCAGGTGATTCAGCCTGCAATGTCCTAACCAAACTGGGGAAAAATTCACAAAGTGATAAATTCTCAAATATCAACTTTGTGTTCCCCCCCTGGGAATCGAACCCAGGACCTCCGGATCGGGACTCCATGGCACTAGCCACTAGAACACGGAGTTAGTATCCGTAAGGAGATGAGCAGGTAGGTTACAAAAGATGCAACCATCGCCCGTAATGCCTTAGAATATCGTTCAAATCAGCGCGCGCTACGACGTGTTACGTCCGTGGCCGCGTCAAAAATGAGCGAGAAACGCTCCAAAAAGCTAATTCCATAGGAACTACGAGTCGGATTTAAAAAAGCCATGTTGCGATATTAGATAATCATAATACGGATATTTTCCCGAAGGAACCGCGAAAGCGCTACTAATATTTTAGAAGGAATATCAAATTTACTGATAAAAACAGCTTTACTTCCAGATTTTTTTAAGCACGCTTATTTGTGAACTAGAATATTTTTAAATGTTGCAATTGCATGCCATGGACTAATTTATTAGATGTATTTTTTGTAGAATTTTCCAATGATTCGTTTAGGAGAAATAAGCTCTAAAAACAACCATTTGCCGGTAGGAATCACCTTGAGCGGCTCTGAACGCATCTCTGAGTTGCGACGGCGAACATTTTCATGAATATTTGTCGTTTCGCGAGAATTGCAATCGATTGAAACTAATTATTTTTTTTATTTTTTATTTTATTAAAAATGGGTTTGCTCTTGACTCCAGTCTAGGTCGGGAACGACTGAGACGGAGTCGACGATGGTGCGAGCTCACCCAGAAGATGCCTGTTCACTCTAACTTTGAAATGTTAAGGGTTGTAGGCGTTCGGAAACACAGACGCAGGTAGTGAGTTCCACACTTTTGCCGTGCGCATTATAAAAGAGTTTTGGAAGCGCTTGGTACATATTAGTGGAATATCAACGATAGATGGTATCCTGCGGTGCGTCTAGATGTCCGATGGTAGAAGGGAGCTGGCGGGATAAGGTCGTGGAGCTCTTGAGCACACTCACCGAAGTACAGCCTGTACAATTCTCTACAATTTGTTCGTTGTGATTTTTAAAACCGACTGCAGAAAAGGAAGAAATGCATCATTCTTCCACTCATGAGTCACAGAACAGAACCAGTTCTTGACTTGAGTCATTGCGAATTCTTGTAACTTAAATAGCTTCTTAAGCGATTTAACTTGCGGTTCAAGAATATTAATTGTCTTCCACATGTTATGAGTCGACCGGGGTAGTTCTACATACATACATATAATCACGCCTTTATCCCTAATGGGGTAGGCAGAGCGTAAACGACCTAAACAAAGGCCGTTCCGCCACTTCTGACAAGTTTTGAGGGTTATTTAAGATAGATTTGTAGGTATATTGCTATAGTGACAGGTTGTCAGCCCATCGCCTAAATTGCAATATACAGAAACCCTCGGATCCCTTAGCTGGTTTTAACAGCATGCCTGGGAGGAGATGCAGCTGGCACATTCTATGTTTTTCTCTCGCTGGAAAAACATGAAAGGATATATAGGGGTAGTTCTCCTCGAAATGATTTGACGGAATTTATTATCACTATTACATAAAAACTGTTTTATTTTTACAAATATAATTTACATAACATTCTTTATATTTTTTGTATATAAAAACCTATACATTTACATAACATAAGTATACTTTATTGCACGTAAGAATACAAATCATACAATACAATCATTAATAACAATAAAAGACAAGTACAACATAGGCGGCCTTATTGCTAAGGTAGCAATTTCTTCCAGGCAACCTTTTGGAGAAAGAAAAATGCCAAATCAAGTGACCCACATCCAAAAAGCTATATAATATTCTCATTTAAAAGCTCGTAGCTGTAAATATATTCTAATGTAATGTTTTATCGCGGAACATACTCGTCATTACCGTCGATTAGAAGAACTACCCGCCGACCCAGTGAACTCTCATGAGGAGTTTTTAAACGGCCCAATAACACAGCTAATAGGCCTCTGACATGGGTTGTGTAACGACCACCATCAAAGATAGCGTCCGGAACCGACGGCTTAACATGCTCTCCGAAGCACGGAATGCATTGTCCTTACCAATCTGGGGAAAATCTCACATAATTAAATTGACTAATACCAACTCTGTGTCTTCCCCCCCCCCCTAAAACTCTTACACCACAGCAGAAGATCGAAAACCTTTTTAAATCACGACTTAATTAGATTCTTACACAAACATACAAAATTTTACATTTATTATATTAGTGGAATTTGAAGGACATTTTTACAAACTTGATACTCGTCATACTGATAGCGCCATATAAGTAGGTATGACAAAGCTTTGGTGACGCGAGGTGCAACTTATAGTGAACTATATTGTGGGTGAATAAGTTCAAAGTTTGTTCACTTGCGAAATTGTTAGGCCACATACATAATGGTACCTTATCGACTTATATTTTACAATAACTTCAAATGGATTTGATGGCCATGGATGGGTAACCGGTAATGGTATAACGACTTGAGCGGTAGGTACGTTAAGCCGTTGCGTTGGTCGCGGTTAATATCGTAGGTATTAAGCCATGTCAGACGCCATTGCTTAGCATTGGCGGCTTAAAAAACTACAGCTGGGTTGGCCACTAACCTGGCAAAACGCCTAATCTAAGATTGGGTCTGGTTTTCCTTCCGGAGTCGTATTTTTTAATCACTCGCATCGATTTCGCATACAAAAAACTAACATTCGCATGGTAAATTGTATGAAAATCGCATGCGGAAGTTACTCTTTCGTATGCGCATTGAAGTTTGAGTGATTCAAAAATACGACTACAGGAGAGCGGAGGTCAGATGGCAGTCGCTCTGTGTAAAAACCAGTACCCTCGTTCAATCACCTAGATTAGATATCCGACCCGTGAGATACGGGATAAGGCGACGGGAGATGATGAAAATATAAAATTGTAGCGTAAGCCTGGGTATACATACTGAGTGTTACTAAAAGTACAGCAATTCTTTGACCCACTTGTTGTACTTTTCTTTACTGAAACGTACAAAGGCGGTCTTATCGCCCGTAGTACCCAGCCATACGGTTCAATTCTAGATTTACTAAAACTAAAATCTATTTGTCACTATCAGACTAAAACATTGGAAAAGGACAGGAGATCTATTCTCTCCGGTTTTTGATTTATAGTCGTTGCGTTTATGCGTTATCTTGTCCTTTTTATCCGCCGTCATATGATATGGATGACGGATAAAATTTACAGGAATACTGGGGAAACGGGCAAACGCGCGTCAAAATCTAGCGAGCAAAATGTAAAACCATAGAGTATAAATCGCTTGTCCTTTTTCAATTTAATTATTTTGAAAGTGACAGACAGATATTTTTAGTTTTAGCCGGTGGTATCTAGCAGGGTTCATGTTTGTGACTAAATATTTACTTTTTAAGAACTCCATTGTACAACATGAAAGCAAATAAAGAATTGAGAATCGAGCCCATTGAGGAATTACGTATTCCCGCCATTTTGGTAAATGATAATCAAAGATTTAAAAGTTGGAAAACACATCTCCGCGGGCGCGGGTAAATTTTTTCATTGGCATATCGTCTCCATATATTTAACTCGATGTACATAGACGAGTTTTTGCGCGGAAGGAAATAAATACCAAAAAAAGCAAAACATACATATAATCACGCCTTTATCCCTAATGGGGTAGGCAGAGCGTAAACGACCTAACAAAGGTCGTTCCGCTACGTCTGACACAATTTGGAGGGTTATTTAAGATAGATTTGTATTTATATTCAAGCGGTTCAAGAATATTAATTGCCTTCTTCATGGTTATGAGTCGACCGGGGTAGTTCTACATACATGCATATAATCACGCCTTTATCCCTAGCTGGCACATTCTATGTTTTTGTCTCGCTTTCAGGCAAGCATGGAAGTAAAATGAGCAATACTGCCATCGAATACTTCGGGAAAATCCAATGCGATAAGAAAGCTTGGTTGAATGTTTGCTACTGAATCACGCTTTAATCACTGAACCGATACGAATAAAACTTGGCACATACATACATACATATAATCACGCCTTTATCCCTAATGGGGTAGGCAGAGCGTAAACGACCTAACAAAGGTCGTTCCGCTACGTCTGACACAATTTGGAGGGTTATTTAAGATAGATTTGTATTTATATTCAAGCGGTTCAAGAATATTAATTGCCTTCTTCATGGTTATGAGTCGACCGGGGTAGTTCTACATACATGCATATAATCACGCCTTTATCCCTAGCTGGCACATTCTATGTTTTTGTCTCGCTTTCAGGCAAGCATGGAAGTAAAATGAGCAATACTGCCATCGAATACTTCGGGAAAATCCAATGCGATAAGAAAGCTTGGTTGAATGTTTGCTACTGAATCACGCTTTAATCACTGAACCGATACGAATAAAACTTGGCACATACATACATACAAATAATCACGCCTTTATCCCTAATGGGGTAGGCAGAGCGTAAACGACCTAAACAAAGGTCGTTCCGCCGCGTCTGACATAGTTTTGAGGGTTATTTAAGATAGAATTCTAGGTATATTGCTGTAGTGACAGGTTGTCAGCCCATCGCCTAAATTACAATATACTGAAACCCTCGGATCCCTTAGCTGGATCTTACAGCATGCCCGGGAGGAAATGCAGCTGGCACATTCTATGTTTTTCTCTCGCTCCCAGGCCAGCATGGAAGTAAACTTGGCACATATGTAGGTTATTTCCTGAAATAGGACTTAGGCTACTTTTCACCGCAGGGAAAACCTTCATTATCACGGGAAAACGCAATTAACGCGGGAGAAACGAAAAGCTAGTCTACATGGTACCAATTCGTAGTTGCAAAAATCACGACTTAACTAATATAAGTCTATACCTGTCATTTTCTGTCATGAGAGAACAGAAAGAGACGGCAATATTTTTTAGTCAAGATTTAGTTAAGTTGTGCGCTCTACGAATCGATAGAACTCTACACTAATATTATAAAGAGAAAAGATTCGTATTTTTGTGTGTTGTATGTTTGTAACGAACAATCAAAAATTACTAGACTGATTTCAAAAATTCTGTCAACTTTATAAAGCTACGTTCACCCTGAGTAACGTAGGCTACTTTTTACCGCGGGAAAGTGCACCGATCCCACGGGAAACCTTATTTAGCAGCGGGTGACACCGCTGTCAGAAAGCTAGTTCTTTAAAAGGCTTCTATGTCGGAGAGGCTTTACTGCAAACACGCCTTTACAAATAAAGTACGTTAACCGGTCGCTTACTCGACCACGATCAAATTTGAACCGTGAGTCCACGCGTCACGAGCGAAAGTTGCTCGCGACTGACAGAGTGGACTAACCAGTGGAACGTGTTGCAAATGTCAAACAAGCGCGTTTTGGAGTTGCCAGAACGATCGGATTCGGCTTAATACGGGGTGTAAGGGACAGCATCCCTCAAACTGATAGGGGTTACTCAGTCAATGACACTGGACAACTTTCACCAGGAAATTCTTTTAGGAAGTAAAAAAATTAAGCATTTTCATACAAAATGTCCACTTTGATCAGACAATTTGTAGGGAACGGCTAAAACATATTTATTCTTGTATGGACTTGACTTACAAAATTAGAAAGCAAATTTAATTTTAGGCTTTTTTCACACAAAGTCGTATCTACGTTCTTATTTTCAAACCAAACCTAATTAGAAGCATAGATATGATGCATTTGATCATGTGTACGAAGTTTGGTTAGGTTTGATTTTTTGACTGTTTAGGAATAAAAGCGAAACTACATTTGGGATGGGATTTCACTATTCCGGCAGACCCTAAAAGAGAATATTTTTTAGGTAGAGTTGGCAGTTATTTTCTATTAAACAAATATTATGCACGTTATTGTCACAAGAGTCTGACCACACCGGCGCAAGCGCAACCAAACCGAGAATGTCGCGGTTGCGAGACGACGCGTTCTAAATTCAAAATTTTATTTTCTTAATTACGCGATTTTTGACATGAACATTGCATTATACACAGCCTAGTGTAAGACAGAGTGAAAATGGAGAAAAATAGCAGTTTGTGTTACTTGTTCGTAGTTTTTATAGTATTGGCCGTGACTTCTGTTATGGATGGACAAACCTTGGGTGGTGAGTGAAAGGGTTTTTTTTCTGCCGCTTTATATACTTGTGTATAAAAGATATAGTTACCAACACTTTTGTCCCGCGGAAGTGTAATATTTGATTCATGAAACAAAGAGAAAGTCTGTATACTTAGCACGCTAGCTAGCACTATGATTGTTGAGTTAAGCAGATGTTTTTAAAGTATTTAACCGACAAGTTGGAAATGGTTCGGATACACCTAGTTTTTTTTTTTTTTTGTTTCTCTTTCCAGTTATTTATTGCCTCAAAAAATCCTGAAAAATATCATAGCTAAAAAAATACTAACTTTTAACTAACGTTATATGTTACGGACAAATAGTTTATCATCAGTTACAATTAATGGGTTACAATTATTTAACTATGTGTCTCTGAACCCGGAAAACAACAAATTTACCTCGTCAAAATTTGACTTTTTTCCAATGGGAAACGCTATCATTCTGCGACTATCATTCCAACTTGCTCGAGCACTTTAAAAATACGTATAATCACGCATTTATCGCTAATAGGATAGGCAGAGCGTAAACTACCTAAACAAAGATCATTCTGCCACGTCTAAAATAGTTTTAGGGGCTATTCAAGATAGATTTGTAGGTATATTGCTGTAGTGACAGGTTATCAGCATATCGCCTTAATTGCAATATACAGAACCCTCGGTCCCCTTAACAAGTTTTTACAGCATACCCGTGCGGAAATGCAGCTGGCACATTCTATGTTTTCTCTCGCTCCCAGTCCAGCATGGAAGTAAAAAAAAACAGCATGAAATGAAAAATAACACCCTGTATATTAAAAACAATACAACTATTACACAATACTCGAACTTTTCGCACACAGATAACAGTTAAATTAGCTAACCGCATCAGTTAGTGGTGACCGCCGTTAACGGTGTGGCAATGAAACTTGGAATGTTCAGAATAATGATTATTTAATGGTTAATTAGATAGTAGTACTAACTAGCAGTATAGTAATTATGTGGTGTACTAACTAGTAGTATAGTAATTATGTGGTAGAGTAACCGTACATAAATGGAAAAAATTGGATTATTCGTCAACTGAACCAGCAAAAAACTCGTTGATGAATCATAACATTTCTTCCATGCTGGCCTGGGAGCGGGAGAAAACATAGAATGTGCCAGCTGCATTTCGTCCCGGTCATGCTGTAAAAACCAGCTAAGGGATCCGAGTATATTGTAATCGATAGGCTGCCAACCTGTCACTACAGCAATATACCTACCTACATACAAATCCATTTCAAATAACCCTTCAAACTTTGTCAGATGTGGCGGAACGAACTTTGTTTAGGTCGTATACACTCTGCCTATCCCATTAGAAATAATGGCGTGATTATGTGTGTGTGTGTTTGTATGAAAAAGGACAGGCGATTTATACATTATGGTTTTACACTTTGTCCGCTAGATTTTGACTCACTTTTCTCTAGTATTTCTGTAAATTTTATCCGCCATATCATATAACGGCGAATAAAAATGACAGATAACGCATAAAACCACCGACTATAAATCAAAAACCGGATAGAATAGATCCTGTCCTTTTTCAATGTTTTTAATCTGCAAGTAACAAACAGATTTTAATGATAGGTTTAGCCGGTGGAATCTAGAAACGAGCCCAAATGTCTGTCTATCTAATATCTGACACGATCTAGAATGTTTATATTGATAAGTATGTAAATCAAAATGTTATTCATAAAACCCAGAAATAAGTGTAATTCCTTACCTACACGTGATGAATAAAACCACTCAAATTTGTGAGATTAAGGTGAACCTGTTTTGATAATGGATTCCGTTCCGCCGGTCGTATTAATATCGAGCTCAGACGAATTCAAGGGCAAAGAATTATTGACTCTACATACTTCTATATAGTTCTTCCATGCTGGCCTGGGGGCGAAAGAAAAACACAGAATGTGCTAGCTGCATTTCCTCCCGGTCATGCTGTAAAAACCAGCTAAGGGATAGGAGGGTTTCAGTATATTGCAATTTAGGCGATGTGCTGACAACCTGTCACTACAGCAATATACAAATCTATCGTAAATAACCCACAAAACTTTGTCAGACGTGGCGGAATGACCTTTGTTTAGGCCGTTTACGCTCTTTCTACCCCATTAGGGAGGGATAAAGGCGTGATTATATGTATGTATGTAATTCTTGAGTGATCTTCCATGCTGAACTAGGAGCGAATGAGAAACATAGAATGTGGCAGTGTAAAATCCAACAAAGGAAAGTCGAGGATTACAATGTGCGTTCTAAAATAAAACACGGATAACTATTCACAAGATAGACCGTCACCGTCAGGGCGCTTTTAAACTGCTACGTATTCGGTTTGTATCCAATTCGTATCCGAGTTGGCCTTCCTTGTAAACATATGACAGCTTGTGCATATCCGTTTTATATGTTTTTTTTACGAATACGAATTGTATGCTTATATTACTTCCATGCTGGACTGGGAGCGAGAGAAAAACATGGAATGTGCCAGCTGCATTTCCTCCCGGGCATGCTGTAAAAACCAGCTAAGGGATCCGAGGGTTTTAGTATATTGAAATTTAGGCGATGGGCTGACAACCTATCTCTACAGCAATATACCTACAAATCTATCTTAAATAACCCTCAAAACTTTGTCAGACGTGGCGGAACGACCATTGTTTAGGTAGTTTACGCTCTGCCTACCCCATTAGGGATAAAGACGTGATTATATGTATGTATGTACCTACGAATTGGATACGAACCGAATACAGAAAAGTGCAAAAACGCCCTTATCAGAAATCTATGAATATATGTAGTGTAGATGATAGCTGGGCTGACAACCTGACACTATAATATTTGTCAGACTGTCACTTGTCGTACGAAGACCTACTCTGATCTAAAATACTTGTTTACACCGTATTTTCACTGCCTCAAATGAAAAATATTTATTTATTTAACAATTTATTGTACACAAAAACATCATAAACACAGGACATAAAAAACAAAGACACAACAGGCACTGCTTATTTCTAAAAAGAAATTTCTTACAGCAGTTTACGCTCTGCCTACCCCGTAACGTAAAAGACACGTGCGTAAGGGACAGCGTCACGCTAACTGAACAATCTTTTCGGACAATCAGGTGATTCAGCCTGCAATGTCCTAACCGAACTGGGGATAAACTCACATAGTGATAAATTAACAAATATCAACTTTGTGTTCCCCCCTGGGAATCGAACCCAGGACCTGCGGATCGTGAGCCCATGGCTTTGACAACTAGTACTGGAGGTCATTTTAAAAAGAACTTCCGTGTTTTCTAACAAAGAGCAGATTCCCAAATCGCCTATTACTAGGCGTTTTACGTTCTGCCGACCCCGTAACTTAAGAGACACATGCGTGACTATATGAGGTATATGGGGTGTAAGCTTGGACGAAACTCGGTGTAAGGTAGAGCGTCTCGCTAACTGTTGCACAGTCGACGTAACTGAACAACTATCACCAGGATTTTTTTGCTGGTAATGAAAAATATGCTTTTCCATTGTCTGATCGAGGTGGTAATTTTATATGTGAATTGAATAGCCCATAATTTGTCTTATAAGATGAAAACAGTCTAGATGACGCACTGCCTACCCCACAAAGTGTTTATTAGGTGTGATTCGTATGGTGTGTTTACATATTTACAGGTCTCATTGAGGTCCTGCGTATCCCACAAAGTACCTACTTATTAGGCGTGATTACGTGGACTCATACAGGGAAACATGAAATTAAAAAGTCGGAGTGAAAACAGAGAAATACCGTAACAAGTTGATTCAATTAAGGAAGAACTGTATTTTGTATAACCACAATGGTATTAGGTAATAATTAGAATAGGAATTCGGTTGTGGTTTCATTTTGTTTGCTTCAGCCATAAAAGTCATCATAATAAGTAAAGCAATCAATAATTTAATGATTCATACAAGGACTCAATGCAGTGCGTCAATTGTTTTCACTGTCTGCAAATTTTCTAATATGTCGTCTGCATTTTTCATTTGACTTCCATTCCACTTCAATGCTGGACTGGGAGCGACAAAAAACATAGAATGTTGCAGCTGCATTTCCTCCCGGGCATGTTGTAAAAACCAGCTAAGGGATCCGAGGGTTTCTGTATATTGCAATTTAGGCGATAGGCTGACAACCTGACACTACAGTAATATACCTACATATCTATATTTAAAAAATCCCTCAAAACTTTTTCAGACGTGACTTTGTTTAGGTCATTTACGCTCTGCCTACTCCATTAGGGATAAATGCGTGATTATGTGTGAGTGTTTGTGTGAAAAAGGACAGGCGATTTATACTCTATAGTTTTACACTTTGTCCGCTAGATTTTGACGCACTTTTCTCCAGTATTTTTCTGAATTTTATCCGCCATATCATATTTGTATTTAACAATTTATTGTACACAAAAACATCCTAAACACAGGACATAAAAAACAAAGACACAACAGGCACTGCTTATTTCCAAAAAGAAATATCTTGCAGCAGACCTACAGAAGTGATAGTTTTTAATGATACGCAGATAAAACGTATGTATGTACATACATATAATCACGCAGTTTCTGCTCTGTGAATAACACCTAATAAACACTTTGTGGGGTAGGCAGTGCGTCACCTAGACTGTTTTCATATTATAAGACAAATTATGGGCTATTCAATTCACATACAAAATTATTACCTCGATCAGACAATGGAAAAGCATATTTTTCATTTCCCATCAAAATCCTGGTGATAGTTGTTCAGTTACGTCGTCTGTGCAACCCCTATCAGTTAGCGAGACGCTGTACCTTACACCCCATATACCTCATATAGTCACGCATGTGTCTCTTAAGTTACGGGGTCGGCAGAACGTAAAACGCCTAGTAATAGGCGATTTGGGAATCTGCTCTTTGTTAGAAAACACGGAAGTTGTTTTTAAAATGACCTCCAGTACTAGTTGTCAAAGCCATGGGCTCACGATCCGCAGGTCCTGGGTTCGATTGCCAGGGGGGAACACAAAGTTGATATTTGTTAATTTATCACTATGTGAGTTTATCCCCAGTTCGGTTAGGACATTGCAGGCTGAATCACCTGATTGTCCGAAAAGAAAAAGGGTTCCGTGCCTCGAAGGGCACGTTAAGTTGTCGGTTTTTGATAGTCGTCTTTACGCAAAACCATGTCAGAGTCCTACTAAGCGGTTTAAAAACTCTGACATCAGGGTTCATCGGGTTGATCGACTCAATACCCACATGACAAGAAGAAGAAGGCGTGATGTATTCAGATAAAAAATGTAGTCAAATCAGTTTTGAGGTCATTTAACAAGTGATTTCCAAGCTGGACTGGGAGAGAGAGAAAAACATAGAATAAGCCAGCTGCATTTCCTCCCGGGCATGCTGTAAAAGTCAGCTAAGGGATCCGAGGGTTTCAGTATATTCTAATTTAGGCGATGGGCTGACAACCTGTCACTACAGCAATATACCTAGAATTCTATCTTAAATAACCCTCAAAACTATGTCAGACGTGGCGGAACGACCTTTGTTTAGGTCGTTTACGCTCTGTCTACCCCATTAGGGATAAAGGCGTGACTATACGTATAAATGTATGTATCAACAAGTGAATTAAACAAAGACCGTTAAAATTACGTTAGAACAAAAAAATGGTGTTTTTCACGCACGGGGACACTTTCTGCTCCAAAAACTCTTAAATCGCACAAACTGCACTTTCGGAGCTGTATCATATTAAAACGTTTGCCCTAAATGAGATTTGAATTATTTTATTATTCCCACATACCTACATAAGGTCACGCCCGATGGTGTAGTGGATAGGGCCGCTGCCTCCTGAGCGGGACGTCGTGGTTCGAATTCCACCACGTACCAATGTGTTTTTTGGTTTTCGAATTTCATATGTACGTTTATTCGGTGCTTTTTCCGTGCTTCGGAAGGCACTTTAATCACGATTAATATCGTTTAATATCGTAGATATTAGTCGTTAAGACATATCAGAGGCCAGTTCTAAGCATTGGCGGCTTGAATACTCTGACCTAATATAGGATTGGGTCTGGTTTCCCTTCTGGGTTGCGGAGGTCAGATGGCAGTCGCTCTGTGTTAAAACCAGTACCCTCGTTCAATCCCCTAGATTAGGTAGCCGACCCCGTAAAATACGGGATAAGGCTAGGGAGATGATGATGATGACATACCTACATAAAGTCACGCCATTATAACTTACAGGGTAGGCAGACCCTTAAACGTCTAATAAAAGTTGTCTAAATGAGATTTGAATTATTTTATTATTCATACCTACCTACATAAAGTCACGCCATTATAACTTACAGGGTAGGCAGAGCGTTAAACGCCTAATAAAAGACGCTTTCACCACGTCTGACAAATATTGAAGGAAATTTTAGATTGTAATGAATTAGTATAGCTTTTGAGGCATTTGCTGAGTACCTACTGGTCGATATTAATATAAAAACATGCTGGACTGGGAGTGAGAGAAAAACATAGAATGTGCCAGATGTATTTACTACCGAGCATGCTGTAAAAACCAGCTAAGTGATCTGAGGGTTTCAGTATATTGTAATTTAGGCGATGGGCTGACAACCTGTCACTACAGCAATATACGTACAAATTCTTGAATGGCCCTCAAAACTTTGTTAGACGCGGCGGAAAGGCCTTTGTTTAGGTCGTTTGCGCTCTGCCTACCCCATTAGGGATAAAGGCGTGATTATATATATGTATGTATGTAATATAAAACGTTTATCGACACGACAAGAAAAAAATTGGGGTATTCCAAGAAAACTTATATACATACATATAATCACGCCTTCATCCATAATGTGGTATTCAGAGCGTAAACAACCTGAACAAAGGTCGTTCCGCCACGTCTGACAAAGTTTGGAGGGTTATTTAAGTTAGATTTGTTGGTATATTTTTATAGTGATATGTTGACAGCCCATCGCCTAAATTGCAATATACAAAAACCCTCGGATCCCTTAACTGGTTTTTACAGCATGCCCGGGAAATGCAGCTGGTAAATTCTATGTTTTTCTTTCGCTCCCAGTTCAGCATGGAAGAATTCCACGAAAACAGCAACTAATATCCCCCACAACCACAACAATCTATGATGGCACCAACTTAAGCTTATGATACATAGCTAAAGGAAATATGGAATAGAATTCTTTATTAGTAATTACTATATTACTACTACTATATGTTTCTTCCATGCTGGCCTGGGAGCGAAAGAAAAACATAAAATGAGCCAGCTGCATTTACTCCCGGGCATGCTGTAAAAACCAGCTACGGGATCCAAGGGTTTCTGTATATTGTAATTTAGGCGATGGGCTGACAACCCTCATTACAACAATATACCTTCAAATCTATCTTAAATAACCCTCCAAACTTTGTCAGACGTGGCGGAACGACCTTTGTTTATGTTCTGCCTACCCCATTAGGAACAAAGGCGTCATTATATGTATATATATGTACTACTATATAATTCAACACTCATCATCTCCCTAGCCTTATACCGTATCTCACAGGGTCGGCTTCCTAATCTAGGGGATTGAACGAGGGTACTGGTTATTACACAGAGCGACTGCCACCCGACCTGCGCAACCCAGAAGGGAAACCAGAACCAAAAAGCGCCGAATAAAATATATTATTCTTTATGCGTGTTTTACCATATCTCGGGACTATAGAGTCCCAGACTTTTGGAATTCCCGCCTAGAGGAATATTTTCAGAGAGGGCAGATTGCTAGCAAAAGTAACGTAAAATGTTACTTCTGTAACATTGTGGCAACACTGTCGAACGGACCAACGCGACGGCCACACGCTCGAACTTGGTCCGGAGCGGACGGAATCCGGATCGGACAAGAGCGAACTGTCAATAATAAGATTGTCCGGCGGACCGCTAAATACTCCATCGGATTTCGTCCGGAGCGGACGAAGGTCACGGTCCGGAACTGGACGTCTGTTTACTAACATAGTTATAAGTATTTTGATTGTTACTAACAAAATTGGATCATTGTTATCTGAAATAAATAAATTATTAAAACTCTGACACCAGGGTTCATCGGGTCGATGGACTTGATACCCACTCGACAGAAGAAGAAGATTATTAAACTTGTACCGAAATCAGGGGAAATACTTGCTATAGACAAAAGAGTTTTAGGGCCGTATTTATATGATTACGGAGCTGATGCTCTCAAGAGTGACAGCGAATTTGAGTTAATTTCAGTACAAAACGACCTGTCAAATCCAAACTTAATATTGCTCTGCATTTTGAGATCGCTTTATAAATACGAGCCTTATACGTCTTATCTCCACGGTCGTAATCGTAACAGAGTATTAACTCGAGAGCTGTGGTTTATCACCTAGTGTTGTAAAATCTTCTGTACTTCTTTTTCTTCTGTCGTATGGGCATCGAGTCGATCAACCCGATGAACCCTAGTGTCAGAATTTTTAAACCGCCTAGTAGCACAGCTCTGACATGGTTTGTGTAACGACCACTATCGAATCTCTTCCATGCTGGCCTGGGAGCGAGAGAAAAACATAGAATGTGCCAGCTGCATTTCCTCCCGGGTATGCTGTAAAAACCAGCTAAGGGATCCGAGGGTTTCAGTATATTGTAATTTAGGCGATGGGCTGACAACCTGTCACTACAGCAATATGCTTACAAATCTATCTTAAATAACCCTTAAAACTTTGTCAGCCGTGGCGGAAACGACCTTTGTTTGGGTCGTTTACGCTCTGCCTACCCCATTAGGGATAAAGGCGTGATTATATGTACCACTATCGAAGACAGCGACAGTTTAATAAAACTGACAATTACAATTTGACAATGACAATTCGTAGCTGATAAGGAACTGACTACGTACTATGTACGTCGAATTTCTTCGAACGGCTTCTGATGCTCCTGATATTATATTATATGAAAGAATGAAAATAATAAATTCGTAGGCTCGAACCTGCGTCTCTAGGATACCGCCCATCGCTCTACCACTAAGCTACCGAAACAGTAGTGGGAGTGACGAATTTATCATAGCATTTCTTTATGTACACGTCATAGCGACGTTAGCGAAATCTTGCCATGTAGTTTATAACTTACTAGCGACCCACCCCGGCTTCGCGCGGAAATCATCAGTGTTTCTCTAATATATTCTGCATGTATTATACATATAAAACTTCCTCTTGAATCACTCTATCCATTAAAAGAAACTGCATCCGAAAAATCCGTTGCGTAGTTTTAAAGATCTAAGCATACATAGGTATATAGAGACAGAGAAAGCGACTTTGTTTTATACTATGTAGTGATAAGAACTACGCAGGGCTTGGCCAGTCCAAATTAAGATTGGAATTCAAGTCAATGATGATATCGCCTAACTTTTTGCATAAAAATGCATTGTACATACATACATAAAATCACGCCTTTGTCCCTAATGGGGTAGGCAGAGCGCAAACGACCTAAACTAAGGTCATTCCGCCACGTCTGACAAAGTTTTGAGGGTTATTCAAGATAGATTTGTAGGTATATTGCTGTAGTGACAGGTTGTCAGCCCATCGCCCTTAGCTGGTTTTTACAGCATGCTCGGGAGGAAATGCAGCCGGCACATTCTATGTTTTTCTCTTGCTCCCAGGCCGGCATGGAAGAAAAAAATTGCATTGTGAGTGCTAAAAATCCTCAAAAAGTGCTAAAAATATTCTCCTGATATTGTTTGATTGTTTGCAGCACTAAACATTTCACAATCTTTCTTCAATTTGTTAAAGTCACGTCTTTCAGTGTGTGTTAGTCCACTACTGCGATCGGTCGTTTGATCAGTGTATTCAACTACCAATAAATTCTACTACCACCATGTCGAAATCGACAGGCGAGTAATTAGTTATATCAATAAAATACAAATAATCACACCTTTGTCCCTAATGGGGTACGCAGAGCGTAAACGACCTAAACAAAGGTCGTTCCGCCACGTCTGACAAAGTTTTGAGGTTTTGAGAAGTTTTAAATAAGATGGCCTAAATTACAATATACTAAAACCCTCGGATCCCTTAGCTGGTTTTTACAGCATACCTGGAAGGAAATGCAGCCGGCACATTTTATGTTTTTCTCTCGCTCCCAGTCCAGCATGCAATTATTCTTAATTATATTGATATTAAATCAAAATTAATGAAGCAAAATAATAAGACAAACAGCAGTACAATAAACAAGTTGCGGGGAACCCCCGTATTATAAAGGTGGTGTAATGTAATATTAAATATTATCTTAATAGTAATTTGATATGAAGCAAAGTATTATAAAGAATTATGATAAGTTTATTAAATCAAAACTTATCATAATCCTTTATACTTTACATGTAACATAGGTAGGTACTAAAGCAAAATGCTACTTATGTTCATTGATTTCTTGCCGGGAATCGAACTTACTAAAACCTAACGCAGAACAAAAGAAGCTGACCTATAAACCTTCCAATTCTTCGCAGGTCCAATGCATGGAAAGGTGGTGGTGTGTTACGTGGCGGCATGGGCGGTATACCGACCAGAGCCTGGGAAATTCACGCTGGAAGACATCGACCCTTCACTCTGCACACATCTCGTCTATTCCTTCGCTGGTCTGGACGAGTCTACGGGCGGGATCAAGAGCCTCGGTAAGTGTATCCAATAGATGGCGCCACAACGAGAAACGCAAGTCCTGAAACGCGGTATCGAAGTTTTTACAGCGTGTTGAAGACGGGCAGCTGTCCTTTACACCTGCTTTACTATTATAGTCCTCTCAAAAACTGAAAGAGACTGCTCAAACAACGAAACTGAACAACTTTCACAAAAGGAATACCTTTCTTAAAATGTTGTTCTTTCCACTAACATGGCAACATCGGAACGAATGAACCCTGAAAAATTGACGAACGCTGTCACTGAGTGGATCCCGGAGGATGGTCGCCGACGGGGAGACCCCGAAGAAGGTGGCGAGACGACCTGGATGGTTATTGCGAACAGTGGCCGACAGAAGCTGTGAACAGAGACGCCTGGAGAGATGAAGGGGAGGCCTTTTCCCAGCATTGGGACAATGGCGGCAATTCTGAACGTACTATTCCTTAACTAATTCTTAGCTAGCACTTTCTTAACTTTGACATAGGAACAGGATAGCAAATGAACACATGACTTTGATATTCCTTATCTGACGTAAGACGCTTTAAATAAGAAATGAGCATAGAGCGTGCTTCCTTATTTTGCTAAGAATTAGAATTAGGATTATGTCGCGAGAATCGACGCCAATTTATAGGCTATATATAAAAATAAAAACTAGTAGCGTCACCTGTTATTGAGTAGCGGAACTAACCTTGTTAATAATGGATGGACAGCGCCACGGGTTCATAAAGTCAAGTTTGACGTCACACTATAATTTTTTTCTCTTATCCTTACAGACGCATGGCAGGACCTAGAAAAAGACTACGGAAAAGGAGGTTACAAACGCATAGTTAACCTGAAGCATCGCTACCCTCACTTGAAGGTCACCATCGCCATCGGAGGCTGGAACGAGGGCTCCTACAAGTATTCCAAGATGGCGGAAACGCCAGAGTCCAGAGCCAAGTTTATCAAGAGTGTGCTGCTGTTCCTTGAGTGAGTTTTTTGACCCTTCATCGTAAAATGTCAGAGTTTTTAAGCCGCCAATTCTTAGCACTGACGTCTGACTGCGGTATTACATACATACATATACATACAATCACGCCTTTATCCCTAATGAAGTAGGCAGAGCATAAACGACCCAAACGAAGGTCGCTCCGTCACATCTGACAAAGTTTTGAGGGCTCTTTAAGATAGATTTGCAGGTATATTGCTGTGGTGACAGGTTGTCAGCCCATCGCCCAAATTACAATATACTGAAACCCTCGGATCCCTTAGCTGGTTTTAAGAGCATGCCCGGGAGGAAATGCAGGCAAGACTGCGGTATTAAACGATATAACCGGTACCAACGCCTTATCGTGCCTTCCGAAGCACGGTGAAGCGCCAAATAAACGTACATACATATGAAATTCGAAAACCGAAAAACACGTTGGAACGTAGTGTAGTGGGATTTGTACCACGACCGCCCGCTCGCGGCCCTATCCACTACACCATCGGGCTCTCCTGTGGTTCTGTTCAATAATGGTGTGTTTTTCCTCAGAACATACAAGTTTGACGGCTTGGACCTGGACTGGGAGTATCCCGCTAGACGCGACGGCAGACCGATTGATAAGGCCAACTACGTCTCTCTTGTGAAGGTAAGATCTACAGGTTAGATCGCACTATCGCGTAGCGGCGCGGAACGGCACGGCACTGCGCGACAAAATCAGACAAAATGTATGAACCTGACGCGGGAAGCGGGCCGCTCCGCTGCAGCTCCAGTGCTGCTTCAGTGCGGTACCTCTTATACATTTTCTTCATACAAAGAATCATTGTCGTCAGTGTCGCGCTGCGCTGCTCCGCTGCAGCTACGTCCTAATGCGGTCTAACCTTACCAGTTTTGTTAGCTATAGTAGGAAGACTGTTGCACTCGATCAATAACGTGAATTTTCGCGCTTGTTACATGAGTTTATACCCTGGATAATAACGTGAAACCTCGAGCTTAATAGCACATAAGTTAATATGCTTTGATCAGTAACGTATTATTTTACGCTAACTGACTATGAGTTAGAATAAGTTCTTCTAAAATAATACGAGAAATCTCGCGATCACTGCGTTCGCCATTTCAGTTCATGTCCCTCGAGCAATAATGTGAAATTTTGGGCTCACTATGCTCGCCAAACACGTTTACTTATGTTGACATACTTGGGTTTTTCATGATAATTTGCGCTCGCAACGCTCGCTGTATAAGTTAATACCGTGACATCTCGCGCTCGCTTCGCTTGCATCTTGCGAATCCTTTAAAAAGAACTCTCCCGTTTCAGGAGCTGAACGAAGCATTCGAGCCTCACGGCTACATCTTGACGGCGGCTCTCGGTGCCGGTAAGGAGACCATGGAAGCTGCTTATGAGCTAAGCAAGCTGAGCCGCTATCTCACCCTCATACACATGATGTGTTATGATTACCACGGCACTTGGGACGGCGTGGTCGGAGCCAACGCACCCTTAACCAGCCAGGACGAGAATGATGTTTTGACTGTGGTAAGTTTGTCTTTTGGATTTACTGAACTGTCGCTTCGCACCCTAGACCATGGAGGCTGCCAACGAGCTAAGCAAGCTGAGCCGGCATCGTAGAATAGAGTAGAAGAAATTTTATTTGGTAATAAATTTTACAAAAAGCACTCAGAATATTGTCTTGGGTTTTTAGGCCCAAGACGCTGGTCTTTCGTGGCCACCGCTTCAGAGCGCCGAAAGACATTTCCATCTGAATAAGAAATACTTATAACAAGGTAATTCAAATAATAACATACATACATATAATCACGCCTTTATCCCTAATGGGATAGGCAGATCGTAAACCATCAAAAACAAACCGCCACATCTGACAAAGTTTTGAGGGTTGTTTAAGATAGATTTGTAGGTAAATTGCCGTAATGACAGGTTGTCAGCCTATCGCCTACATTGCAATACACAGAAACCCTCGAATCCCTTAGCTGGATTTTACAGCATGCCCGGGAGGAGATGCAGCTGGCATATTCTATGTTTTTCTCTCCCAATCCAGCATGGAAGAATAACAAGGTAATAAATCCATAATACAAATAAAATAAAAACGAGGGCAACATAAATTAACAAGTGGAATGATATAAAATAAAGATTAATCTTTATCCCACTACTTGTATTTGGATTTGCTTAAAAATTAATCAATTATATATATAACAATTATATTGTAAGCCAATATGGCGGGTCATAGTTGAACATTTTTATTATATTTAACAACATTGTATTACCTATGATTCACAATTAATAAATTTCCTTTTATTTCATTTCAATTGATCACCCCTGATCATTTGATTGATTTTTTGGGAAACTGTTTATAATTATTATACCGGGTGTAAAAGACAGATTCTCGCAAACTAATAGAGGCTGCTCAGATAACGACACAGAACACAACGTCCACCAGGAAATTCTTTCAGGAAGTTTTTTTTTCCATAAAAATGTCCATCTCAATCAGACAATTTGTATCGAAAAGCCCTTCTTTTTCTCTTTCTAAAAGAATTACCTGCTGTATGTTCAGTGTCGTTGACTGAGCAACCCTTATCAGTCTGTGGGACGCTGTCCCTTACACCCCGTTTGATATGATACAATGTGCCCATTGCAGACATGGTGGTCATGGTTCGAATCCAACCACGCACAGTTGTGTTTTCGGATTTCTAATTTCATATGTACGTTATTCGGCGCTTTTTCCATGCTTCGGAAGGCACGTTAAGGTGCTTTCTGCCGGCAGATGAGCAGGTAGATTTCCCGATATGCAACCATCGCCCGTAAAGCTTTACAATATCGTTCAAATCCGCGCGCGCTACGGCGTGGCGGTTACGTCTGACACGTCCGTGGACGCGTCAAAAATGTGCGAAATACGAACAAAAAAGGTAACTCCATAAAAACTACGGAAAAAAACTGTGGAAGAAGGGGAGGGAGACCTTTGCCCTGCAGTGGGACACCTCAGGCTGTCAGTAATAATAAATAAAAGCTGTAATTTTAAATACTTGCCGATTAGTTAGGAAATTCTTAGATTCAGATGAAACCTTAAATACAGATCCTCTTGAAACAACACCATAAACCAAAATGGTGCTCACTTGGCTTGGGCCCGTGAGCATTGTAATACCGGCAACAACCCGTAGCCGAGCCGAAATACAACGGAACACAACAATAATAATAATAAAAAACAAGGACAACCCTCACTAAAAATATATATTTACACCCCAAATCCGCAATTGAACGAATGAGTATAAGTCGAGTAAAGGGGGGTAGAGGTATGATAGACTTGAACCTATTATGTGAAAGTCAGATAAGAAAATTACGAGATTTATTTTATGCAAAAGCAGCTTCAAGTGCCATCCACGCAGCCTTAACAGAGGTAGATACAAAATTCACTCCATTAAATCTAACAGACATAAACGCAACATTTAGGACAGCTCAGATGCAAAAATTAGAAGCTTTGCGAAGAAAAGAAATTCATGGCAGACATCGACAACACCTCGAACAACCACATATCGATCCAGAAGCATCCTACAGTTGGTTAAAATATGGTTACCTATTTACGGAGACAGAGGGATTTAATATTGCGATTCAAGACCAAGTGATAAATACACGGAACTATAAGAAATACATACTGAAAGAAACAATAGATATTGACTTATGTAGGAAATGCAATAGACAACCAGAAACAATTCAGCATTACAGGCGCTTGCGCAAATTTAGCACAAACTGACCATACTCACCGCCATGACCAGATTGCGGCCTATGTACATAAGAACATACATACATACATAACGTCACGCCTCTTTCCCGGAGGGGTAGGCAGAGATCACATCCTTCCATTTGCTACGATCCTTGCAAACTTCTTTCGCTTCATCTACATTCATCAATCTTTTCATGCACGCTCGTCGGTTTAGGGTACTCCTGACCTGACCTTTCCCTAGAACGTCCCCGGTTTGATCGCGGTACGTTCGCCGAGGTCTTCCCCTTCCAACATTCCCACTCACACTCGCCATGTATATCTGTTTACTTAATCTCTTTTCATCCATCCTCTCAACATGACCAAACCATCTCAGCATTCCTTTTTCTATACCTGTCACTATATCCTCTTTCACACCACAACGTTCCATAATAAGAAATTAGCCATAAAACACAAATTAGTTACTGGAAAATGTGACCCATATTATAACTACTCTTCAAAACCCGTATTAGAGAGTGCCAATGCCAAGATATACTTTGACCGCGCCATACTCACAGACAAAACCATTCACTTCAATAGACCTGAAGCTTAACTTTTTATTTGACAGATGAATTCGAGTTCGAATGCGAAGTGAGCTGCGAAGTGAGGGGGGAATTCCCTTACCGAATACCGATTCATATGTCATCTCATACTTTAAACGTCAAAATCTCGCAACTGATTTAGTTCAACTCGCCGCCACTCTCGCAGGGGTGTCGCTAGTGGAACTGCGATTCTTAAAGGAATTTATAGAATGCCGATTTGGAAACTCACTCCGGATTCAGATTCGAGTTTTGACATTTAGCTTTACAGAATCGCACTGCTGACATTACCTTACTTATAAAATCTACTAAAACTGCATACCTCATTGACATAACTGTACCTACATACATACATATAATCACGCCTTTATCCCTTCTTCTTCTTCTGTCGAGTGGGTATCGAGTCTATCGACCCGATGAACCCTGGTGTTAGAGTTTTTAAACCGCCTAGTAGAACAACTATCAGGCCTCTGACATGGTTTGAGTAACGACCACTATCAAAGACAGCGACCGGGACCGACGGCTTAACGTGCCCTCCGAAGCACGAAATCTTTTTTCTTTTTCGGACAATCAGTTGATTCATTTATCCCTAATGGGGTAGGCAGAGCGTAAACGACGTAAACAAAGGTCGTTCCGCCACGTCTGACAAAGTTTTGAAGGTTAACTGTACCTAACACGCATAATATTCGGAAATCTATTACAGATTAAAAAAAAAAGTATGTAACATAAAATACATCAGAAAAAATACACCATTCCCACATATAAATTCATAATGCAGCAGACATTTCATTAAATACTTCCATGCTGGCCTGAGAGCGAGAGAAAAACATAGAATGTGCCAGCTGCATTTCCTCCCGGGTATGCTGTAAGATCCAGCTAAGGGATCCGAGGGTTTCAGTATATTGTAATTTAGGCGATGGGCTGACAACCTGTCACTACAGCAATATACCTAGAATCCTATCTTAAATAACCCTCAAAACTATGTCAGACGTGGCGGAACGACCTTTGTTTAGGTCGTTTACGCTCTGCCTACCCCATTAGGGATAAAGGCGTGATTATATGTATGTATGTATGTATGAAGACTTAAAGCAAGAGATACAACGAATTTCGAACCTGGAAAAAGTAGACGTTGTAAGTACCACTGGTGATCGCTACTACCGGAGTCATCCCCAAACAACTTTTTGCTAGCCTGAAACTTTTAGATTGCCCAAAAGTACACATATAACAATGCGAAAAGCTGCGATTCTAAACACATGTCGAATCATAAGAAAATTTCGTGCTTCTGAAAACAACAACATAGAATACACAACACAACTTGACAAAGTCCGTGACACTGGAGGTTTGCACCAAAAATGGGAGAAAAAATTATTTTGTAACAGAACTAAATAATCATAATGTTGCGATATTAGATAATCAATAATAATATGGATATTTTACTGAGAGAACCGTGAAAGCGTATAGTTTAGTACCGTAAATATTAGATGTTAAGCCATGTCAGAGGCCACTGCTAAGCATTGGCGGCTTGAAAACTGACCTAATCTAGGATTGGATCTGGTTTCCCTTCTGGGTTGCAGTTGTCAAATGGCAGCCACTCTGTAAAAACCAGTACCCTCGTTCAATCACCTAGATTTGGTAGCCAACCCCGAGCGATACGGGACAAGGTTAGGGAGATACGATAACTCGCGATTACCGCTAAACTTAATCAATATGTTTGTATTTCAGACACAAGTAATTAATTACTAACCAGGTGAGTTGGCCAGGCGAGGTGCCAACTCACCAACAACTTTGCGTTCTATTTCCACCTTTATCGCATTTACCATTTTACATTATTAACAGTAACAGTAAACGCTTCAAAAATGGTCGACTGTGTATAAGCACAGCCAGTATAGTAGGTGCTTGAGGCTTCGGATTTCTTCACGTCGGCCGCGAAGCGGCCGGCGGGGAGACGCTATCGAGGCAGAGCCTCACGAGCGTGGTCTCACATACGCTGCCTGTGACGACAGGCAGGTCGTTGGGGCGCTTGTAGCTCGGTGTCATGTCCGGGTGCACAGGAGAGTTTCACGCCGTGGCGAGATCGAGCCAGCCGGGTGATTCCCCATGGGGGGAGGCCCAGCTAGCGACCTCAAGCTCACGGCGGCTCGCTCGTCCTGGGGTCAGTCCTTGAGTCCGGCCCACGATCCTGACTACTCGACGTGGAGTAGTGGATGTGGGCAGGCAGTGTATTGGCCGCGTCAGCGCTGCATTGCAGCACCACCCTGAGCAGCCATCTGTGGGGGTCTGAGGTCCTCCAGAGCGGCCGGCTGGCCGGTCATGGAGGAAAGAACCTTCAGGCCCCTCTCTATTATGCTGGTGGCATCGTCGCCGATGCGGATTGCCACCAGGACTTCCGTGAGGATCCTAACCGCCTCTGTTAGGACCCTGTCCCTTTCTGGGACGGCTGCTCGTTGGCTCTTTTGTCTTGGAGCCCGCTGGTGTTTCGGCATCTCCCCCTGAGGAATAACCTGAGGGGCGCCGACCACTTCCAGTGGGCCCGTGGGTGGCTTGCGACGCGGCTGGTCCGGTTTTCCCGCGTCATTTTGAGGAGCGGCTTGCTTTCTCCGTCTCCTCGGCCTCCTCTTCGGCTTCGTCTTGCCGGCTGGGTCGTTGGCGGCCGCCATGAGAGTGGTCGCCGCGTTCGACTCTCCCTGCGGTGCCGCCTCCTTCCTTTTCGGCTCGACGGGCTTCGTGAGGGGCGCTGTGCCCGCTCTCTTGTTCCGCACTTCGCGGCGAAGCACGGAGCAATCGAGACTGTTGGCGGGGTGGGGCCCGCCACAGTTTGCGCACGTTGCGGGTTCAGTGCGCGGCCTCTTGCAGTCTTTTGCGACGTGCTGCTCGCCGCATTTGACGCAGGCCAGCTTCCGGTGACAGTGAGAGGAACTGTGCCGGAACAGCTGGCAACGGTGGCACTGGGCCGTCGTCCTCTTGCCACGCCAACCCTCGATCTTCACGCCGGGCATACAGAGCAGCTCTGTGATGTTGTATAGTCCCGGGGTGAGGGCTGGCGTTCGGGTCAGCTGGGCGAAGAATACGCAGCCTGGGCGTCCACGGCGCGCGTTGATCGGCCGGACGTAGTCGACTGGGTAGCCCAGACTAGCCATTTCTTCGGCAATTGCTTCCGGGTCGGCATCGGCGGGCAAGCCTCGGATGGCAACCTTCAGCGGTTTCAGGTTCGGCATGGCGTACGCGAACCAGGATATTCCGGCTCCGGACTTCTCCAGCTCTACGAAGTAGCGCTGGTAAGCACGAAATTCCTGTTCCGTTTTTGCCAGGAATCGGAAGCCTTTCCCGTATGGGCGCACGTTAGGTGCGTGGCCCAGGGCTTCTTTGAGCATCCTCATGTGGGAACTCCAGTCTGGGAGATGGTCCACCACAATGGGAGGGAGCTTCTTTCCTCTGCATAGGTTAGTGGCGGGAGGCACTACTATCTTCGGCAGAGGAGGCTTGCTTTGGGACGACGGCGGGGTTTTCATTGCCGCAGCGGCGTAGGAAACGCTCGGCTGCGGGGGTGACGTCTCCATGTCGTCTAGCGATGGCATGGAGAGAGGCGGCGTCTTTCTTGGCAGCGGGACAGGGCGTGGGCGTGCCCCCTGCGAAGGCGTCGGCGTCCCCGATGACGAGGAGGTGGCGGGGTGTAGCCGCTTCCCTGCGCGCGTGTCGCTCTGCACACTGGCACACAAGGCAGCTGCACTCTCCCTGAGAGCGTCCAGGGCTGCGTGCCTTGCGGCGGCGCGCTGGGCAGCGGCGGCGTCCAGCTGGGGCTGTTGGGGCAGCGGTGGCAAGGGCGGCAGTGGCGGCATAGAACGGGCGGCCGCGAAGGCCGCAGCGGTGGACTTGCCGGCGTCACTGTCGGGCGTCGAGGTGGTTTGCGGTGGGCGCGACCAAGGGCGCAGCGCGAGAATGCGCTGGAGCGTGGAGCGCGGGCTCGCAGGCTGGTACACCTTGTTGGTGGGCCGCCTGCGGCTAGATTTCGCGGGAGTCACTGGCATTACTATGCCGGCATAGATGGGCGTCAGTTGTTCGATAAAGAAACCGAGAGAGCCTGGTCCGCGCGGTGCGTAGCCTGCCCCCGGGACGGGCAACAACTACCGTTACCCCCCGGTGATTCCCGCTGGTGGGAGGCCGGGGTTGAAGGCACGAGCAGAAGTCACCCGCGACGACCGAGGGTAGGCAGAATCGAGAAAAGTGAGGGTACTTAGGGATCACCCAAAGTACCCCACAAAAACAAGAGAACCCGAGCGCGAGTAAATGTGGGTAGTTTGCGCTACCCACGAGGCGACTAGGCGGCGAATCCAGGTGCTTGAGGGTTCTTATCCAAGGATCTTATGAATTTGAAAAATCACAACCATATCGCGTTTTAAAAACGTTCAGCGCCATCTATCGTTGTGGTAACGTAATAGGGGAATAAGGGAGGCGAATAGCGAAGAATTTGTAATTTTATAGTTAATAACATGCTGGACTGGGAGTGAGAGAAATACATAGAATGTGCCAGCTGCGTTTCCTCCCGGGCATGCCAGTATATTGCAATTTAGGCGACGGGCTGACAACCTGTCAAATACAGCAACAAATACAAATATGTCTTAAATACCCTAAAAAAATTGTCTGACGTAACGGAACGACCTTTGTTTAGGTCATTTACTCTCTGCCTACCCCATTAGAGATAAAGGCGTGATTATATGGAGTGTAAAGGACAGCGTTCCGCAAACTGATGGGAGTTGCTCAGTCAACGAAACAGAACAACTATCAGCAGGATTTTTATTCAGGAAGTAAAAAAAAAATGCTTTTTACACACAAATTGTCTGATCGAGGTGGTCATTTTGTATGTGACGACCAAATTTTTTTGTCATCTCCTGAAAGTATTTCCTAGTGGAAGTTGTTCAGTGTCGTTGACTGAGCAACCCCTATCAGTTTGCGGAACGCTGTCCCTTACACCCGGTATGTAAGTACGTTGTTGTTAATAATCCGTTTCTTTTTCCGTTAGTGACAGGTTGTCAGTCGATCGCCATGCGAAAGTGGTTCTTTTGATTGCTATTTTTTACACTTAACTACTGGACAGATCTATCTATATATTTTTACCGCATTGATATACTTATAAACTTCCATGCTGGCCTGGGAGCGAGAGAAAAACATAGAATATGCCAGCTGCACTTCCTCCCGGGCGTGCTGTAAAAACCAGCTAAGGAATCCGAGGGTTTCTGTATATTGTAACTAAGGCGATGGGCTGACAACCTGCCACTACATCAATATACTTACAAATCTATCTTAAATAACCCTCAAAACTTTGTCACACGTGGCGAAACGACCTTTGTTTAGGTAGTTTACGCTCTGCCAACCCCATTAGAGATAAAGGCGTGATTATATGGAGTGTAAGGGACAGCGTCCCGCAAACTGATGGGGGTTGCTCAGTCAACGAAACAGAACAACTATCAGCAGGATATTTATTTAGGAAGTAAAAAATCACAGTTTTATAATAATCAGTCAAAAAGTATCAGTTTGCGGAGCGCTGTCCCTTACACCCGGTATTTTTTAATTTAATTTATCTTTATTGTAAACTTCACAGTACATATTCTTAAATTACATTACAAATGTTACAAACACACCCGTACACAAATGTAAGCTTAATTTGTAAATTCTAGTTTTAGTTTCTACGTTTTATTATATTCTGGAAGAGCGGTGCCTCCTAGCACAGTTTTTATTAAACTTAAAAGGAGCCTCCTTTAAATCTATGTTTAAACTTATCTAAAACAAATAAATTATTTTGTATTTTTTGTATTTTGTTATAAACTAATCTAGCCAGTTATGAAGTTTAACATATTAAAATCAGAATTAAGGTATGTATGTATGTATGTTCTTCTTCCATGCTAGACTAGGAGAGATAGAAAAACGTAGAATGTTCCAGCTGCCCTTCCTCCCGGGCATGCTGTTGAATCAGCAAAAGGGACTCGAGGGTTACAGTGTATTGTAATTGAGGCGATGGGCTGACAACCTGTCACTAAAGCAATACATATTACAATCTTAAATTGCCCTCAATTTTTGTCAGACGTGGCGAAAGCGCCTTTTACGAGGCGTTAAAAGCTCTGCCTACCCCGTAAGGGATAAAGGCGTGATTTATGTATGTATGTATGTTGTTGTTAATAATCCGTTTCTTTTGCCCGCAGGAGTTCACAATAAAATACATGTTATCCCACGGCGTTAGTCCCTACAAGCTGGTGCTGGGGCTTCCGATGTACGGGAGGAACTTCATCCTCCAGGACCCGGAGACCAGGGCGGTGGAGTTCGGGCGGAGCGCTGTCAAGGCGCAGGGGTTCAAAGGTCCTTTCACCAAGGAGGCTGGGTTCATGGGATATAATGAAGTAAGTTACCACTACGCATTTTTCTTTCACCCAAAGGTTGCCTGGAAGAAATTGCTATCTTAGCAATAAGGCCGCCTATGTTGTACTTGTTTTTTGTTGTTATCTGTTGTGTTGTATGATTTGTATTCTTACGTGCAATATAGTAGATTTTATGCCGAGTGCATAAAGCAAGTCATTATTATCCGAGAACGTTATATGCCCGAGCCCGCAGGGCGAGGGCAGATGAAGAAGTCGAGGATAAAAATGATTTGTGCACGAGTTATAAACTCTGCTTTTCACTTCGATTGCGAGAAAATAAAACAGTAACATAACATACTAACATTTATTTAATTAAAATTCAAAGTAAAATTAGTACAATTCGAAAATTTCACAGCTTCTTTCCCGCTACTTTACTTTTTTTAATTTTTGTGCATGATTTTCGGGCAAAGAATAAAATATATACAGCCTACTCTTAAATTATTTTGGAATATTGTTTCTTTCTTCCATGCTGGACTGGGAGCGAAATAAAAACATAGAATGTACCAGCTGCATTTCCTCCCGGGCATGCTGTAAAAACCAGCTAAGGGATCTGAGGGTTTCAGTATATAGCAATTTAGGCGATGGGCTGACAACCTGTCACTACAGCAATATACGTACAAATCCATCTTGAATAACTCTCAAAACTTTGTCAGACGTGGCGGAACGACCTTTGTTTAGGTCGTTTACGCTCTGTCTACCCCATTAGGGATAAAGGCGTGATTATATGTATGTATTTATGTATGTATTGTTTTTTTTAGTGATGAATATGTCTTGATATTTAGTTACTTTTTCGTATTATCTTATTATAAACCAAAAATGCAAATAGGAAAGGATATATTATAAATTAGCAAGTTTTATCCGTGCACAATTTATTATGTTTGGCTGCATGGTCTAAATGGTCACTGCCTTAGTATAGATACATTTATAAAGCTACTTTTTTGCCCTCGTGCATAAAGTTCAACTTTATGGTGCCTAGATTCTGCATAAAGTAGTACTTTTTCGAGCATGAGAAGTGAATAAGTATTTTTATGTTATGTTATGTTGATTAGCTGCGTGGTCTAGTTGTGGTTCTTCCATGCTGGACTGGGAGTAAGAGAAAAACATAGAATGTGCCAGCTGCATTTCCTCCCGGGCATTCTGTAAAAACTATATATCTTATCAGTCGTTTTGTGGAACGCAAGAGGGAAACCACTACGCAAAATTTTCCTTTTTAATTAAGTAAGGGAGTAATAATGATCATATGAACAGGATTTGGATATCTTCCATACTGGACTGGGAGAGAAAGAAAAACATAGAATGTTCCAGTTGCCCTTCCTCCCGGGCATGCTGTATAAGTCAGCAAAAGGGATTCGAGGGTTACAGTGTATTGTAATTTAGGCGATGGGCTGACAACCTGTCACTACAGCAATACACATTACAATCTAAAATTGCCCCCAATTTATGTCAGACGTGGCGAAAGCGCCTTTTAGGAGGCGCTTTACGCTCTGCCTACCCCGTAAGGGATAAAGGCGTGATTTTATGTATGTATGTATGTATGAACAGGATTAAAGCTGGCGATTACTCCACCGACAAGACCAAAGCTTTTAAATTTATGATGATTATATCAATCGATAATCCATTTTATAATCTGAAGGAATAGGTACCTACTTTAAATATTGTAAGAATTTTTGACATGTTAGAGACAATGATAATTATTGTTATATATATTTAGGACAGTTTCTTTAATTAATTAATTTTCATTTGGCACATTTATGACAT
This sequence comes from Scrobipalpa costella, assembly GCA_949820665.1. Classification (NCBI taxonomy): domain Eukaryota; kingdom Metazoa; phylum Arthropoda; class Insecta; order Lepidoptera; family Gelechiidae; genus Scrobipalpa; species Scrobipalpa costella. The sequence goes on along the minus strand of OX463321.1, from coordinate 8,990,288 downwards.
TTTTTCCATGCTGACCTAGGAGCGAGAGAAAAACTTAGAATGTGCCAGCTGCTTTTTCTCCCGGGCATGCTGTAAAAACCAGCTAAGGGATCTGAGGGTTTCAGTATATTAAAATTTAGGCGATGGGCTGACAACCTGTCACTATAGCAATATACCTACAAATCTATCTTAAATAACCCTCAAAACTTTGTCAGACGTGGCGTAACCGACCTTTGTTTAGGTCGTTTACGCTCTGCCTACCCCATTAGAGATAAAGGCGTGATTATATGTATGTATGTATGTACATTTATGACATTATAAATGATGTACCTACCTAATTCGTTATTATTATAATTAATTGTGTTTTATATTTCTATTGTAGGTACACTGATTTGCATACCAATTGTAAACTTGTTATTTCACTTGCAAATAAATGAATTATCTTATCTTAATCTTTCTCACAGATCTGCTTGGAGCTAGTGAACAAGTCGTCTCAATGGCAGCGGCACTGGCACGCACCCTCGCAGACGCCATATTTAAGGGACGGGGAACGTGTCATGTCTTACGATAACTCCAGATCCATCGCCGCGAAAGTCAAGTAAGTCTAGTAAACTTCAAAGATTAGGTAAAATAAAAGTAATACATACATACATACATATAATCACGCCTTTATCCCTAATGGGGTAGGCAGAGCGTAAACGACCTAATCAAAGGTCGTTTCGCCACGTCTGACAAAGTTTTGAGGGTTATTTAAGATATATTTGTACGTATATTGCTGTAGTGATAGGTTGTCAGCCCATCGACTAAATAACAATATACTGAAACCCTCAGATCCCTTAGCTGGTTTTTACAGCATGCTCGGGAGGAAATACAGCTGGCACATTCTATGTGTTTTTCTCACTCCCAGGCCAGCATGGAAGTAATAAAGTCTTTATTGCCAAAAATATACAATAGAAAACATCTTAATTTTTAAAACTACATTCAAATTAGCTAGCTAAAAAGGTATAAAATAAAACAGTACTGATCTCGCTGATTTTCAGACCAACCCCGTCCGGTGGCGTCGGTACACCCGAACGGAATACTTGTTTGTTGAATGATAACAAGAAAAACCGGAAATGAATCCTTCCATGCTGGACTGGGAGCGAGAGAAAAACATAGAATGTGCCAGCTGCATTTCCTACCGGGCATGCTGTAAAAACCAGCTAAGGGATCCGAAGGTTTCAGTATATTGTAATTTAGGCGATGGGCTGACAACCTGTCACTACAGCAATATAGCTACAAATCTATCTTAAATTACCCTCAAAACCTTGTCAGACGTGGCGGAACGACCTTTGTTTAGGTTGTTTTCGCTTTGCCTACCCCATTAGGGATAAAGGCGTGATTATATGTATGTATTATTTATCACTAGGGACCCGCCCCGGCTTTGCACGGAAATTATCAGTTTTTCTCTACTATATTATGCATGTATTATACATATAAACCTTCCTCTTGAATCACTCTATCCATTAAACGAAACCGCATCAAAATCCGTTGCGTAGTTTTAAAGGTCTAAGCATACATAGGGATATAGGGACAGAGAAAGCGACTTTGTTTTATACTATGTAGTAATATCAGTGTTTCTCTACTATATTATGCATGTACTATAGATATAAACCTTCCTCTTGAATCACTCTATCCATTAAACGAAACAGCATCAAAATCCGTTGCGTAGTTTTAAAGATCTAAGCATACATAGGGATATAGGGACATAGAAAGCGACTTTGTTTTATACTATGTAGTGATAAAGAACCTAAACTTTCCCCTAGAATGGCAGTGGACTACGGTCTGGGAGGTCTCATGGTGTGGAGTATAGACACAGACGACTTCAAGGGCGATTGCGGGCAAGAGCAGGACGCGTATATAGACTTCGTGGAAAGATACAACAAGATGGCCGACGACCCCGTGCTCTCCGAAGCGCTGAAGACGCTGCAGCTGCCTGATGGTAAGCTTACTTCTTTCATGCTGGTTACTTAGGTGACGCTATCGTAGGAACTGCCTCCGTCAGAGTCATGACCTCCTGATCTAGAGGTCCTGAGTTCGAATAAAATACAACAGATAATGGGCCTCTGACATGGTTTGTATAAAAACTGACTGATACCGACGGCTTATCGTGCCGCCCGTAGCACGGAATCCTTTTCTTTTTTTTTTCTTTCGGGCAATAAGCGATTAACCCTGTAAAGTCCTAACCAAACTGGGGAAATCTCACAAAGTGATAAATTGACAAATATCAATCGGAATCGAACCCAGGACCTCCGGATCGGAAGCCCATGGCTCAGACTGCTAGATAACGGATGCAGATAATTTTTATTAACATGTCACGTAACTGCAAAATCTGCTAAGGGATCCGAGGGTTTCAGTATTTATTGCAATCTAGGCGATGGGCTGACAACTTGTCACTACAGCAATATACCTACAAATCTATCTTAAATAATATAATGTGGTTTAATGCTGACTGTAACTGCGCGGAATCGCAGAAACAGTCGGCATTCCTTGCTTGGGCTGATGCTCGTGCACGCAAAGCTCCGAATACTCGCGATCTGAAGAAAAACTATAACAAAGCCACCAAGTTAAGCAAAAAGGAATTACGCAGGGCTCGATTCGCCCACATAGGCCGAGTAGGCGCTAAGCTTGCTTCCTATCCGGCTGGCAGTAAAGCATTCTGGTCGCTTGCGAAAGCAGTGGAAACCAATTTCTGCCAGCCATCTTTACCGCCTCTGCAGAGACCTGATGGGTCGCTTGCTCATACTGCGGAGGAGAAAGCCAATCTTTTTGCCTCCTATTTTGCGGAAAGTTCGCGTCTTGATGCCGCAGGTAAAATACCACCCCCGTTACCTCGTGTCGACTGCTCTATGGCAGCCGTACGCATCCGGCAAAAAGAGGTCCTTAAAACCATGCGAAATCTAGACGTGAATAAAGCAAGTGGCCCTGACGGTATCCCTGCAATCGTCCTGCGTAACTGTGCGCCTGAGTTGTCTCCGGTGTTGACACGCCTGTACCGCCTCTCACTTGAGACTGGTGTTGTCCCCAAATCGTGGAAGCTTGCCAATGTGCAACCTGTACCCAAAAAAGGTAGTCGAGCAGACCCTGCCAACTATAGACCCATATCGGTAACCTCTATACTCTGCAAGATTATGGAGCGTGTACTGAATAATCGGCTCCTGGCATACCTTGAGGATAATGATCTCCTTAACGATCGCCAATACGGCTTCCGCCGAGGGCGATCGACGGGGGACCTCCTCGTGCATGCCACTCACTTATGGAGCGAGGCTATCGAGAGACATGGTGAAGCACTTGCCGTGTCTCTGGATATCTCCAAGGCCTTTGACAGGGTCTGGCACGCTAGCCTTACTGGCAAGCTTCCCGCCTACGGGTTGCCTGCTGGCCTTTGCAACTGGATTTCGGACTTCTTGAGTGAACGATCCATACAAGTGGTCTTAGAAGGCTGCTCCTCCGGACAACAGGGTATTGATGCCGGAGTTCCTCAAGGTTCTGTCCTGTCTGCAACCTTATTCCTGCTGCATATCAACGACATGTTGACACCCGATACCTTTGGGTACGCTGATGACAGCACGGTTGTTGACAGATATCTGTCCAGTGCAAGGGCCAACAGTGAAACAATCCAGTCTTGTCGGGAGTCCATAGTGGATCGTCTGAACTCATCGCTAAGGGTGATATCCGAGTGGGGCGATGCCAATCTCGTCAAGTTCAACGCATCCAAAACCCAGGCGTGTCTATTCTCGACAAAACGGAGTCCTTTTAACCTGGCTCCAACTTTCCGGGATGTATCCGTACCGATTTCTGACCATCTTGAGCTTCTTGGTATGAGCCTTACGTCCGACTTGAACTTTGGACGTTACATTGAGTCTCTGGCCACAACAGCTGCCAAAAAACTTGGTATCCTCTCGAAGGTGAGGCGATACTTCACACCGGGACAGCTATTGCAGTTATACACAGCTCAAGTCCGATCGTGTATGGAGTACTGCTGCCACCTTTGGGACGGTTCAGCTAAATACCAGCTGGCTGCCTTAGACTCAATCGAGAAACGTGCTAAGAAGCTCATTGGAGACTCAGCACTGGTTGAGGCAAAACTACAGAACCTTGAGCACCGTCGCAGAGTGGCGTGCATGTCGGTATTTTACAGGATACATTTCGGGGAGTGCGCGTTAGCACTTCATGACCTTATACCCCCCTCCCCTTTCCATCTCCGGAGCACGAGGCGTGGACAGGGGTTCCACCCTTATGTCGTGGATATACCACAAATTCGCACGAAGCGGTTCGCTTCCACATTCTTAATGCGAACGGCTAAGGAGTGGAACTCCCTGCCGGCGGATCTGTTTCCGGAACAATATAACCTGGGCCTTTTCAAGGCGAGAGTGAATAGGCACTACATAGGTGAGTATGCTCCAACATAGTCTGCATCGTCACTTTCCACCAGGTGAGATGGCGGACAAATGCTCGCCTATATATATTAAAAAAAAAAAAAAAAAAAAATAAGACTCAAAACTTTGTTAGACGTGGCGGAACGACCTTTGTTTAGGTCGTTTACGCTCTGCCTACCCCATTAGACATGCGTATACTCAGTTTTTTAACGTTGCGTAATCGAAACCAACTTATTTTGCGGTCCATAACCTGTTTCTGCTTTACGACTTTAAGGTAAGTCAACTGCAAACACATGTTAGTAACAAGGTTAACGTCTGCGGTTCCAAAATTTGAACCTCTGTTAGGTTGCAAGGAAAAAGCAGTTTATGGGCCGCAAAACACGTTGGTATCGATAACTCAACGTTAAAAATACGAACTTTACATGTATGTCACTTCACTTTTTTTTTCAACAACCCTCATTCCCTTCCAGCAACGCGCGTGAGCAAACGCACCTTCTACTCAACATCAAACGGCAAACTCCACCTGCGTCTGCCGAAGCCGGAGTTCAGCAACTACAGCCTGATGCGGACCATCAGCGACGCGACCCACCTCGCCTTGGAGGAGAAGCGCATCTCCGACGAGATGGCCGCCATCGTCAGGAGCAACGAGGTCGACGACCGGCCCACGAAGAGCGCCACAGGACTCGCTAGTAGTCTTGCAGTACTGTTGTGTGCGCTGGTTTGCGTTCTTTAAGACAAGTTCGGAGGTACGACATCCGTTACAAATGTATCTTTAGCGTAATGTCCGTTTCGCAAAATGTACCTTAGTCGCAAAAATGTCTAAGCCGCATAATGTCCAAATCGCAAAATGTCCAAATAGCAAAATTTCCAAGTCGCAAAATGTCTAAATCGCTGAATGACCAAGTCGCAAAATGTCCAAGTCGTATACTACCTCCTGCTAGGCCCACGATTTGGACTAAATCTGTCAAGAAACGGTAATTTTGCGAAAGTGACATTATGAGAAAGGTACGTTTAGCGACTCACCTCGCCTTGGAGGAGAAGCGCATCTCCGACGAGATGGCCGCCATCGTCAGGAGCAACGAGGTCGACGACCGGCCCACGAAGAGCGCCACAGGACTCGCTAGTAGCTTTGCAGTACTGTTGTGTGCGTTGGTTTGCGTTCTTTAGGAGTCGCCCGGAAGAACGACATCACATACCCTTCCGTATCTTTCGCAAAATGTTCCTTACGCAAAATGTCCAAGTCTCAAAATGTCCAAGTCGCAAAATGTCCAAGTCGCAAAATGTCCAAGTCGCATAATGTCCAAGTCGCAAAATTTCTTAGTTGCAAAATGTCCATATCGCATAATGTCCGAATAGCAAAATTTCCAAATCGCAAAATTACCTAGTCGCAAAATGTCCAAGTCGTATACTACCTCCTGCTGGGCCCACGATTTGGACTAAATCTGTCAAGAAACGGTAATTTTGCGAAAGTGACATTATGAGAAAGGTACGTTTAGCGACTCACCTCGCCTTGGAGGAGAAGCGCATCTCCGACGAGATGGCCGCCATCGTCAGGAGCAACGAGGTCGACGACCGGCCCACGAAGAGTGCCACAGGACTCGCTAGTAGCTTTGCAGTACTGTTGTGTGCGCTGGTTTGCGTTCTTTAAGACAAGTACGAAATCCCATACAAATGTCCCTTTTGCAAAATGTCTCTTTCGCAAAATAACCCTCTCCAAGTCGCAAAATGTCCAAAATGCATAATGTCCATGTCGCAAAATGTCCAAGTCGCAAAATGTCCAAATCGCAAAATTACCTAGTCCCAAAATGTCCAAGTCGCAAAATGTCCAAATCGCAAAATTACCTAGTCCCAAAATGTCCAAGTCGTTTACTACCTCCTGCTAGACCCACGATTTGGACTAAATCTGTCAAGAAAGGGTTATTTTTCGGAAGTGACATTATGCGAAAGATACGTTTAGCGACCCACCTGGCCTTGGAGGAGAAGCGCATCTCCGACGAGATGGCCGCCATCGTCAGGAGCAACGAGGTCGACGACCGGCCCACGAAGAGCGCCACAGGACTCGCTAGTAGTCTTGCAGTACTGTTATGCGCGTTGGTTTGCGTTCTTAGGCCAACATGCTCCATCATAACTTTCCATCAGGTGAGATGGCGGAAATACTAATTACTAATATAATAAATGTCTTTCCATTTTCTTATTTCGACCTATGTTTCTTTGTGAAAGTTGTTCAGTTTCATGGGCTGGTTCATATCTTTTCGGGTGCATATACCCTTTCTATTACATGTTGTATATTTGCTGAATTTATTCTACTGTTCCATACATTAAGCATTATGTTTTTTAAAAGCTGTTCGAAATATGTTTTTAATACTTTTCAAGTTTCTATGTAGGTACTATTTAAAAAAAATATGTGAATATTACTTTTTTATACAACCCATTTTGGGTTACAAAATTAATAGTTTTATAAGGTAGCTCGGTCAATCAACTTTTTAACACACAATACCATATCCTAGCTGCTTTAGGTCTCAAAATACAGAAAATTAAAATATTACACATGTACATACATACATATAATCACGCCTTTATCCCTAATGGAGTAGGCAGAGCGTACCGAGCAGACCGAAACAAAGGTCGTTCCGCCACGTTTGACAAAGCTTTTAAAATATTTATTAATGATTATAATGCACAGTCAATTTTGATAATTAACATTAAGAAAAAAATATGGTAGCTCTGTATACTATTTTGCTTTTTTTTTTGTCAAATTTGCATGCCTGCTCTCAGGTTGAATACATGGAACTCTGTAATATTTTAAGATCTGACATACTGTATTCTGGCAAATAAATATATTCTATTCTATTCTATTTTTAGTAACGCAAGTTTTTAGTTGTTACCATATTTTTGCCCTAAATTTAATGCTAATTATCAAAATTGACTGTGCATTATAATCATTTAAGAATGTATCAACCAAAGCATAAATATATAAAAAAATATGCTGTTGTTTGGGACCTAAAGCAGCTAGGATATGGTAATTTCTGTTGAAAAGTTGATTGATCCAGCTAAGATTTTAGGTTAAGAGTATTTTTAACATAGCAGCGCTGTGATGTAAGCCTTAAATACTAAAATAAGTGTTCATTTTATTGGTAGATTAGATTAACAGTCCACTGCCAAAATGCCGAAATTATTTTTTGTCTGACTTTGAAATAAAATCTTTTGTATTTTTATGATTATTTCTTTTTATTTTATAATCCTTGAGTTTATAATAAAGGTAGACTAATATACTCCACAAATAAATGTTCATTTTAAGTGTATTGATATATTAGATTAACAGTCCACTGCCAAAATGCCGAAATTATTTTTTATCGGACTTTGAAATAAAATCTTTTATATTTTTATGATTATGTATTTGTTATTATTTTATAATCCTTGAGTTTATAGGCTTATAATAAAGGTAGACTAATATACTCAGCAAATAAATGTTCATTTTAAGTGTATTGATAGATTAGATTAACAGTCCACTGCCAAAATGCCGAAATTATTTTTTATCTGACTTTGAAATAAAATCTTTTGTATTTTTATGATTATTTGTTATTATTTTATAATCCTTCAGTTTATTAATACCCAGATTATAGGCTTAGGTATAATAGAGGTAGACTAATATACTCCACACTTCAGAACACTTTAGTTATAAAATTAATCAATATTAGACAAGCAATGATTTAAGGTGGTTAAACAGCTTAGGTGGCGCCATCAGTAGTAATAAATTAATTGTGTCCAAAATATAAACGTTTTCATGAATATTTTACGTTTAGCGGAAATCACAAGTAATTCTCAATTTTATAATCTGCAATATCATAATTGCGCAATGGAATAGGAATAGGATCGAAATGGGGATGAACTGGGCATATGATGCGAGATCAAATAGAAAAGTGGTCTAAGGATGTGACAGAATGGTACCCCTGGGAAGGAGAAAGAAGTAGAGGCAGCCCTCCCAGGCGATGGGAGAATAAGATGAAAGCAACGGCTGACAAGCTATGGTGAAGGCAGGCCAAAGATAGAACTACAGGGAAAAGCATGGAGGAGGCCTTTGTCGTAAGACAAGCAGACAAATTACCGTCTGCAATATAGGATTAATATAATAATAATAATTAAAAAAACACACACAAACCTAAAGTCCGGGTCTTTATAGTCCCGAGATAAGGTCAGACAAAAAAATATCATAATTCAAACTAAAGTGCCACACAGATTAGACGGTATATAGAAAAAAAAGCTTGTAAATCTTGTAATACAAAGCTTATTATAAATTGGAGAATTACTTGCGATTTTCGCTAAACGCAAAATATTCATGACAATGATAGTATTATGGACACAAATAATTTTAAACTGATGGCGCCACTGTCGCAGCTCTGTTCGCCCTTTAAGTTAGATAAATAGATAGTTACACAGATGTTTTGAGCTGCGGTGTAAGATATTTTTTATGTATTAGGGGATAATAAAATGCAATGTTTTGTTATAAAATCATATTGTAGGTATATTCTTAGAATTTAGCCTAAAGATTTAATAGGAAAAGGAATCTAAGTTCAATAATGAGATGAATATAAACTCAATGCCAAGTTCTAAATATAATTTTAGCTTTTGCCTGTCCAACCTATTTAATTTGAACTAGAGTCTTCAAGAGAACAAGTTTTCTTAACTGCATTAGAATCCTTTTCCCATGAAATGTTACATTAAAAGAATTTAAAATTAAGTTAGGTTGGAAAATTAAACTTTATTTTGTTCCTTCATTTTCTCCAGTTGTTGCCTGAAACAAGCAAATAATAATATTGAAAGACAAACATAGAATATTACAACATTTCTAACGTATGCTGAGTGAGTATTCATGAAATTGGTTGACTGCAACACTGAATTCAATCTAAAATATACCACAAATTTCTTATTAGCCAGAGCCAATACCATCCTGTCTACCCTGTAAGTGCAAGAGGTGACTATAACCATGATTCTGAGCAAACAAAGTCAGTAATAAAAAGATTAACGATTAACTGATGAAATAAGCCAGTAGATAGGTAAGTATACCGGGTGCAAGGGACAGTGTCCTGCAAACTGATACGTTGCTCAGTCAACGAAACTGAACAACATTTACCAGGAAATACTATCAGAAGATGAAAAAAATAAACAAAATGACCACCTCAATCAGACAGTTTGTATGAAGACGCAGGTCTTTTTTTCATTTCATGAAAAAAAAATCTAGGTGATAGATGTTAAGTTTCGTCCGTATGATTGTGAATGTTTCATATTTCATTTGAACTGAAACGTTAGGGCATTGAAGAATTGTCAGAGATGAACCATCCACTTCAAAACCCTTAGTTAATACATTCGATTGAGAGCATGACGCAGCGTAATACACAATAAATACTAACCTCAACTGTTGGTTGAAATCGTCCTGAACGATGTCGTCCTCCCAGTTGTCTTCCCACACGGAAACATCCTCGTCATCAGCGTCTTCAGCTCCCCAGTCTGAAGGAAATACCATAGGAAAACATAAGTAAAACAAAGAAAAACACGAGAAGCAAAGTCAAGCAGAAGTAAACCACAAATACTCACTCTCAGCGGGGAATTCTTCGAATTCGTCGTCTTCCTCCAAAAGACCAAGGTCTACTTTCTGTTTATCAGCCATTGTAGGATATAATTTGTTGGATTTTCACAAGAAATTAAGAATAAATCTTAGAGGAAATGCAAGCGGGCACAATAATTTGACAGATTTATTGTTTTATAAAATTTCGTAGTGGACTTGGCAGACAGGCTTTTTAGTCGATCACAGGATTGATTCGACTCATATGACTCACATAACATCACATCGCTAGCATCAGCTGAAACTGACGTCTATCTGTCATTTCATAATTCATTTCGTCCGATCGTAGGACATTATACTGTCTAATCTGTGCGTCCGATTTGTGGCGTACGCAAAGTATAGTTTATAACTCGAAAAAATGCCTCTAATTATTATTTGTGGCACACCAGTGAGTGGAAAAACAACAAGAGCGAGAGAACTAAAGGATTTCTTTCAGAAAACACACGGAAAGCAAGTCGACATCGTGTCTGAAGCTGAGGCAATTAAAAAGTTAGGTTATGAGAAGAACGCAACATATTTAGATGCACAGAAGGAAAAAAGACTAAGAGGATACTTGAAATCGGAGGTAATAAGACTCGTTGGTAAAGACACGGTCGTAATACTCGATGGGAGCAACTATATTAAAGGTTTGTTTGAACTTATGACCATCCTATAACAACTTGAAATTAATCTTAATTTCCTACTATATATTTTTCTTTAACATTTTGACTGCCATAAGCATCGGGTGATGGTGAGATCAGTTGAGTTAGTGGGCAAAGGTTTGTTATTATACCATACTCAATCTGTCCTGGCTGATGGTGGCATACTGAAACATTTATATTTACAACCTTGATTTCTTATAAATCTGATGGTTACTTTTTTCCATCTGCTTAATAACAACAGTAAATAAATAAACAACTAATCAAAAGATATCAGCAAATGTTTCAGTATGCCATCTGCCAGGAGTGATTGAGCACAGTATAGGATAAACACTACACTACAATAATTTGTTTTCTAGCAATTCAAATGCCACCATTTTGCATTTGTAATTGTACATATGTACATAAAATTATACCTTCATCCCTAATGGAGTAAGCAGAGTGAAAACAACCTATAGATAATTAATAGATGATTATGATATATATTGCTGCAGTGACAGGTTGTCAGCCCATCCCCTAAATTGCAATATACTGAGACCCTTAGATCCCTTAGCTGGTGTTTACAGCATGCTTGGAGGAAATGTAGCTGACACATTGTATGTTTTTCGCTCTCCAGTCCAGCATGGAAGCATGGATATTTATAATTGTAAGCTGTTTAAAATGATATTTTTCAAGATTTTGTGTATGTTCATTGTTTGTATCCGTTCTTATTTTTATGTCTGCTATTCTAGGTTGTCGCTACGAACTGTATTGTGCATCAAAAAACTCCAAATCAACGTTATGCACAGTCTACACCATAAAGAACCATGATGAAGCTTGGGAGGACAACTTGATGAGGGTAGAATGTATTAGAAACGCAGATAATAATGAGAGTGCAAAGGAGAGCAATAGTTGTGATACTGAACCTTATACTCAGGAGGTGTTTGATGCTCTCACTAGACTTAGGTTTGTAATTGTACAAAACTTTTCTTTTTTTTTGTTCTCAAAATTTTTAATGAGGTTTCAGTCATCTGGTGACTATGCCAGTCTCATGGTGTCTTTTATATTATTAAAATACATGTAACAAATACATTTAACCAGATAGAGTCAGAAAACGGTACAACGCAACCGCTCTGCTGCATAGTGGGTCTGCCAACCAACAATTTAGCTGACCATTATTACCATTTTCTGAACCTATAAATTTAGCCCTCAGATCTGCATTCCGGGACCACTCCAGCATTATATGATTAAAGATTATCAATCTTGTTACATGTCAAACAAAGGGGAGACTGTTTCACACCCATCATGTGATAAAATTTGTTTCCTGGAATGAGACCGGAACGCAGCGTCAGTACAAAACTTTTATATCTTTTACAAAAAAAGAGATAATTTTAAAAGACATGTATGTAGCTCCTTTGTTATTTATAATTCTTAATTTAAGAAAAAAAATAATTAGGAAGCCTGACACCATTGGCGTCGATTCTCGCTAATTCTATTTCTTAGCTAGCGCTGTCATCATCTCTCTCCCTAGCCTTATCCCGTATCTCACGGGGTTGGCTACCTAATCTAGGTGATTGAACGAGGGTACTGGTTTTTACACAGAGCGACTGTCATCTGACCTCCGCAACCCAACAGGGAAACCAGACACAATCCTAGATTAGGTCAGAGTTTTTAAGCCGCTAATGCTTAGCACTGGCCTCTGACATGGTTTAACGACTAACATCTACGGTATTAAACAATACTAACCGGGACCAACGGTTTAACGTGCCTTCCGAAGCACGGAAAAAGCACCGAATAAACGTACATATGAAATTCGAAAACCGAAAAACACATTGGTACGTGGTGGGGTTCGAACCACGACCTCCCGCTCAGGAGGCAGGACTAATATCTACGGTATTAAACAATATTAACCAGGACCAACGGCTTAAGTGCCTTCCGAAGCACGGAATAAACGTACATATTAAATACGAAATCCGAAAAAGACATTGGTACGTGGTGGGAATCGAAGCACGACCTATAAGAATAGGATACCAAATAAACAAATGACTTTGACATTCCTAATCTGACATAAGACTGCTTATATGACGTAAAAGAAGAGAGCATGCTATATGCCCTTTCTTCCACGCTGTACTGGCTGGGAGCAAGAGAATAACATAGAATGTGCCAGCTGCATTTCCTCCCGCGCATGCTGTAAAAACCAGCTAAGGGATCCGAGGGTTTCTGTATATTGCAATTTAGGCGATAGGCTGACAACCTGTCACCACAGCCATATACTTACAAATCTATCGTAAACTTCCATGCTGGCCTGGGAGCGAAAGAAAAACTTAGAATGTGCCAGCTGCATTTCCCCCCGGGTATGCTGTAAAAACCAGCTAAGGGATCCGAGGGTTTCTGTATATTGTAATATAGGCGATGGGCTGACAACCTGTCACTATAGGAATATACCTACAACTCTATTTTAAATAACCCTCAAAACTTTGTCAGACGTGGCTGACCGACCTTTGTTTAGGTTGTTTACGCTCTGCCTTATTATTATTAGGGATAAAGGCGTGATTATATGTATGTATCTACAAAGACTTATTCCTTATTCGTAGGTATGTATGTATTATTAGGTATTCTCATCCAAAAAAACGTTTTCGATATTTCATAAAAGTAAAAAGGTATTTATTTGCCAATTGTGTTTGCCTGACCCCCAAACTAGGTTTCCCTGTGCTATGGGAGGTCAGAAAAAGTTGCTGATTTGACTAGTATTCCTCATCCCTATTGTATTGTTTGCTTTCCAGGTTTGAAGAGCCAAATGGCAACAACCGATGGGATAGCCCGTTGTTCACCGTGCAACCAACGGATGATTTAGACCTGGATGCGGTATACAGGGTGTTATTCGAGATGAAACCACCCCCACCAAATATGAGCACGCAAAATGTAAGCTTTGTCATGATAGCGGTTGCTCAGTTAACGGAACTGAACAACTTTTACCAATAAACTCTTTCAGGAGATAAAAAATATATTTGTCCATCCCATACAAAAGTACAAAAGCAAAAACTTTTTCATTTCCCGAAAAAACAGTTAAGTCATTCAAGGGTTTCAGTGTATAATAATTTGGGCGATGGGCTGACAACCTGTCACTACATCTACAGGATCTATCTGAAATAACTCTCAGAACTTGTCTGTCTATGACATCTTTGTTTATGATGATTTGCCTACCCCCTTAGGAATATAGGCGTGATTGTATGTATGTTATTTGTTACTTTATCTTAAAATTAGCTACTACTGTTTTTAATTGTTCCTTCGCTGAATGTCCCTGGTTCGCAAAATGGTCCTTTCTCGTAATGTCTGTTTCGCAAAACGTCTCTTTGGTATAATGTCCCTTTTCGTAAAATGACCCTTTCGCAACATGTCCCTTTTTTGATAGATTTAGTTCAAATAGTGGGCAGCAAATGAAAATACTTGCGAAAGGAACATTATGAAAAAGGAACATTTTGCGGCCAAGGGACATTTTGCGAAGTTACATACATACACACATATAATCACGCCTTTATCCCTAATGGGGTAGGCAGAGCGCACGACCTAAACAAAGGTCATTCCGCCAAGTCTGACAAAGTTTTGAGGGTTATTTAAGACAGATCTGCAGGTATATTGCTGTAGTGACAGGTTGTCAGCCCATCGCCTAAATCACAATATACCGAAACCCTCGGATCTCTTAGCTGGTTTTTACAGCATGCTCGGGAGGAAAAGCAGCTGGCACATTTTATGTTTTTCTCTTGCTCCCAGGCCGGCATGAAATAATTTTGCGAAGTTACCTTTTTAATAATAAAAATGTTTGTTCCAGCCTCCTCTAACATCCACAAACTTTCTCTATGAACTTGATAAAGCAACACAAGCCATATCGAAACAGATATTAGATGCGAAACAACTGTCTATAGATGAGGTAAATATACCGGGTGTAAGGGACAGCGTCCCGCAAACTGATAGGGATTGCTCAGTCAACGAAACTTTCACCGGAAAATTCTTTTAGGAGATGAAAAGAATATTTGATCTTCCCATACAAAAAGACCACCTCCATCACACGATTTGTATGGAAAACCAAATATGCCCTGTATTTATATTTTTTTTATAGACCTATTTTCTCCATACCACAAAGGGTATATAGTGCACAGTACAGTCATGGGACTGGGTCATACATTTACTAGGAAGGCCAATTCAGACACGAATTGGATACGAACCGAATACGGAGCGGTGCAAAAAGCTGTCCCTTACGCGTATATAGAAATGCTACTTTAATACGTAGTTACAGTCTCCGTAGCTTCCATGCTGGACTGGGAGCGACAGAAGAACCTAGAATGTGCCAGCTGCATCTCCTCCCGGACATGCTGTAAAAACCGGCTAAAGGATTCGAGGGTATATTGTAATTTAGGCGATGGGCTGACAACCTGCAGCAATATCCAGTTCTATCTGAAACAACCCTCAAAACTTGTCAGACGTGGCGGAACGACCTTTGTTTGGGTTGTTCACGCTCTGCCTACCCCATTAGGGATACAGGCGTGATAGTATGTATGTATGTATGTTACAGTCTTCGTAGGGGACGTATTCCCAACCTGCGACTCGTTACAAACGAAGACCTAGGCATGTCCTTACCGACGGCGATGACCAAATTACTCGTGCAATTAATGCTGCCATTACTGGTCGGTACAAGCTCTTCCAGCAACCGCGCAGCCGGCACGTACCGTGTAGATTCTCTCCGATAAGGAGTTCCCAAGGCAACGCCATAAGCCGAGGTTCAAGCCCTAGTGGGCGCCCTAAGGCAGTTGTCATTTGCATATAAGGGTGTACATTGCGTTTAGCAACTACCCACCTTTAGTCCGGTGATGCATTATATACACTTTGTAGTATGGTTCAAATAGGTCAATTTAAAAAAGTAGGGGACGTATTGCAGTAGCATTTCTATTCAGGCGTCCCTTTTTACACTTATATATTCTTTATTATATTAAAAATTTACACATACAGTTGAACTTAAAACTAGGACACAACAGGCGAGCTTACCACTATAAGAGATCTCTTCCATCCAACCTAGTGGGGATGAAAGAAGGGAAAAACACGGGAACAGAAACAATAACTAAAATTAGAAAATCTGATAAATTATAGTAATACTAATACACATATAACAATAATAGAAAAAACTAATACATAACAAAATAATATATAAGATATACTTATCTAATGTATAAAATGTATAATTAAAAAATACTTGTCATAGAAAAATAATACGTACATACATACATATAATCACGCCTTTATCCCTAATGAGGTAGGCAGAGCGTAAACAACCTAAACAAAGGTCGTTTCGCCACGTCTGACAATGTTTTGAGTGTTGTTTAAGATAGATTTGTAGGTGTAGGTATATTGTTGTAGTGACAGGTTGTCAGCCCATCGCCTAAATTACAATATACTGAAACCCTCGGATCCCTTAGCTGGTTTTTACAGCATGCTTGGGAGGATATGCAGCTGGCACATTCTATGTTTTTCTCTCGCTTAGAAAAATAATTGAGACAGAATAAGACTGGGACTGCACTAGCTATAAGCTCTTCTCTATGGTACAAGATTTAAGATAATTTATTTGCAAGAATATAGTAGGTATTATATAATAGGTCATAATTTAAAAGAAAGTACATAATATTCGATTTGCATGCAAGCGTGCAAAATATTAAATGTGCGCTAGTTAGAAATTTATACATTTATTATGTACCTCTATGACAGGTATTTTTAATTCCTGGCTATAACTAATATTTTGTGTACTTCTTCTTCTTAGCGAGTGGATTCACGAGTTGAACGACCCAAAGAATCCTGGTGTCAGAGTTTTCAAACCGCCTAGTAGCTCAGCTATTAGGCCTCGGACATGGTTTGAGTAACGACAACTATCAAAGACAGCGACCGGGACCGACGGCTTAACGTGCCCTCCGAAGCACGGAATCTTTTTTCTTTCAGACAATCATGTGATTCGACCTGCAATGTCCTCAAACTAGGAAAAACCTCACAAAGAGATGGATTAACAAATATCAACTTTGTGTTCCCCCCCGAGAATCGAACCCAGGACCTCCGATCGTAAGCCCATGGCTCTAACCACTAGACCACGGAGGCAGTTAAGCAAGTTTAGTGCACTGAAACCATCGATTATTTCCCCAGGTAAAATTCCCGGACTACCCTGGCTGCGTACTAGAATCCTCCTTCATCCAAGATGTGAATCCTCCAAAACTGCTGCGTCTCCGAAGACAATTCCTCACATACGCTAAAATGAATCATTCCGGCGAAGATGCTAGTAAAATCGGCAGATATTTCATACAGTATTTGAATAAAACTTTGACGGATTAATTTGCTGTTTTTTTTACATTTTCAAACACGCGTCTTAACCCTTATTGGATAGGCAGAGCTTAAAACGCCGGGAAAAGGGTGTTTTGGTTACGTCTGAAATATATTGAGAAAATTTTGAATTGAAATTATCTCTTCCATGCTGGCCTGGGAGCGAGAGAAAAACATCGTATGTGCCAGCTGTATTTCCTCCCGGGCATGCTGTAAAAACCAGCTGGGGTTGCAGTATATTGTAATTTAGGCGATGGGCTGACAACCTGTCACTATAGCAATATACCTACAAATCTATCTTAAATAACCCTCAAAACTTTGTCAGACGTGGTGGAACGACCTTTGTTTAGGTCGTTTACGGTCTGCCTACCCTATTAGGGATAAAGGCGTGATTATATGTATGTATGAAATTATTGCTATAGAGGCTATAGCGTTACTTCGCAGAATGTCCCTTTCGCATAATGTCATTTTATTAAATAGATTTAGCGCAAATAGCGGGCAGCTACTGAAAAGACATAAATTTTCAAAGGGACATTTTGTGAAGTTACCGGTTATAGTGATAGGTTGTCAGCCCATCATCTAAATTACAATACATCCTCGAATTCCTTTACTAGTACAGAGGATATGTGGAATACGGTTACTCTTCGTAATTCACGAATAAAATCACTGAATTTGCAAATATGTAAAATCTATTTGATTGAGCAAAACGAAGACTTTGCATTCTCTAATCAATTAGAGAATTTCTTACACAATCTTTTAAAAATTTAAAGGTAAACATAAGTCTAACTAGTTTCTTGTTTTGGGATATTTTAATAAGCGAGTTTAAAGAGCGAATAAGCGGTCGAGGTAGTAATTTTGTATGGGAAGGTCAACATTTTTACTGTCTACTGAAAGATTTTTCTGATGATCGTTGTTCAGTTTCGTTGACAGAGCAACCCCTATCAGTTTGCGGAACGCTGTCCCTTACACCCGGTATATACAATTAATTTAGGTCGTTGACGCTCTGCCTACTCCGTTAGGGATGGGGCGTGATAATGTATATTTTAAATGAAATTTATCGGATTTTCTAATAACAATTTTAAAATTAAAACATCGTCAGTTTTCATGCAAGTACGTCAGTTAGATATGATAATTCTTTAACGCAACACTAGATGGCGCTAGTAGGTTTTTAAAACGCGGTATCGATGTGTTTTCAGAAAGTCGTAAAGGGGTGAATGTTCGAAACGAAGTATCGTCGTAGCCAATGGCTATGGCTCTGTTTGACTCAATTTATTTTTTTCAATTTTTGAATCTTCTTTCTAATATTTGATTATTAGAAAGAAGAAATATATTAAAAAAAAACAAATTGCAAAGGAAAAAAACAGTAGGTACCGAAAAAAAAATAACATACCTCAATTTAGTTCCTTTATTGGAGCGCAGTTTTAATGGAGGGTTTAAGTATATTGTAATTTAGGCGACGGGCTGACTACCTGTCTCTATAGCAATATCAAATCTAGATTAAGCAACTTGTCAGACGTTGCGAAACGACCTCGGTTTGGGTCGTTAATGCTCTACTTACCCCATAAGGGATTCAATCGTGGTAGTATTATGTATTGGAGGTCAAATTGAGGATTGTCAATTTATCACTATGAGATTTTCCCCAATTTGGTTAGGACAATGCCATCTGATTGTCTAAGATTCCGTGGTTCGGAGGGCACGTTACGCCGTTGGCCCCGGTCGCTGCCTTTGACAGTGGTCGTTACAAAAACCATGTCAGCTTTGCTATGAGGCGGTTTAAAAACTCTGACACCAGGGTCCACCGGGTGGATCGACTCGATACTACAGAAATAGAAGAACCTGTTACTATAACCACTAGATGACAGGTGCGTTGAGCCCTGGTGACAGGGTTTTCAAACCGCCTAGTAGCACATCTAATACGCCTCTGACATGGTTTGAGTAACGACCACTATCAAAGACCGCGACCGGGACCGACGGCTTAACGTGTGAAATCTTTTTTCTTTTCGGATCAGGTGATTCAGCCTCCAATGTCCTAACCAAACTGGGGAAAAATTCACAAAGTGATAAATTCTCAAATATCAACTTTGTGTTTCCCCCCCTGGGAATCGAACCCAGGACCTCCGGATCAGGAGTCCATGGCACTAGCCACTAGACCACGGAGGCAGTATAATAAAAAAAAATCATGGCCTTTGCCCTTCTTACAATCGCAATTTACCGTGATATAGTCACGCCTTCACACTTTACGGGCAATGCAGAGCGTCAAAGGCCTAGTAAAAGGCGTTTCAACCCATTTTTGTTTTGGAAACTTATTTATCATTAAAACAAGCAAATAAAAACAATAATATCGAATAAACAGATTTATTATAAACTCTTATGTACTTATTAAAATAACACCTATTGAGTCTTTAGTTACAAACGCGTGTAATACCGGGTTTAAGGGAAAGCGTACCAGAAACTGATAAGGGTTGCTCAGTGAACGAAACTGAACAACTTTTATCAGGAAATTCTTTTAGGAAATGTTTGTTTTTACTTTCCTGTACAGAATCATTGCCTCGATCAAACAGTTTGTATGGATAGCGGTTTCTTTTTCTTTTCCTGGAAAAATCGTCGTGTAAATTGTTCAGTTTCGTTGACTGAACAACCTCTATCGGTTAGCGAAAAGCTATTTCTTACACCCGTTATATTGATCCGACAGTCATTGGGCTCAATTCTGGTTGCCACTTTCTAAATCTTAATTTAAATTAGTCTTGCCACTTTAAAGTTGACTAAATTTAAAAAGAAGGTCAGGAAGATTAATAGCTGAATTATACAATATATGGTTGTTTTTTTTTTATACAAATGGTTTTATTTAATACAATACAATACAAAATTCTTTATTGCACAAAGAAACACATGCCATTAGGCATTTAATAAAATGGCGGCTCAAATTATAAGTAAATGTTCAAAACGCGCCAAAATCTGGAGGGGAGTAGCCGAAAGAACGAAAAATAATCATTTGCTCATTAAAATATAATTCAGCTGCAATTTACTAATTAAGCTTTAGAAAATGGCATTTAGGATTAAACAAGATACTCGTAATATAAAAATATCAAATTTTTGGATAGATTTACTGGGTGTAAGGGACAGCGTCCCAGAAACTGATAGGGATTGCTCAGTAAACGAAATTGAACAACTTTCAGGAAAGAAAAAAAAATACCTTCCCATACAAAATTATCACCTTTCAGACATTTTTTTTATTTTATTTTTCACTTCGTGTAAATAATCCTGGTGGAAGTTGTTCAGTATCATTAACTGAGAAACCCCTATCAGTTTGCGGGTCGCTGTTCCTTACACCCCGTAAGAAGAAGAATGAATTATTATTGTTATGGACGAACAATTTTGGATTTATGTATTTAATACATGTTATTATTACAGATATTTATGGCAATTTCAGTATAAATATTACAAATGCAAGTAAGTCTATTTTATATATTCTTATTTTTACTTTAATAGTGCTTTAACTCATTTTAGTATAGAATTTTAACTACCAAAATAATAATAATATTTGTAACAAAGTCGTTGGTATATTTTTAATGTCATTATTATAATCAATTATTTAACAATATATTTATTATTTTACTCAGTACTCTTTCGATGCAAGTTATATTAAATGTTTGACTGTATGTACGTACAAGTTATTATTAATTATTATTATTTTATAAATATACAAACTAAGAGTAAATCAGTACGGTTAATTAATACTTATTGAGACCAAAGTATTTGTGATATAAAAACATTTTAAAAAAGTCTGAAAAGAAATAAGCTGACGATATGAAACTGAACAACTTTCACCAAGGAACATAGTTCCAAATATGAATAAAAATGGCGCTTTATTCAAGCGCTGACAACAGCCTCTTATTTCGAAGCGGAAACTTGTTCAGTTTCATGTGAAAGTTCGTATTATGATAATATGATCAGCAATTTTTTATACATTTTATTAAGAGGTCCAATGGTTGCTTGTCTTTTGCTTAACGTTTATGCTTTTTACAACTAGGCCAATAATATTAACGAATCGACATCTGTTATAACTAAAACAGCTCTATAGAAATTCCAACTTAAGTTCTAGAATAAAGGTTAACAAAGTTTCATGTCTTAATCGAAGAATTGTTGACAACAAAATAAAATAGTAATTTTAGTAACTTAACTAATTTGCCAAATCGTATCATTTATTTTTTAAATGTGTTTTTGAATAAAAAAGACTTGAAACTTTGCTGTTTTTTTTTTAGTTAATAACGGATGTAAGGTAAAGCGAACTACAATCTGATAGGGGTTACTCAGTTAACGTTCACACGCCGTATATACTAACTTAAATTTATTTTAGAAACAAGATCTTCGATTAAAAGACAGCAAACTTTAATAACCTTTATTGTAAAACTGACTTGGAAATACTATAAGTCAATTCGATAATCTTTATGGTCCTTGTAAGGTTTAATAAGATAAAGATTTGGCTCAATTCTAAAACCACTTTCTAAAGCTTAAAATTAGTTCTGTCTCTTTTATACACGTGATTCTTCAACTATAAGGCCTTGTTTGAACCATAAAACTGAACAACGTTCAATGTTGCACGTAGGTTTAAATATTAAAACAAAAATGAACTTCCCATACAAAATGTGTCAGAGCGCTTTGGAGAATTTCGTATCTGACCACCAATTTTTAAAATATTTCGACTTATGTTGTTCAGTTTCATGGTCTAAACAAGCCCTTAAAATTTGTTTTGTGTGTGTAAAATCCCGCTGCGAATAATTAAGATGACTTACTGCGAGCGGTGGCGCCCACGCTCGTTAAAAAATCATTACTTGCAAAATATAGACATTTTCAAAACTTTTCCCTGTTTTAAAACAATTCCTAAGATTTAGACCTAAGGATTTTTTTAAAAGTAACGAATTGAGGAGCAAATAGTACCGGGTAGTTACTATCAAAATTATTGACAAAAACGGCCACTTTTGGCGGAAATTTCGATAGTAATTCCAGGGTACTATTTGCTCCTTCTAAAAGATTAGGTCTAAATCTAAGGAAAAGTTTTAAAAATATCAATATTTTGCGAATTATGATTTTTTAACGAGTTAGGCCGCCACCGCTCGCGGTGAGGCCCCTTTATTTAAACTGTAAGTGACGTGACTAAATTTAGCCTTAGAAAGTGACTGTTAGGATTGATTCCACGTTGTGTGTTGGTCCCTTTGTCCTAGCAATAAGGCTTCCTACAGAGGAAGTAGACGGAGCTGTATTCGTGTTGCATCATCGAGTTTGGATTCTGAGCGTATTTCGTCTTCACGCCGGATCGCTCCTTCTGCAATATATTTGTATTTGTTCATTAAACACAATATACCTTCTTCTGAAATTTAAGTGCTTGGCACACAAAAACAAATTGGACATTACAAACAAGCTAAATTGCCTGCGTCAGGAGACAACAGTCTTCCTAAATATGCACTTACTTATAATCAGTAGGTATATATATATATATATATAATTTCATACTAATTTTACTTAGCTGACAAAATAAAATAAAAAAGAGATAGAACAATTCAATCTCTCATGGATGTATATTAAGTCTGTGTGTGTTGTGTTGTGTGTGTGTGATGCGTTGTTGTGTTTGTGTGTGTATAAGGTTCTAAATCACTATCACTACATAGTATAAAACAGAGTCTCTTTCTCTGTCCCTATATCCCTATGTATGCTTAAATCTTTAAAACTACGCATGCAGTTTCTTTTAATGGATAGAGTGATTCAAGAGGAAGGTTTATATGTATAATACATGAATAATATAGTAGAGAAACACTGATTATCAAATTTCCGTGCAAAGCCAGGGCGGGTCGCTAGTTATCTTTATAACTATTACTTGAGTGCGTTCGACTGGATTTGCGATTCATTGTATTTAAGGGATTGAAGGGACCGTGTATCGTTGGACTAGAGCCCGATGGTGTAGTGGATAGGGCCGCTGCCTCCTGAGCGGGAGGTCGTGGTTCGAATCCCACGACGTACCAATGTGTTTTTCGGTTTTCGAATTTCATATGTACGTTTATTCGGCGCTTTTTCCGTGCTTCGGAAGGCAGGTTAAGCCGTTGGTCCCGGTTAATATCGTTTAATACCGTAGATATTAGTCGTTAAGCCATATCAGAGGCCAGTTCTAAGCATTGGCGGCTTGAAAACTGGTTTCCCTTCTGGGTTGCGGAGGTCAGATGGCAGTCGCTCTGTGTAAAAACCAGTACCCTCGTTCAATCCCCTAGATTAGGTAGCCGACCCCGTAACATACGGGATAAGGCTAGGGAGATGATGATGTATTTAAGGGATTGAGAGCAATCTTGAGTATAGATTTGACAGTTCCTTTTCAACTGAAATGACATTTCTGATACGAACGCAAGAGCTGATTATAATTACTGGTCTAAGTGAGTTAAGAGTCATTTCAGTGACGGGGTTGCCACTTAGGCTTTATCGGGACCTTAACTCACCAATATGTCGAAGCCCACGTCTTTGATAATATCCAGTAATATGTCGTATGGAGGCTCTATGCTGTTCTCTGTAGGCATGTCACTGAAACAAACAAACATACATTCTACATACATATATATTATACAATACAATACAAAATTCTTTATTGCACAAAGAAACACATACAACAGAAATAAAAAGGAACAAACGTGACAGTACAATATAGGCGGCCTTATTGCTAAAGCAGCAATTTCTACCAGGCAACCTTTGGGTATAGAAATTGTACAAGCAGAAAGCGGGATAGTGCATATTACTACATATAATACTTAGACAATATTTACACACTATTAAATAAATATTTCAATAAAAACAAATATACTGATACATATCTTATGATAAACTAATACATAATATATGCTACATAAGATCTCTACGTTATATATCAGAGAAATTGGTAGATAGAATATCACTACATATACTTACTTAAATGATACATATAATGATACTATCATGCCATTATTAAGTCATATAGGCGAAATTTTATTGATAACAATTGTAATATACAGAAACCCTCTTAGCTGGTTCTTACAACCTATCCGGGAGGAAATGCAGCTGGCACATTTAATGTTTTTCTCTCGCTCCCAGTCCAGCATGGAACATACATACATATAATCACGCCTTTATCCCTAATGGGGTAGGCAGAGCTTAATTAGCCAGTCCAGCATGGAACATACATTCTAATTTGAGAATATAGAAAAGGGGAAGCAACAATTTAGTTTGGACCCTCTCTCTTATTGTGTGAGTTTCAACCAGATAGCCCCTGGTGTCAGAGTTTTGGATCCACCTAATAGCGCAGCTAATACGCCTCTGACATTGTTTGTGTAACCAAACTGGGGAAAATCTCACTATAAACTTTGTGTTGGGAATCGAACCCAGGACCTCCGGATTGGGAGCCCATGGTTCAGAACACTAGATTTTAGGAACTTCCATGCTGGCCTGGAAGCGAGAGAAAAACATAGAATGTGCCAGCTGCATTTCCTCCCGGGCATGCTGTAAAAAACAGCTAAGGTATCCGATGGTTTCAGTATATTGTAATTTGAGGCGATGGGTTGACCACCTGTCACTAAGCAATATACCTTAAATTTATCTTAAATAACCCTCAAAGTTTGTCGGACGTGGCGGAACGACCTTTGTTTAGGTCGTTTACGCTCTGCCTACCCCATTAGGGATAAAGGCGTGATTATATGTATGTATGTATGTAGATCTTAGGAAGCAGTATGAATGGACCCTGGCATACCGAGAATGGCAACCCTATTCTTCGTAGCGAGCAGATTCTCGAATCAAACGACCCGATGAACCGTGGTGTCAGAGTTTTCAAACCGCCTAGTAGCACAGCTATTAGGTCTCTAACTTGGTTTGAGTAACGACCACTCTTAAAGATAGCGACCGGGACTGACGAATTAACGTGCCCTCTGAAGCACGGAAGCCTTTTCCTTATCAGACAATCAGGAGATTCAGCCTGCAATGTTCTAAACAAACTGGGGAAACCTCACAAAGTGATAAATTGACAAACATAAAATTGAGTGTTCCCCGCCTGGGAATCGAAACCAGGACCTCCGGATCGCAAGCCCGTGGCTCAGACCACTAGACCACAGAGGCAGTTTTGGCAACCCTTAATATTTATCTTTCAATGTCGCGGCACACGATCAAACTTAAACACACAAAAGAAATAGCTAATAAATAGAAATCATAAAACTTCATATTTTACGCAGATTGCGCAGTCAAAGAAAGTGAACAACTATCAGCAGGTTTTTTTTCAGAAAGTGAAAAAAAAAATGCTTTTTCATACAAATTGTCTGATCGAGGTCATTTTGTATGGGAAGGCCATTTTTTTTTGTCTACTGAATGAATTTTCTGGTGAAAGTTGTTCAGTTTCTTTGACTGAGCAACCCCTATTCTATAAGGGACAGCCATACATCTGGTATGTACAATTCGTCTAGGTCGTTGACGCTCTGCCTACTCCGTTAGGGATGAAGCGTGATTGTGTATATTTTAAATAAAATGTGTCGGATTTTCTAATAACAATTTTATAATTATAACGTCGTCAGTTTTCATGCAAGTTCGTCAATACTGTTGTTAGATATGATAATTCTTTAACGCGACACTAGATGGCGCTAGTAGGTTTTTAAAACGCGGTATCGAAGTGTTTTCGGTAAAGTCGTAAATGGGACATGGGTGAATGTTCGTTATAGCCGTCTTCGGCACCACTGTTTTTTATTAAATTTTTGAATCTTCTTTCATATATTTTAAGAAAGAAGAATTATACTTAAAATAAGAACAAACTGCATAGGAAAAAAAACAATACCAAAATAATAGGGAATACTCATGATTTTTTTAAAACTATTAGTAAGAATTATTGTCACTATCGATGAACGGATGTGAAGGAATTTTCGCAAAATATTCATTAGTTTAAGAATTATAATGCCTTAAAGTGGTTAGTTAAAAAGAGAGGTCCGAACTGTCATGTGACGTCATAAGACAGGAGCGCCATACTAATTCCATATAAATTGTTGTTTCGAAGAGAGAGATAGATAGTCTATCTTTATAATGGTATATCTCGGTGATTTTTTGATAAATTTTATTTCTGTTTTCACTGTTCTTTTCATAATTTAAAATGTTTTTAGAAAATAGGTTCAGGAACTGAAAATATGTTATATGCACGTTCTCTATTAATAACACAACTCAATTTCAGTCCTTTCTTGGAGCGCAGGTTTAATGGAGGGTTTAAGTATATTGTAATTTAGGCGACAGGCTGACTACCTGTGTCTATAGCAATATCAAATCTAGCTTAAACGAGATAGATACATCGTTTATTTCATTGCTACAGACACATACATAAACAAATACTTTAGTTCGAAATGACAAGACAATTCTACTTAACGATACATACATACATACATAAAATCACGCCTTTATCCCTTACGGGGTAGGCAGAGCGTAAAACGCCTCCTAAAAGGCGCTTTCGCCACGTCTGACATAAATTGGGGGCAATTTTAGATTGTAATGTATATTGCTGTAGTGACAGGTTGTCAGCCCATCGCCTAAATTACAATACACTGTAACCCTCGAATCCCTTTTGCTGACTTATACAGCATGCCCGGGAGGAAGGGCAACTGGAACATTCTATGTTTTTCTTTCTCTCCCAGTCCAGTATGGAAGTTACATGATACATTAATTCAAACGGATCCTGAATTAGTGAACTATATTTCAGAAAATGCAGTGATACAGGTAACTATAAAATATTTTATAATTATTATTAGCTTTAAAGCATTTAAAGTCATTAAAACAAAAACCTGTGTGCTTAAAATGATCGCTTAGATAGTATCGCGACATCCTTTGCTTATGCGGCGGCATCCTTTGATATCTGAACAAGTTTAATGTATGTATTTATGTATTGTAGTTTATGTATCTATTATGCATGTACGTATATATACGATATATAAGTATTAGATATGTATGTATTGTTTGATTTAATCTTATTGATTTATTATTTATACGTTTAACAGTTCTACTTCATGTATTTTAGAGTATTTTTTAGTTTACATTGCATTGTATTTGTCTTGCCCTTAAAATGTTTCTCATTCTCTCAACTGCCAGTGGGTTAGCTGGAAGAGATCTCTTCATAGAGATAAGTTCGCCCTTGCATACCTTTCTGTAAAATTCATTTCTTGTATTTTAATGCAATAAAGAATATATATAGAATTGGTCCGCGTTGACCCATTGTGTACCTATAATTGAACTGAGTCCATTTACCTTTGGACTAATCCACATTTGTTCTATACAACGTGTAACAGAAAGGGTATGTGCATCAGAAAGGTTATGAACCAGCCCATGAAACTGAACAACTTTCCCAAAGGAACATAGGTCAAAATAAGAAAAAAAGGTTTGACCTTCCGTACAAAATGCATCAGCTGATAGCGCGTGGGCTGGTTCATATCCACTTCCATGCTGGCCTGAGAGCGAAAGAAAAACATAGAATGTGCCAGCTGCATTTCCCCCCGGGCATGCTGTAAAAACTAGCTAAGGGATTCGAGGGTTTCAGTATATTGTAATTTAGGCGATGGGCTGACAACCTGACACTACAGCAATATACTTACAAAGCTATCATAAACAACCCTCAATACTTTGTCGGACGTTGCGAAACGACCTTTGTTCAGGTCGTTTACGCTCTGCCTACCCCATTAGGGATAAAGGCGTGATTATATGTATGTATGGTTCATATCCTTTCGGGTGCATATACCCTTTCTGTTACACGTTGTAGTGCTATCTGGAGTTTACGTTATTGCTAATGTAAACGCTTTACGCTTCCGTCACGCATTCGCTGAGGGCGTCGGGTGCAGCATACATACATACATACATATAATCACGCCTTTATCCCTAATGGGGTAGGCAGAGCGTACACGACCTAAACAAAGATCGTTCCGCCACGTCTGACAAAGTTTTGAGGGTTATTTAAGATAGATTTGTAGGTATATTGCTGTAGTGACAGGTTGTCAGCCTGTCGCCTAAATTGCAATATACAGAAACCCTCGGATCCCCTTAGCTGGTTTTTACAGCATGCCCGGGAGGAAATGCAGCTGGCACATTCTACGTTTTTCTCTCGTTCCCAGTCCAGCTTGGAAGTAGGTAAGGTGCATGGTGCAGCGAAGGCGATAATTTGGTGGTGCAGGTATGTAGGCTACATACATACATATAATCACGCCTTTATCCCTAATGGGGTAGGGTAGGTTAACGACCTAAACAACAGATGTCGCTGTTAGTCGCGCTAGCGGTGTGTTCACTGTTATTGTATCAATACACCATTGTATTATATTTACCGTACAACTATATCATGACTAACTCATTTATAAAGCTACTTGCTGACTTATTGACCTACTTACTAACTAACTAACTTGCTAACTAACTTACAAACTAACTTACTCACTAACTTATTGACTAACTTAAAGTACCTTACCTGTAGTGGTACAGCAGCGGCCCCAGATTGACCCAGTACCCTCCAGGCTGTAATATCGCGTATATTCTCTCTATGAACTCGATCACATTTGGCGCGCAGTCTATGAAGAAGCAGGTCGCTACTTTAGCTATCGGCTACTCACCAACAGATGTCGCTGTTAGTTATTAAACCGCGCTAGCGGTGTGTTCACTGTTATTGTATCAAAACACCGTTGTATTATACTTACCGTACAACTACTTAATTACTAACTCATTTATTTAACTACTTACTGACTTACTTCCTTACTAACTAACTTACAAACTAACTTACTTACGTACTAACGAACTTACTTACTAACGAATTTACAAACTAACTTACTAACTAACTAACTTACAAAAACTTACAAACTAACTTACTAACTAACTTACCTGTAGTGGTACAGCAGCGGCCCCAGATTGACCCAGTACCCTCCAGGCTGTAATATCGCGTATATTCTCTCTATGAACTCGATCACATTTGGCGCGCAGTCTATGAAGAAGCAGGTCGCCAAGCACGTCCATTCTTCGGGTTCTGTGTAAACCTGGAAGGAAAGAACAATAGCGGGTGTTAATTTAGTAGAAATAACTATACTGGGTGTTAATTTAATCTTCTTTTGGAGCACGCCTGTATCCTTTACGGGCTAAGCAGAGCTTGACTTGAGACCTTTAAAGGTTACCGTATGAAAATCGCCAGCGGTCATGGAGAAGTCGTCAGTTACCTTGTCTGACGTCAGCTGACTTTTCAGACACTGTTGAAGTAAATGTCACCTTGTGGAAATCCCCAGCAGTCGCGTCGTGGAGAAGTCGTCAGCTAGCCTATCTGACGTTAGCTGACCTTTCTGACACTTCAGAGACTGTTATGAAAAGTAGAACATTGAATGTTACCTTAAGGAAATCCCCAGCGATTATGGAGATGCCGTCAGTTACCTTGTCTGTTGTCAGCTGACGTTTCTGACGCTTCAGACTTATGAAACATTGAATATTACATACATAAATACATATAATCACGCCTTTATCCCTAATGGGGTAGGCAGCGCGTAAACGACCTAGACAAAGGTCGTTCCGCCACGTCTGACAAAGTTTTGAGGGTTATTTAAGATAATAAAAAAAACTCTCGGGTCCCTTAGATGGTTTTTACAGCATGCCCGGGAGGAAATGCAGCTGGCACATTCTATGTTTTACTTTTGCTTCCAGGCCAGCATGGAAGAAAAAAAGAAAGAATTGAATGTTACCTTGAGGAAATCCCCAGCGGTCATGGAGAAGTCGTCAGCTAGCTAATCTGACGTCAGCTGTTTTTCTGACGCTTCAGAGACTGTTATGAAAAGTGGAACTATGAATGTTACCTTGAGGAAATCCCCAGCGGTCGTGGAAAAGTCTTCAGCTAGTATATCTGACGTCAACTGACCTTTGTGACGCTTCAGAGACTGTTATGAAAAGTGGAACATTGAATGTTACCTTGAGGAAATCCCCAGCGGTCATGGAGAACCCGTCAGCAGGCTTGTCGCGCGCCGGCCTGACGTCCGGGAAGCTGACGGACATCAGCTGATGCTCACACGTCAGATTGTTCACGTATTGGTGCAGCCACGGGTATACTGTGTATTTGTTCGCCTGGAAAAGAAAGAACAGTATTTTCATATTGTTACAGCCTTCTGGGGCGAAATTACCAAAGTGTTAAAATGACCAGTGTCAAAATGACCAAAGTGCTAAAATGACCAGTAGTAAAATTACCAGTTTCAAAATGACCAAAGTGTTAAAATGACTAAGGTGCTAAATACTCAGTGTCCGATTCAAAATCGACAGCTACCAAAATAAACATATCTCGGAAACTATTGAACTATTCAAATGATTGACCTCGACGTGATCTACATTTTAGGTGACAGCTGTCAAACTTCAAACGGTTATATCTCGGACACTATCTACCCTAAAGTATTGGTGTCTAGGGACAAATTATAGGTCTTGACGAGATCTACATTTCAGATGACAGCTGTCACACTTCAAACGGCTGTATCTCGGAAACTATCGATCCTAGACCACTTGTGTGTATGGACAAATGATAGGTCTTGACGAGATCTACATTTTGAATGACAGCTGTCAAACTTGAAACGGCCATATTATTTCGTAAACTATCAAACGGCAGACGACTAAAACTTGACAGCTTTCATCTTTCAGAACTATAATTTAAAGTGACCAGTTACAACCATGTTGCAACAAAGAAAAATAAGTTTTTACTTTATCTTTAGCGTCTTAGATCCCACCTCCAGTAATTTTTAAAAGCGACAAAAAACATTTTCTTAACAAGTGATCAAATACGGTCCAACGTAACTTCCTACTAAGAACGGACTTTTCGATTCCTTCATACAGACGGACAGACAGACAAACAGACATGGCGAAACTATAAGGGTTCCTAGTTGACTACGGAACCCAGCGTTTTTCGATTATCTTCTATAGGGGGGCAATGGAAGTAGATGGAAATTCTGTAAATTTTGAAGTTAGGATTTTCTAATTTTGTATTTAAGCTAATGATAAAATTTGAATGGACACGTGTATCAGTATTTCTCAATTATCATCCCCCTTATAGGGGCTAAAATAAGGAATGGAAGTTTGTATGAATATCTTACAATTTTGTATTATGATAAAAAAATAATAGGTACGTGTAACGTATGGAAGTATCTTTCAATTTTGATCCCGTAAGGGGGGTTACGTAGTGGATATACTTTGTATGAAAACCCACAGGGCCTGATTAAGAGTTCTGACCGCCCGGCGCCCTACGCTAAATTATGAGGACGTGCCCCCGCCAAGTGAGTTGCGGATGGCCTAAAAACTAGTAAGTGAGTAGCAACATTGCACGATATATGAATGAATCAATATGCTATGCGAGCAAAGCGAGCGCGACATTTAACCAAACAAACAAACGCGTTACGCGAGTGAAACGAACGCAATGAAAAATGAATGAATCCATACGTTATGCGAGCGAAGCGAGCGCGATATATACCATTATCAAAATTATTTGCGGAACAAAGATTGCTAAGAGCCTGTTTTTTTTTATTGTAGACAACATCTTATGTATGCTGACCAAATAATTTAAATGCTGTTTCCTGTTTCTATGTGGCTTACCAAATTTTATAATTACTAACCATTTAATTAAATTTTTAAAACATTTTAAAGGTGTGGTCATTTTAACACCTTGGTCATTTTATCATCTTGGTCATTTTAACACTTTGGTCATTTTAACACTTCAGACATTTTAACACTTTGGTCATTTCGCCCCAGCCATACAATCCATTATCATTCATCATTATTAATTATTTTGTGTGGTCGTTTGACATGTGTTTGTTTGATGTGTATTTGTTAAATGTGTTATTGTCTGATGTGTATTTGTTTGATATGTGTTTGTTTATGTGTATTTGTTTGATGTATGTTTGTTTTATGTGTGTGTGTTTGGTGCGTGTTTGTTTAATGTGTGATTGTCTGATATGTAATTGTTTGATGTGTGTTTGTTTGATGTGTATTTGTTTGATGTGTGTTTGTCTGATGTGTATTTGTTTGATGTGTCTTTGTTTGATTTGTGATTGATTGATTTGTCTTTGTTTGATGTGTATTTGTTTACGTGTGTATGTTTGAGTGTTTGGTGAGATTTTATAACACAAACCTTTATTTAATTTACCGGAAGGCATCGGCATCATTAAGCACAAAGTTGCTGTGTATTTGTCTGTTTGGTGTTTGTTTGGAGTCTAATGTGTGGTTGTTTGTTGTATGCACACTAAACAAGTGTGTTTGTTCTTTTGTTTGATGTGTGTGATGCACAAAGTTGCTGTGTATTTGTGTGTTTGTTTAGAGTCTGTGGTTACTTGTTGTGTGCACACTAAACAATTGTGGGTTTGTTCTTTTGTTTGATGTCTCTTTCTTACCTTCAAACACCGGATGGGCAAAAAGTTGCTGTGTATTTGTACATTTGTTTGATGTGCTTACAGTCAAAAGCATACATAGTATGTATGTTTGACGTGCCTTTATTTGTTTGACGTGTTTTCCTTACCTTCAAACACCGGTTGACGCCAAAGTTGCTGTGTATTTGTGTGTTTATTTAGAGTATGTGGTTGTTTGTTGTGTGCACACTAAACAAGTGTGTGTTTGGTCAAACAAACACACTGTTCTTTCATTTTTCTGATGTGCTTCTGTTTGTTTCATGTGTGTGTGTTTGTTTGACGTGTCTTCCTTACCTCCAAACACCGGTTGAGCACGAAGTTGCTGGCGAACAGCATGAACAGCGAGAACTCGTTGCCCTGACACGTGAACCCGCGCGCCGCCACCTCCCACGCGAGCCGCCCGAGCCCTGCTCCTGGCACTAGCACCTTTATCTCGCGCCTGTCACTGGAATAAGACAAACATACATACATGTAATCACGCCTTCATCCCTAATGGGGTAGGCAGAGTGTAAACAGGCCAAACAAAGGTCGTTGTATGTTAAACCGCGAGCTGCCCGAGCCCCGCGCCTGGCACTAGCACCTTTATCTCGCGCCTGTCACTGGAATAAGATAAACTTAGTCATAATAACTTCCATACTGCACTGGGAGCGAGAATTTCTTCCCGGGCATGCTGTAAAAAGCAGCTGGGAGATTTGAGGCTTTCAGTAGGTAAATTGTAATTTAGAATACACAAATCTATCTTAAATTGTACTTTAAACTTGTCAGACGTGGCGGAACGACCTTTGTTTGAATCGTTGACGCTCTGCCCACCCCATTAGAGATACAGGCGTGATAGTACATATGTATGTGAAACCGCGAGCCGCCCGAGGCCCGCGCCCGGTGCAAGCACCTTTATCTCGCACCTGTCACTGCAATAAGATAAACTTAGTTAGAATAACTTCCATACTGCACTGGGAGCGAGAGAAAAACATAGATATTATCAGATGCATTTCTTCCTGGGCATGCAGTAAAAACCGGCTAAGATATTCGAGGCTGACAATCTGCCACTACAGCAAGATACCAAATCTATCTTAAATAACGCTTGAAACTTTGTCAGAAGCCGCGGAACGACCTTTGTTTAGGTCGTTTACGCTCTGCCCACCCCATTAGGGATAAAGGCGTGATTATATGTATGTATACAACAAGCGAGCGAAGTGGCCCATACGTAACCAGTTATTCTTCTCCTTTCGTGTGGGTTTCGAACCCTGGGTCAATTATTGAACGAGGTATATCAATGTAATGTATATTGCGATCATATCAAGCGCGAGATATTGCGTTATTGATCGAGGTATATTAACTTATTTGACGAGCACAGCGAGCGATATTGCGTTATTGATCGAGGTATATTAACTTATTTGACGAGCAGAGCGAGCACGAGATATTGCGTTATTGATCGAGGTATATTAACTTATTTGACGAGCACAGCGACCGATATTGCGTTATTGATCGAGGTATATTAACTTATTTGACGAGCAGAGCGAGCACGAGATTTTGCGTTATTGATCGAGGTATGTTAACTTATTTGACGAGCAGAGCGAGCACGAGATATTGCGTTATTGATCGAGGTATATTAACTTATTTGACGAGCACAGCGACCGATATTGCGTTATTGATCGAGGTATATTAACTTATTTGACGAGCACAGCGACCGATATTGCGTTATTGATCGAGGTATATTAACTTATTTGACGAGCACAGCGAGCGATACTGCGTTATTGATCGAGGTATATTAACTTATTTGACGAGCACAGCGACCGATACTGCGTTATTGATCGAGGTATATTAACTTATTTGACGAGCACAGCGACCGATATTGCGTTATTGATCGAGGTATATTAACTTATTTGACGAGCACAGCGAGCGATACTGCGTTATTGATCGAGGTATATTAACTTATTTGACGAGCACAGCGACCGATACTGCGTTATTGATCGAGATATATTAACTTATTTGACGAGCACAGCGAGCGATACTGCGTTATTGATCGAGGTATATTAACTTATTTGACGAGCACAGCGAGCGATACTGCGTTATTGATCGAGGTATATTAACTTATTTGACGAGCACAGCGACCGATACTGCGTTATTGATCGAGGTATATTAACTTATTTGACGAGCACAGCGAGCGATATTGCGTTATTGATCGAGGTATATTAACTTATTTGACGAGCACAGCGAGCGATACTGCGTTATTGATCGAGGTATATTAACTTATTTGACGAGCACAGCGAGCGATACTGCGTTATTGATCGAGGTATATTAACTTATTTGACGAGCACAGCGACCGATATTGCGTTATTGATCGAGGTATATTAACTTATTTGACGAGCACAGCGACCGATATTGCGTTATTGATCGAGGTATATTAACTTATTTGGCGAGCGTAGCGAGATCGTGAGATATTTTAATAATAAAATAAGTTATTTGTATAAAATTATAGAAAATCGAGAAATCACTTTATTGGCTGATAATGTTGTTGCATTTGTTAAACTTTCGGTGAGTGTGCGCAAAACCTCCACCTTATCCCGCCAGCTCCCTTCTATCATCATATTTCCCTTAAGTAGCTTGCTCCATTGTCGACGCCGTCTCCACCGCTCCTGACCTAGACTGGATTCAAGAAACCCATTTCTAATTTTAATAAAACCTTTACCTGATCTCGTCCTGTGGAAACAGTTCTTCCAATTCGTCCAGGATTGGTTTGTAGCACTGCTCCCTCTCCGGAGCACCCACCGCACTCCAGTCACGGACGATGTTCTTTAGCACGGATTGTACCTGGAAACATACATACATACATACATACATACAATCACGCCCCCATCCCTAATGGGGTAGGCAGAGCGTAAACGACCTAAACAAAGGTCGTTCCGCCACGTCTGACAAAGTTTTGAGGGTTATTTAAGATAGATTTATAGGTCTATTGCTATAGTGACAGGTTGTCAGCCCATCGCCTAAATTACAATATACTGAAACCCTCAGATCCCTTAGCTGGTTTTTACAGCATGCCCGGGAGGAAATGCAGCTGGCACATTCTATGTTTTTCTCTCGCTCCCAGGCCAGCATCTGGAAACATAAAGTCAGTAATGACTTAATTAAAAGTTGGAGGCATTAAGGGAACGTTTAATAATGACTGTTCTGTTTTATTATTATTATTATAGCTAGCCTACTAGATCCCACTGCTGGGCAAAGGCCTCCCCCGCGGTCTTCCACTCATCACGGTCCAATGCAACGTCAGTCCAATCTTTCAGATAGGCGTCGAGATCGTCACGCCATCTTTTCCGGGGTCTATCTCTTCGCCGAAATCCGCCTTGAGGTACCCAATTTTCTGTGACGATCTTTGCCCATCGACCTGGGTGCATCCGACAAACATGCCCGGCCCAATTCCACTTTAGCTTGGCGGTTTTGAACCCTACGTCAGAAAATTTCTTATAGGTCTGATGTCTGTTAAGAATTTTTTTGTTAGATTAAACAGTGCCTATTGTTTCTTAATTTCCTATACTTAAGGTGACGATACTAGCCAAGTGGCGCCTCCATTAGTAAAAAAAAACGTAATTAACTAAAAACGCAATGAATCGAAAAACCGGTGCAACTGATTCAAGATATAGTAATTAAGATAATTTAGAACCTAATAAATAAATAAAATAAAAAATCTTTATTGCCGCGTATAGCCCCCCCATACATTACATTACATGACATTCATTTTACAATTTACAGTTTTAATTCTAAAAATAATAATAAATTAGAGATTCATAGCTTGTTGTAGTAATAGGAAGAAAAATACATACATATAATCACGCCTTTATCCCTAATGGGGTAGGCAGAGCGTAAGTGACCTAAACAAATGTCGTTCCGCCATGTCTGACAGAGTTTTGAGGGTTATTTAAGATAGATTTGTAGGTATGTTGTTGTTGTGACAAGTGGTGAGACCATCACATAAACTGCAATATACAGAAATCCCTTAGCTGGTTTTTACAGCATGCCCGGGAGGAAATTCAGCTGGCGTATTCTATGTTTTTCTCTCGCTCCCAGTCCAGCATGGAAGAAAAATGGTGGCCGTTATTCGCAATTTGGCTAGTATCGTCACCTTAATCATATGTTACCATAAACTAGAAAACAAATAAATAAATACGAAAAATAAATTGCAAAAGTTACCTTCTCAACATCGTGTTGCATCTTATGTTGTTTCTGCGAGATGACCTCACAGTTATTGTAGTCCAGTCCAAAGCATTCCGTCCCGTTTGTACAATTATCTACGCTGTGGTCAACATTTTCAAACATTGTATCCACATCTTTGATAATCATGTGCACAACCGAATTGTTTACGTCGAGACATTTCTTGAATTTAGTGAGGTACGTGGCATATTTCTCGAGTCTTCGTTGGTGGGACGCGGGGAGAGCTGAGACAATTTTTTCTGATTTGTGTATACGGTCAAGGCAGCATAGTCTGGAAATGATTAAATGTTATATAAAAATACATATACTATTGTCACTGCTACAAAAAAATATATATCATCATCTCCCTAGCCTTATCCCGTATCTCACGGGGTCGGCTACCTAATCCACGTGATTGAACGAGGGTTCTAGTTTTTACACAGAGAGCCTGCCATCTGACCTCCGCAACCCAGAAGGGAAACCAGACCCAATCCTAGATTAGGCTTTTGCCAGGTTAGTAGCCGACACTGTCAATTATAATATTGATATATACAAAAAAATATATGTATATCACTATATTTCCACTATAAAAACAATACACTAATACTTAAATATGGTTTCCAAATTTGAAATCCATACTTTGCCAAAGATATTAATATATTGGAGAGTGTACAGAGGAGGGCAACAAAACTACCTTACTGGCTGACGAATAAGACCTATGAAGAAAGACTCACACACAAACACATAATCACGCCTTTATCCCTAATGGGGTAAGCAGAGCGTAAATGACCTAAATTAAGGTCATTCCGCCACATCTGACAAAGTGTTGAGGGTTATTTAAGATAGATTTGTAGGTATATTGCTGTAGTGACAGGTTGTCAGCCCATCGCCTAAATAACAATATACTGAACCGCTCGGATCCCTAAACTCGTTTTTACAGCATGCAATTTTTTTTTACATTCTATGTTTTTCTCGCGCTCCCAGGCCAGCATGAAAGATTGAAGAAAGACTTGCACTCCTTAAATTACCTTCACTGCAAGACCGTCATAACAAAGGTGACCTCATTGACACTTTTAAGTTCCTCTCAGGCGAATACAACTGCCCAGACCTTCCTGCCACATTTAGACCGAGTGTTGTTCATCGTGCATGTCATGCCAATGATAAACAGCTCTTTGGAGATCCAACACCAACATTGGATACCATATCCTCAACTTTGCCTCAGGAAGTATTGATGCACCATCAGTGAACAGTTTTAAGAACAGACTTGATAAGTGATTAAACATTGACTATAAAACTAACATGAACTGATACACACCAGCCTAGATATAGGCACATCAGCCTGTGGCTGCTTGCCTATTATTAAATAATAATAATAGTTTTAACATCTAATCAGCAATTTTTAATGAATTAGCAATAACACTTTTTTGTATGAAAATAGCGAGATAAGACATCACTCCTACACAAATCAATAAATTCTATATTTTTACTCAATTATTAAATCTAAATGTGCATTATTTTGGAAATGATGAATGAGGTCCACAATATTTTAACTTAGCCTGATTGTATTATTTATTTAACAGAAATATATTGATTTGTTATATGTATCATGTAAGTATATGTATGTTTACTAAATAGGGCCTAACCCTTTTTCCTTTGTCTCATCTAACACAGTTATAAATAACCTTGAGGTATGGTGGTTACGCCCTTACGGTACCAGGCTACCAGAATACACGTGCGAGTAGCATAAACAAATCCATTGTAGTATCTAAATAGGCTAATTAGAGCGCTTAGCAACAGTGGTACTAGCAATGTTCTTTTAAAAAATTCGATGACAAAACAAACTACAAACACATTCTATACGAAGCTATCTTCGAGTACGTAGATGGAAAATGACGCGAAAGTATTTAGATAATGATTAAAAGCGTGTTTGTGTTGAAAAATAACAAAATACTTACTTGTAGTATTTGAAAGCGTTTACAACCGCGCGAAAATGCTCCCGTTCTTTCGCTTCGTCGATTTCATCCACAGGAGATGGCGAGGACATGTTTGCAGTACGAATTAAAGGTCAATTTACAAGTAAAAGAAAATCGCAGCACAAAATATTTACGATAATAGTGCTAAATTAAATAATGGAAAATTTGACAAAACTCCAGAAGTTTAGTGATGCGTTGAAAATAAAATACGTCATAGACAGATCACTGTGACAGTACTAAGATGCTATCAACATACATCATACATACATATAATAACGCCTTTGTCCCTAATAAGGAAGGCAGAGAGTAAACTACCCAAATAAAGGTCGTTCCGCCACGTCTGACAAAGTGTTGAGGGTTATTTAAGATAGATTTGTGACAGGTTGTCAGCCCATCGTCTAAATTGCAATATACTGAAACCCTGGAACCCTTAGCTGGTTTTTACAGCATGCTCGGGAGGAAATGCAGCTGGCACATGCTACGTTTTTCTTTCGCTCCCATGCCAGCATGGAAGCAAGATGCTATCAAACTGATTGTTAAAGATTGAAGGAACCTCTTTTGCTCTATACTATGAAAAAAAAAGTTTGACACGGTCTCTACGACATAATCATCACAACGGAAATGTTGTTTTTCTTTTACTAATATTAATACAACAGAACAAACAAAAGAAAGATTTGTCGAAGTAATGT
The DNA here is from genome assembly GCA_949820665.1 of Scrobipalpa costella. Classification (NCBI taxonomy): domain Eukaryota; kingdom Metazoa; phylum Arthropoda; class Insecta; order Lepidoptera; family Gelechiidae; genus Scrobipalpa; species Scrobipalpa costella. The sequence goes on along the minus strand of OX463321.1, from coordinate 8,951,034 downwards.
GACAACTGTTTTGGAGCTAATTATTTAAAAACTTTAGAATTAAACACACTAACAATAGAGAAATAAAACATGATTTTTCCTACCTACTACTTAGCATACATATTTAGTAACAGCAATAACATAAACAAAGTAACGTAACAGTTACGATATGATGGGCTAAGCGCAACGCTAAACATGCGTTGATATTTACGCTGTTATTAGCTTTTTTATTACGGTAAATTTAGACGCTCAGAAGTCACAAGCATTACACACGTTAAATAAAAAAAAATCTGCTTGTATATTTAAACTTCTGTGAAATTGATCAATTGCATGGTATTTAATTTATCAACGATAAAGCAGGAAGTTAATATTAGTTGTTTTACGTGTATAGGAGCGTAAATGTCAGGTAAATACTAGAGCTGCTACACTTTATCTTTTAAATGATTCAGTGAGTTGAGTCAGTAAAAATGTTACAATACATTTAAAGAGCAGCAGAACAAAATAATTACATATAGAAATACTATGTAAAATTTTAAATACGAAATATAAAAGATAACGCGCAGAAAAATATTGTTATTTGCTATTAAATACATTTTATTTGTAAAAATCAATGAAGTGCCAAGAAATGTGAATAACAAGAAGTCAGCACTATTTGTTTACCTCGGTCATTGATGTAAAACACTTTACTATGAAATTAATTCGTGTTTAGCTATTTATCGCATGTTATAATGTAAATAGCATCTAAAAACATCCTTGGAGATATATTGGCCTATAGTGCGGCTATAATAATGGCTAGAACTTCATAAATGCAGTGTCACCGTGCGTGATAATATGTTTACCATGTTTTAAGAAAATCAATAAGTTCGTTCTACAGTCCGTTGGTTGCTAGACGACACAAGTATGAACTTATAGGTGCAATTACGTGTGTCATTACATTATTCGTGAAGATAAATTTATCTAACACATTAACTATGTAGATATCGCTAAGAAAAACGACTTGAAATGGAGGGCATATTGTATCAACGAATGTCGCCACTTTTGAAGTGCGTTGTGTTGTTTTTGTTCATATTTACGGCAAAAGTCCTCACAACACGCCCGCAGGAGGCACAGGACGGCAAGAACAGCATTCAGCATCTGAAAACTAACCATTTTGTAAGAACCTTCACCAAATATCACCATAGAAGATCCATACAATGGAACCAAGATTACTCGCCATCTGACGACCAGCCGAAGGTTATTCAAAAAAGGAATGCGGAACCAATATCAAGCTACAAGAAACGCACTAAAAGAATTGTGAAACGGAACGTAGACATTCCAAATTCAAATGAATTTATTGATTCTGGCAAAAGAAAGTATCCTTTGAGCCTATCGGAATCTCTCCGAGATAACTTCGAGAAAACGGCCATATCTATCAATGATAATGATAATAGTGTGTTAAATAAACTAGACAAGAATAAATTTAAAGTCAAGCCGGCATTTATTCCTACGAGTGCTCCGATAGTACATAAAGGTTCAACCATCACTTGCTTGTACAAAACCAATAGGATCTCCTATAGTTCTACTCCATCGTACGATGATGATAAAAATTCACAGACCGTTGTGGAGAACGAAAGCTTTGGTTAGTAATCTTAATTTTTTATTATTTTGAAGCATACATACCTACAAATCCGTCTTAAATAACCCTCAAAATTTTGTGATGATGCGGAACAACCTTTGTTTAGGTTGTTTACGGTCTACCTACCCCATTAGGGATAGAGGTGTGAGTATATGTATGTATGGTTTATATGGCACAGGCAGGCAGTGTTAACAACTGATAACGCCTGTATCCCAATTTTATTTGAATATATATATTTTTTTCAATATTCCATAATTTCCATATCCATTTATTCATAAAACAACAATAATTTCATACAAAACCATGCAAACACACAATACATAAAATTCACTGTAAGCTTCATCTGCATTACATTAATAAAATTTTACAATTCAAATTAAATTACAACAACATTAAGGAAACAAAAGAAACAATTAATTGTTATTATTATTTATTAATGGCATGCTGTTGAAGTCAGCAAAAGGGACTCGAGGGTTACAGTGTATTGTAATTTAGGTGATGGGCTGACAACCTGTCACTATAGCAATACATATTACAATCTAAAATTGCCCTCAATTTTTGTCAGACGTGGCGAAAGCGTCTTTTACGAGGCGTTAAACGCTCTGCCTACCCCGTAAGGGATAAAGGCGTGATTTATGTATGTATGTTATTTATTAATAGCTAAGCAGCAGAATTGCTGATGTGGCTATATATTATTATTATTATATTATTTAATCAGGCAGGCAGTTGTAGCAACTGATAGTGCCTGTATCCCATTGTTCACGATTTGCTTGTCTTATTGAAGTTTTGTAGGTATTTGTCCAATTTGTTCTTAAAGACATTTGTATTCTGGGCTGTCACTACATCTTGAGGTAGCTTGTTCCAATTAGCAACCACTCTATTTGAAAGAAAGTGCTTGTGTGGGTTGTTGTGTGAGAAACAAGTTGTCAATTTCATGCTATGACCTCGCAAACGGCTATTTTGGTCTCTATTGAATAGACGGAGTATGTGCGGAGTATGCACTAATGTTTTATTTAAGTCCATTCATTTGCTTCACTCAAATTCTTTTTCACTTATTTTATTCTTGTACATGTTTGTGCTGTAAAACCAGCTAAGGGATCCGAGGGTTTCAGTATATTGCAATTTAGGAGATGGGCTGACAACCTGTCACTACAGCAATATAACAAAATTAACCCTCAAAACGTAGTCAGACGTGGCGGAACGACCTTTGTTTAGGTTGTTTATGGTCTGCCTACCATTAGGGATAAAGGCGTGATTTTATGTATGTATGTACATGTTTTAAATGTTATTATTAATGACCCACTTGGTAAGTCTAATTTTAGAAGTGTTTGTGGAGGGAGACTGTTACATATATACATAATATCACGCCTTTATCCCTTACGGGGTAGGCAGGGTGTTAAACGCCTCGTAAAAGGCTCTTTCGCCACGTCTGACAAAAAGTGAGGGCAATTTTAGATTGTAATTTGTATTGCTATAGTGACAGGTTGTCAGCCCATCGCCTAAATTACAATACACTGTAACCCTTGATTCCCGTTTGCAGAATTCTACAACATGCATGAGGAAGGGCAGCTGGAACTATGTTTTTCTATCTCTCCCAGTCCAGCATGGACTGTTCCAAGTATTAATAACACCCTTTTTGAGGGACTGGACATGCTGGCTTGAGAGAGAGAGATAAAATCATAGAATGTGCTAGCTACCTTTCCTCCCGGGCATGCTTTTAAAGCATGATTTTTACAACCATCTAAGGGATCCAAAGGTTTCAGTATATTGCAATATACCTACCTACTAATCTATCTTAAATTACCCTCAAAACTTTGTCAGATGTGGGGGAACAACCATTGTTTTGTGTAGGTCGTTTTTGCTCTGCCTACCCCATTAGGGATAAAGGCGTGATTTTATGTATGTATGTTGTTTCCAATTCATAAATAGATCTTACGTACAATTACAGATGTGGGCCGAGTGTCAGTGGAGACGCTTCCCAACGGTGAAACGAACCAGGTTGAGCGATGCACAGACCCCCGGGCCTATTGCTACACCCTGTGGCACCAGGACGGAGATGGCAATGTCACTGTGCTCGGACAGGGTGAGCATTTTAATTCAAATTCAATTCAAATTCAAAATCTTTATTTCAGTAATCATAGTTCCATAGTAAATAAGTAGTTTATCTTAATCTATATTAGTCATACATATAATCACGCCTTTATCCCTAATGGGGTAGGTAGAGCGTAAACGACCCAAACAAAGGTCGTTCCGCCACGTCTGACAAAGTTCTGAGGGTTATTTAAGATAGATTTGTAAGTATATTGCTGTAGTGACAGGATGTCAGCCTATCGCCTAAATTACAATATACTGAAACCCTCGAATCCCTCAGCTGGTTTTTACAGCATGCCCGGGAGGAGATGTAGCTGGCACATTCTATGTTTTTTCTATCCCTCCAAGACCAGCATAGAAGTTTAAAAAGTAAAGTGAAGTTTAGTTTGTAGTAAAGGAGATGTTCATCTTCTTAGCGAGTGTATTCTAGAGTCGAATGACCCGATGAACCTTGGTGTCAGAGTTTTCAAACAGCCTAGTAGCACAGCTAATAGGCCTCTGACATGGTTTGAGTAACGACTATTATCAAAAACCGCGACCGGGACCGACGGCTTAACGTGCCCTCCGAAGCACGAAATCTTTTTTTCTTTTTCGGACAATCAGGTGATTCAGCCTGCAATGTCCTAACCAAACTTGGAAAAACCTCACAAAGTTATACATTGACAAATATCAACTTTGTGTTTCCCCCCTGGGAATCGAACCCAGGACCTTCGGATCGTATGTATGTATGTATGTAAGCTCTTTATTGTACCTTAAAAATCTTAAAACTAAAATTCAAGAAGATTAAGACAATAGTGGCACAAAGGCGGACTTATCCCGTTAAGGGAACTCTTCCAGTCAACCTTCAATAAACCCAGAGGAGACAATTATGCTTGCAGGTAAACTAAGATAGATAATTGAAACGATTATATAACGTGACATAATAAATAATATACTTAACAACTCAAATTTGAACACATAAATACTAGATATAAATATATACAATTTAATGCTTAATATTATATATAATAAATATATATTTATAATATATAATAGATACCTATAAACATCCTAAATATCATCATCATCATCCTAGCCTTATCCCGTATTTCGCGGGGTCGGCTACCTAATCTAGGTGATTGAACGAGGGTATTTGTTTTTACATAGAGCGACTGCCATCTGACCTCCGCAACCCAGAAGGGAAACCAGACCAAATCATAGATTAGGTCAGAGTTTTCAAGCCGCCAATGCTTAGCACTGGCCTCTGATATGGCTTAACGACTAATATCTACGGTATTAAACGATATTAACCGGGACCAACGGCTTAACGTGCCTTCCAAAGCACGGAAAAAGCGCCGAATAAACGTACATATGAAATTCGAAAACCGAAAAACACATTGGTACGTGGTGGGGTTCGAACCACGACCTCCCGCTCAGAAGGCACCGGCCCTATCCATTACACCATCGGGCTCTTGAACAAAACACTGTGAAATAGCTTTCAGTTAATAAACTTTATCTTTATTATCTTTATCTTTAAAGATGTGAATTGCTCAGGTTGTTGGCGGTCGGCTGCGCGCGCCGGGCCGGGCGGCTGCGACCGGTGCACGCTCACCCCGAGGCTGCCAGCCACCAAGTTCTGCTGCTGTACCAGCTCCTACTGCAACACACGGTTCTGTGAGTTACCTTACACGCCTTACTGTATCTACTGTACATAAGTACATATGTTATTAATTATGAGTTTATATTTATAACGATTTGGTGTATTATGCCGTTATGTTATAAATTTATATACAATAAACGAATTAGAATGTCCCTTTCGCTATCAATAGTCATCTATTGGTTTCAAAATGCCTTTTTTGCAAAATGTCCATTAGTCGGAAAATGTTCCTTTCGCCTAATGTCCATTAGTAGAAAATGTCACTTTCACATAGACGCCTTAGAATGTCCCTTTCGCTAAATGTCCATTAGTCGCAAAATGTCCCCATTTGCATTAGTCGCTAAATGACCCTTTCGCAAAGTGACTATTGGTCTCAAAATGCCTTTTTTTTGCAAAATGTCCATTGGTCGGAAATTGTCCCTTTTAGATGGATACATACATACATATAATCACGCCTTTATCCCTAATGGGGTAGGCAGAGCGTAAACGACCTAAACAAAGGTCGTTCCGCCACGTCTGACAAAGTTTTGAGGGTTATTGAAGATAGATTTATAGCTATATTGCTGTAGTGACAGGTTGTCAGCCCATCGCCTAAATTACAATATACTGAAACCCTCGGATCCCTTAGCTGGTTCTTACAGCATGCCCGGGAGGAAATGCAGCTGGCACATTCTATGTTTTTCTCTCGCTCCCAGACCAGCATGGAAGTAGTTAGATGGATTAAGGTCAAATATAAGGTACATTTTGCGAAAAGACGTATTTTGCGAAAGAAGACATTATGAGAAATGGTCATTTTGCGACGGTACCAGCTAATTTGTCGGCCTGCACGCTCACCAAGTTCTGCTGCTGTACCAGCTCCTACTGCAACACACGGTTCTGTGAGTTACATTACAATACAAAATTCTTTATTGCACAAAGAAACACATACAACAGAAATAAAAATGGACAAACGTGACAGTACAATATAGGCGGCCTTATTGCTAAAGCAGCAATTTCTACCAGGCAACCTTACCATACACGCCTTAGAATGTCGCTTCCGTTCCATTAGTCGCAAAATGTCCCCATTTGCATTATACGCAAAGTGACTACTGGTCTCAAAATGCCCTTTTTGCAAAATTTCCATTAGTCGCAAATTGTCCCTTTTAGATAGATTAAGGTCAAATATAAGGTACATTTTGCGAAAAGACGTATTTTGCGAAAGAAGACATTATGAGAAAGGGACATTTTGCGACGATACCAGCTATTTTGTCGGCCTGCACGCTCACCCCGAGGCTGCCAGCCACCAAGTTCTGCTGCTGTACCAGCTCCTACTGCAACACACGGTTCTGTGAGTTACCAAAATGTTCCGTTCACAAAATGTCCATTGGTCGCAAATTGTCCTTTTAGAAAAATGACCATTGGTCTCAAAATGTCTCTATTTTCAAAATGTCCATTAGTCGCAAAAATTACCCTATTGTCAAAATGACCATAAGTCGCAAAATGTCCCTTTCTCAAAATGACCATTAGTCGCAAAATGTCCCTTTCTCAAAATGACCATTAGTCGCAAAATTTCCCTTTCTCAAAATGACCATTAGTCGCAAAATGTCCCTTTCTTAAAATGACCATTAGTCGCAAAATGTCCCTTAGTCCCTTACTCAAAATGACCATTAGTCGAAAACTGTGCCTTTTAGAGTTTTCAAAAAGAAAATTTATTTACAAAAAAACGAAATTGGTTTTGTTAGCGACCCTAAAGTTAGGCCCGTAATTATAAACAGCACTTAAGACTGACAGCTAGTTTGAGTTGGTATCAGAAATGTCATTTCAGACAAAAAAGGCCCAGAGTTACCAGCCTTTTCTGGAAGGTCCTTTACACATCATCATCTCCCTAGCCTTATCCCTTATCTTACGGGGTCGGCTACCTAATCTAGGGGATTGAACGAGGGTACTGGTTTTTACACAGAGCGACTGCCATCTGCCATCATCTCCACAACCCAGAAGGGACACCAGACCCAATCCTAGATTAGGTCAGAGTTTTCAAGCCGCCAATGCTTAGCACTGGCCTCTGACATGGCTTAACGACTAACGGTGTAAACCATATTAACCGGGACCAACGGCTTAACGTGCCTTCCGAAGCACGGAATAAAAAAGAAAGCGCCGAATAAACGTACATATGAAATTCGAAAACCGAAAAACACATTGGTATGTACGTGGTGGGATTCGAACCACGACCTCCCGCTCAGGAGGCAGCGGCCCTATCCTCTACACCATCGGGCTCTGTCGCTGTCCCTTACACCGGGTATAAAAAGAACCTAAATATTTGTACTTCCATGCTGGACTGGGAGCGAGAGAAAAACATAGAATGTGCCAGCTGCATTTCCTCCCGGGCATGCTGTATAAACCAGCTAAGGGAATCGAGGGTTTCAGTATATTGCAATATAGGCGATGGGCTGACAACCTGTCACTATAGCAATATACCTATAAATCTATCTTAAATAACCCTCAAAACTTTGTCAGACGTGGCGGAACGATCTTTGTTTAGGTCGTTTACGCTCTGCCTACCCCATTAGAGATAAAGGCGTAATTATATGTATGTAATATGAAATAAATAAATCTACTCTAGTCTTCCTCTCGCTCCCAGGCCAGCATGGAAGTACATTTACTTTTCTAGAAGTTTCACGCTCTGCCTACCCCGTAAGCGACAAAAGCTTGACTTGTTGTGTATATAAAACATCCTATTTGCTTGTAAATTTCCAGTGAACATAGCGGACGAGCCGGTGGAGCTGGCCGCCCAGTCGACGCTGGCGCCACCGACCGCGGGCGCGGCTTACGGCGGCGCGGCGGTGTCGGCCGCGCTCGCCCTGCTCGTGCTGCTCGCTGTTGCGGCGCTGTGGCACCGCGGGGGGTGCACGGCACGCGGCCCGCCTCGCCGGGGTTCGGAGAAAGGTGATTGTTGGACACTAGCGATGGCGGCGAGACAGACGCAGTGACAGACGCAGCAATGACTGACACAGCGACAGACGCATCGTCAGTCGCAGCGACAGACGCGCCGGCTTGCTAGTTAGTGTGAACATAGCGGACGAGCCGGTGGAGCTGGCCGCCCAGTCGACGCTGGCGCCACCGACCGCGGGCGCGGCTTACGGCGGCGCGGCGGTGTCGGCCGCGCTCGCCCTGCTCGTGCTGCTCGCTGTGGCGGCGCTGTGGCACCGCGGGGGGTGCACGGCACGCGGCCCTCCTCACCGGGGTTCGGAGAAAGGTGATTGTTGCGGCGAGACAGACGCGGCGACAGATGCGGCGACAGATGCGGCGACAGATGCGGCGACAGATGTGGCGACAGATGCAGCGACAGATGCAGTGTAAGACGCGACGTCTTTGGAGAAAAGTGAGACTTGTAGGTCGAAAGTTAATAGTCACTGGCGCCGATTCTCGCGACATAATCCTAATTCTAATTCTTAGCTGGCGCTGTCAATTTCTTGACTTTGACGTAAGAACAGGATAGCAAATAAATACATGACTTTGTCATTCCTAATCTAACATTAGAATTATTATTTGACGTAAAACAAGGGAGCAGGCTCTATACTCAGTTCTTATTTATAGCGTCTTACGTCAAATTAGGAATGTCAAAGTCATGTGTTCATTTGCTATCCTGTTCTTATGTCAACATTAAGAAAGTGACAGCGCTAGCTAAGAATAAGTTAAGGAATAGTGCGTCCAGAATTGCCGCCATTATACCTCGGTAAGTAATGTAATAACCCGCGCTCGCCCTGCTCGTGCTGCTCGCTTTGGCATTGCAGTATGTCCACTCATCATCCTAGCCTTATCCCGTATTTCTCGGGGTCGGCTACCTAATCTAGGTGATTGAACGAGGGTACTGGTTTTTATACAGAGCGACTGCCATCTGACCTCCGCAACCCAGAAGGGAAACCAGACCCAATCCTAGATTAGGTCAGAGTTTTCAAGCCGCCAAAGCTTAGCACTGGCCTCTGATACGGCTTAACGACTAATATCTACGGTATTTAACGATATTAACCGGGACCAACGGCTTAACGTGCCTTCCGAAGCACGGAAAAAGCGCCGAATAAACGTACATATGAAATTCGAAAATCGAAAAACACATTGGTACGTGGTGGGGTTCGAACCACGACCTCCTGCTCAGGAGGCAGCGGCCCTATCCACTACACCATCGGGCTCTGCAGTATGTCCACTACATACGATAAAAATAACGAAGATTTGAAGAAAGGTGAGACAAAAAACAGAGTTAATCATAATGATCTTCATAATTTTATGGTGAATTCTATGTGTCTATTGTTGTTTCTTGTCTTAGAAAAATGCCACAATAGTTTAAATTCGTCATTGAGAAGCGAATTTTTCATAATATTTCCGATGGTTTCCTGATGTAATCATAGTATTTTTAAGTTTTATTCCAGAGAAACTAATAATTTAACTATTACAAATAAGCGATTCATAGCTCGTTGTAGTAACAGGAAGGAAAATTGCGAATAACGGCCACCAAAGCAATTTTTCTTCCTGTTACTACATACATACATAAAATCACGCCTTTATCCCTTACGGGGTAGGCAGAGCGTTAAACGCCTCGTAAAAGGCGCTTTCGCCGCGTCTGACAATAATTGAGGGTAATTTTAGATTGTAATGTGTATTGCCATAGTGACAGGTTGTCAGAACATCGCCTAAATTACAATACACTGTAACCCTCGAGTCCCTTTTGCTGTCTTCTACAGCATGCGCGGGAGGAAGGGCAGCTGGAACATTCTATGTTTTTCTATCTCTCCCAGTCCAGCATGGAAGTAAGTACTTCGAATATAGTGGTTTTTTTTAACTAATGGGTATGCACTTAGCTTCCATAGTCACCTTAATATTACAGCGGGTGTCAGAGACTGCGTCCTGCATCCTGTATGTAAGCCTTAGTGCAGCCTCCGTGGTCTAGTGGCTAGTGCCATGGACTCCCGATCCGGAGGTCCTGGGTTCGATTCCCAGGGGGGAAACACAAAGTTGATATTTGAGAATTTATCACTTTGTGTATTTTTCCCCAGTTTGGTTAGGAGTTTACTTCCATGCTGGACTGGGAGAGATAGAAAAACATAGAATGTTCCAGCTGCCCTTCCTCCCGGGCTTGCTGTAGAAGTCAGCAAAAGGGACTCGAGGGTTACAGTGTATTGTAATTTAGGCGATGGGCTGACAACCTGTCACTATGGCAATACACATTACAATCTAAAATTACCCTAATTTTTTGTCAGACGTGGCGAAAGCGCCTTTTACGAGGCGTTTAACGCTCTGCCTATCCCGTAAGGGATAAAGGCGTGATTGTATGTGTACCCGTTGTAATTAAATAAATAAATAAAAAAAATATTAATATTATCTTCCATGCTGGACTGGGAGCGAGAGTAAAACAAAGAATGTGCCAGCTGCATTTCCTCCCGGGCATGCTGTAAAAACCAGCTAAGGGATCCGAGGGTTTCAGTATATTGCAATTTAGTAATATAGGCTGACAACCTGTCACTACAGCAATATACCTACAATTCTATCTTAAATAACCCTCAAAACTTTGTTAAACGTAGCGGAACGACCTTTGTTTTGGTCGTTTACGCTCTGCCTACCCCATTAGGGATAATGGCGTGGTTATATGTATGATCTCGTATATAGATGGCGTTATATAAATATTTTCTATTGAGACCTGTGTTTGATGATGCAATTTGTTCCGCTACTCAACAACAGGTGGCGCTGTTAGTTAATGCGGTAATGAAGTTTTTCTCGTAATGTGTGTATGTAAGAGCCTGTATTGTGAATGTTCCAGATGATGTGATGGGCAGTGGGCCGGACTCCTTGGCGACGGGGCTGCTCTGTGTCGACAACCTCACCCTCAGCGAACACATCGGTAAGACTGAAGCCCTGATCCATATTCCGTTCATACGACGATAACTCTAACATCGATGGTGTAGCTCATACAAACATAAACACACACACACACACACACACACACACACACACACACACACACACACACACACACACACACACACACACACACACACACACACACACACACACACACACACACACACACATGTTGACACACCTTTCAAATCCTATGCAGCTATGGGATCCGAGGGTTTCTGTATATTGCAATTTAGGCGATGGGCTGACAACCTGTCACTATAGAAATATACCTACAAATATATCTTAAATAACCCTCAAAACTTTGTCAGACGTGGCGGAACGACCTTTAGGTCGTTTACGCTCTGCCTACCCCATTAGGGATAAAGCTAAAAAGATTTCTTTTCTGCCTCCAAAAAGAGTTTCAAAACATACGTTGTCCCATACAGAATAGGTTTGACTACTGCAAATATTTGTTTTTTTTTCAAAATAATTATACTTTATATTGTCATTAAATTACCTCTCGTATGTACCTAATTGTTGTTATACTGTTTGTCTTTCTGTTTTATATTTTATTTATTTATTTTATTTTCTCGTTCTTGGTAGCCGTCTGACTTTTGGTGGGCTTGAAATCAGCAATGCGCTGTGCCCACACCATTTATCCACTTTGTTTTTTGTATTATAATAATAGGTATATCTTATGTGTATTATGTTTTCTTCCATGCTGGACTGGGAGCGAAAGAAAAACATAGAATGTGCCAGCTGCATTTCCTCCCGGGCATGCTGTAAAAACCAGCTAAGGGATCCGAGAGATTCAGTATATTGTAATTTAGGCGATGGGCTGACAACCTGTCACTACAGCTATATACCTACAGATCTATCTTGGATGACCCTCTAAACTTTGTCAGACGTGGCGGAACGACCTTTATTTAGGACGTTTACGCTCTGCCTACCCCATTAGGGATAAAGGCGTGATTGTATGTATGTATTATATTTGTAAATGTACTGATTTTGTTTCTTTTAAATGTCTGTGAATGTGTGTAACTAGTTCCTGTTTGTAAATGTGGATAATAAATGTATTTGTATTTTGTATTTGCGTGAATATATGTATGTATGTATGTTTCAAATCCTACTGTTAACCTTAGTGCCGGTAGTATTATCATTTAATTATTATATTCAAATAATGTTGCTAGTTTAAATGAATGTTACCTTTCTAAATTCGGAACCAAGTCTGCCATTTTGTAAAATTATCGTTGAAAACGAGAGTTTTCCTACAGCGGGGTCCATAGTGTCTGTAAATTGTGCAAATGGTTTGTTAATAAAGATATTTGTATTTCTATCGTATCCGATTTGGCCTTCCTAATAAATGCGTGACAGCTTGTGCGTGCAGAGGAACCTGCGAAAGGGACATTTTGCGAAAAATTACATATTGCGACCGAGGGGCATTTTCAGAAAGCTAGTTTGTGTCGAGAACCTCACACTCAGCGAACACATAGGTAAGACTGAAGCCCTGATCCGTATTCCGTTCATATCTAATTCGTATCAAAGTAGCATTCTTCATCAACTCCAGTAGGTAACATAAACACACACACACACACAAACACGCACATTGACACACCTTTCAAATCCTACTGTTTACCTTAGTGCGTAGTGCTTCGGAAGGCACGTTAAGCCGTTGGTCCCGGTTAATATCGTTTAACACCATAGATATTAGTCGTTAAGCCATGTCAGAGGCCAGTGCTAAGCATTGGTGGCTTGAAAACTCTGACCTAATCTAGGATTAGGTCTGGTTTCCCTTCTGGGTTGCGGAGGTCAGATGGCAGTCGCTCTGTGTTAATACCAGTACCCTCGTTCAATCCCCTAGATTAGGTAGCCGACCCCGTGAGATACGGGATAAGGCTAGGGAGATGATGACATTAGTGCCGGTAGTATTATCATTAATTATTATATTCAAATAATGTTGCTAGTTTAAATGAATGTTACCTTTCTAAATTCGGAACCAAGTCTGCCATTTTGTAAAATTATCGTTGAAAACGATAGTTTTCCTACAGCGGGGTCCATAGTGTCTGTAAATTGTGCAAATGGTTTGTTAATAAAGGTATTTGTATTTCTATCGTATCGGATTTGGCCTTCCTAATAAATGTATGACAGATTGTGCGTGTACCCATACATATCCGTTTTATTTGGATTTTACTCAGATACAAACCGATTTTTGTATGGAAAAGCCAATTTTAATTTTTACTTCCTGAAATAATTTCTCGTTGGCAGTTGTTCAGTATCGTTGGCTGAACAACCCCTATCAGTTTGCGGGACGCTGTCCCTTACACTCGGTATAAGCCATGATTTAGTTGTCAATTGAAAGTATTCTAAAGGAATACCTTTCCGAAAATTAATATTATTTAATTATTTTGGCCAAAGATGTAGAAAATACCTAGTCCCTAAATTTATGAATGATTTACCAACAGAAATTAAGAATTGTAAAACAAAAGGTTCATTAAAAAATAAAATTAAAAAACATCTACTAGAAAATATACTCCTAAAACTATGCAAAGATTAACATACAAGTACTGTGTGAAATTGTGTCTTTTTCGTTTACACTAATTACCAGAGGTCGGAAATTCGGGTGCAAAAAAAGTAAAAACCCACTGTTGGAGCTACTGAGAGTTGCTATAACCACCTTTTTCAAGATGTTTAGGGCCCCAGTTTATTTTTCTTTATTAAATTGTTTTAGTAATGCCAATGTGTTCTTTGCGTCAATATAAGTCGAAAGTGTTTGCATTTTTTTATATTTGTTTTAATTTGAAAGAAATAAGTAGAAATGTGTTTTCAATGTACTGAAAAATATAAAAATATAATTTGATTGTTTGATATTTTTATTGAATACCATTTAGAAATGATTTCTACGATGCTTTTATTATTTTTACACAAATATTTGAATGGGGCCCTCGGGGGCCCAAAAGCGTTTTAATTCTTTAAAAAAAAATGCGGAGTAAATTAAAATTCGTAATTGGCAAGGTTAAGACAAGATAAACGCTTTTTACTCTTGTAATTTTTTCTCTACGATTGATAGTTTCAGGGTAAATTGATGTTGAAGTTAGTAGGACACAATTGTTCAAGACCAAGCCAAGTAGTTGTTTTTATGGTGAAATCAGCTAGGTTAAGAAGAGATAGGCACTTTCAAGAAAGATTTTTTTCTCTACGGTTGACAGTTTCACAGTGAATTGATGTTAAAATTCCCTGGACACAATTTTTGGGCCTGAAGGCCCCAAAGCGTTTTACTGCTTAAACATTACTATACTTTTTTCTTTCGTTGTGAAACTATTAAGGTTCATTGTAAGCACCTAAATCCTTAAAATAAGACCAGTCAAGCACTCGCATATATATATATATATATATAAAGAATTTTACCGGATTCGTCTTTATTTTATATTTTACAAATAAGTACATACATACATATAATCACGCCTTTATCTCTAATGGGGTAGGCAGAGCGTAAACAACCTAAACAAAGATCGTTCCGCCACGTCTGACAAATTTTGAGGGTCATTCCAGGTGGATCTGTATATTGCTATAGTGACAGGTTGTCAGCCCATCGTTTAAAATACAATACTGAAACCCTCCCTGGGTTAGCCGGTTTCCAATAAGTATATCAGAGAAAATACTTGATACTAGGTTACATGTAATACACTTTTGATTTTGTGTACTTGCCATATTTTACAAACCAAAAATTAAGACAATACATCCTAAACGCACTTAGACAGATACAGTCAATATGCTGACCTTGTCGCACATACTCAAAGAGAGAGGCCCAAAAATTGTCCTAACAACTTTAACATCAATTCACTGTGAAACTGTCAACCGTAGAGAAAAAATAACAAGAAAGAGAAGTGCCTTGCCTATCTCTTCCTAACCTAGACAATTTCACCATATAAACCACTACTTTGCTTGGTTTTGAACGATTGTGTCCTGCTAACTTCAACATCAATTTATCCTGAAACTATCAACCATATAGAAAAAATTACAAGAGTAAAAAGCGTTTATCTTGTCTTAACCTTGCCAAATACGAATTTTAATTTTAATTTTCTCCGCATTTTTTTTTAAAGAAATAAAACGCTTTTGGGCCCCCGAGGGCCCCATTCAAATTTTTGTGTAATAATAATAAAAGCATTGTAGAAAACATTTATAAAGGGTATTCAATAAAAATATCAAACAATCAAACGATATTTTTATATTTTTAATATTTTTCAGTACATTGAAAACTCATTTCTACTTTTATCTTTCAAATTAAAACAAATATTAAAAAAAATTGCAAACAGTTTCGACTTATATTGACGCAAAGAACACATTGGCATTACCAAAACAATTTAATAAAGAAAAATAAACTGGGGCCCTAAAAATCTTGAAAAAGGTGGTTGTAGCAACTCTTAGTAGCTCCAACAGTGGGTTTTTACTTTTTTTGCACCCGAATTTCCGACCTCTGCTAATTACTTATTACATAATATTTACACACATAACTTATTTTGTAAGTACCTACTAATTATAGTTTAGAAACTAATTAAATAGGAGTATTTATTGCTGCCGACAAACTTTAAATAAGTTTGGCAGATGTAAGAAATAATGTAATGTGGTTCTAAAATCAAATAAACGTATTTTTCATTTTCATTTCAATCGTTGTCAATTCTGATGTAACATCCACGATTACATATCATGTCATATGCCAAACGAAAAACATTTCGCTTCGCATACATACATATAATCACGCCTTCCTGAAATAATTTGTCGGTGGCAGTTGTTCAGGATCGTTGGCTGAACAACCCCTATCTTACACCCGGTATAAGCCATGATGTAGTTATCAATTGAAAGTATTCTAAAGGAATACCTTTCCAAAACTTAATATTAATCGTTGTCAATTCCGATGTAACATCCACTATAGATATCATGTCATATGCCAAACGAAAAACATACATATAATCACGCCTTTATCCTTAATGGGGTAGTCAGCGCGTAAACGACCTAAACAAAGGTCGCCACATTTGACAAAGTTTTGAGAGTTATTTAAGGATAGATTTGTAGGTATATTGCTGTAGTGACAGGTTGTCAGCCAATCGCCTAAATTGCAATATAAAGAAACCCCCGGATCCTTTAGCTGGTTTTTACAGCATGACCGGGAGGAAATGCAGCTGGCGCATTCTATGTTTTTCTCTCGCTCCCAGTCCAGCATGTTTCAATTGAAAGTATTCTAAAGGAATACCTTTCCAAAAATATAACATTTTTATTAACAATAATCCACGTATATTAATATCATGTCATATGCCAAACGAAAAACATTTCGTTACCATGTTTCAGAAACTAACAGCGCCATCTGTTATGCAGTAGCAGTATAATTCACAACGGTCTACTTTCTAAGGCTCGTGTTTATAAAACGATCTCAAGATTGAGAGCAATATTAAGTAGTTATTAGTTATTGTAATCTAGCTGTAGGTGCTCTGAATGTAATAAAAATAAAATATATAAAAAATTACAATATACTGAAACAATCGGATCCCTTAGCTGGTTTCTACTGCATGCCGGGATGGAAATGCATCTGGCACATTCTGTGTTCTCTTCTCACTCCCAGGCCAGCTTGGAAGTACATACATACATACATAAAATCACGCCTTTATCCCTTACGGGGTAGGCAGAGCGTAAAACGCCTCCTAAAAGACGCTTTCGCCACGTCTGACATAAATTGGGGGCAATTTTAGATTGTAATGTGTATTGCTGTAGTGACAGGTTGTCAGCCCATCGCCTAAATTACAATACACTGTAACCCTCGAATCCCTTTTGCTGACTTATACAGCATGCCCGGGAGGGAGGGCAACTGGAACATTCTATGTTTTTCTTTCTCGCCCAGTCCAGCTTGGAAGTAATACTTTACTATAGTAATTGTCTAATACAAGAGTAAAAGTTGTCGAATCGAACCGAGAGATGTCGCTGGTATCGAATTAAAACGCGGTATCGTTGTGTTTTCGGCAAACTATAACCTTCCTGTCTTAAGATTCATTTTTGTATACCGTTTTGGATTGTGTGAGTGCAAATAAAATTATGGTGATATAGTGTGTGTGCGTTTCATTGAAGATATTAAACAGTAATACTTTGACCATTAAGTGTAAATACATTTTTCTCGGCTCATGCTCGGAAAGTGCGATATTAGTGTACTATTTAATTTCATTTTTGATTTGGTATTTGCTAAAACACTTATTGCCTCCTGGTACAGCATGGCAGGGCTTTAAATGAATGTAGCTATACATGGCTAGCATGATAGAAACATCATCTCCTGTCGCCTTATCTCACGGGCGGCTACCTAATCTAGGGGATTGACGAGGGTACTGGTTTTTACACAGAGCTACTGCCATCTGACCTCCGCAACCCAGAATGGAAACCAGACCCAATATATTAGGCCAGGTTATTGACCAACCCAGCTGTCAGAGTTTTCAAGCCGCCGATGCTTAGCACTGGCCTCTTTTGACTAATATTTAGGGTATTGAACGATGTCAACAGGGACCAACGGCTTAGCGTGACTTCCGAAGCACGGAAATAGCGCCGAATTAACGTACATATGAAATTCGCAAAACCGAAAAAAAATATTACGTGGTGGTATTTGAACCATGACCTCCTAAGGGACGCAGCGGCCCTATCCACTACACCATCGGGCTCATGATAGTAACAAAACATCACAACATAGTATAAAACAAAGTCGCTTTCTCTGTCCCTATATCCCTATGTATGCTTAGATCTTTAAAACTACGGAACGAGTTTTCTAAACAAATAGTCTGATCGAGGTGGACATTTTGTATGGAAAAGCCAATTTTTATTTTTACTTCCTGAAATAATTTCTCACTGGCAGTTGTTCAGTATCGTTGGCTGAACAACCCCTATCAGTTTGCGGGACGCTGTCCCTTATACCCGGTATAAGCTATGATGTAGTTATCAATTGAAAGTATTCTAAAGGAATACCTTTCCAAAAATTCATATTAATCGTTGTCAATTCTGATGAAACATCCACTATAGATATCATATCATATGCCAAACGAACAAACATTTCGCTTCGCATACATACATATAATCACGCCTTTATCCTTAATCGGGTAGTCAGCGCGTAAACGACCTAAACAAAGGTCGTTCCGCCACGTTTGACAAAGTTTTGAGAGTTATTTAAGGATAGATTTGTAGGTATATTGCTTTAGTGACAGGTTGTCAGCCCATCGCCTAAATTGCAATATAAATAAACCCTCGGATCCTTTAGCTGGTTTTTACAGCATGACCGGGAGGAAATGCAGCTAGCACATTCTATGTTTTTCTCTCGCTCTCGGTCCAGCATGTTTCAATTGAAAGTATTCTAAAGGAATACCTTTCCAAAAATATAACATTTTTATTAACAATAATCCACGTATATTAATATCATGTCATATGCCAAACGAAAAACATTTCGTTACCATGTTTCAGAAACTAACAGCGCCATCTGTTATGCAGTAGCAGTATAATTCACAACGGTCTACTTTCTAAGGCTCGTGTTTATAAAACGATCTCAAGATTGAGAGCAATATTAAGTAGTTATTAGTTATTGTAATCCAGCTGTAGGTGCTCTGAATGTAATAAAAATAAAATATATAAAAAATTACAATATACTGAAACAATCGGATCCCTTAGCTGGTTTCTACTGCATGCCGGGATGGAAATGCATCTGGCACATTCTGTGTTCTCTTCTCACTCCCAGGCCAGCTTGGAAGTACATACATACATACATAAAATCACGCCTTTATCCCTTACGGGGTAGGCAGAGCGTAAAACGCCTCCTAAAAGGCGCTTTCGCCACGTCTGACATAAATTGGGGGCAATTTTAGATTATAATGTGTATTGCTGTAGTGACAGGTTGTCAGCCCATCGCCTAAATTAGAATACACTGTAACCCTCGAATCCCTTTTGCTGACTTATACAGCATGCCCGGGAGGAAGGGCAACTGGAACATTCTATGTTTTTCTTTCTCTCCCAGTCCAGCTTGGAAGTAATACTTTACTAAAGTAATTGTCTAATACAAGAGTAAAAGTTGTCGAATCGAACCGAGAGATGTCGCTGGTATCGAATTAAAACGCGGTATCGTTGTGTTTTCCGCAAACTATAACCTTCCTGTCTTAAGATTCATTTTTGTATACCGTTTTGGATTGTGTGATTGCAAATAAAGTTATGGTGATATAGTGTGTGTGCGTTTCATTGAAGATATTAAACAGTAATACTTTGACCATTAAGTGTAAATACATTTTTCTCGGCTCATGCTCGGAAAGTGCGATATTAGTGTACTATTTAATTTCATTTTTGATTTGGTATTTGCTAAAACACTTATTGCCTCCTGGTACAGCATGGCAGGGCTTTAAATGAATGTAGCTATACATGGCTAGCATGAAAGAAACATCATCTCCTGTCGCCTTATCTCACGGGCGGCTACCTAATCTAGGGGATTGACGAGGGTACTGGTTTTTACACAGAGCGACTGCCATCTGACCTCCGCAACCCAGAATGGAAACCAGACCCAATATATTAGGCTTTTGCCAGGTTATTGAACAACCCAGCTGTCAGAGTTTTCAAGCCGCCGATGCTTAGCACTGGCCTCTTTTGACTAATATTTAGGGTATTGAACGATTTCAACAGGGACCAACGGCTTAGCGTGACTTCCGAAGCACGGAAATAGCGCCGAATTAACGTACATATGAAATTCGCAAAACCGAAAAAAAATATTACGTGGTGGTATTTGAACCATGACCTCCTAAGGGACGCAGCGGCCCTATCCACTACACCATCGGGCTCATGATAGTAACAAAACATCACAACATAGTATAAAACAAAGTCGCTTTCTCTGTCCCTATATCCCTATGTATGCTTAGATCTTTAAAACTACGGAACGAATTTTCTAAACAAATTGTCTGATCGAGGTGGACATTTTGTATGGAAAAGCCAATTTTTATTTTTACTTCCTGAAATAATTTCTCACTGGCAGTTGTTCAGTATCGTTGGCTGAACAACCCCTATCAGTTTGCGGGACGCTGTCCCTTACACCCGGTATAAGCTATGATGTAGTTATCAATTGAAAGTATTCTAAAGGAATACCTTTCCAAAAATTAATATTAATCGTTGTCAATTCCGATGTAACATCCACTATAGATATCATGTCATATGCCAAACGAAAAACATTTCGCTTCGCATACATACATATAATCACGCCTTTATCCTTAATGGGGTAGTCAGCGCGTAAACGACCTAAACAAAGGTCGTTCCGCCACATTTGACAAAGTTTTCAGAGTTATTTAAGGATAGATTTGTATATTGCTGTAGTGACAGGTTGTCAGCCCATCGCCTAAATTGCAATATAAATAAACCCTCGGATCCTTTAGCTAGTTTTTACAGCATGACCGGGAGGAAATGCAGCTAGCACATTCTATGTTTTTCTCTCGCTCCCAGTCCAGCATGTTTCAATTGAAAGTATTCTAAAGGAATACCTTTCCAAAAATATATCTTTTTTAACATCAATAATCCACGTATATTAATATCATGTCATATACCAAAGCGAAAAACATTTCGTTACCATGTTTCAGAAACTAACAGCGCCATCTGTTATGCAGTAGCAGTATAATTCACAACGGTCTAATTTCTAAGGCCCGTGTTTATAAAACGATCTCAAGATTGAGAGCAATTTTAAGTTTGGATTTGACGAATCGTTTTGTACTGACGCGACAATCTTAGCTATGCTATTAGGCGGTTTAAAAACTCTGACACCCGGATTCCTAAAACATAATACAATAAATAAACTAATTACTGGCCTGGTAGCGAGAGAAAAACATACAACGTGCCAGCTGCGTTTACTCCCGGGCATGCTGTAAAAACCAGCTAAGGGATCCGACGGTTTCAATATATTGCAATTTAGGCGATGGGCTGACAACCTGTCACTACAGCAATATGCCTACAAATATATTTTAAATAACCCTCAAACCTTTGTCAGACGTGGCGGAACGACCTTTGTTTAGGTCGTTTACGCTCTGCTTACCCCATAAGGTATTAAGGCGTGATTATATGTGTGTATGTATATGTATGTACGTACATTAAATCACGCCTTTTATCCCTTACGGGGTAGGCAGAGTGTCAAACGCCTCTTAAAGGCGTTTTTGCCACGTCTGACAAAAATTGAGGGCAATTGTAGATTGTAATGTGTATTGCTATAGTGACAGGTTGTCAGCCCATCGCCTAAATTACAATGCACTGTAACCCTTGAGTCCCTTTTGCTGACTTCTACAGCATGCCCGGGAGGAAGGGCAGCTGGAACATTCTATGTTTTTCTATCTCTCCCAGCCCAGCATGGAAGAAAATATGTATATATGTATGTAATCACTACTCACTACATAGTATAAAACAAAGTCGCTTTCTCTGTCCCTATATCCCTATGTATGCTTAGATCTTTAAAACTACGCAACGGATTTTAATGCGGTTTGGTTTAATGGATAGAGTCTTCTTCTTCTATCGAGTCGACGGCAAGTCAAACCCCATCTCAAATTTCTCTAGCCCAGTAGTCGGCAACTCTCACCGCATCTGCTGTGGCTTGCATCAATTGCTCTCTCGTACAGGTGGTAGGGCACATAGAGCACGATATTAGATGGGCCATGGTTTGTGGGTCAACTCCGCATTTGCACCGAAGGTCGGGGTCACGTGTAAATCCCCACCCGAAGCGGTTATCTTTGCTCCGGCCGACTTGAGTTCGGAGCCTATTTAAAGATTTCCAAGTCGGCCTCGCCAGATTGTGTCCAGGCGGGAGATTTTCCGACAGCGGCACAAAGGGCAAAGGCAGATAAGCTTTATCCTTCCATAACCGGCATCTAGCTTGTTGCGGGGCCTCTTCAGAAATTGGACTGACACACTTCATAAAGCTCTTGCAGCTTTTGAGCCTTTGAGGCACAAAACTGTAATTGTGCATCGGATGAAGTGGGTCTGTTTCCAGTTTTGCCCTCTCGGTGGAACTAGATACTGCTCTGCGAACATCTGGAGGCGCTATTCCTGCAAGTGGATACAGCATTTGTACCGGGGTCGGCTTAAGGCAGCCTGTAATAATACGGCACGTTTCATTGAGTGCTGTATTCACTTTCTTGGCATGAGCAGAGCGTTCCCACACGGGACACGCATATTCGCCCGCCGAATAGCAAAGCGCCAGACCAGTTGTCCGCAGAACCGTAGGCGAGGCACCCCATTTAGTAGTTGTCAGTTTTCGCAGAAGATTGTTACGAGCACATACCTTCTGCTTGACATTTTCACAGTTCTTCTTAAATGTGAGTGACCTGTCTAGTGTAACACCAAGATATCTCGGGTGGTCGCTGTGGGCAATCGGCACTCCTCGCCACGTAATATCCAGATGACGACCCGCTTCCCGGTTGCGAAGATGGAAAGCGCAAGACTGGGTTTAAAGCGGATTTGGCTTTAAGGCATTTCCTTCGTAGTACACGGATAATGCTTCGAGTGCGACTGAAAGGTTTTTCTCGGCTTCCTCAAAGGTTACGGTACACGAAGTAAGGGCCAGGTCATCAGCATATAGGAAACGTGACGTGTTAGGGCTTAATGGCTGGTCGTTGGTGTAGATGTTAAAAAGTGTAGGCGCGAGAACACTACCTTGAGGTAGGCCATTTTTTTGGTTACGCCAACGACTCTTATCTGAGCGCAGATGGACCTGAAAGCGCCGATTGCGAAGCATCTCACCCAAGACTTTCACAAAATTGCTATCACCGGTTATTTTACCCACTTTCCATACTAATTTGTTTATGTTGACCGTGTCATAGGCTGCAGAAAGGTCCACAAATACAGCTCCTGTCACCTTACCACTCTCGAACCCATCCTCAATATGCTGGGTAAGCTTAAGGGTCTGATTACAGCATGACTTTCCAGGTCGAAACCCAGCCTGCTCGTGAATCAGTTCGGGATCAATAAGAGGAGTAAGGCGGTTAAGCAGCATCCTTTCCAAAAGTTTGTATGTATGGCACAAGAGTGAAATTGGTCTGTAGTGCTTTGGATCATCTGTGGATTTACCTGGTTTCGGAATTGCTATTACTTTAGACTTTCTCCAGAGGCGTGGAATCCTTACAGATAAGATGCAGGTGTTGAACATCTCCAGCAGCCATGACACAGCAACAGGTCCCAGATTCTTGATCTGCTCTACGGAGATATTGTCGATACCAGAGGCTTTGCCACTCTTTAGCTCCTTGATCGCTTTGATTATGTCTCCTAGAAGAAAGGGCTTACTCACGGTATCTCGCGTGGTATTTGGGCCTTTTTCTTTAGGGACCTTACTTAGCCGGCATGGTGGCTTACCATTCAGGAGAAGCTGGTGGGCAACCTGGTTAGCCGTAACTTGACTTGGTGGAGCAGCTGGAGGGGCTTCACTTGTAAGGCGCCTGATTGTAGTCCAGGCTTTCTTGCTGTTGTGTGTCAAGTTAATATTGGTAACAGTTTGCATCCACCGTTCTCGCCGACTGTTGCTAACCTCATGCAGTAGTCTCTCTCCTAACTCCACTGTATTTTCGGAGAAGGGATCTCTGTTATATTGGTCTTCATATTGCTTTAAAAGATTAACAGACTCGTTGGAGAGACCTGGAACATAAGAGGAGCGACAGCCTCTAGGTATATATTTGCAAGACGTGATTGACACTAAAGTTACAAATTGGTCATAGTTTTGTGGAACAGGTGGTATGTTCAGAAGTGCCTCATCGATAGTATCTGCAAACAGCTTCCAGTTAGCTCTGCCGTAGTTAAAGCGGCGTTGGAATGGCACAGATACAGGGCAGACTACGGGCTGGATGGTGCATATAATGGGTCTGTGCTGGGTACGAGGTATTGCCCGGCTGACAATTTTCATGCACCTCGGGCTTATATTGGCGCTTACGTGAATAAGATCTGGGTTGTACCCCTTTTTCCATCGACCGCTATTAAAGGATGGAGGGTCTTTGGGACTGTGGATCAACACCAGATCGTTGGCCTCTGCCCATGCCTCAACTGCGTGACCATCTGCATTAGTGTCTTTGTAGCCCCAACTCGTACTATGGCTGTTGAAGTCGCCGACAACTAACCTTATGGGTTGATCATCAAAGTTGTTTGGGGCCATGAATTGGAACAGAGTGCCGGGGGGCTTATAGACAGATGTTATGGTGCATACACCAGTGTCTATAGTTATTATTTCCACGTTGTTAGTGGATGAGCATTCAGCTGACTTGACACTTACGCCGGGAACAGCAAACACTGCGCTACCGTGCTTTGGGTGGGCGATTTCGGCGATAAGCGACAGTCCAGGTATGTGGGGCCTAGTTTGACGAACATCTCGATGGGTCTCCTGTACACACATGACATCACAGCCAGTGGACCGGCACAGATCGGAAAGAATTTCCGCCTTATCCAGGGAGAAACCTTCGATGTTGATCGAGATGACGCGCAAAGCAGGATTCGAAAGCGGGCTGTCAGATTGGGTGTTTGGACTTGCCATCGTGGTGAAAGAATTAGCCAATCCGCTTGAAGACGTGGCGGATTGTTGCCCGGGGTGCGCCGGACGCATTGATACTGTGTTAGTTATGTACGTCACTCGGGGAGGCTTCTTTCGTTCATGGATAGAGTGATTCAAGAGGAAGGTTTATATGTATAATACATGCACAATATAGTAGAGAAACACTGATAATTTTCGTGCGAAGCCGGAGCAGGTCGCTAGTAAAATAATTCGTTAATTCTTTATTGTACACACATACATATAATTGTACACACAAATATTCTTAAAATTAACTTAATCTAGATACATTATGTACAAAGGCGAGCTTAACTCAAAATATTTGAGTTGTCTTCCAGCTTACCGTGTAAAAAACACGAATAATATATAGATATATCTATGTACTTGCAGGTTCTGGCAAATTTGGTTCGGTCTGGCGTGGTTCGTTGGGCGGAGCGCTGGTCGCAGTAAAGCTGCACGCCAGCGCCGCCACGTGGAGGAAAGAGGCCAACATCTACACCACGCCGCATCTACAGCACCCTAACATACTGCGGTACTACGGTAAGCTTAGTGCCTGTTCACTCGCGCTGCCACAAGGCCCGGCTTATAATGACCAAGGGGGGAGAGCCGCCCTAGCGGGATCTTGGCATTTGGGTGTCATCTTGAGTCGGCTGTCATTTATCCGTCATCAGCTGTCATTTGGTTGTCATCTTGAGTCGGCTGTCATTTATCCGTCATCAGCTGTGATCGCCGCGCCATCTTGAACCAGCTGTGATGTATGTGTTTTAGTGGGTCGGCTCGCTAGGTCCCTGATATCAGAGTTTCCAAACCGCCCAATAGCGGTCTGGCGTGGTTCGTTGGGCGGAGCGCTGGTCGCAGTAAAGCTGCACGCCAGCGCCGCCACGTGGAGGAAAGAGGCCAACATCTACACCACGCCGCATCTACAGCACCCTAACATACTGCGGTACTACGGTAAGCTTAGTGCCTGTTCACTCGCGCTGCCACAAGGCCCGGCTTATAATGACCAAGGGGGGAGAGCCGCCCTAGCGGGATCTTGGCATTTGGGTGTCATCTTGAGTCGGCTGTCATTTATCCGTCATCAGCTGTCATTTGGTTGTCATCTTGAGTCGGCTGTCATTTATCCGTCATCAGCTGTGATCGCCGCGCCATCTTGAACCAGCTGTGATGTATGTGTTTTAGTGGGTCGGCTCGCTAGGTCCCTGATATCAGAGTTTCCAAACCGCCCAATAGCGGTCTGGCGTGGTTCGTTGGGCGGAGCGCTGGTCGCAGTAAAGCTGCACGCCAGCGCCGCCACGTGGAGGAAAGAGGCCAACATCTACACCACGCCGCATCTACAGCACCCTAACATACTGCGGTACTACGGTAAGCTTAGTGCCTGTTCACTCGCGCTGCCACAAGGCCCGGCTTATAATGACCAAGGGGGGAGAGCCGCCCTAGCGGGATCTTGGCATTTGGGTGTCATCTTGAGTCGGCTGTCATTTATCCGTCATCAGCTGTCATTTGGTTGTCATCTTGAGTCGGCTGTCATTTATCCGTCATCAGCTGTGATCGCCGCGCCATCTTGAACCAGCTGTGATGTATGTGTTTTAGTGGGTCGGCTCGCTAGGTCCCTGATATCAGAGTTTCCAAACCGCCCAATAGCGGTCTGGCGTGGTTCGTTGGGCGGAGCGCTGGTCGCAGTAAAGCTGCACGCCAGCGCCGCCACGTGGAGGAAAGAGGCCAACATCTACACCACGCCGCATCTACAGCACCCTAACATACTGCGGTACTACGGTAAGCTTAGTGCCTGTTCACTCGCGCTGCCACAAGGCCCGGCTTATAATGACCAAGGGGGGAGAGCCGCCCTAGCGGGATCTTGGCATTTGGGTGTTATCTTGAGTCAGCTGTCATTTATCCGTCATCAGCTGTCATTTGGGTGTCATCTTGAGTCAGCTGTCATTTATCCGTCAAAAGCTGTCAGTTGGTTGTCATCTTGAATCAGCTGTTATTATCCGTCATCAGCTGTCGTTTGGGTGTCATCTTGAATCAGCTGTTATTATCAGTCATCAGCTGTCGTTTGGGTGTCATCTTGAATCTGCTGTCATTTATGCGTCATCAGCTGTCATTGTCGCGCCATCTTGAGTCAGCTGTCATTTATCTGTCATCAGCTGTCATTGACGCGCCATCTTAGCACGGGGGGCACTCCTTGGCTACGCTTACGATGACTGTATTAATGTATGTTGGTTCACTTCCATGCTGAAAAAACCAGCTAAGGGATCCGAGGGTTCTAGTATATTGCACTTTAGGCGATCGACTGACAACCTGTCACTACTTATAAGCAGCGCATGTTATGTCTTTGTTTCTTATGTCCTGTATTTATGATGTTTTTGTGTAGAATAAATTGTTTCATAAATAAATAATTTCGCAAATCTTAAGATAGATTTCCTTAAGATAATCCTCAAAACTTTGTCAGTCGTAAAGAAACGACCTTTGTTTATTTCGTTTACGCTCTGCCTATCCCATTAGGGACATAGCGTGACTGTATGTATATGTTTTTGCAGGCAGCGACACCCGCGCGACTCTGGACGGCGGTCGGGAGCATTTACTAGTCTTGGAGCTTTGCACAGAGACGCTGCGCAGTAAACTGACGCGGGATACTCTCACGTGGGCTGAGTTCGCGGGCCTTGCACACGGGCTTGCCTCCGCGCTCGCTCATCTGCACACACCCGGTGAGTTCATACTATTACTATAGGTGAAATCTTGCGCTCGTGACGTCATACGTGGTGTAAGGGACAGATAGGGGTTGCTCAGTCAACGGAACTGGACAACTTTCAGTAGGATTTTTTTTCTAGAAGTAAAAACAAAAATTGCATTTTCATACAAATTGCCTGATCGAGGTCGGACATTTTGTATGGGAAGGTAATTTTATTTTCATCTCCTGAAAGAATTTTCTGGTTCAGTTTCGTAAACTGAGCCACCCCGTATAAACTTAAACCTAGTATTAGTAAGTATTCGTCGGTAAATTACACCATATTTTGCGATCACTACGTTTGTGATATGTGCACCAATAAAGTAAAATCTTGCGCTCGCTGCGCTTGTAATATAAGTAAATGTCCCTTAGTCGGTATCTTGATATCTCTCGCTCGCTTCGCTCGCGTTAGTAAGGCGAAACTTTGGTTTTGTATGTACCAGACTCGAGTACTCAACGCAAATTAATCTGGCTACCATATTCCAAAAGAATATCCTGGTGGAAGTTTTTCAGTGTCGTTGAACAACTTACTTCCATGCTGGCCTGGGAGCGAGAGAAAAACATAGAATGTTCCAGCTGCCCTTCCTCCCGGGCATACTGTAGAAGTCAGCAAAAGGGATTCGAGGGTTACAGTGTATTGTAATTTAGGCGATGGGCTGACAACCTGTCACTACAGCAATACACATTACAATCTAAAATTGCCCTCAATTTATATCAGACGTGGCGAAAGCGCCTTTCAGGAGGCGTTTTACGTTCTGCCTACCCCGTAAGGGATAAAGGCGTGATTTTATGTATGTATGTATGTTGAACAACTTCCACCATTATTGAGTTGTCTCTCTGCTGACCATGTATGTGACTTTCTACGCAGTTGTTTTATTTTAACTTTTTGAATTACTTGTTTATATGATAATTTTGTTTGTAACGGTAGTTGGCAGCAAGCCGTGCGTGGTGCACCGCGACGTGAACAGCAGCAATGTGCTGGTAGCGGGGGGGCACGCGCGGCTCGCCGACCTGGGGCTGGCGCAGTGCGTGCCCCCGCCCGGCCCACCCGGCCCGCCCGGCCCGCCAGTCACCATCAACGAGGTGGGTGTCACAGCAATGTGCTGGTAGCGGGGGGGCACGCGCGGCTCGCCGACCTGGGGCTGGCGCAGTGCGTGCCCCCGCCCGGCCCACCCGGCCCGCCCGGCCCGCCAGTCACCATCAACGAGGTGGGTGTCACAGCAATGTGCTGGTAGCGGGGGGGCACGCGCGGCTCGCCGACCTGGGGCTGGCGCAGTGCGTGCCCCCGCCCGGCCCACCCGGCCCGCCAGTCACCATCAACGAGGTGGGTGTCACAGCAATGTGCTGGTAGCGGGGGGGCACGCGCGGCTCGCGGACCTGGGGCTGGCGCAGTGCGTGCCCCCGCCTGGCCCACCCGGCCCGCCAGTCACCATCAACGAGATGGGTGTCACAGCAATGTGCTGGTAGCCGGGGGGCACGCGCGGCTCGCCGACCTGGGGCTGGCGCAGTGCGTGCCCCCGCCCGGCCCACCCGGCCCGCCAGTCACCATCAACGAGGTGGGTGTCACAGCAACGTGCTGGTAGCCGGGGGGCACGCGCGCTTCGCCGGGCTGGTGCAGTGCGTGCCCCCGCCCGGCCCGCCAGTCACCATCAACGAGGTGGGTGTCACAGCAATGTGCTGGTAGCGGGGGGGCACGCGCGCCTCGCCGACCTGGGGCTGGCGCAGTGCGTGCCCCCGCCCGGCCCGCCAGTCACCATCAACGAGGTGGGTGTCACAGCAATGTGCTGGTAGCGGAGGGGCACGCGCGCCTCGCCGACCTGGGGCTGGCGCAGTGCGTGCCCCCATCAACGAGGTGGGTGTTACAGCAGCAACGTGCTGGTAGTGCGTGTCCCCGCCCGGCCCACCCGGCCCGCCCGGCCCGCCTTCGCTCGCGTTCCTTATTTTTGAACGCATTATTAGTTGTTACTTATGCGCCTAGTTCGGATAAACTTTTACCTTCATTATTCAATCAACGATCTTGAATCAATTGTCATTTTCCGCCTACTTGTATCACCTGTCAATCCACCATCTTCTATCACCTGTCATCGCGCCATCTTGAATCACCTGTAATCCCGGTTTCTTAAATACCTGTAATCCCGCCATCTTAAATCACCTGTCATTCCGCCATCTTAAATCACCTGTAATCCCGTCATCTTTAATCACCTGTCATCCCGCCATCTTATATCGCCTGTCATTCCGCCATCTTGAATCACCTGTCATTCCGCCATCTTGAATCACCTGTCATCCCGCCATCTTGAATCACCTGTCATCCCGCCATCTTGAATCACCTGTCATCCCGCCATCTTGAATCACCTGTCATTCCGCCATCTTGAATCACCTGTCATCCCGCCATCTTGAATCACCTGTCATCCCGTCATCTTGAATCACCTGTCATCCCGCCATCTTAAATCACCTGTAATCCCGTCATCTTTAATCACCTGTCATCCCGCCATCTTATATCACCTGTCATCGCGCCATCTTTAATAACTTGTCAATCTGGCATCTTGTATCGCCTGTCATTCCGCCATCTTATATCACCTTTCATCGCGCCATCTTGAATCACCTGTCATCCCGCCATCTTGAATCACCTGTCATTCCGCCATCTTATATCACCTGTCATCGCGCCATCTTGAATCACCTGTCATCCCGTCATCTTTAATCACCTGTCATCCCGCCATCTTATATCACCTGTCATCGCGCCATCTTTAATCACTTGTCAATCTGGCATCTTGTATCGCCTGTCATTCCGCCATCTTATATCACCTTTCATCGCGCCATCTAGAATCACCTGTCATCCCGCCATCTTGAATCACCTGTCATTCCGCCATCTTATATCACCTGTCATCGCGCCATCTTGAATCACCTGTAATCCCGCCATCTTAAATCACCTGTCATCCCGCCATCTTGAATCACCTGTCATTCCGCCATCTTAAATCACCTGTCATTCCGCCATCTTGAATCACCTGTCATCCCGCCATCTTGAATCACCTGTCATTCCGCCATCTTATATCACCTGTCATCGCGCCATCTTTAATCACTTGTCAATCTGGCATCTTGTATCGCCTGTCATTCCGCCATCTTATATCACCTTTCATCGCGCCATCTAGAATCACCTGTCATCCCGCC
Source organism: Scrobipalpa costella (assembly GCA_949820665.1). NCBI lineage: Eukaryota > Metazoa > Arthropoda > Insecta > Lepidoptera > Gelechiidae > Scrobipalpa > Scrobipalpa costella. The sequence goes on along the minus strand of OX463321.1, from coordinate 8,920,394 downwards.
ATCTTGAATCACCTGTCATTCCGCCATCTTATATCACCTGTCATCGCGCCATCTTGAATCACCTGTAATCCCGCCATCTTAAATCACCTGTCATCCCGCCATCTTGAATCACCTGTCATTCCGCCATCTTATATCACCTGTCATCGCGCCATCTTGAATCACCTGTCATTCCGCCATCTTATATCTCCTGTCATCGCGCCATCTTGAATCACCTGTCATCCCGCCATCTTTAATCACCTGTCATCTCCTATTTTCAGGCGGGCACGCTGCGATATTTAGCCCCGGAGGCCTTAGAGGGTGCTTTAGACCTGAGCGAGGCGCGGGCGGCTCTCTGTGCTGTGGACGTGTTTGCGCTTGCTCTGGTCACGTGGGAGATGCTCTGGCGGACCAGCGGGGCGCATAACGGTAAGCCACATACATACCGGGTGTAAGGGACAGCGTCCCGCTTACTGATAGCGGTTGCTCAGTCAACGGAACTCCGGAGGTCTAGGGGTTGCTCAGTCAACGGAGCTGAACAAATATCAACAGGATGCCCTTGCTCTGGTCACGTGGGATATGCTCTGGAGAACTGGCGGGACCCATAACGATAAGCCAGGTGATACATACCGGGTGTAACGGACAGCGTCCCGCAACAGTTTGACCGAGCAAACCCTATCAGTTTGCGGGACGCTGTCCCTTACAACCGGTATAAGGCATGATGTACAGTTTTCAATTGAAAGTATTCTAAAGGAATACCTTTCTAAAAATTTATAATATTTTTAATTGCTGATCCTGATGTAACATCCACTGTACATATCATGAAATATGCCAAACAAAAAACATTTCGTTACCATGATTCAGAAACTACTACTTCTTCCAACTATACTTCTTCCATGCTGGACTGGGAGCAAGAGAAAAACATAGAATGTGCCAGCTGCATTTCCATCCAATTAAGGGATGCGAGGGTTTCAGTATATTGCAATTTAGGCGATGGGCTGACAACCTGTCACTACAGTAATATACCTACAGATCTATCTTAAATAACCCTCAAAACTTTGTCAGACGTGGCGGAACGACCTTTGTCTAGGTCGTTTACGCTCTGCCTACCCCATTAGGGATAAAGGCGTACATACATACATACATACATAAAATCACGCCTTTATCCCTTACGGGGTAGGCAGAGCGTAAAACGCCTCCTAAAAGGCGCTTTCGCCACGTCTGACATAAATTGAGGGCAATTTTAGATTGTAATGTGTATTGCTGTAGTGACAGGTTGTCAGCCCATCGCCTAAATTACAATACACTGTAATACACTGTAACATAACTAAGAATGTCGCGTCAGTACAAAACGATTTGTCAAATCCAAACTTAATATTGCTCTCTATCTTGAGATCGCTTTATAAACACGAGCCTTAGAACTTAGACCGTTGTGAATTATACTGCTACTGCATAACAGATGGCGCTGTTAGTATCTGAAACATGGTATCGAAATGTTTTTCGTTTGGCATATGACATGATATGTATAGTGGTTTACGACATTCAGAATTGGTATTTTTAAGAATTTTTGGAAAGGTATTCCTTTAGAATACTTTCAGTTAAAACATACTAGATTGGGAGCGAGATTAAAACATAGAATGTGCCAGCTGCATTTCCTCCCGGGCATGCTGTAAAAACCAGGTAAAGGATCCGAGGGTTTCCGTATATTGCAATTAAAGGCGATGGGCTGACAACCTGTCACTACATCAATATACCTACAAATCTATAAATAACCCTCAAAACTTTGTCAGACGTGGCGAAAAGACCGTTGCTTAGGTCGTTTGCATTCTGCCTGCCCCATTAAGGATAGAGGCGTGATTAAATGTATATATGTACTTTCAATTGAAAACTGTACATCATGGCTAATACCTGGAATAAGGAAAAGCGTTCCGCAAACTGATAGGGGTTGCTCAGTCAACGACACTGAACAACTGCCACCAAGAAATTCTTTCAAGGGAGTGAAAATAAAAACTGGCTTTTCCATACAAAACGTCCACCTCGATCAGACAATTTGTACGGAAAAGCAATTTTTTTTTTAGTTCCGGAAAGTATTTCCTGATGAGAGTTATTCAGTTTCGTTGACAGAGCAACCCCTATCAGTTTGCGGGACGCTGTCCCTTACACCCGGTATAATCACGTTACCAAGGTGAGCTCTCTGTTCCCTGTAAACGTTGTATGCAACGTGTTACAGAAAGGGTTTATGCACTGGAAAGGATATGAACCAGCCCATGAAACTGAACAACTTTCCCAAAGGAACTTAGTTCAAAATACGAAAAAAAATTTTAGACCTTCCATACAAAATGATTCAGCTGATAGCATGTGTAGTATGCGGAGTCAAACTTTTTTTTATGTTTTTGATCTATGTTCTTTTGGGAAAGTTGTTCAATTTCATGGGCTGGTTCATATCCTTACTGGTGCATATACCCTTTCTGTTACACGTTGTATAAGCCATAGTAGGTTAAAATGCAACTTATAGGATAAAAAACTTTCAGCATTTTTTTTAGGTTATGAATGAAATCTACAATATTTTAGCCAGTCGGTTTTAAATATAATCTTTTAGATTCTTTTTTAGCCACTCATCTCGTTGATCGACCCGGTAAACCCTGCTGTCAGAGTTTTTAAACCGCCTAATAGCATAGCAAAGAATGTCGCGTCAGTACAAAACGATTTGTCAAATCTAAACTTAAAATTGCTCTCTATCTTGAGATCGCTTTATAAACACGGGCCTTAGAAATTAGACCGTTGTGAATTATACTGCTACTGCATAACAGATGGCGCTGTTAGTTTCTGAAACATGGTAACGAAATGTTTTTAGTTTTGCATATGACATATTGTATAGTGAATTACGACATTCAGAATTTTGATATTTTAAATTTTTGGAAAGGTATTCCTTTAGAATACTTTCAGTTAATACTTACTAGATTGGGAGCGAGATTAAAACATAGAATGTGCCAGCTGCATTTCCTCCCGGGCATGCTGTAAAAACCAGGTAAAGGACCCGAGGGTTTCTGTATATTGCAATTAAGGCGATGGGCTGACAACCTGTCACTACAGCAATATACCTACTAAATTGCAACCGTTGCTTAGGTTGTTTACGCTTTGCCTACCCCATTAGGGATAGAGACTTTCAATTGAAAACCGTACATCATGGCTAATACCTGGTATAAGCTAATTTTTTTTAACTTCCGGAAAGAATTTCCTGATGAGTGTTGTTCAGTTTCAGACAAAGTTTTAAGGGGTTATTTATAGACTTGTAGGTAAAGGAACATTCTTTTGGGAAAGTTGTTCAGTTTCATGGGCTGGTTCATATCCTTTCGGGTGCATATACCCTTTCTGTAACACGTTCTAATTGCCATAGTAGGTTAGTTGTAGAATGCAACTTATAGAATAAAGAAATTTAATCATTTTTTTAGGTGATGAATGAAATATACAATATTTTAGCCGCCGGTTTTAAATATAAACTTTGAGATATTTCTTTGCCACTTTGTCGACACGCCTCATTGCACGTGCGGATATCTTGTTAATCAAGCCGATAAACCATGCCGTCAGAGTTTTTAAACCGCCTAATAGCACATTACTTCCATGCTGGCCTGGGAGCGAGAGAAAAACATAAAATGTGCCAGCTGCATTTCCTCCCGGGCATGCTGTAAAAACCAGGTAAACCATCCGAGGGTTTCTGTATATTGCAATTAAGGCGATGGACTGACAACCTGTTACTACATCAATATACCTACAAATCTATAAATAACCCTCAAAACTTTGTCAGACGTGGCGAAGAGACCGTTGCTTAGGTCGTTTACGCTCTGCCTACCCCATTAGGGATAGAGACTTTCAATTGAAAACGACGGAGTTTGTATCCCATACACAGACAAAGCTAAGAATCTGGGAGTTATATTTGACTGCAATTTGTCTTGGTCAGCACAGGTTAGCGAGGTGAGCAGGCGCATGCACTATTCTTTTCATTCTCTTAAACGGCTCCAGACCTTCCTACCATTCCAAACTAAAATCATGCTTGCTCAAGCCCTTCTCCTTCCTACTCTTGCTTATGCCGATGTGTGTTACTTGGATGTGACAGAGGAGCTGCTTAATAAACTCGAGCGCCTACAAAATCTTGCCATCCGGTTTATTTTCGGACTCCGCAAGTATGACCGTATTTCTGAATTTTGTGCTCGGTTAAAATGGCTCCCAATCCGCCTTCGTCGCGATGTGCACATCCTGGCTGTCCTCTATAAAATCCTTCATGATCCGTCCACTCCTAAGTATCTCCGTTCTCCGAATCTTGAGATCGTTTTATAAACACGAGCCTTAGAAAGTAGACCGTTGTGAATTATACTGCTACTGCATAACAGATGGCGCTGTTAGTTTCTGAAACATGGTAACGAAATGTTTTTCGTTTGGCATATGACATGATATGTATAGTGGATGTTATATCTGAAACAGCAAGTGTATTATTTACAAAATTTTGGAAAGGTATTCCTTTAGAATACTTTGAATTGAAAACTGTACATCATGGCTTATACCGGGTGTAAGGGACAGCGTCCCGCAAACTGAAGTAATTTCTTTTTTTTACTTCCGGAAATAATTCCCTACATACATACATATAATCACGCCCTTATCCCTAATGTGGTAGGCAGAGCGTAAACGACCTAAGGAAAGGTCGTTCCGCCACGTCTGACAAAGTTCTGAGGGTTATTCAAGATAAATTTATAGGTTTATTGCTGTAGTGACAGGTTGTCAGCCCATCGCCTAAATTACAATATACTGAAACCCTCGGATCCCTTAGCTGGTTTTTACAGCATGCCCGGGAGGAAATGCAGCTGGCATATTCTATGTTTTTCTCTCGCTCCCAGTCCAGCATGGAAGAAAATAATAATTAATAATAAAATAAATAATTTCCTGATGGAAGTTGTTCAGTTTCGTTGACAGAGCAACCCCTATCAGTTTGCGGGACGCTGTCCCTTACACCCGGTATAATCACGTTACCAAGGTGAGCTCTCTGTTCCATGGAAACGTTGTGTACAACGTGTTACAGAAAGGGTTTATGCACTGGAAAGGATATGAACCAGCCCATGAAACTGAACAACTTTCCCAAAGGAACTTAGTTTAAAATACGAAAAAAAAAACGTTTGACCTTCCATACAATATGCATCAGCTATCGTGTAGTATTCGGAGTCAAACTTTTTTTTTTTTACCTATGTTTCTTTGGGAAAGTTGTTCAGTTTCATGGGCTGGTTCATATCCTTACGGGTGCATATACCCTTTCTGTAACACGTTGTATAAGCCATAGTAGGTTAGAATGCAACTTATAGGATAAAGAAATTTAAGCATGTTTTTTAGGTTATGAATGAAATCTACAATATTTTAGCCAGCCGGTTTTAAATATAAACTTTAAGATTTTTTTTAGCTACCCGGTCAACACGTCTCATTGCACGTATGGATATTCAATTTAATTTAATATATTTATTCGTTAACAATATAAATTGTGTTCGAAATAACATAAAATTAACATTTCTTCTATGCTGGACTGGGAGAGATAGAAAAACATAGAATGTTCCAGCTGCCCTTCCTCCCGGGCATGCTGTAGAAGTCAGGAAAAGGGACTCGAGGGTTACAGTGTATTGTAATTTAGGCGATGGGCTGACAACCTGTCACTATAGCAATACACATTACAATCTAAAATTGCCCTAAATTTTTGGCAGACGTGGCGAAAGCGCCTTTTACGAGGAGTTTGACGCTCTGCCTACCCCGTAAGGGATAAAGGCGTGATTTTACGTATGTATGTATAACATAAAATAACAGTTCACGATTACAATGAAAATTAACAATCAAATTATAAGGTATAAAAACTTCGTAACTTAAAACTGACTTATCACGAGTTCAATATATATATAAAAAAAAACTAAAATTAAATTGATATCATCTGTCGTGTAGGTATGTTGTTGACCGACCCGATGAACCCTGGTGTCAAGAGTTTTTAAACCGCCGAATAGTATAGTTATGAATGTCACGTCAGTACAAAACGATTTGTCAAATCCAAACTTAATATTGCTCTCAATCTTGAGATCGCTTTATAAACACGAGCCTTAGAAATTAGACCGTTGTGAATTATACTGCTACTGCATAACAGATGGCGCTGTTAGTTTCTGAAACATGGTAACGAAATGTTTTTCGTTTGGCATATGACATGATAAGTATAGTGGATGTTACAACGGAATCAGCAAGTAGTTATATATTTATATTTAATTTTTGGAAAGGTATTCCTTTAGAATACTTTGAATTGAAAACTGTACATCATGGCTTATACCGGGTGTAAAGGACAGCGTCCCGCAAACTGATTGGGGTTGCTCAGTCAACGATACTGAACAACTGCCACCGTGAAATCGTTTCAGGAAGTGAAAATAAATACTGGCTTTTTCATACAAAATGTCCACCTCGATCAGACAATTTGTACGGAAATGCTAATTTTTTTTTTACTTCCAGAAAGAATTTCCTGATGAGAGTTGTTTAGTTTCGTTGACTGAGCAACCCCTATCGGTTTGCGGGACACTTACCCTTATTCCAGGTATTAGCCATGATGTACAGTTTTCAATTGAAAGTACATACAAACCTACAAGCACACCTCTATCCCTAATGGGGTAGGCAGAGCGTAAAAGACCTAAGCAGCGGTATTTTCGCCACGTCTGACAAAGTTTTGATGGTTATTTATAGATTTGTAGGTAAAGGAACATTCTTTTGGGAAAGTTGTTCAGTTTCATGGGCTGGTTCATATCCTTACGGGTGCATATACCCTTTCTGTAACACGTTCTAATAGCCATAGTAGGTTAGTTGTAGAATGCAACTTATAGAATAAAGAAATTTAATCATATTTTTAGGTGACGAATGAAATGTACAATAGTTTAGCCGCCGGTTTTAAATATAAACTTTTAGATATTTCTTAGCCACTTTGTCAACACGCCTCATTGCACGTGCGGATATCTTGTTGATCCACCCGATAAACCCTGCCGTCAGAGTTTTTAAACCGCCTAATAGCACAGCTTTGGGAATGAAGGCGTGTTTATATGTATGTATGTAATAGCATAGCTAAGTATGTCACGTCAGTACAAAACGATTTGTCAAATCCAAACTTAATATTGCTCTCAATCTTGAGATCGCTTTATAAACACGGGCCTTAGAAATTAGACCGTTGTGAATTATACTGCTACTGCATAACAGATGGCGCTGTTAATTTCTGAAACATGGTAACGAAATGTTTTTCGTTTGGCATATGACTTGATATTAATGTACGTGGATTATTGTTGAGAAAACTATAAATTTAAGACATACATACATACATAAATCACGCCTTTATCCCTTACGGGGTAGGCAGAGCGTTTAACGCCTCGTAAAAGGCGCTTTCGCCACGTCTGACAAAAATTGAGGGCAATTTTAGATTGTAATATGTATTGCTATAGTGACTGGTTGTCAGCCCATCGCCTAAATTACAATACACTGTTACCCTCGAGTCCCTTTTGCTGACTTCAACAGCATGCCCGGGAGGAAGGGCAGCTGGAACATTCTATGTTTTTCTATCTCTCCCAGTCCAGCATGGAAGTAAGACATACTACATTTTTGGAAAGGTATTCCTTTAGAATACTTTCAATTGAAACATGCTGGACTGGGAGCGACAGTAAAACATAGAATGTGCCAGCTGCATTTCCTCCCGGTCATGCTGTAAAAACCAGGTAAAGGATCCGAGGGTTTCTGTATATTGCAATTAAGGCGGTGGGCTGACAACCTGCCACTACAGTAATATACCTTAAACAGAACAAATCTATCTTAAACAGCCCTCAAAACTTTGTCAGACGTGGCGGAACGACCTTGTTCGTTTACGCTCTGCCCACCCCATTAGGGACAAAGGCGTGATTATATGTATATTTTGTAATGTTTTTTTTTTTTTATTTAATTCTTTATTGTACACACAGATATTCTTAAAATTAACTTAATCTAGATACATTATGTACAAAGGCGAGCTTAACTCAAAATATTTGAGTTGTCTTCCAGCTTACCGTGTGAGAGGAAAAAAAATATATAGATAACAGCAGGCAAGAGTGTACGCAAAGATAATAAATAATATACCTATTTTCCTTTGGGAAAGTTGTTCAGTTTCATGGTCTGGTTCATATCCTTACGGGTGCATATACCCTTTCTGTTACACGTTGTATAAGCCATAGTAGGTTAGAATGCAACTTATAGGATAAAGAAATTTAAGCATGTGTTTTAGGTTATGAATTAAATCTACAATAATTTAGCGAGCCGGTTTTAAATATAAACTTTTAAATTTTTTTAGCTACCCGGTCAACACGTCTCATTGCACGTATGGATATTCAATTTAATTTAATATATTTATTCGTTAACAATATAAATTTTGTTCGAAATAACATAAAATTAACATTTTTTCTATGCTGGACTGACAGAGATAGAAAAACATAGAATGTTCCAGCTGCCCTTCCTCCCGGGCATGCTGTAGAAGTCAGCAAAAGGGACTCGAGGGTTACAGTGTATTGTAATTTAGGCGATGGGCTGACAACCTGTCACTATAGCAATACACATTACAATCTAAAATTGCCCTCAATTTTTGGCAGACGTGGCGAAAGCGCCTTTTACGAGGAGTTTGACGCTCTGCCTACCCCGTAAGGGATAAAGGCGTGATTTTATGTATGTATGTATAACATAAAATAACAGTTCACGATTACTATGAAAATTAACAATCAAATTATAAGATATAAAAACTTCGTAACTTAAAACTGACTTATCACGAGTTCAATATATATATAAAAAAACTAAAATTTAATTGATATCATCTGTCGTGTAGGTATTTTGTTGATCGACCCGGTGAACCCTGGTGTCAAGAGTTTTTAAACCGACGAATAGCATAGTTAAGAATGTCACGTCAGTACAAAACGATTTGTCAAATATAAACTTGATATTGCTCTCAATCTTGAGATCGCTTTATAAACACGAGCCTTAGAAATTAGACCGTTGTGAATTATACTGCTACTGCATAACAGATGGCGCTGTTAGTTTCTGAAACATGGTAACGAATGTTTTTCGTTTGGCATATGACATGATAGTGGATGTTATGTCGACATTCACAATTAGAACTGAAAGAAATTTTTGGAAAGGTATTCCTTTAGAATACTTTGAATTGAAAACTGTACATCATGGCTTATACCGGGTGTAAGGGAAAGTGTCCCGCAAACCGATAGGGGTTGCTCAGTCAACAAAACTGAACAACTCTCATCAGGAAATTCTTTCCGGAAGTTAAAAAAAATTAGCTTATACCAGGTATTAGCCATGATGTACAGTTTTCAATTGAAAGTCTCTATCCCTAATGGGGTAGGCAAAGCGTAAACGACCTAAGCAACGGTCTTTTCGCCACGTCTGACAAAGTTTTGAGGGTTATTTATAGATTTGTAGGTAAAGGAACATTCTTTTGGGAAAGTTGTTCAGTTTCATGGGCTGGTTCATATCCTTTCGGGTGCATATACCCTTTCTGTAACACGTTCTAATAGCCATAGTAGGTTAGTTGTAGAATGCAACTTATAGAATAAAGAAATTTAATATTTTTTTTAGGTGATGAATGAAATCTACAATATTTTAGCCGCCGGTTTTAAATATAAACTTTTAGATATTTCTTAGCCACTTTGTCAACACGCCTCATTGCACGTGTGGATATCTTGTTGATCGACTCGTTAAACCCTGTCGTCAGAGTTTTTAAACCGCCTAATAGCACAGCTTTGGGAATGAAGGCGTGTTTATATGTATGTATGTAATAGCATAGCTAAGTATGTCACGTCAGTACAAAACGATTTGTCAAATCCAAACTTAATATTGCTCTCAATCTTGAGATCGTTTTATAAACACGACCCTTAGAAATTAGACCGTTGTGAATTATACTGCTACTGCATAACAGATGGCGCTGTTAGTTTCTGAAACATGGTAACGAAATGTTTTTCGTTTGGCATATGACATGATAGTGGATGTTATGTCGACATCTGCGTTGTGAATTTTAGATTTTTTTTGGAAAGGTATTCCTTTAGAATACTTTCAGTTAAAACATACTATATTGGGAGGGAGTTAAAACACAGAATGTGCCAGCTGCATTTCCTCCCGGGCATGCTGTAAAAACCAGGTAAAGGATCCGAGGGTTTCTGTATATTGCAATTAAGGCGATGGGTTGACAACCTGTCACTACATCAATATACCTACAAATCTATAAATAACCCTCAAAACTTTGTCAGACGTGGCGAAAAGACTATTGCTTAGGTAGTTTGCATTCTGCCTACCCCATTAAGGATAGAGCCGTGATTATATGTATGTATGTACTTTCAATTGAAAACCGTACATCATGGCTAATACCTGGAATAAGGAAAAGCGTTCCGCAAACTGATAGGGGTTGCTCAGTCAACGATACTGAACAACTGCCACCATGAAATCCTTTCAGGGAGTGAAAATAAAAACTGGCTTTTCCATACAAAACGTCCACCTCGATCAGACAATTTGTACGGAAAAGCTATTTTTTTTTAACTTCCGGAAAGAATTTCCTGATGGAAGTTATTCAGTTTCGTTGACAGAGCAACCCCTATCAGTTTGCGGGACGCTGTCCCTTACACCCGGTATAATCACGTGACCAAGGTGAGCTCTCTGTTCCCTGTAAACGTTGTGTACAACGTGTTACAGAAAGGGTATATGCACTGGAAAGGATATGAACCAGCCCATGAAACTGAACAACTTTCCCAAAGGAACTTAGTTTAAAATACGAAAAAAAAAACGTTTGACCTTCCATACAATATGCATCAGCTATCGTGTAGTATTCGGAGTCAAACTTTTTTTTTTTTACCTATGTTTCTTTGGGAAAGTTGTTCAGTTTCATGGGCTGGTTCATATCCTTACGGGTGCATATACCCTTTCTGTTACATGTTGTATAAGCCATAGTAGGTTAGAATGCAACTTATAGGATAAAGAAATTTAAGCATGTTTTTAAGGTTATGAATGAAATCTACAATATTTTAGCCAGCCGGTTTTAAATATAAACTTTTAAATTTTTTTAGCTACCCGGTCAACACGTCTCATTGCACGTATGGATATTCAATATATTTATTCGTACATACATACATATAATCACGCCTCCATCCTTAATGGGGTAGGCAGAGCGTAAACGACCTAAACAAAGGTCGTTCCGCCACGTCTGACATAGTTTTGAGGGTTATTTAAGATAGAATTCTAGGTATATTGCTGTAGTGACAGGTTGTCAGCCCATCGCCTAAATTACAATATACTGAAACCCTCGGATCCCTTAGCTGGATCTTACAGCATGCCCGGGAGGAAATGCAGCTGGCACATTCTATGTTTTTCTCTCGCTCCCAGGCCAGCATGGAAGTATTTATTCGTTAATAATATAAATTGTGTTCGAAATAACATAAAATAACAGTTCACGATTACAATGAAAATTAACAATCAAATTATAAGATATAAAATCTTCGTAACTTACAAGTGACTTATCACGAGTTCAATATATATATAAAAAAAACTAAAATTAAATTGATATCATCTGTCGTGTAGGTATGTTGTTGACCGACCCGATGAACCCTGGTGTCAAGAGTTTTTAAACCGCCGAATAGCATAGTTAAGTATGTCACGTCAGTACAAAACGATTTGTCAAATCCAAACTTAATATTGCTCTCAATCTTGAGATCGCTTTATAAACACGAGCCTTAGAAATTAGACCGTTGTGAATCATACTGCTACTGCATAACAGATGGCGCTGTTAGTTTCTGAAACATGGTAACGAAATGTTTTTCGTTTGGCATATGACATGATAGTGGATGTTATGTCGACATCTACGTTGTGAATTATAGATTTTTTTTGGAAAGGTATTCCTTTAGAATACTTTCAGTTAAAACATACTATATTGGGAGCGAGTTAAAACACAGAATGTGCCAGCTGCATTTCCTCCCGGGCATGCTGTAAAAACCAGGTAAAGGATCCGAGGGTTTCTGTATATTGCAATTAAGGCGATGGGCTGACAACCTGTCACTACATCAATATACCTACAAATCTATAAATAACCCTCAAAACTTTGTCAGACGTGGCGAAAAGACTGTTGCTTAGGTAGTTTGCATTCTGCCTACCCCATTAAGGATAGAGCCGTGATTATATGTATGTATGTACTTTCAATTGAAAACCGTACCTACATCATGGCTAATACCTGGAATAAGGAAAAGCGTTCCGCAAACTGATAGGGGTTGCTCAGTCAACGACACTGAACAACTGCCACCATGAAATCCTTTCAGGGAGTGAAAATAAAAACTGGCTTTTCCATACAAAACGTCCACCTCGATCAGACAATTTGTACGGAAAAGCTAATTATTTTTAACTTCCGGAAAGAATTTCCTGATGGAAGTTGTTCAGTTTCGTTGACAGAGCAACCCCTATCAGTTTGCGGGACGCTGTCCATTACACCCGGTATAATCACGTGACCTAGGTGAGCTCTCTGTTCCCTGGAAACGTTGTGTACAACGTGTTACAGAAAGGGTTTATGCACTGGAAAGGATATGAACCAGCCCATGAAACTGAACAACTTTCCCAAAGGAACTTAGTTTAAAATACGAAAAAAAAAACGTTTGACCTTCCATACAATATGCATCAGCTATCGTGTAGTATTCGGAGTCAAACTTTTTTTTTTTTACCTATGTTTCTTTGGGAAAGTTGTTCAGTTTCATGGGCTGGTTGATATCCTTACGGGTGCATATACCCTTTCTGTTACATGTTGTATAAGCCATAGTAGGTTAGAATGCAACTTATAGGATAAAGAAATATAGCATGTTTTTTAGGTTATGAATGAAATCTACAATATTTTAGCCAGCCGGTTTTAAATATAAACTTTTAATTTTTTTTAGCTACCCGGTCAACACGTCTCATTGCACGTATGGATATTCAATTTAATTCAATATATTTATTCGTACATACATACATATAATCACGCCTCCATCCTTAATGGGGTAGGCAGAGCGTAAACGACCTAAACAAAGGTCGTTCCGCCACGTCTGACATAGTTTTGAGGGTTATTTAAGATAGAATTCTAGGTATATTGCTGTAGTGACAGGTTGTCAGCCCATCGCCTAAATTACAATATACTGAAACCCTTGGATCCCTTAGCTGGATCTTACAGCATGCCCGGGAGGAAATGCAGCTGGCACATTGTATGTTTTTCTCTTGCTCCCAGGCCAGCATGGAAGTATTTATTCGTTAACAATATAAATTGTGTTCGAAATAACTTAAAATAACAGTTCACGATTACAATGAAAATTAACAATCAAATTATTAGGTATAAAAACTTCGTAACTTAAAACTGACTTATCACGAGTTCAATATATATAAAAAACTAAAATTAAATTGATATCATCTGTCGTGTCGGTATGTTGTTGACCGACCCGATGAACCCTGGTGTCAAGAGTTTTTAAACCGCCGAATAGCATAGTTAAGATTGTCGCGTCAGTACAAAACGATTTGTCAAATCCAAACTTAATATTGCTCTCAATCTTGAGATCGCTTTATAAACACGAGCCTTAGAAATTAGACCGTTGTGAATTATACTGCTACTGCATAACAGATGGCGCTGTTAGGTTCTCGAAACATGGTAACGAAATGTTTTTCGTTTGGCATATGACTTGATATTAATGTACGTGGATTATTGTTGAGAAAACTATAAATTTAAGACATACTACATTTTTGGAAAGGTATTCCTTTAGAATACTTTCAATTGAAACATGCTGGACTGGGAGCGTCAGTAAAACATAGAATGTGCCAGCTGCATTTCCTCCCGGTCATGCTGTAAAAACCAGGTAAAGGATCCGAGGGTTTCTGTATATTGCAATTAAGGCGGTGGGCTGACAACCTGCCACTACAGTAATATACCTTAAACAGAACAAATCTATCTTAAACAGCCCTCAAAACTTTGTCAGACGTGGCGGAACGACCTTGTTCGTTTACGCTCTGCCCACCCCATTAGGGACAAAGGCGTGATTATATGTATATTTTGTAATGTATTTTTTTTTTATTTAATTCTTTATTGTACACACAGATATTCTTAAAATTAACTTAATCTAGATACATTATGTACAAAGGCGAGCTTAACTCAAAATATTTGAGTTGTCTTCCAGCTTACCGTGTGAGAGGAAAAATTATATATAGATAACAGCAGGCAAGAGTGTACGCAAAGATAATTAATAATATACCTATTTTCCTTTGGGAAAGTTGTTCAGTTTCATGGTCTGGTTCATATCCTTACGGGTGCATATACCCTTTCTGTTACACGTTGTATAAGCCATAGTAGGTTAGAATGCAACTTATAGGATAAAGAAATTTAAGCATGTGTTTTAGGTTATGAATGAAATCTACAATAATTTAGCCAGCCGGTTTTAAATATAAACTTTTAAATTTTTTTAAGCTACCCGGTCAACACGTCTCATTGCACGTATGGATATTCAATTTAATTTAATATATTTATTCGTTAACAATATAAATTTTGTTCGAAATAACATAAAATTAAATTTTTTTCTATGCTGGACTGGGAGAGATAGAAAAACATAGAATGTTCCAGCTGCCCTTCCTCCCGGGCATGCTGTAGAAGTCAGCAAAAGGGACTCGAGGGTTACAGTGTATTGTAATTTAGGCGATGGGCTGACAACCTGTCACTATAGCAATACACATTACAATCTAAAATTGCCCTCAATTTTTGGCAGACGTGGCGAAAGCGCCTTTTACGAGGAGTTTGACGCTCTGCCTACCCCGTAAGGGATAAAGGCGTGATTGTATGTATGTATGTATAACATAAAATAACAGTTCACGATTACTATGAAAATTAACAATCAAATTATAAGATATAAAAGCTTCGTAACTTAAAACTGACTTATCACGAGTTCAATATATATATAAAAAAACTAAAATTTAATTGATATCATCTGTCGTGTAGAGCCCGATGGTGTAGTGGATAGGGTCGCTGCCTCCTGAGCGGGAGGTCGTGGTTCGAATCCCACCACGTACCAATGTGTTTTTCGGTTTTCGAATTTCATATGTACGTTTATTCGGTGCTTTTTCCGTGCTTCGGAAGGCACGTTAAGCCGTTGGTCCCGGTTAATATCGTTTAATACCGTAGATATTAGTCGTTAAGCCATATCAGAGGCCAGTGCTAAGCATTGGCGGCTTGAAAACTCTGACCTAATCTAGGATTGGGTCTGGTTTCCCTTCTGGGTTGCGGAGGTCAGATGGCAGTCGCTCTGTGTAAAAACCAGTACCCTCGTTCAATCCCCTAGACTAGGAAGCCGACCCCGTGAGATACGGGATAAGGCTAGGGAGATGATGATCATCTGTCGTGTAGGTATTTTGTTGATCGACCCGGTTAACCCTGCTGTCAGAGTTTTTAAACCGCCTAATAGCATAGCAAAGAATGTAGCGTCAGTACAAAACGATTTTTCAAATCCAAACTTAATATTGCTCTCAATCTTGAGATCGCTTTATAAACACGAGCCTTAGAAATTAGACCGTTGTGAATTATACTGCTACTGCATAACAGATGGCGCTGTTAGTTTCTGAAACATGGTAACGAAATGTTTTTCGTTTGGCATATGACATGATATTAATGTATGTGGATTATTGTTGAGAATACTATAAAATACATACTACATTTTTGGAAAGGTATTCCTTTAGAATACTTTCAGTTAAAACATACTAGATTGGGAGCGAGATTAAAACATAGAATGTGCCAGCTGCATTTCCTCCCGGGCATGCTGTAAAAACCAGGTAAACCATCCGAGGGTTTCTGTATATTGCAATTAAGGCGATGGGCTGACAACCTGTTACTACATCAATATACCTACAAATATATAAATAACCCTCAAAACTTTGTCAGATGTGGCGAAAAGACCGTTGCTTAGGTCGTTTAAGCTCTGCCTACCCCATTAGGGATGGAGACTTTCAATTGAAAACGACGGAGTTTGTATCCCATACACAGACAAAGCTAAGAATCTGGGAGTTATATTTGACTGCAATTTGTCTTGGTCAGCACAGGTTAGCGAGGTGAGCAGGCGCATGCACTATTCTTTTCATTCTTTTAAACGGCTCCAGACCTTCCTACCATTCCAAACTAAATTCATGCTTGCTCAAGCCCTTCTCCTTCCTACTCTTGATTATGCCGATGTGTGTTACTTGGATGTGACAGAGGAGCTGCTTAATAAACTCGAGCGCCTACAAAATCTTGCCATCCGGTTTATTTTCGGACTCCGCAAATATGACCGTATTTCTGAATTTCGTGCTCGGTTAAAATGGCTCCCAATCCGCCTTCGTCACGATGTGCACATCCTGGCTGTCCTCTATAAAATCCTTCATGATCCGTCCACTCCTAAGTATCTCCGTTCTCCGAATCTTGAGATCGTTTTATAAACACGAGCCTTCGAAAGTAGAACGTTGTGAATTATACTGCTACTGCATAACAGATGGCGCTGTTAGTTTCTGAAACATGGTAACGAAATGTTTTTCGTTTGGCATATGACATGATATGTATAGTGAATGTTATATCTGAAACAGCAAGTGTATTATTTACAAAATTTTGGAAAGGTATTCCTTTAGAATACTTTGAATTGAAAACTGTACATCATGGCTTATACCGGGTGTAAGGGACAGCGTCCCGCAAACTGATTGGGGTTGCTCAGTCAACGATACTGAACAACTGCCACCGAGAAATCCTTTCAGGAAGTGAAAATAAATATTGGCTTTTTCATACAAAACGTCCACCTCGATCAGACAATTTGTACGGAAAAGTAATTTCTTTTTTTTACTTCCGCAAAGAATTTCCTGATGGAAGTTATTCAGTTTCGTTGACAGAGCAACCCCTATCAGTTTGCGGGACGCTGTCCCTAACACCCGGTATAATCACGTTACCAAGGTGAGCTCTCTGTTCCCTGTAAACGTTGTTTACAACGAGTAACAGAAAGGGTATATGCACTGGAAAGGATATGAACCAGCCCATGAAACTGAACAACTTTCCCAAAGGAACTTTGTTCAAAATACGAAAAAAAACGTTTGACCTTCCACACAAAATGCATTTTAGGCGGTGGGCTGACAACCTGTCACTATAGCAATATACGTTATGATCATATGTAATAACCCTCAAAACTTGTCAGACGTGGCGGAACGACCTTTGCTTAGGTCGTTTGCGCTCTGCCTACCCCATTAGGGATGAAGGCGTGATTATATGTATGTATGTATGTACAAAATGCATCAGCTGATAGCGTGTGTAGTATGCGGAGTCAAACTTTTTTTTTTACCTATGTTCCTTTGGGAAAGTTGTTCAGTTTCATGGGCTGGTTCATATCCTTACGGGTGCATATACCCTTTCTGTAACACGTTGTATAAGCCATAGTAGGTTAGAATGCAACTTATAGGATTAAAAAATTTAAGCATTTTTTTTAGGTTATGAATGAAATCTACAATAATTTAGCCAGCCGGTTTTAAATATAAACTTTTAGTTTTTTTTAGCTACCCGGTCAACACGTCTCATTGCACGTATGGATATTCAATTTAATTCAATATATTTATTCGTTAGCAATATAAATTGTGTTCGAAATAACATAAAATAACAGTTCACGATTACAATGAAAATTAACAATCAAATTATAAGGTATAAAAACTTCGTAACTTACAAGTGACTTATCACGAGTTCAATATATATATAAAAAACTAAAATTAAATTGATATCATCTGTCGTTTAGGTATTTTGTTGATCGACCCGGTTAACCCTGCTGTCAGAGTTTTTAAACCGCCGAATAGCATAGTTAAGAATGTCACGTCAGTACAAAACGATTTGTCAAATCCAAACTTAATATTGCTCTCAATCTTGAGATCGCTTTATAAACACGGGCCTTAGAAATTAGACCGTTGTGAATTATACTGCTACTGCATAACAGATGGCGCTGTTAGTTTCTGAAACATGGTAACGAAATGTTTTTCGTTTGGCATATGACATGATAAGTATAGTGGATGTTACAACGGAATCAGCAAATATTTATATATTTATTTAAATTTTTGGAAAGGTATTCCTTTAGAATACTTTGGATTGAAAACTGTACATCATGGCTTATACCGGGTGTAAGGGACAGCGTCCCGCAAACTGATTGGGGTTGCTCAGTCAACGATACTGAACAACTGCCACCGAGAAATCCTTTCAGGAAGTGAAAATAAATATTGGCTTTTTCATACAAAACGTCCACCTCGATCAGACAATTTGTACGGAAAAGTAATTTCTTTTTTTTACTTCCGGAAATAATTCCCTACATACATACATATAATCACGCCCTTATCCCTAATGTGGTAGGCAGAGCGTAAACGACCTAAGGAAAGGTCGTTCCGCCACGTCTGACAAAGTTCTGAGGGTTATTCAAGATAAATTTATAGGTTTATTGCTGTAGTGACAGGTTGTCAGCCCATCGCCTAAATTACAATATACTGAAACCCTCGGATCCCTTAGCTGGTTTTTACAGCATGCCCGGGAGGAAATGCAGCTGGCATATTCTATGTTTTTCTCTCGATCCCAGTCCAGCATGGAAGAAAATAATAATTAATAATAAAATAAATAATTTCCTGATGGAAGTTGTTCAGTTTCGTTGACAGAGCAACCCCTATCAGTTTGCGGGACGCTGTCCCTTACACCCGGTATAATCACGTGACCAAGGTGAGCTCTCTGTTCCCTGGAAACGTTGTGTACAACGTGTAACAGAAAGGGTTTATGCACTGGAAAGGATATAAACCAGCCCATGAAACTGAACAACTTTCCCAAAGGAACTTAGTTCAAAATACGAAAAAAAGTTTTAGACCTTCCATACAAAATTATTCAGCTGATAGCGTGTGTAGTATGCGGAGTCAAACTTTTTTTTATGTTTTCGATCTATGTTCCTTTGGGAAAGTTGTTCAGTTTCATGGTCTGGTTTATATCCTTACGGGTGCATATACCCTTTCTGTTACTCGTTGTATAAGCCATAGTAGGTTAGAATGCAACTTATAGGATAAAGAAATTTAAGCATGTTTTTTAGGTTATGAATGAAATATACAATATTTTAGCCAGCCGGTTTTAAATATAAACTTTTAGATTTTTTTAGCTACCCGGTCAACACGTCTCATTGCACGTATGGATATTCAATTTAATTCAATATATTTATTCGTTAACAATATAAATTGTGTTCGAAATAACATAAAATTAATATTTCTTCTATGCTGGACTGGGAGAGATAGAAAAACATAGAATGTTCCAGCTGCCCTTCCTCCCGGGCATGCTGTAGAAGTCAGCAAAAGGGACTCGAGGGTTACAGTGTATTGTAATTTAGGCGATGGGCTGACAACCTGTCACTATAGCAATACACATTACCATCTAAAATTGCCCTCAATTTTTGGCAGACGTGGCGAAAGCGCCTTTTACGAGGAGTTTGACGCTCTGCCTACCCCGTAAGGGATAAAGGCGTGATTGTATGTATGTATGTATTACATAAAATAACAGTTCACGATTACTATGAAAATTAACAATCAAATTATAAGATATAAAAGCTTCGTAACTTAAAACTGACTTATCACGAGTTCAATATATATATAAAAAAACTAAAATTTAATTGATATCATCTGTCGTGTAGGTATTTTGTTGATCGACCCGGTGAACCCTGGTGTCAAGAGTTTTTAAACCGCCGAATAGCATAGTTAAGAATGTCACGTCAGTACAAAACGATTTGTCAAATATAAACTTGATATTGCTCTCAATCTTGAGATCGCTTTATAAACACGAGCCTTAGAAATTAGACCGTTGTGAATTATACTGCTACTGCATAACAGATGGCGCTGTTAGTTTCTGAAACATGGTAACGAATGTTTTTCGTTTGGCATATGACATGATAGTGGATGTTATGTCGACATTCACTATTAGAATTGAAAGAAATTTTTGGAAAGGTATTCCTTTAGAATACTTTGAATTGAAAACTGTACATCATGGCTTATACCGGGTGTAAGGGAAAGTGTCCCGCAAACCGATAGGGGTTGCTCAGTCAACGAAACTGAACAACTCTCATCAGGAAATTCTTTCCGAAAGTTAAAAAAAATTAGCTTATACCAGGTATTAGCCATGATGTACAGTTTTCAATTGAAAGTCTCTATCCCTAATGGGGTAGGCAAAGCGTAAACGACCTAAGCAACGGTCTTTTCGCCACGTCTGACAAAGTTTTGAGGGTTATTTATAGATTTGTAGGTAAAGGAACATTCTTTTGGGAAAGTTGTTCAGTTTCATGGGCTGGTTCATATCCTTTCGGGTGCATATACCCTTTCTGTAACACGTTCTAATAGCCATAGTAGGTTAGTTGTAGAATGCAACTTATAGAATAAAGAAATTTAATATTTTTTTTAGGTGATGAATGAAATCTACAATACTTTAGCCGCCGGTTTTAAATATAAACTTTTAGATATTTCTTAGCCACTTTGTCAACACGCCTCATTGCACGTGTGGATATCTTGTTGATCGACCCGTTAAACCCTGTCGTCAGAGTTTTTAAACCGCCTAATAGCACAGCTTTGGGAATGAAGGCGTGTTTATATGTATGTATGTAATAGCATAGCTAAGTATGTCACGTCAGTACAAAACGATGTGTCAAATCCAAACTTAATATTGCTCTCAATCTTGAGATCGCTTTATAAACACGAGCCTTAGAAATTAGACCGTTGTGAATTATACTGCTACTGCATAACAGATGGCGCTGTTAGTTTCTGAAACATGGTAACGAAATGTTTTTCGTTTGGCGTATGATATGTATAGTGGATGTAATGTCGACATTTGCATTTAGAATTTTTTTTGAATTTTTGGAAAGGTATTCCTTTAGAATACTTTCAGTTAAAACATACTAGATTGGGAGCGAGATTAAAACATAGAATGTGCCAGCTGCATTTCCTCCCGGGCATGCTGTAAAAACCAGGTAAAGGATCCGAGGGTTTCTGTGTATTGCAATTAAGGCTATGGGCTGACAACCTGTCACTACATCAATATACCTACAAATCTATAAATAACCCTCAAAACTTTGTCAGACGTGGCGAAAAGACCGTTGTTTAGGTCGTTTACGCTCTGCTTACCCCATTAGGAATAGAGGCGTGATTATATGTATATATGTACTTTCAATTGAAAACCGTACATCATGGCTAACACCTGGTATAAGGAAAAGCGTTCCGCAAACTGATAGGGGTTGCTCAGTCAACGACACTGAACAACTGCCACCGAGAAATTCTTTCAAGGGAGTGAAAATAAAAATTGGCTTTTCCATACAAAATGTCCACCTCGATCAGGCAATTTGTACGGAAAAGCAGTTTTTTTTTAACTTCCGGAAAGAATTTCCTGATGAGAGTTGTTCAGTTTCGTTGACTGAGCAACCCCTATCAGTTTGCGGGACGCTGTCCCTTACACCCGGTATAATCACGTGACCAAGGTGAGCTCTCTGTTCCCTGGAAACGTTGTGTACAACGTGTTACAGAAAGGGTTTATGCACTGGAAAGGATATGAACCAGCCCATGAAACTGAACAACTTTCCCAAAGGAACTTAGTTTAAAATACGAAACAAAAAACGTTTGACCTTCCATACAATATGCATCAGCTATCGTGTAGTATTCGGAGTCAAACTTTTTTTTTTATTACCTATGTTTCTTTGGGAAAGTTGTTCAGTTTCATGGGCTGGTTCATATCCTTACGGGTGCATATACCCTTTCTGTTACATGTTGTATAAGCCATAGTAGGTTAGAATGCAACTTATAGGATAAAGAAATTTAAGCATGTTTTTTAGGTTATGAATGAAATCTACAATATTTTAGCCAGCCGGTTTTAAATATAAACTTTTAAATTTTTTTAGCTACCCGGTCAATAAGTCTCATTGCACGTATGGATATTCAATTTAATTCAATATATTTATTCGTACATACATACATACATATAATCACGCCTCCATCCTTAATGGGGTAGGCAGAGCGTAAACGACCTAAACAAAGGTCGTTTCGCCACGTCTGACATAGTTTTGAGGGTTATTTAAGATAGAATTCTAGGTATATTGCTGTAGTGACAGGTTGTCAGCCCATCGCCTAAATTACAATATACTGAAACCCTCGGATCCCTTAGCTGGATCTTACAGCATGCCCGGGAGGAAATGCAGCTGGCACATTCTATGTTTTTCTCTCGCTCCCAGGCCAGCATGGAAGTATTTATTCGTTAATAATATAAATTGTGTTCGAAATAACATAAAATAACAGTTCACGATTACAATGAAAATTAACAATCAAATTATAAGGTATAAAATCTTCGTAACTTACAAGTGACTTATCACGAGTTCAATATATATATAAAAAAAACTAAAATTAAATTGATATCATCTGTCGTGTAGGTATGTTGTTGACCGACCCGATTAACCCTGGTGTCAAGAGTTTTTAAACCGCCGAATAGCATAGTTAAGTATGTCACGTCAGTACAAAACGATTTGTCAAATCCAAACTTAATATTGCTCTCAATCTTGAGATCGCTTTATAAACACGAGCCTTAGAAATTAGACCGTTGTGAATTATACTGCTACTGCATAACAGATGGCGCTGTTAGTTTCTGAAACATGGTAACGAAATGTTTTTCGTTTGGTATATGACATGATATTAATGTACGTGGATTAATGTTGAGAAAACTATAAATTTAAAACATACTACATTTTTGGAAAGGTATTCCTTTAGAATACTTTCAGTTAAAACATACTAGATTGGGAGCGAGATTAAAACATAGAATGTGCCAGCTGCATTTCCTCCCGGGCATGCTGTGAAAACCAGGTAAAGGATCCGAGGGTTTCCGTATATTGCAATTAAAGGCGATGGGCTGACAACCTGTCACTACATCAATATACCTACAAATCTATAAATAACCCTCAAAACTTTGTCAGACGTGGCGAAAAGACCGTTGCTTAGGTCGTTTGCATTCTGCCTGCCCCATTAAGGATAGAGGCGTGATTATATGTATGTATGTTATTTCAATTGAAAACTGTACATCATGGCTAATACCTGGAATAAGGAAAAGCGTTCCGCAAACTGATAGGGGTTGCTCAGTCAACGACACTGAACAACTGCCACCAAGAAATCCTTTCAGGGAGTGAAAATAAAAATTGGCTTTTCCATACAAAATGTCCACCTCGATCAGGCAATTTGTACGGAAAAGCAGTTTTTTTTTAACTTCCGGAAAGAATTTCCTGATGAGAGTTGTTCAGTTTCGTTGACTGAGCAACCCCTATCAGTTTGCGGAACGCTTTTCCTTATTCCAGGTATTAGGCATGATGTACACTTTTCAATTGAAAGTACATACATACATATAATAATATAAATCACACCTCTATCCCTAATGGGGTAGGCAGAGCGTAAAAGACCTAAGCAGCGGTATTTTCGCCACGTCTAACAAAGTTTTGAGGGTTATTTATAGATTTGTAGGTAAAGGAACATTCTTTTGGCAAAGTTGTTCAGTTTCATGGGCTGGTTCATATCCTTACGGGTGCATATACCCTTTCTGTTACACGTTGTATAAGCCATAGTAGGTTAGAATGCAACTTATAGAATAAAAAAAATTAAGCATGTTTTTTAGGTTATGAATGAAATCTACAATATTTTAGCCAGCCGGTTTTAAATATAAACTTTTAGATATTTTTAGCTACCCGGTCAACACATCTCATCGCACGTATGGATATTCAATTTAATTTAATATATTTATTCGTTAACAATATAAATTGTGTTCGAAATAACTTAAAATAACAGTTCACGATTACAATGAAAATTAACAATCAAATTATAAGGTATAAAAACTTCGTAACTTACAAGTGACTTATCACGAGTTCAATATATATAAAAAAAAAACTAAAATTAAATTGATATCATCTGTCGTGTAGGTATGTTGTTGATCAACCCGATGAACCCTGGTGTCAAGAGTTTTTAAACCGCCGAATAGCATAGTTAAGTATATCACGTCAGTACAAAACGATTTGTCAAATCCAAACTTAATATTGCTCTCAATCTTGAGATCGTTTTATAAACACGAGCCTTAGAAATTAGACCGTTGTGAATAATACTGCTACTGCATAACAGATGGCGCTGTTAGTTTCTGAAACATGGTAACGAAATGTTTTTCGTTTGGTATATGACATGATATTAATGTACGTGGATTAATGTTGAGAAAAGTATAAATTTAAAACATACTACATTTTTGGAAAGGTATTCCTTTAGAATACTTTCAATTGAAACATGCTGGACTGGGAGCGACAGTAAAACATAGAATGTGCCAGCTGCATTTCCTCCCGGTCATGCTGTAAAAACCAGGTAAAGGATCCGAGGGTTTCTGTATATTGCAATTAAGGCGATGGGCTGACAACCTGCCACTACAGTAATATACCTTAAACAGAACAAATCTATCTTAAACAGCCCTCAAAACTTTGTCAGACGTGGCGGAACGACCTTTGTTCGTTTACGCTCTGCCCACCCCATTAGGGACAAAGGCGTGATTATATGTATATTTTGTAATTTATCTATGGAAGATATGCAAGATCATAACAAAATCTTACAACAATATGTTGTTCAAATTCAACACAGTTCAAACTTATAACCATGGTTATGAAAAATACTCACTTTAATATTATGAATTACTAACATATATAAATATATATATATATTAATAAGTATTAACATAGCTTTATTCTTCCATGCTGGACTGGGAGAGATAGAAAAACATAGAATGTTCCAGCTGCCCTTCCTCCCGGGCATGCTGTTGAAGTCAGCAAAAGGGACTCGAGGGTTACAGTGTATTGTTATTTAGGCGATGGGCTGACAACCTGTCACTATAGCAATACATATTACAATCTAAAATTGCCCTCAATTTTTGTCAGACGTGGCGAAAGCGCCTTTTACGAGGCGTTAAACGCTCTGCCTACCCCGTAAGGGATAAAGGCGTGATTTATGTGTGTATGTATGTTAACATAGCTGAATGATTGTTCAACCTGTACGACACTTTGTTTGTTTTACAATTTGGAACAATACATATTGTATTTTTTTAGCTAAGCATTTTTTGATTGTAAACTGTTGTGTTCGTAAATAAATAAATAATAATTTTCGTCGTAGGTGTGACTCCTCCCTACGCGGCGCCCTATTCACACCACGGCCTGCCCTCCGCACCCACACTCGCGCAAATGCAGGTAAAATAAAACAACACCAACACACACATACATATACAGTCTACTTAAATAGGAGCAGGAGAGATCCAAATAGACTGATTTTTGAGGAAGCTCCTCTTATAGAAATAAATAATGAAAATTGTTCATGCATGTTTGTTAGATTATATAATAATATCCCTATTGACATAAGAAATTTGCAATTAAGATTATTTTCGTCAAAATTGTATAAATGGCTTAATGACCAAGTAGTATATACTACAAATGAATTTCTTGGACATGTTTAATAAATTAAGATTGTACCATGAACTATAATTTTAATTGATTTATGTATAAAAGCTTATTGACATTTAAAAAAATAATCGATGTTATATTTTACATACATACATACAGTCACGCCTTTATCCCTAATGGGGTAGACAGAGCGTAAACGACCTAAAACCACAGATAATATAATACTATACTAGTACCTAAACTAAGGTCGTTCAGCCACGTCTGACAAAGTTTTGAGGGTTATTTAAGATACATTTGTACGTATATTGCTGTAGTGACAGGTTGTCAGCCCGTCGCCTAAATTGCAATATACTGAAACCCTCAGATCCCTTAGCTGTTTTTTACAGCATGCCCGGGAGGAAATGCAGCTGGCACATTCTATGTTTTTCTCTCGCTCCCAGTCCAGCATGGAAAAAAGTCCAGCATGGAAAAAAGTCCAGCATAGTTTTTTTTTTTAAATAGTTATATTTTACGTAATGTTTAATTATTATTCTTTCTATTGCATGCTAATTACCTGTATTGGCGAAACATGCGCTCTTTACTTTAAGTATAAATTGTGTCATCTATAATACCATGTTTGTTGCAATAAATATTTTCTGATTCTGATTCTTAAGGGGATCTCCGGAGCTTCCATGCTGGACCGGGAGCGATAGAATAACGTAGAATGAGCCAGCTGCATCTCCTCCCGGGCATGCTGTAAAAACCAGCTAAGGGATTCGAGCGTACATTGTAATTTAGGCGATGGGCTGACAACCTGTTGTCACCACAGCAATATACAGTTCTTTCTAAACAACCCTCAAAACTAGTCAGACGTGTCGGAACGACCTTTGTTTGGGTCTTTGACGCTCTGCCTACCCCATTAGGGATACAGGCGTGATAGTGTGTATGTATGTATGGATCCCCGGTGCACGCCAGCGCCCTCATCTGTTAAAAAATCATTACTCACTGAAAACGCAATTAATCAAAAATCCGGTAAATTAGATTGAAGTATAGGTACTGAAATTTATTTTAAGCATCATAAATTAATAATTCAGTGTTCACTGCAGTTACAGATTACAAATGTGCTAATAGTGGCCGTTTTTCGCAGTTTTTTTCTATCTGTAACTACAAAGAACTATCATTACTTTAATCTCAATCTGATCTATCGAAATTTCGTTTGGTTGTGTTTTCAGTGAATTATGATTTTTTGACTTATGAGAGCGCAACTTAGCCCAGGGGAGCCCCATACGGTGCCGATAGAGCGTAAGTGGCGCCTATCAGTTAAGAAAATCATAACATACAGTCCAACAGACTCAAGTAATACTCGTAGATATAAGGATAATTCAAAACCTTGTAAATTTCTAATTCTTCGATCGTTGTAGTAACAGCTAGAAAATTTGCCGTTGTTGGCGTGATCGGATTTTTTCTATCTGTAACTACAACGAACTATGAATCGCTAATTTATAAGGTTCCAATTTTATCTTCATTACTATACTGCCTGATGTCTGCTGGACCGGATTTTAGATTCACTGTGATTTTAATAAGTTATATATTTTTAACTGATGGACTTAGCCGCTATCTGCTACCTTAATTATTATTTTCGCTTAGTACCAAGGCTTGTCAGTTCGAGTGTTTGAGCACTTTAATAAATATACTTAGGAAAGTGATCGAAAAATTACTCCCATGCTGGACTGTGGAGTGAGAGAAAAAAATATACTGTGCCAGCTGCATTTTCTCCCGAGCATTCTGTAAAAACCAGCTAAGGGATCAGAGGGTTTCATTATATTGTAATTTAGGCGATGGGCTGACAAGCTGTCACTACAGCAATATACCTACAAATCCATCTTAAATAACCCTCAAAACTTTGTCAGACGTGGCGGATCGCTCACGCTCTGCCTACCCCATTAGGGATAAAGGCGTGATTATATGTATGTATGTTAATCAAAATAACCGTCTTAATGTATTTCTTTCTCCCACAGAGCCTAGTCTCGCGCAACAAAGCTCGCCCCCCCCTCCCCTCCGGGGGCTCGGACAGCCGCGCGCTGCGCATAGCCAGTGACACCTGCGACGAGTGCTGGGACCATGATGCTGAGGCCAGGTAGGACCCAACCGTTAAACCAACAGACCACAACGACCCAACAACCCACAGAATCTATCCAAAACACTCAACATTCCCGATTGACCCAAGACTATCTTATTTCAGCTTGCATTTATCCGCCATCTTTAATCTTCAACTGGCATTTCACAATGACCCATCCAAACCACAGACTCTCTACAAAACACTCAACATTCCCGATTGACCCAAGACTATCTTATTTCAGCTTGCATTTATCCGCCATCTTTAATCTTCAACTGGCATTTCACAATGACCCATCCAAACCACAGACTCTCTACAAAACACTCAACATTCCCGATTGAGCCAAGACTATCTTATATCAGCTTGTATTTATCCGCCATCTTTAATCGTCAGCTGGCATTTCACAATGACCTATCCGACCTACAGAATCACGCCAAAATACTCAACATTCCCGAATGGCCCAAGACTATCTTATATGAGCTTGCATTTATCCGCCATCTTTAATCTTCAACTGGCATTTCACAATGACCCATCCAAACCACAGACTCTCTACAAAACACTCAACATTCCCGATTGAGCCAAGACTATCTTATATCAGCATGCATTTATCCGCCATCTTTAATCTCCAACTGGCATTTCACAATGACCCATCCAACCCACATACTCTCTACAAAACATTCAACATTCCCGATTGACCCAAGACTATCTTATATCAGCTTGCATTTATCCGCCATCTTTAATCTTCAGCTGGCATTTCACAATGACCCATCCAACCCACAGAATCCCTCTAATACACTCAACATTCCCGATTGACCCAAGACTATCTTATTTCAGCTTGCATTTATCCGCCATCTTTAATCTCCAACTGGCATTTCACAATGACCCATCCAAACCACAGACTCTCTACAAAACACTCAACATTCCCGATTGAGCCAAGACTATCTTATATCAGCTTGTATTTATCCGCCATCTTTAATCTTCAACTGGCATTTCACAATGACCCATCCAACCCACAGAATCCCTCCAAAACACTCAACATTCCCGATTGAGCCAAGACTATCTTATATCAGCTTGTATTTATCCGCCATCTTTAATCTTCAACTGGCATTTCACAATGACCCATCCAACCCACAGAATCCCTCCAAAACACTCAACATTCCCGATTGAGCCAAGACTATCTTATATCAGCTTGTATTTATCCGCCATGTTTAATCGTCAGCTGGCATTTCACAATGAGCCATCCAACCCACAGAATCCGTCCAAAACACTCAACTTTCTCGAATGACCAGGACTATCTTATATCAGCTTGTATTTATCCGCCATCTTTAATCGTCAGCTGGCATTTCACAATGAGCCATCCAACCCACAGAATCCGTCCAAAACACTCAACTTTCTCGAATGACCAGGACTATCTTATATCAGCTTGTATTTATCCGTCATCTTTAATCAGTAGCTGGCATTTATCCGCCATCTTTAATCAGTATTTATTTATTCCATGCTGGACTGGGAGCGAGAGAAAAACATAGAATGTGCCAGCTGCATTTCCTCCCGGGCATGCTGTATAAACCAGCTAAGGGAATCGAGGGTTTCAGTATATTGCAATTTAGGCGATGGGCTGACATCATCATCATATCTTTATTTCTAAAAACAGTATTACTGTATGTGAAATTGAATAACATATAAAATATTAAAAAATAAAATTAATAATTACAATAAAATTACCAAATAATAAATTCACAAAAAAAAAATGTCAATTCATAAAAAAAAAAAAAATATTATAAAATCTAATAAAATAATAACAAGTCAAACAACACTACAACTTCTAGAATTCTTCAATGCTATAACATTTTTTTTCCAATAGTAAAAGTTTTAATTTATTCTTAAATATGCTGACACTTGTTATAACTCTCATTTCATTTGGTAGTCTATTGTACAATGCAACAGCTTGATACACGGAGCAGTACCTGGCTATATTAAGACGTGGTAAGATTATGTGGTTCAATTCTTTCCTTCTGGTATTTATTCGCAATAGCATTTCGTCATCAGATTCAAATATATGTCTATGTTTAATCAAGTCAACTAATATAACCAATATGTAAAGGCTAGGCACTGTCAGTATCTGATACATCCGGAAATAGTCAATGCACGATTCCCATGGAGGTATGCGAGCGATCGTTCTTATAGCCCTCTTTTGAATAGTAAAAGCTTTTGACATATTGTATTGGTAGCCATTTCCCCAATGTTTAACACTATAACGCAGTTTGGATTCAATTAGTGCAAAGTAAACTACCTTTAATTGATCTACCGTTAGTATATCTCTAAGACTCCTCAAAGCATAGCACGAGGAGCTAACTGACCCTTCCAATGCACTTAACTCAGGCTTCCAATTCAATAAAGAGTCTATATAAACACCCAAAAACTTAACTTGCTGCACAAACTCAACTCTTTGATTATCCAAAAACAACTCAATTGTTTCCCGATTTCCCGCGGTTGTCTTGAACAAGATAGCATTCGTCTTATGCGTGTTAAGCTGAAGGTCATTAACAGAGAACCAAGTATTAAAAGCTGATAAAGCGGCACCAGTCAAGTTTTTCAACTCCTCTAAGCTAGCGCCAGATAGAACTGCATTAGAATCGTCTGCAAATAATACCAATTCATCACCAGGCACTTCAGAAACAACATAATTAGCCAAATCATTAATAAAGGCTATAAAGAAAATGGGACCCAAGATGGAGCCTTGCGGTACGCCCCTGTAAATGTTAACATGCTCCGAGGTTTCCGCAACTTCCTTTCCATCATTTCCAATTTTTCTTATCTCTACAAACTGTTTTCTATTTGTAAAGTAAGATTCTATAAGCTTTAGGACGTTGCCTCTGACACCATAGTGCTCCATTTTATTTAGTAAGATCGTATGATTTACCATATCAAAAGCCGAAGTCAGATCTAGAAATAAACCAGCGACTTTCAGGTTATTATTTAGTTTATCAACTATGACATTAATTAAAGCATCTATGGCATCCGAAGTCCCTACCCCTGGTTGATAGCCAAATTGTCTTTGGTTAAAGATTCGATGGATATTAAGATGCATAACCAGACGAGATTTAATAATTTTCTCAAAATTTTTTGACAAAATTGGCAATAAGGAAATTGGCCTGTAATTTTGTGGATCCAGCTTACATTTCTTTTTATGAACCGGAAGTATTTTAGCAATCTTAAGCTGCTCGGGAAAAATACCTGCATCTATACAATGGTTAAAGAAAGAGGCGAGAGTCCTGTCTAGCAGGTCAATATTGTCCTTAATAATCGATATGGGTATTTCATCGTACCCACTAGAAGACTTATTCGCCATCTTTTTTACGACGGTAGAAATTTCACGTGCAGTGACTGCCCTAAATTGCATGTCCTCCTGAACTCTTATCGTATTTACCTGTAATATTTGCATAGCCGACAGTAAATTTCCCTCCGGTGAGGGCTTTTGATCGAGATTAAATTGATTAGAGAAAACTTTTGCTACCTCAAGGGGATCCTCCACTGTTTTATTATCTACTTTCAAATTTATACTATCTGCACTATTTAGACATTTTTTTCCTTTTTGGTTATTAACAGATTTCCAAATACCTTTAGCCGTATATTTCTCTTTTTTAATTTTAGTTTGTTCTGTGATTGTTCTAGCTTCCCTAAGCACTTTTCTATAAATTTTAATGTATGTAAATTTATATTTGGATATACTTATAGATTAGATTAGATTAGATTCATTTATTTCACATTATCAATTTCACAATTACATTGCAATAATAATAAAAATGTCAAAGAATAATATGATCGTCAAAAAATATAGATTACACAATAAAAATAAATCAAAAATGTCAAAACAAAAATTACAATTATACAAATGGATTCTAACAGATTTCTAAATAATTTAAAATAAGTCAATTTGTAAAATCAAATTTAAAAACTTATTTTTATCACGATGTCAAAACTAAAATATAAATATAAATCAGTATATTATGTGAATATGTCAGATCAGTAAAAATAAAATAAATGAATGAAAATGTCAATTTAAAATAAAATAATAAGTACATAAAGTACAAATCAAATGTCAATATAATTATTAATATTTATTTTATTCCACAAATTGATAATATTCACTTACAGTATAATATTCTTTATCTAATAAAAAGTTTTTCAGTTGGCAATAAAACGTGTCGTCATTTGGTTCGTTTTTTATATCAGTGGGTAGTTGTTCGTAATACGTGGGACCGATTACACGCGGGTTCTTAGTCGCTAACTCAAGTCTGCGCGGTACTGTCTCAAGTTTTCCCACGCTGCGCAAGTTATGTCCACCACCTGTTTTACGAGCAAAGGTATGCAAATTTTTGCGAACATATATTATTATATCGTTATGTGTATTATCAGTATTGCACAAAACACGTTTCATCATACTTGATATTTTAATTCCTTTAGTAATCCATTTTGGCATTCCTAAAGTCTTCGTCTTTATTTTCTTCTTTCTTTTTCTAAATCTGTTTCTAAACATAGATGTAAAGTTCTTTAAAAATCCATTAATTCCACATATTTTCAAATTTCCATTTAAAATCAGTTGCCTAAAATGTTCATTGTTTGCTTTGCTAAATATTCTACGTTCAATAAATATAACATTTTCTATCCATTTTTCTTGTCTAATTCCTTCTATCGTAAAACTAGCTGTCAGTGCCGCATGACCATCCGCAAGTCCGTTGTGATCAATCGCCGCATCCACAACAGAATCTGCCATTATATTAGTTAAAATATTATCAATACAAGATTGAATGTCATTTCTTAGAAAAGTCGGATTTTCAATTAGATGTCGAAAGTTATAGCAAGTCAACAGATTCAAAAATTCTTCGCGTTTACCATCATCTTTAAGAATATTGACATTAAAATCACCCATAATTATGACTTGTTTATTAAAGAACCTTTGCAACATTAATTCTAGTCTTTGCATGAATACGTCATATTTCAAATCATTTTGATAACAACAGAAAATATATACGTTAGTGTCCAAGTCTTTGATACCACACAGTTCAAAAGCTTCTGAAGCCGCGAGATTTTTGCACTCAATTACTTCACAACGTTTATCTTTACGTCCTAGAATCAATGTGCCACCTCTGGTTTTATTTTTCCTAGCATAGATGGAGACAATATTGTAATTAGTAAGGCTGACAAAGGTGGCAGAATGATATGTCAAAAAATGCTCGCTTAAACATACATAATCTTGCCTTGTCACTAAATTCTCTAAATACAATTCAAATTGATCCTTTTTAGTGTTAATTCCACAAATATTTTGATGTAAAACATTCATATGTACACAATTTAATTTACAATCACTAGTTTTTTAATATTACCCATATACGATTTTGATAAGTTATTATTTGATGTTATCCCTTGAGTCGGAGATTTGCCATCAGGATTCAAACTCAATAGCTGCACACCACTATCATGACATGACAACCTGTCACTATAGCAATATACCTATAAATCTATCTTAAATAACCCTCAAAACTTTGTCAGACGTGGCGGAACGACCTTTGTTTAGGTCGTTTACGCTCTGCCTACTCCATTAGGGATAAAGGCGTGATTATATGTATGTATGTATGTATGTTTAATCAGTAGCTGGCATTTATCCGCCATTTTTAATCATTAGCTGGCATTTATCCGCCATCTTTAATCAGTAGCTGGCATTTATCCGCCATCTTTAATCAGTAGCTGGCATTTATCCGTCATCTTTAATCAGTAGTTGGCATTTATCCGACATCTTTAATCGTCAGTTGGCATTTATCCGACATCTTTAATAGTTAGTTGGCATTTATCCGACATCTTTAATCGGCAGCTGGCATTTATCCGACATCTTTAATCGTCAGTTGGCATTTATCCGACATCTTTAATAGTCAGTTGGCATTTATCCGACATCTTTAATCGGCAGCTGGCATTTATCCGACATCTTTAATAGTCAGTTGGCATTTATCCGACATCTTTAATCGTCAGCTGGCATTTATCCACTATTTTTAATAATTGGCTTCCATTTATCTACCAACTTTAATAATTAGCTGGCATTTATCCACCATCACTTCCATGCTGGCCTGGGAGCGAGAGAAAAACTTAGAATGTGCCAGCTGCATTTCCTCCCGGGCATGTTGTAAAAGTCAGTTAAGGGATCCGAGGGTTTCAGTATATTGCAATGTAGGCGATGGGCTGACAACCTGTCACTACAGCAATATACGTACAAATCCATCTTGAATAACCCTCAAACCTTGTCAGACGTGGCGGAACGACCTTTGTTTAGGTCGTTTATGCTCTGCCTACCCCATTAGGTATAAAGGCGTGATTATATGTATGTATGTATCCACCATCTTTAATCGTCTGTCTTATTAGTGCCATTTTGAAGCAGTTGCAATTGAACCATATTCAATCAGCTGTCATTAAACCGCCATTTTGATTCAGTGGTCAATTATGCGCCATATTGGATCAGTTTTCTAAAATACGCATTTATTGCTGATGAGGAAAGCGCCTTGAAATAAGAAATTGAATAGAATCATTTACAGCTATCGAATCCCCTATATTAAATCAGCTGTCGTTCATCCGCCATCTAGAATCATTGTAATTTTGATGTTATCAATGTATTGTCTGAAATGTATACCAACCCACTAGTTCAACTTTTATTTTCCTGTGCCCTAAGGTTGCAAAGTCAAAGTCAAATCATTTATTTCCAAATAGATTTCTAAGAACACTTTTAGAACAAGCGAGTCTATTACAAAGAAAATTATATCTGTCACAAAATAAAATAAAACTATATCACAATGAAGAAGAAGCATGAGAAACTCGCACTTTGCGCCCCTCCCTTCGTTTTATCTTATTCTTACTTTTGTGCCCGGAAGAAATTTGCTGCTTAGCAATGAGGCCGCCTATTTGGACTACTGTTTGTATCATTTTATTTTATTTTTGTGCAATAAAGTATTTCTTATCTTATCTTATTACAGACTGACAGCTGTGTGCGTGGAGGAAAGAATGTCAGAACTGAAACTGTTGCTGCGCGCGCACCCGCCTCTCGCGCGACCCAACAACTTGAATAACGGTGAGATGCAGTGCTTCGGAAGGCATGTTATGTGGTGTGCATTATTCTTCCTAGCGAGGGGATTCTCGAGTCGAACAACGACCCGAAGAACCCTGATGTTAGAGTTTTCAAACCGCCTAGTAGCGCAGCTATTAGGCCTCTGACATGGTTTGAGTAACGACCACTATCAAAGACGGCGACTGGGACCGAAAGCTTAACGTGCCCTCCGAAGCACAGAATCCTTTTACTTTTCGGACAATCAGGTAATTCAGCCTGCAATGTCCTTACCAAACTGAAGAAAACCTCACAAAGTAATAAATTTACAAATATCAACTTTGTGTGTCCTCCTGGGAATCGAACCCAGGACCTCCAGATCGTAAGCCCATGGCTCTGACTAATAGACCACGAAGGCAGTCAACAGTTACCCCTATCTCCTATAGTTACTGCCTCCGTGGTCTAGTGGCTAGTGCCATGGACTCCCGATCCGGAGGTCCTGGGTTCGATTCCCAGGGGGGAAACACAAAGTTGATATTTGAGAATTTATCACTTTGTGAATTTTTCCCCAGTTTGGTTAGGACATTGCAGGCTGAATCACCTGATTGTCTGAAACGAAAAATGATTCCGTGCTTCGGAAGGCACGTTAAGACGTCGGTCCCGGTCGCTGTCTTTGATAGTGGTCGTCACTCAAACCATGTCAGAGGCGTGATAGTTGTGCTACTAGGCGGTTTTAAAACTCTGACACCAGGGTTCATCGGGTTGACTCGATACCCACTCGACAGAAGAAGAACTACAATACTCTGTAAAATGTAGAATGGTAGATGCGACAGATGTCATTAAGAAGCAAATAGAATGTACCCGTATCTGAACTTTGAGGAATAGCATCTGTCACAGTGTTATCTTAAATGTTACAGGACTTTTGTTGCTGGAATTAAGTATATTACTCACACAAACACACATTTCTTCCATGCTGGACTGGGAGAGATAGAAAAACATAGAATGTTCCAGCTGCCCTTCCTCCCGGGCATGCTGTTGAAGTCAGCAAAAGGGACTCGAGGGTTACAGTGTAGTGTAATTTAGGCGATGGGCTGACAACCTGTCACTAAAGCAATACATATTACAATCTAAAATTGCCCTCAATTTTTGTCAGACGTGGCGAAAGCGCCTTTTACGAGGCGTTAAACGCTCTGCCTACCCCGTAAGGGAAAAAGGCGTGATTTATGTATGTATGTATGTATGTGTAACACACATACAATCACGATTTTATTCCTAATGGGGTATAGCGTAAACTACCTGAACAAAGGTCGTTCCGCCACGTCTGACAAAGTTTTGAGGGTTATTTAAGATATATTGGTGAAGTGACAGGTTGTCAGCCCATCGCCTAAATTGCAATATACAGAAACCCTCGGAACCCTTTGCTGGTCTTACAGCATGTCCGGGAGGAAATGCAGCTGGCACATTCTACGTTTTTCTCTGGCTTCCAGACCAGCATGGAACTTTATAAGTATATTACAGCGGTAAAAGTGGCTTATTTTATTTCTCTAATATATGACCAAACTTGTATGTGCCAAGTTGCATCCCGATCTGTCTAGTAGTTAAGTGTAAAAAAATAGCAATCAGAAGAATCACTTTCGCATGGCGATGAGCTGACAACCTGTCTCTATAGCTCTACCCATTTCAATCTAAAATTTTCTTAGTAGTGAAAACTAGTTAATAAATATAGCGTATCTCTAATATAACCTTTATCTCTAATGCATAAGACATAGGCCTAACCCATTAGAGATAAAGGCATGACTTTATGTAAAAAAAAAGGTTCCATTCCAGACTCCGGCACCGCCCCAGAAAGCGACAAGAACTCGAACATGACGTCATCACAGCCCCCCCTCCCGCACCCGCTCCCGCCCCCGCCCCTCCCCTCGCTCCCCTCGCTCGGCCGCAACGCGTGCGCACAACGCAACACGCACACATGCACGGAGCAGGAACACACACTGGTGCATAGGAGTCTGAAGGATACTCCAGAGGTTATGGAAGCCCCGCCCACTAGGTTGGACAATTGTTTGTCTGTAGCGAGAGATGAGAATAGAATCAGGTAAATTTAATTTATTAAATTATATAAAGTTAAACAAGTACAGGCGTTTTAATAACAACATTAGAATCAGGTAAGTCTAAATAGCTCAAAAAGTGTTTTTTTTAAGTAATATAGGGTAAAGCCACGCCCCTTTGCAAGCCCTGCCCATCACCTTAGACAACTCTTTGTAGAAAAAGATGGAAACAGAATTAGGTATATAAAAAAAAGTCTAAGAACCATATGACATAGCAATATGAAAAAAAAAGCTTTTCCATGTAAATTATTTGATCGTGGTGGTCATTTTATATGGGATATAGGATGGATATGTTATTTAATCTCCTGAACGAATTTCCTGGTGAAAGTTGTTCAGTTCGTTGACTGAGCCCAGTTCAGTCCCCTATCAGTTTGCGGGACGCTGTCCCTTACACCCGGTAGAGTCCCCTTTGGTTGGCTTGGGACCTTGACCCTAAAAATGGCCTAAATTCCCTTTTCAGGACATTCGCGTACGAAAACTCAGACCGAATGAACGAGATCCGCTCGTACCCGCGACCGATAGAGTTCGTCCCCAATGACGTCACAGCGACCGAACGAAGAACCAAGCGAACCAACCTCTTACGAGAAGAGAGGCACAAGTGGGGCATTAGGAGGTGAGCATTACTGATCGTTTAGGTGACATTGGTGCCATTCTTCTAGTTGTTCTTCCATGAGAAGAGGGTCACTTCCATGCTGGACTGGGAGAAATAGAAAAACATAGAATGTTCCAGCTGCCCTTCCTCCCGGACATGCTGTTGAAGTCAGCAAAAGGGAATGGAGGGTTACAGTGTATTGTAATTTAGGTGATGGGCTGACAAACTGTCACTACAGCAATATACCTAGAATTCTATCTTAAATAACCCTCAAAACTTTGTCAGACGTGGCAAAACGACCTTTGTTTAGGTCGTTTACGCTCTGCCTACCCCATTAGGGATAAAGGCGTGATTATATGTATGTATGTATGTAGAAGAGGGTCAGGCTGAAAACCAGTGCTGCGCAACCCTAGTTGCCAGCGAACACTGAGCCTTGCTGCTCGCCACACACACACCAATATAATCTGCTTATAGTCATTAACTCATTAGTCTCATTACTCATACATACATTTTTGTAACTTTTACCATGGTGAATCGGTAGTTAAATTTATTTAAATATGTATAAAACTAACAAAAATACTCCAAAACTACCTTTAATTTAGATCTTCTAATGTTGCTAGCTAAGTACCTATTTAAGTTAAGTTAGATAATAAGTTACAATTGTTACATTGTTAAGCAAGAATACTTGTAAACAGTTTTCTTTTTGCGTGTGGCAAATAAATGGTTTTAATTACGGGTACATACATATCGTCACGCCTTTATCCCTAATGGGGTAGGCAGAGCGTAAACGACCTAAACAAAGGTCATTCTGCCACGTCTGACAGAGTTTTGAGGGTTTTTTTAGATAGATTTGTTGGTATATTGCTGAAGTGACAGGTTGTCAGCCCATCGCCTATATTGCAATATATAGAAACCCTCGGATCCCTTAGCTGATTTTAACAGCTTGCCCGGGAGGAAATGCAGCTGGCACATTCTATGTATTTCTCTCGCTCCCATTCCAGCATGGAAGTAATACTCGTAGCATTACGAGTATTCCTTGATATATTGAAAACCCGCCTACAATTATCGAAAACTCACCAACGACAGT
The DNA here is from genome assembly GCA_949820665.1 of Scrobipalpa costella. Classification (NCBI taxonomy): domain Eukaryota; kingdom Metazoa; phylum Arthropoda; class Insecta; order Lepidoptera; family Gelechiidae; genus Scrobipalpa; species Scrobipalpa costella. Next base: position 8,881,899 of record OX463321.1, on the reverse strand, counting down.
TACTGAAAGAAAACCCACTGTCAGTAACTGGAAACCCACTGTCAGTAACTGAAAACCAACTGTCAGTAACTGAAAACCACAGAACATAGGAAAAGGGTTAGAATGGCGTTGAGAGCCGGGTACGCGCGCCACGCATATGAGCAGACGCTCATAACCACGCGATCGAGCCGCTAGTCACTCGCGATCTCCAGTCAAAAAAGTACTACGAAGCGCTGCGACAAAATTTTATAAAAATGCCGTCATGTGCGGTAATTACTTGCCGAGCAAGAAGCCAAGTGTTTACCATTAATAAAGGAGGCGTTTCTTTTCATCGGTAAGTAAATAATCTTCTATTAAATACGATATTTTAGTTTAAATCTCACAAAATGTCATTCAAAAAAATTGTTTTCGCAAAAATATACATTGCGTGCTGCATACGCTCGTTATTTTCATCACGTCATTAAGAACACGTAATGTATTTCGCTGCAACGCGGTACTAGCACTAGTGCTGGGCGTAGCAAAGTACGATTATCGATAGATTCTTTTAAAGTAATAGATTATAATAAAAGCAGCGTTCGAAAATAATGTGACCAGATAAATTTCATATTATATGCGTGATATATAATAATAATTTGCGTACGACATGTGTTATTTATATTATGTTGCACGTAGTGTTAAATTATATTTTTCAGTTAGTTTTTTTTGGATGAATTGTCTTGTTTCAAGCAGTTTGTTTTTGTTTGTTAATATTTTAGAATATTTATGTTTTACGTATATCTTACTTATTTTAATTTCCACATCAGTATTTTTTCTGGATTACCTTTATGTTTTATTCTAATAGATTTCAATTATTTTAGTTTCCCGAAGGATTCGGCAGTACGAGCACAGTGGATCGCTGCAACAGGCAGAGTAAACTAGATTCCTACTAAACATAGTACTATCTGCTCTGCACATTTCACAGAAAATGATATGATATAAAAACGTCTGGGAAGAAATATTTACTGGACAGTGCAATACCGCATGAAAAAATCGTAATCATTCATTGCAAAAGTGCAAAAACTTTCATACGGCAGTACACGGATACATTGAGAAATATTAAAAAAAAAAATTTGTTACCGAAATATTACGGCATTTTGTTGGTAGTAGTACAACACTGTTTGATGACATATCATTTCACCAAATTGGTGAATTCCCAACTTCTAATCATGTAACCGATTTAATCAAAGTCGTTATTGAGAAATATTTACATATTCGCATACATTTTTTACTAAAAAATACTTTAGAAAAAATAACCAAGCGACAGCTTTTAACTAAATACATTTTGTTTCAAGGGCAATAAATTGTATGTAATAATAAACTATCTAACAGTTAATTTATTTGAACGCTACTACTTTCCCCTCCATCCCTCCAGCCATCCTGCTCCTCCATTTCCTCAAATCCGTTCCGTTCCTCCCGACCTCTCCGAACTATAGTCTTTTCCGTCCCTCTCGTCCTTTCCATCCCTCCGTCACTCGCGGTTATCCCTCGTCCCTTGAGGGATCAAGTCCCTCCTGCCCCTCCCGTCTATCGCTCCTTCCTGGGTCTCCTGTCCCGCCCGACCAGCCGTTTCAGCTCTCTCGGCGCACCTGTTTTTCGGCCCAGTCAATCAAAATACAATCCTAATCCTAGCTTTCTCCTTTATCAATACTGAAACACCCCACAAGCTATGACACACACTATAACTAACACCATGTGTATAGATTTTTTTTGGAACCCTCGTAATCGTTTTCAGAACATCTTGCTAAAATTATTTCATCACAATCACACAAATAGATTTTTACTTACTGTAGCTAAATAAGTTTTTCCGTAGGAATGAAGTATTTTTCACGAGAAACCTGTATTTTATTCCCAGTCATAGTAAATCTATATATCAAATTGGCAAAATACTGTAATACACAGTCTTATCTGAAATCACACTGAACAATTTACTGATGACAATTTTATTGAACCGTTGATGCTCTGCCTACACCGTGGGGGATCCAGACATTATTTTAAGTATGTTTTATTTTATTAAATTACTTTACTTTCTAACTATAATCCATAAATTCGATATCGATAATTCAGTCTGTCGTAACCATATCACTAGTGTAGTTTACAAGCACACTCACACAAGTAAACAATAAACTACATCAGTATGCGTGTATGCGTATGATTAGTTTATTTTGAAATCGCGTGATTTTTCGGCGCTAAGATTGGCTTGATTTGAAATTGCAAATGTGTGCGTAAGCTTTATGTTTATTGCATACAGATGCAGAGGCGGTGAAAGGTGGGGGTGGAATCAGCGACACTGGTTTTGATACGAATGACGCACTATCGCCATTCTAACCCTTTTTCCTATGTTCTGTGCTGAAAACCCACTGTCAGTGACTGAAATCTCACTATCAGTGACTGAAAACCCACTGTCAGTCACTGAAAACTCACTATTAGTAACTGAAAACTCACTATCAGTGACTGAAAACTCACTATCAGTGACTGAAAACGCACTATCAGTGACTGAAAACTCACTATCATTCATTGAAAACCCACCGAGAGTTACCGAAAATTTATATCACTACATAGTATAAAACAAAGTCGCTTTCTCTGTCCCTATATCCCTATGTATGCATAAATCTTTAAAACTACGCAACGGATGTTGATGCACTTTCTTTTAATGGATAGAGTGATTCTAAAGGAAAGTTTATATGTATAATACATGCATAACATAGAAGAGAAACACTGATCTTTTCGGTGCGAAGCCGGGGCGGGTCGCTAGTATCCAATAAAATAATAAACACTGCATAAACACTATTAGCATAAATGATGAACGGATAACTTAAAAATGAAAGACTAAAAAAAAAACCTTTTGCAGATTCTTCGAGAAGAGATTGGGCAAAAGCAGACTCGAGACAGAAGTTAAACTCATTCCAGAGAAGCAAGAGAGAAACGGTCGTATACAGACCTGTATAGTGGAGCGAGAGCGAGACAGACCGAGCAATCTGGTGTTGGATCAAGAGAGGAACTATCACTTCGAACCATGCACCCTGTCACCTCCTAACAGGTTTGTACATACATACATATCATTCATTCATCATAATTCATAATATACATTCATTCATCATAATTCATAATATACATTCATTCATCCTAATTCATAATATACATTTATTCATCATAATTCATAATATACATTCATTCATCATAATTCATAATATACATTCATTCATCATCATCATCTCCTTAGCCTTATCCCGTATCTCACGGGGTCGGCTTCCTAATCTAGGGGATTGAACGAGGGTACTGGTTTTTACACACAGCGACTGCCATCTGACCTCCGCAACCAAGAAGGGAAACCAGAACCAATCCTAGATTAGGTCAGAGTTTTCAAGCCGCCAATGCTTAGCACTGGCCTCTGACATGGCTTAACATGGATATTAACCGGGACCAACGGCTTAACGTGCCTTCCGAAGCACATTCATTCATCATCATCATTCATAATTATACATTCGATTATCATTATTCATATTATACATTCAATCATCATAATTCATACTATACATATATAGATCGGTAGGGGAGACATTGTGTGATATTGACATTTTACGAAAAGGACATTCTGCGGCTCATCACTTTTGTCTCTAAATAGTTGTTTCTTGTCCCTTCCAGAACCCTGTCCCCTACAATGCTGATGGAGTCGCAGATGAACCGCGAGAGCCGCGTGTTCGGGTTCAAGGAGCTGCCATCTGCCGACGAGAAGCAGAACCAGATATTCGCCGTCATCGTGCCCAAAGCCAAACCACATGACTACTCGCTCATAGGTGAGTAGTGGCGTATAGCGTTAGTCGATAAATGGCGCCACTACGAGAAACACTAGTCCTGAAACGCGGTATCAATGTTTTCTCAGTGATCTGCATATATACAAGTTCCAAATATGTTTGCTTGGGGTCCATGAACCCTCGTGTTAGCGATTTTAAACTGCCCAATATCACAGTTAAATTAGATCATCTCTCATCCTCTGGCATGGTTAATCAAGCGACCACTATCGAAACCAGCGATCTCCTAACGTGACCTCCGAAGCACGGAATCCTTATTCTAATGATATGTTGAACCGCGAGAGCCGCGTGTTCGGGGTTCAAGGAGCTGCCATCTGTCGACGAGAAGCAGAACCAGATATTCGCCGTCATCGTGCCCAAAGCTATAAACCACACGACTACTCGCTCACAGGTGAGTAGCCGATAGATGGCGCTACTACGAAAAACACGTGTCCTGAAACGCGGTATTAAAGTTTTTTCCGCGATCAGCATATATACAAGTTCCAAACATGTGTAAGCGAGTAGCTATCACTCGTCCAATAAGTCTCAACACTTCAACTTCTGAAAGGTAATTAATAAAAAATACTTCTTATCGAGGCGACGATGTACCTTGGAACACTGTCAGAGGTTTTAAGCCGCCTATTTAATTTGTTAATATGCCTCTGACATGGTTTGTGTTGTGTGACTCTCGTAGGTAAATAACTTTGAAAATACTTATCGACTGGGTTTTGAGTCAACACGGATAAACCCTTGTGTTGTGTCAGAGTTTTTAAACCGCCCAATAGCACAGCTAATAAGGTCTCAGACATGGTATGTCTTGGTATGTCAAAGACCTCCTAACGTGCCCTCCGAAGCACGGAATCCTCATTCTAATGGTATGTTGAATCAACCGCGCGAGCCGCGTGTTCGGGTTCAAGTAGCTGCCATCTGCCGACGAGTAGCAGAACCAGATATTCGCCGTCATCGTGCCCAAAGCCAAACCACACGACTACTCGCTCATAGGTGAGTGGCCCAAAGATGGCGCCACTACGAGAAACACGTGTCCTGAAACGCGGTATCGAAGTTTTCTCAGCGATCTGCATATATACAAGTTCCAAACGTGTCTAAGCGGGTTGTCTTCACTCATAGGTGAGTAAGTAATGATGTGTAGCCGGTAGCCAATAGATGGCGCCACTACAAGAAACACGAGTTCTGAAACGCGGTATCGAAGTTTTCTCAGCGATCTGTACATATACAGGCCCCAAACATGCCCGTTTGGAGTCCATGAACCCTGACCCGAAGAACCCTGATGTTAGTGTTTTTAAAACATTACTGGCTGATTTTTACAGCATTTCCGGGAGGAGATGTAGCTGACACCCTCCATCTTTTTCTAAACCTGCCAGTCCAGTGTCGAAGTCAATTTTTAGAAGATATTTTTTATCTTATTTCATTGCAGAGTTACAAACGGCGGGTAGTTCGGACAGCACGGCGCATATCAAAAGCGCTCTGGAACCTTCCGACGATTCTAACAAGCGAACACAGCATAGCGGGTATGTGTTTCAACATTTTTTTTGTTTATATATTTTTCGAATGTTCCTAATTGCGAAATGACAAAGTTGCGAATGGCCAAAACAGCAAATTGCCAAAATTGCGATTCGTCAGAAGTTTTCGATTCCAAATAAAGAAAAGTCAAAACAGTCTTAAATCACCATTCACATTATTTTTATAAACATGCATATTACAAAAATAAACCGTTTAACTGAAAGTGTATAGGCAAGTTTCCAAAAAAAACAGGTCGAAATAAAAAATGACTTCACATAGAACTAATGCATATTGTATGTACTGGTTTTTTTAGGTATTTCGACCTATGTTCCTTTGGGAAAGTTGTTCAGTTTCATCGACTGAGCAATCCCTATCAGTGTGCAGGACGCTGTCCCTTACACCCGCATGTGTTTTATTCCAGAGCGCTAACAAGCAGCGGTCGCTCGTCCCGCGCGAGCATCAACCTGGAACTACAGTACTTGGACCAGGGACACCTGGACAGCCCCTTCGACATCAACTCCGGTATGAATGTACATACATATAGTCACGCCTTTATCGCTAATCGGGTAGGCAGAGCGTAAAGGTCGTTCCGCCACGTCTGACAAAGTTTTGAGGGCTATTTAAGATAGATTTGTAGGTATATTGCCGTAGTGATAGGTTGTCAGCCCATCGCCTAAACTACAATATACTGAAACCTTCCGATCCCTTAGCTGGTTTTTACAGCATGCTCGGGAGGAAATGCAGTTGGCACATTCTATGTTTTTCTCTCGCTCCCAGTCCAGCGTGGAAGCCAGACATTAATAAAGCAAGCAACATAGTGTCAAAATTTCCAAATAACAATACATACATATAATCACGCCTCTGACATGGTTTGAGGGTTATTTATTATATTTATTTATTCCAAATAATAATGTTATTAATAATTTTCTTTCTCAGATTGTTCAAGCAGCGAAGATGAACAATTAATGCTTCTGTCAGAAGATGGCGGCTCCAAGATCACGATGCAGGCCATTCCCAAACCAGACGACAAGAAGAAATACCAACACGATGTGTTGAAAGAGAGTCACAAAACAGAAAACTACAATTTTCAAAACAAATACAAGAATTTTGACAATGAATATAGTGATCCCGCCGATAAAGAAAACTTGGTCAACGGGTATAGTGGTGATAACCCGGTTTATATAGGTAAGTGATAACCCTGTTTCTGGTGATAACCCGGTTTATATAGGTAAGTCATAACCCTGCTTATGGTGTTAACCCGGTTTATATAGGTAAGTGATAACCCTGTTTAGACAGATAGATTAAACCTTTATTTCATTTCCAACACGACATACCATAACAAAAAAAATATGTTTCTGGTAATAATCCTGCATATGGTGATAACCCGGTTTATATAGGTAAGTTATAACCCTGTTTCTAGTGATAACCTTGCTTATGGTGATAGCCCGGTTTATATAGGTAAGTGATTACAATGTTTCTGGTGATAACCCGGTTTATATAGGTAAGTTATAACCCTGCTTCTGGTGAGAACCCGGTTTATATAGGTAAGTGATTACCCTGTTTCTGGTGATAACCCGGTTTATATAGGTAAGTTATAACCCTGCTTCTGGTGATAACCCGGTTTATATAGGTAAGTGATAACCCTGTTTCTAGTAATAAGTTAGAAATTTATTTAGCTAGAAAAACAGAATGTGCCACCTGCTTTTGTTCTCGGGTATAATGTAGGATAGAAATCAGTAGTCAAAACGTTGTGTGGAAAATTATAACTGTGTTATTTTCCTAAGTATGGTTAGGACAACGCAGATTGAATCATCTGATTGCCTATGAGAAAAAAGATTCCGGGTTTCGAAGGGTAAAACCATGTTAAATCAGAGACTTATTAGCTGTGCTGTTAAGTGAATTAAAAAACTCTGATACCATTTCCTCCCGGGCATGCCGTAAAAACCAGCTAAGGGATCCGAGGGTCTCAGTACATTGCTATTTAGGCGATGGGCTGACAACCTGTCACTACAACAATATACTTACAACCCTCAAACCTTTGTCATACGTGGCGGTAGGACCTTTCTTTTGGTCGTTTAAATAAAGGCGTGATTATATGTATGTTTAATAAATTAAAATAATTAATTCTGATCTGTTTTGTTCTAGCGGCGTTGAACGGCGAGATATCGTCAGCGGATCTCAAACTGTTGAACGAGAATGAGGCGCGACAAAACAAACCTCCTGTGAAAAGTTTGACAATCAAGCGGCAGCACTCGCTGGAACAGGTACGAATTTATTTTGCATTTTGCTCAGTTGGTGTTTTGCGTGGTTGGCGTAATGCGACATTGGTGTATTGCGTCGTAGGTGTTTTGGGTAGTTGGCGATGTGCGTAGATGGTATTTTTCGTGGCGTTGTGCTCGTTGGTGTAATGCGGACAGCACTCTTTAGATTTTTTATAAAAGTTATCCTGTTGTATTTTGCAAAATGTACTTTTGATTTATGATATCTTTAAAACCCCTTATACCTGCGTCGGAACAAAAGTATTTTTTTACCCGTTCGAATGCATTTTTCGAATGGTACATATTGCGAGGTATACATTTTACGAAGTTCACGTTTTGCTAAGTGTACATTTCCAGAAATGTACATTTTGCGAAGTGTACATTTTGCAACGGGTGTTTTATGCAAGTTGTAGAAGCAATCGTTTATTAATTCAAATTCTATTTACCAGGTGAGCGAGATCTTCACCTCATCCGGCGACGTGGCCTTGCTGAACCCCGCCGGCCGGGTCAAGACCCCCGGCGACCTGCCGGCCGCCGTGAGGCGCGCTAGGAGTAACCGACAGCATCAAAGAAGGGGGGATAGTAACCGGCTTAGTCTCTACGATGATAGAATGATGTTCGGAAATAGTTTGTAGGTTAAATAGGGTCCTATTGTGGATAAGTAGGTATTTCCATTTTATTTTTCATATAAATTGCTTTCAGATTTTGATCAAATGCGATCTTGACATTATGCGACTCTGACGAAATGAGACTCTGACATTGTGCTACCTTACGAAAAGCGCCTTTTACATTATGCTGTTTTAACGTAATTCGTCTCTGACACTATTATACTTTTATGAAAACCCATTTAGATATCGTGCGACTTAGACGATAAGCTAATTTGACGTTACGCGACTCAGGCGATGTAACCTTACTGAATACCGCCGGACGGGTCAAAACAGCATCAAACTACGGGTGTGGTAATAACAGACTTAGTTTGTATGACGATAGAATGATTTACGGAAATAGTTTATAAGTGAAATAACTACATTACCAGGGACCTAGCATGGAAAAGTAATTATGGACAAATGTTTTAGAGTAAAACCCATTTGCTTGCTGAGAATTTATACATTATGCGATTTTGACGAATAGCGATTGAGTCATTATGCGTAATTAACGAAAAGCTGATTCGTCATTATATGCGACTTTCTAAACTATGTTTTAAGAATTCTGACACCAAGAACCTTCTATGGTATAAGAAATTTTAATATTCTATTATTATTATTTTTTGACAAATTCGCTAATGGTCAGAATTGTATAATATTGTCGTGATCAAATATCGTGTGCATGAAAAATACACACTTTGCTCTATGGATAATACCAGGTGTAAGGGACAGTGTCCCGCAAACTGATAGGGGTTGCTGAGTCAAAAACACTGAACAACTATCAGCAGGATTTTAATTAGGATGTAACAACATACAAATCGTCTCATTGAGGTGGTAATTTTATATGGGAGGGCCAATATTTTTTCCGGATGATAGTTGTTCAGTTTCGTTGACTGAGCAACCCCTATCAGTTAGCTAGTTTACACCCGGTATATTGCTTTGTTTTTTTATATAAAGCCATAAAGAAAATGTACTATTAAAATTTCAACGAAAGTACAAGATATCGAGTTGATTTGTTAAAAGTAATTTCTGAACGAAATGCCAGAAAGATTTTTCAATTGAAAAATAAACATTTAATAATGGAATTAACATTAGAATCTCTAATATAAATAAGTACGATCAATTGAAGGAATTTCATCACACGGCGGGCGGTGTTGTGTGATTTTCACTCTCCATGAAGAAGACTCTCATAAAGAGTCGAAACGTTGAGGTCTAACACCTCCGTTAAACAAACAAGTGAGTAGTCGTTGATTTATCAGTAAGAATCTCAGCACAATTGATTTCAAATCTTCTTACATTCTAAGCGTTTGCCTAGAGCTGACAGTTTTTTATGAAACATTCTTTAACTTTTTTATCATTAGATTAACTATTTAAATTACATTACAGTGTAATTAATTGCATTTAAACCTTAGTTCTTAAGTCCAGTACCTTCGTACCGTTCTATTATTTTTTGCGGCGCTTATATTATGTACAACCATGTATAATTAAAAATATTTCAAAAAAATATGATTGCCTGTATTTAGACAAACTGCGAGATTGTCGAAATGCGTGAGGACTAACTGCGAGATAGACCAAATGCGTATTAGACAAAGTGCTACAAAAAAAGTTGCATGCATTTGCTTTGCCGCAAAACACAAAATAAGCTTAGCTTATTTCAAAACTAAGTAAATGACATTCCGATTTTTAAATGTAATACAATTGTTTTATAACTGTGTGTTAAATAACATAAAAACTAACTATGTTTTAAAACAGTTATTTTATATTTAAAAGAAATATTTTCAGTTATTCTTCCTTTTTTTGACGAGTACCTATAAATTATACCTCATTTTTATTACTTTTCTTTATAAGATTGTTACATTAGGAAGTTTTTTAAAATTCATTGTTTTTATATACATTTGTGTAATCATATTTAACATTACTTTTGTTATCAAAAGAAAATTCTTAGTTTTCGTTTAGCTGCAGAATGACAAAGTTATAAAATGTCTAAATCGTGAAATCTCCAAATTGTTTAGAGTAAAGTCCATATCAAAATGTTTAAATCGCGGAATATCCAAATAGGAACGATACAGATAGATGTTACGCTCGCGGTAAATCGTTAAGTTTTCGCAATTTGGGCCTTTTGCAACTATTGGCATTCTGCATCTAGACGTTTGTATCATGGAGGATTATACGGAGAGCTTTGCAAGGTTTATACCGGGTGTAAGGGACAGCGTCCCGCAAACTTATTGAGGTTGCTCAGTCAACGGAACTGAACAACTATCATTAGGAATATTTTTCTGGTAGTGAAAAGAACTACCTGAAAAACCTTCCTGCTGATAGTTGTTCAGTGTCGTTGACTGAGCAACCTCAATAAGTTTGCGGGACGCTGTCCCTTACACCTGTTATGAGTGAGTATTATTGTATTCAAAGTTGTATAGTTTTAGTTCCTAAAAAGCCATTATTACTAATTTTGTTACGTTTGCTGCGACCTTTTATTGAAAATATAAAATAAGATCTCTTAATAGTTTAATTAAGAGTAACAATTTAACTATTGATAATAATATTAAGCACATAACATAACTTTTTTATACCAGAGGCCTGTTTCACGAAAAAAGTACTATAAAAATATAATGGAATATATAGATACCTAAAAATATAGACTAGCTAGGGGATTAATTTTTGATAGTCATTGCATGTGGATGATAAATTAGATTATGAATATTCATTATTTTGTCCGTAATATTCTGTACTTATCAGTTCTACAGTTTTCATGTAATTAATGAATAATTTTCAATTATCGTATTATTTATTTATTTTATTTATTAATCATTTTTACAATAATATACTATTTCCAACTCAGTTTTAGGATAAAGGTAAATAAAGTTTCATGTATTTTAATCGAAGATCTTGTTTCTAAAATAAGTTTTAGCTATTATATATTATGACACCATAATGTAATAGTAGTTTTAGTAATTTAACTAATTTGCCAACACGTATCATTTATTTTTGAAATGTGTTTTTGTATAAAAGGACATGAAACTTTGTTTACCTTTATTCTAAAACTGAGTTGGAAATACTATAAGTAAAGCACAAGGCTGACTTTCAAAAATTAATCCCGTATTTCAAAAGTGTAATTTTTAATAATTGTTCAAAATGTAATGTTGACATTCCAGCGCAGAAAAACAGTTATTCGTTCAAATTATGAAATTTAATTGTAAAATATATTAATAGGCTTTAAGCTATGTGTTATTATATGCTTTTATGTTTCAACTAATATAAATAAGATAAAAAAAACAACGTTTTAAAGCGTTGGAGGCATTTATCAAAGTATTTTTTAAATAATACTTTATAAAAATAGGGATAATTATTATACGTTTTAAAGAAAAATAAAATAAGGATTTATTAAATACCCGCTTCTTTTACTTCGCAAAATGTCCCTTGGTCGCAAAACGTCACTTTGATTTTTTTTAAGTTGTTTCAGTATCTGCCCACATCTTGACCTAAATCTATCAAGAAAGGGTCATTATGCGAAGGGAAAATTTTGCGACTAAGAGACATTTTGCGAAAGGGACATTATGCGAAGTAACGAAATAGGGGTCCTAATTTTACGTTTTAATAAATAAAACAAAATTAGGTTCCCTAATTTTCCTATATTTATAGAAGTATAAAAACAACATTTTGATTCCTATTGCAGAGACGTTTACGCTCTGTATACATACATACAAATCACGCCTTTATTCCTTACGGGGTAGGCAGGGCGTAAAACGCCTCGTAAAAGGCGCTTAGAATTTAAGATTTTCTCTGCATACCCCATTAGGGATAAAGGCGTGATTATACTTATGTATGATCCCTATTTTTATTAAATGTTAATAAGAATAAATTACAATTATCACTGCGGGTATTTTGTTGCGCTATGTACAATATTTGTTACATTATTTCTTTAATTTTTAATTATTTTATTGTTTAAATTGTTACATTAAATTTAGGGCTGCTTGCCATTCACTCTATGTTAAAGAGATTCACACATTGGTTGCATATCTACATAACTGCCTCCGTGGTCTAGTGGTCAGAGCCATGGGCTAGGATCCGGAGGTCCTGGGTACGATTCCCAGGGGGAACACAAAGTTGATATTTGTCAATTTACTACTTTTCGAGGTTTTCCCCAGTTTGGTTAGGACATTGCAGGCTGAAAAGATTGCACGAAAAGAAAAAGGATGCCGTGCTTCGGAGGGCACGTTGAGCCGTCGGTCTCGGTCACTGTCTTTGGTAGTGGTCGTTTCTCAAACCATGTCAGAGACCTAATAGCTGTACTACTAGAAAACTGTCACCAGGGTTCATCGGGTCGTTCGACTCGAGAATCCACTCGCTAAGAAGAATTATGACCGTGCGTTTTCTATAGGATTTATTTTGTTACATACATATAACCACGCCTTTATCCCTAATGGGGCAGGCAGAGCGTAAACGACCTAAACAAAGGTCGTTCGGCCAAAGTTTTGAGCATTATTTAAGATAGATTTGTAGGTATATTGCTGTAGTGACAGGTTGTCAGGCCATCGCTAACCAGAACCAAAAGTTAACGACAACCTGTCACTACAGCAATATCCAGTTCTATCTTAAACAACCCTCAAAACTTGTCAGACGTGGCGGAACGACCTTTGTTTGGGTTCTTGACGCTCTACCTTCCCCATTAGAGATACAGGCGTGATAGTATGTATGTACTTTGGTGAGAGCTGGTTCCTGATAAAGGCATTGCGCCTGAAATAGTTTTAATATCATATCGTTAATAGGCAAATTTGCTATTCTATAATATTCAGGCGTTCTTTTATACGCTTTAGCATTGTATGCCTTCAGCTCGCTCGCTCTTTAGACATGGCGGCGATCAGACGTCCCAATGTTCTGTAAAATCGATAAATGAGTTTAAATAAACCGCTACAGTTTGTTTTCCATAAAATCTGTAGTTTTCATTTATGTTCCCCGCGAACAGTTATACATCCATTGTGTGAATCGCGTAAGGCTTTCAACATCAACATTTGCGCATACAGCTTGATGAAACTACATATTGTAAATGTCGAGTCCTATCACACGAATAAACTATGTTTTATATTGATTTGTGTATTTTATTTATATCCACCCTCTGTGTACATATATTTACGCCTTCATCCCTAATGGGGTAGGCAGAGCGTAAACGACCTAAACGAAGGCCGGTCCGCCGCGTCTGACAAAGTCTTAAGGGCCATTCAAGAAAGATTTGTACGTATATTGCTGTAGTGACAGGTTGTCAGCCCATCGGCTAAATTACAATATACTAAAAGCCCTCGAATCCCTTAGGTGGTTTTTACAGCATGCACGGGAGGAAATGCATCTGGCACATTCTATGTTTTTCTCTCACTCCCAGTCCAGCATGGAAGATACACCCTCTATGTATAAGTTTATAAGACATTATGTAAGGGACAGCGTCCCGCAGCCTAATAGGGGTTGCTCAGTTAACGATACTGAACAACTATCAGCAGGATTATTTTCTCAGAAAGTGAAAAAAAATATGGCTTTTCCATACAAATTGTCTGATTGAAGTGAACATTTTCTACAGAAAAGCCATTTTTTCACTTCCTGAAAAAAATACATGATGATAGTTGTTCAGTGTCGTTGACTGAGCAACCCCTATCAGTTTGCGGGACGTTGTCCCTTACACCTGGTATCAGATACATTTTAGCCATGTATGTGTAACAGGAAGTCGCAAAATTTACTCTATGCGAAAAACGTAAGCGCCTTTCGCAAAATGTTCCATTCGCATAATGTACCTTTCGGGAAATGTACGCTTTGCGAATGGTACATTACGCGAATAGTTATTTTAGCGACTGAACGTAAATCAAAATTGTAAAAGAAAGTAATATTAAACTATAAATAAAACATCTTCATCAACATCTTCCATGCTGGACTGGGAGAGTTAGAAAAACATAGAATGTTCCAGCTGCCCTTCCTCCCGGGCATGCTGTAGAAGTCAGCAAAAGGGACTCGAGGGTTACAGTGTATTGTAATTTAGGCGATGGGCTGACAACCTGTCACTATAGCAATACACATTACAATCTAAAATTGCCCTCAATTTTTGTCAGACGTGGCGTAAGCGCCTTTTACGAGGAGTTTGACGCTCTGCCTACCCCGTAAGGGATAAAGGCGTGATTTCATGTATGTATAAATAAAACAATATTATGCTCTGCTATTAATATAATAAACCAAAATACATGAAAAGTCAGTCCGTGGATTAAGCGAAGACATTTTTAGCGTAAAGAAATGTATAAAAATAAATCTTATTTCTTCATGTTTTCATACTGGTTTCCGTAGTATGCTTCAAGTTGGCCCTCATCTGAAATAGACAGAACTGAATTACTACTGTATTGAACTTCTTAAGAGTTTTTTCATTTTATTTAATGGTCGATTTAAAACAGTGAAATTAATAGTTAATATCGTTTAATACCGTAGATAGTAGTCGTTAAGCCATGTCAGAGGCCAGTGCTAAGCATTGGCGGCTTAAAAACTCTGACCTTATCTAGGATTGGGGTCTGGTTTCCCTTCTGGATTGCGGAGGTCAGATGGCAGTCGCTCTGTGTAAAAACCAGTACCCTCGTTCAATCACCTAGATTAGGTATCCCCCCGTGAGATACGGGATAAGGCTAGGGAGATGATGGTCGATTTAAAATAGTGAACATTTCGTTTTTGTAGTTTCCTACACCACTGTAAATATCCACACACTTCGGTAGAGTAGATTTATTTTATTTAGTGGTCGATTTATAATAGTGGACATTTCGTTGTTACACTTAATTTTAAACTTTCGTGGTTGTTTTCACTATAACTATAAGACATTTTACGGGTTTCTTACCACGATTTAAATTATTTTATGAGTTCCCGATATTTCGGCGCTGTTCCAAACGCCCTGATCACGGGTAAACTGGAGAAAACTGCGGGTGGGTTTAGGGACAGACATATCTGTCTACCCTCACTCTTCTTCGTTTTTGCGGTACACTATTCACAACACTGTTATTGTCACCACTGGAACTCACTCGAAAGTCATCTCGACAACATACACTGACCACATCATCCGTATTTGTTGTAGGTTTGGCCCGGATTTTCTTTTTACACATGTTTACCACTGGATTCCACGTGCTTGACAATTTAAACCCATCTTCTCTATTGAAGTTT
The DNA here is from genome assembly GCA_949820665.1 of Scrobipalpa costella. NCBI lineage: Eukaryota > Metazoa > Arthropoda > Insecta > Lepidoptera > Gelechiidae > Scrobipalpa > Scrobipalpa costella. Next base: position 8,866,497 of record OX463321.1, on the reverse strand, counting down.
TTGTACTTTGTGATTTCAATAGCTTCACTTACCATTCTTGGTATATAGTGGCGTTCTGTCGATAACACTTTTGGGTCATGCAATTCGATCCAGTGGTTTGAACCAGACTCTAACAAGTGCTCGGCTATGGCTGACTTATGAACTTCATTGTTTTTCACTGCCCTTATGTGCTCTTTGACACGTGTAGAGATGGTACGCTTGGTTTGACCAATATAAGAACTTCCACAACTACAATCTATCTTATACACACCTGGACACTCTAATGGAAACTTATCTTTGGGAGAACGCAAGAATTGTGATATTTTCTTGACTGGAGTGAACACCGTTTTTACGGAATACTTATCCAAAATTCGTCCAATCTTATCAGTGACACCTTTCAGGTACGGTAGAAATGCAGCTCGACGTTCCACCTTGGACACTGATTTACTGGTGTTACTTTTAGGAGGTTGGATATTACTCTTGTAGCCATTTTTCACTAGTACGCGTTTCACATGTTCCAGTTCCTCATCCAGATGTTCTGTGTCGCAAAGATCAAAAGCGCGATTTGTTAGAGAGGTAACTACGGAGTTCAGATGTCGCGGATGGTGGTGTGAGGTTGCTTGCAGATAACGGTCGGTATGCGTCGGCTTCCTGTACACAGTATGACTTAGAGTGCCATCACTTCTGACTGACAGTTTAACGTCAAGGAAAGCTAATGACCTATCATTTTCTGATTCCACCGTGAAACGTATGTTTTTATGGATGGAGTTAAGATACGACAAACATTGCTGCATAGTGTGGTCATCACCTTCTAATATACAGAATACATCATCCACATATCTCTTCCACAGTTTTATCGATATTGGTGCATTGTCAATGGCAAGATCTTCAAAGTATTCCATTCACAGATTTGCCACTACTGGAGCAACTGGGCTGCCCATTGCTACACCATCAATTTGTTGATAGAACTGACCCTGGTATACGAAATAGCTGGAGGATAAACAATGTTCCAGAAGTTTGCCGTATTCCATCGGGATATTATTATTTTCCAAAACTTTCGTCACCACTCCTAGGCATTCAGACACAGGTACATTAGTGAACAATGACTCAACGTCAAAACTCACCATTTTATCATGTTCTGTTATCTTAGTATCTTGTAGAAGGCTAACGAAATGTCGCGAATCCTTATATATTATTGTTTATATGTTATAATGTTTGGAATCTATTTCTTATTCAAATATATTTTTATATTTACTAGCGCAAAAAATAATAATAATAATAAACTTCAAAAGATAATATTTTGATCAATACTAGCAATCAATTAAGACCCTGTATATAATATTTTCGTAAAGGAATCACATTATTGCAGTTTTCTCTTTAGCGAAGTGATAAAATGAATCATGAATTGCACGAGTGGTTTTAGATTCACAGAACCATTGCATTATGTGATGACGGATAGGATATTTGAAGACTAACAATGTTTCGCTTAGCTTACTTTACATTTGAATGATAAGTCAATAACTATCACGTTTAAACTGATTCTACTCTGTATTTAAATGTATTTGAATATTAAAAGTTTAATATAAATAATTTGAATACGTGGGACACTCAGAAAGATTTGCGACACTAAAAAAAATTGTTCTACAGGTACATATATTTTTATTAAATCTTTTCAAAGTACTCTCCACCAGCCTCTATACAAAGATTCATGCGTCTGAACCAGTTTTCAAAACACTTTTTCCAGTCCGCCGTAGACACCTCGTTTACAGCCTGCTCGAACGCAGCCAGCGCATCTTCCGGCGACGAAAATTGTATCCCCTTGAGCTGATTTTTTATTATTTGGAAATAAAAAGAAGTCACACGGTGCTAGATCAGGGCTGTAAGGAGGGTGACCCAGGAGTTTGACTGGTGTGCTGTCCAGGAAGTCCCTCGTTTTGAGCGCGGTGTGTGCAGGCGCATTGTCGTGGTGGAGCAGTAGTCAGCGGAGCCCTGTGTTTGGTCGCTTGTTGCTCACAACAGAAAAAACTTCTGGTAAACATTTGGTAGTATACCATTCGGCGTTAATGCTTCTTTGATCTCGTAAGGGAATTGAGGCCAAGTGGCCAGTCAAATTAAAAAACCTGGCGATCAAAATCTTCCCCCCGCTTCGAGATCGCTTCACTTTGGTAGGCGTTGGTTTATTTTGAAACACCCAAACTGTCGACTGGCGCTTGGTTTCTGGATCGTATTGATAAATCCAGGACTCATCACCTGTTACGATGTCGTAATCACGCCGAGACGAGCCTGCTTCAAATTTGTTCAGCATATCACGGCACCATTCCACCCGGGCCTGCTTCTGAGCGTCGGTGAGGTAGTGCGGCACCCAGCGCGATACTATCCTCCTCACGCGAAGATGCCCTTGTAGAATCTCGTGAACGCTTCCCGATCCAATCTTTAATATGTGCTGAATCTCCTGATATGTAATTCGCCTATTATCTTGGATGAAATTTTTCACTGCTAGCACGTTTTCTTCCGTAATAGCCGTCAAAGGGCGACCGCTTCTTTCTTCATCCCCAAGGTTGGTCGACCGCGCCTAAATTCGTTATACCAACGATACACGGTTGCCTTGAAGGGGCTTTCATCCATAAATGCCATTTGAAGTCTATCGAACGATTCATCCGGTTTCAGGCGACACTTGAAATCGTAAAAAATCATAGCTCTAAAATGTTCCCGGCGCAGATCCATTTTTCAGTAAGACACGATACTTTGAATTGGCTCGCAAAAAATGTGGAGGGAAATTTTGAAAATGGAATACACATATTTTTACTTACAAGTAATCATATTTTCAAAAAAGATTCTAACCGGCCAGTATGCCATATATAAAAACTATTTATCGCAATACTTTCTGAGTGGCCTGGTATTTTTTTCAGAAATAGAGTAATTTTATTACGTAATACAAAAGTTTTTTAAAGTAAAGGAATGTTTACTTTGTTTATCGTAAAGGCATGAACACATGATTACGATCAGATTTCAAACTGCAAGTATTTTATATGAAACACATGGCGACGACAATGGAGTGTTGCAATTACAGGTACTATTAAAACCTGCAAAATAAGGAAAAAAAAATTTGGAGAATGACGTTTTGGTAATGATGTGTATGTGTAGGGTGTTAATGTTTTTATATAGAGATGGTTTTGTTAGGGTAACGATGTAAAGTTGGCAGAAGGATATGTGCAAGAGCATAATTTATGGAAAGTAATTACGAACGAATTTGACTTTTTATTTTTGCTTCAAATAGGATATGGATAGGTATAGGAAGGATTTAATTTGGTTATACATGATTGCAGATTAATTATTTTTCTGATGATTGGAATAACTTGGTCGATAAGTTTTGGACATTCGTTGGACTGATCACCCAAAACCTGTGTACAAATCTTATACTACCAACTATTCAGTATGTATGGAAATAACGAACGGGTTTTGTATGAAATGTTGATTAACCAAATGAGAGTACTTATGAATATAGCTCTAATAGGTATATGATGCGGTACAATAGGGTTAGATCCTTCAGCCATAGTGCGAACGAGTTTTCCACTTTGAGTAATGTTGGAGACCAAAGAAGTCTTAAACCTTTGACCCTATTCAAATGGTACATGAGGGGCAGATCCTTCCGTTCGATCATGGTGTAAACGAGATTTCTCTGTGAGAATTGTTGGAGTTTTAAAATGGCTTAAACCATGACCCCCAATAAAGGGTGTGCGCACAACCCATATGAGGCACGAGATGCCCATATAATAAATATATAATTATAAAAAAAAAGAGTCGACTCAATGTAATGTACCAAGAAATGTATAGTAAATAAAAAAGGGACCGGCCGGCCCAAATTATAAATATATGTACCGCATAAAGAGCATCATTGTTTTTGAGGAATATTACTATAAGTATATGTATTATAATTATTATTGTTAAAAGAGAATGTTTTTGAGATATACTTTGAAGTATAGGCCTATATAACATATACTGACGTAGTTCTTTGCCTTCAAGTAATGAACTTATTTCCTTAGCCTACATAAACTAAAAATAACTATTGATGACGATAGAGACGATGAGATGTCTTGATGTACCTATTGAATTTAACGTATAATAAAAGCCATAATTACTAAATATATAGACTAAGCGTTACTACGATTAGAAAAAAACCTTCTTGCCTTGCTATCCATTGTCATTTCAAAATAAATAAATATTGTAGATAAGTGTTTCATGTTTCTTGAGTAGGTAAAATTTCTAATTCATCTTGCCAACGGTGTACCTATAGTAACTTTAAGGTAAAGATATAATCTAATTGATATATACTATTATTAGTTATTAATTAACTATTCTTGTGTGTGAGTGTGTATGTAGGTACCTATGTATTTTTTTATGATTCAAATTATAAAGTTATGTTATAATATAAGGATTATCTACACAAATACCTACCTGCATACAAATTAAAATATGTTTTTTTTTCCTTTTTATGCCTAATTAAACAATACAAAGTAGCAACTTACAGCAATAGGAATATTGCACAAATAATAAACTTTTGATGAGTATCGTTTTGTAATGCATTCACATGATTCAGTGAAATTAATTTCAATTCAACACTTTTGTAAGAGATTTTTTTGTTTTTACTTTGGATATTAATAGATTTGAAAGTTTATTGAATTATATAATACCATCATAATATTACGAATCCTTAAAAATGTGACTTACTTGTACTTACTTGGTTGCTTCAATGTAAATTAAGTTAACTTATATAGCTGATATTATAATATTACTACTTAATAAGTTTTTGTCGTCTAAAAATTAATTGTATTGTAATCTAACTATAATCAGACCCTATTTGTGTAAATTTAAACCGTAATAATAAAATAAATATCATCATATGTATTGGCAAGACAAATATTGAATGTTCTCACCAGATTTATTTTTTACATAATTTTATAGCATCTTATGTTAAGTTGAGTATGTAATTATTTGAAAAAGCATGAATATAGTATGGTAATTATTGATAATATTATAAAAACGACGTACTTTAGTTTTTGTCAAAGTATATTAAACTACTGTGTTTGTGTCTGGGCGGTGCAGCAAAAACGTACCTAATAGATTTAGAGCGAAGCCAACGTGCAGTGCTAAATGTAATGATGCGACGTCCTTACCGTTACCCCACTCAGGACCTGTATGATGAAACTGAACTGCTAACGGTTAGGAAATTGTTTATCAGCCAAACTCTTCTTAGACACCATAGATACACAGTACCGCAACTACCGCCCTGTACAAAACGAATAGACCGATGTCCTGTGCCTCGTGTTAAAACTGAGGCTGCCCGGAAGTTCTACAAATATTGTGCACCTATGCTCTACATTAAGATCATACCTGATATGAATGCAACGAAAACCTGCAGTAATTATAAATTTAAGGAAGTTGTAAGAAACGCTCTTACTGATCTCGACTATGAAGCAACAGAAAAACTCTTCGACCAAGTATCCTAGTATCGACACACACACACATACACACACACGCACACACACAAATACACACGCATAAACAATCAAACTATGTTGGCCATATACAGTACAAATAGTTCCTATTTTAATTTTTAATTTTACTTTTCTTTATGTTCTGTCTTTTATTATTGTAACCGTATCAATAAGAGGAAGGCACTGCAGCTTGTAGTACAGTTCTCTAACTATAACATGGTGCAGAGCATTCAAGAAATAATGTACCTAAATTGTTACAAATAAAGATTATTATTATTATGTTATGCAGTAGCAGTAAATTGCACAACGGTGTAATTTCTAAGGCTCGTGTTTATAAAACGATCTCAAGATTGAGAGCAATATTAAGATTGGATTTGACAAATCGTTTTGTACTGACGTGAAATTCTTAGCTATGCATCCTTACAACTGACTTATCAACAGTTCAATATATATATATAAATTAATAAAATATATATCATCTGTCGTGTAGGTATCTTGTTGATCGACCTAATGAACACTAGTGTCAGAGTTTTTAAACTGCCTTATTAGGTATAGCATAACTAGAATGTCGAGTCAGTACAAAACGATTTGTCAAATCCAAACTTAATATTGCTCTCAATCTTGAGATCGTTTTATAAACACGAGCCTTAGAAATTAGACCGTTGTGAATTATACTGCTACTGCATAACAGATGGCGCTGTTAGTTTCTGAAACATGGTAACGAAATGTTTTTCTTTTGGCATATGACATGTATAGTGGATTATGACATTCGCAATTAAATTTGAAAATAAATTTTTGGAAAGGTATTCCTTTAGAATACTTCCAGTTGAAACATACTAGATTGGGAGCGAGATTAAAACATAGAATGTGCCAGCTGCATTTCCTCCCGGGCATGCTGTAAAAACCAGGTAAAGGATCCGAGGGTTTCTGTATATTGCAATTAAGGCGATGGGCTGACAACCTGTCACTACAGCAATATACCTACAAATCTATAAATAACCCTCAAAACTTTGTCAGACGTGGCGAAAAGACCGTTGCTTAGGTCGTTTACTGACTTTCAATTGAAAACCGTACATCATGGCTAATACCTGGTATAAGCTAATTTTTTTTAACTTCCGGAAAGAATTTCCTGATGAGAGTTGTTCAGTTTCGTTGACTGAGCAACCCCTATCGGTTTTCGGGACACTTTCCCTTATTCCAGGTATTAACCATGATGTACAGTTTTCAATTGAAAGTAAATACATACCTACAAGCACACCTCTATCCCTAATGGGGTAGGCAGAGCGTAAAAGACCTAAGCAGCGGTCTTTTCGCCACGTCTGACAAAGTTTTGAGGGTTATTTATAGATTTGTAGGTAAAGGAACATTCTTTTGGGTAAGTTGTTCAGTTTCATGGGCTGGTTCATATCCTTTCGGGTGCATATACCCTTTCTGTAACACGTTCTAATAGCCATAGTAGGTTAGTTGTAGAATGCAACTTATAGAATAAAGAAATTTAATCATTTTTTTAGGTGATGAATGAAATATACAATATTTTAGCCGCCGGTTTTAAATATAAACTTTTAGATATTTCTTTGCCACTTTGTCAACACGCCTCATTGCACGTGTGGATATCTTGTTGATCGAACCGATAAACCCTGCAGTCAGAGTTTTTAAACCGCCTAATAGCACAGCTTTGGGAATGAAGGCGTGTTTATATGTATGTATGTAATAGCACAGCTTTGGGAATGAAGGCGTGTTTATATGTATGTATGTAATAGCACAGCTTTGGAAATGAAGGCGTGTTTATATGTATGTATGTAATAGCACAGCTTTGGGAATGAAGGCGTGTTTATATGTATGTATGTAATAGCACAGCTTTGGGAATGAAGGCGTGTTTATATGTATGTATGTAATAGCACAGCTTTGGGAATGAAGGCGTGTTTATATGTATGTATGTAATAGCACAGCTTTGGGAATGAAGGCGTGTTTATATGTATGTATGTAATAGCACAGCTTTGGGAATGAAGGCGTGTTTATATGTATGTATGTAATAGCACAGCTTTGGGAATGAAGGCGTGTTTATATGTATGTATGTAATAGCATAGCTAAGTATGTCACGTCAGTACGAAACGATTTGTCAAATCCAAACTTAATATCGCTCTCAATCTTGAGATCGTTTTATAAACACGGGCCTTAGAAATTAGACCGTTGTGAATTATACTGCTACTGCATAACAGATGGCGCTGTTAGTTTCTGAAACATGGTAAAGAAATGTTTTTCGTTTGGCATATGACATGATATTAATGTATGTGGATTATTGTTGAGAATACTATAAAATACATAGTACATTTTTGGGAAGGTATTCCTTTAGAATACTTTCAGTTAAAACATACTAGATTGGGAGCGAGATTAAAACATAGAATGTGCCAGCTGCATTTCCTCCCGGGCATGCTGTAAAAACCAGGTAAACCATCCGAGGGTTTCTGTATATTGCAATTAAGGCGATGGGCTGACAACCTGTTACTACATCAATATACCTACAAATCTATAAATAACCCTCAAAACTTTGTCAGACGTGGCGAAAAGACCGTTGCTTAGGTCGTTTAAGCTCTGCCTACCCCATTAGGGATAGAGACTTTCAATTGAAAACGACGGAGTTTGTATCCCATACACAGACAAAGCTAAGAATCTGGGAGTTATATTTGACTGCAATTTGTCTTGGTCAGCACAGGTTAGCGAGGTGAGCAGGCGCATGCACTATTCTTTTCATTCTCTTAAACGGCTCCAGACCTTCCTACCATTCCAAACTAAAATCATGCTTGCTCAAGCCCTTCTCCTTCCTACTCTTGATTATGCCGATGTGTGTTACTTGGATGTGACAGAGGAGCTGCTTAATAAACTCGAGCGCCTACAAAACCTTGCCATCCGGTTTATTTTCGGACTCCGCAAATATGACAGTATTTCTGAATTTCGTGCTCGGTTAAAATGGCTCCCAATCCGCCTTCGTCGCGATGTGCACATCCTGGCTGTCCTCTATAAAATCCTTCATGATCCGTCCACTCCTAAGTATCTCCGTTCTCCGAATCTTGAGATCGTTTTATAAACACGAGCCTTAGAAAGTAGACCGTTGTGAATTATACTGCTACTGCATAACAGATGGCGCTGTTAGTTTCTGAAACATGGTAACGAAATGTTTTTCGTTTGGCATATGACATGATATGTATAGTGGATGTTACATCAGTATCAGCAAGCGAACAGTTTACAAAATTTTGGAAAGGTATTCCTTTAGAATACTTTGAATTGAAAACTGTACATCATGGCTTATACCGGGTGTAAGGGACAGCGTCCCGCAAACTGATTGGGGTTGCTCAGTCAACGATACTGAACAACTGCCACCGAGAAATCCTTTCAGGAAGTGAAAATAAATATTGGCTTTTTCATACAAAACGTCCACCTCGATCAGACAATTTGTACGGAAAAGTAATTTCTTTTTTTTACTTCCGCAAAGAATTTCCTGATGGAAGTTATTCAGTTTCGTTGACAGAGCAACCCCTATCAGTTTGCGGGACGCTGTCCCTTACACCCGGTATAATCACGTTACCAAGGTGAGCTCTCTGTTCCCTGTAAACGTTGTTTACAACGAGTAACAGAAAGGGTATATGCACTGGAAAGGATATACCAGCCCATGAAACTGAACAACTTTCCCAAAGGAACTTTGTTCAAAATACGAAAAAAAACGTTTGACCTTCCATACAAAATGCATTTTAGGCGGTGGGCTGACAACCTGTCACTATAGCAATATACGTTATGATCATATGTAATAACCCTCAAAACTTGTCAGACGTGGCGGAACGACCTTTGCTTAGGTCGTTTGCGCTCTGCCTACCCCATTAGGGATGAAGGCGTGATTATATGTATGTATGTATGTACAAAATGCATCAGCTGATAGCGTGTGTAGTATGCGGAGTCAAACTTTTTTTTTTTACCTATGTTCCTTTGGGAAAGTTGTTCAGTTTCATGGGCTGGTTCATATCCTTACGGGTGCATATACCCTTTCTGTTACATGTTGTATAAGCCATAGTAGGTTAGAATGCAACTTATAGGATAAAGAAATTTAAGCATGTTTTTTAGGTTATGAATGAAATCTACAATATTTTAGCCAGCCGGTTTTAAATATAAACTTTTAAATTTTTTTAGCTACCCGGTCAACACGTCTCATTGCACGTATGGATATTCAATTTAATTTAATATATTTATTCGTTAACATTATAAATTTTGTTCGAAATAACATAAAATTTACATTTTTTCTATGCTGGACTGGGAGAGATAGAAAAACATAGAATGTTCCAGCTGCCCTTCCTCCCGGGCATGCTGTAGAAGTCAGCAAAAGGGACTCGAGGGTTACAGTGTATTGTAATTTAGGCGACGGGCTGACAACCTGTCACTATAGCAATACACATTACCATCTAAAATTGCCCTCAATTTTTGGCAGACGTGGCGAAAGCGCCTTTTACGAGGAGTTTGACGCTCTGCCTACCCCGTAAGGGATAAAGGCGTGATTTTATGTATGTATGTATTACATAAAATAACAGTTCACGATTACTATGAAAATTAACAATCAAATTATAAGATATAAAAGCTTCGTAACTTAAAACTGACTTATCACGAGTTCAATATATATATAAAAAAACTAAAATTTAATTGATATCATCTGTCGTGTAGGTATTTTGTTGATCGACCCGGTGAACCCTGGTGTCAAGAGTTTTTAAACCGCCGAATAGCATAGTTAAGAATGTCACGTCAGTACAAAACGATTTGTCAAATATAAACTTGATATTGCTCTCAATCTTGAGATCGCTTTATAAACACGAGCCTTAGAAATTAGACCGTTGTGAATTATACTGCTACTGCATAACAGATGGCGCTGTTAGTTTCTGAAACATGGTAACGAATGTTTTTCGTTTGGCATATGACATGATAGTGGATGTTATGTCGACATTCACTATTAGAATTGAAAGAAATTTTTGGAAAGGTATTCCTTTAGAATACTTTGAATTGAAAACTGTACATCATGGCTTATACCGGGTGTAAGGGAAAGTGTCCCGCAAACCGATAGGGGTTGCTCAGTCAACGAAACTGAACAACTCTCATCAGGAAATTCTTTCCGAAAGTTAAAAAAAATTAGCTTATACCAGGTATTAGCCATGATGTACAGTTTTCAATTGAAAGTCTCTATCCCTAATGGGGTAGGCAAAGCGTAAACGACCTAAGCAACGGTCTTTTCGCCACGTCTGACAAAGTTTTGAGGGTTATTTATAGATTTGTAGGTAAAGGAACATTCTTTTGGGAAAGTTGTTCAGTTTCATGGGCTGGTTCATATCCTTTCGGGTGCATATACCCTTTCTGTAACACGTTCTAATAGCCATAGTAGGTTAGTTGTAGAATGCAACTTATAGAATAAAGAAATTTAATATTTTTTTTAGGTGATGAATGAAATCTACAATACTTTAGCCGCCGGTTTTAAATATAAACTTTTAGATATTTCTTAGCCACTTTGTCAACACGCCTCATTGCACGTGTGGATATCTTGTTGATCGACCCGTTAAACCCTGTCGTCAGAGTTTTTAAACCGCCTAATAGCACAGCTTTGGGAATGAAGGCGTGTTTATATGTATGTATGTAATAGCATAGCTAAGTATGTCACGTCAGTACAAAACGATGTGTCAAATCCAAACTTAATATTGCTCTCAATCTTGAGATCGCTTTATAAACACGAGCCTTAGAAATTAGACCGTTGTGAATTATACTGCTACTGCATAACAGATGGCGCTGTTAGTTTCTGAAACATGGTAACGAAATGTTTTTCGTTTGGCGTATGATATGTATAGTGGATGTAATGTCGACATTTGCATTTAGAATTTTTTTTGAATTTTTGGAAAGGTATTCCTTTAGAATACTTTCAGTTAAAACATACTAGATTGGGAGCGAGATTAAAACATAGAATGTGCCAGCTGCATTTCCTCCCGGGCATGCTGTAAAAACCAGGTAAAGGATCCGAGGGTTTCTGTGTATTGCAATTAAGGCTATGGGCTGACAACCTGTCACTACATCAATATACCTACAAATCTATAAATAACCCTCAAAACTTTGTCAGACGTGGCGAAAAGACCGTTGTTTAGGTCGTTTACGCTCTGCTTACCCCATTAGGAATAGAGGCGTGATTATATGTATATATGTACTTTCAATTGAAAACCGTACATCATGGCTAACACCTGGTATAAGGAAAAGCGTTCCGCAAACTGATAGGGGTTGCTCAGTCAACGACACTGAACAACTGCCACCGAGAAATTCTTTCAAGGGAGTGAAAATAAAAATTGGCTTTTCCATACAAAATGTCCACCTCGATCAGGCAATTTGTACGGAAAAGCAGTTTTTTTTTAACTTCCGGAAAGAATTTCCTGATGAGAGTTGTTCAGTTTCGTTGACTGAGCAACCCCTATCAGTTTGCGGGACGCTGTCCCTTACACCCGGTATAATCACGTGACCAAGGTGAGCTCTCTGTTCCCTGGAAACGTTGTGTACAACGTGTTACAGAAAGGGTTTATGCACTGGAAAGGATATGAACCAGCCCATGAAACTGAACAACTTTCCCAAAGGAACTTAGTTTAAAATACGAAACAAAAAACGTTTGACCTTCCATACAATATGCATCAGCTATCGTGTAGTATTCGGAGTCAAACTTTTTTTTTTATTACCTATGTTTCTTTGGGAAAGTTGTTCAGTTTCATGGGCTGGTTCATATCCTTACGGGTGCATATACCCTTTCTGTTACATGTTGTATAAGCCATAGTAGGTTAGAATGCAACTTATAGGATAAAGAAATTTAAGCATGTTTTTTAGGTTATGAATGAAATCTACAATATTTTAGCCAGCCGGTTTTAAATATAAACTTTTAAATTTTTTTAGCTACCCGGTCAATAAGTCTCATTGCACGTATGGATATTCAATTTAATTCAATATATTTATTCGTACATACATACATACATATAATCACGCCTCCATCCTTAATGGGGTAGGCAGAGCGTAAACGACCTAAACAAAGGTCGTTTCGCCACGTCTGACATAGTTTTGAGGGTTATTTAAGATAGAATTCTAGGTATATTGCTGTAGTGACAGGTTGTCAGCCCATCGCCTAAATTACAATATACTGAAACCCTCGGATCCCTTAGCTGGATCTTACAGCATGCCCGGGAGGAAATGCAGCTGGCACATTCTATGTTTTTCTCTCGCTCCCAGGCCAGCATGGAAGTATTTATTCGTTAATAATATAAATTGTGTTCGAAATAACATAAAATAACAGTTCACGATTACAATGAAAATTAACAATCAAATTATAAGGTATAAAATCTTCGTAACTTACAAGTGACTTATCACGAGTTCAATATATATATAAAAAAAACTAAAATTAAATTGATATCATCTGTCGTGTAGGTATGTTGTTGACCGACCCGATTAACCCTGGTGTCAAGAGTTTTTAAACCGCCGAATAGCATAGTTAAGTATGTCACGTCAGTACAAAACGATTTGTCAAATCCAAACTTAATATTGCTCTCAATCTTGAGATCGCTTTATAAACACGAGCCTTAGAAATTAGACCGTTGTGAATTATACTGCTACTGCATAACAGATGGCGCTGTTAGTTTCTGAAACATGGTAACGAAATGTTTTTCGTTTGGTATATGACATGATATTAATGTACGTGGATTAATGTTGAGAAAACTATAAATTTAAAACATACTACATTTTTGGAAAGGTATTCCTTTAGAATACTTTCAGTTAAAACATACTAGATTGGGAGCGAGATTAAAACATAGAATGTGCCAGCTGCATTTCCTCCCGGGCATGCTGTGAAAACCAGGTAAAGGATCCGAGGGTTTCCGTATATTGCAATTAAAGGCGATGGGCTGACAACCTGTCACTACATCAATATACCTACAAATCTATAAATAACCCTCAAAACTTTGTCAGACGTGGCGAAAAGACCGTTGCTTAGGTCGTTTGCATTCTGCCTGCCCCATTAAGGATAGAGGCGTGATTATATGTATGTATGTTATTTCAATTGAAAACTGTACATCATGGCTAATACCTGGAATAAGGAAAAGCGTTCCGCAAACTGATAGGGGTTGCTCAGTCAACGACACTGAACAACTGCCACCAAGAAATCCTTTCAGGGAGTGAAAATAAAAATTGGCTTTTCCATACAAAATGTCCACCTCGATCAGGCAATTTGTACGGAAAAGCAGTTTTTTTTTAACTTCCGGAAAGAATTTCCTGATGAGAGTTGTTCAGTTTCGTTGACTGAGCAACCCCTATCAGTTTGCGGAACGCTTTTCCTTATTCCAGGTATTAGGCATGATGTACACTTTTCAATTGAAAGTACATACATACATATAATAATATAAATCACACCTCTATCCCTAATGGGGTAGGCAGAGCGTAAAAGACCTAAGCAGCGGTATTTTCGCCACGTCTAACAAAGTTTTGAGGGTTATTTATAGATTTGTAGGTAAAGGAACATTCTTTTGGCAAAGTTGTTCAGTTTCATGGGCTGGTTCATATCCTTACGGGTGCATATACCCTTTCTGTTACACGTTGTATAAGCCATAGTAGGTTAGAATGCAACTTATAGAATAAAAAAAATTAAGCATGTTTTTTAGGTTATGAATGAAATCTACAATATTTTAGCCAGCCGGTTTTAAATATAAACTTTTAGATATTTTTAGCTACCCGGTCAACACATCTCATCGCACGTATGGATATTCAATTTAATTTAATATATTTATTCGTTAACAATATAAATTGTGTTCGAAATAACTTAAAATAACAGTTCACGATTACAATGAAAATTAACAATCAAATTATAAGGTATAAAAACTTCGTAACTTACAAGTGACTTATCACGAGTTCAATATATATAAAAAAAAAACTAAAATTAAATTGATATCATCTGTCGTGTAGGTATGTTGTTGATCAACCCGATGAACCCTGGTGTCAAGAGTTTTTAAACCGCCGAATAGCATAGTTAAGTATATCACGTCAGTACAAAACGATTTGTCAAATCCAAACTTAATATTGCTCTCAATCTTGAGATCGTTTTATAAACACGAGCCTTAGAAATTAGACCGTTGTGAATAATACTGCTACTGCATAACAGATGGCGCTGTTAGTTTCTGAAACATGGTAACGAAATGTTTTTCGTTTGGTATATGACATGATATTAATGTACGTGGATTAATGTTGAGAAAAGTATAAATTTAAAACATACTACATTTTTGGAAAGGTATTCCTTTAGAATACTTTCAATTGAAACATGCTGGACTGGGAGCGACAGTAAAACATAGAATGTGCCAGCTGCATTTCCTCCCGGTCATGCTGTAAAAACCAGGTAAAGGATCCGAGGGTTTCTGTATATTGCAATTAAGGCGATGGGCTGACAACCTGCCACTACAGTAATATACCTTAAACAGAACAAATCTATCTTAAACAGCCCTCAAAACTTTGTCAGACGTGGCGGAACGACCTTTGTTCGTTTACGCTCTGCCCACCCCATTAGGGACAAAGGCGTGATTATATGTATATTTTGTAATTTATCTATGGAAGATATGCAAGATCATAACAAAATCTTACAACAATATGTTGTTCAAATTCAACACAGTTCAAACTTATAACCATGGTTATGAAAAATACTCACTTTAATATTATGAATTACTAACATATATAAATATATATATATATTAATAAGTATTAACATAGCTTTATTCTTCCATGCTGGACTGGGAGAGATAGAAAAACATAGAATGTTCCAGCTGCCCTTCCTCCCGGGCATGCTGTTGAAGTCAGCAAAAGGGACTCGAGGGTTACAGTGTATTGTTATTTAGGCGATGGGCTGACAACCTGTCACTATAGCAATACATATTACAATCTAAAATTGCCCTCAATTTTTGTCAGACGTGGCGAAAGCGCCTTTTACGAGGCGTTAAACGCTCTGCCTACCCCGTAAGGGATAAAGGCGTGATTTATGTGTGTATGTATGTTAACATAGCTGAATGATTGTTCAACCTGTACGACACTTTGTTTGTTTTACAATTTGGAACAATACATATTGTATTTTTTTAGCTAAGCATTTTTTGATTGTAAACTGTTGTGTTCGTAAATAAATAAATAATAATTTTCGTCGTAGGTGTGACTCCTCCCTACGCGGCGCCCTATTCACACCACGGCCTGCCCTCCGCACCCACACTCGCGCAAATGCAGGTAAAATAAAACAACACCAACACACACATACATATACAGTCTACTTAAATAGGAGCAGGAGAGATCCAAATAGACTGATTTTTGAGGAAGCTCCTCTTATAGAAATAAATAATGAAAATTGTTCATGCATGTTTGTTAGATTATATAATAATATCCCTATTGACATAAGAAATTTGCAATTAAGATTATTTTCGTCAAAATTGTATAAATGGCTTAATGACCAAGTAGTATATACTACAAATGAATTTCTTGGACATGTTTAATAAATTAAGATTGTACCATGAACTATAATTTTAATTGATTTATGTATAAAAGCTTATTGACATTTAAAAAAATAATCGATGTTATATTTTACATACATACATACAGTCACGCCTTTATCCCTAATGGGGTAGACAGAGCGTAAACGACCTAAAACCACAGATAATATAATACTATACTAGTACCTAAACTAAGGTCGTTCAGCCACGTCTGACAAAGTTTTGAGGGTTATTTAAGATACATTTGTACGTATATTGCTGTAGTGACAGGTTGTCAGCCCGTCGCCTAAATTGCAATATACTGAAACCCTCAGATCCCTTAGCTGTTTTTTACAGCATGCCCGGGAGGAAATGCAGCTGGCACATTCTATGTTTTTCTCTCGCTCCCAGTCCAGCATGGAAAAAAGTCCAGCATAGTTTTTTTTTTTAAATAGTTATATTTTACGTAATGTTTAATTATTATTCTTTCTATTGCATGCTAATTACCTTTATTGGCGAAACATGCGCTCTTTACTTTAAGTATAAATTGTGTCATCTATAATACCATGTTTGTTGCAATAAATATTTTCTGATTCTGATTCTTAAGGGGATCTCCGGAGCTTCCATGCTGGACCGGGAGCGATAGAATAACGTAGAATGAGCCAGCTGCATCTCCTCCCGGGCATGCTGTAAAAACCAGCTAAGGGATTCGAGCGTACATTGTAATTTAGGCGATGGGCTGACAACCTGTTGTCACCACAGCAATATACAGTTCTTTCTAAACAACCCTCAAAACTAGTCAGACGTGTCGGAACGACCTTTGTTTGGGTCTTTGACGCTCTGCCTACCCCATTAGGGATACAGGCGTGATAGTGTGTATGTATGTATGGATCCCCGGTGCACGCCAGCGCCCTCATCTGTTAAAAAATCATTACTCACTGAAAACGCAATTAATCAAAAATCCGGTAAATTAGATTGAAGTATAGGTACTGAAATTTATTTTAAGCATCATAAATTAATAATTCAGTGTTCACTGCAGTTACAGATTACAAATGTGCTAATAGTGGCCGTTTTTCGCAGTTTTTTTCTATCTGTAACTACAAAGAACTATCATTACTTTAATCTCAATCTGATCTATCGAAATTTCGTTTGGTTGTGTTTTCAGTGAATTATGATTTTTTGACTTATGAGAGCGCAACTTAGCCCAGGGGAGCCCCATACGGTGCCGATAGAGCGTAAGTGGCGCCTATCAGTTAAGAAAATCATAACATACAGTCCAACAGACTCAAGTAATACTCGTAGATATAAGGATAATTCAAAACCTTGTAAATTTCTAATTCTTCGATCGTTGTAGTAACAGCTAGAAAATTTGCCGTTGTTGGCGTGATCGGATTTTTTCTATCTGTAACTACAACGAACTATGAATCGCTAATTTATAAGGTTCCAATTTTATCTTCATTACTATACTGCCTGATGTCTGTTGGACCGGATTTTAGATTCACTGTGATTTTAATAAGTTATATATTTTTAACTGATGGACTTAGCCGCTATCTGCTACCTTAATTATTATTTTCGCTTAGTACCAAGGCTTGTCAGTTCGAGTGTTTGAGCACTTTAATAAATATACTTAGGAAAGTGATCGAAAAATTACTCCCATGCTGGACTGTGGAGTGAGAGAAAAAAATATACTGTGCCAGCTGCATTTTCTCCCGAGCATTCTGTAAAAACCAGCTAAGGGATCAGAGGGTTTCATTATATTGTAATTTAGGCGATGGGCTGACAAGCTGTCACTACAGCAATATACCTACAAATCCATCTTAAATAACCCTCAAAACTTTGTCAGACGTGGCGGATCGCTCACGCTCTGCCTACCCCATTAGGGATAAAGGCGTGATTATATGTATGTATGTTAATCAAAATAACCGTCTTAATGTATTTCTTTCTCCCACAGAGCCTAGTCTCGCGCAACAAAGCTCGCCCCCCCCTCCCCTCCGGGGGCTCGGACAGCCGCGCGCTGCGCATAGCCAGTGACACCTGCGACGAGTGCTGGGACCATGATGCTGAGGCCAGGTAGGACCCAACCGTTAAACCAACAGACCACAACGACCCAACAACCCACAGAATCTATCCAAAACACTCAACATTCCCGATTGACCCAAGACTATCTTATTTCAGCTTGCATTTATCCGCCATCTTTAATCTTCAACTGGCATTTCACAATGACCCATCCAAACCACAGACTCTCTACAAAACACTCAACATTCCCGATTGACCCAAGACTATCTTATTTCAGCTTGCATTTATCCGCCATCTTTAATCTTCAACTGGCATTTCACAATGACCCATCCAAACCACAGACTCTCTACAAAACACTCAACATTCCCGATTGAGCCAAGACTATCTTATATCAGCTTGTATTTATCCGCCATCTTTAATCGTCAGCTGGCATTTCACAATGACCTATCCGACCTACAGAATCACGCCAAAATACTCAACATTCCCGAATGGCCCAAGACTATCTTATATGAGCTTGCATTTATCCGCCATCTTTAATCTTCAACTGGCATTTCACAATGACCCATCCAAACCACAGACTCTCTACAAAACACTCAACATTCCCGATTGAGCCAAGACTATCTTATATCAGCATGCATTTATCCGCCATCTTTAATCTCCAACTGGCATTTCACAATGACCCATCCAACCCACATACTCTCTACAAAACATTCAACATTCCCGATTGACCCAAGACTATCTTATATCAGCTTGCATTTATCCGCCATCTTTAATCTTCAGCTGGCATTTCACAATGACCCATCCAACCCACAGAATCCCTCTAATACACTCAACATTCCCGATTGACCCAAGACTATCTTATTTCAGCTTGCATTTATCCGCCATCTTTAATCTCCAACTGGCATTTCACAATGACCCATCCAAACCACAGACTCTCTACAAAACACTCAACATTCCCGATTGAGCCAAGACTATCTTATATCAGCTTGTATTTATCCGCCATCTTTAATCTTCAACTGGCATTTCACAATGACCCATCCAACCCACAGAATCCCTCCAAAACACTCAACATTCCCGATTGAGCCAAGACTATCTTATATCAGCTTGTATTTATCCGCCATCTTTAATCTTCAACTGGCATTTCACAATGACCCATCCAACCCACAGAATCCCTCCAAAACACTCAACATTCCCGATTGAGCCAAGACTATCTTATATCAGCTTGTATTTATCCGCCATGTTTAATCGTCAGCTGGCATTTCACAATGAGCCATCCAACCCACAGAATCCGTCCAAAACACTCAACTTTCTCGAATGACCAGGACTATCTTATATCAGCTTGTATTTATCCGCCATCTTTAATCGTCAGCTGGCATTTCACAATGAGCCATCCAACCCACAGAATCCGTCCAAAACACTCAACTTTCTCGAATGACCAGGACTATCTTATATCAGCTTGTATTTATCCGTCATCTTTAATCAGTAGCTGGCATTTATCCGCCATCTTTAATCAGTATTTATTTATTCCATGCTGGACTGGGAGCGAGAGAAAAACATAGAATGTGCCAGCTGCATTTCCTCCCGGGCATGCTGTATAAACCAGCTAAGGGAATCGAGGGTTTCAGTATATTGCAATTTAGGCGATGGGCTGACATCATCATCATATCTTTATTTCTAAAAACAGTATTACTGTATGTGAAATTGAATAACATATAAAATATTAAAAAATAAAATTAATAATTACAATAAAATTACCAAATAATAAATTCACAAAAAAAAAATGTCAATTCATAAAAAAAAAAAAAATATTATAAAATCTAATAAAATAATAACAAGTCAAACAACACTACAACTTCTAGAATTCTTCAATGCTATAACATTTTTTTTCCAATAGTAAAAGTTTTAATTTATTCTTAAATATGCTGACACTTGTTATAACTCTCATTTCATTTGGTAGTCTATTGTACAATGCAACAGCTTGATACACGGAGCAGTACCTGGCTATATTAAGACGTGGTAAGATTATGTGGTTCAATTCTTTCCTTCTGGTATTTATTCGCAATAGCATTTCGTCATCAGATTCAAATATATGTCTATGTTTAATCAAGTCAACTAATATAACCAATATGTAAAGGCTAGGCACTGTCAGTATCTGATACATCCGGAAATAGTCAATGCACGATTCCCATGGAGGTATGCGAGCGATCGTTCTTATAGCCCTCTTTTGAATAGTAAAAGCTTTTGACATATTGTATTGGTAGCCATTTCCCCAATGTTTAACACTATAACGCAGTTTGGATTCAATTAGTGCAAAGTAAACTACCTTTAATTGATCTACCGTTAGTATATCTCTAAGACTCCTCAAAGCATAGCACGAGGAGCTAACTGACCCTTCCAATGCACTTAACTCAGGCTTCCAATTCAATAAAGAGTCTATATAAACACCCAAAAACTTAACTTGCTGCACAAACTCAACTCTTTGATTATCCAAAAACAACTCAATTGTTTCCCGATTTCCCGCGGTTGTCTTGAACAAGATAGCATTCGTCTTATGCGTGTTAAGCTGAAGGTCATTAACAGAGAACCAAGTATTAAAAGCTGATAAAGCGGCACCAGTCAAGTTTTTCAACTCCTCTAAGCTAGCGCCAGATAGAACTGCATTAGAATCGTCTGCAAATAATACCAATTCATCACCAGGCACTTCAGAAACAACATAATTAGCCAAATCATTAATAAAGGCTATAAAGAAAATGGGACCCAAGATGGAGCCTTGCGGTACGCCCCTGTAAATGTTAACATGCTCCGAGGTTTCCGCAACTTCCTTTCCATCATTTCCAATTTTTCTTATCTCTACAAACTGTTTTCTATTTGTAAAGTAAGATTCTATAAGCTTTAGGACGTTGCCTCTGACACCATAGTGCTCCATTTTATTTAGTAAGATCGTATGATTTACCATATCAAAAGCCGAAGTCAGATCTAGAAATAAACCAGCGACTTTCAGGTTATTATTTAGTTTATCAACTATGACATTAATTAAAGCATCTATGGCATCCGAAGTCCCTACCCCTGGTTGATAGCCAAATTGTCTTTGGTTAAAGATTCGATGGATATTAAGATGCATAACCAGACGAGATTTAATAATTTTCTCAAAATTTTTTGACAAAATTGGCAATAAGGAAATTGGCCTGTAATTTTGTGGATCCAGCTTACATTTCTTTTTATGAACCGGAAGTATTTTAGCAATCTTAAGCTGCTCGGGAAAAATACCTGCATCTATACAATGGTTAAAGAAAGAGGCGAGAGTCCTGTCTAGCAGGTCAATATTGTCCTTAATAATCGATATGGGTATTTCATCGTACCCACTAGAAGACTTATTCGCCATCTTTTTTACGACGGTAGAAATTTCACGTGCAGTGACTGCCCTAAATTGCATGTCCTCCTGAACTCTTATCGTATTTACCTGTAATATTTGCATAGCCGACAGTAAATTTCCCTCCGGTGAGGGCTTTTGATCGAGATTAAATTGATTAGAGAAAACTTTTGCTACCTCAAGGGGATCCTCCACTGTTTTATTATCTACTTTCAAATTTATACTATCTGCACTATTTACACATTTTTTTCCTTTTTGGTTATTAACAGATTTCCAAATACCTTTAGCCGTATATTTCTCTTTTTTAATTTTAGTTTGTTCTGTGATTGTTCTAGCTTCCCTAAGCACTTTTCTATAAATTTTAATGTATGTAAATTTATATTTGGATATACTTATATCGTTATGTGTATTATCAGTATTGCACAAAACACGTTTCATCATACTTGATATTTTAATTCCTTTAGTAATCCATTTTGGCATTCCTAAAGTCTTCGTCTTTATTTTCTTCTTTCTTTTTCTAAATCTGTTTCTAAACATAGATGTAAAGTTCTTTAAAAATCCATTAATTCCACATATTTTCAAATTTCCATTTAAAATCAGTTGCCTAAAATGTTCATTGTTTGCTTTGCTAAATATTCTACGTTCAATAAATATAACATTTTCTATCCATTTTTCTTGTCTAATTCCTTCTATCGTAAAACTAGCTGTCAGTGCCGCATGACCATCCGCAAGTCCGTTGTGATCAATCGCCGCATCCACAACAGAATCTGCCATTATATTAGTTAAAATATTATCAATACAAGATTGAATGTCATTTCTTAGAAAAGTCGGATTTTCAATTAGATGTCGAAAGTTATAGCAAGTCAACAGATTCAAAAATTCTTCGCGTTTACCATCATCTTTAAGAATATTGACATTAAAATCACCCATAATTATGACTTGTTTATTAAAGAACCTTTGCAACATTAATTCTAGTCTTTGCATGAATACGTCATATTTCAAATCATTTTGATAACAACAGAAAATATATACGTTAGTGTCCAAGTCTTTGATACCACACAGTTCAAAAGCTTCTGAAGCCGCGAGATTTTTGCACTCAATTACTTCACAACGTTTATCTTTACGTCCTAGAATCAATGTGCCACCTCTGGTTTTATTTTTCCTAGCATAGATGGAGACAATATTGTAATTAGTAAGGCTGACAAAGGTGGCAGAATGATATGTCAAAAAATGCTCGCTTAAACATACATAATCTTGCCTTGTCACTAAATTCTCTAAATACAATTCAAATTGATCCTTTTTAGTGTTAATTCCACAAATATTTTGATGTAAAACATTCATATGTACACAATTTAATTTACAATCACTAGTTTTTTAATATTACCCATATACGATTTTGATAAGTTATTATTTGATGTTATCCCTTGAGTCGGAGATTTGCCATCAGGATTCAAACTCAATAGCTGCACACCACTATCATGACATGACAACCTGTCACTATAGCAATATACCTATAAATCTATCTTAAATAACCCTCAAAACTTTGTCAGACGTGGCGGAACGACCTTTGTTTAGGTCGTTTACGCTCTGCCTACTCCATTAGGGATAAAGGCGTGATTATATGTATGTATGTATGTATGTTTAATCAGTAGCTGGCATTTATCCGCCATTTTTAATCATTAGCTGGCATTTATCCGCCATCTTTAATCAGTAGCTGGCATTTATCCGCCATCTTTAATCAGTAGCTGGCATTTATCCGTCATCTTTAATCAGTAGTTGGCATTTATCCGACATCTTTAATCGTCAGTTGGCATTTATCCGACATCTTTAATAGTTAGTTGGCATTTATCCGACATCTTTAATCGGCAGCTGGCATTTATCCGACATCTTTAATCGTCAGTTGGCATTTATCCGACATCTTTAATAGTCAGTTGGCATTTATCCGACATCTTTAATCGGCAGCTGGCATTTATCCGACATCTTTAATAGTCAGTTGGCATTTATCCGACATCTTTAATCGTCAGCTGGCATTTATCCACTATTTTTAATAATTGGCTTCCATTTATCTACCAACTTTAATAATTAGCTGGCATTTATCCACCATCACTTCCATGCTGGCCTGGGAGCGAGAGAAAAACTTAGAATGTGCCAGCTGCATTTCCTCCCGGGCATGTTGTAAAAGTCAGTTAAGGGATCCGAGGGTTTCAGTATATTGCAATGTAGGCGATGGGCTGACAACCTGTCACTACAGCAATATACGTACAAATCCATCTTGAATAACCCTCAAACCTTGTCAGACGTGGCGGAACGACCTTTGTTTAGGTCGTTTATGCTCTGCCTACCCCATTAGGTATAAAGGCGTGATTATATGTATGTATGTATCCACCATCTTTAATCGTCTGTCTTATTAGTGCCATTTTGAAGCAGTTGCAATTGAACCATATTCAATCAGCTGTCATTAAACCGCCATTTTGATTCAGTGGTCAATTATGCGCCATATTGGATCAGTTTTCTAAAATACGCATTTATTGCTGATGAGGAAAGCGCCTTGAAATAAGAAATTGAATAGAATCATTTACAGCTATCGAATCCCCTATATTAAATCAGCTGTCGTTCATCCGCCATCTAGAATCATTGTAATTTTGATGTTATCAATGTATTGTCTGAAATGTATACCAACCCACTAGTTCAACTTTTATTTTCCTGTGCCCTAAGGTTGCAAAGTCAAAGTCAAATCATTTATTTCCAAATAGATTTCTAAGAACACTTTTAGAACAAGCGAGTCTATTACAAAGAAAATTATATCTGTCACAAAATAAAATAAAACTATATCACAATGAAGAAGAAGCATGAGAAACTCGCACTTTGCGCCCCTCCCTTCGTTTTATCTTATTCTTACTTTTGTGCCCGGAAGAAATTTGCTGCTTAGCAATGAGGCCGCCTATTTGGACTACTGTTTGTATCATTTTATTTTATTTTTGTGCAATAAAGTATTTCTTATCTTATCTTATTACAGACTGACAGCTGTGTGCGTGGAGGAAAGAATGTCAGAACTGAAACTGTTGCTGCGCGCGCACCCGCCTCTCGCGCGACCCAACAACTTGAATAACGGTGAGATGCAGTGCTTCGGAAGGCATGTTATGTGGTGTGCATTATTCTTCCTAGCGAGGGGATTCTCGAGTCGAACAACGACCCGAAGAACCCTGATGTTAGAGTTTTCAAACCGCCTAGTAGCGCAGCTATTAGGCCTCTGACATGGTTTGAGTAACGACCACTATCAAAGACGGCGACTGGGACCGAAAGCTTAACGTGCCCTCCGAAGCACAGAATCCTTTTACTTTTCGGACAATCAGGTAATTCAGCCTGCAATGTCCTTACCAAACTGAAGAAAACCTCACAAAGTAATAAATTTACAAATATCAACTTTGTGTGTCCTCCTGGGAATCGAACCCAGGACCTCCAGATCGTAAGCCCATGGCTCTGACTAATAGACCACGAAGGCAGTCAACAGTTACCCCTATCTCCTATAGTTACTGCCTCCGTGGTCTAGTGGCTAGTGCCATGGACTCCCGATCCGGAGGTCCTGGGTTCGATTCCCAGGGGGGAAACACAAAGTTGATATTTGAGAATTTATCACTTTGTGAATTTTTCCCCAGTTTGGTTAGGACATTGCAGGCTGAATCACCTGATTGTCTGAAACGAAAAATGATTCCGTGCTTCGGAAGGCACGTTAAGACGTCGGTCCCGGTCGCTGTCTTTGATAGTGGTCGTCACTCAAACCATGTCAGAGGCGTGATAGTTGTGCTACTAGGCGGTTTTAAAACTCTGACACCAGGGTTCATCGGGTTGACTCGATACCCACTCGACAGAAGAAGAACTACAATACTCTGTAAAATGTAGAATGGTAGATGCGACAGATGTCATTAAGAAGCAAATAGAATGTACCCGTATCTGAACTTTGAGGAATAGCATCTGTCACAGTGTTATCTTAAATGTTACAGGACTTTTGTTGCTGGAATTAAGTATATTACTCACACAAACACACATTTCTTCCATGCTGGACTGGGAGAGATAGAAAAACATAGAATGTTCCAGCTGCCCTTCCTCCCGGGCATGCTGTTGAAGTCAGCAAAAGGGACTCGAGGGTTACAGTGTAGTGTAATTTAGGCGATGGGCTGACAACCTGTCACTAAAGCAATACATATTACAATCTAAAATTGCCCTCAATTTTTGTCAGACGTGGCGAAAGCGCCTTTTACGAGGCGTTAAACGCTCTGCCTACCCCGTAAGGGAAAAAGGCGTGATTTATGTATGTATGTATGTATGTGTAACACACATACAATCACGATTTTATTCCTAATGGGGTATAGCGTAAACTACCTGAACAAAGGTCGTTCCGCCACGTCTGACAAAGTTTTGAGGGTTATTTAAGATATATTGGTGAAGTGACAGGTTGTCAGCCCATCGCCTAAATTGCAATATACAGAAACCCTCGGAACCCTTTGCTGGTCTTACAGCATGTCCGGGAGGAAATGCAGCTGGCACATTCTACGTTTTTCTCTGGCTTCCAGACCAGCATGGAACTTTATAAGTATATTACAGCGGTAAAAGTGGCTTATTTTATTTCTCTAATATATGACCAAACTTGTATGTGCCAAGTTGCATCCCGATCTGTCTAGTAGTTAAGTGTAAAAAAATAGCAATCAGAAGAATCACTTTCGCATGGCGATGAGCTGACAACCTGTCTCTATAGCTCTACCCATTTCAATCTAAAATTTTCTTAGTAGTGAAAACTAGTTAATAAATATAGCGTATCTCTAATATAACCTTTATCTCTAATGCATAAGACATAGGCCTAACCCATTAGAGATAAAGGCATGACTTTATGTAAAAAAAAAGGTTCCATTCCAGACTCCGGCACCGCCCCAGAAAGCGACAAGAACTCGAACGTGACGTCATCACAGCCCCCCCTCCCGCCCCCGCCCCTCCCCTCGCTCCCCTCGCTCGGCCGCAACGCGTGCGCACAACGCAACACGCACACATGCACGGAGCAGGAACACACACTGGTGCATAGGAGTCTGAAGGATACTCCAGAGGTTATGGAAGCCCCGCCCACTAGGTTGGACAATTGTTTGTCTGTAGCGAGAGATGAGAATAGAATCAGGTAAATTTAATTTATTAAATTATATAAAGTTAAACAAGTACAGGCGTTTTAATAACAACATTAGAATCAGGTAAGTCTAAATAGCTCAAAAAGTGTTTTTTTTAAGTAATATAGGGTAAAGCCACGCCCCTTTGCAAGCCCTGCCCATCACCTTAGACAACTCTTTGTAGAAAAAGATGGAAACAGAATTAGGTATATAAAAAAAGTCTAAGAACCATATGACATAGCAATATGAAAAAAAAAGCTTTTCCATGTAAATTATTTGATCGTGGTGGTCATTTTATATGGGATATAGGATGGATATGTTATTTAATCTCCTGAACGAATTTCCTGGTGAAAGTTGTTCAGTTCGTTGACTGAGCCCAGTTCAGTCCCCTATCAGTTTGCGGGACGCTGTCCCTTACACCCGGTAGAGTCCCCTTTGGTTGGCTTGGGACCTTGACCCTAAAAATGGCCTAAATTCCCTTTTCAGGACATTCGCGTACGAAAACTCAGACCGAATGAACGAGATCCGCTCGTACCCGCGACCGATAGAGTTCGTCCCCAATGACGTCACAGCGACCGAACGAAGAACCAAGCGAACCAACCTCTTACGAGAAGAGAGGCACAAGTGGGGCATTAGGAGGTGAGCATTACTGATCGTTTAGGTGACATTGGTGCCATTCTTCTAGTTGTTCTTCCATGAGAAGAGGGTCACTTCCATGCTGGACTGGGAGAGATAGAAAAACATAGAATGTTCCAGCTGCCCTTCCTCCCGGACATGCTGTTGAAGTCAGCAAAAGGGAATGGAGGGTTACAGTGTATTGTAATTTAGGCGATGGGCTGACAACCTGTCACTAAAGCAATATACCTAGAATGCTATCTTAAATAACCCTCAAAACTTTGTCAGACGTGGCGAAACGACCTTTGTTTAGGTCGTTTACGCTCTGCCTACCCATTAGGGATAAAGGCGTGATTATAAGTATGTATGTATGTAGAAGAGGGTCAGGCTGAAAACCAGTGCTGCGCAACCCTAGTTGCCAGCGTACACTGAGCCTTGCTCCTCGCCACACACACACCAATATAATCTGCTTATAGTCATTAACTCATTACTCATACATAAATTTTTGTAACTTTTAGTAGTTAAATTTATTTAAATATGTATAAAACTAACAAAAATACTCCAAAACTACCTTTAATTTAGATCTTCTAATGTTGCTAGCTAAGTACCTAGTTAAGTTAAGTTAGATAATAAGTTACAATTGTTACATTGTTAAGCAAGAATACTTGTAAACAGTTTTCTTTTTGTGTGTGGCAAATAAATGGTTTTAATTACGAGTACATACATATAGTCACGCCTTTATCCCTAATGGGGTAGGCAGAGCGTAAACGACCTAAACAAAGGTCGTTCTGCCACGTCTGACAGAGTTTTGAGGGTTTTTTTTGGATAGATTTGTTGGTATATTGCTGAAGTGACAGGTTGTCAGCCCATCGCCTATATTGCAATATATAGAAACCCTCGGATCCCTTAGCTGATTTTTACAGCTTGCCCGGGAGGAAATGCAGCTGGCACATTCTATGTTTTTCTCTCGCTCCCAGGCCAGCATGGAAGTAATACTCGTAGCATTACGAGTATTCCTTGATATATTGAAAAACCGCCTACAATTATCGAAAACTCACCAACGACAGTTACTGAAAGAAAACCCACTGTCAGTAACTGGAAACCCACTGTCAGTGACTGAAAACCCACTGTCAGTAATTGAAATCCCACTGTAAGTGACTGAAAACCCACTGTCAGTGACTGAAAACCCACTGTCAGTGACTGAAAACTCACTGTCTGTGACTGAAAACCCACTGTCAATAACTGAAAACCCACTATCAGTGACTGAAAACCCACTGTCAGTAACTGAAAACTCACTATCAGTGACTGAAAACCCACTGTCAGTAACTGAAAACTCACTGTCAGTAACTGAAAACTCACTATCAGTGACTGAAAACCCACTGTCAGTAACTGAAAACTCACTATCAGTGACTGAAAACTCACTGTCAGTGACTGAAAACACACTGTCATTCACTGAAAACTCACTATCAGTAACTGAAAACTTACTATAAGTGACTGAAAACTCACTATCAGTGACTGAAATACCACTGTCAGTAACTGAAAACTCACTATCAGTATCTGAAAACTCACTATCAGTAACTGAAAACTCACTATCAGTATCTGAAAACTCACTATCAGTGACTGAAAACTCACTGTCAGTGACTGAAAACTTACTGTCAGTACCTGAAAAGCCACTGTCAGTAACTGAAAACTCACTATCAGTGACTGAAAACTCACTATTAGTAACTGAAAACTCACTCTCAGTGACTGAAAACTCACTGTCAGTAACTGAAAACTCACTATCAGTTACTGAAAACTCACTATCAGTGACTGAAAACTCATTGTCAGTGACTGAAAACTCACTATCAGTGACTGAAAACTCATTGTCAGTGACTGAAAACTCACTATCAGTGACTGAAAACTCACTATCAGTGACCGAAAACTTACTGTCAGTAACTGAAAACTCACTATCAGTAACTGAAAACTCAATATCAGTAACTGAAAACTCACTATCAGTGACTGAAATCTCACTATCAGTGACTGAAAACTCACTATCAGTGACTGAAAACCCACTGGTTTAACTGAAATACCACTGTCAGTACCTGAAACCTCACTATCAGTGACTGAAAACTCACTATCGGTGACTGAAATACCACTGTCAGTTACTGAAACCTCACTATTAGTTACTGAAAACTCACTATCAGTGACTGAAAACTCATTGTCAGTGACTGAAAACTCAATATCAGTGACTGAAAACTCACTGTCAGTAACAGAAAACTTACTATCCGTGACTGAAAACTCACTCACAATGACTGAAAACTCACTATCAGTGACTGAAAACCCACTGTCAGTAACTGAAAACTCACTATCAGTTACTGAAAACTCACTATCAGTGACTGAAAACTCATTGTCAGTGACTGAAAACTCACTATCAGTGACTGAAAACTCACTGTCAGCGACTGAAAACTCACTATCAGTGACTAAAAACTCACTATCAGTGACCGAAAACTTACTGTCAGTAACTGAAAACTCACTATCAGTAACTGAAAACTCACTATGAGTAACTGAAAACTCACTATCAGTGACTGAAATCTCACTATCAGTGACTGAAAACTCACATTCAGTAACTGAAAACTCACTATCAGTGACTGAAATACCACTGTCAGTAACTGATACCTCACTATTAGTGACTGAAATCTCACTATCAGTGACTGAAAACCCACTGTCAGTAACTCAAATCTCACTATCAGTGACTGAAAACTCACTATCAGTGACTGAAAACCCACTGTCAGTAACTGAAAACTTACTATCAGTTACTGAAACCTCACTATCAGTGACTGAAAACTCACTATCAGTGACTGAAATACCACTGTCTGTTACTGAAACCTCACTATCAGTGACTGAAAACTCACTATCAGTGACTGTAAACTCACTGTCAGTGACTGAAAACCCACTATCCGTAACTGAAAACCCACTGTCCGTTACTGAAAACTCACTGTCAGTGAGTGAAAACCCACTGTCAGTGACTGAAAACCCACTGTCAGTGATTGAAAACCTACTGTCAGTGACTGTAAACCCACTGTCAGTGACTGAAAACTCACTATTAGTAACTGAAAACTCACTCTCAGTGACTGAAAACTCACTGTCAGTAACTGAAAACTCACTATCAGTTACTGAAAACTCACTATCAGTGACTGAAAACTCATTGTCAGTGACTGAAAACTCACTATCAGTGACTGAAAACTCATTGTCAGTGACTGAAAACTCACTATCAGTGACTGAAAACTCACTATCAGTGACCGAAAACTTACTGTCAGTAACTGAAAACTCACTATCAGTAACTGAAAACTCAATATCAGTAACTGAAAACTCACTATCAGTGACTGAAATCTCACTATCAGTGACTGAAAACTCACTATCAGTGACTGAAAACCCACTGGTTTAACTGAAATACCACTGTCAGTACCTGAAACCTCACTATCAGTGACTGAAAACTCACTATCGGTGACTGAAATACCACTGTCAGTTACTGAAACCTCACTATTAGTTACTGAAAACTCACTATCAGTGACTGAAAACTCATTGTCAGTGACTGAAAACTCAATATCAGTGACTGAAAACTCACTGTCAGTAACAGAAAACTTACTATCCGTGACTGAAAACTCACTCACAATGACTGAAAACTCACTATCAGTGACTGAAAACCCACTGTCAGTAACTGAAAACTCACTATCAGTTACTGAAAACTCACTATCAGTGACTGAAAACTCATTGTCAGTGACTGAAAACTCACTATCAGTGACTGAAAACTCACTGTCAGCGACTGAAAACTCACTATCAGTGACTAAAAACTCACTATCAGTGACCGAAAACTTACTGTCAGTAACTGAAAACTCACTATCAGTAACTGAAAACTCACTATGAGTAACTGAAAACTCACTATCAGTGACTGAAATCTCACTATCAGTGACTGAAAACTCACATTCAGTAACTGAAAACTCACTATCAGTGACTGAAATACCACTGTCAGTAACTGATACCTCACTATTAGTGACTGAAATCTCACTATCAGTGACTGAAAACCCACTGTCAGTAACTCAAATCTCACTATCAGTGACTGAAAACTCACTATCAGTGACTGAAAACCCACTGTCAGTAACTGAAAACTTACTATCAGTTACTGAAACCTCACTATCAGTGACTGAAAACTCACTATCAGTGACTGAAATACCACTGTCTGTTACTGAAACCTCACTATCAGTGACTGAAAACTCACTATCAGTGACTGTAAACTCACTGTCAGTGACTGAAAACCCACTATCCGTAACTGAAAACCCACTGTCCGTTACTGAAAACTCACTGTCAGTGAGTGAAAACCCACTGTCAGTGACTGAAAACCCACTGTCAGTGATTGAAAACCTACTGTCAGTGACTGTAAACCCACTGTCAGTGACTGAAAACCCACTGCCAGTAACTGAAAACCCACTGTCAGTTACTGATAACCCACTGTCAGTAACTGAAAACTCATTATCAGTGACTGAAAACTCACTATCAGTAACTGAAAACTCACTATCATTCATTAAAAACCCACCGAAAGTTACCGAAAATTTATATCACTACATAGTATAAAACAAAGTCTTTTTCTCTGTCTCTATATACCTATGTATGCATAAATC
This sequence comes from Scrobipalpa costella, assembly GCA_949820665.1. NCBI lineage: Eukaryota > Metazoa > Arthropoda > Insecta > Lepidoptera > Gelechiidae > Scrobipalpa > Scrobipalpa costella. The sequence continues at coordinate 8,834,682 of OX463321.1, read as the reverse complement.
TTTAAAACTGCGCAACGGATTTAATGGATAGAGTGATTCAAAAGGAAAGTTTATATGTATAATACATGCATAACATAGAAGAGAAACACTGATCTTTTCGGTGTGAAGCCGGGGCGGGTCGCTAGTATCCAATAAAATAATAAACACTGCATAAACACTATTAGCATAAATGATGAACGGATAACTTAAAAATGAAAGACTAACAAAAAAAACCTTTTGCAGATTCTTTGAGAAGAGATTGGGCAAAAGCAGACTCGAGACAGAAGTTAAACTCATTCCAGAGAAGCAAGAGAGAAACGGTCGTATACAGACCTGTATAGTGGAGCGAGAGCGAGACAGACCGAGCAATCTGGTGTTGGATCAAGAGAGGAACTATCACTTCGAACCATGCACCCTGTCACCTCCTAACAGGTTTGTACATACATACATATCATTCATTCATCATCATTTATAATATGCATTCATTCATCATAATTCATAATATACATTCATTCATCATCATCATCTCCTTGGCCTTATCCCGTATCTCACGGGGTCGGCTTCCTAATCTAGGGGATTGAACGAGGGTACTGGTTTTTGCACACAGCGACTGCCATCTGACCTCCGCAACCAAGAAGGGAAACCAGAACCAATCCTAGATTAGGTCAGAGTTTTCAAGCCGCCAATGCTTAGCACTGGCCTCTGACATGGCTTAACGACTAATATCTACGGTATTAATTAATATTAACCGGGACCAATTGCTTAACGTGCCTTCCGAAGCACATTCATTCATCATCATCATTCATAATTATACATTCGATTATCATCATTCATATTATACATTCAATCATCATAATTCATACTATACATATATAGATCGGTAGGGGAGACATTGTGTGATATTGACATTTTACGAAAAGGACATTCTGCGGCTCATCACTTTTGCCTCTAAATAGTTGTTTCTTGTCCCTTTCAGAACCCTGTCCCCTACAATGCTGATGGAGTCGCAGATGAACCGCGAGAGCCGCGTGTTCGGGTTCAAGGAGCTGCCATCTGCCGACGAGAAGCAGAACCAGATATTCGCCGTCATCGTGCCCAAAGCCAAACCACATGACTACTCGCTCATAGGTGAGTAGTAGTGTATAGCGTTAGTCGATAGATGGCGCCACTACGAGAAACACTAGTCCTAAAACGCGGTATCAATGTTTTCTCAGTGATCTGCATATATACAAGTTCCAAATATGTTTGCTTGGGGTCCATGAACCCTCGTGTTAGCGATTTTAATCCGCTAAATATCACAGTTAAATTAGATCATCTCTCATCCTCTGGCATGGTTAATCAAGCGACCACTATCGAAACCAGCGATCTCCTAACGTGACCTCCGAAGCACGGAATCCTCATTCTAATCATATGTTGAACCGCGAGAGCCGCGTGTTCGGGTTCAAGGAGCTGCCATCTGCCGACGAGAAGCAGAACCAGATATTCGCTGTCATCGTGCCCAAAGCCAAACCACACGACTACTCGCTCATAGGTGAGTGGCCGATAGATGGCGCTACTACGAAAAACACGAGGCCTGAAACGCGGTATTAAAGTTTTTTCCGCGATCAGCATATATACAAGTTCCAAACATGTGTAAGCGAGTAGCAATCACTCGTCCAATAAGTCTCAACACTTCAACTTCTGAAAGGTAATTAATAAAAAAACTTCTTATCGAGGCGACCATGTACCTTGGAACACTGTCAGAGGTTTTAAGCCGCTTATTTAATTTGTTAATATGCCTCTGACATGGTTTGTGTTGTGTGACTCTCGTAGGTAAATAACTTTGAAAATACTTATCGACTGGGTTTTGAGTCAACACGGATAAACCCTTGTGTCAGAGTCTTTAAACCGCCCAATAGCACAGCTAATAAGGTCTCAGACATGGTATGTCTTGGTATGTCAAAGACCTCCTAACGTGCCCTCCGAAGCACGGAATCCTCATTCTAATGGTATGTTGAAACAACCGCGAGAGCCGCGTGTTCGGGTTCAAGTAGCTGCCATCTGCCGACGAGTAGCAGAACCAGATATTCGCCGTCATCGTGCCCAAAGCCAAACCACACGACTACTCGCTCATAGGTGAGTGGCCCAAAGATGGCGCCACTACGAGAAACACGTGTCCTGAAACGCGGTATAGAAGTTTTCTCAGCGATCTGCATATATACAAGTATTCCAAACGTGTCTAAGCGGGTTGTCTTCACTCATAGGTGAGTAGTAATGTGTAGCCGGTAGCCAATAAATGGTGCCACTACGAGAAACACGTGTCCTGAAACGCGGTATAGAAGTTTTCTCAGCGATCTGCATATATACAAGTTCCAAACGTGTCTTAGCGGGTTGTCTTCACTCATAGGTGAGTAGTAATGTGTAGCCGGTAGCCAATAGATGGTGCCACTACGAGAAACACGTGTGCTGAAACGCGGTATCGAAGTTTTCTCAGCGATCTGCATATATACAAGTTCCAAACGTGTCTTAGCGGGGTTGTCTTCACTCATAGGTGAGTAGTAATGTGTAGCCGGTAGCCAATAGATGGTGCCACTACGAGAAACACGTGTGCTGAAACGCGGTATCGAAGTTTTCTCAGCGATCTGCATATATACAAGTTCCAAACGTGTCTTAGCGGGTTGTCTTCACTCATAGGTGAGTAGTAATGTGTAGCCGGTAGCCAATAGATGGTGCCACTACGAGAAACACGTGTGCTGAAACGCGGTATCGAAGTTTTCTCAGCGATCTGCATATATACAGGACCCAAACATGCCCGTTTGGAGTCCATGAACCCTGACGCGAAGAACCCTGATGTTAGTGTTTTTAAAACATTACTGGCTGATTTTTACAGCATTTCCGGGAGGAGATGCAGCTGACACACTCCATCTTTTTCTAAACCTGCCAGTCCAGTGTCGAAGTCAATTTTTAGAAGATATTTTTTATCTTATTTCATTGCAGAGTTACAAACGGCGGGTAGTTCGGACAGCACGGCGCATATCAAAAGCGCTCTGGAACCTTCCGACGATTCTAACAAGCGAACACAGCATAGCGGGTATGTGTTTCAACATTTTTTTTGTTTATATATTTTTCGAATGTTCCTAATTGCGAAATGACAAAGTTGCGAATGGCCAAAACAGCAAATTGCCAAAATTGCGATTCGTCAGAAGTTTTCGATTCCAAATAAAGAAAAGTCAAAACAGTCTTAAATCACCATTCACATTATTTTTATAAACATGCATATTACAAACATAAACCGTTGTATACGGTTTAACTGAAAGTGTAGGCACTTTCCAAAAAAAACAGGTCGAAATAAAAAATGACTTCACATAGAACTAATGCATATTGTATGTACGGTTTTTTTTAGGTATTTCGACCTATGTTCCTTTGGGAAAGTTGTTCAGTTTCATTGACTGAGCAATCCCTATCAGTGTGCGGGACGCTGTCCCTTACACCCGCATGTGTTTTATTCCAGAGCGCTAACAAGCAGCGGTCGCTCGTCCCGCGCGAGCATCAACCTGGAACTACAGTACTTGGACCAGGGACACCTGGACAGCCCCTTCGACATCAACTCCGGTATGAATGTACATACATATAGTCACGCCTTTATCGCTAATCGGGTAGGCAGAGCGTAAAGGTCGTTCCGCCACGTCTGACAAAGTTTTGAGGGTTATTTAAGATAGATTTGTAGGTATATTGCTGTAGTGAGAGGTTGTCAGCCCATCGCCTAAACTACAATATACTGAAACCTTCGGATCCCTTAGCTGGTTTTTACAGCATGCTCGGGAGAAAATGCAGCTGGCACATTCTATGTATTTCTCTCGCTCCTAATCCAGCATGGTAGCCAGTCATTAATAAAGCAAGCAACATAGTGTCAAAATTTTCAAATAATAATACATACATACAATCACGCCTTTATCCCTTATGGGGTAGGCGGAGCGTAAATGGCCTTGACAAAGGTCGTTTCGCCACGTCTAAAAAGTTTTGAGGGTCTTCCTCTGTCGAGTGTTGCAACTGGCATGGCGGTGTGACTCACACCACTTTCTCTGGGTGTTACTGGCTGTAAGCCAATTTTTGCAAACTCTGCGATAGATATAAGAACCGTCATTTTTTTAAAATAAAATTTGAATTTGAATTTGAGTGGGTATCGAGTCTATCGAACCCTGGTATCAGAGTTTTTAAACCGCCTATTAGCACAACTATCAGGCCTCTGACATGGTTTGAGGGTTATTTATTATATTTATTTATTCCAAATAATAATGTTATTCATAATATTCTTTCTCAGACTGTTCAAGCAGCGAAGATGAACAATTAATGCTTCTGTCAGAAGATGGCGGCTCCAAGATCACGATGCAGGCCATTCCCAAACCAGACGACAAGAAGAAATACCAAAACGATGTGTTGAAAGAGAGTCACAAGACAGAAAACTACAATTTCCAAAACAAATACAAGAATTTTGACAATGAATATAGTGATCCCGCCGATAAAGAAAACTTGGTCAACGGGTATAGTGGTGATAACCCGGTTTATATAGGTAAGTGATAACCCTGTTTGTAGTGATAACCCTGCTTATGGTGATAACCCGGTTTATATAGGTAAGTGATAACCCTGTTTCTAGTGATATCCCTGGTTATGGTGATAACCCTGTCTATATAGGTAAGTAATAACCATGTTTCTGGTGATAACCCTGTCTATATAGGTAAGTAATAACCATGTTTCTGGTGATAACCCTGTCTATATAGGTAAGTAATAACCATGTTTCTGGTGATAACCCTGTCTATATAGGTAAGTAATAACCATGTTTCTGGTGATAACCATGTCTATACAGGTAAGTAATAACCATGTTTCTGGTGATAACCCTGTCTATATAGGTAAGTAATAACCATGTTTCTGGTGATAACCCTGTCTATATAGGTAAGTAATAACCATGTTTTTGGTGATAACCCTGTCTATATAGGTAAGTAATAACCATGTTCCTAGTGATAACCCTGTCTATATAGGTAAGTAATAACCATGTTTCTGGTGATAACCCTGTCTATATAGGTAAGTAATAACCATGTTTCTGGTGACAACCCTGTCTATATAGGTAAGTAATAACCATGTTCCTAGTGATAACCCTGTCTATATAGGTAAGTAATAACCATGTTTCTGGTGATAACCCTGTCTATATAGGTAAGTAATAACCATGTTTCTGGTGACAACCCTGTCTATATAGGTAAGTAATAACCATGATTCTGGTGATAACCCTGTTTATATAGGTAAGTAATAACCATGTTTCTGGTGATAACCCTGTCTATATAGGTAAGTAAGAACCATGTTTCTGGTGATAACCCTGTCTATATAGGTAAGTAATAACCATGATTCTGGTGATAACCCTGTTTATATAGGTAAGTAATAACCATGTTTCTGGTGATACATACATATTTGTAGGTATATTGCTCTAGTGACAGGTTGTCAGCACAAAGACCGAATTCAAAAGCAACATAAAAATAAATAAACTACTTTTATTAGGCCTATTTTGTCCTAATTATCTCTAATTTTCTTCTAGCGGCGTTGAACGGCGAGATATCGTCAGCGGATCTCAAACTGTTGAACGAGAATGAGGCGCGACAAAACAAACCTCCTGTGAAAAGTTTGACAATCAAGCGACAGCACTCGCTGGAACAGGTACGAATATGTTTTGCGTATTTTGCATTTTGCTCAGTTGGTGTTTTGCGTGGTTGGCGTAATGCGTCGTTGGTGTATTGCGTAGTTGGCGATGTGCGTAGATAGTATACTATTGCGTGGGAGGTGTTTTGCGTTGTTTACATTGTGCGTGGATGGTATTTTTCGTGGCGTTATGCTCGTTGGTGTAATGCGGACAGCACTCTTTAGAATTTTTATAATTTTTAAGTTATCCTGTTGCATTTCGCAAAAAGTACTTTTGATTTATGATAACTTTAAAACCCCTTATACCTTAGTCGGCTAAAACTTTTTTTTTACTTGATTGTATGATTATATTTTACGTAGTGTACATTTTTCGAAATAAACATTTTGAGACGTGAACATTTTACGAAGTGGACATTTTGCGAAGTGTACAATTTGCAACGTGAACATTTTATGAAATGGACATTTAGCGAAGTGAGCATTTTAGGAAGTGCACATTTTGCGAAGTGTGCATTTTGCAACGGACAACGGTAGCGTGTTTTACACAAGTTTTTCCTTCGTTGTAGAAACAATCGTTTATTAATTCAAACCCTATTTACCAGGTGAGCGAGATCTTCACGTCATCCGGCGACGTGGCCTTGCTGAACCCCGCCGGCCGGGTCAAGACCCCCGGCGACCTGCCGGCCGCCGTGAGGCGCGCTAGGAGCAACCGACAGCATCAAAGAAGGGGGGATAGTAACAGACTTAGTTTGTATGACGATAGAATGATGTTCGGAAATAGTTTGTAGGTGAAATAGGAACCTACTGTGGATAAGTAGGTATTTCCATTTTAATTTTCAAACAACTTGTATTCAGATTTTGACCAAATGAGATCTTGACATTATGCGACTAACGAAATGCGACGTTCACATTATGCGACGCTGGCATTATGTTACTTTGACGAAATGCGATTATGCCATTGTGTGACTTTGACGAATTTCGACTTTGACATTATGCTACTCAAGAGTATAACCCATTTGTTTGCTCTTTTCTTTCAATCAAATGATAATTTATACATTATGCAATTTTGACGATTAGCTAAGATAAGATAAGATAATCATTTATTTGCAAGAATACAGATTAATAAGGTCTTAAAAATAACAAAAGTACAGTGTTATTCAGCCTACATGCAGGCGTGCAAATATGACTCTAAGAATTACATTTAACAAATTAAAAATAATTAATACATTGAGCTATTATGCGTAATTAACGAAAAGCTGATTCGTCATGACAGAGTTAAAATATTTTCTATAGACTTTAATTTGATTAAATGCGAAATAGACTTTCTAAACTATGTTTTAAGAGTTCTGACACCAAGGACCTTCTATGATAGACGAAATTTGAATAATCTGTTATATTTTTTTGTCAAATTTGCTTATGGTCAGAATTGTATAATATTGTCGTGATCAAATATCGTGTGCATGAAAAATACACATCTTGCTCTATGGCTAATACCAGGTGTAAGGGAGTCAAAAACACTGAACAACTATCACCAGGATTTTAATTAGGAAGTAACAAAAAAATGCTTTTTCATACAAATGCCAATATTTTTTTGGCACCTGTAATAATTTCCTTATGATAGTTGTTCAGTTTCGTTGACTGAGCAACTCCTATCAGTTTGCGGGACGCTGTCCCTTACACCCGGTATATTGCTATGCTTTTTTTATACATAAGGCCTTAAAGAAAATGTCCTATTAAAATTTCAACGAAAGTACAAGATATCGAGTTGATTTGTTAAAAGTGATTTCTGAACGAAATGCCAGAAATATTTTTCAATTGAAAAATAAACATTTAATAATGGAATTAATATTAGAATCTCTAATATAAATAAGTACGAATAATTGAAAGAATCTCATCACACGGCAGGCGGTGTTGTGTGATTTTCACTCTCCATGAAGAAGACTCTCGTAAAGAGTCGAAACGTTGAGGTCTAACACCTCCGTTAAACAAACGATTGATTTATCAGTAAGAATCTCAGCACAATGGATTTCAAATCTTTTTACATTCTAAGCGTTTGCCTAGAGCTGACAGTTTTTTTATGAAACATTCTTTAACTTTTTTATCATTAGATTAACTATTTAAATTACATTACAGTGTAATTAATTGCATTTAAACCTTAGTTCTTAAGTCCAGTACCTTCGTACCGTTCTATTATTTTTTGCGGCGCTTATATTATGTACAACCATGTATAATTCAAAGTATTTCAAAAAAATATTATTGCCTGTATTTAGACAAACTGCGAGATTGTCGAAATGCGTGAGGACTTACTGCGAGATTGACCACATGCGTATTGGACAAAGTGCTACAAAAAAGGTGCATGCATTTGCTTTGCCGCAAAACACAAAATAAGCTTAGCTTATTTCAAAACTAAGTAAATGACATTCCGATTTTTAAATGTAATACAATTGTTTTCTAACTGTGTGTTAAATAACATAAAAACTAACTATGTTTTAAAACAGTTATTTTATTGTTAAAAGAAATATTTTCAGTTATTCTTCCTTTTTTTGACAAGTACCTATAAAATATACCTCATTTTTTATTACTTTTCTTTATAAGATTGTTACATTAGGAAGTTTTTGAAAATTCATTGTTTTTATACATTTGTGTAATCATATTTAACATTACTTTTGTTATCAAAAGAAAATTCTTAGTTTTCGTTTAGCTGCAGAATGACAAAGTTATAAAATGTCTAAATCGCGAAATTTCCAAATTGTTTAGAGTAAAGTCCATGTATCAAAATGTTTAAATCGCGGAATATCCAAATAGGAACGATACAGATAGATGTTACGCTCGCGGTAAAATGTTAAGTTTTCGCAATTTGGGCCTTTTGCAACTATTGGCATTCTGCATCTAGACGTTTGTATCATGGAGGATTATACGGAGAGCTTTGCAAGGTTTATACCGGGTGTAAGGGACAGCGTCCCGCAAACTGATATGGGTTGCTCAGTCAACGAAACTGAACAACTATCATTAGGAATATTTTTCTGGTAGTGAAAAGAACTACCTGAAAAACCTTCCTGCTGATAGTTGTTCAGTGTCGTTGACTGAGCAACCTCAATAAGTTTGCGGGACGCTGTCCCTTACACCTGTTATGAGTGAGTATTATTGTATTCAAAGTTGTATAGTTTTAGTTCCTAAAAAGCCATTATTACTAATTTTGTTACGTTTGCTGCGACCTTTTATTGAAAGTATAAAATAAGATCTCTTAATAGTTTAATTAAGAGTAACAATTTAACTATTGATAATAATATTAAGCACATAACATAACTTTTTTATACCAGAGGCCTGTTTCACGAAAAAAGTACTATAAAAATATATTGGAATATATAGATACCTAAAAATATAGACTAGCTAGGGGATTAATTTTTGATAGTCATTGCATGTGGATGATAAATTAGATTATGAATATTCATTATTTTGTCCGTAATATTCTGTACTTGTCAGACGTGGCGGAACGACCTTTGTTTTGGTCGTTTTTTGCTCTGCCTACCCCATTAGGGATAAAGGCGTGATTTTATGTATGTATGTATGTATGTATATTCTGTACTTATCAGTTCTACAGTTATCATGTAATTAATGAATAATTTGCAATTATCGTATCATTTATTTATTTTATTTATTAATCATTTTTACAATAATATACTATTTCCAACTCAGTGTTAGGATAAAGGTAAATAAAGTTTCATGTCTTTTAATCGAAGATCTTGTTTCTAAAATAAGTTTTAGCTTTATATATTATGACACCATAATGTAATAGTAGTTTTAGTAATTTAACTAATTTGCCATCACGTATCATTTATTTTTGAAATGTGTTTTTGTATAAAAGGACATGAAACTTTGTTTACCTTTATTCTAAAACTGAGTTGGAAATACTATAAGTAAAGCACAAGGCTGACTTTCAAAAATTAATCCCGTGTTTCAAAAGTGTAATTTTTAATAATTGTTCAAAATGTAATGTTGACATTCCAGCGCAGAAAAACAGTTATTCGTTCAAATTATGAAATTTAATTGTAAAATATATTAATAGGCTTTAAGCTATGTGTTATTATATGCTTTTATGTTTCAACTAATATAAATAAGATAAAAAAAACAACGTTTTAAAACGTTGGAGGCATTTATCAAAGTATTTTTTAAATAATAATTTATAAAAATAGGGATAATTATTATACGTTTTAAAGAAAAATAAAATAAGGATTTATTAAATACCCGCTTCTTTTACTTCGCAAAATGTCCCTTGGTCGCAAAACGTCACTTTGATTTTTTTTAAGTTGTTTCAGTAGCTGCCCACATGTTGACCTAAATCTATCAAGAAAGGGTCATTATGCGAAGGGAAAATTTTGCGACTAAGAGACATTTTGCGAAAGGGACATTATGCGAAGTAACGAAATAGGGGTCCTAATTTTACGTTTTAATAAATAAAACAAAATTAGGTTCCCTAATTTTCCTATATTTATATAAGTATAAAAACAACATTTTGATTCCTATTGCAGAGACGTTTACGCTCTATATACATACATACAAATCACGCATTTATTCCTTACGGGGTAGGCAGGGCGTAAAAGGCGCTTAGAATTTAAGATTTTCTCTGCATACCCCATTAGGCATAAAGGCGTGATTATACGTATGTATGATCCCTATTTTTATTAAATGTTAATAAGAATAAATTACAATTATCACTGCGGGTATTTTGTTGCGCTATGTACAATATTTGTTACATTATTCCTTTAATTTTTAATTATTTTATTGTTTAAATTGTTACATTAAATTTAGGGCTACTTGCCATTCACTCTATGTTAAAGAGATTCACACATTATAATAATAATAATAATAATAATATTTATTTTTACTCCCAATTACAAAAGACTTATAATATAACTCACATTATAATGTACGTACTTAAATTAATTGTTTTAACATGTGCACATAAGCAAGGGAGTCAGAAACTCAAACTAGGTTACCCTGTGCTATGAGCTCCTGGCATCCCCTCTCGGAATAATGCTGTACAATTTTAAAAATGAATGTATGGAGTTTAATGAAAAATTGCTTTTTAAAAAATTAAAATTTAGAAGAAAAAATATATATGTTAATTGAATATTAAGAAAAAAGTGAAAAAGTGACGTGTACCTATGCGTATATGAAGTGTGTGTTTTGTGTGTGTGCGTGTGTGTGTGTGTGTGTTTGTGTGTGTGTGTGTGTGTGTATTTGTGTGTCTGAGTGTTTCAGTCAGACTACGTGACGATTTTGAGTAGATCTTCTGTTTTTTCATAGTCAAGACCCAACAACCAGTCCGTGATCTTTTTCTTGCATTCAACCCTACTTAAACGACTGATGGAAATCTGTTTATTTGCTTGATTGTATAATCGAGCACCTCTGAAGGTAGAAAATTTTTGTGCAAAAGATGATTGAACTGCCACACGTTCACAAACTTCAAAGTGCCTTCTCTTTTTTGATTTTTCGTTAACAGTGTCTGTGTCAATGGAGCTATGCGTTTTTAGTATTGTTGTTAACACATACAGTTTTCTAATTGTCAGGACACCTGCGTCTTTGTAAAGACTGGTTGTTGGATATAGACGAGGTTTGGAGAGTGCTACCTTAAGGATCATCCTTTGAACTCTTTCAACTTCCAACATAGTTGTTATATTTGTTCCCCCCCAAGCAGATATACCGTAAGTTAGTACAGACTGACAGAGTGATTCATATACAATTTTAATAAGTTTCCAATCTGCAACGTGCCTAAGATTTTTAAAAATATAAATAAGTTTTCTTACCTTTTGTGTGAGACTATTTATGTGTTCTTTAAAGGAAAGATTTTTATCAATAATTATGCCTAAATACCTAATAGCAGGTGTTTTTTCTATAATAGGACAGTTGCAGATTGTAGTTGAGGGATTATTGCAAGAGTGAGCTTTTATGGTACGATTTTCAGTAAACAATAGGTCAATTTTACGATTTATGATAGAAAATGTTATGTATTTAGTTTTTGAGCTATTTAGTGTTAATTTATTTAGAGCCAGCCAACGGGTTACCAGGTTAAAGCCTTCCTGAGCTGCTTCAAATGTTGCGTCCCACGTGTCTCCATAAAAGGTTAGAGTTGTATCGTCGGCATAAGAGATTATATTGCAATTTCTAATATTTAGATTACAGAGATCGTTAAGATAGCAGAGGAAAAGAGTTGGGCCCAATATACTGCCCTGCGGAACTCCAAAGTTGATCTCACTCTCATCACTGACTGTATCGCCTATTCTAACTGACTGTAAACGGTGGCTAAGGTAGTCTTTAAAGAGTTTTAGTTGTAAATTCCTGATTCCTAACTTTTCAAGTTTTTCAATTAGCTTGTTTGTCGCGACAGTGTCAAACGCCTTTTGGAGGTCTATAAAGATGGCCAAGCACTTCTTATTATTGTCCAACTTATCAACAATGAGCTCTGTAAACTGATGAATTGCATCAGTAGTCGACCTGCCCTTTCTAAAGCCATATTGATTTTTAGAGAGAAGTTGTTTTTGTTCGAGGTATTTGACTAGCCTATTATTTATAATTCTTTCTAGCAATTTAGATAGGGCAGGCAGTAATGAGATTGGACGGTAATTGGCAATCAAATTACGATCCCCATTTTTGTAGATAGGCACGACAATTGATTTTTTTAAGGCGTCAGGAAAAACTCCTTCCGACAGGCATTTGTTAAATATGTAGGCTAGGTGAGGGACAATTATCTTCTTTAGTTGTTTGATGACTTTTCCTGAGATATTATCCCATCCCGCACCACAGTCGGATCTAAGGCTAACAATTTGTCTTTCTAATTCTTCTTCTGAAGTTTCCAGGAGAGCAAAAGAGTCACAATTGATGAGAATATTATTTACAGATCTTGGAAGTTCAGCAATATTTGATGGTATTTTGCTCGCAAGCTCTGCACCCACACCAGCAAAGTAATTATTTACTGCATTTACGGAGTCGCTTGGATCATTTCGGATCTTTAGTAGTTCTGAGTGAAGATCTTTAGGTTTATTAAGATTATTTATTGTTTTTATTGCCGTCCATAATTTTTTATTATCCCTTCCGGCGTCTTTAATGAGACTGCTATCATATTGTCTTTTGCATTTTTTTAAAATATCATTGCAGTAGTTTCTGTATCTTTTATATGTTATTTTTAACGTCTCGTTGTTAGGGTTACGTTTTAATTTATAGTGCATCCTATCTCTATTTCTAATACATTTCAGTAGACCAACCGTAATCCATGGTTTCATTGTAATTTTGCTTCGGGGAATTTTAATACTTATTGAATTATTTATTAATAATGTTTGAATATGTTTGATAAAAAGGTTCATGCATTCATTTGGGCTTAAGTTTATATTGTAAATATCACTAAAATCTACTTTGCTGCATTTGTCGTATAAATCATCAAAGTTTATTTTTTTTGTAATTTTACATTTAGCGAAGAGGTTCCGTTTTTTATTAAGACAAAACAAAGTAGGTTCATGATCCGTGATTACAGTCTTAAGAACAAAGGTGTGTGATAATTCCCTAGTTTTAATAATAACATGGTCTAAACAGCCATCTCCTCTTGTAGGTTCAAAAAAAGCAGGGGTTAGGCCAAAATATGAGAGGATGTTTAGATAATCGGTGGTTGTATCATTCAGTATCTCAATGTGGATATTTATGTCACCCATCAGAATAATATTTTTGAAGGTCGACAGTTTTGCCAAAAGATTTTGTAAGGAACTTAGGAACAAATCCAAGGTGCGAAAACTAGGTGATCTATAAACTGCAATGATGGCTGTTTCATTTTTCAGCTTTATGACTAAACAGTTTGCTTCTAAAAAATCCGGTTCTTCTACTGTGAAATCAAGGTCATTGTTAATTAAAACCGCAACGCCATCATTTTGGTTGTATTTATCGGTTGATGAGAAGCTAGAAAATCCTAGTAGTTGAGGTAGATTAGTTACACATGACAGCCAACATTCAGTGAAGATAAATATGTCACAACCTAATTTCATACGTGCTAATAGTACATTAATGCTGTTGTAATTTCTATTAATACTTCTTATATTTTGATGCAGTATTTTTAAAAAAAGTCTTTGGATTAGGAACAAACGATTCACATAATTCGGGTTCACAGACGTGAAGTTCTGTGACACTAAAATTGTCTAAATTATTTAGATTATCGAATTTTAACTTGAAACAACGACATGATACAATAAAATGTGTCGTATATTGTCAAATAAAATAGTAGTTTTAACTGTTAAATATACTAACAACGATAAATATAGACTGTATATTTTTTTAAAGACACAGGTGTAATTTCTTTTGAGCATCCATGGATTGGATAATATTTTATATATTATTTGTAAATAGTAGTTGTAGTGTAACCGTCTTAAATGAAATAATTCTGTATGTTTGAGATTGTTTTGTTGTGTGTATTTTTGTTGCAATGTATGTGGTTTAGAAACAAGATAATAAGTGTGATAGTTAAGTTTAAAGCATGCATAAGTATAAGAAAAACATGAAAAACAAAATAGGTGCAAAGAGATATAAAAACGAGAAAAAACAAAAACATTAACTAGTCAAATTTGTTCATTCTGCAGTGCGGCTAGTTGTTCTTCATTTTTTATTATTGTGACAGGTGCGCCTTCTTTTGTTCTTATCAAAACTTGTGCATTTGATGTCCAGCAGTATAGGATCTTTCCTGATCTCTTCAATTCTCTTCCAAGATAGAGGAATCTCCTTCCTTTCGGGGTGAGAAATTCGCTTATAAAAATCTGTTCGGATTTTCCAGTGAAACCCACCAAACTAGTGCTTAATTTGTTGGTTTTGTTGTAGGTTTTTACGGCTTGTAAGATTTTGTTTTTTATTATTGTAGTTGAAGTTTGGACAAGGATAGTTTTGTTTAAAGATTTAGAAGGCAGCCGACGAACGTCTTGTATATCCGTTGGCAGGAAATTGAATCCAATTGTATTGAGGATATTCTTGACTAACTCGAGTAGTTCGGGCTGTTTTTCGTTGGATGTAGTTGGTACATTACGAATTTCAAAGAAATTCATACAAGATTTTCTGCATAGCTCTTCATTTTTTTCCTCAAGTAGCTGTACGCTTTTCGTGCATGTTTGAACAGTTTTTTCCAACATACTGACTCTTTCCCTTAAAGTATCGTACTCATCAGACAAGTGTTGAACTGCTTTTTCTATTTCTGAGTTCGTATCCTGCAGACTTTTTATTTGTGAAGTGATTCCTTGCATTGCAAGTTGCAACTGTTCAAATTTGACGTCTTGATCGGATTTCCAAGCAGATAACAATCCCATAATCTCATCTCTAAAGGATTCCATAGTAAATTCGTCGTCTTTTTCATCAAACAACTTCTTGTTTGAGTCTCGGGTCGTAACATTTTTTTGAGCAGAAGCAGAAACTATTTGTTTTTTCTCCGTTATTGTCTTAATAGGCGAGCGTTTTACCGACATTGTAAATGTAGGCCTATTTTTGCGCGTGCCGACGGCAAAAATTTAGAGTAACAGGTCGGTCAGTACACGTCACGGTTGTGATGGACAAAAGGACAAGCGGCTCCGCCCACTAAAAACCTGCTCCTGCGCTGGGGGGCGTGTCCGAAGATCGTCGATTTATTGGTTCGTCTCAGGTGTGATTTCGGGAGTAACCGATGAATGTATGTCTCACTCACCTAGTGTCTCTATCTGATTATCTGTTTTTAAAGTTCTTTGCAGATATGTGCTCCTGGTACACGGTAACAAAAAATTTGGCTAATTTAATTTAATTTTCTTGATAATTTTAACACAGACACGACCGTTTATCAAAACATCCGAGAGGGAAGAGGACATTGGTTGCATATCTACATAACTGGCTCCGTGGTCTAGTGGTCAGAGCCATGGGCTAGGATCCGGAGGTCCTGGGTTCGATTCCCAGAGGGAACATGAAGTTGATATTTGTCAATTTACTACTTTTCGAGGTTTTCTTCAGTTTGGTTAGGACTTTGCAGGCTGAAAAGATTGCCCGAAAAGAAAAAGGATCCCGTGCTTCGGAGGGCACGTTGAGCCGTCGGTCTCGGTCACTGTCTTTGGTAGTGGTCGTTTCTCAAACCATGTCAGAGACCCAATAGCTGTACTACTAGGCGGTATGAAAACTGTCACCAGGGTTCATCGGGTCGTTCGACTCGAGAATCCACTCGCTAAGAAGAATTATGACCGTGCGTTTTCTATAGGATTTATTTTGTTACATACATATAACCACGCCTTTATCCCTAATGGGGCAGGCAGAGCGTAAACGACCTAAACAAAGGTCGTTCGGCCAAAGTTTTAAGCATTATTTAAGATTGATTTGTAGGTATATTGCTGTAGTGACAGGTTGTCAGGCCATCGCTAACCAGAACCAAAAGTTAACGACAACCTGTCACTACAGCAATATCCAGTTCTATCTTAAACAACCCTCAAAACTTGTCAGACGTGGCTGAACGACCTTTGTTTGGGTTCTTGACGCTCTGCCTTCCCCATTAGAGATACAGGCGTGATAGTATGTATGTACTTTGGTGAGAGCTGGTTCCTGATAAAGGCATTGCGCCTGAAATAGTTTTAATATCATATCGTTAATAGGCAAATTTGCTATTCTATAATATTCAGGCGTTCTTTTATACGCTTTAGCATTGTATAGCTTCAGCTACCTCGCTCTTTAGACATGGCGGCGATCAGACGTCCCAATGTTCTGTAAAATCGATAAATGAGTTAAAATAAACCGCTACAGTTTGTTTTCCATAAAATCTGTAGTTTTCATTTATGTTCCCCGCGAACAGTTATACATCCATTGTGTGAATCGCGTAAGGCTTTCAAAATCAACTTTTGCGCATACAGCTTGATGAAACTACATATTGTAAATGTCGAGTCGTATCACACGAATAAACTATGTTTTATATTGATTTGTGTATTTTATTTATATCCACCCTCTGTGTACATATATTTACGCCTTCATCCCTAATGGGGTAGGCAGAGCGTAAACGACCTAAACGAAGGCCGGTCCGCCGCGTCTGACAGTCTTAAGGGCCATTCAAGAAAGATTTGTACGTATATTGCTGTAGTGACAGGTTGTCAGCCCATCGGCTAAATTACAGTATAAAAATAGCCCTCGGATCCCTTAGCTGGTTTTTACAGCATGCTCGGGAGGAAATGCAGCTGGCACATTCTATGTTTTTCTCACTCCCAGTCCAGCATGGAAGATACACCCTCTATGTATAAGTTTATAAGACATTATGTAAGGGACAGCGTCCCGCAGACTAATAGGGGTTGCTCAGTTAACGATACTGAACAACTATCAGCAGGATTATTTTCTCAGGAAGTGAAAAAAGAATATGGCTTTTCCATACAAATTGTCTGATTGAAGTGAACATTTTCTACAGAAAAGCCATTTTTTCACTTCCTGAAAAAATACCTGCTGATAGTTGTTCAGTGTCGTTGACTGAGCAACCCCTACCAGTTTGAGGGACGTTGTCCCTTACACCTGGTATCAGATACATTTTAGCCATGTATGTGTAACAGGAAGTCGCAAAATTTACTCTATGCGAAAAACGTAAGCACCTTTCGCAAAATGTTCCATTCGCATAATGTACCTTTCGGGAAATGTACGCATTGCGAATGGGAGGTACATTACGCGAATAGTTATTTTAGCGACTGAACGTTAATCGAAATAGTAAAAGAAGGTAATATTACTAGTATAGTATTATATTCTAGCTTCCATGCTGGACTGGGAGAGATAGAAAAACATAGCATGTTCCAGCTGCCCTTCCTCCCGGGCATGCTGTAGAAGTCAGCAAAAGGGACTCGAGGGTTACAGTGTATTGTAATTTAGGCGATGGGCTGACAACCTGTCACTACAGCAATACACATTACAATCTAAAATTGCCCTCAATTTTTGTCAGACGTGGCGTAAGCGCCTTTTACGAGGAGTTTGACGCTCTGCCTACCCCGTAAGGGATAAAGGCGTGATTTCATGTATGTATAAATAAAACAATATTATGCTCTGCTAATAATATAATAAAATATAATATAACCAAAATACATGAAAAGTCAGTCCGTGGATTAAGCGAAGACATTTTTAGCGTAAAGAAATGTATAAAAATAAATCTTATTTCTTCATGTTTTCATACTGGTTTCCGTAGTATGCTTCAAGTTGGCCCTCATCTGAAATAGACAGAACTGAATTACTACTGTATTGAACTTCTAAGAGTTTTTTTATTTTATTTAATGGTCGATTTAAAACAGTGAAATTAATAGTTAATATCGTTTAATACCGTAGATAGTAGTCGTTAAGCCATGTCAGAGGCCAGTGCTAAGCATTGGCGGCTTAAAAACTCTGACCTTATCTAGGATTGGGGTCTGGTTTCCCTTCTGGATTGCGGAGGTCAGATGGCAGTCGCTCTGTGTAAAAACCAGTACCCTCGTTCAATCACCTAGATTAGGTATCCGACCCCGTGAGATACGGGATAAGGCTAGGGAGATGATGGTCGATTTAAAATAGTGAACATTTCGTTTTTGTAGTTTCCTACACCACTGTAAATATCCACACACTTCGGTAGAGTAGATTTATTTTATTTAGTGGTCGATTTATAATAGTGGACATTTCGTTGTTACACTTAATTTTAAACTTTCGTGGTTGTTTTCACTATAACTATAAGACATTTTACGGGTTTCTTAACACGATTTAAATTATTTTATGAGTTCCCGATATTTCGGCGCTGTTCCAAACGCCCTGATCACGGGTAAACTGGAGAAAACTGCGGGTGGGTTTAGGGACAGACATATCTGTCTACCCTCACTCTTCTTCGTTTTTGCGGTACACTATTCACAACACTGTTATTGTCACCACTGGAACTCACTCGAAAGTCATCTCGACAACATACACTGACCACATCATCCGTATTTGTTGTAGGTTTGGCCCGGTATTTCTTTTTACACATGTTTACCACTGGATTCCACGTGCTTGACAATTTAAACCCATCTTTTCTATTGAAGTTTTTGTACTTTGTGATTTCAATAGCTTCACTTACCATTCTTGGTATATAGTGGCGTTACTTTTGGGTCATGCAATTCGATCCAGTGGTTTGAACCAGACTCTAACAAGTGCTCGGCTATGGCTGACTTATGAACTTCATTGTTTTTCACTGCCCTTATGTGCTCTTTGACACGTGTAGAGATGGTACGCTTGGTTTGACCAATATAAGAACTTCCACAACTACAATCTATCTTATACACACCTGGACACTCTAATGGAAACTTATCTTTGGGAGAACGCAAGAATTGTGATATTTTCTTGACTGGAGTGAACACCGTTTTTACGGAATACTTATCCAAAATTCGTCCAATCTTATCAGGGACACCTTTCAGGTACGGTAGAAATGCAGCTCGACGTTCCACCTTGGACACTGATTCACTGGTGTTACTTTTAGGAGGTTGGATATTACTCTTGTAGCCATTTTTCACTAGTACGCGTTTCACATGTTCCAGTTCCTCATCCAGATGTTCTGTGTCGCAAAGATCAAAAGCGCGATTTGTTAGAGAGGTAACTACGGAGTTCAGATGTCGCGGATGGTGGTGTGAGGTTGCTTGCAGATAACGGTCGGTATGCGTCGGCTTCCTGTACACAGTATGACTTAGAGTGCCATCACTTCTGACTGACAGTTTAACGTCAAGGAAAGCTAATGACCTATCATTTTCTGATTCCACCGTGAAACGTATGTTTTTATGGATGGAGTTAAGATACGACAAACATTGCTGCATAGTGTGGTCATCACCTTCTAATATACAGAATACATCATCCACATATCTCTTCCACAGTTTTATCGATATTGGTGCATTGTCAATGGCAAGATCTTCAAAGTATTCCATCCACAGATTTGCCACTACTGGAGCAACTGGGCTGCCCATTGCTACACCATCAATTTGTTGATAGAACTGACCCTGGTATACGAAATAGCTGGAGGATAAACAATGTTCCAGAAGTTTGCCGTATTCCATCGGGATATTATTACGTTCCAAAACTTTCGTCACCACTGCTAGGCATTCAGACACAGGTACATTAGTGAACAATGACTCAACGTCAAAACTCACCATTTTATCATGTTCTGTTATCTTAGTATCTCGTAGAAGGCTAACGAAATGTCGCGAATCCTTGATATATGATGAGGTTCTCCCGACCAATGGTTGTAGGACGCTAGCCACATGTTTCGCCAAAAAGTAAGTTGGAGAATCAATTTGACTTACTATCGGCCGTAACGGAATATGCTTCTTATGTACTTTCGGCAAACCATAGATTTTAGGTAGTTGGGGCGTACGTGGTCTGAAGAGATAGTTACATACCTCTTCAGGAATAGCTTCCGAACACTCTTTTATTAACTGTCTGGTCTTTCGAGCCACACGTGCTGTAGGGTTAAAGCTCACAGCTTCATAGGTCTTATTGTCACTAAGTAGATCTTTTAATTTTGTATCGTACTCACTGGTATTTATGACCACCGTAGAATTTCCCTTGTCTGCCTTGAGAATATAAATGCTTTCGTCATTGCGAAGATCTTTTAAAGCAGCGATTTCTTGAGGCGTTATATTACTTTGCGGAGGCTTCGAACGGCGCAAAACAACAGCCACGTCCTGTCTCAATTCATCCGCATTATTAGGTGGAATTTTATTTGATCTAATTGTGTCCTCAATATTGCCAATTATTTTCTCATATGGGATTCTTATCGGAGTCGGTACAAAATTTATACCTTTTTTAAGAACTTCTACAGCTGGCTCAGATAGCACTTTGTCCGACAAATTGATAACCGTATCACCCAATGGCGAGTCACGTTCGAGTTTTGAGTTCGACTTTTGGGCCCTTAGTAACGCTTCATATTTACGTTCTTGCTTTTGAGCGCTTAGTTCTCTTGAACGCTGTGCTTGTAAATATGTAATGCGATCACATTGGTCGAAATCATCCTTCTCTTGAATAGCACTGCACCAAAAATGTAAACGGTACAACTCACTCTGTACTTTATCGAGTAAGTACCGACTGTTCCGTATGATCTTACGAAGAAGATTTGCACTCGCTTTCCGTAGAATGCTTGCGGATCCAGGTATGTCTAGGCGAGGTTTTATTCGCACACACACAGGTATAAGGTTATTATCACGACATTTTGTTAAAAATATCAGTGATTCCTTTAGACACTCACACTTTTTCCGCGCGCGTTCAAGTTGTCGTATTTTACGAATAGTGTACCGCAAAAACGAAGAAGAGTGAGGGTAGACAGATATGTCTGTCCCTAAACCCACCCGCAGTTTTCTCCAGTTTACCCGTGATCAGGGCGTTTGGAACAGCGCCGAAATATCGGGAACTCATAAAATAATTTAAATCGCGGTAAGAAACCCGTAAAATGTCTTATAGTTATAATATAAATTGTGTTCGAAATAACATAAAATTAACATTTCTTCTATGCTGGACTGGGAGAGATAGAAAAACATGGAATGTTCCAGCTGCCCTTCCTCCCGGGCATGCTGTAGAAGTCAGCAAAAGGGACTCGAGGGTTACAGTGTATTGTAATTTAGGCGATGGGTTGACAACCTGTCACTATAGCAATACACATTACAATCTAAAATTGCCCTCAATTTTTGTCAGACGTGGCGAAAGCGCCTTTTACGAGGAGTTTGACGCTCTGCCTACCCCGTAAGGGATAAAGGCGTGATTTTATGTATGTATGTATAACATAAAATAACAGTTCACGCTTACAATGAAAATTAACAATCAAATTATAAGGTATAAAATCTTCATAACTTATAACTGACTTATCACGAGTTCAATATATATAAAAAAAACTAAAATTAAATTGATATCATCTGTCGTGTTGGTATTTTGTTGACCGACCCGATGAACCCTGGTGTCAAGAGTTTTTAAACCGCCGAATAGCATAGTTAAGAATGTCACGTCAGTACAAAACGATTTGTCAAATCCAAACTTAATATTGCTCTCAATCTTGAGATCGTTTTATAAACACGAGCCTTAGAAATTAGACCGTTGTGAATTATACTGCTACTGCATAACAGATGGCGCTGTTAGTTTCTGAAACATGGTAACGAAATGTTTTTCGTTTGGCATATGACATGATAAGTATAGTGGATGTTACAACGGAATCAGCAAGTAGTTATATATTTATATTTAATTTTTGAAAAGGTATTCCTTTACAATACTTTGAATTGAAAACTGTACATCATGGCTTATACCGGTTGTAAAGGACAGCGTCCCGCAAACTGATTGGGGTTGCTCAGTCAACGATACTGAACAACTGCCACCGTGAAATCGTTTCAGGAAGTGAAAATAAATACTGGCTTTTTCATACAAAATGTCCACCTCGATCAGACAATTTGTACGGAAATGCTAATTTTTTTTTACTTCCAGAAAGAATTTCCTGATGAGAGTTGTTTAGTTTCGTTGACTGAGCAACCCCTATCGGTTTGCGGGACACTTACCCTTATTCCAGGTATTAGCCATGATGTACAGTTTTCAATTGAAAGTACATACAAACCTACAAGCACACCTCTATCCCTAATGGGGTAGGCAGAGCGTAAAAGACCTAAGCAGCGGTATTTTCGCCACGTCTGACAAAGTTTTGATGGTTATTTATAGATTTGTAGGTAAAGGAACATTCTTTTGGGAAAGTTGTTCAGTTTCATGGGCTGGTTCATATCCTTACGGGTGCATATACCCTTTCTGTTACATGTTGTATAAGCCATAGTAGGTTAGAAAGCAACTTATAGAATAAAGAATTTCTTCCATGCTGGCCTGGGAGCGAGAGAAAAACATAGAATGTGCCAGCTGCATTTCCTCCCGGGTATGCTGTAAAAACCAGCTAAGGGATCCGAGGGTTTCAGTATATTGTAATTTAGGCGATGGGCTGACAACCTGTCACTACAGCAATATACTTACAAATCTATCTTAAATAACCCTCAATACTTTGTCAGACGTGGCGGAACGACCTTTTTTTGGGTCGTTTACGCTCTGCCTACCCCATTAGGGATAAAGGCGTGATTATATGTATGTATGTAGAATAAAGAAATTTAATCATTTTTTTAGGTGACGAATGAAATGTACAATAGTTTAGCCGCCGGTTTTAAATATAAACTTTTAGATATTTCTTAGCCACTTTGTCAACACGCCTCATTGCACGTGCGGATATCTTGTTGATCGACCCGGTAAACCCTGCCGTCAGAGTTTTTAAACCGCCTAATAGCACAGCTTTGGGAATGAAGGCGTGTTTATATGTATGTATGTAATAGCACAGCTTTGGGAATGAAGGCGTGTTTATATGTATGTATGTAATAGCAAAGCTAAGTATGTCACGTCAGTACAAAACGATTTGTCAAATCCAAACTTAATATCGCTCTCAATCTTGAGATCGTTTTATAAACACGAGCCTTAGAAATTAGACCGTTGTGAATTATACTGCTACTGCATAACAGATGGCGCTGTTAGTTTCTGAAACATGGTAACGAAATGTTTTTCGTTTGGCATATGACATGATATTAATGTATGTGGATTATTGTTGAGAATACTATAAAATACATAGTACATTTTTGGGAAGGTATTCCTTTAGAATACTTTCAGTTAAAACATACTAGATTGGGAGCGAGATTAAAACATAGAATGTGCCAGCTGCATTTCCTCCCGGGCATGCTGTAAAAACCAGGTAAACCATCCGAGGGTTTCTGTATATTGCAATTAAGGCGATGGACTGACAACCTGTTACTACATCAATATACCTACAAATCTATAAATAACCCTCAAAACTTTGTCAGACGTGGCGAAAAGACCGTTGCTTAGGTCGTTTAAGCTCTGCCTACCCCATTAGGGATAGAGACTTTCAATTGAAAACGACGGAGTTTGTATCCCATACACAGACAAAGCTAAGAATCTGGGAGTTATATTTGACTGCAATTTGTCTTGGTCAGCACAGGTTAGCGAGGTGAGCAGGCGCATGCACTATTCTTTTCATTCTCTTAAACGGCTCCAGACCTTCCTACCATTCCAAACTAAAATCATGCTTGCTCAAGCCCTTCTCCTTCCTACTCTTGCTTATGCCGATGTGTGTTACTTGGATGTGACAGAGGAGCTGCTTAATAAACTCGAGCGCCTACAAAATCTTGCCATCCCGATTATTTTCGGACTCCGCAAATATGACCGTATTTCTGAATTTTGTGCTCGGTTAAAATGGCTCCCAATCCGCCTTCGTCGTGATGTGCAAATCCTGGCTGTCCTCTATAAAATCCTTCATGATCCGTCCACTCCTAAGTATCTCCGTTCTCCGAATCTTGAGATCGTTTTATAAACACGAGCCTTAGAAAGTAGACCGTTGTGAATTATACTGCTACTGCATAACAGATGGCGCTGTTAGTTTCTGAAACATGGTAACGAAATGTTTTTCGTTTGGCATATGACATGATATGTATAGTGGATGTTACATCAGTATCAGCAAGCGAACAGTTTACAAAATTTTGGAAAGGTATTCCTTTAGAATACTTTGAATTGAAAACTGTACATCATGGCTTATACCGGGTGTAAGGGACAGCGTCCCGCAAACTGATTGGGGTTGCTCAGTCAACGACACTGAACAACTGCCACCGAGAAATCCTTTCAGGAAGTGAAAATAAATATTGGCTTTTTCATACAAAACGTCCACCTCGAAAGTAATTTCTTTTTTTTACTTCCGGAAAGAATTTCCTGATGGAAGTTATTCAGTTTCGTTGACAGAGCAACCCCTATCAGTTTGCGGGACGCTGTCCCTTACACCCGGGATAATCACGTTAACAAGGTGAGCTCTCTGTTCCCTGTAAACGTTGTTTACAACGAGTAACAGAAAGGGTATATGCACTGGAAAGGATATACCAGCCCATGAAACTGAACAACTTTCCCAAAGGAACTTTGTTCAAAATACGAAAAAAAACGTTTGACCTTCCATACAAAATGCATTTTAGGCGGTGGGCTGACAACCTGTCACTATAGCAATATACGTTATGATCATATGTAATAACCCTCAAAACTTGTCAGACGTGGCGGAACGACCTTTGCTTAGGTCGTTTGCGCTCTGCCTACCCAATTAGGGATGAAGGCGTGATTATATGTATGTATGTATGTACAAAATGCATCAGCTGATAGCGTGTGTAGTATGCGGAGTCAAACTTTTTTTTTTTTACCTATGTTCCTTTGGGAAAGTTGTTCAGTTTCATGGGCTGGTTCATATCCTTACGGGTGCATATACCCTTTCTGTTACATGTTGTATAAGCCATAGTAGGTTAGAATGCAACTTATAGGATAAAGAAATTTAAGCATGTTTTTTAGGTTATGAATGAAATCTACAATATTTTAGCCAGCCGGTTTTAAATATAAACTTTTATATTTTTTTAGCTACCCGGTCAACACATCTCATTGCACGTATGGATATTCAATTTAATTCAATATATTTATTCGTACATACATACATACATATAATCACGCCTCCATCCCTAATGGGGTAGGCAGAGCGTAGACGACCTAAACAAAGGTCGATCCGCCACGTCTGACATAGTTTTGAGGGTTATTTCAGATAGAATTCTAGGTATATTGCTGTAGTGACAGGTTGTCAGCCCATCGCCTAAATTACAATATACTGAAACCCTCGGATCCCTTAGCTGGATCTTACAGCATGCCCGGGAGGAAATGCAGCTGGCACATTCTATGTTTTTCTCTCGCTCCCAGGCCAGCATGGAAGTATTTATTCGTTAATAATATAAATTGTGTTCGAAATAACATAAAATAACAGTTCACGATTACAATGAAAATTAACAATCAAATTATAAGATATAAAAACTTCGTAACCTAAAACTGACTTATCACGAGTTCAATATATATATAAAAAACTAAAATTAAATTGATATCATCTGTCGTGTTGGTATGTTGTTGACCGACCCGATGAACCCTGGTGTCAAGAGTTTTTAGCCGCCGAATAGCATAGTTAAGAATGTCACGTCAGTACAAAACGATTTGTCAAATCCAAACTTAATATTGCTCTCAATCTTGAGATCGCTTTATAAACACGAGCCTTAGAACTTAGACCGTTGTGAATTATACTGCTACTGCATAACAGATGGCGCTGTTAGTTTCTGAAACATGGTAACGAAATGTTTTTCGTTTGGTATATGACTTGATATTAATGTACGTGGATTATTGTTGAGAAAACTATAAATTTAAGACATACTACATTTTTGGAAAGGTATTCCTTTAGAAAACTTTCAGTTAAAACATACTATATTGGGAGCGAGTTAAAACACAGAATGTGCCAGCTGCATTTCCTCCCGGGCATGCTGTAAAAACCAGGTAAAGGATCCGAGGGTTTCTGTATATTGCAATTAAGGCGATGGGCTGACAACGTGTCACTACATCAATATACCTACAAATCTATAAATAACCCTCAAAACTTTGTCAGACGTGGCGAAAAGACCGTTGCTTACCCCATTAAGGATAGAGGCGTGATTATATGTATGTATGTACTTTCAATTGAAAACCGTACATCATGGCTAATACCTGGAATAAGGAAAAGCGTGGCGCAAACTGATAGGGGTTGCTCAGTCAACGACACTGAACAACTGCCACCAAGAAATTCTTTCAAGGGAGTGAAAATAAAAATTGGCTTTTCCATACAAAATGTCCACCTCGATCAGGCAATTTGTACGGAAAAGCAGTTTTTTTTTAACTTCCGGAAAGAATTTCCTGATGAGAGTTGTTCAGTTTCGTTGACTGAGCAACTCCTATCAGTTTGCGGGATGCTGTCCCTTACACCCGGTATAATCACGTTACCAAGGTGAGCTCTCTGTTCCCTGTAAACGTTGTTTACAACGAGTAACAGAAAGGGTATATGCACTGGACAGGATATGAACCAGCCCATGAAACTGAACAACTTTCCCAAAGGAACTTAGTTTAAAATATGAAAAAAAACGTTTGACCTTCCATACAATATGCATCAGCTATCGTGTAGTATTCGGAGTCAAACTTTTTTTTTTTACCTATGTTCCTTTGGGAAAGTTGTTCAGTTTCATGGGCTGGTTCATATCCTTACACCCGTAAGGATATGAACAGTCAACGAAACTGAACAACTCTCATCAGGAAATTCTTTCCGGAAGTTAAAAAAAAACTGCTTTTCCGTACAAATTGCCTGATCGAGGTGGACATTTTGTATGGAAAAGCCAATTTTTATTTTCACTCCCTTGAAAGAATTTCTTGGTGGCAGTTGTTCTGCATATACTAAATACATTTAGATACTCTTTTAGCCACTCATCTCGTTTATCGACCCGGTAAATCCTGCTGTCAGAGTTTTTAAACCGCCTAATAGCATAGCAAACAATGTCGCGTCAGTACAAAACGATTTGTCAAATCCAAACATAAAATTGCTCTCTATCTTGAGATCGCTTTATAAACACGAGCCTTCGAAATTAGACCGTTGTGAATTATACTGCTACTGCATAACAGATGGCGCTGTTAGTTTCTGAAACATGGTAACGAAATGTTTTTCGTTTGGCGTATGATATGTATAGTGGATGTAATGTCGACATTTGCATTTAGAATTTTTTTTGAATTTTTGGAAAGGTATTCCTTTAGAATTTAAAACATACTAGATTGGGAGCGAGATTAAAACATAGAATGTGCCAGCTGCATTGACTCACGGGCATGCTGTAAAAACCAGGTAAAGGATCCGAGGGTTTCTGTATATTGCAATTAAGGCGATGGGCTGACAACCTGTCACTACAGCAATATACCTACAAATCTATAAATAACCCTCAAAACTTTGTCAGACGTGGCGAAAAGACCGTTGCTTAGGTCGTTTACTGACTTTCAATTGAAAACCGTACATCATGGCTAATACCTGGTATAAGCAAATTTTTTTTAATTTCCGGAAAGAATTTCCTGATGAGAGTTGTTCAGTTTCGTTGACTGAGCAACCCCTATCAGTTTGCGGGACGCTGTCCCTTACACCCGGTATAATCACGTGACCAATGTGAGCTCTCTGTTCCCTGGAAACGTTGTGTACAACGTGTTACAGAAAGGGTTTATGCACTGGAAAGGATATGAACCAGCCCATGAAACTGAACAACTTTCCCAAAGGAACTTAGTTTAAAATACGAAAAAAAAAACGTTTGACCTTCCATACAATATGCATCAGCCATCGTGTAGTATTCGGAGTCAAACTTTTTTTTTTACCTATGTTCCTTTGGGAAAGTTGTTCAGTTTCATGGGCTGGTTCATATCCTTACGGGTGCATATACCCTTTCTGTTACATGTTGTATAAGCCATAGTAGGTTAGAATGCAACTTATAGGATAAAGAAATTTAAGCATGTTTTTTAGGTTATGAATGAAATCAACAATATTTTAGCCAGCCGGTTTTAAATATAAACTTTTATATTTTTTTAGCTACCCGGTCAACACATCTCATTGCACGTATGGATATTCAATTTTATTCAATATATTTATTCGTATATACATACTTACATATAATCACGCCTCCATCCCTAATGGGGTAGGCAGAGCGTAGACGACCTAAACAAAGGTCGTTCCGCCACGTCTGACATAGTTTTGAGGGTTATTTAAGATAGAATTCTAGGTATATTGCTGTAGTGACAGGTTGTCAGCCCATCGCCTAAATTACAATATACTGAAACCCTCGGATCCCTTAGCTGGATCTTACAGCATGCCCGGGAGGAAATGCAGCTGGCACATTCTATGTTTTTCTCTCGCTCCCAGGCCAGCATGGAAGTATTTATTCGTTAACAATATAAATTGTGTTCGAAATAACATAAAATAACAGTTCACGATTACAATGAAAATTAACAATCAAATTATTAGGTATGAAAACTTCGTAACTTAAAACTGACTTATCACGAGTTCAATATATATAAAAAACAAAAATTAAATTGATATCATCTGTCGTGTCGGTATGTTGTTGACCGACCCGATGAACCCTGGTGTCAAGAGTTTTTAAACCGCCGAATAGCATAGTTAAGAATGTCACGTCAGTACAAAACGATTTGTCAAATCCAAACTTAATATCGCTCTCAATCTTGAGATCGTTTTATAAACACGAGCCTTAGAAATTAGACCGTTGTGAATTATACTGCTACTGCATATCAGATGGCGCTGTTAGGTTCTGAAACATGGTAACGAAATGTTTTTCGTTTGGCATATGACATGATATTAATGTACGTGGATTATTGTTGAGAAAACTATAAATTTAAGACATACTACATTTTTGGAAAGGTATTCCTTTAGAATACTTTCAATTGAAACATGCTGGACTGGGAGCTACAGTAAAACATAGAATGTGCCAGCTGCATTTCCTCCCGGTCATGCTGTAAAAACCAGGTAAAGGATCCGAGGGTTTCTGTATATTGCAATTAAGGCGGTGGGCTGACAACCTGCCACTACAGTAATATACCTTAAACAGAACAAATCTATCTTAAACAGCCCTCAAAACTTTGTCAGACGTGGCGGAACGACCTTGTTCGTTTACGCTCTGCCCACCCCATGAGGGACAAAGGCGTGATTATATGTATATTTTGTAATGTATTTTTTTTTTAAATTTAATTCTTTATTGTACACACAGATATTCTTAAAATTAACTTAATCTAGATACATTATGTACAAAGGCGAGCTTAACTCAAAATATTTGAGTTGTCTTCCAGCTTACCGTGTGAGAGGAAAAAATATATATAGATAACAGCAGGCAAGAGTGTACGCAAAGATAATAAATAATATACCTATTTTCCTTTGGGAAAGTTGTTCAGTTTCATGGTCTGGTTCATATCCTGTCCAGTGCATATACCCTTTCTGTTACTCGTTGTAAACAACGTTTACAGGGAACAGAGAGCTCACCTTGGTAACGTGATTATACCGGGTGTAAGGGAAAGGCGTGTTGACAAAGTGGCTAAGAAATATCTAAAAGTTTATATTTAAAACCGGCGGCTAAAAAAAATATTAAATTTCTTTATTCTATAAGTTGCATTCTACAACTAACCTACTATGGCTATTAGAACGTGTTACAGAAAGGGTATATGCACCCGAAAGGATATGAACCAGCCCATGAAACTGAACAACTTTCCCAAAAGAATGTTCCTTTACCTACAAATCTATAAATAACCCTCAAAACTTTGTCAGACGTGGCGAAAAGACCGTTGCTTAGGTCGTTTACGCTTTGCCTACCCCATTAGGGATAGAGACTTTCAATTGAAAACTGTACATCATGGCTAATACCTGGTATAAGCTAATTTTTTTTAACTTCCGGAAAGAATTTCCTGATGAGAGTTGTTCAGTTTCGTTGACTGAGCAACTCCTATCAGTTTGCGGGACGCTGTCCCTTACACCCGGTATAATCACGTTACCAAGGTGAGCTCTCTGTTCCCTGTAAACGTTGTGTACAACGTGTAACAGAAAGGGTATATGCACTGGACAGGATATGAACCAGCCCATGAAACTGAACAACTTTCCCAAAGGAACTTAGTTTAAAATATGAAAAAAACGTTTGACCTTCCATACAATATGCATCAGCTATCGTGTAGTATTCGGAGTCAAACTTTTTTTTTTTTACCTATGTTCCTTTGGGAAAGTTGTTCAGTTTCATGGGCTGGTATATATCCTTACACCCGTAAGGATATGAACAGTCAACGAAACTGAACAACTCTCATCAGGAAATTCTTTCCGGAAGTTAAAAAAAAAACTGCTTTTCCGTACAAATTGCCTGATCGAGGTGGACATTTTGTATGGAAAAGCCAATTTTTATTTTCACTCCCTTGAAAGAATTTCTTGGTGGCAGTTGTTCTGCATATACTAAATACATTTAGATACTCTTTTAGCCACTCATCTCGTTTATCGACCCGGTAAATCCTGCTGTCAGAGTTTTTAAACCGCCTAATAGCATAGCAAACAATGTCGCGTCAGTACAAAACGATTTGTCAAATCCAAACATAAAATTGCTCTCTATCTTGAGATCGCTTTATAAACACGAGCCTTCGAAATTAGACCGTTGTTAATTATACTGCTACTGCATAACAGATGGCGCTGTTAGTTTCTGAAACATGGTAACGAAATGTTTTTCGTTTGGCGTATGATATGTATAGTGGATGTAATGTCGACATTTGCATTTAGAATTTTTTTTGAATTTTTGGAAAGGTATTCCTTTAGAATACTTTCAGTTAAAACATACTAGATTGGGAGCGAGATTAAAACATAGAATGTGCCAGCTGCATTTTCTCCCGGGCATGCTGTAAAAACCAGGTAAAGGATCCGAGGGTTTCTGTATATTGCAATTAAGGCGATGGACTGACAACCTGTCACTACAGCAATATACCTACAAATCTATAAGTAACCCTCAAAACTTTGTCAGACGTGGCGAAAAGACCGTTGCTTAGGTCGTTTACTGACTTTCAATTGAAAACCGTACATCATGGCTAATACCTGGTATAAGCAAATTTTTTTTAATTTCCGGAAAGAATTTCCTGATGAGAGTTGTTCAGTTTCGTTGACTGAGCAACCCCTATCAGTTTGCGGGACGCTGTCCCTTACACCCGGTATAGTCACGTGACCAAGGTGAGCTCTCTGTTCCCTGGAAACGTTGTGTACAACGTGTTACAGAAAGGGTTTATGCACTGGAAAGGATATGAACCAGCCCATGAAACTGAACAACTTTCCCAAAGGAACTTAGTTTAAAATACGAAAAAAAAAACGTTTGACCTTCCATACAATATGCATCAGCTATCGTGTAGTATTCGGAGTCAAACTTTTTTTTTTTTTACCTATGTTTCTTTGGGAAAGTTGTTCAGTTTCATGGGCTGGTTCATATCCTTACGGGTGCATATACCCTTTCTGTAACACGTTGTTTAAGCCATAGTAGGTTAGAATGCAACTTATAGGATAAAGAAATTTAAGCATGTTTTTTAGGTTATGAATGAAATCTACAATATTTTAGCCAGCCGGTTTTAAATATAAACTTTTAATTTTTTTTAGCTACCCGGTCAATACGTCTCATTGCACGTATGGATATTCAATTTAATTCAATATATTTATTCGTACATACATACATACATATAATCACGCCTCCATCCTTAATGGGGTAGGCAGAGCGTAAACGACCTAAACAAAGGTCGTTCCGCCACGTCTGACATAGTTTTGAGGGTTATTTAAGATAGAATTCTAGGTATATTGCTGTAGTGACAGGTTGTCAGCCCATCGCCTAAATTACAATATACTGAAACCCTCGGATCCCTTAGCTGGATCTTACAGCATGCCCGGGAGGAAATGCAGCTGGCACATTCTATGTTTTTCTCTCGCTCCCAGGCCAGCATGGAAGTATTTATTCGTTAATAATATAAATTGTGTTCGAAATAACATAAAATAACAGTTCACGATTACAATGAAAATTAACAATCAAATTATAAGGTATAAAATCTTCGTAACTTACAAGTGACTTATCACGAGTTCAATATATATATAAAAAAAACTAAAATTAAATTGATATCATCTGTCGTGTAGGTATGTTGTTGACCGACCCGATGAACCCTGGTGTCAAGAGTTTTTAAACCGCCTAATAGCATAGCAAAGAATGTCGCGTCAGTACAAAACGATTTGTCAAATCCAAACTTAATATTGCTCTCAATCTTGAGATCGCTTTATAAACACGAGCCTTAGAAATTAGACCGTTGTGAATTATACTGCTACTGCATAACAGATGGCGCTGTTAGTTTCTGAAACATGGTAACGAAATGTTTTTAGTTTGGCATATGACATGTATAGTGGATGTTACGTTGATAACAAAATGATTTAACAAATTTTTGGAAAGGTATTCCTTTAGAATACTTTCAGTTAAAGCATACTATATTGGGAGCGAGATTAAAACATAGAATGTGCCAGCTGCATTTCCTCCCGGGCATGCTGTAAAAACCAGGTAAAGGATCCGAGGGTTTCTGTATATTGCAATTAAGGCGATGGGCTGACAATCTGTCACTACATCAATATACCTACAAATCTATAAATAACCCTCAAAACTTTGTCAGACGTGGCGAAAAGGCTGTTGCTTAGGTAGTTTGCATTCTGCCTACCCCATTAAGGATAGAGCCGTGATTATATGTATGTATGTACTTTCAATTGAAAACCGTACATCATGGCTAATACCTGGAATAAGGAAAAGCGTTCCGCAAACTGATAGGGGTTGCTCAGTCAACGACACTGAACAACTGCCACCGAGAAATCCTTTCAGGGAGTGAAAATAAAAACTGGCTTTTCCATACAAAACGTCCACCTCGATCAGACAATTTGTACGGAAAAGCTAATTTTTTTTAACTTCCGGAAAGGATTTCCTGATGGAAGTTATTCAGTTTCGTTGACAGAGCAACCCCTATCAGTTTGCGGGACGCTGTCCCTTACACCCGGTATAATCACGTTAACAAGGTGAGCTCTCTGTTCCCTGTAAACGTTGCATACAACGTCTAACAGAAAGGGTTTATGCACTGGAAAGGATATGAACCAGCCCATGAAACTGAACAACTTTCCCAAAGGAACTTAGTTTAAAATACGAAAAAAAAATTTAGACCTTCCATACAAAATGATTCAGCTGATAGCGGGTGTAGTATGCGGAGTCAAACTTTTTGTTATGTTTTTGATCTATGTTCCTTTGGGAAAGTTGTTCAGTTTCATGGGCTGGTTCATATCCTTACGGGTGCATATACCCTTTCTGTTACACGTTGTATAAGCCATAGTAGGTTAGAATGCAACTTATAGGATAAAGAAATTTAAGCATGTTTTTTAGGTTATGAACGAAATCTACAATATTTTAGCCAGCCGGTTTTAAATATAAACTTTTAAATTTTTTTAGCTACCCGGTCAATAAGTCTCATTGCACGTATGGATATTCAATTTAATTCAATATATTTATTCGTACATACATACATACATATAATCACGCCTCCATCCTTAATGGGGTAGGCAGAGCGTAAACGACCTAAACAAAGGTCGTTTCGCCACGTCTGACATAGTTTTGAGAGTTATTTAAGATAGAATTCTAGGTATATTGCTGTAGTGACAGGTTGTCAGCCCATCGCCTAAATTACAATATACTGAAACCCTCGGATCCCTTAGCTGGATCTTACAGCATGCCCGGGAGGAAATGCAGCTGGCACATTCTATGTTTTTCTCTCGCTCCCAGGCCAGCATGGAAGTATTTATTCGTTAATAATATAAATTGTGTTCGAAATAACATAAAATAACAGTTCACGATTACAATGAAAATTAACAATCAAATTATAAGGTATAAAATCTTCGTAACTTACAAGTGACTTATCACGAGTTCAATATATATATAAAAAAAACTAAAATTAAATTGATATCATCTGTCGTGTAGGTATGTTGTTGACCGACCCGATGAACCCTGGTGTCAAGAGTTTTTAAACCGCCGAATAGCATAGTTAAGTATGTCACGTCAGTACAAAACGATTTGTCAAATCCAAACTTAATATTGCTCTCAATCTTGAGATCGCTTTATAAACACGAGCCTTAGAAATTAGACCGTTGTGAATTATACTGCTACTGCATAACAGATGGCGCTGTTAGTTTCTGAAACATGGTAACGAAATGTTTTTAGTTTGGCATATGACATGTATAGTGGATGTTACGTTGATAACAAAATGATTTAACAAATTTTTGGAAAGGTATTCCTTTAGAATACTTTCAGTTAAAGCATACTATATTGGGAGCGAGATTAAAACATAGAATGTGCCAGCTGCATTTCCTCCCGGGCATGCTGTAAAAACCAGGTAAAGGATCCGAGGGTTTCTGTATATTGCAATTAAGGCGATGGGCTGACAACCTGTCACTACATCAATATACCTACAAATCTATAAATAACCCTCAAAACTTTGTCAGACGTGGCGAAAAGGCTGTTGCTTAGGTAGTTTGCATTCTGCCTACCCCATTAAGGATAGAGCCGTGATTATATGTATGTATGTACTTTCAATTGAAAACCGTACATCATGGCTAATACCTGGAATAAGGAAAAGCGTTCCGCAAACTGATAGGGGTTGCTCAGTCAACGACACTGAACAACTGCCACCATGAAATCCTTTCAGGGAGTGAAAATAAAAACTGGCTTTTCCATACAAAACGTCCACCTCGATCAGACAATTTGTACGGAAAAGCTATTTTTTTTTAACTTCCGGAAAGAATTTCCTGATGGAAGTTATTCAGTTTCGTTGACAGAGCAACCCCTATCAGTTTGCGGGACGCTGTCCCTTACACCCGGTATAATCACGTTACCAAGGTGAGCTCTCTGTTCCCTGTAAACGTTGTATACAACGTGTTACAGAAAGGGTTTATGCACTGGAAAGGATATGAACTAGCCCATGAAACTGAACAACTTTCCCAAAGGAACTTAGTTTAAAATACGAAAAAAAAATTTAGACCTTCCATACAAAATGATTCAGCTGATAGCGTGTGTAGTATGCGGAGTCAAACTTTTTGTTATGTTTTTGATCTATGTTCCTTTGGGAAAGTTGTTCAGTTTCATGGGCTGGTTCATATCCTTACGGGTGCATATACCCTTTCTGTAACACGTTGTATAAGCCATAGTAGGTTAGAATGCAACTTATAGGATAAAGAAATTTAAGCATTTTTTTTAGGTGATGAATTAAAATCTACAATATTTTAGTCAGTCGGTTTTAAATATAATCTTTTAGATTCTTTTTTAGCCACTCATCTCGTTGATCGACCCGGTTAACCCTACTGTCAGAGTTTTTAAACCGCCTAATAGCATAGCAAAGAATGTCGCGTCAGTACAAAACGATTTTTCAAATCCAAACTTAATATTGCTCTCAATCTTGAGATCGCTTTATAAACACGGGCCTTAGAAATTAGACCGTTGTGAATTATACTGCTACTGCATAACAGATGGCGCTGTTAGTTTCGTAAACATGGTAACGAAATGTTTTTCGTTTGGCATATGACATGATATGTATAGTGGATTACGACATTCAGAATTGGAATTTTTAAATTTTTGAAAGGTATTCCTTTAGAATACTTTCAGTTAAAACATACTAGATTGGGAGCGAGATTAAAACATAGAATGTGCCAGCTGCATTTCCTCCATGCAGCAGCAGGGCATGCTGTAAAAACCAGGTAAAGGATCCTAGGGTTTCTGTATATTGCAATGAAGGCGATGGGCTGACAACCTGTCACTCTTGGACGAATAACATCTGGACACGCCACGAAACAAAAATGTATGAGAACTCGTTCAACCAAAACTGGGGGGGAGGGAGGTATGACATATAATACTCGAACAAATATAAAAGTACGCGTTTCCTTATATATTTGTTTATTTTTGACACTTCTCAAATAATCGGGTTATATGAGTTTTTAATCTGTGCTATTAGGTGTTTTAGATAGTGTGGTACCCTAGTCGATAATCGATAAAGAATGAATGGTTGAGTGAATGATGTTTCCTGTATTAAAGAAATATGAAGACGTATTTTTAATTAAATTTGATTAGGAAATAAAAGAAGAGTAGAATTTTCAAATGGATTATTAATAATTGAAATTATACATGTCCTATTTTGTAGACTCAAAGATAGAATACATACTGGGTGTAAGGGACAGCGTCCCGCAAACTGATAGGGGTTGCTCAGTCAACGAAACTGAACAACTATCACCAGGAAATTATGTCAGGAGACGATCTAAAAATACCTTCCCATACGAAATGACCACCTCGATCAGACAATTTGTATGAAAAATATTTCTTTTTCCTGTCGATTTTTTTGTCTGTTGCCCATCATCAAATTAGCACACCCGCTGCAAGTGCAAATAATTTTTACACCAAATGTGGAGCAGCTTACATTAGGAGATACAAACTTACAAAACAAGCTTTATAAAAATATGTTTTTTCGAATTCATTTTTATACTTTGTTTTCTAAGAAAGAAATATATTGCAATAAAGGCGATGGGCTGACAACCTGTTACTACATCAATATACCTACAAATCTATAAATAACCCTCAAAACTTTGTCAGACGTGGCGAAAAGACCGTTGCTTAGGTCGTTTGCATTCTGCCTGCCCCATTAAGGATAGAGGCGTGATTATATGTATGTATGTTCTTTCAATTGAAAACTGTACATCATGGCTAATACCTGGAATAAGGAAAAGCGTTCCGCAAACTGATAGGGGTTGCTTGGATTGGGGGTTCAGTTTCATGGGCTGGTTCATATCCTTTCGGGTGCATATACCCTTTCTGTAACACGTTGTTATAGCCATAGTAGGTTAGTTGTAGAATGCAACTTATAGAATAAAGAAATTTAATCATTTTTTTAGGTTATGAATGAAATGTACAATAGTTTAGCCACCGGTTTTAAATATAAACTTTTAGATATTTCTTTGCCACTTTGTCAACACGCCTCATTGCACGTGTGGATATCTTGTTGGTCGACCCGATAAACCCTGCCGTCAGAGTTTTAAACCGCCTAATAGCACAGCTTTGGGAATGAAGGCGTGTTTATATGTATGTATGTAATAGCATAGCTAAGTATGTCACGTCAGTACAAAACGATTTGTCAAATCCAAACTTAATATCGCTCTCAATCTTGAGATCGTTTTATAAACACGAGCCTTAGAAAGTAGACCGTTGTGAATTACACTGCTACTGCATAACAGATGGCGCTGTTAGTTTCTGAAACATGGTAACGAAATGTTTTTCGTTTGGCATATGACATGATAAGTATAGTGGATGTTACAACGGAATCAGCAAATATTTTTATATTTATTTAAATTTTTGGAAAGGTATTCCTTTAGAATACTTTGAATTGAAAACTGTACGTCATGGCTTATACCGGGTGTAAAGGACAGCGTCCCGCAAACTGATAGGGGTTGCTCAGTCAACGATACTGAACAACTGCCACCGTGAAATCCTTTCAAGAAGTGAAAATAAATACTGGCTTTTTCATACAAAATGTCCACCTCGATGAGACAATTTGTACGGAAAAGCTATTTTTTTTTTACTTCCAGAAAGAATTTCCTGATGAGAGTTGTTTAGTTTCGTTGACAGAGCAACCCCTATCAGTTTGCGGAACGCTGTCCCTTATTCCAGGTATTAGCCAGGATGTACATTTTTCAATTGAAAGTACATATATACATATAATCACACCTCTATCCCTAATGGGGTAGGCAGAGCGTAAAAGACCTAAGCAGCGGTATTTTCGCCACGTCTGACAAAGCTTTGAGGGTTATTTATAGATTTGTAGGTAAAGGAACATTCTTTTGGGAAAGTTGTTCAGTTTCATGGGCTGGTTCATATCCTTTCGGGTGCATATACCCTTTCTGTAACACGTTCTAATAGCCATAGTTAGTTGTAGAATGCAACTTATAGAATAAAGAAATTTAATCATATTTTTAGGTGATGAATGAAATCTACAATATTTTAGCCGCCGGTTTTAAATATAAACTTTGAGATATTTCTTAGCCACTTTGTCAACACGCCTCATTGCACGTGTGGATATCTTGTTGATCGACGCGATAAACCCTGCAGTCAGAGTTTTTAAACCGCCTAATAGCACAGCTTTGGGAATGAAGGCGTGTTTATATGTATGTATGTAATAGCACAGCTTTGGGAATGAAGGCGTGTTTATATGTATGTATGTAATAGCACAGCTTTGGGAATGAAGGCGTGTTTATATGTATGTATGTAATGGCACAGCTTTGGGAATGAAGGCGTGTTTATATGTATGTATGTAATAGCACAGCTTTGGGAATGAAGGCGTGTTTATATGTATGTATGTAATAGCACAGCTTTGGAAATGAAGGCGTGTTTATATGTATGTATGTAATAGCACAGCTTTGGAAATGAAGGCGTGTTTATATGTATGTATGTAATAGCACAGCTTTGGGAATGAAGGCGTGTTTATATGTATGTATGTAATAGCACAGCTTTGGAAATGAAGGCGTGTTTATATGTATGTATGTAATAGCACAGCTTTGGGAATGAAGGCGTGTTTATATGTATGTATGTAATAGCACAGCTTTGGAAATGAAGGCGTGTTTATATGTATGTATGTAATAGCACAGCTTTGGAAATGAAGGCGTGTTTATATGTATGTATGTAATAGCACAGCTTTGGGAATGAAGGCGTGTTTATATGTATGTATGTAATAGCACAGCTTTGGGAATGAAGGCGTGTTTATATGTATGTATGTAATAGCACAGCTTTGGGAATGAAGGCGTGTTTATATGTATGTATGTAATAGCACAGCTTTGGGAATGAAGGCGTGTTTATATGTATGTATGTAATAGCACAGCTTTGGAAATGAAGGCGTGTTTATATGTATGTATGTAATAGCACAGCTTTGGGAATGAAGGCGTGTTTATATGTATGTATGTAATAGCACAGCTTTGGAAATGAAGGCGTGTTTATATGTATGTATGTAATAGCACAGCTTTGGGAATGAAGGCGTGTTTATATGTATGTATGTAATAGCAAAGCTAAGTATGTCACGTCAGTACAAAACGATTTGTCAAATCCAAACTTAATATCGCTCTCAATCTTGAGATCGTTTTATAAACACGAGCCTTAGAAATTAGACCGTTGTGAATTATACTGCTACTGCATAACAGATGGCGCTGTTAGTTTCTGAAACATGGTAACGAAATGTTTTTCGTTTGGCATATGACATGATATTAATGTATGTGGATTATTGTTGAGAATACTATAAAATACATAGTACATTTTTGGGAAGGTATTCCTTTAGAATACTTTCAGTTAAAACATACTAGATTGGGAGCGAGATTAAAACATAGAATGTGCCAGCTGCATTTCCTCCCGGGCATGCTGTAAAAACCAGGTAAACCATCCGAGGGTTTCTGTATATTGCAATTAAGGCGATGGACTGACAACCTGTTACTACATCAATATACCTACAAATCTATAAATAACCCTCAAAACTTTGTCAGACGTGGCGAAAAGACCGTTGCTTAGGTCGTTTAAGCTCTGCCTACCCCATTAGGGATAGAGACTTTCAATTGAAAACGACGGAGTTTGTATCCCATACACAGACAAAGCTAAGAATCTGGGAGTTATATTTGACTGCAATTTGTCTTGGTCAGCACAGGTTAGCGAGGTGAGCAGGCGCATGCACTATTCTTTTCATTCTCTTAAACGGCTCCAGACCTTCCTACCATTCCAAACTAAAATCATGCTTGCTCAAGCCCTTCTCCTTCCTACTCTTGCTTATGCCGATGTGTGTTACTTGGATGTGACAGAGGAGCTGCTTAATAAACTCGAGCGCCTACAAAATCTTGCCATCCGGTTTATTTTCGGACTCCGCAAGTATGACCGTATTTCTGAATTTTGTGCTCGGTTAAAATGGCTCCCAATCCGCCTTCGTCGCGATGTGCACATCCTGGCTGTCCTCTATAAAATCCTTCATGATCCGTCCACTCCTAAGTATCTCCGTTCTCCGAATCTTGAGATCGTTTTATAAACACGAGCCTTAGAAAGTAGACCGTTGTGAATTATACTGCTACTGCATAACAGATGGCGCTGTTAGTTTCTGAAACATGGTAACGAAATGTTTTTCGTTTAGCATATGACATGATATGTATAGTGGATGTTACATCGGAGTCAGCAAGTACTAATATTTTTATTTAAGTTTTTGAAAAGGTATTCCTTTAGAATACTTTGAATTGAAAACTGTACATCATGGCTTATACCGGGTGTAAGGGACAGCGTCCCGCAAACTGATTGGGGTTGCTCAGTCAACGACACTGAACAACTGCCACCGGGAAATCCTTTCAGGAAGTGAAAATAAATATTGGCTTTTTCATACAAAACGTCCACCTCGCTCAGACAATTTGTACGGAAAAGTAATTTCTTTTTTTTACTTCCGGAAATAATTCCCTACATACATACATATAATCACGCCCTTATCCCTAATGGGGTAGGCAGAGCGTAAACGACCTAAGGAAAGGTCGTTCCGCCACGTCTGACAAAGTTCTGAGGGTAATTCAAGATAAATTTATAGGTTTATTGCTGTAGTGACAGGTTGTCAGCCCATCGCCTAAATTACAATATACTGAAACCCTCGGATCCCTTAGCTGGTTTTTACAGCATGCCCGGGAGGAAATGCAGCTGGCATATTCTATGTTTTTCTCTCGCTCCCAGTCCAGCATGGAAGAAAATAATAATTAATAATAAAATAAATAATTTCCTGATGGAAGTTATTCAGTTTCGTTGACAGAGCAACCCCTATCAGTTTGCGGGACGCTGTCCCTTACACCCGGTATAATCACGTGACCAAGGTGAGCTCTCTGTTCCCTGGAAACGTTGTGTACAACGTGTTACAGAAAGGGTTTATGCACTGGAAAGGATATGAACCAGCCCATGAAACTGAACAACTTTCCCAAAGGAACTTAGTTTAAAATACGAAAAAATATTTAGACCTTCCATACAAAATGATTCAGCTGATAGCGTGTGTAGTATGCGGAGTCAAAGTTTTTGTTATGTTTTTGATCTATGTTCCTTTGGGAAAGTTGTTCAGTTTCATGGGCTGGTTCATATCCTTACTGGTGCATATACCCTTTCTGTAACACGTTGTATAAGCCATAGTAGGTTAGAATGCAACTTATAGGATAAAGAAATTTAAGCATTTTTTTTAGGTGATGAATTAAAATCTACAATATTTTAATCAGTCGGTTTTAAATATAATCTTTTAGATTCTTTTTTAGCCACTCATCTCGTTGATCGACCCGGTTAACCCTGCTGTCAGAGTTTTTAAACCGCCTAATAGCATAGCAAAGAATGTCGCGTCAGTACAAAACGATTTTTCAAATCCAAACTTAATATTGCTCTCAATCTTGAGATCGCTTTATAAACACGAGCCATAGAAATTAGACCGTTGTGAATTATACTGCTACTGCATAACAGATGGCGCTGTTAGTTTCTGAAACATGGTAACGAAATGTTTTTCGTTTGGCATATGACATGATATTAATGTATGTGGATTATTGTTGAGAATACTATAAAATACATACTACATTTTTGGAAAGGTATTCCTTTAGAATACTTTCAGTTAAAACATACTAGATTGGGAGCGAGATTAAAACATAGAATGTGCCAGCTGCATTTCCTCCCGGGCATGCTGTAAAAACCAGGTAAACCATCCGAGGGTTTCTGTATATTGCAATTAAGGCGATGGGCTGACAACCTGTCACTACATCAATATACCTACAAATCTATAAATAACCCTCAAAACTTTGTCAGACGTGGCGAAGAGACCGTTGCTTAGGTCGTTTACGCTCTGCCTACCCCATTAGGGATAGAGACTTTCAATTGAAAACGACGGAGTTTGTATCCCATACATAGACAAAGCTAAGAATCTGGGAGTTATATTTGACTGCAATTTGTCTTGGTCAGCACAGGTTAGCGAGGTGAGCAGGCGCATGCACTATTCTTTTCATTCTCTTAAACGGCTCCAGACCTTCCTTCCATTCCAAACTAAAATCATGCTTGCTCAAGCCCTTCTCCTTCCTACTCTTGATTATGCCGATGTGTGTTACTTGGATGTGACAGAGGAGCTGCTTAATAAACTCGAGCGCCTACAAAATCTTGCCATCCGGTTTATTTTCGGACTCCGCAAATATGACCGTATTTCTGAATTTTGTGCTCGGTTAAAATGGCTCCCAATCCGCCTTCGTCGCGATGTGCACATCCTGGCTGTCCTCTATAAAATCCTTCATGATCCGTCCACTCCTAAGTATCTCCGTTCTCCGAATCTTGAGATCGTTTTATAAACACGAGCCTTAGAAAGTAGACCGTTGTGAATTATACTGCTACTGCATAACAGATGGCGCTGTTAGTTTCTGAAACATGGTAACGAAATGTTTTTCGTTTGGCATATGACATGATATGTATAGTGAATGTTATATCTGAAACAGCAAGTGTATTATTTACAAAATTTTGGAAAGGTATTCCTTTAGAATACTTTGAATTGAAAACTGTACATCATGGCTTATACCGGGTGTAAGGGACAGCGTCCCGCAAACTGATTGGGGTTGCTCAGTCAACGATACTGAACAACTGCCACCGAGAAATCCTTTCAGGAAGTGAAAATAAATATTGGCTTTTTCATACAAAACGTCCACCTCGATCAGACAATTTGTACGGAAAAGTAATTTCTTTCTTTTTACTTCCGGAAAGAATTTCCTGATGGAAGTTATTCAGTTTCGTTGACAGAGCAACCCCTATCAGTTTGCGGGACGCTGTCCCTTACACCCGGTATAATCACGTTACCAAGGTGAGCTCTCTGTTCCCTGTAAACGTTGTTTACAACGTTTTACAGAAAGGGTATATGCACTGGAAAGGATATACCAGCCCATGAAACTGAACAACTTTCCCAAAGAAACTTTGTTCAAAATACGAAAAAAAACGTTTGACCTTCCATACAAAATGCATTTTAGGCGGTGGGCTGACAACCTGTCACTATAGCAATATACGTTATGATCATATGTAATAACCCTCAAA
This sequence comes from Scrobipalpa costella, assembly GCA_949820665.1. Taxonomy (NCBI): domain Eukaryota; kingdom Metazoa; phylum Arthropoda; class Insecta; order Lepidoptera; family Gelechiidae; genus Scrobipalpa; species Scrobipalpa costella. The sequence goes on along the minus strand of OX463321.1, from coordinate 8,791,432 downwards.
ACTTGTCAGACGTGGCGGAACGACCTTTGCTTAGGTCGTTTGCGCTCTGCCTACCCCATTAGGGATGAAGGCGTGATTATATGTATGTATGTATGTACAAAATGCATCAGCTGATAGCGTGTGTAGTATGCGGAGTCAAACTTTTTTTTTTTTACCTATGTTCCTTTGGGAAAGTTGTTCAGTTTCATGGGCTGGTTCATATCCTTACGGGTGCATATACCCTTTCTGTTACATGTTGTATAAGCCATAGTAGGTTAGAATGCAACTTATAGGATAAAGAAATTTAAGCATGTTTTTTAGGTTATGAATGAAATCTACAATATTTTAGCCAGCCGGTTTTAAATATAAACTTTTATATTTTTTTAGCTACCCGGTCAATACGTCTCATTGCACGTATGGATATTCAATTTAATTCAATATATTTATTCGTACATACATACATACATATAATCACGCCTCCATCCCTAATGGGGTAGGCAGAGCGTAGACGACCTAAACAAAGGTCGTTCCGCCACGTCTGACATAGTTTTGAGGGTTATTTAAGATAGAATTCTAGGTATATTGCTGTAGTGACAGGTTGTCAGCCCATCGCCTAAATTACAATATACTGAAACCCTCGGATCCCTTAGCTGGATCTTACAGCATGCCCGGGAGGAAATGCAGCTGGCACATTCTATGTTTTTCCCTCGTTCCCAGGCCAGCATGGAAGTATTTATTCGTTAACAATATAAATTGTGTTCGAAATAACATAAAATAACAGTTCACGATTACAATGAAAATTAACAATCAAATTATAAGGTATAAAATCTTCGTAACTTACAAGTGACTTATCACGAGTTCAATATATATATAAAAAAAACTAAAATTAAATTGATATCATCTGTCGTGTAGGTATGTTGTTGACCGACCCGATTAACCGTGGTGTCAAGAGTTTTTAAACCGCCGAATAGCATAGTTAAGAATGTCACGTCAGTACAAAACGATTTGTCAAATCCAAACTTAATATTGCTCTCAATCTTGAGATCGCTTTATAAACACGAGCCTTAGAAATTAGACCGTTGTGAATTATACTGCTACTGCATAACAGATGGCGCTGTTAGTTTCTGAAACATGGTAACGAAATGTTTTTAGTTTGGCATATGACATGTATAGTGGATGTTACGTTGATAACAAAATGATTTAACAAATTTTTGGAAAGGTATTCCTTTAGAATACTTTCAGTTAAAGCATACTATATTGGGAGCGAGATTAAAACATAGAATGTGCCAGCTGCATTTCCTCCCGGGCATGCTGTAAAAACCAGGTAAAGGATCCGAGGGTTTCTGTATATTGCAATTAAGGCGATGGGCTGACAACCTGTCACTACATCAATATACCTACAAATCTATAAATAACCCTCAAAACTTTGTCAGACGTGGCGAAAAGGCTGTTGCTTAGGTAGTTTGCATTCTGCCTACCCCATTAAGGATAGAGCCGTGATTATATGTATGTATGTACTTTCAATTGAAAACCGTACATCATGGCTAATACCTGGAATAAGGAAAAGCGTTCCGCAAACTGATAGGGGTTGCTCAGTCAACGACACTGAACAACTGCCACCGAGAAATCCTTTCAGGTAGTGAAAATAAAAACTGGCCTTTCCATACAAAACGTCCACCTCGATCAGACAATTTGTACGGAAAAGCTAATTTTTTTTAACTTCCGGAAAGAATTTCCTGATGGAAGTTATTCAGTTTCGTTGACAGAGCAACCCCTATCAGTTTGCGGGACGCTGTCCCTTACACCCGGTATAATCACGTTACCAAGGTGAGCTCTCTGTTCCCTGTAAACATTGTGTACAACGTGTTACAGAAAGGGTTTATGCACTGGAAAGGATATGAACCAGCCCATGAAACTGAACAACTTTCCCAAAGGAACTTAGTTTAAAATACGAAAAAAAAATTTAGACCTTCCATACAAAATGATTCAGCTGATAGCGTGTGTAGTATGCGGAGTCAAACTTTTTGTTATGTTTTTGATCTATGTTCCTTTGGGAAAGTTGTTCAGTTTCATGGGCTGGTTCATATCCTTACGGGTGCATATACCCTTTCTGTAACACGTTGTATAAGCCATAGTAGGTTAGAATGCAACTTATAGGATAAAGAAATTTAAGCATTTTTTTTAGGTGATGAATTAAAATCTACAATATTTTAGTCAGTCGGTTTTAAATATAATCTTTTAGATTCTTTTTTAGCCACTCATCTCGTTGATCGACCCGGTTAACCCTGCTGTCAGAGATTTTAAACCGCCTAATAGCATAGCAAAGAATGTCGCGTCAGTACAAAACGATTTGTCAAATCCAAACTTAATATTGCTCTCAATCTTGAGATCGCTTTATAAACACGGGCCTTAGAAATTAGACCGTTGTGAATTATACTGCTACTGTATAACAGATGGCGCTGTTAGTTTCGTAAACATGGTAACGAAATGTTTTTCGTTTGGCATATGACATGATATGTATAGTGGATTACGACATTCAGAATTGGAATTTTTAAATTTTTGGAAGGTATTCCTTTAGAATACTTTCAGTTAAAACATACTAGATTGGGAGCGAGATTAAAACATAGAATGTGCCAGCTGCATTTCCTCCCGGGCATGCTGTAAAAACCAGGTAAAGGATCCTAGGGTTTCTGTATATTGCAATGAAGGCGATGGGCTGACAACCTGTCACTCTTGGACGAATAACATCTGGACACGCCACGAAACAAAAATGTATGAGAACTCGTTCAACCAAAACTGGGGGGGAGGGAGGTATGACATATAATACTCGAACAAATATAAAAGTACGCGTTTCCTTATATATTTGTTTATTTTTGACACTTCTCAAATAATCGGGTTATATGAGTTTTTAATCTGTGCTATTAGGTGTTTTAGATAGTGTGGTACCCTAGTCGATAATCGATAAAGAATGAATGGTTGAGTGAATGATGTTTCCTGTATTAAAGAAATATGAAGACGTATTTTTAATTAAATTTGATTAGGAAATAAAAGAAGAGTAGAATTTTCAAATGGATTATTAATAATTGAAATTATACATGTCCTATTTTGTAGACTCAAAGATAGAATACATACTGGGTGTAAGGGACAGCGTCCCGCAAACTGATAGGGGTTGCTCAGTCAACGAAACTGAACAACTATCACCAGGAAATTGTGTCAGGAGACGATAGAAAAATACCTTCCCATACGAAATGACCACCTCGATCAGACAATTTGTATGAAAAATATTTCTTTTTCCTGTCGATTTTTTTGTCTGTTGCCCATCATCAAATTAGCACACCCGCTGCAAGTGCAAATAATTTTTACACCAAATGTGGAGCAGCTTACATTAGGAGATACAAACTTACAAAACAAGCTTTATAAAAATATGTTTTTTCGAATTCTTTTTATACTTTGTTTTCTAATAAAGGCAATTCGGGTGTTTAAGTATATCTGCGTTATTTCCTTGCCCAGTTCATCAACGTGATTTACATTGTAATTTTCAGATCTGTGAAAGTCAATTTGGTTAAAAATCTGAATTTGAAGTGTTGAAATTGTTTCAAACACTCTAGGAAGAAAACCTAGAACGTTCTTGCATGTAAAACGAGCGCATAAAATATAATATACATTTTAAACTCTATTTTGACCAAGCGTATCGAGAGCGAAGCGAGCGCAAAAATGTATATGCCACATATATTATATTAGTTATTTACATTCGGTACAATCCTAGTGAGTCCCGCTACCTGGCAACCTTACTGGGACTTGCGTGAGCCTCCCTATCCCACCTACTATATGGCTTGGGGCAAGTAGGGGTACCTGCGCTGGTGTCCGGGTGGCAATCGCCACTATATACATTTAAGGCCAGTTTTCCGATCTGTGGAGTGATTTTAGAAAATATTCTTATTTATCGAGTAAATACAAACAAATCCGCGGGAAAAAGTTTGTTTTATTTATTTTGGATAAACAATTAAATATACATGATAATAAAAACCTCAAATTACAGAAAAATGCACTACAACTAATAATATAATAATATGTATTTGGAATTTGGTAATTAAACCCTTTCCTCTGAAACGTCATTATAAAAAAGGTTTTATTTTATTTTACTACTTCATGCCCTCTAGAGGGCGCCACATGCAATTTGAAGTAAAAACACTTAGCTTAAATCCTGTGGACGATTGATTTCAACTATTATGTAGCTATCACGGTTCAAAAAAACAGACAATGGAATCTTAGTAATACGGAACCCTAATAAAAGGTGAGGTTAACTGTGATATTCTGATTCCTATTAGCGTTGCCCATCCGCAAATGTTTATTATGTGTTCCGTTTGACGTCCGAAGTCCATTGTTATGAGAGAGTACCTCGCTCTCATACCACCATTCGCCGCTAGATGTCGCCCGTTTCCCGTCACGTGACCCTCTCTCGACGCGCCCCCTGGGGACCGATAAGTGAAACTACCTTCGCCAAGTCCATACAAGCCGCCATGTTTTACCTCATTGTTGCGTCGTTTTTCATACCGACCGTTTCGCCGTTAGGAAAAAATTCAAATACGTGATAAATTTGTTAAAATTTTCAAGATTAAAGTAGAAAATTTAGCTCCTAGTGTTAAAATCTAGTGATATTTTTAGTTTTCCGTCTAATCGTGAGATTTTTTGTGTTAATTACGAAAATGCTAGCCAGTTGTGGCTAAAGCGATACCCGAGCGAGTACAAAAAATTTCAGTTTTGCAAAGATTCGATTCTTCTGACTGGAATGCAGTCCGTTACACAGATATTCAAAAGAAATACGCGGCTTACCCAGCTTTTACCGAATTGAAAGTAAACGAAGAATTACGTCGCTTAGAAGATCCTTTTGCTTCTATTAGTTGGTTCCAAATGGAACGGAGCTTTGCAGCCTTGTCTAACGCGTTTTTAGGACAAAATGAGTCCGTGAACTCTGCTTTGCAAGCTTTAATCGATTGGTCTTCCACTCCCAATTTACAATTGACACCCGCTTGTCTTTATGAGAAGTTGACTGATTTGTTTGGCAAAGACTCTAACTACAAGGCCGTATCACATGACATACTACAGATAATTTGTGGAAAACGTGCCGAAGTACTGGAACTGCGTCGTCGGTCACTTTTAAAGCCATTAAAGGACAAATATTTGCGTGAAGATATTGAAAAAATACCGCCGTCCCCGGAGTACATGTTTAATCCGCAATCTTTAGCGACTTACATACAAAAGATTGGAGGTATAGAAAAGATACAAAAAGAGAAGCCTAAACCTCAATCTACGCGTGCAAAGTCCCCTGCACCTTCAACATCCACCCAAGAGAAGACGTTTCAGGGTCAACCGGCTAAACGAAAGCAAACTGATAACAAAAACAATTCCCATTTTAGAAAATTCTATGACGAGGAAAAGAAAAAGGGGGGGCGAAACTCAAAGGGATCCCGTAAAACTGGTAGAAAGCAAAAATGACTCGAGGACCTTTTCAGGCGGTTGTCTACGACATTATCAATGAGCATGGGCTCTCTACGATCCACCCAAAGCTGTTTCGAAAATGATAACCGGGGCTCGAATTCCTTTCAATCAGACACCGCCTTTAATATTCCCAACTGTGAACGTAATAACTCAATTTCAAACCCCAGTTTCTCCCGAAATGTCTACAGAGATTCAAATGATGATTCAAAATTGTGTGTTAGAACCCGCGCCATTAACCCCATCTTTCATATCACCGCTATTCCTGAGAACAAAGAGCAACGGAAAAAATCGAGTGATTTTCAATTTAAAGGCACTAAATCTATACATGAACACCAAACATTTTTATCTCTTCCATCATCGTCAAATGCCAAACTTCCTCCAACCGGGCGACTGGATGATCAAATTAGATATCAGTCAGGCTTACTACCATATACCGATAAAGGAACAACATCGACGTTTTCTGCGCATCAGTTACAACGGTCAACTACTACAGATGACGTGCTTACCGTTCGGTTTAGCGAGTGCACCGAGAATGTTCGCTTCGATCACAAATTGGACAGCCGAAGTACTACGTGCCAAAGGTACCCGTATAGTAGTGTACCTGGACGACTACTGCATTGTTCATCAAGATCAAAAGGTACTCCGTTCGCAAGTACATGTCGCAGTAAAGTTTCTTGCCAGTCTGGGATGGTGTATCAACTTGGAGAAATCCATCTTAGATCCAGTACAGTCAATCGAGTACCTGGGCATCAGCTGGGACACACTATCGAATACGAAGGCCTTGCCTCCAGACAAAATCAGCAAAATCCGCCAGAGCCTGATGACTCGCCTCGCAGCCGGCAGTTGGACTCTCAAGCAGGCCCAACGCCTCTTAGGGCTTCTCAACTTTGCGACCTTCATCACCCACCGGGGAAGGTTGCATTGCCGTTCGCTGCAGCGCCACAGCAATATACTTCGCAAGACGCCGCGCAAGGCCATTCTGTATCCAGAAGAAGTGCGAGAAGAACTCGAGTGGTGGCTAGAAAACATCTCAGAAAACTGCGTTACATCCGAATGCATCCCCAATAAACTACATGATCACAGATGCTTCAGACGTAAAATGGGGAGCTGTAGTAAACAACAGAGACGTTCAAGGCTGCTGGAGCAACCTTCAAAAGACTTGGCACTGCAACGCCAAAGAAATGTACGCAGTAATCGCAGCCCTCTCAAAGAAAGCGGCAGCTCTCGAAAATTCGACAGTGATTCTACAAAGCGACAACAAGACTGTGATCTCGTATATCAAGAACGAGGGGGGAACCAGGTCCCCACTGTTGCTGAGACAGACAAAAGAACTTCTGGCTCTGGCGGACAGCCTCAATGTTGTACTCGTCCCTCACCACCTTCCGGGAGTGTACAACACGGAAGCCGACCACCTCTCGCGCAATCGCGCCGGCTCCGAATGGCACCTACAAGTCGAGGCGACATCAAAAATATTCGATCGTTGGGGAACCCCAGACGTCGACCTATTTGCCTCGGAAACGGCACACGTCGTATCAAATTATGTTACGCTCGACTTGTCAGACTCGAACGCCTGCTATCACGACGCGTTCAGCAAATCCTGGCGTTACCAACTTGCATGGCTGTTCCCTCCGCCGGGTCTAATCCCACGTGTTCTTCAACATCTCAACACGGCGGTGGGACTCTACATAATGATAACCCCGAAGTGGAAGAAACCGTTTTGGCGCCCCGACCTGAAGCTCCGCGCGTTGACTCGCCCAATGAAGATACGGAATCTGGAAGAGACACTGATAGATACGAAAACGGGTCAGCCTCCAGCTCAAATCAACAACCTCAAGCTGGAAGCTTGGCTCATTTCGGGTGGGATACACTAACCGAATCCTGGTCTCATGATGAAAAGAACCTCCTGTTATCGTGTTGGAGACCTTCGACATTAAAGACTTATGCTCCAATTTGGACCAAGTGGTCTGTCTGGTGTCGTGACAATAATGTTACTCCACATTTACCAAAACCCCCGGAAGTGGCTAGATATTTAGCACATTTATACCTGTCAAGTAATTTAGCATACCGTACGATTCTAGTGCACAAGTCAACTATAGCATCTGTTTGTGAGACTATTTCTAATGTAAAAATTTCTAGTAGCAATATTGTGAAGCACATTCTCAAAGCAATTTCTCTGGCCAAACCAGTACCTCCCAAAGTTCCCATTTGGGACGCAAGACTAGTTATCAAACATTTAAGGACTACTACTCCTCGTGTTAGTTTATTTGATATTTCTAGGCGCGCCGCTACAATTTTATTGTTAGCATCGGGACGTAGAGTACATGATTTGTCACTATTACATTGCGATCAAGATCATTTCGTAGTCGGCACCGACTCTATCACTCTGTACCCTGTATTTGGATCGAAAACAGATTCGTCTTCGTACCAACAATCAAAATGGATGTTATTAGCAGCCCCTGTTCAGAACATCAGCCCAATTTACTGGCTTCAAGCTTTAGTAGAGATAACAAAGGATGTAAGAGGCCCTATCACAAATTTATTTCTTACGACTAGAGCTCCTTATAGGCCAGCTTCGCCGACCATAATCGGAGGTTGGGTTAAGACCCTGTTGAGAGATGCTGGCATACATGCGTCCCCTGGTAGTTGTAGGTCAGCTGTATCGTCATTGAACTGGTTAGAAAATTATCCTATTAATGAGATTCTAGCTAAAGCCAACTGGCAACATGAATGTACTTTTAGAAGATTCTATCAAAGACAAATCTCTGTAGCAGACAATAGTGTTTCGGAGAAATCTTTGTCTCAGTATTTCTCAATAACTTCGTAAATGTATTTAACGAATAATCTAATTCAATCAATATTGATTTACTGATAAGAAATATGTTTGATTTCAATATCTTCAATAAACATTTTCTTTTAATCACATTGTTGCCCATTTTTATTTTCATACAAGCCACCAGGAGATAACAAACACGTCTCTCATAACAATGGACTTCGGACGTCAAACGGAACACATAATATTAAAATTTTACCTTCCAATAAAATTTGTATTATGTTTCCTCAGACGTCCGAAGTCCAGGTTAGGTCTTCCTGGTGGACCTAAGCAGCATCAACATCGTTACGAGCCGAACAATGAGGTAAAACATGGCGGCTTGTATGGACTTGGCGAAGGTAGTTTCACTTATCGGTCCCCAGGGGGCGCGTCGAGAGAGGGTCACGTGACGGGAAACGGGCGACATCTAGCGGCGAATGGTGGTATGAGAGCGAGGTACTCTCTCATAACAATGGACTTCGGACGTCTGAGGAAACATAATACAAATTTTATTGGAAGGTAAAATTTTAATATTTTGTTCGTAAATGTTTATACAGTAAATCATTCCTATCGATATCGTTCATCGATAATGTCACGTCTATAGATGAACAGAAATGAATGAACGAATGAAAAAATAACAAATATAATCCGACTCATTACAGAATGACAATATTTTGGTTACCATGGTTTCAGAACCATGGACGTTTTATTGAGTCGTTTTATTCAGTCCTGTCCCTACGTATTTTATTAATTTTACAAGAAAATAACGAAAAATGTGGATCTAAAACACACTTACGAAAGAAAAGAAATATTGCTCGTTCGATCACTATAAGTTCAGCAAAACAAAACAGCACATTTCACCAGTTTCAAAGGTATGTTTCGTCTTCTAATTGATTAATAGTTTAATCGGCTTTAGTTTGTGTACTGTGGCCAAACTTCAGCCTGTGAAACTAGAGGGGTAAGGAGTAAAACGTCATAATTGCGCGTCCAGATGTTATTCGTCCAAGCTGTCACTACATCAATATACCTACAAATCTATAAATAACCCTCAAAACTTTGTCAGACGTGGCGAAAAGACCGTTGCTTACCCCATTAAGGATAGAGGCGTGATTATATGTATGTATGTATGTACTTTCAATTGAAAACCGTACATCATGGCTAATACCTGGTATAAGGAAAAGCGTTCCGCAAACTGATAGGGGTTGCTCAGTCAACGACACTGAACAACTGCCACCAAGAAATTCTTTGAAGGGAGTGAAAATAAAAATTGGCTTTTCCATACAAAATGTCCACCTCGATCAGAAAATTTGTACGGAAAAGCTATTTTTTTTTAACTTCCGGAAAGAATATCCTGATGAGAGTTGTTCAGTTTCGCTGACAGAGCAACCCCTATCAGTTTGCGGGACGCTGTCCCTTATTCCAGGTATTAGCCAGGATGTACATTTTTCAATAGAAAGTAAATATATACAATCACACCTCTGTCCCTAATGGGGTAGGCAGAGCGTAAAAGACCTAAGCAGCGGTATTTTCGCCACGTCTGACAAAGTTTTGAGGGTTATTTATAGATTTGTAGGTACAGGAACATTCTTTTGGGAAAGTTGTTCAGTTTCATGGGCTGGTTCATATCCTTTCGGGTGCATATACCCTTTCTGTAACACGTTGTTATAGCCATAGTAGGTTAGTTGTAGAATGCAACTTATAGAATAAAGAAATTTAATATTTTTTTTAGGTGATGAATGAAATGTACCATATTTTAGCCGCCGGTTTTAAATATAAACTTTTAGATATTTCTTAGCCACTTTGTCAACACGCCTCATTGCACGTGTGGATATCTTGTTGATCCACCCGATAAACCCTGCCGTCAGAGTTTTTAAACCGCCTAATAGCACAGCTTTGGGAATGAAGGCGTGTTTATATGTATGTATGTAATAGCATAGCTAAGTATGTCGCGTCAGTACAAAACGATTTGTCAAATCCAAACTTAATATTGCTCTCAATCTTGAGATCGCTTTATAAACACGAGCCTTAGAAATTAGACCGTTGTGAATTATACTGCTACTGCATAACAGATGGCGCTGTTAGTTTCTGAAACATGGTAACGAAATGTTTTTCGTTTGGCATATGACTTGATATTAATGTACGTGGATTATTGTTGAGAATACTATAAAATACTTAGTACATTTTTGGGAAGGTATTCCTTTAGAATACTTTCAGTTAAAACATACTAGATTGGGAGCGAGATTAAAACATAGAATGTGCCAGCTGCATTTCCTCCCGGGCATGCTGTAAAAACCAGGTAAACCATCCGAGGGTTTCTGTATATTGCAATTAAGGCGATGGGCTGACAACCTGTTACTACATCAATATACCTACAAATCTATAAATAACCCTCAAAACTTTGTCAGACGTGGCGAAAAGACCGTTGCTTAGGTCGTTTAAGCTCTGCCTACCCCATTAGGGATAGAGACTTTCAATTGAAAACGACGGAGTTTGTATCCCATACACAGACAAAGCTAAGAATCTGGGAGTTATATTTGACTGCAATTTGTCTTGGTCAGCACAGGTTAGCGAGGTGAGCAGGCGCATGCACTATTCTTTTCATTCTCTTAAACGGCTCCAGACCTTCCTACCATTCCAAACTAAATTCATGCTTGCTCAAGCCCTTCTCCTTCCTACTCTTGATTATGCCGATGTGTGTTACTTGGATGTGACAGAGGAGCTGCTTAATAAACTCGAGCGCCTACAAAATCTTGCCATCCGGTTTATTTTCGGACTCCGCAAATATGACCGTATTTCTGAATTTCGTGCTCGGTTAAAATGGCTCCCAATCCGCCTTCGTCGTGATGTGCAAATCCTGGCTGTCCTCTATAAAATCCTTCATGATCCGTCCACTCCTAAGTATCTCCGTTCTCCGAATCTTGAGATCGTTTTATAAACACGAGCCTTCGAAAGTAGAACGTTGTGAATTATACTGCTACTGCATAACAGATGGCGCTGTTAGTTTCTGAAACATGGTAACGAAATGTTTTTCGTTTGGCATATGACATGATATGTATAGTGAATGTTATATCTGAAACAGCAAGTGTATTATTTACAAAATTTTGGAAAGGTATTCCTTTAGAATACTTTGAATTGAAAACTGTACATCATGGCTTATACCGGGTGTAAGGGACAGCGTCCCGCAAACTGATTGGGGTTGCTCAGTCAACGATACTGAACAACTGCCACCGAGAAATCCTTTCAGGAAGTGAAAATAAATATTGGCTTTTTCATACAAAACGTCCACCTCGATCAGACAATTTGTACGGAAAAGTAATTTCTTTCTTTTTACTTCCGGAAAGAATTTCCTGATGGAAGTTATTCAGTTTCGTTGACAGAGCAACCCCTATCAGTTTGCGGGACGCTGTCCCTTACACCCGGGATAATCACGTTAACAAGGTGAGCTCTCTGTTCCCTGTAAACGTTGTTTACAACGTGTTACAGAAAGGGTATATGCACTGGAAAGGATATACCAGCCCATGAAACTGAACAACTTTCCCAAAGAAACTTTGTTCAAAATACGAAAAAAAACGTCTGACCTTCCATACAAAATGCATTTTAGGCGGTGGGCTGACAACCTGTCACTATAGCAATATACGTTATGATCATATGTAATAACCCTCAAAACTTGTCAGACGTGGCGGAACCACCTTTGCTTAGGTCGTTTGCGCTCTGCCTACCCCATTAGGGATGAAGGCGTGATTATATGTATGTATGTATGTACAAAATGCATCAGCTGATAGCGTGTGTAGTATGCGGAGTCAAACTTTTTTTTTTTTACCTATGTTCCTTTGGGAAAGTTGTTTAGTTTCATGGGCTGGTTCATATCCTTACGGGTGCATATACCCTTTCTGTTACATGTTGTATAAGCCATAGTAGGTTAGAATGCAACTTATAGGATAAAAAAATTTAAGCATGTTTTTTAGGTTATGAATGAAATCTACAATATTTTAGCCAGCCGGTTTTAAATATAAACTTTTATATTTTTTTAGCTACCCGGTCAACACGTCTCATTGCACGTATGGATATTCAATTTAATTCAATATATTTATTCGTACATACATACATACATATAATCACGCCTCCATCCCTAATGGGGTAGGCAGAGCGTAGACGACCTAAACAAAGGTCGTTAAGCCACGTCTGACATAGTTTTGAGGGTTATTTAAGATAGAATTCTAGGTATATTGCTGTAGTGACAGGTTGTCAGCCCATCGCCTAAATTACAATATACTGAAACCCTCGGATCCCTTAGCTGGTTCTTACAGCATGCCCGGGAGGAAATGCAGCTGGCACATTCTATGTTTTTCCCTCGTTCCCAGGCCAGCATGGAAGTATTTATTCGTTAACAATATAAATTGTGTTCGAAATAACATAAAATAACAGTTCACGATTACAATGAAAATTAACAATCAAATTATAAGGTATAAAATCTTCGTAACTTACAAGTGACTTATCACGAGTTCAATATATATATAAAAACTAAAATTAAATTGATATCATCTGTCGTGTTGGTATGTTGTTGACCGACCCGATGAACCCTGGTGTCAAGAGTTTTTAGCCGCCGAATAGCATAGTTAAGTATGTCACGTCAGTACAAAACGATTTGTCAAATCCAAACTTAATATTGCTCTCTATCTTGAGATCGCTTTATAAACACGAGCCTTAGAAATTAGACCGTTGTGAATTATACTGCTACTGCATAACAGATGGCGCTGTTAGTTTCTGAAACATGGTAACGAAATGTTTTTCGTTTGGCATATGACATGATATGTATAGTGGATGTTACATCGGAATCAGCAAATACTAATATATTTATTTAAGTTTTTGGAAAGGTATTCCTTTAGAATACTTTGAATTGAAAACTGTACATCATGGCTTATACCGGGTGTAAGGGACAGCGTCCCGCAAACTGATTGGGGTTGCTCAGTCAACGATACTGAACAACTGCCACCGAGAAATCCTTTCAGGAAGTGAAAATAAATATTGGCTTTTTCATACAAAACGTCCACCTCGATCAGACAATTTGTACGGAAAAGTAATTTCTTTTTTTTACTTCCGCAAAGAATTTCCTGATGGAAGTTATTCAGTTTCGTTGACAGAGCAACCCCTATCAGTTTGCGGGACGCTGTCCCTTACACCCGGTATAATCACGTTACCAAGGTGAGCTCTCTGTTCCCTGTAAACGTTGTTTACAACGAGTAACAGAAAGGGTATTTGCACTGGAAAGGATATACCAGCCCATGAAACTGAACAACTTTCCCAAAGGAACTTTGTTCAAAATACGAAAAAAAACGTTTGACCTTCCATACAAAATGCATTTTAGGCGGTGGGCTGACAACCTGTCACTATAGCAATATACGTTATGATCATATGTAATAACCAGAGGTCGGAAATTCGGGTGCAAAAAAAGTAAAAACCCACTGTTGGAGCTACTAAGAGTTGCTACAACCACCTTTTTCAAGATTTTTAGGGCCCCAGTTTATTTTTCTTTATTAAATTGTTTTAGTAATGTCAATGTGTTCTTTGCGTCAATATAAGTCGAAACTGTTTGCAATTTTTTTAAATAATTGTTTTAATTTGAAAGATAAAAGTAGAAATGAGTTTTCAATGTACTGAAAAATATTAAAAATATAAAAATATCGTTTGATTGTTTGATATTTTCATTGAATACCCTTTATAAATGATTTCTACAATGCTTTTATTATTATTACACAAAAATTTTAATGGGGCCCTCGGGGGCCCAAAAGGGTTTTATTTCTTTAAAAAAAATTGCGGAGAAAATTAAAATTAAAATTCCTATTTGGCAAGGTTAAGACAAGATAAACGCTTTTTACTCTTGTTATTTTTTCTATACGGTTGATAGTTTCAGGATAAATTGATGTTGAAGTTAGTAGGACACAATTGTTCAAGATCAAGCCAAGTAGTTGTTTTTATGGTGAAATCAGCTAGGTTAAGAAGAGATAGGCACTTCTCTTTCAAGAAAGAATTTTTCTCTACGGTTGACAGTTTCACAGTGAATTGATGTTAAAATTCCCTGGACACAATTTTTGAGTACATACATACATAAAATATAAAATAAAGACGAATCCGGTAATTTTTTTATTATTTATATATGCGAGTGCTTGACTGGTCTTATTTTAAGGATTTAGGTGCTTACAATGAACCTTAATAGTTTCACAACGAAAGAAAAAAGTATAGTAATGTGTAAGCAATAAAACGCTTTGGGGCCTTCAGGGCCAAAAATTGTGTCCAGGGAATTTTAACATCAATTCACTGTGAAACTGTCAACCGTAGGGAAAAATTCTTTCTTGAAAGAGAAGTGCCTATCTCTTCTTAACCTGGCTGATTTCACCATAAAAACAACTACTTGGCTTGATCTTGAACAATTGTGTCCTACTAACTTCAACATCAATTTACCCTGAAACTATCAATCGTAGAGAAAAAATGACAAAAGTAAAAAGCGTTTATCTTGTCATAACCTTGCCAATTACGAATTTTAATTTTAATTTACTCCGCAATTTTTTTTAAAGAAATAAAACGCTTTTGGGCCCCCGAGGGCCCCATTCATATTTTTGTGTAAAAATAATAAAAGCATCGTAGAAATCATTTCTAAATGATATTCAATAAAAATATCAAACAATCAAATGATATTTTTATATTTTTAATATTTTTCAGTACATTGAAAACACATTTCTACTTATATCTTTCAAATTAAAACAAATATAAAAAAAAATTGCAAACAATTTCGACTTATATTGACGCAAAGAACACATTGGCATTACTAAAACAATTTAATAAAGAAAAATAAACTGGGGCCCTAAACATCTTGAAAAAGGTGGTTGTAGCAACTCTCAGTAACCCCAACAGTGGGTTTTTACTTTTTTTGCACCCGAATTTCCGACCTCTGGTAATAACCCTCAAAACTTGTCAGACGTGGCGGAACGACCTTTGCTTAGGTCGTTTGCGCTCTGCCTACCCCATTAGGGATGAAGGCGTGATTATATGTATGTATGTATGTACAAAATGCATCAGCTGATAGCGTGTGTAGTATGCGGAGTCAAACTTTTTTTTTTTTACCTATGTTCCTTTGGGAAAGTTGTTCAGTTTCATGGGCTGGTTCATATCCTTACGGGTGCATATACCCTTTCTGTTACATGTTGTATAAGCCATAGTAGGTTAGAATGCATCTTATAGGATAAAGAAATTTAAGCATGTTTTTTAGGTTATGAATGAAATCTACAATATTTTAGCCAGCCGGTTTTAAATATAAACTTTTAATTTTTTTTAGCTACCCGGTCAATACGTCTCATTGCACGTATGGATATTCAATTTAATTCAATATATTTATTCGTACATACATACATACATATAATCACGCCTCCATCCTTAATGGGGTAGGCAGAGCGTAAACGACCTAAACAAAGGTCGTTCCGCCACGTCTGACATAGTTTTGAGGGTTATTTAAGATAGAATTCTAGGTATATTGCTGTAGTGACAGGTTGTCAGTCCATCGCCTAAATTACAATATACTGAAACCCTCGGATCCCTTAGCTGGATCTTACAGCATGCCCGGGAGGAAATGCAGCTGGCACATTCTATGTTTTTCTCTCGCTCCCAGGCCAGCATGGAAGTATTTATTCGTTAACAATGTAAATTATGTTCGAAATAACATAAAATAACAGTTCACGATTACAATGAAAATTAACAATCAAATTATAAGGTATAAAAACTTCGTAACTTAAAACTGACTTATCACGAGTTCAATATATATAAAAAAAACTAAAATTAAATTGATATCATCTGTCGTGTAGGTATGTTGTTGACCGACCCGATGAACCCTGGTGTCAAGAGTTTTTAAACCGCCGAATAGCATAGTTAAGTATGTCACGTCAGTACAAAACGATTTGTCAAATCCAAACTTAATATTGCTCTCAATCTTGAGATCGCTTTATAAACACGAGCCTTAGAAATTAGACCGTTGTGAATTATACTGCTACTGCATAACAGATGGCGCTGTTAGTTTCTGAAACATGGTAACGAAATGTTTTTCGTTTGGTATATGACATGATATTAATGTACGTGGATTAATGTTGAGAAAAGTATAAATTTAAGACATACATACATACATACATTTTTGGAAAGGTATTCCTTTAGAATACTTTCAATTGAAACATGCTGGACTGGGAGCGACAGTAAAACATAAAATGTGCCAGCTGCATTTCCTCCCGGTCATGCTGTAAAAACCAGGTAAAGGATCCGAGGGTTTCTGTATATTGCAATTAAGGCGATGGGCTGACAACCTGCCACTACAGTAATATACCTTAAACAGAACAAATCTATCTTAAACAGCCCTCAAAACTTTGTCAGACGTGGCGGAACGACCTTTGTTCGTTTACGCTCTGCCCACCCCATTAGGGACAAAGGCGTGATTATATGTATATTTTGTAATTTATCTATGGAAGATATGCAAGATCATAACAAAATCTTACAACAATATGTTGTTCAAATTCAACACAGTTCAAACTTATAACCATGGTTATGAAAAATACTCACTTTAATATTATGAATTACTAACATATATAAATATATATATATATATATATATATTAATTAGTATTAACATAGCTTTATTCTTCCATGCTGGACTGGGAGAGATAGAAAAACATAGAATGTTCCAGCTGCCCTTCCTCCCGGGCATGCTGTTGAAGTCAGCAAAAGGGACTCGAGGGTTACAGGGTATTGTAATTTAGGCGATGGGCTGACAACCTGTCACTATAGCAATACATATTACAATCTAAAATTGCCCTCAATTTTTGTCAGACGTGGCGAAAGCGCCTTTTACGAGGCGTTAAACGCTCTGCCTACCCCGTAAGGGATAAAGGCGTGATTTATGTGTGTATGTATGGTAACATAGCTGAATGATTGTTCAACCTGTACGACACTTTGTTTGTTTTACAATTTGGAACAATACATATTATATTTTTTTAGCTAAGCATTTTTTGATTGTAAACTGTTGTGTTCGTAAATAAATAATTACTAATTTTCGTTGTAGGTGTGACTCCTCCCTACGCGGCGCCCTATTCACACCACGGCCTGCCCTCCGCACCCACACTCGCGCAAATGCAGGTAAAATAAAACAACACCAACACACACATACATATACTGTCTACTTAAATAGGAGCAGGAGAGATCCAAATAGACTGATTTTTGAGGAAGCTCCTCTTATAGAAATAAATAATAAAAATTGTATATGCATGTTTGTTAGATTATACCAGGCCACTCAGAAAGTATTGCGATAAATAGTTTTTATATATGGCAGACTGGCCGGTTAGAATCTTTTTTGAAAATATGATTACTTGTAAGTAAAAATATGTGTGTTCCATTTTCAAAATTTCCCTCCAAATTTTTTGCGAGCCAATTCAAAGTATCGTGTCTTACTGAAAAATGGATCTGCGCCGGGAACATTTTAGAGCTATGATTTTTTACGATTTCAAGTGTCGCCTGAAACCGGATGAATCGTTCGATAGACTTCAAATGGCATTTATGGATGAAATCCCCTCCAAGGCAACCGTGTATCGTTGGTATAACGAATTTAGGCCCGGTCGACCAACCTTGGGGGATGAAGAAAGAAGCGGTCGCCCTTTGACGGCTATTACGGAAGAAAACGTGCTAGCAGTGAAAAATTTAATCCAAGATAATAGGCGAATTACATATCAGGAGATTCAGCACATATTAAAGATTGGATCGGGAAGCGTTCACGAGATTCTACAAGGGCATCTTCGCGTGAGGACGATAGTATCGCGCTGGGTGCCGCACTACCTCACCGACGCTCAGAAGCAGGCCCGGGTGGAATGGTGCCGTGATATGCTGAACATATTTGAAGCAGGCTCGTCTCGGCGTGTTTACGACATCGTAACAGGTGATGAGTCCTGGATTTATCAATACGTTCCAGAAACCAAGCGCCAGTCGACAGTTTGGGTGTTTCAAAATGAACCAACGCCTACCAAAGTGAAGCGATCTCGAAGCGGGGGGAAGATTTTGATCGCCAGCTTTTTTAATTTGACTGGCCACTTGGCCTCAATTCCCTTACGAGATCAAAGAAGCATTAACGCCGAATGGTATACTACCAAATGTTTACCAGAAGTTTTTTCTGTTGTGAGCAACAGGCGACCAAACACAGGGCTCCGCGGACTACTGCTCCACCACGATAATGCGCCTGCACACACCGCGCTCAAAACGAGGGACTTCCTGGACAGCACACCAGTCAAACTCCTGGGTCACCCTCCTTACAGCCCTGATCTAGCACCGTGTGACTTCTTTTTATTTACAAAAATAAAAAAATCAGCGCAAGGGGATACCATTTTCGTCGCCGGAAGATGCGCTGGCTGCGTTCGAGCAGGCTGTAAACGAGGTGTCTACGGCGGACTAGAAAAAGTGTTTTGAAAACTGGTTCAGACGCATGAATCTTTGTATAGAGGCTGGTGGAGAGTACTTTGAAAAGATTTAATAAAAATATATGTACCTGTAGAACAATTTTTTTTAGTGTCGCAAAACTTTCTGAGTGTCCCACGTATAATAATATCCCTATTGACATAAGAAATTTGCAATTAAGATTATTTTCGTCAAAATTGTATAAATGGCTTAATGACCAAGTATGAATTTCTTGGACATGTTTAATAAATTAAGATTGTACCATGAACTATAATTTTAATTGATTTATGTATAAAAGCTTATTGACATTAAAAAAAATAATCGATGTTATATTTTACATACATACATACATAAAATCACGCCTTTATCCCTTACGGGGTAGGCAGAGCGTCAAACTCCTCGTAAAAGGCGCTTTCGCCACGTCTGACAAAAATTGAGGGCAATTTTAGATTGTAATGTGTATTGCTATAGTGACAGGTTGTCAGCCCATCGCCTAAATTACAATACACTGTAACCCTCGAGTCCCTTTTGCTGACTTCTACAGCATGCCCGGGAGGAAGGGCAGCTGGAACATTCTATGTTTTTCTATCTCTCCCAGTCCAGCATGGAAGAAATTTATACGTAATGTTTGATTATTATTCTTTCTATTGCATGCTAATTACCTGTATTGGCGAAACATGCGCTCTTTACTTTATGTATAAATTGTGTCATCTATAATACCATGTTTGTTGCAATAAATATTTTCTGATTCTGATTCTGATTCTTAAGGGGATCTCCGGAGCTTCCATGCTGGACCGGGAGCGATAGAATAACTTAGTATGAGCCAGCTGCATCTCCTCCCGGGCATGCTGTAAAAACCAGCTAAGGAATTCGAGCGTACATTGTAATTTAGGCGATGGGCTGACAACCTGTCACCACAGCAATATACAGTTCTTTCTAAACAACCCTCAAAACTAGTCAGACGTGTCGGAACGACCTTTGTTTGGGTCTTTGACGCTCTGCCTACCCCATTAGGGATACAGGCGTGATAGTGTGTATGTATGTATGGATCCCCGGTGCACGCCAGCGCCCTCATCTGTTAAAAAATCATTACTCACTGAAAACGCAATTAATCAAAAATCCGGTAGATCAGATTGCAGTATAGGTACTGAAATTTATTTTAAGCATCATAAATTAATAATTCAGTGTTCACTGCAGTCACAGATAACAAAAGTGCTTCTTCTTCTGTCGAGTGGGTATCGAGTCTATCGACCCGATGAACCCTGGTGTCAGAGTTTTGAAACCGCCTAGTAGCACAACTATCAGGCCTCTGACATGGTTTTGAGTAACGACCACTATGAAAGACAGCGACCGGGACCGACGGCTTAACGTGCCCTCCGAAGCACGAAATCTTTTTCTTTTTCGGACAATCAGGTGATTCAGCCCGCAATGTCCTAACCAAACTGGGGAAAAATTCACAAAGTGATAAATTCTCAAATATCAACTTTGTGTTTCCCCCCTGGGAATCGAACCCAGGACCTCCGGATCAGGAGTCCATGGCACTATCCACTAGACCACGGAGGCAGTACAAAAGTGCTAATAGTGGCCGTATTTCGCAGTTTTTTTCTATCTGTAACTACAAAGAACTATCATTACTTTAATCTCAATCTGATCTATCGAAATTTCGATTGGTTGTGTTTTCAGTGAATTATGTTTTTTTTTACTTATGAGAGCGCCACTTAGCCCAGGGGAGCCCCATACGGTGCCGATAGAGCGTAAGTGGCGCCTATCAGTTAAGAAAATCATAACATACAGTCCAACAGACTCAAGTAATACTCGTAGATATAAGGATAATTCAAAACCTTGTAAATTTCCAATTCTTCGATCGTTGTAGTAACAGCTAGAAAATTTCCCGTTGTTGGCGTGATCGGATTTTTTCTATCTGTAACTACAACGAACTATGAATCGCTAATTTATAAGGTTCCAATTTTATCTTCATTACTATACTGCCTGATGTCTGTTGGACCGGATTTTAGATTCACTGTGTTTTTAATAAGTTATATATTTTTAACTGATGGACTTAGCCGCTATCTGCTACCTTAATTATTATTTTCACTTAGTACCAAGGCTTGTCAGTTCGAGTGTTTGAGCACTTTAATAAATATACTTAGCAAAGTGCTCGAAAAATTACTCCCATGCTGGACTGTGGAGTGAGAGAAAAAAATATACTGTGCCAGCTGCATTTTCTCCCGAGCATCCTGTAAAAACCAGCTAAGGGATCAGAGGGTTTCAGTATATTGTAATTTAGGCGATGAGCTGACAAGCTGTCACTACAGCAATATACCTACAAATCCATCTTAAATAACCCTCAAAACTTTGTCAGACGTGGCGGATCGCTCACGCTCTGCCTACCCCATTAGGGATAAGAGCGTGATTATATGTATGTACGTTAATCAATATAACCGTCTAAATGTATTTCTTTCTCCCACAGAGCCTAGTCTCGCGCAACAAAGCTCGCCCCCCCCTCCCCTCCGGGGGCTCGGACAGCCGCGCGCTGCGCATAGCCAGTGACACCTGCGACGAGTGCTGGGACCATGATGCTGAGGCCAGGTAGGACCCAACCGTCGAACCAACAGACCACAATAAAAAATAAAAAAATAAATCTTTATTTAAAAAAATACAAACGCGCAATGTTGACGGGGCTTTCAACTGCCTAGTGGCTAGTGCCATGGACTCCCGATCCGGAGGTCCTGGGTTCGATTCCCAGGGGGGAATCACAAAAGTTGATATTTGAGAATTCAACACTTTGTGCATTTTTCCCCAGTTTGGTTAGGACATTGCAGGCTGAATCACCTGATTGTCCGAAAAGGAAAAGATTTCGTGCTTCGGAGGGCACGTTAAGCCGTCGGTCTCGGTCGCTGTCTTTGATAGTGTTCGTTACTCAAACCAAGTCAGAGGCCTGATAGTTGTGCTACTAGGCGGTTTAAAAACTCTGACACCAGGTTTCATCGGGTCCATAGACTCGATACCCACTCGACAGAAGAAGAACGGGGCTTTTATAAGTAATTAGGCAATTCCTTTCAAACCCAACAATGACCCAACAACCCATAGAATCCCTCCAAAACAATCAACATTCGCCATTTTGACCCAAAACTATCTTATATCTGCTTGCATTTATATGACCCGTCCAAACCACAGACTCTCTACAAAACACTCAACATTCCCGATTGAGCCAAGACTATCTTATATCAGCTTGCATTTATCCGCCATCTTTAATCTTCAACTGGCATTTCACAATGACCCAACAAACCTACAGAATCACTTCAAAACACTCAACATTCCCGATTGAGTCAAGACTATCTTATATCAGCTTGTATTTATCCGCCATCTTTAATCATCAGCTGGCATTTATCCGCCATCTTTAATCTTCAACTGGCATTTCACAATGACCCATCCAAACCACAGACTCTCTACAAAACACTCAACATTCCCGATTGAGCCAAGACTATCTTATATCAGCTTGTATTTATCCGCCATCTTTAATCTTCAACTGGCATTTCACAATGACCCAACAAACCTACAGAATCACTTCAAAACACTCAACATTCCCGATTGAGTCAAGACTATCTTATATCAGCTTGTATTTATCCGCCATCTTTAATCATCAGCTGGCATTTATCCGCCATCTTTAATCTTCAACTGGCATTTCACAATGACCCATCCAAACCACAGACTCTCTACAAAACACTCAACATTCCCGATTGAGCCAAGACTATCTTAGATCAGCTTGTATTTATCCGCCATCTTTAATCTTCAACTGGCATTTCACAATGACCCAACAAACCTACAGAATCACTTCAAAACACTCAACATTCCCGATTGAGCCAAGACTATCTTATATCAGCTTGTATTTATCCGCCATCTTTAATCTTCAACTGGCATTTCACAATGACCCAACAAACCTACAGAATCACTTCAAAACACTCAACATTCCCGATTGAGCCAAGACTATCTTATATCAGCTTGTATTTATCCGCCATCTTTAATCTTCAACTGGCATTTCACAATGACCCAACAAACCTACAGAATCACTTCAAAACACTCAACATTCCCGATTGAGCCAAGACTATCTTATATCAGCTTGTATTTATCCGCCATCTTTAATCTTCAACTGGCATTTCACAATGACCCAACAAACCTACAGAATCACTTCAAAACACTCCACATTCCCAATTGAGTCAAGACTATCTTATATCAGCTTGTATTTATCCGCCATCTTTAATCATCAGCTGGCATTTATCCGCCATCTTTAATCTTCAACTGGCATTTCACAATGACCCATCCAAACCACAGACTCTCTACAAAACACTCAACATTCCCGATTGAGCCAATACTATCTTATATCAGCTTGTATTTATCCGCCATCTTTAATCTTCAACTGGCATTTCACAATGACCCAACAAACCTACAGAATCACTTCAAAACACTCAACATTCCCGATTGAGCCAAGACTATCTTATATCAGCTTGTATTTATCCGCCATCTTTAATCTTCAACTGGCATTTCACAATGACCCAACAAACCTACAGAATCACTTCAAAACACTCAACATTCCCGATTGAGTCAAGACTATCTTATATCAGCTTGTATTTATCCGCCATCTTTAATCATCAGCTGGCATTTATCCGCCATCTTTAATCTTCAACTGGCATTTCACAATGACCCATCCAAACCACAGACTCTCTACAAAACACTCAACATTCCCGATTGAGCCAAGACTATCTTATATCAGCTTGCATTTATCCGCCATCTTTAATCTTCAACTGGCATTTCACAATAACCCATCCAAACCACAGACTCTCTACAAAACACTCAACATTCCCGATTGAGCCAAGACTATCTTATATCAGTTTGTATTTATCCGCCATCTTTAATCATTAGTTGGCATTTGTCCACCATTTTTAATCAGTAGCTGGCATTTATCTACCAACTTTAATCTTTAGCTGGCATTTATCCACTCCTAAGGTTGCCTGGAAGAAATTGCTACTTAGCAATAAGGCCGCCTATTTGGACTACTATTTGTATCATTTTATTTTTTGTGCAATAAAGTATATTCTTATCTTATCTTATTACAGACTGACAGCTGTGTGCGTGGAGGAAAGAATGTCGGAACTGAAACTTATACTGCGCGCGCACCCGCCTCTCGCGCGACCCAACAACTTGAATAACGGTGAGATGCAGTGCTTCGGAAGGCATGTTATGTGGTGTGCATTATTCTTCCTAGCGAGTGGATTCTCGAGTCGAACAACGACCCGAAGAACCCTGATGTTAGAGTTTTCAAACCGCCTAGTAGCGCAGCTATTAGGCCTCTGACATGGTTTGAGTAACGACCACTATCAAAGACGGCGACTGGGACCGAAAGCTTAACGTGCCCTCCGAAGCACAGAATCCTTTTAATTTTCGGACAATCAGGTAATTCAGCCTGCAATGTCCTTACCAAACTGAAGAAAACCTCACAAAGTAATAAATTTACAAATATCAACTTTGTGTGTCCTCCTGGGAATCGAATCGGACCTCCAGCTCGTAAGCCCATGGCTCTGACTAATAGACCACGAAGGCAGTCAACAGTTACCCCTATCTCCTATAGTTACTGCCTCCGTGGTCTAGTGGTTAGTGCCATGGACTCCCGATCCGGACGTCCTGGGTTCGATTCCCAGGGGGGAAACACAAAGTTGATATTTGAGAATTTATCACTTTGTGAATTTTTCCCCAGTTTGGTTAGGACATTGCAGGCTGAATCACCTGATTGTCTGAAACGAAAAATGATTCCGTGCTTCGGAGGGCACGTTAAGCCGTCGGTCCCGGTCGCTGTCTTTGATAGTGGTCGTCACTCAAACCATGTCAGAGGCGTGATAGTTGTGCTACTAGGCGGTTTTAAAACTCTGACACCAGAAGAAGAAGAAGAACTACTATACTCTGTAAAATTTAGAATGGTAGATGCGACATACATACATACATAAATCACGCCTTCATCCCTTACGGGGTAGGCAGAGCGTTTAACGCCTCGTAAAAGGCGCTTTCGCCACGTCTGACAAAAATTGAGAGCAATTTTAGATTGTAATATGTATTGCTTTAGTGACAGGTTGTCAGCCCATCGCCTAAATTACATAGTAGATGCGACAGATGTCATTAAGAAGCAAATAGAATGTACCCGTATCTGAACTTTGAGGAATAGCATCTGCCACAGCTGTTATCTTAAATGTTACAGGACATAAAGGGAGTTTTCTTGCTGGAATTAAGTATATTACTCACACAAACACACATCATCAACTCATCATCTCCTTAGCCTTATCCCGTATCTCACGGGGTCGGCTTCCTAATCTAGGGGATTGAACGAGGGTACTGGTTTTTACACAGAGCGACTGCCATCTGACCTCCGCAACCCAGAAGGGAAACCAGACCCAATCCTAGATTAGGTCAGAGTTTTCAAGCCGCCAATGCTTAGCACTGGCCTCTGATATGGCTTAACGACTAATATCTACGGTATTAAACGATATTAACCGGGGCCAACGGCTTAACGTGCCTTCCGAAGCACGGAAAAAGCGCCGAATAAACGTACATATGAAATTCGAAAACCGAAAAACACATTGGTACGTGGTGGGATTCGAACCACGACCTCCCGCTCAGGAGGCAGCGGCCCTATCCACTACACCATCGGGCTCTAACTCACACAAACACACATACAATCACGATTTTATTCCTAATGGGGTATAGCGTAAACTACCTAAACAAAGGTCGTTCCGCCACGTCTGACAAAGTTTTGAGGGTTATTTAAGATATATTGGTGAAGTGACAGGTTGTCAGCCCATCGCCTAAATTGCAATATACAGAAACCCTCGGAACCCTTAGCTGGTCTTACAGCATGTCCGGGAGGAAATGCAGCTGGCACATTCTACGTTTTTCTCTGGCTTCCAGACCAGCATGGAAGTTTATAAGTATATTACAGCGGTAAAAGTGGCTTTACTTATTTCTTTAATATATGACCAAACTTGTATGTGCCAAGTTGCATCCCGATCTGTCTTGTAGTTAAGTGTAAAAAAATAGCAATCAGAAGAATCACTTTCGCATGGCGATGAGCTGACAACCTGTCTCTATAGCTCTACCCATTTCAATCTAAAATTTTCTTAGTAGTGAAAACTAGTTAATAAATATAGCGTATCTCTAATATAACCTTTATCTCTAATGCATAAGGCATAGGCCTAACCCATTAGACCTAAAGGCATGACTTTATGTATAAATAAAGTTTCCATTCCAGACTCCGGCACCGCCCCAGAAAGCGACAAGAACTCGAACATGACGTCATCACAGCCCCCCCTCCCGCACCCGCTCCCGCCCCCGCCCCTCCCCTCGCTCCCCTCGCTCGGCCGCAACGCGTGCGCACAACGCAACACGCACACATGCACGGAGCAGGAACACACACTGGTGCATAGGAGTCTGAAGGATACTCCAGAGGTTATGGAAGCCCCGCCCACTAGGTTGGACAATTGTTTGTCTGTAGCGAGAGATGAGAATAGAATCAGGTAAATTTAATTTATTAAATTATATAAAGTTAAACAAGTACAGGCGTTTTAATAACAACATTAGAATTAGGTAAGTCTAAATAGCTCAAAAAGTGTTTTTTTTAAAGTAATATAGGGTAAAGCCACGCCCCTTTTCAAGCCCCGCCCATCACCTTAGACAACTCTTTGTAGAAAAAGATGGAAACAGAATTAGGTATATAAAAAAAAGTCTAA
This sequence comes from Scrobipalpa costella, assembly GCA_949820665.1. Classification (NCBI taxonomy): domain Eukaryota; kingdom Metazoa; phylum Arthropoda; class Insecta; order Lepidoptera; family Gelechiidae; genus Scrobipalpa; species Scrobipalpa costella. The sequence continues at coordinate 8,764,900 of OX463321.1, read as the reverse complement.
GAACCATATGACATAGCAATATGAAAAAAAAAGCTTTTCCATGTAAATTATTTGATCGCGGTGGTCATTTTATATGGGATATAGGATGGATATGTTATTTAATCTCCTGAACGAATTTCCTGGTGAAAGTTGTTCAGTTCGTTGACTGAGCCCAGTTCAGTCCCCTATCAGTTTGCGGGACGCTGTCCCTTACACCCGGTAGATTCCCCTTTGGTTGGCTTGGGACCTTGACCCTAAAAATGGCCTAAATTCCCTTTTCAGGACATTCGCGTACGAAAACTCAGACCGAATGAACGAGATCCGCTCGTACCCGCGACCGATAGAGTTCGTCCCCAATGACGTCACAGCGACCGAACGAAGAACCAAGCGAACCAACCTCTTACGAGAAGAGAGGCACAAGTGGGGCATTAGGAGGTGAGCATTACTGATCGTTTAGGTGACATTGGTGCCATTCTTCTAGTTTTTCTTCCATGAGAAGAGGGTCACTTCCATGCTGGACTGGGAGAAATAGAAAAACATAGAATGTTCCAGCTGCCCTTCCTCCCGGTTGAAGTCAGCAAAAGGGAATGGAGGGTTACAGTGTATTGTAATTTAGGCGATGGGCTGACAACCTGTCATTAAAGCAATATACCTAGAATTCTATCTTAAATAACCCTCAAAACTTTGTCAGACGTGGCAAAACGACCTTTGTTTAGGTCGTTTACGCTCTGCCTACCCCATTAGGGATAAAGGCGTGATTATATGTATGTATGTATGTAGAAGAGGGTCAGGCTGAAAACCAGTGCTGCGCAACCCTAGTTGCCAGCGTACACTGAGCCTTGCTCCTCGCCACACACTCACCAATATAATCTGCTTATAGTCATTAACTCATTACTCATACATAATTTTTTGTAACTTTTACCATGGTGATTCGGTAGTTAAATTTATTTAAATATGTATAAAACTAATAAAAATACTCCAAAACTACCTTTAATTTAGATCTTCTAATGTTGCTAGCTACGTACCTAGTTAAGTTAAGTTAGATAATAAGTTACAATTGTTACATTGTTAAGCAAGAATACTTGTAAACAGTTTTCTTTTTGTGTGTGGCAAATAAATGGTTTTAATTACGAGTACATACATATAGTCACGCCTTTATCCCTAATGGGGTAGGCAGAGCTTAAACGACCTAAACAAAGGTCATTCTGCCAAGTCTGACAGAGTTTTGAGGGTTTTTTTAGATAGATTAGTTGGTATATTGCTGAAGTGACAGGTTGTCAGCCCATCGCCTATATTGCAATATACAGAAACCCTCGGATCCCTTAGCTGATTTTTACAGCTTGCCCGGGAGGAAATGCAGCTGGCACATTCTATGTTTTTCTCTCGCTCCCAGGCATGGAAGTAATACTCGTAGCATTACGAGTATTCCTTGATATATTGAAAACCCGCCTACAATTATCGAAAACTCACCAACGACAGTTACTGAAAGAAAATCCACTGTCAGTAACTGGAAACCCACTGTCAGTAACTGAAAACCCACTGTCAGTAATTGAAATCCCACTGTAAGTGACTGAAAACCCACTCTCAGTAAGTGAAAACCCACTGTCAGTGACTGAAAACCCACTGTCAGTGACTGAAAACCCACTGTCAGTGACTGAAAACCCACTGTCAGTGACTGAAAACCCACTGTCAGTGACTGAAAACTCACTGTCTGTGACTGAAAACCCACTGTCAATAACTGAATACCCACTATCAGTGACTGAAAACCCACTGTCAGTAACTGAAAACTCACTATCAGTGACTGAAAACCCACTGTCAGTAACTGAAAACTCACTGTCAGTGACTGAAAACTCACTGCCAGTGACTGAAAACCCACAGTCAGTAACTGAAAACTCACTATCAGTGACTGAAAACTCACTGTCAGACACTGAAAACTCACTATCAGTAACTGAAAACTCACTGTCAGTGACTGAAAACACACTGTCAGTAACTGAAATCTCACTATCAGTGACTGAAAACTCACTGCCAGTGACTGAAAACCCACTGTCAATAACTGAAAACTCACTATCAGTGACTGGAAACCCACTGTCAGTCACTGAAAACTCACTATCAGTAACTGAAAACTCACTATCAGTGACTGAAAACTCACTATCAGTGACTGAAATACCACTGTAAGTAACTGAAAACTCACTATTAGTATCTGAAAACTCACTATCAGTGACTGAAAACTCACTGTCAGTGACTGAAAACTCACTGTCAGTGACTGAAAACCCACTGTCAGTAACTGAAAACTCACTATCAGTGACTGAAAACCCACTGTCAGAAACTGAAAACTCACTATCAGTGACTAAAAACCCACTGTTAGTAACTGAAAACCCACTTTCAGTAACTGAAAACTCACTATCAGTGACTGAAAACTCACTGTTAGTAACTGAAAACCCACTGTCAGTAACTGAATACTCACTATCAGTGACTGAAAACCCTCTGTCAGTAACTGAAAACTCACTATCAGTGACTGAAAACTCACTATCAGTGACTGAAAACTCACTATCAGTGACTGAAAACCCACTGTCAGTAACTGAAATACCACTGCTAGTAACTGAAACCTCACTATCAGTGACTGAAAACTCACTATCAGTGACTGAAATACCACTGTCAGTAACTGAAAACTCACTGTCAGTAACTGAAAACTTACTATCAGTGACTGAAAACTCACTATTAGGAACTGAAAACTCACTCTCAGTGACTGAAAACTCACTATCAGTGACTGAAAACTCATTGTCAGTGACTGAAAACTTACTGTCAGTAACTGAAAACTCACTATCAGTAACTGAAAGTCACTATCAGTGACTGAAATCTCACTATCAGTGACTGAAAACACACTATTTGTGACTGAAATACCACTGTCAGTAACTGAAACCTCACTATCAGTGACTGAAAACTCACTATCAGTGACTGAAAACCCACTGTCAGTAACTCAAAACTCACTATCAGTGACTGAATACTCACTATCAGTGACTGAAATACCACTGTCAGTTACTGAAACCTCACTATCAGTAACTGTAAACTCACTATCAGTGACTGAAAACTCACTATCAGTGACTGAAAACCCACTGTCAGTAACTGAAAACTCACTATCAGTTACTGAAACCTCACTATCAGTGACTGAAAACTCACTATCAGTGACTGAAATACCACTGTCAGTTACTGAAAGCTCACTATCAGTGACTGAAAACTCACTGTCAGTAACTGAAAACTCACTATCAGTTACTGAAACCTCACTATCAGTGACTGAATACTCACTATCAGTGACTGAAAACTCACTATCAGTGACTGAAAACCCACTGTCAGAAACTGAAAACTCACTATCAGTGACTAAAAACCCACTGTTAGTAACTGAAAACCCACTTTCAGTAACTGAAAACTCACTATCAGTGACTGAAAACTCACTGTTAGTAACTGAAAACCCACTGTCAGTAACTGAATACTCACTATCAGTGACTGAAAACCCTCTGTCAGTAACTGAAAACTCACTATCAGTGACTGAAAACTCACTATCAGTGACTGAAAACTCACTATCAGTGACTGAAAACCCACTGTCAGTAACTGAAATACCACTGTTAGTAACTGAAACCTCACTATCAGTGACTGAAAACTCACTATCAGTGACTGAAATACCACTGTCAGTAACTGAAAACTCACTGTCAGTAACTGAAAACTTACTATCAGTGACTGAAAACTCACTATTAGGAACTGAAAACTCACTCTCAGTGACTGAAAACTCACTATCAGTGACTGAAAACTCATTGTCAGTGACTGAAAACTTACTGTCAGTAACTGAAAACTCACTATCAGTATCTGAAAACTCACTATCAGTAACTGAAAGTCACTATCAGTGACTGAAATCTCACTATCAGTGACTGAAAACACACTATTTGTGACTGAAATACCACTGTCAGTAACTGAAACCTCACTATCAGTGACTGAAAACTCACTATCAGTGACTGAAAACCCACTGTCAGTAACTCAAAACTCACTATCAGTGACTGAAAACTCACTATCAGTGACTGAAAACCCACTATCAGTAACTGAAAACTCACTATCAGTTACTGAAACCTCACTATCAGTGACTGAAAACTCACTATCAGTGACCGAAATACCACTGTCAGTTACTGAAACCTCACTATCAGTGACTGAAAACTCACTGTCAGTAACTGAAAACTCACTATCAGTTACTGAAACCTAACTATCAGTGACTGAATACTCACTATCAGTGACTGAAAACCCACTGTCAGTAACTCAAAACTCACTATCAGTGACTGAAAACCCACTGTCAGTAACTCAAAACTCACTATCAGTGACTGAAAACTCACTATCAGTGACTGAAAACCCACTATCAGTAACTGAAAACTCACTATCAGTTACTGAAACCTCACTATCAGTGACTGAAAACTCACTATCAGTGACTGAAATACCACTGTCAGTTACTGAAACCTCACTATAAGTGACTGAAAACTCACTGTCAGTAACTGAAAACTCACTATCAGTTACTGAAACCTCACTATCAGTGACTGAATACTCACTATCAGTGACTGAAATACCACTGTCAGTTACTGAAACCTCACTATCAGTAACTGTAAACTCACTATCAGTGACTGAAAACTCACTATCAGTGACTGAAAACCCACTGTCAGTAACTGAAAACTCACTATCAGTTACTGAAACCTCACTATCAGTGACTGAAAACTCACTATCAGTGACTGAAATACCACTGTCAGTTACTGAAAGCTCACTATCAGTGACTGAAAACTCACTGTCAGTAACTGAAAACTCACTATCAGTTACTGAAACCTCACTATCAGTGACTGAATACTCACTATCAGTGACTGAAATACCACTGTCAGTTACTGAAACCTCACTATCAGTAACTGTAAACTCACTATCAGTGACTGAAAACTCACTATCAGTGACTGAAAACCCACTGTCAGAAACTGAAAACTCACTATCAGTGACTAAAAACCCACTGTTAGTAACTGAAAACCCACTTTCAGTAACTGAAAACTCACTATCAGTGACTGAAAACTCACTGTTAGTAACTGAAAACCCACTGTCAGTAACTGAATACTCACTATCAGTGACTGAAAACCCTCTGTCAGTAACTGAAAACTCACTATCAGTGACTGAAAACTCACTATCAGTGACTGAAAACTCACTATCAGTGACTGAAAACCCACTGTCAGTAACTGAAATACCACTGTTAGTAACTGAAACCTCACTATCAGTGACTGAAAACTCACTATCAGTGACTGAAATACCACTGTCAGTAACTGAAAACTCACTGTCAGTAACTGAAAACTTACTATCAGTGACTGAAAACTCACTATTAGGAACTGAAAACTCACTCTCAGTGACTGAAAACTCACTATCAGTGACTGAAAACTCATTGTCAGTGACTGAAAACTTACTGTCAGTAACTGAAAACTCACTATCAGTAACTGAAAACTCACTATCAGTAACTGAAAGTCACTATCAGTGACTGAAATCTCACTATCAGTGACTGAAAACACACTATTTGTGACTGAAATACCACTGTCAGTAACTGAAACCTCACTATCAGTGACTGAAAACTCACTATCAGTGACTGAAAACCCACTGTCAGTAACTCAAAACTCACTATCAGTGACTGAAAACTCACTATCAGTGACTGAAAACCCACTATCAGTAACTGAAAACTCACTATCAGTTACTGAAACCTCACTATCAGTGACTGAAAACTCACTATCAGTGACTGAAATACCACTGTCAGTTACTGAAACCTCACTATCAGTGACTGAAAACTCACTGTCAGTAACTGAAAACTCACTATCAGTTACTGAAACCTCACTATCAGTGACTGAATACTCACTATCAGTGACTGAAATACCACTGTCTGTTACTGAAACCTCACTATCAGTAACTGTAAACTCACTATCAGTGACTGAAAACTCACTATCAGTGACTGAAAACCCACTGTCAGTAACTGAAAACTCACTATCAGTTACTGAAACCTCACTATCAGTGATTGAAAAATCACTATTAGTGACTGAAAACTCACTATCAGTGGCTGAAATACCACTGTCAGTTACTGAAACCTCACTATCAGTGACTGAAAACTCACTGTCAGTAACTGAAAATCAGTATCAGTTACTGAAACCTCACTATCATTGACTGAAAACTCACTATCAGTGACTGAAATACCACTGTCAGTTACTGAAACCTCACTATCAGTGACTAAAAACTCACTATCAGTGACTGAAATACCACTGTCAGTTACTGAAACCTGACTATCAGTTACTGAAACCTCACTTTCAGTGACTGAAAACTCACTATCAGTGACTGAAATACCACTGTCAGTAACTGAAAACTCACTATCAGTGACTGAAAACTCACTATCAGTGACTGAAAACCCACTGTCAGTAACTGAAAACTCACTATCAGTTACTGAAACCTCACTATCAGTGACTGAAAACTCACTGTCCGTTACTGAAAACTCACTGTCAGTGACTGAAAACCCACTGTCAGTGACTGAAAACCCACTGTCAGTGATTGAAAACCTACTGTCAGTGACTGAAAACCCACTGTCAGTAACTGAAAACCCACTGTCAGTGACTGAAAACCCACTGTCAGTAACTGAAAACTCACTATCAGTGACTGAAAACTCACTATCAGTAACTGAAAACTCACTATCATTCATTGAAAACCCACCGAGAGTTACTGAAAATTTATATCACTACATAGTATAAAACAAAGTCGCTTTCTCTGTCCCTATATACCTATGTATGCATAAATCTTTAAAACTACGCAACGGATTTTGATGCAGTTTCTTTTAATGTATAGAGTGATTCAAAAGGAAAGTTTATATGTATAATACATGCATAACATAGAAGAGAAACACTGATCTTTTCGGTGCGAATCCGGGGCGGGTCGCTAGTATCCAATAAAATAATAAACACTGCATAAACACTATTAGCATAAATGATGAACGGATAACTTAAAAATGAAAGACTAACAAAAAAAACCTTTTGCAGATTCTTCGAGAAGAGATTGGGCAAAAGCAGACTCGAGACAGAAGTTAAACTCATTCCAGAGAAGCAAGAGAGAAACGGTCGTATACAGACCTGTATAGTGGAGCGAGAGCGAGACAGACCGAGCAATCTGGTGTTGGATCAAGAGAGGAACTATCACTTCGAACCATGCACCCTGTCACCTCCTAACAGGTTTGTACATACATACATATCATTCATTCATCATAATTCATAACATACATTCGTTCATCATAATTCATAATATACATTCATTCATCATCATCATCTTCTTAGCCTTATCCCGTATCTCACGGGGTTGGCTTCCTAATCTAGGGGATTGAACGAGGGTACTGGTTTTTGCACACAGCGACTGCCATCTGACCTCCGCAACCAAGAAGGGAAACCAGAACCAATCCTAGATTAGGTCAGAGTTTTCAAGCTGCTAATGCTTAGCACTGGCCTCTGACATGGCTTAACGACTAATATCTACGGTATTAAACGATATTAACCGGGACCAACGGCTAAACATGCCTTCCGAAGCACATTCATTCATCATCATCATTCATAATTATACATTCGATTATCATTATTCATATTATACATTCAATCATCATAATTCTTACTATACATATATAGATCGGTAGGGGAGACATTGTGTGATATTGACATTTTACGAAAAGGACATTCTGCGGCTCATCACTTTTGCCTCTAAATAGTTGTTTCTTGTCCCTTCCAGAACCCTGTCCCCTACCATGCTGATGGAGTCGCAGATGAACCGCGAGAGCCGCGTGTTCGGGTTCAAGGAGCTGCCATCTGCTGACGAGAAGCAGAACCAGATATTCGCCGTCATCGTGCCCAAAGCTAAACCACATGACTACTCGCTCATAGGTGAGTAGTAGTGTATAGCGTTAGTCGATAGATGGCGCCACTACGAGAAACACTAGTCCTGAAACGCGGTATCAATGTTTTCTCAGTGATCTGCATATATACAAGTTCCAAATATGTTTGCTTGGGTTCCATGAACCCTCGTGTTAGCGATTTTAAACCGCCAAATATCACAGTTAAATTAGATCATCTCTCATCCTCTGGCATGGTTAATCAAGCGACCACTATCGAAACCAGCTATCTCCTAACGTGACCTCCGAAGCACGGAATCCTCATTCTAATGATATGTTGAACCGCGAAAGCCGCGTGTTCGGGTTCAAGTAGCTGCCATCTGCCGACGAGTAGCAGAACCAGATATTCGCCGTCATCGTGCCCAAAGCCAAACCACACGACTACTCGCTCATAGTGGCCCAAAGATGGCGCCACTACGAGAAACACGTGTCCTGAAACGCGGTATCGAAGTTTTCTCAGCGATCTGCATATATACAAGTTCCAAACGTATCTAAGCGGGTTGTCTTCACTCATAGGTGAGTAAGTAATGATGTGTAGCCGGTAGCCAATAGATGGCGCGCCACTACAAGAAACACGAGTTCTGAAACGCGGTATCGAAGTTTTCTCAGCGATCTGCACATATACAGGCCCCAAACATGCCCGTTTGGAGTCCATGAACCCTGACCCGAAGAACCCTGATGTTAGTGTTTTTAAAACATTACTGGCTGATTTTTACAGCATTTCCGGGAGGAGATGCAGCTGACACACTCCATCTTTTTCTAAACCTGCCAGTCCAGTGTCGAAGTCAATTTTTAGAAGATATTTTTTATCTTATTTCATTGCAGAGTTACAAACGGCGGGTAGTTCGGACAGCACGGCGCATATCAAAAGCGCTTTGGAACCTTCCGACGATTCTAACAAGCGAACACAGCATAGCGGGTATGTGTTTCAACATTTTTTTTGTTTATATATTTTTCGAATGTTCCTAATTGCGAAATGACAAAGTTGCGAATGGCCAAAACAGCAAATTGCCAAAATTGCGATTCGTCAGAAGTTTTCGATTCCAAATAAAGAAAAGTCAAAACAGTCTTAAATCACCATTCACATTATTTTTATAAACATGCATATTGCAAAAATAGACCGTTGTATACGGTTTAACTGAACGTGTATGGGCACTTTCCAAAAAAAACAGGTCGAAATAAAAAATGACTTCACATAGAACTAATGCATATTGTATGTACGGGTTTTTTTAGGTATTTCGACCTATGTTCCTTTGGGAAAGTTGTTCAGTTTCATTGACTGAGCAATCCCTATCAGTGTGCAGGACGCTGTCCCTTACACCCGCATGTGTTTTATTCCAGAGCGCTAACAAGCAGCGGTCGCTCGTCCCGCGCGAGCATCAACCTGGAACTACAGTACTTGGACCAGGGACACCTGGACAGCCCCTTCGACATCAACTCCGGTATGAATGTACATACCTATAGTCACGCCTTTATCGCTAATCGGGTAGGCAGAGCGTAAAGGTCGTTCCGCCACGTCTGACAAAGTTTTGAGGGCTATTTAAGATAGATTTGTAGGTATATTGCCGTAGTGATAGGTTGTCAGCCCATCGCCTAAACTACAATACACTGAAACCTTCCCATCCCTTAGCTGGTTTTTACAGCATGCTCGGGAGGAAATGCAGTTGGCACATTCTATGTTTTTCTCTCGCTCCCAGTCCAGCGTGGAAGCCAGTCATTATTAAAGCAAGCAACATAGTGTCAAAATTTCCAAATAACTATACATACATATAATCACGCCTCTGACATGGTTTGAGGGTTATTTATTATATTTATTTATTCCAAATAATAATGTTATTAATAATTTTCTTTCTCAGATTGTTCAAGCAGCGAAGATGAACAATTAATGCTTCTGTCAGAAGATGGCGGCTCCAAGATCACGATGCAGGCCATTCCCAAACCAGACGACAAGAAGAAATACCAACACGATGTGTTGAAAGAGAGCCACAAGACAGAAAACTACAATTTTCAAAACAAATACAAGAATTTTGACAATGAATATAGTGATCCCGCCGATAAAGAAAACTTGGTCAACGGGTATAGTGGTGATAACCCGGTTTATATAGGTAAGTTATTTCCCTGTTTGTAGTGATAACCCTGCTTATGGTGATAACCCGGTTTATATAGGTAAGTGATAACCCTGTTTCTAGTGATATCCCTGGTTATGGTGATAACCCTGTCTATATAGGTAAGTAATAACCATGTTTCTGGTGATAACCCTGTCTATATAAGTAAGTAATAACCATGTTTCTGGTGATAACCCTGTCTATATAGGTAAGCTATAACCATGTTTCTGGTGATAACCCTGTCTATATAGGTAAGTAACAACCATGTTTCTGGTGATAACCCTGTCTATATAGGTAAGTAATAACCATGTTTCTGGTGATAACCCTGTATATATAGGTAAGTAATAACCATGTTTCTGGTGATAACCCTGTCTATATAGGTAAGTAAGAACCATGTTTCTGGTGATAACCCTGTCTATATAGGTAAGTAGTAACCATGATTCTGGTGATAACCCTGTTTATATAGGTAAGTAATAACCATTTTTCTGGTGATAACCTTGTCTATATAGGTAAGTAATAACCATTTTTCTGGTGATACATACATATTTGTAGGTATATTGCTCTAGTGACAGGTTGTCAGCACAAAGACCGAATTCAAAAGCAACATAAAAATAAATAAACTACTTTTATTAGGCCTATTTTGTCCTAATTATCTCTAATTTTCTTCTAGCGGCGTTGAACGGCGAGATATCGTCAGCGGATCTCAAACTGTTGAACGAGAATGAGGCGCGACAAAACAAACCTCCTGTGAAAAGTTTGACAATCAAGCGGCAGCACTCGCTGGAACAGGTACGAATATGTTTTGCGTATTTTGCATTTTGCTCAGTTGGCGTAATGCGTCGTTGGTGTATTGCGTAGTTGGCGATGTCCGTAGATAGTATACTATTGCGTGGGCGGTGTTTTGCGTTGTTTACATTGTGCGTGGATGGTATTTTTCGTGGCGTTGTGCTCGTTGGTGTAATGCGGACAGCACTCTTTAGAGTTTTTATAATTTTTAAGTTATCCTGTTGCATTTTGCAAAAAGTACTTTTGATTTATGATAACTTTAAAACCCCTTATACCTTAGTCGGCTAAAACTTTTTTTTTACTTGATCGTATGCATTATATTTTACGTAGTGTACATTTTTCGAAATAAACATTTTGAGACGTGAACATTTTACGAAGTGGACATTTTGCGAAGTGTACAATTTGCAACGTGAACATTTTATGAAATGGACATTTAGCGAAGTGAGCATTTTAGGAAGTGCACATTTTGCGAAGTGTGCATTTTGCAACGGACAACGGTAGCGTGTTTTACACAAGTTTTCCCTTCGTTGTAGAAACAATCGTTTATTAATTCAAACCCTATTTACCAGGTGAGCGAGATCTTCACGTCATCCGGCGACGTGGCCTTGCTGAACCCCGCCGGCCGGGTCAAGACCCCCGGCGACCTGCCGGCCGCCGTGAGGCGCGCTAGGAGCAACCGACAGCATCAAAGAAGGGGGGATAGTAACAGACTTAGTTTGTATGACGATAGAATGATGTTCGGAAATAGTTTGTAGGTGAAATAGGAACCTACTGTGGATAAGTAGGTATTTCCATTTTAATTTTCAAACAACTTGTATTCAGATTTTGACCAAATGAGATCTTGACATTATGCGACTAACGAAATGCGACGTTCACATTATGCGACGCTGGCATTATGTTACTTTGACGAAATGCGATTATGCCATTGTGTGACTTTGACGAATTTCGACTTTGACATTATGCTACTCAAGAGTATAACCCATTTGTTTGCTCTTTTCTTTCAATCAAATGATAATTTATACATTATGCAATTTTGACGATTAGCTAAGATAAGATAAGATAATCATTTATTTGCAAGAATACAGATTAATAAGGTCTTAAAAATAACAAAAGTACAGTGTTATTCAGCCTACATGCAGGCGTGCAAATATGACTCTAAGAATTACATTTAACAAATTAAAAATAATTAATACATTGAGCTATTATGCGTAATTAACGAAAAGCTGATTCGTCATGACAGAGTTAAAATATTTTCTATAGACTTTAATTTGATTAAATGCGAAATAGACTTTCTAAACTATGTTTTAAGAGTTCTGACACCAAGGACCTTCTATGATAGACGAAATTTGAATAATCTGTTATATTTTTTTGTCAAATTTGCTTATGGTCAGAATTGTATAATATTGTCGTGATCAAATATCGTGTGCATGAAAAATACACATCTTGCTCTATGGCTAATACCAGGTGTAAGGGAGTCAAAAACACTGAACAACTATCACCAGGATTTTAATTAGGAAGTAACAAAAAAATGCTTTTTCATACAAATGCCAATATTTTTTTGGCACCTGTAATAATTTCCTTATGATAGTTGTTCAGTTTCGTTGACTGAGCAACTCCTATCAGTTTGCGGGACGCTGTCCCTTACACCCGGTATATTGCTATGCTTTTTTTATACATAAGGCCTTAAAGAAAATGTCCTATTAAAATTTCAACGAAAGTACAAGATATCGAGTTGATTTGTTAAAAGTGATTTCTGAACGAAATGCCAGAAATATTTTTCAATTGAAAAATAAACATTTAATAATGGAATTAATATTAGAATCTCTAATATAAATAAGTACGAATAATTGAAAGAATCTCATCACACGGCAGGCGGTGTTGTGTGATTTTCACTCTCCATGAAGAAGACTCTCGTAAAGAGTCGAAACGTTGAGGTCTAACACCTCCGTTAAACAAACGATTGATTTATCAGTAAGAATCTCAGCACAATGGATTTCAAATCTTTTTACATTCTAAGCGTTTGCCTAGAGCTGACAGTTTTTTTATGAAACATTCTTTAACTTTTTTATCATTAGATTAACTATTTAAATTACATTACAGTGTAATTAATTGCATTTAAACCTTAGTTCTTAAGTCCAGTACCTTCGTACCGTTCTATTATTTTTTGCGGCGCTTATATTATGTACAACCATGTATAATTCAAAGTATTTCAAAAAAATATTATTGCCTGTATTTAGACAAACTGCGAGATTGTCGAAATGCGTGAGGACTAACTGCGAGATTGACCACATGCGTATTGGACAAAGTGCTACAAAAAAGGTGCATGCATTTGCTTTGCCGCAAAACACAAAATAAGCTTAGCTTATTTCAAAACTAAGTAAATGACATTCCGATTTTTAAATGTAATACAATTGTTTTCTAACTGTGTGTTAAATAACATAAAAACTAACTATGTTTTAAAACAGTTATTTTATTGTTAAAAGAAATATTTTCAGTTATTCTTCCTTTTTTTGACAAGTACCTATAAAATATACCTCATTTTTTATTACTTTTCTTTATAAGATTGTTACATTAGGAAGTTTTTGAAAATTCATTGTTTTTATACATTTGTGTAATCATATTTAACATTACTTTTGTTATCAAAAGAAAATTCTTAGTTTTCGTTTAGCTGCAGAATGACAAAGTTATAAAATGTCTAAATCGCGAAATTTCCAAATTGTTTAGAGTAAAGTCCATGTATCAAAATGTTTAAATCGCGGAATATCCAAATAGGAACGATACAGATAGATGTTACGCTCGCGGTAAAATGTTAAGTTTTCGCAATTTGGGCCTTTTGCAACTATTGGCATTCTGCATCTAGACGTTTGTATCATGGAGGATTATACGGAGAGCTTTGCAAGGTTTATACCGGGTGTAAGGGACAGCGTCCCGCAAACTGATATGGGTTGCTCAGTCAACGAAACTGAACAACTATCATTAGGAATATTTTTCTGGTAGTGAAAAGAACTACCTGAAAAACCTTCCTGCTGATAGTTGTTCAGTGTCGTTGACTGAGCAACCTCAATAAGTTTGCGGGACGCTGTCCCTTACACCTGTTATGAGTGAGTATTATTGTATTCAAAGTTGTATAGTTTTAGTTCCTAAAAAGCCATTATTACTAATTTTGTTACGTTTGCTGCGACCTTTTATTGAAAGTATAAAATAAGATCTCTTAATAGTTTAATTAAGAGTAACAATTTAACTATTGATAATAATATTAAGCACATAACATAACTTTTTTATACCAGAGGCCTGTTTCACGAAAAAAGTACTATAAAAATATATTGGAATATATAGATACCTAAAAATATAGACTAGCTAGGGGATTAATTTTTGATAGTCATTGCATGTGGATGATAAATTAGATTATGAATATTCATTATTTTGTCCGTAATATTCTGTACTTGTCAGACGTGGCGGAACGACCTTTGTTTTGGTCGTTTTTTGCTCTGCCTACCCCATTAGGGATAAAGGCGTGATTTTATGTATGTATGTATGTATGTATATTCTGTACTTATCAGTTCTACAGTTATCATGTAATTAATGAATAATTTGCAATTATCGTATCATTTATTTATTTTATTTATTAATCATTTTTACAATAATATACTATTTCCAACTCAGTGTTAGGATAAAGGTAAATAAAGTTTCATGTCTTTTAATCGAAGATCTTGTTTCTAAAATAAGTTTTAGCTTTATATATTATGACACCATAATGTAATAGTAGTTTTAGTAATTTAACTAATTTGCCATCACGTATCATTTATTTTTGAAATGTGTTTTTGTATAAAAGGACATGAAACTTTGTTTACCTTTATTCTAAAACTGAGTTGGAAATACTATAAGTAAAGCACAAGGCTGACTTTCAAAAATTAATCCCGTGTTTCAAAAGTGTAATTTTTAATAATTGTTCAAAATGTAATGTTGACATTCCAGCGCAGAAAAACAGTTATTCGTTCAAATTATGAAATTTAATTGTAAAATATATTAATAGGCTTTAAGCTATGTGTTATTATATGCTTTTATGTTTCAACTAATATAAATAAGATAAAAAAAACAACGTTTTAAAACGTTGGAGGCATTTATCAAAGTATTTTTTAAATAATAATTTATAAAAATAGGGATAATTATTATACGTTTTAAAGAAAAATAAAATAAGGATTTATTAAATACCCGCTTCTTTTACTTCGCAAAATGTCCCTTGGTCGCAAAACGTCACTTTGATTTTTTTTAAGTTGTTTCAGTAGCTGCCCACATGTTGACCTAAATCTATCAAGAAAGGGTCATTATGCGAAGGGAAAATTTTGCGACTAAGAGACATTTTGCGAAAGGGACATTATGCGAAGTAACGAAATAGGGGTCCTAATTTTACGTTTTAATAAATAAAACAAAATTAGGTTCCCTAATTTTCCTATATTTATATAAGTATAAAAACAACATTTTGATTCCTATTGCAGAGACGTTTACGCTCTATATACATACATACAAATCACGCATTTATTCCTTACGGGGTAGGCAGGGCGTAAAAGGCGCTTAGAATTTAAGATTTTCTCTGCATACCCCATTAGGCATAAAGGCGTGATTATACGTATGTATGATCCCTATTTTTATTAAATGTTAATAAGAATAAATTACAATTATCACTGCGGGTATTTTGTTGCGCTATGTACAATATTTGTTACATTATTCCTTTAATTTTTAATTATTTTATTGTTTAAATTGTTACATTAAATTTAGGGCTACTTGCCATTCACTCTATGTTAAAGAGATTCACACATTATAATAATAATAATAATAATAATATTTATTTTTACTCCCAATTACAAAAGACTTATAATATAACTCACATTATAATGTACGTACTTAAATTAATTGTTTTAACATGTGCACATAAGCAAGGGAGTCAGAAACTCAAACTAGGTTACCCTGTGCTATGAGCTCCTGGCATCCCCTCTCGGAATAATGCTGTACAATTTTAAAAATGAATGTATGGAGTTTAATGAAAAATTGCTTTTTAAAAAATTAAAATTTAGAAGAAAAAATATATATGTTAATTGAATATTAAGAAAAAAGTGAAAAAGTGACGTGTACCTATGCGTATATGAAGTGTGTGTTTTGTGTGTGTGCGTGTGTGTGTGTGTGTGTTTGTGTGTGTGTGTGTGTGTGTATTTGTGTGTCTGAGTGTTTCAGTCAGACTACGTGACGATTTTGAGTAGATCTTCTGTTTTTTCATAGTCAAGACCCAACAACCAGTCCGTGATCTTTTTCTTGCATTCAACCCTACTTAAACGACTGATGGAAATCTGTTTATTTGCTTGATTGTATAATCGAGCACCTCTGAAGGTAGAAAATTTTTGTGCAAAAGATGATTGAACTGCCACACGTTCACAAACTTCAAAGTGCCTTCTCTTTTTTGATTTTTCGTTAACAGTGTCTGTGTCAATGGAGCTATGCGTTTTTAGTATTGTTGTTAACACATACAGTTTTCTAATTGTCAGGACACCTGCGTCTTTGTAAAGACTGGTTGTTGGATATAGACGAGGTTTGGAGAGTGCTACCTTAAGGATCATCCTTTGAACTCTTTCAACTTCCAACATAGTTGTTATATTTGTTCCCCCCCAAGCAGATATACCGTAAGTTAGTACAGACTGACAGAGTGATTCATATACAATTTTAATAAGTTTCCAATCTGCAACGTGCCTAAGATTTTTAAAAATATAAATAAGTTTTCTTACCTTTTGTGTGAGACTATTTATGTGTTCTTTAAAGGAAAGATTTTTATCAATAATTATGCCTAAATACCTAATAGCAGGTGTTTTTTCTATAATAGGACAGTTGCAGATTGTAGTTGAGGGATTATTGCAAGAGTGAGCTTTTATGGTACGATTTTCAGTAAACAATAGGTCAATTTTACGATTTATGATAGAAAATGTTATGTATTTAGTTTTTGAGCTATTTAGTGTTAATTTATTTAGAGCCAGCCAACGGGTTACCAGGTTAAAGCCTTCCTGAGCTGCTTCAAATGTTGCGTCCCACGTGTCTCCATAAAAGGTTAGAGTTGTATCGTCGGCATAAGAGATTATATTGCAATTTCTAATATTTAGATTACAGAGATCGTTAAGATAGCAGAGGAAAAGAGTTGGGCCCAATATACTGCCCTGCGGAACTCCAAAGTTGATCTCACTCTCATCACTGACTGTATCGCCTATTCTAACTGACTGTAAACGGTGGCTAAGGTAGTCTTTAAAGAGTTTTAGTTGTAAATTCCTGATTCCTAACTTTTCAAGTTTTTCAATTAGCTTGTTTGTCGCGACAGTGTCAAACGCCTTTTGGAGGTCTATAAAGATGGCCAAGCACTTCTTATTATTGTCCAACTTATCAACAATGAGCTCTGTAAACTGATGAATTGCATCAGTAGTCGACCTGCCCTTTCTAAAGCCATATTGATTTTTAGAGAGAAGTTGTTTTTGTTCGAGGTATTTGACTAGCCTATTATTTATAATTCTTTCTAGCAATTTAGATAGGGCAGGCAGTAATGAGATTGGACGGTAATTGGCAATCAAATTACGATCCCCATTTTTGTAGATAGGCACGACAATTGATTTTTTTAAGGCGTCAGGAAAAACTCCTTCCGACAGGCATTTGTTAAATATGTAGGCTAGGTGAGGGACAATTATCTTCTTTAGTTGTTTGATGACTTTTCCTGAGATATTATCCCATCCCGCACCACAGTCGGATCTAAGGCTAACAATTTGTCTTTCTAATTCTTCTTCTGAAGTTTCCAGGAGAGCAAAAGAGTCACAATTGATGAGAATATTATTTACAGATCTTGGAAGTTCAGCAATATTTGATGGTATTTTGCTCGCAAGCTCTGCACCCACACCAGCAAAGTAATTATTTACTGCATTTACGGAGTCGCTTGGATCATTTCGGATCTTTAGTAGTTCTGAGTGAAGATCTTTAGGTTTATTAAGATTATTTATTGTTTTTATTGCCGTCCATAATTTTTTATTATCCCTTCCGGCGTCTTTAATGAGACTGCTATCATATTGTCTTTTGCATTTTTTTAAAATATCATTGCAGTAGTTTCTGTATCTTTTATATGTTATTTTTAACGTCTCGTTGTTAGGGTTACGTTTTAATTTATAGTGCATCCTATCTCTATTTCTAATACATTTCAGTAGACCAACCGTAATCCATGGTTTCATTGTAATTTTGCTTCGGGGAATTTTAATACTTATTGAATTATTTATTAATAATGTTTGAATATGTTTGATAAAAAGGTTCATGCATTCATTTGGGCTTAAGTTTATATTGTAAATATCACTAAAATCTACTTTGCTGCATTTGTCGTATAAATCATCAAAGTTTATTTTTTTTGTAATTTTACATTTAGCGAAGAGGTTCCGTTTTTTATTAAGACAAAACAAAGTAGGTTCATGATCCGTGATTACAGTCTTAAGAACAAAGGTGTGTGATAATTCCCTAGTTTTAATAATAACATGGTCTAAACAGCCATCTCCTCTTGTAGGTTCAAAAAAAGCAGGGGTTAGGCCAAAATATGAGAGGATGTTTAGATAATCGGTGGTTGTATCATTCAGTATCTCAATGTGGATATTTATGTCACCCATCAGAATAATATTTTTGAAGGTCGACAGTTTTGCCAAAAGATTTTGTAAGGAACTTAGGAACAAATCCAAGGTGCGAAAACTAGGTGATCTATAAACTGCAATGATGGCTGTTTCATTTTTCAGCTTTATGACTAAACAGTTTGCTTCTAAAAAATCCGGTTCTTCTACTGTGAAATCAAGGTCATTGTTAATTAAAACCGCAACGCCATCATTTTGGTTGTATTTATCGGTTGATGAGAAGCTAGAAAATCCTAGTAGTTGAGGTAGATTAGTTACACATGACAGCCAACATTCAGTGAAGATAAATATGTCACAACCTAATTTCATACGTGCTAATAGTACATTAATGCTGTTGTAATTTCTATTAATACTTCTTATATTTTGATGCAGTATTTTTAAAAAAAGTCTTTGGATTAGGAACAAACGATTCACATAATTCGGGTTCACAGACGTGAAGTTCTGTGACACTAAAATTGTCTAAATTATTTAGATTATCGAATTTTAACTTGAAACAACGACATGATACAATAAAATGTGTCGTATATTGTCAAATAAAATAGTAGTTTTAACTGTTAAATATACTAACAACGATAAATATAGACTGTATATTTTTTTAAAGACACAGGTGTAATTTCTTTTGAGCATCCATGGATTGGATAATATTTTATATATTATTTGTAAATAGTAGTTGTAGTGTAACCGTCTTAAATGAAATAATTCTGTATGTTTGAGATTGTTTTGTTGTGTGTATTTTTGTTGCAATGTATGTGGTTTAGAAACAAGATAATAAGTGTGATAGTTAAGTTTAAAGCATGCATAAGTATAAGAAAAACATGAAAAACAAAATAGGTGCAAAGAGATATAAAAACGAGAAAAAACAAAAACATTAACTAGTCAAATTTGTTCATTCTGCAGTGCGGCTAGTTGTTCTTCATTTTTTATTATTGTGACAGGTGCGCCTTCTTTTGTTCTTATCAAAACTTGTGCATTTGATGTCCAGCAGTATAGGATCTTTCCTGATCTCTTCAATTCTCTTCCAAGATAGAGGAATCTCCTTCCTTTCGGGGTGAGAAATTCGCTTATAAAAATCTGTTCGGATTTTCCAGTGAAACCCACCAAACTAGTGCTTAATTTGTTGGTTTTGTTGTAGGTTTTTACGGCTTGTAAGATTTTGTTTTTTATTATTGTAGTTGAAGTTTGGACAAGGATAGTTTTGTTTAAAGATTTAGAAGGCAGCCGACGAACGTCTTGTATATCCGTTGGCAGGAAATTGAATCCAATTGTATTGAGGATATTCTTGACTAACTCGAGTAGTTCGGGCTGTTTTTCGTTGGATGTAGTTGGTACATTACGAATTTCAAAGAAATTCATACAAGATTTTCTGCATAGCTCTTCATTTTTTTCCTCAAGTAGCTGTACGCTTTTCGTGCATGTTTGAACAGTTTTTTCCAACATACTGACTCTTTCCCTTAAAGTATCGTACTCATCAGACAAGTGTTGAACTGCTTTTTCTATTTCTGAGTTCGTATCCTGCAGACTTTTTATTTGTGAAGTGATTCCTTGCATTGCAAGTTGCAACTGTTCAAATTTGACGTCTTGATCGGATTTCCAAGCAGATAACAATCCCATAATCTCATCTCTAAAGGATTCCATAGTAAATTCGTCGTCTTTTTCATCAAACAACTTCTTGTTTGAGTCTCGGGTCGTAACATTTTTTTGAGCAGAAGCAGAAACTATTTGTTTTTTCTCCGTTATTGTCTTAATAGGCGAGCGTTTTACCGACATTGTAAATGTAGGCCTATTTTTGCGCGTGCCGACGGCAAAAATTTAGAGTAACAGGTCGGTCAGTACACGTCACGGTTGTGATGGACAAAAGGACAAGCGGCTCCGCCCACTAAAAACCTGCTCCTGCGCTGGGGGGCGTGTCCGAAGATCGTCGATTTATTGGTTCGTCTCAGGTGTGATTTCGGGAGTAACCGATGAATGTATGTCTCACTCACCTAGTGTCTCTATCTGATTATCTGTTTTTAAAGTTCTTTGCAGATATGTGCTCCTGGTACACGGTAACAAAAAATTTGGCTAATTTAATTTAATTTTCTTGATAATTTTAACACAGACACGACCGTTTATCAAAACATCCGAGAGGGAAGAGGACATTGGTTGCATATCTACATAACTGGCTCCGTGGTCTAGTGGTCAGAGCCATGGGCTAGGATCCGGAGGTCCTGGGTTCGATTCCCAGAGGGAACATGAAGTTGATATTTGTCAATTTACTACTTTTCGAGGTTTTCTTCAGTTTGGTTAGGACTTTGCAGGCTGAAAAGATTGCCCGAAAAGAAAAAGGATCCCGTGCTTCGGAGGGCACGTTGAGCCGTCGGTCTCGGTCACTGTCTTTGGTAGTGGTCGTTTCTCAAACCATGTCAGAGACCCAATAGCTGTACTACTAGGCGGTATGAAAACTGTCACCAGGGTTCATCGGGTCGTTCGACTCGAGAATCCACTCGCTAAGAAGAATTATGACCGTGCGTTTTCTATAGGATTTATTTTGTTACATACATATAACCACGCCTTTATCCCTAATGGGGCAGGCAGAGCGTAAACGACCTAAACAAAGGTCGTTCGGCCAAAGTTTTAAGCATTATTTAAGATTGATTTGTAGGTATATTGCTGTAGTGACAGGTTGTCAGGCCATCGCTAACCAGAACCAAAAGTTAACGACAACCTGTCACTACAGCAATATCCAGTTCTATCTTAAACAACCCTCAAAACTTGTCAGACGTGGCTGAACGACCTTTGTTTGGGTTCTTGACGCTCTGCCTTCCCCATTAGAGATACAGGCGTGATAGTATGTATGTACTTTGGTGAGAGCTGGTTCCTGATAAAGGCATTGCGCCTGAAATAGTTTTAATATCATATCGTTAATAGGCAAATTTGCTATTCTATAATATTCAGGCGTTCTTTTATACGCTTTAGCATTGTATAGCTTCAGCTACCTCGCTCTTTAGACATGGCGGCGATCAGACGTCCCAATGTTCTGTAAAATCGATAAATGAGTTAAAATAAACCGCTACAGTTTGTTTTCCATAAAATCTGTAGTTTTCATTTATGTTCCCCGCGAACAGTTATACATCCATTGTGTGAATCGCGTAAGGCTTTCAAAATCAACTTTTGCGCATACAGCTTGATGAAACTACATATTGTAAATGTCGAGTCCTATCACACGAATAAACTATGTTTTATATTGATTTGTGTATTTTATTTATATCCACCCTCTGTGTACATATATTTACGCCTTCATCCCTAATGGGGTAGGCAGAGCGTAAACGACCTAAACGAAGGCCGGTCCGCCGCGTCTGACAGTCTTAAGGGCCATTCAAGAAAGATTTGTACGTATATTGCTGTAGTGACAGGTTGTCAGCCCATCGGCTAAATTACAGTATAAAAATAGCCCTCGGATCCCTTAGCTGGTTTTTACAGCATGCTCGGGAGGAAATGCAGCTGGCACATTCTATGTTTTTCTCACTCCCAGTCCAGCATGGAAGATACACCCTCTATGTATAAGTTTATAAGACATTATGTAAGGGACAGCGTCCCGCAGACTAATAGGGGTTGCTCAGTTAACGATACTGAACAACTATCAGCAGGATTATTTTCTCAGGAAGTGAAAAAAGAATATGGCTTTTCCATACAAATTGTCTGATTGAAGTGAACATTTTCTACAGAAAAGCCATTTTTTCACTTCCTGAAAAAATACCTGCTGATAGTTGTTCAGTGTCGTTGACTGAGCAACCCCTACCAGTTTGAGGGACGTTGTCCCTTACACCTGGTATCAGATACATTTTAGCCATGTATGTGTAACAGGAAGTCGCAAAATTTACTCTATGCGAAAAACGTAAGCACCTTTCGCAAAATGTTCCATTCGCATAATGTACCTTTCGGGAAATGTACGCATTGCGAATGGGAGGTACATTACGCGAATAGTTATTTTAGCGACTGAACGTTAATCGAAATAGTAAAAGAAGGTAATATTACTAGTATAGTATTATATTCTAGCTTCCATGCTGGACTGGGAGAGATAGAAAAACATAGCATGTTCCAGCTGCCCTTCCTCCCGGGCATGCTGTAGAAGTCAGCAAAAGGGACTCGAGGGTTACAGTGTATTGTAATTTAGGCGATGGGCTGACAACCTGTCACTACAGCAATACACATTACAATCTAAAATTGCCCTCAATTTTTGTCAGACGTGGCGTAAGCGCCTTTTACGAGGAGTTTGACGCTCTGCCTACCCCGTAAGGGATAAAGGCGTGATTTCATGTATGTATAAATAAAACAATATTATGCTCTGCTAATAATATAATAAAATATAATATAACCAAAATACATGAAAAGTCAGTCCGTGGATTAAGCGAAGACATTTTTAGCGTAAAGAAATGTATAAAAATAAATCTTATTTCTTCATGTTTTCATACTGGTTTCCGTAGTATGCTTCAAGTTGGCCCTCATCTGAAATAGACAGAACTGAATTACTACTGTATTGAACTTCTAAGAGTTTTTTTATTTTATTTAATGGTCGATTTAAAACAGTGAAATTAATAGTTAATATCGTTTAATACCGTAGATAGTAGTCGTTAAGCCATGTCAGAGGCCAGTGCTAAGCATTGGCGGCTTAAAAACTCTGACCTTATCTAGGATTGGGGTCTGGTTTCCCTTCTGGATTGCGGAGGTCAGATGGCAGTCGCTCTGTGTAAAAACCAGTACCCTCGTTCAATCACCTAGATTAGGTATCCGACCCCGTGAGATACGGGATAAGGCTAGGGAGATGATGGTCGATTTAAAATAGTGAACATTTCGTTTTTGTAGTTTCCTACACCACTGTAAATATCCACACACTTCGGTAGAGTAGATTTATTTTATTTAGTGGTCGATTTATAATAGTGGACATTTCGTTGTTACACTTAATTTTAAACTTTCGTGGTTGTTTTCACTATAACTATAAGACATTTTACGGGTTTCTTAACACGATTTAAATTATTTTATGAGTTCCCGATATTTCGGCGCTGTTCCAAACGCCCTGATCACGGGTAAACTGGAGAAAACTGCGGGTGGGTTTAGGGACAGACATATCTGTCTACCCTCACTCTTCTTCGTTTTTGCGGTACACTATTCACAACACTGTTATTGTCACCACTGGAACTCACTCGAAAGTCATCTCGACAACATACACTGACCACATCATCCGTATTTGTTGTAGGTTTGGCCCGGTATTTCTTTTTACACATGTTTACCACTGGATTCCACGTGCTTGACAATTTAAACCCATCTTTTCTATTGAAGTTTTTGTACTTTGTGATTTCAATAGCTTCACTTACCATTCTTGGTATATAGTGGCGTTACTTTTGGGTCATGCAATTCGATCCAGTGGTTTGAACCAGACTCTAACAAGTGCTCGGCTATGGCTGACTTATGAACTTCATTGTTTTTCACTGCCCTTATGTGCTCTTTGACACGTGTAGAGATGGTACGCTTGGTTTGACCAATATAAGAACTTCCACAACTACAATCTATCTTATACACACCTGGACACTCTAATGGAAACTTATCTTTGGGAGAACGCAAGAATTGTGATATTTTCTTGACTGGAGTGAACACCGTTTTTACGGAATACTTATCCAAAATTCGTCCAATCTTATCAGGGACACCTTTCAGGTACGGTAGAAATGCAGCTCGACGTTCCACCTTGGACACTGATTCACTGGTGTTACTTTTAGGAGGTTGGATATTACTCTTGTAGCCATTTTTCACTAGTACGCGTTTCACATGTTCCAGTTCCTCATCCAGATGTTCTGTGTCGCAAAGATCAAAAGCGCGATTTGTTAGAGAGGTAACTACGGAGTTCAGATGTCGCGGATGGTGGTGTGAGGTTGCTTGCAGATAACGGTCGGTATGCGTCGGCTTCCTGTACACAGTATGACTTAGAGTGCCATCACTTCTGACTGACAGTTTAACGTCAAGGAAAGCTAATGACCTATCATTTTCTGATTCCACCGTGAAACGTATGTTTTTATGGATGGAGTTAAGATACGACAAACATTGCTGCATAGTGTGGTCATCACCTTCTAATATACAGAATACATCATCCACATATCTCTTCCACAGTTTTATCGATATTGGTGCATTGTCAATGGCAAGATCTTCAAAGTATTCCATCCACAGATTTGCCACTACTGGAGCAACTGGGCTGCCCATTGCTACACCATCAATTTGTTGATAGAACTGACCCTGGTATACGAAATAGCTGGAGGATAAACAATGTTCCAGAAGTTTGCCGTATTCCATCGGGATATTATTACGTTCCAAAACTTTCGTCACCACTGCTAGGCATTCAGACACAGGTACATTAGTGAACAATGACTCAACGTCAAAACTCACCATTTTATCATGTTCTGTTATCTTAGTATCTCGTAGAAGGCTAACGAAATGTCGCGAATCCTTGATATATGATGAGGTTCTCCCGACCAATGGTTGTAGGACGCTAGCCACATGTTTCGCCAAAAAGTAAGTTGGAGAATCAATTTGACTTACTATCGGCCGTAACGGAATATGCTTCTTATGTACTTTCGGCAAACCATAGATTTTAGGTAGTTGGGGCGTACGTGGTCTGAAGAGATAGTTACATACCTCTTCAGGAATAGCTTCCGAACACTCTTTTATTAACTGTCTGGTCTTTCGAGCCACACGTGCTGTAGGGTTAAAGCTCACAGCTTCATAGGTCTTATTGTCACTAAGTAGATCTTTTAATTTTGTATCGTACTCACTGGTATTTATGACCACCGTAGAATTTCCCTTGTCTGCCTTGAGAATATAAATGCTTTCGTCATTGCGAAGATCTTTTAAAGCAGCGATTTCTTGAGGCGTTATATTACTTTGCGGAGGCTTCGAACGGCGCAAAACAACAGCCACGTCCTGTCTCAATTCATCCGCATTATTAGGTGGAATTTTATTTGATCTAATTGTGTCCTCAATATTGCCAATTATTTTCTCATATGGGATTCTTATCGGAGTCGGTACAAAATTTATACCTTTTTTAAGAACTTCTACAGCTGGCTCAGATAGCACTTTGTCCGACAAATTGATAACCGTATCACCCAATGGCGAGTCACGTTCGAGTTTTGAGTTCGACTTTTGGGCCCTTAGTAACGCTTCATATTTACGTTCTTGCTTTTGAGCGCTTAGTTCTCTTGAACGCTGTGCTTGTAAATATGTAATGCGATCACATTGGTCGAAATCATCCTTCTCTTGAATAGCACTGCACCAAAAATGTAAACGGTACAACTCACTCTGTACTTTATCGAGTAAGTACCGACTGTTCCGTATGATCTTACGAAGAAGATTTGCACTCGCTTTCCGTAGAATGCTTGCGGATCCAGGTATGTCTAGGCGAGGTTTTATTCGCACACACACAGGTATAAGGTTATTATCACGACATTTTGTTAAAAATATCAGTGATTCCTTTAGACACTCACACTTTTTCCGCGCGCGTTCAAGTTGTCGTATTTTACGAATAGTGTACCGCAAAAACGAAGAAGAGTGAGGGTAGACAGATATGTCTGTCCCTAAACCCACCCGCAGTTTTCTCCAGTTTACCCGTGATCAGGGCGTTTGGAACAGCGCCGAAATATCGGGAACTCATAAAATAATTTAAATCGCGGTAAGAAACCCGTAAAATGTCTTATAGTTATAATATAAATTGTGTTCGAAATAACATAAAATTAACATTTCTTCTATGCTGGACTGGGAGAGATAGAAAAACATGGAATGTTCCAGCTGCCCTTCCTCCCGGGCATGCTGTAGAAGTCAGCAAAAGGGACTCGAGGGTTACAGTGTATTGTAATTTAGGCGATGGGTTGACAACCTGTCACTATAGCAATACACATTACAATCTAAAATTGCCCTCAATTTTTGTCAGACGTGGCGAAAGCGCCTTTTACGAGGAGTTTGACGCTCTGCCTACCCCGTAAGGGATAAAGGCGTGATTTTATGTATGTATGTATAACATAAAATAACAGTTCACGCTTACAATGAAAATTAACAATCAAATTATAAGGTATAAAATCTTCATAACTTATAACTGACTTATCACGAGTTCAATATATATAAAAAAAACTAAAATTAAATTGATATCATCTGTCGTGTTGGTATTTTGTTGACCGACCCGATGAACCCTGGTGTCAAGAGTTTTTAAACCGCCGAATAGCATAGTTAAGAATGTCACGTCAGTACAAAACGATTTGTCAAATCCAAACTTAATATTGCTCTCAATCTTGAGATCGTTTTATAAACACGAGCCTTAGAAATTAGACCGTTGTGAATTATACTGCTACTGCATAACAGATGGCGCTGTTAGTTTCTGAAACATGGTAACGAAATGTTTTTCGTTTAGCATATGACATGATATGTATAGTGGATGTTACATCGGAGTCAGCAAGTACTAATATTTTTATTTAAGTTTTTGAAAAGGTATTCCTTTAGAATACTTTGAATTGAAAACTGTACATCATGGCTTATACCGGGTGTAAGGGACAGCGTCCCGCAAACTGATTGGGGTTGCTCAGTCAACGACACTGAACAACTGCCACCGGGAAATCCTTTCAGGAAGTGAAAATAAATATTGGCTTTTTCATACAAAACGTCCACCTCGCTCAGACAATTTGTACGGAAAAGTAATTTCTTTTTTTTACTTCCGGAAATAATTCCCTACATACATACATATAATCACGCCCTTATCCCTAATGGGGTAGGCAGAGCGTAAACGACCTAAGGAAAGGTCGTTCCGCCACGTCTGACAAAGTTCTGAGGGTAATTCAAGATAAATTTATAGGTTTATTGCTGTAGTGACAGGTTGTCAGCCCATCGCCTAAATTACAATATACTGAAACCCTCGGATCCCTTAGCTGGTTTTTACAGCATGCCCGGGAGGAAATGCAGCTGGCATATTCTATGTTTTTCTCTCGCTCCCAGTCCAGCATGGAAGAAAA
Organism: Scrobipalpa costella; assembly: GCA_949820665.1. Lineage (NCBI taxonomy): Eukaryota > Metazoa > Arthropoda > Insecta > Lepidoptera > Gelechiidae > Scrobipalpa > Scrobipalpa costella. Next base: position 8,737,365 of record OX463321.1, on the reverse strand, counting down.
TAATAATTAATAATAAAATAAATAATTTCCTGATGGAAGTTATTCAGTTTCGTTGACAGAGCAACCCCTATCAGTTTGCGGGACGCTGTCCCTTACACCCGGTATAATCACGTGACCAAGGTGAGCTCTCTGTTCCCTGGAAACGTTGTGTACAACGTGTTACAGAAAGGGTTTATGCACTGGAAAGGATATGAACCAGCCCATGAAACTGAACAACTTTCCCAAAGGAACTTAGTTTAAAATACGAAAAAATATTTAGACCTTCCATACAAAATGATTCAGCTGATAGCGTGTGTAGTATGCGGAGTCAAAGTTTTTGTTATGTTTTTGATCTATGTTCCTTTGGGAAAGTTGTTCAGTTTCATGGGCTGGTTCATATCCTTACTGGTGCATATACCCTTTCTGTAACACGTTGTATAAGCCATAGTAGGTTAGAATGCAACTTATAGGATAAAGAAATTTAAGCATTTTTTTTAGGTGATGAATTAAAATCTACAATATTTTAATCAGTCGGTTTTAAATATAATCTTTTAGATTCTTTTTTAGCCACTCATCTCGTTGATCGACCCGGTTAACCCTGCTGTCAGAGTTTTTAAACCGCCTAATAGCATAGCAAAGAATGTCGCGTCAGTACAAAACGATTTTTCAAATCCAAACTTAATATTGCTCTCAATCTTGAGATCGCTTTATAAACACGAGCCATAGAAATTAGACCGTTGTGAATTATACTGCTACTGCATAACAGATGGCGCTGTTAGTTTCTGAAACATGGTAACGAAATGTTTTTCGTTTGGCATATGACATGATATTAATGTATGTGGATTATTGTTGAGAATACTATAAAATACATACTACATTTTTGGAAAGGTATTCCTTTAGAATACTTTCAGTTAAAACATACTAGATTGGGAGCGAGATTAAAACATAGAATGTGCCAGCTGCATTTCCTCCCGGGCATGCTGTAAAAACCAGGTAAACCATCCGAGGGTTTCTGTATATTGCAATTAAGGCGATGGGCTGACAACCTGTCACTACATCAATATACCTACAAATCTATAAATAACCCTCAAAACTTTGTCAGACGTGGCGAAGAGACCGTTGCTTAGGTCGTTTACGCTCTGCCTACCCCATTAGGGATAGAGACTTTCAATTGAAAACGACGGAGTTTGTATCCCATACATAGACAAAGCTAAGAATCTGGGAGTTATATTTGACTGCAATTTGTCTTGGTCAGCACAGGTTAGCGAGGTGAGCAGGCGCATGCACTATTCTTTTCATTCTCTTAAACGGCTCCAGACCTTCCTTCCATTCCAAACTAAAATCATGCTTGCTCAAGCCCTTCTCCTTCCTACTCTTGATTATGCCGATGTGTGTTACTTGGATGTGACAGAGGAGCTGCTTAATAAACTCGAGCGCCTACAAAATCTTGCCATCCGGTTTATTTTCGGACTCCGCAAATATGACCGTATTTCTGAATTTTGTGCTCGGTTAAAATGGCTCCCAATCCGCCTTCGTCGCGATGTGCACATCCTGGCTGTCCTCTATAAAATCCTTCATGATCCGTCCACTCCTAAGTATCTCCGTTCTCCGAATCTTGAGATCGTTTTATAAACACGAGCCTTAGAAAGTAGACCGTTGTGAATTATACTGCTACTGCATAACAGATGGCGCTGTTAGTTTCTGAAACATGGTAACGAAATGTTTTTCGTTTGGCATATGACATGATATGTATAGTGGATGTTATATCTGAAACAGCAAGTGTATTATTTACAAAATTTTGGAAAGGTATTCCTTTAGAATACTTTGAATTGAAAACTGTACATCATGGCTTATACCGGCTGTAAGGGACAGCGTCCCGCAAACTGATTGGGGTTGCTCACGATACTGAACAACTGCCACCGAGAAATCCTTTCAGGAAGTGAAAATAAATATTGGCTTTTTCATACAAAACGTCCACCTCGATCAGACAATTTGTACGGAAAAGTAATTTCTTTTTTTTACTTCCGCAAAGAATTTCCTGATGGAAGTTATTCAGTTTCGTTGACAGAGCAACCCCTATCAGTTTGCGGGACGCTGTCCCTAACACCCGGTATAATCACGTTACCAAGGTGAGCTCTCTGTTCCCTGTAAACGTTGTTTACAACGAGTAACAGAAAGGGTATATGCACTGGAAAGGATATGAACCAGCCCATGAAACTGAACAACTTTCCCAAAGGAACTTTGTTCAAAATACGAAAAAAAACGTTTGACCTTCCACACAAAATGCATTTTAGGCGGTGGGCTGACAACCTGTCACTATAGCAATATACGTTATGATCATATGTAATAACCCTCAAAACTTGTCAGACGTGGCGGAACGACCTTTGCTTAGGTCGTTTGCGCTCTGCCTACCCCATTAGGGATGAAGGCGTGATTATATGTATGTATGTATGTACAAAATGCATCAGCTGATAGCGTGTGTAGTATGCGGAGTCAAACTTTTTTTTTTACCTATGTTCCTTTGGGAAAGTTGTTCAGTTTCATGGGCTGGTTCATATCCTTACGGGTGCATATACCCTTTCTGTAACACGTTGTATAAGCCATAGTAGGTTAGAATGCAACTTATAGGATTAAAAAATTTAAGCATTTTTTTTAGGTTATGAATGAAATCTACAATAATTTAGCCAGCCGGTTTTAAATATAAACTTTTAGTTTTTTTTAGCTACCCGGTCAACACGTCTCATTGCACGTATGGATATTCAATTTAATTCAATATATTTATTCGTTAGCAATATAAATTGTGTTCGAAATAACATAAAATAACAGTTCACGATTACAATGAAAATTAACAATCAAATTATAAGGTATAAAAACTTCGTAACTTACAAGTGACTTATCACGAGTTCAATATATATATAAAAAACTAAAATTAAATTGATATCATCTGTCGTTTAGGTATTTTGTTGATCGACCCGGTTAACCCTGCTGTCAGAGTTTTTAAACCGCCGAATAGCATAGTTAAGAATGTCACGTCAGTACAAAACGATTTGTCAAATCCAAACTTAATATTGCTCTCAATCTTGAGATCGCTTTATAAACACGGGCCTTAGAAATTAGACCGTTGTGAATTATACTGCTACTGCATAACAGATGGCGCTGTTAGTTTCTGAAACATGGTAACGAAATGTTTTTCGTTTGGCATATGACATGATATGTATAGTGGATGTTACAACGGAATCAGCATATATTTATATATTTATTTAAATTTTTGGAAAGGTATTCCTTTAGAATACTTTGGATTGAAAACTGTACATCATGGCTTATACCGGGTGTAAGGGACAGCGTCCCGCAAACTGATTGGGGTTGCTCAGTCAACGATACTGAACAACTGCCACCGAGAAATCCTTTCAGGAAGTGAAAATAAATATTGGCTTTTTCATACAAAACGTCCACCTCGATCAGACAATTTGTACGGAAAAGTAATTTCTTTTTTTTACTTCCGGAAATAATTCCCTACATACATACATATAATCACGCCCTTATCCCTAATGTGGTAGGCAGAGCGTAAACGACCTAAGGAAAGGTCGTTCCGCCACGTCTGACAAAGTTCTGAGGGTTATTCAAGATAAATTTATAGGTTTATTGCTGTAGTGACAGGTTGTCAGCCCATCGCCTAAATTACAATATACTGAAACCCTCGGATCCCTTAGCTGGTTTTTACAGCATGCCCGGGAGGAAATGCAGCTGGCATATTCTATGTTTTTCTCTCGATCCCAGTCCAGCATGGAAGAAAATAATAATTAATAATAAAATAAATAATTTCCTGATGGAAGTTGTTCAGTTTCGTTGACAGAGCAACCCCTATCAGTTTGCGGGACGCTGTCCCTTACACCCGGTATAATCACGTGACCAAGGTGAGCTCTCTGTTCCCTGGAAACGTTGTGTACAACGTGTAACAGAAAGGGTTTATGCACTGGAAAGGATATAAACCAGCCCATGAAACTGAACAACTTTCCCAAAGGAACTTAGTTCAAAATACGAAAAAAAGTTTTAGACCTTCCATACAAAATTATTCAGCTGATAGCGTGTGTAGTATGCGGAGTCAAACTTTTTTTTATGTTTTTGATCTATGTTCCTTTGGGAAAGTTGTTCAGTTTCATGGTCTGGTTTATATCCTTACGGGTGCATATACCCTTTCTGTTACTCGTTGTATAAGCCATAGTAGGTTAGAATGCAACTTATAGGATAAAGAAATTTAAGCATGTTTTTTAGGTTATGAATGAAATATACAATATTTTAGCCAGCCGGTTTTAAATATAAACTTTTAGATTTTTTTAGCTACCCGGTCAACACGTCTCATTGCACGTATGGATATTCAATTTAATTCAATATATTTATTCGTTAACAATATAAATTGTGTTCGAAATAACATAAAATTAATATTTCTTCTATGCTGGACTGGGAGAGATAGAAAAACATAGAATGTTCCAGCTGCCCTTCCTCCCGGGCATGCTGTAGAAGTCAGCAAAAGGGACTCGAGGGTTACAGTGTATTGTAATTTAGGCGATGGGCTGACAACCTGTCACTATAGCAATACACATTACAATCTAAAATTGCCCTCAAAATTTGGCAGACGTGGCAAAAGCGCCTTTTACGAGGAGTTTGACGCTCTGCCTACCCCGTAAGGGATAAAGGCGTGATTTTATGTATGTATGTATAACATAAAATAACAGTTCACGATTACAATGAAAATTAACAATCAAATTATAAGGTATAAAATCTTCATAACTTATAACTGACTTATCACGAGTTCAATATATATAAAAAAAAACTAAAATTAAATTGATATCATCTGTCGTGTTGGTATTTTGTTGACCGACCCGATGAACCCTGGTGTCAAGAGTTTTTAAACCGCCGAATAGCATAGTTAAGAATGTCACGTCAGTACAAAACGATTTGTCAAATCCAAACTTAATATTGCTCTCAATCTTGAGATCGCTTTATAAACACGAGCCTTAGAAATTAGACCGTTGTGAATTATACTGCTACTGCATAACAGATGGCGCTGTTAGTTTCTGAAACATGGTAACGAAATGTTTTTCGTTTGGTATATGACATGATATTAATGTACGTGGATTAATGTTGAGAAAAGTATAAATTTAAGACATACTACATTTTTGGAAAGGTATTCCTTTAGAATACTTTCAATTGAAACATGCTGGACTGGGAGCGACAGTAAAACATAGAATGTGCCAGCTGCATTTCCTCCCGGTCATGCTGTAAAAACCAGGTAAAGGATCCGAGGGTTTCTGTATATTGCAATTAAGGCGATGGGCTGACAACCTGCCACTACAGTAATATACCTTAAACAGAACAAATCTATCTTAAACAGCCCTCAAAACTTTGTCAGACGTGGCGGAACGACCTTTGTTCGTTTACGCTCTGCCCACCCCATTAGGGACAAATGCGTGATTATATGTATATTTTGTAATTTATCTATGGAAGATATGCAAGATCATAACAAAATCTTACAACAATATGTTGTTCAAATTCAACACAGTTCAAACTTATAACCATGGTTATGAAAAATACTCACTTTAATATTATGAATTACTAACATATATAAATATATATATATATATTAATAAGTATTAACATAGCTTTATTCTTCCATGCTGGACTGGGAGAGATAGAAAAACAAAGAATGTTCCAGCTGCCCTTCCTCCCGGGCATGCTGTTGAAGTCAGCAAAAGGGACTCGAGGGTTACAGTGTATTGTAATTTAGGCGATGGGCTGACAACCTGTCACTATAGCAATACATATTACAATCTAAAATTGCCCTCAATTTTTGTCAGACGTGGCGAAAGCGCCTTTTACGAGGCGTTAAACGCTCTGCCTACCCCGTAAGGGATAAAGGCGTGATTTATGTGTGTATGTATGTTAACATAGCTGAATGATTGTTCAACCTGTACGACACTTTGTTTGTTTTACAATTTGGAACAATACATATTATATTTTTTTAGCTAAGCATTTTTTGATTGTAAACTGTTGTGTTCGTAAATAAATAAATAATAATTTTCGTTATAGGTGTGACTCCTCCCTACGCGGCGCCCTATTCACACCACGGCCTGCCCTCCGCACCCACACTCGCGCAAATGCAGGTAAAATGAAACAACACCTTCTTCTTCTTCTTCTGTCGAGTGGGTATCGAGTCTATGGACCCGATGAACCCTGTTGTCAGAATTTTTAAACCGCCTAGTAGCACAACTATCAGGCCTCTGACATAGTTTTGTGTAACGACGATGCACGAAATCGTTTTCTTTTCGGACAATCAGGTGATTCAGCCTGCAATGTCCTACCCAAACTGGGGAAAAATTCACAAAGTGATAAATTCTCAAATATCTACTTTGTGTTTTACCCCCTGGGAATCGAACCCAGGACCTCCGGATCGGGAGCCCATGGCACTAGCCACTAGGCCACGGAGGCAGTTGATCGGGAGCCCATGGCACTAGCCGCACAAACATCACCAACACACACATGCATATACAGTCTACTTAAGGGGATCTCCGGAGCTTCCATGCTGGACCGGGAGCGATAGAATAACGTAGAATGAACCAGCTGCATCTCCTCCCGGGCATGCTGTAAAAACCAGCTAAGGGATTCGAGCGTACATTGTAATTTAGGCGATGGGCTGAAAACCTGTCACCACAGCAATGTGCAGTTCTTTCTAAACAACCCTCAAAACTAGTCAGACGTGTCGGAACGACCTTTGTTTGGGTAGTTGACGCTCTGCCTACCCCATTAGGGATACAGGCGTGATAGTATGTGTGTATGTATGGATCCCCGGTGCACGCTAGCGCCCTCATCTGTTAAAAAATCATTACTCACTGAAAACGCAATTAATCAAAAATCCGGTAAATTAGATTGAAGTATAGGTGTTTAACTCCTCTTGGTATTGTGGTGGACTGTTCACTAAAACGCTGGTATAAAGGATACCAACAATAGGTACTGAAATTTATTTTAAGCATCATAAATTAATAATTCAGTGTTCACTGCAGTTACAGATAACAAAAGTGCTAATAGTGGCCGTTTTTCGCAGTTTTTTTCTATCTGTAACTACAAAGAACTATCATTACTTTAATCTCAATCTGATCTATCGAAATTTCGTTTGGTTGTGTTTTCAGTAAATTATGTTTAGAATAGAATAGAATAGAAGAAATTTATTTGGTAATAAATGTTACAAAAATAAAACAAAATTATACTGAACTTAAAACTAAACAAAATTTATACCAAAATGGCTGCCACTCAGTTTTTTTGACTTATGAGAGCGCCACTTAGCCCAGGGGAGCCCCATACGGTGCCGATAGAGCGTAAGTGGCGCCTATCAGTTAAGAAAATCATAACACACAGTCCAACAGACTCAAGTAATACTCGTAGATATAAGGATAATTCAAAACCTTATAAATTTTCAATTCTTCGGTCGTTATAGTAACAGCTAGAAAATTTCCCGTTGTTGGCGTGATCGGATTTTTTCTATCTGTAACTACAACGAACTATGAATCGCTAATTTATAAGGTTCCAATTTTATCTTCATTACTATACTGCCTGATGTCTGTTGGACCGGATTTTAGATTCACTGTGTTTTTAATAAGTTATATATTTTTAACTGATGGACTTAGCCGCTATCGGCTACCTTAATTATTATTTTCACTTAGTACCAAGGCTTGTCAGTTCGAGTGTTTGAGCACTTTAATAAATATACTTAGGAAAGTGCTCGAAAAATTACTCCCATGCTGGACTGTGGAGTGAGAGAAAAAAATATACTGTGCCAGCTGCATTTTCTCCCGAGCATCCTGTAAAAACCAGCTAAGGGATCAGAGGGTTTCATTATATTGTAATTTAGGCGATGGGCTGACAACCTGTCACTACAGCTATATACCTTTATTTAGGTTGTTTACTTTCTGCCTACCCCATTAGGTACAAAGGCGTGATTATATGTATGTACGTTAATCAATATAACCGTCTAAATGTATTTCTTTCTCCGACAGAGCCTAGTCTCGCGCAACAAAGCTCGCCCCCCCCTCCCCTCCGGGGGCTCGGACAGCCGCGCGCTGCGCATAGCCAGTGACACCTGCGACGAGTGCTGGGACCATGATGCTGAGGCCAGGTAGGACCCAACCGTCGAACCAACAGACCACAACGACCCAACAACCCACAGAATCTATCCAAAACACTCAACATTCCCGATTGACCCAAGACTATCTTATTTCAGCTTTCATTTATCCGCCATCTTTAATCTTCAACTGGCATTTCACAATGACCCATCCAAACCACAGACTCTCTACAAAACACTCAACATTCCCGATTGAGCCAAGACTATCTTATATCAGCTTGTATTTATCCGCCATCTTTAATCGTCAGCTGGCATTTCACAATGACCTATCCGACCTACAGAATCACGCCAAAACACTCAACATTCCCGAATGGCCCAAGACTATCTTATATGAGCTTGCATTTATCCGCCATCTTTATTCAGAAAAAATAAATAAAAAATAAAAATAGTGTTTATTCTAACACATAATTCACACTTTGCAATTCACAATTATAAGAGTAAGAAAAACTTTAATCAGTACCTGGCATTTATCCGCCATCTTTAATCGCCAGCTGGCATTTATCCGCCATCTTGAATCAGTAGCTGGCATTTATCCGCCATCTTGAATCAGTATCTGGCATTTAACCGCCATCTTTAATCAGTAGCTGGCATTTATCCGACATCTTTAATCAGTAGCTGGCATTTATCCGCCATCTTTAATCAGTAGCTGGCATTTATCCGCCATCTTTAATCGCCAGCTGGCATTTATCCGCCATCTTGAATCAGTAGCTGGCATTTAACCGCCATCTTTAATCAGTAGCTGGCATTTATCCGACATCTTTAATCAGTAGCTGGCATTTATCCGCCATCTTTAATCAGTAGCTGGCATTTATCCGCCATCTTTAATCGCCAGCTGGCATTTATCCGCCATCTTGAATCAGTAGCTGGCATTTATCCGCCATATTGAATCAGTATCTGGCATTTATCCGCCATCTTTAATCATAAGCTGGCATTTATCCGCCATCTTGAATCAGTAGCTGGCATTTATCCGCCATCTTGTATCAGTAGCTGGCATTTATCCGCCATCTTTAATCAGTAGCTGGCATTTATCCGCCATCTTTAATCAGTATCTGGCATTTATCCGCCATCTTTAATCATAAACTGGCATTTATCCGCCATCTTGAATCAGTAGCTGGCATTTATCCGCCAACTTGAATCAGTATCTGGCATTTATCCGCCATCTTGAATCAGTATCTGGCATTTATCCGCCATCTTGAATCAGTAGCTGGCATTTATCCGCCATCGTGAATCAGTAGCTGGCATTTATCCGCCATCTTTAATCAGTAGCTGGCATTTATCCGACATCTTTAATCAGTAGCTGGCATTTATCCGCCATCTTTAATAAGTAGCTGGCATTTATCCGCCATCTTTAATCAGTAGCTGGCATTTATCTGCCATCTTTAATCAGTATCTGGCATTTATCCGCCATCTTTAATCATAAGCTGGCATTTATCCGCTATCTTGAATCAGTAGCTGGCATTTATCCGACATCTTTTATCAGTAGCTGGCATTTATCCGACATCTTTAATCTGTAGCTGGCATTTATTCGCCATCTTGAATCAGTAGCTGGCATTTATGCGACATCTTTAATCAGTAGCTGGCATTAATCCACCATCTTAAATCAGTATCTGGCATTTATCCGACATCTTTTATCAGTAGCTGGCATTTATCCGACATCTTTAATCTGTAGCTGGCATTTATTCGCCATCTTGAATCAGTAGCTGGCATTTATGCGACATCTTGAATTAGTATCTGGCATTTATCCGCCATCTTTAATTATAAGCTGGCATTTATCCGCCATCTTTAATCAGTAAATGGCATTTATCCGACATCTTTAATCAGTAGCTGGCATTTATCCGCCATCTTGAATCAGTAGCTGGCATTTATCCGCCATCTTGAATCAGTAGCTGGCATTTATCCGCCATATTGAATCAGTATCTGGCATTTATCCGCCATCTTTAATCATAAGCTGGCATTTATCTGCCATCTTGAATCAGTAGCTGGCATTTATCCGCCATCTTGAATCAGTAGCTGGCATTTATCCGCCATCTTTAATCAGTAGCTGGCATTTATCCGCCATCTTTAATCAGTATCTGGCATTTATCCGCCATCTTTAATCATAAACTGGCATTTATCCGCCATCTTGAATCAGTAGCTGGCATTTATCCGCCAACTTGAATCAGTATCTGGCATTTATCCGCCATCTTGAATCAGTATCTGGCATTTATCCGCCATCTTGAATCAGTAGCTGGCATTTATCCGCCATCGTGAATCAGTAGCTGGCATTTATCCGCCATCTTTAATCAGTAGCTGGCATTTATCCGACATCTTTAATCAGTAGCTGGCATTTATCCGCCATCTTTAATAAGTAGCTGGCATTTATCCGCCATCTTTAATCAGTAGCTGGCATTTATCCGCCATCTTTAATCAGTATCTGGCATTTATCCGCCATCTTTAATCATAAGCTGGCATTTATCCGCTATCTTGAATCAGTAGCTGGCATTTATCCGACATCTTTTATCAGTAGCTGGCATTTATCCGACATCTTTAATCTGTAGCTGGCATTTATTCGCCATCTTGAATCAGTAGCTGGCATTTATGCGACATCTTTAATCAGTAGCTGGCATTTATCCACCATCTTAAATCAGTATCTGGCATTTATCCGACATCTTTTATCAGTAGCTGGCATTTATCCGACATCTTTAATCAGTAGCTGGCATTTATCCGACATCTTTAATCAGTAGCTGGCATTTATGCGACATCTTGAATTAGTATCTGGCATTTATCCGCCATCTTTAATTATAAGCTGGCATTTATCCGCCATCTTTAATCAGTAAATGGCATTTATCCGACATCTTTAATCAGTAGCTGGCATTTATCCGCCATCTTGAATCAGTAGCTGGCATTTATCCGCCATCTTTAATCAGTAGCTGGCATTTATCCGACATCTTTAATCAGTAGCTGGCATTTATCCGACATCTTTAATCAGTAGCTGGCATTTATCCGCCATCTTTAATCAGTAGCTGGCATTTATCCGCCATCTTGAATCAGTAGCTGGCATTTATCCGCCATCTTTAATCAGTAGCTGGCATTTATCCGACATCTTTAATCAGTAGCTGGCATTTATCCGACATCTTTAATCAGTATCTGGCATTTATCCACCATCTTAAATCAGTAGCTGGCATTTATCCGACATCTTTAATCAGTAGCTGGCATTTATCCGCCATCTTTAATCAGTAGCTGGCATTTATCCGTCATCTTTAATAGTCAGTTGGCATTTATCCGTCATCTTTAATAGTCAGTTGGCATTTATCCGTCATCTTTAATAGTCAGTTGGCATTTATCCGTCATCTTTAATTGTCAGTTGGCATTTATCCGTCATCTTTAATAGTTAGTTGGCATTTATCCGTCATCTTTAATAGTTAGTTGGCATTTATCCGTCATCTTTAATAGTTAGTTGGCATTTATCCGTCATCTTTAATAGTTAGTTGGCATTTATCCGTCATCTTTAATAGTCAGTTGGCATTTATCCGTCATCTTTAATAGTCAGTTGGCATTTATCCGTCATCTTTAATAGTTAGTTGGCATTTATCCGTCATCTTTAATAGTTAGTTGGCATTTATCCGTCATCTTTAATAGTCAGTTGGCATTTATCCGTCATCTTTAATAGTCAGTTGGCATTTATCCGTCATCTTTAATAGTTAGTTGGCATTTAACCGTCATCTTTAATAGTCAGTTGGCATTTATCCGTCATCTTTAATAGTCAGTTGGCATTTATCCGTCATCTTTAATAGTCAGTTGGCATTTATCCGTCATCTTTAATAGTTAGTTGGCATTTAACCGTCATCTTTAATAGTCAGTTGGCATTTATCCGTCATCTTTAATAGTCAGTTGGCATTTAACCGTCATCTTTAATAGTCAGTTGGCATTTATCCGTCATCTTTAATAGTCAGTTGGCATTTATCCGTCATCTTTAATAGTCAGTTGGCATTTATCCGTCATCTTTAATAGTCAGTTGGCATTTAACCGTCATCTTTAATAGTCAGTTGGCATTTATCCGTCATCTTTAATAGTCAGTTGGCATTTATCCGACATCTTTAATAGTCAGTTGGCATTTATCCGTCATCTTTAATAGTTAGTTGGCATTTAACCGTCATCTTTAATAGTCAGTTGGCATTTATCCGTCATCTTTAATAGTCAGTTGGCATTTATCCGACATCTTTAATAGTCAGTTGGCATTTATCCGTCATCTTTAATAGTCAGTTGGCATTTATCCGACATCTTTAATAGTCAGTTGGCATTTATCCGTCATCTTTAATAGTCAGTTGGCATTTATCCGTCATCTTTAATAGTCAGTTGGCATTTATCCGTCATCTTTAATAGTCAGTTGGCATTTATCCGTCATCTTTAATAGTCAGTTGGCATTTATCCGTCATCTTTAATAGTCAGTTGGCATTTATCCGTCATCTTTAATAGTCAGTTGGCATTTATCCAACATCTTTAATAGTCAGTTGGCATTTATCCGTCATCTTTAATCGTCAGTTGGAATTTATCCGTCATCTTTAATAGTCAGTTGGCATTTATCCGACATCTTTAATCGTCAGCTGGCATTTATCCACCATATTTAATCGTCTGTCTAATAAGTGCCATTTTGAAGCAGTTGCAATTGAACCATATTCAATCAGCTGTCATTAAACCGCCATTTTGATTCAGTGGTCAATTATGCGCCATATTGGATCAGTTTTCTAAAATACGCATTTATTGCTGATGAGGAAAGCGCCTTGAAATAAGAAATTGAATAGAATCATTTACAGCTATCGAATCCCCTATATTAAATCAGCTGTCGTTCATCCGCCATCTAGAATCATTGTAATTTTGATGTTATCAATATATTGTCTGAAATGTATACCAACCCACTAGTTCAACTTTTATTTTCATGTGCCCTAAGGTTGCAAAGTCAAAGTCAAATCATTTATTTCCAAATAGATTTCTAAGAACACTTTTAGAACAAGCGAGTCTATTACAAAGAAAATTATATCTGTGTCACAAAATAAAATAAAACTATATCACAATGAAGAAGAAGCATGAGAAACTCGCACTTTGCGCCCCTCCCTTCGTTTTATCTTATTCTTACTTTTGTGCCCGGAAGAAATTTGCTGCTTAGCAATGAGGCCGCCTATTTGGACTACTATTTGTATTATTTTATTTATTTTTTTGTGCAATAAAGTATATTCTTATCTTATCTTATTACAGACTGACAGCTGTGTGCGTGGAGGAAAGAATGTCAGAACTGAAACTGTTGCTGCGCGCGCACCCGCCTCTCGCGCGACCCAACAACTTGAATAACGGTGAGATGCAGTGCTTCGGAAGGCATGTTATGTGGTGTGCATTAGTCTTCCTAGCGAGTGGATTCTCGAGTCAAACAACGACCCGAAGAACCCTGATGTTAGAGTTTTCAAACCGCCTAGTAGCGCAGCTATTAGGCCTCTGACATGGTTTGAGTAACGACCACTATCAATGACGGCGACTGGGACCGAAAGCTTAACGTGCCCTCCGAAGCACAGAATCCTTTTACTTTTCGGACAATCAAGTAATTCAGCCTGCAATGTCCTTACCAAACTGAAGAAAACCTCACAAAGTAATAAATTTACAAATATCAACTTTGTGTGTCCTCCTGGGAATCGAACCCAGGACCTCCAGATCGTAAGCCCATGGCTCTGACTAATAGACCACGAAGGCAGTCAACAGTTACCCCTATGTCCTATAGTTACTGCCTCCGTGGTCTAGTTGCTAGTGCCATGGACTCCCGATCCGAAGGTCCTGTGTTCGATTCCCAGGGGGGAAACACAAAGTTGATATTTGAGAATTTATCACTTTGTGAATTTTTCCCCAGTTTGGTTAGGACATTGCAGGCTGAATCACCTGATTGTCTGAAACGAAAAATGATTCCGTGCTTCGGAGGGCACGTTAAGCCGTCGGTCCCGGTCGCTGTCTTTGATAGTGGTCGTCACTCTAACCATGTCAGAGGCGTGATAGTTGTGCTACTAGGCGGTTTTAAAACTCTGACACCAGGGTTCATCGGGTCGATAGACTCGATACCCACTCGACAGAAGATGAACTACTATACTCTGTAAAATTTAGAATGGTAGATGCGACATACATACATACATAAATCACGCCTTCATCCCTTACGGGGTAGGCAGAGCGTTTAACGCCTCGTAAAAGGCGCTTTCGCCACGTCTGACAAAAATTGAGAGCAATTTTAGATTGTAATATGTATTGCTTTAGTGACAGGTTGTCAGCCCATCGCCTAAATTACATAGTAGATGCGACAGATGTCATTAAGAAGCAAATAGAATGTACCCGTATCTGAGCTTTGAGGAATTGTATCTGCCACAGTTGTTATCTTAAATGTTACAGGACATAAAGGGAGTTTTCTTGCTGGAATTAAGTATATTACTCACACAAACACACATCATCATCTCATCATCTCCTTCGCCTTATCCCGTATCTCACGGGGTCGGCTTCCTAATCTAGGGGATTGAACGAGGGTACTGATTTTTACACAGAGCGACTGCCATCTGACCTCCGCAACCCAGAAGGGAAACCAGACCCAATCCTAGATTAGGTCAGAGTTTTCAAGCCGCCAATGCTTAGCACTGGCCTCTGATATGGCCTAACGACTAATATCTACGGTATTAAACGATATTAACCGGGACCAACGGCTTAACGTGCCTTCCGAAGCACGGAAAAAGCGCCGAATAAACGTACATATGAAATTCGAAAACCGAAAAACACATTGGTACGTGGTGGGATTCGAACCACGACCTCCCGCTCAGGAGGCAGCGGCCCTATCCACTACACCATCGGGCTCTAACTCACACAAACACACATACAATCATGATTTTATTCCTAATGGGGTATAGCGTAAACTACCTAAACAAAGGTCGTTCCGCCACGACTGACAAAGTTTTGAGGGTTATTTAAGATATATTGGTGAACTGACAGGTTGTCAGCCCATCGCCTAAATTGCAATATACAGAAACCCTCGGAACCCTTTGCTGGTCTTACAGCATGTCCGGGAGGAAATGCAGCTGGCACATTCTACGTTTTTCTCTGGCTTCCAGACCAGCATGGAAGTTTATAAGTATATTACAGCGGTAAAAGTGGCTTATTTTATTTCTCTAATATATGACCAAACTTGTATGTGCCAAGTTTCATCCCGATCTGTCTAGTAGTTAAGTGTAAAAAAATAGCAATCAGAAGAATCACTTTCGCATGGCGATGAGCTGACAACCTGTCTCTATAGCTCTACCCATTTCAATCTAAAATTTTCTTAGTAGTGAAAACTAGTTAATAAATATAGCGTATCTCTAATATAACCTTTATCTCTAATGCATAAGGCATAGGCCTAACCCATTAGAGATAAAGGCATGACTTTATGTAAAAAAAAGGTTCCATTCCAGACTCCGGCACCGCCCCAGAAAGCGACAAGAACTCGAACGTGACGTCATCACAGCCCCCCCTCCCGCACCCGCTCCCGCCCCCGCCCCTCCCCTCGCTCCCCTCGCTCGGCCGCAACGCGTGCGCACAACGCAACACGCACACATGCACGGAGCAGGAACACACACTGGTGCATAGGAGTCTGAAGGATACTCCAGAGGTTATGGAAGCCCCGCCCACTAGGTTGGACAATTGTTTGTCTGTAGCGAGAGATGAGAATAGAATCAGGTAAATTTAATTTATTAAATTATATAAAGTTAAACAAGTACAGGCGTTTTAATAACAACATTAGAATCAGGTAAGTCTGAATAGCTCAAAAAGTGTTTTTTTTAAGTAATGTAGGGTAAAGCCACGCCCCTTTTGCAAGCCCCGCCCATCACCTTAGACAACTCTTTGTAGAAAAATATGGAAACAGAATTAGGTATATAAAAAAAAGTCTAAGAACCATATGACATAGCAATATGAAAATAAAAGCTTTTCCATGTAAATTATTTGATCGAGGTTTTATATGGGATATAGGATGGATATGTATGTTATTTAATCTCCTGAACGAATTTCCTGGTGAAAGTTGTTCAGTTCGTTGACTGAGCCCAGTTCAGTCCCCTATCAGTTTGCGGGACGCTGTCCCTTACACCCGGTAGAGTCCCCTTTGGTTGGCTTGGGACCTTGACCCTAAAAATGGCCTAAATTCCCTTTTCAGGACATTCGCGTACGAAAACTCAGACCGAATGAACGAGATCCGCTCGTACCCGCGACCGATAGAGTTCGTCCCCAATGACGTCAGAGCGACCGAACGAAGAACCAAGCGAACCAACCTCTTACGAGAAGAGAGGCACAAGTGGGGCATTAGGAGGTGAGCATTACTGATCGTTTAGGTGACATTGGTGCCATTCTTCTAGTTGTTCTTCCATGAGAAGAGGGTCACTTCCATGCTGGACTGGGAGAAATAGAAAAACATAGAATGTTCCAGCTGCCCTTCCTCCCGGACATGCTGTTGAAGTCAGCAAAAGGGAATGGAGGGTTACAGTGTATTGTAATTTAGGCGATGGGCTGACAACCTGTCACTACAGCAATATACCTAGAATTCTATCTTAAATAACCCTCAAAACTTTGTCAGACGTGGCAAAACAACCTTTGTTTATGTCGTTTACGCTCTGCCTACCCCATTAGGGATAAAGGCGTGATTATATGTATGTATGTATGTAGAAGAGGGTCAGGCTGAAAACCAGTGCTGCGCAACCCTAGTTGCCAGCGTACACTGAGCCTTGCTCCTCGCCACACACTCACCAATATAACCTGCTTATAGTCATTAACTCATTACTCATACATAAATTTTTGTAACTTTTACCATGGTAATTCGGTAGTTAAATTTATTTAAATATGTATAAAATTAACAAAAATACTCCAAAACTACCTTTAATTTAGATCTTCTAATGTTGCTAGCTAAGTACCTATTTAAGTTAAGTTAGATAATAAGTTACAATTGTTACATTGAGCAAGAATACTTGTAAACAGTTTTCTTTTTGTGTGTGGCAAATAAATGGTTTTAATGGTTTTAATTACGAGTACATACATATAGTCACGCCTTTATCCCTAATGGGGTAGGCAGAGCGTAAACGACCTAAACAAAGGTCATTCTGCCACGTCTGACAGAGTTTTGAGGGTATTTTTTAGATAGATTTGTTGGTATATTGCTGAAGTGACAGGTTGTCAGCCCATCGCCTATATTGCAATATATAGAAACCCTCGGATCCCTTAGCTGATTTTTACAGCTTGCCCGGGAGGAAATGCAGCTGGCACATTCTATGTTTTTCTCTCGCTCCCAGGCCAGCATGGAAGTAATACTCGTAGCATTACGAGTATTCCTTGATATATTGAAAACCCGCCTACAATTATCGAAAACTCACCAACGACAGTTACTGAAAGAAAACCCACTGTCAGTAACTGGAAACCCACTGTCAGTGAGTGAAAACCCACTGTCAGTAATTGAAATCCCACTGTAAGTGACTGAAAACCCACTGTCAGTAACTGAAAACCCACTGTCAGTGACTGAAAACCCACTGTCAGTGACTGAAAACTCACTGTCAGTGACTGAAAACACACTGTCAGTAACTGAAATCTCACTATCAGTGACTGAAAACCCACTGTCAGAAACTGAAAACTCACTATCAGTGACTAAAAACCCACTGTTAGTAACTGAAAACCCACTTTCAGTAACTGAAAACTCACTGTTAGTAACTGAAAACCCACTGTCAGTAACTGAAGACCCACTGTCAGTAACTGAAAACTCACTATCAGTGACTGAAAACTCACTATCGGTGACTGAAATACCACCGTCAGTAACTGAAAACTCACTGTCAGTAACTGAAAACTTACTATCAGTGACTGAAAACTCACTATCCGTGATTGAAAACTCACTATCAGTTACTGAAAACTCACTATCAGTGACTGAAAACTCATTGTCAGTGACTGAAAACTCACTATCAGTGACTGCAAACTCACTATCGGTGACCGAAAACTTACTGTCAGTAACTGAAAACTCACTATCAGTAACTGAAAACTCACTATCAGTTACTGAAAACTCACTATCAGTGACTGAAAACTCATTGTCAGTGACTGAAAACTCACTATCAGTGACTGCAAACTCACTATCGGTGACCGAAAACTTACTGTCAGTAACTGAAAACTCACTATCAGTAACTGAAAACTCACTATAAGTAACTGAAAACTCACTATCAGTGACTGAAATCTCACTATCAGTGACCGAAAACTTACTGTCAGTAACTGAAAACTCACTATCAGTAACTGAAAACTCACTATCAGTAACTGAAAACTCACTATCAGTGACTGAAATCTCACTATCAGTGACTGAAAACTCACATTCAGTAACTGAAAACTCACTATCAGTGACTGAAATACCACTGTCAGTAACTGAAACCTCACTATCAGTGACTGAAAACTCACTATCAGTGACTTAAAACCCACTGTCAGTAACTCAAAACACACTATCAGTGACTGAAAACTCACTATCAGTGACTGAAAACCCACTGTCAGTAACTGAAAACTCACTATCAGTGACTGAAACCTCATTATCAGTGACTGAAAACTCACTATCAGTGACTGAAATACCACTGTCAGTTACTGAAACCTCACTATCAGTGACTGAAAACTCACTATCAGTGACTGAAATACCACTGTCAGTAACTGAAAACTCACTATCAGTGACAGTAAACTCACTGTCAGTGACTGAAAACCTACGGTTAGTAACTGAAATATCACTGGCAGTGACTGAAAATTCACTGTCAGTGACTGAAAACCTACTGTCAGTAACTAAATACTCACTGTCAATGACTGAAAACCCACTGTCCGTAACTGAAAACCCACTGTCCGTTACTGAAAACTCACTGTCAGTGACTGAAAACCCACTGTCAGTGATTGAAAACCTACTGTCAGTGATTGAAAACCCACTGTCAGTAACTGAAAACCCACTGTCAGTAACTGAAAACTCACTATCAGTGACTGAAAACTCACTATCAGTAACTGAAAACTCACTATCATTCATTGAAAACCCACCGAGAGTTACCGAAAATTTATATCACTACATAGTATAAAACAAAGTCGCTTTCTCTGTCCCTATATACCTATGTATGCATAAATCTTTAAAACTACGCAACGGATTTTGATGCAGTTTCTTTTAATGGATAGAGTGATTCAAAAGGAAAGTTTATATGTATAATACATGCATGACATAGAATAGAAACACTGATCTTTTCGGTGCGAAGCCGGGGCGGGTCGCTAGTATCCAATAAAATAATAAACACTGCATAAACACTATTAGCATAAATGATGAACGGATAACTTAAAAATGAAAGACTAACAAAAAAAAAAACCTTTTGCAGATTCTTCGAGAAGAGATTGGGCAAAAGCAGACTCGAAACAGAAGTTAAACTCATTCCAGAGAAGCAAGAGAGAAACGGTCGTATACAGACCTGTATAGTGGAGCGAGAGCGAGACAGACCGAGCAATCTGGTGTTGGATCAAGAGAGGAACTATCACTTCGAACCATGCACCCTGTCACCTCCTAACAGGTTTGTACATACATACATATCATTCATTCATCATAATTCATAATATACATTCATTCATCATAATTCATAATATACATTCATTCATCATAATTCATAATATACATACATTCATCATCATCATCTCCTTAGCCTTATCCCGTATCTCACGGGGTCGGCTTCCTAATCTAGGGGATTGAACGAGGGTACTGGTTTTTACACAGAGCGACTGCCATCTGACCTCCGCAACCAAGAAGCGAAACCAGAACCAATCCTAGATTAGGTCAGAGTTTTCAAGCCGCCAATGCTTAGCACTGGCCTCTGACATGGCTTAACGACTAATATCTACGGTATTAAACGATATTAACCGGGACCAACGGCTTAACGTGCCTTCCGAAGCACATTCATTCATCATCATCATTCATAATTATACATTCGATTATCATTATTCATATTATACATTTAATCATCATAATTCTTACTATACATATATAGATCGGTAGGGGACACATTGTGTGATATTGACATTTTACGAAAAGGACATTCTGCGGCTCATCACTTTTGCCTCTAAATAGTTGTTTCTTGTCCCTTCCAGAACCCTGTCCCCTACAATGCTGATGGAGTCGCAGATGAACCGCGAGAGCCGCGTGTTCGGGTTCAAGGAGCTGCCATCTGCCGACGAGAAGCAGAACCAGATATTCGCCGTCATCGTGCCCAAAGCCAAACGACATGACTACTCGCTCATAGGTGAGTAGTAGTGTATAGCGTTAGTCGATAGATGGCGCCACTACGAGAAACACTAGTCCTGAAACGCGGTATCAATGTTTTCTCAGTGATCTGCATATATACAAGTTCCAAATATGTTTGCTTGGGGTCCATGAACCCTCGTGTTAGCGATTTTAAACCGCCAAATATCACAGTTAAATTAGATCATCTCTCATCCTCTGGCATGGTTAATCAAGCGACCACTATCGAAACCAGCGATCTCCTAACGTGACCTCCGAAGCACGGAATCCTCATTCTAATGATATGTTGAACCGCGAGAGCCGCGTGTTCGGGTTCAAGGAGCTGCCATCTGCCGACGAGAAGCAGAACCAGATATTCGCCGTCATCGTGCCCAAAGCTAAACCACACGACTACTCGCTCATAGGTGAGTGGCCGATAGATGGCGCTACTACGAAAAACACGAGGCCTGAAACGCGGTATTAAAGTTTTTTCCGCGATCAGCATATATACAAGTTCCAAACATGTGTAAGCGAATAGCTATCACTCGTCCAATAAGTCTCAACACTTCAACTTCTGAAAGGTAATTAATAAAAAAAACTTCTTATCGAGGCGATGATGTACCTTGGAACACTGTCAGAGGTTTTAAGCCGCCTATTTAATTTGTTTTATATGCCTCTGACATGGTTTGTGTTGTGTGACTCTCGTAGGTAAATAACTTTGAAAATACTTATCGACTGGGTTTTGAGTCAACACGGATAAACCCTTGTGTCAGAGTATTTAAACCGCCCAATAATAGCACAGCTAATAAGGTCTCAGACATGGGGTATGTCTTGGTATGTCAAAGACCTCCTAACGTGCCCTCCGAAGCATGGAATCCTCATTCTAATGGTATGTTGAATCAACCGCGAGAGCCGCGTGTTCGGGTTCAAGTAGCTGCCATCTGCCGACGAGTAGCAGAACCAGATATTCGCCGTCATCGTGCCCAAAGCCAAACCACACGACTACTCGCTCATAGGTGAGTGGCCCAAAGATGGCGCCACTACGAGAAACACGTGTCCTGAAACGCGGTATAGAAGTTTTCTCAGCGATCTGCAAATATACAAGTTCCAAACGTGTCTAAGCGGGTTGTCTTCACTCATAGGTGAGTAGTAATGTGTAGCCGGTAGCCAATAGATGGTGCCACTACGAGAAACACGTGTCCTGAAACGCGGTATAGAAGTTTTCTCAGCGATCTGCATATATACAAGTTCCAAACGTGTCTAAGCGGGTTGTCTTCACTCATAGGTGAGTAGTAATGTGTAGCCGGTAGCCAATAAGATGGTGCCACTACGAGAAACACGTGTCCTGAAACGCGGTATCGAAGTTTTCTCAGCGATCTGCATATATACAAGTTCCAAACGTGTCTAAGCGGGGGTTGTCTTCACTCATAGGTGAGTAGTGTGTAGCCGGTAGTCAATAGATGGTGCCACTACGTGAAACACGTGTCCTGAAACGCGGTATCGAAGTTTTCTCAGCGATCTGCATATATACAGGACCCAAACATGCCCGTTTGGAGTCCATGAACCCTGACGCGAAGAACCCTGATGTTAGTGTTTTTAAAACATTACTGGCTGATTTTTACAGCATTTCCGGGAGGAGATGCAGCTGACACACTCCATCTTTTTCTAAACCTGCCAGTCCAGTGTCGAAGTCAATTTTTAGAAGATATTTTTTATCTTATTTCATTGCAGAGTTACAAACGGCGGGTAGTTCGGACAGCACGGCGCATATCAAAAGCGCTCTGGAACCTTCCGACGATTCTAACAAGCGAACACAGCATAGCGGGTATGTGTTTCAACATTTTTTTTGTTTATATATTTTTCGAATGTTCCTAATTGCGAAATGACAAAGTTGCGAATGGCCAAAACAGCAAATTGCCAAAATTGCGATTCGTCAGAAGTTTTCGATTCCAAATAAAGAAAAGTCAAAACAGTCTTAAATCACCATTCACATTATTTTTATAAACATGCATATTACAAAAATAAACCGTTTAACTGAAAGTGTATAGGCACTTTCCAAAAAAAAGGTCGAAATAAAAAATTACTTCACATAGAACTAATGCATATTGTATGTACGGGTTTTTTTAGGTATTTCGACCTATGTTCCTTTGAGAAAGTTGTTCAGTTTCATTGACTGAGCAATCCCTATCAGTGTGCAGGACGCTGTCCCTTACACCCGCATGTGTTTTATTCCAGAGCGCTAACAAGCAGCGGTCGCTCGTCCCGCGCGAGCATCAACCTGGAACTACAGTACTTGGACCAGGGACACCTGGACAGCCCCTTCGACATCAACTCCGGTATGAATGTACATACATATAGTCACGCCTTTATCGCTAATTGGGTAGGCAGAGCGTAAAGGTCGTTCCGCCACGTCTGACAAAGTTTTGAGGGCTATTTAAGATAGATTTGTAGGTATATTGCCGTAGTGATAGGTTGTCAGCCCATCGCCTAAACTACAATATACTGAAACCTTCCGATCCTTTAGCTGGTTTTTACAGCATGCTCGGGGGGAAATGCAGTTGGCACATTCTATGTTTTTCTCTCGCTCCCAGTCCAGCGTGGAAGCCAGTCATTAATAAAACAAGCAACATAGTGTCAAAATTTCCAAATAACAATACATACATATAATCACGCCTCTGACATGGTTTGAGGGTTATTTATTATATTTATTTATTCCAAATAATAATGTTATTAATAATTTTCTTTCTCAGATTGTTCAAGCAGCGAAGATGAACAATTAATGCTTCTGTCAGAAGATGGCGGCTCCAAGATCACGATGCAGGCCATTCCCAAACCAGACGACAAGAAGAAATACCAACACGATGTGTTGAAAGAGAGTCACAAGACAGAAAACTACAATTTTCAAAACAAATACAAGAATTTTGACAATGAATATAGTGATCCCGCCGATAAAGAAAACTTGGTCAACGGGTATAGTGGTGATAACCCGGTTTATATAGGTAAGTGATAACCCTGTTTCTGGTGATAACCCGGTTTATATAGGTAAGTGATAACCCTGTTTAGATAGACAGATAGATTAAACCTTTATTTCATTTCCAGCACGACATACCATAACAAAAAAATAATGTTTCTGGTAATAATCCTGCTTATGGTGATAACCCGGTTTATATAGGTAAGTTATAACCCTGTTTCTAGTGATAACCTTGCTTATGGTGATATCCCGGTTTATATAGGTAAGTGATTAGCCTGTTTCTGGTGATAACCCGGTTTATATAGGTAAGTTATAACCCTGCTTCTGGTGATAACCCGGTTTAAATAGGTAAGTGATTACCCTGTTTCTGGTGATAACCCGGTTTATATAGGTAAGTAATAACCCTGCTTCTGGTGATAACCCGGTTTATATAGGTAAGTGATAACCCTGTTTCTAGTAATAAGTTAGTAATTTATTTAGCTAGAAAAACAGAATGTGCCACCTGCTTTTGTTCTCGGGTATAATGTAGGAAATCAGTAGTCAAAACGTTGTGTGGAAAATTATAACTGTGTTATTTTCCTCAGTATGGTTAGGACAACGCAGATTGAATCATCTGATTGCCTATGAGAAAAAAGATTCCGGGTTTCGAACGGTAAAACCATGTTAAATCAGAGACTTATTAGCTGTGCTGTTAAGTGAATTAAAAAACTCTGATACCATTTCCTCCCGGGCATGCCGTAAAAACCAGCTAAGGGATCCGAGGGTCTCAGTACATTGCAATTTAGGCGATGGGCTGACAACCTGTCACTACAACAATATACTTACAACCCTCAAACCTTTGTCATACGTGGCGGTAGGACCTTTCTTTTGGTCGTTTAAATAAAGGCGTGATTATATGTATGTTTAATAAATTAAACTAATTAATTCTGATCTGTTTTGTTCTAGCGGCGTTGAACGGCGAGATATCGTCAGCGGATCTCAAACTGTTGAACGAGAATGAGGCGCGACAAAACAAACCTCCTGTGAAAAGTTTGACAATCAAGCGACAGCACTCGCTGGAACAGGTACGAATTTATTTTGCATTTTGCTCAGTTGGTGTTTTGCGTGGTTGGCGTAATGCGACATTGGTGTATTGCGTCGTAGGTATTTTGGGTAGTTGGCGATGTGCGTAGATGGTATTTTTCGTGGCGTTGTGCTCGTTGGTGTAATGCGGACAACACTCTTTAGATTTTTTATAAAAGTTATCCTGTTGTATTTTGCAAAATGTACTTTAGATTTATGATATCTTTAAAACCCCTTCTACCTGCGTCGGAACAAAACTATTTTTTTACCCGTTCGAATGCATTTTTCGAATGGTACATATTGCGAGGTATACATTTTACGAAGTGCACGTTTTGCTAAGTGTACATTTCCAGAAGTGTACATTTTGCGAAGTGTACATTTTGCAACGGGTGTTTTATGCAAGTTGTAGAAGCAATCGTTTATTAATTCAAATTCTATTTACCAGGTGAGCGAGATCTTCACCTCATCCGGCGACGTGGCCTTGCTGAACCCCGCCGGCCGCGTCAAGACCCCCGGCGACCTGCCGGCCGCCGTGAGGCGCGCTAGGAGTAACCGACAGCATCAAAGAAGGGGGGATAGTAACCGGCTTAGTCTCTACGATGATAGAATGATGTTCGGAAATAGTTTGTAGGTTAAATAGGGTCCTATTGTGGATAAGTAGGTATATCCATTTTATTTTTCATATAAATTGCTTTCAGATTTTGATCAAATTTGATCTTGACATTATGCGACTCTGACGAAATGAGACTCTGACATTGTGCTACTCTGACGAAAAGCGACTTTTACATTATGCTGTTTTAACGTAATTCGACTTTGACACTATTATACTTTTATGAAAACCCATTTAGATATCGTGCGACTTAGACGATAAGCTAATTTGACGTTATGCGACTCAGGCGATGTAACCTTACTAAATACCGCCGGACGGGTCAAAACAGCATCAAACTAGGGGTGTGGTAATAACAGACTTAGTTTGTATGACGATAGAATGATTTACGGAAATAGTTTATAAGTGAAATAACTACATTACCAGGGACCTAGCATGGAAAAGTAATTATGGACAAATGTTTTAGAGTAAAACCCATTTGCTTGCTGAGAATTTATACATTATGCGATTTTGACGAATAGCGATTGAGTCATTATGCGTAATTAACGAAAAGCTGATTCGTCATTATATGTGACTTTCTAAACTATGTTTTAAGAATTCTGACACCAAGAACCTTCTATGGTAGAAGAAATTTTAATATTCTATTATTATTATTTTTTGACAAATTCGCTAATGGTCAGAATTGTATAATTTTGTCGTGATCAAATGTCGTGTGCATGAAAAATACACACTTTGCTCTATGGATAATACCAGGTGTAAGGGACAGTGTCCCGCAAACTGATTGGGGTTGCTCAGTTAAAAACACTGAACAACTATCAGCAGGATTTTAATTAGGAAGTAACAAAAAAAATCTTTTTCATACAAATCGTCTCATTGAGGTGGTAATTTTATATGGGAGGGCCAATATTTTTTTCCTGATGATAGTTGTTCAGTTTCGTTGACTGAGCAACCCCTATCAGTTTGCTAGTTTACACCCGGTACTAATAAAATGTACTATTAAAATTTCAACGAAAGTACAAGATATCGAGTTGATTTGTTAAAAGTAATTTCTGAACGAAATGCCAGAAAGATTTTTCAATTGAAAAATAAACATTTAATAATGGAATTAACATTAGAATCTCTAATATAAATAAGTACGATCAATTGAAGGAATTTCATCACACGGCGGGCGGTGTTGTGTGATTTTCACTCTCCATGAAGAAGACTCTCGTAAAGAGTCGAAACGTTGAGGTCTAACACCCCCGTTAAACAAACGAGTGAGTAGTCGTTGATTTATCAGAAAGAATCTCAGCACAATGGATTTCAAATCTTTTTACATTCTAAGCGTTTGCCTAGAGCTGACAGTTTTTTTATGAAACATTCTTTAACTTTTTTATCATTAGATTAACTATTTAAATTACATTACAGTGTAATTAATTGCATTTAAACCTTAGTAAGAACTAAGACTTAAGAAAATCCAGTACCTTCGTACCGTTCTATTATTTTTTGCGGCGCTTATATTATGTACAACCATGTATAATTCAAAGTATTTCAAAAAATATGATTGCCTGTATTTAGACAAACTGCGAGATTGTCGAAATGCGTGAGGACTAACTGCGAGATTGACGACATGCGTATTGGACAAAGTGCTACAAAAAAGGTGCATGCATTTGCTTTGCCGCAAAACACAAAATAAGCTTAGCTTATTTCAAAACTAAGTAAATGACATTCCGATTTTTAAATGTAATACAATTGTTTTCTAACTGTGTGTTAAATAACATAAAAACTAACTATGTTTTAAAACAGTTATTTTATTGTTAAAAGAAATATTTTCAGTTATTCTTCCTTTTTTTGACGAGTACCTATAAAATATACCTCATTTTTTATTACTTTTCTTTATTAGATTGTTACATTAGGAAGTTTTTGAAAATTCATTGTTTTTATATACATTTGTGTAATCATATTTAACATTACTTTTGTTATCAAAAGAAAATTCTTAGTTTTCGTTTAGTTGCAGAATGACAAAGTTATAAAATGTCTAAATCTCGAAATGTCCGAATTGTTTAGTGTAAAGTCCATGTATCAAAATGTTTAAATCGCGGAATATCCAAATAGGAACGATACAGATAGATGTTACGCTCGCAGTAAAATGTTAAGTTTTCGCAATTTGGGCCTTTTGCAACTATTGGCATTCTGCATCTAGACGTTTGTATCATGGAGGATAATACGGAGAGCTTTGCAAGGTTTATACCGGGTGTAAGGGACAGCGTCCCGCAAACTGATAGGGGTTGCTCAGTCAACGGAACTGAACAACTATCATTAGGAATATTTTTCTGGTAGTGAAAAGAACTACATGAAAAACCTTCCTGCTGATAGTTGTTCAGTGTCGTTGACTGAGCAACCTCAATAAGTTTGCGGGACGCTGTCCCTTACACCTGTTATGAGTGAGTATTATTGTATTCAAAGTTGTATAGTTTTAGTTCCTAAAAAGCCATTATTACTAATTTTGTTACGTTTGCTGCGACCTTTTATTGAAAGTATAAAATAAGATCTCTTAATAGTTTAATTAAGAGTAACAATTTAACTATTGATAATAATATTAAGCACATAACATAACTTTTTTATACCAGAGGCCTGTTTCACGAAAAAAGTACTATAAAAAATATAATGGAATATATAGATACCTAAAAATATAGACTAAGGGATTAATTTTTGATAGTCATTGTATGTGGATGATAAATTAGATTATGAATATTCATTATTTTGTCCGTAATATTCTGTACGTGTCAGACGTGGCGGAACGACCTTTGTTTTGGTCGTTTTTTGCTCTGCCTACCCCATTAGGGATAAAGGCGTGATTTTATGTATGTATGTATATTCTGTACTTATCAGTTCTACAGTTATCATGTAATTAATGAATAATTTTCAATTATCGTATTAAAATAATATACCTATACTATTTCCAACTCAGTTTTAGAATAAAGGTAAATAAAGTTTCATGTCTAATAATCGAAGATCTTGTTTCTAAAATAAGTTTTAGCTATTATATATTATGACACCATAATGTAATAGTAGTTTTAGTAATTTAACTAATTTGCCAACACGTATCATTTATTTTTGAAATGTGTTTTTGTATAAAAGGACATGAAACTTTGTTTACCTTTATTCTAAAACTGAGTTGGAAATACTATAAGTAAAGCACAAGGCTGACTTTCAAAAATTAATCCCGTGTTTCAAAAGTGTAATTTTTAATAATTGTTCAAAATGTAATGTTGACATTCCAGCGCAGAAAAACAGTTATTCGTTCAAATTATGAAATTTAATTGTAAAATATATAATAGGCTTTAAGCTATGTGTTATTATATGCTTTTATGTTTCAACTAATATAAATAAGATAAAAAAAAACAACGTTTTAAAGCGTTGGAGGCATTTATGAAAGTATTTTTTAAATAATACTTTTTAAAAATAGGGATAACAATTATACGTTTTAAAGAAAAATAAAATAAGGATTTATTAAATACCCGCTTCTTTTACTTCGCAAAATGTCCCTTGGTCGCAAAACGTCACTTTGATTTTTTTTAAGTTTTTTCAGTAGCTGCCCACATCTTGACCTAAATCTATCAAGAAAGGGTCATTATGCGAAGGGAAAATTTTGCGACTAAGAGACATTTTGCGAAAGGGACATTATGCGAAGTAACGAAATAAGGGTCCTAATTTTACGTTTTAATAAATAAAACAATATTAGGTTCCCTAATTTTCCTATATTTATAGAAGTTTAAAAACAACATTTTGATTCCTATTGCAGAGACGTTTACGCTCTATATACATACATACAAATCACGCATTTATTCCTTACGGGGTAGGCAGGGCGTAAAAGGCGCTTAGAATTTAAGATTTTCTCTGCATACCCCATTAGGCATAAAGGCGTGATTATACGTATGTATGATCCCTATTTTTATTTAATGTTAATAAGAATAAATTACAATTATCACTGCGGGTATTTTGTTGCGCTATGTACAATATTTGTTACATTATTTCTTTAATTTTTAATTATTTTATTGTTTAAATTGTTACATTAAATTTAGGGCTGCTTGCCATTCACTCTATGTTAAAGAGATTCACACATTGGTTGCATAACTACATAACTGCCTCCGTGGTCTAGTGGTCAGAGCCATGGGCTAGGATCCGGAGGTCCTGGGTTCGATTTCCAGGGGGAACACAAAGTTGATATTTGTCAATTTACTACTTTTCGAGGTTTTCCCCAGTTTGGTTAGGACATTGCAGGCTGAAAAGATTGCACGAAAAGAAAAAGGATCCCGTGCTTCGGAGGGCACGTTGAGCCGTCGGTCTCGGTCAACCATGTCAGAGACCTAATAGCTGTACTACTAGGCGGTATGAAAACTGTCACCAGGGTTCATCGGGTCGTTCGACTCGAAAACAACTTCGACCTAAACAAAGGTCGTTCGGCAAAAGTTTTGAGCATTATTTAAGATAGATTTGTAGGTATATTGCTGTAGTGACAGGTTGTCAGGCCATCGCTAACCAGAACCAAAAGTTAACGACAACCTGTCTATCTTAAACAACCCTCAAAACTTGTCAGACGTGGCGGAACGACCTTTGTTTGGGTTCTTGACGCTCTGCCTTCCCCATTAGAGATACAGGCGTGATAGTATGTATGTACTTTGGTGAGAGCTGGTTCCTGATAAAGGCATTGCGCCTGAAATAGTTTTAATATCATATCGTTAATGGGCAAATTTGCTATTCTATAATATTCAGGCGTTCTTTTATACGCTTTAGCATTGTATAGCTTCAGCTGCTCGCTCTTTAGACATGGCGGCGATCAGACGTCCCAATATTCTGTACATACATATATTCACGCCTATATCCCTAATGGGGTAGGCAGAGCGTAAACGACCTAAACAAAGGTGTCCCGCCACGTCTGACAAAGTTTTGAGGGTTATTTAAGATAGAATTCTAGGTATATTGCTGTAGTGACAGGTTGTCAGCCCATCGCCTAAATTACAATATACAGAAACCCTCGCATCCCTTAGCTGGATTTTACAGCTTGCCCGGGAGGAAATGCAGCTGGCACATTCTATGTTTTTCTCTCGCTCCCAGGCCAGCATGGAAGTAATAAATCAATATTCTGTAATATCGATAAATGAGTTTAAATAAACCGCTACAGTTTGTTTTCCATAAAATCTGTAGTTTTCAGTTATGTTCCCCGCGAACAGTTATACATCCATTGTGTGAATCGCGTAAGGCTTTCAACATCAACTTTAGCGCATACAGCTTGATGAAACTACATATTGTAAATGTCGAGTCCTATCACACGAATAAACTATGTTTTATATTGATTTGTGTATTTTATTTATATCCACCCTCTGTGTACATATATTTACGTCTTCATCCCTAATGGGGTAGGCAGAGCGTAAACGACCTAAACGGAGGCCGTTCCGCCGCGTCTGACAAAGTCTTAAGGGCCATTCAAGAAAGATTTGTACGTATATTTTGTGACAGGTTGTCAGCCCATCGGCTAAATTACAATATACTAAAAGCCCTCGGATCCCTTAGCTGGTTTTTACAGCATGCTCGGGAGGAAATGCAGCTGGCACATTCTATGTTTTTCTTACTCCCAGTCCAGCATGGAAGATACACCCTCTATGTATAAGTTTATAAGACATTATGTAAGGGACAGCGTCCCGCAAACTGATAGGTGTTGCTCAGTCAACGACACTGAACAACTATCAGCAGGATTATTTTCTCAGGAAGTGAAAAAAATATGGCTTTTCCATACAAATTGTCTGATGGAAGTGAACATTTTCTACAGAAAAGCCATTTTTTCACTTCCTGAAAAAAATACATGATGATAGTTGTTCAGTGTCGTTGACTGAGCAACACCTATCAGTTTGCGGGACGCTGTCCCTTACACCTGGTATCAGATACATTTTAGCCAAGTATGTGTAAAACGAAGTCGCAAAATTTACTCTATGCGAAAAACGTAAGCGCCTTTCGCAAAATGTTCCATTCGCATAATGTACCTTTCGGGAAATGTACGCATTGCGAATGGTAGGTACATTACGCGAATAGTTCTTTTAGCAACTGAACGTAAATCAAAATTGTAAAAGAAAGTAATATTAAACTATAAATAAAACATCTTCATCAACATCTTCCATGCTGGACTGGGAGAGTTAGAAAAACATAGAATGTTCCAGCTGCCCTTCCTCCCGGGCATGCTGTAGAAGTCAGCAAAAGGGACTCGAGGGTTACAGTGTATTGTAATTTAGGCGATGGGCTGACAACCTGTCATTATAATAGCAATACACATTACAATCTAAAATTGCCCTTAATTTTTGTCAGACGTAGCGTAAGCGCCTTTTACGAGGAGTTTGACGCTCTGCCTACCCCGTAAGGGATAAAGGCGTGATTTTATGTATGTATAAATAAAACAATATTATGCTCTGCTAATAATATAATAAAATATAATATAACCAAAATACATGAAAAGTCAGTCCGTGGATTAAGCGAAGACATTTTTAGCGTAAAGAAATGTATAAAAATAAATCTTATTTCTTCATGTTTTCATACTGGTTTCCGTAGTATGCTTCAAGTTGGCCCTCATCTGAAATAGACAGAACTAAATTACTACTGCACTGAACTTCATAAAAGACTTTTTTATATATATTGGCCGATTTAAAAATAGTGAAAATAGTGGTTAATATCTTTTAATACTGTAGATATTAGTCGTTAAGCCATGTCAGAGGCCAGTGCTAAGCATTGGCGGCGTAAAACTCTCAATTAATCTAGGATTTGGTCTGGTTTCCCTTCTGGATTGCGAAGGTCAGATGGCAGTCGCTCTGTGTAAAAACCAGTACCCTCGTTCAATCACCTAGATTAGGTATCCGACCCCGTGAGGTACGGGATAAGGCTAGGGAGATGATGGTCGATTTAAAATAGTGAACATTTTGTTTTTGTAGTTTCCTACACCACTGTAAATATCCACACATTTCGGTAGAGTAGATTTATTTTATTTAGCGGTCGATTTATAATAGTGGACATTTCGTTGTTGTAGATATTTTACTACAGTGAACATTTTGATACAGGTCATTTTACTATAGTAGTCTTTCTGCTACGTTAGACATTTTGCAATAGTGGAATATTTTACAAAATTATATAGTGGGCTTTTTGATGCAGTTGACGTTTTGTTATTGTGCTATGTAATTGAGCTATAGTAAATAGTTTGATCATTTTTGCCACAGTGGAGATACCTAAATTATTAAATATATATACGCACCATTGTTGTATAATCCATTTTCTCCGGGGAAAGAGTATAATTTTGGAATATCGAAGTTGTTTCCCTGAAAATGAAGATTATAGGTTATATCGGGTGTAAAGGACAGCGTCCTAAATACTGATAGGGGTTGCTCAGTCAACAAAACTGTAAGTACTTTCACCGGGATTTTTTTTTAAATGTTGTAGTAATTTTTATAGGTTCTTTTTAGTCGTTAAGCCATGTGAGAGAGGTCAGTGCTAAACATTGGCGGCTTGAAAACTCTGTTCTAATTTAGAATTGGGTCTGGTCTCCCACTGGGTTGGATGGCAGTCGCTCTGTGTAAAAACCAGTACCCTCGCTCAATCACCTAGATTAGGTAGCCGAGCCCCCTGAGTTACGGGGTAAAGCTAGGGAGATTATGATGTAAAATATAATGCACTCACCGAATCATAGTTTCTTCTGCCCATACGAGGAATATTCTTGCTAGGAAGACTTTTAATGACATAACCCATCGCGGACTGATCAAAGGGCCCTTCCGCTTCATTGCTACGACCAACTCTTGGTACATTATTGGCTTTTATAAAAGTCCCTTCAATCAAAACTATACAGTAAACTAGGCTGAATAGAACCATCACTTTGAAACTCATTTTAAAAAGTTACTTTTGTATGTTTCGGCGCGAAAACTTTTTGCGAATGGCGGCTGAATTGGAGGTTGAAAATAAACTGATATGGTTTTGGTTTTCAAAGTCTGTTATATACAGAAACGTTTCGATTGAACCCCTATTGGTGGAAGATTAGCATCTTGATGATCTTTCGGTAGCAGAATATTAAGCAGTGTGATGCGACTGATTTTAATCTTGACATGTGGGTGATTAACTTTTCTAATCTGTAAAAAAACTTTTGAAAATCGGATGCAATGTTTCAGATATCCTAACTATACGGGTGTAAGGGACAGCGTCCCAGAAGCTGATACGACACTGAATAACTTCCACCAGGAAATTCTTTCAGAAAGTGAAAAAGAAATGGCTTTTCCATATTGTCTGATCGAGGTGGACATTTTGTATAAAAAAACCATTTTTATTTTCACTTCCTGAAAGAATTTCTTGGTGGAAGTTGTTCAGTATCGTTGACTGAGCAAGCCCAATCAGTTTGCGGGACGCTGTCCCTTACACCCCGTATGTATCTAAAATAATTTAAAGCGGAATTATGATTATTACTAGTCAAAGTTTTACCAAAACATTACTACATGTTTTATGTTTTTTTTCTAATTATAGATTACTGAATTTATAATTAGAAAAATAATATAAAACATGTATTAATGCTTGGTCGTTCTTGAAAAGCTATCAGCGGTGTTTTACACCTCCATAGCATTAATGCTGAACGTGACCCATTTGTCGCTTAAGAACACATTTGTAAATGTTAATATTTGTAAATTGGTGGCGATTAAATATTTTCTAATTTTTTTTTCTATAAAAGTTGAGATAGGCAACCAAGGGTTAGTAAATATTTATAAATAATAATAAAACAAATATATCAGATAGGTACTTAAATCTATATTTATTTCCACTGAACACAATCAATTAATCTGGAATATATTTATTATTAATTTCCTACGATTTCCAAGATGGCCGAGTGACGCTGGTATAATACCGGGTGTAAAGGACAGCGTCCCGCAAACTGATAGGGTTTGCTCAGTCAACGAAATTGAACAACCAGGACAAGAAATTTTCTGCTATTCCATACAAATTGTCTGATCGAGGTGGTAATTTTGTATAGGTTTTTTTGTTTCATATTCCGAAAGAATTTCCTGGTGAAAGTTGTTCAGTGTCGTTGACTGAGCAACCGCTATCAGTTTGTGGGATGATAAGATAAGATAAAATTTATTGATAACATTCGGTTACACGTCCTCTTATTAACAATATAGTTCATAAAAAAAAAAAATTTTAAACATCATTAGGCGTGAAATTAAATAACATAAAATACAACTTAATATCAATATTAAAGATAAATAATAGCGTAATAATCAATATATAATCAATGATATTATATATAGGTATAGGATCTTAAAATATACATACATACATACATATAATCACGCCTTTGTCCCTAATGGGGTAGGCAGAGCGGAAACGACCTAAATAAAGGTCGTTTCGCCACGTCTGACAAAGTTTTGAGGGTTATTTAAGATAGATTTTTAGGTATATTGCTGTAGTGACAGGTTGTCAGCCCATCGCCTAAATTACAATATACTGAAACCCTTAGATCCCTTAGCTGGTTCTTACAGCATGCCCGGGAGGAAATGCAGCTGGCACATTCTATGTTTTTCTCTCGCTCCCAGGCTAGCATGGAAGATAAAGAATCTTAAAATATCATTGTATAAAATACATTATTGATGCTGTCCCTTACAACCGGTATACACATTGGAACTTTGGATATATTTTTTTTATCATTTTTTATTTACACGTTGATATTTGGGAGTATTTTTCTATCTTCTTCTATTTCCAAGATGGCCGAGTGACGCTGGTATAAACACTTGGTATTTGGGAGTTTTCCCGCCTTTTTCTATGACGGCGCGGACTAGAGAGAAAGGGTCCAACTTCTTTTTCACCACGAGAAATCTGTGGACAAATTAACAATAATAAAATATACATATAATCACGCCTTTATCCCTAATGGGGTAGGCAGAGCGTAAACTACCCGAACAAAGGTCGTTCCGCCACATCTGACAGTTATGAGGGTTATTTAAGATAGATTTGTAGGTTACTTCCATGCTGGTCTGGGAGCGAGAGAAAAACATAGAATGTGCCAGCTGCATATCCTCCCGGTCATGCTGTAAGAACCAGCTAAGGGATTCGAGCGGGTCTGTATATTGTAATTTAGGCCATGGGCTGACAACCTGTCACTACAGCAATATAGCTACAAATCTATCTTAAATAACTCTTTAAACTTTGTCAGACGTGGCGTAACGACCTTTGTTTCGGTCGTTTACGCTCTGCCTACCCCATTAGGGATAAAGGCATGATTATATGTATGTATGTAGATTTGTAGGTATATTGCTGTAGTGACAGGTTGTCAGCCCATCGCCTAAATTGCAATATACAGAAACCCTCGGATCCCTTAGATGGTTTTTACAGCATGCTTGGGAGGAAATGCAGCTGGCACATTCTATGTTTTTCTCTCGCTTCCAGGCCAGCATGGAAGGAATAAAATATGGCACGACCTTAGAAAAAATAAGCTGGAACTGTTTGCCCCTTATGTCGCAGAATGTCCCTTTCGCAAAATGTCCTTTGAACGCAAAATCGTTTCTTCGCAAAAGGTACCTTTCGTAAAATGTCCCTTCTTTATAGATTTAGCTCAAATAGTGGGCCTATTAAAAAAAGATTAAAAATGAACATTTTGGAATGGGATATTGTTATAAAGGGACATTATGCGAATGTGACAACTGCCTCCGTGGTCTAGTGGCTAGTGCCATGGACTCCCGATCCGGAGGTCCTGGGTTTGATTCCCAGGGGGGAAACACAAAGTTGATATTTGAGAAATTATCACTTTGTGAATTTTTCCCCAGTTTGGTTAGAACATTGCAGGCTGAATCACCTAATTGTCCGAAAAGAAAAAGATTTCGTGCTTCGGAGGGCACGTTAAGCCGTTGGTCCCGGTCGCTGTCTTTGATAGTGACGTTATTTAAAACCATGTCAGAGGCCTGAT
Source organism: Scrobipalpa costella (assembly GCA_949820665.1). Classification (NCBI taxonomy): domain Eukaryota; kingdom Metazoa; phylum Arthropoda; class Insecta; order Lepidoptera; family Gelechiidae; genus Scrobipalpa; species Scrobipalpa costella. The sequence goes on along the minus strand of OX463321.1, from coordinate 8,701,345 downwards.
AGTTGTGCTTCTAGGCGGTTTAAAAACTCTGACACTAGGGTTCATCGGGTCCATAGACTCGATACCCACTCGACAAAAGAAGAAGAAGACTTAGCTCAAATAAGTGGCCCTATTAAAAAAGAGACTAAAAATGATTTCAAACATTTTCGAATGGGATATAGTGATAAAGGCTACGAATAAGGAATTCTAATTGGTGTGTAGATAAACAACCTTTTAGTTTGCAGTAATGAAGTTTGGGGCCATTTTTCAACGGAGTTTGTTCATAATTACTCTTCCTGACTTATTCCTTATAATAATAAAGGGACATTTTGCGAAAGGGACTTTGTGCGAATATGACAATTTGCGACAAGTCTCACCTCTCAGCGTCTCCGCCATAGCTTCTGCTGGCGAGCCCGGCGCGTTGGGCGACCTGGTGCAACGCCGCGCGTTCCTCCTAAACAAATACATACATAAAGTCACGGCTTTATCCCTCACCGGGTAGGCAGCGCGTAAAACGCCTAGTAACATACCGGGTTTAGAGATAGCGTACCAGAAACTGATAGGGGTTATCAGTTTGCGGGACGCTGCTGTCCCTTACACCCGCTATGTATGTATGTACTATGTTATAAGATGGCTTACATACATATAATCACGCTTTTCTACCTAATGGGGTAGGCAGAGCGAAAACGACCTAAACAAAGGTCGTTTCGCCACGTCTAACAAAGCTTAACAAATAAAGCTAAAATAGATTTGTGATTCTTCCATGCTGAACTGGGAGTGATAGAAAAACATAGAATGTGCCAGCTGCATCTCTCCCCGGGCATGCTGTAAAAACCAGCTAAGGGATCCGAGGGTAGTACATTGCAATTTAGGCGATAGGCTGACAACCTGCTACTATAGCAATATACCTATAATATCTTAAATAACCCTCAAAACTTTGTCAGACGTGGCGAAGCGACCTTTATTTAGGTCGTTTACGCTCTGCCTACCCCGTTAGAGATAAAGGCGTGATTGTATGTATGTAGATTTGTAGGTAAATTTTTGTAGTGACAGGTTGCTAGCCCATCACCTAAATTACAATATACAGAAACCCTCGGATCCCTTAGCTGGATTTCACAGCATGCCCGGGAGAAAATGCAGCTGGCACATTCTATGTTTTTCTCTCGCTCCCAGTCCAGCATGGAATGGCTTGCTTACCTTACTAAATTCATTGCTGAAGACCAGGTCGACATCAAGCGTGTCAGACGCGATGTATCTTTGCATGAGGTTTTGTCCGGCGCGACGCAACGCTCGGATATCCGAGCTCTGACTACCGAGACCCGCGCGGTTTACCTGTGGGGTAGGCAGAGGGACAGCGGCTTAGTAAAATATCAGACAAAATTTTGGCAATAAGTACATTTTGCGACGAGTGCAATACAGTAAAAAAATGTTTATTGCACAAAGAAACACATACAACAGAAATAAAATAGAACAAACGTGACAGTACAATATAGGCAGTGCATTATGAGTATATTTTGCGATGAGTATATTTTACGATGGGTTCATTTTACGATTAGTACGTTTAGTGATGATAATATTTTACGATGGGTTCATTTTACGATTAGTACGTTTAGTGATGAATATATTTTACGATGGGTTCATTTTACGATTAGTACGTTTAGTGATGAATATATTTTACGATGGGTTCATTTTACGATTAGTACGCTTAGTGATGAATATATTTTACGATGGGTTCATTTTACGATTAGTACGTTTAGTGATGAATATATTTTACGATGGGTTCATTTTACGATTAGTACGCTTAGTGATGAATATATTTTACGATGGGTTCATTTTACGATTAGTACGTTTAGTGATGAATATATTTTACGATGGGTTCATTTTACGATTAGTACCTTTAGTGATGAATATATTTTGAGATGGTTCATTTTATGATGGGTAGTTTCATTTTGCGGGTATATTATGGTACGTGTACATTTTATAATGTATACATTTTGCGACGAATACATTATGGTATGTATAAATTTTATGATGAGCACCTTTTGCGATGTGTACAGTTTCCGAAAGGTACATTTTGCGCAGGTTACATTCTCGCAATGAACCATAAAATCACGCTGATATCACTAACAAGATAGACAGAGCATCATAGGCTTTATAAACCACCTATCAGACGCAATGTAGTAATCTAGTTTGTTTTTTTTTTAATATTATTTATTTGGTTCACTTTTATACAAAGTACAAACATGATAAACTAACTTAGCATTAAAATGGGTAACACAGACAAAAAAATCAGCTATTTGATACTGGCTTTTGGGATTTACAATATTTTTAATTTACTGTAAGATTGTACAAGTATACATAGGTACATAATTATAATATAGTTATTCAAAATTAATAGGAAGTTTTCATTAATGTTTTAAGTATTATAAAAAGATTTTAAATTATTTATAATGGACTCTATATAAAATAAATATGACTTTATGGTGGATTCTTTTTTACATACGTCTAAAATGTTGTATGGTGACACTTCGAGGTTTCTGCATACACTCTCGTGTGAGTGACGTAGGTTTCCAAATCGTGAGCAATGTTCCAATAGATGGTCTAAGGTTTGGACGTATGTTCATCGCAAGGACATTTATCATCCGGGGTTATATGAAAACGGTGAAGATAGGCTTTATGGAAACCGTGGCCAGTGAGGATCTGAGTAAGCTGGAAAGTGGTTTAAACCTTACTGCTAAAAGTCCTTATATTGTTTAGATGCGAGAAATGTAGTTTAGTGTGTGCCCCTTGCTCAGCATTAACATAGCGTTCTTGCCAAGTGTTTCGATTTTCTTTAGTTACTTCTTGCTTGACATAGAATATTGGAAAAAATGAGTAATCGTTTTCTTTACGCATTTTTGAAGCGTTATTGGCTTCTCTGTCAGCAGCTTCATTGCCTATTATACCTACATGACTCTGTACCCAGTTTATCTCTATAATACCTTTATTCCTATGAACGTGCAGTAACTTATGAATCTGCGTGACAAGTGGGTGAGAATTACTTCTGTTTTGAATAGGATGGTCCAAAAAGTAACATGGTTCTATGTAAGCATAAAACGGATTATTGACCAAGTTTGATTAAATATAAATGTAAAATGTACCTAAAATTAATACCACCTGACATGTAAATTATTTTAAAGAATTTATGAAATAAATCTGAATCTGAATCTGATCCATGCTGTCGGATGGGCATGTAAATAGTCGGTCCTGCGCCTGATTTCTCTCTGGTCGTGTCAGTCAATCTGTCCCATCAGAATAAAAAATTAAAAGAATAGAGAGTGCACCTTTGTGTAGCGCAAACACTTGGACTCTAACAACTAGTCCTGCGCAGTTGGCCGATCTCTGGGAGATTGGCCGCCATCACCGAAAATTGGTGGGAGGACTATTAAATACAACACTAAATACATACATACATATATTCACGCCTGTATCCCTAATGGGGTAGGCAGAGCGTAAACGACCTAAACAAAGGTGTCCCGCCACGTCTGACAAAGTTTTGAGGGTTATTTAAGATAGTATTCTAGGTTATTTAAGATAGTATGCTGTAGTGACAGCTTGTCAGCCCATCGTCTAAAGTACAATATACTGAAACACTCGGATCCCTTAGCTGGATTTTACAGCATGCCCGGGAGGAAATGCAGCTGGCACATTCTATGTTTTTCTCTCGCTCCCAGACCAGCATGGAAGTATTACAACACTAAATGACGAACGAGTGTTATTTATAATGATAAATCAATCATCTTACCATTTGTAGATGCGGCTTGATAGGCTCCGCGATGCCCTGAGCATCCGCCCCTAGCCCTCCGCCCTTCCAGCCCATTAGTTTCATCATCCTGTTAATATTAATTAGTTTTGAACAAATTACATATACACATATATATATAATCACGCCTTTAACCCTAATGGAGCAGGCACAGCCTAAACGACGCAAACAAAGGGCGTTCCGCCTCGTCTGAAAACGTTTTGAGGGTATTTAGGATAGATATTTACATCGTTATGATATTCCTTGTTTTTTCTTTTCTTCCATGCTGGCCTGGGAGCGAGAGAAAAACATAGAATGTGCAAGCTGCATTTCCTCCCGGGCATGCTGTAGAAACCAGCTAAGGGATCCGAGGTTTTCAGTATATTGTAATTTAGGCGATGGGCTGACAACCTGTCACTACAGCAATATACCTACAAATCTAAGACGTTTCGAGTTGTAAGGGACAACGTCCCGCAAACCGATAGGGCTTGCTCAATCAACGAAACAGAACAACTATCAGCAGGGTTTTTTCAATTGAAGAAATATAATTTGGTTACCAAACAAAAAAATTACATACATACATACATATAATCACACCTTTATCCCTAATGGGGTAGGCAGAGCGTAAACGACCCAAACAAAGGTCGTTCCGCCACGTCTGACAAAGTTTTGAGGGTTATTTAAGATAGATTTGTAAGTATATTGCTGTAGTGACAGGTTGTCAGCCCATCGCCTAAATTACAATATACCGAAACCCTCGGATCCCTTAGCTGACTTTTACAGCATGCACAGGAGGAAATGCAGCTGGCGCATTCTATGTTTTAATCTCGCTCCCAGTCCAGCATGGAAGTTACAAAAAAAATGGTTTAAGGCGTGATTGAATGTATGTAGAAATTGGAATAAATACTTACTTAGAAGCCACGCTATTTTCCACCGGAGTGCCGAATTCCTCTCTTTTCCCCGTGACGTCACTCATGGTCAAGCGCGTGTCGTCCTGAGCTATGAACTGCTCCTTCATCACAACACTTACTGCATTCTCTTTCAATCTCTGTGGAGTTTATAATGAAATATATCTACAAGGTGTAAGGGACAGCGTCCCGCAAACTGGTAGGGGTTGCTCAGTCAACGACACTGAACAACTATCAGCAGGAAATTCTTTTAGGAGATGAAAATTAAAATGAACTTTCCATACAATATGATCAACTCTATCAGACAATTTGTATGGAAAATATTTTTATTTTTTTTAATTCTTGAAAAGAAATCCTGCTGAAAGCGTACTGCAGGCTGATAGGGTTTGTTCAGTCAACGAAACTGAACAACTTTCACCAGGAAATTCTTTCAGGAAGTGAAAACAATTTATGGCTTTACCATACAAAATATCCACCTTGATCAGACATTGTATGGAGAAGCCAAAAATATTTAGAATTTCCTGGTGAAAGTTGTTCAGTGCCATCAAGTGTTTTTTTTTATTATTCAAGTAATTGTGTTTCTTTTTATTTTTTAGTGATAAGTAAATTATATTTTTTTGGTTATTGTTTCCAATATTTATAGTTTCTCTACTATATTATGCATGTATTACACATATAAACCTTCCTCTTGAATCACTCTATACATTAAAAGAAACCACATCAAAATCCGTTGCGTAGTTTTAAAGATTTATGCATACATAGGGATATAGGGACAGAGAAAGCGACTTTGTTTTATACCATGTAGTGATGTCCTTTGTATTTTATTGTGTACAATAAACTATTAAATAAATAACTTAGTGAGCAGCCTCTAACTGTTTGTGGGACGGTGTCCCTTACACCCCCTATATTTTCAACTGTTAAACTGTACATACATTCCAAGCTAGGACCTCGACCACATTCTTGGCTTCTGGCTTGCTCGCCCCGCTCGCTCGTGCCAACAGCTCTCCGTTTATCAATACAGTGAAGATTCCGTTCTCGTATGAATTCGTCAGTTGTATATTGCACGCTTGGCAGCTACCTGAAATTATTATTTATTTATTTTAATTCACAAAAAAGGTAACAATCATCTCCCTAGTTTTATCCCGTATCTCACGGGGTCGGCTTCCTAATCTAGGGGATTGAACGAAGGTACTGGTTTTTACACAGAGCGACTGCCATCTGACCTCCGCAACCCTGAAGGGAAACCAGAGCCAATCCTAGATTAGGTCAGAGTTTTCAAGCCGCCAATGCTTAGCACTGGCCTCTGATATGGCTTAACGACCAATATCTACGGTATTAAACGATATTAACCGGGACCAACGGCTTAACGTGCCTTCCGAAGCACGAAAAAAGCACCGAATAAACGTACATATGAAATTCGAAAACCGAAAAACACATTGGTACGTGGTGGGATTCGAACCACGACCTCCCGCTTAGGAGGCAGCGGCCCTATCCACTACACCATCGGGCTCCCTATTTCACAAAAAAGGTATTTACAGAATATATATGTTATATTCTCGCCAAACTGCGAAAGCATTTTGTTGGCAAGGTAGCACTCGTTACATAATGGCTAACAAATACCTATCTTATATGCTAGTACTTCCATGCTGGACTGGGAGAGATAGAAAAACATAGAATGTTCCAGCTGCCTTTCCTCCCGGGCATGCTGTTGAAGTCAGCAAAAGGGACTCGAGGGTTACAGTATTGTAATTTAGGCGATGGGCTGACAACCTGTCACTATAGCAATACATATTACAATCTAAAATTGCCCTCAATTTTCGTCAGACGTGGCGAAAGCGCCTTTTACGAGGCGTTAAACGCTCTGCCTACCCCGTAAGGGATAAAGGCGTGATTTATGTATGTATGTATGTATATGCTAGTATCTTATAAAAAAAAAAGAAATAACGTTATAAATGAGTTTAAAACTATTAATTAAGACAAAAACATAGAATGCGCCAGCTGCATTTCCTACATGCCCCATGCTGTAAAAACCAGCTAAGGGATCCGAGGGCTTCAATATATTGCAATTTAGGCGATGGGCTGACAACCTGTCACTACAGCAATATACCTACAAATCTATCATAAACAACCCTCAAATCTTTGTCAGATGTGGCGGCACGACCTTTGTTTAGATTGTTTACGGTCTGCCTACCCCGTTAGGAATAAAGGTGTGATTATAGGTATGTATGTTAAAGCTGTAAGTTTTTTTATTTATTTTGGCTTTAATAAAAATAGACCTACTTAAAAATTCTACACGAAAATACAAAACTAAGTGTGAACAAAAACATAGAATGTGCCAGCTACTTCTCCACCCAGGCATACTATAAAAATCAGCAGATAGAAACAAGGATTTTGAATCGCCTATCGACTGAAAACCTTGCAGAACATATTAAAAAAAGGTAAGTATTTTGCTCTGCCTACTCCATAAGGGGATAAAGGCATGATAGTACTATAAGGGTGTATGGGACACCTTCCCATACACTAATAAGGGTCAGTCAACAAAACTGAACAATTTTGATGAAGAAAATCTTTCTGGAAATGACCAACCCCCTAACAATTTGCAGAAAGCTGTCCCTTACACCCTGAGTAATTTACCCCCTTTGGTAAAAGTCCCTTCGCCCTTGGTCGCAAAATGTCCCTTTGGCAAAACGTCTCTTTCGCATAATGTCCATTTTCGCCAAATGTCACTTTTATGATAGATTTAGTTCAAATAGTGGGTAGCTACTGAAAAGACTTAAGAAAGGGGCATTTAGCGAAAAGGGACATATTGCAAGTTTACCATAAAAGGGGTAACTCGCAATATGTCCCGTTTTGTAAAAGGAACATAAGGAATGAGAAATCATCCATGCTGGACTGGGAGCGAACGAAAAACTTAGAATGTGCCAGCTGCTTTTCCTCCCGGGCATGCTGTAAAAACCAGCTAAGGGATCCGAGGGTTCAGTATATTGCAATTTAGGCGATAGGCTGACAACCGGTCTCTAAAGCAATATACCTACAAATCTATCTTGAACATTGTCAGGCGTGGCGGAACGACCTTTTTATATGTCGTTTACGCTCTGCATACCCCATTAGGGATAAAGGCATGATTATATGAATAGTATGTATGTATGTATGAATAAGAAAGGGACTTTTACGACCAAAGGACATTTTGCGAGGTAACAATCCTTTTGCCATCATGTAATGTTATTTTTTAACTTACATACATACATACATATAATCACGCCTTTATCCCTAATGGGGTAGGCAGAACGTAAACAACCCAAACAAAGGTCGTTCCGTCACGTCTGACAAAGTTATGAGGGCCATTTAAGATAGATTTATAGGTACATTGCTGTAGTGACAGGTTGTCAGCCCATCGCCTAAATTACAATATACTGAAACCCTCGAATCCCTTAGCTGGTTTTTACAGCATGCTCGGGAGGATATGCAGTTGGCATATTCTATGTTTTTCTTTCTTTTCTTTTGCTTTTTTAACTTACTTTGTATATTGCTAAGTTTACTCGTCCATGGCCGTATCAACAGAACCATTCTCCCGAAAATAGTTTGGAACATCCTATCACTAAAGTTTCTCACGTCTAAACATTTCAATTTCTCCATATCTTTCAGATATTCGTTAGGATCTGATGCTATAGGTATTGTACATATATTATCAGCTTTTTCATTGATATTAGTGTCTTCTGTGGTTGTCAATGAGTCTTTGTCTTTGTTCATTCTTTCATCATCTTCATCACTTTTGTTATCTTTTTCTGTGTCAATGCTCTGGCCCGGTCGCACAAATTCAATTTTGGCAGATTTCTTAGGTGGAGTTTCTAGAACCACTCCGCCTTCCCTCTTGACACCTGAAACAGATATACAAAGTATTTTATACATACATACATAAATCACGCCTTTATCCCTTACGGGGTAGGCAGAGCGTTTAACGCCTCGTAAAAGGCGCTTTCGCCACGTCTGACATAAATTGGGGGCAATTTTAGATTGTAATGTGTATTGCTGTAGTGACAGGTTGTCAGCCCATCGCCTAAATTACAATACACTGTAACCCTCGAATCCCTTTTGCTGACTTATACAGCATGCCCGGGAGGAAGGGCAACTGGAACATTCTATGTTTTTCTTTCTCTCCCAGTTCAGTATGGAAGTATTTTATTTACGTAAGTTTACTTCCATGCTGGACTGGGAGCGAGAGAAAAACATAGACTGTGCCAGCTGCATTTCTTCCCGGGCATGCTGTAAAATCAGCTAAGGGATCTGAGGGTTTTAGTACATTGAAATTTAGGTGATGGGCTGACAACCTGTCACTACAGAAATATACCTACAAATCTATCTTAAATAACCCTTAAAACTTTGTCAGATGTGGCTGATCGACCTTTGTTTAGGTTGTTTTCGCTCTGCCTAGCCCAATATGGATAAAGGCGTAATCATATGTATGTATGTATTTATTTCATTACCAATTACAAAATACATACAAAAAATCAAGCCTTTATCGCTAATGAGATAGGCAGAACGTCAACCACTTAAACAAAGGTCATTCCATCATGTCAGACAAGTTTTGAGGGCTATTTCAAATACCATATCATGTATATTGCTGTAGTTTGTATAGTTTTTTTTTTTGTTGGTTTGAGAGGTAACGAAATAGCAGATCAACTGGCAAATGAAGCAGTTTGTGATGGTAGGGATGTACAATGTGAACCTTATTATACTGAAGTGTGTGGTAGTGTCAAAGGTTATTGTAAAAAAAGATGGAAGGAAGTTTTTAACGAGATTTCAGTCACTAAAGGTATTTGGTACAGGACCCTTTTGGATCAACCACAATTTTTACCGTGGTTTGACTCTGCCAGCCTTACAAGAAAAGAACTTGTTTCCGCACTGAGGCTGCGGTCTGGGCACATTCCAGGAAACAAATTTTATCACATGATGGGTGTGAAACAGTCTCCCCTTTGTTTGACATGTAACAAGATTGATAATCTAAATCATATAATGCTGGAGTGTTCCCGGAATGCAGATCTGAGGGCTTGATTTATGGGTTCAGAAAATGGTAATAATGGTCAGCTAAATTGTTGGTTGGCGGACCCGCTATCCAGCAGAGCGGTTGCGTTGTACCGTTTTCTGACTCTATCTGGTTAAATACATGTTTTTTAATTATATGAAAGATACCATGAGGCTGGCATAGTCACCAGATGACTGAAGCCTCGTTAAAAATTTTGAGAAAAAAAAAACTCGGGTTCATTGGGTCCATAGACTCGATACCCACTCGACAGAAGAAGATTATCCATTACAAAATACATATAAAAAATCACGCCTTTATCGCTAATGAGATAGGCAGAACGTCAACCACTTAAACAAAGGTCATTCCCCCAAGTCAGACAAGTTTTGAGGGTTATTTCAAATACCATATCATGTATATTGCTGTAGTTTGTATAGATTACAGCTTGAAGCACACAAGCACAGCTCTGGTCACAAGAAAGACTTGGTAAAGACAAGTAAGCAACAGTTCACACCAGAAAGTGAGTGGTGCAACACAGTATAAAACTGCTTGCAATGCAATTTCACATGATGGGTGTGAAACAGTCACCCTTTTGTTTGACATGTAACAAGATTGGTGACCTAAATCCTATAATGCTGGAGTGTTCCCGGAACGCAGATCTGAGGGCTAGATTTATAGGTTCAGAAAAAGGTAATAATGGTCAGCTAAATTGTTGGTTGGCAGACACGCTTTCCATCAGAGTCGGTGCGTTGTATCTTTTTCTGAGCCTACATACATACATATAGTCACGCTTTTATCCCTAATGGGGTAGGCAGAGCGTAAACGACCAAAACGTTACAATATACTGAAACCCTCGTATCCCTTAGGTGACTTTTACAGCATGCCCAGGAGGAAATGCAGCTGGCGCATTCTATGTTTTTGTCTCGCTCCCAGTCCAGCATGGAATTAGATGGAATTTACTGAGCCTATCTTATGGAAAATATTTCCTTTGTACACCATGAAAGTTAACATGAGGCTGACATAATCACCAGATGACTGAAGGCTCATAAAAAAAATGATGAAATAACAAATGCATTTTGCTTATAGTATTTGCTTCCGCTCTTGAAAAATTTCATCATCATATAATCACGCCTTTATACCTAATGGGGTAGGCAGAGCGTAAACTACCTACACAAAGGTCGTTTCGCCACGTCTGACAAAGTTTTGAGGGTTATTTAAGATGTATTTCTACGTATATTGCTGTAGTGACAGGTTGTCAGCCCATCGCCTAAATTACAATATACTGAAACCCTCTGATCCCTTAGCTGGTTTTTACAGCATGCTCGGGAGGAAATGCAGCTGGCACACTCTATGTCTCTCTCTTACTCCCAGTCCAGCATGAAAAATTTCAATTGACCATAATTCAAAAAGTAGTGCTTGGGCCGCAAGTTTCTTGGGCCACTTTTCTTACAACTCATTGCTTTACTATGTGGTGAAGCGGAAGTAATTAGAATTTTGCGTAGATTCACAAGACAAACAATAACTAAAGAATGGAATGTATGTTGAAGAGTAATTATTAATTATCAACTAATGGAATAAACTTCCAGAAGAAGTAGTCTGTGTGCCAAATGTTAATGCATTTAAAAACAAACTAGATTCACACATAAATGAAATTCAGAAAAAGAAAGCTCACTAATTCAACTTGATACATGCATTATCAGTTGTCTATCGACTGCCTGCCTGCTCAAGAATAATAATAATAATAATGATTATTTATTCATGAGACCGGCTGTGGACGCCTTCAGCAAGTCAAGGCAGGAAGATGCAAAAAATAGGGTGTCATGTAGGGAGAGGAGAGGACTTTGTCCAGCTGTGGGATGTGTTATGACTTCTTTTTTTTTTTTTCACAGGCTCACTTCCCCATCTGAATGAAATATAGCATTTTCCTCTCTCTTATAGCATATTATATTAGTTTATTATATTATAATTGTACTTATGTATTAGTCTATTGTATCTATTCGTATTTATGTAACTAATAAGTACTTTGTCTATGTATTCTATTTAAATTTATAACAATAGAAACTGCACTATCCCGCATAATATTAGAAAACTACTTTTTTACCCAAAGGTTGCCTGGCAGAAATTGCTACCCTAGCAATAAGGCCTGTTCCTGTACAATGTTGTTTATATGCAATAAAGAATATTTGTATTGTATTGTACATAAGATAAGATATGATTTATTCATTATTTTACCTTTAGCTCGGTCTTCAGCTGCATCAGATGCTGATACAAATGTTCTTTTCAATTTATCTTTACGTGAATTTCTATATGACTTTGCAACCTGAAAGAAAACAACACATACATATAACATAAAATATGACTTTTCAGTAATATTGATTATTTATTTTATTTCATTTTTTATTTTATTTATTTTTATTTATCTGGCAAATCATCAGCGACATTAAAATAATAATACAAAAATATACAAAACTGAGAGCTATTTACAGATTTGCACATATCATCATCATCATCCTAGCCTTATCCCGTATCTCTCGGGGTCGGCTACCTAATCTAGGGGATTGAACGAGGGTACTGGTTTTTACACAGAGCGACTGCCATCTGACCTCCGCAACCCAGAAGGGAAACCAGACCCAATCCTAGATTAGGTCAGTTTTTAAGCCGCCAATGCTTAGCACTGGCCTCTGACATGGCTTAACGACTAATATCTACGGTATTAAACGATATTAACCGGGACCAACGGCTTAACGTGCCTTCCGAAGCACGGAAAAAGCGCCGAATAAATGTACATATGAAAACCGAAAAACATATTGGTACGTGGTGGGGTTCGAACCACGACCTCCCGCTCAGGAGGCAGCGGCCCTATCCACTACACCATCGGGCTCTCTATTTACAGATTTGCACATATAGGAAACCAAATAGATAAAACAAGCAAAACCATAAATACTAACATAAATTAACATAATATTATTTATCCTATTACATTGAGACAAAGATCACTGAATGTGCAGTACAGCAATGTTTTTAAAAGCCGAAATCTATTATATAAAACTTAGTACATAATAAAATATTTATAGAATACAAAAAAAAATACTATTCACCAAAAAAAACTCTCGCTTAGAAGCTTTCTCGCAATGCTCACGCTTGTGTTAAATATGTCAAGATCGAATTTTAGCGATAAAGTATTAAATTGCTTGCTGGCTCTCAACAAAAAACTATTTTGCCTATAATTAGTACCTGCCGAAGGTACAATAAGTGGAACCTTACGTCTATATCTGCGAGGTGTATGAAAGTTGATTTTGAAAAGAAGTTCGACATACTAATTTATTAGACATACTAATGATAATATGGGGGGTTGGCTATAGTAGACTGCCGCACGAATTTGTTGATAATGATTATATTAGTAGTTAGCTAGATGATGTAAGATTATAATCCCAAAATATTATTGTTAGGAAACTTGTAGTTTTTTAGATATGAATTATTAAGAACTAATTCGGGGCACCCCGACACGGATAGGTTAGGTTCCGAAGGCTAAGGCGAAGCGAAGCGTAGCGGAGCGGAGCCTTAGACTTCGGGGTGTTAGGTATTTTTTTTATTGCCACCCGGAAACAACTTCTGTTTCAAAAGTACTATATTGACAGAACTAATTCGGGGCACCCCGACACGGATAGGTTAGGTTCCGAAGGCTAAGGCGAAGCGAAGCGTAGCGGAGCGGAGCCTTAGCCTTCGGGGTGTTAGGTATTTTTTTTATTGCCACCTGGAAACAACTTTTGCTTTATAAGTATGTTTCTTTGTTTTAGGTCGACAAAAAAACCTATAATTCGTGCGGCAGTATACTATAGAAATCCCAATATGGGTTATAGAGACGTATAAAGGATCATATTTATTGAGCGTTTAGTCCAAAACTAAGGAGCTTTAGAACAAAATAGATGTATCAAAGAGAAAAAAATATGAGGTTATATTTACATCATGAGACAGCCTGGCGACCTCCTGCATGACCTCAGTAGGGTACCTGCAGCCCAATAGCTCCATGTTAGCAAACACTCTCGCTAGACACACCAATCTCTCTTCACAGTAGTCATTTTTCCACCGCTCCATGAATTTTCTCCGTAAATCCCAATGATCTTCACTTTCATGCTCCTCCTTATACTTTTCAATATCCCAATTGACGTCAAAAGACATTTTTTGATGTTAATTATAGAAATATAACTCAAATCGGTGTAAAAACCAAAAAAAACTAGAATTGAGCCAAAAATCAACAAAGGTAAATTGACTGGCAAGAGTGACAAGCACAGATTAGACAGTATAATGTCCTACGGACAGATGGGAATCAGCGCTTTAAGCACCTTTGCGTTAGTGAAAACACAGATTAGTGACAAGCACAGATTAGCACAGATTAGACAGTATATATGTCCTACGGATTAGACAGTATATATGTCCTACGGACAGATGGGAATCAGCGCTTTAAGCACCATTGCGTTAGTGAAAAAACAAAAAAAGAACATGGCGGCTGCGTCAGAACCAGTGATGTATCGCTTCTGTCCGTATAATACCGATGAAATAGGGATGTATTCGTGTTTTTTTTTTAAGGCATGGTCACAAAGGTATTAAGTCCCAGTGTCGATTTTTTTTTCTTTTTAGAAGATTACAAAATAAAACAAACTGGTTACAAAAGAAGCAATTATATTATCACAAATTACAATAAACACAACAAATTTATCTCAGTATTATCAACATATATATTAATATTTATCTTTCTTCCATGCTGGCCTTTGAGCGAAAGAAAAACATAGAATGTGCCAGCTGCATTTCCTCCCGGTCATGCTGTAAAAACCAGCTAAGGGATCCGAGGGTTTCAGTATATTGTAATTTAGGCGATGGGCTGACAACCTGTCACTACAGCAATATACTTACAAATCTATCTTAAATAACCCTCAAAACTTTGTCAGACGTGGCGGAACGACCTTTGTTTGGGTCGTTTACGCTCTGCCTACCCCATTAGGGATAAAGGCGTGATTATATGTATGTATGTAAATTTATCTCAGTGAATTTTCTGTTAGATACAGCTGCTGCAGTGTTGGTTTTCTTCCATATTCCTTTATGGGAACCTGTAATAAAAATGTTTTTATTTATTTATTTATTTAACAGTTTATTGTACACAATAAAATACAAAGAACATATACATATAAAACAAAAACACAACAGGCACAGCTTATTTCTAAAAAGAAATCTCTTCCAGCAGACCTAGGCTAGTGAAATAGCATCCTGAGAGGCAGATACGACGTGCACAATTAAAAATATTAAAAACAACAAATTATAATTAACTTATCACTAAAAAAATAAATCAAACACAATTACTTGAAAAATATACTAAGTTTTTCTTAATATTGGAATAATAACTAAGCAAATGAATGAGATTATGATTCTGAAATTATTAATAATTTGTAATTAAAGGTCAGGTGAATCAATTTAATGCAAAATACCTAATACCCTATAAAATTATTTATCTCAAATGGGATAACGACCTAAACAAAGGTCGTTCCGCCACGTCTCACAAAGTTTTGAGGGCTATTTACTTTAGGTTTGGGTTGTCAGCCCATCGCCTAAATTTCAACTGAAATCCTCATGCATGCCTGGGAGAAAATGCATCTGGCACAGATTAGACAGTATATATGTCCTACGGTGACAACTTGACAAGTTAGAAAGAGTCAGCTATGTTTTTTTTTTATACATACATCAAATCACGCCTTTATCCCTTACGGGGTAGGCAGAGCGTAAAACGCCTCCTAAAAGGCGCTTTCGCCACGTCTGACATAAATTGAGAGCAATTTTAGATTGTAATGTGTATTGCTTATATTCTTATTTTTTATATTCTTGGTTATTGGCTTGTAATCAAGTCTTCTAGCTGAAAATCTCAAGCCAAAGCCAGTGTTGTCAGAAAAAACATATATATATATATAATATATACCCGAATCATCTTTCTACTCACACACAACATCTCTCGACTACATCCAAACCCCAGTCACAGCTCCTCCCGCGCATTCTTCCAACAACATCCAAACCCAAGTCAGAACTCCTCCTGCACAATCACCAATCTACATCCAAACCCCAGTCACAGCTCCTCCCGCGCATTCTTTCAACAACAACCAAACCCAAGTCAGAACTCCTCCTGCACAATCACCCATCTACATCCAAACCCCAGTCACAGCTCCTCCCGCGCATTCTTTCAACAACAACCAAACCCAAGTCAGAACTCCTCCTGCACAATCACCCATCTACATCCAAACTCCAGTCACAGCTCCTCCCGCGCATTCTTCCAACAACAACCAAACCCAAGTCAGAACTCCTCCTGCACAATCACCCATCTACATCCAAACCCCAGTCACAGCTCCCCCCGCGCATTCTTCCAACAACATCCAAACCCAAGTCAGAACTCCTCCCGCATAATCACCCATCTACATCCAAACTCCAGTCACAGCTCCTCTCGCGCATTCTTCCAACAACAACCAAACCCAAGTCAGAACTCCTCCTGCACAATCACCCATCTACATCCAAACCCCAGTCACAGCTCCCCCCACGCATTCTTCCAACAACATCCAAACCCAAGTCAGAACTCCTCCCGCACAATCACCCATCTACATCCAAATCCCAGTCACAGCTCCTCCCGCACAATCACCCATCTACACCCAAACCCAAGCCGCAGCTCCCGCACAACCTCCACTCTATACTTTTCTCATTCCGTCCCCGCCTTCTATGTCTCAAGACAGCGAATATACAGCTGGTTCGTTATTCGCTCAATTTCAAGCGGAATAATATGATTAAATAGGTAACCTAAACAATTACATAGTGCCATAAATTGAATTACATTGTTGATTTGTAAGCAAAATAATAAAAATAAAGTACTTAATGTATAGATTTTCTACTTACCCTTATATAAGACTGTAGGACATAAATTAATACTTCGCATGTCTGAATAATTGACTGACTGATGGCAGCAGGTGACATTATTGCAGAATATTTAAGATCTTTAATATTCCTTCCAGTAGCAAGGTATCGTAAAGTGACAGCTAATCTTTCTTCGGCGGTTATTGCTTTCCTCATACAGGTAACTTGTTTTTCCAAATATGGTTTAACCATTTGCAACAAATGATCGTAGCAGGCTTCTTTCATTCGATAGTAATTTTGAAAGTCTTCTTCTTCATCCTGTTCTCGTATTTCATTTAATAAATTTAAATGCGTGTATTGTTCTCTTTTTTGTAGCCAGGTTTTCATCCATCGCTTCCTTTTTACGCGTTTCTTTAGCAGTAAAGCGATAATTATAATAGCACAGGCTCTTTTTTTTCTCAAAATATTCATGGCTAACAGGATCAGGTGAATCACTTGACTGTTGTCTTCACTTTACGAATCATGACTAACGTAAGTTTTATCAGTCTGCTGTCAATCTTAGGTTATAGGTTACACGCTCAGTCCGGCGTCAGTTCAGTCCATCAGTTTGGTCCGGCTAAGACTGATGCCAGAATGTTGGATGAAAAACACGGTTACACGCTCAGTCTAAGACTGACAGCAGACTGATAAAACTTACGTTAGTCATGATTCGTAAAGTGAAGACAACAGTCAAGTGAGTCACCTGATCCTGTTAGCCATGAATATTTTGAGAAAAAAAAAGAGCCTGTGCTATTATAATTATCGCTTTACTGCTAAAGAAACGCGTAAAAAGGAAGCGATGGATGAAAACCTGGCTACAAAAAAGAGAACAATACACGCATTTAAATTTATTAAATGAAATACGAGAACAGGATGAAGAAGAAGACTTTCAAAATTACTATCGAATGAAAGAAGCCTGCTACGATCATTTGTTGCAAATGGTTAAACCATATTTGGAAAAACAAGATACCTGTATGAGGAAAGCAATAACCGCCGAAGAAAGATTAGCTGTCACTTTACGATACCTTGCTACTGGAAGGAATATTAAAGATCTTAAATATTCTGCAATAATGTCACCTGCTGCCATCAGTCAGTCAATTATTCAGACATGCGAAGTATTAATTTATGTCCTACAGTCTTATATAAGGGTAAGTAGAAAATCTATATATTAAGTACTTTATTTTTATTATTTTGCTTACAAATCAACAATGTAATTCAATTTATGGCACTATGTAATTGTTTAGGTTACCTATTTAATCATATTATTCCGCTTGAAATTGAGCGAATAACGAACCAGCTGTATATTCGCTGTATTGAGACATAGAAGGCGGGGACGGAATGTGAAAAGTGTAGAGTGGAGGTTGTGCGGGAGCTGCGGCTTGGGTTTGGGTGTAGATGGGTGATTGTGCGGGAGGAGCTGTGACTGGGATTTGGATGTAGATGGGTGATTGTGCGGGAGGAGTTCTGACTTGGGTTTGGTTGTTGTTGAAAGAATGTGCGGGAGGAGCTGTGACTGGGGTTTGGATGTAGATGGGTGATTGTGCAGGAGGAGTTCTGACTTGGGTTTGGTTGTTGTTGAAAGAATGCGCGGGAGGAGCTGTGACTGGGGTTTGGATGTAGATGGGTGATTGTGCAGGAGGAGTTCTTACTTGGGTTTGGTTGTTGTTGGAAGAATGCGCGGGAGGAGCTGTGACTGGGGTTTGGATGTAGATGGGTGATTGTGCGGGAGGAGTTCTGACTTGGGTTTGGTTGTTGTTGAAAGAATGCGCGGGAGGAGCTGTGACTGGGGTTTGGATGTAGATGGGTGATTGTGCAGGAGGAGTTCTGACTTGGGTTTGGTTGTTGTTGAAAGAATGCGCGGGAGGAGCTGTGACTGGGGTTTGGATGTAGATGGGTGATTGTGCAGGAGGAGTTCTGACTTGGTTTTGGTTGTTTTTGAAAGAATGCGCGGGAGGAGCTGTGACTGGGGTTTGGATGTAGATGGGTGATTGTGCAGGAGGAGTTCTGACTTGGGTTTGGATGTTGTTGGAAGAATGCGCGGGGGGAGCTGTGACTGGGGTTTGGATGTAGATGGGTGATTGTGCAGGAGGAGTTCTGACTTGGGTTTGGTTGTTGTTGAAAGAATGCGCGGGAGGAGCTGTGACTGGGGTTTGGATGTAGATGGGTGATTGTGCAGGAGGAGTTCTGACTTGGTTTTGGTTGTTTTTGAAAGAATGCGCGGGAGGAGCTGTGACTGGGGTTTGGATGTAGATGGGTGATTGTGCAGGAGGAGTTCTGACTTGGGTTTGGTTGTTTTTGAAAGAATGCGCGGGAGGAGCTGTGACTGGGGTTTGGATGTAGATGGGTGATTGTGCAGGAGGAGTTCTGACTTGGGTTTGGTTGTTGTTGAAAGAATGCGCGGGAGGAGCTGTGACTGGGGTTTGGATGTAGATTGGTGATTGTGCGGGAGGAGTTCTGACTTGGGTTTAGATGTTGTTGGAAGAATGCGCGGGAGGAGCTGTGACTGGGGTTTGGATGTAGATGGGTGATTGTGCAGGAGGAGTTCTGACTTGGGTTTGGTTGTTGTTGAAAGAATGCGCGGGAGGAGCTGTGACTGGGGTTTGGATGTAGATTGGTGATTGTGCGGGAGGAGTTCTGACTTGGGTTTAGATGTTGTTGGAAGAATGCGCGGGAGGAGCTGTGACTGGGGTTTGGATGTAGTCGAGAGATGTTGTGTGTGAGTAGAAAGATGATTCGGGTGGAGATGTGTAATAGGGAGATTGTGCAGGTGAAGGGGTTGATGTTACATTTATTTGAACCGAGTATCTGTGTAAATTTCCCAAGTCCGCTTCAAATAGCACATCATTAATGGCCTTCTTGGCATATAATCTTTGTGTAGGGGTCAGCCGTTCTAATGTTTCTGCCCAGTCGAATGCAATTGACTGAGCACCACTAACTTGAGCTTCTGATAAATAATTACATGATCGTTCCAGTAATTCATTTTGTGTTTTATGAACACTTTTCTTGGAATTAAGCCGAGGCGGTTTTGCGGGTGGTTGTGGGGCTGACACGAATGAAGAAATAGTCGCAGCCACTTCTTACTCTTTTTGTGCTTGATCAGATTCAGCTTCATTCTGATTATCATCACTAACCTGAAAAAACAAAACGTACAATATTAACTTCAACTATTTTTTTCCATTTCAGAAGCCGTCAAAAGAGGAATGGAAAATAATTGCCTCTGATTTTGGGGATAAATATCAATTTTGGAATTGTTTGGGAGCTTTGGATGGTAAACATGTTAAGATTCAAAAACCAGAACACTCAGGGATCACTATATTTCAATTATAAAGGTCACGGATTCTGTCTGTCATCGTGTCATTGAACACATGTGCTACAGAGTTGTCGAATAATTTATTGCTTAAATCTACTGGTTTATTTCATAAATTTTGTGTTGTTTTGTTTGTTTTTGTGGTTTTGGTCTTTTTGGTAAGTGTTGCATGTAATTGTCCCTTAACTTCAGTTAAATATCATGAGTAATACCGGCCTCCCCTCCGGGGTGAGGTAAGGATCCCGATATCGGGGCTTCTCCTCAGTTGTTTTCGCAGTCTGAGGAGATGGATATTGGAATTGATTCTGGTTTGTCTCGTTCGAAAGGTATCAAGCGCGGAGCAGAAGAAGAAAGGGAAGAAATATCCCGTTGGTGGTCTCTTGAAGAGCTGGTGTCCGGACTTAAATACCCTCCGGGGTGTGGACCAGTGGAAAGGTTGCCTGGAAGAAATTGCTACCTTAGCAATAAGGCCGCCTATGTTGTACTTGTTTTTTGTTGTTATCTGTTGTGTTGTATGATTTGTGTTCTTACGTGCAATAAAGTATTTTTATGTTTATGTTTATGTTTATGTTAAGAAATAGTTCTTTCCGACTCCAAGAAGGGGTCCTTTAACCCCCCGAATGCCTCGAAACGGGATGTTTACATCCCTCCGGAATATGTAAATAATTCTATAGTGAAGTACTCTTCCAATGATTGTGGACCTTTTACGGTTCACGTAAACAAATCTGATTCAAACTCCTCGGACAGGACAATCAAGCTTCTGAAGTTTGCTCAACTTCTGTTTAATAATAAAGTGGAAGGCATTATAGATGGAAGTGTCAAATCGCTTAGTCGCAGTCACGTTTCTATTGAATTCAAAACGGCTTTATCTGCAAACAACTTTGTTGAGTGGGCATTTATCACAGAAAATGGCTTTGTGGCAACTATCCCGAAATTCCAAGTCTCCCGTATGGGTGTGGTGCGAAATATCCCGTTGTTGGTCTCTTGAAGAGCTGGTGTCCGGACTTAAATACCCTCCGGGGTGTGGACCAGTGGTTAGGGCCAGGAGATTAAATTTCAAAAAATATATACAAGGGGGCAATGTTTCAGTTCAACCTTCTAACACAGTTGTCCTGACTTTTTCAGGTCAGGTGTTGCCGGAAAAGGTTTATTGTTTCTTTTCCTCTCTACCTGTCACATTATACAAACTGCCCAGTATATAATGTAGAAAATGCTGCCGTTTTGGGCATATACGAGCTCATTGTCGCTCAAAGCCTCGTTGTTTTGTATGCAGTTAACAACATGAGGGAGGTGAATGTAGGGAGTCTCCTGCTAATTGCACATGCCTATTATGTGGTGGGAATCACAAAGAGAACGACCCCAAGTGTCCTGAACATATTCGACAGAAGGATATAAAGGTTGTTATGGCTGATAAAAATCTGAGTTACTCTGAGGCTCAAACTCATGTACCTTCATCGAAGAAATCATTCGCTGATGTTCTGACAGTTTCTTCTAATTCTACCTCATCTCTTCCAACTTCAGTTTCTTACAAAAAAAACGATTGTGAAAGAACGTCGCCCCACTCCTGTGTTGGGAAAAACTTATGATAGAAGAGCCCACTTGGACATCATCTCTACTCCTAGCTCTTCTCAGCAGAATGGATGTGCCTTATTAGATGATCCTCCTGGATCTCCCAATCCAAAGATCACTCCGAATGACAATCTAATAGAGTCGTTAGTTGTTGTTTTGTTGAATGTAATTTCTAAATTCTCTGATTCTTTACCGCCCAATGTCACAAATGTTTTAACGGAATATCTTTCTGTTTTAGCCATTAAAAATGCGTCCATTAACGATAGTACAATGGAACATCAAGAGCATTAATTAAAAAAAACCGCATTTGATCCATTTAATTAACCAATTTAAGTCAACTGTCTGTGCCATCTCGGAAACTTGGTTGAAGCCGGGTTATATATATATTTAGAATTCCTGGTTTTTCCTGTTTGCGGGATGACAGAGATGATGCTTATGCTGGTTGTGCACTCTTAATTTCTAGAAATTTGATCTTTTCTGAAATTGCTATTCCTCCCCATAATCCTGGTCTACATATTGTAGCAGTTAGATCTTGTAGTATTACTTTTGTTTCAGTATATATTCCTTATCCTTCTTTTGATATATTATCAGAACTTCAGACTATTCTGTCTTCCCTTCCAAGCCCTTTAGTTATTTTAGGGGATTTTAATTGCCACTACTTCTTGTGGGGCAGCAGCTTTAAGTGTGATGCATTATCTTCTTTATTTTTAGATATGCTTGATACTATAAATTTGTCTGTATCTTAAATGATGGTTCTGCCACACGCAGAGTTTCGCCTACTCAGAATGCTGGTGCTGTAGATCTCTCTCTAGTCTCACCTTCTCTTGTCATGTTATCTTCTTGGCAAATTCTGGCAAACAGTTATGGCAGCGATCATTTTCCTATTATCCTATCTTTAAATAATATTAGCCCTCCAAAACTAGATCTTCCTCCTCTTCTTAAGTATAGACTTAAAAAAGCAGACTGGGATAATTTTTTTTTCATTGATTGAAATTAGCATATCTAATTTACCAATTCCTACTTCTAATAATCTTTTAGAATCTTATCAGAATTTTGTATCTTCTGTAATTTCAGCAGCTGATGAATCTATTCCCATTAAGAACTCTGCCCTTAGTGAAATACCTTCTCCACCTTGGTGGGATTCTGACTGTTCATCTTCTGTTCGTAAACGTAATGAAGCTGAAGATTCGTTTGTGACGCATTCTTGTATGAGTAATTTTATAAATTTTCAAAACTATAATGCTTTATGTAAAAGACTTCTATCAAAGAAAAAGCGTCAGGGATGGCATAATTTTTGCGCCTCTTTATCCCCGCGTACTCCCTCTACCATAGTTTGGCGACGCACTAATTCTTTTAGAAGAGCTCGTACAGAGAATTCCCTTTCCTCAAATGATCATTCATTATGGCTTCCGGACTTTACAAATAAGTTAGCTCCACCTTTTGTCCCTTCTGCGGACTCTCTTCCTTCTTCTTTTTCTCCCTCTTACGGGTTGCAATATACCTACTCACACTTTTTATGACCCATTTTCTTATGCAGAGCTTTGTTGTGCTTTGGATAAATTACAAGACACAACCCCTGGCATTGATGGTATTCCATATTCTTTTATAATAAAGTCTCCAAAATCTGCATAATTATTTCTTTTAAAACTTTATAATCTCTTTTTTGAACACAATATTGTTCCTGATTCTTGGAAGTCGCAAGTGGTCATTCCTATACTGAAACCGGGTAAACCTCCTGCTGATCCAAACTCATACCGACCTATAGCGTTATCTTCTTGCATAGCAAAAATTTTTGAACACTTACTTAAAAATAGACTTGAGTGGTTTTTGGAAAGCAAAGGTCTTCTTTCTAAGTATCAATTTGGTTTCAGGAGAGGAATGGGTACACTTGATAGTCCAAGTATTTTTACTACAGATGTTAGAAGAGCGTTTAGTGATAATGAGCATGTTATCGGTGTCTTTCTTGATATTTCCGCAGCTAATGACAATGTTCTGCTCCCTCTGCTCAGGCAGAAAATGCACTATCTGAACGTTCCAGGGAAGTTGATCAATATCATAAGTAATCTCTTCATGGCTCGTTCTATTTCAGTTCGAGTCAACGGTAGTCTTTCTCCTCCGAGACTTATCTATAAAGGCTTACCACAGGGTTCAGCCCTTAGTCCTTTATTGTACAATGTGTAGGTATACATACGACCTGGATCTCACTGTTCTCTCTTTTGGAAATATCTTGCAATACGCTGATGATATTGTTATATATGTTCGTTCTTCATCATTTGAATAAGCCTCTAATCGTGTAAATTCTGCTTTGTATTATTTAAATAATTGGCTTTCTGATCATGGACTTTCGCTTTCGGTTCCTAAATGTTCTGCTATTGTTTTTACTCGCAAACGGGCTATTCCTCAAATTAATATCTCAATTGACGGTCAACCTATTTTAATTCAGGAAAAGGTCAAATTTTTAGGTGTCATACTTGACTTTAAATAAAGTGGTCAACATCACTTAAATCATATTGTTAATAAATGTGAAAAGAATATTAATATTATTAGATGCCTCTCTGGTGTTCGTTGGGGTTCTCATCCATTTAGTCAGAAACTTCTATATAATGCTATTATTAGAAGTCATTTTGATTATGCCGGGTTTATATTAGAACCTTGTAATAGGCTTGCTCTGGCGAAACTAGATAAGATTCAAGCTAAATGCCTCAGAATTATTGTTGGTGCGATGAAGTCCTCGCCTACAGTCGGCCTTCAAGTAGAATGTTTAGATCCTCCCTTACATTTTAGGAGACAATTCTTAGCTGATCGATTCTTTTTTAATGTAATTCAGTTTTCTCAACATCCTCTTATCGACAAAATTAATTCTTTAAAGGGAAAAACTCTGATCTCTTCTTATTGGCTTCATAAGGAGAATCCTTTGTTGGTTAAGTCATTGAGCAGAATTGATGTACATTCCATTTTCCAGATTAGTTGTAATCCTATTTTTAAATTTGACTTTGAATCTCTATTATTTTCATATAAAATTGTTACTGATATGGATGGATATTGTAAAAGATTCTCCTAGTGCTAATTCTCAGTTTAACAGGATTGTTGATTATAATTGGCCAGGATGGCTTCACTTGTATACAGATGCCTCAAAAAATACAGAATCAGATCATGTGGGTTCTGCTGTATGGATCCCAAGGTATAATGTAATTTTAAATTTTAAATGCCACCCTCAATCCTCAATCCTATTTTTAAATTTGACTTTGAATCTCTATTATTTTAACTTCCATACTGGCCTGAAACTTCCATACTGGCCTGGAAGCGAGAGAAAAAGATAGAATGTGCCAGCTGCATTTCCTCCCGAGCATGCTGTAAAAACCAGCTAAGGGATCTGAGGGTTTCAGTATATTGCAGTTTAGGCGATGGGCTGACAACCTGTCACTACAGCAGTATACCTATAATTATATCTTAAATAACCTTCAAAACTTTGTCAGACGTGGCGGAACGACCTTTGTTTAGGTCGTTTACGCTCTGCCTACCCCATTAGGGATAAAGGCGTGATTATATGTATGTATGTATTATTTTCACCTAAAATTGTTACTGATATGGATGGATATTGTAAAAGATTCTCCTAGTGCTAATTCTCAGTTTAACAGGATTGTTGATAATAATTGGCCAGGATGGCTTCACTTGTAAACAGATGCCTCAAAAAATACAGAATCAGATCATTTATATTTTCAGATTCTCTTAGTTGTTTTGCAAGATTTGAAAAAACTTCCATTTCACTCTAAATCCAATTTATTATAGAATAGAATAGAATAGAATATAGTTTATTTGCACAAAAATATGGTACATTAAAGATAGTTAAATTTTACATTCGTCTCACATATTTCTACCTTGGTAAGGCATGCAAATTTTCATAAATTATGAATGTAGATACTTAATTCTAAATCTTATATTAAGTAATACAACTAACAATCCTAACAACAACAGAAAAATTAAAATCAATAATAATATTTCAAGTACTACAAAATAAATACGATATTAGTTTTTACTACATAAATTCTGCGGTACATTAAAAATCTCACTAACAGAATAAAATTGTTTTTCCTTTAACCACTCCAACATTTTTTTTCCAAATGAAAGTCTTGGCAATTGTTTGATATCAGTTGGAATGGCATTATAAATTCTTAAGCACATTGCATTACATTGATTTAAATAAAATGACAAATGTGGTACACTATTATATACTAACGTATCCTTATTTCGTACATTCCTGTTATGCACGTCCCTGTTTTTTTTAAATAATTCAATGTTATTTCTTACAAAAGTAGCAACTTCAAAAATGTACATGCAAGGGAGTGGCATTATACCTAGCTGCTTAAATAAGGGCTTACAAGAATCACGGGGTGATTTGCCGCATATCGCTCGAACACATTTTTTCTGTGCCCTAAACAATTTAATGATATGCGTCGAGTTTCCCCAAACCAAAAGTCCGTACTTTAGAAGTGAGCTTACGTAACCGTGATACGCTGTGAGATTTGTTTCGATGGCGGATATGTACCGAAGCCTATTTAATACATGGACATACCGATTCAATTTATCACATACAGTTTCTATATGGCGATGCCAACTACAGCTGTCATCTATGAAGATGCCTAAAAACTTAGTTAAATTAACCTCTTTAATCCTAGTCCCATTAAAGACAATTTCTAGATTTTGTTTCTTTTGTCTGTTAGTGCCAAATTGCATATAGTTTGTTTTATCCAAATTAACTGTCAAATTATTTTTCTGTAACCATGTAATTATTGAATTTATTGTTACTGTTAATGTCTGTTTCGTAGCTTCTAAGATTGTCATTATAAGGTATTATTACCGATATATCATCCGCAAATAAAATGCATTTATGTTTTGTTACATCAGGGAGATCGTTTATTATGCTTACAAATTAAAGATGCTTTGTTTAGATGTCAAAAGTCTAATATTGATGTTGTACTGGCTTGGATCCCGAGTCATAGTGGTATTACAGGCAATAAAGCTGTTGATTCTATGGGTAAACAAGCTATTCAAATTGGTATTGACAAATATCCAAAAATCTTTGCAAGGGATATTCGTTGTTCAGCTAAATCTTATTTACGTAGTTCCTGGCAATCTTGGTGGCTATCACCTAGTGTTTCGGTTGGTAAGCATTATCGTGCTATACAACCTTCTATTCCTTCTGTCCCATGGTTTTTTAGAGTTCGTGATCTCGACAAACTTGTTACGTCAGTAATTATCCGTCTGCAACTGGGCCATGTTTTCACTCCTGTATTCTTAGCTAAGTTACGCATTCGTGACCATTCCATGTGTGAATGTGGATTAGAAGAGGGAACTGTTGATCACACATGTTCTTTAACTGCCCTAATCTGAATGTTTCTTTATACCAGATGCTTCCGAAAAATATTCCCCGCCCAGTAAATGTTAACTTTTTACTAACCCTTGTGCAGTCTTCGTTCGTGTATATCTTAGCCAAATTCATTAAAATTAATAATATTAAATTATAGACTGTTTTGTCCTTCCACTTGTATTCTAACATACCTACGTTACTTTTTTATACTAATTTTGTGTCTTGTTTTAGGTTGGATTGGGAAAAAACCACTGGTAATCTTCATTATTTTGTTTTAAGAATGGTTTTTTAATACCAGTGTATTCTTTGTACCGTGACATTGGCAGAATCATCGTATAAAAACGATGGAAGCCATACTATGAAGGAAAAAAAAAATATAAAGGTCACTTTAGTATCGTCTTGATGGCACTGGCAAATGCAAATAAAGAATTTATAATGATTGATGATGGTGCGAATGGCCGAGTATCGGATGGTGGTGTTCTGTTTTACACAAAATTCTGGGATCTCTATAGTAAAGGCGAATTAGATATACCAGAACCATCGCCATTGCCATACGCATCCGAAAGTTTTCCTTTTGTTTTTATATCTGATGAGGCTTTTGCACTAGGGAAAAATTTAATGAAGCCATATCCACAAAGTGCATGTACCAATAATGAGCAAAAAGAATTTAACAGGCGACTCTCACGAGCTAGATCAGTTATTGAAGGTGCTTTTGGTATAAAACAAAAAAATCGGTGTATTTCAAAAGGCAATATGCTTTGAGCCACGAAAAGCCTCAGTGATAGTAACGGCTTGCTGTTATTTACATAACTACTTAATGAAAACCGAATCCCGTCGCTACTTGGCATCAAACTGGAAAGTTACAAAAGCTACTGATATTGGATTGAACGATTTGGAGCCCACTTCTACCCGAAATTCAACTAATGATGCAAAACTGATAAGAGAAAGGCTCTGCCATTACTTTAGTCATGAGGGTAAATTGGAAATTAGCACAAATGACCTTCAATAGTGAATTGAGAACATACAATAATAATTTTACAACATTATACCTACCTACTTTGTTTTATTTGTGAGTTAATCACCTACCTACCTACTGCGGGTGACAGACGTTGGGGGACCGGGTGTTAGGACCATGGGGGATCATTTCCCCCCGGCCGCAGGGATCTCCCCCCCCACAGGGGGTATTTCCCCCTTGGGGGATCAGCCCACCCCATCTCGGGGGGGACCCCCCCCAGCCGGTGCCCCCCCCCCCCCCAGCCAGTGGTCCCCACCCAGCCAGTGGCCCCCCCCCCAGCCGGTGGTCTTCCTCCCCGGCCGCAGGGATCTCCGCCCCCCCCACGGTTAGGACCAACGCGAGGAAGAATAGGGTTGCGGGAAAAGAAATCGCGCGCAATGCACGTGTTACTTTTATGGCTACATCATCCCCTCAACGGGCTATGCATATAATTATATGTACCCATACTACATAATTTGTATGTCTCGCCATTGAGCCTCGGCGGCAATTCGAACGGCCCGATCATTTCTCCGTTCAGTATGCCTGACCACATGTTGACGCTAAAGCGATGCTGGAACCTAGTATCTCTGGTCAAGTGGGGATTCTCTACTGCCCAGTGGTGGGTGTTATGAATATTAAATATTCCTGTGCGCTCAAAACGCGACTCGTCAGTCCACAAAACTTTTTCGAAAAATCCCGGGTCGTCTCTCTCCATCCTTAACATAGTCTGGCAAAAATCAACTCTCTGTTGGTAATCAGCAGGCATTAGAGCTTGAACCCGTTGAATGTGATATGCATGGTACCCTTCGACTTTCAATATTCTTTGGATTGATGTTCTGGGGATGTTCAAATTGCGAGCCATTATTCTTGTACTTGTTGAAGGGTGCTCAGCTACTTCGTCCAATACGAGGTTTCGACGGCCCGGATCAACTATTAGGATACCTTCACGCCTGCCTTCTCGACCACGAATGCGGCCTGCCATCAAAGTGTTGTGTGTGTTAATAAAAACACGATGGTCGGGATACCTATTAGGCTGCGGTCCTCCACGGCGTTGAAGTTGCTCCCGATAAAGTCTTGCCGCTTCATGGCCGTTGCCTTGAGCAACTCCATAAAAATAATGCATTTCTGCATATTCGGCCAACGTGTAGTTCACGACACGACTATCGATTTTACAAATTCTGCCTGTCTTTTCATTTCCTTCAAATTTTATTTTTCTAGATAGTATTTCTGTCCATCAGTCATTGTTTGCCAGCCAGCACCTCAGCCAGCCAGCGTCATTGAACATAAAAGATCACAACACTTTCCAAGTCATCAAAATCCAAGTTGATAAAGCAAAGTCTTAAATACAAGCACAAGTAATCTAATTACAAAAAGAAGGCAGCAAGGTCCGTGGGCAAAGCAAAGTTTGTTTTCGTGGTAAGATAATCACCAAGAAGCAAACAAACTGCTACCGGAAAAAAAACAGGGTGGCATGATCAACTCGCACTTTTAAATGAGGGTAGTTCAACATGCTCACCTTACCGCTCCAGTAAATTCGCGACTGCGACTCTCATGCAACTCAAAGTAATGTCTCGGAGTGGGTCATGCATTTATTATCTTAATGTTATGTTATGTCTATCAAAACCATTCGTGCTTAGACTCAACTTTAAACATAGTTGCTATCTCCCTTACACCTCCTCTCCGCTAATTGACAGTAAATTTAAGTAAACCAATAAAACGAACGAACTGCAATAAATGAACTTTTGTAAATTCCACCCAAGTACCTTTGAAGGCTGTTTTCTGCAAATAATACCCCATTAAGCAATAGTTAATTTTTATTTTTATGTAATTTTGAAACCTTGCGGAGTTTTTAAAATTAATAAGGGACCATGAGATTATCTTTTTCAATTTTTAATTTCAAGTTGAAAATTCAGAGCAGACTAGCTCGATCGTAAAATTCGAACTTTCGATAAAAAAATAACTAACTTACATTACAGCTAGGAAGCTGAAACTTTTATGGTTAAAAGAACAATTTAAGAGGATGTCACAAAAAAAAAAAAAAAAAAGTTATCCAAAAAAATAATTAATCCACTGAGGTCAATTTTCTTAGAAAATTAGCAAAAAAATTCATAACTCCTAAACTACTAAAAATCGCTGAACATACATGGGAGTGATTTGGCTACCCCTTGACCTAAGGAATCAATTTTTTTCCTTTGGACGTCACTCTGTGGGCCACCCTGTATATATGCCCGGGGTTTAATTTTTGTATATATGTCGAGGAGTTTTCGCAAAGCGTCATTTCTCTTGTATTTATTGCAATATAAAGTATGTGTTTTATCCCATAACTCTGGCAAGGACTCGAATGTGAGAATGAATTCTTTTTCTATCTCGATTGGCGGTGGCGGGGGTGAAGCGGGCGGTGGCGGCAGCGCTTCGTCGCTTGGCACGTCTTGCTCCATTGCGTTGCGGACGGTGAATCACAGATTAGACAGTATAATGTCCTACGGTGAATGACGCGAGAATGATTGGAGCGGCTACACGATTAGTCTGCTGTCATTCACAACAGAACGATGAAAATTATTTAAAATATTTAATTTTTGTCATTCTGTACCATCGCATCAGTCCGTCGTCAGTCAACCGATTAGACGATAATTCTACTGTCATTCTGAGCAGACTGATGGACTGAACTGACGCCAGAATGAGCGTGTAACCTATGACTTACATAATATGGTATGGTAGAAGAAAAGGTGTTTAATTGTCACAATACTATCTAACCTTACTAAAATACTGTAACTTGTATCTGTAAACGTACGTATCCTACTAAAATCTATTAATGTCAAAAACGAACTCTTAATTCGGGGATTTTTTATTTTTTACAACCCGTCCTACGCCCCAGAATCTAGACTACAAGAGCCCTACCTACCTGTCCACGTTTTTCAGAAGCAGTGATGAGTCGTTGATAGGGTATCAGAAAATTGCAAAAATGTCTAGATTTATTAGAAGTTATGGTATAAACTACACATCATTGTAATCTGCATGAAATTTCCTAGCTTATAGAATGGTCCTAAATAGGAATAAACACTTACCTACTTGAAGGTTTTCTCATCCGATTTACATTTTGTTTTTATTTTTCACCACCAAACCACTACACTCTTTGCCATATTTCATCAAATTATTGGTTATGTTTTGCAAAAATATCACCGTAACACTAAAATACACTATAATAAGCATACCTAAGCTCTGTAAGTTTTAGCACTCAAATCACAGTAATTTTAGCACAATACAAATATTTACGATGCGATTTTCGGGTATTATGGACTTACGGTGTTATATTTAGTCACTTTATTTATGTTTTTATATAAATAAGTGGCGAAAGAAAAACTACACACACAATAAATAACATCTTTCATTAATTTTTCCTATAAGACCTTTCAAGTGATATAGACTTGTGTGGGGAGGTAATAAGGTTTATTTTCGTACTGCTGAATACCGTGAGATACGAAGATGCCCACACACACCCTGAAAGATAGCATTCCGACAATGCTAAAAATTACGTCTCACGCGGGCGAAATATAATATAATTTCGACTAAAATAACACTCGTTTTGCACGCTCGGACGAGTCATGGCGCGGCGTGATAGATGTACCTACATTGCGTATTTTATTTGTGAAATACGGCAACACATTGTTAGTAAAACTTCAATTTATTCGTATTTTGCGTCGCTCCACTCATATTGGGAGTGTAAACAAACAAGGATAGTGATATGTAAATAACTTGGATTAGAAAGTAGGTGTTGTTGTAAACATGGCAAAATGAGATGCTGCGGCTCAGTACAATTTGGCTGTGTAGTTTGCCGACAAAGCAACCGCCTGCCAGATGTTTGCATTCTTAGCGATAAACATGCTGGACTGGGAGTGATAGAAAAACATAGAATGTGCCAGCTGCGTCTCCTCCCGGTAATAGTGTATTGCAATTTAGGCGATGTGCTGACGACCCGTCACGTCACTATAGCAATATACATAAATCTGTAATAACCTTCAAAACTTGTAAAACGTGGCGGAACGACCATTGCTTAGATCGTTTTCGCTCTGCCTGCTCCATTAGGGATAAATGAGTGACTTTATGTATATATGTAAACATTGTGCGGAAAATTCACTTAGGTACATACGTTCCTACATACCTATCGACCAGAAACTTTTACAGTTTTGTGTTTGCTTGTGCACAAAAAAATTGAAAATGAAATGGTAGGTTTGAACGAACAATTTGTTGGTAAAATTTAAGATATATCTAAATTTAAAATGTTCATTACTAAAACGTACGAAATACCTAGCCCAAAATCTCTTTTGAACATCTCGGGGCATGACACTGAATGACTTTCTGGTAATGCTGTAATTATTATTACTTGATTATGTTAAATATTATACCAATTTATTTTAGGAAAAGATCAGGATAAAGGGATTAAATAAAGAGTACTATAAAATGATTTTCAATTATGATACAATTATTATCTTTTACATGGGTTTTAGTTATAATTTCTTACATACTACAACTATATACAATACAAATCAAAATTATGGTAACATATCGCATCTTCGAAATTCTATATTCCGAAAATGGTTTCCAGTAGTATTATTTTACAGATGATTTGTTTCATATATTAATATAATCCCAAACTTATATTTTCCAGAAGTATCATTTTCCAGAAACACTGTTTCCAAATTTTTAAAATGCCTTTTTTACTTATGACAACTAATTCATTTCATACCAGATTAATATTCCAACAAATTCAAACCCCGAAGTACTTAACTTTTTCCACAATGTCAAAATCCAGAAGTTACAATTTCCAAATGAAGTAGAATACAGAAAATAGACCTAATATTTCAAAATTTAATGCAAAACCGACTCGGGGCATGGCACCCCGACACGGATAGATAAGGTTCGAAGGGTATGGCGGAAGCGAGATGGGCGAAGTGCGCTTCCGACATACCCTTCGAGGATTAGGTTGCTGGTGATGCATGCCTGCTTGCTGCTTGCTTGCTTGCTTGCTTGCATGCATGCATGCTTGCTTGCTTGCATGCTTGCTTAGCATTTATTAGATTCAATCACATTTTTTACCCTCTTCAAAGATAAAAAAAATGCATTTTTTTTTAAAGATTTATTTGGATTTAACATTTGGTAATATAATGTTTTGGAATAAATATTTGTTTGTTTTAGACTTTCGCGCTTTGTACTAGATCTTTGTATTAGATCGGGTCTTAGCGCGGTTGGTTTAGATAGCTATTTTGAGAGAAACACCTTTGCTTATATTTCTCTCAAAATACCTATCTAAACCAACCGCGCTAAGACCCGATCTAATATAACTTAATTCCACCACTTTGTTTTCCAAATATATTTATTCCAATTATTGTATTAGATCGGGTCTTAGCGCGGTTGGTTTAGATAGGTATTTTGAGAGAAATATAAGCAAAGGTGTTTCTGCTTTCTGGATTTCGTTACTGTGGTAAAAAGTAGATCTGTCAAATAAATCAATGGTTAAATGAAAAAAAAGTGAAATAAAAATCTGGATTTTATTAATTTGGATTTTGTAACTTCTGGAGAACGAAAAAAAGGAAAATGAAAAAAAGTCGTATTCTTTTCGGGATTATGGAATTTGGGATTAAAAACTTCGGTTTCACAATATGTAACCCAAAATTATATACACAAGGATCTCACTATTGGCTCAGTTGTCTGAGGGTGAATACAAAATTGATCACTATTTGACATTTTTCAAGTTTAGTTAAGACATATTGTTTTAAGACAATACAGGCTGAATTTCCTGTTCGTCTTTTAAGAATAAGATTCCCTGCTTCGGTAGGTACGTTGAAATGTCAATTTTGGTATGTCGTTCCGTCATTGGCCTTTCAGCTATGCTGTTAGGCGGTTTAAAAACTCTGACATCAGGCTTCCTCGGGTTTGGCCAAGGAGCCTTCCGAAATATAATAAAGTGAACATAATTTATGTATACATATGAAATACGGGTATTCATATATATATAATGGGTGGCGCAAAAGTAAAGACCCTATTTGGTTCAGCTATAACATTTTTTCTAAATTAGAAAACTAGATTTAGGTTTTTTTAAATGTATATTTGTGCCATTAAATTTCGTACCATTAGGATTTAAAGATGATGTCTTTTAAATGGTGACCTCCAGAGTTGATACACATTTGAGCCCTATTTATGACATTTTGCATAACTTGCCGTAACACTTCCTGCGATATGTTCGTTATTTCTTGACGAATGTTTTCTTTTAGAGCTGCGAGAGTCTGTGGCTTGTTCACATACACCCGAGATTTCAAAAAACCCCAAAGAAAGAAGTCTGGACTGGTCAGATCGGGTGATCTTGCAGGCCAAGGTAAATCGCCAAAACGAGAGATAACTCGGCCTGGAAAAGCGTCCCTCACTAAGTCCATAGTGTCGCGCGCTGTGTGTGCCGTAGCGCCGTCTTGTTGAAACCAGATGTGCTCCAGCCCCAATTCGTCCAAACTGGGTATCAAAAACTCACGTAACATGGTTCTGTAGCGTTCTCCAGTGACAGTTATCGCATTGCCTCCAGCGTCTTCGAAAAAATAGGGTCCGATCACTCTGTCAACACAGATGCCACACCATACAGTAACTTTTAGTGGGTGTAGAGGTGTTTCTTGAATAATGCGCGGATTATCAGTGCCCCAGAACCGAGTATTCTGCTTATTGACATGCCCTGAGAGATGGAAATGCGCTTCGTCACTCATAACCAATTTTGAAGGAAAATTATCCTCTTCAAGGTTGAGGTTTATGACGCGCTGGCAGTAATCTAGACGAGCTCGGTGGTCAGCAGGCAGCAGCTGATGAGTCATTTGAGTTTTATACGGGAACATCTTTAAGTCTTTCACCAAAATACGCTGCAGGGTCCGTCTGGAAATGCCCAATTGCGTGGCACGTCGCCTCGTTGATGTTTCTGGACACTCTTCCACATCTTCGCGCACAGCATCGATATTTTCAGCTGAACGGCCTGTTCTTGGTCTCCCAGACTTAGGTCTATCCAATGTTGAGCCAGTTGCTTCAAGGCGTGTGGCAAAGCGTCGAATTGTGCGACCAATCGGTGCCGGACGGTGGGGAAATCGTCGACGAAATTCACGTTGTGTTCTTATCACTGATGAATTATTCCGTAAGAACATTGACACAATTATTCCACGTTCTTGGAGAGTAAAACGGTCCATGTTTATTTTCAGTGTATTTTACATTTGTTCACTACACAATTTTCAACAACAGAATGACAGAAAATGTCATATAAAAAAAATAAAAATATTTTCTTTAGTGCCAGTACTTTTGCGCCACCCAGTATATACATATAAAAGCTGAAAGGCAACAGCTAAAGTCACAAAGGCTGTTTATTTGTACATAGTACGATTGGAAATATCAAAACGATTATTGTCAAACATATATACATATATAAAAACCTCCCCATGAAACCCATCTACGCCCAAGTAATAAGAATTCTTTCTAGAACTAACTGAACCTTGATGTAATATCTGGTGATTACTATCAGGTAGGGATGGCAATTGTCCTGTTTACTAAAAGAAGATTGCTTAAGAACATTCAGTAAGAAACGGAAACCATTCACATCTCGCTTTCACACACCATTCAAAAACCCAAATTAGTTCTCGTTGCGTGACCTTTTCCGCCCACGAGGTTTTTCGGATTTGAGCTTTGGCAGAGAGTGCCAGTCTTTCCAGCAATTCTCAAAACACAAAAACTCGTCACAGGTAACGCATTGAGAATGGACTAATTTGCGTCTACCATTCTCATGGCAAATATGACAACGCCTTCGGCTATTGCTACCTGTCGTGTACTTTGGTTCATGGACAATATCTCTCCTCAGCCTCGTGAGTTCCTCCACTTGCGGTCTAATCTCTGGTTGATTGCGGCGGTGCTTGTCAACAAGAGTTTTAGCCAGCTTGTAACGAAACTCGCGGTGCGTCATGGGAAGTTTATCGTTCCGTCTCAAAGACTTGACCATCATAACGAATGCATTGTGGATACTTACGTTGAGAAGCCTTTTAAACATTTTCACATACCATTTCAAAGCTCTCTTTCGTTCCAATAAGTACATTGACAGTTTTTGATCTTTCAGATCAACCCCTCCCATTGTATTATTGTAATCTCCTACACTCTTGGGTTTAACCAACGGCTTATTCGCTTTCGACCCCATATAGGTTTCGTCGTTGTGATAGGTAGAAATCATAGTCACCACCTCAGAGTCTTTCCATGCAAGCACAGAAACATCTCCACAATGGCGCGCTACGATTTTTCCTTTAGCCACATTCTTCGGAACCTTTACGTCCTCGGGCACGTTTCTCCGATTCGTACGCAATGTTCCCAAACAATCTATTCCCAGACTCTTGAGATACCGCGCTAACGCTGGGCAATTATAAAAATTGTCCATAGTGACGCAGTGTCCCAGATTTTCCAGGTCTTTTAGTAAATCGAGTACTATTTTAGTAGTCTCGCCACCCAAATCAGCACTAGGAACAACGTTAGTGGTGCCGACATTGCCAGAACTCTTCCCCGTGTATATTTGAAAGTTGTACAAATAGCCAGTATGTGACTCACAGAGCTCATATGACTTGATGCCGAAACGCGCAGCCTTTGTCCTTATTGTTTGAACCCAGGACAAGCGGCCCTTGAATAAGGTCAAAGACTCATCAATCGAAATTTCTCGTTCTAAATTGTACAGGGAGGAAAATTTTTTATTGAGATGTGAGATCACAGGCTCAAGTTTCGCCAATTTCGGTGAAAGCTGATTTCCTTCATTTTGAAGGGAATCCTGACTCACATCAGAATTATCAACAAAGTGAAGAAATTTGCTCAACAAAATGTAACGATTATACAACATCAATTGCCTGAACTTGGGCATTTCCAGGTAATCGTCTGCCATCCAATATTCATCTTGCGATGTCCGTGGATCGATAGCCATGTACATGTAAACAGCGAACAAAACCAAGATCTCATCTGCATCGGTGTCCTTCCACCTATGCAGACGAGATGATGGTTTCAATGTCCCTTTAGCCTTCATAGAGTCAATTGTCTGTTTCGCGTACCGGTTAGTTTCTTGGGCGATACGCTCTATGAAGTCCATACTCCAGATATCAGTAAAAGCATCATAAGGCGTTTCATAGTCTTTGAGTGGCCCAGGAGCAGGACCTGAAAATACTTCAGGAACACCTCTGAACGACTCAAAGTCCGATGTCCACTCGAAACTAGTCAAAACGCCAGGCAGACGATCAGCTGCATCATCCATTGCTCTTTCAACTTCATTTATTATATTTCGGACAGGTTCAGCCAAATCCTCGTCATCAGGAATGTCCCTCTCTAAGCCTAATCCGGGGTCAGTGCGTTCCACAGGGGATTCATCAAATTCGTCATCGAATTCACTGTCCAACTCACTGCCTTCGTTCACATTACCCGTAGCATTCGGCTTTGACGTTGCCGTCACCCCCGAAGTTGACGGGCGAACGACAGCCGCAGAAGTGACTTTGACCATGCTTTCGGAACTGTTAGGATTTGCTGCACAAACACTAACAGTGCCAGAAGCTTTGGCAAGGTTCATCTCTGCAGAATTGCTACGTGTAACAGGATTAGCAGAGGAACATTCCCGACCCTCTGTAGCAACGGTAGGCAATCCGCTCAGCCACCGTCGAAGCCAGGGGTAGCTCTGCATCACCTCTTCTGCCTCTTCCTCCGACAAGTCCATTGCCTCCACTCGCTCCAAAACGTTAGAACTGCAGAGAAACATATTATGAAACTCCACAATGCTATAGAATTAAGTACAGAAAAGAAAACAACTTACCATAAGGGCTGCTCGGGGTTTTTCGCCATCCTTACGTGGCCACCGGGAGTTTTTTCAATTGCAATGGACTTGCCAGTCAGGTTCACAGAGCCTCCGGGTGTCCTGGACACTAATTGAAATCTGAAATTAAAAAAAAAAAAAACATATATACAACTAGCAGGAAGAAACACGCTGGGGCCTTTTTGTATTAGTAAAAAGTATCCTATTATCTATTTTAGGATCTAAAATATATATTTGCCAATTTTAATGATGAATGGTTGAGTAGTTTTTGCATGAAAGCCTGACAAACATTCCTACTTTTACTTTTATAATAGTGTATAGGATATAATGTTATTTAGAATTCATAAGAAAGGGGTTACTCTGACCGTCAAATAGAGGACATTTCATAAAACATTGCACCCATCCTACCACCCTGATAGCCTTTCAGTCACAAAACATTCACCGCGCGAATTGGTCGCGTCGGGCGCGTGTTATAGCAAAACAGATAATAATCTTTGGAACAAACAACAATAAATAATTATTTACCCTTGCCTCACTGGCGAGACTGGCCTCTTCTCTTCAAGAGAAAGGCCCATCAGCAGTGCCCGTCGTGCCGCTGATAGCCTTTGAGAAGAGTGCATGCGCTGCGGTGTCGCGCTACGCGACCGCGACAGCGACGCCGAGGTCGACCGTTGTCGAGCCAAACTAAGAAAAATAATAATATAATAATAAAATATGGTCAGCTATTTTCTTAACACACTGTATGTCAAATTCCTGTATCGAAAAACCTATTCGTATATCTATATCTATCTAAACAAGTCAAATCTAAGCCCAAATTCGAAGGTTATTTAGTATTACGGTGATAATTTACAGAACACTATATACACGTCTTTCATTATGACCCAATCATATTTCTGGAAGGACTTTAGAATAAGTACTTTAGATATATAATGTGAGGGGGGGTTGAGGGGGAGGGGGGGGGAGGGGGAACTCCCCCTGTACCACCCCCCCCGCGCGGAACCCAGTAATTCCGGAGATATTCAAAGTTTAAGTTTGAGGTTAGAAATCGCTTCCACTCATTAAAAAAAAAGGTCGCCCACAGCACTTCCGGCGAAAATCGCTGCCGCTTATTAAAAAAAAAGGTCTCCAGCAGTCCAAACTCGCCTCGAATAGCCTGAACCCCCCGACATACATTCGGGCCCCGGTGGGAATGTGGGAGTTTTCAGGGTGGGAAAAATTACGTGGGAAAAGCACCTGCTTGTGAAAGGTCAAAGTCTACAAAGGTCAAGGTCAACAGAGGTCGAGGGTCAAGGTCAACAGAGGTCACACGTCAAAAGTCATGGTCAACATACGTCCTGTTCGTCAGAGTCAGAGGTCAAAGGTGAAGATCAACATAGGTCAAAGTACATAGGTCAAGGTCAACATGGGGTGCCCTGAAGTCGGTTCTTTCATACTAGTCTCTCCGGGGGTGGCAATAAAAAAAAATACTATGTCGGTTCTGGCACTTCGCCGGCCGCTACCGCGGCACGCTCGCTGCGCTCGCTCGGCTCGTGCGTTGTGGTCACTAGTCTAACCTAACCTAACCTAACCTGGCGTATACGCCAGGTTAGGTTAGGTTGTGCCTAACGGACCTATTACTAGGCGTTACCTAAACATTAAAAGATTTCCTAATTAGAATGTTGACATGTAGTTGCGTTCCGTTCGCAAATTTTTGTCGTGACATTTCCGATTTGAATCACAAATTGTCATGACTTTGACACATTAATGCGCGTATTTATGAAACAAATAAATCGCAACCCATAAAACGGAGTATATTTTTTTGTTTCAATGCGTTTTTGACAAACAATTTCTGCATAAAAAGTAAATAATTTCGAAAATTTATTTCTCGCGAACCGCTTATCGCCGCGTTTTGAAATTTTGGATTTTTGTACGTCTAATTAATGTCTACCCCCACAAAAAATTGGAAGCGCGTAGCTCGCAGAACCTAATCTAAAGTTGAGCCAATATGGAAACTACAATCTAAAATGCACAAATACACTGAGATACGAACATACGAAGTAAATACTATGGTAAATACGGCTCACCAACAGGGCAGAAAATCACACTTAAAAAGTTTAGCCGTTTTTTCACCAAGAAATGTACTATTTCACGTAATTGTTATTATCTCACAATATTATACATTAAATTTCCAGTAACTGTACATAAGTTTCTTATAAGAAAACTCACCGTTTCCTTCGTGAAGCCATTTTCAAATTTGCACGGCACTATTTCGTCAGCAATAACAAAATGGTGGCTCATAGACCACTTTCATTTATTTTTTTTATTTCTCCCAAATGGGATTCATTTCACGCATAGATTCCATAGTTATTTATTAATTGAAAGTTAAAAATTTACAATTATTAATTACAAAAACATAACAAAAATAAATATAAATACTAAGCTTAACTATAGATTCCATTCCCACTGGTGCCTGGCCCAAATGTGCCCATGATGCTGGCAGCATTGCCGCGTTGAATGGCCAGAGCTATTTGTTGGACCAAGTACGAGCAGGAACGGGGATCTAGACCACAATCAGCCGTTGGAAAGAGCCAAAGTACGTCCTGTGTCATAGAGAACGTCAAAACTATCTCTGTCACTGACATTATGGAAGACAGCTAATCCAAAAGTTTAGATGAACTGACTTCCATGACATGAACTTTCTAGCAGCCGCCATGATACCGATGTCATGTTTTTTCTCCATTGGCTTGTCTAATCACACGGCTGCTCGAGAGAAAAAATAATTTATTTCCATCTAGATTGATATCGATTGCTGTGATCAGCAACATTGATTTTTTGAAGACTGGCTTACTAACGGCACAGTAAGTACCTACCTACGTATTGAAATAATTTCTTGTATCTTCGTAACCTACTTTCTTTAAAATTTCAGGTTATGTACACGCAGAAGAGAAACTGTTGTCTTCCTGATTGTGCGTCTTATGCACCGATCTCTAAGCTGTACGCTTTCCCCCAGGCTGACCATCTCTCAATGTTGTGGGTTGAAATTATCCAAAAGCAGGAGCGATACAAAAACCTCAGATGTCCAAGGGACAGGCAAGGCCGTTGCAGGAAATGGCTA
Source organism: Scrobipalpa costella (assembly GCA_949820665.1). Classification (NCBI taxonomy): domain Eukaryota; kingdom Metazoa; phylum Arthropoda; class Insecta; order Lepidoptera; family Gelechiidae; genus Scrobipalpa; species Scrobipalpa costella. The sequence goes on along the minus strand of OX463321.1, from coordinate 8,660,560 downwards.
TGCGAGTTGCACTTTGAAAATAAGTACACAACTTGGAATGGAAGAAGACTGTTTAATGCAATCCCAACTTTATTTTCTGAAGAAGAAATTCGTCTTGGAGAACCTGCAAACCCAGTGGAAATAGGTAAGTTGCATGGTACCTAATTAATAAATTATTTATATGGCTTTCACATACACTCCGACCACAGTACAGTGCAGCAGCCGGTTATAAATGGTTTATGTTTAAAGGGTGGTTAACATTAGTAAGTTGGTTTTCAAGTGGATGTTTACACGGTTCCACTACCCAGTTCTGTTTCGATTCAAGTTGAACATCTACTTGAAAGTCAACTGGCAGAACCGTTTACATGTTTTAACTTACCAACCATGCTTACAACTTGAACCGTATATACCAGCCTTAACAGATTGTTGTTGTAGTCTGTGTTAATTTTCCAATTCTCTCAGTCTAAATGCCCAGCAATGGGAAAAATACGATAAGACGTTATCATAGTCATAGTAGAAGAGTACGACAAAACGACATTAGCATATTGCCGTCAATGGTTGTCAATTATCATGGCTGTAAATTACTAGACGGTCGCATGCTAATGTCATTTTTGTTGTATGACAGTTTCTTATGGGACACTTTGCCAAAATCAATAAATAAGAACCAAGATAAGAACTGTGTTTTGCATATTTTTTTCACATTTCATGGCAGTCTTAACAAAAGGCAAGGATACAAATTCAGGACAGAAGCGAAGCTCAAGTGCAGGTAAAATCAATAAATAATTTATTTATTGAAAAACAATTTCACAATATAACAGCATACGCCAAAGCACTGGCAAACTTAAAGTAATACATTGTATTATAATTTAAAGACCTGCTTATTTATATTTTCACATTAAAGTAAGAATATTCTATTTCATTTGTAAATGAGTCGCAGTCTGGTGCAGTATTTAGCAGATTATTAAGCTGCGTCCGAGCACTCATAAGTGGCGATGCATGCGATAATATACTTACATACATATTATCATCATCATGATATTATATTCACGCCTTTATCCTATCCTATTGAGGTAGTCAGAGTGTAAATGACCTATACAAAGGTCGTTCCGCCATGTCTGACAAGCTTCGAGGTTATTCCAGATAGATCTGTATATCACTATAGTGAAGTAACAGGTTTAGTCTACTAAAATTTTACTTTTTTATTATTTCAGTTGACATTGCTTTTGAACATAATTATGCAAAACGAAAAAAAATTGATATTGTTAACCTGTTTGGTAACTTTTTAAATTTTATTTTTGTAATGTTGTAGTAACTAAGTAGTTAATTAGTAAAATAAAAATATTGTAGGATAAAGATAAAGATAAAAGACATTTATTTCCACATTAACACAAACAACATTAATACAAAAGAATCATTCAAAATTTCACTTAAAACTAAAATGCATTATAATTTTAAGTGGTTAAGTGTAATTAATAACTAAAAATTAATTAAGTATCTTAGCGGAAAAAGGTGAGGGCACAGCGTGGCTGATTTAAAGCCCTCCCTGCGTCAGAAGTCTTAGGAAGAAAAGTATAAAATAAATAATTATAGTTTTAATTAATTTTGTTTAAAGAAAATCTGAAAAATTATACATTCAAATGTTTTGTTCCATATGTATTTTTGAAGGTAGTTACAAAAATAACAACATACTTTTTTAATTGTAAATTAAAAATAAAATAGTATGACAATTAACACACATAGAAATATTTGTATAACACAGTGGTGTACAGAAAAGTGTAGGTAGTTATGCATGTATGTAAATGTTTATAGTTGTAGACTTCTCCCTGATTCGATGTTTTCACATTAATTCATGTGGAACTCCCTGCCTGAAGAGATTTGATGAGCACCATCTCCAAACACTTTCAAGGAGCAAATCAAGAAGCACTATTTGGAAGACCCATCCTAAGCTAAGTATTATTATATTAGGAAAATAGAATTAATGGTGTTTAGTAGTGTAGAATTTAGAGTAGTGTTTCAAAAAGTTTCCCGGCGTCTCCACCTCTGGTAAATATAATTCTTATTCTACTGATTTACTAATGAGTCGTGACTACTTTCATGTTTCTCATTTCAGAGACGGACGCAGCCCTGCCCATTCCTGGAACTTCCTCAATTACTGCTGGAGTTTCGAGGAGAGTACCGGCGGCCGTCTCCACCTCTGGTAAATATAATTCTTATTCTACTGATTTAATAATGAGTCGTGACTAATACTTTCATGTTTCTCATTTCAGAGACGGTTGAATCCCGGCCCCTACCCTCCACTTCGTCAATATCTGCTTTCATTGAATATGTTATGCATCGAGAGTGATTCTAGTTAGGTAACTATCTACATAACTTACAGACCAACCTAACTGGTTCATCAATACTGAGCGTAAACTACTGAACATTCATCGTTCAAAGCTATTATGGACCAACTACCACGGCACACGAAAACTATGCTGCGCATGCAGGTTAACCTTGCAAATAAACATGTGAAGAGCCGACGATTTTCAGATGATGACAAACTTTTGGCATTGACTCTACTAAAACAGAGTCCGAAAGGCTATATATAAGTTGCTGCAGAAGCTATTTATCTTGCCAAGTAGACGTACATTAAGTACGTTTACCAAAGAATTTATGATGGGACCAGGTCTGAACACTAATGTGCTCAGACAATTATCGGAGACCGTCAAATCTTGGGATGGCAAGAAAAGAGCCTGTGCAATAGTTTTTGATGAAGTGGCGTTGGCTCCACATCTCACGTTTGTGGAATCTGAAGACGCCGTCACCGGCTTCACCAATTTCGGAAACGGCAGCGAGCGAAAACTTTGTGATCATAGTTTAGTTTTCATGGTGCGTGGAATATGTTCTTCATGGAGACAGCTGATAGCCTTCTACTACTGCCAGGGTACTACTCCAGCCATCACTTTAAAGAACATTTTGAGGGTAAGTGGTCTCACTTTTTTTATTTAGAATCTCACATAAAGCAATCAATTTGAATGGAAAAGTCATACTATTTTATTATTCAATGCTGTTGTTTTTTTAATAGCCAGCCAAATTTTTTTTTAACGGAAATATTTTCTGCAGGATGTTGTAAAGGGCGTTGAAGAAACGGGACTGCAACCAATGGCCCTTGTATGTGACCAAGGTTCAACTTTTCAGACCTGTCTGAAAAGTTTCCAAGCTGACGCTAGACGAGAGCAGTTGCTGAGGGAGGAGCCAGAAGGTTAGTGCTATAATAACATATAGTAGATTGTATCAAAAACCCATGTACATCACGATACATATCGCTTTTGACTGTTTTTTTTTATTTACAAAATAAACAATATGAAACTGCGTTTTTAAGGCGATGATACTAGCCAAATGGCGCCCCTATTAGTAAAAAAAAAAAAAACATTATTCGCTAAAAACGCAGTAAATCAAAAACCGGATATATAAAATAAAATAATTTAGAACCTTATACATTAACGATGATATAAGGTTCTAAATTATTAACTTATACATAATGGGAGCGCCACCTAGGCTATATCGCCGCCTTAGTCAGTGCAATATTGCAACTAATACTCCACTATTAAAGTGTTGATATTTTTACAGATCACAAGATCAACATCGGTGGATATAAATTAAACATAATTTATGATCCACCCCACCTTATTAAATGCATCCGCAACAACTTGTTGACAAAAGATTTGTCATTCTGTGGCAAGATTGCTAAATGGGATGACATAGTCGAGGTCTACAAGGCGGACTGCCAACTGGGGGACATCAGATTGCTGCCCAAGCTCAATGATGAACATGTCTACCCAACATCATCACAAAAAATTAAGGTCATAAACACTTTTTGTCATTGGCCGATACTTCAGCCAAAATGATTAGTTTCCCTTGTTGTAGTGTTTTATTTCAATACTTGTTTAATATGATTCACTATTTGTATCACACCACTGTGCCAGATGCATTTTCTCCCGGGCATGCATGAGGATTTCAGTATATTGAAATTTAGGCGATGGGCTGACAACCCAAACCTAAAGTAAATAGCCCTCAAAACTTTGTGAGACGTGGCGGAACGACCTTTGTTTAGGTCGTTATCCCATTTGAGATAAATAATTTTATAGGGTATTAGGTATTTTGCATTAAGTTGATTCACCTGAACTTTAATTATAAATTATTAATAATTTCAGAATCATAATCTCATTCATTTGCTTAGTTATTATTCCAATATTAAGAAAAACCTTTTTATTACAGGTTCCCATAAAGGAATATGGAAGAAAACCAACACTGCAGCAGCTGTATCTAACAGAAAATTCACTGAGATAATTTTTTTGTGTTTATTGTAATTTGTGATAATATAATTGCTTCTTTTGTAACCAGTTTGTTTTATTTTGTAATCTTCTATAACGAAAAAAAAATCGACACTGGGACTTAATACCTTTGTGACCAATGCCATAAAAAAAAAACAAGAATACATCCCTATTTCATCGGTATTATACGGACAGAAGCGATACATCACTGGTTCTGACGCAGCCGCCATGTTCTTTTTTTGTTTTTTTCACTAACGCATGGTACTTAAAGCACTGATTCCCATCTGTCCGTAGGACATATATACTGTCTAATCTGTGACCACAATCCCTCAGCCCTCAAACACCGCCCTATCTTGCGCACAAAGTCTTTTGCTGCAGCACACCAAACCCCTGAAGTTTCTACTGCAAAGGGAATGAAATCATAGCTCAGTCTCAGGTCTGCATACTTCGTAAGCTTCTGACTGGCTAACAATTCCGCAGCGGAACCGGCGGAACGAGTGGTTTTGGGCAGATGACTAGCGGCAAACGTACACGCACAAGTTGCGTCCCATAAAAGACATCGTCCCTTTTCCCACGGTATTAAGGTCAGGCCATCTGGCCTTTTGCCATCTGACCTAGATTATATGTGTTTTTGTAAATAATGAACTAACAAAACGCATTGATGTTAAAAAAGTTACTTGAAACTGTTGAAACAAACGGAACTCTCTGAACCATAGAGATAGGAAAATATACCATTTCTTATGTCTATGAGCCAAAGCCAGTGTTGTCATAAAATATGTATACAGTGTGTCCCTGGATAAAGTGCAATCCCGAAAGGGGATGAAACTAGACCATGAATCATGGACTAGAAAAATATAAAAAAAAAATATAAAAAAATATTGTAGGATTTATTGGTATTTTAAGATTTTCATGTTTCATTAAGGACTCTATGTACAAAAGTATTGATTTCTTCCAAAATAATGGGTCTATTTCTTTGAAATAAAAAAAAAAACAGTATGCCTTATACACGGCGATGACCATGAAATAATAAATAGTCCGCAAAAAAGTAACTATCTTGGGTAAAAAAATGTATTTTTATGAAAAAAATGATTTTTTTAGACGTTTATTTTAAAAAACTTCAAATTACTAAAAAAATGTTCCCTATAACTATGTAATTTTATAGCTTACTTTTATTCTTTACCATTTTAGCTTCCAAATAAAAAAAAAACAATGTTCTAACTCAAAAATTGGCTAGGTAGGAGTTATTTACATTTTAGTAGGTAATAAAAGTCAGACTTTTATCACAATAACTTTATTAATAAAATTATCCGTAATTTACAATTTTGCATTTTTATTTAATGCATTAAATGTTCAAAATTGTCTCCTCGATTTTGCAAGCACATTACTGCACGAATAATAATTTGGTTAGTGGCTCTACGAATCATTCCTGGATCATTTTTAATGTCATTTGCGCATTGAATTATTCGGTCGTGCAACTGTGCCTCGGTATTTATTGGCGTGCTGTATACTCTTTGCTTCATGACACCCCATAAAAAATAATCTAGGGGTGTCAGATCAGGTGAACGCGCTGGCCAGCCTACTGGCCCTTCTCGGCCAATCCACCGGTTCGGGTAATTTTCGTTCAAAAATCGCCGCACCTCCCGCGCATAATGTGCAGGACATCCGTCCATTTGGAGATACATACGCCGTCTCGTAGCCAGGGGAACTTCTTCCATCAAAATGGGTAAATTTTGTAGTAATTCTAAAAAACGTTCAGCATTTAGGGTTCTGGGTAAAATGACTGGACCAATTAAAATGTCGTCGATTAAGGCTGCCCATACGTTAATTGAAAATTTTACTTGAAAAGTAGATGCCCGCTTCAATCGTGGATTTTCGTGAGACCACTGGTGCAAATTTCTGCAGTTTGTAATGCCGTCGCGGGTAAATGTCGCTTCGTCCATCCACAAAATGCGTTTGGGAAAATTTGGGTCAGCTCTAATTTTTCTTAGAATCCATGTCGACATTACGCATCTTGGACGATTATCTACATTTTCGTGTAAATGTTGTACTCGTTGGTAATGGTAAGGATGTAATCCCTCCTTTTTCAAAATTCGCCAGACAGACGTCTTCGATATGCCATGACGCAACGCTAATCGTCTTATGCTTGTTGTAGGGTTAGCAAACAGATCGTTTAAAACGGCCTCTTCTATCGCATTGTCAATAACGACAGCTGGTTGCTCACGGCGATCTCGTGCCACACCAAGTCCAATGTTGGAGAGCCTCCTATGAATCTCTTGAAAATTTCGAGCTGAGGGTATGAGTCTGCCCGGGAAAGCATTTATGTATGCAGTCCGAGCGATTGTTGTGCGACCATGTGACATGCCATAATAATAATGCATGTCGGCTATTTCTTGAGGTGTGAACTCTGTCAATCGCGGCATTTCGTCAACACTTAACAGCAGAACAGGAACAGTCCAAACGTAACGAACAGTAGAAAACGTAACAGTCAACAATGTAACAAAAACTTAATAACAAATCAACGAGAACACAATGCGAGAACGAGAACAGTAGTAGCAGCGGCGAGAATATCGGAGCGACTGTCTGGGTGATATTGTAAGTCCTGTTTCGAACCCCCTGCCTCCCCTCCCCTCGCCTTCCCTCTACCTGAGTGTAGAACAAAAGGACTGCGACTGCCGAAGGGCACAGAGTAGGACGGAAACAATGGAAAAAACGGTCTCTGCCTGCACGGTAACACGATTAGGCTCCACATTAAAAGTTCGTAGATAGCGTGTTTTTTGAGTTAGAACATTGTTTTTTTTTTATTTGGAAGCTAAAATGGTAAAGAATAAAAGTAAGCTATAAAATTACATAGTTATAGGGAACGTTTTTTTAGTAATTTGAAGTTTTTTAAAATAAACGTCTAAAAAAATCATTTTTTTCATAAAAATACATTTTTTTACCCAAGATAGTTACTTTTTTGCGGACTATTTATTATTTCATGGTCATCGCCAGGTATTAGGCATACTGTATTTTTTTATTTCAAAGAAATAGACCCATTATTTTAGAAGAAATCAATACTTTTGTACATAGAGACCTTAATGAAACATGAAAATCTTAAAATACCAATAAATCCTACAATATTTTTTTATAATTTTTTTTTATATTTTTCTAGTCCATGATTCATGGTCTAGTTTCATCCCCTTTCGGGATTGCACTTTATCCAGGGACACACTGTATATATATTATCTATTCTACCACTTACATATGGTATGGTAGAAGAAAAGGTGTTTAATTGTCACAATACTATCTAACCCTAACTTTGTATCTGTAAACGTACGTATCCTACTAAAATCTATTAATGTCAAAAACGAACTCTTAATTCGGGGATTTTTTATTCTTTATAATAATGTTGAAGATTTTTTTGAATAACATGTGTCTCAGTAGTCAGTTTGTGATAAAAAAGTCTTCTTAAATAAAATCAGCCGATATTCCGTTCATTGTTTCTCTAAAACTTGCATCACAAAGTTTATCTAAAAAGTTGTGCAAACCATGAATGCCCTAAACAGAAGCAGCAGTAGCGAGCAGAATCAGACAAAAATCAAAAGAAAAAAGCGTCGTAAGGTACCTTCTAATCTGAATGAAAGATTAAAACCAGATTTCGACCCTATCGATGCTGTTCAGCAGGCCTGTGCGCCGAAACCAAAGCCACATGAAGACAAGTGTGTCCATATTGTTGATTCCCCAGATTTCAACCCTATCGATGCTGTTCAGCAGGCCTGTGCGCCGAAACCAAAGCCACATGAAGACAAGTGTGTCCATATTGTTGATTCCCCAGATTTCAACCCTATCGATGCTGTTCAGCAGGCCTGTGCGCCGAAACCAAAGCCACATGAAGAAAAGTGTGTCCATATTGTTGAATCCCTTGTGAAGCGTTATCCAAAAGTAATACAAGACTCCCTTCTAAAAACACTTCAATTCCTTCAAAGTGACCAGACAGTGCTCAGGTTTCCGAATATAGCACCTTGCAAAGAGGAATTCTTGGTCAAAATTGCTGTAAACCACTGTTTGTTGGATACGGTGAAATACCAGAATGAGGGTAGTTTACAGACAGCGAAACAGATATTGCAGCTTGTATATCAGAATAGACACATATATAAATGGATATATATGTATGAAGATCTCAAAGAAAATAAAAGGTATGTATCAATTTTAATACATATATACTATCACCCCTGTATCCGTAATAGGGTAGGCAGACCGCCAACGACACATCTAACAAGTTCTGAAGGTTCTGTAGTGACAGGGTGTCAGCCCATCACCTAAATTACAATACACTCAATAAATTGAATACCTAAATTACGAAAACCTTGAATCCCTTTGCTGGCTTTCACAGCATGCCCAGAAGGAAATGCAGCTGGCACATTCTATGTTTTTCCATCGCGAGGTCCAAAGGTCAGTGCAGCAGCCAGTTTTGTTGCACCTTTAGCACCACCTGGGGTCACGTGAAGGTTTTTTTATAGGTAGTTCCTACGGACATGGAGCAACATCGCCCTGTACCGACTACTATTCGAAACAGTGACGGGGAACGACAGCTTAGCGTGCCCTCTGAAGCACGGAATTCGTTTTCTTCCTGACAGATTGATTCAGCCTGCATTGACCTAACCAAACTGGGCAAAATCTCACAAAGTGATAAATAGGCAAATATACATACGTCGAAGTAGTATTTAAGTTTTTTATAAATATGTATGTTAGTCTGTAAGGTATACATTCTATGGGCGTCTGTTTATTTTTAAATTTATTATTAAATATCCCCATATATGATATAAATCCCCTAGGAATCGAAACCCAGGACCTCCGGATCATAAGCCCATGGCTCTCACCCCTAAATCAAGGAGGTAGTTCATTAATTAATCGTGACAATTCAAGTTTAATGCATAATTGTTTTCAGTGTGCTGGTATACAAAAAAATTAAGAAGTTGCAGAGCCAACAAGACAAAACGTTTTGGTAAGTAATGCTATCTTTCTTTATAAAACAAATAAATTTATTATCTTATCTTATCTTATCTAAATACATACATACGAGGGGTGGCTGGGCTGATAAGTAATCTACCTAACTATGAAAGAAAAGACTTTGATGGCTAGTTTATTTTTTATTTTTCTATATAGTCTCCTGCAAGTGAAATACACTTATGACATTTGCAAATAAGTGGCATCATGCCGTTATAATAGTAATTTTTATTTTGCTCGTCAAAATGGTCAGTCACAGCCTCTTTCATTTCTTCGTCCGTCGAAAATCTGCGACCCCTCAATTTTTTTTTTAAATCTTTGAATAAGAAATAGTCACAGGGAGCCAGATCTGGACTATAAGGTGGATGGTTAATTTCTGTGAAGCCGTTTTTGTTCAGGGCTGACCTCGCCGTTAAGGCTGTGTGTACAGGAGCATTGTCTTGTAAAATCAGAACACCTTTGCTGAGTTTGCCTCTCCGCTTTTCTTTGATTTGTTCACGAAGCTGGTCAAGCAAGTTTGCATAATATTCAGCATTCATTGTTGTATTTTTAGGCAAATAATCTATCATCAAAACCCCTTCGACATCCCAAAATACGGTGGCCATTAGTTTTCCAGCCGACGGCCGAACCTTGAACTTCCTTGGCGGCTTTTCTCCTTTAAATTTCCATTGCATTGACTCTTGTTTGCTTTCCGGATCCCACTGGCGAATCCAAGTTTCATCACAGGTCACAATTCGAGAGATAGTCTTTTCTTCTTTACCTTTGACCAGGTCTAGAAATGCCTGACAACATTCTACTCGCCTTTGTTTGTGTCAACATTCTAGGGACCCAACACGCGCTCACCTTGGACATGCCCAAATGTTCGTGAATAATTTCATGAACTCGTTCCTTGCTAATGCCCACATCTCTGGCTATCTCCCACTGCTTGATTCGCCGATCTGCAAGAATCAGGTTCTTCACCTTTTCAACATTATCTGCGGTAACAGCAGAAATTGACCTTCCACTACGTGTGTCGTCTTCCAGGCTCTCACAGCCATGTTTAAATTGCTTCGACCAAAACTTTATGACGAATTCAGAAGGACTTGAATCACCAAACACCTTTAACATGCGCTCTCAGATCTGCGTAGGCGTATTTCCTTCTTTACTTAGGAATTTAATCACTGCTCGATGCTCAAATTTCATCATTTTGCAATTTTCTTTCGACATGGTGAAATCAAAGCCGCGCCAAAAAAACAAAAGCAAGCGAAAAAAAATAAGCGTCATAATTTTGAAAAAGGAATAAATATAGAATATGATTTTGCAATGGCCAGTTCGATCTTCAAAACTTTCTTTAACAAAGTAAATTTTATATCAGCCGCCCCACGTACATATAATCACGCCTTTAAAAAAAGATTGTTCCGCCACGTCTGACAATGTTTTGAGGGTTATTTAGATAGATTTCTAGGTATATTGTTGTGACAGGTTGTCAGCCCATTGCCTAAATTGCAATATTCAGAAACCCTCGGATCCCATAGCTGGTTTTTACAGCATACCCGGGAAGAAATGCAGCTGGCACATTCTATGTTTTTCCCTCACTTCCAGTCCAGCATAGAAGTAAAAATATAAAGGCGAAATATAAAGTGTTTTAAAAGGACAGCATTCCTTTAAACCTCATATTTTACTAATGATAATAAACAATTTCTTCCATGCTGGACTGGGAGCGAGAGAAAAACATAGAATGTGCCAGCTGCATTTCCTCCCGGGCATGCTGTAAAAACCAGCTAAGGGATCTGAGGGTTTCAGTATATTGCAATTTAGGCGATGGGCTGACAACCTGTCACTACAGCAATATACGTACAAAATACAAATACACCTTGAATAACCCTCAAAACTTTGTCAGACGTGGCGGAACGACCTTTGTTTAGGTCGTTTACGCTCTGCCTACCCCATAAGGGATAAAGGCGTGATTATATGTATGTATGTATGTATGATAATAAACAAATTTTCCAAAGCACAACAAACAGCTGGATTATTAAGAAAATCAATATTTTTATTTATTTTTCAGCTCAACTGGATCAATATCCACCATAGCGAAGGGTCTAAAGAACATGTCTATAACTAAAGACCTACCAGAAATGACAGCAGACTACAAAGTTACTATGCTCAACACCACACTCAAATTCTTAAGAGATCCAACCCAGCTATGTTTGGAATACCCCACAATGAATCGACGGCAAGCAGAATATCTGCACGACATAATTCAGCCACTTGGCGATAGTAGAAGCCAAGGTCTTGGTTACGGCTTCAAGAGTCTGTACTCATCTTTACATGAAACTATGGACAAGTTGAAACACAAATATCAGTTTCAGATCTCGATTACAAATAATACGTCGAATTCTACGTAAGTACAAAAACCTTTTAGTTTGTTTCGCCAACAATAGGTTTAGTATTGATACTTTTAAGAAAAACTTTAAATAATTTATGTTATCACCGGCAAATTTAAATTTGTGGTTTTGTGCAAAATGAAAAAGGAAAATATGTACTTTATTATTTATTTATTTTATTCATAGAAAAATCTCACAGCAAAGCCCGATGGTGTAGTGGATAGGGCCACTGCCTCCTGAGCGGGTGGTCGTGGTTCGAATCCCACCACGTATCAATGTGTTTTTCGGTTTTCGAATTTCATATGTACGTTTATTCGGCGCTTTTTCCGTGCTTCGGAAGGCACGTTAAGCCGTTGGTCCCGGTTAATATCATTTAATACCATACATATTAGTCGTTAAGCCATGACAGAGGCCAATTCTAAGCATTGGCGGCTTGAAAACTCTGACCTAATCTAGGATTGGGTCTGGTTCCCCTTCTGGGTTGCGGAGGTCAGATGGCAGTCGATCTGTGTAAAAACAGTACCCTCGTTCAATCCCCTAGATTAGGTAGCCGACCCCGTGAGATACGGGATAAGGCTAGGGAGATGATGAGAAAAATCTCACATCATATACAGAGTTTATTAAAAGAATATTAATACATTAACAAGCCAGATTAAGAGATTCTTATACTTTGGGCCAAATTACAAGAAAGAAAAAAAAAACGAAAGTAAAGAATAGTAGTTATGTAAACGAGTAAAAATAACAATAAAACGAAAACAAGTTTAAGCCTATTTTGCTAACAAGTTTTTTACAAGTTTTCGCATCAAACATCATCTTATTATCTCCTTTTGTGTCGAGAGTATACGTCATTGGAAAAATACCGTCTCAAATCAAGAGATGTGAAGCCAATAAAAAAAATCCATCTTATTACATACATTGATATAATCACGCCTATATCCCTAATGGGGTAGGCAGAGCGCAAACGACCCAAACAAAGGTCGTTCCGCCATGTCTGACAAAGTTTTGAGGGTTATTTAAGATAGATTTGTAGGTATAATGCTGTAGTGACAGGCTGTCAGCCCATCGCCTAAATTGCAATATACAGAAACCCTCGGATCCCTTAGCTGGTTTTTACAGCATGCCCGGGAGGAAATGCAGCTGGCACATTCTACGTTTTTCTCTCGTTCCCAGTGCAGCATGGAAGTACATTGATATAATCACGCCTATATCCCTAATGGGGTAGGCAGAGCGCAAACGACCTAAACAAAGGTCGTTCCGCCATGTCTGACAAAGTTTTGAGGGTTATTTAAGATACCTTTGTAGGTGTATATTGCTGTAGTGACAGGTTGTCAGCCCATCGCCTAAATTACAATATACTGAAACCCTCGGATCCCTTAGCTGGTTTTTACAGCATGCCCGGGAGGAAATGCAGCTGGCACATTCTACGTTTTTCTCTCGTTCCCAGTCCAGCATGGAAGTACATTGATATAATCACGCCTATATCCCTAATGGGGTAGGCAGAGCGCAAACGACCTAAACAAAGGTCGTTCCGCCATGTCTGACAAAGTTTCGAGGGTTACTTAAGATACCTTTGTAGGTGTATATTGCTGTAGTGACAGGTTGTCGGCCCATCGCCTAAGTTACAATATACTGAAACCCTCGGATCCCTTAGCTGGTTTTCACAGCACCCCCGGGAGGAAATGCAGCTGGCAAATCCTATGTTTTTCTTTCGCTCCCAGGCCAGCATGGAAGAGCCTAGCTTTACTTGACAGTACTTTTTTAAATTTATAGTTTTAAATAATTAAAATTAATTGTTGAACATTATTTCAGTAAACTTGTATTAAATAAAATGCTGAAAACGCAGCCATTGGAAACCACTAAACCCGCCAAAAGGAAAATAAACAGAGATAGGTAAGTAGTTAGTACTATTCATTTTATACATACATACAATCACGCCTTTATCCCTAATGGCGTAGGCAGAGGATAAACAACCTAAACAAAGGTTGTTCCGCCACGTGTTATTTAAGATAGATTTGTAGGTACATTGCTGTAGTGACAGGTTGTCAGCCTATCGCCTAAATTGCAATATACAGAAACCCTCGGATCCCTTAGCTAATTTTTACAGTATGTCCGGGAGGAAATGCAGCTGGCACATTCTATATTTTTCTTTCGCTCCCAGTCCAGCATGGAAGATATTTTTTTATACTGATGCTGAAATCAACAACTACTCAATTGTTTGTTTAACGGAGGTGTTAGACCTCAAAGTTTCGACTCTTTAGTCGAAGATCACGCGGCGGTGTTGTGTGTTTTCGCTCTCCATGAAGAAGACTCTCGTAAAGAGTCGAAACGTTGAGGTCTAACACCTCCGTTAAACAAACAAGCGAGTAGTCGTTGATTTACGAGTATGAATAACACTTGTTCGTCATTTAGTGATAAAAAACTGCTATAATAATACGTAAAATGAACAAACTTACTTACTTCCATGCTGGACTGGGAGAGATAGAAAAACATAGAATGTTCCAGCTGCCCTTCCTCCCGGGCATGCTGTAGAAGACAGCAAAAGGGACTCGAGGGTTACAGTGTATTGTAATTTAGGCGATGGGCTGACAACCTGTCACTATGGCAATACACATTACAGTCTAAAATTACCCTCAATTATTGTCAGACGCGGCGAAAGCGCCTTTTACGAGGCATTTAACACTCTGCCTACCCCGTAAGGGATAAAAGCGTGATTTTATGTATGTATGTATGTAAAATGAACAACTTAATTTTAGTTACTAGTTTTAGTTGGTAATGGCGGTATTTAGCAATAATTTCGATAGTAACTGCGGGGTACTATTTACTCCACAATTCATTATTTCTAAAAAATCATTAATCTATTATCATCAATCAATCAATCTTTTAGGTTATGGCGTTTCCACTATGATTTCGCCAGTATCTACTTGTTATTAACTGCCTCCGTGGTCTAGTGGTTAGAACCATCGGCTTACGATCCGGAGCTCCTGGGTTCAATTCCCAGGGGGGAAATACAAAGTAGATTTTTGACAATTTATCACTTTGTGAGGTTTTTCCCAGTTTGGTTAGGACATTGCAGGCTGAATCACCTGATTGTCCAAAAAGAAAAGAAATTCCGTGCTTCAAACTGGGTAAAACCTCACAAAGTAATAAATAGACAGATGTAATTTTTTTTATTCCCTGGGAATCGAACCCTGGACCTCCGGATCGTAAGCCCATGGCTCTGACCACTAGATTTTTAAACCACGGAGGCAGTTTAAAAATCCACACTTAATATTGCTCTCAATATTGAAATCGCTTTATAAATACGAGCCTTAGTGTTTTTTACCAAATAATAACACTAATAATTTATTTATTTCAGATAAAAATGATCCAATTTTGTTAGTAACAATCAAAATACTTCACTACATAGTATAAAACAAAGTCGCTTTCTCTGTCCCTATATCCCTATGTATGCTTAGATCTTTAAAACTACGCAACGGATTTTGATGCGGTTTCTTTAAATTGATAGAGTGATTCAAGAGGAAGGTTTATATGTATAATATATCACTACATAGTACTGGGTGGCGCAAAAGTAAAGACCCTATTTGGTTCAGCTATAACATTTTTTCTAAATTAGAAAACTAGATTTAGGTTTTTTTAAATGTATATTTGTGCCATTAAATTTCGTACCATTAGGATTTAAAGATGATGTCTTTTAAATGGTGACCTCCAGAGTTGATACACATTTGAGCCCTATTTATGACATTTTGCATAACTTGCCGTAACACTTCCTGCGATATGTTCGTTATTTCTTGACGAATGTTTTCTTTTAGAGCTGCGAGAGTCTGTGGCTTGTTCACATACACCCGAGATTTCAAAAAACCCCAAAGAAAGAAGTCTGGACTGGTCAGATCGGGTGATCTTGCAGGCCAAGGTAAATCGCCAAAACGAGAGATAACTCGGCCTGGAAAAGCGTCCCTCACTAAGTCCATAGTGTCGCGCGCTGTGTGTGCCGTAGCGCCGTCTTGTTGAAACCAGATGTGCTCCAGCCCCAATTCGTCCAAACTGGGTATCAAAAACTCACGTAACATGGTTCTGTAGCGTTCTCCAGTGACAGTTATCGCATTGCCTCCAGCGTCTTCGAAAAAATAGGGTCCGATCACTCTGTCAACACAGATGCCACACCATACAGTAACTTTTAGTGGGTGTAGAGGTGTTTCTTGAATAATGCGCGGATTATCAGTGCCCCAGAACCGAGTATTCTGCTTATTGACATGCCCTGAGAGATGGAAATGCGCTTCGTCACTCATAACCAATTTTGAAGGAAAATTATCCTCTTCAAGGTTGAGGTTTATGACGCGCTGGCAGTAATCTAGACGAGCTCGGTGGTCAGCAGGCAGCAGCTGATGAGTCATTTGAGTTTTATACGGGAACATCTTTAAGTCTTTCACCAAAATACGCTGCAGGGTCCGTCTGGAAATGCCCAATTGCGTGGCACGTCGCCTCGTTGATGTTTCTGGACACTCTTCCACATCTTCGCGCACAGCATCGATATTTTCAGCTGAACGGCCTGTTCTTGGTCTCCCAGACTTAGGTCTATCCAATGTTGAGCCAGTTGCTTCAAGGCGTGTGGCAAAGCGTCGAATTGTGCGACCAATCGGTGCCGGACGGTGGGGAAATCGTCGACGAAATTCACGTTGTGTTCTTATCACTGATGAATTATTCCGTAAGAACATTGACACAATTATTCCACGTTCTTGGAGAGTAAAACGGTCCATGTTTATTTTCAGTGTATTTTACATTTGTTCACTACACAATTTTCAACAACAGAATGACAGAAAATGTCATATAAAAAAAATAAAAATATTTTCTTTAGTGCCAGTACTTTTGCGCCACCCAGTATAAAACAAAGTCGCTTTCTCTGTCCCTATATCCCTATGTATGCTTAGATCTTTAAAACTACGCAACGGATTTTGATGCGGTTTCTTTTAATGGATAGAGTGATTCAAGAGGAAGGTTTATATGTATAATACATGCATAATATAGTAGAGAAACACTGATGATTTCCGTGCGAAGCTGGGGCGGGTCGCTCGTATAACTATAAACTACAAATATGTTTTTTTTATTTGCAGCAAGAGTCTGAACTCTTCATCTACATCTACGTGCTCTATGGGAACCAAACCTCTGCCTCGGTCTCAGAGGGACTATCTGACTAAGCAGAAGATTATAACAAAACTATCAGACTCGTTTCTGAACAGTATTTTACAGAAGTTTTTGCAGTTCATTGAGGAT
This sequence comes from Scrobipalpa costella, assembly GCA_949820665.1. Taxonomy (NCBI): domain Eukaryota; kingdom Metazoa; phylum Arthropoda; class Insecta; order Lepidoptera; family Gelechiidae; genus Scrobipalpa; species Scrobipalpa costella. The sequence continues at coordinate 8,643,651 of OX463321.1, read as the reverse complement.
AAGGCCATGGCTAGTTTGGAATTCAAGGGTGTTGATGTTACGGAGTCTAGGTAAGTGACATACATACTAATTTATGCCTAATTAGGTAGGCAGAGCGTAAAACGCCACGTAAAAGGCGCTTCCGCCACGTCTGACAAAAATTGAGGGCAATTTTAGATTGTAATTTGCATTGCTATAGTGACAGGTTGTCAGGCGTCAGGAGAGCCCGATGGTGTAGTGGATAGAGAGCCCGATGGTGTAGTGGATAGGGCCGCTGCCTCCTGAGCGGGAGGTCGTGGTTCGAAACCCACCACGTACCAATGTGTTTTCCGGTTTTCGAATTTCATATGTACGTTTTTTCGGTGATTTTTCCGTGCTTCGGAAGGCACGATAAGCCGTTGGTCCCGGTTAATATCGTTTAATATCGTAGATATTAGTCGTTAAGCCATATCAGAGGCCAGTGCTAAGCATTGGCGGCTTGAAAACTCTGACCTAATCTAGGATTGGGTCTGGTTTCCCTTCTGGGTTGCGGAGGTCAGATGGCAGTCGCTCTGTGTAAAAACCAGTACCCTCGTTCAATCCCCTAGATTAGGAAGCCGACCCCGTGAGATACGGGATAAGGCTAAGGAGATGATGAGTGACAGGTTGTCAGGCCATCGCCTGAATTATAATACACTGTAACCCTCGAGTCCCTTTTGCTGACTTCTACAGCATGCCCGGGAGGAAGGGCAGCTGGAACATTCTATGTTTTTCTATTTCTCTCAGTCCAGCATGGAAGAAAGGTAAGTTATTATATTAAATTGTTTATAGTTACATACATATAATCTCGCCTTTATCCCTAATGGGGTAGGCAGAGCGTAAATGACCTAAATAAAGGTCTGCAAGCATAATTGTCTCCTCTGGGTTTATCAAAGGTCGACTGGAAGAGATCCCTTAACGGTATAAGTCCGCCTTTGGGCTAATATTGTCTTATTCTTCTTGTATTTTAGTTTTAAGATTTTTAAGGTACAATAAGATAAAACGCAAAGTGCGAGTTTCTCATGCTTCTTCTTCATTGTGATATAATTTTATTTTATTTTGTGACATACATACATACATATAGTCACGCCTTTATCCCTAATGGGGTAGGCAGAGCGTAAACGACCTAAACAAAGGTCGTTTCGCCACGTCTGACAAAGTTTTGAGGGTTATTTAAGATAGATTTGTAGGTATATTGCTGAAGTGACAGGTTGTCAGCCCATCGCCTAAATTGCAATATACTGTAACCCTCGGATCCCTTAGCTGATTTTTACAGCATGCCCGGGAGGAAAGGAAGGAAGGTGGCTCATTCTATGTTTTTTTCTTTCGCTCCCAGGCAAGCGTGGAAGAAATTTTGAAAAGTTATTTTGTGACACAGATATCATTTTCTTTGTAATAGACTCGCTTGTGACTTTCTAAAAGTGTTCTTAGGAATCTATTTGGAAATAAATGATTTGACTTTGACTTAGCTTACATCAGTGGCGAAGGGTCCATACAAGCCGATTCTCATCGGCTTACCTTTCAAGAATTCCAAGAAATCCGGAATTACGTAGAAACTATAAAGTACTTGAATGTTTTTTTTTGCTTCTTCTGTCGAGTGGGTATCGAGTCTATCGACCCGATGAACCCTGGTGTCAGAGTTTTTAAACCGCCTAGTAGCACAACTATCAGGCCTCTGACGTGGTTTGAGTAACGGCCACTATTAAAGACAGCGACCGGGACCGATGGCTTAACGTGCCCTCCGAAGCACGAAATCTTTTTCTTTTTCGGTCAATCAGGTGATTCAGCCTGCAATCCTCCTAACCAAACTAAGGAAAAATTCACAAAGTGCTAAACTCTCAAATATCAATTTTGTGTTTCCCCCCTGGGAATCGAACCCAGGACCTCCGGATCTGGAGTCCATGACACTAGCCACTAGACCACGGAGGCAGTTATTTTTTTTTGCTTTAGCTTACCCTCGATAAACATGAACTCCTCGCCACTGGCTTACATACATAATTTTATTATTATAGATTTCTGGAAAGCCTGATAACAATAAGCCGATCGGAAGCCTACTACAGTCTGTTCAGTTACGAATGCGAAGTGATGTTGAAGCGTATATCTCGCTCGCTGCGACGCAAGGACTGGGGACTGACGCTCAACGTCGGGAAACTCTGCAAGGGCACAGACACCAGGTGCGTATAGGCAAAGTCACGCCGGACTCACGCAAGGGGGAAAATGGAGCTGACTCAGCATTTGTTAAACACAGTAACACTGATATTGTGTCAGCACCGTGATACAGAATATAGTGATATAATACAAAAAACTTAAATTTAGAATACATACTAATAACACATCTCGGACACTCCTAACTACAATCTGTCTACCCTCACTCTTCTTCGTTTTTGCGGTACACTATTCACAACACCAGTGGTGACAATAACAGTGTTGTGAATAGTGTACCGCAAAAACGAAGAAGAGTGAGGGTAGACAGATATGTCTGTCCCTAAACCCACCCGCAGTTTTCTCCAGTTTACCCGTGATCAGGGCGTTTGGAACAGCGCCGAAATATCGGGAACTCATAAAATAATTTAAATCGCGGTAAGAAACCCGTAAAATGTCTTATAGTTATAGTGAAAACAACCGCGAAAGTTTAAAATTAAGTGTCACATCGAGATGTTGCACTTGGCATGTGTTTGTGTGCGTGTTGTAAGGGTTGACAAATTTTGTTATAGCGGTCATAATCACATACATACATATAATCACGCCTTTATCTCTAATGGCATAGGCAGAGCGTAAACAACCTATACAAAGAACGTTCCGCCACGTCTTACAAAGTTTTGAGGGTTAATTAAGATAGATTTGTAGGTATATTGCTGGCTAGTTTCTACAGCATGCCCGGGAGGAAATGCAGCTGGCACATAATATGTTTTTCTCTCGCTGCCAGTCCAGCATGGAAGTAGTAAATTTAGAATATATACTATAAGTTCACTACAAATATTAAAGAGAGCTCTAAACCTCACAAAAGTTGAATCGAGGCGGAACGCGAGCGAAGCGAGTAATTTACTTTTACAGTATACATAAAATCACGGTTTACCCCTAACGGGGTAGGCAGAACGTAAAGCAAAAGGCGCTTTCGGCACCTCTAACAAAAATAAGGGGAACTGTAATGTGTATTGCTGTAGTGACAGGTTGTCACGAATCGCCTAAATTACAACACAGTAACCCTCGAATCCCTTTTGCTGACTTTTACAGTATGCCCGGCAGGAGGGGCAGCTTGAACATTCTATGTTTTTCTATCTCTCCCAGTCCAGCATGGAAGAAATTTTAAGCATTAACAGTATAATATGGTTTCTTAAATTATATTTATTTTTTCAGGACTATTGTTTTCTTCAAATCGCTAACATACGAATCGAAGACCGCTGAAAGCCAGCCTACTACCAAGGAGCCAAAAGTTGAAACAACCAATAAGGCTGTCAAACTGACAAATGCTTTGACAGTTACGGTCAAGAATAACCAAGTTCAAAATGATGCCAAAGTTTCATTTCATAATTTTCCATCTACCAGTAAAAGCCTAGGGTAAGTACTTAACTGTTGCCACACCCTGGACACTCGTAACAAATTTTTCGTTTTCGTCATACATTGACAGGTGGCATGTTGCACAGGCGCTGTGTTTGTGTGTGTGCTTTATAGCACAACGGTTGACAAATTCTATTATGCCGGTCATAGTTATTTTCACTTGCATAAACAGATACCTAAATAATGTGATTGGTAGGTAGGCACTTACTTATTAAACATTGGATAATAATAAAGGTTCCGAACGACAAATTAATTTCTGGCGAAATGTGTCTGATTGTAATTCTAACTGAGCTGCGTTTAAATTAATTACAATCTCTGCCGATATTCCCTGCACACTTGAGCCGCCAGGTCTTAGTCGCCTCGATGGCAAACGCCCTGATGGACTTACTCTAGTACCATGGGAGAAGGGTCGTTGTCTCATCTGGGACGCCACCTGCGTCAGCACCTTTGCGGCGTCGCATCTTCCGCGATCAATGAGTAAGGCGGGCGCGGCGGCAGAGTGGGCTGCCTCTCGGAAGCGGCTCAAGTACGACAACTTGTGCCAGGGTTATAACTTTGTGCTCTTTGCGGTGGAGGTTTCAGGCTCTTGGTGTGCTGAAGCGAAATTTTTTATCAAGGAGCTTGGGCGGCGATTAAGGCAAAACTGTTCTGACCCCCGCGCCGAGTCGTATCTGGTACAGCACATCTCGTTGGCTATTCAACGAGGGAACGCTGCTAGTGTGATGGGTACATTCCCACCAGGTACGATTCGGGGCGGTCTTTTCGATTGATTAGGATTTCGATTTGTTAGTTTTTAAGTTTGACTTTGTGATTAATTTATTGTGACATTTTGTAATTGTTTTTGACGCCTAATTTTATAATGAGTATTAATTAGTTTTAGTGTTAAGTTGACAATTGTATTTAATTTAATAAATTTATTCATTGACAATAATCATTAAAATTCATTGATAAAATTAATGAATAAATCGCTCGCAGTCGTCACTATTTTCTATTCGGTTTAAATATAGGGCTAGAGATGTCCTCACACACGACCCGCAAGATGGCTTCATTTGACCCACGTAGTCTCTCACAAAAGGAAAGCTGTAGTTAGAATATAATAGAAAATGGTCACCCTATCGTCTTACACCTGTCACTTACACTTTACAAACCTCTTAAAACAACTTATAATAAACAAACTTAAATATTTTACCTTAAAATTAAACAAAATAAAGAACACACAACGGTGCGTGACCGTAAGCACAACCACAAGTAAAGATAAAACATACATACATACAATCACGCCATTATTCCTAATGGGGTAGGCAGAACGTAAACGACCTAAACAAAGCTCGTTCCGCCACGTCTGATAAAGTTTTGAGGGATACTTAAGATAGATTTGTAGGTATATTGCTGTAGTGACAGGTTGTCAGCCCATCGCCTAAATTGCAGTATACAGGAACCTCGGATCCCTTAGCTGCTTTTTACAGCATGCCCAGGAGAAAATGCAGCTGGCACATTTTATGTTTTTCTCTCGCTCCCAGTCCAGTATGGAAGTAAGATAAAAGAACTACATACATACATACATAAATCACGCCTTTATCCCTTACGGGGTAGGCAGAGCGTTTAACGCCTCGTAAAAGGCGCTTTCGCCACGTCTGACAAAAATTGAGGACAATTTTAGCTTGTAATATGTATTGCTTTAGTGACAGGTTGTCAGCCCATCGCCTAAATTACAATACACTGTAACACTCGAGTCCCTTTTGCTGACTTCAACAGCATGCCCGGGAGGAAGGGCAGCTGGAACATTCTATGTTTTTCTATCTCTCCCAGTCCAGCATGGAAGAACTATAACTAATATTTAAATTTCTTTCTACAGCAGCGGCAAAACTCCCACTAAAGGCTCTTCGGTCAATAACAAAACCACTAAAACCCAAAGTGAAAAGCTAAAACTGACCCAAAGTGGGTCAAATGTTACCCATAATTGGTCAAGTGCTACCCAAAGTGGGTCAAATGTGAATCAAAGAGGGTCAAATAATACCCAAAGTGGGTCAAATACGACCCCTCCGCTAGCGTCCCGCGAGGCGAGACTGCTGAAAGCACTCACTACGCCAATGGAAAGCGAACGAGCTGAAAAGTAAGTTATGTTCCCAGATTGTTTTTTTTGTACAATACACACATAGTCACGCCTTTATCCCTAATGGGGTAGGCAGAGCGTTAACGACCTAAACAAAGTTCGCTCCGCGCCACGTCTGACTAAAGTTTTGAGGGTTATTTAAGATAGATTTGTAGGTATATTTGTACAATACAATACAAAATTCTTTATAGCACAAAGAAACACATACAACATAAATAAAAAGGAACAAACGTGACAGTACAAATAGGCGGCCTTATTGCTAAAGCAGCAATTTCTACCAGGCAACCTTTGGCTATAGAAATTGTGGAAGCAGAAAGTTTGTACTTTATATTTTTACAGGAAATTAGAAAGACAGCTGACCACACCACACTTTAACTGGTGTAAGGGACAGCGTCCCGCAAACTGACAGGGGTTGCTCAGTCTACGATACTGAACAACTTCCATGAAGGAAGTGGAAATAAAAATTGGGTTTTCCGTAAAAAATGTCCAGCTCGATCAGACAATTTGTATGGAAAAGCCATTTTTTTATTCACTTCCTGAAAGAATTTCCTGGTGGAAGTTGTTCAGTGTCGTTAACTGAGCAACCCCTATCAGTTTGTGGGACGCTGTCCCTTACACCCCGTATGACCTACATCAACGGGTCAAAAAATAACCTACAGCGGTGTAGAATGTAGAAAGTAAAATGTGGGACAAATATAACCTACAGCGGGTCAGTAGGGTAACAAATATGAGCAAAAGTGGGTCAGATTTTTAAGGTTTCTCGTAGATATTTTAAAAATACATACATATACAGTTTACGCTCTGCCTACAATGAATGGGGTAGGCAGAGCGTAAACGACCTAAACAAAGGTCATTTCGCCACGTCTGACAAAGTTTCGAGGGTTATTTAAGATAGATTTGTAGGTATACTGCTGTAATGACAGGTTGTCAGCCCATCGCCTAAATTGCAATATATTGCACCCTAGGATCCCTTAGCTGGTTTTTACAGCATGCCCGGAAGGAAATGCAGCTGGCACATTCTATGTTTCTCTTTCGCCCCCAGTGCATCATGGGAGAAATATACCTGTATTGTGTAATGTTACAGGATTATGCGCAAGATGGGCTGGGAGGGCGGAGGCCTAGGGTTACGAGGAGAAGGCATCACTGAGCCGATCCTGCCCGCTCTACATATCGTAAGTATTCTTTATATGATACATACATAACAAACACTTAATAATATACTAACCGGTCAATTAACCTTGAAGTGATGCATAAGATGTTTTTAGTCTATTGATTAAGTATGATAAGATAGGGAAGAGCCGAGCCACTTGACATACATACATACATAAAATCACGCCTTTATCCCTTACGGGGTAGGCAGAGCGTTAAACGCCTCTTAAAAGGCGCTTTCGCCACATCTGACAAAAATTGAGGGCAATTTTAGATTGTAATGCGTATTGCTATAGTGACAGGTTGTCAGCCCATCGCCTAAATTACAATACACTGTAACCCTCCAGTCCCTTTTGCTGACTTATACAGCATGCCCGGGAGGAAGGGCAACTGGAACATTCTATGTTTTTCTATCTCTCCCAGTCCAGCATGGAAGAAACCTGACACTGGCTTTAATAGCTTAAAAGGTGGCCTGGGACACTATAATTTGTCAAACATTTATTAGACTGAAAATAAAGAATTTATTTATTTATACATACTATCACGCCTCCATTCCCTATAGGGAAGGCAGAGCGTAAACGACCCAAACAAAGGTCGCTCCGCCACGCTGACAAAGTTTCAAGGGTCACTTTAGGATGGATTTATAGGTATATTGCTGTAGTGACAGGTTGTCAGCCCATCGCCTAAATTACAATACAATATACTTTATCTACTCTCATATAGTAATGTTCGAATTATAAACTTCTAAAGGAATTTATAATAGCATACTTTATAAACAGAATGATGAAAAAATTAAAAAGTTTACTTTTCGTTGCACCTGCCCTAGCAAATTCTAACAAAGATGCAACGAAAAGTAAAATTTATTTGCTGGAAGCAAGAAAAGATAAACACAGTAAATACCAATAAATCCCGATTCCAAGCCAAAAATCTGTAAAATTATAATAATCTATGGTAACGGCGCATGCGCGGTGACGGTTTTCCTGCGTTTTTATTGTTTGTTTATCGCGCAACTCAAGGAAGAATTAATTGACTGTTTGCTAAAAATGTGCGACTCTAGTGACTCTAGTAAGGAATATATTAATACTCCACCGGATATTTTAGATGCCGCTACGGAAATCAATAATTTATTGCCCGCCAAGTCAAGAAAACTGTACGAGAAATGCTACCAAGAATTCAGGCTATGGAAAATGCAAAAAAATGCGTATGAGATGTGTATGAGAGTAGATAAAATAGTGTATGCAACTGCACATAACTAGGTATTACAATGCGAGTGTGGTTTGTGAAACGAGCGAAGCGTGATTGTATGTATGTATGTATGCATATCATACGTAAAATATTCATGAAAATGTTTGTATTCTATTCCATTTACATACATACATACAATCACGCCCCCATCCCTAATGGGGTAGGCAGAGCGTAAACGACCCAAACAAAGGTCGATCCGCCACGTCTGACAAGGTTTTGAGGTTTATTTAAGATAGATTTGTAGGTATATTGCTGTAGTGACTATGGTTGTCAGCCTATCGCCTAAATTGCAGTACCTATACAGAAATACTCGGATCCCTTAGCTGGTTTTTACAGTATGTTTTTCTCTCGCCCCCAGTCCACCATGGAAGAAAAATTAGATACATACATACATACATACATTCACGCCTTTATCCCTAATGGGGTAGGCAGAGCGTAAACGACCTAAACAAAGGTCTTTCCGCCACGTCTGACAAAGCTTGGAGGGCCACTTAATACAAATTTGTAGGTATATTGCTGTAGTGACAGGTTGTCAGCCCATCGCCTAAATTACAATATACTGAAACCCTCAGATCCCTAAGCTGGTTTTTACAGCATGCCCGGGAGGAAATGCATCTGGCACATTCTATGTTTTGCTTTTGCTCCCAGGCCAGCATGGAAGACTTAGAAAAATGGAAAAATTAGATACAATTTGTTTTACACTAAAACAAGTGTATAAACAAGTATTATACATAATGAAAACTGATCTTCTACTTCTGTCTGATCTGATACTTCTATGCTGGACTGGGAGGGATAGAAAAACATAGAATGTTCCAGCTGCCCTTCCTCCCGGGCATGCTGTTGAAGTCAGCACAAGGGACTGGAGGGTTACAGTGTATTGTAATTTAGGCGATGGGCTGACAACCTGTCACTATAGCAATACACATTACAATCTAAAATTGCCCTCAATTTTTGTCAGACGTGGCGAAAGCGCCTTTTATGAGGCGTTTAACGCTCTGCCTACCCCGTAAGGGATAAAGGTGTGATTTTATGTATGTATGTTATGTATGTAAAACTGATCGGCTTACTTGTTTGTATTGAAACGTCGAGGGCAAACACTCCTTTCAATACAAACAAGTAAGCCGATCAGTTTTCATTATAGATACAAATAATTTCTTCCATGCTGAACTGGGAGCGAGAAAAAACATAGAATATGCCAGCTGCGTTTCCTCCCGGGCATGCTGTAGAAACCAGCTAAGGGATCAGAGGGTTTCAGTATATTGTAATTTAGGCGATGGGCTGACAACCTGTCACTACAGCAATCTTTGTCAGACTTGGCGGAATGACCTTTGTTTGGGTCGTTTACGCTCTGCCTATCTGCCATTAGCGATAAAGACGTGATTATATGTATGTATGTATACAATTAATTTACAAATGATGGCGCCACTCTCAGAATTGATTGGTTTTTTTTCCAGGCCCCAGGAGCTGGCCTAGGCCACACCAAATCATCTCTCCAGGCCCCAGGAGCTGGCCTAGGCCACACCAAATCATCTCCTCCAGCAAAATTTCGCTTTAGACTCCTGCAAAGTCTACTTACTTTCCTCAAGTCTTCGGCTTTCAACACGGAAGTAGCTTTTGCTGTACTGATGACTAAGCGAGAGAAGAGATTTATCCATCATATTATGCGCACATTCAATAATAGGGGGACTCTGGGTATTTATAAACACTTTTATGCTTCTGTGCACGAGTCAATCGACCCGATGAACCCTGGTGTTAGAGTTTTTAAACAGGCCTCTGACATGGTTAGCGTAACGACCACTATCAAAGACAGCGGCCGGGACCGCAACAAATTTAGAAAAAACTTAGAACAGGTATCGTCTTCCGTCGCCTTATCCCGTATCTCACGGGGTCGGCTACCTAATCTAGGTGATTGAACGAGGGTACTGGTTTTTACACAGAGCGACTGCCATCTGACCTCCGCAACCCAGAAGGGAAACCAGACACAATCCTAGATTAGGTCAGAGTTTTCAAGCCGCCAATGCTTAGCATTGGCCTCTGTCATGGCTTAGCGACTAATATCTATGGTATTAAACGATATTAACCGGGACCAACGGCTTAACGTGCCTTCCGAAGTACATATGAAATTCGAAATCCGAAAAACACATTGGTACGTGGTGGGATTCGAACCAGACCTCCCGCTCAGGAGGCAGCGGCCCTATCCACTACACCATCGGGCTCATACTTACCTTTATTCTAAAACTGAGTTGAAAATACTATAGTGTATATTATTTTAATATATTTTTTATTTTCATTTGTAACCAGTTCTACATGCGCCAGAAGAAATGGACCTACTTTACAAAATAACTGAAGAATTTTTGAACAACCAACATCTATATGTCACCTGTTATGTTAGCGAGGACAGAAAGTGAGTTATCTTAAATTCATTATTACATACATACATATAATCACGCCTTTATCCCTAATGGGGTAGGAAGAGCGTAAACTACCTAAACAAAGGTCGTTTCGCCACGTCTGACAAAGTTTTTAAGGTTATTTAAGATAGATTTGTAGGTATATTGCTGAAGTGACAGGTTGTCAGCCCATCGCCTAAATTGCAATATACTGAAACCCTCGAATCCCTTAGCTGGTTTTCATAGCATGAAGGCAAAGTCAAAGTCAAATCATTTATTTCCAAATAGATTCCTAAGAACACTTTTAGAAAGTCACAAGCGAGTCTATTACAAAGAAAATAAAATTATATCTGTGTCACAAAATAAAATAAAACTATATCACAATGAAGAAGAAGCATGAGAAACTCGCACTTTGCGCCCCTCCCTTCGTTTTGTCTTATTCTTACTTTTGTCCTTCCTATTGTTCAAAATAGGGTTTGTGACCGCAATGTGTGCCAATTTCTTAGGCTTCACTGAAATATCAGAGCTCCACACATCTTTGTCATTAGTATAGTCATTTAACTTATAATAGGTTTTCCGACATAATGTGTTTTTAATAGTAATAGTATCTTTAAATTGATTTTCTGACAAATTTAATACCCGGGAAGAAATGCAGCTGGCACATTCTATGTTTTTCTCTCGCTCCCAGGCCAGCATATTATTAAGCAGAATAATACGTATTTATAACGTTTTCAGGACACTGCACCTGAAAAGAGAAAATGGCCAGAAGTTCGAAAAAAAAGGAAAGAAAAAGAAAAAATCTAGGTCCAAAAACAAGACCAAAACCCATGACGTCACTAATGATGACGTCATAGACATATCGGAAACGATCAAAGATATAGAAAACGCGTGCCCCACTAGAAAAGCCGCTCAGAACTTGGCTTACAAAATAAAGTTTTTGGAAAAGATCAAAGAATTGCTGGCAAGTCAAGACGAAGTTGCAGAGTATACATTCGATTGTGATATTAGTAAAAAACTTGGCACGTATTTTAAAAACGTGATGAGAGATATTAACAGGAATAAAGGAACCACGAGGTTTAGCAAGATTGAAAATGATCTGTTCAAAGAAATCAGACGAACCTCCAACGGATGTTACATGAGCGTCACTTATAAACAACAGTAAGTATTTAACATACATATAATCACGCCTTTATCCCTAATGGGGTAGGCAGAGAGTAAATGACCTCAACAAAGGTCGCTCCGCCACGTCTAACAAAAGTTTTGAGGGTTATTTAAGATAGATTTGTAGGTATATTGCTGTAGTGACTGGTTTTCAGCCCATAACCTAAATTACAATACACTGAAACCCTCGGATCCCCCAGCTGGTTTTTACAGCATGAAAATGCAGCTGGCATATTCTATGTTTTTCTCTCGCTCCCAGGCCCAGCATGGAAGAATTTATATCATAGATATCGAACAATCCTAAGGGTGGTTTTGCACTGTTCCGTATCCGTGAATAATATATAAAAGCTGTCAAACATTTTCGCGCCAATCCATTCAAGTTTTCACGGATACGAACCGAATAGGGTGCAGTGCAAAACTACCCTTACTCTTAATTTATAAATACGGAGTGTAAGGGACAGCGTCCCGCAAACTGATAGGGGCTGCTCAGTCAACGAAACTGAACAACTATCACCAGGATTTTTTTTCAGGAAGCGAAAAAATATATTTGGTTTTCCATACAAATTCCGATCAAGATGGTAATTTTGTTAAGGAGGGTAATTTTTTTTTTCATTCCGTGGAGAAATTTCTCACAGTTGTTCAGTTTCAACTTAGTTATGCCCTATCAGTTTGCGGGACGCTGTCCCTTACACCCGGTATAATTCAAATATGTAAATGCCAAATGGTAGTAAGAACATAAAAACTGCTATATTCATTTCAATTTATTTATTTGCAGAAAATTCACGCTGATTAAAAAGTTTTCAAAGAAAGTCAATCCTACCCACAGTCTGCCACCGCCGGTATCCAAAGATTTAAAAAACACGATTATATATCAGAACAATATCGCCATACCAGCTGATAAATATGAAGATCATCTTAAAAATAATATTAATGGTAATGAAACTGTTAAAGAACCTATAAAATATGATACAGGCAAAGATACTGAAGGTTTTATAGACTCGATAAAAAACGTAAATAACAAAGGATTTATAGATGTAGGACAAGGTGATAATAAGACAGATGTATCCAAAACTGATACAAATAATGTCGAAGTTTACGAAACTGATATTCCGCTGATTGAATACGACGTATCCAAAGATATATCCAAAACTGATACAAATAATGACGGAGATAACGAAACTGATACAAATAATGACGAAGATAACGAAACTGATATTCCGCTGATTGAATACGACGTATCCAAAGATATATCCAAAACTGATACAAATAATGACGAAGATAACGAAACTGATACAAATAATGACGAAGTTTACGAAACTGATATTACGCTGATTGAATACGACGTATCCAAAGACATATCCAAAACTGATACAAATAATGAAGAAGATAACGAAAGTGATATTCCGCCAGAAGAATATGACTTATCCAAAGATATTTCCAAAACTGATACAAATAATGACGAAGATAACGAAACTGATACAAATAATGTCGAAGTTTACGAAACTGTAATTCCGCTAGAAGGATACGACGTATCCAAAGATATATCCAAAACTGATACAAATAATTACGAAGATAACGAAACTGAGATTCCGCTAGAAGGATACGACGTATCCAAAGATATTTCCAAAACTGATACAAATAATTACGAAGATAACGAAACTGATACAAATAATGTCGAAGTTTACGAAACTGTAATTCCGCTAGAAGGATACGACGTATCCAAAGATATATCCAAAACTGATACAAATAATTACGAAGATAACGAAACTGATACAAATAATGTCGAAGTTTACGAAACTGATATTACGCTTGAAGGATACGATGTATCCAAAGATATTTCCAAAACTGATACAAATAATGACGAAGATAACGAAACTGATACAAATAATGACGAAGATAACGAAACTGATATTCCGCTGATTGAATACGACGTATCCAAAGATATATCCAAAACTGATACAAATAATGACGAAGTTTACGAAACTGATATTGCGCTGATTGAATACGACGTATCCAAAGACATATCCAAAACTGATACAAATAATGAAGAAGATAACGAAACTGATATTCCGCCAGAAGAATATGACGTATCCAAAGATATTTCCAATCCTGATACAAATAATGACGAAGATAACGAAACTGATATTACGCCAGAAGAATACGACGTATGCAAAAATATAAGTTTCGATATCAGTAACGATTCTTTAATGCTCGATATTTTAGAAGAAAAACAGGGCTTAGACACGAAAATCACTGAATATGATCACAGTGAAGTTAATAATAATCATAATTTTAAGGACAAGAATGGCGGAGAGTATCGTGTTAAAGAAAACAAAACTAATAATATTCTTTCGCAAAGTATCAGTGAAACTGATAATGAGAAACAAGAGCCAAAGAAACCTGAAGTTATTAGGTTTGTGAGCATAGCTTCCAAAGATGATAAACCTATAAGCATAGATTTAGTTAAACTAGTACAGACAAAGATCTCAGATGTAATAGAAACCAGGCATGAAGAAATATTGCTACCACTTCTAAAGTGTCATGGCGTCAGAAATGGGGAACTTATATACAGCTGCCATGATGAATATAGTTACTATTGGTTGAAGAATATCAACGATTTTTTCGACGAACAAGTCAAAATAAATGATACAGACTACAGCGAAACCGCTTTTAAGTTACGAATGAGAATCAATAGTTTTGTTAATGGGGAAGTAACTTTTGTATTCAACAGATTGAATTTGTACAATCCACAGCTTGATACAAAACAATGGGAAGTACTGAATGAAACTAAAAATGAAAATTTTGTGCAATACGATCTGTCAGTAGATGAAACGTCTTTTAATTTTATAGGTGAACACAATTTCGCTTTGTTTGTAGGTATTGACAAAGCTCAATTTAGTATTGTATGGGAGTAAATATAGGATAAGAAAAATAAGTGTTGTATTACAATAGTTCCGCCTTGTCTTTCGCATTTAATATATTATTATTTTAAGGGAATCCCCGGTGCTCAGTTAAAAAAAACATTACTCACTGAAGACGCAATTCCGTTAACCGAAAATCCGGTAGATTGAAGTATAGCTACTGAATTTTATTTTAAGCATTATAAATTCATAATTCAGTGTTCACTGCAGTTATTACAGATAGCAAAAGTGCTAAAAGTTCGTTTTTCGTTTTTTTTTTAAATATGCTACTACAACTAACTATAAGTTGCAACTTTATGAGGTTCTAAGTGACATCCATTGCTTTAACCTCAATTTGAGCTATCGAATTTTTGATTGATTGTGTTTTCAGTGGTTTTTTTTTGCCTGATAAGGGCGCTACTTAGCCCAGGGGAGATCTAAATATACATTGCCAAAAATTTCGATGATATATGTTTAAAACATTAACACATAAAAAACATTAAACATAAAAAGATGTTTGTGTTGTGTTACACGTGTCGTGAGATAAAGTTCTTGCGAAAATCATACGAATATTGGAAAAACACGGGTAAATAGACGACAGTGAAAACGTTTCTCAATCTTACTGGAACAAGGCAGGTATTTTGCAAAAAGACGAGTCGTTGAAGTAAAATTTAATATCCTTCTCTAGATTGGCTAGATTTCAACCATTCGCTCCCTTCTACCATCCGACATCTAGACGCACCGCAGGATACCTGGTTGATATTCCACCAATACGGACCAAGCGCTTCCAAAACTCATTCATAAAGCGCACGACAAAACGAATAAAGAGTGGAACTCACTACCTGCGTCTGTGTTTCCAAATGCATTCCACAAAGTCAAAGTCAAATCATTTATTTCCAAATAGATTCCTAAGAACACTTAGAAAGTCGCAAACGAGTCTATTACAAAGAGAATCATATCACTACATAGTATAAAACAAAGTCGCTTTCTCTGTCCCTATATCCCTATGTATGCTTAGATCTTTAAAACTACGCAACGGATTTTGATGCGGTTTCTTTTAATGGATAGAGTGATTCAAGAGGAAGGTTTATATGTATAATACATGCAGAATATAGTAGAGAAACACTGATGATTTCCGTGCGCTAGTCTATGTTACAAAATAAAAATATATCACAATGAAGAAGCATGAGAAATTCGCACTTTGCGCCCCTCCCTTCGTTTTGTCTTATTCTTACTTTTAGCCTTTCTTCAACCCCCAACACTTCAAAGATAGAGTGAACAGGCATCTTCTGTGTGAGCTCGCTCCATCGTCGACTCCGTCTCAGTCGCTCCCGACGTAGTCTTGAGTCAAAAGCAAACCCATTTCGAATAAAAAAAAGAGATGATACCTTGTTTTCTTATTTCATAAAGTTTCGATTTGCAATATGACTCGTTTTTCCCGTAAGATTGAGTAATGATTTCATCTTTGTCTAATTACATAATTAGGATTTTTTGCAAAAAAACTAATTATAATCATTAATCATGCTACAACACCTCCACGGTGAAAAATTACGCTCAATAAGCAGCCTTATTGCTAAGTTAGCTATATCTTCCAGGCAATAAGGCGCCATGAGAGTTGCGTCTACCGGGTGTAAGAGACAGCGTCCCGCAAACTGATCAGCACAGTCAATGACACTGAACAACTTCCACCAGGAACATTTTTCGGCAGGTGAAAAAAAAAGGCTTTCCATACAAATTATCCGATCAAGGTCATTTTGTATGGGATTTTTTTTCTCTCCTGAAAAATCGTTATGGAAGTTGTTCAGTATCATTGACTGATTCACCTCTATCAGTTTGCGGGACGCTGTCCCTTACACCTAGTATAATAATTAAGTATATGCAATAATGTTAATTGGTGTCTAATACTCTGTTAAAATAGTGAAAAATAGCTAGTAAGTGTTCAAAACATACCTCATTTTTTTTTATTTATTATTTATAGTATTCTATTCAAGGACTTTTTCTAGTTCTTAGATATACGAGAACAAATTATATTTTTTTTTGTTGATTCTTTGTTTTGAGACTACGGCTTGGCAGAGAGGTATAGAAAAAGATAATTTTTTTTTAAAAACGCTTAATGTTCTTGACTGAGCGAACCCTATCAGTTTGCTGGAAGCTGTCACTTACACTCTAATTAAGTTTTATCTTCTATTCTTTATTACCAGGCTAGTGACGATAATTTAAATTGTTTTTAAGTCATTATTTACGAATTTATTAGATTAAGAAAAAAATGGCCCCAATTCTATACGCCACCTGTTAAATCTAAATTTAAATTAGTCCTGTCACTTGGTTGATGTTGAGTTAAAAAAGGACTTTTAAATGATCCAGACGTACGTAATCACGCCTTTATCCCTAATGGGGTAGGCAGAGCGTAAACTATCTAAACAAAGGTCGTTTCGCCACGTCTGTCTAAGTTTTGACGGTTATTTAAGATAGATTTGTAGGTATATTGCTGTAGTGACAGGTTGTCAGCCCATCGCCTAATAATAATATATCTTTATTTCAGACTTTCATCCATATACACAATACATCAAAATTTTACACCAGTGTTTAAATAGCGCAAAGTAGTCAAAGTTACAAATATTAGCTATTAATTTGTATTTACAGTTTAAACAGCCTAAATTGCAATATAGTTTTAAACGATACCTAACATTTACTATGATATGATATCTTTGTACTACGGACTAACATGAAATTGGCTTAGAAATGTTCCAACACTCTATTTTCCTATCTTCTTCTTCTGTCGAGTGGGTATCGAGTCTATCGACACGATGAACCCTGGTATCAGAGTTTTTAAACCGCCTAGTAGCACAACTATCAGGCCTCTGACATGGTTTGAGTAACGACCACTATCAAAGACAGCGACCGGGACCGACGGCTTAACGTGCCCTCCGAAGCACGAAATCTTTTTCTTTTTCGGACAATCAGGTGATTCAGCCTGCAATGTCCTACCCAAACTGGGGAAAAATTCACAAAGTGATAAATTCTCAAATATCAACTTTGTGTATTTTCCTATAATACTTATTCTATTTTCTATTTAAATTTATATTTAGAATCCAAATTATGACTGATTAAAACTTAGTTTTAGCTTAGTTTTCGTCCCAACTTTTATATAATATATGACATAGTCGTTCTTTATGTATGTTCAAGAAAATAAAGATTATTTTGATGACTGTTTTATTAGTTTTTAATTTATTATATTAGGTAACTTGATATGTACCTAGTGTAGTTAAGAAAATAAGTGTTTTGAAGTGTTTTTCTGACATAATAAACTGTAGATCCATGTAATTTGCCTTTTTATTACTCTTCTTCTTAGCGAGTGGATTACATACATGTAATCACGCCTTTATCCCTAATGGGATAGGCAGAGCGTAAACAACTTAAACAAAGGTCGTTCCGCCATGTCTGACAAAGTTTTGAGGGTTATTTAAGATATATTTGTAGGTCTATTGATGTAGTGACAGGTTGTCAGCCCATCGCCTAAATTGCAATATATTGAAACCCTCGGATCCCTTAGCTAGTTTTTACACTATGCCTGGGAGAAAATGCAGCTGGCACATTCTATGTTTTTCTGTTGCTCCCAGGCCAGCGTGGAAGTGCGAGTGGATTCTCGAGTCGAAAGACCCGATGAACTCTGGTGTCAGAGTTTTCAAATCGCCTAGCAGCACAGTTATTTAGGCCTCTGACATGGCTTGAGTAACAACCACTATGAAAGAGCGTCCGGGACCGACGGCTTAACGTGCCCTCCGTAGCACGGAATCCTCTTTCTTTTCTGACAATCAGGTGATTCAGCATGCAATGTCCTTACCAAACTGGGGAAAACCTCATAAAGTGATAAATAACAAATAGGAACTTTGTGTTCCATCCTGGGAATCGATCCCAGGACTTCCGGATCGTAAGCCCATGGATCTGACCACTAAACCACGGAGGCAGTTTGTATTACTGTAGGTATAGAGATGTTTCTCAAAGAGAAAGAACATTGCATTTGTATATAAATTTTATTAACTTTATTTAACAATTTTACTATAAGTACACAAAAATATATGTCTGTCTGAAAAATTTATTCAAAATATGTGTCTGAAACTACCACGGCTTGGACAAAGGTGAGGAAAGTTTTATAATTATTTGAAACTTAAACAATGTTGATTTATTCGTCTATTAATTATCTGTCTTTCAAAATATGATCGTCAAAAAATAATTAGTAATTAACTTACTAAGTAAAAGTGAGTTTTATTAAGTGAAATAATAAAAGATCGAGAGAAATGGAAGGAAGGGAGAGAGGCTTTTGCCCTGCAGTGGGACACCACAGGCTAATAAATAAATAAAATAAAATGATTTAGTAACAATTTTTCTCTAATCTAATTCCCCTTGAATATCCAAAGGCGGCAAAAACGTAACTTTCTGTCTAAACTGTTCGTAATCGCAACAAAAGCTGTGCGCGCCGTCATTCCGCCATCTTAGCCACGGCAGCTGTTTGTCGCCGCAAATGTCATCGCAGAATTGAAGTCCGTCGTTGGTCGACTTGTTGTAGAATTGGGAGTTGATCGTGACGAAGCCGGTACCGAGCCGGCGGCGTGGGTCGTGAACCAGCTGTAAGCACATAAATAAGTAATTGAATAATACAGACACTGCCAATAAAAAATCATTAGGATTTGAAAAAATATTGCATTTTCCATACAAGTTGTCTGATCCAGGTGAACATTTTGTAAGGAAAAGCCATTTTTTTTTCTTTTCCTGTAAGAATTTCCTGGTGCAAGTTGTTCAGTGCCGTTGACTGAGCAACCCCTATCTGTCCCTTACACCAGGTATAGCATACCTGTCATAGAGGTACCATAAAGAAGGGCTTATAAGAGGTACATTAGGCCCTCTCTTATTCTGTCTCTATTTTTCTCTATGACAGGTATTTTAAATTCCTGGCAGGAACATTCTATAAAAGTTGCAAGCAGGAAGAAATCATTGACCGGTTTTTTTATGTGATTGGTCGTCTACCACAGATGAACCCCCCAAGCATCGCAGATGACGCGCACGGGGTCTTAGAAAAAAGACCTTAACTATGTACAAAGTTACTTAACTATGTGTCATTTATCAGTTTGCCACCTGGCCCGCAGTTTATATTTTTAGAGAAGCGAGAAAAATGTTTATAAAATAAATAAACTACAACATACATGCATAAAATCACGCCTTCATCCCCAGTGGGGTAGGCAGAGCGTAAACCACCTTAAAAAAGGTCGATCCGCCACACACATCTGACAAAGATTTGAGTGTTTTTCAGATAGATTTGTAGGTATATTTCTGAAGTGACAGGTTGTCAGCCCATCGCTTAAATTACAATATAATAAACTAAAAACACTCGAAACCCTTAGTTGGTTTTTACAGCATGCCCTGGGATTGGGCACATTCGTATGTTTTTCTCTCGCTCCCAGTCCAGCACGGAAGAATAAACTACGAACCTTAAAGAAATACATAGGCACAGGCACGATTCCATTATTGTTTTCATCGTCAGCTAAATAGAGCGGAGTGCTGCGGCCCTGCTTGTTCCTCAGCGTGAGGACGTCCAGGGTGCCCGTGTAGACCGCCAGCGAGGAGTTGAGCGCGAAGGCCCGACGACGCAGCGCCTGGGGACAATAACACTAGTTACTTCCATGCTGCTGGAGTCACCAGGATTCATCGGGTCGATAACTGCCTCCGTGGTCTAGTGGCTAATGCCATGGACTCCCGATCCTGGGTTCGATTCCCAGGGGGGAAAACACAAAGTAGATATTTGAGAATTTATCACTTTGTGAATTTTTCCCCAGTTTGGGTAGGACATTGCAGACTGAATCACCTGATTGTTCGAAAAGAAAAAGATTTCGTGCTTCGGAGGGCACGTTAAGCCGTCGGTCCCGGTCGCTGTCTTTGATAGTGGTCGTTACACAAAACCATGTCAGAGGCCTGATAGTTGTGCTACTAGGCGGTTTAAAAACTGTGACACCAGTGTTCATCGGGTCCATAGACTCTATACCCACTCGACAGAAGTAGAAGAACCTGTTACTTTAGATTAAAGGGTCTAACCACTAGACCACGGAGGCAGTTACCTGAGAAAAATTGGCATTTTTGACTGGTCGCAATTTAGACTATCTCGAAAAAAATATTAGGTGAAATGTCGAATAATATTTTTTTTTTAGCCTTATTAGGCTACTTCAAAAAAATTAATTCCATAGGATAAGAATACGAACAAAATGGGCAACACTTAATAATCATTGGAAATTACTACCATCCACCCTCTTTGACTCAAGATTTTGAGATCGAACCAAATTATGTAAACCAAAAGAAGAAGATGTAAACAACCTCCCTACTGAAAAGAGTCTTAAGGGATAGGTCTTAAGCATTTAAAATAGTAGTTATTTAGAGTATTCGTAAATGATTTATACGATTTTAGGCTATTTCACCTTGGGCGACTTTTAGGCGACTTGAAATTTACTTTTCGGCGATTTCATACTAAAAAGACTTGGCAACACTAAACGAGAGACAAACAATGAATGTGCCAGCTGCATATCCTCCCGGGCATGCTGTGAAAACCAGCTAAGGGATGCGAGGATTTCAGTATATTGCTATTTAGGCGATGGGCTGACAACAGGCACCTTAGATCCACCACCATCCTTAGATATTACGCTTCGCGACGCTACGGATTTTGATGCGGTTTTTTAATAGATAGAGTGATTTAAGAGGAAAAAAAATGGTAAAAGGCGCTTTCGCCACGTCTGATAATAATTGAGGGCAATTTTAGATTGAAATGTGTATTTCTGTAGTGACAGGTTGTCAGCCCATCGCTTAAATTACAATATACTGTACCTAAACTTTGAATCCCTTTTGCTGACTTGTACAGCATGCCCGGGAGGAAGGGCAGCTGGAACATGCTATGTTTTCTATCTTTCCCAGTCCAGCATGGAACTTAATATAACTTTACCTTAATACAACTATAACTTACTTCTTCTAAGGCGGCCCAGTCGCCAGCGTTACCCCGGAACCACTGTGGCGCGGTGTTCACATAATGGAAGGTGGCACGTCTCACGGCGGACAGAGTGAAGTCCGCTTGTGGGGCAAGATGACCGCGGCTTAGAAACTGAAAATAACAGTTTAATTTTATTAGCACACAGAGCAAGAAACAATCACATAACATTGTATATAAGAATGCACATAGGATTAGAAATAAAATGAATTTGAATTCTGCATCTTGAATTCATCATGCACCGCACCGGTACTCAGTATATATAGTATAGCGAGCAAAGCGAACTCTACATTTCACGTCTTAGTTTAGAGTTCGCTTCGATTAACTTGTATTAATTAGCTTATTGCTAATGCAATAAGATTAAGATGAGCAAGAATAACTTACTTGTGAGCGTAACGTTAGCGAGCGCGAGATTTCACGTCACTAAACGAGAAAGGTATATTTTACTTAAATTGCGAGAACGTGAGTTCTCACTGACCGAGGAACTGTGATACAGCGGGCTAAGCGAGCGCAAGATTTCACGTTACGCCTATACCCAACACAAGCGGGTGTTTGTGGGCTGATAGTATATACCAGGTGTAAGGGACAGCGTCCCGCAAACTGATAGGGGATGCTCAGTCAACGACACTGAACAACTATCAGCAGTTGTTTTTTTCAGGAAGTGAAGTAAACAAATTAAAATTATCTGATCGTGGTGAAAATTTTGTATGGAAAAGCCAATATCGATTTTCTGTTCCTGAAAGAATTTCCTGGTGGAAGTAAGTTGTTCAGTGTCCCTATCAGTTTGCGGGACGCTGTCCCTTACACCTGGTATTATACTGACCTGTTTTTTGGAGATGTACTCAGTATCCATTCCCTCTCCTAGCACAGTGACGAGTCTCTCGCGTTGGTTCTTGTTCTTGTACAGTTTGTCCACTTTCACTTTGCCGAACAGACCTCCCTCTGCAAATAGCATACATAGTACGTCATCATCATCTCCCTAGCCTTGTCCCGTATCCTAATCTAGGGGATTGAACAAGGGTACAGGTTTTTACACAGAGCGACTGTCATCTGACCTCCGCAACCCAGAAGGGAAACCAGACCCAATCCTAGATTAGGTCAGAGTTTTCAAGCCGCCAATGCTTAACACTGGCCTCCGTAAGGGCTTAACGACTAATATCTACGGTATTAAACGATATTAACCGGGACCAACGGCTTAACGTGCCTTCCGAAGCACGGAAAAAGCACCGAATAAACGTACATATGAAATTCGAAAACCGAAAAACACATTGGTACGTGGTGGGGTTCGAACCACGACCTCCCGCTCAGGAGGCAGCGGCCCTATCCACTACACCTACATGAAATCTCGCCTTTATTCCTAGTGGAGTAGGCAGAGCGTCAACCGCCCGAACACGACAAATTTTGAGAGTTGTTTGATAGATTTGTACATTGCTGTAGTGACAGTTTGTCAGCCCATGGCCTAAATTACAACATAACTGAAACGCTCGAATCCCAAAGCTGTTTTTACAGTATGCCCGGGAGGAGATGCAGCTGGCACATTCTATATTATTCTATCGCTGGAAGCCAATTCCAGAATGAAAGAATCAATAAATTGGCAGATGGATATTAGTTAAGAAAAAAGAAAATAGTGCTAGACTTTGAGTAATGTAAAAACAGAATGTGCCGGCTTCTTCTCCTCCTTAGCATGCTGTAGAAGCCAGGAAAGGCATTAATTATTTCCAAAATTATCCCTAAATCTTGGCAAGGAAGGACGCAATTTATTGAGGTCGTTGAGGCTCTGCCTAGTTGGCTGAAAATCAGTGTTGCCTTTTGGGAAAACTCTTAGGGTAAAATTCACTGAGCCTTGGCCCTTTCACATCACTGCAGCACACATGTGCATATTGTGTAAACTACTTTGATTTATCTGTTTGTTTTATTGTATGTGTCTTTTTAAATTTGCGAAATGTACATGTTTTTTGTGGAATTATGAATAAAACGCTTTATCTATCTATCTATCTAGTTGCCTACTTGTATTAGGCCTGTTTAATAAGGCCTGTTTGTTCGCATTTTCTTACCAATAAAAGAAGGGCGTTGTTTCCCCATCTGTTGAATATACTTTGCGGTTGGTAGCAGATGGTGTTTTACATACGTGGTCGCCACTAAACCTGAGTTGAGACAAGCCTCGTACAGGGAGTAGAATTTGCTCCGGATCTTGAAGCCCACTCTGAAAGTTATGAGAGTTATTTTCACGGATAAGTTCTTGCTGGACAGTAAGCAATAGAAAACCGTTATTTATTAGCTATTCTCTTCTTTAAACTCAAGTGTGACGTATAGTACGTCACACTTAAGTTTAAAGACTGGCACTCTCACGCATCGACGGAACACAGCAAGCTGTTTGGCGCCGGAATCCGGTGCAAGGGTCGCGAGCCAGGCGCCCTTTGCGGAGCCTACCACCGCTTTGTAGGGATCGATCGATCTTTTTAGGCAAGCCTGTGTTGCTGTTGCCCGGGGTGGACCACTAGGAGGTGGATCCCATCCCACCCCAACTTACATATTAGTCGTCATCCAGCGACATATTTCAGAACTTCGGAGCCCCTTCACCAGGATTATGAGGCGTAACTCAACAGCCTGATGAAGGGACTCCGAAGTCTCGAAACATATCATTAGATGACGACTAATATATAAGTGAATGACCGTAATTAATTACTAGCAATTTTTCTTCCATTACAGTAAAAATTAAGAGGGATTCAAGGGTTTTAAAACAGAAAATATAATGTATTTACCTATACCTACCTACCTTATTTACGTATACAATATATTGCCTGAAATGTATATCAGTCCACTAGTTTAACTTTTATTTTCCTGTGCCCTAAGGTTGCCTGGAAGAAATTGCTGCTTAGCAATAAAGCCGCCTATTTGTACTACTATTTGTTTCAATTTATTTTATTTTCTCTTGTGTCTTTTCTGTGCAATAAAGTATATTCTTATCTTATCTTGCCTACACAGTTCGTTTCTTTTAAAAATGACGCTCAAAACTTGTCAGAAGTGTTATTTTATGAGATAGTTAACACGCTGCCTGCCATACGAGTATACTCGTAGCGAATATTTCCTATGGTGTTTGCCACCATACAAAATGACAGCTACGAGTATACTCGTAGTTGGCAAGGAGACTTAGTACAGACTACGAGTTTACTCGTAGTATGTCAATTTGTTATGATTTTTGTTGCCCACTGCAAACTACGAGTATAATCGTAGACAAATTTGGCACGGAAACGCGGCTGCGCGTGCGTCCCCTTGCCCTGTTCATTTGCGTTTTAGAGCCGGGCGCATCGCGCAAACTTCGGCGCACGTGATACTTCGACTGCTATCGTATTTATTTATTTTATTTACTTACTAAAATAGGTAACAGTTAATACATATTAATTTAGGTTATTTAGTCTAATCTAAAAACCAATTACAGGTATATACAACATTTTTAAAATTAAGGCAGTTATGAACTTAAAATTTGAATGTTAATATAAAATAAATATTATTATTTTAATATTTTGGGATCAACTATTAGATAAATGTTTCCTAACTTATTTTTATATGACTGAGAAGAATCAAAAAATATGTCCAAGTCGGGCAGCGCAGTATTCATAGAATTACAAATTCTTTTGAAAACTCATATATGCATAAACCTGTTTTGGTTCCAGTTTCAAACAAAAACAATAAGGTCGCCATGAAACTAAATGTGGTTAAAGATACCACATTTGGTTTTATGGAGATATGAGGGAATGTCCGGTATCGATCTTTCAGACCAAATGTCTTCTTACTATTCAGCACTGAGAAAGACATTGTTTTGGTACAAGAAACTAGCGATTCACAACTTTGAAATATGCATACATAATGCGTGTAAGATCTGCAACAACCAAGCTTTTCTTCCTCCGCAAGAAAAACTGGATAGTCTCTCTTTCAAAGATAAGGTGGTTGAACATCTTTTGGGTGAAAGATTGGCTAGATACAAAGAAAATACGCACCAGTATAGAAACATTCCATTATCTAGATAAAAAAAAACTAACAAAGTCATGCCGCGTTTGCACAAAAGAAAAAAACGCAAGGAAACCGTTTATTTCTGTCCAACTTGCCCCGAAAAACCTGCTCTATGTGTACAAAATTGTTTCAAAAAATTTAATTTATTCATGATTGTAAATCAATGTATACCCGAAAAAAACATGTTACAATTTTTCTGATTAAACTATATTTTACTTCCAATGCCAAAGAATTCAATTGCCCTCCTTTCACTGCCAATCCTAAAAAAACTTGTTAGAAATCTCATTCAAACCTCTACGATTATACTCGTAGATGGCACTAGGCGCCAGGTCAGCTACTACGATTAAACTCGTAGTTGGCAGGGAACGTGTTAACACTCTGCCTATCTCAAGGGTCTACGCGTCTACATACCTGTGCAGAGTGTTTATTCCTCCATAGCAAGATCCAGCCGGTTCTGAAGATGTCCACGGCTGTCCATTACACTTGATGTCTTTGAACGGCCCTTCCCATCGCCCTACTGAGAATGTTGTGTTCGATTTGCATTGGGCCTCCTGAAATGTACAATATTTTATTACAATTAATTATATTTAGCAGTACCTCTACATAAATTGAGAGTGCCCGATGGTGTAGTGATAAGGGCGGCCGCCTTCTGAACGGGGAGGTCGTGGTTCGAATCTCACCACGTACTAATGTGTATTTCGGTTTTCGAATTTTATATGTACGTGTATTCGGCGCTTTTTTCGTGCTTCGGAAGGCATTTTAAGCCGTTGGTTCCGGTTAATACCGTAGATATTACTCGTTTAGCCATGTCAGAGGAAAGTGCTAAGCAGTGGCGGCTTGAAAGCTCTGACCTAGTCTAGGAGTGGGTCTGGTTTTACTTCTGGGTTGCGGAGGTCCGATGGCAGTCGCTCTGTGTAAAAACCAGTACCCTCATTCAATCCCTTAGATAAGCCGACCCCGTGAGATACGGAATAAGGCTAGGGAGATAATGGTACCTCTGCATAACTTATTTAGCGTTAGGGAAAACTAAAAATCTCTTTGGACCATACCTAAACTTATCGTAATAATAGCGAGCGTAGCGAGCGCAACATTGCGCATTATCACTCATATCGCGAGCGCAAGAAGTCACATACTGACCGAGGCATGATGATCTGCCATAGATTTTTACTCTGTACTGTTACAATGTTTTATTATTATAAATAAATAAATTATTGCGAGGGTAGTGAACGCGAGATTTCACGTTTCACAAGCGAAGTGAGCATAAGCGTGAGGTACCACGTCATGAACCCATATTGCGAGCGAATCGAGCGCAAGTTTTCACGTTCTTGATCGAGTCATATTAATTGGGTAATTCCATCAGGGTTGAGGGTGAGGCACATTTGCCCTAAAGGCCGAAGGGATCCGTGTAGCCCCTAATAATTTGATACGGCGGTCGGTAGCTAGTAGCTACGCCACTGGGTTAATCACCTTGATTCCTCACCATCATCATCATCATCACTTCAGCCAACATCTACCCACTGCTGAGTATAGGCCTCTTCTGTATCCCTCAGCGACTGTATAAATAAATAATTACTTTTTTGGAAGTATTCATATAGCGGTATCTAGCCTCAAGCATTATCTGTGCCTCAATTGCCCATGATATGAAAAAATTGTGCAAACAGCATAAACACTATCGGCCGTGGTTTGGGAGCAGTGGTGTACCACAGTGTGGTAACCACTTTATGATAATGAGAGCAATTCACAAATGACAAATTCTAACTAATCAAAGCCCATTTTTCTATTTTCTTCTTCTAACAAGTGATGTCAGAGTTTTTAAACGCCTATTTTTTTTTTTGGTTAGTTAAGGGGCCAGTGCGAGATATTTTTTTAATCACCTGATTGTCGGAAAATAAAAAGGATTCCGTGCAAAGCCGTCGGTCCCGGTCGCTGTCTTAGATTGTGGTCGTTAATCAAAACATGTCAGAGGCCTATTAGCTGTGCTATTAGCCGGTTTAAAAACTCTGACACCAGGGTTCATCGGGTCGATCGACTAGAAACCCACTCGACAAAAGAAGAAGATCAAAATACCTACAACGGCATCATCTTCCGTGGTATCATTGCCCAGCACCAAAAACCTGTTGGTCCCAGGACATGCGGCCATAATTTTCTCATTACGTCTCAGTGAGATTAGGCCACGCATGTTGGGTGTAAGATATTCCCCGTTGCGGAGAAGCACGGGGGACGGGTTGCCGAAGTCTTTGTCCAGTTGGAGGATGCAATCTGAAAAGACATACCGGGTGTAAGGGACAGCGTACTGAAAACTGATAGGTGTTCGTGTTGCTTGGTTTGACAGCGAAACAGAACTTTTTTACCAGGAAATTCATTCAGGACTTGATATTTTTTAACTTTCCCATATAAGTTAACTGCATCCGTGGTCTAGTGGTCTGAGCCATGGGCTCTTAACCCGGAGGCCCCGGGTTCAATTCCCGGCGGCGCAGGTCTGATGACCTGATTGTCCTGTTGTGATTGTAATAGTAAGATGATCCATGATGTCGGATGGGTATGTTAATAGTCGGTCCTACGCCTGATTTCTCTTTGCTCGTGTTAGTCAATCTGTCCCATCAGATTAAGAGATTGAAGGAATAGAGAGTGCACTTGTGTGTTGCGCAAACACTTGAGCACTAAAATGTAGTCCTGCGCAGTTTGCCGATCTCTGGGAGATTGGGCGCCATCACCAAAAATGGGTTAGGAGGACTATTATTAGTACAGAAGCAATTAGAATTTAATTGATCGTTATGTTTAATCTGTCTCAATTCATTATGTAAGTAAACCATGTCAATCAATTAACTAACAATAAAATTTTGTACTTACCTGTGCTTCGGAAGGCACGTTAAGCCGTTGGTCCCGGTTAATATCGTTTAATACCGTAGATATTAGTCGTAAAGCCATGTCAGAGGCCAGTGCTAAGCATTGGCGGCTTGAAAACTCTGACCTAATCTAGGATTGGGTCTGGTTTCCCTTCTGGTTTAGGAGGTCAGATGGCAGTCGCTCTGTGTAAAAACCAGTACCCTCGTTCAATCAGCTAGATTAGGTAGCCAAATCCAAGAGATACGGGATAAGCTAAGGAAAAACATGTACTTACTGCCATAAGCGTCTTCGACATATTTATTTAAACACAACAAAGTCACAAAAACTATTTTATTAATTACTTTCATTGTTACCAAGAAAAAATAATTACACACGTTACAAATATATTTTTTATTCACAAATATAAAATTATTGAAGAATTTAATGTATACGTCGTTTGAGCTGTACACTTAATAAACATATGTAGGTATATATTGCGTTCACGAACAATTTGCATAATTATTGATTATATTCACTTGGCTAAACATTGTATAGAGGAAATAACTATATTTTGTCGGCTAAAACTCTACATTTCGCGTCAAAACTCGTCTCTTCCATCACTAACACGAAACTGACTAGTCTACACTGTAAACAGTAAATCTAACGGGAAAATCAATATGGCCACGATTTGTCGTAAACAAGATTTAACTTCCATGCTCCCATACTGGACTGGGAGCGAGAGAAAAACATAGTATTCTATGTTTTCTAAACTCTGACCTAATCTAGGATTGGGTCTGGTTTCCCTTCTGGGTTGCGGAGGTCAGATGGCAGATACGGGATAAGGCTATGGAGATGATGATGACTTCGAACTGACCGCTTTAATAATGTATACTCACTCTTCTTAGAAGCTGGACTAGGAACGAGAGAAAAATATAGAAAGTGCCAGCTGCATTTCCTCCTGGGAATGCTGTAAAAATCAGCTAAGGGATCCGAGGGTTTCTGTATAATGCAATGTAGGCGACAACCTGTCAGTACAGCAATATACCTACAAATCTATCTCCAAACATTGTAAGACGTGACGGAACGACCTATGTTTAGGTTGTTTACGCTCTGCCTAGCCCATTAGGGATAAAGGCGTGATTATATGTATGTATGTATGTAAGATTAAACTGAAATAAAAACACTTGAGCGAACAGAAACGGTTGAAACAGTATAGACGGACTTTATATCCTGTCCGTTCAAAAATATACCGGGTGTAAGGGACAGTGATAGGGGTTACTCAGTCAACGACACTGAACAACTTTCACCCGGAAATTCTTTCGGGAAGAAAAAAAAATGGATTTTCCATACAAAATGTCAAACATGATCAGACAATTTGTATGGAAAGGAAAAAAAAACCCTTCCTAAAAGTTCAGTGACGTTGACTAAGCAACCCTAAACTATCAGTTCGTGGGCCGCTGTCCCTTACACCCTCTATTGCCATCCGTATTAATGAAAAGACGGATAATCATCATCTCCCTAGCCTTATCCCGTATCTCACGGGTCGGCTACCTAATCTAGGGGATTGAACGAGGGCATGAGTTTTTACACAGAGTGACTGCCATCTGACCTCCGCAACCCAGAAGGGAAACCAGACCCAATCCTAGATTAGGTCAGAGTTTTCAACCCGCCAATGCTTAGCACTGGCCTCTGATATGGCTTAACGACTAATATCTACGGTATTAAACGATATTAACCGGGACCAATGGCTTAACGTGCCTTCCGAAGCACG
Source organism: Scrobipalpa costella (assembly GCA_949820665.1). Taxonomy (NCBI): domain Eukaryota; kingdom Metazoa; phylum Arthropoda; class Insecta; order Lepidoptera; family Gelechiidae; genus Scrobipalpa; species Scrobipalpa costella. The sequence continues at coordinate 8,613,506 of OX463321.1, read as the reverse complement.
GAAAAAGTGCCGGTTAAACGTACATATGAAAATTTCGAAAACCGAAAAACACCTTGTTAACGCCGAATCGTGGCCAATGTTGATAAAACAAAGGTCATAGAATTTCCCCTACCACATGTTTTCTTTGTTATAAGCTGACGTGAATCACGATCGTTAGATTTTAATTAGCTAAGTAAGCTGGGCTTCGTGGTAATGCGTTGAATTATTAAGATACTAGCTTCCGCCCGCGGTTTCACCCGCGTTAAATGAGTTTTCCCGTGCGTATGAAGTATTTTACAGAAAGATTATTTTATTAGTAGGTATTTTTTGTGCACGTTTAATCCGCGTAAAAATTATCACTTCTGTAGGTCTGCTGTAAGCAATTTCTTTTTAGAAATAAGCAGTGCCTGTTGTCTTTGTTGTTATATCCTGTTTTTAAAATGTTTTTGTGTACAATAAATTGTTAAATAAATAAAATACCCTAATGATAAAAAGTACCATATATTCATGTTACTGTCTATCATACATACATACATAAATCACGCCTTTATCCCTTACGGGGTAGGCAGAGTGTAAAACGCCTCCTAAAAGGCGCTTTCGCCACGTCTGACATAAATTGGGGGCAATTTTAGATTGTAATGTGTATTGCTGTAGTGACAGGTTGTCAGCCCATCGCCTAAATTACAATACACTGTAACCCTCGAGTCCCTTTTGCTGACTTATACAGCATGCCCGGGAGGAAGGGCAACTGGAACATTCTATGTTTTTCTATCTCTCCCAGTCCAGCATGGAAGAAACTGTCTATCACCATATCAAATTTCATCTAAATCCGTTCAGCCATTTATTCGCGAAAGAGCAAAAGACAGACAGAGTCACTATTTTTTTTACTAATAGTTTTTTGCACTTACAGCGCTATTTTATTACTGAAAATAATAGAAATAACTAATCAAAAATTTCTGACAGCATTTGAACCTGCGTCTTTGGAAAACCAGCTTTGGAATTTTTGATTTGTTAAGATTTGTAATATTTTTAGAGTTACTTCCATATTTAATTACTTTCATACATACATACATATAATCACGCCTTTATCCCTAATGGGGTAGGCAGAGCGTAAACGACCTCAACAAAAGCCGTTCCGTCGCGTCTGACAAAGTCTTGAGGGCCATTCAAGAAAGATTTGTATGTATATTGCTGTAGTGACAGGTTGTCAGCCCATCGCCTAAATTACAATATACTGAAACCCTCAGATCTCTTAATTACTTTCAATTTGCATTTTACCATTAAAAGATTTTCGCGATTAAAATTAGCCTATATCCTACTCCAGGGCCATGTATGAGTGCGAAATTTCATCCCAAACCGTCCAGTAGTAGTGTTTTATCGTGACTGCGCACATACATGGTTGTAGTAGGGGTTGGATGCGTGTTTTGTTTTCTATGAGAATTGAAATTGGAATTATAAAACTATTAGAATGACCTACATTTACTAAACGTACTTATTATTGCCTACTGTGCCGGACAGTGGTACCAATTCGTAATTGTAAAAATCTCGATTTAACTAATATACATACATACATATAATAACGCCTTTATCCCTAATGGGGTATGCAGAGCGTAATCGACCTAAACAAAGGTCGTTCCGCTACGTCTGACAAAATTTTGAGGGTTGTTTAAGATAGATTTGTAGATATATTGCTGTAGTGACAGGTTGTCAGCCTATCGCCTAAATTGCAATATACAGAAACCCTTGGATCCCTTAGCTGGTTTTTACAGCATGCCCGGGAGGAAATGCAGCGAGCACATTCTATGTTTTCTCTCGCTCCCAGTCCAACATGGGAAGTAATTAGATACCCCACAATAAAGATAAAAAAAATAGAAATCCCATTGAAAATATTGATGACGACAGCACGTGTTGCCTAAGGTTTTTTTTTAAATAACTTCGGGTCGAAATGATTGTTTTGATCTAAGGAACCTATGTACCAAATGGCTAATCTGAATGGCTAATCTTGGCGGTGTTGATATTCCTAGGCCGTAAACTATAACTGAGATACGGTATCGACTTGAGAGGACAGGATCAAAATAAAACGGAATTTTAATGTATTGCACTTTTATTAACAGAAAAAGGAAATAATCTACAAGACAAAGCTACGTTCATCATTTTCATTGACCAAAGGAAAAGGGCTGAAACTGAATAACTTTCTACATACATACATACATATATATAATCACGCCTTTATCCCTAATGGGGTAGGCAGAGCGTAAACGACCTAAACAAAAGTCGTTCCGCCACGTCTGACAAAGTTTGGAGGATAATTTGAGATAGATTTTGTAGACTGTGATGTCCCGAAATAATAATAATAATAATCATTTATTATAGCAAAAACTAAAATTAGTTTACACTTTCTTATTTTTACTCTTTCTTAGCTAAGGGTTTCGAGGGTTTCAGTGTATTGCAATTTAGGCGATGGGCTGACAACCTGTCACTATAGCAATATACCTGCAAATCTTAATTAACCCTAAAAACTTTGTCAGACGTGGCGGTATGACCTTTGTTTAGGTCGTTTACGCTCTGCCTACCCCATTAGGGATAAAGGCGTGATTATATGTATGTATGTATGTACTTTCTTATTAACTATTATAGAAATATGAATTCTGCTGAATATATAGAATATAGAAAGTTATTCAATTTCAAGGTGTAAACAAACCCTTATTGTGAATTCAAAATTCCGCAGTTGGTATAAAATCGTGCAATGGTTATAAAATAAATAAACTAAGTACCTAATGAATCTGAGACCAAAAAGTTTAATAAATTTAGAAAAACATAATTTACAGACAAAAAATAAATAAAACTTATACTTTCAAAGTATAATTAAGAAATAAGGTTCGTATTTATAAAGAGATCTTAAGATTGAAAGCAATAATTAAGTTGGGATTTGACAGTTTTCTTCTGTAATGACGTTTCTTATCCGAACTCAAACTTGCTGTCAGTCTCAAGAGCTGATTTTACATACGAGCCTGAGGTTCTTTGAAGAAATAAACTAAACTTAAATAAAAAATCCTAGCATCAGTTGGTAAAATCTCTTTTTATAATCCACGGCTTTATACATTTTTAGGGTTGTTTCGTAGAACTTTTGTTTAGGATTTATTGCACTTTTAGGGTAGACTTACAGGACTTTTGGGATATAATGAAAGTATTTTTGGGGTATAGTTAAAGGACTTTTGGGGTACAGTAAAAAAACTTCTGGGGTAGAGTTAAAGGACTTTTGGGGTATAATTAAAGGACTTTTGTGGTGGAGTCAAAGGACTTTTGGGGTTAGGTTAAAAGACTTGTAGAGTTTAGTTAAAGGACTTTTGGGGTTAGTTTAAAAGACTTGTGGAGTTTAGTTAAAGGACTTTTGGGGTTGAGTTAAAATACTTGTGGAGTTTAGTTAAAGGACTTTTGGGGTTGGGTTAAAAGACTTGTGGAGTTTAGTTAAAGGACTTTTGGGGTTGAGTTAAAAGACTTGTGGAGTTTAGTTAAAGGACGTTTGGGGTAGAGTTAAGTCTTCTGGGGTAGTGTTAAAGGACTTTTGGGGCACAGTTAAAGGACTTTTAGGGTACAGTTAAAGGGCATTTGGGGTGGAGTCAAAGGACCTTTGGGGTATAAGTCAAGGACTTTTAGGGTATAGTTAAAGGACTTTTAGGGTATAGTTAAAAGACTTTTGGGGTAGAGTTTGACGACCCCATGTACTGTAGTCGATAATCTATTTCTGTGCATTAGCGAGCTGTTTCTTCAGTTCCAGTAGTTTGTTGACCTCCGGCTGCCAAACGCTCTTGTCTTTCGTCGACGCTTTCAATTTGCGCACCCTGTCGCCCTGAGAACAAGGAATTAGTTCCTTTTTGGTGATGATTATAGCCAAGTGGCACCGCCATTAGTAAAAAAAAAACATAATTCACTAAAAACGCGAAGTGAATCGAAAAACAGTTTCAACAGAAACAAGTTATAGTAATTAAGATATTTTTTAACCTTATCGTAATAGAAAAAAAACGGCAAATTTTCTTCCTGTTACTACAACGAGCTATGAATCGCTAAATTATAAGGTTAAACTTGCATGTTATGTTGCACGGAGTTGCATGTTATGCATGTTGGACTGGGAGCGATAGAAAAACGTAGAATGTGCCAGCTTCATAGTTTGTATGCATTTTTACCTGATCAGCGATAGCTTTTTCTAAACTCGCCACGTCGGCTTGGTTCACTTGAGTTGGAGCTTGAGTAGCTGTTTGAGCGGCTTGCAGCTGTTTCTTGAGCTCCAATAGCTTGTTCACTTCCGGTTGCCACACCGCTTTGTCCTTTGTGGATGCTTTGAGCTGTCTCACTTTCTCGCCCTGAGAAAAAATAATTATGGTTTCAATGGCGGCCGTATTATTATTCAAATTCAAATTATTTATTTTGCCTTCATGTACAATGATAAAAGTTCTTAAAAATAGGTCAGTTGAGGTACATGAACCCTGTTAGGGTATTTTGAGGGGAACGTATGTTACATTACAATATTTACTTCTAAGTACTAACTATAGCAGTTTTAATAATAATAAACAGTACGTACATTTATAAAACCAAAAGTACTAAATATTTAAGAGGCCTCATACTTTAAAAAAGTCATAACCATCAAAATACAGACATTTTCAAAAGTCTGCCACTTCCTTAGATTTAGACCTAAGGTTTTTTGAAATAAAGAATTGAGAAACAAATAGTACCCTGGAGTTACTATCGAAAATTACGACAAAAGCGGCCGTTTTTAGCAATAATTATTATAATATATAATATTTATGTATTTCTATAAGTATTTTTTATGTATGACTATTTATTATTGTTATTATTATTTTATATAAGTACACTTAAGTAGCTTATATACGTATACAATGTATTGCCTGAAATGTATACCAGCCCACTAGTTCAACTTATATTTTCTTGAGCCGCCTATTTCTACAACTAATTGTTTTATTTCTTTATTTTTTGTCTTTTCTGTGCAATAAAGTATATTCTTATCTTATCTTAATTTCGATAGTACCTGCCCGGTATTATTTGCTCCTCAATTCATTACTTGTAAAAAATCCTTAGCTCAGAATCTAAGCAAGTGACAGGGAAAATTGCGTGATGTATGTATGTATGTAAATCTAGTATTTAGAGAAATAGCTTACTTGTTCCGCAATAGCTTTCTCTAAGCTAGCGACATCCCCACTGGCTTGTGAACCAGCTTGTGTTTTAGCTTGTGGCGCGGCTTGTGCGGCTTGCAGCTGTTTCTTGAGCTCCAATAGCTTGTTCACTTCCGGTTGCCACACCGCTTTGTCCTTTGTGGATGCTTTAAGCTGTCTCACTTTCTCGCCCTGAGAAAAAAAAAATTGTCTTTTATATTTGTTGTAATTTGTATTTTATATGGGTCCCGTAGAAGCCTGAAATAAAGGTCTATTAATTTTATTTTTATTTTATTTAAGACAGAGATGGTGGCGCCACCAATTTTAAATTAATGGACCTTGTTTGATGTTATTAAAATCCATTTGTAGGTATATTGCTGTAGTGACAGGTTGTCAGCCCATCGCCTAAATTACAATATACTGAAACCCTCGGATCCCTTAGCTGGTTTATACATCATGACCGGGAGGAAATGCAGCTGGCACTTTCTATGTTTTTATCTCGCTCCCAGTCCAGCATGGAAGATAAAAAATAAAAATATATAAACAAAAAAATAAAATAAATAACAGTGTAATTTAGGCGATAGGCTGACAACCTGTCACTAAAGCAACACATATTACAATCTAAAATTGCCCTCAATTTTTGTCAGACGTGGCGAAAGCGCCTTTTACGAGGCGTTAAACGCTCTGCCTACCCCGTAAGGGATAAAGGCGTGATTTATGTATGTATGTATGTAATAAATTAATTTCTGTTATTGGCAGCCGCAGACTATGTTGTACGAAATGTTTATTAATTTTCTTGAGCCTACACAATTATAAAATAAAAACGTGATTATAATCTGTAATAATGTCACTGTCATATGACAGCTATGTTCACAAGTTATGATAAGTGTCATAAATGACAGTGAGATTAGTCCGCGGCTGCCATTAACATACATACTATCACGCCTGTATCCCTAATGGGGTAGGCAGAGCGTCAACGACCCAAACAGAGGTCGTTCCGCCAAGTCTGACAAGTTTTGAGGGTTAAAATAGAACTGTATATTGCTGTAGTGACAGGTTGTCAGCCCATCGCCTAAATGACAATATACCCTCAAATCCCTTAGCTGGTTTTTACAGCATTCCCGGGAGAAGATGCAGCTGGCACGTTCTACGTTATTCTATCGCTCCCAGTCCAGCATGGAAGCTGCCATTAACAGAATTTAATTTATTTCTCTGGAGATAGAAGACCAACATTTCTCATATTTTTTTATAGGATATGTTATCTTATTCCTATTTACAGGAAAAAACGAGGTATTTTAATAAAATCGGACGGGGCTTTTCTTTTTTTTTCTTCCATGCTGGACTGGGAGAGATAGAAAAACATAGAATGTTCCAGCTGCCCTTCCTCCCGGGCATGCTGTTGAAGTCAGCAAAAGGGACTCGAGGGTTACAGTGTATTGTAATTTAGGCGATGGGCTGACAACCTGTCACTACACATTAGCAATACACGTTACAATCTAAAATTGCCCCCAATTTTTGTCAGACGCGGTGAAAGCGCCTTTTACAAGGCGTTTAACGTTCTGCCTACCCCGTAAGGAATAAAGGCGTGATTTTATGTATGTATGTATGTATATTTTTTTATGAATATTTTACTTTTTACGGAGATCACAATAAATGTGGTCTCTATATCTGGTTTCTGTATACCTACAAATCTATCTTAAATAACCCTCAAAATGTTGTCAGACGTGGCGGAACGACCTTTGCTCAGGTTATCCTAACTCATTAGGGATGAAGTTTATATGTATGTATGTATATCTAGTTTCTACAGCATGCCCGGGAGGAAATGCAGCTGGCACATTCTATGTTTTCCTATCGCTTTCAGTCAAGCATGGAAGAACAAGATAATTACAATGCAACACAAAATATAAGTAAACAGATATACTTAAAATTATTCGAAGTAGAACTCTTTAACGTAAAAATAATAAATAAAGCATTGGGACGGTATTCCAAAGATGCAGGTTCAAATCCGCGATTGGTTTTCTAATGTCAGGATTCTTACTTGTTCCGCAATAGCTTTCTCTAAGCTAGCGACATCCCCACTGGCTTGTGAACCAGCTTGTGTTTTAGCTTGTGGCGCGGCTTGTGCGGCTTGCAGCTGTTTCTTGAGCTCCAATAGCTTGTTCACTTCCGGTTGCCACACCGCTTTGTCCTTTGTGGATGATTTGAGTTGTCTCACTTTTTCACCCTGGAAAACATACATACATATAATCACTCCTTTATCCCTAATGGGGTAGGCAGAGCGTAAACGACCTAAACAAAGGCCGTTCAGCCACGTCTGACAAAGTCTTGAGGGCCATTCAAGAAAGATTTGTACGTATATTGCTGTAGTGACAGGTTGTCAGTCCATCGCCTAAATTACAATATACTGAAACCCTCAGATCCCTTAGCTGGTTTTTACAGCATGCTCGGGAGGAAATGCAGCTGGCACATTCTATGTTTTTCTCTCACTCCCAGTCCAGCATGGAAGATATGCATACGGGGTGTAAGGGACAGCGTCCCGCAAACTGATATAGGTTGTTCAGTCAACGACACTGGACTACTTTTAAAAGGAAATTCTTTTGGGAAGTGTTTTTTTTTTTTTTCAAAATTTGTAATGGGATGGCGATCTCTTCTTATGAAAGAATTAATTTGTGAAAATTGTTCAGTATCATTATCTGAGCAGACTAACTTCTATCATATTGACAACAAGACAATTGTAATTAAAAATATCTTTTTTAATATGAAACAAAACAAATCAAAAATTAATTAAAAGTATTTATTTATTTTTGATTATGTATATAACTGGAGGTATTTATTTATATCTTGTTTATATTGATGTCAAAGATTTACATTATATTTTACAGTAGTATTATTTTATTAGTAGGTATTAAATTTTGTGTTTTTATCTGCGTATCATTAAAAATTATTACTTTTGTGGGTCTGCTGTAAGAAATTTCTTTTTAGAATAGAAATAAGCAGTGTCTGTTGTGTCTTTGTTTTTTATGTCCTGTGTTTATGATGTTTTTGTGTACAATCAATTGTTAAATTATTATTAATTAAACATGAATAATGTTAACCACAGACAGGATTCGACCTTGCGTCTTTGGAATACCGTTCCAACAGTATAGTTGTACAACTGTACACTCATGATGATTAAGAAACAATCGTTCGAAAATTTCACCGCTCAGGGACGCGGTAGCATAAAGGCTAATTTTTTGGAACGGTATTCCAAAGACGTAGGTTCGAATCCTGTCTTTGGTTGAGATTTTTGATTTGTTGTTTCTCATATTAAACTGGCATTTTAAATGCAAAAACAAATTTCTTAGCAATTTTCAGATTTCTAGATAGAAAATAGACACAACACAATATAGAATGGTCACTAATTTAATAACCTTTAATAATTTACATAATATCAGCAGTGAGTTTGTTTTTAATTTGGTTACGACAATGCAGATATATACCTGTGCAAAGGAAAGCCCGATGGTGTAGTGGATAGGGCCGCTGCCTCCTGAGCGGGAGGTCGTGGTTCGAATCCCACCACGTACCAATGTGTTTTTCGGTTTTCGAATTTCATATGTATGTTTATTCGGCGCTTTTTCCGTGCTTCGGAAGGCACGTTAAGCCGTTGGTCCCGGTTAATATCGTTTAATACCGTAGATATTAGTCGTTAAGCCATATCAGAGGCCAGTGCTAAGCATTGGCGGCTTGAAAACTCTGACCTAATCTAGGATTGGGTCTGGTTTCCCTTCTGGGTTGCGGAGGTCAGATGGCAGTCGCTCTGTGTAAAAACCAGTACCCTCGTTCAATCCCCTAGATTTGGTAGCCGACCCCGTAAGATACGGGATAAGGCTAGGGAGATATATAATGCAGATAGATACCTGTGCAGCGATGGCAGCTTCTAACTCAGCGACGGAACTAACAGAGCTTTTCACATCGCCATTCTGAAAATAAATTAAATAATTAAATCCTGCTACTTACTTCCATGCTGGCCTGGGAGCGAGAGAAAAACATAGAATGTGCCAGCTGCATGCTGTAAAATCCAGCTAAGGGATCCGAGGGTTTCAGTATATTGTAATTTAGGCGATGGGCTGACAACCTGTCACTACAGCAATATACCTAGAATTCTATTTTAAATTACCCTCAAAACTTTGTCAGACGTGGCGGGACACCTTTGTTTAGGTCGTTTACGCTATGCCTACCCTATTAGGGATACAGGCGTAAATATATGTATGTATGTAAATCCTGCTATACCGGGTGTAAGGGACAGCGTACCAGAAACTATTACCGGAAATAAAAAAATTACTTTTTTTTATGAATTTCCTGGTGAAAGTTGTTCAGTTTCAATGCTATCAGGTTGCTCAGTGAACGAAACTGAGCAACTTTCACCAGGACTATTACCGTTTTTTTTTATATGTTGAAAAAATAATTTCCTGGTAAAAGTTGTTTGTTCAGTTTTGTTGACTGAACAATCCCTATCAGTTTTTACGCTGTCCCTTATACCACGTACATCTTCTTGAAAAACAAATATTCTTAAAATAGTTGTGGTTTTTTGGGAGTAAGATAACAGATGAACCAATTTCTAAGAACAAATGGGTTTTCTTATAGACAGTTTTTTTTTTACTGATTCTCCGTTTATAATTTTTAGGACGTTAGGACCCAAATTGGCCTTCTCAGTATTTGTATAACAGCTTGTGCTCTCTTCCATATGAGATAGATTTATATATTTTTTTCTAATATGAATCAGATACGAATCTAATATGCATGAGTGCACAAATAAATAGAATGATCTTAGCGAACAAGGGTTCTGGTTAGCCGATTTTGTCCTATTGCGACCTATTGACACAACTGGCGTCCTAATGGTCACAAGAGACGACCTATTGGTTACTAATGACGACCTATTGGTCGACTATTGGCGACCTATTGGTTACTAATGACGACCTATTGGTCGACTATTGGCGACCTATTGGCCACCACATATTGATAATATCTTCTCCACCCGTCTAGCTCAGTGACTTGGTCAGGTTAACCTACGCTTTCGTTACCTGTTTCGCTCTATCGCTCTGTGTGCCGGCGTATTTCTCTCTCAGTTGCTCGACGGTCGCGGGGTCGATCTTGGCGAACAAGGGTTCTGGCTTGCCGATCTTGTGGCCTGAAGGCAGGTATTGGATCCATGCAGGTTTCCTGTAAGAAAGTTCATTTTGTTAAATTTATCAATTTATGTACTATGTGCTTTATGCACATCCAATGTTTAAAAAAAAAAGAGAAAAATCATATCAAAAATTTCAACCGCAGACAGAATTTTAACCTACAACCTGGGAATACCGTCTAAACGCTCTAACCAACTGAGCTACCGCAGCACGCATCCTGAGCGGCGCCATCAATTTGTAACATTAACCTACATAATCACGCGTTTATCCCTAATGGGGTAGGCAGAGCGTAAACGACCTGAACAAAGGTCGTTCCGCCACGCGTGACAAAGTTTTGAGGGTTGTTTAAGATAGATTTGCAGGTTTATTGGTGAAGATACAGGTTGTCAGCCCATCGCCTAAATTGCAAATATACAGAAACCCTCGGATCCCTTAGCTCGTTTTTACAGCATGCCTGGGAGGAAATGCAGCTGGCACATTCTATGTTTTTCTCTCGCTCCCAATATTGCAAACTCACTCTGCATTGAGTCTCAGCGCTGTGTTATCTACGTTGAGTTGTCCCCTCAGCCGTCTGGTTGTGTGAGGCATGTATGGGGCGAGCAGCAGACACAGGAGGGACACCATTTGACAACATAAGCCTGCTGTCCCTTACACCCCTATACTCACTCTGCATTGAGTCTCAGCGCTGTGTTATCTACGTTGAGTTGTCCCCTCAGCCGTCTGGTTGTGTGAGGCATGTATGGCGCGAGCAGCAGACACAGGAGGGACACCATTTGACAACATAAGCCTGCTGTCCCTTACACCCCTATACTCACTCTGCATTGAGTCTCAGCGCTGTGTTATCTACGTTGAGTTGTCCCCTCAGCCGTCTGGTTGTGTGAGGCATGTATGGGGCGAGCAGCAGACACAGGAGGGACACCATTTGACAACATAAGCCTGCTGTCCCTTACACCCCTATACTCACTCTGCATTGAGTCTCAGCGCTGTGTTATCTACGTTGAGTTGTCCCCTCAGCCGTCTGGTTGTGTGAGGCATGTATGGGGCGAGCAGCAGACACAGGAGGGACACCATTTGACAACATAAGCCTGCTGTCCCTTACACCCCTATACTCACTCTGCATTGAGTCTCAGCGCTGTGTTATCTACGTTGAGTTGTCCCCTCAGCCGTCTGGTTGTGTGAGGCATGTATGGGGCGAGCAGCAGACACAGGAGGGACACCATTTGACAACATAAGCCTGCTGTCCCTTACACCCCTATACTCACTCTGCATTGAGTCTCAGCGCTGCGTTATCTACGTTGAGTTGTCCCCTCAGCCGTCTGGTTGTGTGAGGCATGTATGGCGCGAGCAGCAGACACAGGAGGGACACCATTTGACAACATAAGCCTGCTGTCCCTTACACCCCTATACTCACTCTGCATTGAGTCTCAGCGCTGTGTTATCTACGTTGAGTTGTCCCCTCAGCCGTCTGGTTGTGTGAGGCATGTATGGCGCGAGCAGCAGACACAGGAGGGACACCATTTGACAACATAAGCCTGCTGTCCCTTACACCCCTATACTCACTCTGCATTGAGTCTCAGCGCTGTGTTATCTACGTTGAGTTGTCCCCTCAGCCGTCTGGTTGTGTGAGGCATGTATGGCGCGAGCAGCAGACACAGGAGGGACACCATTTGACAACATAAGCCTGCTGTCCCTTACACCCCTATACTCACTCTGCATTGAGTCTCAGCGCTGTGTTATCTACGTTGAGTTGTCCCCTCAGCCGTCTGGTTGTGACACCATTTGACAACATAAGCCTGCTGTCCCTTACACCCCTATACTCACTCTGCATTGAGTCTCAGCGCTGTGTTATCTACGTTGAGTTGTCCCCTCAGCCGTCTGGTTGTGTGAGGCATGTATGGCGCGAGCAGCAGACACAGGAGGGACACCATTTGACAACATAAGCCTGCTGTCCCTTACACCCCTATACTCACTCTGCATTGAGTCTCAGCGCTGTGTTATCTACGTTGAGTTGTCCCCTCAGCCGTCTGGTTGTGTGAGGCATGTATGGCGCGAGCAGCAGACACAGGAGGGACACCATTTGACAACATAAGCCTGCTGTCCCTTACACCCCTATACTCACTCTGCATTGAGTCTCAGCGCTGTGTTATCTACGTTGAGTTGTCCCCTCAGCCGTCTGGTTGTGTGAGGCATGTATGGGGCGAGCAGCAGACACAGGAGGGACACCATTTGACAACATAAGCCTGCTGTCCCTTACACCCCTATACTCACTCTGCATTGAGTCTCAGCGCTGTGTTATCTACGTTGAGTTGTCCCCTCAGCCGTCTGGTTGTGTGAGGCATGTATGGGGCGAGCAGCAGACACAGGAGGGACACCATTTGACAACATAAGCCTGCTGTCCCTTACACCCCTATACTCACTCTGCATTGAGTCTCAGCGCTGTGTTATCTACGTTGAGTTGTCCCCTCAGCCGTCTGGTTGTGTGAGGCATGTATGGCGCGAGCAGCAGACACAGGAGGGACACCATTTGACAACATAAGCCTGCTGTCCCTTACACCCCTATACTCACTCTGCATTGAGTCTCAGCGCTGTGTTATCTACGTTGAGTTGTCCCCTCAGCCGTCTGGTTGTGTGAGGCATGTATGGCGCGAGCAGCAGACACAGGAGGGACACCATTTGACAACATAAGCCTGCTGTCCCTTACACCCCTATACTCACTCTGCATTGAGTCTCAGCGCTGTGTTATCTACGTTGAGTTGTCCCCTCAGCCGTCTGGTTGTGTGAGGCATGTATGGCGCGAGCAGCAGACACAGGAGGGACACCATTTGACAACATAAGCCTGCTGTCCCTTACACCCCTATACTCACTCTGCATTGAGTCTCAGCGCTGTGTTATCTACGTTGAGTTGTCCCCTCAGCCGTCTGGTTGTGTGAGGCATGTATGGGGCGAGCAGCAGACACAGGAGGGACACCATTTGACAACATAAGCCTGCTGTCCCTTACACCCCTATACTCACTCTGCATTGAGTCTCAGCGCTGTGTTATCTACGTTGAGTTGTCCCCTCAGCCGTCTGGTTGTGTGAGGCATGTATGGGGCGAGCAGCAGACACAGGAGGGACACCATTTGACAACATAAGCCTGCTGTCCCTTACACCCCTATACTCACTCTGCATTGAGTCTCAGCGCTGTGTTATCTACGTTGAGTTGTCCCCTCAGCCGTCTGGTTGTGTGAGGCATGTATGGCGCGAGCAGCAGACACAGGAGGGACACCATTTGACAACATAAGCCTATGACTGTTGAACCGCGTTCCCTGAAAGAAAGAAGGAATGAAAATTCATTACAAACGGTTAAGGCAGCATGTAACAAATCATATTAACATAACATGATTTTCTAAATCAATGATGTTATAAGGGAAGTAGCGAGCCTTTCCCAACACAAGTGTCATTGACGACTACTTAATGGGAAGACTCATATAAAAAATGTATGTAATAAGATTTAGAAATAAACAATATTTTTTTTTTTTTATTTTTTTTTTTTTTAACAAAGAAAAAAAAAAAAGTTTTTTTATTTATTTTATAACCAAAACTTAATTTATTTATTAAACAGTTTATTGTACACAGAAAAATCTCAATTCAAATCTCATTCATCATAAAAAAACACATTTAGATTTAATAATCGTATTACAACTATAGAAATTATTAATTTGAGTAGTCAGTGAACTTAATTCTAGGTTCAACCTTTTTTGCGTTATCTGTCATTCATATCCGCCGTCATATGATATGTCGGATAAAATTAACAGAAATACTGGGGAAACGTGCAAAAGCGCTTCAAAATCTAGCGGACAAAGTGTAAAACCACAGAGTATAAATCGAATTTCCTTTTTCAAGTTTATTATTTTGAAAGTGTAGTAGATTTTAATTTTAGGTTTAGCCGGTGGAATCTAGAATCGAGTCCAATATTTACTGGCGAGTGACGTCATAACTCAAAAATACTGAGTACAAAGCGTTGTTAACATTTCGTAAAAAGTTGCTGATTTGACTAGTGGGAAAATACCGTATTTCAGAAAAGTTTATTAAAAATAATGAACAGTCTAATGCCACGAAATCAATTGATTTTGAACAAGTGATTTTTGGTTCACACAACATTCAATTTCTTCCATGCTGGCCTGGGAGCGAGAGAAAAACATAGAATGTGCCTGCTGCATTTCCTCCCGGGCATGCTTGTAATTTAGGCGATGGGCTGACAACCTGTCACTACAGCAATATGCCTACATATCCATCTTAAATAACCCTCAAAACTTTGTCAGACGTGGCGGAACGACCTTTGTTTGGGTCGTTTACGCTCTGCCTACCCCTTTAGGGATAAAGGCGTGATTATATGTATGTATGCAACATTCACTATAATTAAAGTCACGCATATTGCAATTAGGCAGGCAGAATATTAAAAGTCCAATATTAGCCATATAAGATTATATTAGACCAGAGGTTACGTTACATTACAATACACCAAATCCCGGGTTTCCTTTTCCTCTTTAGCTTTTACAGTATAGCTGGGAAGAGAAGCAGCTGGAACATTCTTTATATATCACTCCCAGTCCAGTATAAAACACACACACACACACACACATAATCACGCCTTTATTCCTAATGGGGTAAACAAAGGTCGTTCCGCCACGTCTGACAAAGTTATGAGGGTTGTTTAAGATAGAATTGTACGTTTATTGCGGTCGTCAAGCCATCGCCTAAATTGCAATATACAGTCCAGCATGGAAGATAAAACAGATATAATAAAATGTCTTTCTTCCATTCTGGCCTGGGAGCGAGAGAAAAACATAGAATGTGCCAGCTGCATTTCGTCCTAGGCATGCTGCAAAACAAGCTAAAGAATTCGTGGGTTTCAGTTTATTGTAATTTAGGCGAAGGGCTGACAACCTGTCACTACAGCAATATACCTACAAATCTTTCTTAAATAACCCCCAAAACTTTGTCAGACGTGGCGGAACGACCTTTGTTTAGGTCGTTTACGCTCTGCCTACCCCATTAGGGATAAAGGCGTGATGAATGTATGTATGAGTTTCTTGATGTGGCGCCATCTATCGACTACAAGCATAAGGCTAACTGTAAAAACTGGTATTGTCACCTATCTGCTAGGTAACCTGATCTACGGACTGCTTACTGATGACTCCGTAGCGCACATAGATGGCGCCACATCAAGAAACAACAGTCCTGAAACGCGGTATCGAAGATTTTTCGGCGATCTGCATATATACCAGTTCCAAGCTTATCCTCGCACCAACCCTCAAGGCAATGCCATAAACCGAGGTTCGAGCCCTAGTGGGAGCCCTTAGGCAGTTGCCATTTGCGTATAAGGGTGTAGATTGCGTGTAGCAACTACCCACCTTTAGTCGGTGACATACACTTTGTAGTATGGTGCAAATAGGACTATTTAAAAAAAAAAAATATAATTTTAATAAAAAAATATATGTATGTATGTAAAATGTCTTACTTGTCCTCCGGCGATCCTTTGAGAAGAACCCAGGGTTGCTCGGCCTGCATGAGCTGATTGCCTCTCTTGGATACGGAGAGCACGTTACGTAACGCCTCGCGGAGCCGCCCGCGCTCCATGTGTTGGACGTAGGCTGGAGGGATATAATAATGTGACTATAATTGGGTTTAGATGAATACTAAAATTTATGACCTATTGGTCAGTTAATATTCTAAAAAAAATATTCTATTGGTCACAACTGGCTACCTATTGGTCACAACTGGCGACCTATTTGTCACAACTGGCGACCTATTGGTCACAACTGGCGACCTAATGGTCACTACTGCAACCTGTTGGTCACAACTGGCTACCTATTGGTCACAACTGGCGACCTATTTGTCACAACTGGCAACCTATTGCTCACAACTGGCTACCTATTGGTCACAACTGGCTACCTATTGCTCACAACTGGCTACCTATGGGTCACAACTGGCTACTTATTGGTCACAACTGGCGACCTATTGCTCACAACTGGCTACCTATTGGTCACAACTGGCGACCTATTGGTCACCACTGGCGACCTATTGGTCACAACTGGCTACCTATTGGTCACAACTGGCGACCTATTTGTCACAACTGGCGACCTATTGGTCACAACTGGCGACCTAATGGTCACAACTGGCGACCTATTTGTCACAACTGGCGACCTATTGGTCACAACTGGCGACCTAATGGTCACTACTGCAACCTGTTGGTCACAACTGGCGACCTATTTGTCACAACTGGCGACCTATTGGTCACAACTGGCGACCTATTTGTCACAACTGGCGACCTATTGGTCACAACTGGCGACCTTGTGGTCACTACTGCAACCTGTTAGTCACAACTGGCGACCTATTGGTCACAACTGGCGACCTATTTGTCACAACTGGCGACCTAATGGTCACTACTGCAACCTGTTGGTCACAACTGGCGACCTATTGGTCACAACTGGCTACCTATTGGTCACTATTGGCGATTGGCGACGTTACGATTGGTTTCTGTAAGTAAACTTACCGCTGACATCTCTATTAACCCTCGCTATGAGCTCATAATCGTCTGCCTTCAGCACGGTCGCCGGCACGAGGGCTTGGAAGGAATTCGCGCAGAAACTCAACGAGCGGTGACAGAAGTTGCCCAGGTTGTTCAATAACTCCGAATTGTTTCTGAAAAAGCACAATTATATTCAAGTTATGTATAAACCGCCTTATGAGGTAAGGGCGACCACATATGCTAGATGTAAGTGACAGCGTCCCGCAAAACGGATAGGGATTAGTCAGTCAACGAATATGAACAACTTCCACTAGGAAATTCTTTCAGGAAGTGACTTTCGAAGTGAATTTCCAAGTGGAATTGTTCAGTGTCGTTGACTGAGCAACCTCTATCAGTTTTCGGGACGCTGTCCCTTACACTTGGTATGTAGTATGTATTTTTAGGGACCAGAAGTTGAGATTTTATCTGTTTTATCCAAAAACCAATTTTACTATATATATATATAATTTTATATATATATATATATATATATAATTTTATATATATATGTCTTTTTTTTTATGGCTTCACATTTCATGATTTGACACGTATTTTGCCAATGACAACGTATACTCGATCTCGACACAAAAGGTTTTTTTTTATTAGAGTTGGCGGGCAAAAGGAGGTCGTTTACAACATTCAAGACAAATGTCAAAACTGTCAGATGACATGATATGACGTAACTGCATGCCGGCCGGCGGTGATTGGCTAACGAGGCTGACGTCACACCCGCCATTTTGACTATAGGAATAGTACAAACTGGCAAATTGGGGTACTAATTGCTGATCATACTATCGTTGTTTTGTTATAGATGGCGCTAGTTAATCTTACTCTAACAGTACATACATACATATAGACACGCCTTTATCCCTAATGGGGTAGGCACAGCGTAAACGACCTTAACAAAGGTCGTCTCGCTATGTCTGACAAAGTTATGCGAGTTATTTAAGATAGATAGAATAGAATAGAAATAAATTTATTTCGTTCCATAACACAACTATTACATACTGGTAGGTATATTTCAAAAGTGACAGATTGTCAGCCCATCGCCTAAATTGCAATATACAGAAACCATCGCACCCCTTAGCTGATTTTTACAGCATGCCCGGGAGAAATGCAGCTGGCACATTCTATATTTTTCTCTCGCTCCCAGTCCAGCATGAAAGAAAAGTATGTATGTATGTCCTTTTCTCTAGCGCAGTACATAGCATAGCAGTTATAGTAATTGTTATACGTTGTTTACATGCTTCAGACGTTGTTGTAATTAATAGTGTTACCTATTTTAAGATCTTTTGTATACTGTTCCAATGATATTTTAATAAAGATACGTTTCGTTCATACTACACACACATTAATTGTTCCGCGACACATATACATACATATTTATAACATTGCATATCTAAACAAACGCTGAGTGCGACACAAAATACGCAAAGCGTAAGAGTGAAATAGATAGCTATTTGTAATCAGTGCAGCCTTGAATATAATTTAACTTTATTTCTCACTTCGCAGCTCGCAGCTCAACTGCCTAAAATGATCACAATTAGGACCATTAACGGCACGAGTTTCGCGCGTTGGTCACGTGTCTATATATAATAACACCTATATATAATAATAAGGTAATAACCATATTTTATTATTTTTATTAAAATCAAAGTTCTTCCATGCTGGCCTGGGAGCGAGAGAAAAACATAGAATGTGCCAGCTGCATTTCCTCCCGGGCATGCTGTAAAAACCAGCTAAGGGATCCGAGGGTTTCTGTATATTGCAAAGTAGGCGATGGGCTGACAACCTGTCACTACAGCAATATACTTACAAATCTATCTTAAATAACCGTCAAAACTTTGTCAGACGTGGCGGAACGACCTTTGTTTGGGTCGTTTACGCTCCAAACAAACTCTCAACACAAACAAATCTCTGCCTACCCCATTAGGGATAAAGGCGTGATTATATGTATGTATGTAGTTGTACTGTGAACTGGAGAATAAAGTGTTTTCTATTATATTCTATATAATTACCTGGTGGCCAATTCGACCCAACTGAAGCTAGAATCAGCTGTTTCCGGCCGTATGCTCGCTAAATAGAACCGCCACACGTCCGAAGGGATGCCCGTGTCCTGCGCGTCCGTGCCGAACACGCCAACGCCGCGGGACTTGGAGAATTTACCCTCCTCGTAGTTTAGATATTCTGCAAAGCCATTGAAGATTTTAGTAGGAGACATACGTCGAAGTAGTATTTAAGTATCAAATCAAATTATTTATTTGTGAAACACAGGTACAAGGTCAAATCTTGAATGGATTAAAGAGCGCTGTGATCAGCCGGCGGCAGTACGGCATACTAATAATACAAAAAACACAAAATTTATGAAATAATTAAAATCAATAGGTATGTCAAATTAATAATATCTTAATAATTTATAGTGTCATATGTAAGGCTATGGAAAAAATTATAGTCAGTCACATCAGACCGTTTCTTGCTGAACACAGAATCATTGGGGGCCACCAGCATGGTTTCTGTCCCCACCGCTGTCTCTAACCACGGTCTCTAACCTCCTGTCTTGCTTACAGTCTTGGACAACCAATTTCAATATGAGAGAGCCTGTAGACGTAATCTACCTTGATTATGAAAAAGCGTTTGACAAGGTTCCAACAACAAGACTGCTTCAAAAACTAGAGCATGTTGGTATACGGGAAAAGTATGCGAGAAAGAACATTTCGTGTGAGAGTCGGAGACACTTTGTCCGGGCAACGGATAATTGACAGTGGAGTGCCACAGGGTTCCGTTCTTGGCCCCGTATTGTATATAATCTATACCTTTGACTTGCCATGCCACCTCAGTTGCAATGTTAGCATCTTTGCAGATGACACAAAAATATTTGCGAACCCTCTAGTGGACTACGCACAACTACAATCTGATTTAGATAAAATTGCTCACTGGTCTAAAAAGTGGCTCATCAATCTCAACGCAGAAAAATGTACTGTGCTTCACATAGGAACAAAAAACCCTCGTCTGTCATATGAATTGAACAGTGTGCAGCTCGAAGCAATGAAAACACAAGTGGATTTGGGTGTCACCATCGCAGAAAACCTCAAGTGGGAAGAACACATTTCTACCGTAACCAAAAAGGCTAAAAGTTTCATTTATTTGATCAGAAAAGCATTTGGTACATTGACACCAGAAATGATACTAAAACTTTTGAAGACCTACATCAGACCTATACTTGAGTTTGCATTCCAAGTCTGGAGTCCATACTTTGTCAAAGACATAGACCTACTTGAAAAGGTTCAGCGTATTTTCACCAAAATATCCAGACAATTAAAAAAGCTTACTTATAATCAACGCCTAGAGGTAATGAAGATTACTACCTTGCAAGCAAGAAGAGAACGTGGGGATTTGATAGAAACTTTCAAAATTTTAAACGGCCACTATGACCTATCTAACTTTGATGCCCTATTCAATCGAGACCAATATAGCCGTTTGCGAGGTCATAGCATGAAATTGACAACTTGTTTCTCACACAACAACCCACATAAGCACTTTCTTTCAAATATAGTGGTTGCTAACTGGAACAAGCTACCTCAAGATGTAGTGACAGCACAGAATACAAATGTCTTTAAGAACAAATTGGACAAATACCTACAAAACTTCAATAAGACAAGCAAATCGTGAACAATGGGATACAGGCACTATCAGTTGCCACAACTGCCTGCCTGATTAAATAATATAATAATAATAACAATAACAATTTAGTAAAATCAATAAGTATGTCAATATATAAAATCAAATGAACAACATATTACGATACTACATACATGGAGCATCTCACCGTGAGCTTACAGACAGCCGACCAATCATCTACTTAGAAAGTCCTATTTATTTATAACTATTTATTTTAGTCTGTAAGGTATATATTCTATGGGCCACTGTTTACATTATTTTATCATCTCCCTAGCCTTATCCCGTATCTCACGGGGTCGGCTACCTAATCTAGGTGATAGAACGAATACTGGTTTCTACACAGAGCGACTGTCATCTTACCTCCGCAACCCAGAAGGGAAACCAGACCCAATCCTAGATTAGGTCAGAGTTTTCAAGCCTCCAATGCTTAGCACTGGCCTCTGATATGGCTTAACGACTAATATCTACGGTATTAAACGATATTAACCGGGACCAACGGCTTAACGTGCCTTCCGAAGCACGGAAAAAGCACCGAATAAACGTACATATGAAATTCGAAAACCGAAAAACACATTGGTACGTGGTGGGATTCGAACCACGACCTCCCGCTCAGGAGGCAGCGGCCCTATTCACTACACCATCGGGCTCTCGCAGTAGTATTTAAGTATTTATAAATATGTATGTTAGTCTGTAAGGTATATATTCTATGGGCCTCTGTTTACATTATTTAACATCTACTAATGTATTATTATTTAACATCTTCTCCCATGCTGGACTGGGAGAGATAGAAAAACATAGAATGTTCCAGCTGCCCTTCCTCCCGGGCATGCTGTAGAAGACAGCAAAAGGGACTCGAGGGTTACAGTGTATTGTAATTTAGGCGATGGGCTGACAACCTGTCACTACACATTAGCAAAACACGTTACAATCTAAAATTGCCCTCAATTTTTGTCAGACGCGGCGAAAGCGCCTTTTAAAAGGAGTTTAACGCTCTGCCTACCCCGTAAGGGATAAAGGCGTGATTTCATGTATGTATGTATGTATGTACTAATGTAAATATTGCCTGAAATAAAATGATTTATATTTATTTTTATGCCAATCGACAGATAACATTATTACTAACTAGCTTCCTGCCAGCGATTTTACCCGCTGCTAAATAGGCTTTCCCGTGGGAATGTTGTTCAGATTCATGGGTAGAATTAAACCCTAAAATATGGCCAACTATTCTTTTTACTCCCTGTATTTCAAGTTTGGTATTTCTTCCATGCTGGACTGGGAGCGAGAGAAAAACATAGAATATGCCAGCTGCATGCTATAAAAACTAGGTAAGGGATCCGAGGGTTTCAGTTTATTGCAATTTAGGCGATGGGCTAACAACCTGTCGCTACAGAAATATACGTACGGATCTATCTTAAATAACCCTCAAAACTTTGTCGGACGTGACGGAACGACCTTTGTTTAGGTCATTCACGCTCTGCCTACCCCATTAGGGATAAAGGCGTGATTATATGTATGTATTTCAAGTTTTACCTGTGGCGTATATGTGATTGACTAACTGGTGTCCCTCGTTAACACCCAGTATGGTCGCTGGGAACATTATAGCGTGGAACGGAACGTTGTCTTTCGCCATGAACTGGTACAATTTTACCTGCAACGGAACGTTATAAGTTTAGGGACTATTTTAATTTATTTTTATATAGTTTCGGACTCTTTACTAGATAATTGCCTCCGTGGTCTAGTGGTCTGAGCCATGGGTTGGACAAATTGACCGAAAAGAGGTCCTGGGTTCGATTCCCGGCGGGGGACAATAACTTTGTGTTGTTGTTTCTAGTTTGGTTAGGACATTGCAGGCTGATCGCATGATTGTCCGAAAAGTAAGATGATCCATGCTATCGGATGGGCATGTAAATAGTCGGTCCTGCGCCTGATTTCTCTCTGGTCGTGTGAGTCAAACAGTCCCATCAGAATAAGAGATTGACTTGGGCACTAAAAACAAGTTCTGCGCAGTTGGCTGATCTCCGCTGGAGATTGGCCGCCATCATCGAAAAACGGTGGGAGGACTATTTATTATTTTAAGGGGATTCCCGGTGCACGCCAGCGCCCTCATCAGTTAAAGTCATTACTCACTGAAAACGTAATTAATCGAAAATCCGGTAGATCAGTTTGAAGTTCAGACACTGAAGTTTCTTTTAAGCATTACAAATTAATAATTCAGTGTTCACTGCGGTTACAGATAGCAAAAGTGCTAAAAGTGGCCGTTTTTCGCAAATTTTCTATCTGTAACTACAACGAACTATAAGTTGCAACTTTATGAGGTTCAAAATGACCTTCATTGCTTTAACCTCAATCTGATCTACCGGATTTCCGATAGATTGTGTTTTTTTTACTGATGAGGGCGCCACTTAGCCCTGGTGAGCCCCTTTAATAGTAAATAGTTAAAGTAAGAATAAGACAAAGCTTCTTCTTCATTGTGATATAGTTTTATTTTATTTTGTGACACAGATATAATTTTCTTTAACTCGCTTGTGACTTTCTGAAAGTGTTCTTAGGAATCTATTTAGAAATAAATTATTTGACTTTGACTTTAAATTAATACAATACAATATTTTATTGGTAATAATATTACAAGTCACATGTGATAATATTCATTCGTACAATCTGATAACGTAAATTAATTTTAAGTATTTACTTAAAACTATAATATTAAAATTGAATATATGTCACTACATTACAATTTGTAGGAGCAAGTTTTGTTTAATTAAAGTCATTCGTAATACAAAAATAAAATAAAAATACATTGGTACGAGTAGTTGATTTTAATAATAATAATAAAATATGTTTATTGCCTTTTACAATTTAAATTATTATATCAAACATAATATTCCTTCCATACTGGACTGGGAGAGAAAGAAACACATAGAATGTTCCAGTTGCTTTTCCTGCCGGGCATGCTGTAGAAGTCAGCAAAGGGATTCGAGGGTTACAGTGTATTGTAATTTAGGCGATGGGCTGACAACCTGTCACTACAGCAATACACACTACAATCTACAATTGCCCTCAATTTTTGTCAGACGTGGCGAGAGCGCCTTTAAGGAGGCGTTTTACGCTCTGCCTACCCCGTAAGGGATAAAGGCGTGATTTTATGTATGTATGTATGTAAACATAATAAAGAAAAGGCAAAAGGAAATGTCTCAGCTTGTGCTGACTTGACCTAGGTCACGCCAGCGCTGTTTTTCAGCCACTGCCTCCTCCCTGGGATCTTATATGGGGTACAAGTGTCGAGAATTTTATAATGTCAGTTCTAATTTCATAAATTCATCACATATTCGTAAAATTTGAAGTTATTTCCGAGCAAGTGTTTCTTCCATGCTGGACTGGGAGAGATAGAAAAACATAGAATGTTCCAGCTGCCCTTCCTCCCGGGCATGCTGTAGAAGACAGCAAAAGGGACTCGAGGGTTACAGTGTATTGTAATTTAGGCGATGGGCTGACAACCTGTCACTACACATTAGCAATACATTGCCCTCAATTTTTGTCAGACGCGGCGAAAGCGCCTTTTACGAGGCGTTTAACGCTCTGCCTACCCCGTAAGGGATAAAGGCGTGATTTTATGTATGTAAGTGTGAGAAAGAACTACTTGAGACCCCGATGGTGTAGTGGATAGGGTTGCTGCCTCCTGAGCGGGAGGTCGTGGTTCGAATCCCACCACGTACCAATGTGTTTTTCGGTTTTCTAATTTCATATGTACGTTTATTCGGTGCTTTTTCCGTGCTTCGGAAGGCACGTTAAGCCGTTGGTCCCGGTTAAAATCGTTTAACACCGTAGATATTAGTCGTTAAGCCATATCAGAGGCCAGTGCTAAGCATGGGCGGTTTGAAAACTCTGACCTAATCTAGGATTGGGTCTGATTTCCCTTCTGGGTTGCGGAGGTCAGATGGCAGTCGCTCTGTGTAAAAACCAGTACCCTCGTTCAATCCCCTAGATTAGGAAGCCGACCCCGTGAGATACGGGATAAGGCTAGTGAGATGAATGCTAGAAAGAACTACTTACTTCATGTTCTTTATCAGGTTTCCACCATTTCTCGTAGTGGCTGGTGAGGCCCTGCGTGATACTCATGTAGCCGATAGGGGCGTCGAACCACACGTAGAACACCTGGAGATTAATTAAACAAATAATAGTTATAATACAGTCTTGTAAAAATATTATTTTTGCAAGGCATACATACATAAATCACTACATAGTAAATTATACTGTATATGGATTTTTATCTGAAATAAATAATTTGAATTGAATTCAATTCATGAAATTATTTATTTCAGATAAAAATCCATATACAGTACATTACAATAATTCAGGATAATTAAATAAAATAGAGACGGAAATAAGATAGCCACAATAATAATAATTACCAAACAAATAAAATTACCAAAGTATAAAACAATCAAAATCAATTTTCTTCCATGCTGGCCTGGGAGCGAGAGAAAAACATACAATGTGCCAGCTGCATTTCCTCCCGGGTCCGTGACATGCTGTAAAAACCAGCTAAGGGATCCGAGGGTTTCAGTATATTGTAATTTAGGCGATGGGCTGACATCCTGTCACTACTGCAATATACCTACAAATTTATATTGAATAACCCTCAAAACATTGTGAGACGTGGCAAAACGACCATTGTTTAGTTCGTTTACGCTCTGCCTACCCCATTAGGGATCAAGGCGTGATTATATGTATGTATGTATGTATATACCTTGTTGGTGTATGTGCTTATAGGTACGCTGACTCCCCATTTGAGGTCTCTGGAAAATTAAAAAAATAATTGTTTTAACACTTTTTTAGATTTTACGATAAGTGCACAAAACAAGTCATTTTTGACCGCAATTTTTAGCTGCTATTAGTCTAGGACAAAAATAGTTTTGTGCACAAGTTATAAACTTCGAGCTTTTCACTTCGATTGTGAGGAAAATCGAGGAAATTCCGCAAAAATATTGTAAACTATACAATACATTTAAAAAATAAATTAATTAATCTTCTATGCTGGACTGGGAGCGAGAGAAAAACATAGAATGTGCCAGCTGCATTTCCTCCCGGGCATGCTGTAAAAACCAGCTAAGGGTTGCGAGGGTATCAGTACGGATATTGCAATTTAGGCCATGGGCTGACAACCTGTCACTACAGCAATATACCTACAAATATATCTTAAATAACCCTCAAAACTTTGTCAGACGTGGCGGAACGACCTTTTTCGGTCGTTTAGGCTCTGCCTACCCCAGGGATATATGTAAAAATGAATTACTTTCTATTTATCTGAATTTTACTATTTATTTGTTTCCGTTTCACAATCTTCTGATGTGTGGGTATTGTGTCAAACGACCCGATGAACCCTGATGCCAGAGTTTTTAAACCACCTCTGACATGGTTAGTGTAACGACCACTATCGAAGACAGTGACTAGGACCGACGGCTTAACGTGCCCTCCGAAGCACGGAACGTTTTTTCTTCACAATCAAGTGAGTCGGCCCGCATTGACCTAACCAAACTGGGGAAAATCTCACAAAGTGATAAATTAACAAATATTCACTTTATGATCCCCCCTGGGAATCGAACTTAGGACCTCCGGATCGTGAGCCCATGGCTCTGACCACTAGACCACGGAGGCATTCCTCAATAATATATGTAGATAGTTAATATGATATATAATATTTATATATATAATACTTCCATGCTGGACTGGGAGCGAGAGAAAAACATAGAATGTGCCAGCTGCTTCACCTCCCGGGCATGCTGTAAAAATCAGCTAAGGGATTTGAGGGATTCAGTATTGTAATTTAGGCGATGGGCTGACAACCTGTCACTAAAGCAATTTGCAGATCTATCTGGAATAACCCTCAAAACTTGTCAGACGTGGCGAAGCGACCTTTGTTTGGGTCGTTTACGCTCTGCCTACCCCATTAGGGATAAAGGCGTGACTATATGTATGTATGTATAATAGTTTATAATTTAATAGAAAATGTATTTTATATTATCTTCTCTATGATCGTATTCCTTCCATGCTGGGCTGGGAGTGATAGAAAAGCATAGAATGTTCCAGCTGCCCTTCCTCCCGGGCATGCTGTAGAAGTCAGCAAAAGGGACTTGAGGGTTACAGTGTATCGTAATTTAGGCGATAGGCTGACAACCTGTCACTATAGCAATACACTTTTCAATCTAAAATTGCCCTCAATTTTTGTCAGACGTGGCGAAACCGCCTTTTACGAGTCGTTTATCGCTCTGCCTACCCCGTAAGGGATAAAGGCGTGATTTATTATTTATTTATTTCTCTATGATCGTTAGTCTTTTAGTAATACGCACTATACTGCTTTGTTTACGTTTAATCTCCCAATGGTCGCCTGGTAGAAATTGCTTCCATAGCAAATACAATACCATATAACACAATAGCATTTTCCGTGCTTCGGAAGGCACGTCAACCGTTGGTCCCGGTTAATACCGTAGATATTAGTCGTTAAGCCATGTCAGAGGCCGGTGCTAAGTAATAGTGGCTTGAACACTCTGACCACGGAGGTCAGATGGCAGTCGCTCTGTGTAAAAACCAGTACCCTCGTTCAATCCCCTAGATTGGGTAGCCAACCCAGTGAGATATGAGATAAGGCTAAGGAGACACACCATAGCACAGGCCGCTTTCATAGTACTCTTGTTTTCTGTACTCTTTGCCTGTTGTTTGTGTTTCTCCTGTCTGACGATAGATGTCGCTAGACGGTTTTTAAAACGCGGTACTGTTGTGTTTTCTTCGAGCCATAAGTACTGTCGGAATAAAATACCTTTAACGAAAATATTCGATTAATATATTTAAATTTTTGAAAGCCGCATATAATTATCGATCAAAAAAAGAAAGGAATATGGGACTTTATTTTAATAAACTAAATCAATATGTGCATACGAAAATGTCCCATTCCAGAACATTTACATACATACATATAATCAAGCCTTTATCTCTAATGGGGTAGGCAGAGCGTAAACGACCTAAACAAAGGTTGTTCCGCCACGTCTGACAAAGTTTTGATGGTTATTTAAGATAGATACATACATATAATCACGCCTTTATCCCTAATGGGGTAGGCAGAGCGTAAACGACCTAAACAAAAGTCGTTCCGCCACGTCTGACAAAGTTTTGAGGGTTATTTAAGATAGATTTGTAGGCATATTGCTGTAGTGACAGGTTGTCAGCCTATCGCCTAAATTGCAATATACAAAAACCCTCGGGTCCCTTAACTGGTTTTTACAGCATGCCCAGGAGGAAATGCAGCTGGCACATTCTATGTTCTTCTCTCGCTCCCAGGCCAGCATGGAAGAAACACAGGCGTGATCACATGCATGTACTATCTTAAATAACCCTCAAAACTTTGTCAGACGTGGCGGAACGACCTTTATTTGGGTCGTTCACGCTCTGCCTACCCCACAGGCGTGACCGCATGTAACACGTTACCTGGTGACCGCGCGGGGGCCGACCACCCGCCCTCAGCTGTCTTTATCCATGTGCGGAGGGGCGGTTAATGAACCCGTTTCTGCCTACCCCATTAGGGATAGAGGAGTGATTGTATGTATGTATGTACTATCTTAAATAACTCTCATAACTTTGTCAAAAGCGGAAGAACTACCTTTATTTGGGTCGTTTACGCTCTGCCTACCCCATTAGGGATAAAGGCGTGATTATATGTATGTATGTACTATCTTAAATAACGCTCGATGCATGTATATACTACCTTAAACAACCAACTACTTTGTCAGCCGCGGCGGATCGACCTTTATTTGGGTCGTTCACGCTCTGCCTACCCCACAGGCGTGCATGTACCACGTTACCTGGTGACCGCGCGGGGCCGCAGGGGCTCCCGGAGCCAGGAGCGCGTGACGTGTCGTTCACGCTCTGCCTACCCCACAGGCGTGCATGTACCACGTTACCTGGTGACCGCGCGGGGCCGCAGGGGCTCCCGGAGCCAGGAGCGCGTGACGTGTCGTTCACGCTCTGCCTACCCCACAGGCGTGCATGTACCACGTTACCTGGTGACCGCGCGGGGCCGCAGGGGCTCCCGGAGCCAGGAGCGCGTGACGTGTCGTTCACGCTCTGCCTACCCCACAGGCGTGATACGTTACCTGGTGACCGCGCGGGGCCGCAGGGGCTCCCGGAGCCAGGAGCGCGTGACGTGTCGTTCACGCTCTGCCTACCCCACAGGCGTGATACGTTACCTGGTGACCGCGCGGGGCCGCAGGGGCTCCCGGAGCCAGGAGCGCGTGACGTGTCGTTCACGCTCTGCCTACCCCACAGGCGTGCATGTACCACGTTACCTGGTGACCGCGCGGGGCCGCAGGGGCTCCCGGAGCCAGGAGCGCGTGACGTGTCGTTCACGCTCTGCCTACCCCACAGGCGTGCATGTACCACGTTACCTGGTGACCGCGCGGGGGCCGGCCACCCGCCCTCCGCTGTCTTTATCCATGTGCGGAGGGGCGGTTAAGGAACCCGTTTCTGCCTACCCCATTAGGGATAGAGGAGTGATTGTATGTATGTATGTACTATCTTAAATAACTCTCATAACTTTGTCAAAAGCGGCAGAACTACCTTTATTTGGGTCGTTTTCGCTCTGCCTACCCCATAAGGGATAAAGGCGTGATTATATGTATGTATGTACTATCTTAAATAACGTTCGATGCATGTATGTACTACCTTAAACAACCCTCAAAACTACTTTGTCAGCCGCGGCGGATCGACCTTTATTTGGGTCGTTCACGCTCTGCCTACCCCACAGGCGTGCATGTGATACGTTACCTGGTGACCGCGCGGGGCCGCAGGGGCTCCCGGACCCAGGACCGCGTGACGTGTCGTTCACGCTCTGCCTACCCCACAGGCGTGACCGCATGTAACACGTTACCTGGTGACCGCGCGAGGCCGCAGGGGCTCCCGGAGCCAGGAGCGCGTGACGTGTCGTTCACGCTCTGCCTACCCCACAGGCGTGACCGCATGTAACACGTTACCTGGTGACCGCGCGAAGCCGCAGGGGCTCCCGGAGCCAGGAGCGCGTGACGTGTCGTTCACGCTCTGCCTACCCCACAGGCGTGACCGCATGTAACACGTTACCTGGTGACCGCGCGAGGCCGCAGGGGCTCCCGGAGCCAGGAGCGCGTGACGTGTCGTTCACGCTCTGCCTACCCCAAAGGCGTGATCATATGTATGTATGTATCTGCTCAATTTAACTGTCAAAAGCGGCGGGCCGACCTTTATTTGTGTCGTTCACGCTCTGCCTACCCCACAGGTGTGACCGCATGTGACACGTTACCTGGTGACCGCGCGAGGCCGCAGGGGCTCCCGGAGCCAGGACCGCGTGACAGCGCGCGCGGGGGCCGACCACCCGCCCTCCACTGTCTTTATCCATGTGCGGAGGGAAGGCTCCAGCTGCCAAACGAAACGTTAAGGTAATTAAAGGTAACCATTTTTTTTTTCTTCCATGCTGCACTGGGAGAGATAGAAAAACATAGAATGTTCCAGCTGCCCTTCCTCCCGGGCATGCTGTTGAAGTCAGCAAAAGGGACTCGAGGGTTACAGTGTATTGTAATTTAGGCGATGGGTTGACAACCTGTCACTATAGCAATACATATTACAATCTAAAATTGCTTTCAATTTTTGTCAGACGTGGCGAAAGCGCCTTTTACGAGGCGTTAAACGCTCTGCCTACCCCGTAAGGGATAAAGGCGTGATTATATGTATGTATTTATTTATTTTTGCTTGACGCGGTTTGCTCATTGCCACGAACAAAACTTGGGAAAGGAGTACATAGCTAAAGGTATTAACAAAATAAGTAATTCTATATAGGATCAGTTAGAAAAGGAAATACTTAAATACGTATTTTATTCAAAGTAACATACATACTTACATATATTCACGCCTGTATCCCTAATGGGGTAGACAGAGCGTAAACGATCGAAACAAAGGTGTCCCGCCATGTCTGACAAAGTTTTGAGGGTTATTTAAGATAGAATTCTAGGTATATTTCTGTAGTGACAGGTTGTCAGCCCATCGCCTAAATTGCAATATACTGAAACCCTCGAATCCCTTAGCTGGATTTTACAGCATGCCCGGGAGGAAATGTAAAGGCACATTCTATGTTTTAGCTGGCAAACAAAACGTTAACGTAACAAAAGGTAACCATTTTTTTTTTATGTAGGTACACGTCTAGGAACAAGGGCACACGCCATAGCGACGTTAGCGACATCTAGCCGTGTAGTTTAAGAATTGACCAGTCCAAATTAAGATTGGAATTCAAGTTAATATATAACTTCCATGCTGGCCTGGGAGCAAGAGAAACACATAGAATGTGCCAGGTGTATTTCCTCCCAAGCATGCTGTAAAAACCAGCTAAGGGATCCGAGGGTTTCAGTATATTATAATTTAGGCGATAGGCTGACAACCTGTCACTACAGCAAAATACCTACAAATCTATCTTAAATAACCCTCAAAACTTTGTCAGACGTGGCGGAACGACCTTTGTTTAGGTCGTTTGCGCTCTGCCTACCCCATTAGGGATAAAGGCGTGATTATATGTATGTATGTATGTTAATATATGATATCGCCTCACTTTTTACATATAATTTTTTTGAGGATTTTTAGCACTTACAATGCTATTTTATGTCATATAATAAGAAAAAAAGAAAATATTAAAATCGTTTCTGGCAGGAGTCGAACCTGCGTCTCTGAAATGCCGGTCCTGGGCCTGGACTGTAAAAATCCCCAAAAAATATAAACATTTTTATTAAATATTTTTTAACTTTCACAGCTATTTTTACTATAACTATGAGACATTTTATTATTTGTTGTGGTTTTTATTACTCCATGCTGGACTGGAAGCGAGAGAAAAACATAGAATGTGCCAGCTGCATCTCCTCCCGGGCATGTTGTAAAAACCAACTAAGGGATCCGAGGGTTTCTGTATATTGTAATTTAGGCGATGGGCTGACAACCTGTCACTACAGCAATATACCTACAAATCTATCTAAAAATAACCCTCAAAACTTTGTCAGACGTGGCGGCACGACATTTGTTTAGTTCGTTTAAGCTCTGCCTACCCCATTAGGGATCAAGGTGTGATTATATGTATGTATGTAATTTTAATCTTTCGCGGTTATTTTCACTATAACTATGAGACATTTTACGGGTTTCTTAGCTTATATTTAAATTATTTGATGTATTTTTTATTATTTGAGCATTTACCTGTCCAAGTTCTATGAAGAATTGTTCACTAGGTTTGATTACGGGCGGGTGGCCGCATACTTTACATCTGAAATATAATAAATACGGAGTGTAAGGGACGGCATCAGACAGACAGTGGTTACAAAGGGAATCTGTAACTTCGCAAAATGTCCCTTGTCCTTTCTCATAATGTTTCTTAAGCAAAATGTCCCTTTGAAAATCAAGTCTTCTCAGTGGCTGCCCGTTATTTAAACTAAATCTATCATTCTTCCATGCTGGACTGGGAGCGCCAGAAAAACGTAGAATGTGCCAGCTGCATTTCCTCCCGGGCATGCTGTAAAAAACAGCTAAGGGATCTGAGGGTTTCAGTATATTGTAATTTAGGCGATGGGCTGACAACCTGTCACTACAGCAATATACTACAAATCTATATTAAATAACCCTCAAAACTTTGTCAGACGTGGTGAAACGACCTTTATTTAGGTCGTTTACGCTCTGCCTACCCCATTATGGATAAAGGCGTGATTATATGTATGTATATCTATCAAAAAGGGACATTATGCGAAAGAAACGTTTTGGGAAAGGGACATTATGAGAAAGTATTTTTTTTGCGACTAAGAAACACTTTACGAAGTCACGCTCGATTCTAAATGCCACCGGCTAAAACCTAAAATTAAAATCTGTCACTTCAGATTAAAAAAAGGACAGGAGGTCTATTCTCTCTGGTTTTCGATTTATAGTCTGTGGTTTTATGCGTTATCATATCAGTCCCTTTTATCCGCCGTGTCATAAGATGGCGGATGGATAAAATACTGGGGAAACGTCAAAATCTTGCGGACGTTTTAACGTCCCTTACACCCCGTATTTCTGTAGTGACAGGTTGTCAGCCCATCGCCTAAATTACAATATGGTAAACCATAGAGTACAAATCTCCTTCCATACTGGACTGGGAGTTATAGAAAAACAGAATGTGCTTGGACATACTGTAATAACCAGCTAAGGAATTCGAGGGTTTTAGTACATTGTAATTTAGGCGATGGGCTGACAACCTGCCACTACAGAAATACGGGGCGTAAGGGACACTGTCCCGCAAAGTAACTGATAGGGGTTGCTCAGTCAACGACACTGAACAACTATCACCAGGTATTTTTGTCAGGAAGTGAAAAAAAAA
The DNA here is from genome assembly GCA_949820665.1 of Scrobipalpa costella. NCBI lineage: Eukaryota > Metazoa > Arthropoda > Insecta > Lepidoptera > Gelechiidae > Scrobipalpa > Scrobipalpa costella. Next base: position 8,580,565 of record OX463321.1, on the reverse strand, counting down.
TGCTTTTCAACTAAAAAAATCTGATCTAGGTGGTTATTATGAAGGTCAAATTTTATTTTTATCTCCTGAAATGTCGCGGTTGTTCAGTTTCGTTGACTGAGCACCCGCTATCAGTTTGCGGGACGCTGTCCCTTACACCTGGTACACAGAAATATACATCTATCTTACACATTCCTAAAAACTTGTCATACGTGGCGGAACGACCTTTGTTAGGGTCATAGTCGCTCTGCCTACCCCATCAGGAAAAAAGGCATTATATATTTATGTATTTAAAATTGTCATACCGTGGTTGTATCAGTTCCGTGGCGTTGATCAGTTTTCCGCACTTGTCACACTGGTCCCCGCGCGCCGATTCATATAAACAGCCCGGGTGAGGACAGGTCCCCTCTACGAACCTGGAAGACAAAATACATAGGCTCGTATTGATAAACAACACTTGAGATTGTCAGCTGGTTTGTATTAGAAATGTAATTTCAGTACATTATAGCCTGTCAAACCCATACTTAAAATGTTTCTCATTGTCTCAACTGCCAGTGGGTTAGCTGGAAGAGATCTCTTCATAGAGATAAGTTCGCCCTTACATACCTTTCTGTAAACTTCATTTCTTGTATTTTCATGCAATAAAGAATATATATACATATACTTAATACTCTCTATCTTGAGTTCGCTTTTTAAATACGAGCCTTAATAATAAATAGTCCTCCTACCTGTCTGCTCACCTATCTGCTAAGAACCTGTCACATTTCTCACAAAGCAGCTGATCTACAAACTGCTTACTGATGAACCCGTAGCGCACATAGATGGCGCCACATCAAGAAACAACAGTCCTGAAACGCGGTATCAAAGTTTTCTCGGCGATCTGCATATATACCAGTTCCAAGCTTGTCCTCGCAGCACCCGACCAGGCGGGTAGCTACTCCTCCCGGGCGTGCTGTAGAAAACAGCTAAGGGATTCGACGGTTTCAGCATATTGTAATTTAGGCGATGGGCTGACAACCTATCACTACAGCAATATACCTACAAATCTATCTGAAACAACTTTGGGAAACAACCCTCAAAATTTCGTCAGATGTGGCGGCACGACCTTTGTTTAAGTAGTTGACGCTCTGCCTGCCCCATCAGGGGTAAAGGCGTGATGAATGTATGTATGAGTTTCTTGATGTGGCGCCATCTATCGGCTACAAGCTTAAGGCTAACTGTAAAAACTGGTGTTCTCACCTATCTGCTAGGAACCTGTCGCATTTCTCACAAAGCAGTTGGTCCACGGACTGCTTACTGATGAATCCATTGTCGTTTAGCTTCAGGAACAACTTTTGAGCTATTCTGAAAACAAAAAAAGAAATACAAATAATTTATTAGGGCGTGACTCCACGGCACCAAAACGCCCCCCCCCCCCCCCCCCCGCGGGGCAGAGGGGAAGCGTTTAGGAAACATTTCCCTTCCCCTCTCTGGGGATATACATACATACATATAATCACGCCTTTATCCCTAATGGGGTAGGCAGAGCGTAAACCACCCGAACAAAGGTCGTTCCGCCACGTCCGACAAAGTTTTGAGGGTTATTTAAGATAGAATTGTAGGCATATTGCTGTAGTGACAGGTTGTCAGCCCATCGCCTAAATTGCAATACACCGAAACCCTCGGATCCCTTAGCTGGTTTTTACAGCATGCCCGGGAGGAAATGCAGCAGGCACATTCTATGTTTTTCTCTCGCTCCCAGGCCAGCATGGAAGAATCTCTCTGGGGATATCTGGAATATACCTTAAAACTTTGTCAGACGTAGCGAAACGGCCTTAGTTTAGGTCGTTTACGCTCTGCCCACCCCATTAGGAGTAAAGGCGTGATTATATGTATGTATGTATCTATGTATATACATTTTACCATCATCTCCCTAGCCTTATCCCGTATCTCTGTCGGCTACCTAATCCAGGGGATTGAACGAGGGTACTAGTTTTTACACAGAGCGACTGCCATCTGACCTCCGCAACCCAGAAGGGAAACCAGACCCAATCCTAGATTAGGTCAGAGTTTTCAAGGCACCAATGCTTAGCACTGGCCTCTGATATGGCTTAAGGTGATACGTTTTTCATACAAATTTATTTTTCCATTCACGGTCAAATGTTATCTAATTTTACAGTGAAACCACTTCAGTTAGCAATTATTTTGATATTTATTTGCGTGAAATCGTATTTTTATAGTAAAAATAGTCCATTATTAGTATAAACGAGAACGATATTTTAGTTAAAATTTACCAATGTGTGAGTGGACGGATACAGTGTCGTACGCTAACAGTATGTTCAATGTGTGCATTGAACGGCTACGTTGCCAGTTCGCCAAATATGCAACGTTGCCGTTCTGCACTCACGTTCGCGCCATCGTGGCTTATTTATGACACTTGCTCTTAAAAATTAAGAAATTGAATCGCAAGGTGTGTATAAAAGTGTTCTGTGAATTGAAATGAACCTTCCGTGATATTATTTGCTTTAATATTGTGTTGTTCCGCGTATTTATTTTAGATATACGCTATCCATACCGAATGGAATAATGGAGCCATGAACGTCCATAAAAGATTACAGAAATCATCGATACTCTGGCCCACGGAAAAGTCGCAAACGAAGTCATGCACAGTCTGTCGCAACTTGGTAGAAAAAAAACGCACTAAGGAATTCAGATAACTTTTGATGGCGGCATCGCTCTATCTCTCTCACTTCCTCAAACCTTTCATTCATTTGTCATCTGTCAGTCGGCGTTTGTATTTCAGTTTTGTGATTGGATTTACAAAAACAAAAAGTGAATATTTCCTGGTATTTTGCCGTGATGTTTTAGTTTTGCCGTGCAGTAACTTGAAACTAATGTGTGGAAACCTCGGTGTGAATTAAAAATGTTACGTAGAAAGTGTGAGATATGCGGGCTAAAGTCCAAACGTGAAAACGGCATTAAACGCTATTTCATGGCCCAATTTCCTTTGGATAAAGATCGGTGAGTGGAAATAATGTAGTTAATTTGTAGTAAACTTCCTTTTGGGCTAATTAAACATGATTTAAATCATCTTTAAAATCCGAAAATCATGTTGATCCTGAAAAATAGTGTTGCCAAAAACATATTTAAAAAGTATCGATATTTTTTTTTTTCAGATGTAAAGAATGGGTGAAGGTTACGGGGAACGAAGATTTGGCATATATTCCAATTGAAAAATTGCATGAATTAAAATTTGTTTGTGGTAAGCATTTCCGGAAGAAAGATTTTAACACAAAGAAATCACGGCTAAAACGAACGGCTGTGCCGACGATAAGACTCACTGCTAAGCCACTTTCTGATAACATTTTGAAAGAATTTCCTTATACCCTTTTCAAAGGAGATTGTGCAAAAAATGGTAAGTAAGTTAATGGATCTATATTGACCTCTAATAAAACTGTACCTAGTCTATGTCTGTACATGGAAGATATTTTAGAAAAACAAGTATGAGGGGGCTTATCTTAACCGGGCTTATTAGCCAAAATAGCTAATTTTGAATTCATCTTAAATTTAAATTACTAAAATCATAATAAACTTATGTAATTTATTTCCCTACTTATTAAATTTGTTAAATACCTACTGTTTGCTTTTACTTCAGAAGATCCATCAACTTCTATGGCTCATACTGCCAGTTTAGATTTCACATCTGTTTCTGTAGATGCTACTGCTGGATTGGACAATGTTGATGTTTTACCAAATGGTAAGTACAAGATACTAATAAGTATTAGCTGTTTTCATTATATTTGTGCATAATTTATACCCCGTGTATTTTTTTTAGTGCAGAACATCCTACATCCATCTATTCCTACAGTTAGTGAAAAAATATACTATGAATGTAATATTCCACCAGTGCAATACACCATAGAGGTCCTAACAACAGAGGAACACATTTTTGAAAAAGGTATTTTTAACCTTTGTTATTCAATATATTTATTATTTTTAGGGTTCCGTAGTTGACGAGGAACCCTTATAGTATGTCACGTCCGTCTGCTTGTCCGTCCATATGCTCCGCCTCAACAACTCTCTCTTTTTTGCACCTTTGTTCTTCATATTTGGTTATATTTTGTAGACAGATAATTAGAACCCAAAACTAAATAGAAATATTAAAAAATAAGATGTATGATTTGTGTGATGGAGAAAAAATAATATTAATAATACATTCACTAATGCAATTTCTTTCATCATATAGCCGTACCAGACACTCATAGTAGTTCTGCTGTTGTTGGTAAAAATATTGTTTATCAACAGGATACCAAATCGTTGAAAGGTTAGTTTTGTTTTGTTAAATATACAACGTGTAACAGAGAGGGTATATGCATCGAAAAAGGTGTGAATCTACCCATGAAACTAAACGTAAGTACGAAAAGTAAGAACGTAAGTAAGTACGTATGTAAAAAAGTAAGTACCTACTCTTTTTCATGTTTTACATTATCCTTCTTTAATTGGTTTTCCAGTAGTAAAACAACGACGTACAGCTAAAAAAAAACCAGTAAGCTCTGGCCAGCAAGTAACGCCTAGAAAGAAAAAGTTAGCAAAGAAGCTAAAAACTGCAAAACTAAAGTTAAAAGCACTGAAAAAGAAAATTTATATATTTGACAGCATTAAATCCAAAGCTTTGAAAACTATGTTGCTCTCAGCTTACAAGAATCAAAATCGGACAGGTCAGGGCAAACGCTGGACTGAAAACGACAAGGCATTGGCTATATCCATGTACAAAAAGTCGCCTAAATTGTACCGATATTTGCGGCAGTTAATACCTTTACCGAGTATCAGAACTCTACAGATCATTTTAGGTAAAATGCCTATTCAACCTGGTGTGAATAAAGCTGTTGTAAACCACCTCAGCAAAAAGACAAAAAATCTGACTCAGAAAGAAAAATCGTGCGTTCTTCTTTTCGACGAAATGTCCCTTAAAAAGAGGCTAATCTTTAATAATGCCAGCGATAAAATTGAAGGTTTCCAGGACCTAGGTGAACATGGTCGAACTGGAGACCTAGCTGATAAAGCGTTGGTCCTAATGCTGCAAGGGGTTTATAAAAAAATCAAGCAACCTTTTGCTCACTACTTTGTTAAAGGGACAATTTCATCAGAAAAGTTAGTAGCAATTATTAAGAACGCAATAAAAATCATATCTGAAGCTGGATTCAAGATAATCGCAACAGTTTGTGACCAAGGCCCTACTAACGTTGGTGCTCTTAACCTGCTAAAAAAATTCTCGCATCAGCCGCCAGACAGCAATTTCTTTTTGATTGATGATAGTAAAGTCTTTATTATTTATGACGTACCACACCTCTTCAAGTCAATAAGAAATAATTTTTATGAAGGTGGAGAGCTAATTTTTGATAATAAAACAGCAAAATGGGCTCATTTGATTGAGTTAAACGAGAAGAACACAAAAACACTGCATTTTAAAAAAATTACACCTCTACACGTGGAACCAAAGTTTCGGAGTAAAATGAAAGTCAAACTGGCCGCTCAAGTATTGAGCAATGATGTAGCAGCAATATTAAAGTTACTCGCTGATACTCATAAAAGTAGCAAGGAACGAAATGAAATTTTACAAACAGCCGATGTAATTGAGCAGCTAGACAAAATTTTCGATGCTACTAATGGCCCGTCTTCCAGAAAAGACATTAAAAAGGGCATACGAGAAAATGTTTCAAACACGAGTCTACATCACAAAGTGTGGCCAGAAATGAAAAATAAAATAAAAACAATGCACTTCAGAAAAAAAGACAGTCACCCTCGCTTAAAAAATGTTCGGTGTGTGAATGGCTATTATATCACCATATCTTCTCTCCAAGATATTTGGAAATATGTGCAATCAATTGGTTTTAAATACCTCAATTTACGGCAGCTAAACCAAGACTCGTTGGAGAACTTGTTCGGCCTAATTAGGCAACATTCTCCAACAAATCAAAACCCCACATGCCATCATTTCACCGCAGCACTCAAATCAACGATTTTGACACGACTTAGTACTCCAATTAGAGGCGCTAATTGTGAAGTTGATGACAACCAATTGTTGCTAGATTTTCGTGATTTGGTTTTCCAAAGTTCCGTAGTTGAAGATGCAATAGAAGAAGACCACTCATATATATCTGAAATACTTGACCCAAATCCATCATTTTCTTACGACGACAGTGAACTTTTTCCTTCCTTGCATTTGCTAGACACTGAAATTGATATGGAAGAAAGTTTGTTTGAAACATTTGATAAACAACCAGTGGTTTATGTAAGTGGTTACTTGGCATCGATATTGACAAAGACAACACACTGTCACAAATGTTGCGACAGTCTTAGGACTCTCACGCCGGGAAATAACAAAATCTATAGTTTTATAGCATTAAAAGAATGGTGGAAGGACAAGATGTCCCTTACGTACCCGACTTTGGAACTTTGCCAAACAGTAGACATGTGTGTTTCTGTATTTGAACGGGACGTGAAGCCTTACCTTCATAATAATGACATCGGCAAATATTGCCGTTTGATGATGCTTAAGGAAGCGAATTTAAACTGGTTGTGTGAGGAACATGGCAAGGACCTAATGGATATTTTGTTGACTCGGTTGGCAACCTTGTTAATCAGAAATGAATGTAAAAAAATGAATATTTCCATAAATGAAGTCGAGCAGAAAAACTCAGACAAAAATAAAATTTCACAAGTAATGAGTACAGCGAAATAAACAGGTGTGTATTTTTAAACTTATGTAATGGTTCTTACAAAAGGTTTTTAACTGCTAAATGATTCTTTTTTTTAGTGTAATTTTACATGAAGTTTACTACGTGATCTACAATTTATTATTCTATAAATAATTTACTGTTTTCGTGTTTTGTAATATCTTGTTTGCAGGATTTAAAAATAATGTTTGTATCTATTTCAGATGTTTACCACGCTTATCCCTAATACGTTTGTACAACATTACAAAGTCCCTCAACCACGGGCGGTAAAATATTCTATATGATTTACCGATTTGATCATATTATAGTGGGTAAGAAAGGCAGGCATTAAATAAAATTCAGTTCTGAAATATTTTTTTCTAGGGTTATCCAAAAATAATGTTTGTATCTATCTATTTCAGATGTTTACTACGTATATCCCTAACACGTTTGTGTAACAACAGTACTGAGTCCCTAAACCACGGGCGGTTGAATATTCTTAACCGATTTACCGACAACGATACAATACAATTAAGTTAGATATTTGACTTGATCATATTTTAGTGGGTAAGAACGGCAGGCATCAAATAAAATTCAGTTTTGAAATATCCTGTTTTAAGGATTTTCTAAAAAAATATTGTATCTATTTCAGATGTTTACCACGCTTATCCCTAACACGTTTGTACAACATTACAAAGTCCCTAAACCACGGTCGGTAAAATATTCTTAATTGATTTACCGATTTGATCATATTACAGTGGGTAAGAAAGGCGGCATTAAATAAAATTCAGTTTTGAAATATCTTTTTTCTAGGGTTATCTAAAAATAATGTTTGTATCTATCTATTTCAGATGTTTGCTACGTATATCCCTAACACGTTTGTGCAACAACAGTAATGAGTCCCTAAACCACGGGCGGTTGAATATTCTTAACCGATTTACCGACAACGATACAATACAATTAAGTTAGATATTTGACTTGATCATATTTTAGTGGGTAAGAACGGCAGGCATCAAATAAAATTCAGTTTTGAAATATCCTGTTTTAAGGATTTTCTAAAAAAATATTGTTTCTATTTCAGATGTTTACCACGCTTATCCCTAACACGTTTGTACAACATTACAAAGTCCCTAAACCACGGGCGGTAAAATATTCTTAATTGATATACCGATTTGATCATATTACAGTGGGTAAGAAAGGCGGCATTAAATAAAATTCAGTTTTGAAATATCTTTTTTCTAGGGTTATCTAAAAATAATGTAACACGTTTGTACACCAATAGTACAGAGTCCTTATACCACGGGCGGTAAAATATTCTTAATAGATTTACCGAAAAAGAAACAATACAATTAAGTTAGATATTTGACTTAATAATATTTTAGTGGGTAAGAATAGTAGGCATTATTTTTATTCAGTTTTAAAATATCTTGTTTCTAGGGTTATCTAAACATAATGTTAGTATCTATCTATTTCAGATGTTTACCACGTACATTCTTGACACGATTGTACAACACCAGTAAAGAGTCCCTTAACCACGGGAAGGGGATAGTAAATATGGTTATTTAATGCAATGTAAATACAAAAATATGATTAATTGATTTTCCGGAAAAGATACAATACAAGGTTAGTCTATTTTAGTTATTTCCGTAGTTAGATAGATGTCTTAGTAATATGTTAGTGGGTAAGAACGACAGGAATATTTTTAATTTAGTTTTGAAATAACTAGTTTGTAAGAATAAAATAATACAATTTCAAGGTCAACATTTATCTAAGAATGTAAGGATCGTCTACTTTGGTTATTAGATGACTTAATGGGCTTTTTTGTTGCAGATACGACGGAATGTTCTTGCAAATCATGATATAAACATGATCTAAGATATCAACTTATGAAGAGAAGATAGATCTTACCCAACGGAATACTGTTAATAAAGATATTGAGTTTTGTAATTATGACCAAAAACTGTTTCCTTTTTAACTCCGATCGCAAAGATTTTATTGGGGTATTATAGGACACATAAATTCCTGTAAAATCATGATCGGAGTTATTATGATCACAAACTGTTTCCTTTTTGTTTAACTCCTCTCCAATCTATCGAAAAAGATACATAATAGACATAGATTTTATTCACAATACATAGATTTTATTGAACATAGAATCATGATTGGAGTGCGACATTAAGGCAACAGTTAAATCCTTGAACTAAAATTTGAAGTTTGGAAAGTGAGTGGCTAAAAAAATGTAGATTATCGATATCGATTAAATCTTCCTGTCTACGGTCTACATCACTATTAAATGAACTATTTGTTGTTAGGTTGGCAGTATTGAGCTTCTTGTATTGGCTACGCCTCGTTATCTGAATTTTGACACTTGAGGCTGTTCATAAGTGTTCTATGGAAGTCCCGTCTCTTATTATTATATGCTCAGTGGTCATGCACAAATGAAAAGACATCATGGTGCAATAAAAAGGTAAATTAGATTGTGTGTCTTCGGACGGTTTCGACTTTTGAAAACATAACCTCACAGTAATTCTAATTTGCTCTTTTTTGCAGCCGTACTGAAGTATGGTGCAAGAAAAACAAACCAAACGACGACGTAAACAATGCACCTTCTGGTACTATGTAAGGCAACATTTATATTTACTTATCCCAATTCCTTGATTATGATTTTCTTTTATTGTTTAGTCACATTTACGATTTTTATTTTAGAGTGAACAATACAGTCAAAACCTACAGTGGCAGTTCAAAAAATTATCGTGTAGAAGCAACGTATAATCTAAATGTACAGAACAGAATTGAAAAAGAGCCTGTATCAAAATCTATGGAGATAAATTGGCCGCTAATCTATCCCACTGTAAAAAACCATGACCTAACCATTGAATATGCACCTGATGATTTGACTGGTCTATCTGGAAACAGAATTGTTGACCTACAACATGTCCTGCACTAGAGTAACTACACAGAGGGACTGCCATCTGACCTCCACAACCCAGAAGGGAAACCAGACCCAATCCTAGATTAGGTTACACACAACGTTAGAATTTTTTTTGTAGGTGTGTGTTTCTAAGTAGAAATATTATAAGAGAAAAAAATGGCCATCTCATACAAATGGTGACAGCCGCTCTATTTATTATGTATGCCATTTTCTTTTACATTTCCTTGAAGAAACGTTGTTCAGTTTCGTGGGTAGGCTAGGTTCATAATCTAAAGTTTTTTTTCCCTTTAGTTACATGACAAATCAGGATTTGTTTCACTTTAGCTTTGTTGCAGATATGTAATCGAAAAGCAACTACACCATGTCATAACCACGTCAAGACCATTCTTTACAAAAACAATATTATGACCAATGACATGGCCTATGGCCAACTTTATCAAAATTAAACCTTAGAAATGACCGATTTGATTTATCTTTTCATCTTCCTAGATATTGGAGAAAGTTTTTTTTCGATTAGACATCATGACGTTTCTGATTTTGATAAGCTGTCCCTAAAGCCCTGTATAACAAAATTGTTTACCTCAGTGTATTCATTTCAGGAGTCATAGAGGAAGAAAAAGCGATTATGGAAATAAAATGTTTCCCGTCATTGGGTCGCAACAATCAGGATATATTTTCTGCAGCCAAAGATCGCAAAAACTTTCCGCTTATGGTTGACAATACTGGGAGTTTACGCCTAAATAAGAAACACAGCTACTACTTACGGTTAGTACATAATTAATGAATTATCATGTATTTTTTATTGCGGTATTCATAGGATAAAGTTTTTAATAACAGGTATTTGTTTACAGATCCAGGGCCAACTACGGGTGTCAAAAATGATGAAGTGCTACTTCATTAGTTACATTTCGCCAAGTTACGACATCACAATACTTGAAGTAGAGCGGGATGAAACTTTTATTCAAAACATGATGCCTAAATTAGTATCATTTTATAAAAATTGTATTTTGCCCGAGGTTGTACTTCGAAGAGTTAGCAAAAATCTCAAATGTGTAGATATTTCATTTCGGTAGGTGAACTGCCTGTGGTCTGAGCCATGGGTTTTCGATCCGGAGCTCCTGAGTTCGATTCCCAGGGGACCTCAAAGTTGATGTTTGTTAATTTATCACTTTGTGAGATTTTCTCCAGTTTGGTTAGGACATTGCAGGCTGAATCACCTGATTGTCCGAAAAGAAAAAGGATTCCGTGCTTTGGAGGGCACGTGAAGTCGTCGGTCCCGGTCGTTGTCTTTGATAGTGGTCGTTACATAAACTATGTCAGTGGCCTATTAGTTGTGCTGCGTAATATTATGGTGCTGTGTAATATATTATGTTATGATGTAAATAAATAATGAATAAAAAACTGACTTTGTAAATTGAACTGCTTTTTCTACTACTACAACCACGCCTTTTTCCCTAATGAGGTATGCAGAGTGAGAATTGCCCTAACAAAATGCATTCCGCCACGTCTGACAAGTTTTGAGAGTCATTCATTTCAGATAGATATAACAGTGACAGATTGTCAGCCCATCGCCTATACATTACAATTTATAGTAACCCTCAAACCCCTTAGCTGGTTTTTACAACATGCCTGAGAGGAGATGCAGCTGGCAAATTCTATGTTTTTTTCTTCCATTCCAGCATGGAAGATTTTTCTCTTTTGTACCAGAAAATATTTTTAGTTGATAGGATCATACAAACTTACAGTTAGCCAAGAATTATAAGAAAGAATTGTTATTTACGAAAATTTATTTACAAATAAAAATTATAAAACAAAAAAGGACTCAAAAAAAATGTATGAAATAATATAAATAGAGAGGATTTGAACCTCATTCCTACGTATCAGTATTTAAGCGTTCAACCAACAGGACTAATCTCTGTTAGTAAGCTAAAGCGAAATCAGCAGTCAGTTTCGTAAACAAAAAGGTTTGAATGTGTGCGTAAACACTTCTGCCTGCCACCGTTGTATTTTTATTTACGTAAATAAACGTATTTTATGAATTAAAATTCATATGAAATTTAGTTGGACACATGACAAATATTCCACTATTAGCGGTAAACGTAATACTTACAAAAAATATTCTCATTATCATACATAAAACAATTAAATACGTCAATATAAATCCCCAACGCCATCTATTGGCGTTGAAATGCCTAGCTGGCCGTAACGAACCACCTTAACGACTAATATCTACGGAATTAAACGATATTAACCGGGCTTACCGTGCCTTCGAAATTCGAAAACCGAAAAACACATTGGTACGTGCTGGGATTCGAACCACGACCTCCCGCTCAGGAGGCAGCGGCCCTATCCACTACACCATCAGGCTCTTCTTATGTATGTACATTTTAAAAATTGACTTACTCTGTCTGTTCAGGCGTGCTCGTTCTGCCGAAATAGTCGAACCCGATATCGAACCAGCGATAAACCGCGTTGTGGATCGCGAAGTACTTGTCACATATCTCCCGAGGCGTCACGCCTTCTTCTAACGCCTGAGGACGACAAATAAAAAAAACTATTTACAATGGCATAAAAAACACTTCTATCGATACCTTTCCACAAAACAGAACTCTACTCGTAATATGCACTATCCCGCTTTCTGCTTGTACAATTTCTATACCCAACGGTTGCCTGGTAGAAATTGCTGCTTTAGCAATAAGGCCGCCTATATTGTACTGTCATGTTTGTTCCTTTTTATTTCTGTTGTATGTGTTTCTTCGTGCAATAAAGAATTTTGTATTGTACTCTTATTCTTTTACGGTCCATGCAGCTAGATTGTGGAACACTCTTCCGCATACTGTCCGCGATAATCCGTCAATTGCTGCCTTCAAGAAGAGAATTAAAGAACATTTTCTTTCCCTAAGTAATCCTTAGTACATATATTTATATATTGTATGTATATATATATATGTAATGGCGTCAATTCTCGCGACATAATCCTAATTCTAATTCTTAACTAGCGCTGTCACTTTCTTAAATTTGACATAAGAACTGAGCATAGAGCATGGCTTCTTTATTTTACGTCAAATAAGCAGTCTTATGTCAGATTAGGAATGTCAAAGTTATGTGTTTATTTGGTATCCTGTTCTTATGTCAAACTTTAGAAAGTGACAGCGCTAGCTAAGAATTAGAATTAGTCGCGAGAATCGACGCCATTGTATATATTTATTAATTATAAATATCTATTAAATTTAGGATAAGTATATATTTGTATTCTTGACATTGGTGTAGGTTTGTATATGTTTAGTGAAAATAAACATATATTGGTGTTGATAATATATTTAAATTGTGCACGTTTTATCTGCATTACGTTTTATAGTATCACACTTTTATTAGGTCTGCTGTAAGATATTTCTTTGTAGAAATAAGCAGTGCCTGTTGTGTCTTGATTCCTTATGTAATTGTTCTGTGTATGTTTATGTGAAAAATAAACTGTTAAAATAAATAAATAAAATAAAAACATAAAAAAACCTTAAGAGCTTATTGCTAAAGAAACCCCCCTCTCCATTTATGCACAAATCTGCCAAGGCATATCCCCCAAAAGAAAAAGACCTATTTGCCCTTTTATATGACCTCGACCTTTATAATATGACCTTTAAAAATTACCTTTGTTTCCGTAGCAGTGCCATATTCATGCGTCCCGCTGATATACACGGTGTTAAAGTCGCAAATTTAACCTTTTACATGACCTTGACCAAAAACAAATTCCTTTGTTTCCGTAGCAGTGCCATATTCATCCGCCCCGCTGATATACAGGATGTTATTCACACATTCGGCAGTACGGAGCAAATATCCCGAAATAAATAACCTATTTGACCCCTCCGGGAAAGAGGCGTGATTATATGTATGTTTAATATGAGCCTGACCCTTTAATATGAGCTAACGTTAAAAAAAACTTAGTTTCCGTAGCAGTGCCATATTCATCCATCTCGCTGATATACAGGATGCTTTAGTCGCAAAAGAACATACCTATTCGACCTTTAACATGACCTTGACCTTCAAAATTACCTTAGTCTCCGTAGCAGTGCCATATTCGTCCGTCCCGCTGATATACAGGGTGTAATAATCACAAAAGAACATACCTATTTGACCTTAAACATGACCTTGACCTTTAAAAAAATACCTTAGTCTCCGTAGCAGTGCCATATTCGTCCGTCCCGCTGATATATAGGGTGTAATAATCACAAAAGAACATACCTATTTGACCTTTAACATGACCTTGACCTTTATAAAATTACCTTCGTCTCCGTAGCAGTGCCATATTCGTCCGTCCCGCTGATATACAGGGTGTTATAATCACAAAAGAACATACCTATTTGACCTTTAACATGACCTTGACCTTTATAAAATTACCTTAGTCTCCGTAGCAGTGCCATATTCGTCCGTCCCGCTGATATACAGGGTGTTATAATCGCACATGCGGCAATACCGCGCGAATATATCCCCGGAGAGAACACACCCTATGATGTTGCCGAGGTGAGGCACATTGTTCACATATGGTAGTGCTGAGGTGATTAACACGTTCTTGCGCCCTTTCACTGGTAGCCTGGAAATTCATAAAAAAATCATTTAGTTTACTTCTGGGAGCAAGAGAAAAACATAGATGTGCCAGCTAAAATATCAATATAGTGTCTCCCTGGAATCGAACCCCGGGCCCCCAGATAACTAGACCACATTGATATAATCACGACTTTATTCCTAATGGGGTAGGCAGACCGTCAATAACCTAAGCAAAGGTCGTTCTGACAAAAGTTTTAAGGATGATTTAAGATAGATTTGTAGGTATATTGCTTAAATTACATGTTTTCAGTCTATCGCCTAAATTGAATTATACTGAAACCCTCGGATCCCTTAGCTGGTTTTAACAGCATGCAGTTGGCACATTCTATGTTTTTCTCTCGCTCTCAGGCCAGCATAGAATTATGGTAAATTATTTAAAAAAAAACAAATTAAAGTAAATAATTAAAATGAGCAGTCTTTAGTTCTTCTTATGACCTTTAACTTGTATGACCTTGGTACTCACACTAATTTCTGCTGGGGTAGTGGTGGTTGCAAGTATGTCTGTCCGTTGACCCAACAGTCTTTAGCAGTTTCTAGCTTTTCTTATGACTTTGACCTTGCATGACCTTGACTATAGGTACTCACACTACTTTCTGCTGCGTTAGTGGTGGTTGCAAGTATGTCTGTCCGTTGACCCAGCAGTCTTTGGCAGTTTCTAGTTTTTCTTATGACCTTGACCTTGCATGACCTTGACTATAGGTACTTACACTACTTTCTGCTGCGGTAGTGGTGGCTGCAAGTACGTTTGTCCGTTGACCCAGCAGTCTTTGGCAGTTTCTAGCTTTTCCTATGACCTTGACCTTGCATGACCTTGACCTTGCATGCCCTTGACTATAGGTACTTACACTACTTTCTGCTGCGGTAGTGGTGGTTGCAAGTACGTCTGTCCGTTGACCCAGCAGTCTTTGGCAGTTTCTAGCTCTTCTGGACTGACGCCCGTTTCTGCTGCCTCGTCGGGAGAACTGCAAGTTGATACAACATACCGGGTGTAAGGGACAGCATCCTACAAACTGATAGAGGTTGCTAAGCCAACGACACTGAACAACTTTCACCAGGAAATTCTTTTAGCGTAAAATATCTTTGGCTTTTCCGTACAAAATGTCTGATTGAGGAGGACTTTTTGTATGGGAAAGCAAAAAAAATTACTTCCTGACAGAGTTCCTTGGTGAAAGTTGTTCATTGTCGTTGACTGAGCAACCCCTATCAGTTTGTGGGTTGCTGTCCCTTACATCCGGTAGTATACAGTTAAGGAGGCAAAAGCATTACTCGTAGCTTCAATTAGAAGCCAGTTAAAAATTATTTTTCTTTTTCAATAATATGGCAGCTGAAATGAAGGGAAGTGTAAAAAATTGTGCTATATAAATAACTGCGTCGTCATCGTTATTAATCATTCTAATGTTGATCTTCTTAGCGAGTGGATTCTCGAGTCGAACAAAGACCCGATGAACTCTGGTGTCAGAGTTTTCAAACCGCCTAGTAGCAAAGCTATTAGGCCTCTAACATGGTTTGAGTAACGACCCCTATCAAAGACAGCGACCGGGACCGGCGGCTTAACGTGCCCACCGAAGCACGAAATCCTTTTTTTTTTTTTTTTCGGACAATCGAGTCATTCAGCCAGCAATGTCCTCACCAAAGTGGGGAAACCACACAAAGTGATAAATTGACAAATATCGTGCATCGAACCCAGGACCTCCGGATCGTAAGCCCATAGCTCTGACCACTTACCATTACATTAGTCTATGTTGTTAATCGTGAGACTCTTACGGTGAGATTTTTTAAAAGATAAATATGGTACTAATGTATGGTAATTTATAAAAATAGTAACTACACTATCCCGCATAATATTAGAAAACTACTCCTTTAGGTTGCCTGGCAGAAATTGCTACCCTAGCAATAAGGCCGCCTAATTGTACTCTGTTTGTTTTGTAATGTTTGTTCCTGTACAATGTGTTGTTTATGTGCAATAAAGAATATTTGTATTGTATTGTACTAACCCGATGGGAGATTGCAGTGAGGACAGCAGCGGAGTCCCCAACGCGGCGGAGGCTCCGAAGGGACCGCTAGATGAGCCTGCCCATTGCTTCACTGATTCCTGAAATCGAGATTATTATTAGGTCCTGGAATTCAATTCAATTCAATTCCATCACTTGTTAATAAATAAAAATTTACACGTCACTCATCATCTCCCTAGCCTTATCCCGTATCTCACGGGGTTGGCTACCTAATCTAGGGGATTGAACGAGGGTACTGGTTTTTACACAGAGCGACTGTCATCTGACCTCCGCAACCCAGAAGGGAAACCAGACCCAATCCTAAGATTAGGTCAGAGTTTTTCAAGCCGCCAATGCTTAGCATTGGCCTCTGTCATGGCTTAACGATTAATATCTATCTATGGTATTAAACGATATTAACCGGGACCAACGGCTTAATGTGCCTTCCGAAGCACGGAAAAAGCGCCGAATAAATGTACATATGAAATTCGAAAACCGCAAAACACATTGGTACGTGGTGGAAAAATTTACACGTCACTAAATTCATCAATTACAAAACTTAAAGTCACATTCAAAATGATCAATAATAAAAATCAAAAGTGATAATAGATATTTTTGTACATACATTCAGAGTTATTTCTTTGTGCAACTGGGGCAGTTAATTGTTAATGAATTCATTTAAATTATAATATGCTCTTGTTAGTATTTCCGGTTTTAATTTGTTTATGAAAATTGTGTTAGTTTTAGTGTCTTTTACAGGTCATACTTTATTTACCTTTTGCCCCAAGAAAAACCATTTTATCACTAAATGACGAACAAGGGTCAATCGAGGGTTAACCCTCCTTTCAATACAAACAAGAAAGCCGATCAGTGTTCATTATGAATAACATTTGTTTATCGTTAAAATAGCTAACTTCCATGCTGGCCTGGAAGCGAGAGAAAAATATAGAATGTGCCAGCTGCATTTCTTCCTGGGCATGCTGTTAAACCAGCTAAGGGATCCGAGGGTTACAGTATATTGTTTTTTTTTTTAATGAACCTGTTTGCAAAATACTACAAAGTGTATATAATGCGTCACCGGGCTAAGGCGGGGAGTTGCTACACGCAATCTACACCCTTAATGAAATGGCAACTGCCTAAGGGCACCCACTAGGGTTCGAACCTCGGCTTATGGCGTTGCCTTGGGAACTCCTCATCGGTGAGAATCTACCCGGTACGAGCCGGTAAACCCCAAAGTGGGGAGCAAAGGAGGGACCTCCGCGACCCCGCCGGCGGGGTGCGCGGTTGCTGGAAGAGCTTGTGCAGAGTATGGCTCGACTAGTATCGGCAGCATTGAACGCAAGGGTAATTTGGTCATCGCCGTCGGTAAGGACATGCCTAGGTCTTCGTTTGTAACGAGTCGCAGGTTGGGGTCAGTATATTGTGATTCAGGCGATGGGCTGAGAACCTGTCACTACAGAAATATACTTACAGATCTATCTTAAATAACGCACAAAACTTTGTCAGACGTGGCGAAACGACCATTATTTAGGTTGTTTACGCTCTGCCTGCCCCATTAGGGATAAAGGCATGATTATATGTATGTAGGACGACAACAACATATCACTACCACAGATAATATAATACTATACTAGTACAGATGCCTAATGTCATACAACAAAACTGGTCCGCCATAAGTCGGGCCGAGTGGCGGGCCGCAATTTTATTACAATATGATGCAACGGTACCACGTGACAGACCACAGCGGGAAGTGTTCAGTCATAATATTTTGCCGTGATCACAGATGGCCCCACGTAGGTGCAATGCACGTTCGAAGTACGTAATTTTCTACTTGACTACTAGATGGCGGTAAGAGAGAAGTGAACGCTGCGCCAGAGCACATATATTAACAATTTTTTTTTTTTTTTTTTTTTTTAAATATATATAGGCGAGCATTTGTCCGCCATCTCACCTGGTGGAAAGTGACGATGCGGACTATGTTGGAGCATACTCACCTATGTAGTGCCTATTCACTCTCGCCTTGAAAAGGCCCAGGTTATATTGTTCCGGAAACAGATCCGCCGGCAGGGAGTTCCACTCCTTAGCCGTTCGCATTAAGAATGTGGAAGCGAACCGCTTCGTGCGAATTTGTGGTATATCCACGACATAAGGGTGGAACCCCTGTCTACGCCTCGTGCTCCGGAGATGGAAAGGGGAGGGGGGTATAAGGTCATGAAGTGCCAACGCGCACTCCCCGAAATGTAATGTAATTTTAATTTGTAATTTGTAAGAGATTGAATAATGAAACTTATCTTATGTACTGTCAGCAAAGGCTATTGCAGGGCAGGGCCGTTCGAAACGGATGAGATTTTTTCAGGAAATTATGTATGAATTTTAATGTGGTTTAGTATATTTATTGCAGTAAGTGAATCGTGCAAATAAGCGAGATTTTATTAAAGTTTATCAATAATTTCCTGAAATGATCTCTTTCGTTTCGAGCGGGCCTGACCAGATGTCTCCTCTGCTGACTACGTACACTCTACAATCATATTAGGTGATATCATTTATAAATGTAATAAACTGCTTTACACGATTGTTACTTTTACTTTTTTTCACCTGGCCTCCTTCCACTTATCACTATTTTGAGCCTGTATTTTTATTTATCAAGATGGTTCAATCGGCCTCAAATACACTTTAAAAGTAATAAATTGAACAGTAGTATGACAGTAAAATATTTACCTTAAAAAGTAAAAGAAAGAAAAACTAATACTAAATAAATGTTTCTAACAAAAGGAAATTGTATTTTCAATCAACGATCGGACTCGATCCGGATAATCACAGCGCTAAAACCCGACCAACTAACCAACGCGCCATCCCGCCGGTGAAGTGAGTTGCGAATAAAAGCTACCCATGAAGTTGTTATGGTTCATCAATGAGTATATTTTTTTAATAGTAACGTAAACAACAAGTAGAATATCGACATAATTAGCAGGAAAATATATATATGATTTCTTCATTAATTCGTTTAGGAGAAATAAGATCTAAAAAACATACATATAAGTATGTAATTTTTACAAATTTCGGAATCAACGGAGCGGATTCGCATTTACCCATTCATACGTTGACCGGCAACGTTGCGCGCGGGCCCGCACTGAATGGCAACGACGCCACTTGCGGAGCCAACGCTGCACAGTGGGTCAGAAATTGAGATTCATAGAATTAGGACTAAACCAAGTTTCGGAATTTTGCTTACAACTTTCAGAAGACAATCTATAGGTAAACTTAATAAAATTAACGACAAGTATCTCAAAGCAACTAAAACTTAAACTTAAGTATGTTTCATTAGGTTAATTTTAATTTAATAAAAATATATTTATCACTAGGGATAGAGGCGTGACTATATGTATGTATGTATGTATATTTATCACTATTTAACATAAATATCTTTGACATTTTAGGAACACATCGAAGTAAAAGGTGTTCCCAAGCAAGGTTTAAGAATCGATATGATTTGTTTTAGGCAGCAGGCAATCATGTCTTTTCATTACAGCTACAATTTACTCGAAACATGTTTTAATTAAAATATGTATTCTTTTAAAGATTCTTAAATAATTAATAATATAAAAATAGCTCTTATAGATAGTGAGAGAAAAAAAGTAAGTTAATCTAATATTTATATTCTTTATGTTAATTAAATCTAGTCTACGCCGAATCGTGGCCATGTCAATGTTTTGTACATACATACATCACGCCTTTGTTCTTAATGGGGTAGGCAGATCGTAAACAACCTAAACAAAGGTCGTTCCGCCATGTCGGACAAAGTTTTGAGGGTTATCTAAGACAGGTTGTCAGCCTATCGCCTAAATTGTAATATACAGAAACCCTCGGATCCCTTAGCTGGTTTTTTCAGCATGCCCGGGAGGAAATACATCTGGCACATTCTATGTTTTTCTCTCGCTTACAGGCCAGCATGGAAGAAGATTGTGAATGATTTGTTGTTGGTAAATTAAACAAATATAGAAACAGTTTTCCTGCTGATCGTAAGAAAAATACATACTATCCATACTCTATACAAATATTATAAAATCCGAAAGTAGCTGTTTCCGTCGTTATCCGTCTATCTGTTTGTTTGTTGTTCTTTCACGCCTTAAATTCTGAACGCATTTTGATGAAATGTGGTGGCATGGTGATAGATGAAACGGACAAAGGCAAAAAACCGTAGGATAAGATCTTATTCCCTCGGGAAATATTTTCACACGGTATTTAGGGTATAGGGCAGCACTTTATGTATCGATTGACTATGACCATGACATTATAACGCAATGGCTGATAACCAGTGATCGGAATTGGTAGAGTATATTTACCTAAACTTCTAAGAACAGAAGCGGAAAATGGAGACTTCCTTACTACGTAAACTTTTTGCGGGATATCTTGCGGGACATCACATAAGTAAGCAAGAAATATACTTTGCACCATGGTTTTTAATTATATGGACAAATACAAGCTAAAAATATACTTGGTGATATTTGGCTACAGTGTCACATTGCCTAGATATTTTGAATTCAAGATTTTCTTACTTTATAGCTTTAAAACTGCTGTGTGTAGGAAAAAAAAATATTGAGGAAAAAATTACGCAAATTATGTGCTGTATACTTTCTTCATAGGTGTCAACATCGTACGAGCTACAGAAACCAAGATATTTACGAAAAATTGTTTTATTTTTACATTTGACCTTGAATAGCTTATATTCCTGGTTGGTTTTTTAAGGCACCATTTCGTACGCCGAAATAAATCTGTGAAAAGTCCTGGGTTCGATTAAGATAAACCGATGCTTTTAATAAGTTCCCCTTAGTCAAACATTGATAACAACGCCGTAAAGAGTATGATATAAAACACACAAAGTAATTTTAATTGTTAGAAGGCTTGCACTGATAGTAATATGCTTTTAAATAAGTGCTGTTTATTCACAAATAAACAAAAACTTCGTAAACAAAGCGATTAAATAGAACTACACAAAAGAAGCTCAATTGTCAAAAGGCTTGCACTAATTATTTTTACCTGAAAAGTGCTTTCTTGGCCTCGGCGAGCGGGGTAATCGGTTTAGTCACTAACATTTTTCAATCCCAGGGTGACCATATCGATATTCCGTTCGCAGATGAGGCTCTGATTGCTTGGTCACGTATCTGCCCTTCATCATCTCATCCGGACAACCCTTCTGTACAGCGCCAATGGGATGACCCAGTTTGCAAGGCAGTTTTCAGTGAGCTGATGGAGTTGGCAGCTGGAGCGGACATCGCGCGTCTTAGGGCAGCGACCCAATATGAGGCTGGTGTCTGGCTGCATGCGTTCCCTTCCCCAAACTTGGGTACCATCTTGGACGGCGGTAAATTAAGGGTGGCTGTGGCCCGCAGACTTGGGTGTGATATATGCGAGCCACATGTCTGCAGGTGTGGTAACCCGGTAGATAGTAAGGCATATCACGGTTTGAGCTGTGGTAAAAGTGCGGGAAGATTTCCGCGGCACCACATGCTAAACGACATCATCCGTCGTGCCTTAGTGTCTGCCGAGATCCCCTGCAGCCTGGAGCCACCAGGTCTTAGCCGCCTCGATGGAAAACGTCCTGACTTGCTTACTTTAGTGCCTTGGGAGAGGGGACGCTGTCTCATCTGGGACGCTACTTGCGTTAGTACTTTTGCAGCGTCTCATCTCCCAAGAAAAACGCGTGAGGCTGGCTCGGCGGCCGAGTGGGCTGCCTCTCAAAAGCGGGCCAAGTACGATAATTTGTGCGAATCGTACTATTTCGTGCCTTTTGCGGTAGAGGTTGCGGGCTCTTGGTGTGCTGAAGCCAAAGATTTTATTAAGGACAGTTCCCCAGTGGGCGGCGGTTAAAACGAAACGGATCTGACCCCCGCGCCGAGTCGTATCTGGTACAGCACATCTCGTTGGCTATCCAACGAGGGAATGCTGCCAGCGTGATGGGTACCTTTCCACCGGGTACGATTCGGGGCGGTCTATTAGACTGAGTAGGTTTTAGTTTTAAGTTTTGACATTGTGATTAAGATTTATTGTGACATTTTGTAATTGACTTATTAATAAAGGTTTAAAAATAAACAATAAAAAATATTTCATGTTCAAACGTCACACTGTTGATCGTACGCCAGCCAACTTGAACCAAATCTCAGTTAAATATCGGCAAAATATTTAGTATGCCAGATACAATCATACCTCTTTCGAAATATGAATTTTGTGTTTTGTAGTTTTTAATGATAAAAATTAAATTTGTTTTTTGTAACTTAAGGTATAAATGAAAGAACCAATAAAAATTAAAATAAAGCTTATTTTTATTAAAGTAGACAATTATTCATGTAATGCAGTCCAAAAAACCTGATCACGTAAGGTACATCGTAAACGCGATTAATTTTACTTAAAAAATAATATATTTTATATGTGGTCAATGTCTTCGTGTTCAGTGACAGAATCTGAAGATACTGACGAAATATTGCTTTCTTGCAGGGATTTGAAGTAGATGAGCATTATTTTTGCTATATTTTCCGGTTTAAGTCTATTCCTTTTTACACTTAAAATCCACTAATAGGTGTAAAAGGACCTTTCAACATCTACAGATGTAAGAGGAGCATATTTAAAAAATACTTCGTCATCTACTTCGATTCCCTTTACAATTTTTTCACTTATTGTTGTAATAAAATCGTAGTCCGGAATTCTGTATAAAACTTTTTCAAATTTATTTTGAATTATCTGATTTGTTGACCAGCTTAAAACATAACTAACATCGTCCATAATATGAAAACTGTCAGATATCGTTAAAACGGTTTTTCGTAAATATCTTGGTTTCTATAACTCCAACGATGTGGACACCAATAAAGAAATTATAGAACACAAATTACGCGATATTTTTTTTCCTTAACATTTTTTCCTACACACAGCCGTTTTAAAGCTATAAAGTAAGAGAATCTTTAATTCAAAATATCTAGGCAATGTGACACTGTAGCCGAAAATCACCAAGTATATTTTTAGCTTGTATTTGTCCATAGAATTAAATGCCATGGTTCAAAGTATATTTCTAGCTTACTTATGTGATGTCCCGCAAGATGTCCCGAAAAAGTTTTAGTAGTAAGGAAGTCTCCATTTTCCTCTCTTCTTTTTAGAAGTTTAGGTAAATATACTCTACCTATTCCGATCACTGCTGATAACATTTCCTCCCAGCCGAATTTCCTCCCGGGTATGCTGGAAAAACCAGCTGAGCAATCCGAGGGTTTCAGTATATTGCAATTCAGGCGATGAGCTGGCAACCTGTCACTACATGAAACTGCCTAAAAATTAAAATCTATCTTTAAATAACCCTCAAAACTTTGTCAGACATGTCGGAACGACCTTTGTTTAGGTCGTTTACGCTTTGGATACCCCATTAGGCGTGATAAAGTCGTGATTATATATGTGTATATATGTATGAGTGACACTTTATTTCCGCGAGAAAATTCATTTAATCGCGGGTGAAAACGCGGGGCGGAAAGCAAGTGAGTTTTATAAATAAGATACAATATTCATACTTTAATTTTTGTTTTATTGTTTTTTTCATAATTCAATGTGCGAGGGTCTCTAAAAGTAAAGTCATAACACATAAACGGCAACCGCTCGATGTAGGTATATTAATTTCATCTGTGGATCGATAATTGTACCAGTGACATCTATTGGTGAATGGTTGGTACTACCTGTATGTGTTTAGGGTTTGAGCGAAAGTCGAAAAACTTCATATCCTTGACACTCCTGTGTGTGTCGCTAGAGTAGCCGCTGAAAAGAAACTTTTAATCTAAAACTTTTTAAAAATGAGCATATTATACGATTTTTAATGCTCAGGGTAATCAGAATTATTTATTAAACAATATATTTGCTGGCTTTAGAAACAAAAAACTTGCTTTATGTAAACTTTTATTTAGAATGACCTGCCCGTCTTACCCGTAGCGCCATCTGCTGATATTTTTTAGAAGCTATTTACTGTTCTTCGGAATGAGACCCCATGTCACTACATAGTATAAAACAAAGTCGCTTTCTCTGTCCCTATATCCCTATGTATGCTTAGATCTTTAAAACTACCCAACGGATTTCGATGCGGTTTCTTTTAATGGATAGAGTGATTCAAGAGGAAGGTTTATATGTATAATACATGCATAATATAGTAGAGAAACACTGATGATTTCCGTGCGAAGCCGGGGCGGGTCGCTAGTGTATTTATAAAGTATGCTCACCTGCACAGCTTTAGCCAGCGCTATCTGTTCGAACCACTTGATCAAATTGCTACTAGGGCTGAGGTAGGATTCCTTCAGTTCCTTGCTGTGGTACATCGGATAAAGCGTGCCCCATACGGATATGTCGGCTGCAGTGAGTTTCGCCTGCAAGAAGAGATATAAATAATAAAAATGTATTTTTCCAGTCCAGATAAATTTTTCGCGTTTGAAACCGACTTCAAAACAAAAAGGAGGTTCTTAATTCGGCTGTGTGCTTGGCTCGCATAATACCGGGTGTAGGGGAGAACGTCCCGCAAACTGATAGGGGTTGTTCAGTCAACGATACTGAACAACTTCCATTAAGAAGTTATTTTAGGAAGTGAAAATAAAAATTTGCTTTTACATACAAAATGGCCACCTCGATCAGGATATTTGTAAGGAAAAGCCAAAATCTTTTTTTCACTTCCTGAAAGAATTTCCTGGTGGAAGTTGTTCAGTATCATTGACTGAGCAACCCCTATCAGTTTGCGGGACGCTGTCTGTTACACCTGGTACATGGATTCGTTTTTAGTAAAATGACATGCTCACTACGTTCGTGTATTGGTTTGATACGTTTTTAGCTTGGAACAAGGTTGTTTTGTCCAAGGTTTTTAGTGAAATGATATGCTCGCTTCACTCTCCTAACGTATTATTTCGCTTTTGCGTAAGATACCACGCTCACTCCGCTCGTGTATTGTATTGATTTGATTTGTGCGAGATGTTATGCAAGCAGAGACCAATGTTTCCGTAAAAATACATAGTTGTAACACTTGTAACGATGTTGCTAATGATGATGACTGTGGCTGCCCTACTCTAAATAAAATAAAGGTTAAAGAAACCAAATATTTGGGTGTGATTATTGACCAAAGGCTATCTTGGTATCCCCATCTCGAATATATGGTCAAAAAACTAAGGAAGTTGATGTGGATTTTTAAATCACTTAGGTATGTGACACCTACGACAACCGTTTCCTCACAAGGATCGGAAAGAAATCTCCTCAGGGATATATATGTAGCGTTGGTTCAGCCGATTCTGTTGTACTGTATTACTGTCTGGGGAGGTGCTGCCAAAACCCGTTTCCTTGATATTGAACGTGCGCAACGCGGCCTAATCAAAATTATGTACTTTAAAAAAAGATCATTTTCTACCCATAATTTATATGGGTTATGTAAACTTCCATCGGTCAGAAAATTATATATAATAAATACAGTTCTAAAGAAACATAAAAGTCTGCCGTATGATTCATAACTCGCCCAAAGAAGACGACAAGACCGTGTTGCGCATGTTCCCCATACCAATACTGTTTTTGCGGACAGACAATATGAAAAAAACTCTGCTAAACTGTATAATTCCATAAATAAAGAGTTAAATTTATACAGCAAGATTTCACACAAATGTAAAGGAGAGATTACCAAATGGTTACAAGATAAAACATACGAAGAGGTAGAAAATATAACTAACAACTAATATTAATTATTAATAATACCAAAGCAAATACACAAGCATAACTCTCATACGCGCACACACACACACTCACACACACACACACACACACACACACACACACACACACACACACACACACACATGCATTTCTTCCTGGGCATGCTGTTAAACCAGCTAAGGGATCCGAGGGTTTCAGTATATTGTTTTTTTTTTTATGGACCTGTTTGCAAAATACTACAAAGTGTATATAATGCGTCACCGGGCTAAGGCGGGGAGTTGCTACAGGCAATCTACACCCTCACACACACACACACACACACACACACACACACACACACACACACAGGCACATTAGTATTGAAGAAGTATTATAATTATAGTTTTAGTTTTCTTTAAATTTTTATTTTAGGCTTCAATAAAATGTGAATTTTGTTTTCTTTTTACTAGCGTACTAAAAACAACTGTATTTTATGGGAGAGCGGTGCCTCCTGACACAGGCCTTTGGCTTAAAAGTAGGCATCAATCAAAACTGTTATAATGCACATTGTAAAAAGAAATAAATGATTTATTTATTTATTTGTTATGCTTGCTCCGCTTGCTTATTGTATTAATGCACTACCGTGAGTTGTCGGGATCGCTCGCTGCAGTATCTCATTGTAAACAATTATTGTATTGTTATTGTGTTCTTGGAAAAAACAAAATTTCAGATAAGATAAAGATAATTTATTGCAGGTAAGACAACAAATCGTACAACACAACAGATAACAACAAAAGACAAGTACAACATAGGCAGCCTTATTGCTAAGGTAGCAATTTCTTACGTAGAGGTAAATACGTCTCTTCTAACTATAAATAGGTGAAGCCACTATAAAAAAAAACACAATATAATTAAAAACAGTTTTAATTCCTATTGCTTACCCCAAGCACATACTGATTGCTCTTGAGTAGACCATCTAAACTCTGCAGCAGAGCCTGTAAAGCTTGCTTCAGATCTGGAGCTGGTTTGCCAGCCAGCACCATCGACACAGCCGGGGACAGCCGTGTTGACTCCCATTCTAACAGCTGGTGGCTACAAGAGAGTAATATGCACATTGAAAATCAAGAAAATGTGCGTAGTAAAATAAATACATATAATCACGACTTAATAACATACATACATACATAAATCACGCCTTTATCCCTTACGGGGTAGGCAGAGCGTTTAACGCCTCGTAAAAGGCGCTTTCGCCACGTCTGACCAATATTGAGGGCAATTTTAGATTGTAATATGTATTGCTATAGTGACAGGTTGTCAGCCCATCGCCTAAATTACAATACACTGTAACCCTCGAGTCCCTTTTGCTGACTTCAACAGCATGCCCGGGAGGAAGGGCAGCTGGAACATTCTATGTTTTTCTATCTCTCCCAGTCCAGCATGGAAGTAAAACGACTTAATAACGACTTACACTAAAGATGGTTCCGCCAAGTCCGACAAAGTTTTTAAGGGTTATTTAAGATAGATTTGTAGGTATATTGCTGTAGTGACAGGTTGTTTACCCCATCGCCTAAATTGCAATACACTGAAACCCTCGGAGCCCTCAGCTGGTTTTTACAGCATGCCCGGGAGCAAAGGCAGCTGGCACATTCTATGTTTTTCTCTGGTTCCCAGTCTAGCATAGAAGAAAGTAAATAGTGTCAGTAAAAACCGATAGATTGATAAATTTCAATTAATTGCAGGCCAGATCTTGGTGCCAGATAGAGTTATGTTGTTCTTTTTTTTAGTTGAGAAAGTACCTCATTCTCTCAGAAAAATTCAATGTCTTTATTCACTTAAGATTCAACTGAGCAGAATATCAATAACCTATTAACAGATTTCTTCCATGCTGGACTGGGAGAGATAGAAAAACATAGAATGTTCCAGTTGTCCTTCCTCCCGGGCATGCTGTAGAAGACAGCAAAAGGGACTCGAGGGTTACAGTGTATTGTAATTTAGGCGATGGGCTGACAACCTGTCACTACACATTAGCAATACACATTACAATCTAAAATTGCCCTCAATTTTTGTCAGACGCGGCGAAAGCGCCTTTTACGAGGCGTTTCACGCTCTGCCTACCCCGTAAGGGATAAAGGCGTGATTTTATGTATGTATGTATTAACAGATGCTTTGTTGCACTTAGAGCATTTGTATAAAGAAATGAGAAAGCCAGGACCATAACAGACATCTTCTGGGTGAGCTTGTTCCATCGTCGAGTGTGCCACAGTCAACCCTGACCTTGTGTCTAGAGCCAAGAGCAAACCAATTTTGAGTAATAAAAAAAAATATAAAATTATTATAACTTCATTGTGGTCCCCTAGAATAATAAAACACTAACCACTGCCCGTCCTCCGACAAATCCAGCACCGGAAAGAGATACTGCACGGCAGCATTGCTGGAGAAGAAGCTGATCTGGTCGTCCACCGCCAGGAACGGCAGTCGGCGCGGGCCTGCGAACAGCCCGTCTGAAACACCGTTTTCTCAGGTTTATGCCAGCCACCGGGTTAGTTAAGGTTTTAATACAATTCAACTGCTATCCCACAGGAATGATATGAGGAATTCCTCCACAGCACAATGACCTATATCGGACTCCAAGTATCATATAAAAAATCCACCATTTTAGCAGACAGACAAAGTTACTTTTGCATTTATGGTATTAGTACATGGATAATTTGAATCCATATATTTTTTTAATTGAACTTTTTGCACCATACTACAAAGTGTATATAATGCGTCACCGGGCTAAGGCGGGGAGTTGCTACACGCAATCTACACCCTTAAATGGAATGGCAACTGCCTAAGGGCGCCCACTAGGGCTCGAACCTTGGCTTATGGCGTTGCCTTGGGAACTCCTTATCAGAGAGAATCTACCCAGTACGTGCCGGTAAACCCCAAGGTGAGGAGTAAAGGAGGGACATCCGCGACCCCGCCGGCGGGGTGCGCGGTTGCTGGAAGAGCTTGTACTGAGTGTGGCTCGACTAGTAATGGCAGCATTGAATGCAAGAGTAATTTGGTCATCGCCGTCGGTAAGGACATGCCTAGGTCTTTGAATCCAATAAGCTATTGCCACACCCATGAGCACTAAATACTAGCGAAGAAACTGGTCTGAAACACCATTGTCTCAGTGGCTGTAATTTAGAATCGCCTGAATTGAATTTGCACACGAAAGACTAACATTTGCATTGCAAGACTAAAATTGAATGAAAATCGTATGCGAAAGTTACCCTTTCGTATGCGCATTGGAGTTCCAGCGATTCAAAAATATATCTCCAGGTTTATACCAGCCACCATGTTAGTTTGATATATATGTTATATAAGGTCATTTTAAATCAACTGCAAATTTTTAAGGCGATGATCAAATAAATTCCAAGAAACTATTTAGTGCGTTTAAAAATCTGACATACTGTATATCAAAACAAAACCAAAAACTATGTGATTGGCTAAAGATTGAATGTTGTGTGTGTGTAGTGTAATTACGTAAGGCTTGCATTCTAGTGACGTGGTGGGGGTTATTGAAAGGGTGTCACAAATATCCTTATTTTGTTAGAAAAATTTAAAATACTTAAGCAAATCTAAACAAAAGCTAACTAGTTAGGCAAATCTGGAGTGCCGCTACCGCGCGACGTTGCAAGATTATTAGTGCGACGCTCATGCACTGTTGCCAAATTTATGAAAACAATCATAACACCATTACTTGTCGTGGTAATTTCGCCAGTAATTATATTACACATACATACATACATATAATCATGCCTATATCCCTAATGGGGTAGGCAGAGCGTAAACGACTTAAACAAAGGCCGTTCCGCCGCGTCTGACAAAGTCTTGAGAGCCATTCAATAAAGATTTGTACGTATATTGCTGTAGTGACAGGTTGTCAGCCCATCGCCTAAATTACAATATACTGAAACCCTCGGATCCCTTACCTGGTTTTTACAGCATGCTCGGGAGGAAATGCAGCTGGCACATTCTATGTTTTTCTGTCACTCCCAGTCCAGCATTGAAGATATTGACTATGACAGGTATTTTTTATTCCTGTCATTGGTGAAATGTAATAAGTTTTTAATAGCGTCGATTCTCGCTACATAATCCTAATTCTTATTCCTAGCTGGAGTCAAGAAAGTGACAGCGCCAGCTAAGAAAAAATCTAAACTAAGAATTATATTGCTCCGTGTTTTTTCTTTGGTTATTTGTATGTATGTATGTATGTAAGCTCTTTATTGTACCTTAAAAATCTTAAAACTAAAATACAAGAAAATTAAAACAATAGTGGCACAAAGGCGGACTTATCCCATTAAGGGATCTCTTCCAGTCAACCATTGATAAACCCAGAGGAGACAATTATGCTTGCAGGTAAACTAAGATAGGTACATGAAATGATTATATACCGTGACATAGACAAAATAATATACTTAATAACTCAAATTTGAACGCATAAATACTAGATATAAAGATATACAAAATAATGCTTAATATTATATATAATAAATACATATTTATAATATATAATAGATACTAAATATATATACATATATATCCGAAACATAAAATTATAAATAAATATCCTACGTATTGTCCGATTTTTCTAACCCTAAACCCCAGAGTTTCTTAATTTCACTCTTAAAAGAAGTGACATTTTTACTTTTCCGAATATCTGAAGGAAGTTTATTCCATAAACAGGCAGCATGAACAGTGAAAGACTGTGCGTACGATTGATTTGTCAATTTTGTCATACATTAAAAATTGAGAAAAAACTTAATGGGTCACGAAAATTAAAACCTTTACGCGTGTTTATAAATCTCAACTGATCTGACTTTCACAAGAAGGTGATTGGTCTGGATTGGACCACCGAATGGACATTTTGTACAAACAAATACCAAGACATATTTTCTGTTTATTAATTTTTGTGAACACCCATAAAAAAAAGTCCGAAAGAGCCTCTGGTTTCAGTATATTGTAATTTAGGCGACGGGCTGACAACCTGTCACTACTATATGTATTTATTTATTATTTATGTAGTTTTATCTAATATTATATGTATTTATTGTACTTTATGATAGTAGGGTTTGAGTTGTACAGTACACGCCATATCTGCCTCACTTATGCACTCTCACTACCATAGGTCAGCTGGAAGAGATTTCTTTTTAGAGATAAGCTGTACCTGTTGTGCTATTGTTTTATATGTTTGTGTCATCTGTATGATCATGTGGGCAATAAATTGTTAAATAATAAATAATAATGAACCAACAAATCTATCTTAAATAACCATCAAAACTTTGTCAGATGTGGCGAGACAAACTTTGTTTAGGTCGTTTACGCTCTGCCGACCCCATTAGGTATAAAGGCTTGGTTGTATATTATATGTATGTATGTATTACTACCACGAATATATTTATTGTCTTCTTCTTTGTTATTTGTTATTGTTACCTTTGCAGTTTCATGTGACATGGTCATGGTAAGGCACGGTTGTATACTTATCAGAATCGTAGCGTTTTATTTTATGCTTTTTATGCAAACAGTAACATTGTAAGCCATTTTATAAACTACTTACATGCAATAAATTGCTGATGCAAGACTATTAGTAAAATCACTTACTATACTTTAAAAAAAGTGCAAATGTAAATTAAAACTGTTAAGCGTTATTGAAGTGATCAGGAAATAACAGAAAATATAACTTTCATTGAATAATTATTGTGGAAATACAAGAAAAACAAACTATTTACCTCCCAGTGATGCTTTCACTAATTCGACATGTTTCCCAGCTAACTTCGCCGCTATTAGCAATTTTAGCGTATTTGTATTGTTATCGTTGGTATGTATCTTCATTTTTAACACTTTCTTCAGTCTTTTATCAGAAATAATTCAATTATTTGGAAATATAACCTCGAAATTTCAGGTTGGCACGACGACAAATGACATGTCACTAGTGACGCGCCACCAGGTAAAAACATTTATCGAAATACCGATTTTTGCTAAATCGATTTGGACAGTGTGTATTGCGTATCGAATGCAAGATTAATTTGTAACTCTATTATTTTATCTCACAAAAGTCATATTAATGGATGACTAATGGTTGTTAATACATCTTTGTTACACCTGTGTTGTAAGCAGTATTTACCGTTTATTGTATTTTTATTAAATTGAAAGCCTTATACAACTATTCAAGTACTCAAAAGGAATATTCTTATACAGGGTACTTAACTTTAATCAAAGAAAATGACAAGTGCGGCCGTAGAAGCCAACATTAAAACTTTGTTTGGGGGGAAAATACCGAAGTTTATTTATGAAGATGAGCAGGTAAATATTCTGTTAAGACGTAAGTCATTCTTTTCCTTATGTATGTTTGTTTTTTATTTGTGGAAGCTTATAATTGGCTTATGTTTGTTATCAAGTTGTTGTAGCTGTTAGCTTCCGTATTATTATTATTATTTAGGAGCCTGTGGTGTCCCACTGCAGGGCACAAGGCACTGGATCGAGAGAAATGGAAGGAGGAGAGCTTCCCTAAGAAAATAAAATAAAACAATTAAGTGGTAGAAAACATATTCCCGCAGGGTAGAGAATGGAAGGGTAATGTTTGTTCCCTTTCCCTCTATTCGCGGGGGTATGATTTTTGTACTCTTTGAGAGCAGGAGTCACGGCTTGACACATCATTTGCAAATGGGATATGTTTGGAAATAAACATTTGTACGCCCGTTATGTAACGGGTGTTACAAAGTATGATTTTTGTCTAGTGGTTTTCCAGTCAATTGACCCGATGACTCTGGTGTGTTCAAACCGCCTTATACAGCTAATAGACCTCTGAAATGACCTCTATCAAAGACAGCGACGTCGAACGACGGCTTAAAGTGCCCATCGAAGCACGGAATCCTTTTTCTTATAGGGCAATCCGGTGATTCAGCCTGCATTATCCTAACCAAACTGAGATAATGTGAAATAAAATATAAATATGAGAATCAAAC
The DNA here is from genome assembly GCA_949820665.1 of Scrobipalpa costella. Taxonomy (NCBI): domain Eukaryota; kingdom Metazoa; phylum Arthropoda; class Insecta; order Lepidoptera; family Gelechiidae; genus Scrobipalpa; species Scrobipalpa costella. The sequence goes on along the minus strand of OX463321.1, from coordinate 8,547,690 downwards.
CCAACACCACTGGAGTTCCTTACCGACGGCGATGACCAAATTACCCTTGCGTTTAATGCTGCCAATATTAGTCGAGCCACACTCTGCACAAGCTCTTCCAGCAACCGCGCACCCCGCCGGCGGGGTCGCGGAGGTCCCTCCTTTGCTCCCCACTTTGGGGTTTACCGGCACGTACCGGGCAGATTCTCTCCGATAAGGAGTCCCCAAGGCAACGCCATAAGCCGAGGTTCGAGCCCTAGTGGGCGCACTTAGGCAGTTGCCATTTCATTAGGGGTGTAGATTGCGTGTAGCAACTCCCCGCCTTAGCCCGATGACGCATTATATACACTTTGTAGTATTTTGCAAACAGGTCCATTAAAAAAAAAAAAAAAAAACACCACTGGACCACGGAGGCAGTTATTTTTTTAGGTCCTTGATTTCGTTATGTTTTATTTATTATTATTTTCTCTTTCATTTACCTAAGGTACTAACTATGTTGACACACATGCATGAATGTCATAAAACTTTGCACACTGATTATTCGGTCGAAAACATTGAGGCTATTGTTTATATTTAAGATCTTTTCTTATTTACATGTATTCTTGCAAAATAAATGCCTTAGGTATGTATGTAAGCTTTTTATTGTACTTAATTTTTTTTTAAATACATACATACATACATATACATAAAATCACGCCTTTATCCCTTACGGGGTAGGCAGAGCGTTAAACGCCTCGTAGAAGGCGCTTTCGCCACGTCTGACAAAAATTTTGGGCAATTTTAGATTAAAATATGTATTGCTATAGTGACAGGATGTCAGCCCATCGCCTAAATTACAATACACTGTAACCCTCGAGTCCCTTTTGCTGACTTTTACAGCATGTCCGGGAGGAAGGGCAGCTGGAACATGCTATGTTTTTCTATCTCTCCCAGTCCAGCATGGAAAGAATTTTTTTTTTTAAATAAATACAAGACAATAGTGGCACAAATCTATCTTATCTCTTTATTATAATTTTAGTGTGTGGTCTTCGACGAAGTAAACAATCCTCAAGCCGTTGTTCATTTCCTGGTGGTGCCTCGTAAGATAATTCCGAGGCTCTCCCATGTTACTGAAGACGAAGAGAAAATGTTAGGTAAGTCGCAAATTACGTAACATACATACATACATAAATCACGCCTTTATCCCTTACGGGGTAGGCAGAGCGTTTAACGCCTCGTAAAAGGCGCTTTCGCCACGTCTGACAAAAATTGAGAGCAATTTTAGATTGTAATATGTATTGCTTTAGTGACAGGTTGTCAGCCCATCGCCTAAATTACAATACACTGTAACCCTCGAGTCCCTTTTGCTAACTTCAACAGCATGCCCGGGAGGAAGGGCAGCTGGAACATTCTATGTTTTTCTATCTCTCCCAGTCCAGCATGGAAGAATTACGTAACGCCTTTTTTAAAATTGCTTAACATCTCTATATTTAGGAGAGACGGATTTCGCTTAGGTCACCCTTTTTCACATAGCATAAACACCCTGACTCTTGTATGTATGTATGTAAGCTCTATATTGTACCTTAAAAATCTTAAAACTAAAATACAAGAAGATTAAGACAATAGTGGCACATAGTCGGCCTTATCCCGTTAAGGGATCTCTACCAGTCAACCTTTGAGGAGACAATTATGCTTGCAGGTAAACTAAGGTAAGATGTCAAACGCATACTTTTTTTGACAGCTATGAGGGAGTCTCATTCGTACATATGATGTTTTTTTATTTCCTATATTATACCTGAAATATACTATAACAGAACTTGCTGCCTTGACTGTCATAATATGGCCCTGCTTATCTCATGTATACCACTCGTTTACATTTAATGAGATATCCACATCTAAAACCTACATACATACATACATACATATAATCACGCCTTTATCCCTAATGGGGTAGGCAGAGCGTAAACGACCCAAACAAAGGTCGTTCCGCCACGTCTGACAAAGTTTTGAGGGTTATTTAAGATAGATTTGTAAGTATATTGCTGTAGTGACAGGTTGTCAGCCCATCGCCTAAATTACAATATACTGAAACCCTCGGATCCCTTAGCTGGTTTTTACAGCATGCCCGGGAGGAAATGCAGCTGGCACATTCTATGTTTTTCTCTCGCTCCCAGGCCAGCATGAAAGAAAAACACATATACTAATAATACTTCAACCAAAGTGATATTTTCAGCAAGTGTTCTATTTTTTCGATAAATCGAATACTATCTATCTATCAGCTTCTGATCTTATCTTTTTTTTTATAATATCTGTTGACTTTATATTTGCTTTATCTTCATTACTAACTATTTTAAAGATAGGAGCTAGTGGTACCAATTCGGAGTTGCAAAAATCACCACTTAACTAATATCCATACCTGTCATTTTCTGTCATGAGAGAACAGAAAGGGACGCTAATAATTATAGTCAAGATTTAGTTAAGTTGTGCGCTCTACGAATCGAAAGCAGTATCTACATACATACATACATAAATCACGCCTTTATCCCTTACGGGGTAGGCAGAGCGTTTAACGCCTCGTAAAAGGCGCTTTCGCCACGTCTGACAAAAATTGAGGGCAATTTTAGATTGTAATATGTATTGCTATAGTGACAGGTTGTCAGCCCATCGCCTAAATTACAATACACTGTAACCCTCGAGTCCCTTTTGCTGACTTCAACAGCATGCCCGGGAGGAAGGGCAGCTGGAACATTTTATGTTTTTCTATCTCTCCCAGTCCAGCATGGAAGAAAGCAGTATCTGCTAATATGTAAACATTGACACGACCAAAAATGATTAGTATGCTAACTTGCATCGGGGTGTAAGGGACAGCGTCCCGCAGACTGATAGGGGTTGCTCACTCAACGAAACTGAACAACTATCAGCAGGATGTTTTTTCAGGATGCTTTTCCATACAAATTGTCTGATCGAGGTGGTCATTTTGTATGGGAAGGTCGATATTTTTCCTGGTGAAAGTTGTTCAGTTTCGTTGACTGAGTAACCCCTATCAGTTTGCGGGACGCTGTCCCTTACACCCGGTATAAGTGTCTCTAGAAACTCGAGCCTTTTAGACTTAAATTCCTCAGGCGTGCCTAATGATTATAGCTAATATAGTATTGTATTTGTTTAATAAAGAAGTCCTGTATATTTGTTTATTTCTGTAGGACACCTGCTGATTATAGCACGAAATGTTGCAAAAGAAAAAGGGCTTCATGAGAACGGTTTCCGGGTTGTCATAAACGATGGACCTGACGCGGGGCAGACTCCAGACCAGATATACGTGCAAGTGTTGGGAGGGAGGCAGATGGGATGGCCTTTTTGTTAAAGTTAAATAAAAATAAATTCTAATTTAGATTTGATTGGTTATGAAGTTTTATTTTAAGCTTTGCGTTTAAATGACAATATTATCTCTACTGTCGCACTTATTTACTTATTTATTACATACATACATACATAAATCACGCCTTTGTCCCTTACGGGGTAAGAAGAGCGTTCAACGCCTCGTAAAAGGCGCTTTCGCCACGTCTGACAAAAATTGAGGGCAATTTTAGATTGTAATATGTATTGCTATAGTGACAGGTTGTCAGCCCATCGCCTAAATTACAATACACTGTAACCCTCAAGTCCCTTTTGCTGACTTCAACAGCATGCCCGGGAGGAAGGGCAGCTGGAACATTCTATGTTTTTCTATCTCTCCCAGTCCAGCATGTAAGTATCTATATTTATTTAATTAACAAAAAATCAAACGCAGTAATTTAACATAGAGAACGCAACAATACCTGTAGGAAGGTTTACCTGTGCGCCCTGGAGCCGCACTTTTGACTTCCATTCTGTGCTATCGTGCTATCTTATACGTAGTGCTACTTGTGCTACTAGGCGGTTTTAAAACTCTGACACCAGGGTTCATCGGGTCGATAGACTTGATACCCACTCGAAAAAAGAAGAAGAATACGTAAAAGTTTACGACGTAGGCTCGACACACACATACACACACACACACACTCTGTACTGTACAGTGACAAATAATAAAATAAGTCAATTTATTGTACCTACCTCTTAGTTACCTCTTCTTCACTCATAATTTCGCTACTTGATTGGACGAGGTTACTGACTTTTGCACAGAGCGACTGCCATCTGACCTCCGCAACCCAGAACGGAACCAGACCCAGACCTGGATTAGGTCAGAGTTCTCAAGCCGCCAATGCCCAACGTACCTCCTATATACTAAAGTACCTAAAATCCATCTGATTCCAGGTCATATGCTCCTGGTAGCGAGGAACATGGCAATTCAAAGAGGATTGGCGGATGGCTACCATGTTGTGGTGGATGAAGACGCTCGCAACGTTCGCCTGAAGGGTTTCCACGTGTTTGGTAGAGCGTTGCATCATATGCTGGGATATGGGCCAGGAGCTAGGCTTTGAATTCTTTGAACTATCTAAAAAGTATTGATAAATTAATATACTGCAATTATTTTGTACATATGAAAAGAGAAGATTTATTACTGTTTCTTATTAAATAAAATATCCTTTATTTGTACTTTCTATCTCATTTCCGTCATCCATCATCATTTCCAGGATATTCTATATATTAGTTTGATTTACATTTATAGTCGTAAACAAACCGGTATTCGCTCACAACGCAACTCTATTTTAAGGACAGCCCAGTCGATATGACCATGTTCGCTTTGTTCAGTTGTGCAGTTCTAGTTTTATCACATCAATCAAAGATGGCGGGCGGTGAAGTAGAGAAGGCACAAGCCGCTGCTCCCGGCGGCGATACTATCTTCGGGAAGATCCTTAGGAAGGAAATTCCTGCTAAATTCGTCTACGAAGATGACCAGGTAATTATAATAAAAATATTCCAAGTTTCTCTCCTTATATTTACCTACTTTTCCTGCCGGTGTCATATTATTGGTTCTGTCAGCTGTTTTCCTGATTTATTTATTTTTCCGCTAATGAAATGCCTTACTTAATCTAATAGATTTTGCATTAGTATTTGTTTTTTTTGGGGACTTAGAGTTATATATCCGTATCTAACTTTGATATATTTTTATAATCGGTAAGAAAGAAGGTTAGGTACAGTCGACGAAATAATCACATATACCTACCTATTCCTTAAAATCAAAACATTTGTTTGTGGTATGTTTCATTTTCTAATAATTCTCATTTCTATGGCTTATTTCAGTGTGTGGCCTTCCATGACGTGAATCCGCAAGCACCGACTCATATTTTGGTGATTCCTCGAAAACCGATTCAGCAGCTTTCCAAGGCTGAAGACGGTGATGAGCAGCTTCTAGGTAATAATCATCGTGACTAACTTACATACATACAATAATTCACGCTCATTCCTTAATCCCTTATGGAGGTAGGCAGAGCATAAAACGCCAAGTAAATTTGCCACGTCTGGCAAAAAGTGAGGTTTGGTGTTGACAACTTGATTGAAATTGTATACTGCTAACAAACTGAATCGTTGCATTGCATTTACCTATATTCTCTTTGCAGGCCACCTTATGATCGCTGCGCGCAAAGTAGCCCAGAAAGAAGGTTTGGACAAGTCAGGATTTCGCTTGGTCATCAATGATGGAAAAGACGGTGCTCAGAGCGTTTACCATCTGCATATTCACATCCTTGGTGGACGCCAGATGAAATGGCCACCTGGTTAAAACGAAACAATACGTACCAATGTGATATGATAATGCAAAAGTAACCTATTTAATAAAGACAGTTGTGTTATACTATTGCTTTTATTTATTACATACTATTGGCACCAACTAAACGCCAAACCTCTAAAAGTTGAAGGCGCCAGCTGACAACTAACAACAGTATAGGAAGCACGACCGGCCCTACCACTGAGAAAATAATCAATTGAAAGTTGACTAAAACCGATACATACAACAGGAATGACAGTTCATTTTAGTACACAATTTTTAATTTATGTGTAGGTATGAAATGCCGCTATAGCCATACCTACGTAAATGATTTTAAATTCCCTTTTTATTTGACCAAGTCTATATGAATATCTGGCCAACTGTACTTGTACTGAAACAAAAAGAAGTAAAACCGGTGATGTGGTTTTAAGACAATGGATATTAAATATCGATAGATAAAAAATCAAAATATAGATAGATAAATAAAAAAAACTGTCTATCTTAAATAGGTTGCGTGAAACGTCTGTGGTTGCGTGTTATTTTATTGAAATTTTTTCTCATTATTTTTATGAAGATTTTACACATACAATAAACAATACCGGTTTTCTATTATAAGACCCAGTACGGCTCTATAACCTTGTTTTTTGGAATGGAAACAAGCAGAATTCGAAAACCGCACTGGTGGAAACAGGTTCATTTCTATTTGATTGATTTGAATCAACTCACTGACTCACCTAACGTGACGGAATATAAATTCTGCCTGATTTCATCGGCTTTGTTTTGAAAATAAACAGAAAATGAGTGAAAATCCGGTAATAACTTCAATATTTAGCGAGTTCCAGAAGAATCTCGACCAAGAACAGGAGTTACGTGAGGTAAATACCGAGAAAAGACTATGTTTTCACACTCTTCCGACAGCGCAAACATTCACATTTAATTTATGCATATTTTGTAGAAGTTGTGCAATTATTAACACGTATTAGATGTGCTGATGATTCCATTTATTCTTACCATCCATATACGTCTCGATAATCTGTTTTAGGACACGTAAATTCTGTTAAATTATTATCTACTTAATTTCTAGGTTATCCGCAACATCTGTAAAGAAATTGATCCGGTTTCGAGGGAGGCAACGACTGTACTTCAGGTGATTCATCATAATGAAGCTGCTAGTAAGTCGTTATCATCTTATTTAATTCATGTGGGTTGTAGTAACTTCCATGCTGGCCTGGGAGCGAGAGAAAAACATAGAATGTGCCAGCTGCATTTCCTCCCGGGTATGCTGTAAAAACCAGCTAAGGGATCCGAGGGATTCAGTGTATTGCAGTTTAGGCGATGGGCTGACAACCTGTCACTACAGCAATATACCTACGAATATATCTTAAATAACCCTCAAAACTTTGTCAGACGTGGCGGAACGACCTTTGTTTTGGTCGTTTACGCTCTGCCTACCCCATTAGGGATAAAGGCGTGATTATATGTATGTATGTATGTATGGGTTGTAGAGAGAGTTGAAAAATGCAAGATGTACTCTACTTATGTATTTCCAACTCAGTTTTAGAATAAAGGTAAACACAGTTTCATGTCTTTTTATTCAAAAACACATTTCAACAATAAATGATACATATTGGCAAATTAGTTAAATTACTAAAACTACTATTTCATTATGTTGTCATATCAAATAGCTAAAACATATTTTAGAAACAAGCTTTTTGATTAAAAGACATGAAACTTTGTTTACCTTTATCCTAAAACTATGTTGGAAATACTATAGATATAGATTTGTGAAAAGGTCTTGCTTTATTAAGGCCTCCACATATGTTTAGGATTTAAACTGTCATTTAGCAATGTTTATTACTTCCATGCTGGACTGGGAGCGAAAGAAAAACATAGAATGTTCCAGCTGCATTTCCTCCCATGCATGCTGTAAAAACCAGCTAAGGGATTCGAGGGTTTTAGTACATTGCAATTTAGGCGATAGACTGACAACCTGTCACTACAGCAATATACCTACAAATCTATCTTAAATAACCCTCAACACTATCAGAAGTGGCAGAACGACCTTTGTTTAGGTCGTTTACGCTCTGCCTACCCCATTAGGGATAAAGGCGTGATTATATGTATGTATTATTTTTCAAGGAGTTTTTTGCCTTTACCTTTACGGTAAAGGCATATGTTAAATATCCCTCAAAACATTGTCAGGTGTGGCAGAACAACCTTTGTTTAGGTTGTGTACTCTGCCTACTGTTAGATGATTATATGTATGTAAATATATGTACTACTTCCATGCTGGACTGGGAGCGAGAGAAAAACATAGAATGTGCCAGCTGCATTTCCTCCCGGGCATGCTGTAAAAACCAGCTAAGGGATCCGAGGGTTTCTGTATATTGCAATTTAGGCGACAGGCTGACAACCTGTCACTACAGCAATATACCTACAAATCTATCTTAAACAACCCTCAAAACTTTGTCAGACGTGGCGGAACGACCTTTGTTTAGGTCGTGTACGCTCTGCCTACCCCATTAGGGATAAAGGCGTGATTATATGTATGTATGTATATGTACAACATTTTTAGAGATGGCAAAAGTTCATTTTTTTGTTCTGAAACCTATTGTGTGAGGTATCAAATAAAAGGGTGTTTTAAGCTACCTGCCAGCCTTCAAAAACAAATTTTGAGACAATTTTCATTATCACTACATAACAAAGTCGCTTTCTCTGTCCCTATATCCCTATGTATGCATAAATCATTAAAACTACACAACGGATTTTGATGCGGTTTCTTTTAATAGATAGAGTGATTCAAGAGGAAAGTTTATATATAATATAGTAGAGAAACACTGATAATTTCCTCGCTAGTTTAATAAAAAACAAATCTTGAGATTGTTTTTTTTAGTTCTGATTTAAATTTTCAGTACCACAAGCTTGCCTTCGAGCGAGAGAACTGTTTGAGAAAGCAAGGGATGGGTACGCCCGACTGCGAGAGGTTGTTCCATCCACAGATTATTACAAGTAAGGTTTAGTATTTTTGTATGTAAAATATTATCTATTCCACACTGGACTGGGAGCGAGAGAAAAACATAGAATGTGCCAGCTGCATTTCCTCCCGGGCATGCAGTAAAAACCAGCTAAGGGATCTGAGGGTTTCTGTATATTGCAATTTAGGCGATGGGCTAACAACCAGACACTACAGCTATATACCTACAAATCTATCTTAAATAACCCTCAAAATTTTGTCAGATGTGGCGGAACGATCTTAGTATAGGTTGTTTACGCTCTGCCTACCCCATTAGGAATAAAGGCGTGATTATATGTATTAATAACCCTCAAAACTTGTAAAATTTGCCAGAAACTCCTTTTACTAGGGGGTTGTAAGTACTACCTACCCCGTAAGAAATAAAGGCGTGATTCTATGTATGTTTTCCAGATACCAAGACCACTGGCGCTTCATGACGCAGCGCTACTGCTTCCTGATATCTCTTACAATCTGGCTGGAGAAGGGAATACTCGTGTCTTTGGACACGGTAGCTGATATACTTGGATGTAAGTCTTTTACAGATATTGTCGCGTCCTTTTCGCAAAATGACCCTTTTCGCAAATTGTCACTTTCGTAAAAATTTCCCTTTCGCAATAAAAAAATAAATAAATCCCTAAAATGGCCCTTTGAGAATATTTCTCTTGGCCTTTAGCCCCTAAAAACTAACTAATACGGTAATTTTGTGACAATTATATTAAGACATGAGGCAAATTGCGAAATGGTTCATTCTGCAAAAATAAACATTCTGCAACCAAGGGACATTTTCCGAAAACAAAACAACGACTTTTTATTTATTTGGTGTATTATTTTCTTTTTCAGTGAGCGCAGTGGAAAGAAAAGAAGGTTTCCATTTAGATATAGAAGACTATCTAGTGGGATTGTTACAGCTGTGCACAGAACTGGTAAGAACACAAATACGTATAATTTTAATTATATTTTTTTATTAACTGCCTCCGTGGTCTAATGTTCAGAGCCATGGTCTTACGATCCGGAGGTCCTGGGTTGGATTTCCAGTGGGGAAAAACAAAGTTGATATTTTTCAATTTATCACTTTTTCCCCAGTTTGGTTAGGAAATTGCAGGCAGAATCAGCTGATTGTCCGAAAAGAAAAAGGACTCCGTGCTTCGGAGGGCACGTTAAGCCATCGGTCCCAGTCGCTGTCTTTTATAGTGATCGTTATTCAAACCATGTCAGAGGCCTAATAGCTGTGCTACTAGGCGGTTTGAAAACTCTGACACCAGGGTTCATCGGGTAATTTTTCGACTCGTGAATCTATTCGCTAAGTAGAAGAAGATTTTAATTTTATTCACGACAAAAAAAAACAAATATTCGCCTGAAAAACGGGTTATTGTATGGGACCTCTCTTTTTTTTCAATTTTATGACTAAAGCTCGTTAAAAATTGGATTAAGATGATTCCGCCTGGTAAATAGTTGTTGTTAAGAGCTTATTTCTCCTGAACGAATTATTATTTTCTTAACAAATCAATGTCGATTTACTTGCTGGGTTACTTAGCATTGTGAGCTATTATAATTATTATGTTATTTAATACATACATACATACATAAAATCACGCCTTTATCCCTAATGGGGTAGGCAGAGCGCAAACGACCTAAACTAAGATCATTCCGCCACGTCTGACAAGATAGATTTGTAGGTATATTGCTGTAGTGACAGGTTGTCAGTTATTTAATAGTTGGGTATTATGATATTTGGCTTGATTTCATAAGGGAAGCTGACGGGAATCTTGTTATATGGACCCTTCGCCACTGGTTCATACATATAATCACGCCTTTATCCCTAATGGGGTAGGCAGAACGTAAACGACCTAAACAAAGGTCGTTTCGCCACGTCCGATAAAGTTTTGAGGGTTGTTTAAGATAGATTTTTAGGTATATTGCAGTAGTGAAATGTCAGCCTATCGCCTAAATTGCAATATACAGAAACCCTTAGTTCCCTGAGCTGGTATTTACAGCATGCCCGGGAAGAAATGCAGCTTGCGCAGTCTATGTTTTTCTCTCGCTGCCAGTCCAGCATGGAAGTAATGGCCACTGACATAAATAAAATAAAAATATAAAAGCCTTTTATTTCTAAATTTTCATCAAAAGTTACAATTGGTATAACATGACTTTCAAATACTTAATTGCAATAGTAACATAATATTGATTAAATTTAAAATTAGTATTAAATAATATTTTACATGCATTACCGGTTTCTAAGGATCTTATGTGCTAGGTTAGGATTGAGGCGAAAAATTCCTGAGTATAATGATAGGCTAATTAGGTTTGGATTGTTCAGTCTTGAAGATCGAAGATGGGTGTCGGAATTATGTACTCTTCATAAAATTGTACATGGCAATTTTGACTATTACGTGCTGGCAAAATTAAACTTTAGTGTACCAACTAGGTCAATGCGCATTCCACAAGTTTTTAGGTTACCGTCTTCAAATAATAATTTAATTTCTTACAATAATCCTTTATGGAGAATGTGTAGAAGTTATAATAAAGAATGCGCTCACACTGACATATTCAATTGCAGTCTAAATTCTTTTAAGTCACAACTGTATAACAGTATTAAAAACACTTCCATGCTGGCCTGGGAGCGAGAGAAAAACTTAGAATGTGCCAGCTGCATTTCCTCCCGGGCATGTTGTAAAAGTCAGCTAAGGGATCCGAGGGTTTCAGTATATTGCAATGTAGGCGATGGGCTGACAACCTGTCACTACAGCAATATACGTACAAATCCATCTTGAATAACCCTCAAACCTTGTCAGACGTGGCGGAACGACCTTTGTTTAGGTCGTTTATGCTCTGCCTACCCCATTAGGGATAAAGGCGTGATTATATGTATGTATGTATGTATTAAAAACAATGTTTAGGTACGTTTTTTTTTTTTTGTAATCAATCACTTTCAAACCGTTATTTTTTATAAGTGTTCTCTTTTTTATTTTATATCTTAACTGTTGGTGAATGTTGTGTACAATTGCAATAGGACCTCAGATTTATAATGTTTTTCCATTTATTTATTTTTATTTCTACCTTGTTATTAGTCTGTAATTGTACCTATCCAAATAAAATAAAAATAAAATTATAGATAATTAATTGTCTTCTTCTTCTGTCGAGTGGGTATCGAGTCTATGAACCCGATGAACCCTGGTGTCGGAGTTTTTAAACCGCCTAGTAGCACAACTATGCCTCTGACATGGTTTTGTGTAACGACCACCATTAAAGACAGCGACCGGGACCGACGGCTTAACGTGCCCTCCGAAGCACGAAATCTTTTTCTTTTCGGACAATCAGGTGATTCAGCCTGCAATGTCCTACCCAAACTGGGGAAAAATTCACAAAGTGATAAATTCTCAAATATCAACTTTGTGTTTTACCCCCTGGGGATCGAACCCAGGACCTCCCGGATCGGGAGCCCATGGCACTAGCCACTAGACCACGGAGGCAGTTAAACAGATAATTAATTGTGGACCGTTGGTCGCCACTGACATGTATGTATAATAGTGTGTTTCCTGTCAGTCTCGCCTGGCGGTGAACTCTGTGACCCGCGGCGACTACAGCCGCCCGCTCCAGATATCCAAGTTCGTGATGGAGTTGAACGCAGGATTCAGGTGAGGATACATACATACATAAAATCACGCCTTTATCCCTTACGGGGTAGGCAGAGCGTTAAACGCCTCGTAAAAGGCGCTTTCGCCGCGTCTGACAAAAATTGAGGGCAATTTTAGATTGTAATATGTATTGCTATAGTGACAGGTTGTCAGCCCATCGCCTAAATTACAATACACTGTAACCCTCGAGTCCCTTTTGCTGACTTCAACAGCATGCCCGGGAGGAAGGGCAGCTGGAACATTCTATGTTTTTCTATCTCTCCCAGTCCAGCATGGAAGTAATTTTTTTTATTGCATACATTTCAATACATAAAAACATAACATAAAAATACTTTATTGCACGTAAGAATACAAATCATACAACACAACAGATAGCAACAAAAAACAAGTACAACATAGGCGGCCTTATTGCTAAGGTAGCAATTTGTTCCAGGCAACCTTTGGGTTAAAGAAAAAATGCGTAGCGGTAAGCGGCATACATATGATCACGCCGTCATCCCTAATGGGGTAGGCAGAGTGTAAACGACGTAACAAAGGTCGTTCCGCCACGTCTGACAAATTTTGAGGGTTAATTAAGATACATTTGTAGGTATATTGCTGTAGTGACAGGTTGTTAGCCCATCGCCTAAATTACAATATACTGAAACCCTCGGATCTCTTGGCTGGTTTTTACAGCATGCCCGGGAGGAAATGCAGCCGGCATATTCTATGTTTTTCTCTTGCTCCCAGGCCAGCATGGAAGTAAAATTAAAAAGCTGAACGCGGGATTCCGGTGAGTGATTCTCAACTTCTTCCTCGATTAAACCAACGAAAGAGAGAGATAAAGGGAGTTTTGAGCTGACCGCACTACGTAGCTGCACCGTCGCGGCACTGCGCGACAAATGATTCTTTGTCTAATAATAATAATTTTATTGAAAAAATACTCAAAATTCAAAACATTTACAATGGTTTCTACAATAAGCTCTAGGCTTGTATCGCAGGAACCGAATAGAGAGATAGAGAGAGATAGAGATAAATTTATAAATAATTGTAAATTACAAGTCAAGAAATTATAAGCACTTAAGTATATCACATTAATAATAATTTACATTGTATTGCTTTTATTATCATTAAAATTAATAAAATCATTATAACTATAGAATGCCTGTTCGACAAGCCAACGCTTAAGCCGTGATTTAAAGCTATTGAAGCTTGGTGCCTGCTTGATTACATCAGGTATTTTATTAAATACAGCCGTGCCCATCACATGCGTGGTTCTGGCGGTCTTCTCCAACGTGTGCCTCACTACGTACAACATGTTCGCATGACGTGCGTTTTCTCCAAGTCTATCGCTTCTGCTCTGATACTGGTTCCTATTCTCCCACACGTACAGGGCTATATTATAGACCAGTAGGGAAGGGACCGTCATAATTTTAAATTTTATACAATAGGGTTGGACAGACACATCACTCGGGATCCGCGCAATCGTCCTCACAGCACGCTTTTGCATGCGGAACACACGTTCCCAGTCCGCGGCTCGACCCCACAGGTCTATGCCGTACTGTAAGAGCGACTGCACCACTGCAAAATAACATGACCGCACAATTTTTTCCGATAGACAAGAGTTTATTCTGCTTAAGGCAAATACCGTGCTACCCAGTTTACACACCAGTTTCTCGATATGAGTTTCCCAAGTAAGACCTTGATCGAGGGTAAACCCAAGGAAAGGCGCTGATCTTACTTATATATAAACAGTTAACAGATAAAACAAATATCCAATAGACGATGGTATCATTTAAAATATAAAAAATAACAAGCTTAAGATAAACTAGGAATTTTACTAAATACAAAGTTTACTAAAATTATTTGTAGTTAGAATTTAATGTAATGAAATAAACCTTAATATCTAATGTAAAACGAATAGTTTCGAAAAGGGCGTGTAATTGCATGTATATATATATATTATATATATATATATATATATGTGTGTAAAGTAGTGTGTAAGTATGTGTCTATGTGAGTTTGTGTGTGTATGTGTGCGAGTCTACGTTTGCGTTTGGCTAGCAGAGAATCTTTAAAATTTCCTCTGTCCTTGAGTAGTTAAGTCCTAAAAGCCACGTTTTCACTTTTCGTTTAAGAATATTTACGGGCATGTTTTTAACTTCAGTTAGCTTGCGACAAATTTTATTATAGACGTAAATGTGAACATACGGCGGAAATCTCCTCGCGAAAGAGGTTCGAGTCCGAGGCAAGGGTTGAATGTATGAGAGGTACTGCACTGAAGCAGTGCCGAATGACAGTTCATACATCTTGACTCATTTTGTCGCGCAGTGTCGCGCCGCTGTGTCTACATCCTAACGGTCTGACGTCAAAATCGAAATACGACGCAATATTTTTCGTCTGTTTTATTTTCGCTTTACTTGTTTATTAGTATTAATATTTATTGTGCGATATGTTTCATCCTTTGGCAAAAACGGCCAATATTGGAAATTTGGTATCTGCCTAACACGTAAAAGATTTCTATTTGTGATTTTAGCATTTAAAATGCTATTTTTTTTTTCCTAAAATAGATAGATAAACATAAAATGTGCCAGCTGTATCTCATCCTGGGCATGCTGTAAAAACCAGCTAAGGCATCCGAGAGTTTCAGTATATTGTAATTCAGGCGATGGGCTGATAATCTGTCACTACATCATTATACCTATAAATCATACATACATACATACATATAGTCACGCCTTCATCCCTTACGGGGTAGGCAGAGCGTGAAACGCCTCGTAAAAGGCGCTTCCGCCACGTCTGACAAAAATTGAGGGCAATTTTAGATTGTATTTTGTATTGCTATAGTGACAGGTTGTCAGCCCATCGCCTAAATTACAATACACTGTTACCCTCGAGTCCCTTTTGCTGACTTCTACAGCATGCCCGGGAGGAAGGGCAGCTGGAACATTCTATGTTTTTCTATCTCTCTCAGTCCAGCATGGGAGAAACCTATAAATCTATCTTAAATAACCTTCAAAACTTTATCAGACCTGGCGAAACGATCTTTGTTTAGGTCGTTTACGCTCTGCCTACCCTATTACAGACAAAGGCATGATTACATGTATGTATGTAATAATATATTGATTACTTTCCAGATTGCTGAACCTTAAGAACGACCACCTACGCAAGCGCTTCGACGCGCTCAAATACGACGTAAAGAAGATTGAAGAAGTTGTTTACGACCTCAGTATCAGAGGATTGTTGCCCAAAACTGAACAACAAACACCAGCAGAAGCGTAACTGCCATTCGGACCTGGATAAGTGAGATTTCATGGGGCCGCGATTTTTTTTTTCATACATACATATAATCACGCCTTTATCCCTAATGGGGTAGGCAGGGCGTACACGACCTAAACAAAGGTCGTTCCGCCACGTCTGACAAAGTTTTGAGGGTTGTTTAAGATAGATTTGTAGGTATATTTCTGTAGTGACAGGTTATCAGCCCATCGCCTAAATTGCAATATACAGAAACCCTCGGATCCCTTAGATGGTTTTTACAGCATGCCCGGGAGGAAATGCAGCTGGCACATTCTATGTTTTTCTCTCGCTCCCAGGCCAGCATGGAAGTAAAAAGATTTTTTATTTTCTCATAAAGAAATGTATGATTGAACAACATACATACATAAATCACGCCTTTATCCCTTACGGGGTAGGCAGAGCGTTTAACGCCTCGTAAAAAGCGCTTTCGCGACGTCTGACAAAAATTTAGGGCAATTTTAGATTGTGTGTATTGATTGCTATAGTAACAGGTTGTCAGCCCATCGCCTAAATTACAATACACTGTAACCCTCGAGTCCCTTTTGCTGACTTCTACAGCATGCCCGGGATGATTGAACAAACGACCGCTAAATCGGAGATGAGATACTTAAGAACTTATTTAGGACCATAATAAGAAGAAAGTTTTTTTTTGCTTCCATACTGGCCTGGGAGTGAGAAAAAACATAGAATGTGCCAGCTGCATTTCCTCCCGAGCATGCTGTAAAAACGAGCTACGGGATCTGAGGGTTTTAGTATATTGAAATTTAGGCGATGGGCTGACAACCTATCACTACAGCAATATACGTATAAATCTATCTTAAAAACGAAAGTTTTGAGGGATATTTAAATTTGTAGGCTGCCTACCCCATTAGGGATACAGGCGTGATTATATGTAAAACATACCCCCGCGGGGCAGAGGGGAAGGCTTTTACAAACATTTCCCCTCCCCTCTGCCGGGGGGGGCATGTTTCGTGTAATCTTTCAGAGCAGAAGCCTTCCAAATTTACTCCACCTTAAATTGCTGTTTTCCGGCCTCGGAGGAATGTACTATTTCTTGCTTACCTAGTTCTCTCTTACTCGGGTTATATTTGGAATAGTTAAGTCGTTCTATGATTGAATAAGTTGTTTACCCTCTGCCTACCCCAATAAGAAGGAGGAAGTGATTATATGTATTTGTGTATGATTGAACAAACGACCGCTAAATCGGAGATTAAGGTACTTAAGAACATATTTAGGACCATAATAAGGAGAAAGTTTTTTTTTTCACGGATTTCGAACTAAATGGGTATTTGTAAATACTTGCGACTTTACTGCGGTAATCTCATGTTTAAACTCAGAAGTGATGAAAGTGTATTTCTTGAGCTTTCAACGCTCTGCCTATCCAGTAAGAAAGAAGCGTGTTTTTGTATGTATGTATGCCCATGTAAAAACTTAGAAACGCTAGTCAAACAAAAACTGAGAACAGAATCACTACATAGTATAAAACAAAGTCGCTTTCTCTGTCCCTATATCCCTATGTATGCATTTATCTTTAAAACTACGCAACGGATTTTGATGCGGTTTCTTTTAATGGATAGAGTGATTCAAGAGGAAGGTTTATATGTATAATACATGCATAATATAGTAGAGAAACACTGATGATTTCCGTGCGAAGCCGGGGCGGGTTGCTAGTAGAACAAATAATATGAAAGAAAGAAAATAATAAATTTGTTTCGGGCAGTGCTAAAAAGCCTTAAAATTAATATAAATATAATAGATCAATTTTGTACTTTCTTGAACCTTCGCTTTGAAGTTACGGACGTAATACATATAGCGAATAATCTTAATACTTTTCCTTACAATTTGTTTTATTGTAATACGGGGTGTAAGGGACAGCCTCCCGCAAACTGATAGGGGTTGCTCAGTCACCGAAACTGAACATCTATCACCGGGATTGTTTTTCAGGAAGTGAACAATAATAATTTGGTTTTCCATACTAATTGTCTGATCGAGGCGGTCTTTTGTATGGCTAGGGCATTTCATCTCCTGAAAGAATTTCCCTGTGAAAGTTGTTTAGTTTCGTTGACTGAGCAACCCCTATCAGTTTGCGGGACGCTGTCCCTTACGCCCGGTACATAACAACATTGTATCATAGCATAGTGCGTATAGCAAGCATTTAACATTTATACCACATCATTTGTTTTTCGATCAAATAAACACTTTATATCAGAATTAATATGTACTAGTTTTATTTCAGTGAAAATCCTATTTCCACAAATGACAACTTTACATATTGTCTATTTCCTAACTTCCATGCTGGACTGGGAGCAAGAGAAAAACATAGAATGTGCCAGTTGCATTTCATCCCGAGCATGCTGTAAAAACCAGCTAAGGGATCCGTGGGTTTCAGTATATTGTAATTCAGGCGATGGGCTGACAAACTGTCACTACAGCAATATACCTACAAATCTATCTTAAATAACCCTCAACACCTTGTCAGATGTGGCGGAACGACCATTTGTTTAGGTCGTTTACGCTCTGCCTAACCCATTAGGGATAAAGGTGTGATTATATGTATGTAGTTTTATTTTAGTGAAAATCCTATTTCCACAAATGACAACTTTCCATATCGTCTATTTCCTAAAATGACAACTTTCCATATCGTCTATTTCCTAAAATGACAACTTTCCATATTGTCTATTTCCTAAAATGACAACTTTCCATATTGTCTATTTCTACAAATGACAACTTTCCATATCGTCTATTTCCTAAAATGACAACTTTCCATATCGTCTATTTCCTAAAATGACAACTTTCCATATTGTCTATTTCCTAAAATGACAACTTTCCATATTGTCTTAACATAAAAAAGAACAAATTTCCATTTCGTCTATTTCTCAAAACATAATTTTTCCATGCCGTCTATTTATCTTGATTTATCAAAATGTCAATGTTCCATGTAATCATTTTCCTAAAAGGACAAATTTTCATGTCAACTATTTCCCAAAATGTCAATTTTCCATGTAGTCTATTTATCTTGATTTCTCAAAATGTCAATGTTCCATGTAATCATTTTCCTAAAAGGACAAATTTTCATGTCAACTATTTCCCAAAATGTCAATTTTCCATGTAGTCTATTTATCTTGATTTCTCAAAATGTCAATGTTCCATGTAATCATTTTCCTAAAAGGACAAATTTTCATGTCAACTATTTCCCAAAATGTCAATTTTCCATGTAGTCTATTTATCTTGATTTCTCAAAATGTCAATGTTCCATGTAATCATTTTCCTAAAAGGACAAATTTTCATGTCAACTATTTCCCAAAATGTCAATTTTCCATGTAGTCTATTTATCTTGATTTCTCAAAATGTCAATGTTCCATGTAATCTTTTTCCTAAAAGGACAAATTTTTCATGTCAACTATTTCCCAAAATGTCAATTTTCCATGTCGTCTATTTCCCAAAAGGGCAACTTTGAAAACAGTATATTTCTCAAATAAATTCTTAAGTAAATAAAATAAAACCACAAATATTACTATGTGATAATTTTTATTGTGTAAAAATTAATTTCTTCTAACAACCCTACACTTAAATTGATTTTGGAATAACAAATCACTTACAATAGAAGAAAAAAATGCATTTTACTCAAACACACATTTCAAACAAGATAAATATGATAAAGTTACCACAAGGGACTTTTACCGGTCAATAAATAACTTATTATTATAAATAAAAAGAAATAAATAATTTACCCTGAATATTTGCCTAAAAGAGTTCTGAATTAACTTTTCGAATTTTATTCAATCAAGCTTACGGATACTGATGAAATTTAATGTACAAGTATTTCCAACTCAGTTTTACAATAAAGGTAAACAAAGTTAATGTCTTTCAAATTCAAAAATAAATGATACATGTTGGCAAATTAGTTAAATTACTAAAACTACTATTTCATTATGTTGTCATATCTAATAGCTAAACCTTATTTTAGAAACAAGATCTTCGATTAAAAGACAAAACTTTGTTTACTTTTATTCTAAAATTGAGTTGGAAATAGTATAGGTACCCTAGAAATAACGGAATGGACAAAATTATATTTATAGGGTACTACATACTTGGACTTTTAAAGGTTTTTAGTCAGAAAGGGTTTGAAATTTACTTATTAAAACATTTACATAGGCTTGCCTAAGAATCTAAACAACTTTTAAATAGCTAAATAAAGAATTTCATTAACAGAAATGTTCATACAATATATACAATAATAGTATACAATTTTATTTTTTGGCCCTATCCCTATCCGTGCGCTTCTAACTTGCGTCAGGCGTCGTGTCGCAAGTTTTAATGCATTGCAACAGTGTACCAGGATGCAAGTTGAAAGCCCATTTATTTATTCAATTTTAATTAGGTATAATATTTTGATATGCCACAATCATTTTTACACCATACAAACAGGTGGTAATATGCAATGTACTCATTAACTTAAGAGCTAATTATTTGTGATTATGGTAAGCTATGAATATAGATTTATGAATGTACAAAAAAAAAACAGTAATTTAATTGGCACAAAATTTGACAAAGGCTAACCAAAAAGTTTTGCAAAAACATTGTTCAGTCGCAAGAACAATAATTTAATCAAATAAAACTTCACGTGCAATTCTTAAATTTTATAAAAGTACTTAAACATAGAAAAATACACACATACTTATACGAAAAACCTAATTGGTAAAGGAAATTTCTAATATCACGACAAAAGTCTTCATGTTTAACTTAATGGCGGAAACAAAGTACATACATACCGCCACCGAGTATTTATTGTTGAATTTCTACACTTTTTGGCACTGGCAACACTAATGCACTTTTAACTTTGCGATTTTTGTACAGAATTTCTTCCATGCTGGCCTGGAAGCGAGAGAAAATCATAGAACGTGCCCGCTGCATTTCCTTCCGGGCATGCTGTGAAAACCAGCTAAGGGATAGGAGGGATTCAGTATATTGCAATTTAGGCGATGGGCTGACAACCTATCACTACAACAATATACCAACAAATCTATCTTAAATAACCCTCAAAATTTGTCAGAAGTGGCGAAACGACCTTTGTTTAGATCGTTTACGCTCTGCCTACCCGGGGATAAAGGCGTGATTAGATGTATGTATGACGCAAATTGAAAGCGCAGGAGTGAGGACAGGCCTTATCACAAAACACATTCACATTACGCACAATTTCTAACAATTTGATACAAAATTGTTCACTTTGTATTTTTAATAAAAATATCAGGTGTAAGGGACAGCTTCCCACAAACTGATAGCGGTTGATCAGTCAACAACTTTCACCAGGAACTTATTTTTTAACATCCTGGTGAAATTTGTTCAGTTTCGTTGACTGAGCAACCCCTATC
Source organism: Scrobipalpa costella (assembly GCA_949820665.1). NCBI lineage: Eukaryota > Metazoa > Arthropoda > Insecta > Lepidoptera > Gelechiidae > Scrobipalpa > Scrobipalpa costella. The sequence continues at coordinate 8,526,750 of OX463321.1, read as the reverse complement.
AGTTTACGGGACGCTGTCCCTTACACCCCGTATTTAATAAACATGTTTCAACATACATTTATCTAGCTACACAGTTATATTCAAAATACACCTCAAAGTTTGTCAAATATGGAGAAAATGGCTTTATTAGGCCGTCCAAGCTCTGCCTAACCTATATCGCTCAATTTATTTCTCTACAAAAAGTATTTAAAAGAAGCTATTCGAAAGATTGAACAGATTAGCTGCAGAATGGTAGCAATTCGTAGCTGCGAAAATCACGACTTAACTAAGTCTATACCTGTCACTTTCTATCATGAGGGAACAGTAAAGGACGGCATTAGTTTAGTCAAGATTTAGTTAAGTCTTGCCTTCTACGAATTGGTAGCAATGTCCAGTTCTCTAAATAAACTATTTCTTTTTATATGCTTGTTGTTTGTAGAAAGTTGTTCAGATTCTAGAAAGTTGCTCAGTTCCTTATCTAAATAAAGTTGTTCAGATTTTTTAGGTTGTTTAGTTTTGTAAATGATAATTCTTTAAAATATCTAATCCCTATTTACACTTATACAGTCATACTCTTCTAACCTCCTCGACGGCTAAAGTGTTTGATTTTTTAGAAACTGAACAACTTTTTAGAAGCTGCCAATTTTTAAGAAACTGATCTACCTTTTAGAAACTGAACAACTTTTTAGAAACTCAACAACTTAAAAAAAACTGAACAACTTTCCCCAAAAAAACCGAAATTACTTTTACATGTTAATCCCTATTTACACTTTACACCACAGTCGGTGCGACTGTGGTGTAAAGTACGCACTACATTCCTTTTAAACCTCCTCCACAGCTAAAGTGTTTGCGAGAGGGACGGCTTCTGATTCTCTCTCGCTTTGGTCGAGGAGTTGACTGCAGTGCTGAGCGAGCTCGACCAAACAGCTAGCGATAGAAACTGAACAACTTTCTAGAAACTGAACAACTTGCTAGAAACTGAGTAACTGAATAAAAACTGAACAACTTGCTAGAAGCTGATCATTTTCCCAGAAACTGAACAACTTTCTAAAAACTGAACAACTTTAAAAAAAACTGAACAACTTTCCCCAAAATGTCCTAAATTACTTTTACATGTTAATCCCTATTTACACTTTACACCACAGTCGCACCTTACGCACTACATTCCTTGTAAACCTCCTCCACAGCTAAAGTGTTTGCGAGAGGGACGGCTTCTGATTCTCTCTCGCTTTGGTCGAGGAGTTGACTGCAGTGCTGAGCGAGCTCGACCAAACAGCTAGCGATAGAAACTGAACAACTTTCTAGAAACTGAACAACTTGCTAGAAACTGAGTAACTGAATAAAAACTGAACAACTTGCTAGAAGCTGATCATTTTCCCAGAAACTGAACAACTTTCTAAAAACTGAACAACTTTAAAAAAAACTGAACAACTTTCCCCAAAATGTCCTAAATTACTTTTACATGTTAATCCCTATTTACACTTTACACCACAGTCGCACCTTACGCACTACATTCCTTGTAAACCTCCTCCACAGCTAAAGTGTTTGCGAGAGGGACGGCTTCTGATTCTCTCTCGCTTTGGTCGAGGAGTTGACTGCAGTGCTGAGCGAGCTCGACCAAACAGCTAGCGATAGAAACTGAACAACTTTCTAGAAACTGAACAACTTGCTAGAAACTGAGTAACTGAATAAAAACTGAACAACTTGCTAGAAGCTGATCATTTTCCCAGAAACTGAACAACTTTCTAAAAACTGAACAACTTTAAAAAAAACTGAACAACTTTCCCCAAAATGTCCTAAATTACTTTTACATGTTAATCCCTATTTACACTTTACACCACAGTCGCACCTTACGCACTACATTCCTTGTAAACCTCCTCCACAGCTAAAGTGTTTGCGAGAGGGACGGCTTCTGATTCTCTCTCGCTTTGGTCGAGGAGTTGACTGCAGTGCTGAGCGAGCTCGACCAAACAGCTAGCGATAGAAACTGAACAACTTTCTAGAAACTGAACAACTTGCTAGAAACTGAGTAACTGAATAAAAACTGAACAACTTGCTAGAAGCTGATCATTTTCCCAGAAACTGAACAACTTTCTAAAAACTGAACAACTTTAAAAAAAACTGAACAACTTTCCCCAAAATGTCCTAAATTACTTTTACATGTTAATCCCTATTTACACTTTACACCACAGTCGCACCTTACGCACTACATTCCTTTTAAACCTCCTCCACAGCTAAAGTGTTTGCGAGAGGGACGGCTTCTGATTCTCTCTCGCTTTGGTCGAGGAGTTGACTGCAGTGCTGAGCGAGCTCGACCAAACAGCTAGCGATAGAAACTGAACAACTTTCTAGAAACTGAACAACTTGCTAGAAACTGAGTAACTGAATAAAAACTGAACAACTTGCTAGAAGCTGATCATTTTCCCAGAAACTGAACAACTTTCTAAAAACTGAACAACTTTAAAAAAAACTGAACAACTTTCCCCAAAATGTCCTAAATTACTTTTACATGTTAATCCCTATTTACACTTTACACCACAGTCGCACCTTACGCACTACATTCCTTTTAAACCTCCTCCACAGCTAAAGTGTTTGCGAGAGGGACGGCTTCTGCTTCTCTCTCGCTTTGGTCGAGGAGTTGGCTGCAGTGTTGAGCGAGCCCGACCAATCAGCGATCTGCGATGTCAACTGAACAACTTTCTAGAGATCGAACAGCTGTCTAGAAACTGAGCAACTGGATAGAAACTGAACAACTTTCTAGAAACTGAACAACTTTTTAGAAACTGAACAACTTTCTAGAAACGGAACAACTTTCTAGAAACAGAGCAACTAGATAGAAACTGAACAACTGTTTAGAAACTGAACAACTGTTTAGAAACTGACTAAAAACTGAACAACTTTCTAGTAACTGTGCAATTGGATAGAAACTGAACAAGTGGCTAGAATCTGATCGACTTGCTAGAACCTGAACAGCTTTCTAGAAACTGAACAACTTTAAAAAAAACTGAACAACTTTCCCCAAAGTTCCTAAATTACTTTAACATGTTAATCCCTATTTACACTTTACACCACAGTCGCACCTTACGCACTACATTCCTTGTTAACCTCCTCCACAGCTAAAGTGTTTGCGAGAGGGACGGCTTCTGCTTCTCTCTCGCTTTGGTCGAGGAGTTGACTGCAGTGCTGAGCGAGCTCGACCAAACAGCTAGCGATAGAAACTGAACAACTTTCTAGAAACTGAACAACTTGCTAGAAACTGAACAACTTGCTAGAAACTGAACAACTTGCTAGAAACTGAACAACTTGCTAGAAACTGAACAACTTGCTAGAAGCTGATCATTTTCCCAGAAACTGAACAACTGTCTAAAAACTGAACAACTTTCTAGTAACTGTGCAATTGGATAGAAACTGAACAAGTGGCTAGAATCTGATCGACTTGCTAGAACCTGAACAGCTTTCCAGAAACTGAACAACTTTTAAAAAAACTGAACAACTTTCCCCAAAGTTCCTAAATTACTTTAACATGTTAACCCCTATTACACTTTACACCACAGTCGCACCTTATGCACTACATTCCTTTTAAACCTCCTCCACAGCTAAAGTGTTTGCGAGAGGGACGGCTTCTGCTTCTCTCTCGCTTTGGTCGAGGAGTTGACTGCAGTGCTGAGCGAGCTCGACCAAACAGCTAGCGATAGAAACTGAACAACTTTCTAGAAACTGAACAACTTGCTAGAAACTGAGTAACTGGATAAAAACTGAACAACTTGCTAGAAGCTGATCATTTTCCCAGAAACTGAACAACTTTCTAGAAACTGAACAACTTTCTAGAAGCTGAACAACTTTCTAGAAACTGAACAACTTTAAAAAAAACTGAACAACTTTCCCCAAAATGTCCTAAATTACTTTTACATGTTAATCCCTATTTACACTTTACACCACAGTCGCACCTTACGCACTGCATTCCTTTTAAACCTCCTCCACAGCTAAAGTGTTTGCGAGAGGGACGGCTTCTGCTTCTCTCTCGCTTTGGTCGAGGAGTTGGCTGCGGTGTTGAGCGAGCCCGACCAATCAGCGATCTGCGATGTCGGCTGGTAGAACTTTGATGTGTTTCTGTTGTAGACTGGCAGAAGCTCGTTCGCTTCGTTTGACAACGCCTGTGGGAGGAAAAGTACTATTAATGCATACATATAATCACGCCTTTGTCCCTAATTGGGTAGGCAGAGCGTAAATGGCCTGAACAAAGGTCGTTCCGCCACGTCTGACAAAGTTTTGAGGGTTATTTAATACAGATGGCTGGCCTGGGAGCGAGAGGATAACATAAAATGTGCCAGCTGCATTTCCTTCCGGGCATGCTGTAAAAACCAGCTAAGGGATCCGGGTTAATGTATACTGCAATTTAGGCGAAGGGCTGACATCCTGTCACTCCTGCCATATACCCACAAATCTATCTCAATAACCCTCAAAACTTTGTCAGACGTGGCGGAACGACCTGTGTTTGGATCGTTTACGCTCTGCCTACCCCATTAGGGATAAAGGCGTGATTATATGTATGTATATATGTTAATTAGGGGGTGTTTTATACGATAAATCATGTCAAAATACTAAAAAACTGGGGAAAGTTTATATAGTATGGGAATACAAATAGTTAGAAATATCTTATATTATAACTTTTATTTTTATCAGTAAGGCTCAACTCATCGACAAAGAATAACAAATTAAAATAAAAAATCGAAAATTCTTAACGAGTCATGGTTTTAACTTCATTTAGGTTGAGGAGCCCGATGGTGTAGTGGATAGGACCGCTGCCTCCTGAGCGGGAGGTCGTGATTCGAATCCCACCACGTACCAATGTGTTTTTAGGTTTTCGAATTTAATATGTACGTTTATTCGGCACTTTTTCAGTGCTTCGGAAGTTAAGCCGTTGGTCCCGGTTAATATCGTTTAATACCGTAGATATTAGTCGTTAAGCCATATCAGAGGCCAGTGCTAAGCATTAGCGGCTTGAAAACTCTGACCTAATCTAGGATTGGGTCTGGTTTCCCTTCTGGGTTGCGGAGGTCAGATGGCAGTCGCTCTGTGTAAAAACCAGTACCCTCGTCCAATCCCCTAGATTAGGTGGGATACGGGATAAGGCTAGGAAGATGATGATGAGGTTGCATGGGAATAGACCATAAGTATCAAATTATACATACATACATATAATCACGCCTTTATCCCTAATGTGGTAGGCAGAGAGTAAACGACCTAAACAAAGTTCGTTCCGCCACGTCTGACAACGTTTTGAGGGTTATTTTAAGTTTGATTTGTAGGTGTATTGCTGTAGTGACAGGTTGTCAGCCCATCGCCTAAATTACAATACACTGTAACCCTCGAGTCCCTTTTGCTGATTTCTACAGCATGCCCGGGAGGAAGGGCAGCTGGAACATTCTATGTTTTTCTATCCCTCCCAGTCCAGTATGGATGCATAATATAGTAGAGAAACACTAATGATTTCCGTGCGAAGCCGGGGCGGCTTGCTAGTATAACATAATAACAAAACATTCCATAAACCGCTTACCTTAAGATATATGACAGCGTCAGTACCATATCCTTCGCAGGACATGAGAAGCAAGTCTCCGTGGAAATATCTCGCGTAGAGCCGGGAGATGGGCAAACCGTAGCCATAGCCTGCCACAAAAATGATTAAATTAGATTTTACGTCATCATCATCTCCCTAGCCTTATCCCGTATCTCACAGGGTCGGCTACCTAATCTAGGGGATTAAACGAGGGTAGGTACTGGTTTTTACACAGAGCGACTGCCATCTGACCTCCGCAACCCAGAAGGGAAACCAGACCCAATCCTAGATTAGGCCAGAGTTTTCAAGCCGCCAATGCTTAGCACTGGCCTCTGACATGGCTTAACGAATATCTACGGTATTAAACGATATTAGCCGGGACCAACGGTTTCATGGTCAAAACATGGTCTTAAAATTTCTTTGGCGAATGAAAAATCTCGCTGATTGTTTGTGAAGTTGAGGTTCATTTGGATAATATTAATCTGTCCTTTTAGGAAATAGTTGTTTGAGACAGTTGTTCAAATTAACCTGAACAATTTGATAAATTCGTACACTGTAGTATTTACATAATAAAACATGAAAAATACCGGGTGTAAGGGACAGCTTAGCGCAGAAACTGAACAACTTTCACCAGCGAATTCTTTCAGATTTGCGTTAAGCTGTCACTTACACCCAGAATTGTAACTAAAATTATCTTGCGAGCTAGACTCGAAAGGACGACATCGGTGATCCGTGCTTTAGCTCTACCAACTGAGCTATCGCGTGAAAAAAAAAATGGGTTGATGCTATTCTAGTCAAGCAGCACACGGCATCAAAATGAAATCCATAATAATATTTTAGCACTGAAAATTAAACCCTATAACTATAGTGTTAACACAAATCATCAATCATACAATTTCTATGACTATGCTATGACTATCTATCTATACTACGTTTTTTTACCGTTTCGTTATCGATACCAACTTGTTTTGCGGCCCATAACCTGTTTTTGCTTTTTGATTTTTATTAAAGTCAACTGCAAAACATATGTTGGTAACAAGGTTATAATTTGCGGTTCCGAAATTTGAACTTCTGCTAAGTTGCAAAGAAAAAGCAGTCACTGGGCCGCTAAACATGTTGGTATCAATAACTCAACGTTAACAATACGAACTATATACATTATATTTTGTAGTTACAACATGGTTACATATTATTTATTACAATTTAGCAAAAAGCAGCAGAAATATAAGATGGCGTCTTTAATATGCCAATACATGACGGCTTAAAATGCCCTTTGAAGCACAGAATCATCTCCCTTGATCAGATGATTCGGCCTGCATTGTCCTAACCAAACTGGGAACAATCACACCACTCACCCGCTAACGGCACATTATGCATATCCGATTTGAATGGCTGCGGCGATACGCTGTTTATGTATTTAACTAACACCAAAAATATAATAAATATATTGATAATATATTACTTCCATGCTGGACTGGAAGCGAGAGAGAAACATAGATTGTGCCAGCTGCATTTCCTCCCGGGCATGCTGTAAAAACCAGCTAAGGGATCCGAGGGTTTCTTTATATTGCAATTTAGGCGATGAACTGACAACCTGTCATTAAGGAAATATCTACAAATCTATCTTAAACAACCCTCAAAACTTTGTCAGACGTGGCGGAACGACCTTTGTTTAGGTAGTTTACGCTCTGCCTACCCCATTAGGGACATAGGCGTGATTATATGTAAACTATATTTTAAAGTTGAGTTTGTATACGGGGTGTAAAGGACAGCGTACCAGAAACTGGAAGTGGTTGCTCAGTTCACGAAACTGAACAACTTTCAAATTCGTTCAGGAAATGAAAAAGTTTCCGACTTCCTCATACATAATGACCACCTCGATCAAAAAAATTTTATGGGAAAGCAATTTCTGTTTATTCTGAAAGAATTTTCTGGTGAAAGTTGTTCAGTTTGGTTGACTGAGCAACCCCTATAACTGCACCAATTATAGGCACGCGACAGAGAATTTTTACTAAAAATACCTAATATTTGTCAGACACCGCGGAAACATCTTTTGTTAGGCTGCTTTTGACATTCTGTTTAACCCGTAAAGGATAGAGACAGGATTAATTATTATTAGTATATAAATCTGCTTTACGTTTTATTTTATCTCACTTCTTAGGTCTGCTGTAAGACATTTAATTTAAGAAATAAGCAGTACCTGTTGTGTCTTGATTCCTATGTAATTGTTCTGATTCTGTGTACAATAAACTATTAAATAAATAAATAAACTCACCAGCTAAAGGTACATTATGTGAATCCCCGGACTTGGAAGGCTGTGGCGCAGTGCTGTACATGTATTTGAACAACAAGTCTGACACGCTGCGAGGAATGCCGCCGCCTCGGTCTGACATCTGGAAAAAAAGAAGAAAAAAAGTTTATACAAAAATAATAATAATTAAGAGGACGTCCACTTGTCTTAGGCCAGTGACGTTTGATTTACCGGTTTTCCAAAAGCCGAGATGGAATAGTTATAAAAACTAAATAATAATAATATAAATCAGCGTTTGTATAACTGAAATAAGGGATAACCAACGTTGGGCCTATTGAACACTAGGGTTTGGTTTTTGAGCCAGTTGAAAACTGGTGAAGGTTAATTTTAAGCCTATTGAAAACCAGTTAGGTCACTGATAACCAGTGTTGGACCCGTTAAAAATTACGGTTGGGCCCATTGATAACCAGGGTTGGGCCGATTGAAAACCAGGGTTAGGACTCACTGATAACCAGTGTTGGGCTAATTGAAAAATAGCATTGGACTTACTGAAAACCAGTGGTAGACTTACTGAAAACCAGCGTTGAACTCACTAAAACCAGTGTTAGACTTACTGAAACCCAGCGTTGAGCTCACTAAAACCAGTGTTAGACTTACTGAAAACCAGTGTTGGGCTAACTAAAAACCAGTGTTAGACTTACTGAAAACCAACGTTGGACTCACTGAAAACCACCGTAGGACTTACTAAAACTAGGGTTGGTTAAACAGACTAAACTTACTTTAACAGAGATATCCTCTTTCCCTTCAACCAGATTGACTTGTATCGGCGGCGGGTTGTTCTCATGATGCTCCATCACGGCTCTCATTGCATTCTTGAACAGCTCGAACAGCATGTGGTAGAGATGTGATGGTACGCACACTACTGGTATTGTTTACTAACTGAAAACCAGTATTGTCACTTATGGCGCTATTGAAAACCAGTGTCGGACTCACTGATAACCAGTGTTGGGCTAATTGAAAACCGGTGTAGGACCCGTTGAAAACCAGTGTTACTTGGACCTATTCAAAACCAGTCTTAGACTCACTGAAAACCAATGTTTGACTTACTGAAAACCAAAGTTAGACTCATTGAAAACCAAATATAGGTGTATAAACTTACTTTAACAGAGATATCCTCTTTCCCTTCAACCAGATTGACTTGTATCGGAGGCGGGTTGTTCTCATGATGCTCCATCACGGCTCTCATTGCATTCTTGAACAACTCGAACAGCATGTGGTAGAGATGAGATGGTACGTAGACCACTGGCATTGGTCTGTCGCTTGGCACTGCAACAAAACATTGCATACATACATATATACTTTTATTTTCCTAACATTGCCTGAAAGAAATTGCTGCTTAGCAATAAGGCCGCCTATTTGTACTACTATTTGTTTCATTTTATTTTCTCTTGTGTTTTTTTCTGTGCAATAAAGTATATTCTTATTCTTATATACATATAATCACGCCCTTATCCCTAATGGGGTAGGCAGAGCGTGAACTACCTAAACAAAGGTTGTTCCGCCACGTCTGATAAAGTTTTGAGGGTTATTAAAGATAGATTTCAAATTCAAAATTCTTTATTTCAGGCATTCACCCATATAACAAACACATTGCAATTAAATATATAAATTAAAATTAAAAAGAGGACAAACAAACAATACAAAAAAAAATTGTAGGTATATTGCTGTAGTGACAGGTTGTTTCCCCATCGCCTGAATAACAACATACTGAAACCCTCCGATCCCTTAGCTGGTTTTTACAGCATGCCCGGGAGGATATGCAGCTGGCACATTCATGTTTTTTCTTTCGCTCCCAGTCCAGCATGGAAGGCAGGTAAGAACATGTGAAAAAAACCTTGCTAAATCTTCAGGTAAGGTATCAAATCGACTAACCTCCTCCAATGGTCAGCAGTAAATCCGGCGATGCAAGGTAGTATCTGTCGCACAGAAACCTCGCGTTCTCATACGCGTCCTTTACGACCGCGGCGACGTCGCATGCCGGGTCTATGGAGCCGATGTGCCGACCGCCCGCGCCCTGCCCTGACACGGAGGCCTGGCGACCCACCTGGCCTACCTCTTCGCCGAACAGGAGAGCTGGAAGGTAATATACATACATATAATCACGCCTTTATCCCTAATGGGGTAGGTAGAGCGTAAACGACCTACATCACGTGGTAATTTTTTAGGCGAAATATATATTTTTTTATCTCCTGAAAGAAATTCCTGGTGAAAATTGTTCAGTTTCGTTAACTGAGCAACCCCTATCAGTTTGCGGGATGCTGTACCTTCCACCCGGTCTTCAGTCGTGTGGGTATCGAGTCAATCGACCCGATATTTGTGGAGAAGAAATTTTGAGATGACATGCGTTATAGAACAATCTGCCTCCGTGGTCTAGTGGCTAGTGCCAAGGACTCCCGATCCGGAGGTCCTGGGTTCGATTCCCAGGGGGGGAAACACAGAGTTGATATTTGAGAATTTATCACTTTGTGAATTTTTCCCCAGTTTGGTTAGGACATTTCATTGAAAGAGATTTCGTGCTTCGGAGGGCACGTTAAGCCGTCGGTCCCGGTCGCTGTCTTTGATAGTGGTCGTTACTCAAACCATGTCAGAGGCCTGATAGCTGTGCTACTAGGCGGTTTAAGAACTCTGACACCAGGGTTCATCGGGTCGATAGACTCGATACCCACTCGACAGAAGAAGAAGAACAATCTTTACGAAAGAACTCACTGTGCTGGTTGATCAGCATCCGTATAGATATCCGGCTCATGTAGAACCTGTCCAGGAAGTACTGTATCGAGCTCTCGGTGCTCGTGTCCACCTCGTGCGACTCCTTGAGCTCCAGGACGCCCTGGGCCATCGTCTGCACCACGTCCGCGTGGCGGTTGCGGATGTGCACTAGGCGTTGGCAGAACCTGGGGTGAAGAAATGCTACTTAGGGAGTGCTTGAAATACAGAAATAGATACATTCACGCCTTTATGTCTAATGGGGTAGGAAGTGCGTAAACGACCTAAACAAAGGTCATTCCGCCTGACAAAGTATTTACGACTGACAAAGTTTTAAGATATATTCATACATACATAGAATCACTTGCTTCCATACTGGACTGGGAGAGAAAGAAAAACATAGAATGTTCCAGTTGCCCTTCCTCCCGGGCATGCTGTAAAAGACAGCAAAAGGGATTCGAGGGTTACAGTGTATTTTAATTTAGGCGATGGGCTGACAACCTGTCACTACAGCAATACACATTACTATATAAAATTGCCCTCAATTTATGTCAGACGTGGCGAAAGCGCCTTTTAGGAGGCGTTTTACGCTCTGCCTACCCCGTAAGGGATAAAGGCGTGATTTTATGTATGTATGTATGTACATAGAATCACGCCTTTGTCCCTAATGGGGTTGGCAGAGCGTATACGACATAAATAAAGGTCGTTCCGACACGTTTGACAATGTATTAAGGGTTATTTAAGATATATACATACATAGAATCACGCCTTTATCCCTAATGGGATAGGCAGAGCGTATACGACCTAAATAAAGGTCGTTCCTGATATAGAGATAGATTTGTAGGTATATTGCTATAGTGACAAGTTGTTAGCCTATCGCCTAAATTGCAATACACAGAAACCCTCGGAAGGTTTAGGTTTAGCTGGTTTTTACAGCATGCCCGGGAGAAAATGCAGCTGGCACATTCTATGTATTTCTCTTGCTTTCTGTCCAGTATGGAAGTAGTGCTACTTACTACGTGCTTGAAATACAGAGATGACGAGATATTAATAATCTATGATGACTAGGTCTCGCATACATCACGAGATATCTCAGATATAAACACAGGTGCGGTTAGGCCCTATTCCCAAAACTGCGAAGCGATGCGATTTGAGAAGTCTGCAATGCGAATTTGTGCGACATGGTTAACGTAATGTAACAACGCAGGAATGTGAGATGAGAATCGATTCGTAAGTTCTTGCAATGCAATTACATCGGAGATTTGTGCGAAGCGTCGTGGGAGCTCGCAGATTTTTGGTATGCGTCGTGGGAGCTCGCAGATTTTTGCTATGCGTCGTGCGAGCTCGCAGATTTTTGCTATGCGTCGTGCGAGCTCGCAGATTTTTGCTATGCGTCGTGCGAGCTCGCAGATTTGTGCGATGCGTCGTGCGAGCTCGCAGATTTGTGCCATGCGTCGTGCGAGCTCGTAGACTTATGTGATTTGACGCTGCATCGCAGTTTTGTGAACAAGGCTTTAAATTTACTCACTGACTGAGCACGGGCGGCTCTGGTTCCATCTTCTCGAACTGAATGATCTCCTCGAAGGACCGCTCGTACCACTGGTTCACCATGCCCACCGACGGCATTCGAAGCAGGTTCTCTGGTAGCAGCGCTATCTCTTTCATTATGTTCGCCAGCCTGGAAGGGAGATAAGGATAGCGTTAGATTGTAAGTATTACGTCTTGTGATGCCAGATTAACTGGCGATAAATGACGACAAAACATAAAACCAATTTTTAATTAATGTAGTTCTATAGATATCACGAGCGTAGCTAAAGCGATAAATCACTTAACTGCCTCCGTGGTCCAGTGGCTAGTGCCATGGGCTCCCGATCCGGAGGTCCTGGGTTTGATTCCCAGGGGGTAAAACACAAAGTTGATATTTTAGAATTTATCACTTTGTGATTTTTCCCCCAGTTTGGTTAGGACATTGCAAGCTGAACCACCTGATTGTCCGAAAAGAAATAGATTTCGTGCTTCGGAGGGCTGTCTTTGACAGTGGTCGTTACACAAAACCATGGCAGAGGCCTGATAGTTGTGCTACTAGGCGGTTTAAAAAAATCTCCACCAGGGTTCATCGGGTCCATAGACTCGATACCCACTCGACAGAAGAAGAAGAACTTAACTGTTGGACGTATATTAACTTTATATAGCGAGCGTAGCGAGCGCGAGATTTCACTTTACTCAAGGTATAATCGCGAAAGTAGTGAGCGTGAAAGAACACATTACTTATCGCTTGCCGACGTACGTATATTCAGTCGTATAGCGAGCGAACTCCAGCTTTTATGCAACTGTTTGGAGTATATTAACTTCAAATGCGAGCGTTCCGAGCGCGAGATATAATTTTATTGTTAGAATTGAATACTGAATGTAGTAAGCGTAGGATCTGTACCCTCGCCTCCTTTTCCGCTTTCTACATACATATATATAATCACGCCTTTATCCCTAATAGGGTAGGCAGAGCGTGAAAGACCTAAATAAAGATCGTTCTGCCACGTCTGACTCAATACTTTATTGAGAGTTATTTAAGATAGATTTATATGTATATTGCTTTAGTGACAGGTTGTTAACCCAACGCCTACATTGACATATACTAAAACCCTCGGATCCCTAAGCTGGTTTTTACAGCATGCCCAGCAGTCCAGCATGGAAGAATACCGAAAATAATATTAATAGAATAATATTATAAGAATATTATAGCCATTCTGTAGAACCTGCTGAATCTTTTTTCATATGTTGCCATCCCTATTCCAGCATGGAAGTTACAACAAGCTGTATGTATATACATATAAATAGTAAATAATATAATGTGCTATCGGAAGCGTTGGTGGTCGTGGTGTCCTGATCTTAAATGGCAACGATTATGTGCACTTATGTGACCTTCACCGATGGAAAAATTGCAAACTACAGGAACTCACTTTAAACTCGCTCAATATTTTTTTATTTCTCCCATGCTGGCCTGGGAGGGAGAGAAAAACATAGAATGTGCCAGTTGCATATCCTACCAGGTATGCTGTAAAACTAGCTAAGGGATACGAGGGTTTCTGTATATTGCAATTTAGGCGATGGGCTGACAACCTAAGTCACTACAGCAATATACCTACAAATCTATCTTAAATAACCCTCAAAACTTTGTCAAACATGGCGGAACGACCTTTGTTTAGGGTAATGTCATTTGCTCCATAATTCTAGCGTTATAGCTTACCTTAATAATATTAAAATTAAACATGTCACTACAGCAATATACGTACCTACAAATCTATCTTATATAACCCTCGATACTTTGGCAGACGTGGTGGAACAACCTAACCCATTAGGGACTAAGGTGTGATTATATGTATGTATGTAATACTCGCGACGTTTAAGCCAGATGACGGATTTAACCAAGAAGTCTTTAAGATAGTTTATTTCAGAAGCTTAGAACAAGCATTCCTATTTAACTAATACTCGATAGAACCGATAGATCAACGTCTTTATGTAGCTTATTATCCGGGTGTCAGAGGTTTATTAGCATTAGCTTCTTTAATAAGCCTCTGACGCCCAGAAAAGAAGCTACATCGTTGTATTAAATTTGCTATCAGCTTATTAGGTAAGTTCAAGGTTCATCAAGTCGGTCGACTTGAAAACCTACTGTAATAAGAGTGAGTATCGACTTTGCATCGAGAACCCTTAGTTACACATCGAAGAGGGCCTTGAGGGGGGACAGAGCGAGCGATGTGTCATGTTGTATATCCGGTGTTATAAAACACGCTTGTTATGTTTACTAACAAAGTTAGTTTGTGTGTTGAGTATGGAGAAAAAAATTGCGTCAAACGTGACGCAGAATACAAATAGTAGAGATTCGAAAAAATGTGTCTGTACAGCACAGACAAGAATAGCTTATGTCGCGTATTATCGCGTGGGAATAGTGGAAAATTTAGCTCTCGTCTCCAGACAAACATAACGTACTTCTTCTTAGCGTGTCGATGGAACACGAGAAATTACATCGCATCGTAGCGGCCCAGAAATCAGCGACTTGTATTGTGGATAAGCTGCCGTCCATTAAATCCGCTGACGTGCAGGTGTTGGGGCACGCCGGGCACGATCTTAAGTGTGCCATGGTTTGCACTGCACCTCAAACACATACATACATACATATAATCACGCCTATATCCCTAATAGGGTAGGCAGAGCGTAAATGACCTACATAAATGTCGTTCCGCCACGTCTAACAAAGCTTTGAGGGTTGTTTAAGATATATTTGTAGGTATATTGCTGTAGTGACAGGTTGTCAGCCCATCGCCTAAATTTTAATATACAGAAACCCTCGGATCCCTTAGCTGGTTTTTACAGCATGCCCGGGAAGAAATGCAGCTGGCACATTCTATGTTTTTCCTTCGCTCCCAGTCTAGCATGGAAGTAAAACACGCTTGCCGAGAATCTCCCTCCTGGGCATGAACTGCCGTGGCTGATCTGGAAGTTCTTAAATAGGCTCAGGTTGGCAAAAGTAAGGAAAACATGGTCAGGTGGGGATTTTCGGCTAGCTCCGATGTGGACTGTGTTTGCGGTGCAGTGCAAACTAACATCGTGACGGCGTGCCCCGACACTTGCACGCCAGCGGATTTAATGGCCGGCAATCAATCCGCAATACAAGTGGCTGAATTCTGGGCCGCTACGATGTAATTTCTCGTGTTCCATCGACACGCTAAGAAGAAGAAGAAACGATAATAATGTAGTCCGAGGGCGAAGCTGCGATGCAAGTAGCATGAAAATCTATCTATAGTTATACTTCCATGCTGTACTGGGAGAAAAACATGCCAGCTGCATTTCCTCCAGGGCATGCTGTAAAAACCAACTAAGGGATCCGAGACTTTTAGTGTATTGTCACTACAGCAATATACCTACAAATCTATTTTAAATAACCCTCAAAACTTTGTCAAACATGGCGGAACGACCTTCGTTTAGGTAGTTGACGCTCTGCCTACCCCATTACGGATAAAGGCGTGATTATATAGTTATAAATAATAAAATGAAGTAAGTGTAAAGGTCAATTATTTCTGTACTTGTGATATGATAATACAGAAATTATACCAATTAGCACATATAGGATGTTGTTTTTAATTCATATCCTGCAGTAACAAACCAACAAACAATTCATACAATTGATGTACATTACTAATAGACAGACAGGAAGAAGTTATTTAAAGTCATGTGATCAACTTGTTACTTCCATGCTGGACTGGGAGCGAGTCAGCGAGAGAAAAACATAGAATGTGCCAGCTGCATTTCCTCCCGGGCATGCTGTAAAAACCAGCTAAGGGATCCGAGGGTTTCTGTATATTGCAATTTAGGCGACAGGCTGACAACCTGTCACTACAGCAATGTACCTACAAATCTATCTTAATCAACCCTCAAAACTTTTGTCGGACGTGGCGGAGCGACCTTTGTTTAGGTCGTATACGCTCTGCCTACCCCATTAGGGATACAGGCGTGATTATATGTATGTATGTGATCAAACGCATTAAAGCATGCTGGACTAGGAGCTATAGAGAAACATAATGTGCCAGCTGCATCTCCCGGGCATGCTGTAAAAACCAGCTAAGGGATTAGGATGTTTTAGTGTATAGTAATTCAAGCGATGGGCTGACAATCTATCACTACAGCAATATACAGATCGATCTGAAATAGCCCTCAAAACTTGTCAGACGTGGCGGAACGAGTAGCGTGCCTACCCCATTAGAGATAAAGGCGTGATATACAAGGTATAAGGGACAGCATCCCGCAAATTGATAGGGCTTGCTCAGTCAACGGAACTGAACAACATTCACCAGAAAATTCTTCTAGGACATGAAAAATAAATAGCATTTTCATACAAATTGTCTGATCGAGCTGGTCATTTCGTAAGGGAACGCCAATTCATTTTTCATCTACTGAAAGAATTTCCTGGTAAAAGTTATTCAGTTTCTTTGATTAAGCAACCCCTAGCAGTTTTCAAATTCAAATATTTATTGCAGTATCAGTTTGCGGGACGCTGTCCCTTACACCCGGTATAATATATACATACATACATACATATAATCACGCCTTTATCCCTAATGGGGTAGGCAGAGCGTAAACGACCCAAACAAAGGTCGTTCCGCCACGTCTGACAAAGTTTTGAAGGTTATTTAACCTTTTCAGCGCCAAAGTCTGATATATCAGACATATCAGACATTTAAGTTTCGGGCCCTCGCCGCCAAAGTCTATTATATCAGACAAATAAATCTTACCAATCTAACTCTATTTTTTCTTTTTGTTATAGTACCTGACGACATATTCATAACATTTTCAGACAGTTTATACTTTGGTTTATCAAAAATAACAATTTCACAATGTATTATAATGTTATTTTAATTAGAAATAATTAAAAACAAAACCGTGTTTATTAGCTAAATCCAACTCTTTTTTTACTTCAACCCTCAGCGCCAATGTCTGATATATCAGACATTAATCAGACATTAGTGATGTTACATTACAATGTTACTACCAAAACCAGAAATCTGGAACTATAAGTGTTAACTATAAAGAAACATCTAAGAAAGTAAAAATTATACGGGTATTTATTTTGGGCATAAAACTTTTTAGTGTGACGTAATTTTACCACAGAAAATGCATTTATTTTCGAATTATGTTTTGCATCGCATCTAGTAAATAGCATGGTATGCCACAACACTATAGCAACACGATCATGCATCAGTCTCGTACGCCAACGTCTGATATATCAGACTCGGAAGTGACGTCAGAGGCGATAGATGTTTCTAGAACTATCTATTTAGTGCTGTACAATGACGGTAGGAGTTATCGATAAATTATGGAAGTACCTTGCAAAATCATGTTATTTAGTGGGTTACCATCTTTGCGTTGCTGTGTTAATATAATCAAAATAACAAAATCAGTTAAAAACACTAACTTAATTCAGTTCCCTGCCTACCCCCCAAGCACAGGGACGTGATTATTTGTATCCTTAGCTTTTGCCTATTTAACACTTAGTTCAAATGAATAAGTCTTATCAAAAACGATTGAACATCACTAACTAAATTCAGTTCCCTGTCTACTACCTACCCCCTAAGTACGATGGCGTGATTATATATAGCCTTTATCTTCTCCAGGTTACCATCTTTCACCATACCAAATTTCATAAAAATCCGTTTAGCCGTTTAGATGTGAATGAAATCACTAACTAAATTCAGTTTCCTGCCTACTACCTACCCCCTATGTACGGTGTTGTGATTATATATAACCTATGTCCGTCTCCAGGTTACTATCTATCATCATACCAAATTGTATCAAAATCCGTTCAGCCGATTAGGCCTAAAAGAGCAACAAACAAACAAACAGACAGAAAGACCGAGTTACTTTCGCTTTTATAATATTAGTATGGAAGTATGGATTTTTAAATCTACAATTAAATCAATAAGTTAAAAGTAACTTTTTCGTAAGGTATCGAAGTTTATGACCGGAAGTTGACACATCACTAACACTCGCCGAAAACTCATATTAAGCGTACGCCACTGTCTGATATATCAGACACGTAGTGATGCAATTAATATCATCATTACTTGTGCGATTTTTCACTGTATTAATACGCCACTGACATTTCAATACATTTTAGAATGTTTCGAGGAGTAAAACATAATAAAGTAAATCCCATGAACTTGAGGATAACTATAGATATATTTTTAAAATGATTTATTTATTACAAATTAATAAAATCGATACTTAATATCGCCAACACTAGTAAATCAACCACGTTTATTGTCGTGGCGTGTGGTGAACGTTTTTGACGAAAACTCTTGGCGTGGAAAGGGTTAAGATATATTCGTAGGTATATTGCTGTAGTGACAGGTTGTCAGCCCATCGCCTAAATTACAATACACTGAATCCCTCGGATCCCTTAGCTGGTTTTTACAGCATACCCGGGAGGAAATGCAGCTGGCACATTCTATGTTTTTCTCTCGCTCCCAGGCCAGCATGGAAGTTATAATATATGCATTAACTAATAGATAAACAGGAAGGAGATATTTAAAGTCATGTGATCATGGAGCTTGTTTTGTGTTTGCAATGTAGATTGCATAAAGTGTTTCATATTGCTGCAACCGTACTGGTGTTAAGAAACGTTTGCAAATATTTTAAAACGACAAAGACTGATTGACTGAATTCGTGTAATATCGTGAATTGCCTGATGTGACGATTTCGTGCTTAGGAGAGCACGTAGATCAACGAAATCATAAAAAAATAACTGGAGCTTTAAACCGTTGGTTTATATTGCTAAATGTCCACCTTGATCAGACAATTTGTATGGAAAAATAAAAAAAAAAAACACTTCCTAAAAGAATTTCCTGGTGAAAGATGTTTAGTGTCGTTGACTGAACAACCCCTATCTGTTTGTAAGAAGCTATCCCTTACAACCAGTATAAACCATCTTCTTATTAGCGAGTGGATTCTCGACCCGATGAACCCTAGTGTCAGAATTTTCAAACCGCCTAGTAGCACAGCTTTTAGGCGTCTGACATGGTTTAAGTAACGACCCATGTCAAAGACATCGACCGGGGCTTAACTTGTCCTCCGAAGCACGGAATCAGTTTTCTTTTGGGACAATCAGGTTATTGTGCCTGCAATGTCCTAACTAAACTGGGGAAAACCTCATAAATTGATAAATTGCCATATATCAACTACAGCAATAAACCTACAAGTTTATCTTAAGTAACCCTCAAAACTTTGTCAGACATGGCGAAACGAATTTGTTTAGGTAGTTTACGCTCTGCCTAACCCATTAGGGATAAAGGCGTGATTATATGTATGTTTGTAGCAACTTCGTGTTCCCCTCTGGGAATCGAACCCAGGACCTCCGGATCGTAAACGCATGGCTCTGACCACTAGACCACAAAGGCAGATATGATCATAATATGATCTAGAATGTCCTTGAATGCATCACATGATCACAACAGGTAAAAACTGCATATTATTTATTATCCTTCGATCTAACTAAGTGGTAATCTAATCTTATCCTATCAATAAAAACAACATGTTTTTCTAACTATTTAGATGGCATTGAGAGATACAGATAAAGATTTTTCACTAGAATTTTGCAGTTGTTGTTCATATCCAGATACATACATACATACATAAATCATGATTTTATCCCTTACGGGGTAGGCAGAGCGTTTAACGCCTCGTAAAAGGCGCATTCGCCACGTCTGACAAAAATTGAGGGCAATTTTAGATTGTAATATGTATTGCTTTAGTGACAGGTTGTCAGCCCATCGCCTAAATTACAATACACTGTAACCCTCGAGTCCCTTTTGCTGACTTCAACAGCATGCCCGGGAGGAAGGGCAGCTGGAACATTCTATGTTTTTCTATCTCTCCCAGTCCAGCATGGCAGAAAGCCTATCCAGATAAGCGTGAAGATTGGTTGGCTGAGATATGGGGTTGTTTTGCCTTGTCCCTGCAAAGGGACTGAATGAACTACTAAAAATACTTCATCGATAACGTCTTTCTAAAACCGGGGTTGGGTTGTGTACAGGACAAAGCCATTGCTGGCAAAGCCTGCTCATGATGGAACCTAGCGGACGTGTTGTGAGGTCGCTCGCGGTGCGAGGTATTGTGACGAAGAGTTCTTGATTCAGTTTTATCGTATAATACATACATACATAAAATCACGCCTTTATTCCTTACGGGGCAGGCAGAGCGTTAAACGCCTCGTAAAAGGCGCTTTCGCCGCGTCTGACAATAATTGAGGGTAATTTTAGATTGTAATGTGTATTGCCATAGTGACAGGTTGTCAGCCCATCGCCTAAATTACAATATACAGAAACCCTCGGATCCCTTAGCTGGTTTTTACAGCATACCCGGGAGGAAATGCAGCTTGCACATTCTATGTTTTTCTCTCGCTCCCAGTCCAGCATGGAAGTAATAAAACAATAAAAAGTCATCATAATTAATTAATACCCATTACTCGTCCTATCTTACGTTTATTCGGTGCTTTTTCCGTGCTTCGGAAGGCAAGGCACGCTAAGCCGTTGGTCCCGGTTAATATCGTTTAATACCGTAGATATTAGTCGTTAAGCCATATCAGAGGCCAGTGCTAAGCATTGGCGGCTTCAAAACTCTGACCTAATCTAGGATTGGGTCTGGTTTCCCTTCTGGGTTGCGGAGGTCAGATGGCAGTCGCTCTGTGTAAAAACCAGTACCCTCGTTCAATCCCCTAGATTAGGTAGCCGACCCTGTGAGATACGGGATAAGGCTAGGGAGATGATGATGATGACTCGTCCTATCTTAACTTGTCTCTCGACACCAGATGAATTTTCGACCAATTGTCAATCAGGTGATTCAACCTGCCATGTCCTAACCAAACTGGGGAAAACCTCACAAAGTGATAAATTGACAAACCGTAACTTTGTGTTCCCCCCCTGGGAATCGAACCTCCAGATCGTAAGCCCATGGCTCTGACCACTAGACCACGGAGGCACGTTGGGTTGAAAGGCAAGACTCTGGTTTTAGAATGACGTTTCACATTTCAATGCATCAAGTAATCTAACACGGTTCAGCTTAAAATCGGATTAGTCGCAAACAAAGCCGTATAAGAATGGGTGTGGTTGCACACGTCACAAAATGGAGGCAAGATGTCGTGATGTCGTGTCGTGTAAATTAACGATGAGCATCTTCAAGTTATGACGTCGTCTTCGAAACTCACGTTTTTATTCTGCCTCATACAATGGAGGACAATACCAGGTGTAAGGGAGAGCGACCCGCAAACTGATAGGGGTTGCTCAGTCAACGACACTGAACAACTATAAAAAGGATTTTTTTTCAGGAAGTGATAAAATTAATTGGCTTCACTACATAGTATAAAACAAAGTCGCTTTCTCTGTCCCTATATCCCTATGTATGCATAAATCTTTAAAACTACGGATTTTGATGCGGTTTATTTAATGGATAGAGTGATTCAAGAGGAAGGTTTATATGTATAACACATGTATAATATAGTAGAGAAACACTGATAATTTCCGTGCGAAGCCGGGGCGGGTCGCTAGTTTCCATATAAAATGTTTACCTCGATCAGACAACATACATACATAATAGTCACGCCTCCATCCCTAACTGGGTAGGCAGAGCGTAAATGACCTAAACAAAGGTTGTTCCGCCACGTCTGACAAAGTTTTGAGGGATATTTAAAAAATAATTGTAGGTATATTTCTGTAGTGACAGGTTGTTAGCCCATCGCCTAAATCACAATATACTAAGACCCTCGTGACCCTTAGCTGGTTTTTACAGCATGCGCGGGAGGAAATGCAGCTGGCATATTCTATGTTTTTCTCTCACTCCCAGGCCAGCATGGAAAATATTGCATGAAAAATAGTTATAAAGGATATTAACCTAACTGGCAGCTCCTTCCGTAGAAACAGGAAAGATTTCCGCTCGCACGCGTTCAGACCTGAAACAAAGATTAATACATATAGCACTCTGATATAAAATCGAAGAGCCCGATGGTGTAGTGGATAGAGCCGCTGCCTCCTGAGCGGGAGGTCGTGGTTCGAATGTAATTTTTTTTTCGGTTTTCGAATTTCATATGTACGTTTATTCGGCGCTTTTTCCGTGCTTCGGAAGGCACGTTAAGCCGTTGGTCCCGGGTTATATCGTGTAATACCGTAGATATTAGTCGTTAAGCCATGTCAGAGGCCAGTGCTAAGCATTGGCAACTTGAAAACTCTGACCTAATCTAGGATTGGGTCTGGTTTCCCTTCTGGGTTGCGGAGGTCAGATGGCAGACGCTGTGTAAAAACCAGTACCGTCGTTCAATCCCCTGGATTAGGTAGCCGACCCCGTAAGATACGGGATAAGGCTAGGGAGATGATGATTCTGATATAAAATCACGCTTACGGGGAAGGCACAGAGTCTACCACCAAGATGAAAGCACATTTTATATGTTTTTACTTCTTAAGAGGAATCACCGCGAGCGATGGCGCTCTCACTCTTTAATATCATACATACATACTATCACGCCTGTATCCCTAATGGGGTAGGCAGGGCGTGAACAACCCAAACAAAGGTTGTTCCGCCACGTCTGACAAGTTTTGAGGGTTGTTTAAGATAGAACTGGATATTGCTGTAGTGACAGGTTGTCAGCCCAACTGCCTCCGTGGTCTAGTGGCTAGTGCCATGGGCTCCCGATCCGGAGGTCCTGGGTTCGATTCCCAGGGGGTAAAACACAAAGTTGATATTTGAGAATTTATCACTTTGTGAATTTTTCCCCAGTTTGGGTAGGACATTGCAGGCTGAATCACCTGATTGTCCGAAAAGAAAAAGATTTCGTGCTTCGGAGGGCACGTTAAGCCGTCGGTCCCGGTCGCTGTCTTTGATAGTGGTCGTTACACAAAACCATGTCAGAGGCCTGATAGTTGTGCTACTAGGCGGTTTAAAAACTCTGACACCAGGGTTCATCGGGTCCATAGACTCGATACCCACTCGACAGAAGAAGAAGCCCATCGCCTAAATTACAATATATCCTCTAATCCCTTAGCTGGTACTTACAGCATGCCCGGGAGGAGATGCAGCTGGCACATTCTACGTTATTCTGTCGCTCCCAGTCCAGCATGGAAGCTAATATCATAACTCGCAAAATATAGGTATTTTCAAAACTTTTCTTTATCATTTCCTTAGATTTAGACCTAAGGATTTTTTTAGAGTAATGAATTGAGGAGCAAATAGCATCCTGGAGTTACTATCGAAATATAATATATAATATAATAACTGCCTCCGTGGTCTAGTGGCTAGTGCCATGGATTCCTGATCCGGAGGTCCTGGGTTCGATTCCCAGGGGGGAAACACAAAGTTGATATTTGAGAATTTATCACTTTGTGAATTTTCCCCCAGTTTGGTTAGGACATTGCAGGCTGAATCACCTGATTGTCCGAAAAAGAAAAAGATTTCGTGCTTCGGAGGGCACGTTAAGCCGTCGGTCCCGGTCGCTGTCTTTGATAGTGGTCGTTACTCAAACCATGTCAGAGGCCTGATAGTTGTGCTACTAGGCGGTTTAAAAACTCTGACAACAGGGTTCATCGGGTCGATAGACTCGATACCCACTCGACAGAAGAAGAAGAACTATCGAAATTTCCGTCAAAAGCCGCCGTATTTAGTAATAATTTCGATAGTAACTGCCCGGTACTATTTGCTCCTCAATTCATTACTTCTCAAAAATCCTTAGGTCTAAATCTTTGAAAACGACTATATTTTGCTCTTTGATTAAAATTCTTCCATGCTGGACTGGGAGAGATAGAAAAACATAGAATGTTCCAGCTGCCCTTCCTCCCGGGCATGCTGTTGAAGTCAGCAAACGGGACTCGAGGGTAACAGTGTATTGTAATTTAGGCGATGGGCTGACAACCTGTCACTAAAGCAATACATATTACAATCTAAAATTGCTCTCAATTCTTGTCAGACGTGGCGAAAGCGCCTTTTACGAGGCGTTAAACGCTCTGCCTACCCCGTAAGGGATAAAGGCGTGATTTACGTATGTTGATTAAAATTAGATATTACAATCAGATGCCATTTTGTAAAAAATTAAATTAGACTAATTATGCCGAGCGAAGTATCATTGAATAGGTATTTGCAAATCAGTTTTAGGTTTCTGACATATTTTTCGTTTTGACCAACCGTTTAGAATCTGTAACGATTTAAAGTTTAGAAGCTCTTTTACTACGCAGTTGGAATTTTTGAACTTTTTGTTAGCTATGGACTACTATCTAGAATAGGATATACCAGGTGTAAGGGACACCAGGACAAAACATTGGCTTTTTATACAAAACTAGCGACCCGCCCCGGCTTCGCACGGAAATCATCAGTGTTTCTCTACTATATTATGCATGTATTATACATATAAACCTTCCTCTTGAATCACTCTATCCATTAAAAGAAACCGCATCAAAATCCGTTGCGTAGTTTTAAAGATTTATCCATACATAGGGATATACTTCCATGCTGGACTGGGAGAGATAGAAAAACATAGAATGTTCCAGCTGCCCTTCCTCCCGGGCATGCTGTAGAAGACAGCAATAGGGACTCGAGGGTTACAGTGTATTGTAATTTAGGCGATGGGCTGACAAAATGTCACTATGACAATACACATTACAATCTAAAATTACCCTCAATTATTGTCAGACGCGGCGAAAGCGCCTTTTACGAGGCGTTTAACGCTCTGCCTACCCCGTAAGGGATAAAGGCGTGATTTTATGTATGTATGTATGGGATATAAGGACAGAAAAAGCGACTTTGTTTTATACTGTGTAGTGTACCTGCTCGATCAGATTCTTTTTTAATTATTACTTTCTGAATTTCGTGTTTTGTGGACTGAGCAACCCTTATAGGTTTCTGGTACGCCGTCCCTTACTCTCGTATTATTGCCCTCCGAACCGCAAAAAGCCAAGCAAGTGGGACAATCACTTATCGACTGTTTCTAATCCAGCGAGTTAGAAAATGGCGTTCATCCCACGAGCGACATACCAAATTTCATGGCGGTTAGAATATTCAGTTACGTTAGATGTTAGACATACATACATAAAATCACGCCTTTATCCCTTACGGGGTAGGCAGAGCGTTAAACGCCTCGTAAAGGCGCTTTCGCCGCGTCTGACAATAATTGAGGGTAATTTTAGATTGTAATGTGTATTGCCATAGTGACAGGTTGTCAGCCCATCGCCTAAATTACAATACACTGTAACCCTCGAGTCCCTTTTGCTGTCTTCTACAGCATGCCCGGGAGGAAGGGCTGCTGGAACATTCTATGTTTTTCTATCTCTCCCAGTCCAGCATAGTAGTTAGATGTTAGATTGTAAATAAAGTGGGTATTTCACTCCCAAATGCTTTATCTGTGGGCACAGCTAGGACACTCCTAACTAAAATGTAATTTTGGTCATACTTGCGACAGACGCCATGTCTTGCACTTGGCCTGCGTTTGTGTGCGTGTTATAAGGGTTGACAAATTGTGTTATACCGGTCATAATCATCACTTGATTAATCTGCTTCTTGATTAAACCAACGTTTTAAAGTAGTTCACTGTAACTGAATAGTTAGAATAGATTAGGTTGCATATTTTATATTTCTTCCATGTTGGCCTGGGAGCGAGAGAAAAACATAGAATGTGCCAGCTGCATCTCCTCCTGGGCATGCTGTAAAAGTCAGCTAAGGGATCCGAGGGTTTCAGTATATTGTAATTTAGGCGATGGGCTGACAACCTGTCACTACAGCAATATACCTACAAATCTAACTTAAATAACCCTCAAAACTTTGTCAGACGTGGCGGAACGACCTTTGTTTAGGTCGTTTACGCTCTGCCTACCCCATTAGGGATAAAGGCGTGACTATATGTATGTATGTAAAAAAAAATCTTTTACCACAAGCAGTCCTCATAGCAAAAATAAAAATAGAAAAGAGGAATAAGTGACACAAAATTAGTCCGAATGTTTTATTCTAAAACTAGCGACCCGCCCCGGCTTCGCACGGAAATTATCAGTGTTTCTCTACTATATTATGCATGTATTATACTTCGATGCTGGCCTGGGAGCGAGAGAAAAACATAGAATTTTCCAGCTGCTTTTCCTCCCGGGCATGCTGTAAAAACCAGCTAAGAGATCCGAGGGTTTCGGTATATTGTAATTTAGGCGATGGACTGACAACCTGTCACCACAGCAATGTATCTACAAGTTATCTTAAATAACCCTTAAAACTTTCTCAGACGTGGCGGAACGGCCTTTGTTTAGGTCGTTTACGCTCTGCCTACCCCATTAGGGATAAAGGCGTGATTATAATGTATGTATTATACATATAAACCTTCCTCTTGAATCACTCTATCTATTAAAAGAAACCGCATCAAAATCCGTTGCGTAGTTTTAAACATTTATACATACATAGGGACAGCCTGCGGATCTATTTCCGGAACGTTATAACCTGGGCCTTTTCAAGGCGAGAGTGAACAGGCATTTTCTAGGCAATCATGCTCCATCATAGTCTACATCATCACTTACCATCACGTGAGATGGCGGACAAATGATTGCCTATCAAATATAAAAAAAAAGCCTCCCTATATCCCTATGTATGCATAAATCAAAACAGAGAAAGCGACTTTGTTTTATATTATGTAGTGATGTACAACACAGCTGCTGTTCAAGAAGTATTTTATTTGTAACACAAGGCAATATATTGGCGGAATTTTCCCTTTGAATCGTCCAATACATACATAAAATATATAATGATATACCGTTAACTATAAGAAAGAGCACAACTAAAAATGTTTTTAAAGCTAGTCTAAAAAAAATACATACTAAAAAATCTTAAAGTAAAACTGAACACGAACTGATAAATAATAACAATCATTTGTTTTTATAATATTTGCAAAACTGTAACTCATTTAAACTTTTCTTGCTAAACTTACAATATTAACTTGGATAACATAAAGCAGTAATGTAAATGTTTAATACAGGGGAGTCTATTTCTGCCAACAAACTGTTGTACAGTTTGGCGGAATTTGTTGTACAAATATAAACATGCTGTCTTAAGTGAATAAACGTTTTTTTTTTGTTTTACATACATATACTCACGCCTTTGTTCAATATTGTGAGAAATAGCTATTGGGTCACTCTATGCCTAGATGAGACGCCCTAAAATGTCTTTTCGGCATTCTTAAGGACCCAAGGGACTATTCTCTCAACGGAAGAGGGTACAAAGAAATATAAATCCAGAGTTTTACGTTGTTATACAAAAATGGTTTGCCTATTGCCGAGCTGATACTATGTGTACAAAGCGCGAAAGTCTTGAGGTAAGAAACATACATACATACATATAATCACGCCTTTATCCCTAATGGGGTAGGCAGAGCGTAAACGACCTAAACAAAGGTCGTTCCGCCACGTCTGACATAGTTTTGAGGGTTATTTAAGATAGAATTCTAGGTATATTGCTGTAGTGACAGGTTGTCAGCCCATCGCCTGAATTACAATATACTGAAACTCTAGGAACCCTTAGCTGGATCTTACAGCATGCCCGGGAGGAAATGCAGCTGGCACATTCTTTGTTTTTCTCTCGCTCCCAGGCCAGCATGGAAGTAAGAAACATAATTCACTAAAAACACAATATATCGAAATTCCGGTCCCACAGACTCAAGTAATTGTTATAAAGATAATTTAGATCCTTATAAATTTGCGATTCTTAGTTCGTTGTAGAGACAGGAAGAAAAATTGCCATTGGTGGCCGTAATTCGCAAATTTTCTGTTACTACAATAGTTCGTTGTTGTTGTCGTAATGTATAAACTCTAATTTATAAGGTTCTAAATTATCTTAACTACTATGACTTGAGTCTGTTGGACCGGGTTTTCGATTCACTGCGTTTAATTGGGCTATGATTTTTTTACTGACGGGGCGCCACTTAAGGCCTAGTAGGTTAACAAACAATCCTTATCAGTTTGCGGGAAACGTATCCCCTACACTCCGTATAAATTCCGTAAACTCGTGTAGTAAGTTCCCTAGCCTTATCCCGTATCTCACGGGGACAGCTTCCTAATCTAGAGGATTTAACGAGGGTACTGGTTTTTACACAGAGCGACTGCCATCTGACCTCCGCAATCCAGAAGGGAAACCAGATCCAATCCTAGATTAGGTCAGAGTTTTCAAGCCACCAATGCTTAGCACTGGCCTCTGATATAGCTTAACGACTAATATCTATGGTATTAAACGATATTAACTGGGACCAACGGCTTAACGTGCCTTCCGAAGCACGGAAAAAGTACCGAATAAACGTGCATATGAAATTCGAAAACCGAAAAACACATTGGTATGTGGTGGGATTCGAACCACGACCTCCCGCTCAGGAGGCAGCGGCCCTATCCACTACACCATCGGGCTCTCTCGTAGTAAGTTGTTATATAACACGTTGTATATAAATTGTATAATGGTATATGAGTCAAGAGTACATTGCTCTAAGAACGCGTGGATCAAAGTCCGATCTTGCAGTGTGCGCCGCCAAATCCGTCAATTAATACAGGGTGTTAGAGAACAATTTATACAGGCTGTTTCTTCCACGCTTGCCTGGGAGCGAGAGAACAACATAAGATGTGCCAGCTGAATTTCCTCCCGGGCATGCTGTAAAAACCAGCTAAGGGATCTGAGGGTTTCAGTATATTGCTATTTAGGCGATAGGCTGACAACCTGTCACTACAGCAATATACCTACTAATCCATCTTGAATAACCCTCAAAACTTTTTCAGACGTGGCGAAACGGCGGTTAAGGTCGTTTACGCTCTGCCTACCCCATTGGGATAAAGGCGTGATTATATGTATGTTTGTAGTTTTAAGTTTACTAACACTGTTTGGAATTGTAAATTGTATTTTAATTTATTTGATTGGAAAATATTATTCTGGCCATCTTAATTTCTTCAATATTATATTACATACATACATATAATCACGCCCTTATCCCTAATGGGGTAGGCAGAACGTAAACTATCTAAACGAAGGTCGTTCCGCCACGTCTGACAAGGTTTTGAGGGTCATTTATGATAGATTTGTAGGTATATTGCTGTAGTGACAGGTTGTCAGCCCATCGCCTAAATTACAATATACTAAAACCCCCGGATCCCTTAGCTGGTTTTTACAGCATGCGAGGGAGGAAATGCAGCTGGCACATTCTATGTTTTTCTTTGGCTCCCAGGCCAGCATGGAAGAACATAATTATATTATCCCGAATTAATGCAGTTTTCTATCTGAAATAAATAATTTGGCCATCAGTATAAAAATCACAACTCACTAAAACGCAGTAAATCGAAACACCAGTCCAACAGAATAAGTAATAGTACATATAATCACGCCTTTATCCCTAATGGGGTAGGAAGAGCGTAAATGACCTAAACAAAGGTCGTTCCGCCACGTCAGACAAGGTTTTGAGGGTTATTTTAAGATAGATTGGTACATTGCTGTAGTGACAGGTTGTCAGACCATCACCTAAATTGCAATATACAGAAACCCTCGGACCACTTAGCTGGTTTTTACAGCATACCCGGGAGGAAATGCAGCTGGCACATTCTATGATTTTCTCTCACTCCCAGGCCAGCATGGAAGTATGAAAAAAACGTGTAGCTCAAAAGATCTTTTACTTTCCCTTGGACTTCGTATTTTATTTTTATTTATTTATTGAATTTAAAAAAAAATCTACACAGCGATTACATAAGGCACGCAACAAAAACCTGTATACATACATACATACATACATAAATCACGCCTTTAACCCTTACGGGGTAGGCAGAGCGTTTAACGCCTCGTAAAAGGCGCTTTCGCCACGTCTGACGAAAATTGAGGGCAATTTTAGATTGTAATATGTATTGCTATAGTGACAGGTTGTCAGCCCATCGCCTAAATTACAATACACTGTAACCCTCGAGTCCCTTTTGCTGACTTCAACAGCATGCCCGGGAGGAAGGGCAGCTGGAACATTCTATGTTTTTCTATCTCTCCCAGTCCAGCATGGAAGAAAAACCTGTATACACAGCTATTATCATGATAAGATAGAGTGCATTGCTCCAATGAACGCGTTGATCAAAGTCCAATCTTTAGTATGAGTAAGTTTTGCCAAATGCATTCGCAAATGCTTTCGTAATGTTTTATATCTTTCTCTTATCTTTAGCCAGAAGTGAGGGGCCATACGCTCTGAGCAATTCAGGATAGTCCACCCACCGATTTTCGGTGATGGCGGCCCATCTAGAGATCGGGCAACTGCGCAGGACTAGTTTTTAGTGCCCAAGTGTTTGCGCTACACACAGGTGCACTCACTATTCCTTCAATCTCTTATTCTGATGGGACAGATTGACCATTTACATGCTAATCCGACAGCATGGATCATCTTTGGACTCCAAATAGAAGGGTGGTCGCTTCAGGCAGTACATTAATAATTTACATACATACATATAATTGATCTAAACAAAGGAAGTTTTGAGGGTTATTTAAGATATATTTGTAGGTATATTGCTGTACTGATACAGATTTCAGTTTAAAATAGCCCTCAAAACTTGTCAGACGTGGCGGAACGACCTTCTCTTTGGTCGTTTACGCTCTGCCTACCCCATTCGGGATAACGGCGTGATTATATGTATGTATGTATGTATATTGCTGTAGTAACAGGATGTCAGCCTATCGCCTAAATTACAATATATAGAAACTCTCGGATCCCTAAGCTGGTTGTTTCCCTGAATTGTATTATTCTGGCAGTATTTTAATATTTTAAAGTAGGATTGGGTCTGGTTTCCCTTCTGGGTTGCGGAGGTCAGATGGCAGTCGCTCTGTGTAAAAACCAGTGCCCTCGTTCAATCCCCTAGATTAGGAAGCCGACCCCGTGAGATACATGAAAGGGCTAGGGAGATGATGTTGATGATGATTTTAATATTTTAAAGTAACTAAAGCCTCCTGTACTAAAGGCGAAGGGTTTAAAACCTTTGGGAACCCATGATTACAACTATCTGTACCGCAAAGCTTCCATGCAAAAATTCTAGTCTCCTTTCACGTCAAATGTGCCATCGTGGTCGAGTGGTAAGAGCCATGGGCTCACGATCCGGAGGTCCTGGGTTCGATTCCCAGGGGGGAAAACAAAGTTGATATCAGTCAATTTATCACTTTGTGAGATTTTCCCCAGTTTGGTTAGGACAAGGCAGGTCAAATCACCCGATTGTCTGGAAGATAGAAAAATCCGTGTTTCGGAGAGTATGTTAAGCCGTCGGTCCCGGTCGCTGTCTTTGATAGTGGTCGTTACACAAACCATGCCAGAGGCCTATTATCTGTGCTATAAGGCGGTTTAAAAATTCATACATATCTATCTTAAACTATACTCAAAACGTGGCGAAACGACCTTTGTTTGGGTAGTTGACGGTCTGCCTACCCCATTAGGGATAAAGGCGTGATGAATGTATGTATAAAAAAAATCTCTGACAACAGGGTTCACCGGGACAATCGACTCGATACCCACACGACAGAAGAAGACGTCAAACGTGGAATGGTGCTGGCTACATGCCAATATTTGGCACAGTAACACGGATTTAAGGCGAAGGTCACATTTGTTTATAGAGGTAATAATGTCTGAGAGCGAACTGCTTTTATAATTATTTAATTAGTTTCAATCTTTCTTCGAAGATAACTAATCAGTTTTGAAGATCGCTTCATCCTTGAATCTGTCCTAGGTCAAGAGCCCTCAGTAATTTCTCTTATCCTTGGGTGGAATTAGGACTGGTCATGTCATGTCAAGGCTTGAGAATTTTGCAGCGACTTTTCTAACTTACTTCCATGCTGGACTGGGAGCGAGAGAATAACATAGAATGTGCGAGCTGCATTTCCTCCCGGGCATGCTGTATAAACCAGGGATCTGAGGGTTTTAGTATATCGCAATTTAGGCAATGGGCTGACAACCTGTCACTAAAGCAATATCTACAAATCTATCTTAAATAATCCTCAAAACTTTGTCAGACGTGGCGGAACGACCTTTGTTTAGGTCGTTTACGATCTGCCTACCCCATTAGGGCTAAATGCGTGAATATTATGTATGTATGCTAGCCTGGGAGAGATAGAAAAACATAGAATGTTCCAGCTGCCCTTCATCCCGGGCATGCTGTAGAAGTCAGCAAAAGGGACTCGAGGGTTACAGTGTATTGTAGTTTAGGCGATGGGCTGACAACCTGTCACTATAGCAATACACATTACAATCTAAAATTGCCCTCAATTTTTGTCAGACGTGGCGAAGGCGCCTTTTACGAGGAGTTTGACGCTCTGCCTACCCCGTAAGGGATAAAGGCGTGATTTTATGTATTTATGTATGTATTATGTATGTATGTAAAGCCGTGACTAGTTGACTACTGCTCTCAAAGATTACAGAAAGCATACCCCCCCCCCCGCGGGGCAGAGGGGAAGGGTTTCACAATCTCTTCCCCTCCCCTCTCTGCCCCGTGGAGGTTGTTTCGTGTAATCTTTCAGAGCAGGGTTCACGGCTTTATAATTCAAATTATAAAACTGCCTCCGTGGTCTAGTGGCTAGTGCCATGGACTCCTGATCCGGAGGTCCTGGGTTCGATTCCCAGGGGGGAAACACAAAGTTGATATTTGAGAATTTATAACTTTGTGAATCTTTCCCCAGTTTGGTTAGGACATTCCAGGCTGAATCACCTGATTGTCCGGGAAAGAAAAAGATTTCGTGCTTCGGAGGGCACGTTAAGCCGTCGGTCCCGGTCGCTGTCTTTGATAGTGGCCGTTACTCAAACCATGTCAGAGGCCTGATAGTTGTGCTACTAGGCGGTTAAAAACTCTGACACCAGGGTTCATCGGGTCGATAGACTCGATACCCACTCGACAGAAGAAGAAGAATTCAAATTCATAATAAAAACAATATTGACCTTGAATTACAATTTTCCACTGTTTACGCATACACAATAGAATATTCAGAATAGACTATATTGTGGCACAGGTGGGCAAAGTCCAATGAGAAATCGGCAAAACATGTATTTGGCACAAATTTGTAAATGAGTCTTTGTACGTATTAATTTACTTATTTTTTTGTATGGAGAAAGGTGTCAGAGGGCTAGAATGTGTTATTTTTTACATACATAAAATCACGCCTTTATCTCTAATGGGCAGAGCGTAAACGATCTAAACAAAGGTCGTTTCGCTACGTTTGACAAAAGTTTGAGGGTTATTTAAGATAGATTTGCAAGTATATTGCTGTAGTGACAGGTTTTCCGCCCATCGCCTAAACAACAATATCCTGACATCCTCGGATCCCTTAGCTGAGTTTTACAGCATGCCCGGGAGGAAATGCAGCTGGGACATTCTGTACTTTTCTCTCGCTCCCAGTTCAGCATGGAAAAGACCACATTTTTTTATCACTTCGTCTTCATCTTTTATTTTGGGATTGTAATTTAGGCGATAGGCTGACAACCTGTCACTACAGATATACATACAAATCTATCTTAAATAACACTCAATCTCAATCCTTGTCAGACGTGGCGAAACAACTGTCTACCCCCTAAGGAATAAAGGCGTGATTATATGTATGTATTTTTGGACGTAACGCAAGATTTCTCACGTCATTTCATGCGAAAATATCAGACGAAAGTTTCCACAGTATAAATTAATAGTGCCAGAAATATCTAGACTTCCTAAAAAACATAATTTAAACTAGAAAACCCCGAAGTAAAGTTCTGTCGTGTGGGTATCGAGTCAATTGACCCGATAAACACTGATGTCAGAGTTTTTAAACCGCCTAATAGCATAGCTAATAGGCCTCTGACATGGTTTGTGTAACAACCACTATCGAAGACAGCGACCGGGACGGACGGCTGACCGTGCGCTCCGTAGCACTGAATCATTTGTCTTTCAGAAAATCAGGTGATACGGCCAGCATTGTCCTAACTAAACTGGGGAAAATCTCACAAAGTGATAAATTGGCAAATATCAACTTTGTGTTCCCCGCCTGGGAATCAAACCGGACATCCGGATCGTGAGCCCATGGCTCTGACCACTAGACCACGGAGGCAGCGTACTGTAACTGCTGACGACGTAACGTATTTTATGAGGTAAAGAAACAACCTCCTAATAAACGAAACTGTTAGAGGTATTTTGTTGTTCTTCCATGCTGGACTGGGAGCGAAAGAAAAACATAGAATGTGCCAGCTGCAGTTTAGCATGCTGTAAAAACCAGCTTAGGGATCTGAGAGTTGCAGTATATTGTAATTTAGGCTATAGCCTGACAACCTGTCATTACAGTAATATACCTTTAAATCTATCTTAAATAAACATCATAACTTTGTTAGACGTGACGGAACGACCTTTGTTTAGGTCATTTATTATTGCCTACCCCGTTAGGGATAAAGGCGTGATAGGTATGTAAATTCTTCTTCCATACTGGACTGGGAGCGAAATAAAAACATAGAATGTGCCAGCTGCATTTCCTCCTGGGCATGCTGTAAAAACCAGCTATGGGATCTGAGGGTTTCAGTATATTGCAATTTAGGCGATGGGCTGACAACCTGTCACTACAGCAATATACGTACAAATCCATCTTGAATAACCCTCAAAACTTTGTCAGACGTGGTGGAACGACCTTTGTTTAGGTCGTTTATGCTATGCCTACCCCATTAGGGATAAAGGCGTGATAGGTATGCAATTAGTGCATAATAAATTGATCTCTATGTCATGCTATGATAGATTAGCATTAAATTGTCACGATGGCTGTAAGTGCTAGTGACGTATCTGTGCTAACAAATTGACTATTAATAAACACATAAAGTCACGCCTTTAACACTTACGTAGGCAGGGCGTCAGCAGTCAATAAATTAGATAGATGCCGTCTTTTTGTCACGAATATTAAATACTATGTTTGGACTCCGTAGTACCTGTTATTTTCTGTCGTCATGATCATTAGAGAACAGAAAGGGACGCTACCTAATCTAGGGGATTGAACGAGGGTACTGCTTTTCACACAGAGCAACTGCCATCTGACCTCCGCTACCCAAAAGGGAAACCAGACCCAATCCTATATTCCGTCAGTTTTCAAGCCGCCAATGCTTAGCACTGGCCTCTGACATGGCTTAACGTCTAATATCTACGGTATTAAACGATATTACCCGGGACCAACGGCTTAACGTGCCTTCCGAAGCACGGAAAAAGCGCCGAATAAACGTACATACGAAATTCGAAAACCGAAAAACACATTGGTACGTGGTGGGATTTGAACCACGACCTCTCCGCTCAGGAGGCAGCGGCCCTATCCTCTACACCATCGGGCTCTTGGGATAGAAAATTACAGGTATAGATTTAAATTAGTTAAGTCGTGTTTTTTGCAACTAGGAATTGCTACCATTTGTCGATTCCCACTTTTTGTCGAATGGGTATCGAGTCTATCGACCCGATGAACCCTGGTGTCAGAGATTTTAAAACCGCCTAGTAGCACAACTATCAGGCCTCTGACATGTTTTGAGTAACGACCACTATCAAAGACAGCGACCGGGACCGACGGCTTAACGTGCCCTCCGAAGCACGAAATCTTTTTCTTTTCGGACAATCAGGTGATTCAGCCAGCAATGTCCTAACCAAACTGGTGAAATATTCACAAAGTGATAAATTCTCAAATATCAACTTTGTGTTTCCCCCCTGGGAATTGAACCCAGGACCTCCGGCTCGGGAGTCCATGGCACTAGCCACTAGACCACGGAGGCATACCACTTACATAACGACTGATCCATTAACAGATTCTTGAAGTGACAGGTCTAAAATAAGTCTGTCTGAACTGCCTTCTCTCTCTATTCTCTAATCACAGAAAATTACAAGACTTTCTTTTAATAAACATACATACATACATAAAATCACGCCTTTATCCCTCACGGGGTAGGCAGAGCGTAAAACGCCTCCTAAAAGGCGCTTTCGCCACGTCTGACATAAATTGAGGGCAATTTTAGATTGTAATGTGTATTGCTGTAGTGACAGGTTGTCAGCCCATCGCCTAAATTAAAATACACTGTAACCCTCGAATCCCTTTTGCTGTCTTTTACAGCATGCCCGGGAGGAAGGGCAACTGGAACATTCTATGTTTTTCTTTCTCTCCCAGTCCAGTATGGAAGAAACTTTTAATAAATATTGCAAATAAATAGGATTTGAGTCTATAGTATTTCCAACTCAGTTTTAGAGTAAAGGTATACAAAGTTTAGTGTCTTTTTAATCAAAAACACATTTCAAAAATTAATGATACATACATACATACATATAGTCACGCCTGTATCCCTGATGGGGTAGGCAGAGCGAAAACGACCCAAACAAAGGTCGCTCCGCCACGTCTGACAAAGTTTTGAGGGTTATTCAAGATAGATTTGTTGGTATATTGCTGTAGTGACAGGTTGTCAGCCCATCGCCTAAATTGCAATACACTGTAACCCTCAGATCCCTTAGCTGGTTTTTACAGCATGCCCGGGAGGAAATGCAGCTGGCACATTCTAAGTTTTTCTCTCGCTCCCAGTCCAGCATGGAAAATAAAAGATACGTGTGGGCGAAATAATTAAATTACTAAAACTACCATTTCATTACGTTGTTATATCTAATAGCTAAAACTTATTTTAGAAATAAGATCTTCGATTAAAAGACATGAAACTTTTTCACCTTTATTCTATAACTATGCTGGCCTGGGAGCAAGAGAAAAACATAGAATGTGCCAGCTGCATTTCCTCCCGAGCATGCTGTAAAAACCAGCTAAGGGATAAGAGGGTTTCAGTATATTGTAATTAAGGCGATAGGCTGACAACTGCCACTACAGCAATATACCTACAATTCTATCTTAAATAACCCTCAAAACTTTGTCAGAAGTGGCGGTACGACCTTTGTTTAGGTCGTTTACGCTCTGCCTACCCCATTAGGGATAAAGGTGTGATTGTATGTATGTATTTTATTTTTGTTTTTCCTCCTATAATTTTAGCACTGATATTTTGTTATTGACTGAAGATAAGCCAGTTTGGTAAATAAACTACTAGCAGTATTTACTTTGATGCTTAATACTTTATCTTTACAATAACAAGTAGTTGGAGGTTATATTTTATCACTACTTGGATATTTCGCAATCAACATTCAACACGCGACTAAGTTATACATACATATGGTCACGCCTTTATCCCTAATGGGGTCGGCAGAGCGTAAACGACCTAAAGGTAGTTCCGTCACGTCTAACAAAGTTTCGAGGGTTATTTTAAGATCGATTTGTTTAAGTCGATAAGGATCGATTAGGGATAAAGGTGGGATTATATGTATGTACCCCCCCCCCTATAAAAGTCTGCATTTTCCTCAGCTCGGTTAGGACAATGGCAATCCTGTACGGCATGATTATCTGTCAAGAAAGATGTTTCCGTGACAGTGAATTTATCAGATATCTTAAAAATAGTCTAGATATTAAACCGCAAAGAATGCTGGTACTGAGTTAAATTACATACAGACATACATACATATAATCACGCCTTTATCCCTAATGGGGTAGGCAGAGCGTAAACGACCTAACAAAGGGCGTTCCGCTACGTCTGACAAATAGGAGGGTTATTCAAGATAAATTTGCAGGTATATTGCTGTAGTGGCAGGTTGTCAGCCCATCGCCAATATATATATACTGAAACCCTCGGATCCCTTAGCTGGTTTTTACAGCATGCCC
Organism: Scrobipalpa costella; assembly: GCA_949820665.1. NCBI lineage: Eukaryota > Metazoa > Arthropoda > Insecta > Lepidoptera > Gelechiidae > Scrobipalpa > Scrobipalpa costella. The sequence continues at coordinate 8,488,942 of OX463321.1, read as the reverse complement.
GGGAGGAGATGCAGCTGGCACATTATATTTTTTTCTCTCAGTTAAATTGCATTGGTCTATTCAACTGTGTATCAAATGTTGTAACTACTTACTGAATGTTATCAATGTGTTCTTATTCACACTACATTAACATAGCATACTTAATCGATTAACATTTCTTAATGCATACATACATAAAATCACGCCTTTATCCCTTACGGGGTAGGCAGAGCGTTACACGCCTCGTAAAAGGCGCTTTCAAAAAAAAAAAATGAGGGCAATTTTAGATTGTAATGTGTATTGCTAATGTGTAGTGACAGGTTGTCAGCCCATCGCCTAAATTACAATACACTGTAACCCTCGAGTCCCTTTTGCTGTCTTCTACAGCATGCCCGGGAGGAAGGGCAGCTGGAACATTCTATGTTTTTCTATCTCTCCCAGTGCAGCATGGAAGAATTCTCAATGCATTACAAAAAATATTAGTCACATCTATAGTTACATAATAATTTCAAATTGAATGCAAAGATTTTAATTTGATTTTAATCTGTCAAGGAAGCCGAATACTTTTCACAATACAAATACAAATATTCTTTATTGCACATAAACAACACATTGTACAGGAACAAACATTACAAAACAAACACAGTACAATTAGGCGGTCTCATTTAGCAATTTCTGCCAGGCAACCTTTGAACAATGACTAATAACCCTCAAAATTTCCTTTTTTTAGGTAGTTTACGCTCTGCCTACCCCATTGAGGATAAAGGCGTGATTATATGTATCTATGTCTGTTAATACTGGTCTTCCATACTGGACTGGGAGAGAAAGATAAACATAGAATGTTCCAGTTGCCCTTCCTCCCGGGCATGCTGTATAAGTCAGCAAAAGGGATTCGAGGGTTACAGTGTATTGTAATTTAGGCGATGGGCTGACAACCTGTCACTACAGCAATACACATTACAATCTAAAATTGCCCCCAATTTATGTCAGACGTGGCGAAAGCGCCTTTTAGGAGGCGTTTTACGCTCTGCCTACCCCGTAAGGGATAAAGGCGTGATTTTATGTATGTATGTATGTCTGTTAATATAATCAAAAGGAGCATTTGTGGTATAAAAATGTGACGTTTAACCTCAATTACCTCACTCTCAACCACATACCGGGTGTAAGGGACAGCGTCCAACAAAACGATAGGGGTTGTTCAGTCAACTACACTGAACAACTTTTACCATTATTGTCTACGCCATTATTGTCTAATCGAGGTCTTCTTCTGTCGAGTGGGTATCGAGTCTATGTACCCGATGAACCCTGCTGTCAGAGATTTTAAACCGCCTAGTAGTACAACTATCAGGCCTCTGACATGGTTTTGTGTAACGACAGCGACCGGGACCGACGGCTTAACGTGCCCTCCGAAGCACGATATCTTTTTCTTTTCATACAATCAGGTGATTCAGCCTGCAATGTCCTACCCAAACTGGGGAAAAATTTACAAAGTGATAAATTCTTAAATATCAACTTGGTGTTTTCCCCCCCGGGAATCGAACCCAGGACCTCCGGATCGGGAGTCCATGGCACTAGCCACTAGACACGGAGGCAGTTCTAATCGAGGTGGTCATGGGGAAGGGAAGTATTATTTTCACCTGAAAGAATTTTCATGCGAGAGGTTGTTCAGTTTTGTTAACTGAGCAACCCCTATCAGTTTGTGGGATTAGGGCATACATGATTGATTTCGTGTTTCGGGGGGTGCGTTATCTTGACGGTTGTTAAAGAAACAATATATATCTTTGGTAAAAACCGACACTTAGATTAGCCATATCGGGTCCTTGGATTTTTCATTCTTATCTAATCAACTTTTTATTAATTTATCTAGAATGTTTGCGAACTTTTATTTACGTGACATTGTTTTTTTCAAGGTTTCTTTACATTTTTTTGATAACTAGTTATCGGGTCGACAACCCACAGAAATGAAGAGAACTTTATAAGAACAAGTGTTCTATTATTGTCTGTTATCTGTTGTTTATTTCAATTCGCTAGTATAATAAGATACGCTAAATTTTATTGTACGAAAGTATACTGTGGAAATTCATGCGGTATTTCCAAAGTTTTTATGGTAAAGTTAATAATAATGAATACATAAGGAGTAAGTACATAATAGGAAGCTTGAAAGTTGCGCCCATAACAGATAAGATGAGAGGAAATCGGCTTGCGTGGTATGGACATGTAATGCGGAGGGATGAAAGTTATGTAGGTATTAGGTACATACATACATACATACATATAATCACGCCTTTATCCCTAATGGGGTAGGCAGAGCGTAAACAACCCAAACAAAGGTCGTTCCGCCACGTCTGACAAAGTTTTGAGGGTTATTTAAGATATATATGTAAGAATATTGCTGCAGTGGCAGGTAGGTATTAGGTATTGAATTCAAATTTTATCTTCCAAAGAAAGAATTTTATCTTCCATACTGGACTGGGAGAGATAGAAAAACATAGAATGTTCCAGCTGCCCTTCCTCCCGGGCATGCTGTAGAAGTCAGCAAAAGGGATTCGAGGGTTACAGTGTATTGTAATTTAGGCGATGGGCTGACAACCTGTCACTACAGCAATACACGTTACAATCTAAAATTGCCCTCAATTTATGTCAGACGTGGCGAAACAGGCGCTTACGAGGCGTTTTACGCGCTGCCTACCCCGTAAGGGATAAAGGCGTGATTTTATGTATGTATGTATGTATGTATGATGTTGCATATTATTATAGTGGTGTTCATAGTGTTACGGATCGATGGGCCAAGATTGTCACAGAAGATTGGGTACCTCAAGACGGTTTTCGGCGAAGAGGTAGACCCCGAAAAAGATGGCGTGACGATCTCGACGCCCATCTGAAAGACTGGACTGAGGTTGCATTAGACCGTGATGAGTGGAAAACTGCGGGGGAGGCCTTTGCCCAGCAGTGGGATCTAATAGTAATAATAATAATTATTATTATCATCATCTCCCTAGCCTTATCCCGTATCTCACGGGGTCGGCTACCTAATCTAGGGGATTGGACAAGGGTACTGGTTTTTACACAGAGCGACTGCCATCTGACCTCCGCAACCCAGAAGGAAAACCAGACCCAATCCTAGATTAGTTCAGAGTTTTCAAGCCGCCAATGCTTAGCACTGGCCTCTGATATGGCTTAACGACTAATATCTACGGTATTTAACGATACTGACCGGGACCAACGACTTAACGTGCCTTCCGAAGCACGGAAAAAGCGCCGAATAAACGTACATATGAAATTCGAAAACCGAAAAACACATTGGTACGTGGTGGGGTTCGAACCACGACCTCCTGCTCAGGAGGCAGCGGCCCTATCCACTACACCATCGGGCTCTATAATAATAATTATTATATACCTACATAAATGTGGACGACCAATGAAAAGATGGATGCGTTGTGTAAAAGATGATATGTTGAAAACAGGTGTGAGTGTCGAACTGACGGCTGACAGGGATGAATGGAAGAAGAAAACATACTGCGTCGACCCCAAATAATGGAATAAGGGCAAGGGATTGATGATGTGGTAAATGTTATAGGTTGCCATGCGAAAAATAGTTATCTGTTAACAAACTTACACATACATATAGAGTCATGCCTGTATCCCTTACGGGTAGGCAGAGCGTCATATTACAGCCTTTTTTACCATGTCTGATACTGATAACCTAATAAGGCTTGAAGATTTTTTTGAAAGAAAGATTTTCAACGCCCAACGAACGAACGATCTTCCATGCTGGACTGGGAGCGAGAGAAAAACATAGAATGTCCCAGCTGCATTTCCTCCCGGGCATGCTGTAAAAATCAGCTAAAGGATATGTATATAGATAGGTTTCAGTATATTCCAATTAAGGCGATGGGCTGACAAATTGTCACTATAGCAATATACCTACAAATCTATTCTAAATAACCCTTAAAACTTTGTCAGACGTGGCGGAACGACATTTGTTTAGGACAGTTACACTCTGCCTACCCCATTAGGGATAAAGGCGTGATTATATGTTTGTATGTAATCCAACAATCAATAACACAAAGTCTATGCTTGTTACACATTCTGAGCCGGAACGCATTGTTTGGCACGCGCTCAAAACAAACCCCAACTTTCAGTATTCTTTGCGCGAATACCGGATTCAACCGGTTGAAGTGTAATTGCATGGAAACGAACGTTTTTTTGGGTTTGTGATTGATTTGCTCTTGACTTTGGTCTAGACATGAGGTGACCGAGAGTCGACGGTGGAAACTTTACACATAAAAGCTTAGAAGGCACTGGCGTTCCTACACACCTAATAGCAACTGGTGACATTTTAGTCGCATAAATTTTTGTTCCTAATTTACAATGGCATAATAAGTTTCGCATAATTTTACTGGCATAATGAAACTTGTACATAGATATATTTTGGCATACTGTATTGTAAGCATAACAATATATTGAATTATATTGAATTGGACCACCATGACTTCCATGCTGGCTTGGGTGCGAGAGAAAAACATAGAATGTGAAAGCTGAATTTCCTCCCGGGCATGCTGTAAAAACCAGCTAAGGGATTCTGTCTATTGTTATACCACATTAGGAATAAAGACGTGATTATATGTATGTATATATGTTGAATTGGACTAATTTGCTGTTGAATAACAGTCATTAGGCATATTATTTATTCCCCAACATTCAGTATTCTTTGCGCGAATACCGGTTCAAGCCGGATGCAGTGTAATTGTATGGAAACAAAAGTTATTTTTGGTTCGTGTTTGATTTGCTCTTGAATTTAGTCTAGATTTGAGGTGACTTCCATGCTGGCCTGGGAGCGAGAGAAAAACATAGAATGTGCCAGCTGCTTTTCCTCCCGGGCATGCTGTAAAAACCAGCTAAGGGATCCGAGGGTTTCTGTATATTGCAATTTAGGCGATGGGCTGACAACATGTCACTACAGCAATATGCCCACAAATCTATCTTAAATAACCCTCAAACCTTTGTCAGACGTGGCGGAACGACCTTTGTTTAAGTCGTTTATGCTCTGCCTACCCCATTAGGGATAAAGGCGTGATAATATGTATGTAATTTTGCGCCTACAATTCTTGAGATGCAAGCAAGAAAAGGACAGAGTTCACATTCTGACATTAGTTGGAAAGTGACAACGACTAAAATTATTGGCGTACCTATCTGTTCTCTCATGACAGAAAATTGCAGAAGACTTATATTAGTTAAGTCGTCATTTTTGCTACTAAGAATTGGTACCATTTGCACAAGTGACCTCAATTATTATTGTACTCTGAACAGGAAAGACTATCAAGTTACTGTACATGATATATAACACCTATAGTACATATGTATAGTACAGATAGCCTGTTTTGTGTCATAGTTGTTGCATATAGTTTCATGTTACATTTGTATGTATACGGGATGTAAGGGACAGCGTCCCACAACCTGATAGGGGTTGCTCTGTCAACTACACTAAACAACTGAACTGAAAGAAAAAAATGTCTTTTCCATACAAAATGTTCACATACATATACATACATATAATCACGCCTTTATCCATGATGGGGTAGGCAGAGCGTATACGACCTAAACGAAAGGTCATTCCGCCACGTCTGACAAAGTTTTGAGGGTTATTTAAGATAGACTTGTAAGTATATTGCTATAGTGACAGGTTGTCAGCCCATCGCCTAAATTACAATATACAGAAACCCTCGCTCCCTTAGCTGATTTTTACAGCATGCCCGGAAGGAAATGCAGCTGAAACATTCTAAGTTTTTCTTTCGCTCCCAGTCCAGCATGGAAGTACAAAATGTTCAAATTAGACAATTTGTATGTAAAAGTCAATTTCTTTCGTTCACTTCCTGAAAAATATCCTGCTGATAGTTGTTCAGTGTCGCTGACTGAGCAACCCCTATCAGTTTGCGGGACGCTGTCCCTTACACCAGGTATAGTGTTTTACAAGATCTTAAATACTAGGATAGTTCTTATATGAACCCTGGTTGGGTATTGAGAGAAAAACATAGAATGTGCCAGCTGCATTTCCTGGTCATGCTGTAAAAGCCAGCTTAGGGATCAGAGGGTCTCCGTATATTGTAATTTAGGCGATGGACTGACAACCTGTCACTACAGCAATACACCAACAAATCTATCTTAAATAACCCTCAAAACTTTGTACGCTCTGCCTACCCCATTAGGGATAAAGGCGTAATTATATGTATGTATGTATGTAGGATACATAGTTTTGATAGACTATCTATTTATATGTAGAATAGACTATTTGTTTTTACTTGAAATGGGTTTGCTCTTGACCAGAGCAGACCGGAGTCGACGATGGAGCGAGCTCACCCTGAACACGTCTGTTAGTGCATTGACAGTCTCACGCACCGACAAAACACAGCAAGCTGTTTGGCGCCGAACTCCGGTGGTAGGATGGTCGCGAGCCATGCGGCCCCTTGCGGAGCCTACCACCGCTTTCTAGGTATCGTTCAACCGGACTTATTCTCAGACAAGCCTGTGTTGCCGTTGCCCGGGGTGGACCACTAGGAGGTAGATCCCATCCCACCCCGATTATGTTTATATAAAATCATATTATTGCTCGCAGGACCGACTCCCGCTGGGGTAGGAAAGTCCTGGAGTGGCTGCCTTGGCACGGTATACGCAGCGTAGGCAGGCCTCCCACAAGGTGGACCGACGATCTGGACGATCTGGTGAAGGTCGCGGGAAGCTGCTGGATGCAGAAGGCGCTAGACCGATCATCGTGGAGGTCCTTGGGGGAGGCCTATGTCCTGCAGTGGACGTCTATCGGCTGAGACGACGAAAATCATATTACATACTGCCATCCCCATTAGGGATAAAGGCGTGATTGTATGTATGTATATACATATATAATATAGATAAGCTTGCTTACAATAAGTACTTATGTAATGTAATAAGCCATTGTTGTATCTATTGGGTTGTTATTTACTTAATTACCCATTGTTTTTATGCAGTTGATGCAGTTTCGTGTGCGGTAAATAAAATACATACATACATATAATCACGCCTTTATCCCTAATGGGGTAGGCAGAGCGTAAACGGCCTAAACAAATGTCGTTTCGCCACGTCTGACAAAGTTTTGAGGGTTATTTAAGATATAATTATAGGTATACTGCTGTAGTGACAGGTTGTCAGCCCATCGCCTAAATTGCAATATACTGAAACCCTCGGATCCCTTAGCTGGTTTTTACAGCATGCCCGGGAGGAAATGCAGCTGGCACATTCTATGTTTTTCTCTCGCTCCCAGGCCAGCATGGAAGCGGTAAATAAAATGCATGAAAATATTACTGCATTTCAAGATTTTATTGTTATTAACTAAATAGTAGTCAAGAGTAACATATATTATAGTGAGCACGACATTTAACGAAAATTGGATATTGTGCAAAAGATGAACGAATCAATACATTACGTGAGCGTAGCTAGCGAAACATTTAACTAAAGTCAGTGCCATATTGCTATGCAATGCAAACCCAATCAATTCTCTACTTACACGAGCGAAGCGAACGCGACGAATCACGAAAGTTGAATCAATACGTTATGCGAGTGAAGCGAGCGCGACATTTCTTCGAAAATCAATCTATACTTTACGGCTTCGTTCATTTATAATTATTGCAACAGACGACAGGTTAAGTTTTAACCTAACTGACCAGGACAAAATTCGAAACCGGGCGGGACGCCGGGACCAGTGCCTGGAAATGGGACGTATGGTACGCCTAGAGTAAGGGACAGCATATAGGGGTTGCTCATTCAAAAAAACTAACAACTTTAACTAGAAAATTCGCGAACTTCGAACGCTGTCCCTTACACTACATCTGGTATAAGTTTTTGGCTGGTTGTTAGGAATAATGTCTTCTTCTTCTTAGCGAGTGGAATCTCGAGTCGAACGACCTGATGAAAAAGATTCAAACATACAGCTTCTTCTTTTGTCATGCGGATATCCAGTCAATTGACCCGATGAACCCTGGTGTCAGTTTTTAAACCGCCTAATAGCACAGCTAAATGGTTTTGTGTAACACTATCAAAGACAGGAACCGAAATTATTTTTATTTCTGGACAATCAGGTGAATGTACATTATATTAGAACAATGGTACCAGTTAAACAATGCAGTTTACTAAATGGAAAATAATCTTTACTAATATTATAAAGAGGACAGATTTGTATTTTTGTGTGTATGTTTGTTACAAATAAACTCAAAAGTACTGGACTGATTTCAAAAAATCTTTAACCATTAGAAAGCTACGTTCACCCTGAGTAACATAGGCTACTTTTTACTGCGGGAAAATATGTAATTTCCACAGGAAAACTCATTAAATAAGCCGCGGGTGAAACTGCGGCATAAAAGGCTAGTGTTAAATAAAACTTCTGCCAACAAAGTTTCCACTAATTCTACACAAGAATGAACTTTGATTTTGACAGCATTCCAAGGCGGATAAATAGTCAGCAAAGAACTGTATGTTTGGCATTCTAAAACATACCTATCAGCTTACAGCAGGGTTTTGTTTTGTATGTTAAAAAGTTACAAATAAAGCATACAATTGCATAAAATTCAGAAGCTCAATTGTGTAGTTAATTCAATATGGGATTGGGTCGCCACTTTGTGATAGTTACATGTTCCATCGACACGATAAGAAGAAGAATATGGGATTTTATGTATTGTAATTTAAAATTGATACCAATTACTTTATACATAAAGCACCTTCTATAAAAACGCAATTCTTATGCAACAAGTACTGACAATAAAAACATGCAGTTTGACTCATTTAGGGCAAGGAGAACAGGTCGAAAGCGGCACTAAAAAAACAACAGAGCAGTCGGTTGAACGTGTAACGCGTTATCGGCGTAAATAAATAAATTTACAATTAACCATCGTCACTGCAAGACGACCTTGGATGTCATGTAGATACACTTGCTAATAAAGAAATTATACCGGAAATAAAAGGTTAAATAACTTACCAAAGTCTATAAACTGTTTTATAGACAACGGCGAAGGGTTGAACTGCGAATAGAAGTCCAGCATTTTGGTAACATTTGAGAAAATAACCCCAGCGAGCCTCATCTTGATTTTTTATTGTTCAAGTTTGCGGTAGAAAAGATTTATCGAAAACACTGTTAAATACACAGTCACATATACACGCTCATCATGTAAGTTCTCACGAGTATGTATTTTTGGGTAAAACAAAAATATTCGCGAACGCAATACCACTTGCCGAGAAGACAAGATATTATCAACTGTCTGCTATGAAGTGAAAAGTTGACATGACTTCTTGAGATAATTTTCATTCATACATGACATGCAAGTATCCTCTATCTCTTTTGCACTAAGGATATTTCATATCAATCTATCCTGCTGTCACTGTAGTAGTGCTGCGCACCGTGTTTGTTGAGTTGGGTCTGTTCTCACTCGTGTGTTGGGATGAGTCAATTCGGTGAGTTTTATAGTGATTCAATTGGACTTTTAATTGAATAATGGCGCATCTCTAGCTGTCAGCTGTAACTCTGTGTAATGTCACACCGTTTTTGAGGTTATGTTTAGCAATCGCATGCATTTTGTAGTCGAGTGAGAAAAATAAAATTAATTATTGATAGTGTCGATAAGCAATATGGATTTTGCTAGAAAACAACTAGAAAAATATGGGTGGACCGATGGTAATTTTAATTTTCCTTCGCAAATTATGTAGTTCTATGTTGATATTTTGTTTAAACAGTTTCGTACAATATAAAAAGAAAAACCAACTAAAAATAAATAATATGTTATCTGATGAGAAATGTCGCCATAACTACTACTTAAATGGTGTATAAGAATTACTATGAATGTGTTATCTGCCAACAAACAATTATTTTAAATTCTCCCCATAACATTTTAGGTAAAGGCCTGGGCAAAAACGAGAATGGTATATCAGAGCCTATAAAGGCAAAACTGAAGCGCAGCGTGGCGGGCATCGGACACGATCAAGCCGCTGAACTTACGGACCAGTGGTGGAACAAATTGTATGATAAGGCAGCCAAAAATGTTGAGGTACTTATTTCATGTAATCATTCCAGCTATCAGTGGCGATAGCTCCATACAAGCCAATTCCCATCGGCTTCCCTTTAAGTAATTCCGCTCTACCAAATCCGCCAATCATCATCATCATCAACATAAAAATCGAAAAAAATATATAAAACCTGCTTGAAGCAAAAATATCTTTTTATGCTCCGAAGAGAGGCCTTTGCCCTGCAGTGGGACACCACAGGCTCATAAATAAAGTAAAATAAATGCTTCGGCTTACCTTGGTCAAAATTGCACCCCTCGCCACTGCCAGCTACTATAGATAATAGCAATTTTTATTATTTTGAACAGTCAGGCAGTTGAAACAAATGATAACGCCTGTATCCCAATTTTCAATGTTCGAGTTAGACACTATACAGCACTGATAGTTAATTTTAGTTCTTAGGTTTAATTTTTCTTTTTGCCACAACTCTGTTCTTTCACTAAATAGTGTTGTTATCATTAAATTATAGTAAACCTTTCCAAAGAAATTTACCTCTTCAAATCTGATACCCATATAAAAGCTAAACATCTTACAAATCAAATAAAATAATTTAGTACAATGTACCTACCTACATATTTGTTTTCTTTCTGGCAAAGAACTTAAATGTAGTAAATGACTTATATTTCTATTCATTACAGGTTGAAGAAAAGAATGGCAAAACAAAGAAAATCAAGATAAAAGATGAAAAGTTTAAAATAACAAACAGTAGCTATCATTTAAATAAATCGGACACAAACAAAAATGACAGCGAAGAATATTCCGATTTTTTTATCAAGAAGTCCGTTTTAAGTAACGAAGGAGGCGGTGAAAAGAAAATACGGGAATCAGACTCCGAAGAAGAAATTGAAGAAAAGAAGGATGTGTTCAAAATGACCGATGAAGAATTGTTTGCTGCTTGCGAAGGACGAACAGCCCACAAGTATGTTTCTTCTTTTTTAAGTATATATGTATTTAAGCCGAATTTTGGCAGCTTTCACAAGTTAGTCTCATTAAAAATTTTACTTCTGTAGGTCTGCTGTAAGAAATTTATTTTTAGAAATAAGCAGTGCTTGTTATGTCTTTGTTTTTTATGTCCTGTTTTTGTGTACAATAAATTGTTAAATAAAAAAATAAAATAGTCAAGGATTTAATAAATGTTTTCATTGTTACAGAGGGGCACGACATGGGCTACGAGCTACAGGCAAGCTAGCCAGAATAGAACGGCAAGAGCAATTACTACTAGCTGAACAAAAATACAACGGTTACTCCCACACTAAGAAACATAGAAAAGATAAAAAAAATAAAGAAATGGACGCTGAAGTTATGGAAAGCACGAATTTAAATGATCCAGATGACAACACACAAACTAAGAAGAAAAAAAAGAAACGCAAGCGTTGTTTTAGCAATGAAATATCAAACAATGCAACAGAAAGTTTTCTCCAGCCTGTGCCTGAGGAAAAAGATACAGAAATGGCGGAAAATTATGTTGAAGCAACGGGTAGTAGTAAAAAGAGAAAGAGCGATGAATATGACGAAAGTGAGATAGTTGCAAAGCCTAAGAAAAAGAAGCATGTACAAAATGAACTAATGGATACAGAGTCTGTTAATATTGAAGATCACAAAGTGAAAAAGAATAAAAAGAAGAAAAAAGTACAAGATTGAATGATCATGTTATGTAGTCTAGGACGTAGCTGCAGCGGAGCGGCGCGACAAATGATTGTATGAAATGTATGAGATATTCCTCACTGAAGCGGCAATGATGCTGCAACGGAGCGATGCGGCAAAGTCAGTTCATACATTTTGACAGATTTTGTCGCGCCACGCCGCTCCGCTGCAGTGCGGTGCCGCGCCGCTACGCTGCTGCTACGTCAAAGTGCGGTCTAACCTTTAATGTAAATACAATTACTATTTTTATTTAGTGAGTTTTTATTCCAATATGTTGCGCTTTGTGGGTGAACTGTATCAAATAAGTTAAAAGATAAAACAGAAAATTATATAAATAATATTATATTTGCATAATTACTTAAAAAATATGTAACATCTGTAAAATTGCTCTAAAGATACCAAGGTACACTGGGATGGCAGCAGGGAAGAAAAAGATATATTAAATAAATTGATATAACTATTTTCTAATAATATCGTCCAGATCTTCTATTGTTGACTCATTATTGCTGTAAAAGAAACAAAAATGTTATTCTTATTTTTGCCTAAAATAATTAACCTCCATCGCAGTACATAATTAAATTACGCATCATGCAAGTAAATCATATATGTATGTGTTAGTTTTTATAGCCATAAATTAAAATCCCCTTTAAACAATATCAGATTAATCCCTTAACTCCTTTTTATAATCGTAATTAGAATCTCTTTTTGACCTCTCCATGTAAACTAAGCCGTGGGGCCCTTTCGAAGAATAGTTGTCCATCTTATCTCTTGAAAGAAGATCTCTCTTGAATTTCTTCAGGAAATAGACCCAAGCTTGAACTGTTTCTGTTGTTTCTCTGGAAAATAATTATTTAAGTAACAATTAGAAAAGGATTATAAAAGAAATAATTAGAAGTAGAATATTTAAGATTATATATATTGAACCATCAATTAATTAACTTGTAGCATATGCAAACATATTTATTTCACCGAGACTTTGTATTTATGAAAACAAGACTTTCAAGTCAGAAATCGCTATAAATAAGGCCTTTTGGAATTGTATATTTATCATGTGGTACCTACTCACCCTTTTGATACTGATATGTCATCAATTTCCCGTACATAGTAATTGGGGTGATCTTCTAATATGTCAAGGTTGCTCAGCATTTCGTCATCAACTTCGTAGATTTCACCTGAGATACAATATTTAAGGGTTTATAAAGACACTGGTTGCCCAAAAAATAAGCCTAGCCATTCAGAGAGGTTAGAGAGGCAATGCTACCAGCCTCCTGGGAACCCTGCCTCTATGTGACATCTTGGATGAAATTTTCTATTTCTAAAATGTGAAATGTATTGACGCTCTGTAATTGTTGTGGATAGTAAAAAGTCTTGAGATAAAAACATTTACTTAAAAAAATGCAATGATCACATAATATAAAATTATGTAAGAATTATTTTACGTAATTTTTTTTTGAAGTTTAATACTGAAAAATTACTGCAGAACTGAACAATGCATGAATTAATATAATCACTTCTGTATCCCTTAAGAGGTAAGTACAGCATCAACAGTTAACTAAAAACTGAACTTAATGAACATGCTCAGAAAAAAATATAATAATTACCTTTCACTTGATGTCCATCCCCAGGATTATGCAATAAGAAAGGAATATTATATTTCGTGGCAATAATTAGCGGGTATTTTGTCTTAGTGTATCCTTCATTCAGAAATTTACTGTAACCATTTTTTGTGTCCGTAAGCCAGTGGTGATTCGGCTCGTTCCGTTTAAGTGTGCCATATACAAATACTTTTTGAGACATCTGTAGAAAGATAGATTAATAAAAGTTTCAGGCTCAGTTTTCTTACCTGATATAAACATAAAACTATTGTTTGGTTTCTAGGTGCCTATATGAAATTCTTACCGTTCTAGTTATCTGATGAAATGTGAGCAAGGCTAACACTTCTAATGTTATTAGAACGAAAATAACGATAAGATACGACGAAGAACAGAACGATATTCAATAAAAGTAAGTATTTGTCAAGATTACAAAAGGTCAATCTAATGTATATTACCTACTCACGTTTCTAATGTTGTGCACATTCGATGATTTTGTACATAATAATAATAGCTTGGTAAACCTGTGCATAGAGCTTTTAAATATTTTATTAATTAAATTTTGTGAACTCTACAAAACAAATACACAAACAACTTTCAAACAACTTTCATAAACATGCATGTTACCATTTGTTACTATAGTGTTGGTCACTATGCCTGTCCTTACTAATGCATTCATCTCAATATTTTTATTTATTCATTTATTTAACAATTTATTGTAGTTATACACAAAAACAGAAAGATGATGAAAAATTATAACCTGCCATCATGTGGCTGGCCAATTTCTAAAAAGATATTTATATTTGATTGAGGAATTTTTTTGCATTCAATTAAATTTTAAATCGATTCGAATGAATCACTCACATTTGCCCATCTGTAGTTGACAGCTGACATTGAGCCATTGACAGATGACAGCAGAATTTTAGGGATTGATTTTGGTTCCGACGAAATTTCTATTTCTCTTTAAAAATGTCCCTCGGCAAGTGGCTAGGGCTGGATAAACTGAGCACTGTGTTCACCATCATCCGCCAGAATGGAGGAATAAGGGGAACTCTGTGGAAACTCTATAGGTAAACGCAGAAAAACATTATTATGTAATTTCTTTTAGGTTATGTTTTCAGTGGTTTTGCGTTTATCAAGGATTTGTTTATCTTCTCAAATGTTATTATATTGAAAGAGTATTTGTAGTGTCCCAAAGCCTACTCTACCAAAACTCTTTTATACTATTTAGACTTTCTAAATAGTCACAAATGTTGACTGTTTAGTTTCAATATCAACAGTCTCATTATTACTATACTTAATATATAGCGGTTTAAAAACTCTGACACCAGGGTTCATCGGGTCGATAGACTCGATACCCACTCGACAGAAGAAGAATATATAGCTGTACTGTAAAAAAATATTATGTTTACCAGTTTATGTTAGCACGATTCCGATTTCTAAGTTTATTGAAGTTAATCTTGATTTATGGCTTTTGTGTAATCACTTTTCTGCCAATGACACATGTATATTTGCATAAAATATTATTGTATAAAAACAAAAGTCCAAGTGAGAATGTAATTAATAAAAAAGCTTATTTTTATATCAGACAGGAAGAAGTGAAAGATGGGGTTCTTGTCGGAGAAGATAAATACGGTAACAAATACTACCACAACCCTCGGTACTTCGTTGGCCGCAGCCGATGGGTGGAGTATTCCGACAATTTCCACATGAACTATGATGCTAGTCAGGTACGCCACAATTTTTTTTTGAGTTATATATTTCCTCTTCTTCCATGCTAGCCTGATAGCGAGAGAAAAACATAGAATGTGCCAGCTGCATTTCCTTGCGGGGATGCTGTAAAAACCAGGTAACATATCCAATGGTTTCAGTATATTGTGATTTAGGCAATAGGCTGACAACAATACAATACAATACAAAATTCTTTATTGCACAAAGAAACACATACAACAGAAATAAAAAGGAACAAACGTGACAGTACAATATAGGCAGCCTTATTGCTAAAGCAGCAATTTCTAAAACCTGTCACTACAGAAATATATCTACAAATCTATCTTAAATAACCCTCATAACTTTGTCAGACGTGGCAGAACAACCTTTGTTTAGGTCCCTTAAGCTCTGCCTGCTCCAGTAGGGATAAAGGCTGTGATTATATGTATGTATGTATATTTACCCGGTAAAGTAACTAAAAGAAATGGGTTAAAAACATTAAACATCACTACTTAGTATAAAACAAAGTTTCTTTCTCTGTCCCTATATCCCTATGTATGCATAAATCTTTAAAACTACGCAACGGATTTTGATGCGGTTTCTTTTAATGGATAGAGTGATTCAAGAGGAAGGTTTATATGTATAATGTATGCATAAAATAGTAGAGAAACACTGGTATTTTCCGTGCAAAGCCAGGGTGGGTCGCTAGTATTTTATATATGAAAGATACCATGGGGCTGGTAAAGTCACTAGATGACTGGAGCTTCGATAAAAAGATGATTTACAAAAAGAATGATGGTATTTAAATCATATGTGTTTATGGTTTACCTGTCCCCATATTTAATTAGATTCTTAAGATAAGAATATACTTTATTGCACAGAAAAGACACAAGAGAAAATAAAATAAAATGAAACAAATAGTAGTACAAATAGGTGGCCTTATTGCTAAGCAGCAATTTCTTCCAGGCATACATACATACATATATTCACGCCTGTATCCCTAATGGGGTAGGCAGAGCGTAAACGACCTAAACAAAGGTGTCCCGCCACGTCTGACAAAGTTTTGAGGGTTATTTAATATAGAATTCTAGGTATATTGCTGTAGTGACAGGTTGTCAGCCCATCGCCTAAATTACAATATACTGAAACTCTCGGATCCCTTAGCTTGATTTTACAGCATGCCCGGGAGGAAATGCAGCTGGCACATTCTATGTTTTTCTCTCGCTCCCAGACCAGCATGGAAGTAACCAGGCAACCCTAGGGTATCGGAAAATAAAAGTTGAACTAGTGGGCTGGTATACATTTCATGCAGTATATTGTATAGGTAAGTAAATAAGCTACTTAGGTGTATTTATATAAATAATAACAGTAAATAGTTGTACATATAAATTACTTATGCCTTCATAGAAATACATAAATACTATAGTATATATATTGTAATACATTCTTGGGCTCTTAATATGCCTTATAAGATTCTATTTTCATGCAAAATGGGCACAAACAGACAACTGGCCAAATTATACTTGTTATACCAATAATACATACATACATACATAAATCACGCCTTTATCCCTTACGGGGTAGGCAGAGCGTTTAACGCCTAGTAAAAGTCGCTTTCGCCACGTCTGACAAAAATTGAGGACAATTTTAGATTATAATATGTATTGCTTTAGTGACAGGTTGTCAGCCCATCGCCTAAATTACAATACACTGTAACACTCGAGTCCCTTTTGCTGACTTCAACAGCATGCCCGGGAGGAAGGGCAGCTGGAACATTCTATGTTTTTCTATCTCTCCCAGTCCAGCATGGAAGAAACCAATAATACCCTTATCCATACATACACATGAACGTATTTTCACGCCTTTATCGCCAATGGATTAGGCAGAGGGCAAACAACCTAAACAAAGGTCGTTTCGCCACGTCAGACAAACTTTTGAGGGTTATTTAAGATAGATTTGTAGGTATATAGCTGTAGTGACAGGTTGTCAACTATTTGCCTAATTTACAATATACTGATACCCTCGGATCCCCTAGCTGGTTTTTACAGCATGCCTTGCATGCATTTTATGTTTTTTTTTTTTTTTTTTTAAGTATATATAGGCGAGCATTTGTCCGCCATCTCACCTGGTGGAAAGTGACGATGCGGACTATGTTGAAGCATACTCACCTATGTAGTGCCTATTCACTCTCGCCTTGAAAAGGCCCAGGTTATATTGTTCCGGAAACAGATCCGCCGGCAGGGATCTCGCTCCCAGTCCAGCATGGAACCCTCATCCAGAAGAGACATAACATAAGATGTAGTATGAGTTGCAGACAGCATTCTAATGATGATGAGATAATATAACATGATATAATGATATGCATACATACATAAAATCACGCCTTTATCCCTTACGGGGTAGGCAGAGCGTTAAACGCTTCGTAAAAGGCGCTTTCGCCGCGTCTGACAATAATTGAGGGTAATTTTAGATTGTAATGTGTATTGCCACAGTGACAGGTTGTCAGCCCATCGCCTAAATTACAATACACTGTAACCCTCGAGTCCCTTTTGCTGTCTTCTACAGCATGCCCGGGAGGAAGGGCAGCTGGAACATTCTATGTTTTTCTATCTCTCCCAGTCCAGCATGGAAGTATAATATAATGATATGTGTTGATGATAATAGCCAAGTGTAAAAAAAAAACATTAGTAAAAAAAAACATTATTATTATTATAAGCCTGTGGTGTCCCACTGCAGGGCAAAAGCCTCTCTCCGTCCCTTCCATTCATCACGGTTCATCCAAAAATAACATATTTCACTAAAAACACAGAATAATTGCCATTGGTGGCTGTTATTCGCAACTTTCCTTTCACTACAACAAACTAATCTATAAGGTTTTAAATTATCTTAATTACTATAACCAGATTCTGTTGGACCGATTTTCGATTCACTGCGTTTTTTGCGAATTTTGATTTTTTTTACTAACGGAGACGCCATTTGGCTAGTATCGTCATCTTAGCAAATCATTTCTTCACCTTAGGAGAAGCACACATTGGGCTCCGCGCTATGTCTACTAGGAACTACAACGAACCACAGAGCAGTTGGTTTGAACAATGGAACATAGACAATATCTGCTCTACGCGACGTAGCGCGGAGCTCAATGTGTTCATCGCTCTATTCATTTCTAAAAATTAAATTATCTTTGTGATTTCAGATCCCCGCTGAGTGGTATGGATGGATGCACTACAAAACTGATCTGCCACCACACCAGGTAAATTAAATAGCATTTCTTAAGATCACTACAATATGTACATTATTCGCCTTAACATTTTCGCGATGCGGAAGCAGTCAGATGCAGGATTTATTAACAGGTTGCATGCATTCATATAATCACGCCTTTGTCCCTAATGGAGGAAGCAGATTGTAAACGACTGAAACAAAGGTCGTTCCACCACGTCTGACAAAGTTTTGAGGGTTATTTAAGATAGATTTGTAGGTATATTGCTGTAGTGACAGGTTGTCAGCCCATCGCCTAAATTACAATATATTGATCCCTTAGCTGGTTTTTACAGCATGCCCGGGAGGAAATTCAGCTGGCACATTCTACATTTTTCTCACGTTTCTCGGGAATCTGATAGGTTGCTCCCAGTCCAGTCAGTAACTAATTTCTACCCTCAAATGTCTCCAGGACCCAGCTCGTCCTCACTACAAGTGGATGATGGACTGGAACGAGAACATCTCCGGAACCACCGGCCAATACACCCCTTACTCCACCACCAGACCGAAGATCGAACCCTGGGTGCCCAACAGGAAATCCAGCGCTTAAAACGACTATTCCATAGAATTATCGATATTTTGGCAACACTATCATGCAACTGTGGAGAAATAACTTTTTTTTTACCAGAACATTACAAGAAAAAAAACTAAAGTATTTTTAAGCAAATACGTTCGGTCAGTTGTATATTTGTTTAGTTGTAAGTAGAAATGTGAATAAATCTATTTAAAATAATTTAAATTGTGTTTGTTAAATTAATCTAAAGTTGCCATCACATTAATTGCGAAATGCGGTCAGAAACTTTCACGAAAACTAAATACGTTATCTATACTTGCGCGAGCAAAGCAAGTGCGAAATTTCGCGTAAGGCGAATACGTTAGGCGAGCGAGCGAATCGTGCGTAACATACATACATACATATAATCACGCCAATATCCCTAATGGGGTAGGCAAAACGTAAACGACCCAAACAAAGGTCGTTCCGCCATGTCTGACAAAGTGTTGAGGGTTGTTAAGGTAGATTTGTAGGTATATTGCTGTAGTGACAGGTTGTCAGCCCATCGCCTAAATTGCAATATACAGAAACCCTCGGAACCCTAAGCTGATTTTTACAGCATGCCCGGGAGGAAATGCAGCAGCACATTCTATGTTTTTGTCTCGCTCCCAGTCCAGCATGGAAGTAACATTTTACGAATACGTTACGCGAGCGAAACGAGTGCAATATCCCCATTGAATATCCCACGAATACTGGGTTAATACGTATTACCTATGCGAGCGAAGCAAGCGCCACTTCACATCTTATGAAAATATTTAGATGTCTTCTCTTCCATGCTGGCCTGGGAGCGAGAGAAAAACATAGAATGTGCCAGCTGTATTTCCTCCCGGGCATGCTGTAAAAACCAGCTAAGGGATCCAAGGGTTTCAGTATATTATAATTTAGGCGATGGGCTGACAACCTGTCACTACAGCAATATACCTACAAATCTATCTTAAATAACCCTCAAAACTTTGTCAGACGTGGCGGAACACCCTTGGTTTAGGTTGTTTACGCTCTGCATACCCAATTAGGGATAAACGCGTGATTATATGTATGTATGTATGTCTTCTCTTCTGCCTGGCGTTTTCCCGGTCTGATGCTGGGGTCCGTGTTCTGGCTTTTTCTACTCCACTTTGCCGGTCTTCGGCATGCACTGGTGTGAGATCGTTTTCTTCCATATCCGCTTTTACGACATCAAGCCAGCGCTTCTTTTTTCTGCTGATCTAGGACCTCTGACAATCTTCTTAGCGTGTCCATGAAACACGAGAAATTATAGAGAGATAGAGATAAATTTATTAATAATTGTAAATTACAAGTAAAAAATTATAAGCACTTAAGTATATCACATTAATAATCATTTAAATTGTATTGCTTTCATTATCATTCAAATTAATAAAATCATTATAACTATAGAATGCATCATTCATACATACATATAGTCACGCCTTTATCCCTAATGGGGTAGGCAGAGCGTAAACGACCAAAACAAAGGTCGTCCCGCCACGTCTGACAATGTTTTGAGGGTTATTTAAGTTAGATTTGTAGGTATATTGCTGTAGTGACAGGTTGTCAGCCCATCGCCTAAATTACAATATACCGAAACCCTCGGATCCCTTAGTTGACTTTTACAGCATGCCCAGGAGGAAATGCAGCTGGCGCATTCTTTGTTTTTGTCTCGCTCCCAGTCCAGCATGGAAGTTGCATCATAGGGACCCAGAATTCAGCCACTTGTATTGCGGATAAGCTGCCGTCCATTAAATCCGCTGGCGCGGCGTGCAGGTGTTGGGGCACTCCGGACACGGTGTCAAGTGATCCATGCACTACACCGAAAATACAGTCTACATCGGGGCTTGCCGAAAATCCCCACCTGACCAAGTTTTCCTTACTTCTGCTAACCTGAGTCCGAAGCCTGTTGAAGGACTTCCAGATCGGCCACGGTAGTTCATTTCCAGATTCTCGGCAAGTGGGAGAAAGGGCAGAGAAGCTTTCTCGTGCCAATGTTCGGAAAGTGAGGTCGAGGCATCTTTTTCTGACAGCAAAGAGCCACATCTTATGAAAATATTTAGACATACATACATACATATAATCACGCCTTTATCCCTAATGGGGTAGGCAGAGCGTAAACGACCCAAACAAAGGTCGTTCCGCCACGTCTGACAAAGTTTTGAGGGTTATTTAAGATAGAATTCTAGGTATATTGCTGCAGTGACAGGTTGTCAGCCCATCGCCTAAATTACAATATACCGAAACCCTCGGATCCCTTAGCTGGATCTTACAGCATGCCCGGGAGGAAATGCAGCTGGCACATTCTATGTTTTTCTTTCGCTCCCAGATCAGCATGGAAGTAAATATTTAGTTTAATAGAAGATCAGAAGACCACTGTATATTTTACTACCTAAGTGTCTCATTTGCCACGTCTGACAAAGTGTGGAGGGTTATTTAAGATAGATTTGTACGTATATTGTTGTAGTGATAGGTTGTCAGCATATCGCCAAAATTGCAATATACAGGAACCCTCGGATCAATTAGCTGGTTTTTACAGCATGCCCGGGAGGAAATGCAGCTGGCACATTTTACGTTTTTCTCTCGCTCCCAGTCCAGCATGGAAGAATCCTAAATACATACACACATATAATAACGCCTCAATTCCTGGATGGGGAGACAGCGTAAACGAACTTAACAAAGGTCGTTTCGCCACGTCTGACAAAGTGTTGAGGGTTATTTAAGATAGATTTGTAGGTATATTGCTGTAGTGATAGGTTGTCAGCATATCGCCTAAATTACAAAATACAGAAACCCTCGTATCCCTTAGCTGGTTTTTACAGCATGCCCGGGAGGAAATGCGGCTGGCACATTTTATATTTATTTTTGGCTCCCAGTCCAGCATGGAAGTAAATCTATTTCATAAAAACAAAAAAGCAGAACGCCTACCATTCCATTTGTACCGAAATCCTCTCGCTATGTGATAACGGGTTGCAATGGTTTTAATTCATATCGCCTCGACGGAACCGGTTTTAAGTGCGCGCCTTGGACAGCGGCTCCCAAAGTTTTAAGAAATATTATGATTGAAGAGCTAATTATGAGAGCCCGATGGTGTAGTGGATAGGGCCGCTGCCTCCTGAGCTCCCGCTTTGGTTCGAATCCCACCACGTACCAATGTGTTTTTCGGATTTCAAATTTCATATGTACGTTTATTCGGCGCTTTTTCCGTGCTTCGGAAGGCACGTTAAGCCGTTGGTCCCGGTTAATATCGTTTAATACCGTAGATATTAGTCGTTATGCCATCTTAACACGGAAAAAGCGATATGGATCAGAGGCCAGTGCTAAGCATTGGCGGCTTGAAAACTCTGACCTAATCTAGGATTGGGTCTGGTTTCCCTTCTGGGCTGCGGAGGTCCGATGGCAGTCGCTCTGTGTAAAAACCAGTACCCTCGTTTAATCACCTAGATTAGGTAGCCAACCCCGTGATATACGGGATAAGGCTAGTAAGATGATGATGATTGAAGAGCTAGTAACACAAATAAACGTTTAAAAGATATACCTAAAATAATGTTACCATTGCCCAGGATGTACATGTACCTACCTACCTACTATACCGTATTTTTGTGAAGAAAAATAAATAAATTATTGGCTGGGAGAAAATAGTGATGGGATGAATTTGAATTGTTGTAATTTATCGATATATTTTTTTGTAATCCGTTTAAGTGTTTAAGTTAATGCCAAGATAAATAATTATTGTTACATTTATCACCTACAAAGCTTTTTATTTAAACATTATTTTATTTTCGTAAAATTAAAATTCGTTTAACTCTTATGACAACTTTTTCCATTGCTTCTGAACACACTGTTTTGGATCGTAGATTTGTTCGTTTTCACTATCAGTAATACTGATGCGACATGTGATCCAAAGCATAGCCCTGCCAGGAAAAAAGACCTCTTATTCTTTCTCTGTTGTTCTCTATGACAGGTCTTTTTAATTCCCTAGGGCTATGCTTTGTATCACATATTGCATAAGTATTACTGATAGTGAATATGATCCCATTAGGTACCAACCATAAATAATATTGGGTAGAAGAATCTCAAAATACACGGTTTTAGCAGTTTGAGTATCTTTGCCGTCGACCAACTGCCTGCGCCTGACCACACGGCGAGCTTTCATACCAAAAGCGTAGCAACTTTCAACCATATTACCATAACATTACACTTTAAATTTCATAATTCATGCTTGCGGCTACTTCGCTTCAATAGTTTACCTTTAAAGGAATCTGCCGTTTATTGTCTTGACAATAAGTGTGAAAGTTTCTCAGACCGATCCGTAAGCTTTTTTGCTTTTCTCAGGTAAAAATAGTTCTATAGGACGAACTTCAAAGCAGTCGAGATCGCGGTGTAGGAGCGTGTAAATGCTTCCTTCTACTTTCGGTAGTTATTAAGTTGAATTCTCAAGATTTTTGACTGAAAACTATAACAAAAGTGACTTTATAAGTTATTATAGAATGCTACACAAAATGATGAGTGATAATTGATCAAGATTTCTTGTGAGCAGTGATTATAATGTGGCTGACGGATGTGTTAATAGTGCGAAAAGGATAGTGATGTTGAGATCTGAGATGAAATTTTGAATCGAAAACAGGATTCCGTGGTACAGTTTCTACGGTAAGTTTTTTTTTACATTTGCCTAATACACCTAGATCAAAAAACTAAGTGGCAAGTTCCTAATATCAGAAGTTCCTTTCATTTGATTTAATATTGCTAAATCTTTCAGAGAGCTAGTGCAAAAATAATATCACCTTTCTGATATTTCGAAAGGACTTGACCCTATTTCTTTAGTTATAGATTTGTATCTTGTGTTTATACACAAGAGGCTGTAGAGAACAAAAGACAGCCAACGAACGGTGAACTAGATTTGAAAGTAAGATGTTTTTTTTCTTTTGTGAGATCATTAACTCAAGGATGTTTGTTTGAAGGACCGCTGCCTGTTAATTTTTTTGGTAAAGAAAAAATTGCGTAGGTGGCGGGAAGGAAATAGTGATGGGATGAATTATTATTTTTGGTCTTATATATCGATATTTTAAAATGAAGTATTACCCCAATGCCAATAAAATATATTTCGTGCTAAACAAAAGTGATTAAATGGTAAAAAAAATACAGTTTACACACCTTACTTGTGGGATGCAGGAGAAAAAAATGGCCACAGCTATTTGAATGGGTGATACTGATATCCAATGATACGAACATCACCAGAGAAATAGCATCTAACAATGGTATACATAAATACATACATATAATCACGCCTTTATCCCTAATGGGGTAGGCAGAGCATAAACAACCTAAAAAAAGGTCGTTCTGCCACATCTGAAAAAGTTTTAAGGCTCATTTTTTTTTTTTTATTTATTTAAGACAAATTTGTAGGTATTGCTGTAGTGTTACAGGTTATCAGCCCATCGCCTAAATTGCAATATACAAAAATCCTCGGATCCCTTAGCTGGTTTTTACAGCATGGGAGGAGAGGAAATGCAGCTGGCATATTCTATGTTTTTCTCTCACTCTCAGTCCAGCATGAAAGTCTACATATGTCTACATTTATGTCTACGTATATGCTAGTTTAATGTTATAGGGTAGGTATAATCAGACTATACTTCTGTTACTAAGCATTGGCTTGTGTAAGCTGTCGCTGAATATAGTCGTTTTGCCTTATGACAACAATTTTGTCATTCAAAGGAATCTTTTTGTATTATATTGACAGTATATATATATATTTTATAAAATGTATTTATGTAGTCATATAGATAGGTTTAAAAGAAAATTATATTTCAAACGTCTTTCAATTTATTCAAATTATCTTCTTCTTAGCGAGTGGATTCTCGAGTCTAACAACGACCAGATGAACCCGGGTGTCAGAGTTTCCAAACCGCTTCTGACATGGTTTTGACTAACACCCACTGTCAAAGACAGCGACTGGGATCGACGGCTTAACGTGCCATCTGAAGCACGGAATCCTTTTGCTTCTCGGACAATCAGGTGATTCAGCCTGCAATATCCTAAACAAACTAGGGAAAACTTCACAAATTGATAAATTTAAAAATATCAGCTTTGTGTTTCCCCCCTGGGAATCGAACCCAGGACTTCTGAATCGTACTTTCTGACCACTTGACCACGGAGTCAGTTTCACTCACTTCAAATTATTAACTGCCTCCGTGGTCTAGTGGCTAGTGCCATGGACTCCTGATCCGGAGGTCCTGGGTTCGATTCCCAGGGGGGAAACACAAAGTTGATATTTGAGAATTTATCACTTTGTGAATTTTTCCCCAGTTTGGTTAGGACATTGCAGGCTGAATCACCTGATTGTCCGAAAAAGAAAAAGATTTCGTGCTTCGGAGGGCACGTTAAGCCGTCGGTCCCGGTCGCTGTCTTTGATAGTGGTCGTTACTCAAAACCATGTCAGAGGCCTGATAGTTGTGCTACTAGGCGGTTTCAAAACTCTGACTCCAGGGTTCATCGGGTCGATAGACTCGATACCCACTCGACAGAAGAAGAACTTCAAATTATTATTCTGATAGTTGTTAAATTGATGTCATCTGTAACTGTAGCCAGATTGGTTAATTGGCCTTAATACAACATCTTCGCGACAATGAGGCAACGTTATGACTTATGATGAGAATGAAATAATAGTCTAAATAGCTTCTGCTCCTTTTATGGTTTGGCTCCACTGTTGTTTGTGCAACATCCACTATCAGATACTATGAGCGACCGATGGCTAGATATGCCCTTTGAAGCACGAAATCGAAATCAGAATTATAAAACTCAAGAGCAGACCAATCACAAAAAAACAACAGGAACAGCTTTATATCTCAAAGAACTTTCGCTAACCTCTGACATCAATTTGGCCCAAACTGTCATTAAAAGTATTCTTACATTGTGCGGCAAAAATGAGTAGCAATTACTCACGACTCACGAGCAACCATGGGAAAAAGAAAACAATCGTATCGAGCACTTTTACTTTTAATATAATTAAATATGATGGAATCTATTTGCTTAAACCTTATTGGCATTGATTATTTTGAATACTTATAATATGAATATTATTAAATTTGTGAATCTGGCTATATGGGACAGCCTCCCGCAAACTAATAGGGAGTTAACGATACTGAATAACATTCACTAGGACATTCTTTCAGGAGATGAATAAATAAAAATACTTTCCCATACAAAATGACAATCAATCGGACAGTTTTATGGAAAAGTAAAATTTATTTTTTATTTCCCGAAAGAATTTCCTGGTGACAGTTATTAAGTTTAGTCGGACGTCAGATGGCAGTCGCTCTGTGTCAGTACCCTCGTTCAATCACCTAAATTAGGTAGCCGACCCCGAGAGATACGGGATAAGGCTAGGGAGACGATGATGAGTTATTTAGTTTAGTTGACTGAGCAT
Source organism: Scrobipalpa costella (assembly GCA_949820665.1). Classification (NCBI taxonomy): domain Eukaryota; kingdom Metazoa; phylum Arthropoda; class Insecta; order Lepidoptera; family Gelechiidae; genus Scrobipalpa; species Scrobipalpa costella. The sequence continues at coordinate 8,462,718 of OX463321.1, read as the reverse complement.
CCCCTATAAGTTAGCGGGACGCTGTCCCTTACACCCAGTATAAGGTTCCATTGATTATGGATCTATGAAAGTCATCTCTTTGTCAGTTAGGTCAATCATTGTCTTAAACAAACTGATAACCGACACGAAAAAAAGTGTGCCTTGCGATAGGAGTTGAACTTTTGACCTCTTCACAGAACTATTAAGCATATCTAAATTCTACTCGTTCCAAAAATATAATTGAATCATAAAGTTTTATCTACTTACTGACCTACCCACCCATGCAAACTCTTTTATGTTTATTTTGTACATCTTTTCTGGGTTTCTTTGTTTCAATGTCATAAAATATGACATGCTCGATTGCTTGCAAAATATCGATACTAAAATTAATCAATTTTCAACACTAATTCATTTGGCGGTTTAAAATTCCGGTCAAGGGATTTCGCCTTTCCACTGTCGCTATTGTAAAATTACAGCTGAAGCATTATGCTTGGAATATTACTCAAAGAATAATCTTGATCTTCCACATAGATTCCATAGAATACATTTTGAATGTCATGTAAATAGGTTAAGGATGCTTATTTTTCATAAATCTATTCTGCTAACACTGACTATGCTACCACTTCAGCTACCTTAATTATTTTATTTTCCTTTACTTACTTAATAGATTTATCCTAACTTACCTCATCTCCCTAGCCTTATTCCGTATGTTACGGGGTCGGCTACCTAATCCAGGGGAATGAACTAGGGTACTGGTTTTTACACAGAGCGACTGTCATTTAACCTCCGCAACCCAGAAGGGAAACCAGACCCAATCCTAGATTAGGTCAGAGTTTTCAAGCCGCCAGTGCTTAGCACTGGCCTCTGATATGGCTTAACGACTAATATCTACGGTATTAAACGATATTAACCGGGACCAACGGCTTAACGTGCCTTTCGAAGCACGGAAAAAGCGCCGAACATATGAAATTCGAAAACCGAAAAACACATTGGTACGTGGTGGGATTCGAACCACGACCTCCCCGCTCAGGAGGCAGCGGCCCTATCTACTACACCATCGGGCTCTATCCTAACTTACCTCCTAGTACCTAAATCATGAGCTTTTATAATCATCTTAAGGTTTAATCCCAATTTCTAATTTTATCCACAGTCACTTAAACAGCTTAACCACATTTTTACTCGCCCATTTCATCGTCACGATTTTACAAAAAATCTGTTTTTTTCGTTGGCTCTTCTATCCATACAACCGTATCAAGACGAGATTTTAAAAAAATCTATTGAACCAACGGTGGTATTGCTTTTGTACGAAATTTAGTAACGCACGAAATGGATCTTGAGTTCAGAATAAGCTTTAGAAAAATGATAAAATGAAACTAAATAAGTGCAGTAAAAGCGTAGACAAAGTATGCGATTTCCGATGATTTCTAAAATAAAATGAAAAAGTATATAATTTGAGAAATGTTGGAGTTGTGCGCGAATATAATAAATACATACATACATACATAAAATCACGCCTTTATCCCTTACGGGGTAGGCAGAGCGTAAAACACCTCCTAAAAGGCGCTTTTAGATTGTAATGTGTATTGCTGTAGTGACAGGTTGTCAGCCCATCGCCTAAATTACAATACACTGTAACCCTCGAATCCATTTTGCTGACTTATACAGCATGCCCGGGAGGAAGGGCAACTGGAACATTCTATGTTTTTCTTTCTCTCCCAGTCCAGTATGGAAGTTTATAATAAATCTTATAGCTTTATCCTTATTTGCACTTAACTAAATCTACCATTTAGGAATTTTTGAACATTTGCATATACGAAGCTAATATTATTAATTATTATTGGATCCGAGGGTTTCTGTATATTCCAATTTAGGCGACAGGCTGACAACCTGTCACTACAGCAATATACCTACAAATCTATCTTAAATAACCCTCAAAACTTTGTCAGACGTGGCGGAACGACCTTTGTTTAGGTCGTGTACGCTCTGCCTACCCCGTTAGGGATAAAGGCGTGATTATATGTATGTATGTATATTTTTATTAAAATATACTTTACATCTCACTTCGCCATTATTAACAACAAAATGTTCATACCCGGTGTAAGGGACAGCGGTTCACTTCCTGAAAAAGAAAAAGAATCATGCTGATAGTTGTTCAGTGTCGTTAACTGAGCAAGCCCTATCAGTTTGCGGGACACTGTCCCTTACACCTGGTATACTTAACAAAATAACTACAAAAACTAATTAAGAAATTATTATCGCCATCCGCATTGCCAAAAATATCGATATTGAAAACGTATTCCACCCAACACTAATTCCCTGTATCTTAATAATAAACAAAAACCACGCGAAAAGTCAAATTATTTTCTTTTGCAATCAGAGTTTTTCAGTAATTATTTATTTTTCAGATCTAAGATGTCGCTGGCGGACGTGACGTCAGCACGCAGCTCTCCGGAACCGGATGCTTGTCCTGAGTGCGACACTAGCGCCAGTGTTACTTCGGATTTACATAAGGTGGCTATTTTAATTCCCCTATTTATTAAATATTTTCTTCTATGCTGGACTAGAAGCGAGAGAAGAACAGAATGTGCCAGCTGCATTTTCTCCCGGGCATCCTGTTAGAACCAGTTAAGAGATCCGAGGGTTTCAGTATATTGCAATTTAGGCGATGGGCTGACAACCTGTCACTACAGCAATATACAAATCTATCTTACAATTCCTTCTTCCATGCTGGCCTGGGAGCGAGAGAAAAACATAGAATGTGCCAGCTGCATTTCCTCCCGGGCATGCTGTAAAAACCAGCTAAGGGATCTAAGGGTTTTTGTGCTTTGGGCGATGGGCTGACAACCTGTCACTACAGTAATATACCTACATATCTAACTAAAATAACCGTCAAACCTTTGTCAGACGGGACAAAACGACCTTTGTTTAGGTCGTTTGTGTTCTACCTATCCCATTAGTATAAAGGCGTGATTATATGTATGTATGTAACATGGTTCATGCAACGGTAGCTCAACATGCGGTAGCACAACACGTAATTTCGACTATTTCGATCATCTATCCACAAGCCAAAAACGAATCCGAACTTATTGATGATTCATGGTATAAATTTGTTCTCTTCTGTTCCAGTACCAAGTGGCGTGCACCTGCAAGCCAGGCTCAGGACAGTACGCGCGAGCTGATGATCCTGGACCTCCGCCTCCAGCCAAGACTGATACTCCACCGGCCTTGCCACCTAGACCACCTGCGCCCTTGAGCGCCAGGCGAAACAATGGTAATTTGATTATAACCTAAGATTTTTGTTACATCTTTAGCGCAAAAATATAGTCTCGTCCAATCACATAAACATAACATATATCATTTACACACTTAGAACCATACATACATATAATCACACCTTTATTTCTAATGGGGTAGGCCTAAACAGGTCGTTTCGCCACGTCTGACAAAGATTTGAGATCTATTTGAGGTAGATAGGTATATTGCTGTAATGACAGGTTGTCAGCCCATCGCCTAATTTGCAATATACTAAAACCAAAGAGATCCGACCCTTAGCTAGTTTTACAGCATTCCCGGAAGTAATTGCAACTGGCATATTCAATGTTTTTCTTTCGCTACCAGTCCAGCATGGAAAAAACTAATAAACTAAATACATATCTCTCTTTTATTCGCACAATCACAGCTTTGTCCCTTTAGTTAGGAGTAGTTAGACCCTTAATATAGAGCGAGACAAATGGCAAAAGCTAGTACATTAATAAACACAAAAAAAAAGTTTATTTGTCATAAAGATTTACAAAAACACTGTCTCCTTAGATCTCCGCACTAGATCAAGCCCGTATCGCGGTAGTCCACACGACCATTGACAGTTTCTCAAGGTTACATACAATTACATAACTATGCTATTTGAATAAAATTAAATGAAAAATACTTAGAGGTTTTCAGATAGATAAACCAAGACATATCTATGTGAACCTGATCAAAAAATTACAAAAATGAAATGATTAATGTAATAGGCAATAGCACGGTAATAGATAAATTCTACAAATGCTCCGTCCTCCTACCTTCTTGATTTAATGTTTCCTGCTTTTAAACCCAAGCTTCATTGACTTTTACGAAGTCCAAGACGATATTGACCGATTTCATAAAAAAAAAACATAAATGTCGCAACGAATTGCAAAAATCTATTCAAAATGGCCACTTTTGCAATCGCACGTAGGTTAGAATTTAAGAAAAACGTCGCAATGTGTTAGAATTCATCATTCAAACATTTTTGTCTAATATAACAATAGTAGTTTGAAAAAAAAAGTCTACCTGTTCCACTTTCAAATAGGTTTTTTTTTTTGTAAAGGTATCTTTCGGTGGCCTTTTAATAATGGTATTCAATGGAAGGCATTATAAGGTGCAGTGCACTGCACCAGATTTGTAGAAAATAAAAATGTTTCCCACATGGATAACTATTTTTTTACGATGAGGCAAGTCGGTCCCATATTTATAGAAGTATGGGACCAACTTGCCTCATCGTAAAAAAATGTTTGTGCAGAAAATACTACCATACTTGTATTTGGCATGACAGAGTGCTGAGCACCTATTTTCGCCTTCCAATAGTATTTAACAAAGTCTCTTTCTCTGTCCCTATATCCCTTTGTATACATAAATCTTTAAAACTACTTAAACTTTTAATGGATAGAGTGAATCAAGAGGAAGGTTTATATGTATAATACATGCATAATATTGTAGAGAAACACTGATAATTTCCGTGCGAAGCCGGGGCGGGTCGCTAGTAATAATAATAAAAAATAGAAACATGAGCGGGAATCGAACTTACAAACATATGGCATGCAAATGCGTGCCGCAGCACTAATCAACTAAGACATCGCGTGTTTAAAATTGCGTGCTGTAAATTTTTCATTTTTATTTTACAAATCGTATCTTAGGAAACATAACACCTCACATCACATTTTAAATATAAAAACAAAATTCAGCAATGCGAGTGACGCCATCTTGAAAACATAAATAATTAAAGATCATCAAATCCATAACATACGTACTTAAACAGTTATAGCTATAACAAACTCGGCAAAATCTATAAGTTACGCTTTCAGATTGCATTACTTGCCTACCTGAGTCCCATGAGGTACAGTCAGCCGCCCATATTTAGTGTTTCGATTTTTGTGTATTTCTTAGTTGAAAAAAATACCGCAGATGTTACAGCGTCAACAAGATCCTAATTTTAATTTGCGATCTTATCTCTAACTCTATCTAGATTATGTTAACTTAAATCTCTTGGATAAAATATCTCTTGAATAGCCTATGAGATAATTTTTTATATAACTATAAAGTCGATCTTAAATTTTATGTGATTATAATCTTAATTTCATCTGAAATTAGGAAATTCTTGGCAAATAAAAAAGAATCTACATCGTATCTCTAATAAATTCTCAAGCCGTAGCACTAGTAACAGTGCACACTGCATAATAATGTCGCTATTACTTTCGGTTTATCATATTTACCTTCTTAATTCTTTTAACAAGTTATTTACACCTTTATACTTCACAAAATCTAATTAAATCATGTGTTTTTCAGACTAGGTGTAATTTCTTTTTCTGGAATATAGTTATTGCAAGCCACAAATGCGCGCGGCTGACTGTACTCTCCGGATTCTGCGCGGTAACCACCATTGTCAACACATAACCTAGTCCCGCATACCAACTCAACAATGTAACACAAATTATTAAACGATTTCAATAAAAACAATAATATTAACTTAATATATTATCCAAAATGGCGTTAAGTTAGTGAGAAATGAATTTCGAAACAGTGAAATCCCTTTTTGTGTCAAATAAACAAAGCGAAAGGAGGGAAAATTGCAATTCTCAGTTTGAATATGAATAAGATTTTGATTTTCGAACGTTGTAGTTTTATTTTCAGTGGTAATGTGTGATTCTTAGTGGCCAGTGTGAATAAGTTGTCGATAAATAAAATGAATTGTTGTATAGGGGTCATTGTTCTATACGCTTAGCTTGCGAGGGGAGAAAATCGATTATACGAAAATGGCGCGAGATTCAAAAGTTGTTGTGGCAAGAATCTGGTTTCGAACTAAAGAAAATGAGCTAACAAATAAGAGTTTATTTAGCCCAATGTATTGATTAAATATAAAATACATGAATAAACATAAAATAGGCGTAAAATGTGTAAATAAATCTATCGATAAAATTCTACGTCACTTTTGGTAACGTTTTAAAAAAATACGGTTAATAAAAATGATCCAAAGGTGATTTAAAAAACAATGCAAGTGGCGTGCGGCGTGATGCAAGTGTTGCAGTATCAATTATCGACATCGACACCGCAGTCGACCGTGGCCGCTGACGTGGCACAGCACTATGTGCCGCCTCCGCCGTATTTCGGTAATTTGAAAATTATTTGTCGTTAGACGAATATATATAAGGCCATTTTAAATCATGTGCAAATATTAGAACGTGTAAATCTACCCATTAAACTGAACAACTTTCCCTAAGGAACATAGGTTGAAAAACTAATGAAACCTACCATACAAAATGCACCAGCTGATAGCGCACTTAGTCATCATCATCATCTTAGCACCCTAGCCTTATCCCGTATCTTACGGGGTCGGCTACCTAACCTAGGGGATTGAACGAGGGTACTGATTTTTACACAGAACGACTGCCATCTGACCTCCGCAACCCAGAAGGGAAACCAGACCCAATCCTAGATTAGGTCAGAGTTTTCAAGCCGCCAATGCTTAACATTGGCCTCTGATATGGCTTAACGACTAATATCTACGGTATTAAACGATATTAACCGGGACCAACGGCTTAACGTGCCTTCCGAAGCACGGAAAAAGCGCCCAATAAACGTACATATGAAATTCGAAAATCGAAAACACATTGGTTCGTGGTGGGATTCGAACCACGACCTCCCGCTCAGGAGGCAGCGGCCCTATCCACTACACCATCGGGCTCATCATCATCATCGGGATAGCGCACTTAGTATGGGAAGTCAATTATTGTTTTTCATATTTCAACCTATGTTCTTTATATTTTTTGTAAATAAAAACCTATACACCTATGTTCCTTAGGGAAAGTTGTTCAGTTTCATGGGTAGATTTAAATTTCAATATTTGCACTTGATTTCAAATAACCTTCTATAGTATTTCCAACTCAGTTTTAGAATAAAGGTAAACAAAGTTTCATTTCTTTTAATCGAAAATCTTGTTTCTAAATTAAGTTATAGCTATTAGATATGAGTACATAAAAAAAATAGTAGTTTTAGTAATTTAACAAATTTGCCAGCACGGCTTATTTATTTTTGAAATGCGTTTTTTAATATAAAGACATGAAACTTTGTTAACCTTTATTCTAAAACTGAGTTGGAAATACTATAGCCATAAACATAGGTACATGAAGTCATGACCCTTTGACAGTAAGGGGTGGGCTGACGTCACAGGCTTAATAAAAGCTACGTCTGACGAAAACAATATATTGCAATATCCGATTATAAGGGGTATCATGTGTTGGACCTTACAATATTATAACATCTTAATGCACCATGTGATTCGCAATAAATAAATATTTATATGAATAAAATTAGGCGAATTAAAACTCTTTAATCCTGGTTTCAGAGCTTTTAAACAGCCTCATTTGCACTTCATAGAATATCTGTTTTGTGAACTCGGTACCTAAGCGTTACTGATGTTGAATACTTTCATGCTGGACTGGGAGCGAGAGAAAAACATAGAATGTACCAGTTGTATTTCCTCCCGGGTATGCTGTAAAAACCAGCTAAGGGATTCGATTCACTTTATGCGATGGGCTGACAACCTGACACTACGGCAATATTCCTACAAATCTATCTTAAGTAACCCTCGAAATTTGTCAGACGTGGCGGAACGACCTTTGTTTAGGCCGTTTACTCTCTGCCTACCCCATTAGGGACAAAGGCGTGATTATATGTATGTATGTTGAATACCGCTAACTGAAAAGAGCTGAGCTATCAGAATATTCACAAACTCATAAAGTTTCGTTGACTAGAGAGTCTATTGAATCTGCACTGTCCATTACACCCAGAATACTTTGCTAACGTCCCATTTCTTTCCAGCATCAGCGGGCTGCAACAACGACACCTCCTGCCGGCGTCGCAAGTACGCGTGGTGGTGCTGCGGCTGCGGGGCGCTGGCTGCGGCCCTTGGAGGACTGCTGGCTGCTCAGCATATCCTGCTGCGAGCGTACACCGCGTCTCCTCATCATCTGGAGACGGTGCCAGCAGCTGTGCCAGCCGCTATGGTAAGTAGAGACACCTGGAAGTACGCGTGGTGGTGTTGCGGCTCTTGGAGGGCTGCTGGCTGCTTAGCACATCCTGCTGTGGGCGTACACCGCGTCTCCTCATCATTTGGAGACGGTGCCAACAGCTGTGCCAGCCGCTATGGTAAGTAGAGACACCTGGAAGTACGCGTGGTGGTGTTGCGGCTCTTGGAGGGCTGCTGGCTGCTTAGCACATCCTGCTGTGGGCGTACACCGCGTCTCCTCATCATTTGGAGACGGTGCCAACAGCTGTGCCAGCCGTTATGGTAAGTAGAGACACCTGGAAGTACGCGTGGTGGTGCTGCGGCTCTTGGAGGACTGCTGGCTGCTCAGCACATCCAGCTGCGGGCGTATACCGCGTCTCTACATCATTTGGAGAGGGTGCCAGCAGCTGTGCCAGCCACTATGGTAAGTAGAGACACCTGGAAGTACGCGTGGTGGTGCTGCGGCTCTTGGAGGACTGCTGGCTGCTCAGCATATCCTGCTGCGGGCGTACACCGCGTCTCCGCATCATCTGGAGACGGTGCCAGCAGCAGTGCCAGCCGCTATGGTAAGTAGAGACACCTGGAAGTACGCGTGGTGGCGCTGGATGCAGCTCTTGGAGGATTGCTGGCTGCTCAGAATCCTGCTGCGGGCTTATATCGCGTGTCCGCATCATTTGGAGACGGTGCCAGCAGCTGTGCCAGCCGCTATGGTAAGAGACCTGGAAGTACGCGTGGTGGTGTTGCGGCTGCGGGGCGCTGGCTGCTCAGCACATCCTGCTGCGGGCGTATACCGCGTCTCTACTTCATTTGGAGAGGGTGCCAGCAGCTGTGCCAACCGTTATGGTAAGTAGAGACACCTGGAAGTATGCGTGGTGGTGCTGCGGCTCTTGGAGGGCTGCTGGCTGCTCAGCACATCCTGCTGCGGGCGTATACCGCGTCTCTACTTCATTTGGAGAGGGTGCCAGCCGCTATGGTAAGTAGAGACACCTGGAAGTACGCGTGGTGGTGCTGCGGCTCTTGGAGGACTGCTGGCTGTTCAGCACATCCTGCTGCGGGCGTATACCGCGTCTCTACATCATTTGGAGAGGCTGCCAGCAGCTGTGCCAGCCGCTATGGTAAGTAGAGACACCTGGAAGTACGCGTGGTGGTGCTGCGGCTCCTGGAGGGCTGCTGGCTGCTCAGCACATCCTGCTGCGAGCGTATACCGCGTCACTTCATCATTTGGAGAGGGTGCCAGCAGCTGTGCCAGCCGCTATGGTTAGTAGAGACACCTGGAAGTACGCGTGGTGGTGCTGCGGCTCTTGGAGGACTGCTGGCTGCACAGCACATCTTGCTGCAGGCGTATACCGCGTCTCCGCATCATTTGGAGACGGTGCCAAATATAGACACCGGCACTAGCAAGTAGTTCGCTAGTCGCTACTCTCGTGATATTAGTTTATATACTTCGGTCAGTGGCATGAAAAATTATGCTCGCTTTACGTTTATACCGGGTGTAATGGACAGCGTCCCGCAAACTGATAGGGGTTGCCATCAACACTGAGCAATTTTCACCAAGAAATTCTATCAGGAAGTAGAAAAAAAAATTGGCTTAACCATATAAAGAAACTTCCTGAAAGTATTTCCTGGTGGAAGTTGTTCAGTGTCGTTGACTGAGCAACCCCTATCAGTTTGCGGGACGCTGTACCATACACCTCGTATGCCTCGATCAGTAACATAGAATATCTGGCTCGCTACGCTTGCGACATTATATCATAATATACTTATTCGTAGTCATATACCTCGGCCAGTAGTGTGAATTATTTCGCTCGCTGTGCTTGCGATATTGTTTATATACCTTGAATACCGTGAAATATCGCACTCGCTGTGCTGGCTACGATCTAACGTGAAATATCAACTTTTTATACCTGAATCGTACATACATACTAATAATCACGCCTTTATCCCTAATAGGGTAGGCAGATATCTATCGCAATTTAGGCGCTGGGCTGACAACCTCTCACTACAGCAATATACAAATCTATCTTAAATAACCGTCAAAACTTTATCAGACGTGGCGGACCGACCTTTGTTTAAGTCGATTACGTTCTGCCTACCCCATTAGGGATAAAGGCGTGATTATATGTATGTGTGTAGAAACCGGTAAATGGAGGCGAGGGTACAGATCCTACGCTTACTACATTCAGTATTCAATACGATCAATAAAATGATATCTCGCGCTCGGAACGCTCGCGTTTGAAGTTAATATACCCCAAACAGTTGCATAAAAGCTGGAGTTCGCTGGCTATACGACTGAATATACGTACGTATTAGGGATAAATATACATACATACATACATATAATCACGCCTTTATCCCTTACGGGGTAGGCAGAGCGATGAACGCCTCGTAAAAGGCGGTTTCGCCACGTCTGACAAAAACTGAGGGCAACTCCAGACTGAAAAGTGTATTGCTATAGTGACAGGTTGTCAGCCCATCGCCTAAATTACGATACACTGTAACCCTCGAGTCCCTTTTGCTGACTTCTACAGCATGCCCGGGAGGAAGGGCAGCTGGAACATTCTATGTTTTTCTATCTCTCCCAGTCCAGCATGGAAGGAATTATTTCTAAGCCAGAAACTAACCTGTTTTTTTTGTTGTAGCTGGTCCTGACTGGAGTCTGCATCATGAGTTTGGCTCGTCGTCGCAACAGATACAGCTATATGGTAAGAAAAGTATGTCGCTTCGTTTTAATTTCAATATTGTTTGCCATTATAAAAAAAAAAAAAAAAAAAATTATTATTTATTTAATTACAACGGGTAACCCTATTACAGTAATTAATAAAATATATACAACGTGTAACAGAAAGGGATATGCATCCAGAAAGTTGTGAATCTACCCATGGAACTGAACAACTTTCCCTAAGGAACATAGTTTGAAAACTGAAAAATAAATGTTAACCTAACAAACAAGTCATTCAAGATTTAAGAAGTCTGCCTTGGAGGTCACCAAGAAAACTGTATCCCATGTTTCCTCAAATGAATAATTGCGTTCATTTTTTCACAGCTCCATATTTCTTCACTTCTTTTATTTGTATTCATTATTATAAATTATATAACATAGTTTGCTGCATGTATAGCTGTACGATCACTAAATTGGTTAGCCGCCTGGATCTGATCTTAACATATTGTTATATTGTTCTTCTTTGGTTGTTAACTGTTGTGTTCGTCTTTTCAATAAAATAAAATAAACAAAATTCATCAGCTGATAGCGCATTTAGTATGGGCAGTTTTTTTTTTCTCATTTCGACCTTTGTTACTTATGGAAAGTTCAGTTTCATGGGTAGATTCAAACATATCACGATGCATATACCCTTTATGTTACTCGTTGTATATGTATATACTTTTTTATTATTATTTTCACTTTATTCTTAGCCTTGCCGAAATATTGATAGTGGAAAAGAAAAATATTTACAACATCGATATGCCTGTCTATAGTATCGATAAAAGCTACTATCGGTGACTATTTCCTATCGATATTTTAGTATATTTTGTTCAGGTCGCAGTACTATCGATATACCGGGTGTAAGGGACAGCATCTTGCGGGCTGATAGGGATTGCTTAGTCAACGATACTGAACGACATTCATCAGGAAATTCTTTCAGGAAATTAAAAATAAATTGGCTTTTCCTTGCAAATTGTATGGAAAAGCAAAATATATTTTAATTTTTGAAATGTGTTTTTGTATAAAAAGACATGAAACTTTGTTTACCTTTATTCTAAAACTGAGTTGGAAATACTAAAGGTACCTATCTATTACCTAGTTATTGGCTAATTAATAAATAATAGCGTGTAAAGTTTATAATTATGGAAAGATAAGATAGGAGTCCCGAACTAGGTTAGGTAGACCCTGAGCTATGGGCCTGGTTTCTCCTTCGATCCACGACCTAAGTAAAAATAAATAAAATATTATTAAAACAGAGAGCCCGATGGTGTAATAAATAGGGCCGCTGCCTCTTGAGCTAGGTCGTGGTTCGAATCCCACCACGTACCAATGTGTTTTTCGGTTTTCGAATTTCATATGTACGTTCGTTCGGCGCTTTTTCCTTCATAGGCACGTTAAGCCATTGGTCCCGGTTAATATCGTTTAATACCGTAGAGTTTAGTCGTTAAGCCATGTCAGAGGCCAAGCCAGTGCTAAGCATTGGCGGCTTGAAAACCCTGACCTAATCCAGGATTGGGTCTGGTTTCCCTTCTTGGTTGCAGAGGTCAGATGGCAGTCGCTCTGTGTAAAAACCAGTACCCTCGTTCAATCCCCTAGATTAGGTTGCTTACCCCGTGAGATACGGGATAAGGCTAGGCAGATGATGATATCATTATCAATGCTGCTGCAGCTAGGAAGATCATATACCAATACCACCCTACTTATATTTTTAATACCTGATTTCAGATCAAAGTGGTAGGCGCTTGCTGCCTGGTTTGCGCTCTGACCTGCGTATTGGTCACCATCACAACCACAGTCATACACATGAACAAGTAAGTTACAACAATATATACAATAATCACGCCTTTATCCCGAATGGGGTAGACAGAGCGTAGACGACCAATGAAAAGGTCGTTCCGCCATGTCTGACAAGTTTTGAAGGCAAGTTTACACTAAAATGTGTATCGCTATTTCGTCCAAGATCGCTATAGTGACAGGTTGTCACCCCATCATCGCCTAAATTGTTTGTTTGTTTTAAAATGTCTTTATTAATAAATATGTTTACAAAGTATAAAGTACCCAGTGTAATTATCCTAGGTTTTATAAATATAAAATTACTTACAGTTTAAGGCTGGATCGCCTGTTTAAACTATATAGTCTTACACACTATTATGGTTCACATTACTGAGTCTATTAGCATTTTGTTCATTTTGTGAGTTCCGAATGGGATAGGCAGAGCGTAAACGACCAAAGAAAAAGTCGTTCCGCTATGTCTGACAAGTTTTGAGCGCAAGTTTACACTAAAATGTGTATCGCTTTAGTGACAGGTTGTCATCTTATCATCGCCTAAATTACAAATGCATTGAAACCCCCGGATCCCTTAGCTGGTTTTTACAGCATACCCGGAAGGAGATGCTGCTGGCACATACTACTTTTTTACTTTTTTTCTCTCACTATCAGTCCAGCATAAAAGTTACTCCAAAAAATATATAAAAAAATATGCTAATTGTGAAATCTAAAAAACAATTTACATATCTCCAAAATATTGCTCCTTTGGATTTGTGAAAAGCGACATCTGCTATGAAGTAAAAATAATACTACAAACTTCCTGATACCACTACTCGGCAATAGGTGGCGCAGTGAAATAAAAGTTATTATTGAATTTTACATTTGTAAAAATGATATCATAATAATATCAATAAAACAATATCATAATATGTCGCAGGATTATAATGCAATCGGTTTTTTGATAAAGAACTAGGATTTGTTAGGTTCCTTATTTTATGAGTAAAATAATTTTATATTCATTTTTGTAGAATATTAAGATTAAAAAATATTGATACAAAAAAAGACAGTTACTCCACAAAGCCTTCATTATCATTATGATAATTCTGAATTATTTTTTCAAGGGCAAAAATGTTAAAATTCCGTTCATGATTCCAGGCTGCAAACCCTCAAGTTCTGCGAGTATACCAAACTGACGCGGACATGTACGTGCTTTTCGATGCCCCCAGACCTCCAGCACAATGTTGACGATGATGGTGAGTTATATATATTTTTTTAATTTACCTGTTTGCAAAATACTACAAAGTGTATATAATGCGTCACCGGGCTAAGGCGGGGAGTTGCTACACGCAATCTACACCCTTAATGAAATGGCAACTGCCTAAGGGCGCCCACTAGGGCTCGAACCTCGGCTTATGGCGTTGCCTTGGGAGTAAGTTATATTTAGTCATCGTTTATTGAAACACCTCATTCATCATGAGGCGTTGTGGACTAGGCACATAATAGATACTATTGACGAGGCAAGGTATTGAGATATTCCAATGAAACACAGTAGTATAGTTTACGCCTGCGAGATATCTGTCCACCACTGGACCTCAACTTGAAACACAGAATTATATATATAGCTCGCAACAACTATGTTTAATATAAATATGTGTGTACGTCACAATCATGGTAAAAGACCTCATTATTACCAAGAATAGGGCTTAATTCCCACGGAAACCGGTTTAATGCCGCAGGAAATCTTTATTCAGGCTAAACCTTTTTTTAAATTAATTGTTTGCTACTCAATATTACATGGCAGTCTCCCAAACCTCAGAGTTTATTAGTTTATCGGGATGTCCACTGTTACTCCTCATTCCTACGAGTAAAACACCTCATACACACGGGAAAATAGCGCTTTTCCATGGAAAAAGGGCTCATTCCCACGAAAAACGCTCAATTTCCATGAGAAAATTACTTTTATGTTTAATTCTTAAAACAATAAATAATTTAATGACAGAAATACTCAATACTCAATCATTTATTGCTTTCTTGTTCGTACATAAGGTCTTACAAAACTTAACAATACATGGAGTATTGTAGGCTAAATTATTTAACTTTCTTTAGGTGTTCGCTGCGTGTTCGAGGGTGTCACAGATTGTGGCGTAGTGCACGGCGCGCTGTACTGGTGTCTTCGGGGAGTGTTCGCGCTGTCCGTCAGTGCTGTTCTCGTCTGCATCTTCAGCTGCATGCTGGCCTACCAGCTATTGAGGTCAGTTACGTACATACCAGGTGTAAGGGACAGCGTCCTGCAAACTGATAGGGGTTGCTCAGTAAACGTAACTGATCACAGAAACCTTCAACAGAAAATTCGTTCTGACTTTTCAATACAAAATGACCACCTCGATCAAACAGAGTATGGAAAAGCAATTGTTTTTCATTTTATAAAAGAATTTTCTGCCTGATGACAGTTGTTCAGTTTGAATCAATGACTGAGCAGTAGTTTGCGGGACGCTGTCCTTTACACCCTGTAGTTATGTGGGTTGCTAAACCCCATGACATCGATTTTCAGACCGAAATGAGTACAATTTGTTTCAGCGACCATTTTGAATCCGCAATCTTGTTTTTATACGACCGCCATTATGGATTCGCAATCTTGGAATGACCGAGACAGCGATGAAATATGTTTATGTAAATCGTAACGGCCATCTTGAAAAAATACTATGTTACAATCGTTTTAGCACTAGGGGCATGTTGAATAAAACTGATAATGACAATTTGACAGTGACTATTCGATGTACACTGCGTAGCTGATAATCTTCCTTGTATTATACATACATACATATAATCACGGCTTTATCCCCAATGGGGTAGGCAAGTAAGCTACGCAATGTACGCCGAATTGTCATTGTCAAATTGTCATTGTCAGTTTTATTAAATAGGCCCCAGGACTGATCAAAGAACTCCACAAAAATCGCTCACTCAGCGGCCATTTTGAATAATGGCGAAATATCCAAAACGTTGGAAGGTTAGTTAGAATTTGTATGAAATAAATAATACCAACATCAAAATATTAAAATTAACGTTTACTAAAACAAATCTCAAATGGTCTCAAAAAACATAGAATGAATTTCCTTGTTCAAAGACTTCAACGATAACTGTTGAATATGGACACGGTTTTCCAACAAGTGAATGCATTTTCTAAGATCCGTCATTTCAGACTTAATCCTCACATAATGCATTGTATCTGGTACTTCGTAAGCCATCGTCACTTTCTTCAAGTCTATGAATTTGGTCTTTAGGTCTTCGGCTTGGACGGTAATTTTGATTTTCTCCCTCTCTTTCTGCAAATTAAAAAGGGCAACAGAATACTTTGTTGCTTTGCATTACGGGTTGAATTGAAAGGTGTGGCTCAGTCAATGGAACTGAACAACTTTCACAAATACATTTTTCTAGTAAATGATTTCATGATTACTTCCAAAGTGATTGAGCAACTTTGAGGAAGTACATTTACTTTATTATTTCCTAGAAAAAATATTTATAAAAGTTGTTCAGTTTCATTCTCTGGTGCTAAAAATAAACCATGTCAAAAGATTTTTTTTACTTTGTAAATTGCTACGTTGACGGTCTGACGGAGTAATCAAACCCCATACAAAAGATGATAGATGGTAATTTTTAATTCAAATTAAAGTATTAATTTATATGTATTTTGTAATAAGACTATTGACATGAATTGAATTGTTAATTTGTATAAATTATTATTGTTTTTATTTTAATTTAATTTACTATTTGACATATTAACTGAATTTATATTGTACAATTTTGTTTTGACGATCTCTTTACGGAGGACATTATTCTATTGATTGTAATTTAATTTAATTGTGAAACCTGTATTGTGAAATAAATAAACTAAACTAAACTAAACTAAAGTACTTTCGCTTTTATTCCTAAACAGTAAATTCAAACTTAACCAAACTCCGTACACATGAATGACCAAATGCATCATATCTATGCTTCTAATTATAATTAGTAACCAAGTACAAAATTAGAAAGCATATTTAATTTTACATACATACATACATACATAAATCACGCCTTTATCCCTTACGGGGTAGGCAGAGCGTGTAACGCCTCGTAAAAGGCGCTTTCGCCACGTCTGACAAAAATTTAGGGCAATTTTAGATTGTAATATGTATTGCTTTAGTGACAGGTTGTCAGCCCATCGCCTAAATTACAATACACTGTAACCCTCGAGTCCCTTTTGCTGACTTCAACAGCATGCCCGGGAGGAAGGGCAGCTGGAACATTCTATGTTTTTCTATCTCTCCCAGTCCAGCACGGAAGGGTTACATACAATCGTATTTTCGGTTTAATTTTGTTTAGGCTTAATATTTTCAAGCCAAACCTTATTAGAAGCATAGGTATGATGCGTTTGATCATGTGTACGGAGTTTGGTTCAGTTTGGTTTTACTGTTTAGGAATAAAAGCGAAACTACTTTTGTATGAGATTTCACTACTCCGGCATACCCTTCAGTAAATAGTTGTAGTTGCAATTCGTAGTTGCAAATATCAACTAATATAAGTCTATACCTGTCATTTTCTGTCATGGGAGAACAGAAAGGGACGCGAATAATTTCTATCATGATTTTGCTAGACTACTCACGTGCGTTCGATTGTTTAAATACGGAACTTCTGTTAGCAAAATTAGAACATTACGGCTTTTCGTTAAATGCTTGTCAATGGTTTAGGACATTTTTGTCGGATAGAGAGCAAATTGTGGTTACAGAGGGAATTGACGGAGAAAAAAAGCTATCTAAAACGGCAAAACTAGATCGGGGGGTCCCACAAGGATCGCTTTTGAGTCCAATTCTCTTTGCTATTTTCACAGCTGATCTACCAAATTTTATTAAAAAATGTAATTACCACCTATATGCAGATGACACACAGATTTATTTTTCATTTGATAGTAGAGACACAAAAAATGCAATAGAAATAATTAACAAAGACTTACAACACATCACCACTTGGTCGTACAAAAACTCCATGCTAATAAACCCAAACAAGTCTCAAATGCTAGTCACAGGAACAAAAGGTCAAATACAAAGGGTACTAAATTTTGACGAAAAAATTAAAGTGGATGAAGTAATTTTAAAAAATGTAAAAACTGCTCGAAATTTAGGATTAATTATAGACGGTGAGCAAAAGTATAGGGAACATTTGAATGTAAAAATTAGAAATGCCTTTTTCAAGTTAAAGTCCTTATATAGAATTAGAAAATATTTAAAAGAAGAGCTGCGCTTGCTTCTGACAGAATCACTTGTACTCGCCCCTTTTAACTATTGTAGTTCTGTGTATGGTCCCAGAATTAATGGTGATATGGATAGGGCGATACAGCGAGTCCAAAATGCGTGTATTCGTTATTGTTATAATGTACCCAAGAGAGTGCACATAACTCCTTATTTGAATAAACAAGGAATTCTAAATATGCATGCCAGAAGAGAACTGTACTATGCCTGCGCGGTACAAAGGGTAATCTGGAACAAGAAACCCGAATACCTATTCGAAAAGATAACCTGGATAAAAGATATTCATTCCAGGAACCTACGTTCAGTGTCACTAGATCTATTACTGGAACCACATCAGAAGACCGTCAGATACAGAGGCAGTTTCAAACATAATGCGGCAAGAATATGGAACGACTTACCACCCCCACTTAGAATTAAAATGACCGTAGAAACTTTCAAACGCAAAATAAAATTAGCTTTACTTAAGAGACAACGTGTTGCAGAGGACTGGAAGTACACTTATTACAAAACTCTGCCTCTTATATCTTTTTTTGATAAATAATAACCCTTATTTTACGCACATATTATGTATGGTACACAAACACTCACACACACACACACACACACGCACACAAAAGAAAGTATATATCAATTAATTAATTAAGTTCCTTTTAGTTACTTCTTGCTTTGTTTTTCTTTATATTGTGTAAATTTATTAGTAAGGTAGCATTGGAGCACAGCACTACAACCATAGCAAATTAAAAAGTCACAACCCTCTATTACCCACTCTCCTGCATAAGACCTTAAGGAGAAGGGGGTGACTGAAAATCAGCGCTACGTAGAGTCGTGCAGCGACTCTACGCATGCATAAAGCTGAGTCACTCCCTTTTGCCTGATTTGATAGTTTTAAGTTAGGTTAAGTCTGTAATGTATTTGGTTTTTTTTTTTATAAGGCAATAAATTATTTTTTATCTTTTTTTATCTTATAATTTTAGTCAGGATTTAGATCTACAAGATGTGCCCTCTACATTTTTTTTGTTAAAATATAATAAAGTATCTTCCATGCTGGACTGGGAGCGAGAGAACAACATAGAATGTGCCAGCTGCATTTCCTCCCGAGCATGCTGTAAAAACCAGCTAAGGGATCTGAGGGTTTCAGTATATTGTAATTTAGGCGATGAGCTGACAACCTGTCACTATAGCAATATACGTACAAATCTTTCTTGAATGGCTCTCAAGACTTTGTCAGACGCGGTGGAACGGCCTTTGTTTAGGTCGTTTACGCTCTGCCTACCCCATTAGGGATAAAGGCGTGACTATATGTATGTATGTATAATAAAGTACCTTTTTAGTCATCTCCTGCTTGTGATCAATAATGTCCCGCACTTGGTCCAAATAGTCGTTTTGCTCCATCATAGCTTGCTTGTGTATCGTCAGGTTCAAATTCGCATCCCCTGTCATTCTCTTCAACAATTTCAGATGCTTAGTTTTCTTTTCTATAGTTTCCACGCAAACCCTGTTCTCTATTTTCAACTTCTCAAAGTCAACCGGTCTAAGGTTTTCGGCCAGTTCAGCTTTGATGCATATCTGGCCCTTTAGTTTGGCGAATTGAGTGTTCGCCGTACAAGTTCTGAGACGGAGTTTTCCTATTTCTTTGTCACACAGGCCTACCCACTCATTCATGTACCTGATCCAGACTTCTGCTGGGATTCTTTTGGCTATTTTGTCCCAGCCTTCGATTATCACCTGCAAATATATAAAAATATATATTTGAAAACCTACGTACATACAAACATAAAGTCACGCCTTTATACATTACGGGATAAAGCTTAAAACGCCTAGTAAAAGGAATTTTCACCACGACAGACACATTGAAGAGAATTTTAGATTAAAATGTGTATTGCAAAAGTTCATTTTTTTATAGTTGCGTTATCGATACCATTGTGTTTTGCGGTCCATAAAATGCTTTTTCTTTACACCTTAGCAGAGGTTCAAATGTCGGATCTGCAGACGATAACCTTGTTAGAAACATATGTTTTGCGGTTGACTATCTTCAAATTTATAAACCAAAAACAGGTTATGGGCAGCAAAACAAGTTCGTTTCGATAACAGAACGTTAAAAAATGGCCCAAATAGTGACTGGTTTTCAGCCTATCGCTTAAAGTTCAATACACTGAAATTAAAAACCTCGAATCCCTTTGCTGTTTTGTACAGAATCCGCTCGTGTTCGGGAAGAAAAGCAGCTGGCAATTTCTTTGTTTTTCTTTCACTCCCAGTTTAGCATGGATATAATAAATTTCGTTTATGCTCTGCCTACCCCATTAGGGATAAAGGCGTGATTATATGTATGTATGTAATAAGTTAAAATGCTTTAAGTTCTTATATACTAACCTCTTGGTTGAAGTTCTCAGTAGCTTTTTCCACCGCAGCGTTTCTAAGACCAATTTCTTCTAGTTGAGCTTTCAGCAGCGCGTGCTTTTTGGCCGCCTTGTCTCTTGCCCTCTCCATTCTTCGAATCAATATCTCTGTGGAAATAAAATTGCATCATGTAGTCTAGAATACGGGGATTTTTACTGAGAAATCATTGGAGAGGTCAATACGCAGCGTAAGTATTTTGTATGAAGCGACATCTTTCTAAAGTCCTAGTTACTTTAGGTCGTAGCTGGTACCGCTACTCGGCAATAGATGGCGCTGAGAAAAATAATATGATATCAAATTTAAAAGATCTTCTCTCTTTGTCGCCCCTGACCACTTAAGGTCTAATTACCGGAATGTCCAGCCGCTAATCGGTTAATTAAGGCTATTTTCCGGTTTTTATGTCCATTTCTAAAATGTTCATTTATCTGAATGTCAATTCCTCTGAGTGTCCCTAAACTGCCTCCGTGGTCTAGTGGTCTGAGCCATGGGCTCCCGACCCAGAGGTTCTGGATTCGATTACCAGGAACACAAAGTTCATATTTGTCAAATTATCACTTTGTGAGGTTTTCCCCAGTTTGGTTAGAACAATGCAGGTTGAATCAAATACAAAATACAAAATAATTTATTTGTTTTAGATAAGTTTAGACATAGATTTACAGTGGCCGGAGCCTCCTTTAAAGTTTAATAAAACCTGTGCCAGGAGGCACCGCTCTTCCAAGATATAATAAAACGTAGAAACTAAACTAGAATTTACAAATTAAGCTTACATTTGTGTACGGGTGCGTTTGTGTATGAATGTTGTGTTGTGCGTGTGCGTGTTGTGAATGTACTTGCGGCGTGTGTTTGTGTTGTGCATGTATGTGTTGTGCCTGTATTTGTTGTGTGTATGGTATGTTATGGTATGTTAATCCACCTGCTTGTCTGGAAACGGAGTCTAACTTCAGAGGGCACGTTAAGCCGTCGGTCCCGGTCGCTGTTTCTAATAGTGGTCGTTACAAGTCGATGTTGAACCACGCCCGTAGGAACTACCTTGAAAACCCTACACGTGACCCCGGGCGGTGCTAACAGTGCAACAATGTCCTCTGGATCTCGCAGCAAATAAATGTCATACGATAAATAAATTACCTGTTTCCATGGAAACCAGCTCAGATCGCTCCAGCACGTTGATCTTCGGCCCTGAACCGAAGATGATGGTGCCCCCGATCCTGGTTGAGGATCCTGCACGTCTTGTGGACACTTTTGAAGGGCTGCCGATGAGACGCGAGTGGGACGTCATGCCTTCGCCTGTTGATAGAAGAGGGTGGAGGAGAGCCATGGGCTTATGATCCGGAGGTCCTGGGTTCGATTCCCAGGGGGGGGGGGGACAAAGTTGATATTTGTCAATTTATCATTTCTTCAGTTTGGTAAGGACATTGCAGGCTGATTCACCTGATTGTCTGAAAAGAAAGAGGATTCCGTGCTTCGGAGGGCACGTTAAGCCGTCGGTCCCGGTTACTGTCTTTGATAGTGGTCGTTACTGAAACCATGTTAGAGGCCTAATAGCTGTGCTACTAGGCGGTTTCAAAACTCTGACACCAGGGTTCTTAGGGTCGTTGTTCGACTACAGAATCCACTCGCTAAGAAGAAGAAGAAGAGGGTTTTGATTAGCCTCCGTGGTATAGTGGTCTGAGCCATGGAAGAGATCCGGATGTCATGGGTTCGATTTGAGCGAGGGAAACCGGGTACACAAAGGTGATACCTATTTCTTAATTTAATACGAGTATGTGAGATTTTTCCCAGTTTTGTTGGGACAATGCAGGCAGAATCACTTGATTGTATGTAAGAAAACGATTTCATGCTTCAGTGGATATGTTAAACCTTCGGCTCCAGTCGCTGTCTTTGATAGGGTCCATAAATCGTCAGGGTCCTATTAGCTATGCAATTACGCTGTTCAAAAACTCTGACACCGTGGTTCATCGCGTGTAACCCATCTCCATCTCCCTAGCCTTTGCCCGTATCTCACGGGGTCGGCTTCCTAATCTAGGGGATCGAACGAGGGTACTGGTTTTTACACAGAGCGACTGCCATCTGACCTCCGCAACCCAGAAGGGAAACCAGACCCAATCCTAGATTAGGTCAGTTTTTTTTTTTTTTTTAATATATAAAGGCGAGCATTTGTCCGCCATCTCACCTGGTGGAAAGTGACGATGCGGACTATGTTGAAGCATACTCACCTATGTAGTGCCTATTCACTCTCGCCTTGAAAAGGCCCAGGTTATATTGTTCCGGAAACAGATCCGCCGGCAGGGAGTTCCACTCCTTAGCCGTTCGCATTAAGAATGTGGAAGCGAACCGCTTCGTGCGAATTTGTGGTATATCCACGACATAAGGGTGTTTTCAAGCCGCCAATGCTTAGCACTGGCCTCTGTAAGGGCTTAACGACTAATATCTACGGTATTAAACGATATTAACCGGGACCAACGGCTTAACGTGCCTTCCGAAGCACGGAAAAAGCACCGAATAAACGTACATATGAAATTCGAAAACCGAAAAACACATTGGTATGTGGTGACTGGTGGGGTTCGAACCACGACCTCCCGCTCAGGAGGCAGCGGCCCTATCCACTACACCATCGGGCTCCTCTTAGCTATGCAATTACGCTGTTCAAAAACTCTGACACCGTGGTTCATCGGGTGTAACTTGAAAACCCACTCGTTAGCAGGAGAAGAGGATTCTTACCCATGCCAAACCTGGAAGTGTTGCTCTTGACAAAACTACCCACATTTAATGAAGAACTGCTTTTCAACTTGATGGCGTATTCGTAAGCCTGTTGCACGCCGTGCATTAGTGCGGGTTCGATTCTCAGTATGGTCTTTTCGATGATTTCGTTCTCTAGGGTCAGGATTTTGATGTCTTTTCTTAGTTTGTTTACCTGGAAGAGACGTGATTATAACTGCATCTGTGGTGTGGTGGCGTTGGGCTTTCGATTGGGAAGTCGTAGGTTCGAATCTCAAGGGGACACATAAAGTTGGCATTATTTTGATCAGTGATCAATCACTGAAGAGAAAAAAAACAATCTCTCTGTTCTCAGTTTGTTTAGGACAATGCATCCTGGATGATGTTTTTATGACAAGAAAAGCTTCGAAGAGCACGTTAAGCGTAGGGTAACCGTCGCTGTATCAGTGTGTCCTTCACCAAATGAATCCTGCTCTTCGAGATATTAGAATCTTCAACCTGCAATTCGTGAGCCTATGGCACTAACTACTCAACTTCCATGATAGATTATATCTGGGAGAGATTTTGAAAAAGCATAGAATGTTCCAGTGTCGTATTTATCATATCAGACATGGCGAAAACTTCTTTGGTAAAACGTATCTATTTAACCCACTCCTTTTTATAGTCCAATGACACTCTGCCTACCCCGTAAGTAACAAAAAGAAAAACTTGCCTGTTTT
The DNA here is from genome assembly GCA_949820665.1 of Scrobipalpa costella. NCBI lineage: Eukaryota > Metazoa > Arthropoda > Insecta > Lepidoptera > Gelechiidae > Scrobipalpa > Scrobipalpa costella. Next base: position 8,438,856 of record OX463321.1, on the reverse strand, counting down.
AGTAGTTCTTCGTCAGTAAGTTCATCTAAATCACTCACACTTATGTACTGACTGACTGACCTAGAATGCTGACTTATACTGGACCTATGCCCTTGCCTTTGATTTAAAGACATTATATATTATAACTAGGAAATAAATGGTAAAATTAAATACTATGAAACGATCACACACAGTTGAAGTGCCAGAAAAGTGTGGAAAAAGTGCTTTTGAGTTAAGGGTTGGGAATTGGAATAAAGAGTTGACTCAATTTAGATTTAGTTTGAATCGAAGCTGCTTACTTCTATGCTGGCCTGGGAGCAAGAGAAAAACGTAGAATGTGCCAGCTGCTTTTCCTCTCGGGCATGCTGTTAAAACCAGCTAAGGGATCTGAGGCTTTTGGTATATTGTAATTTAGGCGATGGGCTGGCAACCTGCCACTACAGCAATATACCTACAAATCTATCTTCAAAAACCCTCTAAACTTTATCAGATGTGGCGGAACGACCTTTGATTATATCGTTTACACTCTGCCTACCCCATTAGCGATACATGTATGATCACAGCTCAAGTGGCTCCCAATTCGTCTTCGCAGGAATACTCATATACTCTCTGTTCTCTATAACATTCTTCACAATCCTTCTTCTCCTTCATATCTACGTGAGCGTTTTGAATTTTCACGTCCGCAAGACAAACCCTGCCGCTCGAGCGTCAGGACGCTTTTATCTATACCCCCACATAAAACTGATTTATACTCATACTCCTTCACAGTCCATGCAGCTAGGTTGTGGAATGCTCTCCCGCACACTATTCGCGACAGCCCATCAATCGCTGTTTTCAAAAAGAGAATCAAAGAACATTATCTTTCTCTGCGTAATTCGTAGTATGTATTTATATATTGTATATATATGTATCTATGGTATGTATATATTTATTTATTTCAGTTATGTTTATATAGAGTATTTAATATATTTATAGGTGTTATAATTTATTTACTTATTGTATGATCGTAGTATAGTGTAATTAAGTAGGTATATCCTTATTTACTGTTCATGTACCTAATTTGTATTCATATTGTGCACGTCTTATCCGCTTTACGTTTTATGCTATCTCACTTCTTAGGTCTGCTGTAAGACATTTCATTTTAGAAATAAGCAGTACCTGTTGTGTCTTGATTCCTATGTAATTGTTCTGTGTATGTTTCTGTGTACAATAAACTGTTAAATAAATACATGTATGTATGTTGAATCGAAGTGACATCCAATCTACTCAAATACTTTATAAGGTTTCGTACCCAAAGGGTACAAAATGGGATCCTATTACTTTTTCTTCTTCTATCGTGTAGGTATCAAGTTGATCATACATACATATAATCACGCCTTTATCCCTAATAGGGTAGGCAGAGCGTAAACGACCTAAACAAAGGTCGTTCCGCCGCGTCTGACAAAGTTTCGAGGGTTATTTAAGATGGACTTGTACGTATATTGCTGTAGTGACAGGTTGTCAGCCCATCGCCTAAATTGCAATATACTGAACCCCTCGGATCCCTTAGCTGGTTTTTACAGCATACCCGGGAGGAAATGCAGCTGGCACATTCTATGTTTTTCTCTCCCTCCCAAGCCAGCATGGAAGAATCAAGTTGATCGACCTGGTAGATCCTAGTGTCGGAGTTTTTAAACCGCCTAATATCACCCTATTACTAAGACTCCATTGTCCGTTAGTCTGTTTGTCACCAGGCTGTATTTCATCATGAACCGTATTTGCTAGGTAGTTGATCACAGATGATGTATTTCTATCAATTCAATTTTTAATCGTTATACTGTGGCAACTAAGCCTACTGCCAACTGCTTCCGTGGACTAATAGTCTGAGCCATGAGTTTCTGCTGTGGAGGTCCTGGGTTCGTTTCACAATTGATTACTTTGCGAGGTGTTCCCCAGTTTGATGATTGTGCGAAAAGAAAAAAAGATTCCGTGCTTCGGAGGGCACGTTAAGCTGCCGGTCCCGATCGCTTCCTTTGATAATGGTCGTAACTCAAACCATGTCAGAAGCCTGGTAGTTTCAAAACTCTGACACCTGGATCCATCGGGTCGATCGACTGGACAGAAGAAGAACAGTTGATGTATTTCTGTTAATTCTATTTTTAAACGTTATATAACTATGTCTTGATTGTAAGCAGCACGATTGCCTACAATACCTATTTGCTGCTATGTTACTACACTAGATCCTAATATATGTACACTCAGTGATTTTACATGAGTGTAGTGTTGTACCTAAAACCTATGGTTTGTCTCATGTGCCAGTTTTGCTGGCTCCCTTGTCCTTCAAACTACGAGACTACAAACAAAACACACATAGAGGTGGGACATACAGTTAACTGTTTCTATTATCATTAAAACTTAGAGTATTCCTAGTGTATCTTAAGTGAGATGTATATTGTAAAGTATTTAAGGATATTTTTATGCTTTTGTTAAGAATCTGAGAACCCAATTACATACATACATAAAATCACGCCTTTATCCCCTACGGGGTAGGCAGAGCGTAAAACGCCTCCTAAAAGGCGTTTTCGCCACGTCTGACATAAATTGAGGGTAATTTTAGATTGTAATGTGTATTGCTGTAGTGACAGGTTGTCAGCCCATCGCCTAAATTACAATACACTGTAACCCTCGAATCCCTTTTGCTAACTTCTACAGCATGCCCGGAAGGAAGGGCAACTGGAACATTCTATGTTTTTCTTTCTATCCCACAGTCCAGTATGGAAGATACCCAATTGATGAGAAGAAGTACCTAAAGAAAAGTTGCATAGAAAATAAAATCTTCAAAAATACGACTTCGTTGAATCAACTCACTGAATCACAATCTTAAAATAAATCCCACATCCCTATTTCACACCTTAGGTGTCTTGCCAAACTTTGGCAGAGTGCCAAGTCTCCATTTCATGACTTTTATAGCCTACAAATTAAGGTTGAAAATCGCAAATAAAATTTCCTTTCATGTACCTGGTCCATTTGGTTGTTAGAACCTGTAGTGTCGTTGCCATGGCAACGTAGAACATTGGTTTTCAGGCCGAAGTTTCAAGAATCTATTGTGTCTAAAAGTAGGTTTTATTGCGGTGTTATGAGGTGACCTATTTTCACCTTGTTTTATGTAATATACAGGGTCTTAGAAATTTATATTTTGAATAAATATTTTTTTATATGGGTTTAAGTGATGTTTTCATTTAATTTAGTTATTAAGACCAATGCCTTGCCTTCTAGGCAATTTTAACTCGTAAAAGATAATATAAAAAAACAATTAGGAATTAAACGTTTTGTATATCAAAGTAAATATTAAAAAAATATAATAAATAGTATATAATTCTTTGTCAACTATTCGCTTTTGTTTTACAGTAGTTTCTTTTTAATTTTATTGGTTATTATATAATTTTTTTTACGATTCTCTCTTGTCCACAGCCATGAACGCAAGAAGATGTACTGGGAACAGCTGGAACTTCGCTGCAGGTCTTTATACAGGCCACCTACAGGACAGCCTGTGCCGACCACAGGAAGACCTGTGCAGGTGAGACGATTTTTCCCAGTTTGGTTAGGACAATGCAGTTTTAATCCCCTTAGTTACTGGAAATCACCGAAAGAGAGTATAACACAGCGGATACCCATTATCTGACGTGAGATGCAGTAAAAAGGAAAAATACCTACTTATATCGGATGTAAGGAATAGCTACCCACAAACTGATAGGGTTTGCTCAGTCAATGAGGTTTTCACCAGGAAATTCTTTCAGGCAGTGATAAAAAGTCAGTATATTCATACAAATTGTCTTGTGGACATTTAGTATGAAAAAAAAACTTCCTGAAAGAATTCCTGGTGAAAGTTGTTTAATGTGGTTGACTGAGCGAGGAACTCTACGTCGGCGTCATGTCTTTGCCAGTACGCGCACATTGACAGCGTGTTGAGCGCAACCTTGCGCGCAGTAAGTCACGCCTGATTGTTGCTGCACTAAGGGACATCGTCCCACAAACTAATAGGGTGCTCAATGAACAACTTTCACAAGGAAATTCTTCACCGTTTTGTAACCTTTCTTCTCTTCCCTAAAAAGTCTACGTACATACCTACTACGGTTCTTATTTTGTATAATTTATTTATTTTCAGGCCAACTGCAGTTGCTGTGCTCAATGCCACCCGACTCAACCAGCTTGGGACATCAGCATGCAACACAGGTTCTGGACTCCAGGTGAGCTCCTACAACTAATTTATTTTGGCAGAACACAAAGTTTTCACATTGTATATAAAAAAATAACAACAAAGAACCTGGAATCCGCAGAAAACAGTCTGTTGTATAGAATCCGCGATCGTTGGGCGCATTTTCCGGGTTCCTTTGCACAGAATCTGCGATATTTTAGTACGAATTTTGTTCTTTTGCACAGAATCTGCGATCTTTTGCACAGAATTCGGGTGCTCATGCGCAGAATTCGGATTCTTATGCACAGAAATTTGGATTCTTTTACCTACACAGAATCCGCGATCTTTTGCGCAGAGCTCGATATTTTTTTGCGCAAAATGGGCAAAATACTGGTAAAGGCGAAAAGAAACGTACTTTAATGAAAATTACGAAAATATTATAGGCATTCATCGTAGCCTGACCAGTGACCAATATCTTTGTTAACAAAACGCTTGTATTTGTTTCACTGTTTATTGTGGTGTAAACCCAATCGGTTTCGCTCACATGAGCACCATTGTATTTAACATTAATCAGGCATATTTTGTCACAAAATAATAAAATAATCTAATTCCATATTAAGTTAAAATTGTTACTTACATCTATGGACTAAGTTGTTTGAAAATAAATAACTATTTTTATTTATAAATCACAGCACAATAAAAACTGTCAAATACCTATTTTATAAAACTCCCGCAGGTCGCATCGGCAATCTGTACTCGCCGAACCCAGGCACTGGCAGAAAGACATCCGCCTGGAGCTGGTTCCCGTGGCCCAGGAGTAACAGCCAGAAGTAAGTCATGCTTGATGGCAATATGTGATAAGTGGAATTTTCAATATTTTTTTTACTTCCATGCTGGACTGGGAGCGAGAGAAAATCATAGAATGGGCCAGCTGCATATCCTCCCGGGCATGCTGTAAAAACCAGCTAAGGGATCTGAGGGTTTCAGTATATTGTAATTTAGGCGATTGGCTGACAACCTGTCACTACAGCAATATACCTACAAATCTTTCTTAAAATAACCCTCAAAACGTTGTCAGATGTGGCGGAACGACCTTTATTTAGGTCGTTTATGCTCTGCCTACCCCATTAGGGATAAAGGCGTGATTATATGTATGTATGGAATTTTCAAATAAAACTTACATATGAAATAAATAAAAAAAAACTTCATATGTAAGTTTTCATTGAAAATGCCACTTATGAAACCATTCAAAGATGTTAAGTTTTACGATAACATGAACCAAACCAACCGAAATCAAATGCCTAATTGATATACAACACTTGAGACTGACAGCTAGTTTGAGTTCGTATCAGAAATGTCATTTCAGTACAATATGGCCTGACAAAACCATATCTAATATTGCTCTCAATCTTGTGATCGCTTTATAACTACGAGCCTTAATAAGCTCTTCTGTGCTATCCGGCTCAAAGAATTTTGTTAAAGATAGATAATTTAAAGAAAGATGGTCTTTATTACATAATTTCGATCGTTTATTGTTTAATACCTGATGTCCACCTTAGGTGAATTTCAAAACTGTTGTTTCTATTTAACAGCTCCCGCTGTCGCATGGGCGGCGTCCCACAATCAGGTGACAGCGCTTACGGTTTCTGCGACACAGATACTAACCAAAACCCGAACGCGGCACAATATGAAGACCGACCCTACCCATCAAATATAGCCTTCCAACGCAACCAGAACTCCGGGAATTATTCGCAGAATCCAGGAAATTTTGCGCAGAATCCGCAGAGTCAAGGTTCTTTCGCGCAGAATCCGGGCTCTTTCGCGCAGAATCCAGGTAAGTTTCGTTTATTTGTTTTTTTTCAGCTAAATTGATTTCTTTTCCTTATCCAAGGTTGCCTTGTAAACATTTTATTGTTTATTGTGAACACTAAAGGGTTTCAATACAATGTGTATCTACAGGACCATTTCCGCAAACACCATCGCTCTCCCAAAGCGCCTTCGCTCAAAGCGGTTTTGTGCAATACGTTCAAGAAGGCTTCGGCGAATCCAGTGGGAGTTTTGATGCGTCCACGGGTGTGTGGGGACCACCGCCGCCTTATAGTCCACAAGGACGGAGTGGTAGCAGGTAAGCATTAGTGTAATCAATTAATACCTTCTAACTCCTTGTATACTTTGATACACCTTGTACAGGTTTTTGTTGCGTTCCTTATGTTTCTTCCATGCTGGCCTGGGAGCGGTAAAAAAAACATAGAATGTGCCAGCTGCGTTTCCTCCCGAGCATGCTGTAAAATCCAGCTAAAGGATCCGAGGGTTTCCGTATATTGCAATTTAGGCGATGGGCTGACAACCCGTCACTACAGCAATATACATACAAATCTATCTAAATAACCCTCAAAACATTGTCAGACGTGGCGTAACGACCATTGTTTAGGTCGCTTATGCTCTGCCTACCCCATTAGGGATAAAGGAGTGATCATATGTATGTATGTATGTATGTTAATCGCTGTGTAGAATTTTAAAATGTAATAAATAAATTTATTTTACCAAATTAGCTAGGTACCTATGTGCTGGTCATAAAAAAAAAGTAAATAAAAATAAAAACGTAAACGTAAACGTCATGTAATAGTATATTATCATTTCCATTATTCTGAATATTAAATCATTTATACTTATAAAATTCTGATTAGTTACCGTATAATCTATAACCGTAAAAAGTAAAAGTAGGTATGTGTATATTGTGTGAGAAATGTATTATGTCTTGATTAATTTCATACAATAAGATTAGCTTTTTATTTACAAATTTACTTAAGTAAAATATAGCAAGAGTCTTTTGCGCAGAATCCAGGTTCTTTTACGCAGAGTTGTGGTTCGCAACGCTAAAATGCTCTATGATATAACTTTTTTAAGTCACCTTCCTATAAATCTCTTGCATGCTGGGTGCGAGAGGAAAACATAGAAAGTACCAGCTGCATTTCCTCCCGGGCCTGCTGTAAAAGCTAAGGGATCCGAGGGTTTCTGTATAGGCGATGGGCTGACAACCTGTCACTACAGCAATATACCTACAAATCTATCTTAAATAACCCTCAAAATTTTGTCAGACGTGGTGGAACGACCTTTGTTTAGGTCGTTTACGCTCTGCCTACCCCATTAGGGCAAAGGCGTGATTATATGTATGTAAGTATTGTACCTATAAATTTTGCATACTCCTTTTTATGTGATTATGCGTGTTAATAAATGATTTATTTTCAGACACCACCTGCACCACCCAGACCCAGCAGCAGCTACCCTTCTCCATCATCACCACATCGAAGCCCATCGCAACACCATGCCCATTCAAGACCATGCAATTCCCATGCAGCCCCATACATGCGCCAGAAACTCATACATGATGCAACATAACTTACAACAAATGAATCCCGAATTGGCGCGAATGAATCCCGAATTGGCGCGAATGAATCCCGAGTTGGCGCGAATGAATCCCGAGTTGGCGCGAATGAATCCCGAGATGATTCATTTGAATCCGGATTTGTCGCATTTGAGCCCGGAATTAGCTCATTTGGCTCAGTTATATCCGCCCGAAGAGTTAGCTAGACTTCAGGCTGAGTTAGGGCATATGCAGGACGGTAGATTTAATACGTTAAGAGGTCATTTGGTGCCTTATAGAGGGTGTCAAAGGTCTTTGGGCATGAGTGTTGGGAATCTACACAGGGATTGTAGAATGGAAGACAGTATGACCATTGAATGTCTGCATCAGAAAAGTGCAAGCAAAGGTAAGAAGTCAAAGTATTTATTGAAAGTTTATTATTTAAAATAGAAGCATACCTAATCCACTTCTATTCAATTCTGTATAGTAATATAATTTTTTAATAACCCGTGTTAATAATATCAATTTAGAGCCTTGTTACATACATACATATAATCACGCCCTCATCCCCAATGGGGTGGCAGAGCGTAAACGACCCAAGCAAAGGTCGTTCCGCCACGTCTGACAAGTTTTGAGGGTTATTACAGATGATCATGACGTATATTGCTATAGTGACAGGTTGTCAGCCCATCGCCTAAAATTGTAATATACTATTACCCTCGAATCCATTAGCTGGTTTTTACAGCATGCTCTGGAGGTGATGCAGCTGGCACATTCTATGTTTTTCTATCGCTTCCAGTCCAGCATGGAAGTATAGAGCCTTGTTATTGTACAATACTGAGGCTATTCATGGAAAATTTCACGAATAATATGAATATTGGAATTTCAATATACATACATACATACATTAAATCACGCCTTTATCCCTTACGGGGTAGGCAGAGCGTTAAACGCCTCGTAAAAGGCGCTTTCGCCGCGTCTGACAAAAATTGAGGGCAATTTTAGATTGTAATGTGTATTGCTAATGTGTAGTGATAGGTTGTCAGCCCATCGCCTAAATTACAATACAATGTAACCCTCGAGTCCCTTTTGCTGTCTTCTACAGCATGCCCGGGAGGAAGGGCAGCTGGAACATTCTATGTTTTTCTATCTCTCCCAGTCCAGCATGGAAGAAATTTCAATATGCTGTTCTATTATTGTCCATCCTGTAAGCGTCCCTTTGTATTCTATTAGGCTATTTACTTCCATGCTGGACTGGGAGCGAAAGAAAAACATAGAATGCGCCAGCTGCATTTCCTCCCGGGCATGCTGTAAAAACCAGCTAAGGGATCCGAGGGTTTCTGTATATTGCAATTTAGGCGATGGGCTGACAACCTGTCACTACAGCAATATACCTACAAATCTATTTTAAATAACCCTCAAAACTTTGTCAGACGTGGCCGAACGACCTTTGTTTAGGTCGTTTACGCTCTGCCTACTTACTACTATTAGGGATAAAGGCGTGATTATATGTATGTATGTTTTTGAATTGACTTATTGCGAATACTGGTACCGAATATCATGTTTATACTATCTATACTATTTCCAAATCAGATGTAGAATAAAGGTAAACAAAGTTGCATGTCTTTTAATCGAAGATCTTGTTTCTAAAATAAGTTTTAGCTATTTGATTTGAAAACATAAGGAAATAGTAGTAGGGCCGTATTTACAATCAGCTCTCATGAGTGACAGCGAGATTGAGTTCGTATCAGAAATATCATATCAGTACAAACTGGTCTGTCAAATTTATACTTAATATTGCTCTCAAGTTTAAATACGAGCCTTAGTCATCTAACTAATTTGCCATTTATTTTTGAAATGTGTTTTTACCTTCCATGCTGGGCTGGGAGCGATAGAATAATGTAGAATGTGCCAGCTGCATCTCCTCCCGGGCATGCTGTAAAAACCAGCTAAGGGATTCGAGGGTATATTGTAATTTAGGCGATGGGCTTACAACCTGTCACTACAGCAATATACAATTAACAACCCTCAAAACTTGTCAGACGTGGCAGAACGACCTCTGTTTGGGTCGTTGACGATCTGCCTACCCCATTAGGGATACAGGCTTGACTATATGTATGTATGTATGTTTTAGAACAAAAAGACTTGTATCTTTGTTGACCTTTATTCTAAATCTGATTTGGATTTGGATTATCAAATTCCATGTGATTAACTTCCAGTATCAGACCAGAGCTCGGACTCGTGCCCGAAGCTCGGCAAGGAGAACCTCGCGTTCACGAACGACAAGAACTCCCCCGTGAGGAGCTCCCTGCAGCTGGCGGACTGCCTCCGCAGCGCCGAGAGCGAGGTCTACTTCGCTGACGTGTCCAGTTGCTGCAACGTCTCCGTCAAGGTAGGAAAAATCTTGCTCACTCATCATCTTCATCTGCGTAGCCTTATCCCGTATTTGACCGGGTCGGCTACACGATAGATAGATGAACTCTTTATTGCGCAAAAATCGTACAGTTTGGAAAAACTTAAAAATAACAGTGTGCGCAAAGGCGGCCTTATCGCTTCAAGCGATCTCATCCAGACAACCCTGCATTTAATAAAGAAAAATTGTACATAGCAAGTAGCTGCAGAACTAAACACTTAAGAAACCTTCAACACTTAATATCTACATAATAGTACATACATACATACATATAATCACGCCTTTATCCCTAATGGGGTAGGCAGAGCGTTAACGACATATACGAAGGTCGTTTCGCCACGTCTGACAACATTTTGAGGGTTATTTAAGATAGATTTGTACGTATATTGCTATAGTGACAGGTTGTCAGCCCATCGCCTAAATTGCAATATACTGAAACCCTCGGATCCCTAAGCTGGTTTTTACAGCATGCCTGGGAGGAAATGCAGCTGGCACATTCTATGTTTTTCTTTCGCTCCCAGTCCAGCATGGAAGATTGAATAGTACAGAGAAGACATAATAGTACATATTAATAACTAATATACATAGATAAACGAAAATTCCAAATATAAATAAATAATAGGAGAGTACAGTAAAATTACTCTCAATTATTGTCAGACGCGGCGAAAGCGCCTTTTACGAGGCGTTTAACGCTCTGCCTACCCCGTAAGGGATAAAGGCGTGATTTTATGTATGTATGTATAGGAGAGTACAGGTTTTTACACAGAACGACTGCCATCTGACCTCCGCAACCCAGATCACTTTATGCTCACTCCGCTCGCGAATTAATCAGAATCAGAAATACTTTATTGTGATACACAGGTCGCAAAAGATATTACAGTAAATAATAATAATAGTAAAGCATTAAGTTGGTCGCCTGTGATCTGTCAAATGACATACAATAATAGGGAATACTCATGATTTTTTTAAAACTAGTAGTAAGAATTATTGTCACCATAGATGAACGGATGTGAAGGAATTTTCGCAAAATATTCATTAGTTTAAGAGTTACAATGCCTTAAAGTGGTTAGTTAAAAAGAGAGGTCCGAACTGTCATGTGACGTCATAAGACAGGAGCGCCATACTAATTCCATATAAATTGTCGTTTCGAAGAGAGAGATAGATAGTCTATCTTTATAATGGTATATCTCGGTGATTTTTTGATCAATTTTATTTCTGTTTTCACTGTTCTTTTCATAATTTAAGATGTTTTTAGAAAATAGGTTCAGGAACTGAAAATATGTTATATGCACGTTCTCTATTATTAGATTATTTGTTATAATATTGTTGACTTAAAATTACAAACAACAGATTTGGATTAATTTAGTATACTTACATTGATCAATAATTTTCGATCTCATGCTATATAGTTTCAAATATTGGCCCAATAGTTTGAAAACTCGTTTTCGCTTCGCTCCCCATATAAGTATATATACCTTGGCCAATAACTTGAAATCTCGCGCTTGCTACGCTCGCCATATAAATAAAAAAACCTTGGCTACTTGAAATCCAAGTTTATATACCTCTTACAATACCATTAAAACTAGCGCTCACACGCTCGCCTTGTAACTTTGTAAACCTTGATCAATGACGTGAAAACTCGCACTCGCTATATTATACCAGATGTAAGGGACAGCGTTTTTATTAGGAAGTGAAAGAAAAAAGACTTTTCCATACAAATTGTCTGATCGCGAATGGACCATGGACCATCCATTCAAAATGGTCGCTGAAACAAATTGTACTCATTTCGGGCTGAAAATCGATGTCATGGGGTTTAGCAACCCACATAACTACAGGGTGTAAGGGACAGCGTCCCGCAAACTACTGCTCAGTCATTGATTCAAACTGAACAACTGTCACCAGGCAGAAAATTCTTTTAGAAAATGAAAAACAATTGCTTTTCCATACTCTGTTTGATCGAGGTGGTAATTTTGTATTGAAAAGTCAGAACGAATTTTCTGTTGAAGGTTTCTGTGATCAGTTACGTTGACTGAGCAACCCCTATCAGTTTGCGGGACGCTGTCCCTTACATCTGGTATAATATAGCGAGTGCGAGTTTTCACGTCATTGATCAAGGTATACACAGTTACAAGGCGAGCGTGTGAGCGCTAGTTTTAATGTTGTACGTGGTATATAAACTTAGATTTGATGTAACACGAATATTTTCCGTGCAGGCGGATTGCTGCACCCACCCGGCGGTGTCGGCGCTGGTGGGCACCATCGAGAACCAGCCGGAGTCCACCTCGGAGTCGGACACCGGCTCCTTCACGCTCACCCGGCAGCAGCGACCGCAGCCGCAGCAAGCCAACAAGAGACGACCCAGGTGGGACATCTTTATAACTGTCATAGCTAGAAAAGACGTTAAGTAGCTTCAAAAGACGTCTAATATCTCCAAATTACATTTAATTATTTCCGAAAGACGTCATTTATTTCCAAAAGACTTCACTTATCTCCATAACACGTTACTTATTCCTTTATTATTGTTAAAATTACAGTAATGAACCTCCAGGTCTGTTTATTATTATATCTAAGAATTATGTTTATGTATGACTGTTTGTGTTCTAAATAAACAAAAATTTCATGAATATTGGTTATATTTAAAAAATAAAATAAATACTTATTTCCGACAGTCGTCACTAATTTCCAAAAGATTTCACTTATCTCCATAAGACGTCACTTATTTCCGAAAGTCGTCATTTATTACTAAAAGACGTCACTTATTTCCGAAAGACGTCACTTGTTTCCGAAAGATGTCACTATTTTCCAAAAGTCTTCACTTGTCTCCATAAGACGGTACTTATTTCCGAAAGGCGTAATTTTTCCTAAAAGACGTCGCTTGTTACTAAAAGACGTCATTTATTTATAAAGACGTCGTTTATTTCTAAAAGACGTCAGTATAGTTAAAAGACGTTACTTAAATTAGATGTCATTTATTTCCGAAAGACGTCATTTATTTCTAAAACACATCACTTATCTCCATAAGACGTCACTTATCTCCAGTAGACGTCACTTATTTCCGAAAGACGGCAGTTATTTCTAAAAGACATCATTTTTTCTATTTATAATGTCAATTTGTTTTCTACTTGTTGCAGACAAGAAAAGCACGCACAGCACTTGAAGACACAAGAGAAGCTGCTAAACAACTCACTCAGACTGAACGAACTGAACAGCTCGCTCAGATTGAACGAGCAACTGAACAACTCAATCCGGTTGACCGAACAACAGATTGAACAACTCAACAACTCGATGAGAATGAGTGAACGAATGGAAAGGAATGACTCTAGAGATCGCTTGAATGAACGGATTGAACGTTTAAGCGATCGCGAGCGGGAGCGAATGGAATCCCGCGAAAAGATCAACGAAACAAGAATCAGTGATAGAATGAACGACTCCCGCTTGGAACGAATGAATGATTCTAGACTGAGCGATCGAATGAGTCATTCGAGAATCAGTGACAGAGCCAACGAGTCCAGAATCAGTGATAGAATGAATGATTCTAGAACGAGTGACCGACTGAATGATTCCAAAATGAACGAACGGATTGAAGAAAGAAGAATGTCAGATTTGAATTCTAGCATGAGAATGGATAGCCCTTTGCGTATGGCCAGAACTAGCCCTAAAGTCTTCCAACATCCAAGGCAATCCAGCTCGGATTCGAAAGAATTCTTCGTGACCCCAAATCTGTCACCACTGTCCCCAAAAACCGAAGAATCTTTACTGTCCGACGACGACAGACAAGACCAAGCTTACAGCAACGAGCCAGAAAGTTCTAGACCGAAATGTCTTGGACCTGACTCTCAATATGAAACTGTAAGGGAGGAAAAAGAAGAGATATTAAAGACGAATCACCATCACTGCTATAGTGATACTAATACTATGGATTCTGGCTGGCAAAGTGGGTCTGAGAAACAGGTAACCGACTAAAGAAGTCAAATGACATCCACAATCTTAGGTATTCTGTCTGTTTGAGGAATGCAAGAGCCTTAATCTGTGACTCCAGCGGGGCAGAGAGGGGAAGGGTTTCACAAACATTCCCCTTCCCCACTCTGCCGTAATGTTTCAGAGCAGGAGTCACGGCATTAAGGTTTCTGGGTGAGCTCGCTTCATTGTTGACTCTGTCTCGAGTATCGAACGGATTGAATAAATACTCGTTGAGGTTGAGTGCCCTGAGTATCGTTGACTCTTCCTAGAGACTCACTGACTCTGCCTCGAGTCTAGTTGACTTTGCCTAGAGTCTCGTTGACTCTGCCCCGAGTCTCGTTGACTCTGTCTCGAATACCGTTGACTCTGCCTCTAATTTCGTTGACTCTGCCTTGAGTCTCGTTGATTCTGCCTCGAGTCTTGAGTTGATTCTACCTAACCGTGAATCTGTCTCTGATCTAAGAGTCAAGCGTTAGATAACCCAACGCAATAAAAATAAACTAAAGTGTCGGTTTACGCATGATTTGTTCGAAACATTTCGTGTACCTACGTTGTTTGAATACTAATTTTATGGTAGATACAGTACGAGGCTGTTAATATTGCACAAAAAAGATAGTGACGTTCAGTGTCAACACTCTATAAAATCGTATTTAGCCGTGTGCAATATTTATGACCTTCTACTGTACTGTAGTTTTTTTCTAATGTTGAGTAATATTTTTTCCGTTGGAATCAAACCCACGACCCCGAGAAAGGCTCCTGTTGGTACCAACTGGAATCGATAACTTGGAAGGTTAAATGAGCTTTCAAAACTGTGGTATGTGTCTTGATAATTACCTTATTAGTGTATATTAGTTAATTTTGAGGATCAATTCTGCAGTGCCACTTTCTAAAACTAAATTTAATTTAACCATGTCACTGATACTAAAAAAAGGACAGGAGATAGTAAATGCTTTATGGTTTTACACTGTATGACTTACACAAGCAAGATTTTTGCACATTTTACACGTTTCCTCTTAATTTTAGCTTTAATAGAATATGACTAAAATTAAATGAGGTAAATGTAAAAAAAATACCTACGTGGGACATTCAGAAAGATTTGCGACACTAAAATAAATTGTTCTACAGGTACATATATTTTTATTAAATCTTTTCAAAGCACTCTCCACCAGCCTCTATACAAAGATTCATGCGTCTGAACCAGTTTTCAAAACACTTTTCCAGTCTGCCGTAGACACCTCGTTTACAGCCTGCTCGAACGCAGCCAGCGCATCTTCCGGCGACGAAAATTGTATCCCCTTGAGCTGATTTTTTATTTTTGGAAATAAAAAGAAGTCACACGGTGCTAGATCAGGGCTGTAAGGAGAGTGACCCAGGAGTTTGACTGGTGTGCTGTCCAGGAAGTCCCTCGTTTTGAGCGCGGTGTGTGCAGGCGCATTGTCGTGGTGGAGCAGTAGTCCGCGGAGCCCTGTGTTTGGTCGCTTGTTGCTCACAACAGAAAAAACTTCTGGTAAACATTTGGTAGTATACCATTCGGCGTTAATGCTTCTTTGATCTCGTAAGGGAATTGACGCCAAGTGGCCAGTCAAATTAAAAAAGCTGGCGATCAAAATCTTCCCCCCGCTTCGAGATCTCTTCACTTTGGTAGGCGTTGGTTCATTTTGAAACACCCAAACTGTCGACTGGCGCTTGGTTTCTGGATCGTATTGATAAATCCATGACTCATCACCTGTTACGATGTCGTAAACACGCCGAGACGAGCCTGCTTCAAATTTGTTCAGCATATCACGGCACCATTCCACCCGGGCCTGCTTCTGAGCGTCGGTGAGGTAGTGCGGCACCCAGCGCGATACTATCCTCCTCACGCGAAGATGCCCTTGTAGAATCTCGTGAACGCTTCCCGATCCAATCTTTAATATGTGCTGAATCTCCTGATATGTAATTCGCCTATTATCTTGGATTAAATTTTTCACTGCTAGCACGTTTTCTTCCGTAATAGCCGTCAAAGGGCGACCGCTTCTTTCTTCATCCCCCAAGGTTGGTCGACCGCGCCTAAATTCGTTATACCAACGATACACGGTTGCCTTGGAGGGGCTTTCATCCATAAATGCCATTTGAAGTCTATCAAACGATTCATCCGGTTTCAGGCGACACTTGAAATCGTAAAAAATCATAGCTCTAAAATGTTCCCGGCGCAGATCCATTTTTCAGTAAGACACGATACTTTGAATTAGATCGCAAAAAATGTGGAGGGAAATTTTGAAAATGGAACACACATATTTTTACTTACAAGTAATCATATTTTCAAAAAAGATTCTAACCGGCCAGTCTGCCATATATAAAAAACTATTTATCGCAATACTTTCTGAGTGGCTTAGTAGAGCAATTACTGAAAATATAAACTGATCATGTCTTGTCTCTTTTAAATTTTCTAAAAGTTAAATGTAACAGGACTGATTTAAATTGGATTTAGCAAGTGGCATATAGAATTAAGTCCACTTAGGACCTATATTATAATTCATAATAATTAGATTGTTAGCAAAAGTATTATTATTGTTTTTAGCTATAATTATATATTATTTTTTAATTAATTGTAAAATAATGCTCGTAATTAAATGCTCTCTAAAAAATGTGATTTGAGAATACTCGATTTATTGAAATTGAATTAAAATAACTATTTTGATTTTATATATTTTTATCGACGATAATAAATAATTATTAATAAATACCTATCAACTAATAATGACGATTTCACTTAGGTACTTTCATAAGTGATTTAAAAAACACTTTTAACCGAAATTGTTATCTTTTCCTAAAAAAAACTGTTTTATTTTGTATATTAATTATTTTATAGATATAGAATCTCTAGTGTATTGTATGCGATCTTATTAGCTTTGCCAATCTGTAAATTACTGTGCCAAGTATAACTTTTTTATGTATTTACATTAACTCAATAAATTGACCAAACTAGCGCTCGTATGCATTTCAGTACATAATAAACATTGTAATTTAATTTAAGTATACTTTTGCTTTCAATACTAAAAGCAAAAGTACTTTTTTTAGCTGTAAGTAAGTCTTATTTCTTGCCAGAAATAAATAATTTCTTTATGATCTTATGTCAGAACTATTTTGGCCATAGTTGTAAATATGTTTGTTAATTTTAATTCTTTAAGTAGGTATGTTTCGCACTATTTCTCTTATATTTAATGCTGATATTGATAGTGAAAACCGAGATTTTATCATCAGATTCTGGGTGATCTTTTAAGGCTCAAACAAACTGAGAACAATTTATAATTGGATATGGTCCTAAAATATTACAAATTAAAAAGCTGATGAAATTTTCCTGTTGACGTCGACGTTTTCGAACCACAAATTAAGAACCTGTCTATTCAAAAGAGTATTCATAACACAGCACAACATCGTATCAATTAAGTGTACTATGTCATATGACCACTATCCTACGTTACGCCAATGTCTTTTGACTAGCCACAACATTGTTTCTTTACATTATTGTTTCTTAAATTGCTTTAGTTGATTATATGTTAACAATTAAAAAATGTTTCCTACTCCCCATGTAAAATTATTGATAACATACTTACAATACATACATATAATCACGCATTCATCCCTAATGGGGTAGGCAGACCGTAAACGACCTAAACAAAGGTCGTTCCGCCACTCCTGACAAAATTTTAAGGGTTATTTAAGATAGATTTGTAGGTATATTGTTGTAGTGACATGTTGTCAGCCCATCGCCTAAATTACAATATACTGAATCTGTCGGTTCCCTTAGCTGGTTTTTACATTATGTCCGTGAGGAAATGCAGCTGGCACATTCTATGTTTTTCTCTTGCTCCCAGTCCGGTATCGAAGAACATTATGTTAAAAATCACTTTGTAAAGTTGTATTGTGTGATTCAGTTATGAATAAATTTTTATGTACTTCTGATATTGTAAGATTTTACTATGTACATTGTTAGTTTAATCAGTTATTAAATATTAGTAGTTCTAATAAAAGACTGAAATATTACAGATTTGTTTTTATTTCGTAAAATACCACGTTACTAAACTAAGTCCGTCCACTTGCGTGTCATGTCATGAATGACTAAATTTTGCTTTAGAAAGTGGCGACTAGAATTGGTCCCCTTGTTCTAAAGAAGAAACATGGTAGGAGTATTAAATTAAAACTCAAAAATAGAAAATATTGTTTTATTTATCATTTGGATTTCATTAATAATGCATAGAATGGTAAAAGAGTCTATATTAAACCAAAATATGGATATTTATTATTATTATTTAAAAAGCACCACAGTTAGAAAACAATAATTAAATAAAAAATAAAGTTTTAAAAAGATCATTTACAATAGTCGTAATTTTAATTGAATTCTTTAATATTAAAAGAAAAGAACTAGACAAAATTCCTATCTTGTTTTTGTGTCTAGACAGGTTTCGATTCGACTAATGCAAATAAGCCTAAATTCCCAAACACTCCATTAATTTAGTTTAACTTTAATAATGATTAAACAGCTAGAATTAAGTACTATGGCCTAGTGTAATTCAATGTTATCGTTATATAAAAATATAAACTATAGTAAAATGTTTATAAAAGAGGTAAAACATATAAAAAGTTGTAAAAGTAATAATACAGGGTGCAGGAAAAGTATTGCGAGACTACACTGTAGTTTTACATATCGCACTACTTTTTCTTACACCTTATATGGCTTACTATATACCTACTTAGTTATTGAGGAATACGATGTATTTCTTATTGTACAGTAGGTAAACATTTATAGTATTTTTATTATAAGACTAGTGGGTTTTGCATAATCATTTAGTTAGAGCCAAAACAGAATTTTATATTTATCATATCTAATACTAATATTTTTAAATGGAGAAGTCATCATAATAATCATCTTCAGCCCACTTCCACCCACTGCAGGGTACAGGCCTCTTCTCTACTGCGCCACTCCTCACGGTCCTGTGCTAGTCTCATCCAGTGAATTTGCGCCTATTAATTTGACGTTGTTGTCGGACCATTGGGCGTGGTGTTCCCACTGGCCTTATTGCACCTATTGGCCACCACTCTGTGACTGCTTTGGTCCACCGTTCGTCATTCCGTCTAGCCAGACAAAGTGTGTCAGACGAAATGAAGAAGTGTGTTGAAATATTTTCAATAGAATCCAATTTAAGTCAAAATATATTGAAAAATTGTTTTATTTTAATTTTACATCTGTTTTGGCTACAGTTAAAAGTTACAATTATTTAGGCACTTAATTAAGTTAATTTTACATCACTTTCTCTTAGAGCTAAATTAGAGACTAAGTTAGCACTTAGAACCTAAACTTTGATCTGGTAAGACCTAACACCAAATACATGACGCGATGAAATTCCACACGTTTATACTTTATCTGAATAAATTTGTCCAAAAATCAGGAATATGTAAGCTCATCAGTGAATTTCCTGGGAAAAGTTGTTCAGTTCCTTAAGATATATAACAGGTGAAATTTCATCGAATATATAGCTTAAATTTTGAGATCCTACTGCTACCTGTAATATTATATTCTTTAATACAAAAGGTAGCAAATGCGTACCATAAAAATATAGTCAAATAAAATAGTGTGTGAAGTGAAGTATTTGGATGCTAGTGGTATAAAGTTGGTTGGAAATGGTCGTTGTTCTATAATTAGAATTATACATTTTACGAGTTAAGATAGTAGAAAACGCTTATTTAGTTGGCAGTGAGTGATGTCGTTAATATTACTTGTTTTTTTCGCCTTTGTTTATTTTATAAGATATTTTGTTGCTATACCTACCAAACAGCTAAATTTAATTTAATTACTGAGCTCAATTTAAAAACTTAATAGTTATTAAGCCACGTCACTTAACAGTAAATTAATTAAATTACATTCAGCTTTAGTAAGTGACATTCAGAATTGAGACCCATTTCTGTTTATAGGTATAACTGTATATTTTCACCAAAAATATGAAAATATACTTCATTAATTCGTATATTTTCAAGTTAAAGGCAGATCAACTAAGGCAGTTAGATAATTTTACTTAACCAACGCAAGGGCGAGACTTACAATCATCACAAACAAACTGCATTTCATATAGCTACCCGCACTAGCAATAAGTACTGAGTCTTCCTGGTTATGTAACACTAGTTTGTTGTCCTGGGTCCGCTCGGCCACCGTCGCCGGAGTGCCGTCTAAGTCCAGCCTCTGGTTAGCTACTTTGAGGTTCTTGAGGAGGGCTAGTACGTCTTCTGTAAGAGAAAACAGATGATTTCACAGTTACAGTGTATATATTTCAAGTGTTATACACATTTAGAAGTTTTATTGCAACAATAGGTACATTTAAGGGATCCGAGGGGTTCAGTATATTGTAATTTATATATATATTCTTTATTGTATTAAAAATTTACACATACAGTTGAACTTAAAACTAGGACACAACAGGCGAGCTTATCTCTATAAGAGATCTCTTCCAGCCAACCTAGTGGGGATGAAAGAAGGGAAAAACACGGGAACAGATACAATAACTAAAATTATAAAATCTGATAAATTATAGTAATACTAATACATATATAACAATAATAGAAAAAACTAATACATAACAAAATAATATATAAGATATATACGTATATTATGATAGATAATATATATATATATATATATATATATATATATATATATATTTAAATATATATATATATATATATATATATGAATATAATACATATTATTAACATCAGAGAGAGGTCATAAAATGCTCTTTGAGTCTCTTTTTAAAAGTGAAAACTGAAGGACTGTCTTGAAGTGATTTAGGAAGTTTATTCCATAGTTGGATAGCCCGGACAGTAAAAGAATGGAAGAAAAACTTTGTGTTTGAACCAGGACACTCAAGCACCTTTGTGATACAAGCGCGCCTGGACCGGGAATCAGGAGGTAAGCAACGGAATCGGGAACGGAGATATTCAGGAGAGGTAGGGTCATTAAGGATCTTGTAAAGGACGGTGAGGATGTGCACATCGCGGCGAAGTCGGATAGGGAGCCATTTTAGTAATTAATTTAGGCTATGGGCTGACAATATGTTACAGCAATATACCTACAAATCTATCTTAAATACCCCTCAAAACTTTGTCAGACGTGGCGGAATGACCTTTGTTTAGGTCGTTTACGCTCTGCCTACCCCGTTAGGGATAAACACGTGACGATATGTATGTTGTAAATAAAAAATATTGCGATTACTAACCAGCCTCCCTGTCGCCATCTTTCCAGTCCACCTTGATGAACGTGGTGAGTGACACTTCATACATCTTGTTGGAGTCAGCACCTGAAGCGATCGCGCGCCGCTTGCGACCGTAACCTATCGCGCCGTTACTGCATTGCACCTGTACAGGAATAAAGAGATATTCGGGGAATAAGAAAGAATAATCCGAATAAGTTCTTACACATGTTTTTTTTTGCTAGCCTGGTCTGTCGCACTGCTGGGCAAAGGCCTCCCCTTTTTGTTTCCACTTTTTTTCGGTCTTACGCAATTTGCATCCAGTCTTTTTCGAAGGCATCCATCTCATCACGCCATCTCTTTCGGGGCTTACCTCTGCCTCGAC
Source organism: Scrobipalpa costella (assembly GCA_949820665.1). Lineage (NCBI taxonomy): Eukaryota > Metazoa > Arthropoda > Insecta > Lepidoptera > Gelechiidae > Scrobipalpa > Scrobipalpa costella. Next base: position 8,417,358 of record OX463321.1, on the reverse strand, counting down.
GGCAATCTTTGGGCACCCAGTCAGTACATCTTACACATGTTAATTGAAACATATTATCCAAAAAAGGGGCTTTATTGCTAAGCAGCAGTTTCTTCGAGGCTTCCCTAAGGCATAAAAAATGATAAAAAAGTATGTTTCAAAACGCGATCTTAAAAACAGTTCCATCGGTTCGCTTTACCTAAATAGCGGCCGCAGTTTTTATTTAACCTGGCTTGATCTGTAATTTCCTTTCAAAGTTCTACCGAAAGGTTTTTTAAATTTATGCATTGATGTTTGGAACCGGAACTTACAGGACCAATTTAAATTTAGTAAGTGTCGATTAGAATTGAACCCATTCATTAGTCTCATAAAATAATATGATCCTGCATTATCATCACGCGTGTGTTGGCACACTGAATTGAATATGCTGGACTGCTGCATTTCCTCCCGGGCATGCTGTAAAAACCAGCTGAGGGTTCCGAGGGTTTTATTGTGGAGTAATTTAGGCAATGGGCTGACAACCTGTCACTACAGCACTATACCTACAAATCTATCTTAAATAACTCTCAAAACTTTGTCGGACGTGGTGGAACGACCTTTGTTTCGGTCGTTTACGCTCTGCCTACCCCATTAGGGATAAAGACGTGATTATAAGTATGTATGTAGGCCCGATTTGCGTCAATAAAACTTCCATTGGTAAGTAGAATGTCCCTATGGTTGGATATAGTTACCTACCTACTAACTAAGATACGTTGGTGAATGAAGTATTTAATAATTATAATAATTTATACTTACCCCCTGGCACTTGTCCAGGCAAACAGTAACTGTTCCCTTGAACTGCACGTATGTCGTGTCAGGGAACTTGAAAGCCTTGAACTTGGCTGACAACACGTCACCGTCTGTAGTCACGAAGTTGTCGAAGAGGTACGGGTCTACTGAGCATCTGGAACAGAAAAATAATAGTCACGCTCTATCTCTTAAGAGTCAGGCAGAGCGCATATCCTTATTTAAATAAGTCCAGCTGAATGATCCCACTTGTGGTGGTAAGCCCCGCAAAGAGGCATGAGTTGTAACATCTGTGAAAATGGCTGTAACCTTCAGTAAATCTTAGGCTCGTATTTACAAAGCGATCTCAAGATCTATAATCATATCTTGTTATATTATAATTTAGTAAGATGCTGTTGTTATCCTGAATAAATAAAAATAATATAAGATTGAGAGCAATATTAAGTATGGATTTGACAGGTCGTTTTGTACTGAAATGACATTTCTGATATCGGTTTATCGATACGGACCTAAGTGAGCTATATCCTAGTCTAAAACTGTACTAGAGCTATTGCAAAGAGCAAAATATTTCATAAATAAACCTTGTTTTCCCACGGGAAACTTACCCGTTAAATATGATAGTCTCATGCTGTTTTCCAGTATCAGTGACATGCATGTAGTTGACCAGTAGACCGTAGATTGGTGCTGATGCATTGTCTAAGAAGATCTCCATCGATAGAGGGGTTCCAGGACTGACTGAGATTTCGCCGGACACCCTGGAATGAAAGGTTTTTTTTAAAGTAGGTCTTTCCCTCTAACATTGTATACCAGGTGTAAGGGACAGCGTCCCGCAAACTGATAGGGGTTGCTCAGTCAACGACACTGAACAACTGCCACCGGGAAATTCTTCCAGGAAAAATAAATTGGCTTTCCCATAAAAAATATTTACCTCGATCTCACAATTTGCATGAAAAAGTCATTTTTTATTATCATCTCATGAAAAAAAATCGTAGTGATAGTTGTTCAGTATCTTTGACTGAGCAACCCCTATTTTTCATCGTTAACACGAAGGCCTAAATTTGATTTAGCAAGTGGCATTTTAGAATCGAGTCCATATCTCGTCAAGGCGTCAGTCATCTCATCACATCAAATCAAATCATCTCCTTAGCCTTATCCCGTATCTCACGGGGTCGGCTTCCTAATCTAGGGGATTGAACGAGGGTACTGATTTTTACACAGAGCGACTGCCATCTGACCTCCGCAACCCAGAAGGGAAACCAGACCCAATCCTAGATTAGGTCAGAGTTTTCAAGCCGCCAATGCTTAGCACTGGCCTCTGATATGGCTTAACGACTAATATCTACGGTATTAAACGATATTAACCGGGACCAACGGCTTAACGTGCCTTCCGAAGCACGGAAAAAGCGCCGAATAAACGTACATATGAAATTCGAAAACCGAAAAACACATTGGTACGTGGTGGGATTCGAACCACGACCTCCCGCTCAGGATGCAGCGGTCCTATCCACTACACCATCAGGCTCTCATCAAATCAAATATCAGTAATAAACATTTCGTATTAATCAAAATTATTGTTAGGTAAGGAATTCAAGCTGATATACTGGTACTATGTAGAAAGACCTACAAGTTCGTAATGAAAACTGATCGGGTTACTTGTTTGTATTGAAAGGTAGGTTAGCCCTCGACGTTTCGACTATACGAGGATCTTCATCAGAAGGTTGCAATTGGCGGGCGGTGGACTTTGTGACTTTCTTATCTCCTGATGAAGATTCTAGCATCGAAACGTCGAGGGCTAACCCTCCTTTCAATACAAACAAGTAAGCCGATCAGTTTTCATTATGTATAACACTTGTTTATCGTTTAGTGTTAAAATAGTCAACCTCTAAAAGTTCGTGCAAAATGTTTACGCTTGATTGTAGACGTTGTGGTTATTAAAATAGTCTATTTTATGATGAAAATAATAATACCGGGACAAGTGTAAGGGACAGCGTCCCGCAAACTGATACCCCTATCAGTTTGAGGGACGCTGTCCCTTAAACTTAGTCAACGATACTGAACAACATTCACCAGTAAATTCTTTCAGGAGATGAAAAAAAAATTTGGTCATCCCATACAAAATGGCCACCAGACAATTTCTATGGAAAAGCAAAATTTATTTTTACTTCCTAAAATAATCCTGCTGACAGTTGATCTGTTTCATTGATTAAGCCAACCCCTATCAGTTTCCGGGACGCTGTCCCTTACACTTCGTATACTCACGGTCTTCCATTTTGTTTTACGACGGAGCTCAGCACTGGTTCTGGCGCCTTTCCTTCTTCCGTTCGAGTGATGTTTAGAACACTGTAAATGAAAGAAATATTTCATTGTAAAATATAGGACTTTGAGCAAAGGGCATGACATATGCTTGCCTTGCCTCTGGTACATACATACATATAATCATGCCTTTATCCCTAATCGATCTAAACAAAGATCGTTCCGCCACATCTGACAAGTTTTAAGGGTTATTTAAGATAGATATAGTATATTGCTGTAGTGACAGGTTGTCAGCCCATCGCCTACATTGCAATATATAGAAATACTCGTATCCCTTAGCTGGTTTTTACAGCATGCCTGGGAGGAAATGCAGCTGGTACAATCTGTTTTTCTCTCGTTCCCAGTCCGGCATGGAAGATGCCTCTGGTGGACATTCGGTAATTGGACCTTCCATGCCCAAGGGGTAGAAACGTATAAAAAGTTTACCTTAAGCAGCCTAAAGCGATGTAAGGCTCCGCGAAGGGGCCGCTTTAGTCGCGACCCTTCTACCGGGCTGATCAAGCGAAGGAGCTAGCGCTGTTTTCTGTCAGTATGTATAGCAAATGCCAAATGGCAATGCTAGTAATTTTGAGGCTTCTTTTTCATCATTGACTCTGTCTCTCCCTCGGCTTATAGTCAAAGTCAGAAACCCATTAGGTACATAATAGAGAAAATCTTACTCAGGCCCGCTAAAATCTAGCGGGAAGTTGTCCTAAGTCGCTTGTTATGCGTCCTTAGCTCTTTGGTGACCACACATCTTACTGTGACCCTCATCAACATTTACACTTCGATCCATCGTTGACTCTAATGTACTTACTCAGGCTCGCTAAATTCGAGCGGGAATCTGTCCACAGCCCGTTTGCTAAGCGTCCTTAGCTCTTTGGTGACCACACATCTTACTGTGACCTTCATCAACATTTACACTTCGATCTATCGTCGACTCTAATTGACTTACTCAGACTCGCTGAAATCCAGCGGGAAGCTGTCCACAGCTCACTTGCTAAGCGTCCTTAGCTCTTTGGTGACCACAAATCTTACTGTGACCTTCATCATTATTTACTCTTCGCTCCATCGTTGACTCTAATTTACTTTACTTACTCAGGCTTGCTAAAATCCAGCGGGAAGCTGTCCACAGCCCGCTTGCTAAGCGTCCTTAGCTTTTTGGTGACCATAATCTTACTGTGATCTTCATCAACATTTACCACTTCGCTCCATCGTTGACTCTAATTTACTTACTCAGGCTTGCTAAAATCCAGCGGACAGAAGTCCACAGCTCGCTTGCTAAGCGTCCTTAGTTGTTTGGTGACCACACATCTTACTGTGACCTTCATCAAAATTTACTCTTGGTTCCATCATTGACTCTAATTTACTTACTCAGGCTTGCTAAAATCTAGCGGACAGAAGTCCACAGCGCGCTTGCTAAGCGTTCTTAGTTCTTTGGTGACCACACATCTTACTGTGACCTTCATAAATATTTACTCTTCGCTCTATCGTCGACTCTAATTGACTTACTCAGGCTCGCTAAAATCCAGCGGGAATCTGTCCAAAGTCGCTTTTTAAGCGTCCTTAACTCTTTGGTGACCACACATCTTACCGTGACCTTCATCAAGATTTACTCGTTCCATCTTTGACTCTATTTTACTTACTCAGGCTCGCTAAAATCCAGCGGGAAGCTGTCCACAGCTCGTTTGCTGAGCGTCCTTAGCTCTTTGGTGACCACACATCGCACTGTGACTATCTCCCGGCCGCCTGCTATGTCTTCGATCACTATGTTGTGGTAGAACGTGCGTTTGCCCTGGAATATGGAAGAAAGATACAGCATGTCATGCATAGTCTACCTAAGAATATTAGATCTGAAAATAAAAAATCTATATTTAAAATCATGTTAAAGAAACATCTCTTAAAATTTGTTTGGGTTTGTATCAGAAATGTTATTTCAGTACAAAACAGCCTCTCAAATCCAAACTTAATCTTAAGATCGCTTTATAAATACGAGCCCCAGACTAGAGTAAACAACAGTTCCATCTTAGAGGGATCCTCCACGAAACGGTCTGCCTCGGATAACTAATAAGCTTGCCAGTGGATTAATTTGGCTGAATGGGTCAGAGCTTGGTTCGATTCCCGGGGCGAACATAAAGTTAACGTTAAAGTGTAGAAATTGACAAATGTTCACTTTGTGTACGCCCCGGGATTGTCCTATAAAAAGATAAATATCGATTTATAAGTCAATGCAGGCTGAATCACCTGATTGTCTGCAAGAAAAAAAGATACCGTAACGATTCGCAACAATTCCCGAATTCACTCCGTTATCTGCCAATATGGATTCGTACGTGTGCCTTTTTAGGTTTCCGGCGGTAATATTTCACAACTCTTTGATGGAACATACTGTACAATAACAAACCATCACCTGATTGTCCGAATATGAAAACAGATTCCGTGCTTCGGAGGGCACGTTAAGCCGTCGGTCCCGGTCGCTGTCTTCGATAGTGGTCGTTACACAAACAATGTCAGAGGTCTATTAGCTTTGCTGACACCAGGGTTCATTGGGTCGAACGACCAACAAACGCGATAAAAGAAGAAGAAAGTAAACACTGAGTTGGGGGTTTGAGACGGTACTCAAAAGAAATGTCTAGGTTTTTCGAAGTGCCTTGAAAACTGTGAATGAACTCGCTCCATCAACTGTCTGCATAATAGGAGTATATTGAGACTTATAATATACGTTTATAATATTTATTCATTTATTTACTATTTTATGTTGCATGCTAATTGTTTAATATTTGTTTGTTTTAGGTTTACAACTGATCATTTGTCAGTCAGTATCGTGTGTTCTTAAAAGGTGGTAACGTGTATTCTCCAACTTAGACACTGGCGGAATTGTCCTCAGTCGACAGAAGCCATATTATACAAAAATTGAATTGAATTGAATTGAATTGAATTGCATAATAGGCTAAACTACAGTTGGGTTAATCCATCACTACATAGTATAGCTTACCGCTACGCATTTTTCTTTGACCCAAAGGTTGCCTGAAAGAAATTGCTACCTTAGCAATAAAGCCGCCTATGTTGTACTTGTTTTTTGTTGTTATCTGTTGTGTTGTATGATTTGTATTCTTAAGTGCAATAAAGTATTTTTATGTTATGTTATGTTATAAAACAAAGTCGCTTTCTCTGTCCCTAAATCCCATATCGCTTTTGTCCCTATATCTCTTTCTCTGTCCCTATATCCCATATCGCTTTTGTCCCTATATCTCTTTCTCTGTCCCTATATCCCTATGTATGCATAAATCTTTAAAACTACGCAACGGATTTTGATGCGGTTTCTTTAAATGGGTAGAGTGATTCAAGAGGAAGGTTTATATGTATATTACATGCATAATATAGTAGAGAAACAATGATAATTACCGGGCATGCTGTAGAAGTCAGCAAAAGGGATTCGAGGGTTACAGTGTATTGTAATTTAGGCGATGGGCTGACAACCTGTCACTACAGCAATACACATTACAATTTAAAATTGCTCTCACTTTTTGTCAGACGTGGCGAAAGCGCCTTTTAGAAGGCGTTTTACGCTCTGCCTACCCCGTAAGGGATAAAGGCGTGATTTTATGTATGTATATATATGTATGAAACAATGATAATTTCCGCGCGAAGCCGGGGCGGGTCGCTAGTTGCAAATAAAAGAGACTTTACTTAGAGACTAGGTGCAGCTGTGCACACCAAACGGAACTGAAAGAAATACTTGTTCTTCTTCTGTCGAGTGGGTATCGAGTCTATCGACCCGATGAACCCTGGTGTCAGAGTTTTTAAACCGCCTAGTAGCACAACTATCAGGCCTCTGAAATGGTTTGAGTAACGACCACTATCAAAGACAGCGACCGGGACCGACGGCTTAACGTGCCCTCCGAAGCACGAAATCTTTTTCTTTTTCGGACAATCAGGTGATTCAGCCTGCAAACTGGGGAAAAATTCACAAAGTAATAAATTCTCAAATATCAACTCAATCGAATCCAGGACCTCCGGATCAGGAGTCCATGGCACTAGCCACTAGACCACGGAGGCAGTTTAAAGAAGTACTAACCGTATGTTTATTAAGTACTCTGGTCACTCCACACTTGTGAGGGTCTTGGAGATCCAGCATGAATGTGGCTACATTGTTTTCCATCGAAGGCATGCATGGTGTATATTCTGGAATGCAAACAAAAACAAAATTAGATGAAATCGGGTAGGTAGAACGGCAACACAAACACACCCTGTACACTTACGCACACTCCTTTTTTATAAATACATACATACATACATATAGTCACGCCTTTATCCCTAATGGGGTAGGCAGAGCGTAAACGATCGTTTCGCCACATCTGACAAAGCTTTGAGGGTTATTTAAGATAGATTTGAAGGTATATTGCTTAGTGACAGGTTGTCAGCCCATCGCCTAAATTACAATATACTGAAACCCTCGTATTCCTTAGCTGGTTTTTACAGCATGCCCGGGAGGAAATGCAGCTGGCACATTCTATGTTTTTCTCTCACTCCCAGGCCAGCATGGAAGACTACACAAAAGTAGGAATAATAATAATAGTTTAAATTTAGTAAATAGTTTGATTACAGTATTCAATATTATTAGTTAAGGAAGAGCGGTGCCTCCCAACACAGGCAAATGTTTGCTTACTGGGAGACTCCATCCCTTAGTTTGTACCTAAGTGAACTGTAATTTACTTAAATAAAGAGTTTTGTATTTTGTACTTGTAACTGTGGTGAGCTATATTTGGGTAGAAGCCATATTTTCGATACCAGACAAATACTGTGAATTATTGTGTAAGTAAAATGTGCAAAAGTGTACAGTGGAACTGACTATCTGCGCCTGGACCTTCATACATACATACATATAATCACGCCTTTATCCCTTATGGGGTAGGCAGAGCGTAAACGACCTAAACAAAGGTCGTTCCGCCACGTCTGACAAAGTTTTGAGGGTTATTCAAGCTGGATTTGTATTTTGTACGTATATTGCTGTAGTGACAGGTTGTCAGCCCTTCGCCTAAATTGCAATATACTGAAACCCTCAGATCCCTTAGCTTGACTGGACCTGGACCTTCGAATGCATAAGTAGGTAATCTCATCTAAAAGTAGTGAAAGCCGATCAGTTTTCATTATGAATAACACTTGTTTATCTATTTATTTATTTATTTACTGTACACAAGTAACATGAGAAAGACAATACACAAGGAATAACTACACAACAGGTACAGCTTATTTCTACTAAGAAATTTCTTCCAGTTTATCGTTTAGTGTTAAAATAATCTAAAAGTACTACTTATTCCAGCTTCTTCTGGGTATGTACTTAGTTTAACTGACGATTTTGTCTCTATGTATCGCTCCTGACCAAGACTGGAGTCATAAGCAAATCCATTTATAAAAAAAAACATCTTTTGGACGAGGCTCCTCCATCGTCAACTCTGTTTCTGTTGTGTCATTAATAATAAATACATAACATAGATACATATGATCACGCCTTTATCCCTAAAGGGGTAGGAGAACTTAAACGACCTTGACAAAGGTCGTTCCGCCACGTCTAACAAAGTTTTCAAGGTTATTTGTAGGTATCTTGCTTTAGTTTGTGACAGGTTGCCAGTCCATCGCCTAATTTGCAATATACAGAAACCCTCGGAACCCTTAGCTACAGCATGCGGGAGGAAATGCAGCTGGCACTTTCTATGTTTTTGTCTCGCTACCAGTCCAGCATGGAAGAATGATTATACATATTCCACACGTTCAAATTATCTTACTTATTAGTTCTTTCAATCATCTTTTACGTCACTTGCAACTGTATGAAATCGCGAGAATTTAGAACAAGTCATCTTGATGTTTTTATTGTTCTTAATAATTGCTGTGTGAAAACTTCTCATTAAAGTCTAGTACAATAATTATAATTCGCTTAACTTTCACTTGGAAACTGTTGCTGTGAGTTTGTGTTGAAGATGTAACTAGTCGTAATTAATATTAGAAATACAATACAAATATCATTTATTGCACATAAAAATCATATTGTACAGGAACAAACATTCAAAACAATCAGACTAAAATTAGGCGTACTTATTGCTAGGGTTGTAATTACTGTCAGGCAACTTTTGGGCAAAGGAGTAGTTTCATCATAGACTATGTTATCACCAGAACATAACCAAATCATGCCCATATCTGAGTAAGTAGATATATTTAGGTTTTAAGTATTGGCAATGAAAATGCCAATGGCGTTTTTCAACAAGACAGCACGGCGACGGTAACGGCGACGGCACGGCACTGTCGACGGTACCGTGGAAGAGATATTTTATGAAAAATATCGATGAACGCTTTTCCACTTGCCGGCACCTCATTGATTCCCACCAGTACCGTCGCCGGCCGGCCAGGAGGCAGCGGCCCTATCCACTACACCATCGGGCTCTCGGGTAATTAAGTAGTACCTAATTTGTGCACGTCTTATCCGCGTTACGTTTTATGCAATCTCACTTCTTAGTTCTGCTGTAAGACATTTCATTTTAGAAATAAGCAGTACCTGTTCGTCTTGATACATACATACATATAATCACGCCTTTGTCCCTAATGGGGTAGGCAGAGCGTAAACGATCTAAACAAAGTTTGGAGAATTATTTATGATTTGTATGTGTATTGCAAAAGTGACAGGTTGTCAGCCCATCGCCTAAATTTTAATATACTGAAACCCTCAAATCCCTTAGCTGGTTTTTACAGCATGCCCGGCAGGAAATGCAACTGGCACATTCTATGTTTTTCTTTCGCTCCCAGTCTAGCATGGAAGAAATTGTATTTTTTTATGATATTAAATAAAGTCTTTTAGAAATAAGCAGTGCCTGTTGTGTCTTGATTCACTATGTAATTTTTCTGTGTATGTTTCTGTGTGGAATAAACTGTTAAATAAATAAATAAATTTAATTTACCTTTCAACGTGTCGAGGTAGGAGATCCGCCGGTCCCCATCCATTGGAACTGTCACCTTCATCACCTCAGGAGTGCACTGGATCTGGGACTCTGAACCTGCAACAACAAGACAAGAAATATTGACTACTTTCATATTTTTCATACCCACATACATACATATAATCACGCCTATACAAAGGTCTTTTCGCCACGTCTGACGAAGTTTTGAGGGTTACTTAAGATAGATTTGTATGTATATTGCTGTCGTGACAGGTTGTCAGCAACTTGCCTAAATTACAATATTCTGAAATCCCTTAGCTGGTTTTTACAGCATGCCCAGGAGGAAATGCAGATGGCACATTCTATGATTCTCTCGCTCCCAGGCCAGCATGTTAGAAATATATATAATATTCTAAATTAATCCACGATTGTGGATATAAAAGGTAGGTAGATATTATAAAGAGAATCGCCTGTCATGTCTTTCTGTTTATCCGCTTCAAAAATACGCAAGCAATTTTGAGACGGACCATAATATTTTCGTAAAGTTCATAGTCTCATTTTCTAAGAATCTTAGGGGCCTCAAGAGTGACAGCGAGTTTGAGTTCGTATCAGAAATGTAATTTAAGTACAAACTGGCCTGTCAAATCCATACTTAATATTGCTCTTTATTTTGAGATCGCTTCAAAAATACGAGCCTCAATGCGGTGTTAGGTTTTTACTACTTTTTACTACTGAAATCACATTTACTTATACAATAAAAACACGTTTATCTTTACCACATACGATTTTATTTTTGTTGTTGATCACAAAAATACTTAGATACAAACTAGTGATATAAACATTGGCGCTTAATAAAAGATCTCAACATCAGCAGATCCACTCCACCTTATCGATACGGCTAGTGAACATCATACATACATACATAATCACGCCTTTATCCCTAATGTTTAGTTTAGTTTAGTTTAGTTTTATTTATCACACAGTGAAAATTACATTATAAAAGTTCAAAATTACATGTCATATTATAAGCATTCACAAAGTGTTCGTCAGTTAAACAAAATAAAATTAATAAAATCGGTATAAATACAAAATGTCATAAATAATTTTCAAAACAAAACAAATAAAAAATACTAGGTATAAATAGGTACAATGTCATTTTGTAAATTTAAATTCAATATACTCTTTAACAGAGTAAAATACATTATCCAACAAAAGGTTTTTCAATCGAGACCGAAACGTTTCGTCACATAGTTCGGCTTTTAGGTCGGTAGGTAGTGCTTCGTAGAAGGTCGGTCCGATAATGCGCGGATTTTTCTCGGCAAGGACTAAGCGATGCGGGACTGAAAGTAGGCATCCAGTCCGACGTAACGTCCTTCCCGGAACACTTACTCGCTCAAAATTTAATAAATTACAACGAATATACATGATTACGTCGAATACGTATTGCGAGAAGTGTGTCATTATAGCGTATTTCTTGAATATGCCCTTACACGAATATCGTGAGTTTACTCCGGCCATCGTCCGAAGAGCACGTTTCTGCAATCTCAATACCCTTGATGAGTCAGTTGAGTTACCCCATAGAATTGAACCATACGACATAATGGAGTGAAAATGTGCAAAATATGTTTGCCGGAGCGCATCACTAGATATAAGGGGTTTCAGTCTTCGCAATGCAAATGCTGCGCTACTCAGCTTATCGCAAAGAGTGTCGATATGCGCTTTCCAGTTTGTGTGACTATCAAGCACAAAACCTAGGAATTTACATTCGTTGCTTATTGGCATAGGACAGTTCATTTGAGGGGGAGCTACGTTTTGGCTAGAGAACAACACAATATTAGATTTTGTCACATTCAGGATGAGTCCATTTGCTAAGAACCATTTCTGCAGCTGCTCGCATACTCGACAGATCTTAATGTTTAGTTGCTCAAAGGTTTTCGCGGTCACAACTACAGTGGTGTCATCAGCAAACAGAACTACCAAACCGTCAGTAACAATAGATGGGAGATCATTGACAAAAGCCAAAAACAACGTATTTCCTAATGAGGATCCCTGTGGAATGCCTATATTAACGTTACCTGCCTCTGATTTTATCTTTCTGCCCTGTGATGTGAGCTGGATGGTCTGTTTTCGACCCGTTAAAAATGAGTTCAGTAGTTGATGAGCATTATTTCGGACTCCATATGTGTTCAACTTTTCTAACAATAATTTATAATTAATGACGTCGAATGCTTTTGATAGATCGCAGAATATACCAGCAATTTTATACTTATCATCTATCCCCGTAATTATGCAATCCAACACTTTATGAGCGGCGGTCGTAGTTGACATACCTTTACGGTAAGCAAACTGTTTATCAGTCAGTAAGCCGTTTGTCTCTAAATGTTGCATAAGGTGTTTTGATAAAATCGATTCAATAATTTTTGATATGTTAGGGACGATGGTAATAGGCCGATAGTTATCAATTTTGTGCTTCTCACCTTTCCCTTTGTAAACTGGACATACTCTTGTGCATTTTAAAACTTCTGGATACACGCCACCCTTAAACATTTCGTTTATCAGTGTCACAAGAATATCCGCAAGTACTGGCCAGATACATAAAAGTATATTTACAGATATATCATATATATCCAGGGTACCACGAGATTTCAGCAAAGATTTGAGCACTTTGTCTAAGCCAGATTTACTAATTATAGGCAGAGAGAAAACAGGAATACTTGTGTCTTGTAGATATTCGGAAAGATAGTTTTTAGAACTTTGATAGTCAATCCGCTGCGAATATTTCGTACCAATATTTAATAAATAGGAGTTAATGTAGTCTGGAACGTCACCCAGTGGTATATCCTTAGAATTTGTATCCCTCAGACGTATTTCGCATGAACTTTTTGTAGAAATTTCGTCATTGACCACACTCCATATCTCTTTAGCTGGATTTCTACAATCAGCCAACCTCTTTTCAATATGTTTTCGTCGGGATGCTAATGTTTCAGATTTAATTAAATGAGAATAGTGATTAATGCATTCAAGTAGTATTTTTTCTTGAGGATATTGCCGCCTGAGTTCAGTCAAATCATTGAATTTCATAATGTACTCGCCTAGGGCTTCCGTCATCCAGGGGACAGTTTTATTATTTTTTATATTAATTAATTTAAGAGGGAAGTGTATGTCAATATAATATGTCAATATTGTAAATAATCTGTCGAATTTAATATTAATGTCCAAGCTGATATCATAAATAAAATTAAAATTATAATTTTCTATGTCAATATAAAAAGCATAAATTGATTCATCTTTGAATAATCGACGTTCAATGAAAGAAGCCGTTTTTTCGCGGTGTGACTGTCCCGTAAATGGGGTAGGCAGGGCGTAAACGACCTAAACAAAGGCCGTTCCGCCGCGTTTGACAAGTCTCGAGGGCAATTCAAGAAAGATTTGTACGTATATTGCTGTAGTGACAGGTTGTCAGCCCGTCGCCTAAATTACAATATACTGAAACCCTCAGATCCCTTAGCTGGTTTTTACAGCATGCTCACTCCCGGTCCAGCATGGACATCATAATGGGCTCAATTCTCGTTTCTACCGGCTAAAACTAAAATTAAAATCTATCTGTCACTTTCAAAATAATAAAATTGAATAAGGACAGGCAATTTATACTTTATGGTTTTACTGTTTCCGCTAGATTTTGACGCGTTTTTGCAAGTTTCCCCAGTATTTCTGTCAATTTTATCCGCCATATTTTATCATATGACGGCGGAAAAAGACAAGTAACGCATAAAACCACCGACTATAAATAAAAAACCGGAGAATAGTTCTCCTGTCTTTTTCCAATATTTTTACCTAGAAAGTGACAAATAGATTTTAATTTTAGTTTTAGCCAGTAAATCTAGAATCGGGCCCACTGAGTGTTTAATTAGTGAACCGAAAATAATTCAATCTAGGTCTAGTTCTCAAGAAGGCCTTTGAATGTGTAGACTATTTACTATTATGCTAGTAAAACTCAATTTGTGATCTTCTGTGGTATGATTCTTTCGTACAATAACGAATTCCAGTTATTTTAATCCTTGATAATGGTCAAACAAAAACAAAATGCATTGTAAAACTTGTAATCATTTGTGGAGTACCACAGGGATCTTTCTTGGGACTACTGTTATTTAGCTACTAAAATTGTTAAAAATAAATAAGTATGCATGCTAGCTACAAGAACACTTTTAAAAACTCAGTTCACACCCTGTATACGACGTCCACGGAAGTGTGTTCGGTCAGTCTCGGTTCACGGACTTGTCACGGTTTGTGGGTTTGCCAGCGTCCAGTGCCGTTTAGCGCAGTGTGCAGCGATTTAGTTAAGAATCTGATCGATCTTGCGTTTTCTGCAAAACCTTGCAAGTGCGGTTATCTGCTATTGGAGTAGGAGGAATTAAAAATCTTTCATTCTGTATTTGGATGGGACCTGATGAGATGGGACAGACTGACTAACACAACTAGATATAAATCAAGCGCATCACATAGCATAGAATATCGTATTATGCGGACAATTAGGAGATTACCTGGTAATGTCCTAACTAAACTAAAAAGAACATCAGTTGTTTGTCTCCCAACGCGAATCGAACCGGGAGCTCGGGATGGAGAGCCCATGGCTCAGACCAGTAGACCACGAAGGAAGTTGGGATAGGTATAATTTATAACAGTGGCAGCATGCAATGTCCGGGGGTGTGCCCGAGTTCATTTGTAATAAGGTGTAATATTAGTGGAGTAAGTCTAAGGTCTAATATTACAAACATGCATATAGTCACGCCTTTATCCTTAATGGGATAGGCAGAGCGTAAACGATCAGTGACAGGTTGGCAGTCCATCGCCTTAATTACAATATACTGAAACCTTGGCTGGTTTCTACAGCATGCCCGGGAGGAAATGCAGCTGGCACATTCTATGTGTTTCTCTCGCTCCCAGTCCAGCATGGAAGATAATATTATATCACAACGATTAAAGAGTCGTCGGCCGTTTCGGTTCGCTCGGTCTTATGACTCGTGTGAAAGCGTATTTTTTCATTTTTGGCTGACTAAGCAAAATATTTGTTTCTTTTATGGGTCGAAACTTAGTCTATGGTCGAAACACATACATACATATAGTCACGCTTTTATCCCTAATGGGGTAGGCAGAGCGTGAACAATATACCTACAAATCTATCTTTAAATAACCCTCAAAACATTGTCAGACGTGGTGGAATGACATTTGTTTAGGTCGTTTACGCTCTGCCTACCCTATTAGGGATACAGGCGTGATTATATGTATGTATGTATGTTGTTCTTACATGGCACCGCACGGATATAAAAATATACCCCGGAAATAAAAATCGTTATTTTATTTTCCGTCAGCCATTTTGTCTGCCCTATGGAACGGCGACGCCGGCGTCCGGTGGCGGTTAGCAAAAAGCGCGGCGAATACGTGACAAGAGTTTGAATTTCGAACTTCGTGTGAAGGCGGCCAGTATTGCGAATACTACTACATTGTTAAGATTTAATTTGCATAGAGATTTAATTTGAGTACCGTTCGTTTTATAACGTCGGAATAAACGACAAACGTTGTCTTCCCCCTGACAACTTTTAACGCCATTTTGCTTTTTTGACAAAATGGCTGACAGAAAACAGTGATAATTATTTCCGGAATATTTTTACAGCCGTACTTTTACTCCCCATCTAACTAACGCAAAAAGCTGTACATACATACATAAATACATACATAAAACACGCCTTTATCCCTTACGGGGTAGGCAGAGCGTTTAACGCGTCGTAAAAGGCGCTTTCGCCACGTCTGACAAAAATTGAGGGCAATTTTAGATTGTAATATGTATTGCTATAGTGACAGTTTGTCAGCCCATCGCCTAAATTACAATACACTGTAACCCTCGAGTCCCTTTTGCTGACTCCAACAGCATGCCCGGGAGGAAGGGCAGCTGGAACATTCTATGTTTTTCTATCTCTCGCAATAAGCTGTAGGTACAACATTACAACCATTTGCCATCGTGAGAAAAGTCCTATAAAAGGAAACACACACTTCTTTTTCTCCGAGCAAATAGTAATTTTATTAGTAACATGAATTTGTATGAACCATGGACCCGTGACGGTAAACAGAGGGTCTAGGAACTTCTATCGTAATTAATTATGAAAAACAGAGCAACACATACATACATATAATCACGCCTTTATCCCTAATGGGGTAGGCAGAGCGTAAACGACATAAACAAATGTCGTTCCGCCAAGTCTGACAAAGTTTTTTGGGTTATTTAAGATAGATTTGTAGGTATATTGCTGTAGTGACAGGTTGTCACCCCAACACCTAAATTGCAATATACTGAAACCCTCTGATCCCTTTGTTGGTTTTTACAGCGTTCGCGGGAGGAAATGCAGCTGGTACATTCTATGTTTTTCTCTTGCTCCCAGGCCAGCATGGAATAAAATTTTCGAATACATGAAAATAATTCATGAATTTTCGAGTTCTGTCCGAAATGTGTTTTTGCTTGTTCATAATTGCATCTCAGCAGCGAATGTGTTAACACAGTTAACTCAGAACGACCACTGTATAATAAATTCGGCGCATTTATAAATTCTACTTCCGTGCTGGACTGGGACCGAGAGAAAAACATAGAATGCGCCAGCTGCATTTTAATTCATAATTCATAATTCATTTATAATTCATAATTCATTTATTCATGCATTCATATAGTGTTTACAAGATCTTAAATACTAGGATATTCTCCCGGGCATGTTGTAAAAACCAGCTAAGGGTTTCAGTATATTGTAATTTAGGCGTTGGGCTGACAACCTGTCACAAATCTATCTTAAATAACCCTCAAAACTTTGTAAGACGTGGCGGAACGACCCTTGTTGAGGTCGTTAACGCTCTGCCTAGCCCAATAGTGATGTGATAAAGGCGTGATTATATGTATGTATGTATTGCGTAACGTCTGACCACTATCAAATATTTATCGTGCTCTTTGAAACACGGAGTTCCAACCAAACTGGGTAAAATAGACAAATGTTAACTTTCGGACATTCGAACCCACGATCTCCTTATCGAGAGCTCGAGGCTCAGGCCCGTAATTATAAACAGCACTTGAGACTGACAGCTAGTTTGAGTCCGTATCAGAAATGTCATTTCAATACTGTCAAATCCATACTTAATATTATTCTCCATCTTGAGATGCCCCAACTGCCTCCGTGGTCTAGTGGCTAGTGCCATGGACTCCCGATCCGGAGGTCCAAGGTTCGATTCCCAGGGGGACACAAAGTTGATATTTAAGAATTTATCACTTTGTGAATTTTTCCCCAGTTTGGTTAGGACCTTGCAGGCTGAATCACCTGATGGTCTGAAAAGAAAAAGATTTCGTGCTTCGGAGGGCAAGTTAAGCCGTCGGTCCCGGTCGCTGCCTTTGATAGTGGTAGTTACTCAAACCATGTCAGAGGCCTGATAGTTGTGCTACTAGACGATTTTAAAACTCTGACACCAGAAGAATCCATACTTAATATTATTCTCAATCTTGAGATAGCTTTATAAATACGAGCCTCAGACCACAGAGGCAATGAAACGACCACTGCATAGTAAATTCGGCGCGTTTATAAACTAACTAGATTAACTCCACGACCGCCGTCAGGCAGATTGTTAAATTATTCGTGCAGTTTGCGAACTGCAAATTACAGTTTAAATTAACTGCTGCACTGCACTGCCTTGGACAATGCCTTGTAAATAATAATAACATTATTATACATATTTCTTCCATGCTGGACTGGAAGTAAGAGAAAAACATAGAATGTGCCAGCTGCATTTCCTCCCGGGCATGCTGTAAAAACCAGCTATGGGATCTGAGGGTTTCAGGATATTGTAATTTAGGCGATGGGCTGACAACCTGTCACTACAGCCATATACGTACAAGTATATCTTAAATGACCTTCAAAACTTTGTCAGACGTGGCGGAACGACCTTTGTTTAGGTCGTTTACGCTCTGCCTACCCCATTAGGGATAAAGGCGTGATTATATGTATGTATAATACATACATACATATTATACATATATACGGTATTTAAGATAGATTTGTAGGTATATTGCTGTAACAAGTTATCAGCCCATCGCCCAAATTGCAATATACTAAAACCCTAGGATACCTTAGCTGGTTTTTACAGCATGCCCGAGAGCAAATGCAGCTGGCACATTCTATGTTTTTCTCTCACTCCCAGTCCAGCATGGAAGTAAGCTGCAAATTACAGTTTATTTAAGATTAACTGCTGCACTGCACTGTCTTGGACAATGCCTTGTAAATAATAATAACATTATAATTGTTGAACTAAACTCAAAAGATAAAAAAAAACTACTTAAGTTCTAAGGATGAAAAAAAATATGGTATGAGTATACAATACGGTATTTACGATCATCATCATCTCCCTAGCCTTATCCCGTATCTCACGGGGTTGGCTACCTAATCTAGGTGATTGAACGAGAGTACTGGTATTTACATAGAGCGACTGCCATCTAACCTCCGCAACCCAGAAGGAAAACCAGACCCAATCCTAGATTAGGTCAGAGTTTTCAAGCCGCCAATGCTTAGCACTGGCCTCTGACATGGCTTAACGACTAATATCTACGGTATTAAACGATATTAACCGGGACCAACGGCTTAACGTGCCTTCCGAAGCACGGAAAAAGCGCCGAATAAACGTACGTATGAAATTCGAAAACCGAAAAACACGGGACGGGACGGTGGGATTCGAACCACGGTTCAGAAGGCAGAGGTTATATCCACTACACCATCGAGCTATGCACTGCCTTGGATAATGCCTTGTAAATAATAATAACATTACCATACACACATACATATAATCACGCCTTTATCCCTAATGAAGTAGTTAGAGCGTAAACGACCTAAATAAAGGTCATTCCGCCACGACTGACAAAGTTTTGAGGATTATTTAAGATAGATTTGTAGGTATATTGCTGTAGTAACAAGTTATCAGCCAAACGCCCAAATTGCAATATTCTAAAACCTTAGGATCTCTTAGCTGGTTTTTACAGAAATGCAGCTTGCAAATTCTATATTTTTCTCTCGCTCCCAGGCCAGGATGGAAGAAATGACGGCGGATAAAAATGACAGATAACGCAAAAAACCACCAACTATAAATCAAAAACCGGAGAGAATTCTCCTGTCTTTGCCCAATGTTTTTTTAGTCTGAAAGTGACAGATATATTTTAATTTTAGGTTTAGCCCGTTGATTTTAATTTTTTTTGTTTAGTTGGTTGGTTCTTCCATGCTGGACTGGGAGCAAGAGAAAAACATAAAATATGCCAGCTGCATTTCCTCCCGGGCATGCTGTAAAAATCAGCTAAGGGATCCGAAGGTATCTGACATGGGCTGATAACCTGTCACTACGGCAGTATACCTACAAATCTGTTTTAAACAACCCTCGAAACTGTCAGACGTGGCGGAACGAAGTTTGTTTAGGTCGTTTACGCTCTGCCTACCCCATTAGGGATAAAGGCGTGACTTATGTATGTATGTATGTTAGCCGGTTGAAGCTAGAATTTAGCTCAATTTATGTATTTTATTAGTAAAAAAATAAAACTCTAATCGCTGATACATTTAGTGATCGGCAATAATATAACCTATTATTAACTTTTATTAACAGTAAACGGTCTGGTTCAGTATAAAATAAAAGAACAGAGTACTAAAAATACCTGATACGGGGCGTATGTGACAGATAGTGCGCGAAAATAAGCAAATTTAAAGTTGCCCAGGTGTGTTATTTTGTTTGAAATACTTTCAAGCAGTGGCTTGAAAATGAGGTAAAGACATTTTTTTTATATAGGTATCCGCTTATTTTTATCAAGGAAGAGCTTTTTTGTTCAACACTGCATTATATTTTGTTGATGCTTTAAAAAAAATCTATACCCGAAAATTAAAAGTCTTAATGATCAATGCCACAAACTGCAACTGACAAATATGAACAATTAAGATTTTTTCTGAAATGCTTTCCTTCTAAAAATGATTATGATGATGATCCTTCCGACCGATTTCGGCCATGGCGACTACTTCGACTCCTATTCGGTGCGGCGCTCGTGCGCCCGAAAGTGAATCACTTTCTAAAAAACTGTATAGTTAAAAAAAAACCAGTGATGCCCTAAAAATATCTGCATGTACCATACTATTGAGCAAATAAATTCTATTTATTCTGTAAATATGGTGGTTAATGATTTCTTCCATGCTGGACTGGGAGAGATAGAAAAACATAGAATGTTCCAGCTGCCCTTCCTCCCGGGCATGCTGTTGAAGTCAGCAAAAGGGACTCGAGGGTTACAGTGTATTGTAATTTAGGCGATGGGCTGACAACCTGTCACTATAGCAATACATATTACAATCTAAAATTGCCCTCAATTTTTGTCAGACGTGGCGAAAGCGCCTTTTACGAGGCGTTAAATGCTCTGCCTACCCCGTAAGGGATAAAGGCGTGGTTTATGTATGTATGTATGTAATGATTCCAAGCCGATTTCGGCTACAGCGACTGCTGGACGGGCTAAGCAGCTAGCGTCTCGCTGCTGGAGTATGAATTATGAAGCTGCTGTGGGTATAAGGCGTGTTTTGAATTGACCAATCCTCATACTTTACTACGACATGCTATATTGGCCGATAAATAGAGCCAATCTATTTTTGCAAGCCCGATACAAAAATAAAAAGAGATGTATTGTGAGGGTAAACTGTTCGGCATCCAGTAGAGATGGGACGTTCAAACAACATATCGATAAAAAAATAATAATCATGATGTCCTTAAATGTTAAAAAGGGAACTTCTTGAAATAGTATTATTATTCAAATAGGTACAGTAACAGTAAGAAGACTAATGCTGCTTAAATATAATCAAATATAGTAAAACACGAAAATAGTCTGATTCCTAATAACTATTGAACACAGTTTACAATAATTTACAAACACATTATTAGTAACACAGTTTCCTCCCTATCACATTAGAAAAAATGAGCCTTTGAGGCCCAGAAGCCATTAAATAAAAAAGAAATCACATCGCCCCTCGTTGAGGCAACTGGCGACCCGAGGGCAGGCAGCTTTTTCGCTCAGCGTTTTTTTTTTTTTTATTTGTCCGCCATCTCACGTGATGGTAAGTGATGATGTAGACTATGATGGAGCATGATTGCCTAGAAAATGCCTGTTCACTCTCGCCTTGAAAAGGCCCAGGTTATAACGTTCCGGAAATAGATCCGCAGGCAGGGAGTTCCACACTTTGGCCGTTCGCATTAAAAATGTAGAAGCGTACCGCTTTGTGCGAAAACTTGGAATGTCGACAACATAAGGGTGGAATCCCAACCGGCGTCTCGTACCCCGGAGATGGAATGGGGAGGGGGGTATCAGGTCATGAAGCGATGCTGCACATTCGTGTTAGTCTGGTGATACAGCGCGGAAGTGCTGCCAGCCTGCTGGGGGTACCCATTGTGGTTTGTTGGAAGATTTATCAATTTATATTTTTTATTTACCATAAGTTAAGGTTTGTTTAGTGTTATTTAAACTGAATTTTTCATTATTTAAATTTTCTACATAATTTAATGAAGGGTCGTACCGAATAATGACAGGACAGCGTCTGTTTGATAGTTAAAAATAATAAATTAATAAATAAAGTAGTAACTATTTTATTGCCATGTTATGATTTATAATTAAATATTAAAACAAATTATGATATTACTTTCAGTTTAGGTAAACAATTTTTAAAAACATTTGTGTTACAATTTAATATATTGCATTGTAAGTAAACATTATAATATCTACAGATTCTGCTTATAGGGCATTTTTTTGTTACATTGTTATTGCTATATGGTAGACGGAACAGTTAAGGCTCACGCATGGATCTTGTTGGTACATTAATGTGAAATTGATTTTCAAGACTTCAATCCCACTGACCATATAAACACTGAAGA
This sequence comes from Scrobipalpa costella, assembly GCA_949820665.1. Taxonomy (NCBI): domain Eukaryota; kingdom Metazoa; phylum Arthropoda; class Insecta; order Lepidoptera; family Gelechiidae; genus Scrobipalpa; species Scrobipalpa costella. The sequence goes on along the minus strand of OX463321.1, from coordinate 8,395,414 downwards.
CTGCCGGCCATTATGCAACTACAATAAACTGAACTTAATTTAAATAGTTAGCCCTAGCACAGGCTCTGGCCTTTTCGGGCTGCTATAAACAACACCAATAAATTTAAAATTTGCCCTCAATTTTTGTCAGACGTGGCGAAACAGGCACTTACGAGGCGTTTTACGCTCTGCCTACCCCGTAAGGGATAAAGGCGTGACGTTATGTATGTATGTATGTATAAATTTAAATTATAGTGTCGAGTGCTTTCGTCTATAGATAAGGTGTAAATGTAACTTTAACTCATAAATACAATACAATATGAATTACCGATCAATTATTTGTATAAAATCCAAAATGCCAAAAAGTTACTGTTGGAACTTGGGCGACACTTGCGGGATGCTGGTTGTGACCCTCGCTCTGGATCGTACCTGGCTATTCAGCGCTACATCGGCTGGTGTGATGGGAACTTTTGAGCCAGATACGCGGCTCCGGGACGGGCTCTTTGACTAACTTATATTTAAGCTGTAAATTTATAAAAATATATATACGCAGTTACGTATACATACATACATACATACATATAATCACGCCTTTATCCCTAATGGGGTAGGCAGAGCGTAAACAACCTAAACAAAGGTCGTTCCGCCACGTCTGACAAAGTTTTGAGGGTTATTTAAGATGTATTTGTAGGTATATTGCTGTAGTGACAGGTTGTCAGCCCATCGCCTAAATAACAATATACTGAAACCCTCGGATCCCTTAGCTGACTTTTGCATCGTATACATGTATATATTATATTTTGTATAACTTTTGACTTTTATCCATTATTTTACTAGCGACTCGCCCCGGCTTCGCACGGAAATTATCAGTGTTTCTCTACTATATTATGCATGTATTAAACATATAAGCTTTCCTCTTGAATCACTCTATCCATAAAAGGAAACCGCATCCAAATCCGTTGCGTTGTTTTAAAGATCTAATCTTATATAGGGATATAGGGACAGAGAAAGCGGCTTTGTTTTATACTATGTAGTGATTTTATTTATTACGAGTATGCAACTGAAGTTGTACATACATACATAAATAAAATCACGCCTTTATCCCTTACGGGGTAGGCAGAGCGTCAAACTCCTCGTAAAAGGCGCTTTCGCCACGTCTGACAAAAATTGAGGGCAATTTTAGATTGTAATGTGTATTGCTATAGTGACAGGTTGTCAGCCCATCGCCTAAATTACAATACACTGTAACCCTCGAGTCCCTTTTGCTGACTTCTACAGCATGCCCGGGAGGAAGGGCAGCTGGAACATTCTATGTTTTTCTATCTCTCCCAGTCCAGCATGGAAGAATAAAAGTTGTAAATGCATTTAAAGAGGAATCGGATCTAGGTCGTTCATTTAAACAACTATGAGTATTGAATAATAATTTGGCTAGATTGTACTTTGTTGTAAGTAAGGTATAGTTAACTGTCATATATAAATAAGTTATTGCTTTTATAGAAGAGCGGAAACTCCTGACACAAGCTAAGCTTAAAAGGAGTTTCCAATCTCAAGTAGGTATCAAATATGTTTGCTTTTTAATGAATAAAACATTTTTTTATTTTATTTATTTATTAATCATAAATTCCTTCCAACAATTTGCGCCACGCCACCACCGTCACTATCAACTCCTTATTACATTGGTTAGTGATCCAATTACTCAAACCTTTGATGCTTCTAATTAGAGAGTAACCACACACTATGTCAACAGTGTCCCCGCCACTTTAGGCAATTTCCGAAACCCTCGCCACAACTAAATGAAGGGTCATACTGAATTAGTACAGGACACGCCTTTATCCCTAATGGGGTATGCAGAGCGTAAACGACCTAAACAAAGGTCGCTCCGCCACGTCTGACAAAGTTTTGAGGGCTATTTAAGATAGATTTGTAGGTATATTGCTGTAGTGACAGGTTGTCAGCCCATCGCCTAAATTGAAATATACTGAAACCCTCGGATCCCTAAGCTATTTTTTACAGCATGCCCGGGAGGAAATGCAGCCGGCGGTTTTCCTCTCGCTTCCAGTTACATCGATGTTGATAAATTGGCACTACCCTATCCCTGCTCGTATCATCCTTAGCACATCATAGTTATAAATCTATCGATATCGATAATCTGCAACTATAATCCCATCCCTAGTTTGTGTAACAGTTACCTCCACGTATTATCGTGCGCCATACTGGTTCAACTACAACATTATTCATGTGTTTAAGTTATTTTCTTCATGTAAATATGCCATTAGGATCATCTATTTACATACAGACTTACACGCCTGCGCTTACGGGGTAGTCAGATCCTGAATGGATTATACATACATATAATCACGTCTTTATCTTTAATGGGGTAGGCAGAGCGTAAACGACCTAAACAAAGGTCGTTCCGCCACGTCTGACAAAGTTTTGAGGGTTGTTTAAGATATATTTTTAGGTATATTGCTGTAGTGATAGGTTGTCAGCCCATCGTCTAAATTGCAATATACTGAAACCCTCGGATCCCTTCGCTGGCTTTTACAGCATGCCCGGAAGGAAATGAAGCTGGCACTTTCTATGTTTTTCTTTCGCTCCCAGTTAAGCATGGAAGACTGAATGCATTATTTACTTAAATATTACTAGACATAATCTTTATAAGTCAAGCGCCTCCTTACCCATTTTTCTATGTTTCACGAGGTCTGCTACGTAATCTAGGGGATTGAATGAGGGTATACACAGAGCGACTGCCATCTGACCTCCGCAACCCAGAAGAGAAACCAGACCCAATCCTAGATTAGGCTTTAGCCGGGTTCGTGGCCAACCCGCAGCTGTCAAATTATTCAAGCCGCCAATGCTTAGCAATGGCCTCGGACAAAGCTTAGCGACTAATATCTACGACATTGAACGAGAACAACGGCTTAACGTGCCTTCCGAAGCACGGAAACGCTCGAGATCTTTTACCACTATCGGTCCATGGCCGCTGACCGCCGCGTAGGTTGCTTAACATTCGTTATCGGAATGAACAAGCACTAACCACTTGACCACGATTTTATAAGTAAATAGGCTAATTAATGTTGATAATCGTGAGGTTGTAATTCATTTACAAATAATATTAAATACATAATTGACTTAATGAGTACCAGTTTAATTTATTATCACTATTGTACCAATATTATGGTCCATAATTTAACTTTAAGTACTCTGTGTCTATTTAATTGTACAATTAAGTTTAATTTCTGTGGTGATTCAGAATACGGAATTTAATTTGGATTTCGCATTGAACTTTAGTGCAGCAACACACAGGCGTCACTTACTGCGCGCAAAGTTGCGCTCAACACGCTGTCAATGCTTTTTGCATTGCCTAAAACACACATGCGTCACATTACGCTTTACGCGCGCGTACTGGCATGGCAGAGGGATGCGTCGACGTAGAGTTAATCGCTTCGCGCGCTCTTTGGTGACGCATGTGTGTTGTAGAGTAGGCAATGCAAAAAGCATTGACGGCGTGTTGAGCGCAATCTTGCGCGTAGTAAGTGACGCCTGTGTGTTGCTGTTCTTATTAGGACATGCTAAATAGCGGAAAGATAAGAAAGAGAAAGAGCTGGAGCCTTATTTTTGAATCACTAGAATCAAATTCGCAATTTATATGGAAATCGCATGCGGTCTTTACTCTTGCGCATTAGCTTTCGAGTGGTTTAAAAATACAGCTCCTGGTCTATTTTCGCAAGACCGAACTCAGTCACGCCTTATCTCTTACGGAGAATACAGAGCGAAAACGACTTATTATTATTATAAACACTGGTTTAGACACATTTTACAATTAATCATCATCATCATTATATAAGGATAATCGCGTGATCGCGTCTTCCATGCTGGACTGGGAGAGATAAAAACACGTAGAATGTTCCAGCTGCCCTTCCTCCCGGGCATGCTGTAGAAGTCAGCAAAAGGGACTCGAGGGTTACAGTGTATTGTAATTTAGGCGATGGGCTGACAATCTGTCACTATAGCAATACACATTACAATCTAAAATTGCCCAATTTTTTGTCAAAAGTGGCGAAAGCGCCTTTTACGAGGCGTTTAACGCTCTGCCTACCCCGTAAAGGATAAAGGCGTGATTTTATGTATGTATGTATGTAATCGCGTGATTATATGTATGTACGTATGAGTCATCATCTTAGGCTATGATACAGGAATTGAACCAATAGATGCATTTTTTTCAAAGTGAACTACTGACCATCGAAACGAGAGCCCAAAGCTAAGACCAGTGGGTGACAGAGGCACTCTACATCAGGTACACCAGTTCACTGAAGGATGTGATATAATTCGAGATATAATTCCTTAGGACGTTTGTGCAATCCACATTAGATCCGAATCCAATTCGTATTTAGCCTTCCTTGTAATTGTATAACTGCCTCCGTGGTCTAGCGGTCTGAGCCATAGGATTTCGACCCGGAGGTCCCGGGGGACAATTACTTTGTGTTTGTTGTTTCTAGTGTGGTTAGGACATTGCAGGCTGACCACCTGATTGTCAGAAAAGTAAGCTGATCCATTCTGTCGGATGGGCATCTAAATCATCGGTCCTGCTCCTGATCTCTCTCTGATCGTGTCTGTAAATCTGTCCCATCAGAATAAGAGATTGAAGAAATAGAGAGTGCACCTGTGGGCACTAAAAACTAGTCCTGCGCAGTTGGCCGATCTCTGGGAGATTAGCCGCCATCACTGAAAATAGGTGGATCAATCAGTATTATTATGTACTTATCCATATACTTATCTACGTATCATATGGATTTTTTCCGCCACGTCTGACAAAGTTTTGATTAAGGGTGGATTTGTAGTTACATTGCTGTAGTGACAGCTTGTCAGCCCATCGCCTAAATTACAATATACAGAAACCCTCGGATCCCTTAGCTGGTTTTTACAGCATACCCGGGAGGATATGCAGCTGGCACATTCTAAGTTTTTCTCTCGCTCTCAGTCCAGCATGGAAAAAACGTATACCGGTGGGAATCAATACAGTGTTAATTTTCATACATTAGAACCATTAAAAACCAGTATCCTCGTTCAATCATCTATGTTAGGTAGTCGACCCTTGAAATACGGGATAAGGCTAGGGAGTTGATGAATTTCCATGCATTATCTCTTCCATGGTGTCACAAACGAGAAAACAAATCCCACTTGTCCAGTCAACTGAACTGAACAACTGAACTAGTGGGAATAGAGGGTCTTTGACGTTGCCGTGCCGTTGCCGTGCTATCTTGTGGAAATACAGCCATTTACTGCCAATAGTCAGTCCTTACGGCCCTGCCTGGACCGGATAGGCCTGACCCCGGGTCAGTGGGGCTACCGATGTGTGTTTCTGTGCTAAGCAGCAACAGGTTGCACTGGACGCTGTACAGACAGGTTTCATACTAGCCATATATACCGGACATGTGTGTAATTCACCTACCTACCTACCTATTTATTGCATGCTTAAATATATTTTTCTTCCATGCTGGACTGGGAGAGATAGAAAAACATAGAATGTTCCAGCTGCCCTTCCTCCCGGGCATGCTGTTGAAGTCAGCAAAAGGGACTCGAGGGTTAGAGTGTATTGTAATTTAGGCGATGGGCTGACAACCTGTCACAAAAGCAATACATATTACAATCTAAAATTGCCCTCAATTTATGTCAGACGTGGCGAAAGCGTCTTTTAAGAGGCGTTAAACGCTCTGCCTACCCCGTAAGGTATAAAGGCGTGATTTATGTATGTATGTATGTATAAATATATTAAATCGTTTGTAAGGGACAGCATCCCGCAAACTGATGGGGGTTGCTCGGTTAAGAATACATTCACCAAGAAATTCATTCAGGAGATGCAAAAAAAATTTGAACTTCCCATACAAAATGACGAACCCACCTCGTACAGAAAGTTTGTTCGGAAATCATCTTCCATGCTTGAGTGAGTGAAAAACATAGAATGTGCCGGCTGCATTTCCTCCCGTGCATGTTGTTAAACCATCTAAGGGATCAGAGGGTTTCACTATATTGCAACTTAAGCGATGGGCTGACAACCTATCACTACAGCAATATACCTACAAATCTATCTTAAATAACCCTCCACACTTTGTCAGACGTGGCGGAACGACTTTTATTTAGGTCTTTTACGCTCTGCCTACCCCATTAGGGATAAGGGCGTGATTATATATATGTATGTATGTATATAGAACTAGATCTAAGTAGGTCACACCTGGGTCTAAAGTTGCCTACCGACGTACATACATATATATATAATCACGCGTTTATCCCTAATGGGGTAGGCAGAGCGTAACCGACCTAAACAAAGGTCGTTCCGCCACGTCTGACAAAGTTTTGAGGGTTATTTAACATAGATTTGTAGGTGTATTACTATAGTGACAGGTTGTCAGCCCATCGCCTAAATTGATGAATCGTGTCCGTGAAATTTCCATATAAAACGGATACGGGTGCGCAAGCTGTCTTACATTTACTAGGAAGGCCAATACAGATCAGAAGATATTCGGATACGGATTCGGATCAGTGCAAATCCATGATCTACTGGACACCCAGTATAAAGGGAGCCATAAAAATGCCTTCCCGGATATAATGTAAAATACACCAGATTTATGCATACATAGGGATATAGGGACAAAGAAAGCGACTTTGTTCTATACTATGTAGTGATATAAAACTTGTTGGACTGGGAGCTATAAAAATACTTATATCGGGTGTAAGGGACAGCGTCCCGCAAACTGAATGTAGTTGCTCAGTCAACGAAACTGGAAAACTTTCATCAGGATTTTTCTTCAGGCGACGAAAACAAAAATATTACGTTCCCATACAAAATGACCACCTCGATCAGATAATTTATATGGAAAAGCATAATTTTTATTTTCACTTCCTGATAAAAGTCCTGCTGACGGTTGTTTAGTTTTGTTGACTGAGCAAATCTTATCAGTTTGAGGGACGCTGTCCCTTACACCTTGTATAGATCTAGATCTATCTAGGTTGCACCTGAGTCTAAAGCTGTCTAGAATTATATTTGTACCGATTCTTTGAGGACACTACTTAACTGAATTTTGACTAAAAAAAATTATGTCCCTTTCTGTTCTCTCATGATAGAAAATGACAGGTAACTATTCAGATCAACATTTAGTGATTTTGTGCGCGTACGAACTTAATTGCTCTTTCTTTCTGTATACCAAATATTACTGTATTTAAAATACACCAAACCATTAATTAATATACCGGGTGTAAGGGACAGGTTTCCACAAACTGATAGGGGATAGGGTTGCTCGTTCAGTCAACGAAACTGAATAACTGTTACGAAGGTTTTTCAGGATACATACATACATTTAATCACGCCTTTATCCCTAATGGCGTAGGCAGAGCAAAAACGACCTAAACAAAGGTCGTTCCGCCACGTCTGACAAAGTTTTGAGAATTGTTTAAGATAGATTTGTAGGTACATTGCTGCAGTGATAGGTTGTCAGCCTGTCGCCTTAATTGCAATATACAGAAACCCTTAGCTGGTTTTTACAGCATGCCCGGGAGGAAATGCCGCTTGCACATTCTTTATTTTTCTCTCGCTCCCAGTCCAGCATGGAAGTATTCAGGAAACATACATACATATAATCACGCCTGTAAACCTAATTTGTAACGAGTCGCAGGTAGGGGAACATAGTCAGAGGCGTTAACTAGGAATGGGTTGGGGTGGTGTCATATGTGGCTCGTTGGAGATCCAATACCAACGCCAACGTTGGTATCCAAATACCATATCCTCAACAATCGTGTTTAACTGCCTCCGTGGTCTAGTGGCTAGTGCCATGGACTCCCGATCCGGAGGTCCTGGGTTCGATTCCCGGGGGGGATACACAAAGTTGATATTTAAGAATTTATCACTTTGTGATTTTTTCCCCAGTTTGGTTAGGACATTGCAGGCTGAATCACCAGATTGTCCGAAAAGATTTCGTGCTTCGGAGGGCTCGTTAAGCCGTCAGTCCCGGTCGCTGTCTTTGATAGTGGTCGTTACTCAAACCATGTCAGAGGCCTGATAGTTGTGCTACTAGGCGGTTTAAAAACACTAGACCCAAGGTTCATCGGGTCCATAGACTCGATACCCACTCGACAGAAGAAGACTGTGGAATAAGTTGCCACAGGAAGTGATTGATGCACCATCAGTGAACAGTTTTAAGAACAGACTTGATAAGGGGTTAAACAGTGACAGACAATAAGTGTAGTGAGGTGACTAAAACTAACATGAACCGATGCACACCAGCTTAGATATAGGCACATCAGCCTGTGGCTGCTCGCTTATTATTAAATAATAATAACATTTTTTTCATTGCAGCCGTTTAGAAATCATTACGTTTGAAATGTCACCAGTTTTTTTTCTTTCTCTACATGATTTTCCTTGCATACTATCACGCCTGTATCCCTAATGGGGTAGGCAGAGCGTGAACAACCCAAACAAAGGTCGTTCTGCCACGTCTGACAAGTTTTGAGGGTTGCTTAAGATATAACTGGATATTGCTGTAATGACTGGTTGTCAGCCCATCGCCTAAATAACAATATACCCTCGAATCCCTTAGCTGGTTTTTACAGCATGCCCGGGAGGAGATGCAGCTGGCACATTCTACGTTATTCTGTCGCTCCCAGTCCAGCATGGAAGCTTTTCCTTGCATTTTCTCTGTTTTTATAGATGACAGCGCAAGGCTATAATTTTTTATTACATGCGCCCCGGTTCACACTGAACCGTGTCAATCGATATCAGTCGTTTCTCACGCTGTTCACTTGCCCCCTGTATTGTTTTGTATCATGTTGATCATATACAAGGTCTTAAAATATTAATATGCACCCTGGTACATAGTGGTTGACGCATACGACCCACGCCACGACCATAATTTTTCGATGACATTTTGATGACGTCATGTCATGATCGAAAATAGCCTCCATTTTGTTAGTCAAATAAAGACTGCTACTCTCATGCTGCTCTTAAATAGTTTAAATATAGGTAACTGTTTAAGTTGGTGTATTAGAATAAGTGAATTTTATATCTTTTTAAGTTTTGGATTGTAATCTTATTTAACTAGGTAGCTCTCTCACTAAATTGCTGTGCCCTTGCAGGGCATAACATGAAACTGAAACAGTTCTAATGTATCTTTAAGATATATTTTTAAGATCCTATGTGTTGTGACTTGCAATAAACGATTGAAATTGGACCCTGTATAGGTAGATGCATTGTTTTCACTTAACCTCTAATCAGCTGGGAATTTCTTACATTCTGTATGAATATGACAGATAGCCATCTTGTTATGCCAGTATTAATTAGACTTATAATTTGAAACATTTTTTTTAAATTATAGGAGTTTTAGACTTCAAGTATTTATTAGTTATTACTGTAGAAAACTTGCATATGATTTGCTATGGGAGATTTCTGTATGGCCCCTATTTGATTTCTATTGATATAGTTTCCATGCTGGCCTGGGAGCGAGAGAAAAAACAGAATGTGCCAGCTGCATTTCCTCCCGGGCATGCTGTAAAAACCAGCTAAGGGATCCGAGGGTATATTGTAATTTAGGCTATGGGCTGCAAACCTGTCACTACAGCAATATGCCTACAAATCTATCTTAAATAACCCTCATAATTTTGTCAGATGTGGCGGAATAACCTTTTTGTAGGTCGTTAACGCTCTGCCTACCCCTTTAGGGATAAAGGCGTTATTAAAGGCGTTGTTTATGGTTTTCAAAGTATGGCCTACTATTATATATTCTGTGCTATGGCAACTCCCTCGGTGGTTTAGATGTCTGAACCATAAGTTCTCAATCTGAAGGTCATAGGTTCCATCCCCACGGGGGATCTACAAAAAGTAAGTTTTTGTTGAACTGTTTCAATCACTTTCAGCCTATATACCAAGTAAAGACTAGCAAATTTATTACAGAAAAAAAACTAAAATTGATCGACTGGAACTCTTTTTTTTTTTAATTTAACATACATACATATAATCACGCCTTTATCCCTAATGGGGTAGGCAGAGCGTAAAAGACCTAAATAAAAGTCGTTCCGCCACGTCTGACAAAGTGTGGAGGGTTATTTAAGATAGATTTGTAGGTATATTGCTGTAGTGATAGGTTGTCAGCCCATCGCTTAAGTTGCAATATACTGAAACCCTCGGATCCCTTAGGTGGTTTTAACAACATGCACGGGAGGAAATGCAGCCGGCACATTCTATGTTTTTCACTCACTCCAGCAAGTTTTGAGGATTATTTAGGGGATCCCCGGTGCACGCCAGCGCCCTCATCAGTCAAAAAATCATTGCTCACCGAAAACGCAATTAATCGAAAATCCGGTAGATCAGATTAAAGTATGAGTACTGAAGTTTTTTTTAAGCACTATGCATTAATAATTCAGTGTTCACTTCAGTTACAGATAGTAAAAGTGCTAAAAGTGGCCGTTTTTCGCAAATTTCCTATCTGTAACTGCAACGATCTATAAGTTGCAACTTTATGAAGTTCAAAATGACCTTTATTGCTTTAACCTCAATCTGATCTACCGGATTTTCGATTGATTTTGTTTTCAGTTAATTATGATTTTTTGACTGATGAGGCCGCTACTTAGCCCAGGGAAGCCCCTTAAGACAGATTTGTAAGTATATTGCTGTAGTGACAGGTTGTCAGCCCATCGCCTAAATTACAATATACTGAAACCCTCGGATCCCTTAGCTGGTTTTTACAGCATGTCCGGGAGGAAATGCAGCTGGCACATTGTATGTTTTTCTCTCGCTCCCAGGCCAGCATGGAAGTTCGTTTTTAAATTTAATGTTTTAAAAAAATCCTTTTTTTTAAAGATAAGATATGTTAAGATTTGTTTTATGTTGTTTTGAATGATCATGATATTTAGCTTCACTTACGATACTGAAATTTGTCAAAAAAATGCGCTCGTAAAGAAAAACTTCCATGCTGGGAGAGATAGTACTTCCATGCTGGCCTGGGAGAGATAGAAAAAACATAGAATGATCCAGCTGCCCTTCCTCCCGGGCATGCTGTTAAAATCAGCAAAAGGGACTCGAGGGTTACAGTGTATTGTAATTTAGGCGATGGGCTGACAACCTGTCACTATAGCAATACATATTACAATCTAAAAATGCCCTCAATTTTTGTCAGACGTGGCGAAAGCGCCTTTCACGAGGTGTAAAACGGTCTGCCTACCCCGTAAGGGATAAAGGCGTGATTTATGTATGTATGTAAAGAAAAAAGTCAAACCGAATTACCTACAATCAAATACCGTTTTTCTTAAATTGAGTCTAATTATGATGTAAATAAGATAAAAACTTTCTCATCCACGCCTTCCCGATGGAAACAGCTGATAACATTCTGGGCTGTACAGACGAGCGGTTAAGAACCGCTCTAATTCAAATCTTATCTAATCGAACAGATTTTTAAGCGATTTTAGGGACTGCAAAAGTAAATTGCTATAATAAAATATGTATTGGTTAACTTTTTAAGGTGAAAGGGTTAATCAATTTTGGTAAATTAATTAGCTGTTACAATGTGTATAATGAAATTAATATGTAAAATCTTTATTTGGCAAACGCGATGTCTCATGTAATGATTTATTTTTATACTTAAATGTAAGATATTCTGTTAATAAATAAAATAAAAATAATTGCTGTCGATTTGTTGAGAACTCGATTAAATTAAATCTTACTTAAAATTATTGCCATCCCTTTGTGTTCTTCCACGACACCAAATTACAGGTGAAAATCTTGGTCAAAATTTAGTGATCAAATGCGCTGCTAAATTGCCCCCAATATTTGACAGAACGATATTTATGGTAACTTAGGGATAAGTTTACTTTGGAATATTCATTCCGCCACGGGTGAACCTTTGCGTAGATGGTAATCTAAACAGAAATATAAAATTTTTAGTACTCGGAATAAAACTTTGGTACTAACTGGCTTAACTTACATACATATAATTACGCCTTTATCCCTAATGGGGACCTAAACAAAGGTCGTTTCGCTACGTCTGAAAAAGTTATGAGGGTTATTTAAGATAGATTTGTAAGTTATACTGCTATAGTGACAGGTTGTCAGGCTATCGCCTAAATTGCATTGTATAGAAACCTTCGATAATCCCTTAGCTGTTTTTTACAGCATACCCGGGAAGAAATGCAGCTGACACATTCTATGTTTTCCTCTCGCTCCCAGTCCAGCATGGAAGTAAACTTACTGTAGAATAACCGAGAAGCTGTCAAAAAAACGCTCAAAAAGTTGATTTATTTATTTAACAATTTATTGTACACAATAAAACATCATAAACACAGGACATAAAAAACAAAGACACAATAGGCACTGCTTATTTCTAAAAAGAAATTTCTTACAGCAGACCTACAGAAGTGATAATTTAAAGTTGGCGTTTTTTCGCCGCCCGTCTACCCAGCCCATCGTGAAATCCGTGGGAGTTCATTCTAAGCGAATTACACAAAATGCTAGTATTAGAGAATAATCTGGTATCGTGATATACATCTATGTACTGTTCTTAAGTCGTGTCTTCGGAATCACCACTTAATTATACAGGGTGTAAAGAAAATTCTTCCATGCTGGACTGGGAGCGAGAGAAAAACGTAGAATCTGAAAGCTGCATTTCTCCCGGGCATGCTGTAAGAATCAGCTAAAGGATCCGAGGGTTTCAGTATATTATGATTTAGACGACGGGCTGACAACCGGTCACTACAACAAATTTATCTTAAATAACCCCCAAAACTTTATCAGACGTGGCGAAACGACTTTTGTTTAGTTTGTTTACGCTCTACCTACGCCATTAGGGATAAAGACGTGACTATATGTATGTATGTAAAGAACACTCAATCCAGCTCCAAGCGTATTAAAAAAACTTAGGGAGCAATCAAATCACTATATTTTTCAATTTTATTTATTCAATAAGTGTAGCAGCACAAGCTGTCCCTTACACCCGGTAATTTCTACAAAATCTAATCTAAGTAGGTACATAATTATTTCATAGAAAAGCTTCAAAGTTGCATGCACTATGAAAAAATATACACTTCATATTTCAGAATAACGTTTTGTCCACATAACGTTTTGATTAAAAAGATTATCATGCATAACCAATATTAGATCAAACCCATAAATGGATCATAAACACAACATAATATTCCATCGTGGAATCTGAACCTGTGACCTCTAAAACACAAGCTCAATACTCCACCTACTAGACCACAGAGACAGTTCACACCAATAAAAATAATCCAAGCACATTCCTAGCAAATGGTAGCACGCATAACACCATCACATTATAAAAATAAGAGCTGGCTAGTATCGAGTAACACCTAGTAATAGTTACAAAATAACAGGTATTACTAGCTGTCGTCAGCGATCGAAACCATTTCTGACATTGATTTATTTTTAAAAATTGGTAAAAGAATTTCTTACTGGAGGTAACATTGGCATAAATTAAATCTTTTTCACGTAATTTTGACAGTTGTTAATCATACATAAAGTCACATCTTTATTACTTACGGTGTAGGCAGAGCGTAAAGACTTTATTACGTCTGACAAATGCGTCAAATTATATTATTTACTTATTTAAAGAAAGTAATTTAAAATTAGTTAAAAAATATGTAATGTAAACTAGTAACGAATCGAATTATTTGTTGATGACTCTTAGGGCGTTTTTGCGTTTGTGCACCGATCCATATCCGTTTTGTATGGAATTTTTACGGATACGGAGCTGTGCAAAACCGCCTTTACTAATTATTTAGGTTCGTTCTTTCACTTTTAGTTAAATCTACTTATCACGTAAAAATTACTTTACGTTGGTACGATTACAAAATCTTTATAAAAACTGATGATAAAATTGTTACCACCCTCAAGCAAAGTAAGTATTAGTTCTCCTAGCTCTAAGATATTTTTTTTCTCAGTATCAAGACAAGACACAGGCCACTTGGCCACAAGAAGAATAAAATAAAACCAACTTCTGTTTTAAAAATAGAACGCTAACTTTTTTCGCGACAACATTTAATATTGTTCGCAAGTTGGCTGACTAGATTTTTATTTTTCTTTTTAAGAGTCTTTAAAAAAGAGGAGGTTTATTAAAGAGGTTGATTGTTTTACAGTGATTCGTAGATAAAATAAATTAAATAAAACCATAGAATAAAACAATATAATATTATTGGAGATATAAAGTTCGTTGGGCATTGAACACAATTCTGATTTATGACTTTCTTTTTATTGGAAGTAAAATGCATTAAAAAAAATGGCTTGACTTTTAAGCTGTTAAAGTGATGATTGTTGCCTAATTTACAATAAATAAATATAATCACGCCTTCTTCTTCTTCTGTCGAGTGGGTGTATCGAGTCTATCGAGCCGATGAACCCTGGAGTCAGAGTTCACGCCTTTATCACTAATGGGTAGGCAGAGCGTAAACGACCTAAACAAAGGTCGTTCAACCACGTCTGGCAACAAGTGGTTATTTATTTAAGTACTTAATTAGGCCATCTGGTGGGAGCTTGTAGTGTTTATCAATGCCAGATAACTCCTTTTTCCCGCCGGAAAAAGAATTTATCCGCAGGAAAGCATATTTTCTGCTATTACTTTAGCTTATTCCATGCTGGCCTGGGAGCAAGAGAAAAAAAAATAATGTGTCAGCATTTCCTACCGGGCATGCTGTAAAAACGAGCTAAGGGATCCCAGGGTTTCAGTATATTGTAATTTAGACGATGATGGGCTGACAACCTGTCGCTACAGCAATATCCCTCAAAACTTTGTCAGACGTGGAGAAAAGACCTTTGTTTAGGGCGTTTACGCTCTGCCTACCCCATTAGGGATAAAGGCGTGATTATATGTATGTATGCATTTATTTTAGCTGCAGGTGAAACCACGGAGCGAAAGCTAGTACAAAGAAAGAACCTACAACACCAGTCCAGCGTGCCTCCCAACCAGTTTTTAACACCATATCCTTAGAAAGCGTTGCGAACAAAAACTCAGACATTTCAAATAAATACTAGCTATTTTTTTTTCGACATGTAATAACTCAATTACCTACAACTCTACAATGGTGCCGATTCGGTCATACACACGACTTACTTTCTTTTTCAAATTAGAAATAGGTTTGCTCTTGACTCTAGACACTATGTCACAGATGACCGTGACAGAGTCGACGATGGAGCGAGCTCACCGAGAAGATACCTGTTATGGCACTGGCATTCTCACGCACCGACGGAACACAGCAAACTGTTTGGCGCCGGACTCCGGTGGTCGGGTGGTTGCGAGCCAGGCAGCCTCTTGCGGAGCCTACCGCCGCTTTGTAGGGATCGTTCAGCCGGACTTATTCACAGGCAAGTCTGTGTTGCCGTTGCCCTAGGGGCTAGATCCCATCCCACCCCATTTTAGTTCCTGACATTTTCTAAAATTTTGTTAAGGGACTGAAAATCAGCGACTAATTTTAATCTTGAATCTGATTTTAATCCTGTCAAAATGACGTTTCAATACAAGCCTGATATTACGCAAACTAAGATGACATTCTGTATGGTATCATATCGTTTAATATTATGTATCTATAATTGTATTATTATAACCTACGTGACTTTGACAGGAATAAAATTGGCTGTTGTATTTCTGTCCCTAGTTTTTTGAAAGTGACAGGGCTAAACCTAAACAAGTGAAGTTGTATCTCGACTGAATCGGCGCCACAGTTATCTGGAAATACACGAGCGAAGGCGTAGGATGCAACTAGTGATGCGTGCGAGTATTTGTAATGTAGTCAGTTTAGTGCAAATTAGCATCCGACTTTGAACGCGAATGGTTTCAGTATTTGAAGTGTAAGTGGTGTAAGGTTCTAGAATCGATCGAGGATATATTTTGTGGTAAAAGGTATTCATTCTGGATAAGTATAGGTAGATTCTCAAACCAATGTGTTTTTCGGTTTTCGAATTTCATATGTACGTTTATTCGGCGCTTTTGCCGGTCTTCGGAAGGCACGTTAAGCCGTTGGTCCCGGTTAATATCGTTTAATACCGTAGATATTAGTCGTTAAGCCATGTCAGAGCCAGTGCTAATCATTGGCGGCTTGAAAACTCTTACCTAATCTAGGATTGGGTTTGGTTTCCCTTCTGGGTTGCGGAGGTCAGATGGCAGTCGCTCTGTGTAAAAACCAGTACCCTCGTTCAATCCACTAGATTAGGTAGCCAACCCCGGGATAAAGGCTAGGGAGATGATTGGTAGATTCTCAAAACTTTTTCTTCTTTTTAGCGTGTCGATGGAACACGAGAAATTACATCATAGAGGAATTCAGAGACTTGTATTGCGGATGAGCTGCCGTCCATTAAATCCGCTGGCGTGCATGTGTTGGGGCACGCCGAGCACGATGTCAAGTGTACCATGGTTTGCACTGCACCGCAAACAGTCTACATCGGGGCTAGCCGAAAATCTCCACCGGACCATGTTTTCCTTACCTTCTGCAATCTTGTGCCAACATAAGTCCGAAGCCTGTTGAAGGATTTCCAGATCGGCCACGGTAGTTCATGTCCAGGAGGGAGATTCTCGGCAAGTGGGACAAAGGGAGTAGGCAGAGAAGCTTTATCAAATTAAACGAAATTCCAAACTTTATCGTGTGTCCCTTAGAGGGGTATATATTTTTCTCGAATTATCATTTTGTGAAATGTTCTTGTTAAGAAAGTAGATTTTTTCCTTTTGAGGCCAAATGCAGTCTCTGAAAGTATTGTCGTACAAAAACCAGGTCAGAGTTGAAAATGGTTTCAGTATTTAAATGGTTTACAAAGTCCGACTTAACAGAATTTCTGATGAATCGACGACCCACTCGATAGGAAAAGAAAACCATAGAACGTTTTTCAGGCTTTTTTTATTACATAGTTTGAAGCCATTACTTAATGAGCAGACTATAATAGTGTGTGCAAAACACGTCGACTAATTGTCGTGACTATAGTAAAGAGTTATAGGTCGTTTAGAATACTAAAACACTAAAAGATATAAATTAAAGTTAATTGTTGAAAAAGTGCCTCTGTTGTAATTGCAACTGTGTTATTTTCTTTAAAATTATGTATGGCTATTTGTTTTGTACACATAATATAATAACGCCTTTATCCCTAATTCGGTAGGCAGAGCGTAAACGACCTAAACAAAGGTCGTTCCGCCACGTCTGACAAAGTTCTTCTATTTAAGATAGATTTGTAGGTGTTTTGTATAAGATAAGTTTTCGTATAGAATTAAGAAAAGAAGTGATACTTACCTACATGAATACTTAAAAGATTTGTTTTATTCTTAAAGTATTAATTTCCATATGCTAACCTGTCACTATATAGCGATACACATTTTCAATCTAAAATTGCCCTCAATATTTGTCAGTCGTGGCTAAAGTGCCTTTTTCTAGGCGTTTTAAGCTCTGCCTAATCCGTAAAGGATGAGGGCGTGAGTATGTTAACTTTAACAACAAGCGTAATTTTGCGCGGGAAAGAAAAACAATCGGTCGGGATCTGTTTTCTCTTTTAAGTGTTTCCTTTCTACTACGTGAAAGTCAGGTGGAATTAACATAATAATGTGCCAAAGTCCAAGAACAATGTGGTAAAAATGAGAAGTAAAGGAAAGCTGCTTCTGAAGGCAATTCGGCGTTGCAAATGAAACGACTTTACTAAAATAACATACCTGTATTTTTTTTTGTAATGAGTGCACAGAGAGTTTAGATAAGTCGTCTTCCATGCTGGACTGGGAGCGATCGAAAACCATGGAATGTGCCAGCTGCATTTCCACCCGGGCATGCTGTAAAAACCAGCTAAGGGATCCGAGGGTTTCTGTATATTGCAATTTAGGTGATGATAGGCTGACAAGCTGTCACTACAGCAATATACGTAGAAATCTATCTTAAATAACCCTGAAAGCTTTGTCAGATGTGGTAGAGCGACTTTTGTTTAGGTCGTTCACGCTCTGCTTACCCCATTAGGGATAAGGGCGTGATTATATGTATTCGTACCAAATTGCCTTCACTGTATGATTAAAAAAGATATCCTTAAGTAAAGCTATCTTGAAGTTTGAAATGTTCAAACTATTTGCATTTAAACGAGTTCTAATCTAAAAAGTATTTTATAAACTTAGCAGTATGGAATTGTTCCCTTTGCCTCTCCCATCAGGGATAAAAAAAAAACATTGTATGCCTCACAAAACATACCGCTCCTCGGAAAAATTGCGGCAATTAAACGTTAAGTACACTAATTTACTGCCCCTTATGTTCTAGCTAGAAATTATAATAAGAGTAACCATAGAGTTTTTTTTTAATAAGAGTCCTTTATTCGAAATGGTTTGGATTCCGCCTAACATATTTTCTAAACTAAGATACAGACCAAGTATTTAAATGAATCCCTATTGATTCAGCGAGGGGCGGTGTCATCTTATTTTAAGCACTAGATATATACGTCACTTTGACAGGATTAAAATTAATTGTTGATTGGGTTCGTTTCTTAATACCACCGGCTAAAACTAAAATTAAAATCTCTCTGTCTGTTTCAAAATATTAAAATTTCAAAAGGACAGGGGATTTGTACATACATACATAAAATCACGCCTTTATCCCTTACGGGGTAGGCAGAGCGTAAAACGCCTCCTAAAAGGCGCTTTCGCCACGTCTGACATAAATTGGGGGCAATTTTAGATTGTAATGTGTTTTGCTGTAGTGACAGGTTGTCAGCCCATCGCCTAAATTACAATACACTGTAACCCTCGAATCCCTTTTGCTGACTTATACAGCATGCCCGGGAGGAAGGGCAACTGGAACATTCTATGTTTTTCTTTCTCTCCCAGTCCAGTATGGAAGATACGAAGATAGATTTATACTCTATGGTTTTACACCTTATCCGCTAGATTTTGACGCGCTTTTGCAAGTGTCCTCAGTATTTCTTTAAATGTTATCCGACATATCGACACCACCGACTATAAATCAAAAACCGGAGAGAATAGATCTCCAGCCCTTTTCTAATGTTTTTTAGTCTGAAAGTGACAAATAGTTTAAGTTTAGTTTTAGCCGGCAAATTTAAAATCTGGGAGTGATAAAAACATAGAATGTGCCAGCTGCATATCCTCCCGGACATGCTGTAAAAGTCAGCTAAGGGATTGGAGCGTTTCAATATTGTAATTTAGGCGATGGGCTGACAACCTGTCACTTTAGCGATATTCATAGTCATCTGCAATAACCCTCAAAACTTGTAAGACGTGGCAGAACGATCATAGTTTAGGTCGTTTACGCTCTGCCTACCCCAATAGGGATAAAGGCGTGATTATATGTATGTAATTTAAAATCGGGGCCATTTTATGTCATTTGTTTTTTAAATGTATGAAAGTCACAGGACTGAACAGAGTCGGCACCATTGCCCTTTTAGGCCCGAAAATAATACATACATACAAACATAACTTCCATACTGGACTGGGAGAGAAAGAAAAACATAGAATGTTCCAGTTGCCCTTCCTCCCAGGCATGCTGTATAAGTCAGCAAAAGGGATTCGAGGGTTACAGTGTATTGTAATTTAGGCGATGGGCTGACAACCTGTCACTACAGCAATACACATTACAATCTAAAATTGCCCCCAATTTATGTCAGACGTGGCGAAAGCGCCTTTTAGGAGGCGTTTGACGCTCTGCCTACCCCGTAAGGGATAAAGGCGTGATTTTATGTATGTATGTATGCATACAAACATACATAAATCATGCCTTTACCTTAAAACGCGCTTTCGCCACGTCTGACAAAAAAAGAGGGCAATTTTATATTGTAATATGTATTAATATATGTAGAAATAATATGAAAATATTAAAGTATGAAAATAATAAATGTAGAATAAATAAAGCACTAAAGGTTGGAAGAATGCCCGAGGGACGTTTTCCAAACTTTGCTTCTACAAACAACATACATACATAAAATCACGCCTTTATCCCTAATGGGGTAGGAAGAGCGTAAATGACCTTAACAAAGGTTGTTCCGCCACGTCTGACATAGTTTTAAGGGTTATTTAGATAGATTTGTAGGTATATTGTTGTAGTGACAGGTTGTCAGCCCATCGCCTGAATTGCAATATACAGAAACCCTCGGATCCCATAGCTGGTTTTTACAGCATGCCCGGGAGAAAATGCAGCTGGCACATTCTATGTTTTTCCCTCGCTCCCAGTCCAGCATGGAATAAATGTTTCTACAAACAAAGCTAACTTTAAAAACAAACTCCAAATACATTGAGCTTTTAAAAACATACTCTTTTAAAGCTTACTTTTTTATACCTGCGCTATTTTTACTCAGAGAATGAACTCGGTTCTAGATTTGCCGGCTAAAATTTAAATCTATTTGTCACTTTCAGACTGAAAACATTATAAAAGGACAGGAGATCTATGCTCCCCGGCTTTTGATTTATAGTCGGTGGTTTTATGCGTTATCTGTCATTTTAATCCCCCGACATATGATATGGCGGATAAAATTGACAGAAATACTGGGGAAACGTGGAAATGCGCTTCCAAATCTAGCGGACAAAGTGTAAAACCATCATCATCTCCCTAGCCTTATCCCGTATCTCACGGGGTCGGCTACCTAATCTAGGGGATTGAACGAGAGTACTGGTTTTTACACAGAGCGACTGCCATCTGACCTCCGCAACCCAGAAGGGAAACCAGACCCAATCCTAGATTAGGTCAGAGTTTTCAAGCCGCCAATGCTTAGCACTGGCCTCTGATATGGCTTAACGACTAATATCTACGGTATTAAACGATATTAACCGGGACCAACGGCTTAACGTGCCTTCCGAAGCACGGAAAAAGCACCGAATAAACGTACATATGAAATTCGAAAACCGAAAAACACATTGGTACGTGGTGGGGTTCGAACCACGACCTCCCGCTCAGGAGGCAGCGGCCCTATCCACTACACCATCGGGCTCGTGTAAAACCATAGAGTATAAATCACCTGTCCTTTTTCAATTTTATAAGTGACATCATCATCTCCCGAGCCTAATCCCGTATCTCACGGGGTCGGCTACCAAATCTAGGGGATTGAACGAGGGCACTGGTATTTACACAGAGCGACTGCCATCTGACCACCGCAACCCAGAAGGGAAACCAGACCCAATCCTAGATTAGGACAGAGTTTTTCAAGCCGCCAATGCTTAGCACTGGCCTCTGACATGGCTTAACGACTAATATCTACGGTGTTAAACGATATGAACCGGGACCATCGGCTTAACGTGCCTTCCGAAACACGGCAAGCTTCAATTTTATGAGGGACATATAGATTAAAATTTTAGTTTTAGTGGTATCTGGTACTAGTAGTGGTAGAATGGAGCCCAATGCGTTTTTTTTCTCACATCGTGATTAGTGTGGTTTCTTACTGCGCGACCACGCTTTAAATGGACGTGGTGAAAAAGAAACGCAGCTGCCTTGATATGACTGTCTCCGGGGTCTAGTAGTCAGAGCCATGGGCTTCCGATTCAGAGGTCCTAGGTTCGATTCTATGAGGGAAACACAAAGTTGATATATTTTGTTAATTTATCATTCATACATATAATCACGCCTTTATCCCTAATGTGGTAGATAGAGCGCAACAAAGTTTTGAGCGATATTTATGAAAGATTTGTAGGTATATTGCTGTAGTGACAGATTGTCAGCCCATCGCCTAAACTGCAATATACAGAAACCCTCGGATCCCTTAGCTGGTTTTTACAGCATGCCTGGGAGGGAATGCAGCTGGCACATTCTGTTTCTCTCTCGCTCCCAGGCAAACATGAAAGAAGAAAACTACTAGAGTTCTGAGCCTTAGGTTCCTGATTCGGAGGTCCTGCGTTCGATTCCCGGGAACACAACGATGATATTTGTTAATTTATCACTTAGTGATATTTTCTGCATTATAATTAGGACAATGCAGACTGAATGTCCTGATTATCCGAAAAGAAACAGGATTCCATACTTCGAAGGGGACGTTAAGTATCGGTTCCGAGCGCAGTCTCTCATAGTGGTTATTACTCAAACCATGTCAGAGGCCTAATAGCTGTGCTAGTAGGCGGTTTATAAAAACTCTGACACCAGGGTTTATCAGGCCATTGTTTGACTCAAGGATCCACTTTCTAAGCAAGCAGGCAATTTGACAGTTCTCAATGCTGCGGCGTTCATTTTAAACTTTGACGTATTTTGCGGTGTGCTTTGTGGATGGGTGAGGTTTTTTTTAATAAAACGTGTATGGAATAGTTGTATGGTTACTCTCACTTGTGGGGACTTACAAGAATAAACTTAACAGTCAGTCAACTATTTGAAATAGCCTCTTGGAAATGTCTGTGGTAACCACTAGGGTTAGACTTTCGATCTTAGAAGTCGGCAACAAGTTTAGGAATTGTTTTCAGTTTGTTTAGAAAAACATAGAATGTTCCAGCTGCATTTCCTCCCGGGCATACTGTAAAATCCAGCTAAGGGATCCGAGGGTTTCAGTATATTGTAATTTAGACGATGGGCTGACAACCTGTCACTACAGCAATATACCTAGAATTCTATCTTAAATAACCCTCAAAACTTTGTCAGACGTGGCGGGACGACCTTTGTTTAGGTCGTTTACGCTCTGCCTACCCCATTAGGGATAAAGGCGTGATTATATGTATGTATGTATGTATGTTGTTTAGGATAATGCTTGGGTTGAAAAATTAGTTGAGTAAAAACTATGTAAAAATTGATCTCAATTTATCTATGACAATTTCTTGTTTAAGAAAATTACGTCATTGCCTCAATCAGACTTTAAAATTTTGCGTTTCCCTCATACGAAAGATTATCCGAACTTCGGAAGGCACGTTGTTCGTATATTGTACATTATTTTGACAGAAGTAAAGATAGCTCATCACTCCTTTTGGTGGAGACGCTGCAGTCTACAGGGGTGCGTTCAGTTATCCAGTTTAAGATTTAAACCGTACGAAATTTCGACTAACGTAACTTACTGATCTTCAACTTTTAGTTGTTTGGCGTTTCCGTGGTGATACCGCCAGTGTCAAGTTTGTAGAGCCTTTTAAGGAGGTAGGCCTATTACAATGCTTTTAAGGATAGGTATCTGTGGAAGGAAGAGGTAAAAAGGAAAAAAGACGGAAAGGATTGACTGCTGATTTACCTGAAAAAAGAAATTTATAAATAAATAATTTATACTTAAAAAGATACATGGAAATATTTACATTCTAATACTGTTATTTAAAAAATATTCAGGTAAAATATACGTGCACCGATCGAAACTGTCAAAATTACAACCATTTGACCAATGACAGACGTCATACATACACAATACACACATTCATATTTGACAGCCAGCGAAATATTAGCGCACTCTCGAGGTAGCAAAATCTTCGCCACTGTCAGATAAATCTTCACTACCGGTGCGCCTCTGAACGGGCCGGATAAAAATTCATACATACATAAATCACGCCTTTATCCCTTACGGGGTAGGCAGAGCGTTTAACTCCTCGTAAAAGGCGCTTTCGCCACGTCTGACAAAAATTGAGGACAATTTTAGATTGTAATATGTATTGCTATAGTGACAGGTTGTCAGCCCATCGCCTAAATTACAATACACTGTAACACTCGAGTCCATTTTGCTGACTTCAACAGCATGCCCGGGAGGAAGGGCAGCTGGAACATTCTATGTTTTTCTATCTCTCCCAGTCCAGCATAGAAGAATAAAAATATAAAAATTCACCTAGTCGAAATTTCGTCCGACAGGCGCCTCTGAACGAGCCGTATAATTTTTAACTGCCTCCGTGGTCTAGTGGCCAGAGCCATGGTCTTACGATCCGGAGGTCCTGGGTTCGATTCCCAGGGGGGCACACGAAGTTGATATTTGTCAATTTATCACTTTGTGAGGTTTTTTCCGGTTTGGTTGGACATTGCAGGCCGAATCACCTGACTGTTCGAAAAGAATAAAGATTCCTTGCTTCGGAGGGCACGGTAAGCCGTCGGTCCCGGTCGCTGTCTTTGATAGTAGTCGTTACTCAAAACTATGTCAGATGCCTAATAGGTGTGCTACTAGGCGGTTTCAAAACTCTGACTTTATAGTTCCTAATCTGGCATAAGAATACTTATTTAACGTAAAATAAGGAAGCATGCTCTATGCAGAGTTTTACGTCAGATTAGGAATATCAAAGTCATGTATAATAAACATATGACTTTGATATTTCTTATTTTTCATTCTTAATTCATTCCTTTTAATTTCTTAATTCTCATTCCTAATCTGGACTTAAGAACAGGATAACAATGAATAATAAGAAATAGGACTTAATTAATTCCTTTTCATTTCTTATTTCTCATTCCTAATCTGGACTTAAGAACAGGATAACAAATAATGTTATCCTGTTCTTAAGTCAAGATTAAGAAAGCTAAGAAAGAAAGCTAGCTTAGAATTAATTAATGAATAGTGCGTGCAGAGTTGCCGTCTCATACATTTGACGCATAAGCACAGCTCGGACACTCCTAACTACTATGTCATTTTGGTCACACATCGACAGACGGCATGTTGCACTTGGCATGCGTTTGTGTGCTCGTATAAGGGTTGACATTTCGTTATACCGGTCATAATCATCACTTGATTAATCTGATTATTGATTAAACCAAAGTTTTAAAGTAGTTCACTGTAACTGAATAGTTAGAATAGATTAGGTTGCATATTTTGTATGAATTTACTTACCTTCTCTGGTCACTGTGAAATAAAAATAAATCCTATTGGAGTCATATCTTGTGGTAGAAAGACATCCGTACACGGAACAGTACCTAACCATCTTTGGAACACAAAACTTTATTATTTCCGTTACACTGGGAAACATGCGCGCGCCATACCCGCTAAGCGTACGCTCAATGTGGCCCACAATCCGGCGCGGAGTATGACGTATGTCAGACAGGGGAAGGGAGGTGATTGTCCATTCTGTATGTAGTACTATTATATATTCTTTGGCATAAGTCCATCCACAGACGACCGACTGTCGCAACAATATGACCCGAATAGTCTCCTTTACCTGCCAATATGGATTCGTATGTGTGCAAGGTGCCTTTTAAGGTTCCCGGCGGTAATATTTCGCAACTCTATGACAGAACGTCGGACGTTATCTGTCATTTTTATCCGCCGTCTTATGTAAGGCCCTACAAACTTGACACTGGCGGAATCATCACGGAAACGCCAAACAACTAAAAGTTGAAGTTGATACATACATATAGTCACGCCTTCATCCCTAATGGGGTAGGCAGAGCGTAAACGACCTAAACAAAGGTCGCTCCGCCACGCCTGACAAAGCTCTGAGGGTTATCCAAGATAGAGTAGGCAAATTGCGTCATATGATACGGCGGATAAAATTGACAGAAATACTGGTGAAACGTGCAAAAACGCGTCAAAATCTAGCGAACAAAGTGTAAAACCATAGAGTATAAATCGCCTGTCCTTTATCAATTTTATTATTTTGAAAGTGACAGATAGATTTAAATTTTAGTTTGAGCAGGTGGTATGTAGAATCGAGCACTTTGACTCATACATTTGACGCATAAGTCCACCCACAGACGAGCGGCTGTCGCAACAATATGACCCGAATTCACTCCGTTACCACCCAATATAGATTTGTACGTGTGAAGGATGCCCTTTTAGGTTTGCCGACTTTATTTCGCAACTCTTTTCATACATACATACATACTATCACGCCTTTATCCCTAATGGGGTAGGCAGAGCGTGAACAACCCAAACAAAGGTCGTTCCGCCGCGTCTGACAAGTTTTGAAGGTTGTTTAAGATAGAACTGGATATTGCTGTCGTGACAGGTTGTCAGCCCATCGCCTAAATTACAATATACCCTCGAATCCCTTAGCTGTTTTTACAGCATGCCCGGGAGGACTTGCAGCTGGCACATTCTACATTATTCTGTCACTCCCAGTCCAGCATGGAAGCTTAAACTCTTTTCATGGTGCCAGAATATAGGACGGACTTACTAGCCCTGCAACTTATTTAAAATAAACTTATCTTACTTCCATGCTGGACTGGGAGCGAGAGAAAAGCATAGAATGTGCCAGCTGCATTTCCTCCCGGGCATGCTGTAAGATCCAGCTAAGGGATCCGAGGGTTTCAGTATATTGTAATATAGGCGATGGGCTGACAACCTGTCACTACAGCAATATACCTAGAATTCTATCTTAAATAACCCTCAAAACTTTGTCAGACTTACTTATCTACATGTAATCACGCCTTTATCCCTAATAAGGTAGGCAGAGCGTAAACGACCTAAACAAAGGTCGTACCGCCACGTCTGACAAAGTTTCGAGGGTTATTTTAGAAAGATGTGTTTGTATATTGCTCTGTAGTTAAATGTTGTCAAATCATCGCCTAAATTGCAATATACTTAAACCCTCTGTTTTTACAGCATGCCCGGGAGAAAGTGCAGGTGGCGCATTCTATGTTTTTCTCTCGCTCCCAGTCTAGCATGGAAGATTCCGTCAAAGAGTTGCGAAATAATACCGCCGGGAACCTATCTTAAATAACCCTCAAAACTTTGACAGACGTGGCGAAACGACATTTCTTTAGCTCTGTCTACCCCATAGGGGATAAAGGCGTGATTATATGTATGTATGTATTTAATTAAATTAGCTACCAGGTAGGTAGAGGTAGACTAGACAATCTTATTAAATAAATGAACATGTAAACCTAACTTTTAACAAAGGTTTGTTCACATTAATTTGTGAATCATTATGTTCTACTTAGTACGTCCCACGCGTGGGCAAATGACCTTTGAACGTCCAAAAAGGCAAGACCAGTCTATAAAACATCTCAATTAAACAAAAACATACCTTATGATCCTTTCAATAAGGCTGCAAATCATTTGCAAACGTAGGAAATTTACTTATGAAGAAATTATGAGAATTTGAGCTTTAAGTTAAGGTGGAAAGGTTGCAAATTGTATATAATATTTGTCATCCTACATGTGGCCTTTATACGGGTTATTCCACTGCGCTCCATAAAGTTGTTCCTTACAAAGCTAAATTGCAATTGCATTTAGTTAAAAATCCTAAAATAGATTTTTACTGATGTCACCATAGAGGAATTATGTATTCACTATAGGTCGCATCCCGAACTAAAATATTCACGCATGATTTGAAGCTGAACAGCTTCAACTCGTTCAGTCACTCAGCAACGTTCAATGCGCTGTGCGTCAAAATTGTGACTGATAATATTCCGAAAAAAATTATGTATAGTACAGAAAATTGCAATAGTTACAATTACCTATTTAATAATACAGGAAAAATATATTACGAGGCATGAAATCAATAATTTTACAAGATAGCATCATAATTTTACAGATACTAACCAAATTTTTTTGAAGATATAATTTTATAGATCCCGCGGTCCCGCCATTTTGGTAATTGACAATCATAGATTAAAAAGTTGGATTCCACAACTTGACACATCTCCGCGGGTACATTTTATTCGTTGGTATGTCGGCCTTATATTTAACTCGATAGATGTCTAGCATAACTTTAGTTACGTTGGAACAGCCTTGTTAAAGCAATTTCATCAGAAGCTTTTCATAAGGAGAATAGATTTAATGTAAAACTGAAAATTCTTGCTAACATTACGCCTCTACCACCCAGATGAAAAATAATGGCGCACATTTGTAAATATCTTCTGCTTTTATCCGTTATCTTAAGACATAGCGGCCTAATTTGACAGACAAAACGCGAAAATTCAATGATTATAATTTAAAATTGCAGATATAATTAAATCTCTAGTAATTTTTCAGTAACTTTATTCTTGAAGTGTATAAATAGTCTTTGTTTTTTTAAACGCTATATGGAAGATATCTATGGCACGTGGTGGAATAACCTTTACACCTACGCTGATTAAATACAGATTTATGCAGGTATGAGATTGTCAGTAAATCGCGAATTTTATATCTCTGTTCAGAGAATATAACAATTATGCAAGTCTTTATTCTAAGTCTAGATCTAGACAAAGGCTTTGACATCATTCTAGGTAACATATTTTATTAAGTATTTTTATTTTAACTGAGTTCTGATACTTTTTAAATAAGAAATAGTAAGTAGTGGCCCTAGAAAGACTTGGCGTCTATCCAAAATTGCAACATTTTTGAACGATACCTCTCGATAACGATACTCCTTGCTCCTAATTTAAGAAGTGGGTACAAACTTACGAGAATTTATTTTTGGTTATTTTTAAGTGATGAACTAGTTTCCGAAATGTCTTTTCATTTTTTAACACGAACCTACACTAAAAGATCAACCTGAAAATAGTTTAGCTAAATGTACTAAAATTTGACAGCTATAAAATCAGCTGTTGTTTTTTTATTATTTACTAGCGACCCGCCCCGGCTTCGCACGGAAATCATCAGTGTTTCTCTACTATATTATGCATGTATTATACATATAAACCTTCCTCTTGAATCACTCTATCCATTAAAAGAAACCGCATCAAAATCCGTTGCGTTGTTTTAAAGATCTAAGCATACATAGGGATATAGGGACAGAGAAAGCGAATTTGTTTCTATGTATTGAAGTAAGTGATGGGCTAATTTTAGAAATGTCTTTTGCTGTAACAAAACGATGCTAAAAGAGCAACGTGAAAATTGTTTCGATAAATGTTAGCCAGAATCACCAGAGTCTGTGTCTAAGTGTCAATTAATCTGCAAGAAGTTTACAAAAAAAAAAACACCGTGCTAAACTTCAAAAACCAGCTAAGGGATTCGAGGATATCGTAATTTAGGCGATGGGCTGACATCCTGTCACTATCGCAATATCCAGTTCTATCTTAAACAACATTCAAAACTTGTCAGACGCGGCGGAATGACCTTTGGGTCGTTGACGCTCTGCTTACCCCATTAGGGATACAGGCGTGATGGTATGTTTGTAGATCTCAAGTGGGACCACTGTGCAGTTTTTTGTCCTAGATTCCCTGATCTAGAGCAGTGGGCAAGGGATGTGATCCGCTATCGACCTAGACCGGTCAAATAACTGTATCGATAGGTTTTAAGGATTCTAGTGATGTGCTAGACCGTGGGAACGGTCTAGGGGACAACACTACATACATACATACATATAATGACGCCTTTATCCCTAATGGGGTAGGCAGAGCGTAAAAGACCTAAAAAAAATAAAAGGTCGTTCCGCCACGTCTGACAAAGGTTTGAGCTTATTTAAGATAGTTATATAGGTATACTGCTATAGTGACAGGTTGTCAGCCCATCGCCTAAATTACAATATACTGAAACACTCGGATCCCTCAGCTGATTTTAACAGCATGCCCGGGAGGAAATGCAGTTGGCACAGTCTATGTTTTTCTCTTGCTCCCAGTCCAGCATGGAAGATAATGGTTCCATCGGAATAAAATATACCTACGTATGCTTTGTATCAATAAAAATATTAAAATTATCAAATAAATTCTTTACAGAGAAAAGCTTGATATGATAAACTTTAATGTTAGAGTTTTCAAATCGCCCAGTACCAATCAGTTTTTAATATGCCGTTGACCCCTCTACTCATCCCAAATTAATCTATTTCTTGCTGGTCAAGAACCTCTTTTGTTTTAAACAATAGAACCGTGACATAGTGATTACTTAATTTAAAACTGTTTTTTTTTTATATTTTACTATATATACAAGAGCCCGATGGTGTAGTGGATAGGACCGCTGCCTCCTGAGCGGGAGGTTGTGGTTCGAATCCCACCACGTACCAATATGTTTTTCGGTTTTCGAATTTCATATGTATGTTTATTCGGCGCTTTTTCCGTGCTTCGGAAGGCATGTTAAGCCGCTGGTCCCGGTTAATATTATTTAATACCGTAGATATTAGTCGTTAAGCCATGTCAGAGGCCAGTGCTAAGCATTGGCGGCTTGAAAACTCTGACCTAATCTAGGATTGGGTCTGGTTTCCCTTCTGGGTTGCGGAGGTCAGATGGCAGTCACTCTTTGTAAAAACCAGTACCCTCGTTCAATCCCCTGGATTAGGTAGCCGACCCCGTAAGATACGGGATAAGGCTAGGGAGATGATGACTATATATACAGGGTGTAAGGGACACTTGCCCGCTAACTATGTTCCTTAGTCAACGAAACTGAACAAATTTCACTCACGCAGAAATTCTTTCAGGAAATAAACGAAAATTGCTTCTCAAGCAAATTGTGGTAATTTTGTATGGTGAAGTCAATTTTTTTTTATTTCCTGAAAATTTTTGATTAAAGTTGTTCAGTTTCGTTGACTGAGCAAACCGTATCAGTTTGCGAGAAGATGTCCCTTACACCTCGTTTACTAAATCAGTGACGTCCAAAGATTGATCTCTTAGTCACTGAAGTGCGAATCTTCTATTAAACTCGCAAAAAAAGTTGCTAACAAGGTGCAATGACCCTAAGACAGATGCCTTTGTTACTTAGGACCGTATTTATAACCAGCGCTCATGAGTGACAGCTAGTTTGAGTTCGTATCTGAAATGTCATTTCATTAACTGCCTCCGTGGTCTATGGACTCCCGATCCGGAGGTCCTTGGTTCGATTCCCAGGGGGAAAACACAAAGTTGATGTTTAAGAATTTAACACTTTGTGAATTTTTCCCCAGTTTGGCTAGGACATTGCAGGCTGAATCACCTGATTGACCGAAAAGAAAAAGATTTCGTGCTTCGGAGGGCACGTTAAGCCGTCGGTCCCGGTGGCTGTCTTTGATAGTTGTCGTTACACAAAACCATATCAGGGGCCTGATAGTTGTGTTACTAGGCGGTTTAAAAACTCTGACTCGAGTCCATAGACTCGATACCCACTCGACAGAAGAAGAAGTACAAACTGGCCTGTCAAATCCATACTTAATATTGCTCTCAAGTTTGAGATCGCTTCATAAATACGAGCCTTAAGTACTAGCTGTGGTACTAGTGTAGATTTCTGAACTAAGTTTAAGAAAGACATCTCTTTACTAAAATTAGAAAACTTTTACGAAGTTTAAACTTAAAAACAACTTTATTTATTGCTCACAAAAACAAGTAAGATATTTACAATAATAAAAGTTGTCTCTACATTCATAATAATGCCATTTTCTTAAATTAGAAATAAGTTAAATTTATTTTTTATTATTATTGTATACTAGCCCAAACTGTCCCTAGTGAAATAAGTTAAATACGTAAGAATAATAATAACCATTTGATTTTAGCCCTGTTAAAGGTAAAAAATGTGTAAAGGCGTTTCTGCACTCATCCGGATTAGATCCGTACCGACATACATACATACATAAATCACGCCTTTATCCCTTACGGGGTAGGCAGAGCGTTTAACGCCTCGTAAAAGGCGCTTTCGCCTCGTTTGACAAAAATTTAGGGCAATTTTAGATTGTAATATGTATTGCTATAGTGACAGGTTGTCAGCCCATCGCCTAAATTACAATACACTGTAACCCTCGAGTCCCTTTCGCAGACTTCAACAGCATGCCCGGGAGGAAGGGCAGCTGGAACATTCTATGTTTTTCTATCTCTCCCAGTCCAGCATGGAAGTACCGACATCGTATCCGAATTGGCCTTCCTAGTAATCGTATGACAGCTTGTGCATCCATCCGTATACGTTACGTATGGATTTTTTCTGATACGAATTGGATATGGATCTAATCTGGATGAGTATAAAAGTTGCAAGTAGTCAATATTCTCAACGAGTGGATTCTCGAGTCGAACGACCCGATGAGCCCTGGTGTCAGAGTTTTTGAACACAGCTAATAGGCCTCTGACATGGTTTAAGTAATGACCACTATAAAAGACAGCGACCAGGACCGACGGCTTAACGTGTCCTCCGAAGCACGGAATCTTTTTTCTTTTCGGACAATCAGGTGATTCAGCCTGCAATGTCCTAACCAAACTGGGAAAAACCTCACGAAGTGATAAATTGACAAATATCAACTTTGTGTTTCCCCCCTGGGAGTCGAACCCAGGACCTCCGGATCGTAAGCCCAAGGCTCTAACCACTAGACCACGGAGGCAGTTAGTAGTCAATGAGTGATGAAGGTTCGCAAAGTATAAATCAGGGAATCGTTTGAAAACAGTAGAAATTAAATCTCATTACAATTTTGAAGTATTTTTTAATGCATACCTAATGTAACTGCCAGGTAAATAAAACATACATACATATAATCACGCCCCCATCTAGGCAGCGGGTAGGCAGAGCGTAAACGACCCAAACAAAGGCCGTTCCGCCACGTCTGACAAAGTCTCGAGGGCCATTCAAGATAAGATTTGTAGGTATACTGCTGTAGTGACAGGTTGTAAGCCCATCGCCTAAATTACAACATACTGAAACCCTCAGATCCCTTAATTAAATAAAAAACTGCCAACAAATGACCTCATATGTATTCCTTTTACGTCAAAATTCATTGACCTGAAACTCTGCCGTTACTCAATGATTCACTTTCCATACAAATTTTGTATGGCTCTTTGATTGCAAAGAAGTGTCGCGTAGGTGGTGAAGGATCGCCTTTGTCACTTTGTATGTTTAAGTTTTTGTATGGGATCAACGGACTAGCTGTAAAAAAAAATGGTTGTAGGCTTTGTGAAATAACGGTGGTTTAAAAATAAGTAGCTAATGAATGTACAAATGTATCAATCATCTCCCAAGCCTTATCCCGTATCTGATGGGGTCGGCTACCTAATCTAGGTGATTGAACGAGGGTACTGGTTTTTATACAGAGCGACTGCCATCTGACCCCCGCAACCCAGAAGGGAAACTAAACCCAATCCTAGATTAGGTCAGAGTTTTCAAGCCGCCAATGCTTAGCACTGGTCTCTGATATGGCTTAACGACTAATATCTACGGTGTTAATTGATTTTATCCGGGACCAACGGCTTAACGTGCCTTCCGAAGCACGGAAAAAGCACCGAATAAACGTACATATGAAATTCGAAAATCGAAAAACACATTGGTACGTGGTGAGATTCGAACCACGACGGGTAGGCAGAGCGTAAACGACCCAAAACAAAGGTTGTTCCGCCAAATCTGACAAAGTTTTGAGGGTTATTTAAGATAGATTTGTAAGTATATTGCTATAGTGACAGGATGTCAGCCCATCGACTTAATAGCAATATACTGAAAACTTCGTATCCCTTAGCTCGTTTTTACAACATGCCCGGGAGGAAAAACAGCTGGCACATTGTATGTTTTTCTCTCGCTCCCAGTCCAGCATGGAAAAATATAGAACATAGAATCAATCTAGCTACTTCTCTCTGGAAAATTGAAAATACTTAGCTAACAAGGGTTAACAAGGGTTAGAGTGTGTTTCCATTTAGGTGACTCAGACAGATGATAAAACGTTACTACAGCAATACATAATCCTTTTTGAAATATATCTTGTTTATCTTCTTCTTCTGCCGTGTGGGTTTCGAGGATCGACCCTATAGACATTGGTGTCAGAGTTTTTAAGCCGCTTTATAGCACAGCACAGCCTCTGACATGGTTTGAGTAAAGATCACATCAAAGATAGCGCCTGGGTCCGAAGGCTTACCTTGCCTTCAGAAGCACGTAATCCTTTTACTTTTCCGACAATCAGGTCATTCAGCCTGCAATATCTTAACCAAACTGGGGAAAACCTATAAAAAGTGTTGACAAATATAAACTTCGTGTTCCCGCCCTGGAAATAGACCCCAGGATCTCCGGATCGTATGCCCATAGCTCTGACCACTGGACCACGGAGGCAGGGCGGGGGACAAATGATAAATAGTCACTACAGCAATACATAATAATTCTTTCCGAAATATATTTTTTTTGTTAGACTTTGGTAAAGCTGCAAAAAAGTAGATACGTACATACATACATACAATCACGCCTGTATCCCTAATGGGGTAGGCAGAGCGTGAACAACCCAAACAAAGGTCGTTCCGCCACGTCTGACAAGTTTTGAGGGTTGTATAAGATAGAACTGGATATTGCTGTAGTGACAGGTAGTCAGTCCATCGCCTAAATTACAATATTCCCTCGAATCCCTTAGCTGGTTGTTACAGCATGCCCGGGAGGAGATGCAGCTGGCACATTCTACGTTATTCTGTCGCTCCCAGTCCAGCATGGAAAAATATAGAACATAGAATAAATCTAGCTACTTCAATAAATTATTAATTATTACAAAAGTAAATTAAAATAATTTTTATTACAAAAGTAGATATGATTTTATTAATGTCAATTTGACAGCGCTAAAATAGTTTATTTATTAATTCTCTAAAAATCTAATTTGAGAAAATGACAGGACTAATTTTAAATTAGTTAATAAATATGTTTGCCGAAAATTACATACATACATATAATCACGCCTTTATCCCTAATGGGGTAGACAGAGCGTACACGACCTAAACAAAGGTCGTTCCGCTACGTCTGACAAAGTTGTGAGGGTTATTTAAAATATATTTGTAGGTACAGCAATACTGTAGTGACAGGTTGTCAGCCCATCGCCTAAATTGCTATATACTAAAACCCTCGGATCCCTTAGCTGGTTTTTACAGCATGCCTGGGAGGAAATGCAGCTGGCACATTCTATGTTTTTCGCTCGCTCCCAGGCCAGCATGGAAAAAAAAATACATGGACTCAAAAGTACTAAATACGTTAAATAAATACTTACTATGTATGTTCAAAACTTCCTACTGACGTTATTTATACTCAGATAAGACATAAATGTCAAATTCACTTATATTTTTTAAAATTCTCCCATTACGGAAAGCAAAGAGCGTGAACCCATGCAGCCTAGTCTTATAAATAGCTACATTACTGTCACTAAATTGTCTAACCACGAAAAATAGTTTACTTTAACTATAGATAGTAACAGTATTATTGCTCGTGCCGAATCGATTTGACACTTCGTTATTTTTACTAGTACAACAGAAACTAGATAAGATATCATAGAGATATCATTTGTAGAGTTCAAAAGCCAAAAGAGTTCATACGAAACAAATGAGTGTTTTGTAAATAAAATTCCATGCTGGCCTGGGAGCTAGAGAAAAACATAGAATGTGCCAGCTGCATCTCTTCCCTGGCATGCTGTAAAAATCAGCTAAGTGATCCGAGGGTTTCTGTATATTGTAATTTAGCCGATGGGCTGACAACCTGTCAATACAGCAATATACGTAGAAATATATCTTGAACAACCCTTAAAACTTATCAGACGTGGCGTCACGACCTTTGTTTGGGTCGTTGACGCTCTGTCTATCCCATTAGGGATACAGGCGTGATTATATCACATAAGGGTATCATATGCTGTACTATCTATGCTAAGAATAACAACTGCAAATGCAATAAACAAATATGAATATGAATATGTTCTTCCGTGCTGGCCTGGGAGCGAGAGAAAAACATAGAATGTGCCAGCTGCATTTCCTCCCGGACATGCTGTAAAAACCAGCTAAGGGATCCGAGGGTTTCAGTAAATTGTAATTTAGGCGATGGGCTGACAACCTGTCACTACAGCGATATACCTACAACTACTACAAAACTTTGTCAGACGTGGCGAAACGACCTTTATTTGGGTCGTTTACGCTCTGCCTACCCCATTAGGGATAAAGGCGTGATTATATGTATGTACTATATATGTATATGTTTGTATGTATGTGGATCGTAAAACTAGTCAAATCTATTCGAAAAGAATAAAACTTCTGTGGCAAAGTCAACGCAACGCTAGAATTACAGAAAGCCAGAAACTGAGTTGTAAGTATGACTGTTGGAGCCGAAACGAATCCAAAACAGTTTGGCTAGGACATTGCAGGCTGAATCACCTGAATGTCCGAAAAGAAAAAGATTTCGTGCTTCGGAGGGTACGTTAAGCCGTCGGTCCCGGTCGCTGTCTTTGATAGTGGTCGTTACACAAAACCATGTCAGAGGCCTGATAGTTGTGCTACTAGGCGGTTTAAAAACTCTTCAGGTTCATCGGGTCGATAGACTCGATACCCACTCGACAGAAGAAGAAGTACAAACTGGCCTGTCAAATCCATACTTAATATTGCTCTCAAGTTTGAGATCGCTTCATAAATACGAGCCTTAAGTACTAGCTGTGGTACTTACTGGTGTAGATTTCTGAACTAAGTTTAAGAAAGACATCTCTTTACTAAAATTAGAAAACTTTTACAAAGTAAAACTTAAAAAGAACTTTATTTATTGCTAACATAAACAAGTAAGTAAGATTTACTCTAATAAAAATTGTCTTTACATTCATAATAATGTCATTTTCTTAAATTAGAAATAAGAAAAATACGTAATAATAATAATAACCATTTGATTTTAGCCCTGTTAAAGGTAAAAAAAAATGTGTAAAGGGGTTTCTGCACTCATCCGGATTAGATCCGTATCCGAACCGAACAGGCAGCTTGTGCATTCATCCGCATACGTTACGTATGGATTTTTTCTGATACGAATTGGATACGGATCTAATCTGGATGAGTATAAAAGTTGCAAGTAGTGAATGAGTGATGATGTTCGCAAAGTATAAATCGGGGAATCGTTTGAAAACAGTAGAAATTAAATCTCATTACAATTTTAAAGTATTTTTTGAATGCATTAGTGACTGCCAAAAATTGACCTCATATGCATACATACATACACAAATCACGCCTTTATCGGGGTAGGCAGAGCGTTTAACGCCTCATAAAAGGCGCTTTCGCCACGTCTGACAAAAATTGAGGGCAATTTTAGATTGTAATATGTATTGCTATAGTGACAGGTTGTCAGCCCATCGCCTAAATTACAATACACTGTAACCCTCGAGTCAATTTTGCTGACTTCAACAGCATGCCCGGGAGGAAGGGCAGCTGGAACATTCTATGTTTTTCCATCTCTCCCAGTCCAGCATGGAAGAACCTCATGTATTCCTTTTACGTCAAAATTCATTGACCTGAAACTCTGCCGTTACTCAATGATTCACTTTCCATACAAATTTTGTATGGCTCTTTGATTGCAAAGAAGTGTCGCGTAGGTGGTGAAGGATCGCCTTTGTCACTTTGTATGTTTAGGTTTTTGTATGGGAGCAACGTACTAGCTGTCAAAAAAATTGGTTGTAGGCTTTGTGAAATAACGGTGGTTTAAAAATTAGTAGCTAATGAATGTACAAATGTATCAATCATCTCCCAAGCCTTATCCCGTATCTGATGGGGTCGGCTACCTAATCTAGGTGATTGAACGAGGGTACTGGTTTTTATACAGAGCGACTGCCATCTGACCTCCGCAACCCAGAAGGGAAACTAAACCCAATCCTAGATTAGGTCAGAGTTTTCAAGCCGCCAATGCTTAGCACTGGTCTCTAATATGGCTTAACGACTAATATCTACGGTGTTAATTGATTTTATCCGGGACCAACGACTTAACGTGCCTTCCGAAGCACGGAAAAAGAACCGAATAAACGTACATATGAAATTCGAAAATCGAAAAACACATTGGTACGTGGTGGGATTCGAACCACGACGGGTAGGCAGAGTGTAAACGACCCAAAACAAAGGTTGTTCCGCCAAATCTGACAAAGTTTTGAGGGTTATTTAAGATAGATTTGTAAGTATATTGCTATAGTGACAGGATGTCAGCCCATCGACTTAATAGCAATATACTGAAAACTTCGTATCCCTTAGCTCGTTTTTACAACATGCCCGGGAGGAAAAACAGCTGGCACATTGTATGTTTTTCTCTCGCTCCCAGTCCAACATGGAAAAATATAGAACATAGAATCAATCTAGCTACTTCTCTCTGGAAAATTGAAAATACTTAGCTAACAAGGGTTAACAAGGGTTAGAGTGTTTCCATTTAGGTGACACAGACAGATGATAAAACGTCACTACAGCAATACATAATCCTTTTTGAAATATATCTTGTTTATCTTCTTCTTCTTCTGTCGTGTGGGTTTCGAGGATTGACCCTATAGACTCTGGTGTCAGAGTTTTTAAGCCGCTCTATAGCACAGCACAGCCTCTGACATGGTTTGAGTAAAGATCACATCAAAGATAGCGCCTGGGTCCAAAGGCTTACCTTGCCTTCAGAAGCACGTAATCCTTTTACCTTTTGGACAATCAGGTCATTCAGCCTGCAATATCTTAACCAAACTGGGGAAAACCTATAAAAAGTGTTGACAAATATCAACTTTGTGTTCCCGCCCTGGAAATCGAAACCAGGATCTCCTGATCGTATGCCCATAGCTCTGACCACTAGACCACGGAGGCAGGATGGGGGACAAATGATAAATAGTCACTACAGGAATACATAATAATTCTTTCTGAAATATATTTTGTTTGTTAGACAGCTTTTGGTAAAGCTGCAAAAAAGTAGATACGTACATACATACATA
Source organism: Scrobipalpa costella (assembly GCA_949820665.1). NCBI lineage: Eukaryota > Metazoa > Arthropoda > Insecta > Lepidoptera > Gelechiidae > Scrobipalpa > Scrobipalpa costella. Next base: position 8,357,117 of record OX463321.1, on the reverse strand, counting down.
CAATCACGCCTGTATCCCTAATGGGGTAGGCAGAGCGTGAACAACCCAAACAAAGGTCGTTCCGCCACGTCTGACAAGTTTTGAGGGTTGTTTAAGATAGAACTGGATATTGCTGTAGTGACAGGTTGTCAGCCCATCGCCTAAATTACAATATTCCCTCGAATCCCTTAGCTGGTTGTTACAGCATGCCCGGGAGGAGATGCAGCTGGCAAATTCTACGTTATTCTGTCGCTCCCAGTCTAGCATGGAAAAATATAGAACATAGAATAAATCTAGCTACTTCAATAAATTATTAATTATTACAAAAGTAAATTAAAATAATTATTATTACAAAAGTAGATATGATTTTATTAATGTCAATTTGACAGCGCTAAAATAGTTTATTTTTTAATTCTCTAAAATTCTAATTTGAGAAAATGACAGGACTGTATTTTAAATTAGTTAATAAATATGTTTGCCGAAAATTACATACATACATAAAATCACGCCTTTATCCCTAATGGGGTAGACAGAGCGTACACGACCTAAACAAAGGTCGTTCCGCTACGTCTGACAAAGTTGTGAGGGTTATTTAAAATATATTTGTAGGTACAGCAATACTATAGTGACAGGTTGTCAGCCCATCGCCTAAATTGCTATATACTAAAACCCTCGGATCCCTTAGCTGGTTTTTACAGCATGCCTGGGAGGAAATGCAGCTGGCACATTCTATGTTTTTCGCTCGCTCCCAGGCCAGCATGGAAAAAAATACATGGACTCAAAAGTACTAAATACGTTAAATAAATACTTACTATGTATGTTCAAAACTTCCTACTGACGTTATTTATACTCAGATAAGACATAAATGTCAAATTCACTTATATTTTTTAAAATTCTCCCATTACGGAAAGCAAAGAGCGTGAACCCATGCAGCCTAGTCTTATAAATAGCTACATTACTGTCACTAAATTGTCTAACCACGAAAAATAGTTTACTTTAACTATAGATAGTAACAGTATTATTGCTCGTGCCGAATCGATTTGACACTTCGTTATTTTTACTAGTACAACAGAAACTAGACAAGATAACATAGAGATATAATTTGTAGAGTTCAAAATCGAAAAGAGTTCATACGAAACAAATAAGTTTTGTGTAAATAAACTTCCATGCTGGCCTGGGAGCGAGAGAAAAACATAGAATGTGCCAGCTGCATCTCCTCCCTGGCATGCTGTAAAAACCAGCTAAGGGATCTGAGGGTTACAGTATATTGTAAATTAGGCGATGGGCTGACAACCTGTCAATACAGCAATATAGAGATATATCTTAAACAACCCTTAAAAACTTATCAGACGTGGCGACACCACCTATGTTTGGGTCGTTGACGCTCTGTCTATCCCATTAGGGATACAGGCGGGATTATATGACATAAGAGTATCATATGCTGTACCATCTATGCTAAGAATAACAACTGTATCTACGATATGAATGCAATAAACAAATATTAATATGTTTGTATACTTCCATGTTGGTCTGGGAGCGAGAGAAAAACATAGAATGTGCCAGCTGACCCCTCGGATCCCCTCCGAGGGTTTCAGTATATTGTAATTTATTCGATGGGCTAATAACTTGTCACTACAGCGATATACCTACAAAAATATTTTAAATAACCTTCAAAACTTTGTCAGACGTGGCGAAACGACCTTTATTTGGGTCGTTTACGCTCTGCCTACCCCATTAGGGATAAAGGCGTGATTATATGTATGTACTATATATGTATATGTTTGTATGTATGTGGATCGTAAAACTAGCCACATCTATTCGAATAAAAATAAAACTTCTGTGGCAAAGGCAACGCAACGCTAGAATTACAGAAAGCCAGAAACTGAGTTGTAAGTGTGACTGTTGGAGCCGAAACGAATCCAAAACCGTGAAGTTTGTAACAATTTCTCCAAAAATTACGGTTTTTAGATCAGGGACACGTTTTTGGCATTTGCCATTTATAGAAACATGCACGCTTGATTCGACTTAATTTTATAGTGTTTTTTTTTTAATAATTCAACATGAGCTTTGTCACTTTCTTAAATTTCTAAGACGAAGTAACAGTTAACTTTACAGCTGTCAATGTTAGCCGCCTAAGAGTACGCATTTTTAAAATCAACATTATGCGTAATTTTATACATCTTACGTCATTTCGATCACCGTAAGGTCAGCGTAAGTTAGTAGTCCGTATCTATGTCTACATACATACATTCATATAATCACGCCTTTATCTCTAATGGGGTAGGCAGAGCGTAAACGACTTTCGCCACTTCTGACAAAGTTTTGAGGGTTATTTAAGATAGATTTGTATATTGCTGTAGTGACAGGTTGTCAGCCCATCGCCTACATTGCAATATACTGAAACCCTCGGATCCCTTAGCTGATTTTTACAGCATGCCCGGGAGGAAATGCAGCATGCTCATTCTTTGTTTTTCTCTCGCTTCCAGTCCAGCATGGAAGTATCTATGTCTACGAGTATATATTATTGTACTTCTTCTTATTCATCTATCGAGTGGGTATCGACCCGATGAACCCTGGTGTCAGAGTTTTTAAACCGCCTAGTAGCACAACTATCAGGCCTCTGACATGGTTTGAGAAACGACCACTATCAAAGACAGCGACCGGGATCGACGGCTTAACGTGCCCTCCGAAGCACGAAATCTATTTCTTTTTCGGACAATCAGGTGATTCAGCCTGAAATGTCCTAACCAAACTGGGGAAAAATTCACAAGTGATAAATTCTCAAATATCAACTTTGTGTTTCCACCCTGGGTATCGAACCCAGGTCGGGAGTCCATGGCACTAGCCACTAGACCACGGAGGCAGTTAATTGTACTTCGAGATATATACACGCGGCATTTTTTCGCCAGTCCTTTTCAAATATAATGCGCAACGCACGACAAAATTATATCGTGGCGCGCATCTTCGTCCCGCTGAGAGCCCGATGGTGTAGTGGATAGGGCCGCTGCCTCCTGAGCAATGTGTTTTTCATACATACGTACATAAAATCACGCCTTTATCCCTTACGGGGTAGGCAGAGCGTCAAACGCCTCTTAAAAGGCGCTTACGCCACGTCTGACAAAAATTGAGGGAAATTTTTGATTGTAATGTGTATTACTATAGTGACAGGTTGTCAGCCCATCGCCTGAATTACAATACACTGTAACCGTCGAGTCCCTTTTGCTGACTTCTACAGCATGTCCAGGAGGAAGGGCAGCTGGAACATTCTAGGCGCTTTTTTCGTGCTTCCTTTCCCTGGATTATTGAGCCGACCCCGGGAGATACGGGAGAAGGCTAGGGAGATGATGATCTTAGCCCCGCTGAGCGTATCCAACGTGAACAAAACTTGCTAGTAATTTCAACTGATTTCAATTTCCGAATATATTTCTTAAAACAGACATGAAGATTTGCTAAACTCACCTTTGCCAAGAACAACATGCACCAAACTTAAACACACCAATAATTTAAAAGACGCCATCTTGAATTTTGTTCACTTTTCAATCACTATTTCACTTAATCTGAAACAAGAAAAATATTGAATTAGGTAAAATAAATACAATACAATACAAGATACTTTATTGCACAAAGAAACACAAATACATACAACAGGAAAGCAAGGATCAAAACAGTACAGAATAGGCGGCCTTATTGCTAAAGCAGCAATTTCTACCAGGCAACCTTTGGGTAGTAGGATAGTACACAGCAGATAGCGGGATAGTGCATACTAAGTTCATCTTTTTACTTAAAAAATATAAATACTACTGAATAAATACATACATAAAATAAACTAATATATATTTATAATAAACTAATACATGTTATGCTAATGGGAGATAGGATAAATAATATAAATAAAATAAATAATAATATGTATTATTCTCTAAGAAGAACTTTCTTGTTCGCTCTATAAATGTCTCAATAGATGGTGCTCGTCGAACGTTTTCGGGAAGGGAATTCCACAATACAAATGTCATCATATAACTTAACTAAGGAGGAGATAGAAATATATTTTTGATTAAATTCAGAAGTCACACATTTTTTTATGTTTTTTTTTTAGTATTTCAATTTTGGAAAACCTTTGCGCCAAGTAGAACCCGGAACGGGCGTCCAACCCCGGCTCGGCAGCCAATTTCTTTGATAAGCTTCAAGGCGTCTGACCCCCAACAACCAGTGGTTTCAAAGATCGTTCCGCCACGTATGTCAAAGTTTTGAGGGTTATTAAAGATAGATTTGTAGGTATATTGTTGTAGTGACAGGTTGTCAGTGTTTCGCCTAAATTGCAATATACAGAAACTCTCGGTTCCCTTGATTGGTTTTTACAGCATGCCCGGGAGGAAATGCAGCTGGCACATTCTATGTTTTACCCTCGCTTCCAGTCCAGCATGAAAGTAAAGAGAATAGATCTCCCGACTTTTCCAATGTTTTTAGTCTAAAAGTGACAATTAGGTTTGAATTTTAGTTTTCCATGCTGGACTGAGAGCGAGAGAAAAATATAGAATGTGCCAGCTGCATATCTTCCCGGGCATGTATATTGCAATTTAGGCGATGGGCTGACAACCAGCAATATACCTAAATATGTATCTTAAATAACCCTCAAAACTTTGTCAGACGTGGCGGAACGACCTTTGTTTAGGTCGTTTACGCTCTGCCTACCCCGTTAGGGAAAAAGGCGTGATTATAAGTATGTATGTATGTATTTTAGTTTTAGCCGGCAAATCTAAAATCTCAAAACCCCTGAACCAAGTCAAAACCCATGTATCTCCACAACCATTTATCCACATATCCATAACGAAATCCACATGTACCGTAAGCTCGGTAGCACGGTTGGTCGGTTCGCCGCCGGAGCGTGGCCGTTCGATTCCCGGCCACTTACATGCATTATATTACTGTTCACTGCGAGTTTAATTTTTAAGGTTCAGTTGCAATTGCAAGTACGAGTTTTTAAAATCCACAACAAAAAAACTGCTCTTTTTTCATAAATTGCCTATTTTAAAATAAAATACCTATGTTGGAAGAAATACATACATACATATAGTCACGCCTGTATCCCTAGTGGGGTAGGCAGAGCGAAAACGACCTAAATGGTGGTCGTTCCGCCACGTTTGACAAAGTTTTGAGGGTTATTTAAGATATATTGGAACAAGATAAGATAAAAATATACTATATTGCACAGAAAAGATACAAAAGAAAATGTAATTAAATGAAACAAATAGGCGGCCTTATTGCTAAGCAGCAATTTCTTCCAGGCAACGTTAGGGTACAGGAAAATAAAAAGTTGAACTAGTGGGCTGGTATACATTTTAGGCAATATATTGGAAGAAAAACAACACACCAAAATATGTTTAACACGTAAAAATAAACCTAGAAAAAGAATTTAATCTTCTTCTTTAAACACATGTAGGAGGTAAGATGAAAATTTTTGTCTAAAGATAAGAAAGGTAAAACTTTCTTTAACACTGTATATAAATTACCAGCTATTCAGTGATTAGAATCTTATCTTTCAAAAGGTAAAATTTTCTTTTTCCGCTCTATAAAATAGCTTCCATGCTGGACTGGGAGCGATAGAATAACGTAGAATACTAGCTGCATCTTCTCCCGGGCATGCTGTAAAGACCAGCTAAGGGATTCGAGGGTATATTGTAATTTAGGCGATGGGCTGACAACCTGTTACTACAGCAATATAGTTCTTTCTAAACAACCCTCAAAACTTGTCAGACGTGGCGGAACGACCTTTGTTCGGGTCGTTGACGCTCTGCCTACCCCATTAAGGATACGGGCGTGATAGTATGTATGTATAAAATACCTTATACGTATCAAGCCTGCAGAACCCTTTACTAGGGCGTGTCCGACACTCCCTTGGCCGGTATTTTAATTGTTATACCCTGTGATATGGATGGACAGATCTGCTGTAGGTCCTAGGTCTTTTCTGTGGGAACATCGTTTTTTATTTTCACCTTCGTACCTAATTATTATGGAGTTACACTGACTACCAGAAAAAAAATGAAAACGAAGGTAAATGAATAAGTATCGGAATATTTATCCTTCTATGCCTTTATCCCTTTAATGTTCTTCCATGCTGGACTGGGAGCGAGAGACAAACGTTGAATGTGCCAGCTGCATTTCCTCCCGGGCAAGCTGTAAAAACCAGCTAAGGGATCCGAGGGTTTCAGTATGTTGAATTTGGGCGATGGATCGACAACCTGTCACTACAGCAATATACCTACAAACCATCTTAAATAACCCTCAAAACTTTGTGGCGGAACTACGTTTCTATGGGTCGTTAAAGCTCTGCCTACCCCATTAGGCATGAAGGCGTGATTATATATATGTATGTATTGGAATATTTATACGCGCATAAAATCACGTCTTTATTCCTTGCGGGGAAGGCAAAGCAACGCTATTACTAGAAAGCTGTCAGCCCAATGTCTAATTTTGTATACATTGCCCTTATTACAGTAAGCTTGGGAAGAGAAGTACATACATACACATACATATAATCACGCCTTTATCCCTAATGGGGTAGGCAGAGCGTAAACGACCTAAACAAAGGTCGTTCCGCCATGTCTGACAAAGTTTTGAGGGTTATTTAAGATATAATTATAGGTATACTGCTGTAGTGACAGGTTGTCAGCCCATCGCCTAAATTGCAATATACTGAAACCCACGGATCCCTTAGCTGGTTTAGCTTTTGCTGGGAAGAGAAGTAGTTGGTATATTCTAAGATTTTTATTGCTCCTAGCATGAATAATATTTCATTAACTTTATTAAAATAAACGGTTAACCATTTTACTTAGAGACATAACTTCTGCTTACTGATCATACTAAACATTTTTACGGTTACCAATTTACATAAAAAGAGCTTTTCCTGAATTTTATACAGGGCTGGCGTTAGGGTCTCTCAACCTGCTTCCTAGGACGATTTGTTATTATTAATAGAAATGGTTCTGTTCCAGGGCAGGCTCGTGCCCCTCGGTGAGGACGAATTCGATGATAATGATGTCTTTCATCCTGGCCTGGGAGCGAAAAAAAAACAAAAAATGTGGCAGCCGCATTTCCTTAATGTACCTAAAATTCCATCTTAAATAACCCTCCAAACTTTGTCAGACGTTTGTTGATTCTGCCTACCCCATTAGGGATAAAGGCGTGATTATATGTTAATTTTGTATGTAAAAAAAAATCGTTTATTTACTTTACACACCTAAGTGCGTCCCTGTCTAAACAAGCATGATTCACGTGTGCCGAGCGAGATTCTTATTTAAATAATCGCTATTCTATTAGACATACGAAATTTAAATGCAATTTGGTAGACGGGATTCAAGAAAGGTCGTCTTATTAGAATTACATACATACATACATACATAAAATCACGCCTTTATCCCTTACGGGGTAGGCAGAGCGTAAAACGCCTCCCAAAAGGCGCTTTCGCCACGTCTGACATAAATTGAGGGAAATTTTAGATTGTAATGTGTATTGCTGTAGTGACAGGTTGTCAGCCCATCGCCTAAATTAGCTGGCAGATCGTCAACGACCCAAACAGAGGTCGTTCTGCCACGTCTGACAAGTTTTGAGGGTTGTTAATTGTATATTGCTGTAGTGACAGGTTGTCAGCCCATCGCCTAAATTACAATACACTGTAACCATCGGATCCCTTAGCTGGTTTTTACAGCATGCCCGGGAGGAAATGCAGCTGGCACATTCTATGTTTTTCTCTCGCTCCCAGGCCAGCATGGAAGAAGATTTATTAGAATTACTGTTATGTTTTTTTGTTAGAATATCTACACTAATATTATAAAGAGGAAAGATTTGTACCTATGTTTGTATGTTTGTAATGAATAGGCTCAAAAAATACTGGGCCGATTTAAAAAATTCTTTCACCAATAGAATGCTACATTCTTCCAATTTGACATAGGCTACATTTCATTTTGAAAAAAATTAGGGATCCTTGGTAAAATTTGAACAATGTAACCGAAGGTGTAGAAAAATGAGTCTTAAAATGTCTTTCGTCGAATGAGCTGCCGAAACTATATATTTTTTTTTAAAACATTGTCTACCCCGTGCGAAGCCGGGACGGGCTGCTAGTTAGTTATACTTTACAACAACGACATAAATACTATTTTCTTTTTAATTTTTTGTCATATGGGAGTGAGAGAATCAGAAAAAAGTGGGAGAACCTTTCAAGATTTTCAAAATGACATGACGTTAGACATCTAAAAGTAAGCGCAATCTTAGACGGAATGGTCACTTGATCAATTTCAGCCTTAAAATCATCATCATCATCACCCGTCGCCTTATCCTGTATCTCTAGAGGTTGGCTACCTAATCTAGATGGTTGTATGAGAGCACTGATTTACACAGAGCGACAGCCATCTGACCTCCGCAACCCAGAAGGGAAACCAGACTTTTTAAGCCGCCAATGCCTAGCACTGGCCTCTGACGTGGCTTAACGACTAATATCTACGGTATTAAACGATATTAACCGGGACCAACGGCTTAACGTGCTTTTCGAAGCACGAAAAAAAACGCCGAATATACGTAATTAAAATCAGTTTTAAATTTACTACCTCTTTTTTAATAATTTTTAATTTAACCAATAAAAAAGAATTTCTTCCATGCTGGACTGGGAGCGAGAGAAAAACATAGAATGTGCCAGCTGCATTTCCTCCCGGGCATGCTGTATAAACCAGCTAAGGGATCCAAGGGTTTCAGTATATTGTAATTTAGGCGATGGGCTGACAACCTGTCACTACAGCAATATACCTACAAATATATCTTAAACAATCCTCAAAACTTTGTCAGACGTGGCGGAACTACCTTTGTTTAGGTCGTTTCCGCTCTGCCTACCCCATTAGGGATAAAGGCGTGATTATATGTATGTATGTATGTATAAAAAAGAAACACTGTTCGGAAGTATGTTTTGATTGTAAATGCTGGATTTATGTCTGCTTATGAAGGAGTTACTTTGTTATGCCAAACAATTCACACATTTTAAGGTTTTTGTGTAGCCTACAAGGTCCATTGTGTTTTTTATGCTCTCATACAAAAACGAGTCATGTCATTCTAAAAACTGGCCTTGCAAACGTAACGCAAACCTAGGTAAACTTAAAGGATGAACATACATACATACATATAATCACGCCTTTATCCCTAATGGGGTAGGCAGAGCGTACACGACCCAAACAAAGGTCGTTCCGCCACGTCTGACAAAGTTTTGAGGGTTATTTAAGATAGATTTGTAAGTATATTGCTGTAGTGACAGGTTGTCAGCCCATCGCCTAAATTACAATATACTGAAACCCTCGGATCCCTTAGCTGGTTTTTACAGCATGCCCGGGAGGAAATGCAGCTGGCACATTCTATGTTTTTCTCTCGCTCCCAGGCCAGCATGGAAGAAAAAAAAGGATGAACATTATCTACAAATGAATGTTGAAGACGAAATATTTGTGGGATATATTTATATGACAACGAATAATTTTAAAACTATTATAAATATTAACTAGTTGCTTCTTCAATGCTGGACTGGGAGCGAGAGAAAAACATATAATGTGCCAGCTGCATTTCCTCCCTGGCATGGTGTAAATACCAGCTATGGGAGCCGAGGGTTTCAGAATATTGCAATTAAGGCGATGGGATGACAACCTGTCACTACAGCAAAAGACTGCAAATATATCAGAAATAACGCTCAAAACTTTGTTACACGTGGCGAAACGACCTTTGTTCAGGTCGTTTACGCTCTGCTTATCAAATTAGGGAAAAAGGCGTGAATATATGTATGTATACAGCTTTCTATTAGTGAAATAATTGTTAAAATCTGTCCAGTGGATTTTTAGATTATTGCAAACAAAACCAAAAACTCTACAACTTGCCAATCCATAATAAAATATAAAAGGTATTTTATATTATCTTAATCATGTATTTACTTAATGAACAAGTAATTATTATAAATAAAATACTTCATATTATTATATTATGAATAGATGATTAATATCGTTTAATACCGTATATATTAGTCGCTAAGCCATGTCAGAGCCCAGTGCTAAACATGGGCGGCTTGAAAACCAAATCTAGCATTGGGTTTTGTTTCCCTTCTGGGTTGCGGAGGTAACCCATACCCTATCGATTAGATACCCGAACCGTGAGATACGGGATAAGGCTAGGGAGATAATCATATTACAAATAGATGATTTAAAAAAAGACAGTACATACATAAAATCACGCCTTTATCCCTTACGGGGTAGGCAGAGCGTTAAACGCCTCGTAGAAGGCGCTTTCGCCACGTCTGACAAAAATTGAGGGCAATTTTAGATTGAAATGTGTATTGCTATAGTGACAGGATGTCAGCCCATCGTCTAAATTACAATACACTACAATAAAAAAAGACAGAAACTTAAAAAAAAGGAAAAAATAGAGATATAAAAAAAAGCTTAACGAGAATACAGTAGACATCAAGTGATGTCATTTTAGAGGTTGCATTGGGTCATCGGTAGAGCTGAGTATTATTACACAAACCTCTGACGTCAGACGGCGGTTTGACTGCTTTGACAATATTAAATTAAATTTGTTCACCGGTTTTACTGTTAACTATACAGAGTGAAAGAAAAAGTGCAGCATTTTTAAGGCCAAGGCGCTAGTTGCCATTTTGGTATACCGGGTGTAAGTGTATAAAACCGCAAACTGAACAACTTTCTCTATTATCCCTATCTAATTATGGTATGCATTTAAAATATATAAAATATTGCTCTGTTAAAAATATATTAGGCTGTAACATAGTAGTTTTAGTTTCGCATTGACAGCGTTTATAACAAGATAAAGTTTTTTTTATATAATACAAAACAATACAAAATTCTTTATATATGTGCACAAAGAAACACATACAACAGAAATAAAAAGGAACAAACGTGACAGTTCAATATAGGCGGCCTTATTGCTAAAGCAGCAATTTCTACCAGGCAACCTTTAATTATAGTGACAGTTCTCAGATCGGGATCGCAATACGTTTTCTAACATCCTGTACCTTACACCTACTCGAAAGGCGTAGGTGGTCTCTTAAAATGGCACTATCTTTGAGACAGCGATCACGGTGTTAGCGGAAGCGGTTTTTATGACATCTTCTTTCAAGCTTCCATGCTGGCCTGGGAGCGAGAGAAAAACATTGAATGTGCCAGGTGCATTTCCTCCCGGGCATGCTGTAAAAACCAGCTAAGGGATCCGAGGGTTTCTGTATATTGTAACTAAGGCGATGGGCTGACAACCTGTCACTACATCGATATACTCACAAATCTATCTTAAATAACCCTCAAAACTTTGTCAGACGTGGCGTTACAACCTTTGTTTAGGTAGTTTACGCTCTGCCTACCCCATTAGGGATAAAGCCGTGTTTATATGTATGTATGTTCTTTCAAGCTGGTTGTATGGTAAAAGAACATACATACATACATATAATCACGCCTCTTTCCCGGAGGGGTAGGCAGAGACCACATCTTTTCACTTGCTACGATCCTTACATACTTCTTTCGCTTCATCCACATTCATTAATCTCTTCATACATGCTCGTCGGTTTAGGGTAATCTTGACCTGACCTTTTTTTAGGACGTCCCCGATTTGATCCAAGTCAAAGTACAAAGAACGGTCTGATATAGTAATTTAATTACTAATGCCCGAATTTTTAAAAAGGTACTAGAAACTGACAGCTAGTTTGAATTCTTATCAGAAATGACATTTTAGTACAAAGTGGCCTGTCAAATCTGTACTTAACATCGCTCTCAATCTACTAGATATTGCTTTATCATTACGAGCCTAAGGGCCGCGCAAAGGGCAGTACAAACTGGCCTGTCAAATCAATATTTAATATTGGTCTCAAGTTTGAGATCGTTTCATAAATACAAGCCTTAGAGGAAAGTATGGTGTCGAGCCCAGCATATTCTTAATGTTTTTTTTTTAGATAGGTAGTATTTAAAAGAAGATTGAAAGACCTCATTAGCAAAAATCAAGGTTTGCTTATTGTAAATGCAATTTTAGATGACATATTTTATTTGGTCTCTTATTTATTGGATCGGATTACAGTGTATTTTTAGACGATGGGCTGACAATCTGTCTCTATCGCGATACATAATCCCGATCAAAAATTGCCCTCAATATTCGTCATTCGCTTTTCGCTCTGCCTACTTTGTAAGGAATAAAGGCGTGATTCTATATAAAGCTAATATAAATTCAATATCCGCTCTCGCCTCGCTTCCTCTGGGATCGCAGGTTAATCTCTCAAGAAATTTAATATTAAGTACTGTGGAGATTATAAGAAACTTCGCATAATGCTGGGTGATTAACTTTTTTGTTTTTGCCAAGAACAGGGTAAAAAATGTTTTTGTTTTCCTGTGAGAAAATATTATATCGTCCATGTATAAACACGACACGTGTATTTGTTTCGACAATAAAACTTTAGTTGGCTTATCTGTAGGCATTACTGCAAAATATTCATTATATTTAATATAAAATAAGTACTTTTACTTGTTACTTCCATGCTGGATTGGGAGAGATAGAAAAACATAGAATGTGCCAGCTGCCCTTCCTCCCGGGCATGCTGTTGAAGTCAGCAAAAGGGTCTCGAGGGTTACAGTGTATTGTAATTTAGGCGATAGGCTGACAACCTGTCACTATAGCAATACATATTACAATCTAAAATTGCCCTCAATTTTTGTCAGACGTGGCGAAAGCGCCTTTTAGGCGTTAAACGCTCTGCCTACCCCGTAAGGGATAAATGCGTGATTTATGTATGTATGTGTATGTAAAATAAGTACAATGCTATCTTCATTTGAATCTAGTTACCACCCCATGAATATTATTAATAAAACAATAATTATTCTACTATGAATAATTATATACTTAGAGTATATATTACTATGTGTTAATCAGTTGAATGCTTTTAAAATAAATTTTAACTAATTAAATACAACAAGCAAAAGTGATATTCAAGTGAGAACTGAAAACATTTCTGAAAAAGACCTATACACAAAAGGTATGCTTGCAATATCTTAACTTTACCAATTTATACATACATACATATAGTCACGCCTGTATCCCTAATGGGGTAGGCAGAGCGTCAACGACCCAAACAGAGGTCGTTCCGCCACGTCTGACAAGTTTTGAGGGTTGTTAAGAAAGAACTGTATATTCCTGTAGTGACAGGTTGTCAGCCCATCGCCTAAATTACAATATACCCTCGAATCCCTTAGCTGGTTTTTACAGCATGCCCGGGAGGAGATGCAGCTGGCACATTCTACGTTATTCTATCGCTCCCAGACCAGCATGGACCAATTTATCACCAGAAATAGAACTAAACAAATGACATTCCTTATTTCCGAAAAACACAACAGTCGAAACAAAACGCAAAAAAGAAAAAACATGAACTTTTAACAAGCTGCTTTTAGGGTTCAGTTTTCGAATATTATTTCGCCAACTTTATACTTAAATGCTTCGCCTCTATAAGTATATCAGTGTTGCACCTTTTTACTAGATTTGGCGATAAATAAGTAATTTCTTCCAATGAGAAGCTTTGTCAGCTTTTCACGAATGTAAGTTACCAATTCATAAAAATAGTTAACTCCATGATAATAATAAGAAAAGCATGATGTAAAGGTAAACTTATACGTAAACAAACATATTCTATTGCCATAGACAAATGACAAAACAGCGAGTAAAGATTATCTTAACTTAAAAGACCTCAACGACAAGGTTCTATAACTACACATACCGAGTGCATAACCTTAAACAACTATTACAACCAAAAAGCCAATGTCTCCCTCACCTGAACAAGAACTCAAAACATTTCACACACAGAATAAAACAGCTGTTAAAACAAAATGGCCGGCGTAAACTTTGGGAATTCTAAAAAGGTTTGATTCACGAGATGTTGAAAGAGGTTTGAACCTCCAACGCGACCGTACGGTGCAAAGGCGGCGTACCAACTGGCTTAGCGTCGAGCCTTGAATACTTGATGACTGGTAAGGCTGTGTGCAGGCGCAGGTTTTGAGATATCAAGCTTTGGTTGCATATTTTGTCCAAATTCAAACTGTATTCGTGGATCTTCTAATAGATATAGCTTATTCTGATAGGTCTATTTATTTGTGTAGATGGGTTTGCCTAAGCAAACTATGAAGAAAACATTCTAGGCCAGAGGTAGATACAGAGTCAACGATGAATTGGATTCAGCTCATTAAGAATAAGTAATTTTGAACCGCAGGTCGACTTAAGCAGCAGTCTGGTAATCTGTGTTCTTCTAAAAGCTCTTTCACAGTTTCATTCTTGGAGGATAAAGCTTGAAAGTTCCTAGTGATACCACTAGTGTTATCCGATATTTTATACCAGGACTTTATTTAGTCCCTTAGTATCTTCCATGCTGGCCTTGGAGCGAGAGAAAAACATAGAATGTGCCAGCTGCATTTCCTCCCGAGCATGCTGTAAAAATCAGCTAAGGGATTCGAGGGTTTCATTAAATTGGAATTTAGTCGATGGGCTGACAACCTGTCACTATAGCAACAAACCTACAAATCTATCTTAATTAACCCTCAAAACTTTGTCAGTCGTGGCGGATTGACCTTTGTTTAGGTCGTTAACGCTCTGCCTACCCCTACCCTATTTGGGATAAAGGCGTCGTTATATGTATGTATGTAGGAATTTAGTCAAAATCAAAAAAATCCTCGATTTAGATTGTGATTATCTGGGTCGACCGGTGATAATTCTCTAGAAGCTTAGTTTGTCCCAGTTTTTACTAATATTCAGAGAAACCTTATACTGTTTGTAAAAGCACTCTAAAAGCAAAGTTGCATTACCGTCCCAAGGGCATTATCCTTTCAGTACTGTATAGTAGTGCAGGCAACTGCAGTCTGCAGTCTGACTAAGTTGATTAAAATTCTGTTCCATATTAGAAATCTACTTAATTTATACAAGCAACAGAATAGTGACAATAATAATAGTCCTCCCACCGATTTTCGGTGATGGCGGCCAATCTCTCGGAGATAAACCAACTGCGCAGGACTTGTTTTTAGTGCCCAAGTGTTTGCGCTACACACAGGTGCACTCTCTATTCCTTCAATCCCTTATTCTGATGGGACAGACTGACTGACACGACCAGAGAGAAATCAGGCGCAGGACCGACTATTTACATGCCCATCCGACAGCATGGATCAACTTACTTTTCGGACAATCAGGTGATCAGCCTGCAATGTCCTAACCAAACTAGAACCAACAACACAAAGTCATTGTCCCCCGCCGGGAATCGAACCCGGGACCTCCAGGTCGAGAGCCCATGGCTCTGACCGCTAGACCACGGAAGCAGTTAGTGACAATAATACACAAGGAATGACGACAAAACAAGTGCTAAATATACAACTGATTACAATACAGTACAAAATTCTTTATTGCACAAAGAAACACATACAACAGAAATAAAAAGGAACAAACGTGACAGTACAATATAGGCGGCCTAATTGCTCAAGCAGCAATTTCTACCAGGTAACCTTTGGGTATAGAAATTGTACAAGCAGAAAGCGGGATATGATTATGGCAACGTAAAACATCATCATCCATCGTCTTTTTATATAACGTCTTCTTCTTAGGGAGTGGATTCTCGAGTCGAACAACGACCCAATGAACCCTGGTGTCAGAGTTTCCAAACCGCCTAGTAACACGGCTATTAGGCCTCTGACATGGTTTTGGGTAACGACCACTATCAAAGACAGCGACCGGGACCGAAGGCTTAACGTGCCCTCCGAAGCACGAAATCCTTTTGTTTCTCAGACAATCAGGTGATTCAGTCTGCGATATCCTAACTAAATTGGGGAAAACCTCACAAAATAAATTGACAAATATCAACTTTGTGTTTCCCCTGTGAATCGAACCCAGGACCTCCGCATCGTAAACCCATGGCTCTAACCACTTAACCACGGAAGTACACAACGTAAAACAAGGTGTTTCTAAATAGGTATATTTTTCATTTCGAACTGTTTGGCTTAGGAGAATATCGCTCCATTTCACCTGAAAGCGCTTTAAAGAGTGAGTGAAAATGCACGATCCTAACCCCATGGGAGAACCAGTTCAGCTCAGCCACATGAAACAAAGAAAAAAAGGAAACTCTAGAGTCTCATTATTATCCTGTTGTTCCCTGCTGATATCCTAAACTAATATTTGGTTTATTGCCGAAACATGCCGAAACACATAAAATCCATTTAAGTAAGAAACAACAGTCCATATATATCTGGGTAAATAAACGTATCTTAATAAATAATAAATGAGCTTTGAAATAAGCTACTTTAAAAAAAATAATATCTATTTGTTCTGTTCATGATTATATTTCTAGACCAGACGTGATAAGTCTAAATACACAAAAAGTTGACTAATTTTTGAATTTGAATTAAGAACTCCATTTTTCATGGTAATTTAGCTTCGTAATTGCAAAGGCACCCTAGAAACCCTACTCGCTTAAAAGAAGTTAAATTAAATCTGGTGCATAGTGGTATTACACTAGTAATTTTTCACACTATTCTTCTTAGGTCTAAGATTACGCAGAATTAGAGAGATGGTGTCGTCTAAAAGTACGCAACTCTATTTAATTTTGATTTAAGTGAGTGACAGGAGTTTAATACTTTCAAACTTTACATTAAACATAAACATAACATAAAAATACTTTATTGCACGTAAGAATACAAATCATACAACACAACAGATAACAACAAAAGACAAGTACAACATAGGCGGCCTTATTGCTAAGGTAGCAATTTCTTCCAGGCAACATAAACATAAACCTAAACATCACTTAACAAGTATAAATACACCCTTACGCGCCAAACAGCGTTGCAAAGTGAGAGCTATCGAAGCCTTGAAATATATAGCTAAGAACGACTTAGGTCCACTTAAGTCGATAAGCAATAATCACGCTTATAAACTCGAAAATAGAACACATTTTTCAACTGTAGATTTATATTTTTTGGGTGTATTAGAGTGGTATTGTTTTGTGCAAAATGACAAGTTTGTTTTTAGTGTGCTTTTCAAATAAGCTCATTCTATTGTCTGTTTTTTTTATTATTTACTAGCGACCCGCCCCGGCTTCGCACGGAAATTATCAGTGTTTCTCTACTATATTATGCATGTATTATACATATAAACCTTCCTCTTGAATCACTCTATCCATTAAAAGAAACCGCATCATAATCCGTTGCGTAGTTTTAAAGATTTATGCATACATAGGGATATAGGGACAGAGAAAGCGACTTTTTTTATACTATGTAGTTATTTTATGTCTGTCTATCGTAAAGTAAATTGAATGCTTAATAAGCGTCAAATAAGTTTATAGCTACTATTTAATGAATAAGATTGATTCCTAAATAACATGATCATAATAATGATCCTACGAGCAGAGAAAAAGTTGAACTGACTCATATAGTTCGTTTTTTAACTTTGCGCTATCGATATCAATGTGTTTTGCTGTCCGTAAGCTGCATTTTCTTTGCACCTTAGCAGAGGTTCAAATTTCGGAACCGAAGACCATTAACTTGTTACAAACATGTATTTTGCTGTTAACATTCTTTATGGTTGTAAGGAAAAAGCAGTTTATGGGCTGCAAAACAATTTGGCATCGATAACTCAATGTTAAATAAAAGAACTTTAGATGCAGTTAGAAAATCAACAGGTAACTTTACATTTTTTTACTCTGTGACAGGACAAACAGTTTCGAAATGGATTATCCTAAATCGACACCATTAAATTGATTAATTTATTATATTTACAGATATTCTATTATATTTAATTAGGTCAATAGGTAATCATAATACAACCGTGTTTGTTCAGTTGTAAGCATTATTAACATATGGTAGTAGGTAAATAATAAATATATAATTAAAAATACGCACTTTTACGAAACATGACACATCCAGGTAAATTCTCAATTTAAAGAACATTTTTTAAAATACCTCAAGGGTTAAAGTTACATACATACATATAATCACGCCTTTATCCCTAATGAGGTAGGCAGAGCGTTACCGACCTGAACAAAGACCGTGACGTCTGTTGTAGTGGCAGGTAGTCAGCCCATCGCCCTAAATTGCAATATACTCGTACTGAAACCCTCGGATCCCTTAGCTGGTTTCTACAGCATGCTCGGGCGGAAATGCAGTTGGCACATTCTATGGTTTTCTTTAGCTCCCAGTCCAGCATAGAAGAAAGTGTTAAAATATCGTGCAAGTGAATACGGAGTTTTAATGCCGTTGACGTTCTGCCTGCCCACGCAAGAGATATAACCTTGTATATTTTTCTTGCATGCTGGACTGGGAGCGACAGAAATTTCTCGAAAGCTTCCTGGAAATCATACGAGGGGAGGGTAGATTCTACCGTCCGGTGGTTGAAGCCAACTGCAGAAAACTACGACCGTTTCTGTAGGGTTCTGCTTAGCGCTGCTAACCACCATGTCCCGAGAGGATGTCGTAGGGAATATTAGTTGGAATGAAACGGCCGAAGAGGCCTATGAGGAGTTCTTGGTTTCCGGAAACTCAGACGCGGCTGACAAACTTATTGCTGCTCTGGATGAGTCCAGGCGACAGAAGTGGGTGGACCAGGTGGAGAAAATGGACTTCACGCACTCCAGCCGAAGAAGCTAGACGTTACTCCGCAAGATGGGCGGTGCCGCTGCACCGATACCCGCTGAATCGGGTGTCCAGCCTGACGAGATAGCACAACGTCTCCAGCTTCTTACGAAGAGTGGCTCACTCGACAAACACTTTGCGAAAGATACCCGTCGCAGGTGTGGGGAAAAAATTCGATCACTGCCAATCAACAACACCTTAGGTACTCCTTTTACACCTGACGAGTTAGAAATTGCATTAAAATCTTGCAAGTGCGGCAAAGCGGCAGGGTTGGATGGCATATACCCAGAATTTCTGGTCCACCTTGGAAAGCGAGCCAAAAGATGGCTTACTAATTTTTATAACAGTATCTTAGAAACTGGTATCCTCCCGCCAATCTTCAGGAAGGCCAAGGTGATAGCCATCCTAAAACCCGGCAAGCCTGCTGACGATGCTGCAAGTTACCGTCCCATTTCGCTCCTAAACGTGCCATACAAACTGCTGGAACGCTTGCTGTACAACCGACTGTACCCCGTTGTCAATCCCAGTATCCCTGCAGAACAAGCGGGTTTCAGAGGAAACCGATGTTGTGCAGATCAGGTCCTGGCTTTAACATCTCACATAGAAGCCGGTTTTCAGAAGGGACTCAAATCTTTTGCCGCCTTCGTTGACCTCAAGGCGGCCTATGACACTGAGTGGGTGGTCTGCTACACAAGCTGATCGAAATTGCTCCTTGCAAGCGAGTTCTCTCCCTCCTTAAAAACATGTTAGGCCCACGCCACATAAAGGTTACGCTTGGCACGAGAGAAAGCGGCTATAAACCAATAAAAAATGGACTACCTCAGGGTTCCGTGCTGGCGCCACTTCTGTTCAACGTATATATTAGCGATATGCCCGCAACTCGATCTGAGAAATTTGCATACGCTGATGACTTGGCGCTGACCTTCCAAGGGAAACATTTTCACGAGGGTGAAACTGCTCTCTCCAAGGACCTCAAGGTTCTCGGCGAGTACTATAGACGGTGGCGCTTGTGTCCCAACCCCTCGAAGACAGAAGTGACAGCGTTTCATCTGTCAAATAGTTTAGCTCGGAGAGAGCTAGAAGTGTTCTTTGATGGTGAGAAAGTGAAACACAATTCCACTCCTAAATACCTCGGAGTAACTCTCGATAGATCACTAACCTACCGGAACCATCTAGAGAACACCGCCCAAAAGACCAAGTCACGCGTTAACCTGATTGGACGTTTAGCGGGCACCACGTGGGCCGCCCGAGCTGATGTGCTGAGGACATCTGCACTGTCTTTAGTATGCTCTACTGCGGAGTACTGTGCTCCGGTCTGGTACCAGAGTGCACACACCTCCAAAGTAGACGTGCAACTTAACCGAGCCATGCGCATCATCACGGGTGCTCTGCGACCGACCCCCACATCGTGGTTACCCGTACTCGCGCATATTGCCCCACCACACCTAAGACGCTCACAAACAGCAGCTGTCGAATGGGCGAAGGCTGAAAACAACCAGCTCCCTCACAAAATGCCGATCAGAAAGACACTAGATTCTGTCATCCCCGAGCGTCTAAAATCACGCAAACCTATCTGGTCGGATACTGATATTCGACAGCGTCCTGACATCGCAGAGCGGCATTGCAGACCATCACACACATTGTGGAGGAGTGCCTGTGCACACGGTTTCCTGGAGGCTTGGAGGAGCTCAATAAACTTACCCCGGCGGCTGTAGACTGGCTACTGAATCTTAATTTGAAATTGTAATGTATTAAAATGGCCGAACGATAATAATAAGCGACAGAAAAACATAGAATGGGCCAGCTGCATTTCCTCCAGGGCATGCTGTAAAAAAAAAGAAATTTGAAAATTCAGTATATTCCAATTTAGGCGATGGGCTGTCAACCTATCACTACAGCAATAAACCTATAAATCTATCCTAAATAACCCTCAAACTGTGTCAGACGTGGTGTAACGACCTTTGTTTAGGTCGTTTACGCTCTGCCTACCCCATCAGGGATAAAGGCGTGATTATATGTATGAAGTAGTATGATTAAAATATCATTAATTCTGTCTGTCTGCTGCACCCGAAGTTGTCCAGTTACTTTCGTGGGGTCACTGACCTCGACTGGTTTTTAGGATGGGATGTCCACGCTTAAGTATAGTAAGTCGTATGGAGTCCATCTTATAGTGCACTAGGGACCCGCCCCGGCTTTGCACGGAAATTATCAGTGTTTCTCTACTATATTATGCATGTATTATACATATAAACCTTTCTCTTGGATCATTCTATCCGTTAAAAGAAACCGCATCAAAATCCGTTGCGTAGTTTTAAAGATTTATGCATACATAGGGATATAGGCACAGAGAAAGCGACTTCGTTTTATACTATGTAGTGATTTATTTAATGGTAAGCGCCTGAAATAAAATACGTAGGTAATATTCAATGTTGTTTTACGTAGGTTTGCTATTTAAAAAGTAGTAGGCGTGTTGTATGGATCTTTGAGATTTTCTATAAATAGTTACTGCAGCAACACAAATGTCACTGATTGCGCGCAACGTTCGCGTCACCTTACGCTTTACGCGGGAGTAGCGAGGAACTGTACGTCGGCGCATCCCTCTCATCTGAGGGTACGCACGCGTAGCGCGTAAGGTGACGCATGTGTGTTGTAGGCAATGCAAAAAGCATTGACTAAAATTATCTTTATAACTATTACTTTTGTCTGTTGAAATGTTAATTGTGTTTTAAATGTTTTTTTTTACTGATGCCGGGCGCCACTTAGGCCCTACCTTAATTATACAAATGTCACAGACAATCAAGATTTTTGTATGTTTTGATCTAAGTAAATAAATAAAAAT
Source organism: Scrobipalpa costella (assembly GCA_949820665.1). Lineage (NCBI taxonomy): Eukaryota > Metazoa > Arthropoda > Insecta > Lepidoptera > Gelechiidae > Scrobipalpa > Scrobipalpa costella. The sequence goes on along the minus strand of OX463321.1, from coordinate 8,335,634 downwards.
AAAATAAGTTTAGATTAACAGCAGTTTTTTTATCTCCTAATAGTATTACCTGGTGTAAGTAATTATTAATTAAGTTTAGTTGACTGATCAACCCCTATGAGCAACCCCAATCAGTTTGCTGGACGCTGTCCCTTACACCACGTATAGAGATATCTGTATTTCAATGCATTTTTGCTGGTTCGACACTCGCAAATTCACACGATTTGACAATCCTTGCACTATAATACATATAATCATGCCTTTATCCCGAATGGGGTAGACAGAACGTAAACGACCCGAATAAAGGTCGTTCCACCACGTCTTACAAAGTTTTGAGGGTTGTTTTAAAATACATTTGTAGGTTTATTGCTGTAGTGACAGGTCCATCGACTAAGTGACAATATACTGAAACCCTCAGATCCCTTAGCTGGTTTTTACAGCAGGAGGAAATGCAGCTGGTACATTATACTTTTTCTCTCGCTCCCAGGCCAGCATGGAAGATATAGAGATATCATATCCCTAGCCTTATCCCGTATCTTAAGGGGTTGGCTACCTAATCTAGGGGATTGAACGAGGGTACTGGTTTTTTACACAGAGCGACTGCCATCTGTCCTCCGCAACCCAGAAGGGAAACCACAACTAATGCTTGATTAGGTCAGAGTTTTTAAGCCGCCAATGCTTAGCACTGGCCTCTGACCCATGTCAGTCGTTCAGCCATCTGAACGACTAATATCTACGCTATTAAACGATATTAACCAGGACCAACAGCTTAACGTGCCTTCCGAAGCACGGAAAAAGCGCCGAATAAACGTACATATGAACTTCGAAAACCGAAAAACACATTGGTACGTGGTGGGGTTCGAACCACGACCTCCCGCTCAGGAGGCAGCGGCCCTATCCACTACACCATTGGGCTCATTCCATAAAAAAATAGAGATAATGGGAAGATATCTGTATTTCAATGCGAGTTTGCTGGTTCGACTCTCGCAAATTCACACGATTATCACCTTTATCACTACATAGTATAAAACAAAGTCGCTTTCTCTGTCCCTATATCCCTATGTATGCATAAATCTTTAAAACTACGCAACAGATTTTGATGCGGTTTCTTTTAATGGATAGAGTGATTCAAGGGGAAGGTTTATATGTATAATACATGCATAATATAGTAGAAAAACACTGATAATTTCCATGCGAAGCCGGGGCGGGTCGCTAGTATTAAATATAGTAGTCTGATAGGTAGAAGAGCAAAAGAGCCCGATGGTGTAGTGGATAGGGCCGCTGCATCCTGAGCGGGAGGTCGAGGATCGAATCCCACCACGTACCAATGTGTTTTTCGGTTTTCGAATTTCATATGTACGTTTATTCGGTGCTTTTTCCATTCTTCGGAAGGCACGTTAAGCCGTTGGTCCCGGTTAATATCGTTTAATACCCTAGATATTAGTCGTTAAGCCATATCAGAGGCCAGTGCTAGGCATAGGCGGTTTGAAAACTCTGACCTAATCTAGGATTGGGTCTGGTTTCCCTTCTGGGTTGCGGAGGTCAGATGGAAGTCGCTCTGCGTAAAAACCAGTACCCTCGTTCAATCCCCTAGATTAGGAAGCCGACTCCGTGAGATACGGGATAAGGCTAGGGAGATGATGAGTCTGAATTTAATAAAGTAATTAAAGTATTTTTTTAATTTAGTAGAATAACTTTAATGTTTTACAGAATAAGTACGTTCAAGTGAAGGTTTCTTAAAATGTTGGTGTATAAAATAGTAGCTTTCTGTCAGCGGTGTCACCCGTTGCTAAATAAGTTTTCCCGTGGGTTTGATTTACTTTTCCGCGGTAAAAAGTAGTTTAAGAGCTAAGGTGATTTTTTCTTCTTAACATACATATTAATCACGCCTTTATCCCTACTGGGGTAGGCAGAGCGTAATGGACCTGAACAAAGGTCGTTCCGCCACGTCTGACAATGTTTTGAGGGTTATTTAGGATAGATTTGTAGACATATTGATGTAGGGACAGGTTGCCAGCCCATCGCCTAAATCGCAATATAATGAAACCCTCCGATCTCTTGGCTGGTTTTTACAGCTTGCCCGGGAGGAAATGCAGCTAGCACATTCTATGTTTTTCTCTCGCTTCCCAGTCCAGCATGGAAGAACATCTTTTTAACAATGAAAGAGTTTATGATATCGATCTAGTAATTTTTGAGTTTATTAATTACAAACATACACACAAAAATACAAATAGTTCCTCTCTATATTATTAGTACCTACAGATCATGGTATACCGGGTGTAAGGGACAGCGTCCCGCAAACTGATAGGGGTTGCTCAGTCACCGACACTGAACAACTATCAGCAGGATATTTTATTGAAGTGAAAAAAAAAGTCTTGTCCATACAAAATGTTCTCCTCGATCATATTTTTTAAACTAATTATACATACATACATACATACATATAATCACGCCTTTATCCCTAATGGGGTAGGCAGAGCGTAAACGACCTAAACAAAGGTCGTTCCGCCACGTCTGACAAAGTTTTGAGGGTTATTTTAAGATCGATTTGTAGGTATATTGCTGTAGTGACAGGTTGTCAGCCCATCGCCTAAATTACAATATACTGAAACCCTCAGATCCCTTAGCTGTTTTTAACAGCATGCCCGGGAGGAAATGCAGATGGCACATTCTATGTTTTTCTCTCGCTCCCAGGTCAGCATGGAAAAAACTAATTATATACAATTTAATAAATGTTATAATCCTATTTATAATTTTATTTTGGACATTAATTATGACTCTTTCAGGTTAAAAAAAATAGCACAAACTAAATTCCTTGGTGTTACACTGGACGAGCACTTAGATTGGAAAGTACTCGTAGAAAATGTGACCAGCAGAATAAATAAATTTGTTTATGCACTAAAGCACGTTAGAAATGTGACAAACATAAACACTACAATGATTGCATATCACGCGTGTGTAGAGTCAGTATTGCGTTACGGTCTGATAATTTGGGGATACCGTACAGACCGACAAAAAGTCTTTATTGCCTGAAAAAAAATGCATAAGAGCAATCGTAGGTATCCCATCTGTTGAATCATGTAAACCATTTTTTAAAACACTTTGTATATTGCCTCTTCCTTCGCCTTACATTTTCGAAATGGGAATGTTTATAAAAAAAATATGTCTTTATTTCAAAAGTCATGCGATAGAAATCCGAGAGCTGTACGACATCCTGATTTACTTGTATTTCACAATACTCCACGAGTCATGAAATATGACAAAAGTTGCATAGCCTTGGGGGTCAGGAAATTCAATAAAATACCGAACACTTTCCAATGTTTAAATAGTAGATTATTTAGAATTAAATTATATGAAATTCTTCCATGCTGGACTGGGAGAGATAGAAAAACGTAGAATGTTCCAGCTGCCCTTCCTCCCGGGCATGCTGTAGAAGTCAGCAAAAAGGACTCGAGGGTTACAGTGTATTGTAATTTAGGCGATGGGCTGACAACCTGTCACTATAGCAATACACTTACCAATCTAAAATTGCCCTCAATTTTTGTCAGACGTGGCGAAAGCGCCTTTTACGAGGCGTTTAACGCTCTGCCTACCCCGTAAGGGATAAAGGCGTGATTTATGTATTAATATTAATCTAGCATGAATTAATTAATCTAGTCTTTGCTCCAGTTTACCTACAAGAAACCTACTTACAAGATAGGTAGGAGTGTTAAAATATGCTTTATGGCATACGTATTAAGACTGGGTATTGTGTGAGTGGGTTAGGAATATATAGCTAGCTCGCATTAGGTCAAGTACAGTTGTGACGCAAGCGGAAAGGATCTTTAGTGATGGGACCTCGGAAAAGTATCGATAACATTTTTTAAACTGACTTTGGTGCTGGACTGGGAGCACTAAAATCATTGCTTCTCAGTAACATACATACATATAGTCACGCCTTTATCCCTAAGGGGTAGGCAGAGCGTAAATGACCTAAAAACAGGTCGTTTCGCCACGTCTGACAAAGTTTTGAGGGTTATTTAAGATAGAATTGTAGGTATATTGCTGTAGTGATAAGTTGTCAGCCTATCGCTCAAATTGCAATATACTAAAACCCTCGGACCCCTTAGCTGGTTTTTACAGCATGCCCGGGAGGAAACGCAGCTGGCACATTCTATTTTTTTTCTCTCGCTTCCAGTCCAGCATGGAAGAAAACACCAGTAATTCTCAGTCACCAGTAATTCAAATTATGGATCAGCGTTAAGTCTATTCCTAATGAGGCGCAGGCCAGACAACTTGTTTGTACATACTACCTACATATTCTTCTTTTTAGCGTGTCGATGGAACACGAGAAATTACATCATAGCGACTCTGGGATATTGCTGTATTGTGGATAAGCTGCCGTCCAAGAAATCCGCTGGCATGCAGGTCATGGGGCATGCCGGATACGATGTCAAGTGTGTCATGGTTTGCATTGCACCGCAATTATATTAAATTACCCTAAATATTAACAGGCATGGTGCAAATATCTCTACAGTTCCCAAACCCTAATATTGTGTAACTTTATGTAGACATTCGCTTATCGGTAAATTGTTAACAGCTCAATCATTTTTGGCATGGCGTGTAATATTTTATTTTATTTATCATATAGCATTTATTTGGTGCAGAGGATATGAGATTTATGAATTTTCTCGTGACAATTTTGACTATTTGTTTCCAATCTTTTAAATACATTTTACTCTGTCGTGTCATACTCCATCCCTGCTATCTGTACTGCCGCAGGTCGATGCAGCGAATATCGATATTTTACTCTTAAAGAAGAAGAATTTTCCACTTTATCGATATCGATAATTATCGACACGTACCCCATCCCTAGCCGTTCACACAGCGCAGCTGCAAGGTGCAGGTCGATGCAGCGAACATCGATACTTACGCTGTAACCTCTCTCGGGTACAATCCGGGGAACTGGGATGGTAGTTCTATAAATACATACATAAATAACTTCCATGCTGGTCTGGGAGCGAGAGAAAAACATAGAATTTGCCAGCTTCTTTTCCTCTCGGGCATGCTGTAAAACCCAGCTAAGAGATCCGAGGGTTAAGTATACTGTAATTTAGGTGACAACCTGTCACTACAGCAATGTATCTACAAGTTATCTTAAATAACCCTCAAAACTTTGTTAGACGTGGCGGAGCGACCTTTGTTTAGGTCGTTTACGCTCTGCCTTTCCCATTAGGGATAAAGGCATGATTATATGTATGTATGTAAATAATAGTCCTCCCACCGATTTTCGGTGATGGCGGCCAAACTCCCTAAGATGGGTCAACTGCGCAGGACTTGTTTTTAGTGCCGAAGTGTTTGCGCTACACACAGGTGCACTGCCTACGTGGTCGAGCGGTCTGAGCCATGGGCTCTGGACCTGGAGGTCCCGGGTTCGATTTCCGGTGGGGAACAAAAACTGTGTTGATGTTTCTAGTTTAGTTAGGACATTGCAGGCTGATCACCTGATTGTCTGAAAAGTAAGATGATCCATGCTGTCGGATGGGCATGTAAATAGTCGGTCCTGCGCCTGATTTCTCTCTGGTCGTGTCAGTCAATCTGTCCCATCAGAATAAGAGATTGAAGGAATAAATACATACATACATACACTTACGCCTGTATCCCTAAAGGGGTAGGCAGAGCGTCAACTTACCAAATAAAGATCGTTCCGCCACGTCAGACAAGTTTTGAGGGTACTTTAAGTAGATCTGTATATTGCTGTAGAGACAGGTTGTACAATACGCTGAAACCCTCGATTCCATTAGCTGGTTTTTACAGCATGCCCGGGAGGAGATGCAGCTGACACATTCTATGTTTTTCTATCGCTCCCAGACCAGCGTGGAAGTTATAAATAAATGTAGCATTTTCTGTGACTTGACTTTTGATTACATAGAGGCTGTTCGATTCTGTCTGCATATTGTGGGTAAGGTGAAATTAAGCACCATCAATTTTGTCCATATACCGTCGTATTGGACACGACGCCACCTCGCCACTTGTTCTACGCGCGCCGATCGAGCTAACCGTGTCACTCAGAAGCCAATTGAATAAGTCGAAATAGACTAACGTTTAGTCATTTATTTGTGTAATGTGGACGTTCCATACATACATAAATCACGCCTTTATCCCTTACAGGGCAGGCAGAGCGTTTAACGCCTCGTAAAAGGCGCTTTCGCCACGTCTGACAAAAATTGAGGGCAATTTTAGATTGTAATATGTATTGCTATAGTGACAGGTTGTCAGCCCATCGCCTAAATTACAATACACTGTAACCCTCGAGTCCCTTTTGCTGACTTCAACAGCATGCCCGGGAGGAAGGGCAGCTGGAACATTCTATGTTTTTCTATCTCTCCCAGTCCAGCATGGAAGTATGTGGACGTTCCACTAACTATAAACTCTTAAACTGCCATACGTGATCCGTGCTGTGCATTGGAGATAATTTGGGTGACTGTTGACCGCCTACCACGAGGACTCTGGCGTGCCGTGCATGTTCGAGAGGATTCTACGCATCTGTAGACTTCTATGGTCAAGGTTGGTGGTGTATTTTATCTTATTTTGCAATTGCAGACGGATAGGCATTTCCTCAATAAAAAAAAATAACAAAATCACACATACAGTTCAACATAACTCGAACCAGCATATTTTTTACCTCAAAACTGTTGCAAAAATCGCACAGTCTTTTTTGGTCCTTCGATCCTGGATATTTAAAATATTCAATAAAATCATTAAATTCACGTTTTATTTACAAAAACTTCGAATAATATTTTATAACCTCATTTTTTATTTGTTACCTTCCATCGTAGTAGTTCATCATGGGTAAAGATAAAAATGATGAGTTTGCTATTCCAGTAAATCTGAAAATATTAATCAGTAAAAAAGAAAGCATTTATCAGGAAATGCAAGCCATTTATGATCTAACAATTAATCCAATGATGGCCGACACTAAAGAACTTTTCTTAGTGCGCGCATCGGAAATCGATGAATATCGTAAAACATTTGATAAATTAATATACGATATATTTGAATTAGAGTACAGTGCTGATCAAAGCGTTTCGTGTAGAACGCAAGATATGAGAAGTTTCAATGATTTATACTTCCACATAAAATTGTATGTACGTAAATTGCAACCTAAACCTGCTAGTGCAGAGTGTGTTAAGGGGGAGTGTAGTACGTTCGAATCCCGACCGCGCCTGCCTAAGTTAGAATTGTTTTCGTTTGACGGAGACATCGAGAACTTTAATACGTTTTATGAAACATTTTGTTCGTTGGTACACAATCAAAAGAATATACCAAAAATCGACAAGTTTCATTATTTGTTAACATGTACAAAAGGTTCTGCCTTAAATATCGTAAAAAGCCTTCCCATTTCTGCCGCTAATTACGAATTGGTTTGGCAAAGTTTACTTGATAAGTATCAAGACAACCGAATGTTGCTCGGTAGGTACCTTGATAAAATGTTGAACTTTTCACCTCTTAACAAAGAATCAACTGCTAATTTAACCTCATTTATTGAGACATTTGATCACTCGTACAAAGCTATTCAGGCATTACAAATAAATGACTTGTGTAGCTACATATTTTGTCACATCGCCTTAAGAGCGTTGGATCCACAAAGTCGAAAATTATTTGAACAAAATCTTGATCAAAAAACTATTCCGACATTTTCGGAATTAATTGCTTTTATTAATAACCACGTGAAAGTTCTGAATCATACAGGGTCTTTTTCGAGCGGTTCTAATACTACGTCATTACATAAAAAACAAACGGATTTAAAACAATTAAAATCCGACAAAATAAACATACATAAAAGTGTGACTTATGCTGCATCCATAAGTACTAAAATGACTTGTGCGCATTGTGGAGAAAATCATATGATTTTCCGTTGTGATCAATTTCGTAAATTGATAAACACGCAACGTATTAGCCGTGCTAATGCCCTTAAATTGTGCCACAATTGTCTAAAACCTAATCACATTGCGAGTCAATGTAAATCCAATTTTAAATGTTTTATTTGTCAAGGACCTCATCACATGTTATTGCATGTAGATAACGTGAATAATAACAGTACCGGTCTGCCGCTGCAGTCGCAACAGCCCCCGCGCCCCGCGCCTGCTACCACGCCGCCTGTGCCTGCGCCTCTTCCCGCGAGTGTTAGCAATGTAGGCATGGCTGACTCATTGAACACTCCTACTGCGCAAAGCGATAGCGATCCGCAGTGTATTAGCTATAGTACCGTGGTACTGGGAACAGCTATTGTATACGTAAAAGATCAGTTTAATCAGGATCAAAAGTGCAGAGTACTAATTGATTCTTGTGCACAGTCAAATTTTATCTCAATGAGTTGTTTACAACGCTTAGGACTATCGCAGCATAGTTGTCCGTATAATATTTTTGGACTTGGAGAAAAATCCGTACAAAATCACGGTATGGCGTCATGTACTATACGTCCCATACATACTGAGGGTCCCGTTTTTAATTTTGACGCTGTGATTCTCAGAAAGATTACAACGGATCAGCCATCTGTTCCAATCCCTGAGCGGGTGATAAATGCATATAAACAGTTACACCTCGCTGATCCACATTATTATAAAAAATCACCAGTTGATATAATTTTAGCTGCTGATATTTTCCCTCATATTTATGATGGTAAAAAAGTGTTTTTAGATAACGATTCACCTGCTGCACTCAGCAGTGTATTCGGTTTTGTTATAACCGGTAAACTGGCCGTGCCATCTTCCGTCACATCTCACACTGCCGTTGCGTCGATGACGTCATTAGTGTCGTACACTATTGAAGAAAATCATCTAAATGACACTCTCAAAACCTTTTGGGAGTTGGAATCTGTGCCGTGCTCAGTTCCATTAAGTCCAGATGATGAAATGGCAGAAAATATTTTTATTGAGCGACATTATCGTGACGAAACGGGTCGATACGTTTCTCCGATCTTGTTGAAACCTAATCATGAGCCACTCGGTGACTCATATAATACGGCTTTTAATCGACTAACTCAGATTGAACGCCGCCTGGCACGTTCGCCAGACTTAAAACAAGCTTATAGCGACTTCATGAAGGAATATGAATTCCTAGGCCATATGGAAATTTACAAAGGTATTGAACCTTCTAAATACCTAATTCCACATCACTTTGTGTTGCGTCCTTCCAGCACTACCACGCCCTTACGCGTAGTGTTTGATGGCTCTGCCAGAACAACTTCAGGGTTGTCACTAAATGATATTTTATTTACGGGCAGAAAATTACATCAAGACTTAGCAAAAGTTATAACCAAATTTCGGTTACACGAATTCTGCTTCACAGCTGACGTGTCAAAAATGTATCGAGCCGTGCTCATTGATCCGTCAGAAAGAATTTATCAACACATTTTGTGGCGTGACTCCCCAACTGAAGAAGTGCGCACATATGAGCTTAAAACTAATACTTACGGTTTGCGGAGTGCTCCTTATGTAGCTGTTCGTACGTTACATCAGCTAGCACAAGATGAGCTTGCTAAACTTGATGAAAATAACTTCGAAATTTATAAAGCTAAAGCTGCTGATATCATCACGTCTGGGTTTTACGTTGATGACTTGTTGTGGTCTTGCTCATCCTTTGACGAGGCATGTGCAATACAAGACGCACTTGTATCACTTTTAAAGAGCGGTGGTTTTGATTTAAGAAAGTGGGCGAGTAACTGTCCAGAGCTACTTTCTAGAATGCAAGATGATCAAATCACTAGCATTAATTTTCAAGATGATACGTTATCATCTTCTCTCAAAGTTTTAGGTTTGACTTGGTTGCCCCCATGTGATTCATTTGCCTTCAATTTTAACATGTCTGACACAAAAAACACAAAGAGATCTGTACTCAAGCTGTTAGCAAGCATTTTCGATCCAATTGGATTTATTGCTCCTTGCACTTTTGTAGCTAAGTGTATCATGCAAGATCTTTGGAAGTTGGGACTTGGCTGGGATGATTCATTGCCAGACAGCATATATGAGCGATGGAATAAATTTATTCTCGACTTGCCAACCCTAGCGGAGATGCGCATTGAGCGTCATTTACTTATACCTGCATTCGATACTGTACAGCTGATCGCATTCTGTGATGCGTCATCACGCGGCTACGCTGCCTGCCTTTATTTCCGTAGTGTCGACAAACTAGGCAACGTAAAGGTCAGACTATTAACAAGCAAGTGTAAAGTTGCTCCCACAAAAACTATGTCTATTCCTAGACTTGAATTGGAAGCTGCCGTGCTGCTTTCAAATCTAGTAAGTTTTGTCGTACAAAACATAAATGATTTCAAGTTCAATATAATTGCGCTTAGCGACTCAAGCGTCGTCTTATCATGGCTCCAAACGATGCCATACAAGTTAAAAACTTTCGTGGCTAATCGCGTAAGTAAGATTACTGAGGTAGTTCCACCACATTGTTGGTATCATGTTAACAGTGAAAATAACATGGCTGATATTTGTTCCCGAGGATTGATGCCTTCGCAGCTCGTAGCTCAGGCAACTGTATGGACTCATGGCCCGAAGTGGTTATATGATGATCTAGAAAATTGGCCTGTTAGCACATTCTTTTTAAAAAATCAAGACAAGGTTCCAGAACTTAAAACTACCTCTGATTCCTTTAATTTTACGACATCTGAAATTAAAAGGACTTTTAATAATGACCTCGAAGAAACTTTCGAAAAGTTTTCTTCTTTCAAAAGACTCCAGCGAGTTCTTGCCTGGTGTCATCGATTTGTACATAATCTCAAATCAAAAGTAACCCATTCAAATAAAACTTGTGGTCCACTGAGGTCCACAGAATTAAAAAGAGCACATGATAGTATTATTCATGTTGTTCAAATAAATCACTTTGATGTCGAAATGAAAACTTTGCAGAAAAAGGGCTATGTCACTTCACTTCGCAAGCTTTCACCCTTCATCGATTCTGAAGAATTTCTCAGGGTGGGGGGTAGAATTTTACAAGCTGATCTCCCTTTTGATGCAAAGCATCCAGTTTTACTCCCAAAAAAATGTCATGTAACAAAGTTACTCATCATGTACTTTCATCAAATGTACTTGCATGTAGGCCCTCGTACGTTACAGGGGATTCTTAATAAGAAATATTGGATTATTAATGCTCGTAGCATAATCCGTTCCGTCTTGTCTAAATGCTCCAATTGTTTTAAATTCAAACCTATAGGTATTCAACCTGTTCTCTCATCCCTTCCCGGGTCCAGATTAATGCCTGGTAAGATATTTAATCACGTTGGTTGTGACCTTGGCGGTCCTTTTTTAATCAAAGAGAGCTTACGGCGCAATGCCAAAACTTACAAAGCATACTTACACTTACATATACTTTATATGCTTTAGTACAAAGGCTGTTCACTTAGAAATTTTAACTAGCCTATCATGTGAGTGCTTTTTAGCCGCATTTGATCGTTTTGTTGCTCGCCGCGGCTTATGCAGTTATTTATATTCTGACTGCGGCACAAATTTTATAGCTGCCGCAAAACATTTAAAAGAAGTTACCGCATTTTTCAATAATAAAATCAATCATGATGACATTTTGACTGGTTTGACATCGCGTCAAGTTGAGTGGCGTAAAAACCCACCAAATGCTGCTTCTATGGGCGGATTATGGGAAGCCGGTATTAAGTCGGCAAAACACCACTTGTACCGTTCTGTAGGAGATAGAGCTCTTACGTTCGAAGAACTTTATACAATATTCTGCAAAATAGAGTCAATTATGAACTCTCGACCTCTCTGTTCATTATCGGACAATCCAAATGAGTTTGATGTATTGACCCCTGGTCATTTTCTTATTGGTCAGAGCTTATTAGCCGTACCTGAATACGATGTCCAAGAAATTCCTTTGAATAGGTTGTCACGTTGGCAATCAGTTCAGAAGGCTTCTCAGTCATTTTGGAAACGTTGGTCGGATGACTATTTACACACTCTCCAACAGAGAGCTAAATGGTTTTCTCCGACTCCTAACTTAAAGGTTGGTGACGTCGTACTTCTTAAATCCAACTTAACACGCCCTCTGCAATGGCCTATGGGTAGAGTTGAAGCTATACTCCCGGAGTTGATGGCGTCGTTAGAGTCGTTACTCTACGTACCCAAAATGGACTCTACAAGAGACCAGTAAATAAAGTTTGTCCTCTTCCTTACGTTAACTAATTTACATTAGAAATCTATCTTAGATTTAAGGACCTTATATTAAGATACTATACTATTTTATATTTACCTGTTCTTATATAAACAACTCTACTCTTACTTAACTTACATTTATAAATACCTCATATTTATTTCATATGTATATATTTTCATACTCTACATACATGTAAGAAATCATCACATTGATTTCGGTGGGGGGTATGTTCGATTCTGTCTGCATATTGTGGGTAAGGTGAAATTAAGCACCATCAATTTTGTCCATATACCGTCGTATTGGACACGACGCCACCTCGCCACTTGTTCTACGCGCGCCGATCGAGCTGACCGTGTCACTCAGAAGCCAATTGAATAAGTCGAAATAGACTAACGTTTAGTCATTTATTTGTGTAATGTGGACGTTCCACTAACTATAAACTCTTAAACTGCCATACGTGATCCGTGCTGTGCATTGGAGATAATTTGGGTGACTGTTGACCGCCTACCACGAGGACTCTGGCGTGCCGTGCATGTTCGAGAGGATTCTACGCATCTGTAGACTTCTATGGTCAAGGTTGGTGGTGTATTTTATCTTATTTTGCAATTGCAGACGGATAGGCATTTCCTCAATAAAAAAAAATAACAAAATCACACATACAGTTCAACATAACTCGAACCAGCATATTTTTTACCTCAAAACTGTTGCAAAAATCGCACAGTCTTTTTTGGTCCTTCGATCCTGGATATTTAAAATATTCAATAAAATCATTAAATTCACGTTTTATTTACAAAAACTTCGAATAATATTTTATAACCTCATTTTTTATTTGTTACCTTCCATCGTAGTAGTTCATCATGGGTAAAGATAAAAATGATGAGTTTGCTATTCCAGTAAATCTGAAAATATTAATCAGTAAAAAAGAAAGCATTTATCAGGAAATGCAAGCCATTTATGATCTAACAATTAATCCAATGATGGCCGACACTAAAGAACTTTTCTTAGTGCGCGCATCGGAAATCGATGAATATCGTAAAACATTTGATAAATTAATATACGATATATTTGAATTAGAGTACAGTGCTGATCAAAGCGTTTCGTGTAGAACGCAAGATATGAGAAGTTTCAATGATTTATACTTCCACATAAAATTGTATGTACGTAAATTGCAACCTAAACCTGCTAGTGCAGAGTGTGTTAAGGGGGAGTGTAGTACGTTCGAATCCCGACCGCGCCTGCCTAAGTTAGAATTGTTTTCGTTTGACGGAGACATCGAGAACTTTAATACGTTTTATGAAACATTTTGTTCGTTGGTACACAATCAAAAGAATATACCAAAAATCGACAAGTTTCATTATTTGTTAACATGTACAAAAGGTTCTGCCTTAAATATCGTAAAAAGCCTTCCCATTTCTGCCGCTAATTACGAATTGGTTTGGCAAAGTTTACTTGATAAGTATCAAGACAACCGAATGTTGCTCGGTAGGTACCTTGATAAAATGTTGAACTTTTCACCTCTTAACAAAGAATCAACTGCTAATTTAACCTCATTTATTGAGACATTTGATCACTCGTACAAAGCTATTCAGGCATTACAAATAAATGACTTGTGTAGCTACATATTTTGTCACATCGCCTTAAGAGCGTTGGATCCACAAAGTCGAAAATTATTTGAACAAAATCTTGATCAAAAAACTATTCCGACATTTTCGGAATTAATTGCTTTTATTAATAACCACGTGAAAGTTCTGAATCATACAGGGTCTTTTTCGAGCGGTTCTAATACTACGTCATTACATAAAAAACAAACGGATTTAAAACAATTAAAATCCGACAAAATAAACATACATAAAAGTGTGACTTATGCTGCATCCATAAGTACTAAAATGACTTGTGCGCATTGTGGAGAAAATCATATGATTTTCCGTTGTGATCAATTTCGTAAATTGATAAACACGCAACGTATTAGCCGTGCTAATGCCCTTAAATTGTGCCACAATTGTCTAAAACCTAATCACATTGCGAGTCAATGTAAATCCAATTTTAAATGTTTTATTTGTCAAGGACCTCATCACATGTTATTGCATGTAGATAACGTGAATAATAACAGTACCGGTCTGCCGCTGCAGTCGCAACAGCCCCCGCGCCCCGCGCCTGCTACCACGCCGCCTGTGCCTGCGCCTCTTCCCGCGAGTGTTAGCAATGTAGGCATGGCTGACTCATTGAACACTCCTACTGCGCAAAGCGATAGCGATCCGCAGTGTATTAGCTATAGTACCGTGGTACTGGGAACAGCTATTGTATACGTAAAAGATCAGTTTAATCAGGATCAAAAGTGCAGAGTACTAATTGATTCTTGTGCACAGTCAAATTTTATCTCAATGAGTTGTTTACAACGCTTAGGACTATCGCAGCATAGTTGTCCGTATAATATTTTTGGACTTGGAGAAAAATCCGTACAAAATCACGGTATGGCGTCATGTACTATACGTCCCATACATACTGAGGGTCCCGTTTTTAATTTTGACGCTGTGATTCTCAGAAAGATTACAACGGATCAGCCATCTGTTCCAATCCCTGAGCGGGTGATAAATGCATATAAACAGTTACACCTCGCTGATCCACATTATTATAAAAAATCACCAGTTGATATAATTTTAGCTGCTGATATTTTCCCTCATATTTATGATGGTAAAAAAGTGTTTTTAGATAACGATTCACCTGCTGCACTCAGCAGTGTATTCGGTTTTGTTATAACCGGTAAACTGGCCGTGCCATCTTCCGTCACATCTCACACTGCCGTTGCGTCGATGACGTCATTAGTGTCGTACACTATTGAAGAAAATCATCTAAATGACACTCTCAAAACCTTTTGGGAGTTGGAATCTGTGCCGTGCTCAGTTCCATTAAGTCCAGATGATGAAATGGCAGAAAATATTTTTATTGAGCGACATTATCGTGACGAAACGGGTCGATACGTTTCTCCGATCTTGTTGAAACCTAATCATGAGCCACTCGGTGACTCATATAATACGGCTTTTAATCGACTAACTCAGATTGAACGCCGCCTGGCACGTTCGCCAGACTTAAAACAAGCTTATAGCGACTTCATGAAGGAATATGAATTCCTAGGCCATATGGAAATTTACAAAGGTATTGAACCTTCTAAATACCTAATTCCACATCACTTTGTGTTGCGTCCTTCCAGCACTACCACGCCCTTACGCGTAGTGTTTGATGGCTCTGCCAGAACAACTTCAGGGTTGTCACTAAATGATATTTTATTTACGGGCAGAAAATTACATCAAGACTTAGCAAAAGTTATAACCAAATTTCGGTTACACGAATTCTGCTTCACAGCTGACGTGTCAAAAATGTATCGAGCCGTGCTCATTGATCCGTCAGAAAGAATTTATCAACACATTTTGTGGCGTGACTCCCCAACTGAAGAAGTGCGCACATATGAGCTTAAAACTAATACTTACGGTTTGCGGAGTGCTCCTTATGTAGCTGTTCGTACGTTACATCAGCTAGCACAAGATGAGCTTGCTAAACTTGATGAAAATAACTTCGAAATTTATAAAGCTAAAGCTGCTGATATCATCACGTCTGGGTTTTACGTTGATGACTTGTTGTGGTCTTGCTCATCCTTTGACGAGGCATGTGCAATACAAGACGCACTTGTATCACTTTTAAAGAGCGGTGGTTTTGATTTAAGAAAGTGGGCGAGTAACTGTCCAGAGCTACTTTCTAGAATGCAAGATGATCAAA
This sequence comes from Scrobipalpa costella, assembly GCA_949820665.1. Taxonomy (NCBI): domain Eukaryota; kingdom Metazoa; phylum Arthropoda; class Insecta; order Lepidoptera; family Gelechiidae; genus Scrobipalpa; species Scrobipalpa costella. Next base: position 8,319,731 of record OX463321.1, on the reverse strand, counting down.
TCACTAGCATTAATTTTCAAGATGATACGTTATCATCTTCTCTCAAAGTTTTAGGTTTGACTTGGTTGCCCCCATGTGATTCATTTGCCTTCAATTTTAACATGTCTGACACAAAAAACACAAAGAGATCTGTACTCAAGCTGTTAGCAAGCATTTTCGATCCAATTGGATTTATTGCTCCTTGCACTTTTGTAGCTAAGTGTATCATGCAAGATCTTTGGAAGTTGGGACTTGGCTGGGATGATTCATTGCCAGACAGCATATATGAGCGATGGAATAAATTTATTCTCGACTTGCCAACCCTAGCGGAGATGCGCATTGAGCGTCATTTACTTATACCTGCATTCGATACTGTACAGCTGATCGCATTCTGTGATGCGTCATCACGCGGCTACGCTGCCTGCCTTTATTTCCGTAGTGTCGACAAACTAGGCAACGTAAAGGTCAGACTATTAACAAGCAAGTGTAAAGTTGCTCCCACAAAAACTATGTCTATTCCTAGACTTGAATTGGAAGCTGCCGTGCTGCTTTCAAATCTAGTAAGTTTTGTCGTACAAAACATAAATGATTTCAAGTTCAATATAATTGCGCTTAGCGACTCAAGCGTCGTCTTATCATGGCTCCAAACGATGCCATACAAGTTAAAAACTTTCGTGGCTAATCGCGTAAGTAAGATTACTGAGGTAGTTCCACCACATTGTTGGTATCATGTTAACAGTGAAAATAACATGGCTGATATTTGTTCCCGAGGATTGATGCCTTCGCAGCTCGTAGCTCAGGCAACTGTATGGACTCATGGCCCGAAGTGGTTATATGATGATCTAGAAAATTGGCCTGTTAGCACATTCTTTTTAAAAAATCAAGACAAGGTTCCAGAACTTAAAACTACCTCTGATTCCTTTAATTTTACGACATCTGAAATTAAAAGGACTTTTAATAATGACCTCGAAGAAACTTTCGAAAAGTTTTCTTCTTTCAAAAGACTCCAGCGAGTTCTTGCCTGGTGTCATCGATTTGTACATAATCTCAAATCAAAAGTAACCCATTCAAATAAAACTTGTGGTCCACTGAGGTCCACAGAATTAAAAAGAGCACATGATAGTATTATTCATGTTGTTCAAATAAATCACTTTGATGTCGAAATGAAAACTTTGCAGAAAAAGGGCTATGTCACTTCACTTCGCAAGCTTTCACCCTTCATCGATTCTGAAGAATTTCTCAGGGTGGGGGGTAGAATTTTACAAGCTGATCTCCCTTTTGATGCAAAGCATCCAGTTTTACTCCCAAAAAAATGTCATGTAACAAAGTTACTCATCATGTACTTTCATCAAATGTACTTGCATGTAGGCCCTCGTACGTTACAGGGGATTCTTAATAAGAAATATTGGATTATTAATGCTCGTAGCATAATCCGTTCCGTCTTGTCTAAATGCTCCAATTGTTTTAAATTCAAACCTATAGGTATTCAACCTGTTCTCTCATCCCTTCCCGGGTCCAGATTAATGCCTGGTAAGATATTTAATCACGTTGGTTGTGACCTTGGCGGTCCTTTTTTAATCAAAGAGAGCTTACGGCGCAATGCCAAAACTTACAAAGCATACTTACACTTACATATACTTTATATGCTTTAGTACAAAGGCTGTTCACTTAGAAATTTTAACTAGCCTATCATGTGAGTGCTTTTTAGCCGCATTTGATCGTTTTGTTGCTCGCCGCGGCTTATGCAGTTATTTATATTCTGACTGCGGCACAAATTTTATAGCTGCCGCAAAACATTTAAAAGAAGTTACCGCATTTTTCAATAATAAAATCAATCATGATGACATTTTGACTGGTTTGACATCGCGTCAAGTTGAGTGGCGTAAAAACCCACCAAATGCTGCTTCTATGGGCGGATTATGGGAAGCCGGTATTAAGTCGGCAAAACACCACTTGTACCGTTCTGTAGGAGATAGAGCTCTTACGTTCGAAGAACTTTATACAATATTCTGCAAAATAGAGTCAATTATGAACTCTCGACCTCTCTGTTCATTATCGGACAATCCAAATGAGTTTGATGTATTGACCCCTGGTCATTTTCTTATTGGTCAGAGCTTATTAGCCGTACCTGAATACGATGTCCAAGAAATTCCTTTGAATAGGTTGTCACGTTGGCAATCAGTTCAGAAGGCTTCTCAGTCATTTTGGAAACGTTGGTCGGATGACTATTTACACACTCTCCAACAGAGAGCTAAATGGTTTTCTCCGACTCCTAACTTAAAGGTTGGTGACGTCGTACTTCTTAAATCCAACTTAACACGCCCTCTGCAATGGCCTATGGGTAGAGTTGAAGCTATACTCCCGGAGTTGATGGCGTCGTTAGAGTCGTTACTCTACGTACCCAAAATGGACTCTACAAGAGACCAGTAAATAAAGTTTGTCCTCTTCCTTACGTTAACTAATTTACATTAGAAATCTATCTTAGATTTAAGGACCTTATATTAAGATACTATACTATTTTATATTTACCTGTTCTTATATAAACAACTCTACTCTTACTTAACTTACATTTATAAATACCTCATATTTATTTCATATGTATATATTTTCATACTCTACATACATGTAAGAAATCATCACATTGATTTCGGTGGGGGGTATGTTCGATTCTGTCTGCATATTGTGGGTAAGGTGAAATTAAGCACCATCAATTTTGTCCATATACCGTCGTATTGGACACGACGCCACCTCGCCACTTGTTCTACGCGCGCCGATCGAGCTGACCGTGTCACTCAGAAGCCAATTGAATAAGTCGAAATAGACTAACGTTTAGTCATTTATTTGTGTAATGTGGACGTTCCACTAACTATAAACTCTTAAACTGCCATACGTGATCCGTGCTGTGCATTGGAGATAATTTGGGTGACTGTTGACCGCCTACCACGAGGACTCTGGCGTGCCGTGCATGTTCGAGAGGATTCTACGCATCTGTAGACTTCTATGGTCAAGGTTGGTGGTGTATTTTATCTTATTTTGCAATTGCAGACGGATAGGCATTTCCTCAATAAAAAAAAATAACAAAATCACACATACAGTTCAACATAACTCGAACCAGCATATTTTTTACCTCAAAACTGTTGCAAAAATCGCACAGAGGCTTTTATGTGAACGATAAAAACATAGAACGTGCCAACTACTTCTCATTCCGGGTATACTGGATATAATAGTCTTCCCACCAACTTTCGGTGATGGCGGCCAATCTCCCAGAGATCAGAGTTTTTAACCCGCCTAAGTAGCACATCTATTACCGCCTCTGACATGGTTTCAGTAACGAACACTATCAAAGACAACGACCGGGACCGACGGCTTAACGTACCCCACGAAGCAAGGAATCCTTCTTCTTTTCGGACAATTTGGTGATACTTCCTGCAATGTCCCAAAACTACCTATATAATACAATAAATTGACAAATATCAACTTTGTATGGGAATCGAACCCAGCACCTCCGGATCGTAAGCCCATGGCTCTGACCACTAAACGGAGGCAGCCTTGTGATGAAGAGACCTGGATTTAGAATCTATTTACTCTACTTTAATACCAGCGTCGCGGTCTCACAAGATGGCGGCATAAGCTGAGTGCGTCCTTTTATTGTGACGTCACGACACGCACATTCCGGTAGCATTAACTGTTTATTTTAGGTACCTCTATCACAGATTAGATAATAGATATTTTCATTTCATTATTTGTTTCACTTTCGTTTCTTCTGTTTTAGTTTAAAAATGTATTTACTGTGTTGTTTGTGACGTCATGAATAATAAATGTTTTCTATTCTATTCTATAATGTAGTTGGTGTCCCGCGTCGAAATAACATGATTATTTTGCCAGATATAGAGCTCACACCCGCTTGTTAGCGCTGTACTGTTCATTAGCGCTTCTTGACGCGATTTATCTACTTTTTGTTCCGGTCGCTCTCTTTGATAGTGGTCGTTACACAAACCATGTCAGAGGCCTAATAGCTGTGCTACTAGGCAGTTTTAAAACTCTTACACCAGGGTTCATCGGGTCGTTGTTCGACTCGAGAATCCACTAAGAAGAAGATCCTAAAGGATTCCTATGCGGTATAAAGTTAAACAAACATACATGTATATAATCACACCTTTTTTCCTAATGCGGTAGGCAGAGCGTAAACAACCTAAACAAAGGTCGTCCCACCACGTCTGACAAAGTTTTGTGGGTTATTTAAGAAAGATTTGAGGTATATTGCTGTAGTGACAGGTTGTCAGCCTATCGCCTAAAAACCCTTGGATCCCTTAGCTGATTTTTACAGCATAACCGGGAGGAAATGCAGCTGGCACATTCTATGTTTAACTCTCGCTCCTAGTCCAGCATAGCAGTATATAAAAAAAATGAAGTTATACGTATTATATTATCTGTGGTTATACACACACGAACATACAATACTCAAATTATTTTGATGGTATCTGTGACAGATGAATAAAAATGAAATCAAATATCAACTTTATGTTTCCCCCCTGAGAATCGAACCCAGGACCTCCGGATCGGGAGTCCATGGCACTAGCCACTAGACCACAGAGGCTGTAGAATTCAGATATATATGTCGCAGGGATATGCCAAAATTAGGGACTTGGCCGAATCCCTAAGCGATTTGATCAAATCCCGGCAAATGATCAAATTATTACAACATTTTAACATATCCCTAAACAAATCTAGAGATTTGGCCAAATCCCTAGACTAAATCTAGTGAATTGATCAAATCCCTATACGATTTCAGTGAAATGTCGAAAATTAATGTCAGTTCTTGAGTTTTACCGCGCCCCCTTCTGCCTGCGAAGGTGGACAGAGGTCCACTAGATTCAAACAATATAACAGGAATCGTATTAGATGAGAAAAACAATTTATTTCAAATCGGCACTTCATCTGGCATCGTAAAAGACTGGCTTCCTCGAAACTGTTTGCAAATTTCCACAACTACATTTACCGGTCCAGTTTTACCAACTAAGCTAAGTCTACGTGAGATTGCAGGAAAATTTTCTGTATTTGGAGGTCAAGGTTTTAAGAAGTGTTCATGCGAAAAGTCTAAAATACGATGCAAAACAAACAGATGTGCCTGCAAGAAAAGTAACGTTCTGTGCAACTCAAGATGCCACAAATCTGCAACGTGTCTTAATAAATAAAAATTCTCTGTATTTTTAGAATTACCTACCTATTACGTGATTTCTTATTGTGATTCTGGCGGGACATTTCCTTAGCTGATTCTTAGCTATTCCTGTCAATTTCTTAAATAAACAAAAGAAAAGAGATAGGAAATCTACAGCTGTCATTTTACGTGCTAAAGTGACGATTGATTTCTTAAATAAGGCAAAATTAGAAAGCATATTTAATGGTCCTATTGTGTAAAAATGCGTAAATAAGGAATCAAACATTACTTCAGGGAGACGATTGACAGCTGCAGATTTCCTGTCTCTTTTCTCTAGCTTACTTAAGAAAATGACTCAAGTATCTAAGAATTAGCTAAGGAGGTGTCAGAATCGAGCCTATTTTCATTATTCATTAATTTATTTGATTTTATATAGCCTAAGAGCTAGCTACGTAAGAGGGCGTACGCTTTGAAGAGCTACAAAACTTAGTAGGCACCGTCAAAGTTTGAAATTTCAACGTCGCCTACCGCTGCTTTCCCGCCAACTAATATTTTATTTTATATTTTTCTCGTATCAAGTAAATTATTCTCAAAAATACTCCTCCATTTGTTTGGATTTTTAATTCCTTTTAATTTTTTAACACCTTTAATACTCTGCCATACCTAAACCTACCAATGAAAAGCTGGCAGGCATCTCGATCTGATAAGAATATAGAAGATAAGGATATAGAATGGCTTACTACCTACAAAGTTTCGTTGCTCTTCAAATCGTACGCCCTCTAACGTAGTCAGCTCTCCGGCTAGTAGTAGGTACTTAAATGCTACGATTAGTAGGAAGTGATTTTTGAGATTTATGTTTAAATTAAAATACTTGTCTTACCAATTAAACATTTTGATTAAACACTCAAACTTAGTTTATGTCATTTCACTAAACCAGATTCGAGATTTGGCCAAATCTCTAGATTTGTTTAGGGATATGTTAAAATGTTGTAATTATTTGATCATTTGCCGGGATTTGATCAAATCGCTTAGGGATTCGGCCAAGTGCCTAATTTTGGCATATCCCTGCGACATATATATTCCTTCTGTATGGCGCAGCTACCATTCCAAATTTCACAGAGTATAGGTTGTCACACTTAGGCCTGTATTGATAAACAACACTTGGTCTGGCAGCTAGTTTAAATTTGTATCAGAAATATCATTTCAGTAAAATATGACCTGTCAAATCCGTATTTAATATTGCTCTCAATCTTGAGATCGCTTTATAAATACGAGCCTAAGGTCCATATTGATAAACAGCACTTGAGACTGGCAGCTAGTTTGAGTTCGTATCAGAAATGTCATTTCAGTACAACAGGACCTGTCAAATCCATACTAATATTACTCTTAATCGTGAGATCTCTTTATAAATACGGGCCTACGGCTCGTGGCTCGCGGCTCGAGATAAATAGCACTTGAGACCGACTGCTATTTTAAGTCCGTATTTTATCTTTATGAATACGAGCCTAAATGTCACACTAGAGTTCAGCAAGAAAAAAATTGCTGTGTTTTGTCTGAGTATGAAAATGCAACTGCTTCAACGGTTAAAGGTTAAGGGATCCGAGGGTTTCAGTATATTGTAATTAAGGCGATGGGCTGACAACCTGTCACTAAAGCAGTATAGGTATAAGTATATCGTAAATAACCTTCAAAACTTTGTCAGACGTAGCAAAACGACATTTGTGTAGGTTTTTTGTGCTCTGCCTACCCCATTAGGGATAAAGGCGTGATTATATTATATGTATGTTTCAACGGTTCTGGGTGAGGTGTCGCTGTCTCAGTCACCTTTATAGTCGAGGACATTCATCATCTCCCTAGCCTACTCCCGTATGTCACGGGGTCGGCTACCTAATCTAGGGGATTGAACGAGGGTACTGGTTTTTACACAGAGCGACTGCCATCTGACCTCCGCAACAAAGAAGGGAAACCAGACCCAATCCTAGATTAGGTCAGAGTTTTCAAGCCGCCAATGCTTAGCACTGGCCTCTGACATGGCTGAACGACTAATATCTACGGTATTCAACGATATTAACCGGGACAAAGGAAAAAGCGCCGAATAAACGTACATATGAAATTCGTAAATCGAAAAACACATTGGTACGTGGTGGGATTCGAACCACGACCTCCCGCTCAGGAGGCAGCGGCCCTATCCACTACACCATCGGGCTCTCTAGTCCAGGACAATGATAAATGAAAATATATGATTTGAAATGCAAATATATGATGCTTGACTTTCTAATATATATACATATACATATAATCACGCCTTTATCCCTATGGAGTAGGCAGAGCGTAAACGACCTAAACTAAAGTCGTTCCGCCACGTCTGACAAAGTTTTGAGGGTTTTTTAAGATAGATTTCTAGGTATATTGCTGTTGGGAGAGGGCGACCAAAGAAAAGATGGATGGACTGCGTGAAAGCTGATATGTCTAAAATAGGTGTGAGTGTTGAATTTACGGCTGACAGGGATGAATGGAAGAAGAAAACGTACTGCGCCGACCCCAAGTAAATGGGATAAGGGCAAGCGAATGATGATGATGATGATTGCTGTAGTGACAGGTTGTCAGCCCATCGCCTACATTGCAATATACTGAAACCCTCGGAATCCTTAGCTGACTTTTACAGCATGCCCGGGAGGAAATGCAGCTGGTACATTCTATGTTTTTCTCTCGCTCCCAGTCCAGCTTGGAAGTAAGTATATACATATATGGAAAATAATGGAAATTTTGACTCATGCATAATAAATAGAAAGAATTTCCAGCAGTCTAGTTCTAACTAGTTCCAGCGCTTAGATTTTAATTTTAGTTTTAGCCGGTAAATCTAGAATCGAACCCAATGCCAGTGATTTCAGGCTTCAAGGTGAGGTATCTCTGTCTCAGTCACCTTTACAGTCATAGACAATCATAAATGAAAAACCCTATACCCTATTTGGAAAATAATGGACACATACATGATAAACAGAAGGAATTTCCAGCAGTCTAGTTAGAGACAAGGTGCTAAAAATATACATTAATATAGCCACGCCTTTATGAAAAACATTTGTTAGATACAGAATATTATACTGTAAGTGAATATAATATTTTTTTTAATTTTTATATAGGCTATTAATTGTCCCACTGCTGGGCAAAAGTCTCCACTACCAATTACTTGAATAAAATAAATAATTATATTAATATTGACATTTGGTTAGTTTACTTACTTCCATGCTGGACTGGGAGAGAGAGAAAAACATAGAATGTGCCAGCTGCATTTCCTCCCGGGCATGCTGTAAAAACCAGCTAAGGGATTCGAGGGTTTTAGTATATTGCAATTTAGGCGATGGGCTGACAACCTGTCACTACAGCAATATACCTACTAATCTATCTTAAATAAACCCTCATAACTTTGTCAGACGTGGCGGAGCGACCATTGTTTGGGTTGTTTCCGCTCTGCCTACCCCGTTCGGGATACAGGCGTGATTATATGTATGTATGTATGTATGGTTAGTACTCAAATCGGGGACGTTCTCGGGAAAGGTCAGGTCAGGAGTACCTTAGACCGACGAGCGTGCATGAAAAGATTGATGAATGTAGATGAAGCGAAAGAAGTTTGGAAGGATCGTAGCAAATGGTAGGATGTGATCTCTGCCTACCCCTCCGGGAAAGAGGCGTGACGTTATGTATGTATATGTATGGTTAGTACTTTATGTATTTATTATTTAATTTCGACATTTTCATTTATTTATTGTATTTTCCTGATCTGACATATTCACACATACTGATTATTATATTTATTTTAGTTTAGTTTAGTTTAATACTTCTATATTCAGACATCTGTTGGATTTTATCTCTATGTTTGTAATTTTATGTTATGTAGTTTTTTGGATTATTTTATTATTATTATTTTCTTTTGACGATCATATTATTCTCTGATATTTTTATTATTAATTCAATGTATTTATGAATTTGATAATGTGAAATAAATGAATCTAATCTATCTCTAATGGGGTAGGCAGAGCGTAAACGACCCAAGCAAAGGTCGTTCCGCCACGTCTGTCAAAGTTTTGAGGGTTATTTAAGATATATTTGTACGTATATTGCTGTAGTGACAGATTGTCAGCCCATTGCCTAAATTGTAATGGTTTCTGAAACCCTCAGATCCCTTAGCTGGTTTTTACAGCATGCTCGGGAGGAAATTCAGCTGGCATATTCTATGTTTTTCTCTCACTCTTAGTCCAGCATGGAAGAAAGATTTGTAGGTATATTTCTTTAGTTGTCAGCCCATCGCCTAAATTACAATATACTGAAACCCTCTGCTCCCTAAGCAAATTTTTACAGCATGCCCGGGAGGAAATGCAGCTGGCATATTCTATGTTAATCTCTCGCTCCCAGTCCCGTATAGAAGAAAGTCGCTAAGTACTTGTAAAATGACCGAGCACTATGTTTGTAAACTTTATATTGGGCTCAATTCTAGATTTGCCGGCTAAAACTAAAATTCAAATCTATTTGTCACTTTCAGGCTAAAAAAAATATTAAAGGATAAGAGATGTATTCTCTCCGGTTTTTGATTTACAGTCGGTGGTTTTATGCGTAATCTGTCATTTTTATATTTTTATCCGCCGTCATATGATTGGCAGATAAAATTGACAGAAATACTGAGAAAACGTGCAGCAGCGGGTCAAAATCTAGCGGACAAAGTGTAAAAAAGCGTTGAGTATATTTAGCCTGTCCTTTTTAATGTTATTATTTTGAAAGTGACAAATTGTAATTGTAATTGTAATTCCGTGCTTCGGAAGGCACTTTAAGCCGTTGGTCCCGGTTAATATCGTTTAATACCGTAGATATTAGTCGTTAAGCCATATCAGAGGCCAGTGCTAAGCATTGGCGTCCTGAAAACTCTGACCTAATCTAGGATTGGGTCTGGTTTCCCTTCTGGGTTGCGGAGGTCAGATGGCAGTCGCTCTGTGTAAAAACCAGTACCCTCGTTCAATCCCCTAGATTAGGAAAGCCGACCCCGTGAGATACGGGATAAGGCTAGGGAGATGATGAAAGTGACAAATTGTAGTTTTAGTTTTACCCGGTGGTATCTAGAATCGGTCTAAGTGTGCCTTTATTTTCCACTGTCCTCTCTCAGTGCTGGACTGGGAGAGATAGAAAAACATAGAATGTTCCAGCTGCCCTTCCTCCCGGGCATGCTGTAGAAGACAGCAAAAGGGACTCGAGGGTGTACTGTAATTTAGGCGATGGGCTGACAACCTGTCACTATGGCAATACACATTACAATCTAAAATTACCCTCAATTATTGTCAGACGCGGCGAAAGCGCCTTTTACGAGGCGTTTAACGCTCTGCCTACCCCGTAAGGGATAAAGGCGTGATTTATGTATGTATGTAGGAAAATTGAAATAATTTTTTTAAATTCGACTTCCACATCTGGGAATCATATGTACAAATCCATCTTGAATAACCCTCAAAACTTTGTCAGACGTGGCGGAACGACCTTTGTTTAGGTCGTTTACGCTCTGCCTACCCCATTAGGGATAAAGGCGTGATTATGTGTATGTATGTATGCACTGGTTTTGTAAGCGTTCCATACTAATTGTTATGAATGCCTTTTAGATCTGAACTACTTCGATGTAGAATATTCGTCGTCATTATCAGTGTCACCAATTCACATATATTAGCAAATACAAACAGTTCGAATATCGTAAATATTTTTAACCTTATTGCTTTAGACATAAGAATGGTCATTTTAGTTTCAGTATTCGAAATAAAGTATATATTGAACCTTTGTCTAGCTGAAGATTTAATCTACTGAAATAAGTCAAAGGAAAGAGTGGTGTGATTATATATTTTATCTAAAATGGATTATTTTATTAGATTGCTGTTTGTGATCGTTGTTTTGACTATTATTGAGGTGAGAGTTTTTTCAATTATTCCATGCTGGACTGGGAGAGATAGAAAAACATAGCATGTTCCAGCTGCCCTTCCTCCCGGGCATGCTGTAGAAGTCAGCAAAAGGGATTCGAGGGTTACAGTGTATTGTAATTTAGGCGATGGGCTGACATCCTGTCACTATAGCAATACACTTTTCAACTTAAAATTGCCCTCAAAATTTGTCAGACGTGGCGAAAGCGCCTTTTACGAGTCGTTTAGCGCTCTGCCTACCCCGTAAGGTATGAGTTTTTTCAATGTATTTTTTGGCGTGACTGTGGCGCCATCAGCTTATAATGAATTGCGCCTAAAATACCAACATTTTCATAAATATTTTGCGTTCTGCGAGCATGGCAACAAATTCTCTATTTAATAATCCATACATAACATAACATAACGTCACGCCTCTTTCCCGGAGGGGTAGGCAGAGATCACATCCTTCCATTTGCTACGATCCTTGCAAACTTCTTTCGCTTCATCTACATTCATCAATCTTTTCATGCACGCTCGTCGGTTTAGGGTACTCCTGACCTGACCTTTCCCTAGAACGTCCCCGATTTGATCGCGGTACGTTCGCCGAGGTCTTCCCCTTCCAACATTCCCACTCATACTCGCCATGTATATCTGTTTACTTAATCTCTTTTCAATATTTTTAATAATCCATAATACAACAATTCGAACTAAGCATATAAACACTGTATTTTTGTAATACAAAGCTAAAACACTCATTATGAATTATCAAAATCTTGCGAAATGTAGAATATTAATGAAAATGGTTGTATTTAAGGCACTATTATTTTTTAATCCATGCCTTCCATGCTGGACTGGGAGCGAGAGAAAAACATAGAATGTGCCAGCTGCATTTCCTCCCGGGCATGCTGTAAAAACCAGCTAAGGGATCTGAGGGCTTTTATTTTTATATTGCAATTTAGGCGATGGGCTGACAACCTGTCACTATAGCAATATACATACTAATTTATCTTAAATAACCCTCAAAACTTTGTCAGATGTGGCGGAACGACCTTTGTTTGGGTCGTTTACGCTCTGCCTACACCATTAGGGATAAAGGCGTGATTATAGGTATGTATGTATGTATGAATTTCTATTCAGGGTGGAATTTACAGGGAAAGTGCTTTAAATTCCATAATTATAATCAGCGCTCACAAATGACAGGGGGTTTGAGTTCGTATCAGAAATGTCATATTAGTACAAAATGGCCTGTCAAATCCATACTTAATATGACTCTCAATATTGAGACCGCTTAATAACTAGGAGCCTTAATACTGGAGATAGCAAATTTTACTCAAAACAAAAGAAAGATTCCTTATTTTTGAAAACAAAGAAAATAGAATTACTTCCATGCTGGACTGGGAGAGATAGAAAAACATAGAATGTTCCAGCTGCTCTACCTCCCGGGCATGCTGTTGAAGTCAGCAAAAAGGACTCGAGGGTTACAGTGTATTGTAATTTAGGCCATGTGATTTTATGTATGTATGTATGTAAAAAAAAGTATTGCGTTCCTTTAAACCATGTATTGTATTAGTGATATAAAACACAAAACACACATTAAAATTAAAATATTTAAATTTTATTATATTCGTAAAACTGAAACAAGTGACCCAACTGTAGCCACACACATTACGGCGTTTGTCACAGCCCCCCGCGCGTCCCGCGCCTACCCGGCCGCACCGTAGTAGCCATGCATGACTACGTTTGGCCTTCTTGTTTCTGTTTTACGAATTTAATAAAATTTAAATATTTTAATTTTAATGTGTGTTTTGTGTTTTATATCACTAATACAATACGTGGTTTAAAGGAACGCAATACTTTTTTTTACATACATACATACATAAAATCACGCCTTTATCCCTTACGGGGTAGGCAGAGCGTTAAACGCCTCGTAAAAGGCGCTTTCGCCGCGTCTGACAAAAATTGAGGGCAATTTTAGATTGTAATGTGTATGTGTTTGTGTGTGTGTGTGTTTTTTTACATACATACATATAATCACGCCTTTATCCCTATCGGGGTAGGCAGAGCGTGAACAACCCAAATAAAGGTCGTTCCGCCTCGTCTGACAAAGTTTTGAGGGTTATTTAAGATACATTTGTAAGTATATTGCTGTAGTGACAGGTTGTCAGCCCATCGCCTAAATTACAATAAACTGAAACCCTAGGATCCCTTAGCTGGTTTTTACAGCATGCCCGGGAGGAAATGCAGCTGGCACATTCTATGTTTTTCTCTCGCTCCCAGGCCAGCATGGAAGAAACTTTTTTTTACACCCTGTACATTATGTAAAACTTGACTAAATCTAGAAGTATAATATACACTACAGGCTGGAATTTTCTAACCGCTTCTCCAAAGAAAGTGCTCTGAATACTGGAGAATATAGCTAATTTTATTCAAAGGCAACAAAATCTATGATACCCAGATGTGGCAGTCGAAATTTAAAAAAATGATTTAAATTTTCCTACATACATACATAAAACACGCCTTTATCCCTTACGGGGTAGGCAGAGCGTTTAACGGCTCGTAAAAGGCGCTTTCGCCACGTCTGACAAAAAATTGAGGGAAATTTTAGATTGTTATATGTATTGCTATAGTGACAGGTTGTCAGCCCATGGCCTAAATTACAATACACTGCCCGGGAGGTAGAGCAGCTGGAACATTCTATGTTTTTCTATCTCTCCCAGTCCAGCATGGAAGTAATTCTATTTTCTTTGTTTTCAAAAATAAGGAATCTTTCTTTTGTTTTGAGTAAAATTTGCTATCTCCAGTATTAAGGCTCCTAGTTATTAAGCGGTCTCAATATTGAGAGTCATATTAAGTATGGATTTGACAGGCCATTTTGTACTAATATGACATTTCTGATACGAACTCAAACCCCCTGTCATTTGTGAGCGCTGATTATAATTATGGAATTTAAAGCACTTTCTCTGTAAATTCCACCCTGAATAGAAATTCATACATACATACATACCTATAATCACGCCTTTATCCCTAATGGTGTAGGCAGATCGTAAATGACCTAAACAAAGGTCGTTCCGCCACGTCTGACAAAGTTTTGAGGGTTATTTAAGATTTGTACGTATATTGCTGTAGTGACAGGTTGTCAGCCCATCGCCCAAATTACAATATACTGAAACCCTCAGATCCCTTAGCTGGTTTTTACAACGTGCTCGGGAGAAAATGCAGCTGGCACATTCTATGCTTTTCTCTCACTCCCTGTTCAGCATGGTAGAAATTCATAATGGGCAAAATGACGGAAAAGCGCGCATCGTCTGCCTTCAAAATGGCTGCCATATTTCAGCAAAGAAACTTCTCGCGACGTTGTTGTAGCCATTATTTTTCATTGCCTCTCCTAAGAATATTTCTTGAAAGCAGGGAGTATTTGTTCAAGCGAGATTTCCTCAAGGGTATTTGCAAAACAACGTGGGGGGGGGGAGGGTCTGATCCAATAACTCGCACAAAAGTAGAAGAACAAACAACTTTCCCAGGAAACATTTATTTATTTAAACGTGAGTCGAATTATATATAAAAACGAAAGATAATTCACACGATTAACTGAAATACTTAGCTCAAAGGCAAACCTATTATTTTTAATATTACGGCAATTGGTTTTGGGCAAAGTTGTGTCATCAATCATCATCAACTTTTATAACATACATACATACATACATAAAATCACGCCTTTCTCCCTTACGGGGTAGGCAGAGCGTAAAACGCCTCGTAACAGGCGCTTTCGCCACGTCTGACAAAAATTGAGGGCAAATTTTAGGTTGTTATGATTTGTATTGCTGTAGTGACAGGTTGTCAGCCCATCGCCTAAATTACAATACACTGTAACCCTCGAATCCCTTTTGCTGATTTCTACAGCATGCCCGGGAGGAAGGGCAGCTGGAACATTCTATGATTTTCTATCTCTCCCAGTCCAGCATGGAAGAACCAACAACTATAAAGGAGATTTTATGCCCTTAAGGGGTGAACAGAACTTGCGACGGTGGCGCTATCAAATTTAAATTAATTCAATTATTCATATAAGCACGCCTTTAACCCTTATGGGGTAGGTAGAGCGTAAACGACCCAAACAAAGGTCGTTCCGCCACATCTGACAAAGTTTTGAGGGTTATTTAAGATAAATTAGTAACGCCTTTCACGAGGCGTTTAACGCTCTGCCTACCCCGTAAGGGATAAAGGCGTGATTTTATGTATGTATGTATGTAAAAAAAAGTATTGCATTCCTTTAAACCACGTATTGTATTAGTGATATAAAACACAAAACACACATTAAAATTAAAATATTTAAATTTTATTATATTCGTAAAACTGAAACAAGTGACCCAACTGTAGCCACACACATTACGGCGTTTGTCACAGCCCCCCGCGCGTCCCGCGCCTACCCGGCCGCACCGTAGTAGCCATGCATGACTACGTTTGGCCTTCTTGTTTCTGTTTTACGAATTTAATTTAATTAAAACTAAAACGTATAATTTTTTTTTTATATTGGATTTGTATTATATATCACTAATACGTACATTATGTGGTTTAAAGGAATGTAGTTCTTTTTTTAGGCTAGGAGGAACGCTGCTAAGGTGAAATACAGAAATGAACCAACTGAAGCTCATCACGATGTAGTCGGTTGTGCAGAGACGCTCAGCGCAAACATATTCATGCTTCGGTTGAAAATGGTGATCCAGCCAAAGTGTGGTCGTTTCTTAACTCCTTGGGTATAGGTAAAACCAAACCTTCCTTGTCTCCTAATCTTGACCTAAACTCCCTTAATTCTCACTTCACGTCTTGTTCTTCAATTCCTCCTTCCACTAAACGAATCTCCATTGATTTACTTTATTCTACTATATCTCCTTCTTACTCTCCTCTTTCTTTCAAAACTGTTACTATGCGAGAAGTTGAAAAAAATATTATGGCTATTAAATCTAACGCTGAAGGCCTTGATGGTATCAGTCGCAGGATGATCTGACTCAGTAGTCTCAGTGTGATTCTATTGATTTATTTAACAGTTTATTGTACACAGAAACATACACAGAACAATTACATAGGAATCAAGACACAACAGGTACTGCTTATTTCTAAAATGAAATGTCTTACAGCAGACCTAAGAAGTGAGATAGCATAAAACGTAAAGCGGATAAGACGTGCACAATATGAATACAAATTAGATACATGAACAGTAAATAAGGATATACCTACTTAATTACACTATACTACGATTATACAATAAGTAAAAAAATTATAATACCTATAAATATATTAAATACTCTATATAAATATAACTGAAATAAATAAATATATACATACCATAGATACATATATATACAATATATAAATACATTACGCAGAGAAAGATAATGTTCTTTGATTCTCTTTTTGAAAACAGCGATTGATGGGCTGTCGCGAATAGTGTGCGGGAGAGCATTCCACAAACATGGACTGTGAAGGAGTATGAATAGAAATCAGTTTTATGTGGGGGTATAGATAAAAGCGTCCTGGCGCTCGAGCGGCAGGTTTTGTCTTGCGGACGTGAAAATTCAAAACGCTCACGTAGATATGAAGGAGAAGAAGGATTGTGAAGAATGTTATAGAGAACAGAGAATATATGAGTATTCCTGCGAAGACGAATTGGGAGCCACTTGAGCTGTGATCGAAAATGAGATACGTGGTCATATTTGCGCAGTCCGAAAATGAATCGAATGCACAGATTTTGAAGGCGCTCAAGTTTACTAAGAAGCTCCTCAGTGGCGTCCAAGTAGCAAGTGTCGGCGTAATCAAGAATAGGTAAGAGATGGGACTGGGCCACAGTAATCTTAGTGCTTAGAGGTAAAAAATATTGTAGGCGTTTGAGCGAATGAAAAGAGAAATGCATCTTTTTACTGACCTCATTGACATGAGCAACCCATGATAAAGTCGAGTCCAACACCACACCAAGATTTTTAGCAGTATTGGAAATACTGATAGAAGTACCATCTTAATTGTTTCGTCATGTAGGGACTACCAATAATTAATGCTTTGGATTTATTTGGATTGACCAAAAGGCCAAAACATTTAGCCCAAATTGTGATGTTATTAAGGTCCCTATTTATTACATCAAAAGCGTTGCTGATATCATCCACTTTAGCATGTTGGTAAATTTGCAAGTCGTCTGCGTAAAGATGGAAATTAGAGGAAATTATAGAAGTAACAGTATTAATAAATATAGAGAAAAGAAGAGGAGATAGAACGCCACCCTGCGGTACGCCTGCAACGAGATCACACCAATCCGAGAAAGCCTCATCAGAGCGGATCCGCTGGGACCGACCGCGAAGATAGGAATCGAACCACATGATCGCTGAGCAGGAAATGTTAAATGAGCGAAGAATGGAAAGAAGCACATCGAAGTCTACTGAGTTGAAGGCACTGCTAAAGTCAAGCAATACAAGAATAGTTACAGATTTATTTTCCATTGCGGAACGGATATCATCAGTGCCTTTAAGCAGTGCTGTAACAGTGCTATGCCCTGGTCGAAAACCGGATTGAAACTGAGAAAGTAAACTATTTGATGTTATGTAGTCAGCAAGTTGTTTATGGGCAATGTGTTCGAGGACCTTGGATAGAAAAGGTAGGATGGAAATAGGACGCAAATCTGAAAAGGAGGTCGGATTGGACGTTTTGGGAAGGGCGATAACATCTGCTCGTTTCCAAGCAGATGGGAAGGAACTCATTACCAAGGAGTGGTTGAATACATGGGTGAGTATTGGTAAGAGTTCAGGAAGAATGAGCGAAATCATTCGGGAACACAGGTTATCATTGCCCACAGCTGTTGAAGTGATGGAGAGAATATGCTTTTTAACATCACTCTCAGCAATCGTGGTGAAGCAGAAAGAAGAACAATTAGGTAATACTTGGCTACAAATAGAAGCAATGGTATTAGCCTTCACACCATCATCTAGGGTCACAGGTGGAAAAGAAAAGTAATTATTAAGAAGATTTAGATCTACTAGACCGCTAGACGATGGTGAGACTTTTCCGATGCCAAGAGATTTAAGAAACCTCCACATCTGTGCAGGATTGCAATCTAGAACGGATGAATGTATGTGGCGTCCTTTAGCTTCCCTACACAGACGATTGCAGTGATTTCGTAAATATTTATAACGCTCCAAGTTTTGGTCTGATGGACACTTTCTATACCTCGAATTTGCCTTGTCTCGTTTTGCCATGTAACTCTTGATGTGGTCAGTAAGCCAAGGCGCAGGTGCATGTTTAACTCTGACTTTTTTCACAGGTGCATGGTAATCATATAGTTTGAGTATAGCATCCTGAAGTTCCCTAACTTTCATGTTTCATTTCATTTCATTTTTCTACCTATCCTCAGCCACATTTTCAACTTCTCTCTTAGCTCTTGCAGTTTCCCTAATTGTTGGCGCCAAGCTGCAGTTATTCCTATCCCCAAAATTAATAACCCATCCAGTATGTCACATTACCGTCCCATATCTATTTTGCCCTTCCTTTCAAAAGTTCTTGAACGTCTTGTTCATCAACAGCTGAATCACTTCATTTATTCCCACAATTTGCTCAGTCCTTTCCAGTCCGGTTTCCGCCCTGGTCACGAAACAGTAACCGCACTCACAAAAGTATCCGATGATGTGCGCATAGGTATGTCAAATCAACAGGTCACGGTTTTAGCTTTACTTGATTTTAGTAATGCCTTTAACACGGTTGATTTCGATATTCTTCTTGCCATGTTGCGCTCGCTGCACATCTCGGATGGGGTGATTGACTGGTTCTACGGTTATCTTGTTGGAAGGCAGCAATGTATTCGCGTTGATAGTAAAGTATTTGGATTTGCCAATATAACTGCGGGTGTGCCTCAGGGTGGAGTACTCTCCCCTCTCATTTTCTCCATTTTTATCAATTTCCTTATTCCTCTTCTTTCTTGTTCTTTTCATTTATATGCGGATGACCTTCAAATCTATACCCAAGCAACTATTAACGAACTTGACTTAGCCATTACTGCTCTTAACCATGATCTTGCAACTGTCCTTCAGAGGAGTCAATCGCACGGCCTTATGGTCAATCTCAACAAGTCGCAGGTCATTGTTACAGGCGGTCCGAGACAAGTGATCAAACTAAATTCTGACGACGCTCCTCCCCTAACCTTCGATTGTGTCGTTCTGCCCCACAGCAAAATTATTAAAAACTTGGGTGTTTTTTTTGATACTACCCTATCATGGTCACATCATGTATCACAGGTTAGTCGGAAACTTTTTGCTGCCTTGGGGGCACTAAAAAGGTGGAAGAATTTGCTGCCTATAAAGACCAAGATTGAACTTGCGCAGTCACTTTTAGTTCCTATACTTGACTATGCAGATGTCTGCTATCTTGACATCAATGAGGATCTCCTCAATAAACTGCAACGTCTACAGAATAGCCTACAAAACAGCGCCGTAATGAACACGTCCTTCTTCTCCTTCACAAAATCCTATACGATCCTCGTTCCCCTCCTTACCTGAAGGAACGTTTTCATTACTTGGGTGAAGAACATAGCCGGAACCTTCGGTCGAAGAGTGATAATATACTTAACGCTCCTCCTGATCTCTCTAAATCTGGCTACTCTAGAGAATCTTTCGCTGTAAGGGCTACGCACTTGTGGAATGAGCTACCACTGATTTTGCCATTTTTAAATCTGGATTACACAGTCATCTTCTTACTGCATCAGGTTGCAATTAATCTAATTTTATCCTATACATACATACATATAATCACGCCTTTATCCCTAATGGGGTAGGCAGAGCGAAAACGACCTAAACAAAGGTCGTTCCGCCACGTCTGACAAGTTTTGAGGATTATTACAGATGATCATGACGTATATTGCTTTAGTGACAGGTTGTCAGCCCATCGCCTAAAATTGCAATATACTATAACCCTCGAATCCATTAGCTGGTTTTTACAGCATGCTCTGGAGGTGATGCAGCTGGCACATTCTATGTTTTTCCATCACTCCCAGTCCAGCATGGAATAATCACTCCCAGTCCAGCATGGACTGGATTTTATCCTGGATTTTATGGATTTTATCCTATATGTTTAATATATATGTTTATCTATTTATATATGCAGGTATATATGAATGTAAGTATGTGTATTTTTATATGTGATATGCATGTTTAATTTAATTTATTTATTATAAATAATTATTTATTCATATTCGGAATTTTTGTTTATCTATGTATATTAGTATTTAAAATGTACTATTATGTAGATCTTAAGTGTTGATGGTTGTTTAAGTGTTATTTGTGTTTTTGATGTTGCCGCAGCTACTTGCTATGTGTAATTTTTCTTTATATAATGCAGGGTTGTCTGGAAGAGATCGCTTGAAGCGATAAGGCCGCCTTTGCGCACACTGTTATTTTTAAGTTTTTCCAATCTGTACGATTTATCTATCTATCTATCTATCTTGCGTATGAACGTGTCTTTGTTTTACACGCTTTTATCTTTTACGCTGGCCTGGGAGCGAGAGAAAAACATAGAATGTGCCAGCTGCATTTCCTCCCGGGCATGCTGTAAAAACCAGCTAAGGGATCTAAGGGTTTCAGTATATTGCAATTTAGGCGATGGGCTGACAACCTGTCACTACAGCAATATACGTACAAAATACAAATCCATCTTGAATAACCCTCAAAACTTTGTCAGACGTGGCGGAACGACCTTTGTTTAGGTCGTTTACGCTCTGCCTACCCCATAAGGGATAAAGGCGTGATTATATGTATGTATGTATGTATGTATGCTGTAAAAACGAGCTAAGGGATCGGAGGCCGAGGGTTTCTGTATATTGTAATTTAGGCGATAGGCTGACAACCTGTCATTACAGAACTCAAAAACTTTGACAGATGTGGCGGAATGACTTTTGTTTAGGTCGTTTTCGCTCTGCCTTCCCCATTAGGGATAGATCCGTAATTATACGTATGTATGTGTTCACTACAATTTGAAAAGAACTGTGCGATGCAGGGAATAATAGGTTTATAATTATAATTATGTCAATCTCTATCGATGTATATCATACAGATCGGACTACCGTGGACCCCTATTAATATTACACCACCAGGAAAAAACTAAAGTCTAGGCATTACAGTACAGGCACTATCAGTCATCATAATTTTCTGTCACCTTATCCCGTATCTCACGGGGTCGGCTACCTAATCAAGGTGATTGAACGACGGTACTGGTTTTTAGAAAGAAAGAAAGAAAATACATTTTACACAGTCACAGAACAACTGCCATCTGACCTCCGCAACGCAGAAGGGAAACCAGACCCAATCCTAGATTAGGTCAGAGTTTTCAAGCCGCCAATGCTTAGCACTGGCCTCTGACATGGCTTAACGAATAATATATATGGTATTAAACTATATTAACCATGACCAACAGCTTAACGTGTCTTCCGAAGCACAAAAAAGCGCCGAATTTAGGCTGGTTGGTTGTTTAACACATCCCTCGCTACCTATCCTCGCACAGCTCTCGTGGAAACGCAGCCTAAACGAACATATTGAATTCGAAAACCGTAAAACATTGGTACGTGGTGGGTGGGATCCAGCTCAGGAGGCAGCGGCCCTATCCACTACGCCATCGGGCTCTCACTACAGGCACAAAGGATTATTTAAATCGCTGGCAATTCCAGTTAATTAAGATCTTGTCTTTGTAATCTTTATGCAGTGTAACGTATAGGGTGAATTTTATGAAAAACGGTATCATCCATCATACTTAATAACTTGCCGTCGCACATTGTTTCAGATCCAAGCTAGGCCGTGGTTTGGTCACCATTGGGGGGGTTATGGTTACGGCGGATATGGTGGTTGGTACCACCCCCACCCACCATTCTTCGGGGCTCCTCTGCCGCCTACAGTGATAGTTGCTGCTCCGATTCCTCCACCATTCTTCGGATAAATTCTATGTTTTGAAGTGGTCACTTCAGGCATGTATAACGACTTGGCAAAGAAAATGGTTTTTATTGTTTTAATTAATATTCTAATAGTTAAGCGCCTGATATAGTTTTTATATCAAATCGTTCATGAAATAAATTTGCTATTCTATGTTTTTCATGCGTTATTTTATACATCTTAGCATTGTATAGCTTCATATCGCTTGCTCTTCAGACAACCCTAGTATTTTATGAAATCAATAATTCTATTTGAATAAACTGCTCCAGTTTGTTTTCCATAAAAACTGAAGTTTTCATTTATGTTCCTAGCGAACATTCAGTAATTGGATTGACTTGAAATCGGTTTTCATAATGTATTCTTCCATAATGCAGAGATTGTCTTTGTATCGCTCTTGGAATATTACTTGGGTTACCTATTTCTTCTTGCATGATTTTGTTAAAAAAAGGTAATTAAATATAAAAGTTGTTCATCAAAATAAAATGAGTGTTAGTCTTTGATTTTTTTAAAAGAATCATACTTTAGTAGATAATATCTAAAAACGAAAACCGAACACCAGAAATTCTGATTTAAAATAAATATTTTTATTTTCTTATTGTTAAAGGGTGGAAAGTATATAAATAACAAATAATTGCAGACATAATTATATAATATAACACTGAGTATATTTAATACAAGTTACACAGTAAGTATAACATGGTTAACTAACAAAATAACATCATAAATATTTGATATGTCATACATATTTTAATAATAATTGGAGATCTTTGGGTAGTTCGAAGAAAAGATATACATAAATAATTTAGGCCATGACGGTGTTTTTGTTGAACAAAAACGGTTAACAAAAAAATTAGAAGATATTTCATATCTTTAACAGTAGAAGAATTTTTGGACAAAAAAATAGTTCTTCTTCGTTCATATATCTTCAGAAAATATGTAGATACCATCACAGATCTTAGGCTAAGTTTATATCTACTATATTAAAATACAACAGAGGAGTTAAAAAACGTGATATGTCATAAAATGTGGATTTTAAATTACATCTAGTCGAAAAAAATACCTTTTTAATATACCGATATGTTTTTACCTAGGCACCTAGAATAGTTTGATTCAAAAAATCTTAAAGTTATGGATAGAAAATATAAAGCGAAAAAAATATATATTTTACACTTATACTAGACAGTTATCCTATTCTAGAGTAATGATATGTGTTACTTAAATTAATAATATAAGATTTTAACATCAATATTTTTTAACTATAAATGCCCCAGCCAATAGGATATGTATTTGTTTCAATATTGAAGACTTATTAATATTTAAATCTAGTTATATTTTTATTTTAATAATTTAAAGATTAAACACATTAAAATGCACTAAAATGCGTGACTAACTCGCATTAATTTAAACATTCATAAGTACGGATTATTATGTTAAAACATCAATTTATATTATTATTAATCTACAATCTACACATTAAATAACTAAATTAAAGTCAAAAATGAAATGTCGTCACCTAAATTTTTTGTTTTTGTCTTTTTTGTCAAAGCTAATAATTTTTGAAATAAAAGATGCTATTCGATTGACCGTTTTTCAAAGCAATATTTCCGTTATTTTGTGTTTGTTCTTCATTCAAATTACGTTCACTCAAATTTTCATTATGTCACTTAACTTGTCTCACTCATTCATTCTATTAACTATTACTTCTTTCAGATCTGATTTTGATACAATTTTAGTGAACGCAATCTGAAAGTAATCAAAATCTAAAAGAAAAATATTAGGAAAACGCTATTTCCTTTTTCTTGCTTGAAATGTAAACACTTTCGAACTCTTGGACGTTTTGCCAAAATAAAATTCTCCTAATATTTTTCCAATATTGAAAATAAAGTAAAACATTTCTTAGATTTGTATAGCCTGAAATGAATAAAGTAAACGGTAGATCTTTTAAACCAATTTGGCCGTCAACTTTACCATTTTATTTTTTCTGCAGCTGGAAAATACTGGCCTCTTTTAGAACGAAACAAATCCAAATTTCGAACGTTATCATTTCAGGCAATACGAACCGTAACAAAATGGCGTACAGTTTAGTGTAGTCTGTACACGCCAACGCGCTTTTCGCCGTTGGTGTGCTGTACGAACTCGCGGATTTGGTCCGTCGCCACTGGTCCGATGCAGACGAGGGGCTCCTTGAAGTAACCGCAGCTCTGTCGAGAGACAAATTGCTTATAGGTATTTACATTCATACATACATAAAATCACGCCTTTATCCCTAATGTGGTAGGCAAAGCGTAAACTACCTAAACAAAGGTCGTTCCGCCACGTCTGACAAAGTTTTGATGGTTATTTAAGATAGATTTGTAGGTATATTGCTGTAGTGACAGGTTGTTAGCCTATCACCTTATTTACAATATACTAAAACCCTCGGATCTCTTAGCTGGTTTTTACAGCATGCCCAGGAGGAAATGCAGCTGGCACACTCTATGTTTTTCTTTCGCTCCCAGTCCAGCAAGGAAGATAGGTATTTATAGTGTTATAAAATATACGGCATAAGTGACAAACCACGTCAGTACTGTCATGTTAAACAACTTTGCTCACGTCACAGAAAAAAAAAAACAAAACTCTACCTACCATAAAAATCGATTTACCAGCACATTAATGTATTATGAGATAAATATACCCACATTTAAAGATATTGGGCTCGATTCTAGAGTCTACCGGCTAAAACTAAAATTAAAATCTATCTGTCACTTTCAAACTAATAAAATTGTAAAAGGACAGGAGATTTATACTCTATGGTTTTACACTTTGTCCGCTAAATTTTGCACGTTTCCCTAGTATTTCGGTTTAAACCACCGACTTTAAATCAAGAACCGGAGAGAATAGATCTCCTGTCCTTTTGCAATGTTTTTAGTCTGAAAGTGACAAATAAATTTAAATTTTAGTTATAGCCGGCAAATCTAGACACGTAATTATACAAAAATAAAATAAAAATGCTTTATTTCAGATTTCATAAACAGTACCTACTTGAGACTGAGAGCTAGTTTGAGTTCGTATCAGAAACGTCATTTCAGTACAATGTGGCCTGTCATATCCATACTAAATATTGCTCTCCATCTTGAGATTGCTTTATAAATACGAACCCTAGAATCGAGCCGTGTCTGATACATTTTTGGGCAAAGTTATTTATCACATTATACTTCTACCCTTAATAAAACAACTCTGTCTACATTCGGGAAATTAAACCCTAATTTAACATTTTAACCTTGAAAATGATTGCGCAAACGATTGATTGAATCAAATGAGTTCTGACGAACTTGCCTTTGCTAGAAAATGACCTCATCAAATATGAAAAAGCTTAGGCACATTGCGCTCAGGGGCCTCAGGGTATAGATTGCATTGAAAGGTTAAGGCATAATATACCCCTAGAGGCAAAACTTATTTTTAATATAGCTTATTGTGAGTGGAGATCAATGAAGTTTTGCGATTCATTATTTTTTATATGAGCTTAATTCTAGATTCAATCGGGTAAACCTAAAAATAAAATTTATTTGTCATTTTCATACTAAAAACATTGGAAAAGGACAGGAGATCTATTCTCTTTGGTTTTTGATTTATAGTCGGTGTTTTTATGCGCCGTCATATGATATGGCGGATAAAATTGACAGAAATACTGGGGAAACGTTCGAATGCGCGTCAAAATCTAGCAGACAAAGGGTAAAATAGAGTGTAAATAGCGGGTCCTTTTTCAATTTTATTATTGCGAAAGTGACTGATATATTTTAATTTTTGTTTGAGGCCATTAGGCTTTTAATTAGAGTAAAAATAACAATGTGACATAAATATAATTTGAAAAAGAATGAAAAAAAAGCAAACTGCAGTAAAAACGTTTCAATTCATTAATTACAATTTATTTAATTGTGTTTAATTAAGAAACTTATAAAACAATGATGAAACACAAGAACGGACTGTCCTTAATTGAGTGCCAAAAATCCAGAAATTAATGGAATGGCTTGGTTTGGATTGGAATGAAATGGATTGATATGGAAACGAAAGAACTGATATCGAACGGAATGGAATGAAACAAAAAGACGCAAGTTTCTCTTACCTTCCTGGCCTTCTGTCGGTGGCGGCGTTGCATGATGCAGCAGAGTCCTCGGGTGATGTCGCATTCGCTGGAGGTCTGGCAATCCTCGTTGTACTGTTTGCGGCCGGAAGATGGCGGGCGGCAGACGTGCATCTCTCCTAGGGAACGAAGAATAGAGAGATTCAGATTGTCTGAGAGAACAGCTGAATAGTGTTCAGAGAAGGCTTTTTGTACATAATACTCTTTTTGGTGGTAGTATGTCATTGCAGCCCTTAGACGCAGCATACATATACATATATTATGTAAATTTATTATGATGAACTCTGTTATTGGCTATATAAGTTTTTAAGATTACTGTTTGTAATAGTGATATAAATGCTGTTGGGTTCACAATAAAGAAATTAAATTAAATTAAATTAAAAATCTCGGGATATCGTCCCAGCACTTGCACGCATCTAACGTTAAGCTACCCTGGGATTTCGTTCCAGCACTTGTACGCAGTATACGTAAAGCTACCCCGGGATGTCGTTCCAGCACTTGTACGCAGCATACGTAAAGCTACCCCGGGATGTCGTTCCAGAACTTGCACGCAGCATACGTAAAGCTACCCTGGGATGTGGTTCCAACACTTGCACGCAGCATACGTAAAGCTACCCTGGGATGTGGTTCCAACACTTGCACGCAGCATACGTAAAGCTACCCCGGGATGTGGTTCCAACACTTGCACGCAGCATACGTAAAGCTACCCCAGGATTTCGTTCCAGACTTGCACGCAGCATACATAAAGCTACCCTGGAATGCAGCCATTTTATACGCGCTTCACAAAGGGTGCAGTGCAAGATGTTACGGGGTTACGGTGATAATTTTAGTTGTGTAGTTGATTATCTATCAAATGTGTACTGTTTCTTACCTGGAACAACTTCTTCGCATAAAAGTCCGGCATCGCATTGGTTCTCGCGGCTGCATATCTCACCGAGCTTACGGCCAGAAAACGCGGGTAAGCAGCGGCCACCGTCCTCTGTTAACAAAGAGTATTTTTTTTGTGTATATGAATCTTCTTCTTATCGTGTCAATGGATCACAGGACAAAAATCTTACAATGTGGTGGCTCAGAACTTTGCCAGTTGTATTGCGAATCGATTGGCAATCATTAGATCCACTTGCGTGCAGGTACGCATGGCACGATGTTAAATGTGCCATTGTTTAAACTGTACCGCAAATACAGTTCACATCGGGCACAGATAATATAATTCTTTAGGGTTCTTCGAGAATCCCCACCTATGTAAATGTAATGTATATTAAATGTATATGAATAGTTTTATTCATCGAATGGCATTTATTTGCTGCGAGCTCCAGAGGACAGTGCAGCAGCCGGTATTGTTGCACTCTTATAGTCTGTCAACGTCGTGCTTACCGCGCCCTAGGGGTACAGACGTTGGCGGGGACGCGGTAGCACGCGGCGATTGCGAACATGAACACATTGCGTCGTGCTCGCTCACCCTCCTGCTTCACCGCCCGCACCCCCGTTACCGCGTCCCCGCGCACGTCTGTACCCCTAAGGCGCGGTAAGCACGACGTTGACAGACTATAACACAGCCCGGGGTTACGTCCACTGTTTTTAAGGCAGTTCCTACGGACATGGAGCAACATCGACCTGTAACAACCACTATTAGAAACTGACCGAACAGTGCCCTCCGAAGCACGGAATCCGTTTTCTTCCAGACAATCAGCTGGATTCAGCCTGCATTGTTCTAACCAAACTGAGGAAATCCTCACAAAGTGATAAATTGACATATATCAACTTTGTGTCCCCCCCGCTGGGAATCGAACCCAGGGCGTCCGGATCGTGAGCCTTTGGTTCTAACCACTAGACTACGGAGGCATATGAATAATGATGAAGATGATGATAACTCCCAGTCCAAGATGAAAGAACAGAAACACGTTATATTCTTACGTATTCAAGCAGTAAGCTTTCTCTATCTTAACCGCTTGCACTTGCGTATTTCCCGGAATAATTTGGTTGTAACATTTTCTTTCATTAGTATTATATATATTTATATATGTATTATAGTATTTATGTATTTCTATGTAGGTATAATTAATTTATATGTATGACCATTTATTGTTATTAATTATAAATACACCTAAGTAGCTTATTTACTTACCTATACAATATATTGCCTAAAATGTATACCAGCCCACTAGTTCAACTTTTTTTATTTTCCTGTACCCTAAGGTTGCCTGGAAGAAATTGCTGCATAGCAATAAGGCCGCCTATTTGTACTACTATTTGTTTCATTTAATTTTATGTTCTCTTGTGTCTTTTCTGTGCAATAAAGTATATTCTTATCTTATCTTATCTTAAGTATAACTTTACGTCCTTTGGCATACTACGAGCTTTATTTGTTTGTTGAATAGTCCCCAAGAGACTATTATTCTAGATTTTCTTCTACAAACCTACTGGTTCTTTATTCTAGTTTGTGTTCTACTTATGTTATTTTCCATTCTGATCTGGGAGCGAGAGAAAAACATTGAATGCTCCAGCTGCATTTCCTTCCGGAAATGCTGTAAAAACCAGCTAAGGGATTTGAGGGTTCCAGTATATTGTAATTTAGGCGATGGGCTGACAACCAGTCACTACAGCAATAAACCTACAAATGTATCTTAAATAACTTTCAAAACTTTGTAGGACGTCGCGGAACGACCTTTGTTTAGGCCGTTTACGCTCTGCCTACTCCTTTAGGGATAAAGGCGTGATTATGTAAGTGCGTGAGAGTGTGTGTGTGTGTGTGTGTGTATGTTCTACTTAATCAAGAAACGCGGCAATAAAATAAACCAATGTTGGTTAGCCTACCCAATAAGGCGCATGGCATCAAGGTAGAAGCGAGGCGGTGACGGGGCGGAGGTGCGACGATTTTGTGTAGAAATTTACTTTTCTATAAAAAATCTAAACGCCTTCGCCTCGCCGCCGCCGCTGCCTCGCCTCTTCCTGTTTGCCATATGCCTAACATAGTAGTCGCAATTTTATGTACCTATCTATTTATATTTGTCGACATAATAATAATTTCACTTCCATGCTGGTCTGGGAGCGAGAGAAAACATAGAATGTGCCCGCTGCATTTCCTCCCGGGCATGCTGTAAAATCCAGCTAAGGGATCCGAGGGTTTCAGTATATTGTAATTTAGGCGATGGGCTGACAACCTGTCACTACAGCAATATACCTAGAATTCTATCTTAAATAACCCTCAAAACTTTGTCAGACGTGGCGGGACGACCTTTGTTTTGGGTCGTTTGCGCTCTGCCTACCCCATTAGGGATAAAGGCGTGATTATATGTATATGTATGTATGTAATAATATCTACTTACATTTCGCTATAAAGTGTGCTAACCGTAAAAAGCAGTAAAAAGCTTAGAAGACTTTAAACTAAAGAGTCAACTCTGTTGTAAAACGTACGACCTATAAAAAGTCACCTAAAAGCTTTTAGAGCTAGATCTTGAAAATGGAGCCATTACTCCAAAATGACATTATGTGACACTCCTGTGGTCTAGTGGGCAGAGCCACGGGCTCCCAATCCGGAGGTCGTGGGTTCGATTCTCACGAACGTACAGTTGATATTGAGGGGAATTCGGCGTTGCAAATGACACGACAGTGTCCCAAATTTCATTGCTTAGGTACTTCTTGTTACACCTTGTATGTCAATGGGCTCGATTCTAGATTCCACCGGCTAAAACTAAAATTTTAAAATATCTTTCACTCTCAAAATACCTAATAAAATTGTAAAAGGACAGGCGATTTATACTCTATGGTTTTAGAAAAATAATGTGTGGCGTAAATTAAAATTCATATACATTACGTGGTGTGAAGGAACGCAGTACTTTTTTTACATACATACATATATTCACGCCTTTATCCCTAATGGGGTAGGCAGAGCGTAAACGACCTAAACAAAGGTCGTTCCGCCACATCTGACAAAGTTTTGAGGGTTATTTAAGATAGATTTGAATGTATATTGCTATATCACAGGTTGTCAGCCCATCGCCTAAATTGCAATATATAGAAACCCTCGGATCCCTTAGCTGGTTTTTACAGCATGCCCGGGAGGATATGCAGCTGGTACATTCTATGTTTTTCTATCTCTCCCAGTCCAGCATGGAAGAATAAATATAAATAATAAGGTGTTAACTGTAATATCCAGTACCGTTGTCCAGTACAACGTATTTTAAAAGACCGCTATTAATATTTTAGTAATTTGCAGGTATTTCGGTTAAATACTTTTAATAACAACTTGGACCGTGTTAATAACTACTTACTTTGACTACTAGGTGACATTTTCGTCCAGTTATTAATACAAAAATAACTTTTAACTAAGTTTAGCTAGAAGGGCACCGCCTACTGTGAAATAAGCAATTTTACCCAATATTTTTGAAAATACATACATACATACATATAATCACGCCTTTATCCCTAATGGGGTAGGCAGAGCGCAAACGACCCAAACGAAGGTCGTCCCGCCACGTCTGACAAAGTTTTGAGGGTTATTTAAGATAGAATTTTAGGTATATTGCTGTAGTGACAGGTTGTCAGCCCGTCGCCTAAATAACAATATACTGAAACCCTCGGATCCCTTAGCTGGATTTTACAGCATGCCCGGGAGGAAATGCAGCTGGCACATTCTATGTTTTTCTCTCGCTCCCAGACCAGCATGGAAGTAAACTTGAAAATACGTAAACAAAAAATAACGCCTATATATTTTAATCTCATTTTAGTTAAATGTCAGTCACACAAAATATTAACTTATCTTTACGATATTTTTACACATCATCGATTTTGCTTTAAAATAGTTT
The DNA here is from genome assembly GCA_949820665.1 of Scrobipalpa costella. Classification (NCBI taxonomy): domain Eukaryota; kingdom Metazoa; phylum Arthropoda; class Insecta; order Lepidoptera; family Gelechiidae; genus Scrobipalpa; species Scrobipalpa costella. Next base: position 8,288,799 of record OX463321.1, on the reverse strand, counting down.
TTTGGGTAAAGTTACCTCTGATCATCATCATCTCCCTATCCTTATCCCGTATCTTACGGGGTCGGCTACCTAATCTAGGGGATTGAACGAGAGTACTGGTTTTTACACAGAGCGACTGCCATCTGACCTCTGCAACCCAGAAGGGAAACCAGACCCAATCCTAGATTAGGTCAGAGTTTTCAAGCCGCCAATGGCCTCTGAAATGGCTTAACGACTAATATCTATGGTATTAAACGATATTAACCGGGACCAACGGCTTAACGTGCCTTCCGAAGCACGGAAAAAGCGCCGAATAAACGTACATATGAAATTCGAAAACCGAAAAACACAGTGGTACGTGGTGGGATTCGAACCACGACCTCCCGCTCAGGAGGCAGCGGCCCTATCCACTACACCATCGGGCTCAAAGTTACCTCTGATAGCAAAGTGTATCGTACCGTACCTATTTAACGGGTGAACGTGTTATCTTAACCGAAGAAAATATAATATTAGCTAACACTAAAGAAGAATTTCTTCCATGCTGGACTGGGAGAAATAGAAAAACATAGAATGTTCCAGCTGCCCTTCCTCCCGGGCATGCTATAGAAGACAGCAAAACGGACTCGACGGTTACAGTGTATTGTAATTTAGGCGATGGGCTGACAACCTGTCACTACACATTAGCAATACACATTACAATCTAAAATTGCCCTCAATTTTTGTCAGACGCGGCGAAAGCGTCTTTTACGAGGCGTTTAACGCTCTGCCTATCCCGTAAGGGATAAAGGCGTGATTTTATGTATGTATGTATGTGCTAAAGAAGAACTCCCACACCCGGTTTGAAATGGGTAGCGAACGGGTATGACTAGACGGCAGCACGCACACAAACACACTTTAAACCTATACGAACACGTAATTGCGCATATTGTACTAAAATCGACGGCTTGTATGGAGTGCACGCCCTGTGGCTTAATCAACTATAGCCGTTGTCGCTACATCTGGCGAATAAGGGTTTTATAATTCTACTAGCTGTGCCCGCGACTTCGTACGCCAGGCGTTTTCAGTATGTTCGACACTGCGTGTTTTCAATACAAACTGGGTTACTTAGACTTACTCAATATTAGAATGGTTTGCGTGATTATTTCTAACCTAGGCTGAACACCAGGTAATTAAAAAACCTCAGTCAAATAAAAAGTTCCTTTGAAATCGGTTAAAAACGATCAGAGTTCAATTTCCTGCCTACCCCCTGAGTCAGGTGGCGTGATTATTTGTATCGTAAATTTGAGTTTAAGTAATGCTCAGCTAAACAAAAAAGTTCCATCAAATTCGGTTAAAAACGACCGAAATTCAATTTCCTACCGACCTCCTAAGTCTTTAAGCGTGATTATTTGTATCATAAATTTGATTTTAAATAATGCTCAGTCGAATAAAAAAAGTTTCATAAAAATCGTTAAGAAACAGCCAAATTTTAATTTCCTGCCTACCCCCTAAGTCAGGTAGCGTGATTTTAGGTATCCTAAGTTGCAACCCGGGTAACACACAGTTGAATAAACAGACAGAAAGACAAAAAATCTAAAAAAATCGTTTTGATCTTTTTATCGTTAATAATGCCTGCTGCAATTATTTTTTTTATAAAAATATTCAATGTAGGTACAGACCCAACCCTTCTAGAGATTTATTATATGTACAGATAATAGTTAATAAGAATTTCATACTTCTATATATAATAGTTAATAAGAAAGTGTAAACTAATTTTAGTTTTTGCTGTGTGTGATGAGGTTTTTTTTATAATTATTTTACATGGGTATTTCTGGATTTCAGTTAGGATTCTAACTTTTTCATTTCTTTACATTCTACGTTTAAGGTTCGCACCAAACCACTGGTAATCGTCATTATTTTGTTTTAAGAATTGTTTTTAATACCAGTGTATTCTTTGTACCGTGACATTGGCAGAATCATCGTATAAAAACGATGGAAGCCATACTATGAAGAGGTAAAAAAAAAAAAGGTTCGCACCTTTAATAAATTACTCCAATTATTGTTACTGTTTCGACTACAGTTTCGTTCGTAATTACTATTTAGGGACCGTGTTTGTTTTTTAATTGGTGGTAAAATTACTTCCATTATCTTCCATGCTGGACTGGGAGCGAAAGAAAAACATAGAATGTGCCAGCTGCATTTCCTCCCAGGCATGCTGTAAAAATCAGCTAAGGGATCGGAGGGTTTCAGTATATTGCAATTTAGGCGATGGGCTGACAACCTGTCACTATAGCAATATACGTACAAATCTATCTTAAATAACCCTTAAAATGTTGTCAGACGTGGCGAAACGACCTTCGTATATGTCGTTAACGCTCTGCCTACCCCATTAGGGATAAAGGCGTGATTATATGTATGTATGTATGTATGTAAAATTACTTCATATTGTTGTTACAATTATTTAGTAAACACACGCACTCGTAAAAAACCATTTTGTTGATGACGTCACGTTCATTCATGCTGACCTGATATGACATGGTTTGTTCACTTCATTTGTTTTATTGTAGACAGTGTAATTCAATTCCATCATTTATTAATAAATAATCTTCCATGCTGACCTGGGAGCGAGAGAAAAACATAGAATGTGCCAGCTGCATTTCCCCCCCGGGCATGCTGTAAAAACCAGCTAAGGGATCTAAGGGTTTCTGTATAATGCAATTTAGGCGATAGGCTGACAACCAGTCACTACATCAATATACAAATCTATCTTAAATAACCCTCAAAACTTTGTCAGATGTGGCGGAACGACCATTGTTTAGGTCGTTTACGCTCTGCCTACCCCGTTAGGGATAAAGGCGTGATTATATGTAATGTAATTAATAAATAAAAATTTACACGTCACAAAATTCATCAATTAAATTTTTTTTTAATCAAATTAAAAATTATTAATAATAAAATAAAAAGTAATAATAGATATATATATAGATTTATTCTACATACATACATATTAACAAGCCTTTATCCCTAATGGGGTAGTCGGAGCGTAAACGATTTAAACGAAAGGTCGTTCCGCCACGTCTGACAAAGTTTTGAGGGTTATTTAAGATTTTGTAGGTATATTGCTGTAGTGACAGGTTGTCAGCCTATCGCTTAAATTACAATATATTGAAACCCTCGGATCCCTTAGCTGGTTTTTACAGCATGCCCGGGAGGAAATGCAGCTGACACATTCTATGTTTTTCTCTCGCTCCCAGGAGAGCATGGAAGTAATAGAATATTCTAGAATCAATATAATAGAATAGAACATTCTAGAATTAATAGAATAGAATATTTTATTATAAACAGTAACACACAGCTGTTCTACCTCAAATGCACTCAAAATGTTTAAGTTGTAAACGTTGCCTTTTATTTAGGAGGCCGTACATGATCTGCTTACCCCGTAAGGAATATGGGCATAGTACCTATTTAAGGTTCATACGTTTGTCTGAGATTTTCCGTTTTCAGAAAAGGGTAGTTTAGTTTTTCATTAGAGTATAGCTATTTTTAATATTAGCTGGCTTTGTGAAAAAATCTTTACTTCTCTCAATTTTCTTTTGAAATGAAACCTTTTATTTTATATGGGTCCTACAGATGTATCATATGTATAGATAATAGTTAATAAGAAAGTGTGAACTAATTTTAGTTTTTGCTGTGTGTGATGATGTTTTTTTTTATAATTATTTTACATGGGTATTTCTGGATTTCGGTTAGGATTCTAACTTTTTCATACATACATACATACATATAATCACGCCTTTATCCCTTATGGGGTAGGCAGAGCGTAAACAACCTAAACAAAGGTCGTTCCGCCACGTCTGACAAAGTTTTGAGGGTTATTCAAGATGAATTTGTATTCTGTACGTATATTGCTGTAGTGACAGGTAGTCAGCCCATCGCCTAAATCGCAATATACTGAAACCCTCAGATCCCTTAGCTGGTTTTTACAGCATGCCCGGGAGGAAATGCAGCTGGCACATTCTATGTTTTTCTCTCGCTCCCAGTCCAGCATGGAAGAATCTAACTTTTTCATTTCTTTACATTCTACGTTTAAGGTTCGCAACTTTAATAAATTACTCCAATTATTGCTATTGTTTCGGCTACAGTTTTGTTCGTAATTACTATTTAGGGACCGTGTTTGTTTTTTAATTGTTGGTGTGGTAAAATTACTTACTACTACATATTGTTGTTATAATTAGTTAGTAAACACACGCACTCGTTAAAAAAACATTTTGTTGATGACGTCATGTTCGTTCATGCTGACATGACATGACATGGTTTGTTCACTTCATTTGTTTTATTGTAGACAGTGTTATTCAATTTAATTCAATTCAATCATTTATTAATAAATAAAAATTTACACGTCACTAAATTCATCAATTACATTTTTTTTTAATCAAATTCAAAATTATTAATAATAAAATAAAAAGTAATAATAGATATATATAGATTTATTCTACATACATACATATTAACAAGCCTTTATCCCTAACGGGGTAGTCGGAGCGTAAACGACTTAAACGAAAGGTCGTTCCGCCACGTCTGTCAAAGTTTTGAGGCTTATTTAAGATTTTGTATATTGCTGTAGTGACAGGTTGTCAGCCCATCGCCTAAATTACAATATACTGAAACCATTGGATCCCTTAGCTGGTTTTTACAGCATGCCCGGGAGGAAATGCAGCTGACACATTTTATGTTTTTTTCTCGCTCCCAAGAGAGGATCGAAGTAATAGAATATTCTAGAATCAATATAATAGAATAGAACATTCTAGAACTTATAGAATAGAAAATTCTATTCTATTCAGCTGTTTTACCTCAAATGCCACTCAAAATGTTTAAGTTGTAAATGTTGCCTTTTATTTAGGACGCCGTACATGATCTGCTTACCCTGTAAAGAATATGGGCATAGTACTTATTTAAGGTTCATACGTTTGTCTGGGATTTTCCATTTTCAGAGAACGGTAGACCATTTAGTTTTTCATTAGAATATTAGAATATATCTTTAATATTAGCTGGCTTTATGAAAAAATCTTTACTTCTCTCCATTTTCTTTTGAAATGAAACCTTTTATTTGATATGGGCCCCAGAGAGATCTGGATTAAAACTTTTCTTATTTAAAAATACAAAATCTTTTTTTATTATTAAGCAAAAAACACAAATACAGGCCTATTTCGCACACTGAAATAGGAAAGCACAACAAAACTGGCCCGTATTTATAATCAGCTCTCAAGAGTGACACCGTGCTTCAGTTTGTATCAGAAATGTCATTTCAGTACAAAATGGCATGTCAAATCCATTCTTAATATTAATCTCCATCTTATGTATTAGTTTATCATAAGATATGTATCAGTATATTTTATTGAAATATTTATTTAATAGTGTGTAAATATTGTCTAAGTATTATATGTAGTAATATGCACTATCCCGCTTTCTGCTTGTACAATTTCTATACCCAAAGGTTGCCTGGTAGAAATTGCTGCTTTAGCAATAAGGCCGCCTATATTCTATTGTCACGTTTGTTCCTTTTTATTTCTGTTGTATGTGTGTCTTTGTGCAATAAAGAATCTTGTATTGTATTGTATTGTAAGATTGCTTTTTAAAAACGTGCCTAAGTTTTTACAAAGAAAATATTTTGGTCTTCTTTTGGCAATGCTACGACCAAGGGCTACGATGTTCAAAAGCAGTTATGTAGTAATGATTACTTCGGGAAACATCTTACTCCCACGGTAAAACTCATCAAATTTCATCATTCCTTCCATACTAGACTGAGAGTAATAGAAAAACATAGAATGTGCCAGCTGCATCTCCTCCCGGACATGCTGTAAAAACAAGCTAAGGGATTCGAGGGTTATAGTGTGTTGCAATTGTAGGCGATGGGCTGGCAACTTGTCACTATGGCAATATAGGTACATCATAAGCATCTGTAACAACCCTCAAACTTATCAGACGTGGCGGAACGACCCTTGTTTAGGTTGTTTTCGCTCTGCATACCCCATTAGGGATAAAGGCGTGATTTTATGTACGTTTGTTTGTAAAACTCATCTAACCTACGACGAATCCGCGGTTCAAATAGCTAGTTTACAAATAAATTTGTCACTTCATTGCAATTAGTTAAAAATGTGAGGCGTGGTTGTGTGACAGCTGACATAGCCGCCATCTTTAGTAATTTTGTTAAGTGCTCGTGTACTTGTATCACCTAATTCGAAATCACCAATGGACTCGATTTTAGATTTGCCGGCTAAAACTGAAATTAAAATCATTTTGTCACTTTCAGACTAAAAACATTAGAAAACGACAGGGGATTCTTTTCTCTCCGGTTTTCCATTTATAATCGGTGGTTTTACGCGTTCTTCTTATCGTATCGATCATAATGGCTTAAATTAATTTCGACCATTCTTTGCCATACGCACTGCATTTTATGCGTTATCTGTCAGTTTTATCCGCCGTCATATGATGCGGCAATAAAATTGTCATAAATACTGGGGAAACGTGCAAAAGCGCGTCAAAATCTAGCAGACAAAGTGTAAAACCATAGAGTATAAATTGCCTGTCCTTTTCCAATGTTTTTAGTCAAAAAGTGACAGATAGATTTTAATTTTAGGTTTAGCCCGCAAATCTATAATGAGCCCATTACCTACCTAATTCGAAATCACTAAGTAACGAATATTTGAAAATACACATCATCATCTCCCTAGCCTTATCCCGTATCTCACGGGGTCAGCTTCCTAATCTAGGGGATTGAACGAGGGTACTGGTTTTTACACAGTGCGACTTCCATCTGACCTCCGCAACCCAGAAGGGAAACCAGACCCAATCCTAGATTAGGTCAGAATTTTTAAGCCGCCAATTTTAGCACTGGCCTCTGATATGGCTTAATGACTAATATCTACGGTATTAAACGATATTAACCGAGACCAACGGCTTAGCGTGCCTTCCGAAGCACGGAAAAAGCACCGAATAAACGTACATATGAATTCGAAAACCGAAAAACACATTGGTACGTGGTGGGATTCGAACCACGACCAGCTCAGGAGGTGGCGGCCCTATCCACTACACCATCGGGCTCTTTCAAGCAAAATTCTAAGTAAGAAATGCCTAAAAATGTTTCAGTGTTTTAATTATTCATGATGCTCCATCTTTTTATCATTAGTACTTGTATCTTTCTCATTAAATAATTATACCTACATACATACATATAATCACGCCTTTATCCCTAATGGGGTAGGCAGAGCGTAAACGACCTAAACAAAGGTCGTTCCGCCACGTCTGACAAAGTTTTGAGGGTTATTCAAGATGGTTTTGTACGTATATTGCTGTAGTGACAGGTTGTCAGCCCATCGCCTAAATTGCAATATACTGAAACCCTCAGATCCCTTAGCTGGTTTTTACAGCATGCCCGGGAGGAAATGCAGCTGGCACATTCTATGTTTTTCTCTCGCTCCCAGTCCAGCGTGGAAGAAATAATTATACCTACCTACTTAATTATGCATGAAAAAAGTAAATTCTTCTGAAAATTCTATTCAGACAGAAATAAATTACTTATATCAGTTACATTACAAACCTCGTTTGAATGTATAATTAATTGCTTAGGTACTTAGTTTTTATTTTATTTAAAAACATGCAAATATAACATTCAGATTCAGAAATAGTAAAAGCGTGGGTATAATTCACTTTCTTTCTGCGAACTATTGATTTAAAAGGGAAATTTATGCTGAAAGAAACTTTCTAAGGTAGTTTTTTGCTATTCTTAAGGGTAAGGTCAGTAAGGTTGTGTTTATATGAAACTATGTTTGTAAATTCACTTCAGGTTCGTTTCCAAGATTAGGAAACATCGTCTAGACTAAGACTCATTTTTATCGGCTAGGACTCACTTATTTGCTTCATGTCTTCCATGCTGGACTGGGAGTGAAAAAAAACACAGAATGTGCCAGCTGCATTTCCTCCCGAGCATGCTGTAAAAACCAGCTAAGGGATCTGAGGGTTTCAGTATATTGCAATTTAGGCGATGGGCTGACAACCTGTCACTATACAAATCTTTCTTGAATGGCCCTCAAGACTTTGTCAGACGCGGCGGAAAGGCCTTTGTTTAGGTCGTTTACGCTCTGCCTACCCCATTAGGGACAAAGGCGTGATTATATGTATGTATGTATGTATGTAAGGACTCACTTATATCGACTAAGACTCACTTATATCGACTTGAGCTTACTTATATCGACTAAGACTCGCTTATATCGACTTAAGTTCACTTATATCAAGTAAGACCCGCTTGTATCGACTTGAGCTCACTTATATCGACTAGTTGTATCGGCTAAGGCTCTTATATCGACTTGAGCTCATTTATATCGACTAGGACTCACATGTACCGGCTAATACTCACTTATATCGACTTGAGCTCACTTATATCGAGTAGGACTCACTTGTATCAGCTAAGACTCACTTATATCGACTTAATCTCACATTTTTTTTTTTAAATAGGTTCCGTTACAAGAAACAGACTAAGATTAGACACAATAAATAATACAACAAAACATTCATAAATCCGATGCCCACTTACAACTAAAATAATAGCAAAGCGAATGTATACAATCAATATAACAGTAAATGTAGTAGAATGATATTATCAAACTAAAATTAAAAAAATAGACTTATAAATACACATTGAAATCAGGATATAAATAAAATTTAATTATTGAAAAATAAATATTAATATTAAAATTAGTTATTCCAAATTCTGATAGCTTTATGATTACAATTTGGATTTAAATTTAATCAATGATGTTTTATGTGACTCAAGGCTGTAATTAAATATGTCCATGTGAGCACATATTTCATTGTAATATTTGAACATTCGCGAAAGTGGCCCATTCTTTGAGACATTGTTCTGAGCAGAAGGTACAGTGAACAACTGAGGAATTCGCAACGGTAATAATTAAATTTGCGTCTAAGACCAAGTCTTGCACACAATGAACGTAAGAATTTACGTTAGATAGACTCGATTCTATCAGCATAAAGCTGGTACATTGGTGACCAGACAGGTGAACAGCATTCCAAGATACTTCTAACTAAAGCGACACAGGGCATGATACAAGAGTTAGGTTAGCACTTATATCGATTAGGACTCACTGGTATCGGTTAAGACTCACTTATATCGACTAAAACTCACTTATATCGACTTGAGCTCATTTATATCCATTTAGACTCACTAATATCGACTAGAACTATATCTAGGACTTACCGGTCTTCAAACCCGCCGTTGGTAGCACAGGGGGCAGAGTAGCAGTGGGCGGGTTTTTCTATGTCATCATCGATGCGGTTGCCTTCCAGGGCTACTTAGATCAGTTGATAACTAGGTCCCACTTATATCGACTGGGAGTTACATATACCGAATATGAATTACAAATATTGTATAGAACTAGATCTAGAATTTACTGGTATCCAAGCAGAGTAGTCCACGGTAGCAGGCGCTATTAGTAGCAGTGGGCGGGTTCGTCTATGACGTCACCGTAATATGGATTATGCCTAGGACTCACTCATATCTTTTGAAAGACTCACTTATATCGTCTAGGACTAACTTCTATTATCTATGACTCCCTTATTTTGACAGGGACTCATTGATTTCGCCTTCGACTAAGACTCACTTAAATTAACTAGGACTTACCGGTGTCCAAACAGAGTAATCCACGGAAACAATCACCGTTCGTAGCGCAGGGGGCTGAGTAGCAATGAGCGGGTTCGTCTATGACGTCACCTTAATATGGACTATGCTAGAACCTGTAGCTAGGACCTAGGTAGGACTCACTTATATCTTCTGAAAGACTCACTTAATATATCGTCTAAGACTCATTTCTATTGTCTAGGACTCACTTGTTTCGACGGGGACTCACTGCTATCACATATTATATCGACTTGGGCTCGTTATTATAAAGCGATCTCAACATTGAGATCAATATTAAATATGGATTTGACAGGCAATTATGTACTGGAATGAGATATCAGATACGAACTCAAACTCGCTGTCAGTCTTACATGCTGATTATATTATAATACGGGCCTAAGACTTACTTAAATTAACTAGGACTTACCGGTATCCAAGCAGAGTAATCCACGGCAGCAGTCGCCATTAGTAGCGCAGGGGGCAGAGTAGCAGTGGGCGGGTTCGTCTATGACGTCATCGATGCGGTTGCCTTCCAGGGCCTCGGCGTAGATCTCTTCAGGTTCCACCTGGTACGGAAAAACTTTTTTGAGTAATTCGTATTCTTCTTATTTTAATGTATTGGGTCGAAGCACGGTCTGTTTTACGTTGATATTTTTATTTAAAGTAGAAGAAGTTATTCTTTCGTATCGGCAAGAACACGGGCTAAATCTTACTTGGTAATATAAATAGACTCCATGTTTAAATGAGAAACAGAAGACCTTTCCTGAAGCGTACAGCGAACGAAGCGAGCCCGATGTTTTTTTCAATTAAACTACTACTTCTGAACTCTATGGGCAACAGCAAATATGCAACAGAAGAGAAAGTTGCTCCTGGGCATGCTGTAAAAACCAGCTAAGGGATCCGAGGGTTTCAGTATATTGTAATTTAGGCAATGGGTTGACAACCTGTCACTACAGCAATATACTCACAAATCTATCTTAAATAACCCCTTAAAACTTTGTCGGACGTGGCGGAACGACCTTTGTTTGGGTCGTTTACGATCTGCCTACCCCATTAGGGATAAAGGCGTGATTATATATATGTATGTATGAGAAAGTTGAAACATACCGGTAGCAAAGCGAGTGCGAAATTATTGTTTTTAAATAAACCAAACTCAAAGACAGCAACGGGAATCCACAGCTTAACGCGCACTTTGAAACACGCGATCGACTTTTTGTCAAAAGAAATTGTAAAAAGAAAACATCTATCAAAGAAACTCAATCTTCTATAAAGAGACTGTGTGACGTAAGTAGTTTGTAGTGACGTCATAAGGCATTCTAAATTTAAACTTGTAACTTGGTTAGTTATTCTAAAACAGAAGGACAAAAGAGAATTGTTTTCAGTTAACTGTAAACGGCGGAAGTATTTATTTAGGGTTCTCTCTCTGTGTAATTTTCAGCTATCAAGGTCTAAGTAAAGAAACGAGAAAGGGGTGACTCGTGTTTATAAAGCTATCTCAAGATTGAGAGCCACATTAAGTATGGATTTGACACGTCATTATGTTCTGAAATGACATTTCTGATACGAATTCAAACTGGCTGCCAGTCTCAAGTGCTGACTATAGATACGGGCCTATAAGATCTTCGCCACAACTCAAATCATGAAATCTAAGAAACAACTAATTAATGGGCTCAATTCTAAAGAGCCGCTAAAATTAAAAATCTAAATTTGACGTGCCTAAATAATTTTGCTATTCTGCGCGTAACTGTCAAATTCAAATGGCATAGGTAGCTAAATTTGAGATAGACGTTTCTAATTTTACATACATACATACATATAATCACGCCTTTATCCCTAATGGGGTAGGCAGAGCGCAAACGACCTAAACACAGATCATTCCGCCACGTCAAACAAAGTTTTGAGGGTTATTTAAGATAGATTTGTAGGTATATTGCTGTAGTGACAGGTTGTCAGCCCATCGCCTAAATCACAATATACCGAAACCCTCGGATCCCTTAGCTGGTTTTTACAGCATGCTCGGGAGGAAATGCAGCTGGCACATTCTATGTTTTTCTCTTGCTCCCAGGCCGGCATGGAAGGCCAAAATTTTAGCCAGCCAAAATAAGCGTTTTAAATGCTATTCTACGCGTGTCAATTTATGCGGCTTAGAAACGTCAAATGCCTTTAACCGGCTAATCTTAAATAAGGAATTTCAGAGATGTCATTCTAATCAAGTTGACGTAAAAGGAGTTGTTTGGCTGAATATACAATACAATACAAAATTCTTTATTGCACAAAGAAACACATACAACAGAAATAAAAAGGAACAAACGTGACAGTACAATATAGGCGGACAGTAACGTGACAGTATAATATAAGACTAGTTTTTAGCGAGTGGTTTCTCGAGTCGAACGATCCGATGAAACCTGGTGACAGAGTTTTTAAACCGCCTTAGCACAGCTATTAGGCCTCTGACATGGTTTCAGTAACGATCACTATCAAAGACAACGACCAGGACCGACGGCTTAGCATGCCCTCCGATGCACGGAATCCTTTTTCTTTTCGGACAGTCAGGTGATTCAGCCTGCAATGTTCTAACCAAACTGGGGAAAATCTCACTAAGTGGTAAATTGACAAATATTAACTTTGTGTTCCCCCCCCTGGGAATCGAACCCTGGACCTCCGGATCGTGAGCCCATGGCTCTGACCACTAGACCACATTAATCTAAGACTAAATATAGAGCAAAGGCCAAAGTTGAGAGATTTGAACCATACTCTACGCATCGTCTATCAAATGATCAAGTTATCTGACCGAAAGATGACGTATCGAGAGTATGACAGGAATAGATGGGATATATGGAGATTGTGACGTATATTAATAGATCTACTGACAAGGGATGTGAAATTGTGAAGTATTTTTAGGTTTTCTGTGCGTTGCCTTGCCTCCATATTTTCTTCCATGCTGGCCTGGGAGCGAGAGAAAAACATAGAATGCAAAAACCAGCTAAGGGATCCGGGGGTTTTAATTTATTGTATTTTGGAAATGGGCTGACAACCTGCCACTACTGCAATATTGCAGTAGTGGCAGGTTGTCATTATAGGTATATACCTACAAATCTATCTTAAATAACCCGCAAAACTTTGTCAGACGTGGCGGAACGACCTTTGTTTAGGTCGTTTATGCTCTGCCTAACTCATTAGGGATGAAAGCGTAATTATATGTGTGTATGTTGCCTTCATATTGTGGTCTGAGCTATTGGACCCTTATTTAGAATATGGAATTTGTCTTGAGCAACTGTACGTAATATTTCTTAGGCCCGCATTTATAAAGAGTACTTGAGAATGACAGCAAGTTTGAGTTCGTATCAGAAATATAATTTTAGTACAAAATGAACTGTCAAATCCATACTTTATACCGCTCTCAATCTTGAGATCGCTTTATAAGTGTGTGTTAGTTTAAGCTTTTCATGTTTATGTCTCTTACTTTTTTGTTTTTGTTACGTGTGTGATGATTTTTGCAATAAACATTTTATCTATCTATCTATAAAACGGGCCTTTATTCATAGTAGTAGGTATCACCACAGAATATATAATAGTACTACATACAGAATGGACATTCACCTCCCTTCCCCAGTCCGACATACGTCATACTGGGATACGAAAATAGACTGGAGAAATACAAAATGATGTCTCTTGAAGATAGAAGAAAGATGAGCGATATGATGTTCCTTTTTAAAATTATAAATAATTTAATTGACAGTCCAGAACTTGTTGCGAGTATAGGTCTATGCGTTCCCGGTAAGCGCACTCGACACACAAGCTTATTTCATCAACCTAGAGCTCTTACCAATTATGCTCATAACTGTGTCATAAACAGATGCGTCCGCACTTATAACTCAAGTTTTCAGGAGTTAGATATATTCCATCTCACAATAAGCCAGTATAAAATAATCCTTTATACTGCAATTTCAAACAGACCTTGTGATGGTGGAAATCAGGTCGCTGGATAATCTCATTTATACATACACACACACTCATACACACACACACTCACTTACAGACGCACACATACATGCTCACACTTTCATTGAATTTAATTTATATAATTAGTTTTGTTGTTATTGTATACTATTTTGTATTTTGTAATTTTATCGGTAAATTAATTAGCTGTTATAATGTGTATAATGAAATTAATATGTAAAATCTTTATTTGGCAAACGCGATGTCTAATTTAATTGATTTATTTTTATACTTAAATGCTGTAAGATTTTCTGTGAATAAATAAATACATACTCCGCGCCGGATTGTGGGCCACATTGAGCGTACGCTTAGCGGGTATGGTGCGCGCATGTTTCCCGTATTGGAAATAATGAAGTTTTATGTCCCAAAGATGGTTAGATACTGTTCCGTGTACGGATGTATTTCTACCACAAGATATGACTCGAATAGAAACTTTTAGATTTCACAAAGATGAGAGACGGTAAGTAAATTCATACAAAATATGCAACCTAATCTATTCTAGCTATTCAGTTACAGTGAACAGCTTTAAAACGTTGGTTTAATCAAGAACCAGTTTAATCAAGTGATGGTTATGACCGGTATAACAAATTTTGTCAACCCTTATAACACGAACACAAACACATGCCAAGTGCAACATGCCGTCTGTCGATGTGTCACCAAAATGACATTGTAGTTAGGAGTGTCCGAGCTGTGGTTATGTTATAGTTGTTGTAACTATAAAACACAGGAGTCCAGAAACCCAGAGTTTGTTCGCATTTAGAAATTTCAATGCTTTTATGTCACTTGAGTGAGCTCGCTCCATCCCTAATTCGTTCTCGTTCATCTCGGCCTAGACTACATTAAATACATACATAAAATCACGCCTTTATCCCTACGGGGTAGGCAATGCGGAAACGACCTAAACAAAGGTCGTTCCGCCACGTCTGACAAAGTTTTGAGGGTTATTTAAGATATTTTTTTACGTATATTTTGTGACAGGTTGCCAGCCTATCTCCTAAATTGCAGTATATTGAAACCCTCGGATCCCTTAGCTGGTTTGTACAGCATGCCCGGGAAGAAATGCAGCTAGCACATTCTATATTTTTCTCTCGCTCCCAGACCAGCATGGAAGACTTAGACTACGTAGATTTATTCAAGGAAATTAAATCTCATCTGAATAGCGTGGGTAAACTTTACTTAAACTTTAAACCTATTTTTGAACTAGGTCCTCGAATAGGTCAGAGGTCCCGCGACCTTTACAATCTGCGTCATATCCTGTGACCTGAAAACTACGGTAGAAACTTCCACGTAGCGAGAGAACAGAAATAGATAATGTCGCCGACGAAGCCTCGTGTCCAATTATAGATTCTGAACCGATTGTCTTATAAAACAGCTGCTGACTCCGCGGAATACATACAAACATATAATCACGCCTTTATCCCTATTTGGGTAGGCAGAGCGTAAACGACCTAAACAAAGATCTTTCCGCCACGTCTCATAAAGTTTTGAGGGTTATTTAAGATAGTTTTGTAGGTATATTGCTGTAGCGATAGGTTTTCAGGCCATCGCTTACATTACAATATACTGAAACTCTCGGACCACTTAGCTGGTTTTTACATCATGCTCAGGAGGAAGTGGCTGACCATTGGTCCAAAAAAGTTTATTTATTTTTTCCATCGACACGAAACTAAGAAGAAGAAGGAGGAATTACAGCTGGCACTCTATATTTTTCTCCCACTTCCAGTCCAGCATGGAAGTAATATAATGACCTCTCTGTGAAATACATCTGATTATTTCCAGCACTTGTGGTCGTCTGGTCCCAGGTGAGAAAGCTTACCCTTTTCGACTTCTGCTCAAGTTCGCCAGCATATCAGAGGTGCTGTTTACAAGACCGCTCCGGGCTACCACGAGCTTAAGAAGCTCTGGTCTACAGGGTAGGAAAGTGCAGTGAGGAATGGCCCATCTAAGTCGACAGTGACTGCTTGACATGGTTACCTACAGCCAGCTTTGGATGCAGTCAGGCCAAAATCAGGACCTAAGGAAGAACCTATTTTGTTTTCCTGAATGATGGAAAAATTTACCTGATTATAGTAAAAAATCTTTTTTTTTTCTTCTAGCAATGGGTTTGCTCTTGACTCTAGACACTAGGTCAGGGCTGACCGTGACAGAGTCGACGATGGAGCGAGCTCATCCAGAAGATGCCTGCTATGGCAGTGGCAATCTCATGCACCGACGGAACACAGCAAGCTGTTTGGCGCCGGACTCCGGTGAGGGGTGGTCGCGAGCCAGGCAGCCCCTTGCGGAGCCTACCTCTTCTGCCATAGCTAAGGTTGAAAAGATCATTCAACTAATAGGGTAACATGAGCTTACCTGTCTATAGTGGCCATGGCGGTAAGATCCCAAAGCCCAGGTTCGACAGAAACTGTTGAACTACCAAGGTTGTATGAATGTAAGAAGTTTACCTGTCCAATACTGTCCATATGGTATTGGCGGTAAGGTCCTCTCCCGTACTCGAGGTTCGCCAGCATATCAGAGCTCAAGAGACCACCCCAAGCGTGAGCTGATGCTAAGCAGCTACCAGGATAATATGAGCTTAAGGGAGTTGTTCATTATTTAGGAAAGCGCTGCAAGAAATGGCATTAATACCGCTTGAAATGCAACCATTCTGGACGCCCTCAGCCAGCTCTAGACGCGGTTGAGCCAAAATTGTGAAGAATTGTTCTGTTTTTCATCAGTGATGAGGTCATTGATGATGATGATGATGGAAAAGCTTACCTGTCCATAGTGGTACTGGCGATAGGGTCCTCTCCCGTACCCGAGGTTCGCCAGCATATCAGAGCTGAAGCGGTTGAAGAGACCGCCCCAGGCGTGGGCTGATGCTAAGCAGCTCAGCAGAAGAATCGCGTTGAGAGCCATGTTTAAACTGGGGACAAACAAAGTTGTGACTAATGTGTCTTCAACAAATGCTGTTTGGAAGAGATCGCTTATTATTTTTATTTTCGTCATTCTACTTACATTTTATTTTATAATATTCACGTTATGTAAATAATTGTGACGTACAAGACATTATAAAGATACTATAACCTACACTGTTATTATTTTAATTATACAATCCAACAGACCCCATAGATTTAACATAGTTATAGGCCCGTATTTATAATCAGCACTTAGATAGACAGCCGGTTTGAGTTCGTATCAAAAATTAATTTTAGTACAAAATGGCCTGTCAAATCCATACTTAATATGACTCTCAATCTTGAGGTAGCTTTATAAATACGACCCTTAGAAAATTTATGATATAACAATTGTTCCTTTCATTTTAAGTCAAACCTTATCAAACAAACAGTTTAAATGTAGTTAATTGGTTTTAGTTTTAAACTATAAATTGTTTTTATAGTTTGAAGTATTACATGACGAATAAATTAACGAGTGAAATTGCTACCTTAGCAATAAGGCCGCCTATGTTATATACTTGTCTTTTGTTGTTATCTGTTGTGTTATATGATTTGTTTTCTGTGCATTAAAGTATTTTTATATTATCTTTATCTATGAACAGGTACATCTAGTTCAAATTTAAACAAAGGTTCCCTTTTCCCACTCATTTTATTTAATTAGGTCCCTGCAGACGAGTTGTTACAAAGAACTGATTTAAAGAGCTAACTCAAAGGAGTGACTCAAATTCAAACAAAGGATGAACTAATTAATTTAGATCTGACAGACAGCGGTAGAAATCTTTTGAACGTTCCGTTTTACGTTTAATTATGAAATGGTAATTAACATTTATAACAGCTGTACTTGGATGGATGTGATGAGTTTTACATTTTATATATATTCGTGTTAAATCGTTTGCGACCTTTCTCTTACTAGAATCAGTAAAAAAAAATGGCATATTAATCTGTATGGAAAAAATCTCACCACGGAAATACATTCATATAATCACGCCTTTATCCCTAATGGGGTAGGCAGAGAGTAATCGACCTAAACAAAGTCTGACTAAGTTTTGAGGGTTATTTAAGATAGATATGTAGGCATGTTATTGAAGTGACAGGTTGTCACCCCATCGCCTAAATTGCAATATATAAAAGCCCTCAAATCCCTTATCGAAATACATAAGGACATTTCCCGACGTCGTTGTAAGTAGATAAAAAGAATTGACATTTGTACCTAAGCCAGAATCATCCCACTATCCTCACTTATAAGAAGGCTCAACGAAAATCACGCATAGAGTTCAATTTCCCTTTGTTATCGCTGGTAAGGTCAGACCGCAATATGGCGTAGCTTCAGCGGAGCGTGGCGGCGCGGCACGGCACTGCAGCAACACGACACAGCGCGACAAAATCTGTCACTTATAAGAAGGCTCAACGAAAATCACGCATAAAGTTCAATTTCCCTTTGTTATCGCTGGTAAGGTTAGACCGCACTGTGGCGTAGCTTCAGCGGAGCGGGCCGGCGCGGCACGGCACTGCAGCAACACGACACAGCGCGACAAAATCTGTCAAAACGTATGAACTGACATTGCCGCACCGTTAAGCGCGTAAAGCGAGCTTCATTGCGTTACATCTCATACATTTTCATACACAAAATGCTGGACTGGGAGAGATAGAAAAACATAGAATGTTCCAGCTGCCCTTCCTCCCGGGCATGCTGTAGAAGTCAGCAAAAGGGATTCGAGGGTTACAGTGTATTGTAATTTAGGCGATGGGGTGACAACCTGTCACTACAGCAATACAAATCATTACAATCTAAAATTTGTCCTCAATTTTTGTCAGACGTGGCGAAACAGGCGCTTACGAGGCGTTTTACGCTATGCCTACCCCGCATGGGATAATGGCGTGATTTTATGTATGTATATACATTTTCATACACAAAATGATTTGTCGCTCCGCTGCAGCTACGTCCTAGTGCGGTCTAACTTTTATTCACAAAAATGTCGTCATGTTTTCGTGTCCCGTTTACTGCACTGGGTCAAGGTCGCTTACACAGACAGCGGGTCAGTTGTGATAGGAATCCCTCGGGATGACAGTTGTGTGTATTTTATTACGGTTGTATAATATACACACATATAATCTCACATTTGTCCCTAATGGGGTAGGCAGAGTGTAATCGACCTAAACAAAGTCTGACTAAGTTATCTTAAGATAGATTTGTGGGAATATTGCTGAGTGACAGGTTGTCAGACCAACGCCTAAATTACAATATACTGAAACCCTAAGTCCCTTAGCTGGTTTTTACAGCATGCCCGGGAGGAAATGCAGCTGGCACATTGTATGTTTTCTTTCGCTCCCAGTCCATTTTACCTATTTAGTTAAAAAAAATAACAAAGTTATTGTGTTTTGGAATTCTCAAACTAAGTAAATACGGACAAGTAGGTACCTAATTAAAGCCCGTAATTATAAACATCACTTGAGACTGACAGTTAGTTTGAGTCCGTATCAGAAATGTCATTTCAGTACAAAAGGGCCTGTCAAATCCATACTTAATATTACTCTCAATCTTGAGATCGCTTTTAAATACGAGTCTTAAACTCGCGACAAGCTTTAATAGGTATCATAAAAAAAATATTAATAAAGACGTTCTAAGTTGATAGTAAAAATCCTATATGGGATAAGTATTATATGTAGTAATATGCACTATCCCGCTTTCTGCTTGTACAATTCTTATACCCAAAGGCTGCCTGGTAGAAATTGCTGCTTTAGCAATAAGGCCGCCTATATTGTACTGTCACGTTAGTTCCTTTTTATTTCTGTTGTATGTGTTTCTTTGTGCAATAAAGAATTTTGTATTGTATTGTATAAGTTTATTTTATTCATCCATGCTAAACTGGGAGCGAAAGAAAAACATGGAAAGTGCCAGCTGCATTTCCTCCCGGCATGCTGTAAAAACCAGCTAAGGGATCCGAGGGTTTTAGTATATTGCAATTTAGGCGATGGGCTGACAACCTGTCACTACAGCGATGTACCTACAAATCAATCTTAAGTGACCCTCATAACTTTGTCAGACGTGACGGAACGACCTTTGTTTAGATTGTTTGCGTTCTGCCTACCCCATTAGGGATAAAGGCGTGATTATATGTATGTATGTATGTTATTTTATTCTTTTTAGCGCATCTTAATAAAAGCTTGTTTATAAAAAATCTCTTTACTCTTAATTCATTTTTACTTTCTACTTTTTTTCTTTGTTTAGGTTTGCTCTACCCACTCAAGTCTATGCCAGAGATATTCAACGTAGAAGCGGGCTCAATACACAAATACTATGGCTCGTATTTATAAAGCGTTCTCATATTTGAGAGCAATATTAAGTATCGATTTGACATGCCAGTTTGTACTGAAATTACATTTCTGATACGAACTCAAACTCGCTGTCACTCATAAGAGCTGATTATAAATATGGCCCTTATATTCCTACCTGAATCCGATTGAAAACCATTAAAACTTAATAATTTTATTTAAAGACACAACTTTTCCTTTCCACCGTTGCTGCTCAAGTGAAATTAATTAGTTCCCAGAATTCGAATCAGTTCTTTGAGTTAGTTCATTTGAATCATCAGTTCTTTGATGATAATATCTATTTTGAATCAAGTCTTTGTCATCAAATATTTTATGTTACCTATTTTTGTGTATTACTCTTTCAAATCTAAATAATTTCTTCCAGTTAAATTAATTTTAATTTATATTTATTATACATTTGTAATATCTTTAGGCTATTGAAACAAATAAGGGGAATTAAATATTATTTGCGGTATGGTATGGTACCGTTTTTATATGTAAAATTATTACGCAACACATACTATACCCATTATTTTTTTTTATAACAAATTGAAATGCAATTTGCAGTACCTACAGTTTTTATTTTTATATTACCACATAACAACATAATTTCACGACAACAGATTATATAAAATTATATAATCTGTTTTATAACGCAATATAACGTCACCGTATATAAAAAAAATATTACTGCATTTATTGTCATAAAATTAAGCAGTGAAAAATAATTGCCTTCTCAAATTAGACTCGTAGCAATAAACCTAAACCTACCGCAACAGAACACCGGCAGAATATTAATGTCATAAACTTTCCACAAAAGAAAAAACCTATATAAATAAGAGGTACAAAAAACAGTCAAAATACACAACAAAATATAAACGCCTGAAATTTTCCTCACAGCAAAAAATACAAATCAGAACAATTGCTATAAATAGATGTTCAGGCACTTACCGAAGCATGGTCCTTCGCGCGCGACGTTTGGGTCTTGACTGGCGAATCGGCGATCTATACAGGGGTCCCCAGTGCGCATGAATGAGGATAGGACGCGTTTACACAGGTGAGGGGATGGGGGCGATTTTAGGAAGAGTGACGTAGGTAGAAACGTGTAGGCGGTAGAGATAAATATTTGTTTGAGATGGAACCTTTAGCGCGGTTTTTGGTCCAGAAGAGTGTTGTTCCGATTAATTAAAGTTATAAAATCAGGAGAAGTGGCTGACAAATTGTAGAGGCAAATATTTTATATAGCGTATCACTACATAGTATAAAACAAAGTCGCTTTCTCTGTCCCTATATATGCTTAGATCTTTAAAACTACGAAATGGATTTTTATGCGGTTTCTTGAAATGGATAGAATGATTCAAGAGGAAGGTTTATATGTATAATACATGAATAATATAGTAGAGAAACACTGATGATTTCCGTGCGAAACCGGGCGGGTCGTTAGTTCTATAATATAACGTGAGATGGCGGACAAATGATTGCCTATCAAATATAAAAAAATAAAAAATAAAATAATGTAACTAAATATATTCCATAAACATGGATGAAATTTTGTAGGCGTCAGGTGGAAGAACTTTAACTGAATAAGTAGGTTTCTTTCAAAATCTGATATTAATTGTATTTTAATTTGATTCATACATTATCTTTTTTTTAATGCTCTGCCTAAGACAAGGGCAGTCATTATTTATAGGACAAACAAAACGGTCAATTTTACAATTCATACATACATACATATAATCACGCCTGTATCCCGAACGGGGTAAGCAGAGCGGAAACGACCCAAACATTGGTCTATTTAAGATAGATTAGTAGGTATATGGCTGTAGGGACAGGTTGTCAGCCCATCGCCTAAATTGCAATATACTGAAACCCTCGGATCCCTTAGCTGGTTTTTACAGCATGCCCGGGAGGAAATGCAGATGGCACATTCCATGTTTTTCTCTCGCTCCCAGTCCAGCATGGAAGTGAATTTTACAATTCACATTTTATAAATTGAAATTTCCACTATGCCGTCACGATTTTGTGGCTCTGTTTTTCCACTAGACGGCACGGCAACGACACGGCAATATCTGATAAAACCTAATTCCAATCAGAGCGCACGCACACACGCATGCTTCGTGCGAATACAAAACACTTGCAGTTTGGCAGGCCGGCGACGGTACCGGTGGCAATCAATGCCGTACCGTTGCCTTGCCGGTAAGTGGAAAAGCGTTCTATAATAATTTTATTGATTTTCATAGATTATCTCTTCCACGGTACCGTCGACGGTACTGTGCCGTCGCCGTTGCCGTCGCCGTGCCGTCTGGTCGTAAAACGCTCATTCTGTATTACAACTGTTGTAAATAACGAAATAAAGATTTTCATCATATAATTCATAAATGATGATTGATGGTATACATATTATAATTTTGAAATTAGAACTTGAATGAAAATAGAATGGCTGATGATTAAAAATACAATTAGTAACAATATTTTCAAGAATAAGGTAATGATGATATGACAGCAACTAATATGTGATAGAGTATACTACTAGAAAAGTAGCTTATTTATGACAAACATATTATAACCCAGTTTTTTAAGTGTCAGTCAGTAATAATAAAATGAATCCAATCGAAACCTTACAATTTTATGTCGCGTATGTTTTTATCAATTATGGACGAGCCTTTACAAAATGAGTGGGCGGCAAATGTCTGTACCGGAAACGCGCAATACAGCCTGGATATAGTCTTATCTAGACATTGGAATACGTACATGCATAAAATTAAGGATTTTTCCCTGAGGCACTAGGCAGAGTTTCAACAATCTCATACAGTTACATGGTTATTTTCGTATCTTATAATAAAAAGGTGGCTCCCTTTTTTCTTGTACACTAGTGATAAAAATCATACAATCGAATTCTCTTCCCGGGCTTACTGTAAAAAATCTACCCCGTAAGGTAAAGAGGAGGTACTTTTCTTAAATTTAAACCCGCCAAACAACTAATATTCACTTATTTTCTATACAAAAAATAAAATACCCTTACAGAAAACCGAGCTAACAACACAATGAGAAATAGAACGCAAATAGGCATTAGGCACGTTCTGAAAACTTTTTCTGGCGCAAGTGGCAGAACTAAAGGCCCTTCAGCGGCCTATGAATGGAAAGAGCCCTACCCCCGTCCCTAGCCGCCCCATTCAACCTTCCGAGGTTAAGGGTAGACGGGCAAGCCGAAACTAATGACAGTATTACATTTCTTCCATGATGGACTGGGAGAAATAGAAAAACATAGAATGTTCCAGCTGCCCTTCCTCCCGGGCATGCTGTTAAAGTCAGCAAAAGGGACTCGAGGGTTACATTGTATTGTAATTTAGGCGATGGGCTGACAACCTGTCTCTAAAGCAATACATATTACAATCTAAAATAGTCCCCTTAATTTTTGTCAGACGTGGCGAAAGCGCCTTTTACGAGGCGTTAAACGCTCTGCCTACCCCGTAAGGGATAAAGGCGTGATTTATGTATGTATGTATGTATGTATGTGTATGTATTACATTACAATACAATCAACGAAAAATCACTTTGATAAAATTCGTTTCTTGCATTTTTTTACTTTGGTACATTATTCAGTCAGTTCGTCAGGTTTTTGTATCGCAAATTTTCTACATACATACATACATATAATCACGCCTGTATCCCTAATGGGGTAGGCAGAGCGTAAACGACCTTATAAAGGTCGTTCAGCCACGTCTGACAAATTTTCTTATTTGATTTATTTATAGAATCAATTATAAAATATGGAAATAAATATAAATAAATAGATCTTTATTTCAGGCTTCTACGGGGCCCATATGAAATAAAAATTACATCAAACCATACCATAACATCAGTCACATCTAATCAATTAAATTACATTAAAATTAAAAGAACATGTCAAAAAATATTAATTAAATAAATAATAATTAAATACATAATGATCATTTCCAGGCCTGCACTGGAGCGTGTAGTGACATCCAGTGTCTCACAAACGGTCCGTCTATTCAGTCAGTGACAACTGCGAGTAGGCCATTCTTACTATCCCCAATTATATGCGCGACAGAGGCTGCTCGTTTTCGCATTGTAGTGTAAAAACAATCGACACGTGCCTCTGCGAACATTTCTGACGCACTACAGATCCGAGGCAGGCGCAGCAACGAACTGAAGGCATTGTTGTATTGCACACGGAGAGCATCGTACGACTTTCGCGTGTAACGCACCTACAGGTTGCTCGTATACAAAGATGTACAGAAGGCTTAAGGATGTGGGTAGCGCAAACTACCCTCATTTACTCGCGCTCGGGTTCGTTTGTTTTGTGGGGTACTTTGGGTGATCCCTAAGTACCCTCACTTTCCTCGACTCTGCCTACCCTCGGTCGTCGCGGGTGACTTCTGCTCGTGCCTTCAACCCCGGCCTCCCACCAGCGGGAATCACCGGGGGGTAACGGTAGTTGTTGCCCGTCCCGGGGGCAGGCTACGCACCGCGCGGACCAGGCTTAGTCAACCATAGATGTCAGTCACCCCATCGAAATCCAGCCGTAGGCGGCCAAGAAGGTGTACCAGCCTACGAGCCCCTGCTCGACGCTGCAGCGCATCCTCGCGCTGCGCCCATGGTCGCGCCCACCGTCGACCACCACGACGCCCGGAAACGACGCCGGCGAGACCCCTGCTGCGGATTTCGCGGCCGCCCGTTCTCTGCCGCCGTTTCCGCCCCTACCTCCGCTGCCCGAACGACAGCAGCCCCAGATGGACGCCGCCGCTGCCCAGCGCGCCGCCGCAAGGCACGCAGCCCTGGACGCCCTCAGGGAGAGTGCAGCTGCCTTGTGTGCCAGTGTGCAGAGCGACACGCGCGCTGAGAAGCGGCTACACCCCGCCACCTCCTCGTCATCGGGGACGCCGACGCCTTCGCAGGGGGCACGCCCTGTCCCGCTGCCCAAAAAGACGCCGCCTCTCTCCATGCCATCGCTAGACGACATGGAGACGTCACCCCCGCAGCCGAGCGTTTCCTACGCCGCTGCGGCAAAGAAAACCCCGCCGTCGTCCCAAAGCAAGCCTCCTCTGCCAAAGATAGTAGTGCCTCCTAACTAAACCAAAGATAGTAGTGCTTACTAACCTATATATCGAGGGTTGGCGTGGCAAGAGGACGACCGCCCAGTGTCACCGATGCCAGCAGTTCTGGCACAGTTCCACTTACTGCCACCGGAAGCTGGCATGCGTCAAATGCGGCGAGCAGCACGTCGCAAAGGACTGCAAGATGCCGCGCATGGAACCCGCAACGTGTGCAAACTGTGGCGGACCCCACCCCGCCAACAGTCTCGATTGCTCCGTACTCCGCCGCGAAGTGCAGAACAAGAGAGCGGGCACAGCGCTCCTCACGAAGCCCGTCGCGCCGAAAAGGAAAGAGGCGGCACCGCAGGGAGAGTTGAACGCGGCGAACACTCTCATGGCGGCCGCCAACGACCCAGCCGGCGAGACGAAGCGGACGAAGCGGCAGAGGAGGCCGAGGAGACGGAGAAACCGGACCAGCCACCCACGGGTCCACTGGAAGCGGTCGGCGCCCCTCAGGGTACACCTCAGGGGGAGATGCCGAAGCACCAGCGGGCTCCAAGTCAAAAAAGCCAAAGAGCAGCCGACCCAGAAAGGGACAGGGTCCCAACAGAGGCGGTTAGGATCCTCACGGAAGTCCTGGTGGCAATCCGCATTGCCGACGATGCCACCAGTGTGATCGAGAGGGGCCTGAAGGTTCTTTCCTCCATGACCGGCCAGCCGGCCGCTCTGGAGGATCTCAGACCCCCACAGAAGGCTGCTCAGGTTGGTGCTGCAATGCAGCGCTGACGCGGCCAACAAACTGCCTGCCCACATCCACTACTCCACGTTGAGTAGTCAGGATCGTGGGCCAGGCACAAGGACTGACCCCAGGACGAGCAAGCCGCCGTGAGCTTGAGGTCGCTAGCTGGGCCTCCCCCATGGGGAATTCCCCGGCTGGCTCGATCTCGCCACGGCGTGAAACTCTCCTGTGTACCCGGACATGACACCAAGCTACAAGTGCCCCAACGACCTGCCTGTTGTCACAGGCAGCGTATTTGAGACCACCCTCGTGAGGCCCAGCCGCGATAGCGTCTCCCCTCCGGCCGCTTCGCGGCCGACGTGAAGAAATCCGAAGCGGCTCTAAACAATGTTATTTTAACTTCACTGGAGCTTTGAGAATCATTCGCTTGCCCTTATCCCATTTACTTGGGGTCGGCGCAGTACGTTTTCTTCTTCCATTCATCCCTGTCAGACGTCAGTTCTGGAGCTTCGAGAATAATTAGGAGATATTAACAAAGAAGTTTTTATTTTAAATTAACTGGTATTTTCATTACAACAAGATTTTCAATAATTAAATATATATTTTTTTGATTTTAAATTTTCCCGCTGTATAGTCGGAATGTTTTGTTTTTACCTGTGAAATTTTTGGTATATTTTTTCTGGGCTCTTTATATAAATATCTCCTCACTGACTGGACTATATCGGCGTTCGCTGACTGACTGATGTCCAGTCATGCTAACGTGTCCGTGTCGACGCTTGGAGGTCTAGTTTAGCTGGATAGTGAGATTTATGGATTACAACCGGCATACATTGAACCATACTGGACTGGGAGCGAGACAAAAACATAGAATGTGCCAGCTGCATTTCCTCCCGTACATGCTGTAAAAACCAGTTAAGGGATCCGAGGGTTTCAGTATATTGCAACTTAGGCGATGGGCTGACAACCTGTCTTTACACCAATATACCTATAAATTTATCTTACCCTTAAAACTTTGTCAAACGTTGCGGAACGACCTTTGTTTAGATCGTTTACGCTCTGCCTACCCCGGTATAAAGGCGTGATTATATATATCCATGTACATTGAACCACTGCGCGGCGCGATCAATAACCAAAATAAAAAGATGAACATATTTTTAAATTTTCATTTATTTACACCCAAATATAACAATTAACTTATAATTTCTCCATTTTTCTTTCTCAAAGCAGCAGATCCTCAACAGCTACCAGAACGTTAGTGATCAGCTTGATAAGACTGGCGAGAAGACCAGTGCCGTCTGTCAATCCACTCAGAAGACCGAGCACCAAGTTCAAGACCTGAGCTACGAGCCCCAGAAGCAGACCAGGGGCAGCCAGGACTTTAGACCTGAAGAGGGAGATCAAAACACTGATGTACAGGAAGAGAACTGAAGCTAAGTCGGTCAAAGTCGCGTACAGGAGAGGTAAAGTACATCCGAAGTATGGCAACAAAGCTGGGGTCAAGTTCTGGACGATGTTGGAAAGGTTGTTGAGGTTGTTGATGAGGTTGATCAAGAAGGGAATCAGAAGGCAGGCCAGCTGGTTGGCGATGGGGAGGACGGTGGCTATCTCGTCGAAGGCCAGACGTAAAGCGGAGATTGAGTATGCAGGGATCATGGCTTCGGAGCTTTGGATCTGTAGAGAGAGGAATAGGTCAGTAATAATCTATACAATACATAATTAATCTCTAAAAAAGAGCCCGATGGTGTAGTGGATAGGGCCGCTGCCTCCTGAGCGGAAGGTCGTGGTTCGAATCCCACCACGTACCAATGTGTTTTTCGGTTTTCGAATTTCATATGTACGTTTATTCGGCGCTTTTTCCGTGCTTCGGAAAGCACGTTAAGCCGTTGGTCCCGGTTAATATCGTTTAATACCATAGATATTAGTCGTTAAGCCATGACAGAGGCCAATGCTAAGCATTGGCGGCTTGAAAACTCTGACCTAATCTAGGATTGGGTTTGGTTTCCCTTCTGGGTTGCGGAGGTCAGATGGCAGTCGCTCTGTGTAAAAACCAGTAGCCTCGTTCAATCCCCTAGATTAGGTAGCCGACCCCGTGAGATACGGGATAAGGCTAGGGAGATGATGATGACATAATAAATCTCTAGAAGGGTCGTGTCTACATTGAATATTTTTACAAAAAAATAATTGCAGCAGGCATTATTAACGATATAAAGATCTAAACGATTTTTTAGTATTTTTGTCTGTCTGTCTGTCTGTCTGCCTGTCTGTCTGTCTGTCTGTAAGTTACCCCATCACACCAAAACTACTGAACCGATTTCGATAGGACTTTTATTATTTAACTGTGTTGTAACTCAGGATACCTAAAATCACGCTACCTGACTTAGTGGGTAGGCAGGAAATTGAAATTTGGTTGTTTCTTAACCGATTTTTATGGAACTTTTTTTATTCGACTGAGCATTATTTAAAATCAAAGTTACGATACAAATAATCACGCCTCATGACTTACGAGGTAGGTAGGAAATTTAATTTCGGTCGTTTTGAACCGATTTGGTTGGAACTTTTTTGTTTGACTGAGCATTACTTAAACTCTTAGTTATGATACAAATAATCACGCCACCTGACTTAGGGTGTAGGCAGGAAATTTAACTCTGATCGATCATAAAGGGACCTTTTATTTGACTGAGTTTCTTTAATAACCTGGTGTCCAGCCTAGGTTAGAAATAATCACGCAAACCATTCTAATATTGAGTAAGTACCCCAGTTTGTATGGAAAACACGCAGTGTCGAACATACGGAAAACGCTTCTCCGCGCGTAGGAGCGGGATCTGCTAGCTCGCGCGCGGAATCGTGTTTGGCAACTGGGCGAACGAAGTCGCGGGCACAGCTAGTTTATCTTATATTCGGAAAATGTTGAATGACAGACGTTCTTGTTAATGGTACTACACTACTAGCTACTTGCTATGTATAATTTTTCTTTCTTAATTGCAGGGTTGTCTGGAAGAGATCGCTTGAAACGATAAGGCCGCCTTTGCGCACACTGTTAATTTTAACAGTGTGCGCAGCTTCCATGCTGGCCTGGGAGTGAGAGAAAAACATAGAATGTGCCAGCTGCATTTCCTCCCGAGCATGCTGTAAAAACCAGCTACGGGATCTGAGGGTTTTAGTATATTGTAATTTAGGCGATGGGCTGACAACCTATCACTACAGCAATATACGTATAAATCTATCTTAAAAACCCTTAAAACTTTGTCAGACGTGGCGAAACGACCTTTGTTTAGGTCGTTTTCGCTCTGCCTACCCCATTAGGGATAAAGGCGTGATTATATGTATGTATGTATGTTAATTTTAAGCTATTCCAAACTGTACGATTTATGCGCAACAAAGAGTTTATCTATCTATATAATAGTTTTTATTAGGGTATTCAATAAAATTTCTTTTATCAAAGAAAAATTACTTGAAATATGAAAAATAACTTATGCCATCTAATTTAACTCAAAATTGTTTTCAAACTAGATAAATCTGTTTTTTTTTAGTTTTCGCTATCCTTGGAAATGTTCAACTTAATTAAGAAGTAAAAAAAATACTTAACTGAATTGAAACTTCTTGGATACCGATATAAAATGTTATCCTCAACATTTTATCATTTAATATTTGTTATTATTTGATGTATTTTTTGGACATTTTCCTTATATGCCCTTACAAACATTATTTAAAACACCGCTGACTTAGATATACAAAAAAAATATGGAAATAAAAAATACTCACCAGAAAGAAAACAGCAAAAACAACAAGACCGCAAGCCTTCATTTTGAAATTAGAATTTATTAACCTCAAAACAGGTTCAAACTATATCTAAAACGATATAATTGTATGGAAATACAACAAACAATTTTCTTTTTATAAAAAACCTATTATCTAACAGTTTAACCAAGTGAAATAGTTTCAAAATGCGTGAAGTAACTTTCGGGGCAAGAATTTATCATATTTGATAATGAATTTCTGTTAATGTTGTAAAATAACTTAAGCCGAGTGGCCTAATACATACATACATATAGTCACGGCTATATCCCTACTGGGGTAGGTAGAGCGTAAACGACCTAAAGAAAGGTTGTTCCGCCACGTCTGACAAAGTTTTGAGGGTTATTTAAGATAGATTTGTAGGTATATTGCTGTGGCCTAATATTTTAATATAATGTATGCCGGGTGTAAGGGACAGCGTCCCGCAAACTGATAGGGGTTGCTCGGTCAACGGAACTGAACAACTATCAGCAGGATTTTTTTTCAAGACATAAAAAAAATAGATTTTTCCTACAAATTGTCCGATCGAGGTGGTGAGTTTGTATGGGAAGTTACTTATTTTTTTCATCTCCTAAAAAAAATTGTCTGGATATATCTGTCCCTTACACTCCGTTGATAATGTTGCGAGCTCTACTGAAGTAATGGATTCGATTTCTTCATCACAAATCTACTATACATACGTCCCTACTCAGGGGCCCAAGTAGGTACTTCTTCTTCTTCTTCTGTCCAGTGGGTATCGAGTCTATGGACCTGATGAACCCTGGTGTTAGAGTTTTTAAACCGCCTAGTAGCACAACTATCAGGCCTCTGGCATGGTTTGAGTAACGATCACTATCAAAGACAGCAACCGGGACCGACGGCTTAACGTGCCCTCCGAAGCACGAAATCTGTTTCTTTTCGGACAATCAGGTGATTCAGCCTGCAATGTCCTAACCAAACATGGGAAAAATTCACAAAGTGATAAAGGAATCGAACCCAGGACCTCCGGATCGGGAGTCCATGGCACTAGCCACTAGACCACGGAGGCAGTTAGGTACTGGACTCGTAGGTAGGTCCTGGATGATCGATCAGGTTTTAACCGACGGGTCCAGTATGAATTGCTGGACTTTACCTATGACCTATGAATTTCTTCGCAGTTGTGGGAAGGTCACGTCAGGATGCCTTCATTTTTAATCAAACGGAAGGGATGGGATCAACCTAATTTCCTCAACCCCGGACAAAATCCGGCTAAACCGTTTAACTCCACGGTCTAAACTATTGAAACGGTATTATGATATGACTCCCGCATGAATCTGACCAGTCGCAAGCAGTTTGACAAGCTCCAACAGTGGCCACAATTCAGCGTTAACAAGATTTTACTAAAATAATAATCACTATACTAATTAATAAAACAAAGTCGCTTTCTCTGTCCCTATATATCTATGTATGCATTAATCTTTAAAACTACGCAACGGATTTTGATGCGGTTTCTTTTCATGTATAGAGTGATTCAAGGTCAGGTTTATATTTATAATACATGCATAATACAGTAGAGAAACACGGATGATTTCCGTGCGAAGCCGGGGCGGGTCGCTGGTAAATATTATAATAATATCGTACCGGAAATAAAACCGTGCCTGGCATTTTCCGTCTTGGGCGAACAGAAAAAGATTCAGTTCAGAAATCTTTGGATAGTTACGTCAAGTTAAGTCGCGATGTGCAACTTTGCCAGACGTGGCGCAACGACCTTTGTTTTAATAGTTTACGCTCTGCCTGCCCCATTAGAGAAATAGGCGTGATTATATGTATGTATGTGAACGGGTCACGTAATTATTCTTCAATTTTTTTAACCAGTTCTATGTGACAGGATTATATTAGTCCGTTTAAACTGCTATCCCTTTCTGTTCTTTCATGCATGACAGAAAATGACAGGTATACATTTATTTACATTAGTTAAGTCGAGATTTTTGCAACTACGAATTGGTACCAATTTGCTCGTATGGTTTTATTTTCTTCTTCTTCCTTTGTTTGGGTCGTTTACGCTCTGCCTACCTCGTTAGGGATAAAGGCGTGATTATATATATATATATACAAGCTGGACTGGACGCGAGAGAAAAACATAGAATGTGCCAGCTGCATTTCCTCCCGGGCATGCTGTAAAAACCAGCTAAGGGATCCGAGGGTTTCAGTATATTGTAATTAAGGCGATGGGCTGACAACCTGTCACTACAGCAATATACTTACAAATCTATCTTAAATAACCCTCAAAACTTTGTCAGATATATATATATATATATATATATATATATGTATGTATGAATCTAACACCCTAATCCGATTTCCGAGCCCATCTTTAGTAACAGTTAACCATTGGAAAAGTGGTTTCTAGGGACAGTGTAACCTTCTAATAACCCGGTTAATTAGGGTTTCAGGAAGGCAATTACAGAAGCTTTCAGAAAAGCAACTGTTATCCTCCCACCGATTTTCGATGATGGCGGCCAATCTCTCAGAGATAGGGCAACTGCGCAGGACTAGTTTTTAATGCGCTTGTGTTTGCGGAACACACAATTGCACTATATATTCCTTCAATCTCTTATACACGACAGACTTTGATACGACCAGAGAGAAATCAGACACAGGACCGACTATTTACATGCCCATCCGATAGCATGGATCATGTTACTTTTCAGACAATCAGGTGATCAACCTGCTATGTCCTAACTAAACTAGAAACAACAACACAAAGACATTGTCCACCGCCGGGAATCGAACCCGGGACCTCCGAATAGGCTGCTAGACCACGGAGGCAGTTAACTAACTGTTGTATAGACCGTAACCGAAGAGAAGAGAAATGTACATACATATAATCACACCTTTATCCCTAATGGGGTAGGCAGAGCGTAAACGACCTAAACAAAGGTCGTTCCGCCACGTCTGACAAAGTTTTGAGGGTTATTGAAGATAGATTTGTAGGTATATTGCTGTAGTGACAGGTTGTCAGCCCATCGCCTAAAATACAATTTACTCAAACCTTCGGATCCCTTAGCTGGTTCTTACAGCATGCCCGGGAGGATATGCAGCTGGCACATTCTATGTTTTTCTCTCGCTCCCAGACCAGCATGGAAGAGAAATGTAACGCGATTAAGCCTCACTGACAATTAGGCATACCCTGATAAATGGTTTCTTCCATGCTGGACTGGGAGTGAGACAAAAACAAAGGATGTGCCAGCTGCATTTCCTCCCGAGCATGCTGTAAAAACCAGTTTAGTGATCCGAGGGTTTCAGTATATTGAAATTTAGGCGATGGGCATTCAACCTGTCACTACAGCAATATACGAACGAATCTGTCTTGAATGGCCTTCCAAGCTTCAGACGTGGCGGAGCGACCTTTGTTTGGGTCGTTTACGCTCTGCCTGCCCTATTGGGGGTGAAGGCGTGATTATATATGTTGGATTGGCATTTGTCGGCGATATAAAAACATAGAATTACCAGCTGCACCTTCTACCGGGAATGCTGTAGAAATCTGAAATGGTATGCTTAAGCATGGACTGGCATGACAGCCTACTATTGTACACATACATACATATAATCACGCCTTTATCCCTAATGGGGTAGGCAGAGCATAAACGACCTAAACAAAGGTCGTTCCGCCACGTCTGACAAGGTTTGAGGGTTATTCAAGATGGATTTGTACGTATATTGCTGTAGTGACAGGTTGTCAGCCCATCGCCTACATTGCAATATACTGAAACCCTCGGATCCCTTAGCTGACTTTTACAACATGCCCGGGAGGAAATGCAGCTGGCACATTCTAAGTTTTTCTCTCGCTCCCAGGCCAGCATGGAAGTGACTACTATACACAGTAGCGAGTACGGCAGTATGTAGGTTGTAAGGGACAGCGTCCCGCAAACTGATAGGGGTTGCTCAGTCAACGGAACTGGACAACCATCAGCAGGGTTTTATTTTCAGGAAGAAAAAAAATATATATTTTATACATACATACATACATAAAATCACGCCTTTATCCCTTACGGGGTAGGCAGAGCGTCAAACTCCTCGTAAAAGGCGCTTTCGCCACGTCTGACAAAAAAAAAAAAAAAAAAAAAATATTTTTCATACAAATTGTCTGAACGAGGTGTTCATTTTGTATGGGAAGGTAGTCTTTTCTTTTCATCTCCTGAAAGAATTTCCTGGTGAAAGTTGTTCAGTTTTGTTGACTGAGAAGTCCCTATCAGTTTGTGGGACGCTGTCCCTTACACCTTACCATACTCGTATGTATCTGGAATGTCAAACGTGGTCTTCTTCTTCTTGGCGAGTGGATTTTTTAGTCAAACGACCCTATAAACCCTGGTGTCAGAGTTTTTTTCAAAACCGCCTAGTACCATAGCTATTAGGCCTCTGACACGGTTTAAGTAACGACCACTATCAAAGACAGCGACCGGGACCGACGGCTTAACGTGCCCTCCGAAGCACGGAATCCTTTTTCTTTCAAACGTGGTGAAACGACATTTATGTTTAAGTTTAGGGTTGACGACCCGCGCAGCCTAGTTGGCAGTGCCTGCCTGCTACGCAGAGGGTCCCGGGTTCGATTTCCGGCTGGGGCAGACATTTGAATGATGAGTTTAAATTTCTGTTTCTGGGTCAGGATGTTATTTGTGGTTATTTAATATGTCCATGGCACCCCGATACAGGGAATCCTAGTGGGGGCTGTGAATGTAACCGTGTGACTTTTTTTAGGCTGTTGGCGCTCTTACTACCCCATTGTAGATAAAGGTGTGATTGCGTGTATTTATGTTGGCAAAGACACGGATATTTAGTAACGATCTTTAATTAGAATTACTTAGGAATTCTTATCGCTCCAAGCATTCATGGTAAATAGTTGTTCGAAAGACACAATTATATAATATGTTATCAGAGGCACATTGCTACAAACACTCTAGTATAGTAATACATTTCCAAAGATAACCTTACAAAATTAATTATTACAAAAACTGTCTTATATTTTTTTATCAATGAACTAATTTTGAAATTAAACTGTATATAAAACAGTTAATATCAATTTTCGATACAAAATTAACTTGTTTTTCATAGTTTTAGACGTTTGTTGTCTAAAAAACATTTTTAATTTACACAAAATGGCGTCCAAAATCACTTTTGCCCTTTTCTGTGTTGTAGCAGTGTGCTTGATCACGGTAAGTTTGTTTTAAAACTTCATAAACTTTTCTTCCATGCTGGACTGGGAGCGAGAGAAAAACATAGAATATGCCAGCTGCATTTCCTCCCGGGCATGCTGTAAAAACCAGCTAAGGGATCCGAGGGTTTCAGTATATTGCAATTTAGGCAATGGGCTGACAACCTGTCACTCCAGCAATACACCTACGAATCTATCTTAAATCACCCTCAAAACTTTGTCAGACGTGGCGGAACGACCTTTGTGTTGGTTGTTTGGTTTGGTTAGGTTGTTTACGCTCTGCCTACCCCATAAGAGATAAAAGCTTGATTAAAAAGTAAAAAAAAATGTTGTTTTCCTTTACATTATCATTATTTTTTCTATGTAATTAACAAAGGTAGGGACACTTCTTTTAAGTAAAAAATACCTGTGTTAGAAGGCCCCGCTCCTTCCACGGGTTATCGTAAAGACGTGTTACAGTTAAAATACAATCTAAAATAAAAACTAAGAAAAGTAAATATTAAAACTATTCTAGCATGCAATTTTATGGGTAGTGTAGCAGTTGTGTAGTGTGTGTGTGTATGTGTGTGAGAATTTGTGTGTGTGATTATATGTATGTATGTATAAACTTGAAGTCACAATTCCACTAGGCCTGTGACATGATTTATCTAACGACCACCATCAGAAACAGCGACGGCTTAGCGTGGCTTCCGAAGCACGGAAACATCTTTTTGACACTGATCAGCTGATGTGAGAAAATTACCAGAGGCAGAAAGTCTTGTAAACTTTTTTAGGCCTTATTTTGATTAAGAACTACTCAATCAGATAGAGTGGTTCAGAATCGAACCCATATCCCTCCTCACCGATATACATAAAATAGTACTGTGAGCAAGAGCCCAATAAATACTAGATGTAAGGGACAGCGAGAAAAAAAATTGTCTGATCGAGGTAGATATTTTGTATGGAAATACCAATTTTTATTTTCACTTCCTGAAAGACTTTCTTGGTGGAAGTTGTTCAGTATCGTTGACTGAGCAACCCCTATCAGTTTGCGGGACGCTGTCCCTTACACCTGGTATAAATTTTTTTTTTCTCTTCTTGGGCATCAGATCGCAATTTAGGTGATACATACATGCCTTTATCCCTAATGGGGTAGGCAGAGCGTGTACGACCTAAACAAAGGTCGCTCCGCCACGTCTGACAAAGCTTTGAGGATTATTTAAGATTGACCTGCTGGTATATTGCTCTAGTGACAGGTTGTCAGCCCATCGCCTAATCTGCAATATACAGAAACCCTCGGATCCCTTAG
This sequence comes from Scrobipalpa costella, assembly GCA_949820665.1. Classification (NCBI taxonomy): domain Eukaryota; kingdom Metazoa; phylum Arthropoda; class Insecta; order Lepidoptera; family Gelechiidae; genus Scrobipalpa; species Scrobipalpa costella. The sequence continues at coordinate 8,252,857 of OX463321.1, read as the reverse complement.
CTGGTTTTTACAGCATGCCCGGGAGGATATGCAGCTGGCACATTCTATGTTTTTTTTTCGTATTTCGACTTATATTCATTGTGAAAGTTGTTCAGTTTCACGGGCTGGTTCATTTTATGTGCGTACCTTTCTGTTAAACGTTGTTTAGTTAAAACATTCATCAAGTTTTAAAACTTATTTCTTTTACCAGCCCCCAGTCTCAGCATCAGGCGTCCAGCTGCCCGCGGTCTACCCTCTCGTCAACATCCTCCTGCCACTCCTCAACAACGTCTACAACCTGCTGCTGTCTCTCCTCTCCATCTTCGACACCCTTCCCTCTTCCATCTCCTGCATGATTCCTGTTGACCTTGGAGCTTTGGAGACTTCTCTTCTCAAGCTGTACTCGCAAGCTTTGGCTATTGTTAACTTCTTGAGGTGAGTTTATGCTCTCTATCTTCGACACTCTTCCGTCTTCCATCTCCTGCCTGATTCCTGTTGACCTTGGAGCGCTGGAGACTTCTCTTCTGAAGCTGTACTCGCAAGCTCTGGCTATTGTTAACTTCTTGAGGTGAGTTTATGCTGTCTCTTCTCTCTATCTTCGACACTCTTCCCTCTTCCATCTCCTGCCTGATTCCTGTTGACCTTGGAGCGCTGGAGACTTCTCTTCTGAAGCTGTACTCTCAAGCTTTGGCTATTATCAACTTCTTGAGGTAAGTTTTTGTTGTCTCTTCTCTCTGTCTTCGACACTCTTCCCTCTTCCATCTCCTGCCTGATTCCTGTTGATCTCGGCGCATTGGAGTCTTCTCTTCTGAAGCTGTACCTTGCAGGTTCTGGCTATTGTCAACTTTTTGAGTTGAGTTTATGCTGTCTGTTCTCTCCATCTTTGATACACTGCCTCCTTCTATCTCCTGCCTGATTCCTGTTGACCTTAGACCGCTGGAGACTTCTCTTCTGAAGCTGTACTCGCAAACTCTGGCTATTGTCTACTTCTTGAGGCTTCTGATGCTGTCTATCTTCTTTCGTCTCCTGTAGATCTTGTATTGACTTCGTAAGGTAAGGTTTTGATGCTGTCTCTCTTCTCCATCTTTGATACACTGCCATCTTGTATCTCCTGCCTTATTCCTGTTGATCTTGGTGTGCTGGAGACCTCGTTGTTGAAGCTATCCTCGCAAATTCTGGCTATAACTGGCTACAACTTCTTGAGGTAAGAATTAATGATTTTATACAAAATTGTGGCAAACAGAGTCTCCAATTAGTTGTGCCTGTCAAGCACTGGATTCTTCATAGACCGAAGTAACACACCAAACTGTAGACGTCGTCGAATAAAAAGCAAGTCGTTAAGGCCCGTATTGATAAACAGCCCTTGAGACAGCTAGTTAGAGTTCGTATCAGAAATATCATTTCAGTAAAGACCAGTCAAATCCAAACTTAAAATTGTTTTCAATCTTGATATACCTTTATAAATACGAGCCTGTATCGTCGAATCTATCAAAACTTTTCTCAAAACTAGAGTCAAAAGCAAACCTATCGCAACAAGAAAAGTCTTTAGGTATACCTAGAAATAAAAACCTGCGCTACATTTACATTAGATTTCATATAAGTAATAAAACATAATATATATGTATATAACGTCATTCATTTCCTCCATACTGGCCTGGGAGCGAAAGAAAAACATAGAAAGTGCCAGCTGCATTTCCTACCGGTCATTCTGTAAAAATCAGCTAAGGGATCCGAGGGTTTTAGTATATTGTAACTTAGGCGATGGGCTGACAACCTGTCACTACAGCAATATACCTACAATTCTATCTTAAATTACCCTCAAAACTTTGACCGAAACGACCTTTATTTAGGTCATTTACGCTCAGCCTACCCCATTAGGTATAAAGGCGTGATGATATGTATGTATAACGTCATGTAAAATCATATAGAATGGTTCGCTAAAAGCATCGGGTGTTTGTCTGTATGATGTGGTAAGCTACAGTCCATTAGGGTTTTAGTCAAAAACAGCGCTGAAAACCTTTTACGCTTTCCATTGATCTCAATTATGAAATCTGGACATCATTTTACATCAAGAGCTAAAATTAAATTAGCGCTGTCACTTTCAGTTAAATAAAATTGAATAATTTATAAACAATAAGGAGATTTCATGGAAGATAAAAATGTTTACAAAATAAAAGACACACATAATTTATTCAATACGTAAATACATACATATAATCACGTCTTTATCCCTAATGAGGTACGCAGAGCGTAAACGACCTACACAGAGGTCGTTCCGCCATCTCTGACAAAGATTTGAGGGTTATTTAAGATAGATTTGTAGGTATATTGCTGAGGTTGTCAGCCCATCGCCTAAATTGCGATTGAAATTTATTTAGCCACATGCATAAAAAAGGAAATACCCACTTCTCTTTAGTTTTCTCATGGAAATTAAAATTTTCCCCTTGGTGAAACGTAGCACCTATTCCGATCCGTCCAGTGGTTGAAGCGTGATTTAGTAACAAAAATCCAAACTTTCGCGTTTATGATATTATTAGATACAATATTTGATCAATCGAAGATAAATTTCTTCCATGCTGGCCTGGAAGCGAGAGAAAAACATAGAAAGTGCCGGCTGCATTTCCTCCGGGCATGCTGTAAAAATCAATGCGATGGGCTGACTACTTATCACTATAAATATATACCTACAGATCTATCTTAAATAACCCTCAAAATGTTGTCAGACGTAGCGGAAAGACCTTTGTTTAGGTCGTTTACGCTCGGCCTACCCCATTAGGGATAAAGGTGTGATTATATATATGTAAGATAAAGGTGTCAATCAATGACTGTATTTCTTTCTACGTATAAATTTGGCGTAGACTGGAGTAAAGGAAGAGTTTGGAAGAGACATTTTATATAATAAAAAAGTACTAGGTACATAAATATATAGGGCTCAATTCTACATACCACCGGCTAAAACTAAAATTAATATCTATCTGTAACCTTAAAAATAATAAAATTGAAAAAAGACAGGCGATTTATACTCTATGGTTTTACACTTTGTCCGCTAGATTTTGACGCGATTTTTCACGTTTCCCCAGTATTTCTGTCAATTTAATCCGCTGTATCATATGACGGCGGATGAAAATGGCAGATAACGCATAAAACCACCGACTATAAATAAAAACATTTTTCTTCCATGCTGACCTGGGAGCGAAAGAAAAAACATAGAATGTGCCAGCTGCATTTCCTCCCGGGCATGCTGTAAAATCCAGCTAAGGGATCCGAGGGTTTCAGTATATTGTAATTTAGGCGATGGGCCGACCTGTCACTACAGCAATATACCTACAAATCTATCTAAAATAACCCTCAAAACTCTGTCAGTGGCGGAACGACCTTTGTTTAGGTCGTTTACGCTCTGCCTACCCGATTAAGGATTAAGATAACGATAAAGGCGTGATTATATGTATGTATGTACAAATAAAAAAACCGGAGAGAATAAATCTCCTGTCCTATTCCAATGTATTTAGTCCCAAAGTGACACATAGATTTTATGTATTTTAGTTTTGGCCTGTATATCTAGAATCGAGCCCATATACTAGGTACATTTTACGTTTTTTTACATTATACTTCCATGCTGGACTGGGAGAGAAAGAAAAACATAGAATGTTCCAGCTGCCCTTCCTCCCGGGCATGCTGTAGAAGTCAGCAAAAGGGACTCGAGGGTTACAGTGTACTGTAATTTAGGCGATGGGCTGACAACCTGTCACTATGGCAATACACATAAAAATCTAAAATTACCCTCATTTTTTGTCAGACGTGGTGAAAGCGCCTTTTACGAGGCATTTAACGCTCTGCCTACCCCGTAAGGGATAAAGGCGTGATTTTATGTATGTATGTATTTTACGTTTGTCGTCCTAGTAAGATTAGAATCGAATCAACATGGTATTCAAACTTCTTCGATTCAAAAAACACATTCAATCTTGAAAAGCGGGAAAAACCAATTTATCTTGAAACAGGAAATTCATAATGACTTTCTTAGACAAAACTCGAGTTTCGACACTTACATACATTCAAATATCACGCCTCCATCCCTAATGGGGTAGGCAGAGCGATCCAAACAAAGTTCGCTCCGCCATGTCTGACAAAGTTTTGCTTATTTAAGATAGATTTGTATGTATTTGGATGTAGTGACAGGTTGTCATCCCATCGCCTAAATTAGAATATTCTCAAACCATCGAATCCCTTAGCTGATTTTTACAGCATGCCCGGGAGGAACAGCAGCTTTCACATTCTTTGTTTTTCTCTCGCTCCCAGGCCAGCATGGAAGTAGGGTTTTATCATGCTTACTACCCACAGTGTCTTGAATTCTTGATATAATATGTTTATCTGTTTTTGGGACCTTACTAATTTATTAAAGGCAAATTAATACTTTTGCTTTGACGCTCCGAACAGCGCATGAGCGAGCGTAACGCATGGATTCCATTTTCGTGATAGATATAGACCAGGTAAGCAACCATCTTCTCCCTAGCCTTATCCCGTATCTTACGGGGTCAGCTACCTAATCTAGGGGATTGCACTAGGTTACTGGTTTTTACACAGAGCGACTGCCATCTGACCTCCGCAACCCAGAAGGGAAACCATACCCAATCCTAGATTAGGTCAGAGCTTTCAAGCGGCCAATGCGTAGCACTGGCTTCTGATATGGCTTAACGACTAATATCTACGGTATTAAACGATATTAACCGAGACGTATGAAATTCGAAAACCGAAAAACACATTGTTGCGTGGTGGGATTCAAACTATGACCTCCCGCTCAGGAGGCAGCGGCCCTATACACTATACTTCGCTCGCGAAACTTTTTGATTTGATTTCCGTGAGGTACCTACTTATCGCGCTTGCTTTGCTCACGTATCGTAGGCGTGCAATGTTGCGCTTGCTTCGCTATTGTTTAAGTTACGTGATGCAATAATTAAAACAATCATCTTCCAGGTCCCTGCCCGAATACGCCGCCGGCGCCAACCCGGCCAGCCCGCCATCCAACGTAGTAAACATCCAGGGTCTGCTCTCGACCCTCATCTCCAGCATCACGGACCTGGCTGAGGACCTGCTGGTCGGCATCGGCGGTGGACTGCTACCAGGCCTGCTGCAGCTCGTCGTGTGTGTGGTTACAGCTGTACTCAACCTACTGATCTAACACATCTACTGGTTTAATAAACCTTTGGTTTAAGGAGTTGTTAGGTTATGTGTAAATAAATGTTGTTCCAAATTATTTTCTGACCTTTTTATTTCGCCTGATGAGCTACAGACATTGAAAGACTAGACCTAACATGATATTGCAAAACCTGATTCCAGAAAATCGATATGAAAATTCTTATATGCTTCAATGGACTAGAGGTTAGCCTAAGGTAATTGTATATATATATTCTTTATTGTATTAAAAATTTACACATACAGTTGAACTTAAAACTAGGACACAACAGCTTATCTCTATAAGAGATCTCTTCCAGCCAACCTAGTGGGGAGGAAAGAAGGGAAAAACACGGGATCAGATACAATAAGGTAAATTAGAAAATCTGATAAATTATAGTAATACTAATACATATCTAACAATAATAGAAAAAACTAATTCATAACAAATTAATATATAAGATATATACATACATACAGATATATACGTATATTATGATAGATATAAAATTAACATTAAAGAGAGGTCATAAAATGCTCTTTGAGTCTCTTTTTAAAAGTGAATACTGAACTGTCTTGATGTGGTTTAGGAAGTTTATTCCATAGTTGGATAGCCCGGACAGTAGAATAATTGAAGAAAAACTTTGTGATTGAACCAGGAGACACAAGTACCTTTGTGATACAAGTGCGCCTGGACCGGGGATCAGGAGGTAAGAAACGGAATCGGGAACGGAGATATTCAGGAGAGGTAGGGTCATTAAGGATCTTGTAAAGGACGGTGAAGATGTGCACATCGCGGCGAAGTCGGATAGGGAGCCATTTTAGTCGAACGCGAAACTCGGAGATGTGGTCGAATTTGCGAAGGCCAAAAATGAATCTGTGGTTGTAGCTCTATATGCAGAGTACCTTCTGTTAAATATCTAGGCATTGAGATTGATCAGCATCTGAGATGGGATCTGCATATAGAGCAAATTTCTGCAAGGGTCAAACAGACAGCATTTATTTATCTGGACTTGCGAAACATTTTAGATCCCCAGACACTTATGTCAGTTTACTATGCCATTACTCAGTCCATTCTGTCTTATGGAATCACTTCATGGGGGGGTTGTAGACAAACTCTTATGCTTAAACTTGAACGCGCTCAGAAATATGTTCTTAAAATTATTAATAGAAAACCTAGACTTTTTCCTACCCATGACTTATATGAGCTAGCCGGAGTAATGACGCCCCGTCACCTGTTTGTTTGGCAAACTATCATGTTCTTTGCCAATCATCTTGATGATTTTCTACACCATGCCGCTAGACCTAATCTTAGAACTATTAGTAGTAGAAAATATAGTTCAACCGTAAGTGCTAGTACAGAAGCAAAAAAACACTTTCTTATCTTAGCACCAGAAATTTATGCTTCATTTCTGAATGACGATTTAAGAGAAATCATAGATATAATAAATGCAACAGCAGTAACATTTCAAAAACATAAATATTTGTCTATTTTAAGCAAAAAAGTTAAACAGTATCTCCTAAATATCAATTATAAGGATTTTAATACCATGTATAGTAAACTCAACGAGAAACTTATTTAAGTATATTTAATAATTATAAAAATATGTGTAATTTATCTATGAATATTAATATTTATTTATTTTTCTATTGATTTAAATAATATTTATATATTTTTACTAGGTATATATATAACTAATAAGCCGGCTACTCTCAAATGTTCTTTCTAATTAGCGTAATTAACCCTGCCACAGGCTTGATTGTCTATTAGGGTTGTTACTGTCTACCACATGCAAATTTTGTTAACGCTTGTTTTTAGTTACATTTATAAATTGTGGTTAAAATGTAATGCTGTTTTTGTTTCATTGTATGTATAAATAAATAAATAATCGAATATCAAGGTTTTGTAAGCGCTCAAGTTTATTAAGAAGCTCCTCAGTGGCATCTAGATAACATACATCGGCATAATCGAAAATGGGGAGGAGAAGTGAGAGGAAGGAAATTCTGGAGTCGTTTGAGAGAGTGGAATGAATAATCATGAATTTGTGAATTCGTCTTGTAAGAATATTATACTACTATCGGATTTGTAAGGTGACTCGTGCTTCGGAAGGCACGTTTAGTTATCAAACACTCGGCCTCACTAGCTGTCTCTAGCAATGGTCATTAGAGTTCATTCATTCGTTGATAAATGCTATGTACTACATTTTTTTCTGGGTACTATTGGACACTTTTACTTCCATGATGGACTGGGAGTGAGAGAAAAGCATAGAATCTGCCAGCTGCATTTCCTCCCGAGCATGCTGTAAAAACCAGCTAAGGGATCAGAGGGTTTTAGTATATTGTAATTTAGGCGATGGGCTGACAACCTGTCACTTCAGCAATATACGTACAAATCCATCTTAAATAACTCTCAACACTTTGTCAGACGTGGCGGAACGATCTTTCTTTAGGTCGTTTACGCTCTGCCTACCCAATAAAGGATTATATGTATGTATGTATGTATGTACTATTAGGCAATACTGTCTTATAATAACCGTGTGCAATCATTTTCTACCTTATCACTCATCTAATAATCATCATATTTCACTAACAGATAAAAGATCCAATATAAAACTAAAAGTATATAAACCTCACGTACATTGCAAACGGTTTTTGTCGAGTTCCGTCGATGTAATGTTATTTTTTCTTATTTGTTTTGAAATATAATCGGTGTGTCAATGCGAATGAATAATGTTACAATATGTTTGCGAAAAATGTTATGTTGATCGCTGTGACAGCAGTTGCGATGGTAAGCATTTTTTGTTTACTAGATTTCTGTTTTGTGCCTTTATCTGTAACTTTAAAAATAAATGATACGTGTTGGCAAATAAATGATACGTGTTGGCAAACTACTATTGCATTATGTTGTCATATCTAATAGCTACAACTTATTTTAGAAACAAGATCTTCAATCGATAAAGGTTAATAGAATAAAGGTTATCAAAAGACATAAAACTTTATTTACCTTTATTTTAAAACTGAGTTAGAAATACTATAGATGTCAAATTTCACTTCTGTAGGTCTGCTGTAAGAAATTTATTTTTAGAAATAAGCAGTGCCTGTTGTGTCTTTGTTTTGTATGTCCTCATTTTATAATGTTTTTGTTTACAGTAAATTGTTAAATAATAAAATAATGTCTGCTTTGTGGCTTCGGCTGTATCTTTATGAATATTTTTGATCATATTGAATCATATGCTCCTATTTTGTGTTTTAAATACTATTAAAACTTATTACACAAAGAAGTTTTATAAGATAACTAAAATGCAACATATTAAAAAAAAAACTTAATACATTTGAGTATATACGTAACATAAATATTTCTGGTTTTGGACTTTAATTTTTAACCAAGTTTAATAAATTTTCTCATGTACTTCGTGTATTTTATTAGTGTTTGTTCTTTGAACTTGTTGCCAATAATCTTCGTGTTTCTTTACTTCGAATTAAATTCATGTAAATCTACCCTTGACAGGGTCAAAAAGATCATATGTCATATCAATTTTGATTTAGACTTGATATAAAATTATCGTTATATAAAACAAATAAAACATTATTTATATTTATATTGCAGGTCACGGCAAATCCTCTGTTCCAAGCTATAGCATCACAAAGCTGTCCAATTTGTGAGAAAAGTGCACTGAAGAATCAACTTCAAAACTTATTCTTCCAAGCAGCAAACAATTTTCAACCATATCCCCCAATATGCATGAATCAAAATCCCGTGCAGGTCCAACCAGCTCTTCCGAGTAAACGTTCTTGTCCCGTTCATTCACAGGGTGTTCAAAATCGGAACTTTCAAGTACCTACTTATCAGCAACCACCTACAAACCAACCTTACTGTCCATATACATCTCAAAATGTACAACAACAGGGTAACCCTCTAATTTCTGAAGCAATGAACAAAATCTTGTCGAACCCATCTTTGAAATCAATTTTGGATCCTAACATCAAACTCTTCAATCAAAACGGTCTTGAAATACCAAGGAATGGACCATGCAACAATGGATCTCCACAGGTCATTAATAATTACATAATTGTTCCTCCTGAATTTTTATTAGATGATAAGAAAACTGCAGCAGATAAAAAGCCTCATAAAGAAAGAAGAAAAAAGATCAACAATGCTAATGAGAGTAAAAGAAGGATTTCTAAACCTATAAACACTGTAAGAGAAAATCGCGGAAGAAAAGTCGCCAATCCAGAACCTTTTGCTTTTGATAATACAATAATAAATCAAAGGATTCCGATAGATGGAGAACGACAAACAATTAGAAGACAAAAAGTGAAAAAGCCGGAAATTAAAGTAAATGTGGTAAATCAAAATACTATTCCTAAACCTCAGGTGAGTGATACAATCGTAGTAACAATAGAAGAACCCAAAAGGCAATCGGAAAAAGAAATAGTAAACACTAGTACAACAACAGATAACCAAAGAAATACTGAACAAATTACTGCTACGTCTTTAACTGACAAAAATGAAGACAGTGACAATAAAACAGAAAATCCAAATGGTGAAAAATTACTTAAAGAAAACTTAGTAATCAATACAGTAAAAGTAAATCAAGATTCAGAACAAAAACCTGCAAGTACCAAAACTAAAGAAGCTATCCAAATTCAGGTTCATAATTTAAAAGATAACAAGCGAGTTGCTAACAATCCTAGAAAATCTACAAAAATAAAGTCTAAAGTTAAACCACCAAGAAATTATAATCCCCGAGAACAAGCAGTTGTAAACGATTTCAAAAGAAGATTTCCTGATATTCCAGAAGATGTTGTAGTAAATTTATTGAACCATATGAAAAGTCAATTAATGAGCCAAAACATAGGATTCCCTCCATTTTACTATCCACAGATGCCAATGAGCTTTGATCAGTACTATGGGAATCAATTTGCTCCTATGCCCTCAGTAACAAGGCCTGAAAATGGTAAAAAATCAAGTAGTGCAAGAAAATCTTTAAATAGTGACCAAACCTCGTCAAAAAGAAGAAAAAGCAATACCCGACGCAGAAAACCAAAGAAAACTACCACTCCTGAACCCTGTAATGCAGTTGTTGAATTAACTCCTACAGTTGAAGTGACTACGGAAGTAAAAAATGAAATTGAAAGTACTACTTTACCTACTAAGACTACTACTGAAAGACCAATAATTGCAGAGAAAGTTCCTACGACTACAAGTGAAATGCCAATTATTCCTGAAATAATCAATACGACTACCACAGAAAATCCAATAATTGCTGAAATGGTTACCGAATCTATAAATGATGAAGCTTGTACTGAATCTAATGAAGTTCATCCAATTGAGTCTACAACCCCTACGGCTAACATAGAAATAAAATCTCACGAAAATACAAATATTAAGGAGATTAAAAAAGAAATTACTTTACCAGAGCTAGGATCAGAAGACGTAGTTCCAACTATATACTTGAATGAGCTAGATGACGAATACTATCCAGACTTTACAGGAGACCTTCAATACTATAGCGATGAAGATTTACAATACTTCGGGCTAGAAGACGATAGATATCATTATACAACTGACAAAAACTTCCCACTGGAAGAATTGAATCGTGCAAGAAGGCGCCTCAATGCTCGTGCTAATAATGATAATCCTTACCCCAGACGTCCGCAGGACAGGCATGTTTTTAGGATACAGAATTGGGAGAGAGCCAGACCTAATGCTAGACTAATGAACCAAAGACGAAGACCTAAATTTAGAACTTCACCTAGGCCTAGGCCTGAGAATAACAACGTTACACCTAAAATAAAAATTCTAGTCAAAGAAAATCTAGATGTTAAAACAGATTCTGTAAAAACTAACACAGAAAAATCTAAATCGGAAGTAATTGAGTTTAGGACACCACCAACATTAGAATTCATTGACTTTGAAACTAAACCAATTAACAAAGAAATATATTTCCATGACTACCACAAAACATCTAGTTACTCTGACATGAAAACACCACATTATCATTTGGACAAAAATATTGACCAAACAACGAAACTAAACCCCAAACAGAAGTCAGTGGATCAAATCCAAACTCACCATGCTGGATCTAAAGTAGCGATATATGGATCACCTGTATTCAGGAACCTAGATGCAGATAAAGACCAATTTGAAAATGAAGATAAAATTATTGTAATGGCTAAATCAGTAAATGGTGATTATTGGTGATTTTTCTTGTATTATTGTACTATATACTTAGTTTGTTTTGTATTATTATGCATAATATTGTTTATTATTGTATTTTGATCCATAAATTTTATGATGATTAAAAAGGAAAACAAAATGTAATCCGTATTTTTATTTACAACATTTCAATTTATTTTTATTTTCTATGTTATAACATACATACATATAATCACGCCTTTATCATTAATGGGGTAGGCAGAGCGTAAACGACCTAAACAAAGGTCTTTAACTGACAAAAATGAAGACAGTGACAATAAAACAGAAAATCCAAATGGTGAAAAATTACTTAAAGAAAACTTAGTAATCAATACAGTAAAAGTAAATCAAGATTCAGAACAAAAACCTGCAAGTACCAAAACTAAAGAAGCTATCCAAATTCAGGTTCATAATTTAAAAGATAACAAGCAAGTTGCTAACAATCCTAGAAAATCTACAAAAATAAAGTCTAAAGTTAAACCACCAAGAAATTATAATCCCCGAGAACAAGCAGTTGTAAACGATTTCAAAAGAAGATTTCCTGATATTCCAGAAGATGTTGTAGTAAATTTATTGAACCATATGAAAAGTCAATTAATGAGCCAAAACATAGGATTCCCTCCATTTTACTATCCACAGATGCCAATGAGCTTTGATCAGTACTATGGGAATCAATTTGCTCCTATGCCCTCAGTAACAAGGCCTGAAAATGGTAAAAAATCAAATAGTGCAAGAAAATCTTTAAATAGTGACCAAACCTCGTCAAAAAGAAGAAAAAGCAATACCCGACGCAGAAAACCAAAGAAAACTACCACTCCTGAACCCTGTAATGCAGTTGTTGAATTAACTCCTACAGTTGAAGTGACTACGGAAGTAAAAAATGAAATTGAAAGTACTACTTTACCTACTAAGACTACTACTGAAAGACCAATAATTGCAGAGAAAGTTCCTACGACTACAAGTGAAATGCCAATTATTCCTGAAATAATCAATACGACTACCACAGAAAATCCAATAATTGCTGAAATGGTTACCGAATCTATAAATGATGAAGCTTGTACTGAATCTAATGAAGTTCATCCAATTGAGTCTACAACCCCTACGGCTAACATAGAAATAAAATCTCACGAAAATACAAATATTAAGGAGATTAAAAAAGAAATTACTTTACCAGAGCTAGGATCAGAAGACGTAGTTCCAACTATATACTTGAATGAGCTAGATGACGAATACTATCCAGACTTTACAGGAGACCTTCAATACTATAGCGATGAAGATTTACAATACTTCGGGCTAGAAGACGATAGATATCATTATACAACTGACAAAAACTTCCCACTGGAAGAATTGAATCGTGCAAGAAGGCGCCTCAATGCTCGTGCTAATAATGATAATCCTTACCCCAGACGTCCGCAGGACAGGCATGTTTTTAGGATACAGAATTGGGAGAGAGCCAGACCTAATGCTAGACCAATGAACCAAAGACGAAGACCTAAATTTAGAACTTCACCTAGGCCTAGGCCTGAGAATAACAACGTTACACCTAAAATAAAAATTCTAGTCAAAGAAAATCTAGATGTTAAAACAGATTCTGTAAAAACTAACACAGAAAAATCTAAATCGGAAGTAATTGAGTTTAGGACACCACCAACATTAGAATTCATTGACTTTGAAACTAAACCAATTAACAAAGAAATATATTTCCATGACTACCACAAAACATCTAGTTACTCTGACATGAAAACACCACATTATCATTTGGACAAAAATATTGACCAAACAACGAAACTAAACCCCAAACAGAAGTCAGTGGATCAAATCCAAACTCACCATGCTGGATCTAAAGTAGCGATATATGGATCACCTGTATTCAGGAACCTAGATGCAGATAAAGACCAATTTGAAAATGAAGATAAAATTATTGTAATTGCTAAATCAGTAAATGGTGATTATTGGTGATTTTTCTTGTATTATTGTACTATATACTTAGTTTGTTTTGTATTATTATGCATAATATTGTTTATTATTGTATTTTGATCCATAAATTTTATGATGATTAAAAAGGAAAACAAAATGTAATCCGTATTTTTATTTACAACATTTCAATTTATTTTTATTTTCTATGTTATAACATACATACATATAATCACGCCTTTATCATTAATGGGGTAGGCAGAGCGTAAACGACCTAAACAAAGGTCGTTCCGCCACGTCTGACAAACTTTCGAGGGTTATTTAAGATAGATTTGTAGGTATACTGCTGTAGTGACAAATTGTCAACCCATTATATATATATACTTTATTGCATAAACACAAAATAAATGTAATTTACAAATATAGTGTGCAAGGGCGAACTTATCTCTATGAAGAGCTCTTCCAGCCAACCCAATGGTAGTAAGAGAAAGTGAATAATTTTGAAGGGACAAGAAAATGCAACATTAACAGAGACTAGTAAAACAAAAAAATTAAAATACTTACATACCTATACATAGAATAAATACTACCGTATATTACTATCTTAAATAAACATACATATATACTTAACAATATATTGATACATACATATACGAATAAACTACATAAATACATACATCAAAATTGTTCAGATAAGAAGTGCTCTTTTAATCTTTTCTTAAAGACATTCACTGAGGGACTGTCTTGAATTGTCTTAGGCAGTTTATTCCACAGTTGTGCAGCTTTTACAGAAAAGGAGTTGAAGAAGAACTTGGTATTCGCACTAGGCAACTCCAGCACCTTAGTGATGCAGGCGCGCCTAGGGCGGGGATCTGGAGGAAGGTGTTGGAAACGGGAGCGGAGATAGTCAGGAGTGGCAGGATTGTGAAGGATGTTGTAAAGAGTGGTCAGGATGTGCACATCACGCCGAAGTCGAATTGGAAGCCATTTAAGCTGAGCACGAAATTCAGAGACATGATCGTACTTACGAAGTCCGAAAATAAATCTAATTGCCAGGTTTTGTAGGCGCTCAAGCTTGTTAAGTAATTCTTCCGTCGCATCCAAATAACAAACATCAGCGTAGTCGAGAATAGGGAGAAGAAGAGCTTGTGCAAGCATGATTTTAGTTTTAAAAGGAAGAAAATTCTGGAGTTGCTTAAGAGAGTGGAAAGAATAGTGCATGCGCCTGCTCACCCCATTAACGTGTGAGAACCAAGACAAGTGACAGTCAAAGATAACACCAAAATATTTTCATCTAAGTTACAATATACCAAAACCCTTACCTGATCCCTTAGCTGGTTATTACAGCATGCCCGGGTGGAAATGCAACTGGCACATTCTATGTTTAACTCTTGCTCCCAGGTCAGCATGGAAGCAATCGTTATTGTTATACTAGTAGATGAAAATTAAGAAGGTCGATCGAGAGACCAATGAACATAAAAAGAACCACATTATTGTTTAATGAAGTAATAAAAAATAAAGCAGTCACTTTTTATAATTGAGGAAAATGTAACATTTACGTAACCGTTAACAATGAACAAGAATATACTTTCAGCAAATTATTTCCTTATTTATCTTTCAATTTAATTTAGGGAAAGTATTTTGTAAATTTCCGAAATTCTATTCGTATATTTTACATACATATACATATAATCACGCCTTTATCCCTAATAAGGTAGGCAGAGCGTAAACGACCTAAACTAAGGTCGTTCCGCCACGACTGACAAAGTTTTGAGGGTTGTTTAAGATAGATTTGTAGGTATATTGCTGTAGTGATAGGTTGTCAGCCTGTCGCCTAAATTGCAATATACAGCAACACTCGGATCCCTCAAAAAAAATCAAAAAAATCAAAAATCTATTTATTTGTAACAACTTGTACATTTGCGTGTTATAGCTAGGCTTACCTACATTTATACTTAACAAATATATCTATGGTTCCTGGTCCTCAAACTAGGATCCCCTGTACTATGAGGGACCAGGTCCTTCAATCCGTTTGCACTTTTAGTTTTAATTAAAGAAAAAAGCCGAGTAAACTAAATTTATAAAAACTTACATATTAAAAATCATCGGTGGGTATGTTCCGATCATGCGGACTATCAAGCAGTAAACAACATCTCCGGTAACTGTACATTGCGGCTACGAACAGAGGAATAACATAGGATTTCATTGCAAGATTGGACCAGTCAGCTGCAAATTATAAGTTTGCAGACACATTTGCGTTTAAGGATACCTCGATTCACAACCGCAAATATAAAATTGTCAATGTATATTGTTAACCAAAGCAGAATCATAGTATACGCAACTAAAACAGCTAAATGGTTTGCAAAAACCCAGAAAAAAACAGCACGATTAGTATAACCAAGATTCAAAAGTATTTATGTTTTAGATAATTACGAGGGGTGGCTGATAAGTAATCTACCTAACTATGAAAGAAAAGACTTTGATGGCTAGTTTATTTTTTATTTTTCTATATAGTCTCCTGCAAGTGAAATACACTTATGACATTTGCAAATAAGTGACATCATGCCGTTATAATAGTAATTTTTATTTTGCTCGTCAAAATGGTCAGTCACAGCCTCTTTCATTTCTTCGTCCGTCGAAAATCTGCGACCCTCAATTTTTTCTTTAAATCTTTGAATAAGAAATAGTCACAGGGAGCCAGATCTGGACTATAAGGTGGATGGTTAATTTCTGTGAAGCCGTTTTTGCTCAGGGCTGACCTCGCCGTTAAGGCTGTGTGTACAGGAGCATTGTCTTGTAAAATCAGAACAACTTTGCTGAGTTTGCCTCTCCGCTTTTCTTTGATTTGTTCACGAAGCTGGTCAAGCAAGTTTGCATAATATTCAGCATTCATTGTTGTATGTTTAGGCAAATAATCTATCATCAAAATCCCTTCGACATCCAACAATACGGTGGCCATTAGTTTTCCAGCCGACGGCCGAACCTTGAACTTCCTTGGCGGCTTTTCTCCTTTAAATTTCCATTGCATTGACTCTTGTTTGCTTTCCGGATCCCACTGGCGAATCCAAGTTTCATCACAGGTCACAATTCGAGAGATAGTCTCTTCTTCTTTACCATTGACCAGGTCTAGAAATGCCTGACAACGTTCTGCTCGCCTTTGTTTGTCAAAGGGGGTCAAACATTCTAGGGACCCAACGCGCTCACCTTAGACATGCCCAAATGTTCGTGAATAATTTCATGAACTCGTTCCTTGCTAATGCCCACATCTCTGGCTATCTCCCACTGTTTGATTCGCCGATCTGCAAGAATCAGGTTCTTCACCTTTTCAACATTATCTGCGGTAACAGCAGAAATTGGCCTTCCACTACGTGTGTCGTCTTCCAGGCTCTCACGGCCATGTTTAAATTGCTTCGACCAAAACTTTATGACGACCCGAAGGGCGACCCTACGGCGGCGTAGCAGTTTTATGGAGAAAAGCAATCTTTACTAACGTAACGCCTATTGACACCGGCACGACGCGCGTAGCGGCTGTGTGTATCAACGTGAGTGACGAATGCAGAGTCATCGTGATGTCCGTATACATGCCGACGGAAGATGACGACAATCTGCCCCTACTTACGGAAAACCTAGCGGTCATTAGTGCGGTTATTGAGAATAGTGCGGTAGAAAGCGTATTGGTGCTCGGGGATTTTAATACGGATTTCACAAAAAAGAAAAGTGTATTCGGTCGCGAAGTGCGTGAATACTGTTTGGACCAGGACTGGACGTGCGCCGACGTGGACTTACTTGGTATGAATTCAAAAACTTTTACGTTTACCAGTGATGCTTTCGGAACCACCAGTTGGATTGACCACTGTATAACAACATCAGCAGGACTCAATTTAATTAAAAGCATTAAAGTTATGTACGATGTTTACTGGTCTGACCACCAACCGCTGATAGTCAACTGTGATATGGATGTTATAGTCCCAAAAATTGTTACTCACACTAATCGAAAAATTGATAAAGTAAAATGGGGAGATAGAAATAACGATCAAAAAATTGAATATTCAGAATTATGTGATACATTATTAAAAAAGCGTAATTGGATGCCTATCCCGTGTAGTGGTATGTCATGTAACTGTTCTGAGCACTACGAATGTATTGAAAATTGTTATAGAAATATTTCACAATGTTTAACTAAAGCAGCAATTAGAACATATGTAGGTGCACACTGTTTTAAAGATAAGCGTGTAATTGGTTGGAATTTTCATGTAAAAAAGTACCATTTGGCTGCTAGGAAATGTTTTCATACATGGACCTGGCATGGCCGGCCTCCTCATGGACCTTTGTACGATAATATGGCTATAAGTCGCAAGATCTTTAAGAACAAAATAAAATGGTGTCAGTTTAACGAAAATAAAATAAAAATGGACATCTTAGCCACGCATAGATATAATAAGGACTTTAATAATTTTTGGAAACAAACTAACAAAATGACGCTTAAATCTAGCTTACCCATAACTGTAAACGGTAGTCAGGACCCAACTGCAATAGCTAACATGTTTGTCGACAAATTTAACCCGCCGCCGACGGGAACAAGCAGTGCAGATCACGGGGCTCGCGGTGCGCCGGGGGGGCTGCCGCGTGACACTAGCTCGCTCCACGTCACGCCTGACCAAGTATTCAAATGTGTAAAGAATATGAAACGCGGTAAGTCCCCGGGGCACGACGGGCTCAGTGTTGAACACATTCTATATGGTGGAGCACTTTTATTTGAGAAGCTTGCGTTATTCTATAACGCTTGTATCGATCATAGTTACCTACCGAATGATTTCATGAAAACCACTGTAATTCCTATTGTGAAAAACAGGACGGGTGATTCTTCCAGTCTCGGTAACTACCGGCCAATCTCACTGGCCACGATAATGTCGAAACTATTTGAAAGGTTGATTAATAAGCATTTAAATGAAAGCAATATTCCTCTAGGTAGTGCAAAGTTTGGCTTCAGGCGGGGTTTGTCCACGGACATGGCAATCTTTGCTCTTAAGAACACAGTCAGAAAGTACATTGCAAGAAGTACATCAATTTATGCGTGCTTCCTTGATTTGAGCCGTGCTTTTGATTCAATTAATTACTCCATATTATGGAAAAAATTGCGCAATACAAAGGTACCGCCCGATATAGTAAATATTTTAGAATACTGGTATGCAAACCAGTTGAATCAAGTTAAATGGGGTAGTGTATTTTCTGACAGTTATAAACTTAGCAGTGGTGTGAGGCAGGGAGGCCTAACCTCAACAGTGCTGTTTAACCTGTATGTTAATGAGTTGATTGAGGAGTTGAGCAGCGCCAGGGTCGGATGCAACGTTGGTGGCGAACGTGTTAATAACCTAAGCTATGCTGATGACATGGCGCTGATCAGCCCATCAGTGACGGGATTAAGAAAATTACTAGCTATATGTGAACGCTATGCAAATACTCATGAACTAAAATACAATGTAACTAAAACGGAAGTTATGATTTTTAAGTATGGAAAGGGTCCTGACACAATACTACCTATTAAACTATGTGGTACTGTATTAAAAATTGTAAATAAGTTTAAATATCTAGGGCATATTATAACAAATGATTTGTCAGATGATGATGACCTAGAGAGGCAGAGGAGGAGTTTAGCCTGTAAAAGTAACATGCTGGCTAGGAGATTTACCCACAGCACAGACCAAGTCAAAGTGACTTTATTTAAGGCATACTGTCAGTCGCTCTACACCGGCCAGTTGTGGTGCAAGTACACGAGGAAAGCTTACCACTCTCTTCGTGTACAACAACGCTTTCAGAGCCATGCTGCGTCTGCCCTGGCGGTGTAGCGCGTCTGGCATGTTTGCCGACAATAGGGTCGATGACTTTTATGCTGTTATGCGGAGGCAAAAGGCTGCATTCCACTTAAGATTAATTAAAAGTGACAACAAAATTGTAATGGCTGTATTCCACACAATATACGTGACATGTAAATATTTTATACAAAAATAATAGGTAATAATATGACATTATGACAATTATAATTTAATTTAATTTATATATATTTTTTTTTTTTATATTTAAATATCAACATATTCATTGTAATATGTTTGTTCACTTTGTTTGTTTGTCCTCTTTTTAATTTTAATTTATATATTTAATTGCAATGTGTTTGTTATATGGGTGAATGCCTGAAATAAAGAATTTTGAATTTTTGAATTTTTTGAATTATGACAAATTCAGAAGGACTTGAATCACCAAACACCTTTAACATGCGCTCTCTGATCTGCGTAGGCGTATTTCCTTCTTTACTTAGGAATTTAATCACTGCTCGATACTCAAATTTCATCATTTTGCAATTTTCTTTCGACATGGTGAAATCAAAGCCGCGCCAAAAAAACAAAAGCAAGCGAAAAAAATAAGCGTCATAATTTTGAAAAAGTAATAAATATAGAATATGATTTTGCAATGGCCAGTTCGATTTCCACAACTTTCTTTGACAAAGTAGATTTTATATCAGCCGCCCCTCGTATGTATGCATGTATGTTATACCTATATTTTTTGTATATTTGTGTATGTACCATTTGTTTATGTTGTTAGTTACACTACGTTATAGGGTTAGGTATTTATAATTGTTATAAGTGTATTGACTTAAGATTAGTTTAAGGTTCAAGTTTAGCCCTGGCACTACCTACCCAACCCCTGCGAGGTGTCTTGTGTACTTCTCTTGGGATCAATAGATGTAGATATGTATAGGTATGTACAAAGCTATTGATTGGGTAGATCGCGGTCGATCTTAAGATGTATCAGCTGAGATAATTAGCTCAGTTTGGTTGTAGTCCAGAGAGATTAGCCATTTAAATATGATTTTTTTAGCTGTTTGTGTAGGTTTAATTAAGATTTCTAGTTTTTTATTGACATACTCGTATGTGTAGATAAACGGCCCCATGTGATAGTAAAACCTGCTAGCAAATTCAGTCCGGGTCCGTGGTACGGACCATGGCCGTTGTCTTGCAGGTACGTTACGAAGCCTGGCTTGTCCTGGTCATGGAACTATAGTGTAAATAGATGTTTTATGAAAGAGTAGAGAAGCTTTCTGGATGTGTAATTGCCTAATCGTTAAAACTGAGTTTTCAGAGTAAAAAGTGTAGGTGCTATATCTAAAGGACTTATTAAATGAGACTTTTAAGGCAGCACGTTGAGCACGTTCTACTTTGATTAGATGAGTTTTGGCTGCAGCACCCCATGCAACAATGGAATATGTTAGGATTGCTTGACAGAGTGCAAAATAAACCGATTTAACTAAATTTGCACTTGCCACTCTGCGAAGCTTCTTAAAGATGTGAAGTAGCTTCCTAGTTCTGGTGGCAAGTGCGTCAATATGAAACTTCCAGTTCAATTTTTGGTCAAGAAGCACCCCTAGATATTTTATCCTATCAGTACGAACAATTTCTGGACAGGTACAGTATGGTATATCCTATTTGGGCAAGTGCTAGTATGTATCTTGAGGGTGTTGAGATATGTTGGAGGTTCCGTTTTTTCGGTTATATGAAAGCAAATGTGGTTCGTTTTGGATAGATTCAAGGTCAATAGATTATCCTCAAGCCAGCTGTAGACTATTTTCATGCCATTTTCAGCCATAACTTTGGTATTGTCCCACGTATCTCCTTCGAATATAATTGCCGTGTCGTCCGCAAAGGCAAAGATCTGGGCCGACGCTAAGTTTAGCTGACAGAGATCATTAATATATATTAAAAACAGCGTCGGCCCGAGAACACTACCCTGGGGCACGCCAAAGGTGATTTCTGCCATATCACTACGGGTCTCATTTATTTTAACGAATTGTTTTCGCCCATACAGGTAGCTCTGAAACCACCCTTGGGCTAGACCTCTAATTCCTACACTGTCCATTTTTTGTAAGAGAAGAGGCAAAGACACTGTATCGAAGGCTTTTCAAAGATCTAAGAAAACTCCGATACTTTTCATTCTAGAATCTAGTCTCTTTGCCACATGATTAGTTAGGGCAACTACTGCGTCTTCAGTGCATATTTTAACACGAAAACCGTATTGGTTATCAGCAAGTAAGCTCCCTTAGCTGGTTTTTACAGCATGCCCGGGAGGAAATGCAGCTGGCACATTCAATGTTTTTCTCCCGCTCCCAGTCCAGCATGGAAGTATATTTTAAGTTTTGTCTAATAATAAACACGACACGACCACTCTCATATACCGGATGTAAGGGACAGCGTCCCGCAAACTGATAAGACTTGCTCAATCAACGGCACTGAACAACTTCCACCAGGAAATTCTTTCAGGAAGAGAAAAAATAAAGACTTTTCTGTACAAAATGTTCACCTCGATTAAACAATTTGTGTATGAAAAGCCATTAAAAAAAAACTGTTTGTCGTTGTCTGAGCGACCCCTATCAATTTGCGGGACGCTGTGTCTTACACCTGGTATATACGATCGATGGTAGCCATAGATAGTTAGATAATTTTCAAAACAATTATGTATTCAGATCATAATACAGTTTTTCTGTAGAGTTAATGTTTATGGCTGGTTAGATCTTTATCTAAATAACAGTAAAATTATTATGCTTTCTAAATGCAATGTCAGCAGGTAGGTCATGGTATGAATAAAGCATAAAACATGCTTAAGGTATAAAAAATATTGGATTATGTCTATGATAAAAAATGTGTCATATCATAATGTCACTATTGCATGACAAAATGAAATAATTATGACGTCAAGAATGTTATTACCATAGATAATATTTCATTATGGTATCAAACAATCTGAAAAATACGAAATATAAATAAATAAATATCATAGAAAAACTGTTAATAATGTTATCTATGATGCAAAACTACTTTCAACAAAAAGTATTTTATCAGTTTAACTTAATATAAATAGACCAATTTAAGTTTAATTAACATTCACCAAACTTGTTCCATTGACTTCATTAATATATAAATTATTTTCTTGTTAAATAATATTAAATTGAATTGTCAAACATGGCACACAAAATCATTACTTTTGTCATCGTCCAGGCTATCATTTGTCAAGTAAGTTTTCTTTATTTATTACCAGTGACCCGCCCCGGCTTCGCACAGAAATCATCAATGTTTCATGCATGTATTTTACATATAAACCTTCCTCTTGAATCACTTTATCTACTAAAAGTAACCGCATTAAAATCCGTTGCGTAGTTTTAAAGATTTATGCATACATAGGGATATAGGGACAGAGAAAGCGACTTTGTTTTATACTATGTTGTGATTTTTATTTTTCGTGTAGTTTAAACTTGTTCTATTTCTATACACTCGTTATTTTCTCAATCTACATAATATTTCTGTGATAATTTTATTTTAAAATATCAAATAGGCTGATCAGCCTCGACCATTGTATATTAAAGCTCGTATTTATAAGCTATCTCAAGGTTGAGAATAATATCAAGTATGGAATTGACATGTCCTTTTGTACTGACATTATATTGCTGATACGGACTCAAACTAGCTGTCAGTCTCAAGTGCTGTTTATAATTACGGGTCTATACGTACACTGTATCTTCAAAACTTTTTCATCAAAAGGAACATGATACACATCTAGATTTTATTAATCAACGTTTCTTTTCTCTAGATGGTCTTCAGCCAAGTGATCGGTCGCATAGGCGGTTGCGGATGCGGCGGGGGGTGTGGATGCTCCAACATCTTCCAGGAGCAGATCCTCAGCTACCCCCCCTCCTACCTCCCCCAGAACCAGGTGATCTACGACCAGCCCACCACCATCATCCAGGACAGCACCGTGGCCAACAACCTCGCCAACGCGCTGCAGCTGCTGGTGGTCAGCAACTTGCTGAGCAACACGCTGCCATTTGAGCAGAACGCGCCGGTGCTGCCTGCTAACCTGCCGATAGAGTTGCTGTCTGGATACGCTGGGGCTCCTGTCGCACTAGCGCCATCTATTGGCGCCCCCCTGTCACTAGCGCAGTCTATTGGCAGCCCATTGTCACTAGCGCCATCTATAGTTAACCCCTTCTCGCCTTGCGGTTGCGGCGGATGTGGGTGCAACAGCTGTGGTCTGAGCGGTCTTGGACCTTACAACTTTGTTTACTAACTTTATTGACTACGTCATTCAATAATAAATATTTATTTGAACTTTATATTTGACTTTTTGTTTTCCATCATTCCTGTTGATTTTTACTAGTTCTAATAAAAGTGGTGCAAGAGTTTTTATAATATTCAACAAAAAATAATTATTTACAATTAGTGTCATCATCATATTTCTTCCATGCTGGACTGGAAGCGAAAGAAAAACATAGAATGTACCAGCTGCATTTTCTCCCGGGTATGCTGTCTAAACCTGCTAAGGGAACCGAGGGTTTAAGTATATTTCAGTTTAGGCGATGGGCTAACAACCTGTCACTTCAGCAATATACCTAGAAATCTATCTTAAATAACCCTCAAAACTCTGTTAGACGTGGCGTAACGACCTTTCTTTAAGTCGTTTACGCCCTGCCTACCCCATTAGGGATAAAGGCGTGATTATATGTATGTATTTATAGATAAGCCCATAATAAGACCATTTCGTTAGGTCCGATGTTATTATGGTGTGTAGTCGTAGGATGAAGGGTTGATAGAAGGTGCAGAGCTATATACTCCCTAAGCCTTTATCCAGTATCACACGGGGTTGGCTACCTAATCTAGGGGAATGAACGAGGGTCCTGGTTTTTACACAGAGCGATCCATCTGACTTCCGCAACCCAGAAGGGAAACCAGACCCAATCCTAGATTAGGTCAGAGTTTTCAAGCCGCCAATGCTTAACACTGGCCTCTGACATGGCTTAACGACTGATATCTACGGTATTAAACGATATTAACCGGGACCACCGGCTTAACATGCCTTCCGAAGCACGGAAAAAGCACCGAATTAACGTACATATGAAATTCGAAAACCGAAAAACACATTGGTACGTGGTGGGATTCGAACCACGACCTCCCGGTCAGGAGGCAGCGGCCCTATCCACTACACCATCGGGCTCTCTCGGGATAAAGGCGTGATTATATGTATGTATTTATAGTATAAGGACCATGGCGTTAGGTCCGATGTTATTATGGTATGTAGTCGTAGCATGAAGGGTTGATACAAGGTGCAGAACTATGAAACAATAAAAAATCTGAAACAATACAAACTAGGCGGCAAAATTCTCAAGAATGTGAAGAATGACACATCATACGTGACATCACGCCTTAGGGGGGCGTTTATAAAGAATGTAATAGCATTTAGAAATACAATACTGGGTGGTAATACGTTTAGAAACAATACTGGGTGTCCCACAAACTGATACGGGTTGCTCAGTCAACGAAACCGAACAACTATCACGGAATAATAAAAAAAATGGTTCTTCCATTCCACATTCTATGGTTTTCTCTCGCTCCCAGTCCAGCATGGAAGTAAAAACGTGGAGTTGATGATAATAATTTAGGTTATGGGCTGACAACCTGTAACTACAAAATACGAAAAAAATACAAAATAATTTATTTGTTTTAGATAAGTTTAAACATAGATTTACAGTGGCCGGAGCCTCCTTTTAAGTTTAATAAAACCTGTGCTAGGAGGCACCGCTCTTCCAGGATATAATAAAACGTAGAAACTAAACTAAACTAGAATTTACAAATTAAGCTTACATTTGTGTACGAGTGTGTTTGTGTATGAATGTTGTGCGTGTACGTGTTGTGCATGTATGTGTTGTGCATGTATGTGTTGTGTGTATGATATGTTAGTTAGCCCTGTTAATATTATTAAACACAAAGTTGTATATATATATATACATATATATAATAATTAACGTGTATATAAGTTAATTATATGAATCTATTTCTATAGTACCTATATTTAAATGATTGTTTATTAACTATTCCTGTATGTATAGTAACTTCTCCGTCTCGTCGTAATTTTTAGTTTCTAACCATTTTGTTACAGTTTTCTTACATTCGTAGTATGTATTTTTATAGATTCCCAATTCTTTATTTAGTAGATTATACAAATAGGCTGAACGTTTGTCGTATTGCCGGCCGGCAAATGCGGTTCTGATCCCGGGTGCAAGCGCTACAGTGTAATTTCTTCTTCGGTTTAGAATACTGGGATCATAAGGTAAGGTCTTGTTTTTCAAAATTATTTTAGAAATATAAAGCTTCCTGACTGATAAAAGTATGGATAGTTTATATAGACTATCAGTAGAATATTTTAGCTTCTTAAAATACATGACTTTAATCAAGTTACGCTGTGCTCGTTCTAGTTGCAAGAATCTCGATTTTGCAGCGCCAACCCAAATAGAAATGCAATAAGTTAAAATTGATTACACAAGTGAGGTATATATATCTCATTTAGAAGATTTCTATTCGAGTGACGTGAGTGGTTATTTTCGTCATGCGGGTCCGCAGCCAACCTTGGCACCACATGTCTTAAGTTTTTAAATATCCAGGTAAGTTTTCTGATCCTGGAAATTACATTTTCAAGATGTGGATACAAAGAAAGCCGCTGATCCACAATGACTGCCAAATATCTCACTTGCGCAACCTTTTGGATATTAGTGCAGCTACAGTTTTGTATATTTGCAACGTCATTATAGCCAGTATTTTTAAGTTAAAATGATGATCAGGCTGCCCATCATTGTAAATGCTATAGCAGATGTAGTTGGTCTTTGCAGTGTTTAGTGTAAGAACATTATTTCGTAGCCATTCACTTATTTGCTTTAGCCCCTGTTCAGCAGATGTGTACACAGAGATCCAGGATTTGCCAGAGAAGATAACGGCGGTATCATCAGCATACGAGATAATTTTAGCGTTTTTTATACCCATGCTACAAAGATCGTTGATGTATATGAAAAACAGCGTTGGGCCAAGAACGCTTCCTTGAGGCACGCCAAATTCTACCTCTGCATCTTCACTGGTGTGGTCCCCAATTTTAACTCTGCCTTCTGCCCGATAGGTAATCCCTGAAGAGGCTAAGAGGAGTTCCACGTATCCCTAATTTTTCCAGTTTATGTATAAGGATAGGGAGGGAGACGGCAATATACGGCCTTTGTTTAGGCTGTTTACGCTCTGCTCATTATTACATTAGGAATAAATGTATGTAAGTATGTTGATTTATGTATGTATGTTGATTTTGACATTCTTTATTATTTTACGGTCTTTTTGATATAAATTTTGTTGTCTCTAAGCTTAAAAAATGCCACAATAGGGTAAAAGCGGCATTAAGACCCGAGTTTTTTAATTATAGTATTTTTAGATTATATCTTTGAATCATATATTGTTCACCGTATTTTAGAAAAAAATATAACACTGTGATTTGTTATAAGCGTTCCGCTGGAGCTACATCCTAGTGCGAAACTTAACTGTAACTTTTAGAAAAAAAAAATGTAGGACAGATGATATAAGTTGAAGGATAGTAATTTGGAGTTACGATGGGTTATTATTTCGCCACCATTTATACATTTAATACCTGGGTATCATTTGGACGTAACAAAAAGCCAAAATTAAAGTATTAATAAATATTTATTATTCAACGACTGATTTTTTTATCAATCAATAAAATTAGTAAACAAAGTTGTATGGTCCAAGACCGCTAAGACCGCAGCTGTTGCATCCACTTCCGCCGCAACCGCAAGGAGAGAAGGGGTTAACTATAGATGGCGCCAGTGACAGTGGGCTGCTAATAGACTGCGCTAGTGACAGGGGGGCGCCAATAGATGGCGCTAGTGCGACAGGAGCGCCAGCGTATCCAGACAGCAACTCTATCGGCAGGTTAGCAGGCAGCACCGGCGCGTTCTGCTCAAATGGCAGCGTGTTGCTCAGCAAGTTGCTGACCACCAGCAGCTGCAGCGCGTTGGCGAGGTTGTTGGCCACGGTGCTGTCCTGGATGATGGTGGTGGGCTGGTCGTAGATCACCTGGTTCGGGGGGAGGTAGGAGGGGGGGTAGCTGAGGATCTGCTCCTGGAGCACGTTGGAGCATCCACAACCGCCTATGCGACCGATTACTGAGCTGTAGGCCACCTGATGAAAAAATAAAAAAAATGAGTTTTTTTTGTATCATGTCGAAACCAAATGCGGACAAAAAGGAAAATATTAAAATCTTCTAAGTAAGCCTAAACTGTTAGTACTTACTAAAATTATCTAATTCTAGAATAGAAAGGACAGGCGATAGAGTATTTTTGTACACTATGTCTGCTCGAAGCGCTTTTGCAGCGCTTTGTACGTTTCCCCAGTATATCTGTCAATTTCATCCGCCATATCAAATGAAGGCAAATAAAAATTACAGATAACGCATAAAACCACCGACTGACTATAAATCAAAAACTGAAAAGAATGGATCTCCTGTCCTTTTCCAACGTTTTCAGTCTGTAAGTGACAGATAGACTCTAATTAAGGTTTAGCTGGTAAATCTAGAATTAAGTCCATTGTTTATTTCTTTCGAAAATAATACTTACATTGAAGACGGCCATTGCAACACAAACAAATACAACTTTTGACACCATTTTGTTTTAGTAAATTAATAACAAAGTATTAAATTATAAAGTAAATAGTATTTGTTTTACTTCGAATAATACTGAACTGTGTTTGATATTTGAATACAACAATTAATAGCTTTTATACAAACTGTTATCGTCAATATTTATCGAAAATTTATAAGTTTCTAATAATTTATGAAATTATGATAAAATTTAACTTTCGCAAAAGTTACACTGGAATTTTAACTTCAAAGATAATATTTGTTTTATTGCTTTGTACTTAGGTGGAGAAATACCGATAAGGTAGCGGTGAAAATATACCACAATATGAATGATAGAGATTCTTCTTTTTCTTCTGTCGTGTGGGTTCTTCTGAGTAGACCGACCCGATGAACCATCGTGACCGAGTTTTGAAACCGCCTAATAGCACTGCTAACAGGTCTCTGGCATGGTTTGTGTAACGCCCACTATCAAAGACAGCGACCGGTACTGACGGCTTAACGTGCCCTCCGAAGCACGGAATCTTTTTTCCATCCAGACAATCAGGTGATTTAGCCTGAATTGTCCTAACCAAACTGGAGTAAAACTCATATTGTGAAAAATTAACAAATTCAGCTTGGTGTTCCCCCCTGGGCATCGAACCTAGGATCTCCGGATCGGGAGCCCATAGCTCAGGCCACAAGACCTCGGAGGCAGTCAAGGGGAATCCTTCCGGCAAATGATTGTATTTAAGAGCTTATTTCTTCTAAACGAATGATTGGAAAATTCTATAAAATATACACACACATCTTAGAAATTAGTTCATGGCCTGCAATTGCAACATTTAAAAGTATTCTTGTTCATAAATAAGTAGGTATACTAAAAAAAATTGAATTAAATATGTTCTTATTAGTAAATTTGATACTCCTTCTAAACTTTTAGGGGCACTTTCACGGTTCCTTGGGGAAATTATCCGTATTATGATTATCAAAAATCGCAATTTAGTTTTTTATCTGACACGTAGTTTTTATGGAATTAGCATTTTTGTGCATATTTCACACATTTTTGACGTGGCCACCACGCCGTAACGCGCGCTGATTTGAACGATATTCTAAGACATTACGAGCGATGGTTGCATATTTTAAAATCTACCTGCTCATCTGCCAGCAGGATGCACCTTAATTACCCACTAAAACTCCTACTGAACTTTCCTGAAATAACATAACATAACATAAAAATACTTAATTGCACGTAAGAATACAAATCATACAACACAACAGATAACAACAAAAAACAAGTACAACATAGGCGGCCTTATTGCTAAGGTAGCAATTTCTTCCAGGCAACCTTTGGGTAAAAGAAAAATTCATAGCGGTAAGCGGGATAGTGCAAACCTAGTAAAATATGTATCCTAAATACATTACATTACATATAATACATAAACTAGGTACAAGCTACTACATAGATATTGTAAAATAAACTAATACATAAACTAATGGAAGATAGGATAATGCAAACTACAATCAGATCTAGACGTAGGAAATGACAGCAACAGCACAGGATAAAAGTGAAGGAAAACTAATGATCAGATAGTAATTTGTTCCAAGTAATGTTTTTTAATTCGGCTCTTAAAGGTCTCAAGAGACGGTGCACGTCGTCTTCGGGCAATTCATTCCACAGCTTGATCTTTGCGTAGAAGTCAGTCTTGTGAGAAGGCAGGTTAAGCGAAATAAGGTTCTGCATACAAACAGGATCTCAGAGTCTTCGTCCTCATCAGCTCTTATGAGTGACATCGAGTTTGACTTCGTATCAGAAATGTAATTTCAGTACAAACTGGCCTGTCAAATCCATACTTAATATTGCTCTCAAGTTTGAGATAGCTTTATAAATATGGCCCTAAGGGATCATCCCAGGGATCATTTAGGTATCCGCCCTATACAGGATGTTACAGAAACAGAAAGGGCTTATGCACCGGAAAAGATGTGCCCCTGAAACTGAACAACTTTCCACAAGAAACATAGGTCGAAAAAAGAAAAAAAAATATTGTCCCATACAATGCTTCCCCTGATAGTACATCTACATTTGGTATGGGATTTTTTTTTTTTTGTTTTCGACCTTTGTTCCTCACGGAAAGATGTTACTGCCTCCGTAGTCTAGGGTTTCTTCCATGCTGGCCTGGGAGCGAGAGAAAAACATAGAATGTGCCAGCTGCATTTCCTCCCGGGTATGCTGTAAAAACCAGCTAAGGGAACCGAGGGTTTCAGTATATTGTAATTTAGGCGATGGGCTGACAACCTGTCACTACAGCAATATACTTACAAATCTATCTTAAATAACCCTCAAAACTTTTTCAGACGTGGCGGAACGACCTTTGTTTGGGTCGTTTACGCTCTGCCTACCCCATTAGGGATAAAGGCGTGATTATATGTATGTATGTATGGTTAGGACAAGGGTGAATCACCTGATAGTCCGAAAAGTAAAAGGATTCCGTGCTTCGGTGGGCACGTTAAGCCGTCGGTCCCGGTCGCTGTCTTTGATAGTGGTCGTTACACAAAACCATGTCAGAGGCCTATTAGGTGTGCTACTAGGCGGTTTGAAAACTCTGACACCAGGGTTCTACGGGTCGTTGTTCGACTCAAGAATCCTCTCGCTAAGAAGAAGGGAAAGTTGTTCAGTTGCATTGGCAGATTCACAAGGGTACATATACTTCCTAAACCACTTCAAGACAGTCCTTCAGTTTTCACTTTTAAAAAGAGACTCAAAGAGCATTTTATGACCTCTCTTTGATGTTAATAATATGTATTATATTCATTTTATATCTATCATAATTCATAATATACGTATATATCTTATATATTATTTTGTTATATATTAGTATTTCTATAATTTATCAGATTTTCTAATTTTACTTATTGTATCTGTTCCCTTGTTTTTCCCTTCTTTCCTCCCCACTAGGTTGGCTGGAAGAGATCTCTTATACAGATAAGCTCGCCTGTTGTGTCCTAGTTTGAAGTTCAACTGTATGTGTAAATTTTGAATACAATAAAGAATATATATACCCATTCTGTTACTTCCATGCTGGACTGGAAGAGATAGAAAAACATAGAATGTTCCAGCTGCCCTTCCTCCCGGGCATGCTGTTGAAGTCAGCAAAAGGGACTCGAGGGTTACAGTGTATTATAATTTAGGCGATGGGCTGACAACCTGTTACTATAGCAATACATATTACAATCTAAAATTGCCCTCAATTTTTGTCAGACGTGGCGAAAGCGCCTTTTACGAAGCGTTAAACGCTTTGCCTACCCCGTAAGAGATAAAGGCGTGATTTATGAATGTATGTATGTATTCTGTTCATCATCATTGGCCACGACATCTTGTTCAGATGATTGTTGCAGCGTGAACTAATTGGGAAGAGATTTCGTATTCTGTTACGGCCTGTATATAACCTACATATTATAACGGTAAGGGCTGACCACTGAATTATTTAATGGTTAGGGTTTGTCCGAAACTTCATAAAGCAATTAGAGAGTTAACTAACTCCAGAATAACTAATACCTTGTGTAAGGGACAGATTTTCGCAAACTAGGGTTGCTCATCTAATCTTCTTCTGTCGAGTGGGTATCGAGTCTATGGACCCGATAAACCCTGGTGTCAGAGTTTTTAAACCGCCTAGGCCTCTGACATGGTTTTGTGTAACGACCACTATCAAAGACTGCGACCGGGACCGACGGCTTAACGTGCCCTCCGAAACACGAAATCTTTTTCTTTTTCGGACAATCAGGTGATTCAGCCTGCAATGTCCTACCCAAACTGAGGAAAAATTCACAAAGTGATAAATTCTCAAATATCAACTTTGTGTTTCCCCCCCCTGGGAATCAAACCCAGGACCTCCGGATCGGGAGTCCATGGCACTAGCCACTAGACAACGGAGGCAGTTAATCATCTAATTAAACTCTAGAACTCATCATCCCTAGCCTTATCCTGTATCTCACGGGGTCGGTTACCTAATCTAGGGGATTGAATGAGGGTACTGGTTTTTACACAGAGCTACTGCCATCTGACCTCCGCAACCTAGAAGGGAAACCAGACCCAATCCTAGATTAGGTCAGAGTTTTTAAGACGCCAATGCTTAACACTGGCCTCTGATATGGATTAACGACTAATATCTACGGTATTAAACGATATTAACCGGGACCAGCGGCTTAACGTGTCTTCCGAAGCACGGAAGGACTCTAGCACTGTCACCATGAAAAACTTTAATTAAAAAACCGGACTGGGAGCGATAGAAAAACATAGAATATGCCAGCTGCATCTCATCGCGGGTATGCTGCAAAAACCAGCTAAGATATTCGAGGTTTTCAGTGTAGTTATTTAGGCGATGGGCCGACAACCTGTCACTACAGCAATATACAGATCTATCTGAAATAACCCTCAAAACTTCTTAGACCTGGCGGAACGACCTTTTTCGAGCTCATTGACGCTCTGCTTACCTCATAGCGATAATGGCGTGGTTTATTCTTATGTATGCAAAAACAAATACAAAAGTGACTGATTGAGGCGGTAATTATGTATGGAAAAGTAAAAAAAAACGTTTTTAAAAACAAGTTCCTGGTGAAAGTTGACTCAATCCGTATGAGTTTGCGGAGAGCTGTCCCTTACACCCATTGTACCAATAACTTCCCCCGTATTCTAATGGTCTCACGTTTCGGAGTTCCTAGGTTCGATTCCCAGGGGGGAAACACAAAGTTAATATTTGTAAATTTAGTTGTAACTTGTGCAATTTTCCCCAGTTTGATAAGGACAATGCAGGCTGAATCACCTGATTGTCCGAAAAGAAAAAGGATTCAGTGCTTCGGAGGGAACGTTAAGCCGTCGGTTCCGGTTGCTCTTTTTAAATGTAATCGTTACACAAAAACACAATGTCAGAGGCCTAATAGCTGTGCTACTAGGCGGTTTGGAAACTCTGACACCGGGGTTCATCGGGTCGATGTTCAACTCGAAAATCCACTCGAAAAGAAAATCAATATTGTACCCATTACACCTGCATGTCTATGCTGCGCACTGTAGACTTCAATTTGTCTTCACGTGTTGCATAACTTCACTATGATTAATACCTGTCATTTTCCGTTGTGAAGTTCGCAACGAAAGAGATAAGGCTCGATTGTAGATACCACCGGCTAAAACTAACATTTAAATCTATCTGTCACTTTCAAATAATAAAATTGAAAAAGGACAGGCGATTTAATTTCATACTCTATCTTCTTCTTCTGTCGAGTGGGTATCGAGTCTATGGACCCGATGAACCCTGGTGTCAGAGTTTTTAAACCGCCTAGTAGCACAACTATCAGGCCTCTGACATGGTTTTGTGTAACGACCACTATCAAAGACAGCGACCGGGACCGACGGCTTAACGTGCCCTTCGAAGCACGAAATCTTTTTCTTTTCGGACAATCAGGTGATTCAGCCTTCAATGTCCTACCCAAACTGGGGAAAAATTCACAAAGTGATAATTTTTTTAAATATCAACTTTGTGTTTTACCCCCTGGGAATCGAACCCAAGACCTCCGGATCGGGAGCCCATGGCACTAGCCACTAGACCACGGAGGCAGTTTACTATACTCTATGGTTTTACACTATGTCCGCTAGATTTTGACGCGCTTTTGCACGTTTCCCCAGTATTTCTTTCAATTTCATCCGCCATATCGCCATCTCATGATGGCGTATAAAAATGACAGATAACGCATAACGCACAAAACCAACGACTATAAATTATAACCGGAGACAATAAATCTCCTGTGTTTTTCCAATGTTTTG
Source organism: Scrobipalpa costella (assembly GCA_949820665.1). Classification (NCBI taxonomy): domain Eukaryota; kingdom Metazoa; phylum Arthropoda; class Insecta; order Lepidoptera; family Gelechiidae; genus Scrobipalpa; species Scrobipalpa costella. The sequence goes on along the minus strand of OX463321.1, from coordinate 8,219,300 downwards.
TCTGAAAGTGACAAAAAGATTTTATTGTTTTAGTTTTAGCCGGCAAATCTAGAACTGAACCCATGTGTAGACAAAATGCAAATCATACGTTTATCCCTAATGGGGTAGGCAGAGCGTAAACGACCTAAACATAGGTCTTATCATTATTTATATTATTCTATGCTTTGATTCTATGCCTCTTTTATTAATTTACATATATTATATTCACGTCTTTATCCCTAATGGGGAAGACAGTGCGTAAACGCACAAAGTTTTGAGGGTTATTTAAGATAGATTTGTACAATATATTGCTGTAGTGTTAGTGAGGTCGTCACCCCACACAGAAACCCTCGGATCCCTTATCTGGTTTTTACAGCATGACCGGGAGGAAATGGAGCTGGCACATTCTATGTTTTTCTCTCGTTCCCAGTCCAGCATAGAGGTAGGGGGTAGTCCAGAGTGGAAGAGATAATGTGTAGACAAAACTAGGTATCTACATCATAGCCCCGCTGCGGTTCTGTCAGTGGCGCAGGGTGCAATTTTATCGAGGGTAAGCCAAAGCAAAATAAAAAAAACAGTACTTTACTCGCATAGAATACATGTTTACTATTCCTTTCTATATCATTTGTGTATCTGTCATTCCTTTTCATATCAATCTGAATTATTTATTTCCTTTCCTCCATAATGTATGTATTAGTATATTATATATGGTATATAGTAGTTTATTATCTATTATAATTTACGTAATTTATGTAAATCATATATGTATTTTATGTAGATTTGTCTATATTAATTAGTTTTTAGTGAGATGCACTATCCCGCATTATCTACATTTGATTTCCTCTACCCAAGGTTGCCTGGTAGAAATTGCTACCATAGCAATAAGGCCGTTTTCATTGTACTTTAATTTTTATTTAATTTGTTCTAATTCCTGTTGTTTTTGTTTTATGTGCAATAAAGAATATATCTATCTATCTATTTTATAGTTTCGACGTAATTCCGGATTTTATGGAAGTGGAATTCTTGAAAGGGAAGCCGACAGGAATGGACTTGTATGAACCCTTCGCCACTGGGTTCTGTACCTGGTACCCATTATACATACATACATAAAATCACGCCTTTATCCCTTACGGGGTAGGCAGAGCGTCAAACTCCTCGTAAAAGGCGCTTTCGCCACGTCTGACAAAAATTGACAATTTTATAAAAATGGGCAATTTTAGATTATAATGTGTATTGCTATAGTGACAGGTTGTCAGCCCATCGCCTAAATTACAATACACTGTAACCCTCGAGTCCCTTTTGCTGACTTCTACAGCATGCCCGGGAGGAAGGGCAGCTGGAACATTCTATGTTTTTCTATCTCTCCCAGTCCAGCATGGAAGAAATAGCAAGTCTCTTACAAAAATCTTCTTAGATTAATCACCTAAAATCCTGAATGGCTGAAGTTAGAAGTAAAAGTTGTTTTCCAACAATCCTTTGTCTTCTAATCAGAAACTTCTAACTGCTACAGCTTCCCAAGTTTTGATTGATGGCATCCTTTACTTTCCTCATACAGGGGTTTTAAATACAGGGTCTTATGTACGCCTAACATGTTTTGTTATATTCGTAGTAAGGTCGTTGATTTTAAAGGTAAGGAGTCGCTTAATATTTATTTAACAAATTATTGTACAAAACATGAATAAACGCAAAGAAAAAAGACACTACATTCCTTGCTTATTTCTATGAAGAAATTTCTTATTGTATTGTTTAGATTGACATCAAGCTTTTTATTTTTTCATACATACATATAATCACGACTTTATCCCTAATGGGGTAGGCAGAGCGTAAACTACCTAAACAAGGGTCGTTCCGCCACGTCTAACAAGTTTAAAGGGTTATTTGAGATATATTTGTAGGTATATTGCTGTAGTGACAGGTTGTCAACCCGTCGCCTAAATTGCAATATACTGAAACCCTCGGATTCCTTAGCTGGTTTTTACAGCATGCCTGGGAGGTAATGTAGCTAGCACATTCTATATTTTTCTTTCGCATCCAGTCCAGCATAGAAGAATTTAATAATTGCTTTGAAATTTAATTAGTGCTACCACGTAGTATATTTAATACGTTAGAAAAATTTGTACCGTAATTATTAAAGAAAATAAAAGGCGATAGCGTAAATTTAAATTTATATATTTATGCATAAATTATTACAAATTAAGTATCACATCTCTTAACTCTACATTGGGCTCGATTCTAGATACCACCGGCTAAAACTAAAATTGAAATTTATCTGTCACTTTCAAAATAATAAAATTGTAAAAAGACAGGCGATTTTATACTCTATGGTTTTACGCTTTGTCCGCTAGATTTTGACGCGCTTTTGCACGTTTCCCCAGTATTTCTGTCAATTTTATCCGCCATATCATATTATAGCGGATAAAAATGACAGATAACGCATAAAACCATCGACTATAAATCAAAAACCAGAGAGAATTGATCTCCTGTACTTTTCCAATGTTTCTGTCTGAAAGTGACAATTTGATCTTAATTTAAGATTTAGCCAACAAATCTAGAATCGTCCGCATTTGCTCAACAATCACTCATTTGCACAACGAACACAACAAAATTACGAAAACAGATCATTAGCAAATGGGTCACTATCCATCATTATGTATGGTGACTGAAAATCTCTTTTGGAACTCATAACTGACCCATAGGCAGAAGAAATTATTGGGTCAGAAAATGGCGAATTAGGACCCAAAGCTTCGTAAGGAGACATCAATTGAAAACTGTTTCTTGATGAAGGTTTAATGTAAGGATCAGATACAGAGAAATCGGTAAACCCTGAGGAACCAACGAAGTTCGCATTTGGAGGGTGACTTGGCACACTATATTGCTTCATCAGTTCCTCATATGTCTGTAGATCTGAAGAAAGACTGCTAGTTTGTGAAGAAGATGCAGCACTTTTCTGGGGTTGCGATTCCGTTTGCGAGAACGAGTTAGGTATCATTTTAGCAGTTTCCAGCAATTCGTAAATCGGATTCGCTTCGTCTTCAGGTAAATTTGAATTTAGAATGTTGCTGACAATTAACAGTTGAAGAGCGATGGCTAGGTTATTCAAGACACCAGAATCTAGACCTCCCGTTGCTGTGGTAGAAGGAGAGTTTTGTTTAGATGTTGGTATACTTGGAGCAGAACTCGTTGGTTGGAAGTATTGGGTTTTTAAGGTTGGCACTCCTGTGGATTTAATTGTTGGTTGAGCTTGAGATGAAGCTGTTGTTGATGTTAAAGCTGCAATTAAACATTATTAGTGTCATAAGACGTGTTAATACATACATAAAATCACGCCTTTATCCCTTGCGGGGTGGACGTAATAAGAAGAGTTAAAGTTAATACAAGAAATATGCTCGTAGGTATTACAAGGTAAGCGGACGGTTTACATCAGCCCATTCGATCATGTTTGAGGCTGTTTGCTACATTTGATATTTTTGAAGAGGCATTAACGAAATAGACTGTTGATAGGTACTATCAGAGAAAAACATAGAATGTGCCAGATGCATTTCCTCCCGGTCATGCTGTAAAAACCAGCTAAGGGATCCGAGGGTTTCAGCATACTGTAATTTAGGCGATGGGCTGACAACCTGTCACTACAGCAATGTACCTGCAAATCATTACCGGACGTGTAACCGAATGATATCAATACATTTTTATCTTATATTATCTTATCTAAAAATAACCCGCTAAACTTTGTCAGACGTGGCGGAAAGACCTTTGTTTAGGTCGTTTACGCTCTGCCTACCCCATTAAGGATTAAAGCGTGATTATATATATATATATAGATATGTATGTATATTTCCACCTATGCCGGAAAACCATCTGATCGTAATAATTTTATGCAAACAGATATTTAAAGACATTACCTTGTAGAAGTCCGGGAATAGAAGCCAAAGCACCCAACGCAGAAAGCCCAGCATTGGGCACATTGCTCATCCCACTGTTGGGCATAGATGTCATCCCACTATTGGGCATTGAAGCCATCCCACTATTGGGCATTGAGGCCATCCCATTATTGGGCATTGAGGTCATCCCACCGCTGGGCATAGCTTGTATCCCATTCGTAAGACTAGTAAGTCCACCTGCCAAACTGGCAAGATTTGCAAGCCCACCGTTGGGCATACTTGTTAGCCCATTGGGCACAGTTTGCCGAGAAAAGCCAACATTGGGCTGATTATGCCCAGCTGATTGGGCATTTTGGGCTAAGCCTGTGATGTGAAGGTATTGTTGAAGGGATGACTGGGCAGACGAGATGAGAACCTTAAAATGAACAGAAAATTGGTGTTAGATTAAGAAGGCAGTGACTGGTACATTCTATGTTATTTTTTTTGTCATTTAGTGATGGTGTTACAAAAAACTTAACACTCTACGGAGTATAAGGGACACGGTCCCGCAAACTGATAGTTGCTCAGTCAACGGAACTGAACAACTACAAGCAGGTTTTTTTTCAGGAAGTGTAAAAAAAAATGTTTTCCATAAAAAAACTGATTGAGGTGATAACTTTGTAAGGTAAGTTCTATGTTTTTTTACTTCACTACATAGTATAAAACAAAGTCGCTTTCTCTGTCCCTATATCCCTATGTATGCCAATATCTTTAAAACTACGCAACAGATTTTGATGCGATTTATTTTAATGGATAGAGTGATTCAAGAGGAAGGCTTATATGTATAATATATGCAAAATATAGTAGAGAAACACTGATAATTTCCGTGTGAAGCCGGGGCGGGTCGCTAGTCCTGATATAATTGTTCAGTTTCATTGACTGAGCTGTCCCTTACACCCGGTATATAAATAAGTAAGACTTACCTGAATAAGGAAAACTGTACAAATAAATAATCTAGGAGCCATTTTGCTCCACAAAAATTTATAAAATGAAACAATAAAACGAAAAACATTCACTTAAAGACTTCCTTATCAACCCGAGTGCTATTTTGCGAAATATCAGATTTGGAAAGTTATTAACATACAATATTGACTAATATTACTACTAAACTATAAAATCTGTAATAATCTATATTGATATCGAACTTTTTTATCACTGTGTTATGTAGTTTATATTTATGTAACTGTGTCATAATAAAATGAATAATTGTATTTGCATGAAAGATGAAAGAAATAAGTCTATTATTTTGACCCTATTTATATTATCCAATACTACCTTAATTTCAAAAGGCTCAATCTCATCTGACAGTGGAAATTTAAAATAAACCGTTCTTCTAGAAAACAGTAACAAGAATAAACATGAGACCTAGGTACAAGAAATTGTAACGAACAAGAAACTGTTAAGGTCGTTTACGCTCTGCCTACCCCATTAGGGATAAAGGCGTGATTATACGTATGTATAAATAACAGATAGTCCCTGAAAGGTACTTTGGGGAGGCTAGGCTTTCAGACATATCAGTCGTTTGTATAAAGATAACAATGTTTAGAAATTACATAATAACAAAACTGATTTCAAAGATATAAAAACTTACGTAACTGATCTTATCGAATGTATAAAAGCATTTTTTTTATAAATCACATAACATTATATACAATTATCACATCAAATAATACTTATCTTACTTTTATTCAAAATGGCGTTCTTGAAACTAATTTTGGGAAGTTTTATTATGACAGCAGTATTTAAGGTATGTTGTGTTTAAAATTACAATTTAAATGGTACACTAAAGTGATCTTATTATTGTTTTTAACATTGTTATAGAACTCAGATTTTTTAGATAGGCCTTTGATACCATAGCCCACGGGGATCGAGGTCTTTAAAATTTATCGTGGTACGAAATCATCTCGATGAACTATCTCATGATTTAGCTTGTAAATATCCTTACAAAACTGAAAACAATCACAGAAATAAATGAATTTAATATAGAAATTTCTTTACGATTTACTGAATCAAATTTACTTTACGGTCAAATAACCTCTGATTTGAGAGCTCAAAGATAGCACCAAGAACTATAAAGTATTTTTTCGCTTATTAAACCTTGTTTTCTTTTTTTTCTGCAGGTAATATCATCACAGCAATGTACTTGCCACCAACATAGACTAGAAAATCAACTTGGAGCCATGTCGCAATCAACAACCGAATTTTTATGTAAGGACCTCGCTTCAGCCATACAAAATGTCGTCCTCGCGAAAATGAGAAGAAACTCTGCAAACGGACTTTCAGGACCATCTATACTTAGCCCATCTGGAACAACTGGACCTCTTGTTGGAGCCAACCTTGGAGCAAATGTAAATGAAGTTTCAAATCCCGGAACTTGTCCCATTTGTGCCAGAAAATGGCAAAATGCTTTAGCTAGAGTTTTGGGTATGACAGGGACAGGTCAAGGTCAAAATTCTGCTTTGCCAGTATCTGCTACTAGTCCAGTTAATGTTCCTTTACCATACAATGCTGTGCAATCTCACAATTATGGAACTCCTGCACCAAGAAACATGAATGTTCCAAATGCCTACCCTTCGTCTGAAATCGTTGCATCAAATTTTGCCGCCAACAATATTGCTAACAACTTTGGAGCTAACAATTTTGCTACAAACAATGCTGTAGCAAACAATTTTGCTGCTAACAGCTTTGGACCAAACAATTTTGCTGCCAGCAATGCTGTAGCAAATAATGTTGTTGCTAACAATCCTAGTGCAAACAATTTGGCAGCTTTGCTCTCCAGATCTATGCAAAACAATGCGAATGTTTTTCCTGAAGTGTTGATGATGAATGGTCTAAGAAATTAATGTTTTGTTTTAATGTTTATGTAATTTATTTGTTTTGTTATTTACTCTAATAAAAAATACATTCTTTGAATTGGTTTGTCCTTATTTACTTATGATTATTTACTTTTATTTTGTTCTTCCATGCTGGACTGGGAGAGATAGAAAAACATAGAATGTTCCAGCTGCCCTTCCTCCCGGGCATGCTGTTGAAGTCAGCAAAAGGGACTCGAGGGTTACAGTGTATTGTAATTTAGGCGATGGGTTGACAACCTGTCACTAAAGCAATACATATTACAATCTAAAATTGCTCTCAATTTTTGTCAGACGTGGCGAAAGCGCCTTTTACGAGGCGTTAAACGCTCTGCCTACCCCGTAAGGGATAAAGGCGTGATTTATGTATGTATGTATGTACTATTTACTTCACCGTCTTTTTGTTTCGTATAATTTTAGACAAAAAAGGGTGGAATAGATTGAGCGACATTCGTGAAAATCACAATTAGGTATAGGTATGTTTATTCTTTATTGGTTCATTTACCTACTCGTATCTTGACTCAAGTCTAGGCAAGGCTATTAGTGATCGAGATAAAATCCACCATATGGAGCAAGTTTATCTGTTATTCTACAAAGTGCACCTAGTTGCTTGACTCTGAATTCACTAATTTAGTTTAGTTTTATTTATCACACAGTGGAAATTACATTATAAAAGTTCAAAATTACATGTCATATTATAAGAATTCACAAAGTGTTCGTCAGTTGAACAAAATAAAATTAATAAAATCGGTATAAAATGTCATGAATAATTTTCAACACAAAACAAATAAAAAAATAAAAATAAGGTATAAATAGGTACAATGTCATTTTGTAAATTTAAATTCAATATACTCTTTAACAGAGTTTAATACATTATCCAACAAAAAGTTTTTCAATCGAGACCGAAACGTTTCGTCAGATAGTTCGGCTTTTAGGTCGGTAGGTACTGCTTCGTAGAAAGTCGGTCCGATAATGCGCGGGTTTTTCTCGGCAAGGACTAAGCTATGTGGGACTGAAAGAAGGCATCCAGTCTGACGTAACGTCCTTCCCGGAACACTTACTCGCTCGAAATTTGATAAATTGCAACGAATATACATGATTACGTCGAATAAGTATTGCGAGAAGTGCGTCATTATACCGTATTTCTTGAATATGCTCTTACACGAATATCGTGAGTTTACTCCGGCCATCGTTTGAAGATCACGTTTCTGCAATCTCAATACCCTTGATGAGTCAGTTGAGTTACCCCATAGAATTGAACCATACGACATAATGGAGTGAAAATGTGCAAAATATGTATGCCGGAGCGCATCACTACTACTACACTAGATATAAGGGGTTTCAGTCTTCGCAATGCAAATGCTGCGCTACTCTGCTTATCGCAAAGAGTGTCGATATGCGCTTTCCAGTTTGTGTGACTATCAAGCACAAAACCTAGGAATTTACCTTCGTTGCTTATTGGCATAGGACATTTAATTTGAGGGGGAGCTACGTTTTGGCTGGAGAACAACACAATATTAGATTTTGTCACATTCAGGATGAGTCCATTTGCTAAGAACCATTTCTGCAGCTGCTCGCATACTCGACAGATCTTAATGTTTAGTTGCTCAAAAGTTTTCGCGGTCACAGCAACAGTAGTGTCATCAGCAAACAGAACTACCAAACCGTCAGTAACAATAGATGGGAGATAATTGACAACAGCCAAAAACAACGTATTTCCTAATGAGGATCCCTGTGGAATGCCTATTTTAACGTTACCTGCCTCTGATTTTATCTTTCTGCCCTGTGATGTAAACTGGATTGTCTCTGTTTTCGACACGACAAAAATGAGTTTAGTAGTTGATGATTGATGAGCATTATTTCGGACTCCATATGTGTTCAACTTTTCTAACAATAATTTATAATTAATGACGTCGAATGCTTTTGATAGATCGCAGAATATACCAGCAACTTTATACTTATCATCTATCCCCGTAATTATGCAATCCAACACTTTATGAGCGGCGGTCCTAGTTGACATACCTTTACGGTAAGCAAACTGTTTATCAGTCAGTAAGCCGTTTGTCTCTAAATGTTGCATAAGGTGTTTTGATAAAATCGATTCAATATTTTTTGATATATTGGGGACGATGGTAATAAGCCGATAGTTGTCAATTTTGTTCTTTTCACCTTTCCTTTTGTAAACTGGACATACTCTTGTGCATTTTAAAACTTCTGGATACACGCCCCCCCCCCTAAACATTTCATTTATCAGTGTCACAAGAATATCCGCAAGTACTAGCCAGATACATAAAAGTATATTCACAGATATATCATATACAGGGTGGCCCAAAGAGTGACGTCCAAAGGAAAAATTTTGATTCCTTAGGTCAAGGGGTAGCCAAATCACCCCGATGTATGTTCAGCGATTTTTAGTAGTTTAGGAGTTATGTTTTTTTTTTGCTAATTTTCTAAGAAAATTGACCTCAGTGGATTAATTATTTTTTATTATTTTTTTGGATAACTTTTTTTTATCATATTTTTATTTTTGTGACATCCTCTTAAATTGTTCTTTTAACCATAAAAGTTTCAGCTTCCTAGCTGTAATGTAAGTTAGTTATTTTTTTATCGAAAGTTCGAATTTTACGATCGAACTAGTCTGCTCTGAATTTTCAACTTGAAATTAAAAATTGAAAAAGATAATCTCATGGTCCCTTATTAATTTTAAAAACTCCGCAAGGTTTCAAAATTACATAAAAATAAAAATAAACTATTGCTTAATGGGGTATTATTTGCAGAAAACAGCCTTCAAAGGTACTTGGGTGGAAATTACCTAATTAGTAAATTGTTTCAGAAAGTTGAAAGATTCCTGTTATGTCATTACTAAGGACTAATTAAGTTAGAAAATGTATCAAATTAAAGGGAAAATAAAATTATTTACTTAAAAAAATTTATTTAAGTTACATTTTTGAATGAAAATTCTTAGTAAAATGTTTTAGTTTGAGTTGTAAGATTTATGAGACAATTGTATTTTTTGGAGAGCCCGATGGTGTAGTGGATAGGGCCGCTGCCTCCTAAGCGGGAGGTCGTGGTTTGAATCCCACCACGTACCAATGTGTTTTTCGGTTTTCGAATTTCATATGTACGTTTATTCGGTGCTTTTTCCGTGCTTCGGAAGGCACGTTAAGCCGTTGGTCCCGGTTAATATCGTTTAATACCGTAGATATTAGTCGTCAAGCCATATCAGAGGCCAGTGCTAAGCATTGGCGGCTTGAAAAGTCTGACCTAATCTAGGATTGGGTCTGGTTTCCCTTCTGGGTTGCGGAGGTCAGATGGCAGTCGCTCTGTGTTAAAACCAGTTCCCTCGTTCAATCCCCTAGATTAGGAAGCCGACCCCGTGAGATGCGGGATAGGGCTAGAGAGATGATGATGTATTATTAATAATAAGTAAATAAACTCGGATAATTCTTTTACACATTTACTTACAATAAATTTTCAAAATGGCGACCTCCCACAGCAATACACAACCTACATCTACGCAAGAAATTTTCTTTAAGTCGCCTAAACGCTTCTCTGTTTCCTCTAACGACATTTCCGGCCTCTCCAATTCGCTGTCTTAGCTCCTCTTCATTTAACGATTCTCGGGCGTAAGCTATGTCCTTGTAATAACCCCAAATAAAAAAATCAATCGGATTTAGGTCAGGCGATCGTGGAGGCCATCTGATTGGACCGTTTCGTCCGATCCACCTGTTGGGATACGTTTCATTCAAATGATTACGCACTTGTGCTGCGTAGTGGCATGGTGCACCGTCATTTTGGAAAACCATGTGTCGTCGTAAATCGAGGTTGACTTCCTCCAATAACAAGGGAAGATCATTTTCGAGAAACAATTTGTATGTCTCGCCATTGAGCCTCGGCGGCAATTCGAACGGCCCGATCATTTCTCCGTTCAGTATGCCTGACCACATGTTGACGCTAAAGCGATGCTGGAATCTAGTATCTCTGGTCAAGTGGGGATTCTCTACTGCCCAGTGGTGGGTGTTATGAATATTAAATATTCCTGTGCGCTCAAAACGCGACTCGTTAGTCCACAAAACTTTTTCGAAAAATCCCGGGTTGTCTCTCTCCATCCTTAACATAGTCTGGCAAAAATCAACTCTCTGTTGGTAATCAGCAGGCATTAGAGCTTGAACCCGTTGAATGTGATATGCATGGTACCCTTCGACTATCAATATTCTTTGGATTGATGTTCTGGGGATGTTCAAATTGCGAGCCATTATTCTTGTACTTGTTGAAGGGTGCTCAGCTACTTCGTCCAATACGAGGTTTCGACGGCCCGGATCAACTATTGGGATACCTTCACGCCTGCCTTCTCGACCAGGAATGCGGCCTGCCATCAAAGTGTTGTGTGTGTTAAGCCCTAGAGTAACTCCATAAAAATAATGCATTTCTGCATATTCGGCCAACCTGTAGTTCATACTCGTAATAATAATAATCTGTGACTTGAAAGAAAACCACGACACGACTATCGATTTTAAAAATTCTGAATTTTATTTCCTTCAAATTTTATTTTTCTAGATAGTATTTCTGTCCATCAGTCATTGTTTGCCAGCCAGCACCTCAGCCAGCCAGCGTCATTGAACATAAAAGATCACAACACTTTCCAAGTCATCAAAATCCAAGTTGATAAAGCAAAGTCTTAAATACAAGCACAAGTAATCTAATTACAAAAAGAAGGCAGCAAGGTCCGTGGGCAAAGCAAAGTTTGTTTTCGTGGTAAGATAATCACCAAGAAGCAAACAAACTGCTACCGGAAAAAAAACAGGGTGGCATGATCAACTCGCACTTTTAAATGAGGGTAGTTCAACATGCTCACCTTACCGCTCCAGTAAATTCGCGACTGCAACTCTCATGCAACTCAAAGTAATGTCTCGGAGTGGGTCATGCATTTATTATCTTAATGTTATGTTATGTCTATCAAAACCATACGTGCTTAGACTCAACTTTAAACATAGTTGCTATCTCCCTCACACCTCTTCTCCGCTAATTGACAATAAATTTAAGTAAACCAATAAAACGAACGAACTGCAATAAATGAACTTTTGTAAATTCCACCCAAGTACCTTTGAAGGCTGTTTTCTGCAAATAATACCCCATTAAGCAATAGTTTATTTTTATTTTTATGTAATTTTGAAACCTTGCGGAGTTTTTAAAATTAATAAGGAACCATGAGATTATCTTTTTCAATTTTTAATTTCAAGTTGAAAATTCAGAGCAGACTAGCTCGATCGTAAAATTCGAACTTTCGATAAAAAAATAACTAACTTACATTACAGCTAGGAAGCTGATACTTTTATGGTTAAAAGAACAATTTAAGAGGATGTCACAAAAAAAAAGTTATCCAAAAAAATAATAAAAAATAATTAATCCACTGAGGTCAATTTTCTTAGAAAATTTGCAAAAAAAATCATAACTCCTAAACTACTAAAAATCGCTGAACATACATGGGGGTGATTTGGCTACCCCTTGACCTAAGGAATCAAAATTTTTCCTTTGGACGTCACTCTTTGGGCCACCCTGTACCAGGCCACTCAGAAAGTATTGCGATAAATAGTTTTTCTATATGGCGGACTGGCCGGTTAGAATCTTTTTTGAAAATATGATTACTTGTAAGTAAAAATATGTGTGTTCCATTTTCAAAATTTCCCTCCACATTTTTTGCGAGCCAATTCAAAGTATCGTGTCTTACTGAAAAATGGATCTGCGCCGGGAACATTTTAGAGCTATGATTTTTTACGATTTCAAGTGTCGCCTGAAACCGGATGAATCGTTCGATAGACTTTAAATGGCATTTATGGATGAAAGCCCTTCCAAGGCAACCGTGTATCGTTGGTATAACGAATTTAGGCGCGGTCGACCAACCTTGGGGGATGAAGAAAGAAGCGGTCGCCATTTGACGGCTATTACGGAAGAAAACGTGCTAGCAGTGAAAAATTTAATCCAACATAATAGGCGAATTACATATCAGGAGATTCAGCACATATTAAAGATTGGATCGGGAAGCGTTCACGAGATTCTACATGGGCATCTTCGCGTGAGGAGGATAGTATCGCGCTGGGTGCCGCACTACCTCACCGACGCTCAGAAGCAGGCCCGGGTGGAATGGTGCCGTGATATGCTGAACAAATTTGAAGCAGGCTCGTCTCGGCGTGTTTACGACATCGTAACAGGTGATGAGTCCTGGATTTATCAATACGATCCAGAAACCAAGCGCCAGTCGACAGTTTGGGTGTTTCAAAATGAACCAACGCCTACCAAAGTGAAGCGATCTCGAAGCGGGGGGAAGATTTTGATCGCCAGCTTTTTTAATTTGGCTGGCCACTTGGCCTCAATTCCCTTACGAGATCAAAGAAGCATTAACGCCGAATGGTATACTACCAAATGTTTACCAGAAGTTTTTTCTGTTGTCAGCAACAAGCGCCCAAACACAGGGCTCCGCGGACTACTGCTCCACCACGACAATGCGCCTGCACACACCGCGCTCAAAACGAGGGACTTCCTGGACAGCACACCAGTCAAACTCCTGGGTCACCCTCCTTACAGCCCTGATCTAGCTCCGTGTGACTTCTTTTTATTTCCAAAAATAAAAAATCAGCTCAAGGGGATACAATTTTCGTCGCCGGAAGATGAGCTGGCTGCGTTCGAGCAGGCTGTAAACGAGGTGTCTACGGCGGACTGGAAAAAGTATTTTGAAAACTGGTTTAGACACATGAATATTTGTATAGAGGCTGGTGGAGAGTACTTTGAAAAGATTTAATAAAAATATATGTACCTGTAGAACATTTTTTTTTAGTGTCGCAAAACTTTCTGAGTGTCCCACGTATATCCAGGTCCTATCCTAGGTGTACAGCTAGGAGGTAACTATACTATACTCAGCCTTAGTTCAAAGAACTTACATAATGTTACCTCAATATAACAAAAAAGAAACTTCTTTGAATATATGAAATTACAACTATTATTATCTTTGCTGAAATTTTGATGTAATTTTACGTGCTTGGAAAAAATATAGAAGTTTTTAAATGTAGGTCAGCCATTTTGGATTCATTTTTTTAAAGGAAGTGCCACGTCTCTAACCTGTGTAGGGTTTGTGAAGAAAGATGGTTGCCAAAATTTTAATTTTGGCGTTTAGTATAGTTTGGAAGGTAAGTAAAATTTATTCGTATAAATCAATTTTTGCCAGTGAAATGTGCGAAAACTTTAATAGTAAGCCAATTGTTATTTTAAGTGTCGCTCGCTTTAGATTATTTTATTTATTTATTACATTTTAAAATTCTACACAGCGATTAACATAAAGAACGCAACAAAAACCTGTATATAGGTTTATCCGTGCGCCCTGATATCGTCAATAAGAAATAATAATCATAATCGTAATAAGAGGGTAAGTTAGATGGTGTTAAACTTAATTAGATTCTTGTCTCTTTCCGAAGCAAAGCCCACCCAAATGTTTATTAAATTTAAACCAATAGTTTCCACCATATCACCACAAGCGGAAACTTTATTAGATTTTTGCCAACCAACCTATCCCATAAGAAATAACATGACTCATGTTATGTTTGCAATCAGCTGATCTCCAAACTTCAGTATGAAGATAGTAATCAAAATAATGATGATGAATCAGCTGCTAAACGTACTATCGCTGAATTACACAATGACACAATAATGCAATTCATTAATTGTTAGAAATGTGATGACATTATATTTTGCAATGTTGGCGTAAGTTAAAATGATAAAAATGCTGATATGGATAAAAATAATTACTAGCCAAGTTCAAGCTCAAGTTTTGAAATTGCATAAGACATACAAAATTATATTGATTTGATGCTAGTTGTAAGTTGTATTGGTATTACTATTAGAGACATTTTAGGCATTATTTTGATGACATTCATAATCATTTTATTTGCAGGCAAACTCCCAAAAGTACGGAGGATCAATATTTATAAATCCGCTGAGGCCTCCACTAGCAGAAGAATCACAAATCTTCGTGAATCCCTTAAGGCCGCCATGTGCTGAAGAATCACCAATATTTCCGGACCCGTTAAGGCCTCGACTGACAGAAGAATCGCCAATCTACGTAAATCCTTTAAGGCCTTCTTATACCGAAGAATCACCCAAATGCATTAACCCTATCAGACCTACATTTGCAAGCAAGCCATCATCGACTAAATCATCACCAAAAAAGCCTAAAACCCTGCCAGTTTCTGTAGGCAAACCATCATCAGAAAAAAAAACTCCAAGAATTAAAGCACCTTCTTTTCCAGTAACTTGTAAATCTTCAGAACCTTTGTCACCATTATCAGTTAAAACTAGCTTATCAAATACACCAGCAGATTCTATTTCAGATTGTGAGTTATCTTTGCCGTCAAACTGTGATCAAAACATAATACCAGTATCCTCTAAAAAACCGATTAAATTTTACGGACCTCGTGTGAACATTGAAGTTACTAATATACCTTTAATTTTACCACAACCAGAGGTTAATTGTGCCATCAACACAAAGATGGCACCTCTTTGCGAGTCTTCTTCAAATTTGATTGTTAATGAACCATCTCCATTAACTTTTTCACAAGAGGCTGTTTCAAACTTGTTAAGTCCTAATCCAGTAACGCTTATCAATAAAAGACCTGTAACAAATATTATCCCAACAACACGTAGCCTAAAATATATTTTAAACTCTTTAAATAATTCACCAAGCTGCGAAACTGCTCAATCAAGTGTATCATCTGAATCAAACGTAGCTAAATCTTCAACCTCTATATCTTCAAGCTTAGGGCAATCTTCTACTACTGCATCAGCTATAAATACTAATTCTAACAGACCAGAACAAGTTTATCACAGTCCTTACTCATCAAATATATTAGGTTGTCCCGAAAACGATCCTTTTTGTTCTTACACTTCAGTACCTTCAATAACTGCAGCTCCCTGTATACAATCTTCAGTTAATAATGCTGACGCATCAATATCATCCAATCCAGTTTCTTCGTCTTCTGCCCAAGTAAGTTCAAATCTTGTTTCATCTTATCAGCCATCAAATTCAATGCAAGCATCTTCATTGGCTTCTTCTTGTATTGAATTTAATCAAAACTCGGCCCCTTATTCGGAAAATATATTAGGATGTCCTGACACAGATCCTACTTGTTCTCACACTTCTATAATTCCCTTATCCAATGCTCCTTTTTATCAGTCGTCAGTTAATACTGAAGCATCAGGTTCATTACCATCAAATCTAGTATCTTCATCTTCTGCATCTTCATTAAGTCAAATCGGTCTTAATCTTGCAAATACGTTTTCATCATCTAATCAGCCCTTAGGTTACATGCAAACATCTTCATTAGCTTCTTCTGGTGTTGAATTTAATTCAAACTCAGCAAACTCTCAATCATCAAATATATTTGACTGTCCTTACACAGATCCTACTTGTTCCCACACTTCTATAATTCCCTTATCCAATGCTCCTTGTTATCAGTCGTCAGTTAATGCTGATGCATCAGGTTCATTATCATCAAATCTAGTATCTTCGTCTTCTGCATCTCCATTAAGTCAAATCAGTTCTAATCTGGCAAATACTTTTTCACCATCTCATCAGCCCTCAGGTTACATGCAAACATCTTCATTAGCTTCTTCTGGCATTGAATTCAATCCAAACTCAGCCTCTTATTCATCAAATATATTTGGCTGCCCTGAAACTGATCCTTTTTGTTCATACACTTCAGTGTCTCCAACAACAGCAGCTACAAGTGACCAGTCTTCACATAAAAATGCTGATGCATTAAGTTCAATACCATCAAATCTAGCATCTTCGTCTTCTGCATCGTCATTTAATCAAATTAGTTTAAATACTGAAAACACTTTTTCACCACCTGATCAGATATCAAATCTGCAAGCATCTTTTCAAGCCTCTTCTGCTGTTGAATTTAATCCAAAATCAGCAACCCCTTATTCATCGAATATATTGGGTTGTCCTGAAACCGATCCTTTTTGTTCTTACACTTCAATACCTCCAGTAACTGCAGAACTTTGTCATCAATCTTCAGTTTATAATGCTGACGTATCAAGTTCAACATCATCAAGTCTAGTAACTTCTACTATGTCATTAAATTCTGATCAATTCAGTCCATACCTTACAAATCCTTACTTAATAAACACAGCACCACTTTCTCAATCTTCAGATTTTGTAAAAACATCTTCATTAGCCCTTTCTGGTAACGATTTTTTTTCAAACCAAAGAAGTCCTTATCCGTCAAATGTATTAGGTTGTCCTGAAACAGACCCTACATGTTCTCACACTTCTATTGTGCCTTTATCTAATGCCCCTTGCTATGAATCTTCCAATAATATTTCCGATGTATCAAGTTCAACATCATCAAATCTAGTATCATCATCTACTGCATCGTCATTCCGTTCTGGTCCAGTCAGTCCAAACTTTGTAAGTCCTTATTTACCAAATTCAGCACAAGTGTCTCAATCTTCAGGTTTCATTAAAGCATCATCAACAGCTTCTTCTATAGAACAAGTTAATCAAAACCTACCAGCTCCTTATTCCTCAAATATATTAGGTTGCCCTGATACAGATCCTACATGTTCTCACACTTCAATTGCACCAATAACTGATGGTTCTTGCTGTCAATCATCAAATAAAATCGCTGATTCATCAAGTTCCATATCATCAGATCGAGTATCTTCTTCTTCACCATATTTCCAAGTTGGTTTAGACCTTGCAAATCCTTACTTATTGAAAAGAGCACCAGCTTCTCAACCTTCAGATTTTACGCAAGCATCTACATTAACTTCATCTGCTGCTAGTAAACAATATTTACCGAGTCCTTACTCGCAGAATGTAGGCTCGGTTTTAACTACTCCTTCTCAATCATCAGTTAATGTAGCTGAAGCAACAAGCTCTAGTTCATCAAATTTTGGACAAACTTCTTCTGCGTCATCATCAAATGTTAATTCCTTCAATGTTGTATCAACAAGTCAAAGTCCATACACATTAAACATATTAGGTTGCCCTGAAATAGACCCTACGTGTTCTTTCACTTCTGTACCACCAGTTTCTTCAGCTCCTTCCTACCAATCTTCAATAAATATTGCTAAGTCATCAAGTTCAATATCATCAGGATTAGGATCTTCTTCATCATCGTCATTCGGTGCTTATCAAATCAGTTCAAACTCAGAAAACCCTTACCAAAATGTGTTGAGTATTTGTGAAACAGATCCGTTTTGTTGTGACACTTCGCTTATTTCATCAAATCCAGATTTACAACCTTCAGTAACTGCGGTAGAAACATCAAGTTCTGTCCCATCTGGTTTGGCACAAGCATCTTCTTCTTTGTCATCACCTATTGATGTAAATCCCATCATCATTAGCCAGGAAATTCTAAACCTGACATCTTTTTCTTCAAATATAGTGCCACTGTCTATAAGTTCAGCATCTCAATCATCTGTAAACTCTGTTGAAGCGACCAATTCAGATTTTACGGGTTCAGTGCAAGCTACTGCTGTTTCCACCACAGCAGCTTCAAGCCCAATAGTAGCAACAGAAGCTCACACAATCAGTTCACTTGCAGTCACTGATAGCACAAGTAATCCTTCCACTACGAATATTGCATCCTCATCGGCGAACTTAGTTTCTATATCTGATATATCTACTTCATCATTGCCTGTCTCTAAAACTGCAACCGCCACGTCCTCAGTTACAGCTTCAGAAGCAATGATCGCACCTTCTAATGCAGAAACACTTCCACCAATACAACAAAATAATATATCCCCAGTGGTTGAAACAATGGCTACTAGTTCTGCAACCTCATCTTCATCCGCAAATGTTGTTTCGACAACATCATTAGTCAGCTCAACAACGACAGATACAACTAATGTTTTGGAACAGTCTGCACCTGTTCAAAGCACAACTACTTCCACATCATCATCATCATCGATTTCAACAACTAATGTTCCTATTCCTACATCATTTCCTACCACATGTTCACCATCATTTGCAGTTGCATTATCAAACCCTGTGCAAAACTTGTTTAACCTTGAAATAAATCCTTTAATCTTAGAAGTTGAAATTCCTTCCTCTATCAGATCTTCCATAGTATCTGCTAATTCAGGAAGGTCATATGGACCACATCAATTAAAAATCCCAGCATGTATACCGACCCGATTATCTTGTGCTTTACGTCCTTATTAAACATAAGTTAATGTAAATTTTAATTATATGCCTGTAAAATTAATAATGTTATTTTGTTTGTAATGACTTTATTGTTATTGTAAAAAAAATTGTTAAAAATATAAATATAAGAAATACTCAGGATGTTTCTTTTTTATATATTTCCTTCTTAAACATAATTTAGGACCGTAAGTGTAATTTAATTCTTCTATGCTGGACAAGAGAAAAACAAAGAATGTGCCAACTGCATTTCCTCCTGGGAATGCTGCAAAAACCAGCTAAGGGATCCGAGGTTTTCTGTATATTGCAATTTAGGCAATGGGCTGACAACCTGTCACTACAGCAATATACCTACAAATCTAACCTAAACAGCCCTCAAAACTTAGTCAGACGGGGCGTAACGACCTTAGTGTAGGTCGTTTACGCTCTGCCTACCCCGTTATGGATAAAGGAGTGATTATATGTATGTATATTGTATGTATGTATGTATATGTTTGTATGTGATGTAATTTAAATACGTACCAGGCAGGTAGTAAACCAGTACCCTCGTTCAATCCCCCAGATTAGGAAGCCAACCCCTTGAGATATGGGATAAGGCTAGGGAGATGATGATGACCAGTAGTAGACCTATATATTGTTTACGCTATATGTTGTTTACGCTCTGCCTACCCCATTAGGTACAAAGGCGTGATTATATGTATTCTTCTTCTATTCTTATAATAAATACATAATATTATTCTTATGTATGTAGTAGACCTATAAAAAGCAGAAAAGGGAAGCAAGGGTCCCAGTGTTCAGTTGGTTCTCTCTTGATTAGCCCTTTAAATTCACACCTGACTGGCAAAACAATAAGGTCATTGATGTTCTGCCTACCCCATAAATAAAGGACATAGGTGTCTCTGGATTTATATGTAGGATGGATGAATAAAAGCAGACGATAACTTAGACTTTTCTTTATTTCCTTTTTCTACATCTTAACATCATCAGCCTTGTCTTCACTTGACGCCCGATAGATTTGTACGTATATTGCTTTAATGACAGGTTGTCAGCCCATCGCCTAAATTGCAATATACAGAAACTCTCGGATCCCATAGCTGGTTTTTACAGCATGCCCGGGAGGAAATGCAGCTGGCACATTCTATGTTTTTCTCTCGCTCCCAGGCCAGCATGGAAGTAAGTAGCAGCTTTTACATCATCAATTTAATATTATGTAAAATCATCAATGTAAATTTTTATCTGTGTGGCGATTCTACTAAACTCACCACTATATTATTCATTTCGCCTAAAATTTCTTCACCTATCGCCTTCATACTTTCACCAAGTGCCTTGCTGGAACATCTATCTAGGTTTGAGACCTAGCCATTGTGATCTAGGTAACTACATACATACATACATATAATCGCGCCTTTATCCCTAACGGGGTAGGCAGAGCGTAAACGACCTGAACAAAGGTCGTTCCGCCACGTCTGACAAAGTTTTGAGGGTGAATTAAGATCGATTTGTACGTATATTGCTATAGTGATAGGTTGTCAGCCCATCGCCTAAATTACAATACACTGTAACCCTCGAATCCCTTTTGCTGACTTCTACAGCATGCCCATGGAAGGGCAGCTGGAACATTCTATGTTCAAGTGGCTCCCAATCCGTTTCCGCAGGAATACTCATATCCTTTGTACCCTTTATAATATCCTCTACAATCCTTCTTCCCCTCCCTATCTCCGTGACCGTTTTACTTTCTCACGTCCCTTGGATAAGACCTGTCGTTCAAACGTCAGGACTCTTCTTTCCATCCCCTCCCACCGAACCGATTTCTACTCCTACTCTTTTACTGTTCATGCTGTTCGGTTATGGAATTCTCTTCCACCGACAGTTCGTGATAGCTCGTCTATCGCCATCTTCAAAAGACGAGTTAAAGAACATTATCTTTCCCTGTCAAAGTAATCCGTGTTTAGGGTATATATTTATGTATATATTTGTATATAAATAGCTATAAGTATTTATTTATTTTTTAATAATGTATATAATTAGAAGTATTTATTTATTTCTTGTTTATATTTATGTAAAATATTTACATTATATAAGTATTTTACAGTAGTATTATTTTATTGATAGGTATTCAATTTTGTGCACGTTTTATCCGCGTTTCGTTAAAATTATCACTTCTGTAGGTCTGCTGTAAGAAATTTCTTTTCAGAAATAAGCAGTGCCTGTTGTGTCTTTGTTTTTTATGTCCTGTGTTTATGATGTTTATTGTGTACAATAAATTGTTAAATAAATAAATGTTTTTCTATCTTTCCCAGTCCAGCATGGACAGTCCAGCATCTAGGTAACTATCAGTTACTTTTCCACCTCTGTACTAATATTATAAAGAGGAAAGATTTGTATTTTTGTGTGTGTATGTGTGTAACGAATATATTTTATCTACTGGACCGATTTCAAAAATTATTTCACCATTGAAAAGCTACGTTCACCCTGAGAAACATGTTTTTAAAAGTTCATGATTCCCACAGGTAAACTTATTTAGCAGCGAGTGACACATCTGACAGAAAGCTAGTACCAAATAAAGTGATTTATATTCTATTCTAGTCTAAAATAAAGATGATGAATTATGATGATTCTGCTACGCCAAATAAGCGTTCTTACCATTATGAGAATATTCTTCAAAATATCCAAAATTGTAATGGGCGTATGTATAGTTTCGAAGAGGTTTGTTTGTATACTTAAATAAATATACTGGCGCTTAACATGTTAACTTTAAAAGGGCGGTTCAGATTTCAGCAGGTACTTGAAACAATAAATAAATAATTGCGAGAGCCTTCAACATAGGTACGTAAAAACAGCATACAAATAAAACCAAAGCAATATCTTTTTAAAGTTAATTTTATTGTAGGTAGGTACTAATGACAATAAGTTAAACATGGTATTAAGAATATCACAAGAAGTTCAAGAAACCAGAAAGTATAGAATTCAGACTGTTTGGGCACGCTGAACATGCTTGGCAAGTGCAGGATGGCGCTGGTGGAGGGGGTGGAGGAATTGATGGAGCTGATAATGCACAGGATTGGCAAGGACACGAAGAAGCAGCAGCAGAACACTTCTGGCAAGAGCAAGGTGCACTCAATGACTTCTGACAAGGAGATGACGCTAAACACTTTTGACAAGGGAACAATGGTGAGGAAAGTTGACAAGAACATGAAGAAGAAGCTGCACAAGCTTGACAAGGACAGGTAGATACGGTACCTGATAATGACTGACAAGAACAAGAAGATGGTGCATTTACAGAAACTAAGTTAGGACCTAATTCATACATAGGACTGGATACGAAGCTTGAAGATACTATATCGGAAGGAACAACGCTAGAGGAGATTATATTAGATGCAAAATTAGAGACGGTAGGGTTAGATGAAGCAATAGCTGGGAAAATGGGATTAGCACAGCCGCAAGATAAGACAGGAGATGAAACGAGTTGGTTTATAACAGGACCGGCTAGTTGCAAGGCAAATTCCTTTCCACGTTGAGTGTTTTGCAGCATGTTGCATACAATCATCAGTTGGAGTGTATCAGCAAGGTTTTGGCATGCTTCTGGAGAACAATCAGTTATCAAGATGGTGTTTCCTGAAGGGGCGTATTCCTGGACAGGGGGTAGAGGCACTCCTGTATAAATTTGTTCGTTGATAACATTTGGGTAGACGACATTCTCAACAATTTCCAATTGACGATTTGAAATGAGACCTTGAGGTGGGTAAGCGAAGTTCTCGATAATATCTACAGGGCGATTTGCGATGACGCTGGGTGACGAATAAGCGAAGTTTTCGACAACTTCAATAGGGCGATTGGATAGAACATTCGGAGGTGGGTAATTCTCGATAATTTCTACAGGACGATTAAGAAATTGCTGGATCATCTGCGACGTAAACTGACATGTGGCGATCTGAAAAATATAAAGTAGGCATGAGTTTCCAAAGTCGTAAAGTAGGCATCAATTTATAAGCAAGTCAAAAGTTTGACAAAAGACAAATGCAAAATTGGATACAGATAGATCGTGCATGAAACAGAAAATACGAATGAAGATCTTTTGATCTCGCCCTTTCAAATTATGCTGATGCTTAGATAAATACTTTGAAACAAAAATGAAAGGCTCAGGAAAAAAATATATCAAATTGATAACATGATTGACCTCTACGCGTGAATTATCACATAAAATGATAAATATAAAGAAAACTTACCTGATAATTTGCCAACAACAGCAAAAACGATGCTAAAATTGTTCCCTTCATTTTATTATTTTTAAAACGAATAATTAATGAAAGTCACTTTAGCTTGAGTTAATTAAAATGAATATACAAACATAATGGGTATAAAAATAGTATTTATAATGTTATTTTTTATCAAATCATCGCGATTTCTAACAAAGTAGGTAATCATAACATAATCAATTTCTGTAGGTAATTAGGTAACATATAATTGAAATATCTGGTTGCAAAAATAATGTATACATACATACATACATAAAATCACGCCTTTATCCCATACGGGGTAGGCAGAGCGTTAAACGCCTCGTAAAAGGCGCTTTCGCCGCGTCTGACAATAATTGAGGGTAATTTTAGATTGTAATGTGTATTGCCATAGTGACAGGTTGTCAGCCCATCGCCTAAATTACAATACACTGTAACCCTAGAGTCCCTTTTGCTGTCTTCTACAGCATGCCCGGGAGGAAGGGCAGCTGGAACATTCTATGTTTTTCTATCTCTCCCAGTCCAGCATGGAAGTAAGTACATTAAAAATAATGTATGTTATAATGAAATATTATATACTCATGACCTTGCACAAATTCTTTAAAATTGATAACAAACATGAATACTTAATTTTTAACAATAAACAAGTGTTATTTACATAATGAAACTGATCGGCTTACTTGTTTGTATTGAAAGGAGCCCTCGACGTTTCGATCCTATACGAGGATCTTCATCAGGAGAGAAGAAAGTCACGCTCCACTTAGACTGAAGATTGCATTTGGCAGGTGGTGGAGTGTGAATTTCTTCTCTCCTGATGAAGATCCTCGTATAGGATCGAAACGTCGAGGGCTAACCCTCCCTTCAATACAAACAACCAAGCCGATCAATTTTCATTATGAATACTTACTATTAAGTTATTACATAGCTGTTTCTCTTTCTTGTTAGAACCGCAAAAAGAAATTTAGTTTCAGTGTATTAAAAGTGTGTAGGTAGGTAAATCAAATTTAAGCTGTTGTCACTCTGAATAATCCGTAAGGAATATTTGTGTGTTCATAATGTATATCAGTCTCTTGCCTGCTGTTATCTATATATATATATTTACCTCTCACACGGTAAGCTGGAAGACAACTCAAATATTTTGAGTTAAGCTCGCCTTTGTACATAATGTATCTAGATTAAGTTAATTTTAAGAATATCTGTGTGTACAATAAAGAATTAAGAATCAGTTCTCGAAAACCCATTATTTAATGGCTTCTACATTTTTGTTTCCCGAGTAGAAAAAAATCAAATCAGTGGAGCACAAGAAAGCAAGCATTTAATTAAATTCTTTATTAAAAATATTATTAAAATGCATAAATAGTAAAAGTAAGCACATAATTAAATCTAGGCGGTAAACGAATTAAATTCTCATGATGAATTACGAACATCTTAATTGCATAAAAACTGTATTTTTTTCCATGAGATTTTAACTTTCTTTCTATTAAAGGGCTCCCCTGAGCTAAGTTGCGCCTTCATCAGCCAAAAAATCATAATTCACTGAAAACACATTCAATCGAAAATCCGGTAGACCAGATTGAGCTTAAAGGATTAAAACTAATTTAAAACCTCGTTGAAACTTATAGTTCGTTGCAGTTACACATAGATTTTTTTGTGGAAAACGGCCACTTTTGGCACTTTTATTATCTGTAACTGCAGTGAACACTGAATTATTAATTTATAATGCATAAAATAAACATCAGTAACTATACTTCAATCTGATTTACCAGATTTTGGATTAATTGTGTTTTCAGTGAGTTATGTTTTTTTAACTGATGAGGGCACAGGCGTGCACCGGATATTCCCATAAGGGGCTTCCCTGGACTAAGTGGCGCCCTCATCAGTCAAAAAATCATAATTCACTGAAAGCACAGTCAATCGAAAATCCGGTAGATCAGATTGAGGTTAAAGCAATAAAGGTCATTTAGAACCTCATAAAGTTGCCACTTATAGTTTGTTATAGTAACAGATAGAAAAATTGCGAAAAACGGCCACTTTTAGCATTTTTGCTATCTATAATTGCAGTGAACACTGAATCATTAATTTATAATGCTTAAAATAAATGTCAGTACCTATACGTCTATCTGATCTACCGGATTTTCAATTAATTGAGTTTTCAGTGAGTAATGATTTTTTAATAGATGAGGGCGCTGGCGTGCAGCTGAGATCCCCTTAAGTTTGAATTATAATTAAATAAATAAGCACCAGACTAAAGTAACCTCCTCTTTAAAAATATCTCAATCAAGTCTATTAAAAACATTAGCTTTAGTATTTTTATCTCACGACCACCGCTCGGCCGTATAATTCGTTTTTTTACCGTTGCGTTATCGATATTAACGTGTTTTGGTGCCCGTTTTCTTTGCAACTTTGCAGAGGTTCAAATTCAGACTAATGTTTTGCGGTTTATTTTCTTTAAAGTTGAAAGGAAAAAGTAGTTTATGGGCTGCAAAACAAGTTGGTAGCAATAACTCATACATCATACATATAATGACGGCTTTATTCCTAATGGGGTAGGCAGAGCGTAAACGACCTAAACAGAGGTCGTTCGCCACGTCTGACAAAGTTTTGAGGACTACCTATTTAAGATAGATTGCTGTAGTGACAGATTTTTATACTGCAACCACGAAACGAACGGGGGGTGCACGAAAGAAGCCTCCCCGAGTGACGTACATAACTAACACAGTATGAATGCGTCCGGCGCACCCCGGGCAACAATCCGCCACGTCTTCAAGCGGATTGGCTAATTCTTTCACCACGATGGCAAGTCCAAACACCCAATCTGACAGCCCGCTTTCGAATCCTGCTTTGCGCGTCATCTCGATCAACATCGAAGGTTTCTCCCTGGATAAGGCGGAAATTCTTTCCGATCTGTGCCGGTCCACTAGCTGCGATGTCATATGTGTACAGCAGACCCATCGAGATGTTCGTCAAACTAGGCCCCACATACCTGGACTGTCGCTTATCGCCGAAATCGCCCACCCAAAGCACGGTAGCGCAGTGTTTGCTGTTCCCGGCGTAAGTATCAAATCAGCTGAATGCTCATCCACTAACAACGTGGAAATAATAACTATAGACACTGGTGTATGCACCATAACATCTGTCTATAAGCCCCCCGGCACTCCGTTCCAATTCATGACCCCAAACAACTTTGATGATCAACCCATAAGGTTAGTTGTCGGCGACTTCAACAGCCATAGTACGAGGTGGGGCTACAAAGACACTAATGCAGATGGTCACGCAGTTGAGGCATGGGCAGAGGCCAACGATCTGGTGTTGATCCACAGTCCCAAAGACCCTCCATCCTTTAATAGCGGTCGATGGAAAAAGGGGTACAACCCAGATCTTATTCACGTAAGCGCCAATATAAGCCCGAGGTGCATGAAAATTGTCAGCCGGGCAATACCTCGTACCCAGCATAGACCCATTATATGCACCATCCAGCCCGTAGTCTGCCCTGTATCTGTGCCATTCCAACGCCGCTTTAACTACGGCAAAGCTAACTGGAAGCTGTTTGCAGATACTATCGATGAGGCACTTCTGAACATACCACCTGTTCCACAAAACTACGACCAATTTGTAACTTTAGTGTCAATCACGTCTTGCAAATACATACCTAGAGGCTGTCGCTCCTCTTATGTTCCAGGTCTCTCCAACGAGTCTGTTAATCTTTTAAAGCAATATGAAGACCAATATAACAGAGATCCCTTCTCCGAAAATACAGTGGAGTTAGGAGAGAGACTACTGCATGAGGTTAGCAACAGTCGGCGAGAACGGTGGATGCAAACTGTTACCAATATTAACTTGACACACAACAGCAAGAAAGCCTGGACTACAATCAGGCGCCTTACAAGTTAAGCCCCTCCAGCTGCTCCACCAAGTCAAGTTACGGCTAACCAGGTTGCCCACCAGCTTCTCCTGAATGGTAAGCCACCATGCCGGCTCAGTAAGGTCCCTAAAGAAAAAGGCCCAAATACCACGCGAGATACCGTGAGTAAGCCCTTTCTTCTAGGAGACATAATCAAAGCGATCAAGGAGCTAAAGAGTGGCAAAGCCTCTGGTATCGACAATATCTCCGTAGAGCAGATCAAGAATCTGGGACCTGTTGCTGTGTCATGGCTGCTGGAGATATTCAACACCTGCATCTTATCTGTAAGGATTCCACGCCTCTGGAGAAAGTCTAAAGTAATAGCAATTCCGAAACCAGGTAAATCCACAGATGATCCAAAGCACTACAGACCAATTTCACTCTTGTGCCATACATACAAACTTTTGGAAAGGATGCTGCTTAACCGCCTTACTCCTCTTATTGATCCCGAACTGATTCACGAGCAGACTGGGTTTCGACCTGGAAAGTCATGCTGTAATCAGACCCTTAAGCTTACCCAGCATATTGAGGATGGGTTCGAGAGTGGTAAGGTGACAGGAGCTGTATTTGTGGACCTTTCTGCAGCCTATGACACGGTCAACATAAACAAATTATTATGGAAAGTGGGTAAAATAACCGGTGATAGCAATTTTGTGAAAGTCTTGGGTGAGATGCTTCGCAATCCGCGCTTTCAGGTCCATCTGCGCTCACATAAGAGTCGTTGGCGTAACCAAAAAAATGGCCTTTTTTTTCTTTATATTTGATAGGCAATCATTTGTCCGCCATCTCACGTGATGGTAAGTGATGATGTAGACTATGATGGAGCATGATTGCCTAGAAAATGCCTGTTCACTCTCGCCTTGAAAAGGCCCAGGTTATAACGTTCCGGAAATAGATCCGCAGGCAGGGAGTTCCACACTTTGGCCGTTCGCATTAAAAATGTAGAAGCGTACCGCTTTGTGCGAAAACTTGGAATGTCGACAACATAAGGGTGGAATCCCAACCGGCGTCTCGTACCCCGGAGATGGAATGGGGAGGGGGGTATCAGGTCATGAAGCGATGCTGCACATTCTCCGAAATGTATCCTGTAGAACACAGACAAGCAAGCTACTTTGCGACGATGTTCGAGACTCTGCAGCTTTTCCTCTACCAGTGACGGGTCGGCGATGAGCTTCTTGGCGCGTTTTTCAATAGAATCCAAGGTTGCCAGTTGGCCTACCTCAAGGTAGTGTTCTCGCGCCTACACTTTTTAACATCTACACCAACGACCAGCCATTAAGCCCTAACACGTCACGTTTCCTATATGCTGATGACCTGGCCCTTACTTCGTGTACCGCAACCTTTGAGGAAGTGAGAAAAACCTTTCAGTTGCACTCGAAGCATTATCCGTGTACTACGAAGGAAATGCCTTAAAGCCAAATCCGCTTAAAACCCAGTCTTGCGCCTTCCATCTTCGCAACCAGGAAGCGGGTCGTCATCTGGATATCACGTGGCGAGGAGTGCCGATTGCCCACAGCGACCACCCGAGATATCTTGGTGTTACACTAGACAGGTCACTCACATTTAAGAAGAACTGCGAAAATGTCAAGCAGAAGGTATGTGCTCGTAACAATCTTCTGCGAAAACTGACAACTACTAAATGGCGTGCCTCACCTACGGTTCTGAGGACAACTGGTCTGGCGCTTTGCTATTCGGCGGGCGAATATGCGTGTCCCGTGTGGGAACGCTCTGCTCATGCCAAGAAAGTGAATACAGCACTCAATGAAACGTGCCGTATTATTACAGGCTGCCTTAAGCCGACCCCGGTACAAATGCTGTATCCACTTGCAGGAATAGCGCCTCCAGATGTTCGCAGAGCAGTATCTAGTTCCACCGAGAGGACAAAACTGGAAACAGACCCACTTCATCCGATGCACAATTACAGTTTTGTGCCTCAAAGGCTCAAAAGCCGCAAGAGCTTTATGAAGTGTGTCAGTCCAATTTCTGAAGAGGCCCCGCAACAAGCTATATGCCGGTTATGGAAGGATAAAGCTTATCTGCCTTTGCCCTTTGAGAGAGCAATTGATGCAAGCCACAGCAGATGCGGTGAGAGTTGCCGACTACTGGGCTAGAGAAATTTGAGATGGGGTTTGACTTGCCGTCGACTCGATAGAAGAAGAAGAATACTGAAACCCTCGGATCCCTTAGCTGGTTTCTACAGTATGACCGGGAGGAAATGCAGGTGGCACATTCTATGTTTTTCTTTCGCTGCCAGTCCAACATGGAATATAATCAATAACTCAACGTTAAATAAACGAACTTTACTTGTGGTTGTGCGTGCGGACACAGTGTGTGCGCCCTTGTGTGCGTGACTACAGGTTTACTATAGAGGACTCACGCACACTTAGATAATGTACGTGTAAGTACATTTACACATACAAGCATGAAAAAGCGGCAGTCATGAGATAAATCATCTACGTATACCTAGAAATCTAAGTCATCCGATGTGAGCTTAATCCGACGAGAAGGCAAGTCAAAAACCTTTAAAGAACCATTCGCATCGCCTGCAGCGATACGACAGGTGCCACTCTGGTTTATAGCTATGGCTGTCACTCCTACACTTCCTGTCAGACCTTCAACCTTGATCATCCTCCCTGTATTCACGTTGTACACCTTCAAGATATCTCTGTCAGGATTGGAGAGTCCTAATATGGCTATACAAGGATTATTTGGCACCCACGTCATGCAAGATATCGGAACATCCAAGCAGAGAACCTTCAGCGGCCCAGACTGTTTGACATCGTAAACTCTCAGCTCAGAATCCATAGAAATCGATGCGAAGATTCCAGGCTTGGAGAAGCTGAAAGCTAGGTCTAAAACGCAAGTGGAATGCCCTTCAAGCACTTCGTGTACTGGGTCTACGTTAGCATTGAATTGACTGAGCTGGTCGGTCTTCGTTTTGCAGATAAATAGTCGACCAGTCTTCGTACCAACGACGAAAATATCTCCAGACTGCTTATCCTCGCTTGGCCGAAGAGGGAATATCTTTATAAAGTCAAAGCAGGTTATATCCACAGCACCTACCTTCTTAGACCCATTTATATTATACGTAATTATATTCTCAAAAGTGTTAAGGTTCACATTGACTTGCCAAACATTGACAGTGCCGTCACAGCCGGACGAGATCAAAACCTGATCTGATGCTCCTCTCCTTTTACTAGTCTTTCCGATTTGAGCAAGCAGATACATATTCGCCAAAGGCGGATCAGCCCATTGCAAAGCGGATACTCTTTTAGATCCATGGCATCCAGAAGGAGAGCTCAAAGGCTCATCTTCCACGCCAGAATTCCTCAAATTACACAACACTACTTCCCCAGAAGTTGTCCCGTAGGCCAGCAACGCAGATACGGAAGGGTGGTACTTGACAGCAGATACGCAATTCTTTTCAGATATGTCTGCGGCATGGACTAACTTATCCTGCTGTGATCTTTTGACAGTGTAAACTCTGATCAGTCCATCATGTTCACACCAGTTCTCATGCTGTGCCTGCCCAACAGTAACGGCCAAAGAATTCCCAGCACTGGACCAGCTTACTCCCAAGACGGAAGGTTGGGAATCTCCAGCGCCTGCTTTGGTATCTAAATTCACCTGGATTTCTTGGAATAACTTGGCCTGCAAGATGTCGTCGTCTTCTGAATCTGAGGAGTTGTAGACGAATTCTCTATTGTTCTCGTTGAGCTGATCTATCATGCCTGGAACCACTTTGCGAAGGAACTCGTTGAGCCCTGAAAATACATACATACATATAATCACGCCTTTATCCCTAATGGGGTAGGCAGCGCGTGAACGTCATTCCGCCACTTCTGACAAAGTTTTGAGGGTTATTTTAGATATATTTGTAAGTATAATGCTGTTTTTATTTATTTACTATTTATTGTACACAAGTAACATGACATGTAGTGACAGGTTGTCAGCCCATCGCCTAAATTCTTCTTCTGTCGATTGGGTATCGAGTCTATCGACCCGATGAACCTTGGTTGTCAGAGTTTTTAAACCGCCTAGTAGTACAACTAAAAAAAAAATCAGGCCTCAGACATGGTTTGAGTAACGACCACTATCAAAGACAGCGACCGGGACCGACGGCTTAACGTGCCCTCCGAAGCACGAAATCTTTTTCTTTTTCGGACAGTCAGGTGATTCAGCCTGCAATGTCCTAACCAAACTGGGAAAAAATTCACAAAGTGATAATATCTCAAATATCAACTTTGTGTTTCCCCCCTGGGAATCGAACCCAAGACCTCCGGATCAGAAGTCCATGGTACTAGCCACTAGACGTTCGCCTAAATTGCAATATACAGAAACCCTCGGATCCTTTAGCTGGTTTTTACAGCATGCCCAGAAGAAAATGCAGCTGGCACATTTTATTTTTTCTATTGTTCCCAGTCCAGCACGGAAGAGAAAATGATATTTCAATAATCACTGGATTATGTTACTAGGATTTTAAGGTTCGGCCTACACCGTAAATATAAAGCCGTGACTTATGTCCCTTTTTAACAAAGATGATGTTTATCAATTTATCACTTTGTGAGTATGTGAGAATCACCTGAATGTCTGTAAGAATAAAGATTCCGTGCTTCGAAGGGCACGTTAAGCCGTCAGTTCCGGTCGCTGTCTTTGATAGTGATCATTACACAAACCATCTCAGAGACCACTATTTGCGCAATTAGGTGACTTAAAAACTCTGTCAGACGTGGCGAAAGCGCGTTTTACGAGGAGTTTGACGCTCTGCCTACCCCGTAAGGGATAAAGGCGTGATTTTATGTATGTATGTATGTAAAAACTCTGTCACCAGGGATCTGTGGTTCACTGAGTCGTTCGACACGAAAAACTTATATTTTGTGATATGGCAAAGACTTTTATGACAAAGAAAGTCTAACCTCTGCAGTCGTCTTTCAAATCTTTCATGGTCACACCTGGAGGCGGATACTCCTTCAGGATATCATCTTCAGCGTTCAGGTCTTGAGGAGTAGCGTTACACCCACAATCCTGGGATACATTCGTCTGGGAAGCAGTCCCAGTTTCCATGTAAAACGTTTGAGTGGAAGAAGTCGTTCCAACCCTTTTATTCTGACTTATGGAGTCGAAGCCAACTGCTTCACTGTCGTAGCCGCTTAGACCGGACATTTTTATTAAATATACTTTATATTTTCTTGTTAGAAATGCAAGTTATTCTGGCAATGAAAACAGTGTTGTTTTGTTTACAACTTTCGATTGTTTTTGTTTTGTTTTTTCCGGTTGCCATGGTGACAGGTATGTCAAAACTACTGGTGTAAAAAGATGAGTTTCCTGCTCGTTAGAAAAACTTTTTGTCCAACTGCATTATTCGGGGTCTGTGGTCTAGTCGCTTGAGCTAAGAATTTCGATCCGCTGTTGTAGATTCCATTCCCAAAAGGTCAAATGATACAAACGACACGAATTTCATTAAATTTATGACTTTGTGCCTTGGTTCATAATCTTTAGGACAATGAAGTCTGCTTGTTCGCACTCGCACTTGAATGTCTGACATGTTAGATGTTTCTTTGCTTAGGAGGGCATGCTAAGTTAAGCCGTCGTCGGTCCGATCGCTAGCTCAGATTATTAAAAATGATTTGCAGGGTTCGTCGGGCCGTTTGAAGTTGCTTTGAGAAGAAGAATAAGAACCTATGAAATAAAAACATTTGAACTTTTATGAAGTAGTTTTATAATAGTTTTTTGCACCCACAGTGCTATTTTCTGCCTGAAAATATTAGACATGGCTGCTGTAGTTTAGCGGTTAAGAGCGTTTGGGCGGTTTTCCAAAGACGCGGGTTCAAATCTCGCTAGCGGTCGAACTATTGATTTGTTATTTCTAATAATTTATGATGTAGATTCATCTCGATCGAGAACCATTCCCACATACATATAATCACGCCTTTATCCCTAATGGAGTAGGCAGAGCGTTAACTATCTAAACAAAGGTCATTCCGTCACGTCTGACAAGTTTTGAGAGTTTTATAATACAGATTTTTAGGTATATTGCTGTAGTGATAGGTTGTTAGCCCATCGCCTAATGTGCAAGATACCAAAACCCTCGGATCCCTTAGCTGGTTTTTACAGTATGCCCGGAAAGAAATGCAGCTGGCACATTCTAAGTTTTTCTCTCGCTCCCAGTCCAGCATGGAAGAGAAACATTCCCTACTATTATACTTAAATACGGAATACTAGTAAAGTTACACATTTAAAAGTACTTGTGAATATTTCAAACAGTCTAGCATTCCTTGCTGGCCTGGGAGCGAGAGAAAAACATAGAATGTGCCAGTTGCATTTCCTCCCGGGCATGCTGTTAAAACCAGCTAAGAGATCTCAGGGTTTCAGTATATTGCAATTTAGGCGATGGGCTGACAACCTGTCATTACGGCAATAAACCAACAAATCTCTCTTAAATAACCCTCAAAACTTTGTCAGACGTGGCGGAATGACCTTTTGGTTAGGTAGTGTACGCTCTGTCTACCCTATTAGGGATAATCGCGTGATTATATGTATGTATGTATATATAGCATAGCTATGTTATGATCAGTTTCGAAATGATTGTGAAAGTATTAGAAAGAAAATTGTAAACTTATTCTCATAAATAGGTCACTAGGTGATAAAAGGCGTACATTTTGATAGTGTTATAGTATTTATTGCGATGGTTTTTGTGTCATCATTCTATAGTTACGAACTAGAGTTACAAACATGTCGTTGAAAATTGTGCTGGTTGCTGCAATATTCGCTGGTGTAAGTATTTCTTGTTATCTAGATAATTTAAACATTCTAGATTAGGTAATTCTTGCAATATGATAACATGCTTTCATAACTATTTTTTTTTAACCTGATTTAGGTGGTAGGGTTTTGTGCAAAGCCCGTCTGGAGAAGTACCACCCTGTTCCTTATTTCTGCCAATGGTACCTACCGGCTTAGATGAGCGGGTAAAAACTTTAGCATTGATTTTCTTGTCTTTGACTTGGTTTGCGTAACAACCATTGTTAACGACCGCAGTCAAAACAGAAGCACAGTAGCTTATAAATGTAATTCAATCCTAGAATTTTCATTCTTTTGCAAGTAGGAAAAAAATCGTACATACATACATACATAAATCACGCCTTTATCCCTTACGGGGTAGGCAGAGCGTTTAACGCCTCGTAAAAAGCGCTTTCGCCACGTCTGACAAAAATTGAGGGCAATTTTAGATTGAAATGTGTATTGCTATAGTGACAGGTTGTCAGCCCATCGCCTAAATTACAATACACTGTAACCCTCGAGTCCCTTTTGCTGACTTCTACAGCATGCCCGGGAGGAAGGGCAGCTGGAACATTCTATGTTTTTCTATCTCTCCCAGTCCAGCATGGAAGTAAATGGAAGAATTCGCATCTAGTAGGTATTCTGCAATGTAGCGGATAACCACAGAATAACCTTCTGGATATTTTTTACCCTAACTCTAAGGCCCGTATTCTTAAAGCGATCTCAAGATTGAGAGCAATACCAAGTATAGATTTGACGGGTTACATTGTACTAAAATGACAAAACATGTTCGAAGAGCCCGATGGTGTAGTGGATAGAGCCGTTGCCTCCAGCGGGGAGGTCGTGCTTCGAATCCCACCACGTACCAATGTGTTTTTCAGTTATCAAATTTTATATGTACAATACAATACAATACAAAATTCTTCATTGCACAAAGAAACACATACAACAGAAATAAAAAGGAACAAACGTGACAGTACAATATAGGCGTATGTACGTTTATTCGGCGCTTTTTCCGTGTTTCGGAAGGCACGTTTAGTCGTTGGTCCCGGTTAATATCGTTTAATACCGTAGATATTAGTAGTTAAGCTATGTCAGAGGCCAGTGCTAAGCATTGGCGGCTTGAATACTCTGACCTAATCTAGGATTGGGTCTGGTTTCCCTTCTGGGTTGCGTAGGTCAGATGGCAGTCGCTCTGTGTAAAAACCAGTAGGCGACCCCATGAGATACGGGATAAGGCTAGGGAGATGATGATTGTTCTAAAATTAAATTTTCGATACGAACCCAAACTAGCTGTCAGTCTCAAGTGCTGTTTATCAATACGGGCCCAAGTCTCTAACTTACCATCGTTTACCTTCCAGATCACGTCAGCGATACCAATAGCCTTCGCTCCAGCCTTCGTGACCCCCAGAATCCTATCTCCCACGATCCTGACATCATGCGCTCCAGTTCTAGAGATCATAGAACCTCTACCGTGCAACAGGCAGCTGGTGCTTCCTCCCCTAGGCGTAGAACTGCCTTTAGGGCTGGGATATCTTCCAGCTGCTGCGCCTATAGTAGCCACAGCGTACGGTGAATGCTGCTACGGGCCTTGCTCCGCAGTATCTGCTACTTGCGTCACAGGATGTACCTGTTCCGACTGTTGTTCTCCAGCTGTTCCTATTGTCAGCCCGTGCAGTTGCTCCGCGCTGGCCACGCCGGTCTGCCCAAATATCAGATCGTTGGTTAAGCCGATACTTCTGTGATTTTTAAATACAATTTAATAAACGAGATTTTTGGTTTTCTTTTTCTAATAGTGCCATCTATCGTTGCGTAGAAATACTACTAGTTCCAAATATGACAAATAACATAGATAGCGCTGCAAAAATACGTTTCATTGCACGCAAAACGTAACAAGAAATGAGTTTTAAGTGCAAAGGAATGTAAGTTTAGTGATGTCCTGTGCAGTTAATGTGAGTCAATTACATTTAATAATTGTTTTTCGTTATTTAAGGCAATAAATTACTGATTTAAAAGATTTTCAATCTATTTATAGGCCTAGGTTTCTCTATGCGCTGTACCAATTTTGAGGATTTGTCTATAATTATAGCAGTATGATGTGATGATGAGTTGACTCAGATCGTTGTTTTGAACTCACTCAGCAATCGCACTTTACTAAAATAAGAACAAACATCTTGTTGTGAGATTTGACATTTCAATTTGCTTGATTAATTTTTAAAGATGTATTTTCTTGTCTAAAAATACTATATTGCTTACAAAAATCATGGATACTACAATAAAACTGTACCCAGAAAAATTCTGTCGAACGTGCTTAAGTGAATCCGCGCAGATGAGGTCTTTAAATGCTAAAATAGAAGGCGAAAATAGAACTCTTTTAGACATGATAGGTTTCGTTGTAAATATCAATGTTTTGCTTGAAAACCAACTGCCTAATCAGGTTTGTGGGGAATGTGAGTCAATTTTGCAAAAGGCTGATGCTTTTAAACGGCGCTGCTTGGAATCAGAGATGATATTAACACAACAAACCGAAGATGATATTCAAGGGCAAAATATAGATGATTTTTCAAGAACAACAGACATTAAAGATGAATATGCAGTTGAAATTAATGATACTAAAGTGAATGAAGCGTCTAAAACGTTCACCGAACTAACTGAGCCTTCTAACTCCACTCTAAGTGAGATTTTAGACAATTTTTCTCCTAAAGACTACAAGCTAAAAGAATTTAGTGATGTCACTGTTTCTAAACACAAAAATAATAGAAAAAGCGACATAAAAGCCATATCTGAAGAAGTGAGTGTGAAAGTAGTCAAAGTTGAAAACAATGAATTTGAACACGATGATATTTCGCAAGATATTTCGTTTGATTTCCACGACTCACCATATGAATTGCCGATAGAATTCAAGGAAGAACTATCGAAAGACTCAAAAGGTTTCACATGTAGTTGTGGAACATTCTGTGAAAGTAAAGATGATTACCGGTTGCACTTATTTACAACTAGTTGTTCCGGTTTCAAACCTGCAAAGAAAGTGAAACGAGAAAGAAAACCGAAAGGAGAAACCATCACAGTTAAAAAAGTTTTATGCCCAGTATGTAAACAGGAATTTAACTCCATAAAGTCATGTAAAATTCACAAACGCAAGCATACTAAAGAAGACTTCAAAGAAGGATCATTTGAATGTTCAATGTGCATGAGGAAATTCAATAGAAAATCCGCTTATACAAATCATATAAAAAATCATGAACGAAAATCTACTGTGAAATTTACTTGCGAGGCATGCAAGAGAGAGTTTCGTCATAAAGCGCATCTAGATAACCACATTTTGAACGTACACACACGGGATAAGGGATTTTCGTGTGATATCTGTACGAATTGTTTCTCTACAGAAGCCAGTTTGGAAACGCATAAAGAAAGTCATAAGGTTGAGAAGAAGCATGTCTGCGAAGTATGTAAAAAGGCGTTTTATATGTTGTCAACATTAAATGATCACATGAGAGTACATACAGGTAAAAAATATAAAAATAGTAGGCATATTTCTGTTTTTATTTTGCACTAGCGACCCGACCCAGCTTCGCACGGAAATCATCAGTGTTTCTCTACTATATTATGCATGTATTATACATACATACAATCACGCCTGTATCACTAATGGGGTAGGCAGAGCATGAAAAAACCAAACCCAAAGGTCGTTCCCCCACGTCTGACAAGTTTATAGTTTTGTTTAGTAGTTATGCATGTATTATACATATATATAAACCTTCCTCTTGAATCACTCTAATCATTAAAAGAAACTGCATCAGAATCCGTTCCGTAGTTTTAAAAATCTAAGCATACATAGGGATATAGGAACAAAGAAAGCGACTTTGTTTTATACTATGTAGTGATTTGCTTTTAATATTAATTAAATTCTCTTTTAAATTAAACTTTTTTAATGGATTTCATTGAATAGTTTAACAAAAAAATTAATGAATTATTACAAATACACTTCATTAGTTTTCACTTGTCTACAGTCTATAGGTCCAAAATTAGGCCCTTAAAAAACATAAAGTTGTTCAGTTTCATACATAGCACCACACACAGCTAGCGTTGCCAGGTCCTCATACCGAAAAGCCGGACAGAGCTGTGAGTTTGGCCTAACATTTGGGTCAAAAAGCCGGACATCCTGCATTTTCAACAATTTTAAATATTCGTGTAAAAAATAATTTTTTTTTTGGCCTAACATTTTGGTAAAAAAGCCGGACACTTTGCATTTTAGGGGATTTTTTGGTATTAATGTAGAAAATTAATGAAAACCAAGCTTTTTTGATAATTTACAATAAAACTAATGCCAAATTAGTCTAAAAGTACTTTATTATTAATCAGTCGAGTCGAATTCGGTCTCGAGGCGCGCGAATTTTGAAATCTAAAAAGCCTAACAAAAGCCGGACAGGCCGGACGACGCTTATTTTGGCCGGACAGGCAATCAAAAAGCCTGACTATGTCCGGCTTTAGCCGGACGCCTGGCAACGCTACACACAGCCCTTAAGGCTCCTTTGTATTTTTATTGATGTTGCGTAAAACGCTTTCTAGCAAAACTATTGCACTTACTCTTGCTGAAAAAAATGTGAAATTGTTCTTGGAGATAATTTTCATACATACATACATACATATAATCACGCCTTTATCCCTTATGGGGTAGGCAGAGCGTAAACGACCTAAACAAAGGTCGTTCCGCTATGTCTGACAAAGTTTTGAGGGTCAAGATTCAAGATGGATTTGTATTTTGTACGTATATTGCTGTAGTGACAGGTTGTCAGCCCATCGCCTAAATTGCAATATACTGAAACCCTCAGATCCCTTAGCTGGTTTTTACAGCATGCCCGGGAGGAAATGCAGCTGGCACATTATATGTTTTTTTTCTCGCTCCCAGTCCAGCATGGAAGGAGATAATTTTCGCCTGACTAATTTTTCGAAAACAATAAAAATAGTGTCATTATATTAAAAAAAATCATAAAGTCAGGTCTTCGAAACACTTATAACAGGTTTTAATGAATAAGACAACCAAACTACTACCTAAAAATTTTCTTAAAACATGAAACATTCCAAACTTGATCCGTCGTACATATATTTTTTTATACCTATGTAATTTTCATTCATAATTTAAATAATTTGTCATTTGTCGCTGACGTTTTTAATTCCGAGCGACTTTGAATCTACTCTCTTTTTCTAACGCGCTGCAACCGACAGTGACGTGAAAGAGACAGAGACAGTGAAAAGTGTGTCACTTCAGCCCGTCGCGAAACTTGGTTAGGCCTCTTAAGATATTATCAGTTAATGCTATCAATTAACCAAAATTGTTGCTGTTCCTAAGTCTCTATCTGTTTTCTTAGTCAAGATTTAGTGTCTTTGTACATACATACATACATATAATCACGCCTTTATCCCTAATGGGGTAGGCAGAGCGTAAACGACCTAAAAAAGGTCGTTACGCCACGTCTGACAAAGTTTCGAAGGTTGTTTAAGATAGATTTGTAGGTATATTGCTTTAGTGATAGGTTGTCAGCCTATCGCCTAAATTGCAATATACAGAAACACTCGAATCCCTTAGCTGGTTTTTACAGTATGCCTGGGAGGAAATGCAGCTGGCACATTCTATGTGTTTCTCTCGCTCCCAGTCCAGCATGGAAGACAGTGTCTTTGTGCACATATGAATTGCCCTCAATTTAAATTTTACAATTTTCAGGAGAGAAACCGTACCTATGCAGCATCTGTGGCAAAGGCTTCAGTCAGAAGACGAACTTGGCTCAACACGTACGAAGACACCAGGGCCTTAAACCATTCAAATGTGAAGATTGTGATAGAAGGTAGGTATTGAAGAAATTGCTACCTTAGCAATAAGGCCGCCTATGTTGTACTTGTTTTTTGTTGTTATCTGTTGTTTTGTATGATTTGTATTCTTACTTTAATAAAGTATTTTTATGTTATGTTATTGCCATGTCAGAAAATAATATCAATTCTAGGATTTATCTGTTAGAAAGTATTGTACCAGGAGTAATCCCTTACGCGTCCCGTAAACTGATAGGGGTTGCTCAGTCAACGACACTGAACAACTATAAGCAGGTTTTTTTTATTATTGATTGAATATTTGTATGGAAAAGCCTTCTCTTTTTTTGTAGTATTTCCAACTCAGTTTTAAAATAAAGGTAAACACAGCTTCATGTCTTTTAATCAAAGATCTTGTTTCTAAAATAATTTTTAGCTATTAGGTATGACAACATAATGAAGTAGTAGTTTTAGTAATTTACCTAATTTGCTAACACATAGAATTTATTTCTGCAATGTATTTTTGAATAACACACACACACACATACACATAATCACGCCTTTATCCCTAATGGGGTAGGCAGAGCGCAAACGACCTAAACAAAGGTCGTTCCGCCACGTCTGACAAAGTTTTGAGGGTCATTTAAGATAGAATTCTAGGTATATTGCTGTAGTGACAGGTTGTCAGCCCATCGCCTAAATTATAATATACTGAAACTCTCGGATCCCTTAGCTGGATCTTACAGCATGCCCGGGAGGAAATGCAGCTGGCACATTCTATGTTTTTCTCTCGCTCCCAGACCAGCATGGAATTGAATAAAAAGACATGAAACTTTATTTACCTTTATCCTAAAACTTTGTCGGAAATACTATAAACTACACAAGAGCCTAGAAAAAATATTTCCATCTATGCATCTTTTTCCATGCTGGACTGGGAGCAATAGAAAAACATAGAACATTCCAGCTGCCCTTCCTCCGGCTTAGAAGTCAGCAAAAGAGTTCCGAGGGTTACAAGGCATGTTGACTGGGTGGCTAAAAAAAATCTATATTTTTATATTTAACTGATGGCTAAAAAAGTGGATCTGAATGCACATTTTGATTTTATAATCGAGTTAAACATATAGAAGTTATTGATTTGAGTAGTCAATATTTACTGGCGTCATCACCCACTATTTTCATACAAAAAAGCGTTTTTGTCATTTCATAAAAAGTGGCTGATTTGACTAGTTAGTAGGTTAAGGCGATGGGTTGACAACCTGTCACTATAGTGACAATCACATTACTATCTAAAGTTGCTAGAAAGTTGCCCTCAATTTGAGACATGTCGAAGGCGCCTTAACAAGACGTTTTACGCTCTGCCATACATACATAAAGTCACGCCTCTATCCCGTACGGGGATAAAGTATGCAAACAAATTATTAAAGCTAAAACTGTCTTGGCAAACAAAAGGCTTTTAAACTGTAATTATTTGCAACACAAATCAAAAACTGTCTTTTTACTGATCTCTAGTACTTCCATGCTGAATAGGGAGCGATAGAAAAACATAGAATGTGCCAGCTGCATTTCCTCCCGGGCATGCTACAAAAACCAGCTAAGGGATCCGAAGGTTTCCGCAAAATAGCAATTTAGGTGATGGGCTGACAACCTGTCACTACAGCAACATGCTTACTAATATATCTGAAATAAGCCTCAAAACTCTGTCAGGCGTGGCCTTTGTTTAGGTAGTTTAAGCTCTGCCTACCCACCCTATCAAGGATAAAGTCGTGATTATATGTATGTATGTAAAACTGTCTTGGCAAACAAAGGCCTTTTTTACTCTAATTATACATACATACATAACGTCACTCCTCTTTCCCGGACGGGTAGGCAGAGATCACATCCCTCCCCTGTCATTATTTGCAGCACAAATCAAAAACTATCTTTTTACTGATCTCTAGTGAACCTAAAAAATTAACTATATGAAATGAAATGAATGATCACTAGTAAATGAATTTTTGA
This sequence comes from Scrobipalpa costella, assembly GCA_949820665.1. NCBI lineage: Eukaryota > Metazoa > Arthropoda > Insecta > Lepidoptera > Gelechiidae > Scrobipalpa > Scrobipalpa costella. Next base: position 8,177,637 of record OX463321.1, on the reverse strand, counting down.
CATAACTTTGTTTTGGCCAGGCCTGACATTATAGATGAAATTATATAAATTAAATTAATTATCTTGTATTTTAAAATGACATGACATGACTAATTCTAAAACAAATTTTGTAATTATGTTATAAGTATAATGCATTGTGTGACGTGTAAAATTATTATTTTATAAATACATACATACATACATATAATCACGCCTTTATCCCTAATGGGGTAGGCAGAGCGCAAACGACCCAAACAAAGGTCGTCCCGCCACGTCTGACAAAGTTTTGAGGGTTATTTAAGATAGAATTCTAGGTATATTGTTGTAGTGACAGGTTGTCAGCCCATCGCCTAAATTACAATATACTGAAACCCTCGGATCCCTTAGCTGGATTTTACAACATGCCCGGGAGGAAATGCAGCTGGCACATTCTATGTTTTTATCTCGCTCCCAGGCCAGCAAGGAAGTAATAAATTTTATAAATAAAGTATTGAATTGAATTGAAAACCATTTTGTCCCCAGATTCGTCTCCAAAGGCGAGCTAACAGCCCACACCCGGTCCCACAGCGGGGCCCATCCGTTTGTCTGTGAAGACTGCGGCAGTGGGTTCACAACTTCTAGCTCGTTGGTCAAGCATCGCAGAACCCACACCGGAGAGAGGCCGTATGCTTGTGACTTGTGCCCTATGCGGTTCGCTGCTTCAGGTAAAACACCTCGGACACTCCTAACTATCATGTCATTTTGGTCACACATCGACAGACGGCATGTTGCACTTGGCGTGCGTTTGTGTGCGTGTTAGAAGGGTTGACAAAATTTGTTATACAGGTCATAATCATCACTTGATTAATCTAGTTCTTGATTAAACCAACGTTTTAAAGTAGTTCACTGTAACTGAATAGTTAGAATAGGTTAGGTTGCATATTTTGTATGAATTTACTTACCGTCTCTCATCACTGTGGAATCTATAAAAGTTCCTATTGGAGTTATATCTTGGGGTAGAAAGACATCCGTACACGGAACAGTACCTAACCATCTTTGGAACACAAAACTTTATTATTTCCGATACACTAGGAAACATGCGCGTGCCATACCCGCTAAGCGTACGCTCAATGTGGCCCACAATCCAGCGCGGAGTGTGATGTATGTCGGACTGGGGAAGGGAGGTGAATGTCCATTCTGTATGTAGTACTATTATATATTCTGTGATAAAAACACATACATTCCTTTACAAAAATCTATTGTTATTGACACCTGTTCCATAGTTTAGCTTTCTCAATCCATCAAGCCTCACACTTCAAAACATTCAAGAATCAAGCAGAATTTCAGCAACTCAGTATTCCCACTCATTATCATCACTGACATCTATACACCAAACACAATTCAATTCAATTCAATTAGACTTTATTGCATATCACATAAATATCTTACAAACTAGTACAATGTTAGACATTATGTGACGCCCCGGTGGTGGTGGGGCAAGGCAATATAATAAGTGATACCTAGTAATCATTTATAATATCATCATAATAATCCTTACAACTTAATAAAATTTATATAAAACATTTCAATGACATATATACCTTGAACGACAATAAAATTAACTTTTCATAATATGTATTTTTAAATTAAATCTATTTTTTTTATTTTATCGTTTAGAAATTCACTTATGTTATAGTAACTTTTATTTAATAGGAACTTTTTTATATTGTCCATAAAGACTTTGGTGTTTAATATATTCTTAATGCTGTTTGGTATCTTATTGTAAATTTTAATTACCATAGAGTGCGGGCTTGATGTAAATAATTCTAGTTTAGAGAATGGTATTTCAAGTTGATTTTGTGTGCGGTTGTTTCGTCGGATTGTGTTTAAATGTATATAAAGGTTTGGGTGTTTTCGGACAAACTTACAGGCTTCATACATGTAGAGGGAGGTTAATGTGAGAATTCCAAGCTTTTTGAAATATGGCTTACAAGAATCCATATTTCCAATATTAGTCAGGATCCGTATGCATTTTTTCTGTAAGATAAAGATTTTCTCTACTTCAGAACAATTTCCCCAAATGATAATTCCGTAATTTAGTCGCGAATGTGCATATGCATAATAGGCAGATAGAGCTGTTGGTAAATCCGTTGCCTTTTTTAACTGTCGGAGAGCATAAATAAACGAAGATAATTTGGCTGCCAATTTATCTATGTGGGACTTCCAATTAAGATTTGCATCTATGTCTACACCTAATAAAGTAGCGGAACTTTCATTTTCAATTTTGTAATTATTGTGCTTATAATCTATCTCTAGCGGAGGTTTTTGGTAAGGTCTAAATTCTATTATTTTAGTTTTCTTAAGGTTTAATTCTAAGTTGCGGTTCATTAGCCAGTTTTCAATTTGATCAAGAGTTTCTTTTAGTTTAATGTGTATCTCTGTTAAGTTTTTGCATGGTAGCAGAACAGATACATCATCCGCAAAGATAACACACTGTTGATCTATTTGTTTTGGAAGGGAGTTGATATAAATCAGAAATAGAATGCAACCCAGGACACTTCCTTGGGGAATAGATCCTGTAACTGATATTGCTTCTGACCTATATTTCTGAACTTCTCCTGTATTATAATTTGTATTTAGTATTTCAACTATTTGGCAACGATTTTGTAAATAGGATTTAAACACGAAATCGAAACCACTACACTCGAGCACACAGTAACACACAAATCACCTCTCACTCTCATACATACATACATAAAATCACGCCTTTATCCCTTATTTAATGGGGTAGGCAGATGGGGTAAACGATCTTAAAAAAAAGGTCGTTCCGCCACGCCGTCTGACAAAGTTTTGAGGGTTATATAAGATAGATTTGTAGGTATATTGCTGTAGTGACGGGTTGTCAGCCCATCGCCTAAATTGCAATATATAAAAACCCTAGTAACCCTTAGCTGGTTTTTACAGCATGCCCGGGAGGTAATGCAGCTGGCACATTCTATGTTTTTGTCTCACTCCCAGTCCAGCATAGAAGTACTGACTCAACCTCTCACTCTCAGACATAAATATCAGGACACTTGGCATGAGCCCGTGCCTGTTTCTTAAATTCCGACATAAAGTCGAGATTAAAAGTTTTTCGAGAATAATAATAATAAAACTGCGCGGGCGAAACGAACGTGACATACTACAAAAAAATCAAAATATTATGCGATTGCAGCGAGAGGAATATTTCACGAATATGTACTGAATAAAAACAAGCGATAAAATCACGAAAGTTTTAGTAACATTACGCGAGCGAAACGAGCTTTAAAAATAAAGTACGAAAACCGAATGAAAACACTACGCGAGTAAAGCGAGCGTAGTATTTCACGAACATTTTAATAATGCGTTAAGGTGTAGACCGTACTGGGAATTATGTGAAATAGTTCCAACATCAGGAGCTGATCACCCGTCTGCGTGCATCGCAGCCGTCCCACCAACAAGTAGAAGTAAGGTATAGACCGTGTTTTAACACTGCGTTATTGATACCAACGTGTTTTGCGGCACGTAAATATTTTCTTTGTAGCTTAGCATACATACATACATAAAATCACGCCTTTATCCGTTGCGGGGTAGGCAGAGCGTTAAACGCCTAGTAAAAGGCGCTTTCGCCACGTCTGATAAAAATTGAGGGCAATTTTAGATTGAACTGTGTATTGCTATAGTGACAGGTTGTCAGCCCGTCGCCTAAATTACAATACACTGTAACCCTCGAGTCCCTTTTGCTGACTTCTACAGCATGCCCGGGAGGAAGGGCAGCTGTAACATGCTATGTTTTTCTATCTCTCCCAGTCCAGCATAGAAGGAGCTAGCAGGAAGGAGGTAGCTTAGCAGAGGTAAAAATTTCGGAACCTAGGACTTATCCCTAATGGGATAGGCAGAGCGTAAACAACCTAAAAAAAGGTCGTTCCGCCACGTCTGACAAAGTCTTGAGAGTTATTTAAGATATATTTGTAGGTATATTGCTGTAGTGACAGGTTGTCAGCCCATCGCCTAAATTGCAATACACTTAAACCCTCGGATCCCTTAGCTAGTTTTTACAGCATGCCCGGGAGGAAATGCAGCTGGCACATTCTATGTTTTTCTTTCGCTCCCAGGCCAGTATGGAAGACTTATAACCTTGTTGCATATAATATGTTTTGCGGTTAAATTTATTTAAAGTTGGACGGAAAAGCAGTTTTTTTATAGACTAAAAAACAAATTAATATCGATAATTCAACGTTAAAAAACGGCGCATAGTGGAACATTCCACAAAAATGGATCTAAATTATTTTGTGAGCGGAGCGAGCGCGACACATTAATACCGGGTGTAAGGGACAGCGTCCCGCAAACTGATAGGGGTACCTCAGTAACGATACTGAACAATTCCCACCAAGATATTCTTTCAGGAAGTGAAAATAAAACTTAGCTTTTCCATAAAAAATATCCCTTCGGCCGCCTACGAAACCGGAGCTACGTAACTAGTTACTAACTAAACATAATTCGTCCTTGTACGATACCAGTTATGTAGAAATAGGTTTTTTTCCTTAAACAATACAAAAATATGCACCTCGATCAGACAATTTGTATAGAAAAGCCAATATTTTACTTTTACTTTCTGAAAGAATTTCCCGGTGGAAGTTGCTTAGTGTCGTTGACTGAGCAACCCCTATTAGTTTGCGGGACGCTGTCCCTTACATACACACATACATATAATCACGCCTTCATCCCTAACGGGGTAGGCATTGGCATTTTTTTTATTGACTTGATATTTATAAATTTCGGCTTGTTTCTCTAACGTCCTTCCAAACGCAGCGATATATTTTAAGTTTAGTTCTAGATATTGCAACTAGATATGACATGTAAATCATAATTTTGACCTAATAAATTATTCTTATTCCAACCAACACAATCGTGATCTCTATTACCTGTTCCAGGTACCTTGAAGAACCACCGTCGCACCCATACGGGCGAGAAGCCCTTCCAGTGTTCCTACTGCGAGAAAGCGTTCGTTCAGAGACATGACCTCATATCGCATATCAGAGGACATACCGGGGAACGGCCTTATACTTGCGGCTGTGGACAGGCCTTCAGGTAACTTACATACATATAGTCACGCCTTAATCACGTACGGGGAAGGCAGAGCGTCAACCATTATTAAAGCTTTTCGTCACAAGATTTGCTGTCTAAATCACAATACACCAAAATCCTACTCCCTCGTATATCCGGGAAATGGAGCAGCTGGTACATTCTTGTGGCTGTGGACAGGCCTTCAGGTAACTTATTTATACTAATAGTCATACCTGTGTCCCTCACGGGGTAAGTAGAATGACAACAGTCTAGTAGGAAGCGTTCGTTCAGAGACACGACCTCATATCGCATATCAGAGGACATACCGGGGAACGGCCCTACACTTGCGGCTGTGGACAGGCCTTCAGGTAACTTATTTATACTAATAGTCATACCTGTGTCCCTCACGGGGTACGTAGAATGACAACAGTCTAGTAGGAAGCGTTCGTTCAGAGACACGACCTCATATCGCATATCAGAGGACATACCGGGGAACGGCCTTATACTTGCGGCTGTGGACAGGCCTTCAGGTAACTTACATACATATAGTCACGCCTTAATCACGTCCAGGGAAGGCAGAGCGTCAACCATTATTAGGGCTTTTCGTCACAAGGGCAAACCTTGTGACGAAAAGCCTGTCTAAATCACAATACACCAAAATCCTACTACCTCGTATATCCGGGAAATGGAGCAGCTGGTACATTCTTGTGGCTGTGGACAGGCCTTCAGGTAACTTATTTATACTAATACGGGGTAGGCAGAATGACAACAGCCTAGTTTAAAGCGTTCGTTGAGAGACACGACCTCATATCGCATATCAGAGGACATACCGGGGAATGGCCTTACACTTGCGGCTGTGGACAGGCCTTCAGGTAACTTATTTATACTAATAGTCATACCTGTGTCCCTCGGGGTAGGCAGACTGACAATTTCATTGTACTAAATTCAAATCTTCCTTTACAGGAAAGCCTCAGCCCTGAAAGCCCACGTGAGATTGCACGGAAAAGAGCCCCAAAGGGACCTATCATTACTCCAGCCTTCCACCATGCTACTGGGCGGTATGACCACTTCTGCCGCCCCTGTATAATACCGGGTGTTAAAAGTCATTTATACCGGGCATAAGGGACAGCGTCCCGCAAACTAATAAGAGGTTGCTCGGTCAACGATACGGAACAAGTTCCACCAGGAAACTCTTTCAGGAAGTGAAAATAAAAAATTGGGAAAGACAATTTCTTTTTTCATTACCTGAAAAAAATCCTTTTGGAAGTTGTTTAGTTTCGTTGACTGAGCATACGCTGTCCCTTACACCCAGGATGTCACTTTCGTCGATAAGATAACAGTCTCAAAATCTCATATTCCCGATAGGACAACTGTGTCAAAATGACTATTTACCAACAAGATAATAGTCTCTAAATGACAAATTTCCGATAGGCCAAGAATATTTAAATGTTAAATTCATGATAGTACAGCAATATCAATATGTCATATTCCCGATAGGACAACAGTTTCAAAATATAAAATTCCCGATAGGACAACAGTCTCTCAAACACACTTCTATAGTATCTAAATGTCAAATTCCCGATAGGCTAAGAATAATTAAATGTCAAATTCTTGATAGTACAGCAATATCAATATGTCAAATTCCCGACAGGAAAACAGTCTCTAAATGTAAAATTCCCGATAGGACAAGTCTCTCAAACACACTTCTATAGTATCTAAATGTCAAATCCCCGATAGGCTAAGAATAATTAAATGTCAAATTCTTGATAGTACAGCAATGTCAATATGTCAAATTCCCGATAAGACAACAGTCTTATAATGTAAAATAGGACAACAGTCTCTCAAACACACTTCCACCGCCCCTACATAGGTACGCAAAAATACCGGGTCTTAGAAAATGACATCCTATCGAGATTTTTAGTATAAAAAAGACAATAGATTTCTTAAGATCTTATTATTAATTTTATAAGAAAGTGTAGATATTCCTATGCTGTTTTGATGGTATCTAAACTATCATTATACCTGGTGTAAAGGACAGCGTCCCGCATACTGATAGGGCTTGCTCAGTCAACGACACTGAACAACTTCCACCAAGAATTTTTTCCATACAAAATGTTCACCTTGATCTGACAATTTGTATGAAAAAGCCAAATCAATTTTTCTCTTCCTGAAAGAAAGTTCTGGTGGAAGTTGTTCAGTGTCGTTGACTGAGCAACCCCTATCAGTTTTCGGGACGCTGTCCTTTACACCCCATATAAACTAGTATTATATTCTTTGATCTCATCCAATACATGTTTATTATGTGAAAGGAACATACAATGCTATTTTTATGTATAAAATATTAACTATTTGTACTGTGTAAGTACCAAAATTTGTTTTTTGTCCATATACGTTTCGGGACCACCTTTTTAAAAAACAGACTTCATTATTTAGTAGTCTTATTATTATGTATTTGTATATTGTAAGTAAAAACAGTTTTGTGTTCAAAATATAAATACAATTAATTTCAGGTGGCGAATCTAGCCAAGTAGTAATAAATCAAATTATTTTATTTATTTATTTAACAATTTAGTCAAAGAAAAACATAATTCACTAAAAACGCAGTGAAACGGAAAAACCGGTCCAACAGAATCAAGTTATAGTAATTAAGATAATTTATAAGGATCTAAATACAATCAAAACTCACTAAAAAAACAATTAATTTAAAATCCAGTCCAACTGCAGACTCAAGTAATAGTTATAAAGATAAGGTTGCCTGGTAGAAATTGCTGCTTTAGCAATAAGGCCGCCTATATTGTACTGTCACGTTTGTTCCTTTTTATTTCTGTTGTATGTGTTTCTTTGCGCAATAAAGAATTTTGTATTGTATTGTGTATTGTATTATTTAGAACCTTATAAATTAGCGATTATTATTAGTAACAGAGACAAAAATTGCCGTTATGCCGTTATTCTACCTTTTACTACAATAAACTATGAATCGCTAATAAGGTTCTACATACATACATACATATAATCACGCCTTTATCCCTAATGGGGTAGGCAGAGAGTAAACGACCTAAACAAAGGTTGTTCCGCCACGTCTGACAAAGTTTTAAGGGTTGTTTAAGACATACATACATAACATACATAAAATCACGCCTTTATCCCTTACGGGGTAGGCAGAGCGTTAAACGCCTCGTAAAAGGCGCTTTCGCCGCGTCTGACAAAAATTGAGGGCAATTTTAGATTGTAATATGTATTGCTAATGTGTATGTTGTTTAAGATAGATTTGTATTTGTATATTGCTGTAGTGGCAGGTTTTCAGCCTATCGCCTAAATTGCAATATACAGAAACCCTCGGATCCCTTAGCTGGTTTTTACAGCATGCCCGGGGGAAAATGCAGCTGGCACATTCTATGTTTTTCTCTCGCTCCCAGTCCAGCATGGAAGTGAGGTTCTAAATTATCTTAATTTCTATTACTTGAGTCTGTTGCACCGGTTTTTCGATTCACTACGTTTTAAGTGACTTATGATGTTTTTGCTGAAAAATCTTAGGCCATATCGCCACCTTAAATGTTAGTACTCTCTCTACATACATATTTAATTGTGAATAACTCAATCAATATATTAATTTTAATAACTTATAATAATGTGTTTGCTTTCTACAACTGAACAACTTCTTCCCAACATCATAAGGTTGGCATTTTGGAATGTCCGTAAGGATTGAAAGGTGATCTCATCATTATTTATCAGCACTGCGAATTTATAAGAAAATAGTTAAGTATTGTTATGTCAAAATTCAAAACATATGCACTGCTTCTTCTTCTGTCGAGTGGGTATCGAGTCTATCAACCCGATGAACCCTGGTGTCAGAGTTTTTAAACCGCCTAGTAGCACAACTATCAGGCCTCTGACATGGTTTGAGTAACGACCACTATCAAAGACGGCGACCGGGACTGACGGCTTAACGTGCCCTCCGAAGCACGAAATCTTTTTCTTTTTCTGACAATCAGGTGACAATGGTTCAGCCTGCAATGTCCTAACCAAACTGAGGAAAAATTTACAAAGTGATAAATTCTCAAATAACAACTTTTTGTTTCCTCCCTGGAAATCGAACCCAGGACCTCCGGATCAGGAGTCCATGGCACTAGCCACTAGACCACGGAGGCAGTTATGCACTGCTGAACTATACTGATATATTTAGAAGACATTTCTGCTAAATGTTGGTGTCTCTGACTTTTGATTCCGTTGAGATCTCAGGTGGCTACAGTCAATCATATAAAAGTAGAACGTCAGGGTTGAGAGCCAAAGAAAATTCGTTCACCAACTAAATTTACTCATACATACATACATATAATCACGCCTTTATCCCTAATGGGGTAGGCAGAGCGGAAACGACCTAAACAAAGGTCGTTCCGCCACGTCTGACAAAGTTTTGAGGATTGTTTAAGATAGATTTGTAGGTATATTGCTGTAGTGACAGGTTGTCAGCCTGTCGCCTAAATTGCAATATACAGAAACCCTCGGATCCCTTAGCTGGTTTTTACAGCCTGCCCGGGAGGAAATGCAGCTTGCACATTCTATGTTTTTCTCTCGCTCCCAGTCCAGCATGGAAGTAAATTTACTCTGTTTTTATATTTTAATTCTTTACTGCAAAATAAAACACACCACCTGCTAAATGATCATTAGGGCGAATATTTTAATTGATAGCTCACTTCAATGGAAATGCACCTCTAGAGTATAGATTGAGGAGCCTTACTAAAAGTATTATATTTTCTGTAATGTTAGCGCTACAGAAGCCAATTTTTTAGAAGATACTATACATAATTGCTGCTAAATGATGCAAAATTTTCAAAAATATTCATCTATTACTCAGCGAGTTCCAGGTGGCTCCTCAATTCAGATGTTTAAATTGAGAAGCTACTTTTGAATTAATAGTGATATATTTTGCTGCTAAATCCAGAATTCGTGCTGCAAAATCAGCTACTTTGCTCATCATCTCCCTAGCCTTATCCCGTATCTCACGGGGTTGGCTACCTAATCTAGGGGATTGAACGAGGGTTACTGGTTTTTACACAGAGCGACTGCCATCTGACCTCCGAAACCCAGAAGGGAAACCAGACCCAATCCTAGATTATTGGCCTCTGTCATGGCTTAACGTCCAATATCTATGGTATTAAACGATATTAACCGGGACCAACGGCTTAACATGCCTTCCGAAGCACGGAAAAAGCGCCGAATAAACGTACATATGAAATTCGAAAACTGAAAAACACATTGGTACATGGTGGGATTCGAACCACGACCTAGCTCAGGAGGCAGCGGCCCTATCCACTACACCATCGGGCTCTCAACACTACATCATCAGCTACTTTGCTGCTAAATAATAATGAGATCAGCTTTTAAAAATATGATATGGCTCCTCAATCCTTACGCACATATTTTGGAGACATTTGGTGGTTAGTCAAATTGCAAAAACGACATGATTATTGCTGTTTGCAAATCCAAATTTTGAACATTCGCGACTTTTACCTACCATACCAACCATAATTATTTTTTTGCTTTAAATAAGTTACAATAATGTTCCATTAGTGCTTCCATGCTGGACTGGGAGGGATAGAAAAACATAGAATGTTCCAGCTGCCCTTCCTCCCGGGCATGCTGTAGAAGTCAGCAAAACGGACTCGAGGGTTACAGTGTATTGTAATTTAGGCGATGGGCTGACAACCTGTCACTATAGCAATACACATTACAATCTAAAATTGCCCTCATTTTTTGTCAGACGTGGCGAAAGCGCCTTTTACGAGGAGTTTGACGCTCTGCCTACCCCGTAAGGGATAAAGGCGTGATTTTATGTATGTTACAATAAAACACATCGGAACAGAAAATAAATTCTTTATTAATATCAATGATAATAATATCCAATTTTATCAGATTAACATAAACATCGTTTCAAATAAAAAAATATTTGTTATACAATACTATATTTTGATCTTTAATTAATATAACACTGAAGGAGGTTTTAAGATACTTATTGTTTAAACCTGACTTTGAGATCTTAGGTAATACATCACATAATCGAAATATTTCCAAAATAATTTTGAATTGAGGTACATACTTTAAACAAATGGCTAAAAAAAATCTATGGGATGGTAAAATACATGGAAATTAAAAAATAAACAGATTTTTGCTATAATTTTGACCTCTTCTTACGAAAAAATAACGCCACATTTCATTTTCAAAGCAGCATTTAACAAAAAATCTTTGTGTAACTTTGGCGCCATTCTCGCCCAAAGTGATGCTTACTCCGCATGGGGTAGGCAGAACAACAACGGTGTAATAAAATCGTTTTTTTTTAAGGGAAAGGTATTTTTTATGAACACTAATAGAGTAAGTAACTTCTATGTAAAAATGTTTTCTAAAAATTTTAACATCTATTTATTATCATTATCTAATATTATGTACAATACACTGTAATATGAGGTAATAATTTTTATTAAAAATTTTGTACTGCAATATTATTACTTTTCCCTTCCGTCTACGTATATCGCTAAAAATATTTATTATAATAATATCATACTGTGTCGATTTTTTTTTATTATATTTGTCTACAATTTACGTATTTCATTTACTCTAAGATAATGTACTTATACATGTAGTAACTATTTCTTTTTAATTATTAACAATGTTTTTCGGTATTGGCACGTCAATGACTTAAAAGTTTGCATTTATATAAAATATTTTTCAAGGCAGGTTTTTATATATATTTTTTTTCATACTAGCAGTACTCACTTGCATCAAAATTGGTTTAACCATTGCGTTTTGTATATTTATATCAATGGATACAAAATAAACGCGCATTTCAAAATATTATTTTTAATTTAAAAAAAATCGTTGTCACAATCATACCTAAAAAAATCCAACAAAATCTACGCTAACCATTCAAGATGCAGTCTTGGGATTTAAGGAGTTCGTTTTTTTATTTATGAAAAACATTTTATATAACTGCAAATCATATTAATTAGACTAGCTTATTTAGCATATTGCCAACATGACACGACCGATATACTCGGCTTTATTGGGGTACTACAAAAAGACCCTATATATTTATACGCCTCAGGCGTACCTTACCTAAGTACTCACTATAAATAAAATTTTCAAAAAATTCTTATTTACGGCAGTATTTTTTTTAAATTTTAAACAAAAATAAATCAAATTATTCAATAGCTGCCTTAAGATAATACTATTAAAAAAATAACTTCGCTTTTAGAGGCGGTAGAAATAAAAATTAAACTTAATATCGCTAAACTAAAAATAAAAGCTACGCAAAAATATATAACGATACAAAAATAATATTGTTTTCTTTAGATCACATGGCAATACAATCAGTGTTGCCGTCAAAAAAAAATTCGTGCTAAAATTAGGCGTACGAAAATAGTTATATATGTGCCTAAATTAAAAATACAGGCAAAATTAAGCATTAAACGGTAACTATTAAAAAAATGGCACTTTAAAACTAGATAAAAATTACTCAAAGGGATATTATTACTTTCCCTGTCAAATATGAGGTCGCAAATGGTTTCCAAAACCATATTAAATAACGATTTTCAAAATCTTCACAGCTCGAAAAATTCACTTTTCAAAATGAACAAGCGTATACTAATACTAAAACTTACTTGGCGCTGGCCTTTTCAAGGAAATCCATTTTCAACCGTAACTCAATTAAGAACAGTTGCTTTTGGAGTGAAAAGATTTCCTCTTTTTGCCTAAGTTCCATGTTCAAAATTTTCATTTTCGCTTCGTGTTCCCAAATAGCGTGTTGCCTTTTCGCGGAGAAATATAACCTTTCCTCTTCTGTAGCCGAAGAGCAATCATTTTTAATCTGTTCATCGTTTTTCTCGTGTCTTTCGTGGCCATTTTTTCTCTTCTCTTCGTCCAAATGACTTAAATTCAATGGCGTATTCAAAATTTGATCGTTGAGTTTCTGAAAGAAGTTCTGTTGAAGTCTCGCTTGTTCGATCGCTTGGAGGGGATTGGTTAGTATCGGGAGGGGGAGTATGGGGTTCATCGGGGGGGTCGGTAGGGATTTCCGGGGGGGTGTAGGGGGGGATTGGGGGATTATCTGAACGTGGGGCTCGAGTACATTCGGCATCGTGTCGTCGCTGTCGTTCGTGCTTGACAGTCGGCCGTTTGACATCTGCGGAAGAAAAAATAAAATAAAATCATACCTCACCCATCCTTGTTAGTCGGGTAAAAAGATATAGGAAATTATTTTTTCGTAGAGCAATTCAAGAAAGAACTATTCTACAATATTTTTAAGGATTTTTACCACTCACAATGCTAATTTTATTTCATATAATATGAAAGAAAGAAAATAATAAATTCGTTGCTGGCAGGACTCGAACCTGCGTCTGGAATGCCGGTCTATCACTCTACCAACTGAGCTACAGAAACGGTAGCGGGAGTGACAATTGAATCATAGTCTTTCTTATTATGCATACGTCATTCTACAATGTTTGCAAAATGTTAAAAAAAAACTTTAGTTTCTGTAGGTTCCAAAATTGATTCCAACATTCTCTGCTAAGTTGCAACAGCTGTATTTTTTAAAATTGTTGTGTGCATATTTGAATTTAATTATGGTGAGTGCGATCTGGGTAGGTATAGAATTATTTGAAACTTCTAAAAATATGTTGTTGCTTTATAAAAAATACTAAAATTGATTTGCCAGAAGAATGTGCCAGCTGCATTTCCTCCCGAGCATGCTGTAAAAACCAGCTACGGGATCTGAGGGTTTTAGTATATTGTAATTTAGGCGATGGGCTGACAACCTATCACTACAGCAATATACGTATAAATCTATCTTAAAAAACCCTTAAAACTTTGTCAGACGTGGCGAAACGACCTTTGTTTAGGTCGTTTACGCTCTGCCTACCCCATTAGGGATAAAGGCGTGATTATATGTATGTATGTAAATTGATTTAATTAGTTAAGTTGATTAATTTATTTGGTTAGTTTAAGTGATTTAATTTAATTTTAATTTATTATTTGCTTTATAATTTTAGTTAATGATGTATTTATTGATTGATTTTAATTTTATCATTCTTTAAATAATTGTTTAAGTCTTTTTAATTAAGTATTTTTTCTGCTTACAGCTGTGTTTATTTTTTTGCAAATGCTGTGTCACCTAAATTGGATTGCATGCCCGATGGTGTAGTGGATAGGGCCGCTGCCTCCTGAGCAGGAGGTCGTGGTTCGAACCCCACCACGTACCAATGTGTTTTTCGGTTTTTGAATTTCATATGTACGTTTATTCGGTGCTTTTTCCGTACTTCGGAAGGCACGTTAAGCCGTTGGTCCCGGTTAATATCGTTTAATACCGTAGATATTAGTCGTTAAGCCACATCAGAGGCCAGTGCTAAGCATTGGCGGCTTGAAAACTCTGACCTAATCTAGGATTGGGTCTGGTTTCCCTTCTGGGTTGCGGAGGTCAGATGGCAGTCGCTCTGTGTAAAAACCAGTACCCTCGTTCAATCCCCTAGATTAGGAAGCCGACCCCGTGAGATACGGGATAAGGCTAGGGAGATGAGATCATGATGTCAGTACTATTTAGAAATAAGTTATTTTGATCATTGTTTGACGTGTTTTCTGCTAGTGTACCTTAATAAATAAAATACAAAAATAAAATGTATTTAGGGTCTGCCGGAGTAGTGAAATCCGTACAAAGGTAGCTCCGCTTTCTCACTTCGGAGAGGGTAGCTGGTTACATCAGTAAACTATTATGAAGAAAGGGTGTCAAAATATCTAGTACCAAAAAATTTAAACCAGCTTCAAATATTACGAACTGAACCTAAGTTGAGTACTATAGGTGTATTAAAATCAAAATTAAGGGACTCACTTCTAAATGAAAGCCATTGAGCAATGTTATCTTTTATTTATTTTATTATTTATTAGATTTTTTTTTTATGAGCACGCTGTTAATTTAAGGTTAAGAAATTACATTCAGGCATATCTCGCCATCAAACTTTTAAGTTTGGCGAGTAGATATAAGTTATACTTCCATGCTGGACTGGGAGAGATAGAAAAACATAGAATGTTCCAGCTGCCCTTCCTCCCGGGCATGCTGTTGAAGTCAGCAAAAGGGACTCGAGGGTTACAGTGTATTGTAATTTAGGCGATGGGCTGACAACCTGTCACTATAGCAATACATATTACAATCTAACACTGCCCTCAATTTTTGTCAGACGTGGCGAAAGCGCCTTTTACGAGGCGTTAAACGCTCTGCCTACCCCATAAGGGATAGAGGCGTGATTTATGTATGTATGTATATAAGTTATAAAAATGTACTTACCTTTAGAGTAATAAATAAAATAAAAAAAACAATTCGTATCTACATACGTTAAATAAGATAAGATAAAATATTAGTTTATTATAGTATGTTTATATGTGTATTAGTATTCTTAAACTTAAGTGCCCTGGGAATCGAACCCTGGACCTCCGGTTCGCAAGCGTAAACAAAATAAGTAAACTCACGTTGACAGGTCCGCAGTCGTCGTCTTTACAAGACATGGCACCGTCCGCGCTGGTCGCTGCGCCCTCGCCGTCTTCGTCTGCAAATATTCAAGAAATCTTTATTAAAACTTGAAGAACAACAGAACACGACAACTTTGGGGCAGTACATACATACACATAGTCACGCCTTTATCCCTAATGGGGCAGGCAGAGCGTAAACAATGTATTGAAAAAAGTATTTGTGTGCTATCAGAAAGATGGCAAGTTATGGAGTACTTATATCATCATCTCCCTAGCCTTATCCCATATCTCACGGGGTCGGCTACCTAATCCAGGGGATTGAACGAGGGTACTGGTTTTTACACAGAGCGACTGGCATCTGACCTCCGCAACCTAGAAGGGAAACCAGACCCAATCCTAGATTAGGTCAGAGTTTTCAAGCCGCCAATGCTTAGCACTGGCCTCTGATATGGCTTAACGACTAATATCTACGGTATTAAACGATATTAACCGGGACCAACGGCTTAACGTGCCTTCCGAAGCACGGAAAAAGCGCCGAATAAACGTACATATGAAATTCGAAAACCGAAAAACACATTGGTACGTGGTGGGACTCGAACCACGACCTCCCGCTCAGGAGGCAGCGGCCCTATCCACTACACCACCGGGCTCTCTCATGGAGTACTTATGGAGTACTTATATAATATACATAACATTTGTAACATACTTTACATATTTTACTTCCATGCTGGCCTGGGAGCGAGAGAAAACATAGAATGTGCCAGCTGCATTTCCTCCCGGGCATGCTGTAAAAACCAGCTAAGGGATCCGAGGGTTTCAGTATATTGTAGTTTAGGCGATGGGCTGACAACCTGTCAATACAACAATATACCTACAAATACATACATACATACATATAATCACGCCTTTATCCCTAATGGGGTAGGCAGAGCGTAAACGACCCAAACAAAGGTGGTTCCGCCACGTCTGACAAAGTTTTGAGGGTTATTTAAGATAGATTTGTAAGTATATTGCTGTAGTGACAGGTTGTCAGCCCATCGCCTAAATTACAATATACTGAAACCCTCAGATCCCTGAGCTGGTTTTTACAGCATGCCCGGGAGGAAATGCAGCTGGCACATTCTATGTATTTCTCTCGCTCCCAGGCCAGAATGGAAGAAACCTACAAATATATACCAACAAATCTATCTTAAATAACCCTCGAAATTTTGTCAGACGTGGCGGAACGACCTTTGTTTAGGTCGTTCACGGTCTGCCTACCCCATTAGGGATAAAGGAATTTTGATTACCTTTGAGATCTAGAGGGTGCATACCCTGCCAGAGCATTCCGTCGAGCAGGCCGGGAGCGTCGCCAGTGATCGGTTGCTGTAAAAAAAATACAGGTAAATACGGGAGACGAATACTAGTCAAATCAGCAACTTTTTATGAAATGTCTTAAACGCTTTTTTGTATGAAAATACCATACGGCGAGTAAGGGACAGCGTCCCGCAAACTGATAGGGGTAGCTCAGTCAACGGAACTGAACAACTATCAGAAGGAGCTTTTTTTCAGAAAGAGAATTTTTTATTTTATTTTCCGATTGAGTTTATGGGAAGTTTTTTCTTTATCATCTCCTAAAATAATTTCCTGGTTATAGTTATTCAGTTTCGTTGACTGAGCAACCCATATCAGTTTGCGGGACGCTGTCCCTTACACCCGGTATTATGACAACACGTTATAGTAAATTTTTACTACTCAAATCAATAACATCTACATTTTTTAAACTGGATAATTCAATCTATTTTTTTTAATGATGAATTAATTAAGCAATATTTTAGCCATCAATTTTAAGTGTAAATGTTAGTCGTCACGCCTATTAACGCCGGTCACGCCTCTATCGCTCAACAGGTCAACTGAGTGGCAACGGCAATGAGAGATAATGTTTGGAAATTGAATATCGATGAAAACTGATAGGGGTTGCTCAGTCAACGACACCGAACAACTTTCACCAGGAATGTTTCTCAAGAGATGTTTTTTTATGAAAGTATATAAAATGACCATCGCGATCAGATAATTTGTATGGAAAACGACTATTTTTAACATTTCCTGGTGTCGTTGAATGTCGTCAACTTAAAAGCCAACTTACCAACTTATGCACTGTACTTACAACTGTCCTAAAGGGCGGTAAAAAATATAACTGTCCCAATGTAAACCGCCCTTTAGGACAGTCTTCTTCTGTCGGGTGGGTATCGAGTCTATGGACCCGATGAACCCTGGTGTCAGAGTTTTTAAACCGCCTAGTAGCACAACTATCAGGCCTCTGACATGGTTTTGTGTAACGACCACTATCAAAGACAGCGACCGGGACCGACGGCTTAACGTGCCCTCCGAAGCACGAAATCTTTTTCTTTTCGGACAATCAGGTGATTCAGCCTGCAATGTCCTACCCAAACTGGGGAAAAATTCACAAAGTGATAAATTCTCAAATATCAACTTTGTGTTTTACCCCCTGGGAATCGAACCCAGGACCTCCGGATCGGGAGCCCATGGCACTGTCCACTAGACCACGGAGGCAGTTAAGTTTTAGGACAGTTGTAAGTACAGTGCATAAACTGGTAAGTTGGCTTTTAAGTTGACGTTTACACGGTTCCAGTACCCAGTTCTAATTTGATTTAAGTTGAAAGGCAACTTGAACTTGAGAGCCCTCTGGCAGAACCGTTTACACGTCTCAACTTACCAACTATACTTATAGCTTGAACCGTTTAAACCGTCCGTAAGGGACAGCGTCCTGCAAACTGTTAGGGGTTGTTCAGTCAATCACACTAGGAGAAGTAAAAAAAAAAATACTTTTCCATACAAATTAAATTCCTTCCATGCTGGACTGGGAGAGATAGAAAAACATAGAATGTTCCAGCTGCCCTTCCTCCCGGGCATGTTGTAGAAGTCAGCGAAAGGGTTACGACGTTTCGAGGGTTACAGTGTATTGTAATTTAGGCGATGGGCTGACAACCTGTCACTACAGCACTACACATTACAATCTAAAATTGCCCTCAATTTTTGTCAGACGTGGCGAAAGCGCTTTTTACGAGGTGTTCTACGCTCTGCCTACCCCGTAAGGGATAAAAGCGTGATTTTATGTATGTTTGTATATACAAATTATCTGATCGAGGTGGTCATACTATCATTAAAAAGAACATCTCCTGACAAAAAATCCCGTTGATAGTTACTCAGTGTCGTTCGACTCGAGAATCCAACTCGGTAAGTAAGTGTCGTTGACTGAGCTACCCCTATCAGTTGGCGGGACGCTGTCCCTTACACCCCGTGTTAATACTCTGTGACTCACCTGATGTTCGTGCGCGCGCATCTTACACTTCTTCTTGTAATTCTCGTACCACATCTTCACCTGAAAGAAACTCATTTATTTTAGTCACTTCATCTCCTTAGCCTTATCCTGTATCTAAGAGCGCTTTACTGCCTCCGTGGTCTAGTGGGAATCGAACCCAGGACCTCCGGATCGGGAGTCCATGGCACTAGCCACCAGACCACGGAGGCAGTAAAGCGCTCTTAGATACGGGATAAGGCTAAGGAGATAAAGTGACTAAAATAAATCGATGAAAACTAAACAAGAATGCACTTCTTGTAATTCTCGTACCACATCTTAACCTGAAAGGAACTCATTTATTTTAGTCACTTCATCTCCTTAGCCTTATCGTATCTAAGAGCGCTTTTACTGGAGGAATGTTGTTACACTCTTGTTTTTTTTTTTTATTTACTAGCGACCCGCCCCGGCTTCGCACGGAAATCATCAGTGTTTCTCTACTATATTATGCATGTATTATACATATAAACCTTCTTCTTGAATCACTCTATCAATTAAAAGAAATCACATCAAAATCTGTTGCGTAGTTTTAAAGATGTAAGCATACATAGGGATATAGGGACAGAGAAAGCGACCTTGTTTTATACTATGCAGTGATTGACATTTTGAATTGGATTTGTGTGTGTGTGTGTGTCACTGAATTCATTGTTAGCATTGTTACTATAAATGTACAAGATAAACTAAAATTATATTAATTGCATTTTGTATTTGATAATAATTATGATAATTGATATTGTATTCTATCTCTTTAAAAAATATATGTTATTTCGATCACAATGTACTTTGTTGCGATTAAAGAACTTGAACTATCTCACAGGTGCGGCTACTTAATCTAGGTGATTGAACGAGGGAACTGGTTTTTACACAGAGCGTCTGCCATCTGACCTCCGCAACCCAGAAGGGAAATCAGACCCAATCCTAGATCAGGTCAGAGTGACTTAATTACTTGATTAGGCTTTTGCCAGGCTAGTGACCAACCCAGCTGTCAGAGTTTTCAAACCACCAATGCTTAACACTGGCATCTGTAGGCAGAGCATAATATCTTAGCAAAAGACGTTTAACAAAATACATACATATTATCACGCCGTTATCCCTAATAGGGAAGGCAGAGCGTAAATCCGCCACGTCTGACAAAGTTTTGAGCGTTATTTAAGATAGATTTATAGGTATACTCTTGTAGTAACAGGTTGTCAGCCCTTCGCCTAAGATACAATATACTTCTTCTTTCGAGTGGGTATCGAGTCTATCGACCCGATGAACCCTGGTGTCAGTTTTTAAACCGCCTAGTAGCACAACTATCAGGCCTCTGACACGGTTTGAGTAACGACCACTATCAAAGACAGCGACCGGGACCGAACTTAACGTGCCCTACGAAGCACGAAATCTTTTTTTCTTTTCGGACAATCAGGTGATTCAGCCTGCAATGTCCTAACCAAACTGGGGAAAAATTCACAAAGTGATAAATTCTCAAATATCAACTTTGTGTTTCCCCCCTGGGAATCAAACCCAGGACCTCCGGATCGGGAGTCCATGGCACTAGCCACTAGACCACGGAGTCAGTTAAGACAATATACTGAAATCCTCGGATCCCTTAGCTGGTTTTTACAGGGAGGAAATGCAGCCGGGACATTCTATGTTTTTCTCTCGCTCCCAGGCCAGCATGGAAGAAGAAGAAGAAAAGATTTATTCAAATATCAAGCTATTTAGATGCTGGACTGGGAGTGAGAGAAAAACATAGATTGAGTCAGCGGCATTTCCTCCCGGGCATGCTGTAAAAACCAGCTAAGAGATCAGAGGGTTTCAGTATATTGCAATTTAGGCGATGAGCTGACTACCTGTCACTACAGCAATATACCTACAAATCTATATTAAACAACCATTAAAACTTTGTTAGACGTGGCTTAACGACCTTTGTTTAGGTCATTTACGCTCTGCCTACCCCATTAGGGATAAAGGCGTGATTATATGTATGTATATAAGCTATTTAACATCTCACCTGCGCAGGAGTGCGCGGCCGATCGCCTCCGCAACGCTTGTTCACCTCCTCGCAAATGGTAGACCACACCAACTGGAAAAGGGCAAAAAACATACATATAATCACGCCTTTATCCCTAATGGGGTAGGCAGAGCGTAAACGACCTAAACAAAGGTCGCTCCGCCACGTCTGACAAAGTTTTGAGGATTATTTAAGATAGATTTGTACGTATATTGCTGTAGTAACAGGTTGTCAGCCTATCGCCTAAATTACAATATACTGAAACCCTCAGATCCCTTGGCTGGTTTTTACAGTATGCCCGGGAGGAAATACACCTGGCACATTCTATGTTTTTCTCTCGCTCCCAGCGTGGAGGATTTAGTTATCACACGTAATTTTATTTAACCATTAGAATAATTATTTCCACCTCTATCTCGAAGGCCCCTATCAGTTTGCGGGACGCTGTCCCTTACACCCCCTAAAGTAGAGTAACACTGATAATTTCCGTGCGAAGCCGGGGCGGGTCACTTGTATTATAAAAAATAACGAATCACATAAAATACCACCGAATTTACAGAGCGAACCTTCTTAGAGAATAATAATTAGTTATTAATCCTTACTCCCATTAGCATAATATGTAACTAGCGACCCGCCCCGGCTTCGCACGGAAATCATCAGTGTTTCTCTACTATATTATGCATGTATTATACATATAAACCTTCCTCTTGAATCACTCTATCCATTAAAAGAATCCGCATCAAAATCCGTTGCGTAGTTTTAAAGATCTAAGCATACATAGGGATATAGGGACAGAGAAAGCGACTTTGTTTTATACTATGTAGTGATGAAACAAAACTTACTAAAACAATGTTTAAATACTCGATAGTTGAAAACAAAATTGTACAAAAAACACATTAAAATAAAACTCACATAATTATACAGTTGGTTGTTCGTATCCATGTTTCAATATTAACTGAATTGTAAGTTTTAGTAAAAGCTAGAATGAGGCGGTGGTCTAAATCTTAAGATTGAGCGATTCTGGAACGCGTAATACGGAGTGTAAGGGACAGCGTCCCGCATACTGATAGGGGTTGCTCACTCAGTCAACGGAACTGAATAACTATCAGAACTTTAGTGTTTTTTCATCTCCTGAAATAAATTCCTGGTGATAGTTGTTCAGTTTCGTTGACTGAGCAATCCCTGTCAGTTTGGGGGACGCTGTCCCTTACACCCGATATGTAGGTATGATAGGCGACTATGCGATCAAAATAAGTGTTTAATCTGGCTAATACAATTCTCAATTTGCACTTAAGTAACTTTTTTAAAATTAGAAATAGATAATAACTCCATAACAAAAAGAGCCGACGCATCTTATTATGTTCAAACTGACATACAGGTCTCCTAGCAATAACAGTGACCATCAAAAACAAGATTGTTGGTTTATATGCTTTCTTATGTCATCACATCATCATCTCCCTAGCCTTATCCCGTATCTCTCCGGGTCGACTACCTAATCTAGGTAATTGAACGAGGGGTGCTGGTTTTTACACAGAGCGACTTACCTACAAATCTATCTTAAATAACCATCAAAACTTTGTTACACGTGGCCGAACGACCCTTGTTTAGTCCGGTTACGCTCTGCCTACCCCATTAGGGATAAAAGCGTGACTATATGTATGTATGTATGTTTATTTGTTGCTCGTTAGATGCTCCGCTTAAGCTCTTAACTTACACCACAACCCTTACACGAGTCCTGACATTTGCTTATTTCGCACAAATCGCAAAACAACAGTTTCATATTACAGAGTTCGCGGTGTCCAGTTATAGAATGTAACTATTGTTTATGTAACAAACTCGTACATACATACATATAATCACGCCTTTATCCCCAATGGGGTAGGCGGAGTGTATACAACCTAAACAAAGCTCGTTCCGCCACTTCACTACATAGTATAAAACAAAGTCGCTTTCTCTGACCCTATATCCCTTTATATGCTTAGATCTTTAAAACTACGAAACGAATTTTGATGCGGTTTCTTTTAATGGATAGATTGATTTAAGAGGAAGGTTTATATGTATAATACATGCATAATATAGAAGAGAAACACTGAGGATTTCCGTGCGAAACCGGGGCGAGTCTCTAGTTTATTTTATAATAGATTTGTAGGTGTATTGCTGGAGTGACAGGTTGTCAGTCCATCGCCTAAATTGCAATACTAAAACCCTCGAATCCCTTTAGCAGATTTTCACAGTATGCCCGGAAGGAGATGCAGCTGGCACATTCTGTGTTTTTCTCGGTCCAGGCCAGCATGGAAGTAACTCACAATCTTATTATCTTACAATAGTAATGCCCTCAGAAATTGCGAGATATGAAAGGATTTTAGGCTGTTGATGCTCTGCCTGCCAAGTAAGGAAAAGGAAGTAAAAAAAGCTAACATGCGTAAAGATAATTATTTAAACGACGTCATAATCAGAAACTAATCGTAATAAAAACAATGGCAAAATTAAATTTAACTATCTCTTTAACACCTATAGATCGATTAACTTTATAATATAACTGATAACGGTTAAATTTACTGATATAGATATTGATACGGTGAATATTTTGTATGTTTTGTTTAATAAAGGGTGTTCTTAGAAACAATTATTTTTATATGTTATGGCTTTTTTTTTCTGGAGCGATTGCAGAATGTCTGCATTCGTTTCATATTTGGCCTAAGAAAATATGATCATGTCTCAGCCTACAGATCTAAACTCAAATGGCTTCCCATTCTCCTTCGTAGAGATTACCATCTTTTATCTTTTCTTTATTCTATTCTCTTCAATCCTATGTCTCCGCCTTATCTTAAAGAAAGATTCTCTCCAATCCTATGTCTCAGCCTACAGATCTAAACTCAAATGGCTTCCCATTCGCCTTCGTAGAGATTACCATCTTTTATCTTTTTTTTATTCTATTCTCTTCAATCCTATGTCTCCACCTTATCTTAAAGAAAGATTCTCTCCAATCCTATGTCTCAGCCTACAGATCTAAACTCAAATGGCTTCCCATTCGCCTTCGTAGAGATTACCATCTTTTATCTTTTTTTATTCTATTCTCTTCAATCCTATGTCTCCACCTTATCTTAAAGAAAGATTCTCTCCAATCCTATGTCTCAGCCTACAGATCTAAACTCAAATGGCTTCCCATTCGCCTTCGTAGAGATTACCATCTTTTATCTTTTTTTTATTCTATTCTCTTCAATCCTATGTCTCCGCCTTATCTTAAAGAAAGATTCCCTTTCCACTCTGTTACTCTTAATCGCACACTTCGCCCTTCGCGCTACCTCTCTCTTACTATCCCATCTCATTCTACCAATTTTTACTCTAATTCGTTTACAGTTCGTGCAGTACAATACAATACAATACAAAATTCTTTATTGCACAAAGAAACACATACAACAGAAATAAAAAGGAACAACCGTGACAGTACAATATAGGCGGCCTTATTGCTAAAGCAGCAATTTTTACCAGGCAACCTTTGGGTATAGAAATTGTACAAGCAGAAAGCGGGATAATGCATATTACTACATATAATACTTAGACAATATTTACACACTATTAAATAAATATTTCAATAAAAACAAATATACTGATACATATCTTATGATAAACTAATACATAATATATGCTACATAAGATAGGATACGTTATATATCAGAGAAATTGGTAGATAGAATATCACTACATATACTTACTTAAATGATACTTATAAATTAGACAGCTACACATTAAACATTATTAGCCAGATAGAAATTTCTTGTTCAGTAAGGCTTTGGAATCTATTGCCTACGTCTGTAAGACAAGCTTCTTCATTAGATTCTTTTAAAAACACCTTATAGGTCACTATCTTTCTCTACCTTAACCGCTTGCACTTGCGTATTTCCCGGAATAATTTGGTTGTAACATTTTCTTTCATTAATATTATATATATTTATATATGTATTATAATATTTATGTATTTCTATGTAGGTATAAGTAATTTATATGTATGACTATTTATTGTTATTAATTATATATATACACCTAAGTAGCTTATTTACTTACCTATACAATATATTGAATAAAATGTATACCAGCCCACTAGTTCAACTTTTTATTTTCCTGTACCCTAAGGTTGCCTGGGAGAAATTGCTGCTTAGCAATAAGGCCGCCTATTTGTACTACTATTTTCATTTAATTTTATTTTCTCTTGTGTCTTTTCTGTGCAATAAAGTATATTCTTATCTTATCTTTTGAGAGAATTGTTTTCTTCTTCTTCTGTCGAGTGGGTATCGAGTCTATCGACCCGATGAACCCTGGTGTCAGAGTTTTTAAGCCGCCTTGTAGCACAACCATCAGGCCTCTGACATGGTTTAAGTAACGAGCACTATCAAATACAGCAACCGGGACCGACGGCTTAACGTGCACGCACCCTCCGAAGCACGAAATCTTTTTCTTTTCCAGCAATCAGGTGATTCGGCCTGCAATGTCCTCACCAAACTGGGGAAAAATTCACAAAGTGATAATTTCTCAAATATCAACTTTGTGTTTCCCCCCTGGGAATCGAACCCAGAACCTCCGGATGAGGAGTCCATGGCACTAGCCACTGGACCACGGAGGCAGTTAATATTTATTTAACACCCTTTATTGAACTTTATCTGCCAGTAAAGTATGCGGGTAAAGATTATCAGCCCTGATGGCTCTGTAATCTTTTTAACTAAAGGTAATTCTTCAAAATATTATCCACACCAGAAAATGGACTTTGGCAAAAGATTAAATATACTTGTACTAAAGATGGTATCTTTTATGTATTTCTGGTTCTGAATATTTTTAAACTAATTACATACATACATATAATCACGCCTTTATCCCTAATGGGGTAGGCAGAGCGTAAACGACCAAAACAAAGGTCATTCAGCCACGTCTGACGAAGTTTTGAGGGTTATTTTAGATAGATTTAAAGGTATATTACTATTAGGTATATTAAACTAATTAACAACTTACCTATAAGGTAACTTATACTATAATACTGTATATATACTTCCACGCTGGACGTGGAGCGAGAGAAAAGCATAGAATGTGCCAGCTGCATTTCCTCCCGAGCATGCTGTAAAAACCAGCTAAGGGATTAGAGGGTGTCTGTATATTGCAATTTAGGCGATGGGCTGACAAACTGTCACTACAGCAATATACGTACATACATATCTATCGTAAATAACACTCAAAACTTTGTCAGATGTGGCGGAACGACCTTTGTTCGGGTCGTTGGCACTCTGACTACCCTATTAGGGACAAAGGCGTGAATGTATGTACCTAGGCCTTTGTAGTGAATTTGCACGCACGCTACACTTGCCATGTAAGTTAATATGCTTCGGCCTTTAATTAAAGTGAGTTTTCAAGCTTGCTTCCCTCGCCGTATAAGTTAATATACCTTAGGATATGATCGCGCTTGTTATATAAGTTGATAAAGTCGGACTACAATGTGAAATATTGCGCTCGCTACGCTTGCTAGCTGTTTGCAGTTGTACCTGTTTGCTGCGGTTGGTGGCAGTGTTAAAGCGGCCCTGGCGTAGACCGACGCAGTGGCGCGCGATCAGCTCGCTCCAAGAACTTCACCGAGCTGGAGAAGAGGACGGTGCTGGCTCTTCTCCAGCTCGGTGAAGTTCTTGGAGCGCTCTTTGTGGTCTCTTGATGCAGCTGTGACTGGTTGGATATCAAGACAGCTGGTACCTGTTTGCTGCGATTGGTGGTCTCTTGATGCAGCTGTTGGCTTAATATACCTCGCGAAATCTCCCGCTCGCTAAGCTCGCTGCATAAGGTTATATACCTCAGAATATGACGTGAAATCTCGCGCTAGCCACGCTTGTTATATAGGTTGATAGAGTCGGGCTACAACGTGTAATATTGTGCTCGCTACGCTTGCTAGCTAGTTGTACCTGTTTGCTGCGGTTGGTGGCGGTGTTGGAGCGGCCCTGGCGCAGCACGTCGCGGTGGAGCGCGATCAGCTCCAACACCGTCCTCTTCTCCAGCTCGGTGAAGTTCTTGGAGCGCTCCTTGAGGTCTCTTGATGCAGCTGTGACTGGCTGGATATCAAGACAGCTGGTGCCTGTTTGCTGCGGTTGGAAGTCTCTTGATGCAGCTGTTGGCTTAATTTACCTCGGGACACCCTCGGAATATGACGTGAAACCTCCCGCTCGCTAAGCTCGCTGCATAAGGTTATATATCTCGGAATATGACGTGAAATCTCGCGCTAGCCACGCTTGTTATATAAGTTGATAAAGTCGGACTACAACGTGAAATATTGCGCTCGCTACGCTTGCTATCTGTTTGCTGTGGTACCTGTTTGCTGCGGTTGGTGGCGGTGTTGGAGAGGCACGTCGCGGTGGCGCGCGATCAGCTCCAGCACCGTCCTCTTCTCCAGCTCGGTGAAGTTCTTGGAGCGCTCCTTGTGGTCTCTTGATGCAGCTGTGACTGGCTGGATATCAAGACAGCTGGTATCTGTCTGCTGCGGTTGGTGATCTCTTGATGCAGCTGTTGGCTTATTATACCTCAGAACCTCTCGGAATATGACGTGAAATCTCCCGCTCGCTAAGCTCGCTGCATAAGGTTATATATCTCGGAATATGACGTGAAATCTCACGCTAGCCACGCTTGTTATATAAGTTGATAAAGTCGGACTACAACGTGAAATATTGCGCTCGCTACGCTTGCTATCTGTTTGCTGTGGTACCTGTTTGCGGCGGTTGGTGGCGGTGTTGGAGAGGCACGTCGCGGTGGCGCGCGATCAGCTCCAGCACCGTCCTCTTCTCCAGCTCGGTGAAGTTCTTGGAGCGCTCCTTGTGGTCTCTTGATGCAGCTGTGACTGGCTGGATATCAAGACAGCTGGTATCTGTCTGCTGCGGTTGGTGGTCTCTTGATGCAGCTGTTGGCTTAATATACCTCAGGACCTCTCGGAATATGACGTGAAATCTCCCGCTCGCTAAGCTCGCTGCATAAGGTTATATATCTCGGAATATGACGTGAAATCTCACGCTAGCCACGCTTGTTATATAAGTTGATAAAGTCGGACTACAACGTGAAATATTGCGCTCGCTACGCTTGCTATCTGTTTGCTGTCGTACCTGTTTGCGGCGGTTGGTGGCGGTGTTGGAGAGGCACGTCGCGGTGGCGCGCGATCAGCTCCAGCACCGTCCGCTTCTCCAGCTCGATGAAGTTCTTGGAGCGCTCCTTGTGGTCTCTTGATGCAGCTGTGACTGGCTGGATATCAAGACAGCTGGTACCTGTTTGCTGCGGTTGGTGGCCTCTTAATGCAGCTGTTGGCTTAATATAACTCGCGAAATTTCCCACTCGCTATGCTCGCTGCATAAGGTTATGTACCTCGGACTATGACGTGAAATCTTGTGCTCGCTACGCTTGCTAGCTAGTTGTACCTGTTTGCTGCGGTTGGTGGCCTCTTGAAGCTGTTGGCCTAATATACCTCGGGAAATTTCCCACTCGCTATGCTCGCTGCATAAGGTTATGTACCTCGGACTATGACCACATGAAAATTTGTGCTCGCTACGCTTGCTAGCTAGTTGTACCTGTTTGCTGCGGTTGGTGGCGGTGTTGGAGCGGCCCTGGCGCAGCACGTCGCGGTGGAGCGCGATCAGCTCCAACACCGTCCTCTTCTCCAGCTCGGTGAAGTTCTTGGAGCGTTCCTTGTGGTCTCTTGATGCAGCTGCTGGCTTAACATGCAACGGGTCACCCTCGGAATATAACGCGAAATCTCCCGCTCGCTATGCTCGCTGCATAAAGTTATGTACCTCGGAATATGACGTGAAATCTTGTGCTCGCTACGCTTGCTAGCTAGTTGTACCTGTTTGCTGCGGTTGGTGGCGGTGTTGGAGCGGCCCTGGCGCAGCACGTCGCGGTGGCGCGCGATCAGCTCCAGCACCGTCCTCTTCTCCAGCTCGGTGAAGTTCTTGGAGCGTTCCTTGTGGCCTCGCCGCGCTCTCAGCGCCGTTGCCGCGCTGCGGGTCGACATATCAGTCTGCAAGTAAAGAATGCAGTGTTTACTACAACTGACAAGATTGAGAAGCCTATATCATCTATGTTTTATTGTTAAAACCAACCCCACCTCCTCCCATGGTCCTACCGACCTCTCGGTCATCAGGACCGTGTTAGACCGAAACAACGGGACGTACAGGGGACTTACAAAGCATACGCTAAAGCACTGCCTGAATTCTCTATCCCTAAAAATTTTCATTTTTTCCTGACTTGGCGCACTCTCCCCTTTCTGGGGCAGGACAAACCAATCATAACTAACTGCTCTGTGGTTCAAACAATGGAACATAGACAATATCTGCGCTACGCGACGAGCTCAATGTGTGTACCGCCTTAGATATATGTTTATCTGAGGTAGCGGTGGTTGACTAATCAATAGCGAGAACAGTTCTCGCACTCGCTACGCTCGCCATATAATATCCATATCCAGTTTTAAACTTAACTTCAAGAAATTTTCACTTTAAGTACAAAATTATTTTCCACTAGCTGTCGCACTGGGACCAACTTATACGGTATTTAATATCGGTCTAGTAGTGTGAATATATTTAAAAATAAATTGTTATTATTATTATTTTTGCAAATTTAGAATATTTTTTTGATATACATACATACATATAATCACGCCTTTATCCCTAATGGGGTAGGCAGAGCTTAACGACCCAAACAAAGGTTGTTCCGCCACATCTGACAAAGTTTTGAGGGTTATTGAAGATAGATTTGTAGGTATATTGCTGTAGTGACAGGTTGTCAGCCCATCGCCTAAATTACAATATACTGAAACCCTCGGATCCCTGAGCTGGTTCTTACAGCATGCCCGGGAGGATATGCAGCTGGCACATTCTATGTTTTTCTCTCGCTCCCAGACCAGCATGGAAGTAAGTAATATTGTTTTGAGATATCATTTAAGTCCAAAGTTTATTAGTTTGTATCTGAATTTAGTTAAATCATTATTACCTATTTTTAATATTGAATGATGAAAACAACTTTGCTGTTCACATATCTGTTCATTTAATTTTGGCTTTACAGAATACCAGCGCTGTAGGTAGCTTCTGCTTCCTGCACATATGCTGAGCGGAGACCATTTTTGTTCCCATCACACAATATAATTTATATTTCAGGATAAGTTTGATTTTGTAACATGTTGTTATTGTGTTGTGGAGCAAACTAAAATTATTTTCTTTCTGTCTTTCTTTCAATATACCCTGAGTCTATAGTGTGTAATCTCACGCTCGCTACGCTCGTCATAATATACCACACACAATAACATGAAATCTCGCGCTTGCTACGCTCGTATATAAGTTAATAGGTATTCCTCGGAATCTAAAGTGAGATCTCGCAGAAAGATTGATTAATAATAAATACTATTATAATAATAAAAGTTGATCGCGGATATGTTCTAAACTTGAGGCAAAAATAAATTATAGGTTTTGTATTTTTTTTTTTTACTATTACTTATCTGTTTGCGTGTGCAATATGGTATGGCATGATATGGAAAAGTAATATAATAATGCACTCTATCTAAACATATGTATTATTTAAATTGTAAAGGAGTAGGCACTAACCAACAATATTTCTGACATAATGTGTATGACGACCCTTCTAATAAATAAAATATTTGGCGCACGATAAAACCTAAAGTGAACGATTCTATACGCAAATAAATAAAAACCTAAAATACACCTGGTGATTTCTGTCTAAAGCATTTAAAAAAATAAATAGGGCTGCATAAAAAATGTTACATCATTTGCGCTCGCATCGCTCGCGGTCTCATAATTGAGGTTGATGATGAAATTTTACGAGAAATTTAAGTAACCATACCCTTATATTAAAAAAAAATATACGCAAAAAAATACAAACGTAAAATATACTTGGTGATTTCTGTTCAAAGCGTTTAAAAAAGTTTTGTCTCAGTATACCAGGCTTCGTACAAAAATGTTACATTCCTTTGTGCTCGCATATCGCAGTGTCAAAATTGAGATTGATGATGAAATGTCACGAGCAATTTCAGCAACTTAGCCTTTGTACATACCGGGTGTTAGGGACATCGTCCCGCTAACTGATAGAGATAGCTCAGAGAGGCTTCAGGAGATAAAAATAATTACCTTCTCATAAAAAATGACCACCTCGAAAAGTAAAGTTAATCTGAAAAGAAAAACCTGGTGATAGTTGTTCAGTTTCGTTGACTGAGCAACCCCTAACAGTTTGTCCCTTACACTCGAACCTGCACTATTCCACTTCGTAAACACCAACACAAAAACAACAAAACAAAAGTTTATTTAATTAAATCAATATAATGTTCAAACTTAAGCATTGGATAACGAATAACTATTCAATATCTTTTTTTAACAACGATACGGATCTGAGAAAAGATTAAGATAATAAGAGTTTAGCGAATGATTAGTTAAAATTAATTGTTTAAAAAAACATGATTATCGTGTGCGGTTTATCTTTATCACTCTATTATAAAACTTTACTTTACAGTAGCATCGTGCATACAATAAATTCGAATCGAATCGAAATTCAATTCACACGAATTCCTTACATACATACATATAATCACGCCTTTTCTTCCATGCTGGACTGGGCGAGAGAAAAACATAGAATTTGCCAGCTTCATTTCCTCTCGGGCATGCTGTTAAAACCAGCTAAGGGATCCGAGGCTTTCAGTATATTGTAATTTAGGGTAAGGGCTGACAACCTGTCACTACAGCAATATACATACAAATCTATCTTAAATAACCCTAAAAACTTTATCTGACGTGGCGGAACGACCTTTGTGGTAATAGCTGTGCCACTAGGCGGTTTCAAAACTCTGACACCAGGGTTCATCGGGTCGTTTGACTCGATAATCAGTTCGCTAAGAGGACGAAGAAGAATAATCAAATTTTTTCAAGGTATAGCACTATATATAACACCAAAAAATATAACTTTTGACAATATGGCGGTTGTTATTTTGACCGGGATTATTACCACTCCACCCGACCATGGAGCGTGCAACCGCATCGAAATATAGAAGTAACAATAAATGCAATCGCGGTAATAATCCCGTTCAAAATTATTAACTGGCACTATGATCATGATCAAAAATCATACGAACCACATCGAAATGACAGCACGGAGGAACACAGGTTCGATTCCCGGACGGTAAATTTTCAAAACTAATTACCATTTTGGTTGAGGCCATACATACGCCTTTTCACTACACTCACTTTATGCTAACTAAAAATATACCGCAAACACATTATATACATAGTTATAGTTATGTATAGTTTTAACATTTAGCTACATTTGCATAAAATGTTAACTAGTTACTTGTTTTTATTTCGCGACTAAATGTTATGTAAGTCTGTTACTATTATTTTTATTTTGATGATCGCGGGTGTTTGTTATTAGATAAATAAATATAATCACGCCTTTATCCCTAATGATCTTACATGCTGGACTGGGAGTGAGAGAAAAACACAGAATGTGCCAGCTGCATTTCCTCCCGAGCATGCTGTAAAAACCAGCTAAGGGATCTGAGGGTCTTTGTATATTGCAATTTAGGCGATGGGCTGACAATATGTCACTACAGCAATACACATTACAATCTAAAATTTTCCTCAATTTTTGTCAGACGTGGCGAAAGCGCATTTCACGAGGCGTTTTATACTCTGCCTACCCCGTAAGGGATAAAGGCGTGATTTTATGTATGTATGGAGAAACATAGCTACGGTATCGTGACGATATCGTTGTCATGCCGTTATCGTGCCGTTGCCGTACTGTATAGTGGAAAAACAACATTAGAAAGAAATTGACGGAGAAATACCACATTACTATCAAGCAAGCCTTATGCTTGTTTCACTTTTTCATTTTTGTCATTTTCCCTTTGTGAGACAGTTTCGTAAGTATTCTGTGTTTCGGAAGACAAGTTGTTAATTTTTCTTCTTCTGTCGAGTGGGTATCGAGTCTATCGACCCGATGAACCCTGGCGTCAGAATTTTTAAACCGCCTAGCAGCACAACTATCAGGCCTGTGACATGGTTTGAGTAACGACCACTATCAAAGACAGCGACCGGGACCGACGGCTTAACGTGCCCTCCAAAGCCCAAAAGCTTTTTCTTTTTGGACAATCAGGTGATTCAGCCTGCAATGTCCTAACCAAACGGGGGAAAAATTCACAAAGTGATAAATTCTCAAATGTCATCTTTGTGTTTTCCCCCTGGGAATCGAACCCAGAACCTCCGGATCGGAAGTCCATGGCACTAGCCACTCGACCACGGAGGCAGTTGTTAATTGTTAAGTTGCATTACCTATAAGTACATACTGTTGTTACTTTACAAGAAATTATCTAACTCATCATCATCTCCCTAGCCTTATCCCATATCTCACGGGGTTGGCTTCCTAATCTAGGGGGATTGAACGAGGGTACTGGTTTTTACACAGAGCGACTGCCATCTGACCTCCGCAACCCAGAAGGGAAACCAGACCCAATCCTAGGAAGAAATACATACATACATACATATAATCACGCCTTTATCCCTAATGGGGTAGGCAGAGCATAAACGACCTAAACAAAGGTCGTTCCGCCACGTCTGACAAGGTCTGAGGGTTATTCAAGATGGATTTGTACGTATATTGCTGTAGTGACAGGTTGTCAGCCCATCGCCTACATTGCAATATACTGAAACCCTCGGATCCCTTAGCTGACTTTTACAACATGCCCGGGAGGAAATGCAGCTGGCACATTCTATGTTTTTCTCTCGCTCCCAGGCCAGCATGGAAGTGTGGAAGGAAGAAATTATCTAACTAATGCACAATAAAATAAGACCCAGTATCATTCAATATAGACAGGTAGGTATAACAGTAATTCTATATTAATAATGTAAAACAAGCTTTGGTAGACAGTAATAATAACTTGCAAACGCATCGGGATGCCAACCATACCTACAACATTGACATTATGTTAGAATCTAAATCAAATCTATAACTAAATCTAAAATTGCCTCCGTGGTCTAGTGGTCAGAGCCATGGGCTCTCGACCCGGAGGTCCCGGGTTCGATTCCCGGCGGGGGACACTTACACCCGATATGTATGTTTGTATGTTACGTGATTCCAAATAGATTCTAATAATAATAGTCCTCGAACCGATTTTCGGTGATGGCGGCCAATCTCCCGGAGAGGGGCCAACTGCGCAGGACTTGTTTTTAGCGCCCAAGTGTTTGCGCTACATACAGGTGCACCCTCTGTTCCCTCAATCTCTTATTCTGATGGGACAGATTGACTGACACGACCAGAGAGAATTCAGGCGCAGGACCGACTATTTACATGCCCATCAGGTGATCAGCCTGCAATGTCCTAACCAAACTAGAAACAACAACACAAAGTCATTGTCCCCCACCGGGAATCGAACTCGGGGCCTCCGGGTTGAGAGCCCATGGCTCAGACCGCTAGACCACGGAGGCAGTTAAGAGTTAATAAATAGTGACCAAACAAACTCGTAAATCTCATATTACTTACAATGAAGTAACTTGAGAAACTGTTATTGTGCTAAAAATTACTTGCAGCTTGCAGTACATAGTTTATCCATACTGAACGAAAGTTATGTATTTATACATACATATAATCACACCATTATCCCTAATGGGGCAGGCAGAGCGTAAACGACCTAAACAAAGGTCGCTCCGCCACGTCTAACAAAGTTTTGAGGGTTATTTTAGATAGATTTGTCGGTATATTGCTGTAGTGACAGCTTGTCAGCCCATCGCCTAAATTGCAATATACTAAAACCCTCGGATCCCTTAGCTTGTTTTTACAGCATGTTATAATACATAAAAACATTTACTGTACCTACAGACTATTACGTCAAAGAATATGAAATATTACACCAAACACGGTTGTGGATTAGAATTTGCCGTTTACGCATTTAATATTGAACTTTAAATACAAATTCCTAGATCGAAAATGTGTGATCTACAGTTAAATTGAATGTTTGACCTAAAAATAAACTTTTATTGATAATGGGTTTGCTCTTGACTTCAGACTAGGTCAGGGAAGCCTGAGACGGAGTCGACGATGGAGCGAGCTCACCCAGAAGATGCATTATCACTCTAACTTTGAAAAGTTGAGGGTTGAATGCATTTGGAAACACAGACGCGGGCAGAGATTTCCACTCTTTAGCTGAGCGCATTATAAAAGACTAGCTTTCTGTCAGCGGTATCACCCGCTGCTAAATAAGATTTCCCGTGGGAATTATGTACTTTCCCGCGGTAAAAGGTAGCCTATGTTACTCAGGGTGAACGTAACCTTCTAATGGAGAAAGATTATTTTAAATCGATCTAGCAGTTTTTGAGTTTATTCGTTACAAAAATACACACAAAAATACAATTCTTCCATCTTTATAATATTAAGTTGATAATATTAAATGATTGGATGCGCTTAGTTCGAATTAGTGAAATATTATTTCATAATAATAATAGTCCTCCCACCGATTTTCGGTGATGGCAGCCAATCTCCGCGAAGATCAGCTGCGAAGGACTTGTTTTTAGTGCCCAAGTGTTTGCGCTACACACAGGAGCACTCTCTATTCCTTCAATCTCTTATTCTGATGGGACAGATTGACTGACACGACCAGAGAGAAATCAGGCGCAGGACCGACTATTTACATGCCCATCCGACAGCATGGATCATCTTACTTTTCGTACAACTATTTCTGCGATGATTATTTCTGAGATAATTTAGGCGATGGGCTGACAACCTGACACTACAGCAATATACGTACAAGTATATCTCAAATGACCTTCGAAACTTTGTCAGACGTGGCGGAACGACCTTTGTTTCAGTCGTTGACGCTCTGCCTACCCCATTAGGGATAAAGGCGTGATTATATGTATGTATGTTAAAGAAAAAAAACTTTACTAAATAAAACTCACAACTTATAAATTAGTCAATAGACCAGTTTGCATCCCAGTAACCATTACGAGACAGACAGTATAACAGGTTTCATATACATAGTTAATAGTTAGTTTGACCATTTATGACTTTGACATTTCCCTGGTAAGTATTATTACTATGCAAACTTCGATTTGCGGTTTCTACATACATACATATAATCAAGCCTTTATCCCTAATGGGGTAGGCAGAGCGTAAACGACCTAAACAACGGTCGTTACACCACATCTGACAACGTTTTGAGGGTTATTTTAAGATAGATTTGTAGGTATATTGCTGTAGTGACAGATTGTCAACCCATCGCCTAAATTACAATATACTGAAACCCTCGGATCCCTTAGCTGGTTTTTACATCATGCCCGGGAGGATATGCAGCTGGCTCATTCTATGATTTTCTCTCGGTCCCAGGCCAGCATGGAAGAAAGGATTTGCGATTTCCACTTAGTATTAAATTCTTCCATGCTGGCCTGGTAGCGAGAGAAAAGCCATGCGTTTCCTCCCGGGCATGCTGTAAAAACAGCTAAGGGATCCGAGGGCTATGGGCTGACAACCTGTCACTATAGCAATATACCTACAAATCTATCTTAAAAAATCCTCGAAACTTTGTTGTTTGTTTAGGTCGTTTACGCTCTACCTACTCCGTTAGGGGTAAAGGCGTGATAATGTGTGTATGTATGTAATGAAATTTCACATTTATACTACATCTGTCTACTGATCTTCCATGCTGGACTGGGAGCGAGAGAAAAACATAGAATGTGCCAGCTGCATTTCCTCCCGGGCATGCTGTAAAAACCAGCTAAGGGATCTGAGGGTTTCTGTATATTGCAATTTAGACGATGGGCTGAGTAATATACCTACAAATCTATCTTAATTAACCCTCAAAACTTTGTCAGACGTGGCGAAACGACGTTTGTTTAGGTCGTTCACGCTCTGTCTACCCCGTTAGGGATAAAGGCGTGATATATTTATGTATCTATTGATTTGATACTACTTTTTTTTAGAACCTCTATCATATAAAAAAGTTACCAAAAAACCAGTTAGGTTTGTTTCAAATGTTAAGTTCAACTTACAGGTTTTCAATTACTTGCAATACAAGTATGCTAAAATGACCTAAGTTTGATAGTTAAATTTAAAAAAAGTGTCCATACACACACATACACACATACACAAATTACGCCTTTATCCCTTACGGGGTAGGCAGAGCGTTTAACGCCTCGTAAAAGGCGCTTTCGCCACGTCTGA
Organism: Scrobipalpa costella; assembly: GCA_949820665.1. Lineage (NCBI taxonomy): Eukaryota > Metazoa > Arthropoda > Insecta > Lepidoptera > Gelechiidae > Scrobipalpa > Scrobipalpa costella. The sequence goes on along the minus strand of OX463321.1, from coordinate 8,140,519 downwards.
CAAAATTGAGGGCAATTTTAGATTGTAATATGTATTGCTATAGTGACAGGTTGTCAGCCCATCGCCTAAATTACAATACACTGTAACCCTAAAGTCCCTTTTGCTGACTTCTACAGCATGCCCGGGAGGAAGGGCAGCTGGAACATTCTATGTTTTTCTATCTCTCCCAGTCCAGCATGGAAGAAAAAATAAATAAAAATAAATGTGTCCAAGAGCATAGTTATACAGAATGTAAAAAAAGTTCTGGTTTCCTCCAAACCATGTAATACATGAGTGATATACAACACAATAAATAAAATAAATAAAAATATTTAAATTAAAATTTAATTTTATTTGTAATAAAGCAAAAATTAGGCCAACCGTAGTCATGCACACTACAGCTGGCGCTTTTATTTTACATCCTGTATAAGTATTCTATGTCAAGAGTGTAATGAAAAATTAAAAAAATTCCAACCACAACTATAGCTAGGTTACGAACTTTTTGCACTAGATTAAAAAGAAATTTGGCCCTCCCAAGCAAATGGTTCCAACTGCTTTTTCCGACATTTTGTATGGGCCCAATTTCTTTCATCTTATAGAGTTACGAGTATATACAGAAATTATTTAAGATTTTGTTAAAGATACACATTTTTTTTTAAGTAGCCTGTAAATCGTCCAACTGCTGGGCAAAGGCCTCCACTTAAACATTTTTTTCATGTTATGGTTGTGGTGTTTCTGTCTTATAAGATTTCAGATATTCGTGGTTTTTTACTACAATGAAAGAGGGTAGTTCAAGGGCGTACCGAGCGGGGGAGCGGGATTTTGTTTCCCCCTAATAACTCTAGTAGTAGTGAATTGCGATTAAATATAACCACAGTAATAATCATGCCTTCCATGCTGGACTGGGAGAGATAGAAAAACATAGAATGTTCCAGCTGCCCTTCCTCCCAGGCATGCTGTAGAAGTCAGCAAAAGGGACTCGAGGGTTACAGTGTATTGTAATTTAGGCGATGGGCTGACAACCTGTCACTATAGCAATACACATTTCAATCTAAAATTGCCCTCAATTTTTGTCTGACGTGGCGAAAGCGCCTTTCATGAGGCTTTTAACGCTCTGCCTACCCCGTAAGGGATAGAGGCGTGATTTTATGTATGTATGTATGTACAGTAATAATCCCTTTCAAAATAACAATATAATTGTTTCTGTGTTGCCACAGAGAAAATGTGATAAAAGGCAATCAGTTAGTTTATAGTAATATACATCTAAATAAATATGAATATCAATAAAGTAAAAATATATATTCTTCCAAGCTAGACTGCAAGTAATAGAAAAACATAGAATGTGCCAGCTGCATCTCCTCGCGGGCATGCTGTAAAAACCAGCTAAGGGATTTAAGGGTTATAGTGTATTGCAATTTTAGACGATGAGCTGACAACCTGTCACTATAGCAATATCTGTAATAACACTCAAACTTGTCAGACGTGGCGGAACAACCTTTGTTTAGGTTATTTTCGCTCTGCCTACCCCATTAGGGATTAAGATAAGACGTGATTTTATGTATGTATGTAAAAATATATCCTACCCTCATATACGGGGGGGCAGCCTGGTATCCAGAAAGAATTTCCTGCTCAAAATTGTTCAATTTCATTGACTGAGCAAACCCTATCAGTTGTTGATTTGTTTTCCCTTACACCTAGCACCACTACAATCTTCTAGTATTTTTAAAAATTAAATAATAATGAAAACTAAATAATAGTTAAAACCAATACATAATATAAGTTGCCTGCTCTAGAAGTAGCTAGCTAACAAACAAACAGACAGAATTATTTTACTACTATATGTAGTGCACCTATTATTTATAATTAGAACAAACTTCTTCAAGTATTAGAATACTTTGTTTTTAAATATTATCCAATAAAAATATCAAAATGTTATTACCTCCAGGCTGCAAAACTTCGGTTTATATTCCCTCTTCAAACCCAGACTAGCAATCTCTCATCAAAATTCAGGTTTAAAAAATCTGTCGGCACATATTGAATAATATTGAATATTTTCACGGCCAGAAGATAACACGGGTGGTTAAAAGTACTTCTACACAACACTGTTTTCACTGAATAAAGTTTGAATTTAGAATACGAACTAAAATAGATAACAACACAATTAACTTTGATAAAGCGCCGATTATATTTAGGTATTTTTTGGACACATACTATCTCAACTCGAAAATTGTATATGAGCGGACAGCGAGCGAATTGGTAATAAAATTATACAGCCGAGAGCGTCAAATTACACGTCTCTAGCTTTAGTTAAAAGGTTAACAGCCAATTGACTACAGTTTTTTTTAATCAGTTAAAAATAAGGACATTCAGATCGGAATTCATATCGCATTAATATTACACTTACCAATGCTAGCGGTTCGCATTCCAAGGTTCAAAATGTGCGTGGGATCTTATTTTCATCATGTTCACGTAATACCACTAGCGAATAACTTATATTTTGGTATCAAAATGCAAGGAGGCAAAAAATTAGATGACCACTGGTTACATTACAACTGTCAAACTGAAGTTCAAGGGTAGGGATGCGCGGTGATAAGGTATCTGGTACAAAGTGGAATCTGTTAAATAACAGAAATACGATATCTTTGCATGTTTAATGCGCTACTTCGTAATGCGATCCAACCAGCCAAGACTGAATTATCTAAATATACAGTCAAAACATACATACATTTAATCACGCCTTTATCCCTAATGGGGTAGGCAGAGCGTAAACTACCTAAAAAAAGGTCGTTCCGCCACGTCTGACAAATTTTTGAGGATTATTTAAGATAGATTTGTAGGTATAATGCTGTAGTGACAGGTAATAGTAAAAAAATATATTTAATAACAGAGGAGACAAATAAAAGAAAGCAGAATCACAACAAGTTCAGCTTATTTGTTTAGAGAAATCTCCTCCAGCTAACCTACGGTAGTTGTGCATAAGGTATGCTAATTTTTTCCCGCGGTCTATAACATACATTTCATTCATCACTTTATAAAAATAGGGGACTTCCTAAAAAATATACAGGTTTATAAAATTGTTAGGAGTCCTAGATAAACATAAACATCATACAGAACAAGGATAATCATAAATTATTTCGCAGAACGCGCTTAATGTAATATAGTTAATTCTAACTGTTACTAAGTATTTTATCTGTCTCTTAAACCTGTTACATTTATGATGCAAAACAACACTATTCGCCAGCATAGAGACAAATAATATTCATAGACGACGATAGAGTTCGATTTAAAAATAGACGGTAGTACCGCTACTCGATACTAGATGGCGGTAAAAATGTCTCTACACTTTAATGTTTTTATATTTTTTGTTTATTTTCGATTATAAATATATAAATGCCACATTTTAATACAAATAACAATAAGAAATATTTAAATAGAGTCGTATGGTTTTAGAGCCTGGCTGCCCGAGGACAAAATAGAATTTTAAACTAAGAATTTATTTTTGCCGCAGGAAAATATCGTCACACACGTAAAATCTTCTTCTTCTGTCGAGTGGGTATCGAGAATATGGACCCGATGAACCCTGGTGTCAGAGTTTTTAAACCGCCTAGTAGCACAACTATCAGGCCTCTGACATAGTTTTGTGTAACGACCACTCAAAGACAGCGACCGGGACCGACGGCTTAACGTGCCCTCCGAAGCACGAAATCTTTTTCTTTTCGGACAATCAGGTGATTCAGCCTGCAATGTCCTACCCAAACTGGGGAAAATTCACAAAGTGATAAATTCTCAAATATCAACTTTGTGTTTTACCCCCTTGGAATCGAGCCCAGGACCTCCGGATCGGGAGTCCATGGCACTAGCCACTAGACCACGGAGGCAGTACGTAATATAATCAAATCAGTCAAGTAACAATTGTCTTTACCAAAATGAGAACAAATAGGTTTCACAAAGCGTTAAATTGATAAAAATGATCTTAGATTTATATGTTCCCGTGAAAATCGAACCTATAGTTGGGAATTGAGAACCCAAGGCTCACACAACTGTTTCTTAATGTGCTAATCGATATATCAATATCCTGTTGGCTTGTTCTATGTTAAACGCTCACAGATACCATCGTTTTGTTTAGATGGCGTTGAGAAATTGAAACCGCACAAAGAAATACATGGAGAAGGTACTTCTAAGACTATTCTTTTTTTCTTAGCGAGTGGATTCTCGAGTCAAACGACCCGATGAACCCTGGTGTCAGAGTTTTCAGACTATACAAGTATAAGCAATTCGTAATTGCAAAAAACACCTCAAATAATAATACGTCTACCTATCATTTTCTATCACGAGAGAACAGAAATGGACGGGAATAATTTAAGTCAGAGTTTTTCAAACCTTTGACTGCTCGACCCCCTTGCATACAAAAAATATTTGACGACCCCAGATAGACCCCAGAGCTCAAAGTTTTTTTCATCGATCGGTCGCTATAATAGGTCTAGATAATACTTTTTGTTTCATCAATTATTTGGTTAAAAAACATTTATCAAAAATATATCAATAATTCGCTAAGAGAAGCGTATACGTATTCAATCCTTCAATTCATTCCTCAATTGCAGTACACTGAAACCCTCGGATCCTCTAGCTGGATTTTACAGCATGCCCAGGAGGAAATGCAGCTGGCACATTCTATGTTTTCCTCTCGCTCCCAGGCCAGCACGGAAGGAACAACAGCTCAGTGTATGAAAGAACAACACTGCTTTTCAGCTCTCACCCAAAGGAAGTGACGGGTCCTTCATTAAGTGTAGGAAACGAGTAAAACTAAACTGTGTTTAAAAATACCAATTTAATTTAATTAATTTTGATGGAATAATAGAAACATGTGTCAGTGGATGTTAAAATTGTGATTAATTATAATTGATATAAATCATCATCTTCCTAGCCTTATCCCGTATCTCACGGGGTCGGCTACCTAATCTAGGGGATTGATCGAGGGTACTGGTTTTTACACAGAGCGACTGCCATCTGACCTCCGCAACCCAGAAGGGAAACCAGACCCAATCCTAGATTAGGTCAGAGTTTTCAAGCCGCCAATGCTTAGCACTGGCCTCTGACATGGCTTAACGACTAATATCTACGGTATTAAACGATATTAACCGGATATTATTTTATTATAATTGATATAAATAATCAATAAATTGTAAGAATAGTTAAGAATAACAAAAAAAAAAACACATACCAAAAAATAAACTACTCTACCACCCTCGCTGTTCTAAACAACTAATACTGTCCGAGCCGCGAGCAACAAATTGGTTCGGTGACTTTGCAAAATTTAAATAATGATATTTACATATTGTTTTGTCACTTTCTCCGCTATTATTGGGTATTGTTTTTTTAGATTATCATCTAGAATGGGATTGTGGTGTTGAGATTAGTTTACTTCCTCTGCCAGGAGAGATGAAAAACAACAGAATGTACCAGGCGATTTTCTACCCATTACATACATACATATAATCAAGTCTTTATCCCTAATGGGGTAGGCAGAGCGTAAACAACCTAAACAAAGGTTAAGGTAAGATTTAAGATAGATTTGTGGGTTATGTGCTGTAGTGACAGGTTGTCAGCCTATCGCTTAATTTGCAATAAACTGAAATCCTCTGATCCCTTAGCAGGTTTTTACAGCATGCCCAGGAGAAAATGCAGCTGGCACATTCTATGTTTTTCTCTCGCTCCCAGGCCAGCATGGAAGAAATACATTACATACATATAATCACACCTTTATCCCTAATGAGTTAGGCAGAGCGTAAACAACCTAAACAAAAGTTAAGGTAAGATTTAAGATAGATTTGTGGGTTTATTGCTGTAGTGACAGGTAGTACAGATACTTCACACCGGGACAGCTATTGCAGTTGTACACAGCTCAAGTCCGATCGTGTATGGAGTACTGCTGCCACCTTTGGGACGGTTCAGCTAAATACCAGCTGGCTGCCTTAGACTCAATCGAGAAACGTGCTAAGAAGCTCATTGGAGACTCAGCACTGGTTGAGGCAAAACTACAGAACCTTGAGCACCGTCGCAGAGTGGCGTGCATGTCGGTATTTTACAGGATACATTTCGGGGAGTGCGCGTTAGCACTTCATGACCTTATACCCCCCTCCCCTTTCCATCTCCGGAGCACGAGGCGTGGACAGGGGTTCCACCCTTATGTCGTGGATATACCACAAATTCGCACGAAGCGGTTCGCTTCCACATTCTTAATGCGAACGGCTAAGGAGTGGAACTCCCTGCCGGCGGATCTGTTTCCGGAACAATATAAACTGGGCCTTTTCAAGGCGAGAGTGAATAGGCACTACATAGGTGAGTATGCTTCAACATAGTCCGCATCGTCACTTTCCACCAGGTGAGATGGCGGACAAATGCTCGCCTATATATATTTAAAAAAAAAAAAAAAGTCAGCCTATCGCTCAATTTGCAATATACTGATTGAAATCCTCTAATCCCTTAGCAGGTTTTTACAGCATGCCCAGGTGAAAATGCAGCTGGCACATTCTATGTGTTTCCCCAGTCCAGCATAGAAGAATTTCTACCCATTATTGGGTTCAAATATGGATGCAATTTCAATAAAATTAAACTGAACAGACGTTAATCAGCTCACAGGTCTTAGTTGACAGGATAAAATTACAATGAAGCTTAAGAAAGTCAAGTCAGTTTGTTATTTTTGTACGAATAAATCATAGAATGTTCCTAGAAATTCATAGAAATCTACTCTTTCCGGACTTACTGTAGAAAGAAAGCTATAGAGCCGAGGGTTTGAGTGTATTGTAATTTAGGCGATGAACGGATAACCACACATATACATATAATCACGCCTTTATCCCTATTGGGGTACGCAGAGCGTGAACAACTTATACAAAGGTCGTTCCGCCACGTCTGACAAAGTTTTGAGGGTTATTTAAGAGATTTGTACGTATATTGCTGTAGTGACAGGTTGTCAGCCCATCGCCTAAATTGCAATATACAGAAACCCTCGGATCCCTTAGCTGGTTTTTGCAGCATGCCCGGGTGGAAACGCAGCTGGCACATTCTATGTTTTTCCCTCGCTCCCAGTCCAGCATGAAAATTAACCACTATAGCAAATAATCACATTTTTGGAAAATTACCTAGATTCTTTTTTGTCAGACATGTTTACGCTCTGCCTACCTCGAAGGTATTTACGTGACTTTATGCATGCATGTAAACTGTCTTAAATCTATCTTAAATACCTAACCCTCGAAACTTTGCCAGCCGTCGCAGAACGACCTTTGTTTAGATCGTTTACGCTCTGCCTACCCCATTAGGGAAAAAGGCGTGATTATGTGTGCGTAAACTGTACATGGACCGTGTCACGTACCCAACTAGCAGATATTAACCGCGACAACCGTCATAAAAACATACTAAAACCGATGATCGCTTCCGTATCAGACGCGTTCGGAATTTTAATTCAATTTTCGCGCCATCTTTATTACTCAGTTTTATGATTAACAGTAACTGCCTCTGTGGTTTAGTGGTCAGAGCCAAGGGCTTACGATCCGGAGGTCCTAGGTTCGATTCTCGGGGGGAACACAAAATTGATAATTGTCAATTTATCACTTTGCAGGCAGAATCACCTGATTGTCCGAAAGAAAAATGGTTCCGTGTTTCGGAGGGCACGTTAAGCCGTCGGTCCCGGCCGCTGTCTTTGATAGTGATCGTTTAAAAAACCATGTCAGAGGCCTAATAGCTGTGCTACTAGGCGGTTAGAAAACTCTGACACCAGGGTTCATTGGGTCGTTGTTCGACTCGAGAATCCACTCGCTAAGAAGAAGATGATTAACAGTAAGTAGAATAGGCGAGCCCGATGGTGTAGTGGATAGGGCCGCTGCCTCCTGAGCGGGAGGTCGTGGTTCTAATTCCACCACGTACCAATGTATTTTTTAGTTTTCGAATTTCATATGTACGTTAATTCGGCGCTTTTTCTGTGCTACGGAAGGCACGTTAAGCCGTTAATATCGTTTTATACCGTAGATATTAGTCGCTAAGCCATGTCAGAGGCCAGTGCTAATCATTGACGGCTTGAAAACTCTGACGTAATCTAGGATTGGGTCTGGTTTCCCTTTTGGGTTGCGGAGGTCAGATGGCAGGCGCTCTGTGTAAAAACCAGTACCCCGTTCAATCCCCTAGATTAGGTACCCGACCCCGTGAGATACAGGATAAGGCTAGGTAGATGATGAGAAATAGGAGACCACAAGTTGCCTAGTGATGACCTAGAGTACCTCTATCCAGCAAGACCCATGAGCAATACCGGGTGTAAGGGACAGCGTCCCGCGAAATGATATGGGTTGCTCAGTCAACGAAACTGAACAACTATCACAAGGAATTACTTTCAGGGGACGAAAAAACAAAATGAACTTCCCATACAAAACGATCACCACGATCAAGCAATTTTTATGGAAAACCTAATTAAAGCCTAAACCTTATTTAAGGGATCTGAGCGTTCCAGTATATTGCAATTTAGGCGATGGGCTGACATCCTGTCACTACAGCAATATGTCTAAAAATTTAAATATCCCTCAAAACTTTGTCAGATGTGGCGGAACGACCTTTGTTAAGGTCATTTACGCTCTGCCTACCCCATTAGGGATAAAGGCGTGATTATATGTATACAAATTAACATGCATATACCCTTTAAGGGCCATTGTGAAGACTTCCAGTCTAGCGCACCTGGTGACATCATCACACGCTGCATTCACCAGCCACTGGCCACGACGTCCATAACTTGATTTATTGCTACTTCATCAGAAACGGAGCGCGGTGCGTGAGGTGATTTGTAAAGAGGTACTGATATTGGTAGATTTACTCTGTGGTCACTAGGTTCTAGGACTTATTTTAGGATAATATTACATACATACATATAATCACGCCTTTATCCCTAATAGGGTAGGCAGAGCGTAAACAACCAAAACAAAGGTCATTACGCCACGTCTGGCAAAGTTTTGAGGGTTATTTAAGATAAATTTGTAGATATATTGCTATAGTGACAGGTTGTCAGCCCAACGCCTAAATTACAATATTATACTGAAACCCTCGGTTCCCTTAGCTGGTTTTTACAGCATGCCCGGGAGGAAATGCATCTGGCACATTCTATGTTTTTCTCTCGCTCCCAGTCCAGCATGGAAGGAAGGATAATATTATACCGTTGGATTTCGTGCTTCGGAGGGCACGTCCCAGTCGCTGTCTTTGATAGCGGTCGTTACTCAAACCATGGCAAAGGCCTGATAGTTGTGCTACTAGGCGGTTTAAAGACTCTGACACCAGGGTTAATCGGGTCGATAGACTCGATACCCACTCGACAGAAGAAGACCGTTGGATAATATCTAGACTAGTAGGTACTGTGTTTGGTAAATGTTTGTAACCTTAAGAATGATTGTAAATTGGGCAAATAAATATTTTCTATTTGTATATTTCTATTTATGTGTTGACTTGCAATTTTATTTACTCTGTACCTTTTTTTTTTTTTTTTTATTAAACTAAAGGTAAGGCTTTTGCCCAGCAGTGGGACAATTTAAAGGCTAAAAAAAAAAAGGTAAGTACATTTTTATAACTAATATCTACTCGCCAAACTTAAAAGTTTGATAACGAGATACGCCTTAATGTAATTTCTTACACCTACCTTAAGTTAACAGCATGCTTATAAAATATATATATGTATATCTAATAAAAAAAAAAAAAAAAAATAGCGATTAAATATAAAAATATAACATTGCTCAATGACTTTCATTTAGAAGCCTATTATTGTAGGTGGTAAAAGAGATATTAAGAGGTTTAAAACCAGCTAAGGGATATGAGGGTTTCAGTATATTGTAATTTAGGCGATGGGCTGACAACCTGTCACTACAGCAATATACGTACAAATCTTTCTTGAATGGCTCTCAAGACTTTGTCAGACGCGGCGGAACGGCCTTTGTTTAGGTCGTTTACGCTCTGCCTACCCCATTAGGGATATAGGCGTGATTATATGTATGTATGTATGGTCACCGCTCTGGCTAATATTGTGTAGTATTATTGACACAGGTCAGAGACCAGTGCTAAGCATTGGCGGCTTGAAAACTCTGACAGCTGGATTAGTCACTAACCTGGCAAAAAGCCTAATCTAGGATTGGCCCTGGTTTCCCTCCTTTGTTGTGGAGGTCAGATGGCAGTCGCTCTGCGTAAAAACCAGTACCCTGGTTTAATCACCTAAATTAGGTAGCAGACCCGGAAGAAGCCAGGCCGTACCCTTACTGAGCTGAAAATCAGTGTTGCTCTTTATGAGCTACTAGCGACCCGCCCCGGCTTCGCACGGAAATTATCAGTGTTTCTCTACTATATTTTACATGTATCATACATATAAATCTTCCTTTTGAATCACTCTATCTATTAAAAGAAACCGCATCACAATCCCATGCGTAGTTTTAAAGATTTATGTATACATAGGGATATAGGGACAGAGAAAGGGACTTTGTTTTATACTATGTAGTGATAATACACTGAGCTTTGACCCTCTGCATCACTTCAGCACACATTCAACAGAATGTAGGCACTAGATGGTCTTATTTTTGTCATGTCTTTAATTATTTATTTTCATCTCTTCTTTCTTTGTGTTTACCTTCTGTTTTAGGTGTGATGTTTTTTATGCAATAAAGTTTTTATCTATCTATCTAATGCCAAACTGTATGTACTGAACCAGACACCCATAGACTGTACCGAACTACTCATTGAAATCGCAAACAAAATGGAGCAAAGTACATACGAGCTCAGAGCAATCAGCCTGTACATCATCATCTCCCTAGCCTTATCCCGTATCTTACGGGGACGGCTACCTAATCTAGGGGATTGAACGAGGGTAATGGTTTTTACACAGAGCGACTGCCATCTGACCTCCGCAACCCAGAAGGGAAACCAGACCCAATCCTAGATTGGGTCAGAGTTTTCAAGCCGCCAATGCTTAGCACTGGCCTCTGATATGGCTTAACGACTAATATCTACGGTATTAAACGATATTAACCGGGACCAACGGCTTAACGTGCCTTCCGAAGCACGCAATCAGCCTGTACGTATGCGGCAAAAATGGCTTTTATGAAGCTGCTGAAGCCTACCCTTTAAGGATTATTCCACAGAATGGGAGAGTTTCTTCCATGCTGGACTTGGCGTGAGAGAAAAACAAGAATGTGCCAGCTGGATATCCTCCCGGGCGTGCTGTAAAAACCAGTAAGGATCTGAGGGTTTTAGAATATTGTAATTTAGGCGATGGGCTGACAACCTGTCTACAGCAATGTACGTACAAATCTATCCTAAAATAACCCTCAAAACTTTGTCAGACGTGGCGGAACGACCTTCGTTTAGGTCGTTTACGCTCTGCCTACCCGTGACGTACGCGTGATTATATGTATGGCAGAGACCCACGGCCTGCAGAAGTATTCGGATTTCCATCTTAACTATCTTAAGTTAGTCTTCTTCCTGCAATTCAAACATCCTGAAGCAGTCAATAAGGATAGGGCAGTAAAAAACTATATCCGTCGATCATAATATTGTTATCGATTCCGAGAATTAGTCGATCGATTGGCGATCGTTAAATAATCATCGATCATTCGCATGCGCATGAGTTTGCTGATCTGCTATTGGTCACTGATTGGGAAGAGGTCCTCAAACAGTGTTTTTTTTATTTTTGCAATAAGGATTTGAAGCTGCGTGCTTCTATTGCCAATCAAGAATAAAATAGATTATGTAGTCTTTTTCTAACCGCCAGAAATTCTTGATCTCTGAGCTTAAGGCAAAGAAAATATAATATTATAAGGTAAAGACCAGTCTTTTTGGTCTTCATTCGTTCTTTGCCCCTGTAATGTGAGTCAGTTGAAAATTGAGGCATAATAGAGATATTTCCCTTTCACATACGAAAAAACATACTATACTCGTTTCTTGTAATATAACTAGTAGATGTTGCATGGTCTATCCTATCAATAAAAAAAAAAAAAAAAAAAAAAATATCTTTATTTCAGGCTTATCACCCATATTTTTACAATAACAAAACAAACAAACACACATTCACTCATATTATAACATAAAATTATTATTATTATTAAAACAGATTAATTACATTAAAATTAAATTTTTAAATTCTAGCTCGGCCTAACAACGGTTCAATGGTTCAAACAATTCAAAGTTGCTTTAAAGTTAAGTTAATAAATACAGCAATCTAATTATCTTAATATTTATTATCAATAGTATTTCCAATTCAGCTTTAGAATCAAGGTAAAAAAAGTTTCATGTACTTAATCGAAGTTCTTGTTTCTAAAATAAGTTTTACTATTAGAAATGACAAAACAATTGTTTCTCTATAAATAAATAAATACTAACACTAGAATAAGTTGCTACTAACAAATATATGGACTTTGTGATTGGTCTGAAATATAGTATTTGAATTTTAATTTGAAATGAAATAGTAGTTTTAAAAAATTAACTAATTTGCCAACACGCATCATTTATTTTTGAAATGTGTTTTTGAATAAAAAGACATGTAACTTTCTTTACCTTTATTCTAAAACTGAGTTGGAGATTCTATAGGTTTTACTTTGTAACCATTACAGTTTGAGAGCCTCTGCCTGGTGCACAGAGCGTTAGGTTTTTGCATACAATACCTAATGGTATTCAGTGCTCGTAGTTAATTTGCGCGCCATTTTAGTGTGCTCATCAGATGGAGGTTATTCTGAACAACTAATGAACAACTGTTGCCTATAGGTACATGTTTATGTAGCTCCCACAAATGGGTTAGCTGGAAGAGATCTCATCATAGAAATAAGTTTCCACGTGTTAATAAAGGGCTAATATACTCTTAGCCTCTTAAATTGGAAATATAAAAGTGAAAGAAAAATAGCAGCATTTGCTACAACTAAGTAATTTTAGAAATCATTCTTCTAATTCTGCGTTCTCCTAATTTAGATTCTCATTTTTTCTTATTCTGCGCAGCATTTTGCTAATTCTGCGTTTCTTTCTTTCTTTAAGCATTCTGTGTTGCTTTCTTTTAATTCTGTGTAGTATTCTTATATTTCGGCGTTGTATTCTACTAATTCTGTGTTGCTTTCTTCTAATTCTGTGTAACATTCTTCTCATTCTATCAAGCATGCGATGTGTTTAAAAGTTCTATTGCCGAATCGACATAATTATCAAGTGCTATAAGAATAGCTCCCTTTCCAAATTGGTAACTATAATTTATGGCAGCCAGGACAAATTTGTAACAATAGTTTATACAACAATTAACTGCTAATTATCTGTTATTATTTGGGTGTGTTTTTCATTGCCGACTGTGGTTAGGTGACTCATTGAGGACACAAAAACAATATGGTATATACTAGACTAATTTGTTGATGTATGTTTGGAGTTAAGTGCCCTAGCTATAGAAACCATCTTGCAATCAGGAGGCTAACCTAGGAGGTAACTTCTGGTCTAGCCTAGACCATGGTCTACTTAATCTAGAGCATAAACAGGACATAACTAGAGTACAACTACATATACAGATGGACATATACAAAGAACATTAAAAATAAGTAAAAAACATGAATTTCCTTTAAATAAGCTAAATCTGATAGACTTTTACGGAAAATCATATAACGGGTGGCGCAAAAGTACTGGCACTAAAGAAAATATTTTTATTTTTTTTATATGACATTTTCTGTCATTCTGTTGTTGAAAATTGTGTAGTGAACAAATGTAAAATACACTGAAAATAAACATGGACCGTTTTACTCTCCAAGAACGTGGAATAATTGTGTCAATGTTCTTACGGAATAATTCATCAGTGATAAGAACACAACGTGAATTTCGTCGACGATTTCCCCACCGTCCGGCACCGATTGGTCGCACAATTCGACGCTTTGCCACACGCCTTGAAGCAACTGGCTCAACATTGGATAGACCTAAGTCTGGGAGACCAAGAACAGGCCGTTCAGCTGAAAATATCGATGCTGTGCGCGAAGATGTGGAAGAGTGTCCAGAAACATCAACGAGGCGACGTGCCACGCAATTGGGCATTTCCAGACGGACCCTGCAGCGTATTTTGGTGAAAGACTTAAAGATGTTCCCGTATAAAACTCAAATGACTCATCAGCTGCTGCCTGCTGACCACCGAGCTGGTCTAGATTACTGCCAGCGCGTCATAAACCTCAACCTTTAAGAGGATAATTTTCCTTCAAAATTGGTTATGAGTGACGAAGCGCATTTCCATCTCTCAGGGCATGTCAATAAGCAGAATACTCGGTTCTGGGGCACTGATAATCCGCGCATTATTCAAGAAACACCTCTACACCCACTAAAAGTTACTGTATGGTGTGGCATCTGTGTTGACAGAGTGATCGGACCCTATTTTTTCGAAGACGCTGGAGGCAATGCGATAACTGTCACTGGAGAACGCTACAGAACCATGTTACGTGAGTTTTTGATACCCAGTTTGGACGAATTGGGGCTGGAGCACATCTGGTTTCAACAAGACGGCGCTACGGCACACACAGCGCGCGACACTATGGACTTAGTGAGGGACGCTTTTCCAGGCCGAGTTATCTCTCGTTTTGGCGATTTACCTTGGCCTGCAAGATCACCCGGTCTGACCAGTCCAGACTTCTTTCTTTGGGGTTTTTTGAAATCTCGGGTGTATGTGAACAAGCCACAGACTCTCGCAGCTCTAAAAGAAAACATTCGTCAAGAAATAACGAACATATCGCAGGAAGTGTTACGGCAAGTTATGCAAAATGTCATAAATAGGGCTCAAATGTGTATCAACTCTGGAGGTCACCATTTAAAAGACATCATCTTTAAATCCTAATGGTACGAAATTTAATGGCACAAATATACATTTAAAAAAACCTAAATCTAGTTTTCTAATTTAGAAAAAATGTTATAGCTGAACCAAATAGGGTCTTTACTTTTGCGCCACCCAGTACTTAAGGCTAGGCTGCATGGGATATAACTTTTGCCTTTCCATAATATGCGCGAAATAAAAACGACAAAAAGACTTTCTTTGGGTTTTTGCATCATGGCGGTTTCTACGAATAATCTCCCGCTACGCTACCACCTACATACATATAATAAGGCTTTTATCCCTAATGGGGTAGGCAGAGCGAAAGCGACCTAAACAAAGGTCGTTCCGCCACGTCCGACAAAGTTTTAAGGGTTATTTAAGATAGATTTATAGGATATTGCTGTAGTGACAGGTTGTCAGCCCATCGCCTTAATTAGCTGGTTTTTTACAGCATGTCCGGGGGGAAATGCAGCTGGTACATCTCGCTCCAAGTCCAGGATGGAAGGACCACCTACATAACTAGCAGCAATTCAATCGAATCCTTTACGAAAAATCTATTCGACTCAATTTTATTAGTTATGTCAATACTCAATATATCCGTTACCTATATGACAATACTTGGTACTGATAGAAAAAAAGGTAATTAGCATAATAAAGAGATTTATCCACTTTCGAGAGTGGAGACCGGACGCGGCGCCTAGCTAGATGGTAGAGTCAGCAGCAACATTGAAAAGCTCATAGAAATAATTTATGTTTTATATTTTTCATGCAGAGGGACACCACAGGCTCTTCACTACATAGTTTAAAACAAAGTCGCTTTCTCTGTCCCTATATCCCTATGTATGCATAAATATTTAAAACTACGCAACGGATTTGATTTGACGGAGTGATTCAAGAGGAAGGTTTATATGTATAATACATGTATAATATAGTAGAGAAACACTGATAATTTCCGTGCAAAGCCGGGGCGGGTCGCTAGTAAATAAATAAATTAATAAAAAAAATGCTGTTCTAAAAGTCATAGCAAAACATTTTCGTAACTTAGTAATTTCGACTTGAATTTTACTTTAAGAAACTTTTTGGTATCAATAGATGAACATTTTATTTAACGGAAGGCAGTAGGTACCTACAGACCTACTCTTTTTTATACCCAATACCGGGTATAAGGGACAGCGTCCCGCAAACTGATAGGGGTTGCTCAGTCAACGAAACTGAACAACTATTCAAAGGAAATTCTTTAAGGTCATGAAAAAAAAAAATTATTTCCATTACATTTTTAAAAATCCTGTCGATAGTTGTTTAGTTCCGTTGACTGAGCAACCCGTATCAGTTTGCGGGACGCTGTCCCTTACACCCCGTATAAGTCACTCCTCGGATAAATGCATGTCTTGCTTATGGAAAGACAAGACGTTCCACTTCCACTCCACCTGAAGTTCCACGCTGTCAGGGTAATTCCAAGGAGAAGAGGAAGAAGGGGAGCCGCAAAGTGCGAGTTTCTCATGCGTCTTCTTCATTGTGATACGATCATAAACTCAAGAGCGCTGCTGTTGTCAGTGGAGTATGAAGTAAACGCCAGTCCTCTCTCGATTCCGCCTTCTCCTTGACTTCCTTCTACGCCTTCTTCTTTTTAGCGAGCGAATTCTCGAGTCGAACAACGATCCGATGAACCCTGGTCAGAGCTCGGACACTTCTAACTATCATGTCATTTTGGTCACACATCGACAGACGGCATGTTGCACTTGGCATGCGTTTGTTTGTGTGCGTGTTATAAGGGATGACAAATTTTGTTATACCGGTCATAATCATCACTTAATTAATCTGGTTCTTGATTAAACCAACGTTTTAAAGTATCTCACTGTAACTGAATAGTTAGAATATATTAGGTTGCATATTTAGTATGAATTTACTTACCGTCTTTCATCAGTGTGGAATCTAAAAAAGTTCCTATAGGAGTCATATCTTGTGGTAGAAAGACATCCGTACACGGAACAGTACCTAACCATCTTTGGAAAATAAAACTTTATTATTTCCGTTACACTGGGAAACATGCGCGCCATACCCGCTAAGCGTACGCTCAATGTGGCCCACAATCCGGCGCGGAGTGTGACGTATGTCGGACTGGGGAAGGGAGGTGAATGTCCATTCTGTATGTAGTACTATTATATATTCTGTGCCCTGGTGCCAGATTTTTCTTCTACGCCTTAACAATATACTTATCTTTATTTTATTTTGTAACATAGATGTAACGTTCTTTGTAAAAGACCTGCTTGTGACTTTCAAAAGTGTTCTTTTGAATCTATTTAGAGATAAATTATTTGACTTGATTTGACTTGCTAGCAGTTATTAGGAGTGCGGGGTGGGGATATCAATACCTACTTATAACACTCGTCTTGTCTTGTCTAGCCTCTAGCCTAGCCATTAACGACCCACTGCTGGGCAAAGGCCTCTCTCCGGTCTCTACACGACTGTCTGTGCTGTGCTTCTTCCGGCCAGTCACACCCTTATACCCTTAAAACTTTAGATCCTCAGCAAAGTCAAACCGTAGTGAACTGTAACCTCTTTACTTGCATCAAGAAATACCCTGCTGGTCTGGGAGCGAGAGAAATAGCTAAGGGCTAAGGGAACGGAAGGTTTCTGTATATTGCAATTTATTCGATGAGCTGACAACCTGTCACTACAGCAATATACCTACAAATATATCTTAACTAACCCTCAAAACTTTGTCAGACGTAGTTTACGCTCTGCCTACCCCATTAATGATAAAGGCGTGATTATATGTATGTATGTAGAAATATCATAGATAAACAATAATAGCTGATGTTTCTGCTATCTGTACTTACGTGAAGGCACGCGTGCGGTGGTCTGGTAAGTAATCTATTACTTACTAATAATTCCGGTACTGCTTGGTATGTGGTCTGATGTCATACCAATATACCATCCATCTATCTATTTATTTATCCTAAACCAGGTGTAAGGGACAGCGTCCCAAAGTGATAGGGGTTGCTCAGTCAACGACACTAAACAACTATCCGCATCTGATGAGTCGAAATGAAGACGAAACAGTGGTCTACAAACAATGATATTATATTTAGGTAGATACGTGACCAACGCGCGAAACTGGTGCCGTCAAATGGTCCTAATTGTGATCATTTTAGGCAGTCGAGCTGCGAGCTGCGAAGTGAGAAAATAAGTTAAATTATATTCAAGGCTGCACTGATTACAAATAGCTATCTGTTTCACTCTTACGATTTGCCTATTTTGTTTCGCACTCAGCGTTTGTTTAGATATGCAATGTTATAAATATGTATGTATATGTTTCAAACGTTTGGAACAATTAAAATGTGCGTGCAGTATGAACGTAACGTATCTTTCTTAAAATATCATTGTCTACAAACGACCAACCAATGCGTTTCGTTTTCTCTCACAGTCATCACAAAGGCTAAAGTGCCTTTACACTTTGGCAACGGCATAATAAATGCCAGATCAGCTTTGTCCTAACTTAGATTAGCTTTGTAACTGCCTCCGTGGTCTAGTGGCTAGTGCCATGGGCTCCCGATCTGGAGTTCCTGGGTTCGATTCCCAGGGGGTAAAACACAAAGTTGATATTTGAGAATTTATCACTTTGTGAATTTTTCCCCAGTTTGGGTAGGACATTGCAGGCTGAATCACCTGATTGTCCGAAAAGAAAAAGATTTCGTGCTTCGGAGGGAACGTTAAGCCGTCGGTCCCGGTCGCTGTCTTTGATAGTAGTCGTTACACAAAACCATGTCAGAGGCCTGATGGTTGTGCTACTAGGCGGTTTAAAAACTCTGACACCAGAGTTCATCGGGTACATAGACTCGATACCCACTCGACAGAAGAAGAAGCTTTGTCCTGACCAATGTTTCAATCATATTATTTTTGTTCGAAGTTCAAACCTAAAGCCTTCAGATAGAGAACCCAACAAAAGCTCAAACCAGTAGACCACAGAGGCAGTCTGCGATGATTAGGTACTTACTGTACTTAAAATGCATAACCTACAACTGTATTATTACTGAAGCTTAAGGCGCTGCCTTTGCTCTTTCTCTTTACAATGACATGCGCGTGCGCATAATAATGTTTATTGTAATGAAATAATTGGAATCGACGGTTTGTCGGCAATTTCTGATAGGCGTCTTTTAGTTGCGGCGACTGGTGTGCTGCTACTATACATTGCTGCTTCTACTTCTTCTGTCGAGTGGGTATCGAGTCTATCGACCCGATGAACCCTGGTGTCAGAGTTTTTAAACAGCCTAGTAGCACAACTATCAGGCCTCTGACATGGTTTGAGTAACGACCACTATCAAAGACAGCGACCGGGACCGACGGCTTAACGTGCCCTCCGAAGCACGAAATCTTTTTTTTTATTTTTCGGGTTATCAGGTGATTCAGCCCGCAATGTCCTAACCAAACTGGGGAAAAATTCACAAAGTGATAATTCTCCAATATCAACTTTGTGTTTCCCCCCTGGGAATCGAACCCAGGACCAGGATCAGGAGTCCATGGCACTAGCCACTAGACCACGGAGGCAATTCTACTGAATCTTGGGTTCCTGATTCAGTGTTTTTATTTTATTTTGTTTATTTAAAACACAAACAGTCATAAATACATAAACATAATTCTTAGATATAAGTAATAAACAGACCTGGAGGTTCATTACTGTAATTTTAACAATAAATAAAGGTACGAGCTTTCGGTAAACAACTTCTTCTTCTTCTGTCGAGTGGGTATCGAGTCTATCGACCCGAAGAACCCTGGTGTCAGAGTTTTTAAACCGCCTAGTAGCACAACTATCAGGCCTCTGACATGGTTTGAGTAACGACCACTATCAAAGACAGCGACCGGGACCGACGGCTTAACGTGCCCTCCGAAGCACGAAATCTTTTTCTTTTCGGACAATGAGGTGATTCAGCCTGCAATGCCCTAACCAAACTGGGGAAAAATTCACAAAGTGATAAATTCTCAAATATCGACTTTGTGTTTCTCCCCTGGGAATCGAACCCAGGACCTCCGGATCAGGAGTCCATGGCACTAGCCACTAGACCACGGAGGCAATTCTACTGAATCATGGGTTTCTGATTCAGTGTTTTTATTTTATTTTGTTTATTTAAGGGGCTCTCGTGATATTTCGGTCGCTTGCAAGGCGTATAAAGTATACTTTATCGTTACATAAAAAATATAAAATAATTATATGTTGTAGATTGGTCTCAGCTCTTCATTACACTCTTAAGATTATTTAAAAATATTGAGTAATTAATGAGAAATACGAATTCTTCTGGCCCTCTTTCCGTGTCTAAAACATTCACTAAACTTTTATTATTTACTTGCACTTAACGACTTGCATTTATGATAATTATTTTGAACGTTATAAATCATAAACACTAAAATGTGATCTGCTTGCTTTTTTATTTCGATTATTAGTTTTGGAGAAAAAAAATAAAATCTGATTTCTGGGAGGTTCGCAAAGGGCGGGTCCGTGCGCGGGCGACGGGCGGCAGACGGCCTTCGCGAGGGGAACCCGCGTCGCTCTTGTCAGGCAAAAATAGTTTTCGTAAGTTCTGTTTGGACATTTTGTGTTTAAGACTTTTAATATTCATTGTTTAATATTAGTGCGAATTATTCTTTATCTACTGATTATTATTGATGAGTTTCTCTAAAATTCTTAGAACATATAAAAAAAACAGTAAGTATTTACTTCAACATAATATTATTTTATTTTACTACTATTTTATTAGTCAGCTACTGTAGAATGTAGCAAATGGTTCAGCAATGTTTTTTTAGGAAATAACAAAAATATCTTGG
Source organism: Scrobipalpa costella (assembly GCA_949820665.1). Taxonomy (NCBI): domain Eukaryota; kingdom Metazoa; phylum Arthropoda; class Insecta; order Lepidoptera; family Gelechiidae; genus Scrobipalpa; species Scrobipalpa costella. The sequence continues at coordinate 8,119,893 of OX463321.1, read as the reverse complement.
TTCTCTAAAAATATTGATAGCTGTTTGATTGGAATGTTTTATTCTATCTGACAGCGTAAAGATTGCATATTGTCTACAAACCAATGCATAATTTCGCCACACAAAGTGTCAGCCACATTAGTGCGGTGGCAGTGCTAGAGGCTTTCAATCGCAGTAGTACGAGATCGATCCTTACCAATATTCGATTCTAATTAACTTTTTTTTAATTTTTATTTAATTTGTATTATTTTTCTCATAAATTTTTAATTGTTTTTTTTTTCCAGCAGCCATTAACAAAATGTTAAAAACGAAAATTCTGCACAAATATCTTGAATCACAAGAGTTCATAGCATTACGTCGTCGGACCAACAAAAGTAAGTGAAAATAAACTTACAGCTTTCATTTGGTTTATGTAAACTTTGTGATTATAACGGTATTCCACAACCTTGTTTCCCTTTTCGGAGTAAGTATATTATATTACTCCATGTCTCTACTGACTACAGTATGCCCGGGAAAAGAAGCAGCTGGAAGATTCTATGTTTTTCTATCGCCCCTAGTCTAGCAAAGAAGAATTAAGACATGTTAATTTAGAATTTACATTTACAGCACTTGTAAGTTTAATTATAGTCCAAGAGCTCAAACTATTTTAAGAACAGGAATAAACTACATATCCAAATAAAGGCGTTATCAAAATTATACATACATACATATGATCACGCCTTTATACCTGATGGGGTAGGCAGAGCGTAAACGACCTAAACAAAGGTCGTTCCGCCACGACTGACAAAGTTTTGAGGGTTATCTATACATATAATTAATCTCTAGAAGGATCGTGTCTATACATTGAATATATTTACAAAAAATAATTGCAGCAGGCGTTATTAACGATATAAAGATCAGAAACTTTTTTTTTTGTCTGTCTGTCTGTCATTCTGTCTGTCTGTCTGTATGTTACCACATCACAACAAAACTACTGATCCGATTTCGATGGGACTTTTTTATTCATCTGTGTGTTACCAGAGTTGCAACTTAGGATACCTAAAATCACGCTACTAGACTTAGGGGGTAGGCAGGAAATTGAAATTTGGCTTGTTCTTAACCGATTTAATGGAACTTTTTTAATTCGACTGAACAATATTTAAAACTAAAGTTACCTTTAATTAATTAGTTACCTTTAATTTTCTACCTACCTCGTAAGTCGTGAGGCGTGATTTGTTGTATCGTAACTTTAATTTTAAAGGTTGCTCAGTCGAATAAAAAAGTTCCATAAGAATCGGTTAAGAAACAGCCAAATCTAAATTTCCTGCCTACCCTCTAAGTCTATTAGCGTGATTTTAGATATCCTACGTTTCCCTTCTGGGTTGCAGAGATGAGATGGCAGTCGCTCTGTGTAAAAACCAGTACCCTCGTTCGATCCCCTAGATTAGGTAGCCGACCCCGTGATATACGGGATAGGGCTAGGGAGATGATGATGTATGACGCTATTGTCACAGCTCATCGCCTAAATTATAATATACTGAAACCCGAGGATCCCTTAGCTGGTTTTTACAGCATGCCAGGGACGAAATGCAGCTAGCACATTCTATGTTTTTCTCTCGCTCCCAGGCCAGCATGGAAGATCAAAATTATCCATACGAAATAATCAGTAGATTATATATTTATTATGTTCTTTTTACCATCACTATAATATTTGTTTTCTGTTTCAGTTATCCATTAGTACAAAAGAAGAAAAACTACACAATGCGACACACATCAGTAGAAGAATCATAAATTTATCAAAACTTCGTATTTAATTGATGACCTTTATTACTATTACTCGTATACCTTCTAAGCTATTATTTTTAGTAGATTTATTTATTTCTAGTCATATAGTTTAAGAATCATTTCTTCTATGCTGGCCGGGGAGCAAGAGAAAAACATAGGATGTGCCAGCTGAATTTCCTCCCGGGCTTGCTGTAAAAACCAGTGTTCGAGAGTTTCAGTATATTGTAATTTAGGCAATGGGCTGACGTATTGTCACTACAGAAATATACCTACAAATCTATCTTAAATAACCCTCAGAACTTAATCAGACGTGGCGGAACGACCTTTGTTTACGTCGTTCACGCTCTGCCTACCCCACTGTGGATAAAGGCGTGATTATATGTATGTATGATTTGAACTTCAAGAGATTATATTTCTGTACTTCATTATATCTTTCCAAATTTTAACCGCCTTTTAATACTACCTTTACAAAATGTCATTCCTTATAGCAGAAGACCAGAGTTAAGACACAAAAAACCTAATAATAATAATCTTTTACCTTCTGTTAGATTTTAAAATAAATTGACCTACATACTTAATTATTTAATGAATATATTTACATAAGATACATACTAATGACTGGCTATAGATTATAATCTAAAATAATACATAGCTAGGCTAGATTTTACAGCCATGTAATACCTAATAATTGAAAATTGCATATTTTATACATAACGGGCGTAAGAGACAGCGGCCTGCAAATTCTTTCAGGAGATGAAAGTCTAGGTAGACCCATACAACATTAGGATTCACTTACCCAAGAGGTATGAAATGTTGTGGTTTCTCATGATTTTAAATACATAATTAAATTTTAAAAATATACAGATCTTGAGCCCTCTACAAGCCATCTAAAAATATTAATTTCATATAAAATCGAAAAAAAAGTCGTCGGTTTAATTTAGTTTTTTTTCTTTTGTTATTGTAATTTGGTGATTTTTTTGAGCCCGGGTATATCATAAGTGAAAAGTATTTATTATAGTAAGATTTTAGCAAATTGCTTCACATAGTCATTTTGCTCCTTAACAGCATCTCAAAATTATATTTGTTTTATCTCTTAAACAGGTTTAAACTTGCTGTAATTAATTTACGCGTAAATACAAGGTCTGTTACATCATATACAACAATACAATTTTCAAATCTTACTTAATAGCAAACCAGATGTAACAATGACGGAAACGTAGGTATTTAAAAAAAAACTGCTGGTAAAGGGGTAAAAGTAGTATGGGCGTTGACTGCGGAACCTCTATCAGTTTGCGGGACGCTGTCCCTTACACCCGGTACATTTACATACATAGGGTTCATGGGGTCGATAGACTCGATACCCACTCGACAGAAGAAGAACATACATAAAAAACCGAGGTATATCATTTACCTAAGAAATTTTAAGGACTTGTTTAGACAATGAAACTGAACAATTTTCTCGATGGAATATAGGTCAAAATATGAAAAAAAAATCTATCGTGTCTAGTAAATTTTTTTCACCTTACGTTCCAAAAAAAAAACAGTTTCATAATCTCACCAACAATAACAAGCCCTTAAAATTTCCTTAGTGAATAAAAATTCTTGCTGTATTTCAATAAAACATAATAATTTAATTCTTTAAAATGTTCGCAAGCTCTTGGACTATTTTATAGGATCATTTTGAATAAAGTGTAAATAATGATAACGGTGTGTTCTACTCATGAAACTGTACAACTTTTTCGAATAAAATATAAAATAATAATTTAATATTATTATAAATAATTATTTAATATTATATAAAATAATAATTTGGAAAATTGAATATGTACATAATAAATTAGAATCAGTAGTGTGATAGTATATATCGACACATTTGTATTTTTTTTCATATTATTTCGACAGTTGTATGTTTTCTAGGAAAAGTTGTTTAGTTTAATGAGTAGAACACCAAGAGAACACCCGTAATATTTGCATTTTTAATTATAAAGTATTTTATGGATCACATAGTTCAAAAATATACCCGGTGGTAAAGAAGATGATCACAAACTAGAACCCATCGCGTGTTGTAGTAGTACAAGCTAAATCCGATAGATGGCTAAGTTTATTCTCCTTTACGTAACAAACATCAGGGGAAAGAACGGGTGGGTGGGGTGTCAGGTAAGCAAAACGCTCAAGGTCATTGAGACATGGGAGCGTCTTAAAACACAAACAGTCATAAATACATAAACATAATTCTTAGATATAAGTAATAAACAGACCTGGAGGTTCATTACTGTAATTTTAACAATAAATAAAGGTACGAGCTTTCGGTAAACAACTTGGCAGTACGTTTTGTAAACAAGGGCAAACCACAATAAAAAACGGTACACTACCTTTAATATACGGATCAGTTTGCTAAAATCTTGGTTTTAGTTCTTTTTATCTTTTTGTATATGGATTTTTTTTTTTTAATATATATAGGCGAGCATTTGTCCGCCATCTCACCTGGTGGAAAGTGACGATGCGGACTATGTTGAAGCATACTCACCTATGTAGTGCCTATTCACTCTCGCCTTGAAAAGGCCCAGGTTATATTGTTCCGGAAACAGATCCGCCGGCAGGGAGTTCCACTCCTTAGCCGTCTTTGTTATGGTCTTCGTATCGAGAGGATTTTCAAGTCGAACGATCTGATAATCGATTCTTTGGTTGTGTGTGTTGAAGAGCCCGATGGTGTAGTGGATAGGGCTGCTGCCTCCTGAGCAAGAGGTCGTAGTTCGAATCCCACCACGTACCAATTTGTTTTTCGGTTTTCGAATTTCATATGTACGTTTATTCGGCGCTTTTCCGTGCTTCGGAAGGCACGTTAAGCCGTTGGTCCCGGTTAATATCGTTTAAAACCGTAGACATTAGTCGTTAAGCCATATCAGAGGCTAGTACTAAGCATTGGCGGCTTGAGAACTCTGACCTAATCTAGGATTGGGTCTGGTTTTCCTTCTGGGTTGCGGAGGTCAGATGGCAGTCGCTCTGTGTAAAAACCAGTACCCTCATTCAATCACCTAGATTACGTAGCCGACCCCGTGAGATACGGGATAAGGCTAGGGAGATGATGATGAGATGATGGAAAACCATGTTCCTACCTTCCTACTGTCAGTCCTCGTCATTTGTTGCATCAGTCAATCGCACAGTTCTAAAAAGAAGACTGAGACCATATGGGGTAAGCAGAGCGCATATGACCTTAAAAAAAACCGTTTCGCCACGTCAGACAAACTTTTGAGGGTTATTTGACATAGATTTGTAGGTATATTGCTGTAGTGACAGGTTGACAGCTCATCGCCTAAATTACAATATACTGCACCCCTCGGATCCCTTAGCTGGTATGTACAGCATGCCCAGCAGGAAATGCAGCTGGCACATCTATTTTATTCTCTCGCTCCCAGGCCATGGAAGAACCAGCAATAGTTTTCTCTATACTAGTCGCCACTATAACCAGTGTCGGCAAATCAAAGCAATCAGAAATCAAACTGCATTTTGCCGGTAAAGAATGAACGAATGAACGATGTGTATGGAATAATTACTATGTTTCTGGGAACGGTATGGGAATCAGTTTTTTTATTGGACGTTTAAAGAGTTTTTGCTTATTGTCTTTCAATGATCGGAGACTTGATCTTAACCGTGGAACTTAACGCACTTACCATAATTCAATCAAATTTAGCCTTGTATATTAGCCAATCTTCCATGCTGGACTGGGAGCGAGAGAAAAACTTAGAATGTGCCAGCTGCATTTCCTCCCGGGCATGCTGTAAAAACCAGCTAAGGGATCTGAGGGTTACAGTGTATTGCAATTTAGGCGATGGGCTGACAACCTGTCACTACAGCAGTATACCTACAAATCTATCTTGAATAACCCTCAAAACTATGTCAGATGTGGCGGAGCGACCTTTGTTTGGGTCGTTTGCGCTCTGCCTACCCCATCAGGGATACAGGCGTGACTATATGTATGTATGTATGTAGATATAATACAATGATCAACACCTGACTTTTCTCGGTAATTACCGGAACTAATCGTAAAATCAAGCCGTTTCTATACCTCAATAAAAATTTTACTAGCGCACCTGTGTGCTCTAAAGTTCTATTGGCTTTTTTGAGGACAAATTATTTTGAGCGGCTTCTTTACACTGTAACCGAAGTGTCATGTGCATAACTTCAGTAGGCCTACTCTTACTCGCCTACTTGTTTTTACTACTGAGTTCACTAATAAACATTTGAACTATCAGAAATTATGATAACTATGATTACAACCAGGAAATTCTTTCATGAAAATAAAATGAAAAAATGCTATTTCAGACAAACCGTCCGATTAAAGTGGTAATTTTGTATGGGAAAGTGTTTTTTTTTCATCTCCTGATAGAATTATCTGGTGCATGTTGTATAGTATCGTTGACTGAGCAACCCCTATCAGCTTGCGGGACTCTGTCCCTTACACCTGGTATGTTTCTTTCGTTTAAGTTTTTTTAATGTCTTTTTTTTATTTTCACTATTATTTTAAGCGCATGAACTTACTCATTCGTATTTTGTTACTTCACCGCATAACTGCAGCGATGCACTCAGTAGCATGCATGCAACACGCACCGCGGCGGCGGCTCAAAGGGTGCGCGTGCGCCGCGCATTCTGATGACACGTCATTCTAATTGAGTGACGATCGATTGCATTCGTCGTTACTTTTATTTATAGACAGGATATCGGCGAGACTGTGTGAGGTTATTTTTAAGGTTTAAGTTAAAGTATAATATAATGAGCAGTCTTGTAGATATTTTTGGAGCTTTGCCAGCAGCTTTCTATCATCGCAACACTCATGTACAGCTCAAATTAACATTCATATAATCACCTCTCACGTAAAATCTTGTCTCAGACACTGAGTTAATCGTCTGTCAAAGACGTATGAGGCCAATGATGATGATTATGATGTATCACGCCTTTACCCCTAATGGGGTATGGGCCAGACCATGGTCTAATCTAGTGCATAAACAGGACATAACTAGAGTACAACTACATATACAGATCGATATATACAAAGAACATTAAAAATAAGTAAAAAATATGAATTTCTTTTAAATAAGCTAAAGCTGATAGACTTTTACGTAAAATCATATACTTAAGGCTAGGCTGCATGGGCTATAACTTTTGCCTTTCCATAATATGGATGAAATAAAAACGACAAAATTACTTTCTTTGGGTTTTTACAACATGGCGGTTTCTACGGATAATCTCCCGCTACGCTACCTACATACATACATATAATCACGCCTTTATCCTTTAATGGGGTAGGCAGAGCATAAACGACCTAAACAAAGGTCGTTCCGCCACGTCTGACAAAGTTTTGAGGGTTGTTTAAGATAGATTTTGTAGGTTTATTGCTGTAGTGATAGGTTGTCGTTGTTGTTACAATATACTGAAACCCTCGGATCCCTTAGCTGGTTTTTACAGCATGCTCGGGAAGTAACAGCATGCACATTCTATGTTTTTCTCTCGCTCCCAGTCTAACATGGAAGCAAATCAATGAGGTGTAAAATAAAGAAAGGGCTTAATTTTTTATATGAATTTTATCAAAGTTAATAATAAACTATGTAAAAGCTATGATGATTTTGTACCATTAAACGAGCCCAGTTCTATTTAATAATACAATACAATACAATACAAATATTCTTTATTGCACAACACATTGTATAGGAACAAACATTACAAAACAAACATAGTACAATTAGGCGGCCTTTTTGCTAGGGTAGCAGTTTCTGTCAGGCAACCTTTGGGTAAAGGAGTAGTTTTCTAATATTATGCGGGATAGTGCAGTTACTATTGTTATAAATTTAAATGGAATACATAGACAAAGTACTTATTAGTTACATAAATACGAATAGGTACAAAAGACTAATACATAAGTACAATTATAATATAATAAACTAATATAATATGCTATAAGAGAGAGTACTTCCATGCTGGCCTGGGAGTGAGAAAAACACATAGAATGTGCCAGCTGCATTTCCTCCCGAGCATACTGTAAAAACCAGCTAAGGGATCTGAGGGTTCCAGTATATTGTAATTTAGGCGACGGGCTGACAACCTATCACTACAGCAATATACGTACAAATATATCTTAAATAACCCTCAAAACTTTGTCAGACGTGGCGAAGCGTCCTTTGTTTAGGTCGTTTACGCTCTGCCTACCCCATTAGGGATAAAGGCGTGATTATATGTATGTATGTATAAGAGAGAGGAAAATGCAATATTAAAATCTTAGTTGTTTTCTTTGAATTGTTATTAGCAGAGAGATTTTCTTTATAATAGCCAAAAGTGCCTGATTATCCATCTTCCAGTATGTATTTATTGCAACAAATACAAATCCTCCTGAAAGACTAAGTGAGATTTACAGTTATATTTTTAAGGTTAACTATTATTTGGCTACTTTTAGCCTGATTTTCACGAGGCATAATTAATTTAGCCGCAAGCAAAACTACATAGCTGAATACGAGTACTTATTTAAACACTGTTTGCATGCTTCTTCGAAACATAGAAAGTGCCAGCTGCATTTCCTCCTGGGTATGGCTGTAAAAACCAGCTAAGAGATCCGAGGGCTTCTGTATACTGCAATTTAGGCGATGGGCTGACAACCTGTCACTACAGCAATATATACAAATCCATCTTAAATAATCCTCAAAACTTTGTCAGACGTGGCGGAAAGACCTTTTTAGGTTTTTACGCTCTGCTTACCCCGTTAGGGGTAAAAGCGTGATTATATATCTTCTTCTTATCTAATATAGCCGTAGTGTCCCACTGCTGAGCATAGGCCTCTCTCCGTTCCCTCCATTATATATATATATATATGTAGATATGTTTGCACTTATTTCTACCAACAAAGCTCTTAACAGGCGCCAACCGAAACTCTATTAGAATTATAAACAACTTATTATCTACTTCACAATAGAATTTATAATCCAATAAGTCATTTTGTCGAACCCATTGTATTTTTTTCTCTAACAGTGCTAGAGCGACACCTATTTTTTTTTTTATTAATGAATATTAACCACTATTGTTCAGAAGTTTTTGAGTAAATCCGGCGGATTTGATGTTTTTTAACGAAATATTTGGTGGCGCCTCTGCTGCTACGTGATTAGAAAACTTAAGGATTAAATATGCTTAAAAATGCATTTTCTCCAACGTATAGTTTAAATATTCTTCGTCAGTTTGTCACGATTTAATAGGCACGAGCGCTTAATTTAAATAAATTCAATGCTTTCATCAAATAAAACAGATGGGTAGGTAGTAGAGCTGACATTAAAAATAAATAAAGACCCCAGAAGTTCTATTCGACACAAATGGGTTTTTCGACTTAGGAAAGAGAAACCTAAAGATAATTTCGCTGGTTCTTATTAGTGTCCAAATTTCAGCATGCACCGAGCTAAAAACTGTGGATTAACCACAGTATATAATGTGTAATGTGGAAATAAAATAGTTTGTATTTGTTAAAAGGGACTCGAGGGTTACAGTGTATCGTAATTTAGGCGATGGGCTGACAACCTGTCACTATAGCAATACACTTTTCAATCTAAAATTGCCCTCAATTTTTGTCAGACGTGGCGAAACCGCCTTTTACGAGGCGTTTATCGCTCTGCCTACCCCGTAAGGGATAAAGGCGTGATTTTATGTATGTATGTATTTGTTAATAACACTTTATTTTGGCATTCCATACATACATCTATAAAGTCACGCCTTAATGCGTCAAAGAGTAGGCAAAGCGTAAAAGCTTAGTAAAAAGCGTTTTTATTAAGTCTGACAAATATTGAGCGCAACTTTAGATTGAAATTTGTTGAGTATGTTGGGCACTCCAGAATGTTTCTTTTTCAATGGCGGCAATTCTGAACGTACTATTCCTTAACTAATTCTTAGCTAGCGCTGTCACTTTCTGAACTTCGACATGAGAACAGGATAGCAAATGAACACATGACTTTGACATTCCTTATCTGACGTAAGACGCTTTAAATAAGAAATGAGCATAGAGCGTGCTTCCTTATTTTACGTCAAATAAGCAGTCTTATGTCAGATTAGGAATGTCAAAGTCACATGTTTATTTGCTATCCTGTTCTTATGTCAAAGTCAAATTCAAAGTCAAATCATATATTTCCAAATAGATTCCTAAGAACACTTTTAGAAAGTCACAAGCGAGTCTATAACAAATAAAATAAAATTATATCTATGTCACAAAATAAAATAAAACTATATCATAATGAAGAAGAAGCATGAGAAACTCGCACTTTGCGCCCCTCCCTTCGTTTTATCTTATTCTTGCTTTTGTTCTTCTTTTTGTTCAAAATAGGGTTTGTGACCGCAATGTGTGCCAATTTCTTAGGCTTCACTGAAATATCAGAGCTCCAGACATCTTTGTCATTAGTATAGTCATCTAACTTATAATAGGCTTTCCGACATAGTGTTTTTAATAGTATCTTTAAATTGATTTTCTGACAAATTTAATATATGGTCAGGTATTTTGTTATAGTATTGTATACTTAGACCTAAAAATGATTTTTTAACTTTAACTAAGTGACTAAGTGACAACGCTAGCTAAGAATTAGAATTATGTCGCGGGAATCGACGCCAATGAATGGTCTCCTTATTTATTTATTTAACAGTTTATTGTACACAGAAACATACACAGAACAATTACATAGGAATCAAGACACAACAGGTACTGCTTATTTCTAAAATGAAATGTCTTACAGCAGACCTAAGAAGTGAGATAGCATAAAACGTAAAGTCTCCTTCCTCTTCTGCCGTTTCTCAGCCTGATGCTGGGGTCAAGTTTCCGGCTTTTTCTACTCCACTTTGCCCGGTCTTCTGCAGCCGCTGGTGTGAGATCTTTCATTTCCGCTTTAACAACGTCTAGTCAGTGCTTCTTTGGTCTGTCCTGCCGCGTGATCTTGGGCCTTGAACAGTAAGATTGAGTATCTTGTTTTCACTATTCTATTTTTGTTGTATTTAAATTATTTAAATATTTCCTATACTTCAGCACTACTCTCTTCTCTTTACATTCTCCTCTACCCAAAGGTTGTCTGGAAGAGATCGCTTCCAGCGATAAGACCGCCTTTGTGCACATTTATTTAAGTTTATGTTTGTGTTTCTTGTTTTTTGTATACAATAAAGTGTTTTACTTTACTTGTTCCGTCGTAGTCTGGCGATCTGCGACTTAAATGCCCATACCATTACACCATACAATACAATATTCACTGAATGTTACACACATACATACAATCACGCCTTTATCCATAATGGGGTAGGCAGAGCGTAAACAACCTAAACAATGGTCGTTCCGCCACGTCTGACAAAGTTTTGAGGGTTATTTAAGATAGATTTGTGGGTATATTGCTGTAGTGATAGGTTGTCAATCTATCGCCTAAATTGAAATATATAGAAACCCCCCGATCCCTTAGCTGGTTTTTCAACACGCCCGGGAGGAAAAGCAGCGGGCACATTCTATGTTTTTCTCTCGCTGCCACTCCAGCGAAAGTAAATGTTATTTGAAATAATTATCATTCGCCAGTAATCCAGTCCCCATTCCTCTCTGAGGGATACGTCAACGTACACAAGAGGGCTCTTGATATTCGGTATGAATTTTATGCATCGGTTACTCTCCTTCCGCGATAGGGATGGGACTAAATTTGTGATTATCGATATTTTATTTCTTTTTATTTTCCTTCTTCTTCTTCTTCTTCTGTCGAGTGGGTATCGAGTCTATGAACCCGATGAACCCTGGTGTCAGAGTTTTTAAACCGCCTAGTAGCACAACTATCAGGCCTCTGACATGGTTTGAGTAACGACCACTATCAAAGACAACGTCCGGGACCGACGGCTTAACGTGCCCTCCGAACAATCAGGTGATTCAGCCTGCAATGTCCTAACCAAACTGGGGAAAAATTCACAAAGTGATAAATTCTCAAATATAAATTTTTGTGTATTCCCCCCTGGGAATCGAACCCATGACTTTCAGATCGGGAGTCCATGGCACTAGCCACTAGACCACGGAGGCAGTTAATTCATTTAATTTATTTATTTAATTAGTTAATTTATTTTCCTTTATAGTGGGTTAGCTTTTGACACTAGTCTAGTAGGTAAGGAACGGGTTCACGGTATAAAACGAAATAATCAAAAAAATTTACTGGAGCAGAGCCTCAATCTGCGACCTATATAGATATATAGGTTTGTTTGTTCTGCCAACTGGGCTACTGTGCCTCGTTGTCAAATTAGGAAATTAGTTGATTTGTTATTACTTTGTTATTTTAACGTTAATTTATTATTAATATAGCAATACACATTACAATCTAAAATTGCCCTCAATTTATGTCGGACGTGGCGAAAGCGCCTTTTAGGAGGCGTTTTACGTTCTGCCTACCCCGTAAGGGATAAAGGCGTGATTTTATGTATGTATGTATTATTTTTAATGGAAAGCCCGATGGTGTAGTGGATAGGGCCGCTGCCTCCTATAGTCTGTCAACGTCGTGCTTACCGCGCCCTAGGGGTACAGACGTTGGCGGGGACGCGGTAGCACGCGGCGATTGCGAACATGAACACATTGCGTCGTGCTCGCTCACCCTCCTGCTTCACCGCCCGCACCCCCGTTACCGCGTCCCCGCGCACGTCTGTACCCCTAAGGCGCGGTAAGCACGACGTTGACAGACTATAAGCGGGAGGTCGTGGTTCGAATCCCACCACGTACCAATGTGATTTTCAGTTTTCGAATTTTATATGTACGTTTATTCGGCGCTTTTTCCGTGCTTCGGAAGGCACGTTAAGCCGTTGGTCCCGGTTAATATCGTTAAATACCGTAGATATTAGTCGTTAAGCCGTATCAGAGGCCAGTGCTAAGCATTGGCGGCTTGAAAACTCTGACCTAATCTAGGATTGGGTCTGGTTTCCCTTCTGGGTTGTGGAGGTCAGATGGCAGTCGCTCTGTGTAAAAACCAGTATCCTCGTCCAATCCCCTAGATTAGGTAGCCGACCCCGTGAGATACGGGATAAGGCTAGGGAGATGATGATGTATTATTTTTAATTCATTTTATTTAATTATAAAGCTAGGTACAATTTCTTTCTTTTCAAATATATAAAATAAAAAGCTATATTAGTGCAAAAAAATAATATGATTTTATCGGAAAAATATCTCATTCAAGCTAAAACACACATCACAATCGAATCGAAATCGCAGTAAAAAAAAAAAAAACAAACCTAAAAACTTTTTATTGCTTTTATAGAAAAAGAAATGAGAAGTAGGTACCTATTCACAATTTTATCGATAACGTACCTACCCCATCTCTAGCCATCAAGTGCCGCTGTATCCATATCGCAATGACTGCATTAGCATCACAAATGGTACACGAAAATGGATTTAAAACGACACGCGGTTTGCAAATACGCAACTTGGCTTTGTGATTCGTGATGGGGGTTTGAATATACGCGTCCCTGAATTTTCATATTAGGGGGATTTGGTGTTTTGTTAGACAAATGGTAGGTATTAATTATTATACATACATATAATCACGCCTTTATCCGTAATGGGGTAGACAGAGCGTAAACGACCTAAACAAAGATCGTTCCGCCACGTCTGACGAAGTTTTGAGGGTAATATAGATTTGTAGGTATGTTGCTTTAGTGACAGGTTGTCTGCCTGTCGCCTAAATTGCAATATACAGATACCCTCGAGGATTAGCAGCTGGCACATTCTATGTTTTTCTTTCGCTTCCAGGCCAGCATGGAAGACTAATTTAGATGATGATTAAAGATTAATTACAGATATTATGATGAAAATAAACAGTTTTTTGTGTTTTTATGTAGAGTGGACTTGCTGAAGTTGTTAATATTTTTAAATAGTGTATTCAAATTCATGTCATAGTAATCTTCCATGCTGGACTGGGAGCGAGAGAAAAACTTAGAATGTACCAGCTGCAATTCCTCCCGGGCGTGGTGTAAAAACCAGCCAAGGGATCTGAGGATTTCTGTAAATTGCAATTTAGGCGATGGGCCGACAACCTGTCTCTACAACAATATACCTACAAACCTATCTTAAATAACCCTCAAAACTTTGTCAGACGTGACGGAACGACCTTTGTCTAGGTCGTTAACGCTCTGTCTACCCCATTGGGAATAAGGGAGTATTTATAACAGGAAATGCATGTTCAAACAGCTTCGCACCGCGTCGCGTCTCATAGCTTCCCAGTGTGAACTGACCTCTATGGGGAAATTTAAAGAGGGTTGGGGTCTGTGGTGGGTTTAACTCGGGATTATACAAAAAATCGAGTGAAATATTTAATCGTGTTAGCTATGAACTACACGTGATTTATATTTTGAATTAAATTACTGTGAATTGAATGTGTGTTCAAATTGTTTGTAAACTGGTTTGGATTTATTTTGAAGATATTTATTTGTAAATTTTTTTTTTAGCAATCTTAAAGGTTTAAGGGCCGTATTGATGAACAGCACTCGAAACTGACAGCTAGTTTGAGTTCGTACTAGAAATGTCATTTCAGCAACAAATCCATACTTAATATTGCTCTCAATCTTGAGATCGCTTTTTAAATACGAGCCTTAGTCTAGGAACTTTGTGACGTGTAGAGAGCCCGATGGTGTAGTGGATAGGGCTGCTGCCTCCTGAGCGGGTTCGAATCCCACCACGTACCAATGTGTTTTTCGGTTTTTGAATTTCATATGTACGTTTTTTCGGCGCTTTTTCCGTGCTTCGGAAGGCACGTTAAGCCGTTGGTCACGGTTAATATCGTTTCATACCGTAGATATTAGTCGTTAAGCCATTTTCAGAGGCCAATTGGCGGCTTGAAAACTCTGACCTAATCTAGGATTGGGTCTGGTTTCCCTTCTGGGTTGCGGAGGTCAGATAGCAGTAGCTCTGTGTAAAAACCAGTACCCTCGTTCAATCACCTTTAGGTAGCCGACCCCATAAGATACGGGATAAGGCTAGGGAGATGAGTCTAGGTACTTTGGTGTTTAATGAAGTGAAGTGAGTAAAAAAAAAACGATTGGGTAGATCAGTTTACACTTGCTAAAATGTTTTCAAATAGGGTTCCTACTTCCAAAGACGCAAAAGAACATTCACAGTCCTTATCGGAAACCTATTGCTTTCTGCATACATACATACATACATATAATCACGCCTTTATCCCTAATGGGGTAGGCAGAGCGTAAACGACCTAAACAAAGGTCGTTCCGCCACGTCTGACAAAGTTTTGAGAATTATTCAAGATGGATTTGTACGTATATTGCTGTAGTGACAGGTTGTCAGCCCATCGCCTAAATTGCAATATACCGAAACCCTCAGATCCCTTAGCTGGTTTTTACAGCATGCCCGGGAGGAAATGCAGCTGGCACATTCTATGTTTTTATTTCGCTCCCAGTCCAGCATTGCTTTCTGATTTGGGTTTATATGCAAGTCCATCTATTTTATGCGACATCGAGTGGTAGTTTCATAACCAGAAAATTAGAATACCTATTCTGAAGTAAGGGCCGGATTTATAATCAGCTCTCATGAGAGACAGCGAGTTTGAGTTCGTATCAGAAATGTCATTTCAGTACAAACTGGCCCGTCAAATCCATACTTAATATTAGTTATTATAATGATATTTATTCTCATGTTAATATTTTTGATTTTAATATTACCTAATTCAAACGTTCAATTCAATATTATTGTGAATAATTATGTTATTTTATCCCTTTTTTTGTACTTATATGTTTGAAAATACTTACGTTTTATCTCTGTATGTTTTTAAGTGAAAGCTGTGTATAGTTTTAATTGGATAACAGATTTGTATTAGATTAAGTTTTTATTATTTTAGTGTACACTTTGGTCTGGTATCTGTAACTTTACCTATTAAATAAAAATAAAATAAAATAAATTATTGCTCTCAAGTTTTATATATCTTCATAGATACAAGTCTTAGAGAGATATTCTTACCCACTTCTATGAAGAAAATACGTCGGAAAAATAAAACAAAATCCCCGTAAATCTTAGGCGGATTTGTAATCTTTTAGTTTCTTTCCTATACATACATACATATAATCACGCCTTTATCCCTAATGGGGTAGGCAGAAGGTTGTTCCGTCACGTCTGACAATGTTTTGAGGGTTATTTAGATAGATTTGTAGGTACCTATATTGTTGTAGTGACAGTTTGTCAGCCCATTGCCTAAATTGCAATATACAGAAACCCTCGGATCCCATAGCTGGTTTTTACAGCATGCCCGGGAGGAAATGCAGCTGGCACATTCTATGTTTTTCCCTCGCTCCTAGGCCAGCAAGTAAGTTCTTTCCTATAGACTGCACTATAAAACCATTTACTGTTTAAAATCCTATAATCCAATAAAAGAGATTACTCTGATAATTCTCACAATAATCCCGATAATAAAGCATATTACACGCTCCCTAATGGATCACAAACAACAATTATCAAAAGTTGCCGAAAAACGCCCTTCAGACTAAGTGCCGTTTCGTCCACAGTCTTGTTTGGTCTTAGTCTTATTACGTCATAAAAATGAGGGTGAATATTTTCTAATTTTGAAGTACCTACTTATGGTATTGTTTCCATCTTTTTTATTAATTTTAAAACGTGGCTTCTTAGTTACGTGACTTACAGTTATTTTTTGGTCATAGTTGTTTTACTCTTATGTTTATTTTAACTAATAAGTGGCAAATACAAATCTATCTTAAATAACCCTCAAAACTTTCTCAGACGTGGCGGAATAAGCTTTCTTTAGGCTGTTTACGCTCTGCCTACCCTATTAGGGACAAAGACGTGATTATATCTATGTATCTATGTAATAAGCAACATCTTTCGTACAAAGATCTTTTATTTTATCAAAAATTTAACTTACTTAGTCCTTTTCTTATGCAAAGTTCACTATATCGTTGTCTTATAGTAACAAAAATATAAGAATAATTACCGTGTTGTGACCAAAACTAACTCGCAATTTAAGAAACAACAACTATGGACCAACCAATACTATGACCAAATTTTACTTTCAAAAAAATCGTATCATTTTGTCGCGCCCAAAACGTCAGACTTTATGCCGACACGCCCCCAGGGAATTTGTATGGAAGTTGTATGGTAAGGGCTAATGTGTGAATGAGACAAGTCAAATCCCATTGTGAATTGGGCCACCCGGTCGACTTTTCAACTGCAAATGTGCGATTTAGTTGTGTTAATTCGCTCTGTGTTTAATTTTAATTATTATGGTTACATTTATTTTTTACTGTTGGGTGGTGGTTCCAGAGTTTTGCTAATCCTTTGACGTTCTTTGCACAAACAGCGAATTATTAAATAAAATTATTTAGTTTATGTATGTTTATAAAATATTGTATTTCACCTAACTTTCCCAACTTTCCTTGATTTTTCCTTTCCTTTCCGCGTTCAGTTTCCCTACCTTTTATACTCGACACAGGCACAAAGTTCCACTAGTACCACTAATATAAAAAAAAAACCAGTAGTAATAAACCGGCCACAAAAGAGGTAATTTAGCTTTCATTCTTCTTCTTCTTTCGGTTAGATTTTCGAATCTTCTTCTTCTTCTGTCGAGTGGGTATCGAGTCTACGGACCGGATGAAACCTGGTGTCAGAGTTTTGAAACCGCCTAGTAGCACAACTATCAGGCCTCTGACATGGTTTGAGTAACGACCACTATCAAAGACAACGACCGGGACCGACGGCTTAACGTGCCCTCCGAAGCACGAAATCTTTTTCTTTCCGGACAATCAGGTGATTCAGCCTGCAATGTCCTAACCAAACTGGGGAAAAATTCACAAAGTGATAAATTCTCAAATATCAACTTTGTGTTTAACCCCCTGGGAATTGAACTTAGGACCTCCGGCCTATGGCACTAGCCACTAGACCACGGAGGCAGTTATTATTTTATTGTTAAGTATATTATTTTGTTCGGAAGGCACGTTAAGCCGTTGGTCTCGGTTAATATCGTTTAATTTCGTTGTCGTTAAGCCATTTTCACAGGCCAATGCTAAGCATTGGCGGCTTGAAAACTCTGACCTAATCTAGGATTGGTTCTGGTTTCCCTTCTGGGTTGCGGAGGTCAGATGGCAGTCGCTCTGTGTAAAAGCCAGTAACCTCGTTCAATCCCCTTTGTCTATGTCACGTTATATAACCGTTTCAAGTACCTTTCGTAGTTTACCTGCAAGTATAATTGTCTTCTCTGGGTTTATCAAAGGTTGATTAGAAGAGATCCTTTAACAGGATAAGTTCGCCTTTGTGCCACTAATGTCTTACTATTCTTGTATTTTAGTTTTAAGATTTTTAAGGTACAATAAAGAACTTACATACATACATACAAAATGACCACGTCGATCAGACAATTTATATGGAAAAGCATTTATTTTCACGCAGTTTCGTTGACCGAGCAATCCCTATCAGTTTGCGGGACGCTGTCCCTTACACCCCGTATTACCTAACCAGCAGATGTGCAGTTAATAGGTGCATTATGTCGCTAATCTGTGGGCGTGTCTCCGCGGGTGTGATGCTGTATGGTTGTAAGAATGATTGACGGTGAGCTCCGTAGAGGCGGGATAGCAATATGTACATTTGCTAATCAGAGACTTTTAATTTATCACCCATTATTATTATCATTTACATACATACATATAATCACGCCTTTGTCCCTAATGGGGTAGGCAGAGCGTAAACGACCTAAACAAATGTCGTTCCGCCACGTCTGATAAAGTTTAAAGCCGCCTATGTTGTACTTGTTTTTTGTTGTTATCTGTTGTGTTGTGTGATTTGTATTCTTACGTGCAATAAAGTATTTTTATGTTATGTTATGTTATGTTTTGAAGGTTATTTATGATACATTTGCATGTATATTGCTGCAGTGACAGGTTGTCAGCCCATCGCCTAAAATGCAACATACTGAAACCCTCGGATCCCTTACCTGGTTATTATCATTTACATTTATACATTTTTGTATCTCTCCGAAGAGGTAAACTGGCACGGGCCGAAGCCAAGTGCTATAGTGAATGTAATGGCAAAAACTTTCTAACTATCCTGCATGTGTTGAGAATGACTTTTTGTATGAGTATGAGTGTGGATGTGTTCATTTTCAGTGTTTTATTATTACTAGCGACCCGGCCCCGGCTTCGCATGAAAATTATCAGTGTTTCTCTACTATTTTATGCATGTACGAGTATTACACAGATAAACCTTCCTCTTGAATCACTCTATCCATTAAAAGAAACCGCATTAAAATCCGTTGCGTAGTTTTAAAGATTTATGCATACATAGGGATATAGGGACAGAGAAAGCGACTTTGTTTTATACTATGTAGTGAAAGTGATTATTATTAGCCTATGCTGTCCCACTGCTGGGTAAAGGCCTCCCCATCCTTCTTCCACCTCTCTGGATCTTCGGCAACCTCCCACCACAATTCTTGCGATATGCGTCCAGGTCGTCTCGCAATCTTTTCCGAGGTCTACCCCGTCGACCTTGTCCGTCAGGGGGACCCAGCAATGCGTCACTACCCACCGTTGGGTAGATCTTTGGCAACCACCCACCAATTCTTGCGATATGCGTCCAGGTCGTCTCGCCATCTTTTCCGAGGTCTACCCCGTCGACCTTGTCCGTCAGGGGGACCCAGCAATGCGTCACTACCCACCTTTGGGTAGATCTTTGGCAAACTCCCACCAATTCTTGCGATATGCGTCCAGGTCGTCTCGCCATATTTTCCGAGGTCTACCCCGTCGACCTTGTCCGTCAGGGGGACCCAGCAATGCGTCACTACCCACCGTTGGGTAGATCTTTGGCAACCACCCACCAATTCTTGCGATATGCGTCCAGGTCGTCTCGCCATCTTTTCCGAGGTCTACCCCGTCGACCTTGTCCGTCAGGGGGACCCAGCAATGCGTCACTACCCACCGTTGGGTAGATCTTTGGCAACCTCCCACCAATTCTTGCGATATGCGTCCAGGTCGTCTCGCCATCTTTTCCGAGGTCTACCCCGTCGACCTTGTCCGTCAGGGGGACCCAGCAATGCGTCACTACCCACCGTTGGGTAGATCTTTGGCAACCTCCCACCAATTCTTGCGATATGCGTCCAGGTCGTCTCGCCATCTTTTCCGAGGTCTACCCCGTCGACCTTGTCCGTCAGGGGGACCCAGCAATGCGTCACTACCCACCGTTGGGTAGATCTTTGGCAACCTCCCACCAATTCTTCCGATATGCGTCCAGGTCGTCTCGCCATCTTTTTCGAGATCGACCCCGTCGACGTTGTCTGACGGACAACGGGGGACCCATTGGGTGACGACATTTAGCCATCGCTCCGGGTGCATACGGCTGACGTATCCGGCCCAGTCTTATTTAAATTTGGCTGTCTTTGCACCCATAAACATACATACATACATATAATCATATATACCCATAAACAAAAGAAACAAGTTTTTTGTTATTAGAAATAGATTTGCTCTTGACTCTACAATACAATACAAAATTCTTTATTGCACAAAGAAACACATACAACAGAAATAAAAAGGAACAAACGTGACAGTACAATATAGGCGGCCTTATTGCTAAAGCAGCAATTTCTACCAGGCAACTCTAGACACTAGGTCAGGGATGACCGTGACAGCATTGGCGAGCTTACCCAGAAGATGCCTGTTATGGCAGTGGCAATCTCACGCACCGACGGAATACAGCATGCTGTTTGGCGCCGGACTCCGGTAATAGGGTGGAAGCGAGCCAGCCGGCCCCTTGCGGAGCCTACCACCGCTTTTTTGGAATCTAGGATTTGGTCTGGTTTCCCTTTTGTGTTGCGGAGGTCAGATAACAGTTGCTCTGTGTAAAGACCAGTACCCTCGTTCAATCACCTAGATTAGGTAGCCGACCGTGAGAAACGAGAAAAAGGGAGATGACGATGAAACATAAGAAACATTCTTCCATGCTGAAATAGGAGCGATTGAAAAAATGAGGTCGCTGACGATCTCCCTACCCCGTATGGGATTCAGGCGTGGCATAGGTGGACTCATGACCATATAGACGTTAACACAAATTCATGACTTTCTAGCAGCTTTTCAAATACTAGCCTACACTTTTTTTTTTAAAAGTCTCATACATACTTACATAAAATCACGCCTTTATCTCTAATGGGGTAGGCAGAGCGTAAACGATGTAAACAAAGGACGTTCCGCCACGTTTGACAAAGTTTTGAGGGTTCTTTAAGATAGATTTGTAGGTATATTGCTGTAGCCACAGGTTGTCAGCCCATCGCCTAAATTGTAATATACAGAAACCCTCGGATCCCTTAGCTGGTTTTACAGCATTCCCGGGAGGAAATGCAGCTAGCACATTCTATGTTTTTCTCTCGCTTCCAGTCCAGCATGGAAGATACGATGAAAAAAGTCTCATATTCTAATAAAATATAGTGTCTCTACAAACTGCGGACAAATGATTTGTGGGCGTGTCCATTCAATAATATTTTCATTCCCCCTGCATCATTGACAGAATGTCTTTCAGATATTTGCTACACAATTTTGAGCCCTATAGCTTCAGTTTCATACTTATACTTACTTAGGTACTAACAAATCTATCTTAAATTACCCTCGAAACTTTGTTATATGTGGCGAAACGACCATTGTTTAAGTCATTTACGCTCTGCCTATCCTATTAGGAATAAATGCGTGATTATGTGTATGTACTTAGGTACCAATTTCATCCAAATCTATCCCACAGGTTTTATTGGGGCATCTGTGATAGGATTTCCGATCTTTTCAACAATCATCCAGAGGTCCTGGGTTCGATTCCCAGGGGGGGGGGGGGGAACACGAAGTTTATCATGACTTATTGAGGTTTCCCCAGTTTGGTTAGAACATTGCAGGCAGAATCACCTGATTGTCAGAAAAGAAAAAGGTTTGCTTCGGATCGCACGTTAAGCTGTCGGTCCCGGTCGCTATGTTTGATAGTGGTCGTTACTCAAACAAAACCACGTCAGAGGCCTAATAGCTGTTCTACTAGGTGGTTTGAAAACTCTGACACCAGGGCTCATCGGGTTGTTGTTCGACTCGAGAATCCACTTGCTAGGAAGAACAATCATTTTTAAACATTATACTTCAAAAGGTTCCATGCTGGACTGGGAGTGATAAAAAATTATAGAATATGCCAGCTGCTTTTCTTCCCGGGCGTGCTGTAAAAAGCAGCTATGGGATCCGAAGGTTTCAGTATATATATTGCAATTTAGGCGATGGGCTGACAACCTTTCACTACAGCAATATACGCACAAATCCATCTTGAATTACCCTCAAAACTTTGTCAGACTTGGCGGAACGAGTTTTGTTTAGATCGTTTACGCTCTGCCTACCCAATTAGGGATAAAGGTGTGATTATATGTATGTATGTAGGAATTGCATTTGTCAGTGCTACCCACTATCTAACAGTTTTTTGAGTCTGGCCATTGAGAGCCGATTAATCGATCGAGTTTTAGCCAGGTTGAAAATTATACTGCTGTCAGATGAAATTCCGACTAGGCGAATTTTTATTAGGCCCGTTCAGTGGCGCACCGGAAGTGAAGTTTCATCTGACAGCGGCGAAGGTGTACGTTCAATGCGTCCCTGTAGCACAGAATACTACAACATACCTATAGTCTAAAAATTCATACGGTATCAATTTTGTTCTGGGCCGTCTGAACGCACCCCTGTATAATTTATTAATTACCTAGTGAACTATGGTGTATGGGTGAAAAATTCAAGAAAAACCATTTAGTTGTTCTTGAGTTTATCGCCTTCAGCGTTCAGCTCTGATTAGACCAGAAAATCAGTTTTTTTTATTAAAAGAAGAATTTTCCTTTTTTTCCTCTTTTTTTTCGGTTTTTCCAATATATAAGGGAAGGCAAAGAGCTTGAGTCCATGCAGCCCAGTCTTCAGTTTAAGCGTAATTGCCTCTTCCGTGTATTTTCCTATATGCACATCCAGTTTTAAAAGTCATCAGCTTGAATATTTTAATTTTTAGTGTAATTTTCTTGTAATGTTTTCAGTATTTTCTATTTCAATTATCAAATACAATAAAAAGTGTTCAGTTAAGATTCGTTCCATCTATGATTTTTCTAAAATAATATATTTTTTATTTCTTTTCGCCATAACTGTCACCCTGCTGTCATTCCATCACTTAGCTGTCAGACGCAGTTTCGAAACGCGCTCCAGTGGCAGTCGTAGTGTTAAATGGCAGTGGTAGTGATACTGTTAAGCGATCGCCCTTTGACATCCGGACAATGCGTATGAAACATCGCTCCTTTTATTGTACGCTTGGACGCACTTTATGGGTGAGTAGGGTGGCCATGGTTTAATATATTTTTAAGGATTTAATGCACTAAGGGTCGTATTTATAAAGCGATCTCTAGATTTAGAGCAATCTTGAGTGTAGATTTGACAGTTCGTTTAGTTCTGAAATGACATTTCTGATATGAACTCAAACTTACTGTCAGTTTCAAGTGATGATTATAATTACGGGCCTTACAGATTTTTACGGGGTAGGCAAAGTGTCAACAACTTTTACGAAAGTAGTGAAATTAGTATTTTTTTATCAGGCTGTTGAAGGCGGAAATACTTGGCTTAAAAAAATGGTTTTCCATATAAATTGTCTGTCCGAGGAGAATATTTTGTATGGAAACTGACTGTTTTACACTTCCTGAAAATAGTTCCCGCTTCTTCTTCTGTCGAGTGGGTATCGAGTCTATCGACCCGATGAACCCTGGTGTCAGAGTTTTTAAACCGCCTATTAGCACAACTATCAGGCCTCTGACATGGTTTGAGTAACGAGCACTATCAAAGACAGCGACCGGGACCGAAGGCTTAACGTGCCCTCCGAAGCACGAAATCTTTTTCTTTTCCGGACAATCAGGTGATTCAGCCTGCAATGTCCTAACCAAACGAGGAAAATTTCACAAAGTGATAAATTCTCAAATATCAACTTTGTGTTTCCCCCCTGGGAATCGAACCCAGGACCTCCGGATCAGGAGTCCATGGCACTAGCCACTAGACCACGGAGGCAGTTCCCGCTGATAGTTGTTTAGTGTCATTGACTGAGCAACCCCTATAAGTTTGCGGGACGCTGTCCCTTACAGCCGGTATGTAAAAAAAAACAAGTTGTCATTTATCACACAATTTAATAATAGATTATTCTTAAACAATATTTAGGCAATATCTTAAATAGATGCTTTACATACAAGAACTCTCTAGATTCTCTACTAAAGCTATATTAAACTTATTTAGGTATGCTTTCAAATTCAGACTGAAATTCTAGCCATATTATTGCTTTCTGAATAGATTTCTAAACTTTAGAAAGACGCATCTAGAAATTGAGCCCCATCCAAACTTTTATTTTAATCCTACTATTTTTAAATTCAAATTCACTCTGATTTAAATGGTCCTTCATAACTCAAAACCTTAACTATGTCTCTGAAACCTTAAGTTCTGCCCTATGTTCTGACTTAAATTCTGACCAACATTTTGACCTATATTCTGCCCTAGGTTCTGACTCATATTCTGCCCAAGGTTCTGACCAAGGTTCTGACTAATGTTCTGCCCCAGGAGTCTCAGGTTGGCGTCGTATACTGGAGTCAAGGGTTGGTCCTGTCTGCTGTCCACCTTGGAGCAGAAGGCTGAGGTCGTGGATTGAAGAAGGCTGCCTGTGGAAAGAAAAACTTAGATTATTATCTACTTAGATCAAAATATCGCGATAAATAACGTAAATTCTCGCGCTCCCTTGATAAAGGAATTTGCCTCGTACGTGATATCTAGTGCTCGCTACGTTCGCCCAATAGATTAATTTGTCTCGTATAATAGCGTGATATCCGTGCTTCGGAAGGCACGTTAAGCCACTGGTCCCCGTTAATATCGTTTAACACTTTAGATATTAGTCGTTAAGCCATGTCAGAGGCCATTGCTAAGCATTGGCGGCTTCAAAAGTCTGAACTCTAGGATTAGGTCTGGTTTCCCTTCTGGGTTGCGGAGGTCAGATGGCAGTCGCTCTGTGTAAAAACCAGTACCCTCGTTCAATCCCCTAGATTAGGTAGCCGCCCGTGTGATACGGGATAAAGGCTAGGGAGTATTATTTTTATTTTAATAGCGTGATAGCTAGCGCTCACTACGCTGGCCATACGGGGTATAGGGGACAGCGTCCCGCAAACTGAAAGGGGTTGCTCAGTCAACAATACTGAACAACTGAAGTAAAAATAAAATTTGGCTTTTCCATACATATGACCTCGATCAGACGATTTGTAAGGAAAAGCCACTTTTTTCACTTCCTGAAAGAATTTCCTGGTTTAAGTTGTTCAGTGTGCCCCAATCAGTTTGTGGGATGTCCCTTACACCCCATATAATAATTTGTACATACATATAATCACGCCTTTATCCCTAATAGGGTAGGCAGAGCGTAAACGACCCAAACAAAGGTCGTTCCGCCACGTTTGACAAAGTTTTGAGGGTTATTTAAGATAGATTTGTAAGTATATTGCTGTAGTGACAGGTTGTCAGCCCGTCGCCTAAATTACAATATACTGAAACCCTCGGATCCCTTAGCTGGTTTTTACAGCATGCCCGGGAGGAAATGCAGCTGGCACATTCTATGTTTTTCTCTCGCTCCCAGACCAGCATGGAAGTAAAGTATAGGGGACAGCGTCCCGCAAACTGATATGGGTTGCTCGTCAACAATACTGAACAACTGAAGTAAAAATAAAATTTGGCTTTTCCATACATATGACCTCGATCAGACGATTTGTAAGGAAAAGCCACTTTTTTCACTTCCTGAAAGAATTTCCTGGTTAAAGTTGTTCAGTGTGCCCCAATCATTTTGTGGGACGTCCCTTACACCCCATATAATAATTTATACATACATATAATCACGCCTTTATCCCTAATAGGGTAGGCAGAGCGTAAACGACCCAAACAAAGGTCGTTCCGCCACGTCTGACAAAGTTTTGAGGGTTATTTAAGATAGATTTGTAAGTATATTGCTGTAGTGACAGGTTGTCAGCCTATCGCCTAAATTACAATATACTGAAACAATCGGATCCCTTAGCTGGTTTTTACAGCATGCCCGGGAGGAAATGCAGCTGGCACATCCTATGTTTTTCTCTCGCTCCCAGGCCAGCATGGAAGATACAATAATTTGTCTCGTAAAGTAACGTGGTATCGCTACGCTTGTCATATAAAGAATTAGCCTCGTACAATAACGCGATAACTCGAGCTGGCTACGCTCACCTGAACCAATAACGTTCATTTTCACGCTCGCTACGCTTCACTATCACTACACAGTATAAAACGAAGTGGCTTTCTCTGTCCCTATATCCCTATGTATGCATAAATCTTTAAAACTACGCAACGGATTTTGATGCGGTTTCTTTTAATGGATAGAATGATTCAAGAGGAAAGTTTATATGCATAATACATGCATAATATAGTAGAGAAACAGTGATAATTTCCGTGCGAAGCCGGGGCGGGTCGCTAGTATCTTATAAATTAATTTTCCTAGACCAATAAATGTATACTTGCATGCTGGCCTGGGAGCGACAGATAAACATAGAATGTGCCAGCTGCATTTCCTCCCAGGCATGCTGTAAAAACCCCTCTGATCAGTATCGGATCAGTATATTGTAATTTAGGCGATAGGCTGACAACCTGTCATTACAGTAATATACCTACAAATCTATCTTCAAATAACCCTCAAAACTTTGTCAGACGTGGCGGAACGACCTTTGTTTGGATCGTTTACGCTCTGCCTACCCCATTAGGGATAAAGGCGTGATTATATGTATGTATGTATCATGATGACATACAATACAATATACTTTATTGCACAAAAACACAGAAATTACAAATTGCTATAAAGAAAAGACATACATACATACATACATAAATCACGCCCCTATTCCTTACGGAGTAGGCAGAGCGTTTAACGCCTCGTAAAAGGCGCTTTCGCCACGTCTGACAAAAATTTTGAGCAATTTTAGATTGTAATATGTATTGCTTTAGTGACAGGTTGTCAGCCCATCGCCTAAATTACAATACACTGTAACCCTCGAGTCCCTTTTGCTGACTTCAACAGCATGCCCGGGAGGAAGGGCAGCTGGAACATTCTATGTTTTTCTATCTCTCCCAGTCCAGCATGGAAGAAAAAGATACATAACATAGAGGATGATGATTATATGTATGTAATAAATGTAAGTTCCATGCTGGCCTGGGAGCAAGAGAAAATCATAGAATGGGCCAGCTGCATATCCTCCCGGGCATGCTGTAAAAACCAGCTAAGGGATCTGAGGGTTTCAGTATATTGCAATTTAGGCGACGGGCTGACAACCTGTCACTACAGCAATATACGTACAAATCCATCTTGAATAACCCTCAAAACTTTGTCAGACGTGGCGGAACGACCTTTGTTTAGGTCGTTTACGCTCTGCCTACCCCATAAGGGATAAAGTCGTGATTATATGTATGTATGTAACAAATGTATGTTACCTGGCAGCGGCTGGCTCCTATCCACCCGGTACTGCATCTTCTCCATCTGATGGTGCTGGGTCCTCACCGCGAATCGGTTCACGTGGACTGGTATAGGTACCACGATCTTCGTCCCCGAGGACTTGGCTCCGTGGGACCCTGACGCGAGCCCGGCTTTTACACGCTTCCACTTGGCGCGGCGGTTTTGGAACCAGATCTTCACCTGGGGAAAGATATACATACATACATACATAAAATCACGCCTTAATACATAAACATAATTCTTAGATATAAGTAATAAACAGACCTGGAGGTTCATTACTGTAATTTTAACAATAAATAAAGGTACGAGCTTTCGGTAAACAACTTGGCAGTACGTTTTGTAAACAAGGGCCAATCATAATAAAAAACGGTACCTACACAAAATTTAATACACGGATCATACATACATACATACATAAATCACGCCTGTATCCCTTACGGGGTAGGCAGAGCGTTAAACGCCTCGTAAAAGGCGCTTTCGCCACGTCTGACAAAAATTGAGGGCAATTTTGGATTGTAATGTGTATTGCTATAGTGACAGGTTGTCAGCCCATCGCCTTAATTACAATACACTACTGTAACCCTCGAGTCCCTTTTGCTGACTTCTACAGCATGCCCGGGAGGAAGGGCAGCTGGAACATTCTATGTTTTTCTATCTCTCCCAGTCCAGCATGGAAGAAAGATATTTTGGTTTTAATGAAGGCTTCATATCCATACTTGACTGGGAGCGAGAGCCCGATGGTCTAGTGGATAGGGCCGCTGCCTCCTGAGCGTGAGATCGTGGTTCGAATCCCACCACGTAAAAATGTGTTTTTCGGTTTTCCAATTTCATATATGAATATAATATTTCATATAGTTTATTCGGCGCTGTTTCCGTCCTTCGGAAGGCACGTTAAGCCGTTGGTGCCGGTTAATATCGTTTAATACCATAGATGTTAGTCGTTAAGCCA
Organism: Scrobipalpa costella; assembly: GCA_949820665.1. Lineage (NCBI taxonomy): Eukaryota > Metazoa > Arthropoda > Insecta > Lepidoptera > Gelechiidae > Scrobipalpa > Scrobipalpa costella. The sequence continues at coordinate 8,091,658 of OX463321.1, read as the reverse complement.
TATCAGAGGCCAGTGCTAAGCATTGGCGGCTTGAAAACTCTGACCTAATCTAGGATTGGGTCTGGTTTTCCTTCTGTGTTGCGAAGGTCAGACGGCAGTCGTTCTGTGTAAAACCCAGTATCCTCGTTCAATCTCCTAGGTTAGGTAGCCGACAAGTGAGATACGGGATAAGGCTAGGTAGATGATGATAAGTGGACTAGAAAAACAAAGTATGTACCAGCTGCATTACCTCCCAGGCATGCTGTAAAAAACAGCTAAGGGATCTGAGGGTTTTTTCAGCATATTGTAATTTAGGCGATGGGCTAATAACCTGTCACTACAGTAATATATATACCTACAAATCTATCTTAAATGACCCTCAAAACTTTGTCAAACGTGGCGGAACGACCTTAGTTTAGGTTGTTTACGCTCTGCTTACCCCATTAGGGATAAAGGCGTGATTATACTTATGTATGTAGGTTACAATATTACTTTTCTCTTTTCTTGAGTCTAGTCTAGGTCAGGGGTGATACAGGCAGAGTTGACGATGGAGCGAGCTTATCCAGAAGATGAAAGGTGTTTGAAATCTTTCATGGTGGCAGTCAACCCAGTGGGTTGAAGAATCATTGAATTTACCAGTTGTATTTCTTCCAAAACATACTGTTAGTCTTCGATTGACTCGATTAACCCTGGTGTCAGAGTTTAATTTAAACCACCTAATAGTACAGATAATATGCCTCTGACATGGTTTGTGTATCGACCACTATTAAAGACAACGACCGGGACCGACGGTTTAACGTGCCGTCCGAAGCACGGAATATTTTTTCTTCCACACAATCAGGCTTTTTAGCCTGCATTGTCCTAACCAAACTGGGGAAAATCTCACAAATTGATAAATTGACAAATATCTAATTTGTGTTCCCCCCTCTGGCCTAGGTTCTCCGGGTCGTGAGCCCATGACTCTAACTACTAGACCACGGAGGCAGTTACTGTTAGTAGAGGGATTTGCCAGCTTGGGCAGTGCAGTGTATTTAGACGATATGCTGATACCTTGTCTCTACTGAAATACACAATCAGTGTCAACACCTGTCAGACGCCTTTTCATATTTTGAGGTTTTTATGCTCTGCCTACCCCGTATCTAAGGGATAAAGGCGGGTCTGTATCTATGTACCAACCTTGATAGAATATTACAGCTATAGTATTGTCAACTCAGTTTCAGAATAAAGGTAAACAAAGTTACAAAAATAAATGATAGGCATTGATTGAGAAGTTAAATTAATAAAACTACAATTTCATTATGTTGTCATATCTAATAGCTAAAACTCATTTTAGAAACAACATCTTCGATTAAAAGACATGAAACTTTGTTTACCTTTATTATAAAACTGAGTTGGAAATACTATAGGTTCGTACATAGCCAAAGAATATAATAGCAATACAATCGGCTGTCATCTAGGTCTTTATTCAAATCAACACCTACGCTGATTGTCTTTGACAACGTGTTTAGGTCAGCGAAGGAGAAAAAGACAGCAGATTTACATACATAAAACCACGCCTATGTTCCTAAAGGAGTAGGCAAAGCGTCAACGATCTAAACTAAACAAAAGGTCGCTCCGATGTCTGAGAAATTTTGTTTTGAGGGCTGCTGTTTTAGGTAGACCTGCATTGCATATTAACAGGTTGTCACCCTACCCATCGCCTAAATTACAATACACTGAACTTAGCTGGTTTCTAGTAGAAACTTTCTACTTCTACAGAATGCCCGGGAGGCTATGCAGTTAGCACATTCTTATGTTTTTCTTTCTCTCCCAGTCCAGCATGGAAGCAAAAAAACTTGAATGGAAATGGAATGGGAACCGAATGGGAGCCGAATGGGCGCCGATCGAAAACCGAATGGGAACCGAATGTAAACGGAATGGAAACGGAATAAGAACGGAGACTGAACAGAGACTAAACGGAGACGGAAACGGTAACGGAGATGGAACGGAGACGGAACGAAGACGAAACGGAGGCGGACGGAGGCGGAACGGAGACGGAACGGTGACGGAATGGAGATGGAACGGAAACGGAACGGAACGAAGACGAAACGGAGGCGGAACGGGAACGGAACGGAAACGGAACGTAGACGGAACGGAGACGGAACGGAGACGGAACGGAGACGGAACGGAGACGGAACGGAGACGGAACGGAGACGGAACGGAGACGGAACGGAGACGGAAATGAGACGGAACGGAGACGGAACGAAGACGGAACGAAGACGGAACGGAGACGGAACGGAGACGGAACGGAGACGGAACGGAGGCGGATCGAAGACGGAACCTGATCGGAACGGGAACGGAAACAAACGAAAGTGGAACTGAAACGGAAATGAAACGGAACGGAACGGAACGGAAACGAAACGGAAACGGAACAGAAACGAAATTAAAACGAAATGGAAATGAAATAGAAATGAAGGGGAAAACATGATTAACACTAAAATGAAAACTCACTTGAACCTCGCTCAACTTGAGCGCTGAAGCTATCTGCGACCTCTCCGTCAAACTGAGATATTTCTTAGCGTGGAACTCTCTTTCTAATTCTAGAAGTTGCTCAGAAGTAAACGCCGTTCTTCTTCTTCTTGCTTTACTTGTTTCTCGCGGTTCTGTGCTTGAATCTTCTAGATCTTGTTCTGAGTCGTTTCCTGCGGAAGAAAATAAGATATTGTTATTATTTTTTACTTTTTCTTTTCGATTAGGTTTTAAGTCAATCGTTTTGATGAATCCTGGTGTCTGAGTTTTGAAACCGTTTGATAGGCAGCACAGCTTATAGAACTCTGATATGGTTTGTGTAACGACACTATCAAAGTCAGCGACCGGGACCGAAGGGTTAACGTGCCCTCCAAAGCACGGATTTTTTCGGACAATCACTGATTCAGCCCGCAATGTCAAAATCAAAGTCAAATCATTTATTTCAAATAGATTCCTAAGAACACTTTTAGAAAGTCACAAGCGAGTCTATTACAAAGAAAACTATATCAATGTCACAAAATAAAATTAAACTATACGACAATGAAGAAGAAGCATGAGAAACTGGCACTTTGCGCCCCTCCCTTCGTTTTATCTTATTCTTACTTTTGTCCTTCCTATTGTTCAAAATAGGGTTTGTGACCGCAATGTGTGCCAATTTCTTAGGCTTCACTGAAATATCAAAACTCCATACATCTTTGTCATTAGTATAGTCATTTAACTTATAATAGGCTTTCTAACATAATGTGTTTTTAATAGTATCTTTAAATTGATTTTCTGACAAATTTAATACATGGTCAGGTATTTTGTTATAGTAGTGTAAATGCTTAGACCTAAAAAATATTTTTTAATTTTAACTAACCTAAACGGGGGTTGGTCAATTTTATTTTTGGTTCTAAGGTTCCGGTTATGCCTGTTACCATTTTTGGTAAAACTATGAATTCATAATATAAATTTTCATATATAAATTGACATGGTACAGTTAAAATATTTATCTCTTTGAAGAATTCTCTTAGGGAATCACGACACCTTAGTTTGTAAATTGCTCTAATAGCCCGTTTTTGCAAAACAAAAATTGAATAAAAGTCAGCAGCGCAGCCTCACAGCAAAATTCCATAGGACATAATGCTGTGAAAATAACTAAAATATACAAGTCTTGCTGTAGCAACATCCGTGAGCTCTCGGATTCTTCGCACAGCAAATGCGGCTGAACTTAGTCTCCCCGATAAAGATGTAATTCACATTACATCTTCCCTCACGGGAGCCATTGCAGTTTCGAGAAAAGTGTAATCCGTAAGAAAATTGTGCTTTCGGCGAACTCATTTTTTTCATTATTAAGTGCAACATCATGATAAGGGGCTTTTGCCCAGTAGTGGGACAATTTATAGGCTAAAAAAAAATACAACATCATTATTGGAAGAATGTACATTAGGCAAAGTGATTTTTATACATTTGGCATTCACACTAAACCAATTATGAATTTGTCCAAGAGTGTTATTTACGTTGTCATAATTTTGTGTATGTCTATCAACTTTAAATATAAGAGATGTGTCATGTGCAAATAATACAATCTTTGACAAATTCTGTATCATGTAGGGAAAATCACACTAGAAAATATATACTAGAAATAGAAATGGACCTAATATCGAACTTTGAGGTACACCTATTTTAACACGAGACTGATGTCTTAGCTCCGTTTACATTTACCTTTTGGATCCAATCGTCCAAATAAGAATTTAATATTTTAAAATTCTATTATTATTATTATTTAATTTCTTTCTTTATCCTAACCAAACTGGGGAAAATCTCACAAAGTGATAAATTGATTAATATCAACTTTGTGAATACAATCCCCATGGGAATCGAACCCAGGGCCTCCGGATCGTAAGCTCATGGCTCAGACCGCTAGACCACAGAGGCAGTTAATTTCAATTATTTTTCTTTTGAAAAGTCGACGAATTATTTGATGCGATGATCGATATTGACAGATTTAAAAAACGAATAAGGGATCCGACGGTTTCAGTATATTGTAATTTAGGCGATGGGCTGACAACCTGTCACTACAGCAATATACTTACAAATCTATCTTAAATAACCCTCAAAACTTTGTCAGACGTGGCGAAACGACCGTTGTTTGGGTCGTTTCCGCTCTGCCTACCCCATTAGGGATAAAGGCGTGATTATATGTATGTATGTATGTAAAAAACGGACACTGACATAGTTACAACCGGGACCGCCAACTTAACATGCTCTACGAAGCCCGGAATACAATACAAGATACTTTATTGCACAAAGAAACGCAAATACATACAGCAGAAAAGTAAGGAACAGTACAATATCGGTGGCCTTAGCAATAGCTAAAGCAGCAATTTCTACCAGGCAACCTTTGGATATTAGGATAGAACACAGCAGATAGCGGGATAGTGCATACTAAGTTCATCTTAATACTTAAACAATATAAATACTACTAAATAAATACATACATACATACATAAATCACGCCTTTATCCCTTACGGGGTAGGCAGAGCGTTTAACGCCTCGTAAAAGGCGCTTTCGCCACGTCTTACAAAAATTGAGGGCAATTTTAGATTGTAATATGTATTGCTATAGTGACAGGTTGTCAGCCCATCGCCTAAATTACAATACACTGTAACCCTCGAGTCCCTTTTGCTGACTTCAACAGCATGCCCGAGAGGAAGGGCAGCTGGAACATTCTATGTTTTTCTATCTCTCCCAGTCCAGCGTGGAAGAATAAATAAATACATAACTAAAATAAACTAACATATATTTATAATAAACTAATACATATTATGCTAATGGGAGATAGGATAAATAACTAATTCTCGCTCTTTAAATGTCTCAATAGAAGGTGCTCGTCGAACGTTTTCGGGAAGAAATCATCTTGCTTATCTTATCAGATAGTGGGTGCCTGGAGACCTATTTATTTATTTATTTACCAATTTATTGTACACAAAAAACATCATAAACACAGGTCATAAAAAACAAAACACCTATCATACAAGCTCGTCTTAGTTTAGGCTTCAGTCTCCCACAAATATAAAATTATTACTTCTGTTACCAATTAATTTATGAAACTGTAATTTTGTGGAGAAAATAAACTGATTATTATTATTATATTATTATTATTATTAACTTCCATGCTGGCCTGGGAGCGAGAGAAAAACATAGAATGTGCCAGCTGCATTTCCTCCCGGGTATGCTGTAAAAAACCAGCTAAGGGATCCGAGGGATTCAGTGTAATGCAATTTACGCGATGGGCTGACAACCTGTCACTACAGCAATATACCTACGAATATATCTTAAATAACCCTCAAAACTTTGTCAGACGTGGCGGAACGACCTTTGTTTTGGTCGTTTACGCTCTGCCTACCCCATTAGGGATAAAGGCGTGATTATATGTATGTATGTATGTTATTATAGTCAGTGAGTGACTATGAATGTTTTATTTAGTTAGTTGTAACTGATCCCTGGTAATCAAATCTTTTTCCTACGTCTATCCAACGGTGTCTCTAAGTATTTCCTTTTTGAATAAAAACTTATGAAAAGTTTTTTTTTTTTTACAGCATTTAAGACTTCTTCCACTATAGGAGTTATAGTATCGTCCAGAATTTATTGCAAGATTATTGCATAGGTTATATTTCATTCTTTTTGTCAATCCGAATTAAATTTGTTTTTTTAATTTCCTTAAAAAATATTATGACTTTAGTGACAATTCTCAGGTGTTTACAAAAATAGAGCTAGGTTAGTTAAAAAATTTCCGAAACCAAATATCCGAAAAACTTTGTCATGTTTTGAGTGATTAATTAATTTTATTATTTAGGTAAATAAGTAGGTGTCAATTTATCTACAGATTAATATACAATAAATACTATTTTAACCTACTAAATAAGGTTTGTAGTAAATGTGATGTGATGTTTTAGAGTGATGAGGGCTTTTTAAGATAAATAAACTCGATTCGGAATCCATACGAGTAATACAATTCTGCTTATATTATTCTGGCATTACGAAATTGAATTTCAATACGGTGTGTATTTATTTTGATAATACAAAAAACGTTATTAAAATTCGGCGGCGAAATACTCTTTTAAATTAAACTTGCACGCCAGTGGATTTAATGGACGGCAGTATATCCGCAATACATGCATGAATTCTAGGCCGCTACAATATAATTTCTCGTGTTCCATCGACACGCAAGAAGAAGAAAAAAAATTTAAAATATCACAACATGTTGTAATTGTGAATGACAATAGCTGAGATCATTAAAAAATAGCAATATGTACACACAATTCATTTTCACGCATTTTCTTGACTGGTTAACTGAAAGACTTAGTAATAATTTTAGTTAAGATTTAGTTAGATACTGGGTTCCCTAAATCGATAGCAGTGTCACAAAAAAGTGTCAAAACAAACAGAACGCGTCTCCGAATGGCGAACTTGATGGGCGATAAAAAGTGATGGCCGATGGATGCAGCGTCAGCGCCCCGCCTTCGGCCTGTCCGCTCCTTAATGACCGGACAATTTGAAAAAAGAACTAAGTAGAGAAAAAAAATGGGGACGCTGTTTTCTTAATTTTCGAACTAGATAAGTAAAGTATGTTGTGATGTTTCGTTTTATAGTATATAAATACTACAGCGTCCCCATTTTATTTCTCTACTTAGTTCTTTTTTCAAATTGTCCGATAATGGCTAATAATGGCTGGAGGGGATTGACCATTTCCGTCAGTGGTTTGGATTATGGCGAAAATTTTGTTTATCGTCGAATTGTACGTACCTACTTCCTTTTTTTGTCATTTTTGTTAGCTGAGGGTTTTTTCCTGAGGCAAAATTTAAGGGTTGGGAGTGATTTTACTATCGAGTTATATATGGAAACAACATGCCAATGAAAATGTGTACCCTCGTAATTTTTGAAAGTTGTGTTTTCCAACTTTTCATCTATGGTTGTCATTTGCCAAAATGGCGGGATCGCGGGAGCTATAAAATAATATCTTCAAAAAAATAATTTAGTTAGTATTTGTGGCTATTTTGTTAAATTGTCGATGTTATGCCTCGTAAATATGTTTTTTCTGTATAATTGTGTAACTATAGCAATTTTCTGAACTGTTCAAATATTTTTTGGGAATTATTATTAGTCATTATTTTGACACGCAGTCGCTTTGGGATTTGGTGAGCGACTGAATGAATATTTTGGTTCCGGACGTCATCTCCAGTGAATACAAAAATCCTCTAAGGATTATATCATGAAACTAAACTAACTTTCCTCGAGAAAACAATTTCAATAAAAATAATTAATTTTAAATGATACATCCGACGGGCAGCAGCTCGAAGCGGTGGGAACATGCTGCGTTTTATTGCGTAAATTGATTAAGTATTCTTTTTACTAATTTAGATTTAAATGTCACGTTTTTACAAAATCGTAGGAAAATGCAAGTGAAGCTGACCTACAGACAATGTTTCCCGAACTTTCCTTACAGTAAGAATAGATTTGCTTCTTCATTCCCAGCCAAGGTTTTTGCGCTAGCTAATATTTTTAAAAATACTGGGAAATACAAAAAAAAACAATAGATCTAATTTTTATTTACTTTATGATCAAGGTTTTTTTATAAATTAAATATTTCATCCAGCGCGCCGCACCGAGGCAAAGTACCTAAGATGCTAGCAGCATTATCTCTTTGAATTGCTAAAGTAATCCTTTGAGCGTAATAACGGCCAGCTCTTGAATCTCCCGTTGCCTCGATGAGACACGCGGAAACATCTTTTAAAAACAATTGAGCTTCTAGGCCTCAGGGCCCTAAAGTCTCGACTGCGAAAGGCAAAAGTATGTAGGAATCAAAGTATTTGCGTTTCTTTACAATTTCTAAGGAAGTCGTCGGTACTAATAGATCTAATATTCTTTTAAATTAAGATCCACATCTCTTTATGGTCATTAAAATATACACAAAAAAAATGTTTTATTGAAATCACATTCACATTAAAGGTTCCCAAGTGCATGTGCAATTTCCATGAAAAAGCGGCCATAAAAACGAGTTTAGCAAATATTTAAATGTAATATTATTCTTATCTTACGAGCGGAACGCCGCCGATTGACAGTTATCGACAACGGCAAACGAATCGGAAAACTTACCAATATACCAATGCAGCTCTCTATACAAAACTGCAGAGGAATAGCTACAGTCTTTCAACTGCATTAACAGCAATAAATAAGTTTGTAGACGCATATAAAATCCCCCGCCAACAACGCGATTTGAATTCGAAATTTCGAATTTAGAACGCATTGAATCAAAAGTTCGGTGTTCAATCGTTCAAAAGCAGAATGCATTTTCGTTAGAAACCGATATTTATCGATAAATGTCGGCTTTTGGACATCACTATTAAATTTTGGTCACGTTTCGGTGTTGTTTAAATTTTTCACACCGTTTTTGGGAAATGCCTCTGAATTTTAATGAGGTTAATATAAATGTATTTTTTGATACTAAATGTTAAAAAGTTTGTTCAAGGGAAGTTGTCGAACAAATAATAATTGAGTACTTCCTTGCTTATGTGTAAGGGACAGGGTCCCGCAAACTGATAGGGGTTGATGATGAGTCCGTAAACACAAATTAAAAGAATCTATAAAATATTGTGATTTGGCTGACAACCTGTCACTACAGCAATATACCTACAAATCTATCTTAAATAACCCTCATCATTTTGTCAGAAGTGGCGGAACAACTTTTGTTTAGGTCATTTACGCTCTGCCTGCCCCATTAGGGATAAAGGTTTGATTATATGTATGTATGCACATGAAATTGTAATACACCTAAATAATAAAAAATATTCTTACTAGCCTTATTATACGGAGTGTAAGGGACAGCGTGCCGCAAACTGATAGGGGTTGCTCAGTCAACCATACTAAACAACTTATGCAGATAGATTTGTAGATATATTGCTGTAGTGACAGGTTGTCAGCCCATTGCCGAAATTGCAATATACAGAAACCCTCGGTTCCCTTAGCTGGTTTTTACAGCATACCCGGGAAGAAATGTAGCTGGCACATTCTATGTTTTTCTCCCGCTCCCAGGTCAGCATGGAAGAAATAATTTCAATAAAATTAAAATGATTTTCTCCTTTTTATCTTTTGGGACAGAACGATACACTGAGATGTAACGTTTTTGACTTTTGCCCACTTATGCCTTTTGGCCCCGACAAAACGGGACAGCTGTCACCTTGTCACACTAATTTCGCGCCAAAATCGCTGTCAATATATCCTGCCTATTTGAGAATGTCGAGCAATTTCACGGTACAGATGCGCTTACGACTCTGAGTGGCGTGTAATTTTTTTGTAGTTCTGAAGGAGCTAGAACTAATGGCATTTAGCAGCGTCACAGATTTTGAAATAAGGAATATACATGACCTTTTTAAAACTATTAATAGGAATATCGTAACCATAAATGAACGAATAAAAATTTCTTCCATGCTGGACTGGGAGAGATAGAAAAACATAGAATGTTCCAGCTGCCCTTCCTCCCGGGCATGCTGTAGAAGTCAGCAAAAGGGACTCGAGGGTTACAGTGTATTGTAATTTAGGCGATGGGCTGACAAAATGTCACTATAGCAATACACATTACAATCTAAAATTGCCCTCAATTTTTGTCAGACGTGGCGAAAGCGCCTTTTACGAGGAGTTTGACGCTCTGCCTACCCCGTAAGGGATAAAGGCGTGATTTTATGTATGTAATTTTCGCAAAATATTCATTAGTTTACGAGTTATAATGCCTTAAAGTAGTTAGTTAAAAAGAGAAGTCTGAACTGTCATGTGACTTCATAAGACAGGAACGCCATACTAAATCCATATAAATTGTCGTTTTGAAGAGAGAAATGGTATATCTCGGTGACTTTTTGATCAATTTTATGTCAGTTTTCACTGTTCTTTCCATAATTTAAGATAATTTTTTAGAAAATAAGTTCAATTGCTGAAAATATGTTATATGCACGATCCCTACTGTTGAAAAAAGAAGCTTTTCTCCTCATAATGCTGCTACATATCAAATGAATCAATGATAATTGATAAATTTAATACAACCAAGGCAGAACCCAAGGATTTGGACTCCGTTGGTGATTTACATTTTAAGTAAGACGCAAAATCTTCTTTATTATAAGCACGAACAATCAAGACTAGATTTAGACAACTTAAAAAAATATAATGGTAAAAATTATAATAAGTAAGTATATTTATTAACACAAATTAATATAATGTTATATTATGTTTCTTCCATGCTGGACTGGGAGAGATAGAAAAACATAGAATGTTCCAGCTGCCCTTCCTCCCGGGCATGCTGTTGAAGTCAGCAAAAGGGACTCGAGGGTCACAGTGTATTGTAATTTAGGCGATGGGCTGACAACCTGTCACTAAAGCAATACATATTACAATCTAAAATTGCTCTCAATTTTTGTCAGACGTGGCGAAAGCGCCTTTTACGAGGCGTTAAACGCTCTGCCTACCCCGTAAGGGATAAAGGCGTGATTTATGTATGTATGTATGTATGTAAATTAATATAATCTTTTAGGTAACTCTAAAAATCCGTCCTTTTAAACTTGCAAGTGGTATAATATTAGTGGGAGGTATATTGCGGTCCATTTTTGATAGAATAATTGAATACCTTTAATATTTGTCTGCTATGTCATCATGATATTCTTCCATGCTGGACTAGGAGCCAGAAAAAAACATAGAATATACCAGCTACATTTCCTCCCGGGCATGCTGTAAAAACCAGCTTAGGGATCCGAGGGTTTCTGTAGATTGCAATTTAGGAGATGAGCTGACAACCTGTAACTACAGCAATATACCTACATAATTTATCTTAAGTATCTAACCCTCAAAACTTTGCCAGACGTGGTGGAACGACCTTCGTTTAGGTCATTCACGCTCTGCCTACCCCATTAGGGATAAAGGCGTGATTATGTGTGTGTAATGTATTAAAACTGGGTTGCCTTTTTGTATTATTAGTCACTAGAGCTGCGTTTGTGCCCTCGAATTAGCTCCATTACGATAACCACGGATCATTTATGGAGCTCTTTTATCTGCTTAACATACATACATACATATAGTCACGCCTGTATCCCTGATGGGGTAGGCAGAGCGAAAACGACCCAAACAAAGATCGCTCCGCCACGTCTGACAAAGTTTTGAGGGTTATTCAAGACAGATTTGTAGGTATATTGCTGTAGTGATAGGTTGTCAGCCCATCGCCTAAATTACAATACACTGTAACCCTCGAGTCCCTTTTGCTGTCTTCTACAGCATGCCCGGGAGGAAGGGCAGCTGGAACATTCTATGTTTTTCTATCTCTCCCAGTCCAGCACGGAAGAAACATACATACATACTTATAGTCACGCCTGTATCCCTGATGGGGTAGGCAGGGCGAAAACGACCCTTAGCTGGTTTTTACAGCATGCCCGGGAGGAAATGCAGCTGGCACATTCTAAGTTTTTCTCTCGCTCCCAGGCCAGCATGGAAGATTTATCTGCTTAAGCTTCGTTAAAATAAGAACCTCCTTATGTATTTGCATTATCTCTTTGCAAATCAGCACTACGTCTTTGTCAATCAATACTTTTCCCGTCTCTTACTTACTACTTTTCTCTTTTCCCTTCTCTTCTTAGCTTCTCTATCTAGGCGATAGGAAAACCATTTCACTGTAGTTATGAATTCTTCTTCTGTCGAGTGGGTATCGAGTCTATGGACCCGATGAACCCTGGTGTCAGAGTTTTTAAACCGCCTAGTAGCACAACTATCAGGCCTCTGACATGGTTTTGTGTAACGACCACTATCAAAGACAGCGACCGGGACCGACGGCTTAACGTGCCCTCCGAAGCACGAAATCTTTTTCTTTTCGGACAATCAGGTGATTCAGCCTGCAATGTCCTACCCAAACTGGGTAAAAATTCACAAAGTGATAAATTCTCAAATATCAACTTTGTGTTTTACTCCCTGGGAATCGAACCCAGGACCCCGGATCGGGATCCCATGGCACTAGCCACTAGACCACGGAGGCAGTTATGAATTTAAAATTACCTACTTAAATAAGCGACGGCAGATCTTCCGTCGCTGAAATTATATTCCGTTAATAAAACTAGCGGTATAATTAGGAACGGATTTCCAATTTTGTGTTTTACCTCTTTTGGATTACCAATCATTTTGTATTTCAGTGTTCTCAATCAATCAACGATTGGGAAATTTGGTCGGGGTCCATCATACAAAAAATTGTCGTTGAATTGGAATAAAAAACCAATGTACGTACATACTTACAGTACCTATCTTAGGATTTAGGACTCATTTGCTTAAAGAAAACTTTGCAACATTAGCTATAAGTTTACAATCAGAGTTACTTGTTACTAGAGACCAGCCCCAACACTTATGGGCCAGCTGCATTTCCTCCCGAGCATGCTGTAAAAACCAGCTAAGAGATCCGAGGGTTTCTATACATTGCAATTTAGGGGATAGGCTGACAACCTGTCACTAAAGCAATATGCATTCATCATCTCCTAGCCTTATCCCGTATCTCACGGGGTCGGCTACCTAATCTAGGGGATTGAACGAGGGTACTGGTTTTTACACAGAGCGACTGCCATCTGACCTCCGCAACCCGCAATATGCATTCATATCTATCTTAACATACATACATACATAAATCACGCCTTTATCCCTTACGGGGTAGGCAGAGCGTTTAACGCCTCGTAAAAGGCGCTTTCGCCACGTCTGAGTCCCAGCCCAGCATGGAAGTAACTATCTATCTATCTTAAATAACCCTCAAATCTTTGTCAAACGTGGCGGAACAACCTAAGTTTAAGTCGTTTACGCTCTGCCTACCCCATTAGGGATAAAGGCGTGATTATTATGTATGTATGTACACTACCATGCATTTATAACATTCATATTACCTTGCGTATTATCTTCTCCAATGTCACTTTCCACTTCACTTCCAACACTAACAGGACTGTCTCTCTTATCTTCTTCTCCACTCCTATCTCTATTCTCTTGCACCATCTGGTTACCAAGGACCCTCGACAGCCACGGCTCGGGGTATCCCAGTAGGAAAGGAAATCCACCATTTTGAATGAACGGGGAACCAAAATAATATCGCATCCGATTTAATCTGTCCAATCCTTCGTTGTTTTCTTCTTCTGATGTTCTAGAATTTTCTGATACATTGTTCTCTATGTCTATTTCAGGTGATTTTCTATTTATATCGTTGCCTATAAGAGATTCTATTGAAAATGGTTTTGGTTTCTTTTGGGTTTGCGTTGATTCCACTATTTCGGACTCCATTTTTTTATATTTATTGTAATTATTGCTTTGTTTACATTCACTCTATCTCAAAGTCTTACTCTACATTTGATTTTCCTTTAATATTTTTTTTATTATATCACTTTTGCCACTGCACTGTGACTAAAATATAACTTTTTATTATTGTTACTGGCTGAATTTACACTCTAACAAAAAAATATTGCTTATTTTTTTAAATTCGAATAAGGAACGCGCCACGCGTCTGCTCGGCGCGACATCGCAACGATACTCAAACTCGGACGTCATTTGTTTGACCACGCCTCCTATACGGGGTGTTGTCTAAACGTTTTATTTTATTAATAGCGGTGAGCGAATGTCAACTTTATTACCTTCGCTGTAATCCTTCTGTCATTATCACTTGTCTTTATTTCTAGACACATTATCGTTTTCAATTTGTGTTTGTAAAATCCACTCTATGTCTAGGAGGTAAGGATAATTTTGCGTGGCGTTCCTTATAAGATAATACAAAATTATAACCGTTTCATTCTAGACCTTAGCATCTACAAATTATAGCACATTTTCCTGTTAACATGTTCAGGATCAAAATCCTTTTAATCCTAAGTGAACCGCCTAAGAACTCTTTTGTGTAAAGTTAAACAGAGATGGCAATAGTCTCAAGATACGTGACGGAGAGAGATGTCAACAGGGATATTTGCGGAGTGTACTGGTAATTGGTGGTGATCAAAATGTTTTGTCGGTGTCAGCGGTTTGTTGAAACTCATCTGTTTGTGCTCCGTTTAGTTTGTGTCTGGGCCTCATTTTGGTTTGTTACATAACAGGTTTTTGATATCATAAGAGGCGTCTCTCAACGTTTATAGTTTTATCTTCATTTTCATAAAAAAGGTCTATTTTTAAACTAACATACATACATACATATAATCACGCTTTTATCTCTAATGGGGTAGGCAGAGCTTAAACGAGCTAAACAGAGGTCGTTTCGGCACGTCTGACAATGTTTTGAGGGTTATTTAATATAGATTTGTAGGTATATTGCTGTAGTGACAGGTTCTCAGCCCATCGCCTAAATTACAATATACTGAAACCCTCGGATCCCTTAGCTGGTTTTACAGCACGCCCGGGAGGAAATGCAGCTGGCACATTCTATATTTTTTTCTCACTCCCAGGCCAGCTTGGAAGAAATTTACTTAATTTTATTTATTAAACTTAAAATTAAGAACAATTATATTCTGGTTGATGCAACACTAAATAAAACCGAGAATAATTCGGGTGTAAAAACGCTATTTAAATAGAAATTTGAAAACAATGGAAAATTAAAAAAAAATATAGGTACGTACTGAAGAAGTTGTCACACCAAATATGATTTTGATTCCCCATAGTGCTCAGTTAAATAAGCTTAAGTAAAATGAACTCTATTTTTCTTGTTTTGATATTTTTTTAAATGTATTGGATTGGATTTAATGTCATATAATATGAAAGAAACAAAATAATAAATTCGTTTCTGGCAGGACTCGAGCCTGCGTCTCGAACCTGTAGCTCAGTTGGCAGAGTAATGGCCCAGCATTCCAGAGACGCAGGAATCGAATTTATTATTTTCTTTCTTCCATATTATATGAAACAAAAATAGCAAGCATTGTGAGTGCTAAAATCCTCAAAAATATAGATTTGTTGTATTATGGTTTATTTTATTTTATTTATTAGAGAAATACAACAGAATACAACTATTAAATGACATTATTCAGGTCTTAAAGCCAATCGCATTTTAAAAACGCATGTCCACAGCATGATATTGGTTTAACTGGTAGTAACTATAATTTTGAATTAAATAAGGTATAATAATCCTGCCTTAGGTAGAAAGTTCTCTGTATTATACAAGTACCTATTATTTTAAGCATTATTTGCTCTAAGAAAAATAATTTAAAAAATCTCTTTCCACAGAGCTAGCAAACCTAAACCCTCCCTGTTCTCTTGGCGACAACACTGGTCATTAGCGAGCAATTTGTACCACCCCCCCCTCACCATTTAGCTACCCCCTCCCCCGCCCAAATTGATTGTGGCTATTTGGCGGCGCTCTGATGTATGGCTGAACTCTGAAGACTCATATTTTATGTTGAGTGGTCTATTCTAGTAGATGAAAGTTTTCTGCTTGTTAGGAAATGACTTGCTTTCCTCATTTCTGTCATTGAAAAGGCATTTTATTGGTTCTTGATAATAGCTGTGCTACTAGGCGGTTTGAAAACTCTGACACCAGGGTCTTTCGGGTCGTTTTTCGGCTTGACAATCCACTCGCTAAGAAGAAAAAGAATTTTGTTTTCTAAATCATTATTTTTTACTAGAATGATGATGAGAATGTTAGAATGACGAAAAAATCGGTGATGAACATTTGCACAAGGCATAAATTTAAACCGACCAAACGAAATTTCACTATCTTTGTGGTAACAGACAGTCAAACAAAAGGAGGGAAACTAAAGAGAAAAGAATACCTAGATTTTCAAATTTTTAATGGACCTAAGCTTATTAGTTTACCTATACAAACAAAACTATTATCTAAGAATACTGACACGTGTGCCTCTAACTATAGGTAAGTAACTAGATAGGTATTATGAAGGCAATGGTTCCAATTCCTTGAGGACACGACTTAAGGTGACGATATACTAGTCAAGTGGCACCCCCATTAGCTTAAATATCATAATTCACTAAACACGCAGTGAATAAAAAAACCGCTCCAACAGAATCAAGTTATAGTAAGCTCATAATAAATAGTAGCAGGAAGAAAAATTTACGCATTCGCAATTTATCTTCCTATTAATACAACGAGCTATGAATCGCTAATGTATAAGATTCTAAATTATCTTAATTACTATAACTTGATTCTGTTGGACCGATTTTTTGTTTCACTGCGTTTTTAGTGAATTATGTTTTTTTTACTAATGGGGGTAGTATCATCACCTTTGACGTCCCTTTCAGTCTCCTTATGAAAGAAAATGACAGGTATAGTCTTATATTAGTTAAGTCGTGATTATCGCAACTGCGAATTGCTACCAATATCAATTTTGCTGCCAGACATTTTACAATTCCAAGTCTGGTCTCGTGCTTTATTCTCACAACTGAACTGTATTTACTTCTCCAATTGACGTGTGCAATGAATTTTTATACCATTCTAATAGAAATAGAACACAGACAATAAAATGAACACAATAGATCATTATGGTGCTAAACAGAATTGTTTTTCAGTACTTCGAGACTTAGGTACTTATATTATTGACACATAATTTTATATTAGTGACGGTGTTTCAACTTCAACTGCAAAATAGTGGGTATTCCCATAGGAATTTAGAGTCAAATGTTCTTAAATTAGTCACTAAAACTTTTTAATTTTCTTACTCTTAGTCAAAATTTTAAATACCCGATAGAGATAGCCCGATGGTGTAGTGGATAGGGCCGCTGCCTCCTGAGCGGGGGGCCGTGGTTCGAATCCCACCATGTACCAATGTGTTTTTCGGTTTTCGAATTTCATATGTACGTTTATTCGGTACTTTTTCCGTGCTTCGGAAGGCACGTTAAGCCGTTGGTCCCGGTTAATATCGTTTAATACCGTAGATATTAGTCGTTAAGCTATGACAGAGGCCAGTGCTAAGCATTGGCGGCTTGAAAACTCTGACCTGATCTAGGATTGGGTCTGGTTTCCCTAATGGGTTGCGGAGGTCAGATGGCAGTCGCTCTGTGTAAAAACCAGTACCCTCGTTCAATCACCTAGATTAGGTAGCCGACCCCGTGAGATACGGGATAAGGCTAGGGAGATGATGATGAGTCAAAATTTTAAATACATCGCTCATATTTTGTAATCGAAACCATGGCCCGACTTTTCAATATTATATTACAAAGTTACTAAAACAATTTGATATCTAACAAAATTATCCAACAATAACAGCGACCGACAAAGCTTAAATATCATTTCTGGCCATTAATTCAAACGCGCCATTAGGACACCCCCTATAAATCCACTCTAATAGAATAAACTTATTCATAACTGCCATCAAATTAAATAGAACACGCTGTGCACACTCAACGATCCGTCCAAATTGTGTTTTCATAATCAAACAGTTTCCCTTCCTTTCCATCCTGAAATAAAACTTAACGTCAGAGAGAGACAGATATGCTTTTCAGAGCGTCGCGGCAGCGGTTGGTGCGTAAGTAATGAGTGTCGTCACGCCCAGCAATCAGCTTGCCGCATTCTGATTGGTCTACGCTGAACGTTGAAACTTTTGAATTGAGAACATTTTTTTTTCTTAATTTCGTTTCATTACGCGAGCGTGTTGGGATGTCATTTTGTTATTATTTCTCTGGGGTTGGAATACGCTTTAACTGCGTCTGTCATGATCTGGTAAAATTATTTTGCATAATTTGATGTCGTCTCGGGAAAAAATATTAAATCTCTACCTATTACTTATATCTGTACAACAAACTACTTAGTAGCAATCATTATTATATTAGGTATATCTCATAATCATAATCATTGCAATTTATTTGGTATCACCATCTCCCTAGCCTTATCCCGTATCTCACGGGGTCGGCTACCTAATCTAGAGAATTGAACTAGGGTACTGGTTTTTACACAGAGCGACTACTAACTGACTTCCGCAACCCTGAAGGGAAACCCGATCCTAGATAACGCCAGAGTTCAAGCAGTATTAAACGATATTAACCGTGACCAACGGCTTGACGTACCTTCCAAAGCACGGAAAAAGCGCCGAATAAACGTACATATGAAATTCGAAAACCGAAAAACACATTGGTACGTGGTAGGATTCGAACCACGCTCAGGAGGCAGCAACCCTATCCACTGACCACTACACCACCGAGCTCTCCTTGTAATTTATTTTGTATATAAGTACCCAATACGTTTTTCTTTACATTGCTTCGATGCGAAAGTTCCAAAATTCCTATAAAAAATCAATTTAAACTGGCTCACCCTATACCTATTTTTTTAAATATACTTTTATTTTTAAAAAGTCATGTCATAATTCTAAATTTAAAATCTCCACCCCGACGCCGACGTATCGAATGATCGCTGTCATGTCACGTCACTAGTTGAGTGCGCACGACAAGCGTGACAAAATGTCACTAGGGGTTGCTCAGGGTTGGGAATATGAGAACAGTTGTCATCTTATTTTACACTCGTAATATTAAGCATTTTCTGGGTATTGCGTTTTTTTCTCTTTCAGTACATACATACATAAAATCACGCCTTTATCCCTATCCCTGCCTACCCCAGGCAGAGCGAAAACGACCTAGAAAAAGTTCGTTTCGCCACGTCTGACAAAGTTTTGAGGGTTATTTAAGACAGATTTCTACGTATATTGCTGTAGTGACAGATTGTTAGCCCATCGCCTAAATTGCAATATACTAAAACCCCCGGATCCCTTAGCTGATTTTTACAGCATGCCCGGGACGAAATGCAGCTGGTACATTCTATGTTTTTCTCTAGCTCCCAGTCCAGCATGGAAGTACATACATACATAAAATCACGCCCATATCCCTAATGGGGTAGGCAGAGCGAAAACGACCTAAACAAGGTTCGTTCCGCCACGTCTGACAAGTTTTGAGGGTTATTACAAATGTTTATGATGTATATTGCTATAGTGACAGGTGGTCAGCCCATCGCCTAAAATTGCAGTACACCATAACCCTCGAATCTCTTAGTTGGTTTTTACAGCGTCCCGGGAGGAGATGCAGCTAGCACATTCTATGTTTTTCCATCACTCCCAGTCCAGCATGGAAGAATAGGCTCTTTCAAAATACGACCATAAATCTAATGCAGACCCAGATGACATTGTGCTCTTTATCTCTACAACTAAATTTTATCTAAGTATGTTCTTTTACGCACATTTTTTTTTAAATGTATCATACCCCTTCAACTTTTGATTATGAATACATTTTCACTTTTGATAAAAACCGAATGTGTTTCGGATATTTCGTACCTATATCCAAAATCTTCCGACGGCACATCACTAAAATTTTATTTTTTACGGAATATTTTCTTTCATTCGGCATTTGAAATGTATCCAGCCAGTGAGTGATATTTCGATATTTCTATGAAGGGTCTTCAAATTCGCGCGCATTTTTTTTTTTTGCTATTTTGACACTCACTGTGCTGTGTGCCTACGTTGTTCCTAAGAAAATACTTCTATTATGAAAATAGGTAAATAATAAACGTGTTGGACTGAACGCGATAAACATTACATAGAATGTAGAAGCTGCTTCTTTTCCTTTTAAAAGTCAGTGAATATTACTTTTCCGATGCCCGGTTATAGGCTGGTACGAAGAGTGTTAGTCAATCAACGCTACCTATCTAATTAAGAAGGTAAACGACCTAATCAACTAAAATTATAAAACGTCAATTAAATTATAATTACATACTTAAATTGTACATCAACGCACTAAAATAATTATCTAGAAATAGGGTGTTGTGGGATTTACTTTCTAGCAGTATAGTCCACGGAATTCAATTCAATTCAATTTATTTATTTCATAACATAGTACATTGCATAGAAATGGAAACATAAATCAAAAAAAAGAAAAAGGTAGGTACTTTAACAATTCAATCAGTTAAAAATAAAATTACATCTTAATATATGTCAAACCAATCTCAATTCCATTAAAGTCTAGAAACAAAATAAATACATTAAATTCATAATAAAATAATTACATGCATAATAATACAAATAAAAATAGCCCTAAAACAGAAAGTCAACCTATAAGTGTAATAAATAATTCATTAGATATAAGTAGAACAGAATGTCACGCAATGTAAAAGTCAATTATAATATAATAGCAATTCATTCAAAGTCAAAGTCAAATAATTTATTTCCAAATAGATTCACAAAGTCACAAGCGAGTCTATTACAAAGAAAATTAAATTATATCTGTGTCACAAAATAAAATAAAACTATATCACAATGACTCCCTTCGTTTTATCTTATTCTTACTTTTGTCCTTCTTTTTGTTCAAAATAGGGTTTGTGACCGCAATGTGTGCCAATTTCTTAGGCTTCACTGAAATACTGAAATATCAGAGCTCCATACATCTTTGTCATTAGTATAGTCATCTAACTTATAACTGCTTTCCAACATAATGTGTTTTTAATAGTATCTTGAAATTGATTTTCTGACAAATTTAATATGTTTCATGTTTTATCATTAAGAAATTCATCTGTAGAGTAATAACATTTTTCTAATAAGAAACCCTTCAAATTACTTTTAAATACTCTGGGTCTATCAAGCAAGACCTTTAAATCAGTGGGTAACTTGTTAAAGAATTTCATGAGCTTAGGTACATACAAAATGAGTTTCCGACCGTTACCAATGGATTAATAATAATAATATTAAATCATTTTAATAATGGATTAAGGTATCCTCATAAGCACGGAATCTTTTTCCTCGCTTTCTGAAAGTGATGGATGGCATTTCAGTTAATCTTTCCAAATTGTTACCTACCAATATGAGATTCAGACAAACTTCTCGTTCGAATCTTTTTTTTTTAAATCTCACCTGTTTTTTTTTATTTAAACTTGTTTTTATTTGTTTTTAATGGCCTTATGTCATATTTTTTGCACACATCAGTCGAACAGTTTGCACACATCAGTCTAACAGTTTTTTAATATTTTTGCAAACTGGCTGACCTCGGTACAATGCTCGATGACCTCAATAGAGCCTCTCAACAAGTGGGTCTTAAAATGAACATGGAGAAGACGAAGATCATGTCAAACTCCCTTGTTGCACCCACTTCCCTGACGGTTGGAGGCTCTACTCTGGAAGTTGTCGACGAGTATGTCTACTTGGGACAAAAAGTCCAGTTGGGTAGGTCCAACTTTCAGAAGGAGGTCGATCGTCGAATCCAACTCGGCTGGGCAGCGTTCGGGAAGCTACGTAACGTCTTCTCATCCAAACAACTACCGCAATGTCTCAAGACAAAAGTCTGGGACCAGTGCGTGTTGCCAGTGATGACCTACGGAACCGAAACGTGGCCACTCACAATGGGCCTCATAAAAAGGCTCAAGGTCACTCAAAGGGCAATGGAAAGGGCTATGCTCGGAGTTTCCCTCTGCGATCGAATCCGAAACGAGGAGATCCGGAGGAGAACCAAGGTCACCGACATAGCTCGAAGAGTTGCTCAACTTAAGTGGCAGTGGGCGGGGCACATTGCTCGCAGGACCGACTCCCGCTGGGGTAGGAAAGTCCTGGAGTGGCTGCCTTGGCACGGTAGACGCAGCGTAGGCAGGCCTCCCACAAGGTGGACCGACGATCTGGTGAAGGTCGCGGGAAGCTGCTGGATGCAGAAGGCGCTAGACCGATCATCGTGGAGGTCCTTGGGGGAGGCCTATGTCCTGCAGTGGACGTCTATCGGCTGAGACGACGACTGGCTGACATTTTATTATAATCCAAAAAGATTTTAACCATTTTATGTTTTCAATGTTCTTTAATTCAGAATGCTGATGATTGATATCGATATTTCAATTAATTTTGCAAACAAATCACACTGTTGTGCACTTTTACTTACTACGATCCTGATCCTGGACTATTGTAGTCACCTCTGGGGAAGGCTCAGCCAAATACTAACTTGCCGCACTCGATTCGGTGCCAAGAGGCTCATAGGCGACAAAAAACTGGTACAAAACTAGTTTTACATACATTCATACATATAATCACGCCTTTGTCCCTAATGGGGTAGACAGAGCGTAAACAACCCAAACAAAGGTCGTTCCGCCACGTCTGACAAAGTTTTGAGGGTTATTTAGGATAGATTTGTAGGTATATTGCTGTAGTGACAGGTTTTCAGCCCATCGCCTGAATTCTTATTGCAATATACTGAAACCCTCCGATCCCTTGGCTGGGTTTTACAGCATGCCCGGGAAATGCAGCTAGCACATTCTATGTTTTTCTTTCGCTCCCAATCCAGCAGCAAGTTTTACAGCCTAGAGTATCGCCGTAAGGTTAAAAAAAAATACACGTTCATTTGCCATAAAGGGTTTTCAACAAGACACATAGTTACTTTAGAACTCCGCACTAGACTATTATATATTCTGTGGCACTAGGTCAAGCCTGTATCGCGGCAGTCCATACGACCATTACCAGTTACAGGTTGATTGCTTGTCGGTCTTCTACAGGCTGTACTTCGGTGAGTCAAGAGCTCCACGACCTTATCCCGCCAGCTTCTACCCTCGGACATCTGCACGCACCGCAGGATACCATCCATACCTGGTTGATATTCCACCAATTCGGACTAAGCGCTTCCAAGTCTTTCATAAAACGCACGGCAAAAGAGTGGAACTCACTACCTGCGTCTTTGTTTCCGAACGCCTTCAACCCACAACACTTCAAAGTTAGAGTAAACAGGCATCTTTTGGATAAGCTCGCTCCAGCGTCGACTCCGTCTCAGTCGCTCCCGACCTAGGCTGGAGTCAAGAGCAAACCCATTTCAAATAGAAAATAAATAAAAAAATGTATTCTTCTGTCGAGTGGGTATCGAGTCTATGGACCCGATGAAACCCTGGTGTCAGAGTTTTTAAACCGCCTAGTAGCACAACTATCAGGCCTCTGACATGGTTTGAGTAACGACCACTATCAAATACAGCGACCCGGACCGACGGCTTAACGTGCCCTCCGAAGCACGAAATCTCTTTCTTTTTCGGACAATCAGGTGATTCAGCCTGCTATGTCCTAACCAAACTGGGGAAAAATTCACAAAGTGATAAATTCTCAAATACCAACTTTGTGTTTCCCCCCTGGGAATCGAACCCAGGACCTCCGGATCGGGAGTCCATGGCACTAGCCACTAGACCACGGAGGCAGTTAAAAATTGTTTTAACTCTTTAAATGCTCCTTCCGCATCCAACAACGCCCACACTGAAATGTTTCAAAATGTTTGCAAACATTTCCGAACACCGCTTATAAGAGAACCTATTATCTGTGTATAAGATCATTTTAAATCAAGTACAAATATTGAAACGTGTAAATCTACCCATGAAACTTAACAACTTTCCCTAAGGAACATAGGTCGAAAAACGAATTAAAAAATTGGACCTTCCATACAAAATGCACCAGCTGATAGCGCACTTAGTAGTTGAAGTTAATTTTTGTTTTTCGTTCCCTATGTTCGTTACGCAAAGTTGTTCAGTTTCATAGGTACATTCACACGTTTCAATATTCGCACTTGATTTAAAATGACCTTATACAAGGTACTTAGGCAACGTACTTAGGTATAATACCTACCTACTTATGCGGGTGTTAGGGACAGCTGCCCGCAACCGATGGCGGTTGCCCAGTCAACGAAACTGAACAACTTTCACAGAAATTCAGTCAAGAAAAAAAAATCCTTATACAAATCGCTTGTTCGAGATTTTAGTATAAATAGGGAAGTGTATGTTTTTCCATTTCCTGATGAAAGTTGTCCAGTTTCATTGGCTGAGCAACCCCTATTCTGTTTGCGGGAAGCTGTCCCTGACACCCGGTATATTTAAGCACCGGGTACACTGTTTTGAAACCGCCGGGGTCGTGCTGCGTTCAAACGATGACATAATTAATTACCCTATTAGTGTAACCACCACACTGGTGGTTACACTAATAACGT
Source organism: Scrobipalpa costella (assembly GCA_949820665.1). Lineage (NCBI taxonomy): Eukaryota > Metazoa > Arthropoda > Insecta > Lepidoptera > Gelechiidae > Scrobipalpa > Scrobipalpa costella. The sequence goes on along the minus strand of OX463321.1, from coordinate 8,067,246 downwards.
TACTTGTGTTACTTCCATGCTGGCCTGGGAGCGAGAGAAAAACATAGAATGTGCCAGCTGCTTTTCCTCCCGGGCATGCTGCAAAAACCAGCTAAGGGATCCGAGGGTTTCAGTATATTGCAATTTAGGCGATGGGCTGACAACCTGTCACTACAGCAATATGCCTACAAATTTAAATATTCCTCAAAACTTTGTCAGATGTGGCGGAACGACCTTTATTTAGGTCGTTTACGCTCTACCTACCCCATTAGGGATAAAGGCGTGATTATATGTATGTATGTATGTACCAGTGTAACGTAAACATTATGACAGAAACATACAGAATTGTACAAAAGTTACATATTTGACAAAAGTTGAGTTAAGTTGCATTTTAAGTGATTTCGGCAATATTTAATAATACTCCTCCCACCGATTTCCCCAGAGATAGCACTGCGCGGGACTAGTTTTTAGTGCCCAAGTGTTTGCGCTACACACATGTGCACTATCTATTCCTTCAATCTCTTATTCTGATGGGACAGATTGACTGACACATTCAGGCGCAGGACCGACATTTACATGCCCATCCGACATCATGGATCATCTTACTTTTCGGACAATTAGGTGATCAGCCTGCAATGTCCTAACCAAACAAGAAACAACAACACAAAGTCATTGTCCCCTGAGAATCGAACTTGGGACCTCCGGGTCAAGAGCCCATGGCTCAGACCGCTAGACCACAGAGACACACGATGACATAATTAATTACCCTATTAGCGTAACCACCAGTGTAACGTGAACTTTATGACAGAAACATACAGGGTGGTACAAAAGCTACATATTTGACAAAAGTTCAGGTACATTTTAAGTGATTTCGGAAATATTTAACGTATGTGGAGTATTAACGTATTAATCTTCCATGCTGGCCTGGGAGCGACAGAAAAATATAGAATGTGCCAGTTGCATTTCCTCCCGGGCATGCTGTAAAAACCAAGGGATCCAAAGGTTTCAATATATTGTAATTTAGGCGATGGGCTAACAACCTGTCATTACAGCAATATACCTACAAATCTATGTTAAATAATCCTCAAAACTTTGTCAGACGTGGCGGAACAACCTCTGTTTAGGTTGTTTACGATCTGCCTACCCCGTTAGGGATAAAGGCGTGATTATATGTATGTATGTGTCTGGATTCCTCGTGTAATTGTTCTGTGTGTGTTCTTGTGTACAATAAACTGTTAAATAAATAAATAAACAATACAGATACGAGACAAAACAAAATAAAGAAATAAGAGATAATAAACCAAGGGCGGCCTCATTGCTAAGCAGCTATTTCTTCCAGGCAAACTTAGGACAAGATTCAGATTTTTATCGCTCCTGGTCCAGCATGGAAGTTTTCCCTTCCAGCACCCTATGCTAAGATCATAACGAGATGAAAGAAAGCTCTTCCCCCAGACCGGAAACTGTGCAAATGGACTGTCATGGCGGCCCCGCCTCTTCCGGTGGGGAAATACTTTGTGTATCGCGGCTTGTTAGTTTCAGATCGATTTATTACTTGTGAAGTGGGTATATAATAATAACAAACACCCTTGTGATTTATTAGGCATATTCAGATGACACCGGAACATTTCCCTCACGGGGTAGGCAGAGCGTCAACAGCTAAAGAAAAACTATTTTTGCTACGTCCTCCGCTTCCAAGCATATTGGGGCCGATTCCGTTGCAGATACCAGGCCACTCAGAAAGTATTGCGATAAATAGTTTTTATATATGGCAGACTGGCCGGTTAGAATCTTTTTTGAAAATATGATTACTTGTAAGTAAAAATATGTGTGTTCCATTTTCAAAATTTCCCTCCACATTTTTTGCGAGCCAATTCAAAGTATCGTGTCTTACTGAAAAATGGATCTGCGCCGGGAACATTTTAGAGCTATGATTTTTTACGATTTCAAGTGTCGCCTGAAACCGGATGAATCGTTCGATAGATTTCAAATGGCATTTATGGATGAAAGCCCCTCCAAGGCAACCGTGTATCGTTGGTATAACGAATTTAGGCGCGGTCGACCAACCTTGGGGGATGAAGAAAGAAGCGGTCGCCCTTTGACGGCTATTACGGAAGAAAACGTGCTAGCAGTGAAAATTTTTATCCAAGATAATAGGCGAATTACATATCAGGAGATTCGGCACATATTAAAGATTGGATCGGGAAGCGTTCACGAGATTCTACATGGGCATCTTTGCGTGAGGAGGATAGTATCGCGCTGGGTGCCGCACTACCTCACCGACGCTCAGAAGCAGGCCCGGGTGGAATGGTGCCGTGATATGCTGAACAAATTTGAAGCAGGCTCGTCTCGGCGTATTTACGACATCGTAACAGGTGATGAGTCCTGGATTTATCAATACGATCCAGAAACCAAGCGCCAGTCGACAGTTTGGGTGTTTCAAAATGAACCAACGCCTACCAAAGTGAAGCGATCTCGAAGCGGGGGGAAGATTTTGATCGCCAGCTTTTTTAATTTGACTGGCCACTTGGCCTCAATTCCCTTACGAGATCAAAGAAACATTAACGCCGAATGGTATACTACCAAATGTTTACCAGAAGTTTTTTCTGTTGTGAGCAACAAGCGACCAAACACAGGGCTCCGCGGACTACTGCTCCACCACGACAATGCGCCTGCACACACCGCGCTCAAAACGAGGGACTTCCTGGACAGCACACCAGTCAAACTCCTGGGTCACCCTCCTTACAGCCCTGATCTAGCACCGTGTGACTTCTTTTTATTTCCAAAAATAAAAAATTTGCTCAAGGGGATACAATTTTCGTCGCCGGAAGATGCGCTGGCTGCGTTCGAGCAGGCTCTAAACGAGGTGTCTACGGCGGACTGGAAAAAGTGTTTTGAAAACTGGTTCAGACGCATGAATCTTTGTATAGAGGCTGGTGGAGAGTACTTTGAAAAGATTTAATAAAAATATATGTACCTGTAGAACAATTTTTTTTAGTGTCGCAAATCTTTCTGAGTGTCCCACGTACATCTTAGCTTATTTTAGTTTTGGTTCTGTAGGTAACTTATAAATCACTACACAGTATAAAACAAAGTCGCTTTCTCTGTCCCTTTATCCCTATGCACGCATAAATCTTTAAAACTACGCAACGGATTTTGATGCGGTTTCTTTTAATGGATAGAATGATTCAAGAGGAAGGTTTATAAGTATAATACATGCATAATATAGTAGAGAAACACTGATAATTTCCGTCCGAAGCCGGGGCGGGTCGCTAGTTTTGAATAAAATAGTAACAACAACCCACCAACTGATTACAACCCTGCCAAAGTGACGTTTGAATAAGACGAGGTGTAAGGGACAGCGTCCCGCAAACTGATAGGGGTTGCTCAGTCAACGAAACTAAACAACTTTCAATTTCATAGTCCATTATAGTTTAGTCGACTTTTATGACACTAGCGATACATACCAGAGATGCTAGTACACTCACTCGTTATCACTAGAGATACCTACCGGGTGTAAGGGACAGCGTCCCGAAAACTGATAGGGGTTGCTCAGTCAACGACACTGAACCACCGAGGAATTCTTTCAGGAAGTGAAATAAAAACTTGGCTTTTCCATACAAAATGTCCACCTCGATCAGACAATTTGTATGGAAAAGCCAAGTTTTTATTCCTCTTTTTACTTCCTGAAAGAGTTTCCTGGTGGAAGTTGTTCAGTGTCGTTGACTGAGCAACCCCTATCAGTTTGCGGGACGCTGTCCCTTACACCCCGTATTTAAATAAATCTACTTTATCGAATTATGAAAACCAATCAATAGTCCACCAAAACAAAATTACTAATAAATAACCGGACCCACTTAAGGGACAGCCACCCCTATTTAAGGGTAAGACACCCCAAAATTCACCGCAAATTGGGGTTGCAATGAGACGAACCCTTAATGCTTAGTTCGGAAATACGAATTATCAAATTATATGTCGTGAGTAGAGAAAATAGAGTTAGAAAGAGGATAGAGACGTCTGAGTGACTTTTGTCCTATAAGGAGTGTAAGGGACACGTCCCGCAAACTGATAGGGGTTGGTCAGTCAACCACACTGAACAACTTCCACCAGGAAAATACTTTCAGGAAATGAAAAAGATTTTGGCTTTTCCTTACAAATTTTTATTATCTTTCCTGAAAGAACTTCCTGGTGGAAGTTGTTCGGTGTCGTTGACTGAGCAACCCCTATCAGATTGCGGAACGCTGTCCTTTACACCCGGTATGTGTGCCATTTCTCATACTTAGGTTTTATCCTATTCTACATACATGCATACATACACATAATCACGCCTAATGGGGTAGGCAGAGCGTAAACGACCCAAACAAAAGGTCGTTCCGCCACGTCTGACAAAGTTTTGAGGGTTATATTTAAGATCAATTTGTAGGTATATTGCTATAGTGACAGGTTAAGTGTCTGGAAATTTATAAATACGTGGGACACTCAGAAAGATTTGCGACACTAAAAAAAATTGTTCTACAGGTACATATATTTTTATTAAATCTTTTCAAAGTACTCTCCACCAGCCTCTATACAAAGATTCATGCGTCTGAACCAGTTTTCAAAACAGTTTTTCCAGTCCGCCGTAGACACATCGTTTACAGCCTGCTCGAACGCAGCCAGCGCATCTTCCGGCGACGAAAATTGTATCCCCTTGAGCAAATTTTTTATTTTTGGAAATAAAAAGAAGTCACACTGTGCTAGATCAGGGCTGTAAGGAGGGTGACCCAGGAGTTTGACTGGTGTGCTGTCCAGGAAGTCCCTCGTTTTGAGCGCGGTGTGTGCAGGCGCATTGTCGTGGTGGAGCAGTCGTCCGCGGAGCCCTGTGTTTGGTCGCTTGTGGCTCACAACAGAAAAAACTTCTGGTAAACATTTGGTAGTATACCATTCGGCGTTAATGCTTCTTTGATCTCGTAAGGGAATTGAGGCCAAGTGGCTAGTCAAATTAAAAAAGCTGGCGATCAAAATCTTCCCCCCGCTTCGAGATCGCTTCACTTTGGTAGGCGTTGGTTCATTTTGAAACACCCAAACTGTCGACTGGCGCTTGGTTTCTGGATCGTATTGATAAATCCAGGACTCATCACCTGTTACGATGTCGTAAACACGCCGAGACGAGCCTGCTTCAAATTTGTTCAGCATATCACGGCACCATTCCACCCGGGCCTGCTTCTGAGCGTCGGTGAGGTAGTGCGGCACCCAGCGCGATACTATCCTCCTCACGCGAAGATGCCCATGTAGAATCTCGTGAACGCTACCCGATCCAATCTTTAATATGTGCTGAATCTCTTGATATGTAATTCGCCTATTATCTTGGATTAAATTTTTCACTGCTAGCACGTTTTCTTCCGTAATAGCCGTCAAAGGGCGACCGCTTCTTTCTTCATCCCCCAAGGTTGGTCGACCGCGCCTAAATTCGTTATACCAACGATACACGGTTGCCTTGGAGGGGCTTTCATCCATAAATGCCATTTGAAATCTATCGAACGATTCATCCGGTTTCAGGCGACACTTGAAATCGTAAAAAATCATAGCTCTAAAATGTTCCCGGCGCAGATCCATTTTTAAGTAAGACACGATACTTTGAATTGGCTCGCAAAAAATGTGGAGGGAAATTTTGAAAATGGCACACACATATTTTTACTTACAAGTAATCATATTTTCAAAAAAGATTCTAACCGGCCAGTCTGCCATATATAAAAACTATTTATCGCAATACTTTCTGAGTGGCCTGGTATAGGTATATAAATGCGTATTATAAATATATATGAGTTTTGTATTTAGTTTATAGTATATTATTATAATGTAATGTATAGTTGTAGTCTTCTTCTTCTTCTGTCGAGTGGGTATGAGTCTATGGACCCGATGAACCCTGGTGTCAGAGTTTTTAAACCGCCTAGTAGCACAGCTATCAGGTCTCTGACATGGTTTTGTGTAACGACCACTATCAAAGACAGCGACCGGGACCGACGGCTTAACGTGCCCTCCGAAGCACGAAATCTTTTTCTTTTCGGACAATCAGGTGATTCAGCCTGCAATGTCCTACCCAAACTGGGAAAAAATTCACAAACTGATAAATTCTCAAATATCAACTTTGTGTTTTACCCCCTGGGAATCGAACCCAGGACCTCCGGATCTGGAGCCCATGGCACTAGCCACTAGACCACGGAGGCAGTTATAGTTGTAGTTAAGTTATTATTTTTAGAATATGCTCAGTAGAATTGTAGTCACATGTCTTCAGCCATTTTACTAGGATGCGTTTTGCTTCCGACACTTTGCAATCTTTAATAATGCAGTCTTTTTTAACAGTGGAGTAGATGTATGGAAAGCTAAAATTTCTGAATCGTTGGGCAAATGTGGTGTTTACTTTAGGTATTCTCACGTGATAGATCCTTCTCTGCGATAGGGATATCTGTTCATCATGAGTTAGATTTTTAATAAGTTTATGTTGATCTAGGCTAGCCTTCAAAATATATAATTGACGTACTGTTAATACTTCTGCCTCCAGATGTAATAACATTCTAGTCAGATACCTAAAGGGTTTTCTATAAAGAACCTTTAAGACCGATCTTTGGGCCCTCTCTAGCAAGATCATGAAAGTTTTTGCGGCACTGCCCCAAAGACCTATACAATACGTAATCACTGATTGACATAGTGTTGTGTTAACAAGGCGTAGGATACTTTGATCGGCACAGTCACGTAAGAGCTTCATTACACCTACTAGTTTCCTAGTTCGACCGGACAAAACTCTCATATGCTTTTTGAAGGATAAATTCTCGTCTGATGTAACTCCTAAGTATTTCAGCGCAACAGATCGTTGAATAGAGCTGCAATCACAAATGTTAGGTGACTGACTCGGAGTGGAACAAGTGTGTACTTTTAGGCTTGTGCTTAGATCAGGTGGAGCAGATGGTTTTATTTTGTGAAAGCACATAAACTTCGTCTTACTTGTGTTCAAAGTCAAAAGATTTTTGTTTAGCCATTCCGAAACCAAAACTATACTACTCTCAGCGCTATTAAAAGCTTCTGTCCAGGAATCGCCTTGAAAAATGATTGCTGTATCATCAGCATAACAAATAACCTTAGTGTTACTATCGTTCTTTGTTATATTTGCAATATTATTTATGTAGAGAATAAAAAGAGTGGGGTCTAAAATACTGCCTTGTGGAACGCCAAATTTGATGTTTGAAAAGTCATTTAACCGACCATCCACTGTAACACATTGAGTTCTTTTTTCTAGGTAACTACGAAACCATTCTAATGCCACTCCTCTAATCCCGATCACTTCCAGTTTTTTTAAAAGTGTTGTAGTGGAAACTGTGTTGAAGGCTTGGGAATGAAACTGCATGGCTAGATGTCGCTAACGTCGCTATGACGTGTGCATAAGAAAGACTATGATAAATTCGTCACTCGCGCTACCGTTTCTGTAGCTCAGTTGCATTGGCATTCCAGAGACACAGGTTCGAGTCCTGCCAGAAACGAATTTATTATTTTCTTTCTTTCATATTATATGAAATAGAAATAGCATTGCGAGTGCTCAAAAATCAACACACTTATTAAAAACCTTTAGACAGCTCTACGTTTTCCTAACTCTACCAAAACCCAGTGGCCACTGTTCAATTTGTGTATTTATTACTAATCGGATGCCTCGTTATGCTTACTCGTAATGTCTACCTGCAACGTAGAATTATCGGACTGCCAATTATAATAGAAATGTAACTCTTTAGCGGTGAATAAGTACAATGTTTGTAGGTATGTGAAAATTGGAGTTTCGGTGGGTTTATTAACTGCCTCCGTGGTCTAGTGGACCATGGGCTCACGATCCGGAGGTCCTGAGTTCGATTCCCGGGCGGGGACGAAGTTAGTTGATTTTTGACAATTTTTCACTTTGTGAGTTTTTCCCCAGTTTGGTTCGGACAATGCAGGCTGAATCCACCTGATTGTATGAAAGAAAACGAATTCCGTGCTTCGGAGGTCACGTTCAACTGTCGGTTCCGGTCACTGTTTCTAATAGTGGTCGTTACAGGTCGATGTTGCTCCACATCCGTAGGAACTACCTTAAAAACCCTAGGTACACGTGACCCCGGGTGGTGCTAAAGGTGCAACAAAACCGGCTGCTTCACAGCTTTTTTATCTATCAATTTTAGTTTATGACTTTTCCGAAGCATTTGATTGCATTGAACACGAAAAATAGAATGCACATACATAAAGCTCCGAGAGTCTTGCATTTTTCTTCACATTTTTTTAGATTTTTTAATACAATAAATGACCCTCTAACAATCCATAAGACATCGCTAAACTCGTAATACGTTTGTCTCGATGACTGTCCGCATAACAATATTACAAATTATCGTAGTTAGTATAAGTAATAACATAAGTAGTATCTTATTATTATCAACCCACCCGCCCCGGCTTCGCGCGAAAATTATCAGTGTTTCTCTACTATATTATGCATGTATTATACATATAAACCTTCCTCTTGAATCACTCTATCCATTAAAAGAAACCGCATCAAAATCCGTTGCGTAGTTTTAAAGATAAATCTAGACTTAATACCTTCAATTATTCAAATGATAAATGACAACATTAATCGTGTTAAGATTGGTGTACTCCAAAGTTTAATATTAGGTCCATTGTTATTCTTGATATTTAGGTAATCGATAGGAAATAAGCACATATAATTAGAATGCATTGCTAGCACAGTTTTTTAATCCACCGTTTTGTTAAAAAATAAAGTAAGATCTTCTGCTTCTTAGGAGTGGGTATCGAGTCTATCGACCCGATGAACCCTGGTGTCAGAGTTTTTAAACCGCCTAGTAGCACAACTATCAGGCCTCTGACATGGTTTGAGTAACGACCACTATCAAAGACAGCGACCGGTACCGACGGCTTAATGTGCCCTCCGAAGCACGAAATCTTTTTTTCTTATCGGACAATCGGGTGATTCAGCCTGCAATGTCCTAACCAAACTGGGGAAAAATACACAAAGTGATAAATTCTCAAATATCAACTTTGTGATTCCCCCCTGGGAATCGAACCCAGGACCTCCGGATCGGGAGTCCATGGCACTAGCCACTAGACCACGGAGGCAGTTAGTTAGTAAGATTATAAAGTTGACATAGGTAACAGTGGCGAGGAGGGTAATTTTATCGAGGGTAAGCCAAAGCAAAAAACAGAACATTCAAGTACTTTATAGATTCGATTCGGAAGCCGATGGGAATCGGCTTGTATAGACCCTTCGCCACTGATAGGTAAAGTACAGTTTGTATTTAGTTATTAGCAGTAGAGTAGCACAGCAATTGCACGCACGACACCACAGTGACACTAATTATTCATTATACAACAACATCTCATAATGACATTTTAACGCCCAATAATCTGTTCAAAGGCAGAGAACAAAAAAGAAACAGAAATGCCAGTTCGCGGATGAGCGCGCGCAGACCGACAAATAACTGTCCAAAAAGACTTGTCAAGGATCCAAATTGAGACGCCGAACGACACGCTCATCAGTAGGAATCCAAATTAACATAACACGCGGCACAGAACGTGGAATTACAGAAATGATATACACTTGTGATAAAAAATAATACTTGATAGGTAATATCACCTACATTTTATCTTATTACTTCCATGCTGGACTGGGAGCGAGAGAAAAACATAGAATGTGCCAGCTGCATTTCCTCCCGGGCATGCTGTATAAACCAGCTAAGGGATCCGAGGGTTTTGTATATTGTAATTTAGGTGATGGGCTGACAACCTGTCACTGCAGCAATATACCTACAAATCAATCTTAAATAACCCTCAAAATTATGTCATACGTGGCGGAACGAGCTCTGTGTAGGTCGTTTACGCTCTGCCTACCCCATTAGGGATAAGGGCGTGATTATATGTATGTATGCAAATAGGTGCAATAACAGGAAAAAGACTAATACTACTTAAATATAATCTAAACATAGTAAAACACAATTAGAATCTTCTTTCCCAATAACTACTATACACAGCTTACAATAATTTAGAAACACAATATATTTATTTATTTATTTAACAGTTTATTGTACACAATAAAATACAAAGAACATATACATATAAAACAAAAACACAACAGGCACAGCTTATTTCTAAAAATAAATCTCTTCCAGCAGACCTAGGCTAGTGAAATAGCATTCTGAGAGGCAGATACGACATATAATAAAATATATAATTTAATAGATAGATATATAATTTACTACTAAATTTAAAAATGGGAATGATGATAAATAACTTAATAAATGAATAAGTTATTATTTATGATGTTATAATATTATAAGTAATTATGATTTTATTTGAAGTTTAGGTAAACTAGGTTTTAGGTATTTAGCCTTTAAGTGTCCCACTGCTGGGCAAAGGCCTCTCTCCGTTCCCTCCATGACTCCCTATCTTGGGCTTCCTCCGGCCATACGTTGCTGAAGGCGTACAGCTCGTTTCGCCATCGTCGTCTCGGTCTGCCACGTCGCCTTCTGTCAGTCAGTGGCTTCCACTGTGTGCCATGTCTGCCGCATGCCGGATGAGTCACCTACATACAAAGTAAGAATTAAAATAAAAAAAATATTAATAACACTAGTTATAAGTCAATAACATAGGTCAGGTACCAACTACGTGTACACGTTTACTTAATATAGTAATTGTTTTATATATTCATATTTATAATTAAATCAATTTAAATTAAAATAACCAAAAATAAATGGCATTACTACAAACAAGGAATAAGTCTTATTCATAGTGGCAGAATTATCAGACTGATAGTACATACATACATATAATCACGCCTTTATCCCTAATGGGGTAGGCAGAGCGTAAACGACCTTAACAAAGGCTGTTCCGCCACGTCTGACAAAGTCTTGAGGGCCATTCAAGAAAGATTTGTATGTATATTGCTGTAGTTACAGGTTGTCAGCCCATCGCCTAAATTACAATATACTGAAACCCATAGATCCCTTAGCTGGTTTTAACAGCATGCTCGGGAGGAAATGCAGCTGGCACATTCTATGTTTTTCACTCACTTCCAGTCCAGCATGGAAGATACTATGATACTATGATTTAATTGTAGACTGATAGTACTACAATTAAATCATAAAAAAATACAAATAATATAACAATTTCATCTAATCATTGTATACATAAAAATCGTAATTTGGAAAAACCGTAAATCCAATTTGAAAAATGATGTAATAATGATGTCGCTATGATAATTTCGTCACTCCAGCTATCGTCTCGGTAGCTCAGTGGTAGAGCGATGGACTGACATTCCAGAGTCGCAGGTTTGAGTCCTGCCCGAGACGAATTTATTATTTTCTTTCTTTCATATTATATGAAATAAAATAGCATTTTAAGTGCTAAAAAAGTCCAAAAAAAATCATGTTAGGTTAGGAACTGCTTTGACACTTCTACCGCAACCCTTACTTCCATCTTCTATGCCAGAATTGAAATGCCAATCGCTGGTCTGTATCCGAGTTGTCAGTAAGTGGTTGGAATTACTCACAGATCTAATTCTGTGCCAAATAACAATTAACAAACTCATCAGTCCTTAACGAGAAGCCATTTAGACACAACTAGGTTGTATCCGGTGGCTTCGGCTGAGATTTTTAGATAGTGAAAACAAAACGCACCAAATAGTCTATTGGTTTTCTTCCATGCTGAGCTGGGAGCGAGAGAAAAACATAGAATGTGCCAGCTGCATTTCCTCCTGGGCATGCCAGCTATGGGATCCGAGGGTTTTAGTATATTGCAATTTAGGCGATGGGCTGACAACCTGTCACTACAGCAATATCTTAAATGACCCTCAAAACTTTGTCAGACCTGGCGAAACGACCTTTGCTTAGCTCGTTTACGCTCTGCCTACCCCATTAGGGATGGAGGCGTGACTACATGTATACTACCTCCAGTGGTCTAATGGTCTGAGCCGCTCATGATCCGGAGACCCGGTTCGATTCCCGGTGGGACAACGAATTTGTGTTGCTATTTCTAGATTGGTTAGGACATTGAAGGATAAATCAAGAAACTTCAGGGTGGCTCGGCCAGGTCCAAGTTTTAAGTAGGTATGTGAACATTCTCTTGCTCTAAAAAACGCAAACCCTCAATCGAATGCCGTATCTGCCGAGCTGTCAGTCTGACAAATTGCTAATGGCGCGGTTTTTGACGTTTATTTTGGCGGGAACGCGTCCATGCGTTTCAGTGGAACGGCTGTGTTGCGATTGCGGTGCGTTTAGTGTATTTTTAGAATCATTTTACACCATTTTGTACGAAATCAATGTTTTACACAGTTTTATCACTAAAGTAAGAAACAGTACAGATTTACATCAGATAACATCATCTGCTCCTTGATATACAAGAGATAATCGTAGTTTAAGGAGCAGAGTAATAAAATGTTAAACAATTATTTAGCAATACAAACATTGTAAAACTATGCCTAGATTTAAGTTTTTTGTTGTCAATTAACTTTTTATTGTTATTATAAAATCGCTACGATAGTTAGATAGGTACACTACTACACTACATACGATCGATGGTCTAGTGGCTAAAGCAATGGACTCCAGATATGAAGGTAAGGTGGGTTCGATTCCCTCGAGACACAAAATTTTGTGACATATTTCTAAGTTTGGTTAATGCATGAACAATATGCTAAAATCACCTGTCTGACATGAAAAAAAAATCCGTGCTTCAGAGGGCACGTTAAACATTCGATATCGCTAGCTTCGACAGTAAGTAGTCGCCACAAAAACCATTTCAGAGCTCCATTAGGTGCTTCAAAAGCTCTGACACCACACTATTCATCGCGTATTTTGTCGACTTGAAAACTCATTCAATAAGTAGTATGTATAATTTTCATAAAATAATTCCTATGTGATTTTTACACAGCGAACGGATTTTCGTTTCTATACTGTCGTTTTCTTCTTCTTTGTCTTGTCCTTATTATCCCACTTTAGGTGGGGTCGGCTCTCCTTATCCTTCGACGCCAAGACATTCTGTCTTGGGTTGTCAGGAAATTGGGGTTTTCTACAACATTTGCCGTACTTCTGTACTGACGTAAAATTTTTAAATGCTTTTGCGCCCTATAAAATCGTCTCAGAGTGAACCGACCTTTTTTCTGACAACAGCGACATCTGTTGTCGAGTAGCAGTTACTAGCTGCGAAAAAGTCCCATGATTCCACGCCAAAAAAGGTTTTAAAAAACATACTGTCAAATATGCCAAACAAAGTGCAGTAGGTGTTTTGTACGTATTTTCTCGAATTACATTGGAAATCTTGAAAATTCTCCAGTAAACCAAGTTATATTTTGTTCCCCTCTGATTGTCTGTACTTTAAGCATCATGTCGGACCGTCTGAAGAGTACAAATCAGTACTCAAACGAAGAAATCATTGAAGATCTCACAAAAGATCTCAAAAAATCTTTGAGTACGGAAGATGAGCCCGAGGATTTCGTTATAAACCCTGAAACTAAAGCTGAAGACTTCCCTTCGTGTTCTGGAGATGCCCCAGAAACGCCTAAGACTGAAGGTGAGAGGAAATAATAGTTTTTAAATTGAGGTTAAATACGTAGACCGCGCCCAAGGAACATTCTATTTCTTTCAGTTTTGCTACCTTAGTGTTAATTCTTCTGTCGAGTGGGTATCGAGTCTATGGACCCGATGAACCCTGGTGTCAGAGTTTTTAAACCGCCTAGTAGCACAACTATCAGGCCTCTGACATGGTTTTGTGCCTAGTAGCACAACTATCAGGCCTCTGACATGGTTTTGTGTAACGACCACTATCAAAGACAGCGACCGGGACCGACGGCTTAACGTGCCCTCCGAAGCACGAAATCTTTTTCTTTTCGGACAATCAGGTCATTCCAAACTGGGGAAAAATTTACAAAGTGATAAATTCTCAAATATCAACTTTGTGTTTTACCCCCTGGGAATCGAACCCAGGACCTCCGGATCGGGAGCCCATGGCACTAGCCACTAGACCACGGAGGCAGTTAGTGTTAATGAAGTGTCTCTACTTCGTCTACTTAGTATTGTTGTGAAATATATAAAACAGTGTTAGTTATGTAACACATATATAAAGTCTCATATATTGTAGTTAATCCTGGACTGGGAGAGATAGAAAAACATAGAATGTTCCAGCTGCCCTTCCTCCCGGGCATGCTGTAGAAGTCAGCAAAATGGACTCGAGGGTTACAGTGTATTGTAATTTAGGAAATGGGCTGACAACCTGTCACTAAAGCAATACATATTACAATCTATAATTGCCCTCAATTTTTGTCAGACGTGGCGAAAGCGCCTTTTACGAGGCGTTAAACGCTCTGCCTACCCCGTAAGGGATAAAGGCGTGATTTATGTATGTATGTATTGTAGTTAAAATTATTACAGCTAATGCATAAAAGGATAAGAACATTTTACAAGGATTCGTCCCTATGTTTTTTTGTAATTAAACTGTATGGAATTGGACATACAGTCACAATCCTCATCATTGAAGGAACAGTTTAGAAAGAACACTCCACTAAATGCATACCTTTCTTTCACCCAAATGTTGACTGGCAGATATTTCTCTTTGACCAGTCTTTCATGTGTCTTGTTCTATGTTCTTGTGTTTTCAAATCATTCCGTTGCATATTCTTATTTGTTCCCAAGACAACCTAGTTAGCAAAATATCTGCCTACTATGCATAGGACCTGGGTTCGATTCCCGTTGTGGCAGATGTTGGAATGATGAATTTATGGATCTGGGAGTTAAAGAAAACAGTTCTGGGAAGACAATCGACGTGCACCGTCTCTTGAAACCTTTAAGAGCCGACTTAAAAAACATTACTATCTGATCATTATTTATCCTTCACTTTTATCCTGTGCTGTTGCTGTCATTTCCTTCGTCTAGATCTGGTTGTAGTTTGCATTATCCTATCTTCCATTAGTTTATTATATATTATGTATTAGTTTACTTTACAATATCTATGTAGTAGCTTGTACCTAGTTTATGTATTATATGTAATGTAATGTATTTAGGATACATATTTTACTAGATTTGCAATATCCCGCTTACCGCTACGCATTTTTCTTTGACCCAAAGGTTGCCTGGAAGAAATTGCTACCTTAGCAATAAGGCCGCCTATGTTGTACTTGTTTTTTGTTGTTATCTGTTGTGTTGTATGATTTGTATTCTTACGTGCAGTAAAGTATTTTTATGTTATGTTATGTTAATTGTGGTTGTTTTGTAATCTATGGCACTTGAGTCAAGGAATCCTAGTTGGGGCTATAAGGTAGTTGTCTTATTTAAGCAATTGCTATCCTGCATGCTTTCTTTCATGCTGGACTGGGAGCGAGAGAAAAACGTAGAATGTGCCACCTGCATTTCTTCCTGGGTATTATGTCCGGGAAAACTGAAGAAAACATCCAAAATTCAGGACCACACTTTATTGTGCTAAGGAGCATGACAAGAAATGGATTGTAAAAATATTAATTACAACCTACCCACCTTACAATATCTTATTCTATAATAAGGTAAACAAGGCATCTAACTCAATACATAACACTGGGCATGCAGTAAAACCCAGCTTAGGGATCTGAGGGTATTGGTAAATTGTAATTTAGGGGACGGGTCTGACAACCTGTCACTACAGCAATATACCTACAAATCTAACTTAAATAACGCTCAAAACTTTGTCAGATGTGGCGGAACGACTTTTGTTTGGGTTGTTTACATTCTGCCTATCCCATTGAGGATAAAGGCGTGATTGTATGTGTATGCTATCTTGCACTTACCCTCCCAATAGACGGACTTCTACGGAAAATGTTTTACAGTCTCCTATTATCATAATATGTATTAGTTTATTCAAAATAAATATAAGGTTATTTAAGTTATATATTTATTACATACACACATACATCCATACAATCACACCTTTATCCCTAACGGGGCAGGCAGAGCGTAAACAACCTAAACAAAGGTCGTTCCACCACATTTGACAAAGTTTTGAGGGTTATTTAAGATAGATTTGTAGGTATATTGCTGTGGTGACAGGATATCAGCCCATCGCCTAAATTGCAATATACAGAAACCCTCGGATCCCTTAGCTGGTTTTTACAGCATGACCGGGAGGAAATGCATATATTTATATATTTATTTAGTATGTATATTGTTTAAGTTAATTATTATTATATTGTTTAAGTATTAAGATGAACTTAGTAAGCACTTTCCCTCTTTCTGCTATGTACTATCCTAATACCCAAAGCTTTAGCAATAAGGCTGCCCATATTGTACTGTTTTCTTCCGTACTTTTCTGCTGTAGGTACATATTTGTGTTTCTTCACTACATAGTATAAAACAAAGTAGCTTTCTCTGTCCCTATATCCCTATGTATGCTTAGATCTTTAAAACTACGCAACGGATTTTGATGCGGTTTCTATTAATGGATAGAGTGATTCAAGAGGAAGGTTTATATGTATAATACATGCATAATATAGTAGAGTTACTTCCATGCTGGTCTGGGAGCGAGAGAAAAGCATAGAATGTGCCAGCTGCATTTCCTCCCGGGCATGCTGTAAGATCCAGCTAAGGGATCCGAGGGTTTCAGTATATTGTAATATAGGCGATGGTCTGACAACCTGTCACTACAGCAATATACCTAGAATTCTATCTTAAATAACCCTCAAAACTTTGTCAGACGTGGCGGAACGACTTTTGTTTAGGTCGTTTACGCTCTGCCTACCCCATTAGGGATACAGGCGTGATTATATGTATGTATGTATGTAATATAGTAGAGAAACACTGATGATTTCCGTGCGTAATGAATAAAGTATCTTGTATTGTATCTTTTCACAGACATTCCAACAATTCCAGCGGCACCGAAGAAGGAACCAGATCTAGATGAGGATTATGAGGAGAAGGATAAAGAAGAGAATGAGAGTGATAATGATGATATTGATGAAGTATCTCTAAAGGTAAGAGAAAGGTTATAAGTCTTCTTCTTCTTAGCGATTGGATTTTCGAGTCGAACAACCTGATGAACCTTGGTGTCAGAGTTTTCAAACGGCCTAGTAGCACAGCTATTAGGCCTCTGACATGGTGTGAATTATGATCAATATCAAAGACAGCGACCGGGACAGATGGCTTAACGTGCTCTCCGAAGCACACAATTCTCTTTCTTTTTGGACAATCAGGTGATTCAGCCTGCAGTGGCCTATCAAAATATTATCCACTAGTTTTTAAACTTTATATTCATTCCTAACCAAGATGAAATAGATTTCCCCTAGAAATAAGAGATTTTCCTGTGATAGAATGTTGCCTACTGTTCTTAAGAATCTTCTTTAAGGGGCAAAGTGGCGCCCTCATCAGTCAAAAAAACATAATTCACTGAAAACACAATCAATCGAAAATCCGGTAGATCAGATTGAGGTCATATAGAACCTCATAAAGTTGCAATTTACAGTTTGTTATAGTTACAGATTTATTTTATTTTATTTATAGTTACATATAGAAAATTTGCGAAAAACAGTTACTTTCAGCACTTTTGCCATCTGTAACTGCAGTGAACACTGAATTATTAATTTATAATGCTTAAAATAAACTTCAGTACCTATACATCAATCTGATCTATTCTTCCGTACAAGAGAAAAACATGGAACGTGCCAGCTGTATTTCATCCCGCGCATGCTGTAAAAACCAGCTAAGGGATCCGCAGGTTTCTGCATATCGCAATTTAGGCGATAGGCTGACAACCTGTCACTACAGCAATATAAGTACAAATCTATCTTAAATAACCCTTAAAACTTTGTCAGACGTAGGCGGACCGGACCGACCTTTGTTTATGTCGTTCTCGCTCTGCCTACCCCATTAAGATAAAGGCGCGATTGTATGATCTACCGGATTTTCGATTTATTACGTTTTCAGTGAGTAATGATTTCTTAACTGATGAGAGCGCTGGCGTGCACCGGGGACTTCCCTTAATCATCACAAAAATCTTGCAATTTTAACTTATCTTGCTTTACATAAGCTATACACTATATTTTTTTGAAAATTCCCTTTTTGAATAAATATCTAATTACAAAAACTTGCCTCCTGCCTCCTTGGTCTCGTGGCCCGGAGGTCCCTGGGTTCGATTCCCAAGGAGGGAACACAAAGTTGATATTTGTTAATTTATCACTTTGTGAGGTTTTTCTAAGTTTGGTTAGGACATTACAGGCAGAATCACCTGATTGTCCGAAAAGTAAAAGGATTCCGTGCTTTGAAGGGCACGTTAAGCCGTCGGTCTCAGTCGCTGTCTTTGAAAACCATGTTAGAGGCCTAATAGCTGCGCTACTAGGCGGTATGGAAAACTCTGACACCAGGGTTCATCGGGTCGTTGTTCAACTCGAGAATCCACTCGCTAATTGCAAAATCCCTTAAACTATTGTAGATTTATATAATATGAAAAAGGAAAATAATAAATTAGTTTCTGGCAGGACTTATTAAACTACTGGATTCTTATTCTTTTTACTTCCATGCTGACCTGGGAGCGAGAGAAAAACATAGAATGTGCCAGCTGCATTTCCTCCCGGGCATGCTGTAAAAACCAGCTAAGGGATCCGAGGGTTTCAGTATATTGTAATTTAGGCGATGGGCTGACAACCTGTCACTACAGCAATATACTTACAAATCTATCTTAAATAACCCTCAAAACTTTGTCAGACGTGGCGGAACGACCTTTGTTTGGGTCGTTTACGCTCTGCCTACCCCATTAGGGATAAAGGCGTGATTATATGTATGTATGTATGTATGGATTCTTAAACTACATGGCTAGATGTCACTAACGTCGCTATGACGAGTGCATAAGAAAGACTGATAAATTCATCACTCACTCTAGCGTTTCTGTAGCTCAGTTGGTAGAGTAATGTTGGCATTCCAGATACGTAGGTTCGAGTCCTGCCAAAACCGAATTTATTATTTTCTTTCTTTCATATTATCACTACATAGTATAAAACCTAGTCGCTTTCTCTGTCCCTATATCCCTATGCTTAGATCTTTAAAACTGCGCAATCTATTTTGATGCGGTTTCTTCAATGGATAGAGTGATTCAAGAGGAAGGTTTATATGTATAATACATGCATAATATAGTAGAGAAACACTGATGATCTCCGTGCGAAGCCAGGGCGGGTCGCTAGTATGAAATAAAAATAGCAGTGCGCTAAAATCCTCAAAAAATACTGAAGGTTTATATTAACTCTTAGGATGCAGAGGTCGACCTCACAGATGACCAGAAAGCTGAACGCAAGATCATAGCTGATGAGCTGAAGAATGCTGGCAACCTGGCATTCAAAGACGCCGAATATGACAGGAGTATAGAGAAGTATACTGAAGGTAAGTTATTTAATTTATTTTATTCATGATAGGGAAACATACAGCAATAATATTGACACTAACATCATCATCTCCCTAGCCTAATCCCATATTTTACAGGGTCGGCTACCTAATTTTTTTTTAAAATATATATAGGCGAGCATTTGTCCGCCATCTCTCACCTGGTGGAAAGTGACGATGCGGACTATGTTGAAACATACTCACCTATGTAGTGCCAATTCACTCTCGCCTTGAAAAGGCCCAGGTTATATTGTTCCGGAAACAGATCCGCCAGATCAGAATCAGAATCTAGGTGATTGAACGAGGGTACTGGTTTTTACACAGAGCGACTGCCATCTGACCTCCGCAACCCAGAAGGGAAACCAGACCCAATCCTGGATTAGGTTCTTTTTTTATTATTTATTGTTTGCTACACAAAATTACATGGCACAAATTATTTAATAATCTCAAAACTTAAGAGAAGTTCAGAGTTTTCAAGCCGCCAATGCTTAGCACTGGCCTCTGATATAGCTTAACGACTAATATCTACGGTATTAAGCGATATTAACCGGGACCAACGGCTTAACGTGCCTTCCGAAGCACGGAAAAAGCGCCGAATAAACGTACATATAAAATTCGAAAACCGAAACACATATTGGTACGTGGTGGGATTCGAACCACGACCTCCCGCTCAGGAGGCAGCTGCCCTATCCACTACACCATCGGGCTCTCTAATGTTGACACTAACTTTAACTAATATAAATAACACACAAGCCAATTAAGTTTCTACCAATAAATTAATACATTTGTGTCGATTTTGAAAAAAAAAATACATATTATATTCAAAATTTTACAACACATTAGATTTTGATTATATGATTATATATCATATGCTTTTGTCATTTAGTTTTATTTATTCCTGTGCTGCTGGCAGAGAATCACCACCCATCTCTTCTGAAGGATGAAAGACAAATTGACACAATCACATTTATAGACTCCATTTTCTTCCATGCTGGACTGGGAGCGAGAGAAAAACATAGGATGCGCCAGCTGCATTTCCCCACGGGCATGCTGTAAACACCAGCTAAGGGATCCGAGGGTTTCAGTATATTGTAATTTAGGCGATGGACTGACAACCTGTCACTACAGCAATATACCTACAAATCTATTTTAAATAACTATTATTAACTATTATTTATTATTACCTGTCACTACAGCAATATACCTACAAATCTATCTTAAATAACCCACAAAACTTTGTCAGACGTGGCGAAACGACCGTTGGTTAGGTCGTTTACGCTCTGCTTACCCCAATAGGGATAAAGACGTGATTATATGTATGTATGACATGTTTGTTCAACTTTGTCTAACTGTAATTAACCTATTTATCTAAAATCTATAAATAATAAGTTTGCTATGTAATAGTGTAACAGTTGTTGTTAGACCAAATAAAAGAAAAAAAAGAGAAATAAAATAAATCACTTTGGGCTTGAAGGCTAATCTTGTAACTGTTTTGTCTCCAAAATTTCCAGGTCTAAGAATCTGCCCGCTGCAGTTCTCACAACAGCGCGCGGTCTTATACTGCAACAGAAGCGCTGCCAAAATGAAGTTAGAGAAATATTCCGCCGCCATTAAGGATTGCACCAAGTCTATAGAACTGGACGAGACGTATCTAAAGGCTTACATCAGGTGAGTCATCTCCCTAGCCTTAACCTGTCGGCTACCTAATCTAGAGGATTGAACGAGGGTAATTTCTATGCTGGCTTGGGAGTAGGAGAAAAACTTAAGAGTGTCCCTAGCCGTATTTCATTGTAACGGCTACCAAATCTAGGGGAGTAGGAGAAAAACATAGTGTGCCAGCTGCATTGCCTCCCGGGCATGCTGTAAAAACCAGCTAAGGGATCCGAGGGTTTCAGTATATTGTAATTTAGGCGATAGGCTGACAACCTGTCACTATATCAAAATACCTACAAAATCTATTAAATAACCTTCAAAACTTTGTCAGACGTGGCGGAACAACCTTTGTTTAGGTAGTTTACGCTCTGCCTACCCCTTTAGGGATAGAGGCGTGATTATATGTATGTATGTATCTCCCTAGCCTAAACCTGTAAATCACAGGGTCGGTTACCTAATCTAGGGGATTGAAAGAGGGTATTTTCCATGCTGGCCTGGGAGTAGGAGAAAAACTTGGAGTGTCCCTAGCCGTACCCCGTATTTCATGGTTACGGCTACCTAATCTAGGGGAGTAGGAGAAAAACATAGTGTGCCAGCTGCATTGCCTTCTGGGCATGCTGTAAAAACCAGCTAAGGGATCTGAGGGTTTCTGTATATTGCAATTTAGGCGATAAGCTGACAACCTGTCACTATATCAAAATACCTACAAAATCTATTTAATAACCTTCAAAACTTTGTTAGACGTGGCGGAACAACCTTTGTTTAGGTAGTTTACGTTTACTCTGCCTACCCCTTTAGGGATAGAGGCGTGATTATATGTATGTATGTACTTGTTTTTAAACAGAGCGACTGCCATCTGACCTCTGCAACCCAGAAGAGAAACCAGACCCAATCCTAGATTAGGTCAGAGTTTTCAAGCCGCTAATGCTTAGCACTGGCCTCTGACATGGCTTAAACTAATATCTACGGTATTAAACGATATTAACCGGAACCAACGGCTTAACGTGCCTTCCGAAGCATGGAAAAAGCGCCGAATAAACGTACACATGAAATTCGAAAACCGGAAAACACATTGTACGTGGTGGGATTCAAACCACGACCTCCCGCTCAGGAGGCAGCGGCCCTATCCACTACACCGTCGGGCTCATCATCGGGCATACATCACGTTAGTCATCATCATCTCCCTAACGTTATCCCGTATCTCACGTGGTTGGCTACCTAATCTAGGGGATTGAATACATCACGTTAGTATTTCCCATTAATACGGGGTGTTAGGGACAGCGTAACCGAAACTGATAGCGGCTGCTCTGTAAACCAAACTGAACAACTTTCACCAGGAAATTGCTTCAGAATATTTAAATAAAATTGAGTTTTCCTGGAAGAATTTCCTAGTATCATATCAGTAATACGTGTGTCTTAATAAAATTCTTCTTTCTTCCATGCTGGACTGGGAGAGATAGAAAAACATAGAATGTTCCAGCTGCCCTTCCTCCCGGGCATGCTGTAGAAGTCAGCAAAAGGGACTCGAGGGTTACAGTGTATTGTAATTTAGGCGATGGGCTGACAACCTGTCACTATAGCAATACACATTACAATCTAAAATTGCCCTCAATTTTTTGTCAGACGTGGCGAAAGCGCCTTTTACGAGGAGTTTGACGCTCTGCCTACCCCGTAAGGGATAAAGGCGTGATTTTATGTATGTATGTATGTAATAAAATTCCTCTTTCCTCAGGAGAGCCCAATCCTACGAAGCGACAGAAAAACTGGACGAAAGCTTAGCCGACTACAAGAACATCTTAGAATTGGACCCCTCACACAAAGATGCTCAAAAGGCGATTGTCCGTCTCCCTCCTTTGATAGAAGAAAAGAACGAGAAATTAAAAACTGAAATGTTAGGAAAACTGAAAGATCTAGGAAACATGATTTTGAAGCCTTTTGGACTGTCCACGGAGAATTTCAAGCTAGAACAAGACCCGGAATCAAAAGGATACAAGATTAATTTCAAACAATAAATCTGTATGAATGTGGAATATATTATTTATGTATGTTATATTAATAGTTTTTTTTTAATTACCTCTTTACAGGTGTAAAAAAAAATTGAATCATCATCATCTCCTTAGCCTTATCCCGTATCTGATTGGGTCGGCTACCTAATCTAGGTGATTGAACGGGTAAAAAAATATTGAATATAGTACACTATTCTTCCATGCTGGACTGGGAGCGAAAGAAACAGAATGTGCCAGCTGTATTTGCTCTCGGGCATGCTGTAAAAATCAGCTAAGGGATCCGAGGGTTTCAGTATATTGTAATTTAGGCGATGGGTTGACAACCTGTCACTATATCAAAATACCTACAAAATATATTTAATAACCTTCAAAACTTTGTCAGACGTGGCGGAACAACCTTTGTTTAGGTAGTTTACGCTCTGCCTACCCCTTTAGGGATAGAGGCGTGATTATATATCAGCTAAGGGATCCGAGGGTTTCAGTATATTCTAATTTAGGGGATGGGCTAACAACCTGTCACTACAGCAACATACACGCTTCTTACGCTATCTTAAATCACCCTCGAAACTTTGTCAGACGTGGCGGAACGACCTTTGTTGCGTGATTATATGTATGTAGTACACTATTATTCCATGCTGGACTGGGAGAGATAGAAAAACATAGAATGTTCCAGCAGCCCTTCCTCCCGGGCATGCTGTAGAAGTCAGTAAAAGGGACTCGAGGGTTACAGTGTATTGTAATTTAGGCGATGGGCTGACAACCTGTCACTATAGCAATACACATTACAATCTAAAATTACCCTCAATTTTTGTCAGACGTGGCGAAAGCGCCTTTTACGAGGAGTTTGACACTCTGCCTACCCCGTAAGGGATAAAGGCGTAATTTTATGTATGTAGTACACTATTCAACCTATCCATGAAACTGAACAACTTTACCCACAGAACATGTGGTAATGGAAATGCAAGCTAGTTTTGTGATGAAGATGATGCCGTGATTCGGAGAGCACGTTGAATTTCTATCCCATTCCAAAGAAGATTCTAACATTTTGCAGTAGACTATATTTGGAACTTCCATGCTGGCCTGGGAGCGAGAGAAAAACATAGAATGGCCCAGCTGCATTTCCTCCCGGGCATGCTGTAAAAACCAGTTAAGGGATCGGAGGGTTTCATTATATTTTAGGCTATGGGCTTACAACCTGTGTGCAGCAATATACCTACAAACCTATCTTAAATAACCATCGAAACTTTGCCAGACGTGGCGGAACGACCTTTGTTTAGTTCGTTCACGCTCTGCCTACCCCATTAGGGATAAAGGCGTGATTATATGTATGTATATTTGAAACAGAGAGTTGTCGATCGTCCGTACTTAAATTATATTTAGCCCAAGCAATTAACCAATTTGTATTCAGCCAACGACAGGCAACACCACGGTCGAGTTGCCGTGTTTTATTGCGCTGGCAACACTTTAGCTTCCCTTTGAAAATGGAACTGAAAATTGCGCGCTAAAGTTGCAATGAGGCGCGAAATGCGGTGACGGGTTCGCGCCTTTTTGAGAACAGCTCAAAAGTAGGTTTAAGGAGTGAGTATTGAGTACTTATTACATACATACATACATATACTCACGCCTTTATCCCTAATGGGGTAGGCAGAGCGTAAACGACCCAAACAAAGGTCGTTCCGCCACTTCTAACAAAGTTTTAAGGGTTGTTTAATATAGATTTGTAACTATATTGCTGTAGTGACAGGTTGTCAGCCCATCGCCTAAATTACAATATACTGAAACCCTCGGATCCCTTAGCTGGTTTTTACAGCATGCCCGGGAGGAAATGCAGCTGGTTCATTCTATGTTTTTCTCTCGCTCCCAGGCCAGCATGGAAGAAAGAGTGAGTACTTATTCATAGTCATATAACTGCCTTAGTGTTCTGCTGGACTGGGAGTAATAGAAAAACATAGAATGTGCCATCTGCATTTCCTCCCGAGCGTGTTGCAAAAACCAGCTAAGGGATCTGAGGGTTTCAGTATATTGTAATTTAGGCGATGCGATGGGCTGACAACCTGTCTACAGCAATATACGAAAAATCTATCTTGACCTCAAAAGTTTGTCAGACATGGCGGAACGACCTTTGTTTATGTCGTTCACGCTCTGCCTACATTCTGCCACATTAGGAATAAAGGTGTGATTATAAGTATGTATGTAGTCTGAGCCATGGGCTCCCGACCCGGAGGTCGTGGGTTCGATTCCCATGGGAATTCACATTCGATACACCATCGATATTTTGTAAATTTACCAAGTGAGACTTTCCCCAGTTAGGAAGGACAATGTAGACAGAATCAATACGATTCTCTTGTTTTGTCGGTACCAGTCACTGTATTTGATATTAGTCGTTACACAAACCATGTCAGAGCCCTATTAGCTGTATAGAGAATAGACGAAGACAGTTAAAAAATCCTGACACCAGGGTTTAAAGGGTCGTTCGTCGACACGAAAAACTAACTCGATAAGAAAAAATATACTACTTTGTCCTTCTAATGCCAACTGTCTGCGCATCTAAAAATACTTTGCAAGAACAGCTGTCCCGCCAAACAGATGAGTTTTATTACAAGGAATGGCCAGGATATTATGTTTTGCTAAATTGTTTGGTTCATATGCCAGGCACATGAAAGAGTAGCTTATTTCCTTAATAAACAAATCATTAGTAGGTTCGTAAAGCCGTGATCGGTCGGCTTATCAAAACATAACATACGCAAACGCATAGTCACGCATTTATCCCTTACTACGGGGTAGGCAGAGCGTAACAAGTTATTTTGATAAATACTGGCTAATTTGAGACGGAAATGTGTAGGTATCACTACTACGACATGTTAAATAAATAATAAATTAAACGATAGACCATCGCACCGTGAAACAAAATTTTTACAGCGCCATCTCTTATCGAGTAGCTGAACTAAGTAACACCAACAAAAAAAAAGTTATTTTATATTATTTTCCTCAGTGAATTGCATTTATTTACGTTATTAATGCAATCTTCATAAACAATGAAATAAAATATTAATAATAATGCGCGAATAAAATCACTACAAAAATTCTGAACGAAAAAACAACCGTGTGAGAAATACGAAAAATACACGTCACGAGATCTGTCAAAAGTGTCAAAATTTGTTGTGTCATGTAGTATTTTTGTTGCAATCCGTGTTTCGTGTGAACAGAACACAGGCAGGACCGGTGTAAAGTTAATAACTGTACTGGGAGACTATCTGGAGTTCCACCAAGATGCACTGGTACGACGGAACCATCGCCCAAGCTGTGGCGCTGTCGAAACAGCGCAATGCAATTTTCGTGGTTTTCATTGAAGGTAAACAAATTCAGACTGTTTTTCTGGTATATCCGTTGAAATATCGCTTTCAGTGTGCCTTGTAATCTACCTGGAAAGCTAATTTTTAATCTGGGTTACGCAATTTCAATACTAAGTACGTTCACATCACACATACAAGAATATATTTTGTTTTTATTCTCAATGGTCTGACTAGGTTCTAAGCAGACGTTGCTCTACTCACATACTTAAAAGTCCTAAAACCAAACTAAAGTATAATCATTTGCAAGTCTTATTGTGCACACAATTTAATGTAAGAACATGTAGTTTTAGAAAGAAAATGTTTCTTGGATTTGCTTCTCTTTGCAAGCATACTAACTGTAAATGCTATGACCTGAAAGTTTCGTTTTCCAAGCCACACATATTTCCTTCTGAAATCCAAACCGATAATTGATTTTCTAACTCAAATTACCCTCAGAAATTGTTTATGTAATAAAACACCTATTTATCAACATAATCTGCATACCATGTCACCGAGTTAATGTATTTAAAACTTTATACCTAAATGTATGCATTGGTTAGGTTGGGCATTTAATTAAAGGTACCTAATTTACATTTAGGCCAAATACTAATTGTTTTGTGATTCTCTGTTGGACCAATTTTTCGATTCACTGCGTTTTTAGTGAATTATGTCTTTTTTACTAATGGGGGCGCCACTTGTCTAGTATTCTCACCTTATAGTAGTTTAGAGTTACTGTATGTGTGTAGTACAGTACAGGGCCGTTAATCAGTTGTAATATTCACCAGTTGATGTGCAAGTGTATCTTCCATGCTGGACTGGGAGTGAGAGAAAAACATAGAATGTGCCAGCTGCATTTCCTCCCGAGCATGTGTAAAAACCAGCTAAGGGATCTGAGGATTTCAGTATATTGTAATTTAGGCGATGGGCTGACAACCTGTCACTACAGCAATATACTTACAAATCTATCTTAAATAACCCTCAAAACTTTGTCAGACGTAGCGGAACGGCCTTTGTTTAGGTCGTTTACGCTCTGCCTACCCCATTAGGGATATAGGCGTGATTATATGTATGTATGTATGTGCAAGTATGACTGACCCTCTATTGTAGTCAAACTTAGTGGATATGCAATATTAATGACCTTTTACTGTACCTAACTAATTGATTTAAAATGTTATACATACATACATATAATCACGCCTTTATCCCTAACGGGGTAGGCAGAACGTAAATGACCTAAACAATGGTCATTCCTCCACATCTGACAAAGTTTCGAGGGTCATTTAAGCAAGATTTGTAGCCTAAATTACGATATACTGATGAACCCCTGGTTTTTACAGCATGCCCGGGAGGAAATGCAGCTGCCACATTCTATGTTTTTCTCAAATATTATAGTGATTCAAATTCATGAAATGGTCAGTCATTTTGGTGTTGCAACATTATCTGCTCTAACTAGGTCTTTGATATTGATACACTGCCAACTCTTATTGGAATCTAATTGATGAAAAATAATGGAACTTTAGTTTTCTAAATGCAATAATAGCCACAGGGGCTTGATGCTTGGGTGTTAAGAAAAAAAAATCTTAGAAACAAATTTTATTTATTTTTCTAAAACTAGACATTACACTAAGTATTTAAGTTCAAAAACAGATGTTTTTGGAATTATAATGTGACTAGTGTAGGCAACCCTATTGGTTTCTTGTCTATGGGGCTCCCCTGGGCTATGTGGCGCCCTCATTAGTCAAAAAACCATTATTCACTGGAAACACAATCAATCGAAAATCCGGTAGATCAGATTGAGGTTAAAGCAATGAAGGTCATTTAGAACCTCATAAAGTTGCAATAGGATGCATGACACTTTTAAAACTATTAGTTAGACATATTGTCACCATAAATGAGCGGATGTGCAGGAATTTTCGCAAAATATTCAAAAGTTTATGAGTTATAATGCCTTAAACTGGTTAGTTAAAAAGAGAGATCCCAACTGTCATGTGACGTCATAAGACAGGAGCGCCATACTAATTCCATATACATTGTCCTTTCGAAGAGAGAGATAGATAGTGTATTTTTATAACGGTATATCTCGGTGAATTTTTGATCAATTTTATTTCTGTTTTTACTGTTCTTTCATAATTTAAGATACTGAAAACATGTTATATGCACGTTCCCTATTTATAGTTTGTTGTAGTTACAGATAGAAAATTTGCGAAATAGTCACTTTTAGCACTTTTGCTATCCATAAAGTGCAGTGAACACTGAATTGAAAAAATGTTTTATTGATAACTTATGGCTAAATACAATGTTTCGCTAGACCTCGCACTAGGATTCCCTGTATCGCGAGGTCTAGTACCTTCCACAGTGTTACAATATTATGTTCATAAAAAAACATGTAAAACTTGTACCCCTAAATCCACATATTTTATATTAAATTATTAATTTATAATGCTTAAAACTACTAGCAATTACTCAACCGACAAGTGCCTAGCACTTTAATTTAGGAAGAATGCTTAAAATAAACTTCAGTAACTATACATTATTCTGATCTACCGGATTTTCGATTAATTGCGTTTTCAGTGAGTAATGATTTTTTTAATGATTAACCTCTACCTATATCTAGTTTTCAGTATAATGTCAGAAAAAAAATACTAAAAGAATCTTTTTTTTTTACAATCCATCCAATGTGATATTTAACCCTACAATCTACAGAGATACAATTTTCTTTCACACTGGACCCAGCTTGTTCACAATCTATAGTTATAGAAGAGTTCTCATCTTCAGGCTAACATATCTGTCTACCCTCTTTTGGATCTATGTATACTAGGTAACTTCCATACTGGACTGGGAGAGAAAGAAAAACATAGAATGTTAAAGTTGCCCTTCCTCCCGGGCATGCTGTACAAGTCAGCAAAAGGGATTCGAGGGTTACAGTGTATTGTAATTTAGGCGATGGGCTGACAACCTGTCACTACAGCAATACAAATTACAATCTAAAATTGCCCCCAATTTATGTCAGACGTGGCGAAAGCACCTTTTAGGAGGCGTTTTACGCTCTGCCTACCCCGTAGGGGATAAAGGCGTGATTTTATGTATGTATGTATACCAGGTGTAAGGGACAGCATCCCGCAAACTGATAGGGGTTACTCAGTCAACAACACTGAACAACTATTAGCAGGTTTTTATTTCAGGAAGTGGAAAAAAAATGTTTTTTCCATGCAAATTGTCTGATTGAGGTGAACATTTCCTGAAATAAAATCCTGCTGATAGTTGTTAAGTGTCGTTGACTGAACAACCCTTAGTAGTTTGTGGGACACTGTCCCTTACATCTAGGATAGTGTAGATTGCCTGCCTTATCACCAAATTATTATGCTTCGGTTTATAGAAACTTTAATCTCATTAAGACAATAATAGTCATTTGCAAGAGAAACTTATACAAGCAATATAGATAATGAATCTTAAATCTTAGTTGTTGTTACAAAATTTTAAACTCTAATCTTAATGTTAAATTTATTTACTTTTCTTTTGATCTAAATTCTAGAAATATTTTGTTTTGATGTATTCCGCTAATTTTGTTTTAGACTGCCTCCTTGGTCTAGTGGTCAGAGCCATGGGCTTAGGATCCAGAGGTCCTGGGTTCTATTTCCAGGAGGGGAACACAAAGTTGATATTTGTCAATTTATCACTTTGTGAGGTTTTCCTCAGTTTGGTTAGGCTGAATCATCTGATTGTCCGAAAAGAAAGAGGATTCCGTGCTTCTGAGGGCACGTTAAGCCGTCGGTCCCGGTCGCTGTCTTTGATAGTGAGCGTTACTCAAAACACGTCAGAGGCCTAATAGCTGTGGTACTAGGCGGTTTAATAAACTGACACCATGGTTCATCAGGTCGTTCGACTCGAGAATCCACTCGCTAACAAGAAGAATTTTGTTTTAAAAATATTGAATGAGACATTTTTTTTAATATTTGGCGCTTGCAGGTGACAATGAACTGTCGGCGGAGATGGCAGCGATCATAGACGACGCGGACGTCCTGAAGCGTCTGGCCAACCAGCAGAATTTCCTCGCAATCAAACTGATGAGTGGCTCGCCGAACTACACGCACTTCGCGCAGATCTGTATCCTTTTTGAATAACTTTATGTGTGCCTACCCACCAGTGGCGAGGGGTGCAATTTTATCGAGGGTAGGACATAATCATCATGATTATTTTGTTATGTGCTTTGTCTTAACTCATTTTTTTTTTTTTTCTTCCATGCTGGACTGGGAGAGATAGAACAACATAGAATGTTCCAGCTGCCCTTCCTCCCGGGCATGCTGTTGAAGTCAGCAAAAGGGACTCGAGTGTTACAGTGTATTGTAATTTAGGCGATGGGCTGACAACCTGTCACTAAAGCAATACATATTACAATCTAAAATTGTCCTAAATTTTTGTCAGACGTGGCGAAAGCGCCTTTTACGAGGCGTTAAACGCTCTGCCTACCCCGTAAGGGATAAATGCGTGATTTATGTATGTATGTATGTAAGTTTATAAACATGTATTCCTACACTCCGTACCGGTGATAAATGTTTGTTATTATAACGCTCGATCTGGACTCTCGCGATACAGGTTCGACCTAGTGCGAGGTCCGCTGGTATTTGTATCTAAGTTAAGTTCCTTTTTTTAAATATTTTAAATAAAAATTGAATTGAATTGAATCATCCTAGCCTTATCCCGTATCTCACGGGGTCGGGTACCTAATCTAGGGGATACTGGTTTTACACAGAGCGACTGCCATCTAACCTCCGCAACCCAGAAGGGTAACTAGACCCAATCCTAGATGAGGTCAGAGTTTTTAAGCCGCCAATGCTTAACACTACTTCCATGCTGGACTGGGAGCGAGAGAAAAATATCGAATGTGCTAACTGCATTTCCTCCCGGGCATGCTGTAATAACCAGCTAAGGGATCCGAGGGTTTCTGTATATTGCAATTTAGCCGATGGGCTGACAACCTGTCACTACAGCAATATACCTACAAATCTACCTTAAACAACCCTCAACACTTTGTCAGACGTGGCGGAGCAAACTTTGTTTAGGTCGTTTACGCTCTGCCTACCATTAGGGATAAAGGCGTGATTATATGTATGTATGTATGTATGCTTAGCACTGGCCTCTGACATGGCTTAATGACTAATATTTACGGTATTAAACGATATTAACGATATAACTTCCATGCTGGCCTGGGAGCGAGAGAAAAACTTAGAATGTGCCAGCTGCATTTCCTCCCGGGCATGCTGTAAAAGTCAGCTAAGGGATCCGAGGGTTTCAGTATATTGCAATGTAGGCGATGGGCTGACAACCTGTCACTACAGCAATATACCTTCAAATCTACCTTAAACAACCCTCAACACTTTGTCAGACGTGGCGGAATGACTTTTGTTTTGGTCGTTTACGCTCTGTCTACCCCATTAGGGATAAAGGCGTGATTATATGTATGTATGTATGTATGCTTAGCACTGGCCTCTGACATGGCTTAACGACTAATATTTACGGTATTAAACGATATTAACCGGGACCAACGGTTTAACGTGCCTTCCGAAGCACAGAACTAGGGTAAGACAAAGAAGAAAAAGCATTCAAGTACTTTATAGTTGCGTCGTTATTCCGGATTTGGAGGAGGTGGAATTCTTGACAGGGAAGGGAAAGGGAAAACTGCCACCCGCTCTGGGTTTGCTTAAAAAATAACATACATACATAATGGGGTAGGCAGAGCGTTAACGACATATACGAAGGTCGTTTCGCCACGTCTGACAACATTTTGAGGGTTATTTAAGATAGATTTGTACGTATATTGCTATAGTGACAGGTTGTCAGCCCATCGCCTAAATTGCAATATACTGAAACCCTCGGATCCCTTAGCTGGTTTTTACAGCATGCCTGGGAGGAAATGCAGCTGGCACATTCTATGTTTTTCTTTCGCTCCCAGTCCAGCATGGAAGTAAAAAATAATAACTCACAAAATATATAAATTTACAAAAAAATACTCTGTCACTTCCTTAGATTTAGACTTAAGGATTTTTTTTGAAGTAATGAATTAGAGAGCAAATAATACCGGGCCGTTACTATCAAAATTACTGCTAATAACGGCCCCTTGTGGCAGAAATTTCGACAGTAACCCAGGAGTTACTATTTGCTCCTCAATTCATTACTTCTTATTTATTTATTTATTCAGACACATCAACAGTATACATATTAACACATTTTTAAAAGTCATGCAAAATCAGTAATTTAGCTGATACATACACCAATTACAGACGTGTACAACATTCACATAAATTCTTTTAAAACTCGATAATTATACTCAAATTACAGTAATAATAAAAAATATTCTAACGAGACACAAAAAAATATAAATTATTTAAAAAAAAACATATTGATATATAAATTACCTACAAGATTAATTAATGTAAATAAGATTATTGAATAACATTTTCAAACTATATTGAAGCATATTACTACTTCTTAAAAATCCTTAGGTCCAAATCTAAGGGAGTGACACAGAAAAGTCCAAAATATAGTAATACTAGAAAGCTGTTTACAACATTTCATAAATTTAAATATCTTATCCCTCCCTTGTATTTACATTCTAGAAGTCAGCAATGTGTAAAAAGAATAAAGAATCGCTCCCAGGCCAGAATGTTCCATGCTGGCCTGGGAGCGAGAGAAAAACATAGAATGTGCCAGCTGCATTTCCTCCCGGGCATGCTGTAAAAACCAGCTAAGGGATCCGAGGGTTTCAGTATATTGTAATTTAGGCGATGGGCTGATAACCTGTCACTACAGCAATATACCTACAAATCTATCTTAAATAACCCTCAAAACTTTGTCAGACGTGGCGGAACGACCTTTTATTAGTTTATTTTCGCTCTGCCTACCCCATTAGGGATAAAGGCGCGATATGTATGTATGTATGCTATATTCGGTAATTCTATTCTTTAAATAAAACCAATGTACCACTTTTTAAATCACTACATAGTATAAAACAAAGTCGCTTTCTCTGTCCCTATATCCCTATGTATGCATAAATCTTTAAAACTACGCAACGGATATTGATGCGGTTTCTTTTAATGGATAGAGTGATTCAAGAGGAAGGTTTATATGTATGAAACACTGATAATTTCCGTGCGAAGTCGGAGCAGGTCGCTAGTATTCAATAAGACATCAGGCCTACCCATTTCCCTAACTCGCACATTCAGACCAATTTGTGCCCGTGCCGTCTCTATTCTTTATCGGCCGCAACGGAACACCCCTGGAGGTGGTCTGCGCTGGAGTACAACCCTCGAACCTGGCCACCAGGATCGACAGGATACTTGAGGAGCACCGTGAGTAGACCGATAGACCAGTAGAGCATGAGTAGACCAATAGATCAGTAGACCGATAGACCATAAGAAGACCAGTAGTAGGCTGATAGATCAGTAGACCGATAAAACAATAGACGAATAGACCAATGAACCAATAGACTAGTAGACCGAAAGACCAGTAGACTAATAGACCAGTAGAACAATAGACCAGTAGACCAATAGACCATAAGTAGACCATTATACTTATAGACCAGCTATTCTTAATCGGCCGCAACGGAACACCCCTGGAGGTGGTCTGCGCTGGAGTACAACCCTCGAACCTGGCCACCAGGATCGACAGGATACTTGAAGAACACCGTAAGTAGAACAACAGACCAGTAGAATAGAAGCCAGTAGACCATGAGTAGACTAATAGACCAGCAGACCAAAAGACCAGCAGACCGACCAGTAGACCGATAGACCAGTAGAACAGAAGCCAGTAGACCAATAGACTTTTAGTTGATCGATAGGTTAGTAGACCAAAAGACCAGTGGACTAGCTATTCTTCATTGGCCGCAACGGAACACCCCTGGAGGTGGTCTGCGCTGGAGTACAACCCTCGAACCTGGCGACCAGGATCGACAGGATACTTGAGGAGCACCGTGAGTAGAACAGAAGCCAGTAGACCATGAGTAGACTAATATACCACTAGACCGATAGATCAATAGAACAGAAGCCAGTAAATTGTGAGTAGACCGATAGACCAATAGTAGACCTGTAGACTAATAGACCAGAGACTAGTGGTCTGCACTGGAGTACAACCTTCTAACCTGGCCACCAGGATCGGCAGGATACTTGAGGAGCACCGTGAGTAGAACAGAAGCCAGTAGAGCATGAGTAGACTAATAGACCAGTAGACCGATAGACTAATAAAACAGAAGCCAGTAAATTGTGAGTAGACCGATAGACCATTAGTAGACCAGTAGACTAATAGACCACAGGCTAGTGGTCTGCACTGGAGTACAACCCACGAACCTGGCCACCAGGATCGACAGGATACTTGAAGAGCACCGTGAGTAGAACTTCTGTTCTTGTGGCGTCTGCCAGTAGACCATAAGTAGACTAATAGACCAGTAGACTGATAGTCCAATAGAGCAGAAGCCTCTAAATCGTGAGTAGACCGATAGACCGTAAGTAGACTAGTAGACTAATAGACCAGAGACTTGTGGTCTGCACTGGAGTACAACCCACGAACCTGGCCACCAGGATCGACAGGATACTTGAGGAACACCGTGATTAGAACAATAGAACAGAAGCCAGTAGACCATGAGTAGACTAATAGACCAGTAGACTGATAGACCAATAGAACATAAGCCAGTATTCGTGAGTAGACCATAAGTAGACCAGTAGACTAATAGACCACAGACTAGTGGTCTGCGCTGGAGTACAACCCTCGAACCTGGCCACCAGGATTGACAGGATACTTAAGGAGCACTGTGAGTAGACCAATAGACCATAATTAAACCATTAGAAGACTGATAGATCAGTAGACCGATAGAACAATAGACTAATAGACCAGTAGACTAATTGACCAGTAGACCAATAGACCATAAGTAGACTAATACACCAATAGACGACATGGAGCGTGCAGACGTTTCGAAATATGCAGATCAAAATAAATTATAAATCTTATGTCTATTACTATTACAGTGAAACCAAACACCCAACAAGCCCCACCCAACGTGAAACAGCAGACAGCAGATCTGCTCAACGCTGAAGCCCAAAGTTCTGCTCAAACCAGCAAGCCCGGCCCGGGACCGGCCGAGACTGATACAGAGGATGATGATGTTAAACCTGGTACGTGCTGTTCATATTCTTCCAAGCGAGAGGAAAACGTAGAATGTCCAGCTGCATTTTCTTCCGGGCATGCTGTAAGAACCAGCTAAGGGATCCGAGGGTTTCAGTATTTTGCAGTTTAGGCGATGGGCTGACAACCTGTTACTACAGCAATATACCTACAAATCTCTTAAATATCCCTTAAAACTTTGTCAGGCGGAACGACCTTTGTTTAGATCGTTTACGCTCTGCCTACCCCATTAGGGATAAAGGCGCGATTATATGTATGTATGTATGGTACTTGTCATAAGAAATCACAATCATCTCCCTTATCCCGTATCTTACGGGGTCGGCTTCCTAATCTAGGGGATTGAACGAGGATACTGCTTTTTACACAGAGCGACTGCCACCTGACCTCCGCAACCCAGAAGGGAAACCAGAACCAATCCTAGATTAGGTCAGAGTTTTCAAGTTGCCAATGCTTATCACTGGCCGCCCCTGTCATGGCTTAACGACTAATATCTACGGTATTAAACGATATTTACCGGGACCAACGGCTTAAGGTGTCTTCCTAAGCACGGAAAAAGCGCCGAATAAACGTACATATGAAATTCGAAAACCGAAAACGCATTGGTACGTGGTGGGATTCGAACCACAGGAGGCAGCGGCCCTATACACTACACCATCGGGCTCTGTATGTATGAAATGAAATATAAAACTGACCAGTGCTATTCTTAATGTCCCCAGAAACTTCCTCCGAACCGCCGAAGAAGGTCCAGAAGACCCAACACGTGGAAATAACCAAATCCGGCAAGGAGTATGACGTTGTATGTGACGGAGATGTCTGTACTCGCACGCTGAGAGTGAATCCCGGAGACCCGGGGCCCAGCACAGCTAATGTCATCATAAGGGAACCACAGGTAATTAAAAACTGTCTTCAAGTGTCATTGGGGTCAAAAGAATTGTCATTGCGGTCAAAAATAAGTGTCATTGGGGTCAAAAGTAAGTGTGATTTGGGTCAGAAAATAGTGTCATTGGGGTCGAAAGTAAGTGTCATTTGGATCAAAAAATAGTGTAATTGTAGTAAAAAAGAAGTGTCATTGGGGTGGAAAGGAGTACCTAAGTGTCATTGGAATCAGAATCTAATGTCATTGGGGTACAAGGCGCTCAAAGTAGAAATAACCAAATCCGGCAAAGAGTATCACGTTGTATGTGACGGCGATGTCTGTACTCGCACGCTGAGAGTGAATCCCGGAGACCCGGGGCCCAGCACAGCTAATGTCATCATAAGGGAACCACAGGTAGTTAAAAACAGTCTTCTAGTGTCATTGGGGTCAAAAGGAATTGTCATTGTGGTCAAAAATAAGTGTATATGGGGTCAAAAGTAAGTGTGATTTGGGTCAGAATCTAGTGTCATTGGAGTCGGAAGGAATTGTCAGGGGGGTGCCATGGTCATTTGGGTAAAAATTAAGTGTCATCGGGGTAAAAATTAAGTATCATTGGGGTTAAAAGGAATTGTCATTGGAGTCAAAAGTTAGAGTCATTGGGGTCATAATATAGTGTCATTGGGGTAGGAAGACGCTTAAATGGAAATAACCAAATCCGGCAAAGAGTATGTCATCATAAGGGAACCACAGGTAGTTAAAAATAGTCTTCTAGTGTCATTGGGGTCAAAAGGAATTGTCATTGCGGTCAAAAATAAGTGTTATTGGGGTCGAAAGTAAGTGTAATTTTGATCAAAAAATAGTGTAATTGAAGTAAAAAAGAAGTGTCATTGGGATACAAGACACTCAAAGTAGAAATAACCAAATCCGGCAAGGAGTATGACGTTGTATGTTATGGAGATGTCTGTACTCGCACGCTGAGAGTGAATCCCGGAGACCCGGGGCCCAGCATAGCTAATGTCATCATAAAGGAACCACAGGTAAGAAACAGGTTATGGTCTGAATATAGTCTTTCGAATCAGATCTATGTAGTGTCTTGGGGATCGAAATTGTCATAGGGGTCAAAAGAAAGTGTAATTAGTCAAAATTAAGTGTCATTGGGGTCTAACGGAATTGTCGTTGTGTTCAAAAGTAAGTGTCATTAGGGTCAAAATTAAGTGTCATTGTGGTCGAAAGTAAGTGTCATTTAGGTAAAAACAAAGTGCCATTTGGTTCTGAAAATAGTGCCGTTGCGGTCAAAAAGAAAAGGAGTACTAAATCTGGAAAATTTAGTCTGTTCAGTTTCCTAACATTTTATTTTATTTTTATTTTTTGTAGAAAAAACTAGAAGACCCTGCACCACAACCGGCCCAACCATCCACCCCGGTCGCAGAAACACCCTGTATTGATGAGAAAGTAGAGAAAGCCAAAGAACTGATTGAAGCTAGGAGGAGGGAGAAAGCTGCTAAAGAAAAGGAGGTTAGTATGGTAATACAGGGTGTGAAATAGCTAGAGGTTAGTTTTAATATACAGGGTGTGAAATAGCTGGGAGGTTAGTTTTAATATCTAGGGTGTGAAATAGCTAGAGGTTAGTTTTAATATCTAGGGTGTGAAATAGCTAGAGGTTAGTTTTAATATCTAGGGTGTGAAATAGCTAGAGGTTAGTTTTAATATCTAGGGTGTGAAATAGCTAGAGGTTAGTTTTAATATCTAGGGTGTGAAATAGCTAGAGGTTAGTTTTAATATACAGGGTGTGAAATAGCTAGAGGTTAGTTTTAATATACAGGGTGTGAAATAGCTAGACGTTAGATTTAATATATAGGGTGTGAAATAGCTAGAAGCCATCCACCCCGGTAGCGGAAACACCCTGTATTGATGAGAAAGACATAAGACATAAGACATAATTTATTAATAATAATTCCATTACAGGTCATAATTCAAATTACATATCAAATTTAATACAAAATAATAATCATAAAATATAGTTTTAAGATAAGCATTTCAAATAACACGTCAAATTTTGCAATAGAAATAATTCAATACCTAACTAAAAAAATACAATAAAAATAATTTCTATGACAAGCAATAGTGTAATTAATCATCATTTCAGTCTTTGTTGTTTATGATCCACTGATCATAACTATAAATTTCCTGCTCTATAAGCCAGTGCTTAAGGCGCGACTTGAATGAGTACATAGAGGGTGCATTCATTACATTAGCTGGAAGACGATTGTAGACTGCTGGACCCATAGTATGGATCAACTTTGCCGACTTGACCAAAGATTTCTGAACTAGGGCTAACTTGTGCTTGTTTCGCGTATTATGAGAATGGTTTTCCCCTTGTTTTGGATAAGTATCCAAAATTTCTCTGGCATAAACTGCTGTTTGAAAAATAACTATAGCTGGGAGCGTCATTATCCTATATTTCTTAAACCATGGCTTAGCAGAAATGTCCTGCGGTATCCTCGCAATCGCCCTCACAGCACGTTTCTGCATTCTGAAGGCGCGCTCCCAATCGGCTGCACGCCCCCAAAACTCCACTCCATACTGTAAGAGCGAATGCACAGTTGCGAAGTAACAAGTTCTTACCATGTCAGGAGGCAAAGTTGACGAAAGCCGTTTAAGAGCGAAACAAGCACTACTCAGCCTACAACAGAGCTTGTATATATGTGACTCCCAAGACAGCACTCGGTCCACGTGGAAACCCAAAAAAATTGCATGATCGACCTGCTCTAAGTTACTTCCTGCCATTACAACATTCAAAGGTCTATATTTCTTGCCTGACAGACTAAAGTGCATGAAGTTGGTCTTGGAGTGATTTAAAATTAACCCATTCATTCCAAACCACTCGGATATCTTTACCGCGACAATATTTAATCTATCTTCTAAAGCATCAATTGATTTGCCTTTCACTACCGCTGCAACATCATCCGCGTACATAAATATTTGTCCTTCTTCAATGGCTTCCGGCAGATCGTTTAGTAGGAGCGAGAACAGTATATTAGACAGAGATGAACCCTGTGGCACCCCCTCAGTATTTTGTAAAGGTTCAGACCGTATTCTTCCCCCTTCAGCCACCACTACCTGAGATCGATCTTTCAAGAAGTCCACGAGCAACGTTAGAGATGGTCCATTGATCCCGTATCGTTGCATTTTAGCCTTTAACACACGATGATCGGCGACATCAAAGGCCTTTGATAGATCACAAAAAAGAACTGCGACCTGTTGCTTTTCTTCTCTAGCATCTAAGATGTGCCTTATCACTTCACGAGTAAGGGAAGTGGTAGAGCGACCTTTACGGTATGCAAATTGCTGCTTGGATAACGATTCATTTGCATCAAGGAAATCTATTAATCTGTCACTAAGCCCATTCTCAAAACCTTTTGCTACTCCTGGAATTATAGATATGGGTCTATAACTACTCATGTCCTCTCGTTTCCCTTTTCCCTTATATAATGGTGATACCTTTATTTTCTTAAATGGGAGAGGATAGACGCCTTGTTGTAGACATCTATTATAAAGTTCAGCCAGTACTCCGCTTAATGGTGCAGCTGCTGTACGTAATAGGTCTACGGATATGTTGTAGATGTCTTTCGTCGGCTTGCAGGTTATGCGTTTAGTAAAGATTGCGTGCACCTCAAGCGGTGTAAATGGAACCAATCGCAGTGACTTATTCGTGTGAGCGCGGGCTACAGACAGTGCAGAACAGGCGGCTTGAATATCCGCCGGCGGCGCGCCACATGTAGAGCTTGCACTTATAAACTTATTATTCACAGAGTTCACCAAGTGCTGCTTAGATACAAACGGTATTCCGTTATCATTCATTATCACCTCAGAGTAATCGGTTGATTTTTGTGTTTTTTTTCCTCTTTCATCGTTTACTACTCTCCATAATGTTTTGCTCGCGTTATCTGAGTTAATTATCATATTACAGTAATATTCTGATCGTTTATCTTTTATTAATTTATCATACCTTAATGAAACGTTTTGAATCATATCCTCCAAGTACGGAAAATTGGGGAATTTTTCAGATATTGCAATAATTTCATGTAAAAATACTTTATTGCTTATAATTTCACCTGAAACCCATGAGCTCTTATTGCTCTTACAGTCTAATCTTTTGATAGGAAAACAGATATCAACCTTATACGCAATTATTTGAATAATTATTCTAGCAAATTCCTGTATATCTACATCTTGTTTTAAAATGTCAAGCCAATCCTCACATTCAATAGACGCAATGAAATTATTTCTATTAGCAGCAGT
The DNA here is from genome assembly GCA_949820665.1 of Scrobipalpa costella. Lineage (NCBI taxonomy): Eukaryota > Metazoa > Arthropoda > Insecta > Lepidoptera > Gelechiidae > Scrobipalpa > Scrobipalpa costella. Next base: position 8,026,568 of record OX463321.1, on the reverse strand, counting down.
ATATTTTCTACCTAATGTCGTGACTGGTTGTTGTGTTATTGGTATACAGCCTACTTCACAAAGTACAGCGTGATGATCACCAATACCGGTAAACACGGGTGCTGTATGTATGGTACCAGCTGTTAAGTTTGTATAACAGTGATCGATGCAGGTAGCCGACTGCCCATAAATTCTAGTACAGAAATCTACTTCAATGCTATAATCACGGGCCGATAAGGCGTCTCTTAATTTCTTTTGATCACTATTCATATAACATACCATGTCAACATTGGTGTCCCCAATCACAATCGTCTTCCTACAATTCTCGTTTTGTTTATCAAGCAGACGTTCCAAAACTACAACAAAGTCATCCAGTTTAGTCAAACATGATCTGTAGATACATATTACATCTATGTCATAATCCAATAGTTCGACCGCAGATATCTCACAAACTTGCTCTACCGAAATAGTGGTTAAGTTAACAATCTCTTTACATTTTACGTTACTTTTCGTATAAATGCAAGATCCACCGTGAATCATTTTGGTTCTACAGTAACAAGATATTAAATTAAAGTTCTCTATATTTATACATTTTAGCTCTTTTTCTGATAAAAAATGTTCATTTAATGCTAAAATATCACAATCCAGTTCACATTTTAGTAAAACTTCTAGTTTTCGGGTTTTGTTATTTAGACCCTGTACATTGTGTAGACATATTGTTAATTTAGATTTATTTTTACAAGTCTGTTTAAGACTAACATTATTATTATTACAATTTAGATTCATAGTTTTATTTTGAGAGCATGAATGAACTTTTGTAGGTTTTTTGTTTATATTCACTGAATCATTCACGAAAAAACGTATCATTATTGCGACTGTTATATCGGTCAATTTGATTAACTAAATCAGACAGGTCATCAAATATTTTATTAAGTCCGTTTTGCTTTAATAATCCGCCATATTTCGTGAACATCTCATACGAATATTTTACATTTTTATTAGTATCCAAAATATAGGCATACTTGTTAGACATATTGTCTCTGTATAACAGTTCGTTGAAAATTTCAACTCTTTTATTGAATATATTCATATTTATCGTACATTTATAGTTTGGTACACATAATATAATATTTGTGTGACAAAGAGTTTGTAACTTTACTTTAATATGATTTATAAGAATATTAAGATTCTGCGATTTATTAAAGTCATGTTCACCTAATAATAAAATGCAGTAGTCTGACAAGGTAAAATCTTGTACCTTAAGCTCTATATCTTTTAGTAGTTGTTCCGCACCTCCGTTAGTTTTAATGTAATGACATATACTGTAATTTTTAAATGACCTGTGCGCCGTTTTTAATATTTGATTTCTGTTGTTACTACTTATAATGCATACCCTTGTTAATGCTGTCGATGCCGATTCATGTGCGCCGTGAGAGAGTATGCTAATATTTTCGATATTTTTTTCATTACCACCAAGCCCCTGAGCTCTATCATTTTCATTGTACCTGTCTGAGAAATTGTCGTCTGAGTCATCGATGTTTTTCTCTAATACATATGGTTGATGGGAGATAGTTGGTGAGCTCGATGAGGGAACGGCTGATGAATTTGCCTTATTCTTTTTTTCCTCCTTCTCGGTAGATAAGCTGAAACTTAGAGTTTGCATAGAACACGGCAAGTTGTTCGATATTTTTTGTTTTTTGGACGTTGATTTACATATCCGAGTTAATTTTTCAACATTCCGTTTGTAACCTTCAATCTGTTGTTTTAAATCGCCATTTTCCATCAGTAAGTCTCTATATAATTTATCCGAAATTTTCAAGTTATTCTCTAATTCATTCATTTTGATTAATAACTCGTCTGAGCTGTGATCTTTTCTGTCGAATAAATCTGGGCAACTTTCATGTAGAGTGTGTCGTTTTGATATATGCTTGTCTTGGGTGAGATCGTCTAATAGAGTTTCAGAGTCTAAGCCCTCGAAAGAATTAGACGTAGACACGTTAATCTGGTTAATAGTAACACGTTCAGGAGCCATGATGTGAGTTGGTGTACTAGTTCCTACCGCTGTAGACTGGTATTCTAGCTTTTGTAGAGCACACGGCAACTCGTTCGCAGAGGTAGAAATTACACTTTCATTTATATTGGGCGATGCGGTAGACTCTGCGCTTATATCAGTAATCTGAGGATCCGAAGACGTTGGTTTCACGATGACAATATTTGGTTCAATCGGGAAAGGATGTTTTGCTGTTTGTTTTACTTGTCCCATACTCGGTGTGTGCGAGTGAACTTTCTCTTTCTGCTTGTTTTGGTGGTTTTTACATTGACGACATACCCATTTATTTACTTTTTCCTTTTCCATGATAGCGAATACTTTTTCGGGTACTCTTGCACAGTTAATGTTTGCACATAGGTACTGCTTACATATGGTGCATGACAAACAGTCTCTTGTCCTCTGTTTCGCTTTACATTTGTCACACGATACAAGTCTATTCGCCATTGTTTGATGAAAAATATGCGAGAAATGTAGTAGGCAGCCAATGGTTTATGAAAAAAACACAGCAATAAAATTACGTCAGTCGCCCTCTAGCGTGATTTAGGGGAACTAAAACGTAATAGTTCAGCAGCTTCTCCACAGATGGCGGTAAATCAAAACGTGTGTGAATTTTGCAAATAATGTTCTGTGACGAACAGCAGTGTTTTTTCTTTTTTTATATCAATAGTGATTCATAAATCATAATATTGCTAGTATCCAAAAAAAAAACCTCTATATTTACAAAGGAAAAGGCACCAAAGTCCTTGCTTGGTTTTGATCCCACTGCTTTGAGAAGTTTGTAGGTCAAAAAAAGTAGGCAGTCTAGCCTTAACACCAAACTTGCAACTTGGAGACTGATCAAAATACAGCCTCACGTTTCACCAGTCCTTGCTTTTGTTAAGAGTTCGTTACAATGTTAAATTTAAAATTTTACACTGTTGCACTAACACTTTTAACAGTTTTTTCTTAGATTTAACAATAATTACACTCAAATTCGATAGTATTAAATATAAATTAGGCTATTTTCAGAGAATTTGATTTTATAGCACTGGCACTTTATGTTGTCAATATTTTTAATATTTGCGAGTCAAAAACACCACTAACACTGTCACACGTTTACTATTAGACTGTTAATAGTTTGTGATTGTTTTTGTAACTTAACATTTACATGACATATTTTTAAGAATTAATTAAACGCGGAGACGATGTAACTATGTTGCGCCATCTGGCGGGTGTGAAATTAGAGAAAGCCAAAGCTCGACCTCCAATGCGCATACGAAAGTTAGTCTTTCGTATGCGCATTGGAGGTCGAGTGATTCAAAAATATGGCACCAGGATTTTATTTTTACGCCGTGTTTTTTTTTGCTTTTACATACATACATAGAATCACGCCTTTATCACTAATGGTGTAGGCAGATCGTGAAAGACCTTTGTAGGTATACTTTTACGTACAAAATTCCAAATGCCCACCTCGATCAGAAAGTAAAACAAAAACTTTCTGGTGAAAGTTGTTCAGTGTCGTTGACTGAGCAACTTACACCCTTTATATTATATAACAAGTCTTATTATTTTCCAGTTGGAGATCCAAAAGGAGCTAGAACGTCGTGCTCAAGGACAGGGGGTCACTGAACTCAAGCAGTGGCAGGCTGAACAAGAGTTAAAACAGTTACAGGTGAGTCTGAGGGCCGAATTTATAATCAGTACTCATGTGTGACGGCGACTTTAAGTTCGTATCAGAAATGTCATTTCAGTACAAACTGGCCTGTCAAATCCAGACAAGACATTTAAAGGAGTTACAGGTGAGTCTAAGTCTTTGTGTTATAGCTCCATCTATGCGACAAGCTGGTAACTTTTAGTACCATGAAATTAGTAGCGTCATCTATGGGCTGTAGTAGGAACCAGAGATCTAAACTGAGCTGGAACGTCGTGCCCGAACTTAAGTAGTGGCATGGGGTCTCACTCCGAAGAACAGTAAATAGCTTCTAAAAAATATCAGCAGATGGCGCTAAGGGTAAGACGGGCAGGTCATTCTAAATAAAAGTTTACATAAAGCAAGTTTTTTGTTTCTAAAGCCAGCAAATATATTGTTTAATAAATAATTCTGATTACCCTGAGCATTAAAAATTGTACAATATGCTCATTTTTAAAAAGTTTTAGATTAAAAGTTTCTTTGCAGCGGCTACTCTAGCGACACCCACACAGGAGTGTCAAGGATATGAAGTTTTTCGACTTTCGCTCAAACCCTAAACACATACAGGTAGTACCAACCATTCACCAATAGATGTCACTGGTACAATTATCGATCCACAGATGAAATTAATATACCTACATCGAGCGGTTGCCGTTTATGTGTTCTGAATTTACTTTTAGAAACCCTCGCACATTGAATTATGAAAAAAAACAATAAAACAAAATTTAAAGTATGAATATTGTATCTTACTTATAAAACTCACTTTAAATGAATTTTCTCGCGGAAATAAAGTATTTCTCTGCGTTAACGGTTAGCCTGTTGCTATGTCACTCATACATATATACACATATATAATCACGACTTTATCACGCCTAATGGGGTATGCAAAGCGTAAACGACCTAAACAAAGGTCGTTCCGCCATGTCTGACAAAGTTTTGAGGGTTATTTAAAGATAGATTTTAATTTTTAGGCAGTTTCATGTAGTGACAGGTTGCCAGCTCATCGCCTGAATTGCAATATACTGAAACCCTCGGATTGCTCAGCTGGTTTTTCCAGCATGCCCGGGAGGAAATTCGGCTGGGAGGAAATGTTATCAGCAGTGATCGGAATAGGTAGAGTATATTGACCTAAACTTCTAAAAAGAAGAGAGGAAAATGGAGACTTCCTTACTACTAAAACTTTTTCGAGACATCTTGCGGGACATCACATAAGTAAGCTAGAAATATACTTTGAACCATGGCATTTAATTCTATGGACAAATACAAGCTAAAAATATACTTGGTGATTTTCGGCTACAGTGTCACATTGCCTAGATATTTTGAATTAAAGATTCTCTTACTTTATAGCTTTAAAACGGCTGTGTGTAGGAAAAAATGTTAAGGGAAAAAATTATCGCGTAATTTGTGTTCTATAATTTCTTTATAGGTGTCAACATCGTTGGAGTTATAGAAACCAAGATATTTACGAAAAACCGTTTTAACGATATCTGACAGTTTTCATATTATGGACGATGTTAGTTATGTTTTAAGCTGGTCAACAAATCAGATAATTCAAAATAAATTTGAAAAAGTTTTAAACAGAATTCCGGACTACGATTTTATTACAACAATAAGTGAAAAAATTGTAAAGGGAATCGAAGTAGATGACGAAGTATTTTTTAAATATGCTCCTCTTACATCTGTAGATGTTGAAAGGTCCTTTTACACCTATTAGTGGATTTTAAGTGTAAAAAGGAATAGACTTAAACCGGAAAATATAGAAAAAATAATGCTCATCTACTTCAATTCCCTGCAAGAAAGCAATATTTCGTCAGTATCTTCAGATTCTGTCACTGAAGACGAAGACATTGACGACATATAAAATATATTATTTTTTAAGTAAAATTAATCGCGTTTACGACGTACCTTACGTGATCAGGTTTTTTTTACTGCATTACATGAATAATTGTCTACTTTAATAAAAATAAGCTTTATTTTAATTTTTATTGGTTCTTTGATTTATACCTTAAGTAACAAAAAACAAATTTAATTTTTATCATTAAAAACTACAAAAAACAAAATTCATATTTCGAAAGAGGTATGATTGTATCTGGCATACTAAATATTTCGCTGATATTTAACTGAGATTTGGTTCAAGTTGGCTGGCGTACGATCAACCGTGTGACGTTTGAACATGAAATAAATATAAAACAAAATATTACATTACCAAGACACATTGATCTAAAGATTGCGATTTGGTCGTTTGGCCATAGATAACCGGTCAAAAAGGGCCTACTATTCCTCTACTAGTTCTATTATGTGGCGTATAGTCACGTATAATACAGAAATGCATAACTTCAAGCCTCATTTCCTATTGTTCGATTATTTTATGACTTGCTTTATTTGCATTTGATTTTATCTTGCAAAGTTGACGGTTCGAAATTCGGAAACAAATGCCATTCATTTACAGCACGTGTTTTTTCAGTGTTTTTTTTACCTGGAATCACTTTTCAGGTAAAAATAATTAGTGCAAGCCTTTTGACAATTGAGCTTCTTTTGTGTAGTTCTATTTAATCGCTTTGTTTACGAAGTTTTTGTTTATTTGTGAATAAACAGCACTTATTTAAAAGCATATTACTATCAGTGCAAGCCTTCTAACAATTAAAATTACTTTGTGTATTTTATATCATACTCTTTACGGCGTTGTTATCAATGTTTGACTAAGGGGAACTTATTAAAAGCATCGGTTTATCTTAATCGAACCCAGGACTTTTCACAGATTTATTTCGGCGTACGAAATGGTGCCTTAAAAAAACCAACCAGGAATATAAGCTATTCAAGGTCAAATGTAAAAATAAAACAATTTTTCGTAAATATCTTGGTTTCTGTAGCTCGTACGATGTTGACACCTATGAAGAAATTATACAGCACATAATTTGCGTAATTTTTTCCTCAATATATTTTTTCCTACACACAGCAGTTTTAAAGCTATAAAGTAAGAAAATCTTGAATTCAAAATATCTAGGCAATGTGACACTGTAGCCAAATATCACCAAGTATATTTTTACCTTGTATTTGTCCTTAGAATTAAAAACCATGGTGCAAAGTATATTCCTTGCTTACTTATGTGATGTCCCGCAAAAAGTTTACGTAGTAAGGAAGTCTCCATTTTCCGCTTCTGTTCTTAGAAGTTTAGGTAAATATACTCTGTCATGGTCATAGTCAATCGATACATAAAATGTTGCCCTATACCCTAAATGCCGTGTGAAAATATTTCCCGAGGGAATAAGATCTTATCCTACGGTAAAAAATTGCCTTTGTCCGTTTCATCTATCACCATGCCACCACATTTCATCAAAATGCGTTCAGAATTTAAGGCGTGAAAGAACAACAAACAAACAGATAGACGAAGCTACTTTCGGATTTTATAATATTTGTATAGAGTATGGATAGTATGTATTTTTCTTACGATCAGCAGGAAAACTGTTTCTATATTTGTTTAATTTACCAACAACAAATCATTCACAATCTTCCTCCATGCTGGCCAGTAAGCGAGAGAAAAACATAGAATGTGCCAGATGTATTTCCTCCCGGGCATGCTGAAAAAAACCAGCTAAGGGATCCGAGGGTTTCTGTATATTACAATTTAGGCGATAGGCTGACAACCTGTCTTAGATAACCCTCAAAACTTTGTCCGACGTGGCGGAACCTTTGTTTAGGTTGTTTACGATCTGCCTACCCCATTAAGAACAAAGGCGTGATGTATGCAAAACATTGACATGGCCACGATTCGGCGTAGACTAGATTTAACTAACATAAAGAATATAAATATTAGATTAACTTACTTTTTTTCTCTCACTATCTATAAGAGCTATTTTTATATTATTAATTATTTAAGAATCTTTAAAAGAATACATATTTTAATTAAAACATATTTCGAGTAAATTGTAGCTGTAATGAAAAGACATGATTGCCTGCTGCCTAAAACAAATCATATCGATTCTTAAACCTTGCTTGGTAACACTTTTTACTTCGATGTGTTCTTAAAATGTCAAAGATATTTATGTTAAATAGTGATAAATATACATACATACATACACATATAGTCACGCCTGTATCCCTAGTGATAAATATATTTTCATTAAATTAAAATTAACCTAATGAAACATACTTAAGTTTAAGTTTTAGTTGCTTTGAGATACTTGTCGTTAATTTTATTAAGTTTACCTATAGACTGTCTTCTGAAAGTTGTAAGCAAAATTCCGAAACTTGGTTTATTCCTAATTCTATGAATCTCAATTTCTGACCCACTGTGCAGCGTTGGCTCCGCAAGTGGCGTCGTTGCCATTCAGTGCGGGCCCGCGCGCAACGTTGCCGGTCAACGTATGAATGGGTAAATGCGAATCCGCTCCGTTGATTCCGAAATTTGTAAAAATTACATACTTATATGTATGTTTTTTAGATCTTATTTCTCCTAAACGAATTAATGAAGAAATCATATATATATTTTCCTGCTAATTATGTCGATATTCTACTTGTTGTTTACGTTACTATTAAAAAAATATACTCATTGATGAACCATAACAACTTCATGGGTAGCTTTTATTCGCAACACAGTTCACCGGCGGGATGGCGCGTTGGTTAGTTGGTCGGGTTTCAGCGCTGTGATTATCCGGATCGAGTCCGATCGTTGATTGAAAATACAATTTCCTTTTTGTTAGAAACATTTATTTAGTATTAGTTTTTCTTTCTTTTACTTTTTAAGGTAAATATTTTACTGTCATACTACTGTTCAATTTATTACTTTTAAAGTGTATTTAAGGCCGATTTCTATTCTATTAATAAGAACCATCTTGATAAATAAAAATAGAGGCTCAAAATAGTGATAAGTGGAAGGAGGCCAGGTGAAAAAAAGTAAAAGTAACAATCGTGTAAAGCAGTTTATTAAATTTATAAATGATAGCACCTAATATGATTGTAGAGTGTACGTAGTCAGCAGAGGAGACATCTGGTCAGGCCCGCTCGAAACGAAAGAGATCATTTCCGGAAATTATTGATAAACTTTAATAAAATCTCGCTTATTTGCACGATTCACTTACTGCAATAAATATACTAAACCACATTAAAATTCATACATAATTTCCTGAAACAATCTCATCCGTTTCGAACGGACCTGCCCTGCAATAGCCTTTGCTGACAGTACATAAGATAAGTTTCATTATTCAATCTCTTACAAATTACAGATTAAAACTGCTAATATCTGTGCTCTGGCGCAGCGTTCACTTCTCTCTTACCGCCATCTAGTAGTCTAGTAGAAAATTACGTACTTCGAACGTGCATTGTACCTACGTGGGGCCATCTGTGATCACGGCAAAATATTATGACCGAACACTTCCCGCCGTGGTCTGTCACGTGGTACCGTTGCGTCAGATTGTACTAAAATCTTGCGGCCCGCCACTCGGCCCGACTTATGGCGGACCAGTTTTGTTGTATGACATTAGGCATCTGTACTAGTATAGTATTATATTATCTGTGGTAGTGGCAAGCTGACACACATACATATATTTACGCCTTTATCCCTAATGGGGTAGGCAGAGCGTCAACGACCTAAACAAAGGTCGTTCCGCCACGTCTGACAAAGTTTTGAGGGTTATTTAAGATTGATTTGAAGGTATATTGCTGTAGTGACAGGTTGTCAACTCATCGCCTCATCATCATCCTAGCCTTATCGCGTATCTCACGGGGTCGGTTACCTAATCTAGGGGATTGAACGAGGGTACTGGTTTTTACACAGAGCGACTGCCATCTGACCTCCGCAACCCAGACGGAAAACCGGATGCAATCCTAGATCAGAGTTTTCAAGCCGCCAATGCTTAGCACTGGCCTCTGATATGGCTTAACGACTAATATGTACGGTGTTCAACGATATTAAAAGGGACCAACAGCTTAACGTGCCTTCCGAAGCACGGAAAAAGCGCCGAATTAACGTACATATGTAATTCGAAAACCGAAAATCACATTGGTACGTGAGAGCCCGATGGTGTAGTGGATAGGGCCGCTGCCTCCTGAACGGGAGGTCGTGGTTCGAATCCCACCACGTACCAATGTGTTTTTCGGTTTTCGAATTTCATATGTACGTTTATTCGGTGCTTTTTCCGTGCTTCGGAAGGCACGTTAAGCCGTTGGCCCCGGTTAATATCGTTTAATACCGTAGATATTAGTCGTTAAGCCACATCAGAGGCCAGTGCTAAGCATTGGCGGCTTGAAAACTCTGACCTAATCTAGGATTGGGTCTGGTTTCCCTTCTGGGTTACGGAGGTCAGATGGCAGTCACTCTGTGTAAAAATCAGTACCCTCGTTCAATCCCCTAGATTAGGAAGCCGACCCCGTGAGATACAGGATAAGGCTAGGGAGATGAGACATTGGTACGTGGTGGGATTCGAACCACGACCTCCTGCTCAGGAGGCAGCGGCCCTATCCACTACACCATCGGGCTCTATTACAATATACTGAAACTCGCGGATCCATTAGCTGGTTTTTACAGCATGCCCGGCAGGAAATACAGCTGACACATTCTATGTATTTCTCTCGCTCCCAGGCCAGCATGGAAGCTTGTTCTATAATATTGTTAAACCCATTTCTTGTAAATTATAATATATTTTTTACAGGAGGAGCGCAAACGTGAGAAGATGGAAAACAACTTGGCTCGTCAACGCATACTGGAGCAAATAGCACAAGACAGAGCTGAGAGGAAGTCGAGGGATCAGCCACAGGTAGATATCGTACTCAGTTTAGGTAAACAAACACTTGTCATACTCATTTTAGGTAAACAAATACTTGTCGTACTCATTTTAGGTAAACAAATACTTGTCATACTCATTTTAGGTATACAAATACTTGTCATACTCATTTTAGGTATACAAATACTTGTCATACTCATTTTAGGTACACAAATACTTGTCATACTCATTTTAGGTATACAAACACTTGTCATACTCATTTTAGGTAAACAAATACTTGTCATACTCATTTTCGGTACACAAATACTTGTCATACTCATTTCAGGTAAACAAATACATGTCATGCAAATCATAATATTCGACTGGGGCTGAAAGGTAGATAACATACTCATTTTAGGTACACAAATACTTGTCATATCATAATATTCTACTGAGGCTGAAAGAAAAGCCAGGGCCAATCACAAGTAGATATTATACTCATTTTAGGTAAACAAATACTTGTCATACATATCATACTCATTTTAGGTAAGCAAATACTTGTCATACTCATTTTAGGTATACAAACACGTGTCATACTCATTTTAGGTAAACAAATACTTGTCATACTCATTTTAGGTACACAAATACTTGTCATACTCATTTTAGGTAAACAAATACATGTCATGCAAATCAAAATTAAATACTTATCATATCATGGTAGAACTGGACAAATCTGCTTTAATATTGTAAATATTTCAAAAAATGATTATTACATTGAAGCAGAATTAGAGCTTCTTTAAAAATACTGATAGGGGTTACTAATTCAACGACACTGACCAACTTTCTCAAGAAAATTATTTCGGGAAGTGTATTTTTTTTATTTTCCATACAAATTGTCTGATGGAGGTGGCCATTTTGGATTGAAAAGCCTTTTTTTTACTTTCTGAAAGAATTTCTTGGTGAAATTTGTTAAGTGTAGTTGGCTGAGCAACTTTGTGGGATGCTGTCCCTTACGCCTTATATGTAGATAAAAGAAATAGAAGTAAGGCCAGCGAAACGAGATAAACAATTTAGAATTGGTCAAAAAAATCCACTAAACTGTAAAAATTATAATAATTTATTAAACTCATTACAGTAGGTAATAAAAAATAAGAATAGGTAAAGGTATGAAAAAATAACGTTACTATAAACAGATCAGCGTGTTTTTATTTTTATGTCTCTTTCCGCTGATCTTACTTAACTTGAGAGAATAGTGGGCTCGATTCTAGATTCCATCCGCTAGAACTAAAAATAAAACCTATCTGAAAATATTAGAAATAACAAATTAAAAATTCGACCGCTGACTGGATTTGAACCCGCGTCTTTGAAAAACCGGCCCAACGCTCTAAACCGCTAAGCTACAGCAGCCATGTCCCGAGCGACGAATTAGTGATCTGCTATTTATTACTCGTCATGTGTGGACGCTATCTGTCACTTTTAAATTAATATAATTGAAAAAGGACAGCCGATTTATACTCTATGGTTTATATTATGTCCGCTGTCAATTTTAAAGAAAAACATAGAATGTGCCAGCTGCGTTTCCTCCCCGGCATGCTGTAAAAGCCAGCTAAGGGATCCGAGGGTTTCAGTGTATTGTGATTTGGGCGATGGGCTGACAACCTGTCACTACAGCAATATACCTACAAATCTATCTTAACCCTCAAAACTTTGTCAGACGTGGCAGAACGACCTTTGTTTGGGTCGTTTACGCTCTGCCTACCCCATTAGGGATAAAGGCGTGACTATATGGATGTATGTATGTCAATTTTATCTGCCCTATCATATGACGGCGGATAAAAATTACAGATAACGCATAAAACCATCGACTATAAGTCAAATACGGGAGAGAATATATCTCCTGTCCTTTTCCAATGTTTTTAGTCTGAAAGTGACAAATAGATTTTAATTTTAGTTTTAGCCGGCAAATCTAGAATTGATCCCAGTGTCGATTTCAGGCTGACATATTTCTAATTCTAAATAGGTTCTGTCACTGTCATAAATAATAAAAACAAAAGAAATAGGAACAGCTTTTTGCATATGACACGTCGCTAATGTTACGTAATTTTCGGCGTCTAACTTCACTTTGATAGGCCTAAAATCAGTTATTGAGTTTATAACCTAACTTATTTATTTATTACAAAAACATAATACTTTTAATAAAATCTTAAAACTACCTTTAGGTCGATATTTATTTCGAAAAAAAAACTACAAATGAAAAATACTCTCCAACGCATCTCCATGAGGTGAAGTCCCCAATAGGCTGGCAACATTCCCCCTTTGCATAGCAATGCTCAATCTTTGTGAGGTTATTGATTTTATATTTCTTTCTAGTTTAGGAAAATTACAGGTTCACATGAATACCTTAAAAGCAGTATAAAATGTGTCTTTTAAATCGATACCATTTCTTTTACTAATAATAGAAGATAAGATAACTTCCATACTGGACTTGGAGAGAAAGAAAAACATAGAATGTTCCAGTTGCCCTTCCTCCCGGGCATGCTGTATAAGTCAGCAGAAGGGATTCGAGGGTTACAGTGTATTGTAATTTAGGCGATGGGCTGACAACCTGTCACTACAGCAATACACATTACAATCTAAAATTGCCCCTAATTTATGTCAGACGTGGCGAAAGCGCCTTTTAGGAGGCGTTTTACGCTCTGCCTACCCCGTAAGGGATAAAGGCGTGATTTTATGTTATGTATGTATGTATAGAAGATAAGATACGAATATACTTTATTACACAGAACAGTCACAAGAGAAAAAAAGAGAACATAAAACAAATAGTAGTACAAATAGGCGGCCTCATTGCTAAGCAGCAATTTCTTCCAGGCAACCTTAAAATAAAAGTTGAACTAGTAGGCTGGTATATATTTCAGGCAATACATTGTATACGTATATAAGCTACTTAAGTGTACTTATACTTCCATGCTGGTCTGGGAGCGAGAGAAAAACATAGAATGTGCCAGCTGCATTACCTCCCGGGCATGCTGTAAGATCCAGCTAAGGGATCCGAGGGTTTCAGTATATTGTAATTTAGGCGATGGGCTGACAACCTGTCACTACAGCACATACATACGTACAAATCTTTCTTGAATGGCCCTCAAAACTTTGTCAGACGCGGCGGAACGGCCTATGTTTAGGTCGTTTACGCTCTGCCTACCCCATTAGGGATAAAGGCGTGATTATATGTATGTATGTAAGTGTACTTATATGATTAATAACAATAAATAGTCATACGTATAAATTACTTATACCTACATAGAAATACATGCTTCCATGCTGGACTGGGAGTGATAAAAAAACATAGAATGGGCCAGCTGCATCTCCTCCCGGGCATGCTGTAAATATCAGTTAAGGGATTCGAGGGATTCAGTGTATTGCAATTTAGGCGATGGGCTGACAACCAAAGCGATACAAATGTCAGTCTAAAATAGCCCTCAAAACTTGCCAGACGTGGCGGAACTACCTTTTCTTTGGTCGTTTACGCTCTGCCTACCCCATTAATATCTTTACTACCTGTGACTAGCAATAAAGAAATTTGAATTTTTGAAATTTTTAAGGGATTTAGGTGTGATTATATGTATATATATACGTACATAGACATACATACATACATATAATCACGCCTTTATCCCTAACGGGGTAGGCAGAGCGTAAACGACCTAAACAAAGGTTGTTCCGCCACGTCTAACAAAGTTTTGAGGGTTATTTAAGATAGATTTGTAGATATATTGCTGTAGTGACAGGTTGTCAGCCCATCGCCTAAATTACAATATACAGAAACCCTCGGATCCCTTAGCTGGTTTTTACAGCATGCTCGGGAGGATATGCAGCTGGCACATACTATGTTTTTCTTTCGCTCCCAGGCCAGCATGGAAGAAATAAAGTATATATATACATACATAGAAATACATAAATATTATATATTGTAAGGTGGAGAACGATACAGCCAAACAGAGCGTTTTGGAACAAATGGCCCAAAGCAGGGCAGAGAGACAAGCCAGGGAGTTCGGGGCCAGGGAACAAATATTACAGGTAGACAATTAACCATTTTCCCTCCCGCATGTAACTACCGAATCTATCAGTCGCTCTGTGTAAAAACCAGTACCCTAGTTCAATCCCCTGGATTAGGTAGCCGACCCCGTGAGATACGGGATAAGGCTAGGGAGATGATGATGTAACTACCGAATCTATCGTAAACAACCCTCAAAACTTTGTTAGACGTGGCGGAACGACCTTTGTTTAGGTCGTGTACGCTCTGCCTACCCCATTAGGGATAAAGGCGTGATTATATGTATGTATGTATGTATGTAACTACCGAAAGTGTATTTTGAGCACCGTCTATTGAGACATTTAAAGAGCGAACAAGAAAGTTCTTCTTACAGAATAATAATTAGTTATTTATCCTATCTCCCATTAGCATAATATGTATTAGTTTATTATAAATATATATTAGTTTATTTTATTTATGTATTTATTTAGTAGTATTTATATTGTTTAAGTATTAAGATTAACTTAGTATGCACTATCCTACTACCCAAAGGTTGCCTGGTAGAAATTGCTGCTTTAGCAATAATAATGTTTTGTTCCTTACTTTTCTGCTGTATGTATTTGTGTTTTTTTGTGCAATAAACTATCTTGTATTGTATTTTTTTAACCCACTTTAGAAATGTTTATTTTTCATGTACGTTCACCGATTTCTCCACTGTTCGATCACAATTTTTATTTTTATTAAAATATGTAATATTATTTTCTTCCATGCTGGACTGGGGGAGATAGAAAAACATAGAATTTTCCAGCTGCCCTTCCTCACCATGCTATAGAAGTCAGCAAAAGGGACTCAAGGGTTACAGTGTATTATAATTTAGGCGATGGGCTGACAACCTGTCACTTTAACAATACAAATTACAATCTAAAATTGCCCTAATTTTTTGTCAGACGTGGCGAAAACGCCTTTTACGAGGCGTTGATCGCTCTGCCTACCCCGTAAGGGATAAAGGCGTGATTTTATATATGTATGTATGTTTGTATGTAATATTTTATCAATATTAGTAAGGTAGTTTTCAAGTACTCTAGCGTTTTGAAGTGCTTCTACTTGTTTCGTTCTCATGACACTGGCGGCAATTTTGGCCGCATAATTTTTAACTAATTTTAAGATACCGCTTTCTCAACTTTGACATAAGAACAGGATAGCAAATAATCACATGACTTTGACATTCCTAATCTGACGTAAGAAGAGCTTAGAACATGCTCTCTTATTTTACGTCATATACAGGATGTAAAAAAAAAGTACTGAGTTTCTTTAAACCACGTAATGTGTTATTAGTGATAGATATACAATACAAAACACACATTAAATAAATTAAATTAAAATATTATTATTTTATTAAATTCGTAAAACTGTAACAAGTGAGCCAACTGTAGTCACACACATTACGGCGTTGGTCACAGCCCCGCGCCCCGCGTCCCCCGCCCGCACCGCCGCTGCGCCCGCCATAGTGTGGATGACTACGTTTAGCCTACTTGTTTCTGTTTTATAATTTAATAAAAAAATTACTTATTGTTTTTCATAAATTTTATTTAAAATGTAGTTTATATTGTTTTGTCACTTAGGTTTAAAGGAACGTAGTACTTTTTTTTACACCCTGTATAAACAGTCTTTCTTCAGATTAGGAATGTCAAAGTCATGTGTATATTTGCTGTCCTGTTCTTATGTCGAAGTTGAGAAAGTGACAGCGCTATCTTAAGATTAGTTTACTGTCACTCGACTTTCTTGCTATATTCGATCTACATCAAGACCTTTCATTTTCTTCTTCCACCGATTCACTGGCCTTACTGGAACGAGGGTACTGGTTTTTACACAGAGCGACTGCCATCTGACCTCTGCAACCCGGTCATTAGGTCAGAGTTTTCAAGCCGCCAATGCTTAGCACTGGCCTCTGATATGGCTTGACGACTAATTTCTACGGTATTAAACGATATTAACCGGGACCAACGGCCTAACGTGCCTTCCGAAGCTCGGAGAAACCGCCGAATAAACGTACAAATGAAATTCGAAAACCGAAAAACACTTTGGTACGTGGTGGGATTCGAACCACGACCTCCCCGCTCAGGAGGCATTGGCCCTATCCACTACACCATCGGGCTCTTACTACTTAGCGGGTGACGGCTAAAAGTCAGTGTTGCCTTTTGGAAAAAAACTCTTAGGGTAAAATTCACTGAGCCTTGGCCCTTTCACATCACTGCAGCACACATGTGCATATTGTGTAAACTACTTTGACTTATTGTTTGTTTTATTTATTTAACAGTTTTTAGTATACAATAAAATACAAAGGACATATACATTTAAAACAAAGACACAACCGGCACAGCTTATTTCTAAAAATAAATCTCTTCCAGCAGACCTAGGCTAGTGAAATAGCATTCTGAGAGGCAGGTCGTATCTGCACAATTATAAATGTTTTATTGTATGTGTCTTTTTAAATTTGCGAAATATACATGTGTTTTGTAGAAATATTAATAAAATGCTTTATCTATCTATCAATATATCTATTTTACTAATAATAATGCGTGTTTTGGCTATAACTAGCATTGCATAGACTGTTCATTCTATATTATAATATTACATACGTCGTAGGATCATTAGACAATTCGAATCTTTGAAAAAACTGGGATTATTAAACAATTATGAAACGATTGTACATATTTATGTAACTAAATAGAGAAATAATATACGTACAAATGTACCTTAAAACTTTGTCAGACGTGGCGGAACGACCTTTGTTCAGGTCGATTACGCTCTGCCCACCCATTAGGGATAAAGGCGTGATTATATTTATGTATGTATATAAATAAATAAAAAAGTTGGGTCAAATCTTACTGGAATATGTCAGGCTTTTTGTAAAACATCTCGTCGTTCTATAGTATTTCCAATTCGGTTTTAGAATAAAGGTAAACAAAGTTTCATGACATTTTATATCCTTAACTGAAATAAAAACGCTGATTGGTCGGTTAGCGCTCACAAAACAAGATTTCTTCTGATTGGTTGACGTTTTAAATGTCTATCTTATGATATGCATTTATATGCATGTTATTTAACCAATCAGAATAAGATTAAATCAGTAAGCTTAGCCAATCAGAGTTAAGGATATCAAATGTTACTAGAACGACGAGACATTTCGCAAAAAAAAAACAGTATTTTTCCAGTAAGATGATTGGACAATACATACATACATATAATCACGCCTTTATCCCCTAATGAGGTAGGCAGAGCGTAAACGACCTAAACAAAGGTTGTTCAGCCACGTCTGGCAAAGTTTTGAGGGTTATTTAGGATAAATTTGTATAGGTATATTGCTGTAGTGACAGGTAGTCAGCCCATCGCCTAAACTGCAATATACAGAAACCCTCGGATCCCTTAGCTGGTTTTTACAGCATGCTCGGGAGGACAAGCAGCTGGCACGTTCTATGTTTTTCTTTAGCATGTCGCAGTCCAGCATGGAAGAAATGATTAGACAATGATTTCACTATTTTCTAATTATCCGTGTTTTCGCAAAATCACTAAGGTTTTCGCGAAGTTTCGAATCAAATCATCCAAACACATATACATTAGGTGTAGAACTAAGGTTTTCAATTATTGTATAGAATTGCAATTGTTCATTAAAAAACTTATTTTAATAAGATTATTATTTTGAGCGGGATTACTTGCAGACTCAAAACTAAGACAATAAAAATAATCGTGGTGATTATATTTATTGTGTGATTTAGTACATACATACATAAAATCACGCTTTTATCTCTAATGGGGTAGGCAGAGCGAAAATTTCCTAAATAAAGGTCGCTCCGCCACGTCTGACAAAGTTGCGAGGGTTATTTATAGATTTGTAAGTATATTGCTGTAGTGACCGGTTGTCAGCCCATCGCCTCAATTGCAATATAAATAAACCCTCGGATACCTTTGCTGGTTTTTAGAGCAGGCCCGGGACGAAATCCAGCTGGCACATTCCTTATTTTTCTGTCGCTCCCAGTCAAGTATGGAAGGAATTGTTGTGTTAGTTAGTTACAATAAATATTGTCTGAGTTTTGAGTCTGCTCGTGACCATGTCGCATGAAACTGCGATGAAATATCGAGGTAACAGTAGAAACCGGGTGTAAGGGACAGCGCCCCGCATACTGATAGGACTTACTCAGTTAACGACACTGAACAACTTCCACCCGGCAATTCTTTAAGGAAGTGAACTGGAAATGGAATTGCTTTTCCATACGAATTGTCTGATCGAGATGGACATTTAGTATGGAACAGCCAATTTTTATTTTCACTTCATGAAAGAATTTCCTGGTGGAAGTTGTTCAGTGTCGTTGACTGACCAATTCATATCAGTTTGCGGGACGCTGTCCCTTACACCCGGTATAATCGCGAAAGTCTCAAAACTTAAACTCATTTTAAGTTATAATAGCTCTTTGAATTTTACAACAAATTACTAAATGTTTCTTCCATGCTGAACTGGGAAAGATAGAAAAACATAGAATGTTCCAGCTGCCCTTCCTCCCGGGCAGCAAAAGGGACTCGAGGGTTACAGTGTATTGTAATTTAGGCGATTGGCTGACAACCTGTCAATATAGCAATACACATTACAAACTAAAATTGCCCTCAATATTTGTCAGACGTGGCGTAAAAGCTTTCACTAAGCGTTTTACGCTCTGCCTACCCCGTAAGGGATAAAGGCGTGAATTTATGTATGTAGCAATATACTAGGTGTAAGGTGAATTTTGTCAGTCGTGGCGAAAGCAACTTTTACGAGGCGTTTAACGCTCTGCCTATCCCGTAAGGGATAAAGGCGTCAAAGTCAAATCATTTATTTCCTAATAGATTCCTAAGAACACTTTTAGAAAGTCACAAGCGAGTCTATTACAAAGAAAATAAAATTATATCTGTGTCACAAAATAAAATAAAACTATATCACAATGAAGAAGAAGCATGAGAAACTCGCACTTTGCGCCCCTCCCTTAGTTTTATCTTATTCTTACTTTTGTCCTTCTTTTTGTTCAAAATAGGGTTTGTGACCGCAATGTGTGCCAATTTCTTAGGCTTCACTGAAATATCAGAGCTCCATACATCTTTGTCATTAGTATAGTCATCTAACTTATAATAGCGTGATTTTATGTATGTTTGTACTAAATGTTTTGTATGTTTCCAGGTTGTACAACCAGTGCTCGTTCAACAACAGCCTACAGTATCAACCCCGCCACCTAGTAAGCTAAATCATAGAATTAATAATATTAGATATATATTATTCTTCTTCTTCTTAGCGAATAGATTCTCGAGTCGAATGACCCGATCAGCCCTGGTGTCTAGAGTTTACAAACCGCCTAGTAGTACAGCTAATAGGCCTCTGACATGGTTTGAGTAACAACCACTATCAAAGACAGGGACCGGGACCGACGGCTTAACGTGCCCTCCGAAGCACGGAATCTTTTTTCTTTTCGGACAATCAAGAGATTCAGCCTGCAATTTCCTAACCAAACTGGGAAAAACCTCACAAAGTGATAAATTGACAAATATCAACCTTTCGACCTCCGGACCGTAAGCCCATGGCTCTAACCACTAGACCACGGAGGCAGTTAATAGTGCACTAATAGTACAGTCAATAAACTTCCATGCTGGACTGGGAGTGATAGAAAAACAAAGAATGTGCCAGCTGCATCTCCTCCCGGGCATGCTGTAAAAAACAGCTAAGGAATCTGAGGGTTTAAGTATATTGCAATTTAGATCATAGGCAACCTGTCACTACAGGAATATACCTACAAATCTATCTTAAATAACCCTCAGAACTTTGTCAGACGTGGCGGAACGATCTTTGTTTAGGTCGTTTACGCTCTTCCTACCCTATTAGGGATAAAGGCGTAATTATACCGGGTGTAAAGGACAGCGTCCCGCAAACTGATAGGGGTTGCTCAATCAGCGATACTGAACAACTTCCACTAATAAATCCCTTCAGGAAGTTAAATAAAAAAATGTCTTTTTCATACAAAATGTCCACCTTGTTTAGACAATGTTTCTTTTTAATTCCTGGTGGAAATTGTTATATATATTCTTTATTGCATAAAAATACAAGAAATGAAGTTTACAGAAAGGTATGCAAGGGCGAACTTATCTCTATGAAGAGATCTTCCACCTAACCCACTGGCAGTTGACAGAATGAGAAACATTTAAGCGCAAGACAAATACAATGCAATGTAAACTAAAAATTACTCTTAAATACATGAAGTAAAACTATTAAACGTAAAAATAATAAATCTACTAATTGACCTTTAGTGTTTTGTAATTTAGGCGATGGGTTGACAACCTGTCACTAAAGCAATACATATTACAAACTAAACTTGCTCTCAATTTTTGTCAGACGTGGCGAAAGCGCCTTTTACGAGGCGTTAAACGCTCTGCCTACCCCGTAAGGGATAAAGGCGTGATTTATGTATGTATGTATAATAAAACAATAAGATTAAATCAAACAATACATACATATCTAATGCTTATACGTGGGACACTCAGAAAGTTTTGCGACACTAAAAAAAATTGTTCTACAGGTACATATATTTTTATTAAATCTTTTCAAAGTACTCTCCACCAGCCTCTATACAAAGATTCATGCGTCTGAACCAGTTTTCAAAACACTTTTTCCAGTCCGCCGTAGACACCTCGTTTACAGCCTGCTCGAACGCAGCTAGCGCATCTTCCGGCGACGAAAATTGTATCCCCTTGAGCTGATTTTTTATTTTTGGAAATAAAAAGAAGTCTCACGGTGCTAGATCAGGGAGGTATAGGGAGGGTGACCCAGGAGTTTGACTGGTGTGCTGTCCAGGAAGTCCCTCGTTTTGAGCGCGGTGTGTGCAGGCGCATTGTCGTGGTGGAGCAGTAGTCCGCGGAGCCCTGTGTTTGGTCGCTTGTTACTCACAACAGAAAAAAATTCTGGTAAACATTTGGTAGTATACCATTCGGCGTTAATGCTTCTTTGATCTTGTAAGGGAATTGAGGCCAAGTGGCCAGTCAAATTAAAAAAGCTGGCGATCAAAATCTTCCCCCCGCTTCGAGATCGCTTCACTTTGGTAGGCGTTGGTTCATTTTGAAACACCCAAACTGTCGACTGGCGCTTGGTTTCTGGATCGTATTGATAAATCCAGGACTCATCACCTGTTACGATGACGTAAACACGCCGAGACGAGCCTGCTTCAAATTTGTTCAGCATATCACGGCACCATTCCACCCGGGCCTGCTTCTGAGCGTCGGTGAGGTAGTGCGGCACCCAGCGCGATACTATCCTCCTCACGCGAAGATGCCCTTGTAGAATCTCGTGAACGCTTCCCGATCCAATCTTTAATATGTGCTGAATCTCCTGATATGTAATTCGGCTATTATCTTGGATTAAATTTTTCACTGCTAGCACGTTTTCTTCCGTAATAGCCGTCAAAGGGCGACCGCTTCTTTCTTCATCCCCCAAGGTTGGTCGACCGCGCCTAAATTCGTTATACCAACGATACACGGTTGCCTTGGAGGGGCTTTCATCCATAAATGCCATTTGAAGTCTATCGAACGATTCATCCGGTTTCAGGCGACACTTGAAATCGTAAAAAATCATAGCTCTAAAATGTTCCCGGCGCAGATCCATTTTTCAGTAAGACACGATACTTTGAATTGGCTCGCAAAAAATGTGGAGGGAAATTTTGAAAATGGAACACACATATTTTTACTTACAAGTAATCATATTTTCAAAAAATATTCTAACCGGCCAGTCTGCCATATATAAAAACTATTTATCGCAATACTTTCTGAGTGGCCTGGTATATCGTTGTTATTGTTCAGTGTCGTCGACTGAGCAACCCCTATCAGTTTGCGAGACGCTGTCCCTTACACCACGTATCTATTTATAAGCCGGCTACTCTCAAATGTTCTTTCTAATTAGCGTAATTAACCCTGCCACAGGCTTGATTGTCTATTAGGGTTGTTACTATCTACCACATGCAAATTTTGTTAACGCTTGTTTTTAGTTACATTTATAAATTGTGGTTAAAATGTAATGCTGTTTTTGTTTCATTGTATGTAAAAATAAAATAAATAAATAATTTCCCACAGCGGCAGGCGATGGCGGCACCCGATGCAGGATCCAATTCAAGTTACCTGACGGGACATCACACACGGCGCACTTCGAGGGCTCAGGGACACTTGGAGACGTACAGACATACGTCGCGGACAACCTACAGGTATAATACACAGGACATATTATTCCATGCTGGACTGGGAGAGATAGAAAAACATAGAATGTTCCAGCTGCCCTTCCTCCCGGGCATGCTGTTGAAGTCAGCAAAAGGGACTCGAGGGTTACAGTGTATTGTAATTTAGGCGATGGGCTGACAACCTGTCACTAAAGCAATACATATTACAATCTAAAATTGCCCTCATTTTTTTTTCAGACGTGGCGAAAGCGCCTTTTAAGAGGCGTTAAACGCGCTGCCTACCCCGTAAGGGATAAAGGCGTGATTTATGTATGTATGTAAGGGACATAATCCATGTCAAAGGCCATTGCTAAGCATTGGCGGCTTGAAAACTCTGACTTAATCAAGGATTGGGTCTGGTTTCCCTTCTAGGTTGCCGAGGTCAGGTGGCAGTCGCTCTGTGTAAAATCCAGTACCCTCGTTCAATCCCCTAGATTAGGCAGCCGACCCCGTTAGGTACGGCTAGAGAGATGATGATAACGAATGATAACAAGGGGAGGTGTATTGTAATTTAGGCGATGGGCTGACAACCTGTCGCTATAGCAATGCACATTACAATCTAAAATTGCCCTCAACATTTGTCAGACGTGGCGTAAAACGTTTCACTAAGCGTTTTACGCCCTGCCTACCCAGTAAGGGTTAAAAGCGTGAATTTATGTATGTATGGGACAGACAGAAAGCGGTCTTCTTCCTAGCGAGTGGATTCTCGAGTCGAACTACCCGATGAACCCTGGTGTCGGAGTTTTCAAACCGCCTAGTAGCACAGCTAATAGACTTCTGACGTGGTTTGAGTAACGACCACTATCAAAGACAGCGACCGGGACGTGCCCTCCGAAGCATGGAATCTTTTTTCTTTCCGGACAATCAGGTGATTCAGCCTGCAATGTCCTAACCAAACTGGGGAAAACCTCTTAAATTGATAAATTGTCAAATATCAACTTTGTGCCCCACCCTGGGAATCGAACCCAGGACCTCCGGATCGTAAGCCCATGGCTCTGGCCACTAGACCACAAAGGCTGATAGCGGTTGCTTAACTCACGACTAACCAAGGTCACGTTACTAACCAAGTAACTTGAAGAAACGTTGCAATTTTCTTCCTGTTATTACAATAAACTATGAATCGCTAATTTATAAGGTTCAAAATTATGTTAATTACAATAACGTCTGGTTTCCCTTCTGGGTTGCGGAGGTCAGATGGCAGTCGCTCTGTGTAAAAACCAGTACCCTCTTTCTATCACCTAGATTAGGTAGCCGACCCCATGGGATACGGGTTAAGACTAGGGAGATGATGACTGTATTCTAATTTACAACTTTGCCCACAGCTATCAACATCAAACTTCTCCCTCTGGACAGCGTTTCCTCGGCGAGAGCTGACGGAATATGACGCAACGTTGCGCAACCTTCAGTTAACACCCAGTGCAGCCTTACTAGTGCTGCCACGTAGAACAGCCAACACTGTGGCCAGCCCTTCTGCCATAGCTAATATTATTAGTAAGTTTTTTGTTGACCTTGAGTTTGCCTTAATTGACCTTGACCTTGCCACTAAGTGACCTTTAGTGCCCCCGGCTTTGCCACTAAGTGACCTTAAATGACCTTGACATGTCCACTAAGAGGCTTTAAGTGGCCTTTGGTTGATACTAAGCGACCTTCAGTTGACACTAAATAACCTTAAGTTCACACCTCGACATGAGTTCACGGAATATGACGCAACGTTGCGAAACCTTCAGTTAACACCCAGTGCAGCATTACTAGTGCTGCCACGTAGAACAGCCAACACTGTGGCCAGCCCTTCTGCCATAGCTAATATTATCAGTAAGTTTGTTTTGTTGACTTTGAATTGACTGTAAGTGACCATGACCTTGCCGCTAAGTAACCTTGACCTTATCACTAAGTGACCTTAAATGACCTTGAAAAGGCTTTAAGTGACCTTAAATTAACACTAACTGACCTTAACTTGACACTAATTGACCTTAAGCTGCCACTAAGTGACATTCAGTTAACCCTTGCGCTTGATAAACACCAAAAACGGAGGCTAACTTTTAGAAATGCACGTTACCTTTAAAAATATATAAAAAACATGATCACACTCACAGCCATACACAGAAACAACCACAAAGAACACTCAGGCACAAAAACAGACAAAGAACACTCAGACACAAAAACAGACATTTTAACACATACACACTCAAATGTCTGCCCCGGCCGGGAATCGAACCCGGGACCCTGTGCGTAGCAGGCAGGTACAATGGCGTCGATTCTCGCGACATAATTCTAATTCTTAGCTAGCGCTGTCACTTTCTTAAGTTTGACATAAGAACAGGATAGCAAGTAAACACATAACTTTGACATTTCTTATTTGACGTAAGACGCTTTAAATAAGAACTGAGCATAGAGCGTGCTTCCTTATTTTACGTCAAATAAGCAGTCTTATGTCAGATTAAGAATGTCAAATATCTATATAATATAATCCTGTGCTTATGTCAAACTTAAGAAAGTGACAGCGCCAGCTAAGAATTAGAATTAGAATTATGTCGCGAAAATGATAATTTACGTAATTCATTTTTTTCTGTTTCAGCATTCATCACGCAAATGTTCACTACCATCATCTTGGAGCCGTCCCAACAGCTGTACGCGTGGCTGATGGCTCGTATCAACTCTGACCCCCCACCGGCCGCCGCCAGGACCCCCACCACACCCACACCACCGCCCAACACCAGGTACTTATAGATATGGCAAACAGGTGCAAACATGGCGGTCCAAACAGGTACAAACATGGCGGTCCAAACAGGTACAAACATGGCGGTCCAAACAGGTACAAACATGGCGGTCCAAACAGGTACAAACATGGCGGTCCAAACAGGTACTCATAGAAAACACAGCCTCGACAAAGAATAATTAACTGACTTTAAAGATTTTCAGGATGATCATGTTTTAAGAAGAGTCAAATAAACTTATTTACATACAAACATACATATAATCACGCCTTTATCCCTAATGGGGTAGGCAGAGCGTAAACGATCTAAACCAAGGTCGTTCCGCCACGTCTGACAAGGTTTTGAGGGTTATTTAAGATAGATTTGGTAGGTATATTGCTGTAGTGACAGGTCAACCCATCGCCTAAATTGCAGTATACTGAAACCATCACATCCTTTATGCATGGTCTGGTTTTTACAGCATGCCCGGGAGGAAACTTTGTCAGACGTGGCGGGACGACCTTCGTTTAGGTCGTTTACGCTCTGCCTACCCCATTAGGGATAACGGCATGATTATATGTATGTATGATTTATTACGGGGCCCTCACTCGTTAACATTTTTACCTCTTTTAGCTCGAAAACTATGTAATGTAATGTTAAACTTACTTACACACAGAGCGACCCCGCCCAACGCGCGTCGCCGCGGCAACATCCACCGACTCGGCGAGGAGAAAGCCCCTGATGATGACAACAACACTTGGAATGGGAATTCCACGCAACAGATGTAGGTGGTAGGTAAATAATGGAATGTAAGTAGGATGCGAGTGGTGTTTCGGCAACTTAGGAAAATATCCCTTTCGCAAAATGACCCGTTTCGCAAAATGGTCCTTTTCGCAAAATGACCCTATTCGCAAAATATCCCTTTCGCAAAATGACCCGTTTCCCAACTGTCCCTCGCATATCAGTCGGGATTTCGTAAGGGTCGGAGTACGGTTACAGCCTTGCTGGATGTGGTGGATAATGTCCTGGCTGAGCAGGATATTGGTAGAGGCACAATTCTTACGCTACTTGACTATTCACGTGCTTTTGATTGTTTGTGTGTCCCTCTATTGTTGTCTAAGCTATCATATTATGGCGTTGAGCATCAGGCTGTGCAATGGTTTAATAGCTACCTTAGTAACCGAAGGCAGTCCGTACAACTGTTGAAAGATGATGGCTCGCACCTTTTATCCAATAACATGCTGCTGACGCGCGGTGTTCCACAAGGGTCTATACTTGGGCCATTACTCTTTATTATTTATTGTGCTGACGTAACAAAGGTAATTAAGAACAGCAAATATCACTGCTACGCTGATGACGTACAATTGTATATTTCTGAAGAAATAGGCAATTGCCATTTCGGCCGAGGCATATATAGTGCTTTTCTTAAAAAAATGCAAGGAAATAAAAAAGGGCCTTTTACATAATAAATTTAATTTTCTTTTGATTCCGCTGGAAGCAGGTTTTCCGTCGCTAATTTAGCTTCATGATATGGCAACTTAGGAAAATATCCCTTTCGCAAAATGACCCGTTTCGCAAAATGAGCCTTTTCGCAAAATTACCCGTTTTGCAAAATAAGCCTTTTCGCAAAATTACCCGTTTTGCAAAATAAGCCTTTTCGCAAAATGACCCGTTTCTCAAAATGAGCCTTTTCGCAATAAGTCCCTTGGTGAGGAAAAAGCCCCTGATGATACAACAACACTTGGAACGGGAATTCCACTCAACAGATGTAGGTAGTAGGTAAATAATGGAATGTTTGTAGGGTGATGTGCTGGTTTGTCTCTGTTTCGGCAATTTCGCAAAATATCCCTATCGCAAAATGACTCTTTTAAAATTTTCGATGTCTTTTCAGTAGTTGCCAACTATTTGAACTAAGTCTATCAAAACAGGAACCTTTTGCGAAAAGAGACACTAAAGAGACGTTTTGCGAATGGGACATTATGAGAAAGAGACATTTTGCGAAGAAACGTCTGTTTCGTTTTAAAAAACAGATAGATGGAAAATAAAGTTGGGTATTACTTATAAAAAAACATATAATGGTGTCTAATACGTGTAACATAAAGGGTATGTGCATCGTGAAATGTGTTAATCTACCCATGAAACTGAACAACTTTCCCTAAGGAACAAAGGTCGAAATACGAAATAAAATATGACCATGTATTTCTTTTTTTCGTAATGCAAAATTCCTTTAAAAAAATGTATGGAAGGTCAATTCCTTTTTTGGTTTTTCGACCTATGTCCTTTAGGAAAATTTGTTCAGTTTCGTGGGTAGATTCACGATGTATATACCCTTTCTGTTAAACATTGTATACCCATTTTTCACATAAAATGAGCAATATGAGCATACTGACACATGACAAACACATTCATTTTTTGCCATTTATAAAGAAGTCTCTTTCGCACCTGTGATGTTTTTATATTTCCTACCTGCTGTCAGAGGACTCATGCTATCTGAAAAATACTATAGATTTACACAATAATATTGTAAAAAATATGTGCACTGCACGATATTACAATACGATTTATGTAACTTCTGAAAAAAAACCACAAAAATTTGGAATCCTGGTTACGGCACCAAAATGTAAATTTAATTTTTTTTCATTTCAACAACACTTAGTACGGTAATTCTATGCAACAGATGTAGGTAGGAGTTAAACATTTATATATTTGGGAATATAAGGTTGAAGCCATTTATTTGGCTTAGTGCTGTTGGATGGAAAAAGGGTAACTACCCTCCTGGGTAACTTCACAAAATGTCCCTTTGAAAATTTTCTTAGTCTTTTCAGTGGCTGCCTACAATTTGAACTAAATCTATCAAAAAAAACGTTTTTTTTTTTTACATTATGAGAAAGGGTACATTATGCGAAAGTCATGTTTAGCGAAAGGGACATACTGCGAAGTAACGACCGCCCAACGAAGTCCAACCGGACAAGTTTGGAACTTCGTTACCACGTTTCAGAACTTGTGTTACTTGATGTGGCGCCATCTGTCGGCTACAAATATTTGATAAACATATTATGGTTGTCCGTTTACCATCGGGCGGCGGTTTGTCATATAATAAATCAAAAGGTTAATAATATAATGATTGAAGCTATAGCACAGCGAATAAAATAGCTATTATAACATATTTTATGTAGGTATCATAAATAATTTTGATCCAAATCACGGCACCACAATTTAGGTACTTTTTTTAACTACTGTTTTTAATAATTTCACATAAATATTAATTGTTGCATTATCATCAATTCGAAACGTATTTTATTAAATACACTTTTACATCTCATAAAATGTTCACTATTGAAGTAATATACAATTATGTGATTAAAATGTTTAGGGTAATATAAAATAATGATAAACTGGATGTAACATATCTATTTACAGCGCGTTTAAAAATATATTATTTGAGAATAATATTAAATTTTGCCTCGATATTTTTTTTCCGAGTGCTTGATTTATTTATTTCTGTGTATAGGTTTTTAAATAAATTAGTTAGGTACTTGCAACTTTTCATTATTGATGTAAAAATACTTAGTTTGCTGCCAGACCACCTTTGCACCTTAAATTAAATGTATGTAAAAAAAGACAGAAAAAGAATTTCTTAAAATAAAAATTGTAAATGTATTATTGCCTTGAAACATAAAAAGAGGTTTCAAACGTCTAGGTAATTTTAGCATATTAATCAAGCTTTTATTTAATAAAAATTGTAAATATTGAAAATTAATCTTTCGTGCCCTAAAATTGGGATTAGTTTTATTTGTATTAATTTCTTTTTCCTGGATTTCTATTTATAGTTGGCCACATTTCCAGTTCAACTATATTTTTTATTATTTTATCACACTAATTTCAGTATTGGTTTAATATTTATTTCAATGTCTGCGGGTTTCCTAATAATAATAAAGATTTAGTTTAAATTAATCGAAATAAATGTCATCACGCCCTTAGATCACGCCTATATTCTTTATGACGTAGGCAGAGCGTCACGACTTAAAAGTTTTTGGTAATTTCATACATGTCCCTCTATTTGCTTTCATAGTAAGCCTGGGAAGCAACTGGTGTATTCTATGTTAGGTTTTAATTTTTTAAATACATCAATAAATTAGGAAACTCGCATTTATTTACAATAAATGCTAACTGTCCAGTCTTCTAGTATAGTTATAAACTGATACAATAATGTTCTTTGTTGTAATTTATCAATAAAATCTGTTAAGTATGTCATATTTGTGTTTTATTTCAGCGGTGGCGCCCTCACTCGTAAAGAAAACATAACTCGCGAAATATAGTTTTTAGATGTAACTGGCGACCCGCCCCGGCTTCGCACGGAAATTAATCAGTGTTTCTCCACAATATTATGCAAGTATTATATATATCTTGAAACACTATCCATTAAAAGAAACCACATCAAAATCCGTTGCATAGTTTTAAAGATTTATGCATACATAGGGATATAGGGACAGAGAAAGCGACTTTGTTTTATACTATGTAGGGATGCTGAATTGAGGAGCAAATAGTACCCTGGAGTCATTAACAATATTTCCGCCAGAACTGGCCGGTTTCAGCAATAATTTCGAAGGAAGTGACAGAAAAGTTTTTAAAATGTCTATATTTTGCGAGTTATCATTTTTTTACGAATGAGGGCGCCACCGCTCCTGAGGCCTCTTAATATAAATGATTGAGTATATATTAAGCTGTGATCATGTTTTCAATTATTTTTTATTAATATTAATTTAATTTAAAAAAAGAGAAAAACCGACGGTTGGAAACTGGAACACGCAATCGGTCCATTCTTGTGAAAGAAACAAGTACGACAATTTCCGACTTGTTTCTGGACAATTTACTAACTAAACTCGGTCCATTTTAGAAAGCGCTATTACAATATCAAACTATTTAATCTGTGGCAAAAATATGGCGTCATAGTGATGAGAAATTTGACTCATTCTTTTGAACTAGTCAGTTCACTTTAGTTCAAAGAGTTTAGCTCTTTGAAGGAGGCTTAAATTAATATAGATAAGATAAGGCATTTATTTGCAGAATACATGTAAATAACAAAATATCTTAAAAATAAAAAATAGCATCAATGTATTCGACCGAATAATCAGTGTGCAAAATTTTATGACAATCATGCATGAGTGTCAATTTGATATAGTTAGTCCCTTGGGTACTATTACAACAATTTAGAGTTTTATTTTTTATATAAATAATAATATTAGGTGTAACTATTACCTAACCTAAACTAACTACTAAGGAAATAAATTTAGTTTACAAAATTCACTATATCACATATAGTTACAGAAATCTGATAAAATGGCAGTTAGTGCACCAAAAATTACTATTCAAGCGTATAAAATTGTGAACTTTAGATAAATTATATTAACTTTTATTTTTATATCTTCTTCTTTCTGTCTCCAGTGATGTTCTGTGAATTTGTTCTATATTAGGTCGAAAATAATGCATGATTTCTTCAGAAACTCGAGATATGTGTACGCCAACGGTTTGTTATTGTGATAGCGTTTCCCAAATTGACCCAACATAGTTAGAATTAGAAAATGCTTCATTTCGAAAAGCCATCTTGTACTTTTTCACAGTCTTCGACAAAAGCAACCACGACACGATCTATAGTATTTCCAACTCATACATACATACATAAAAATCACGCCTTTATCCCTTACGGGGTAGGCAGAGCGTTAAACGCCTCCTAAAAGGCGCTTTCGCCACGTCTGACAAAAATTGACGGCAATTTTAGATTGAAAAGTGTATTGCTATAGTGACAGGTTGTCAGCCCATCGCCTAAATTACAATACACTGTAACCTTCGAATCCCTTTTGCTGACTTCTACAGCATGCCCGGGAGGAAGGGCAGCTGAAACATGCTATGTTTTTCTATCTCTCCCAGTCCAGCATGGAAGTATTAAGTAGTAGTATTTCCAACTCAGTTATAGAATAAAGGTTAATGGTAAAGTTTCATGTCTTTTTATTCAAAAACACATTTCAAAAATAAATGATACGTGCTGGCAAATTAGTTTAATGACTAAAACTACTTTTTCATTATGTTGTCAATATCTAATAGCTAAAACTTATTTTAGAAACAAGACCATCGATTAAAATACATGAAACTTTGTTTACCTTTATTCTAAAACTAGCGACCCGCCCCGGCTTCGCAACGGAAATTATCAGTGTTTCTCTACTATATTATGCATGTATTGTACAAATAAACCTTCCTCTTGAATCATACTATCCATTAAAAGAAACTGCATAAAAATCCGTTGCGTAGTTTCAAAGATTTATGCATACATAGGGATATAGGGACAGAGAAAGCGACTTTGTTTTATACTATGTAGTGACTAAGTTGGAAATAATATACTATTAGGCCGCCTTACCGTATGCACAGCCGTATGATTAAAGCAAAGCAAATGCAAAATATAAATATAAATGACTTGTCATCATCATCTCCCTAGCCTTATCCCGTATCTCACGGGAATGGCTACCTAAACTAGGGGATTGAACGAGGGTACTGGTTTTTACACAGAGCGACTGCCATCTGACCTCCGCAATCCAGAAGGGAAACCAGACCCAATCCTAGATTAGGACAGAGTTTTCAAGCCGCCAATGCTTAGCACTAGCATCTGACATGGCTTAGCGACTAATATCTACGGTATTAACCGGGACCAACGGCTTAACGTGCCTTCCGAAGCACGAGAAAAGCGCCGAATAAACGTACATATGAAATTCGAGAACCGAAAAACACATTGGTACGTGGTGGGATTTCAACCACGACCTTTGCTCAGGAGGCAGCGGCCCTATCCACTACACCATCGGGTTCATCGGGTATAAATGAGTTACATACATACATATAATCACGCCTTTATCCCTAATGGGGTAGGCAGAGCGTAAACGACCTAAACTAAGGTCTCTCCGCCACGTCTGACAAAGTTTTGAGGGTTATTTAAGATAGATTTGTAAGTATATTGCTGTAGTGACAGGTTGTCAGCCTATCGCCTAAATTACAATATACTGAAACCCACGGATTCCTTAGCTGGTTTTCACAGCATGCCCGGGAGGAAATGCAGCTGACACATTCTATGTTTTTCTCTCGCTCCCAGGCCAGCATGGGAGAATAAATGAGTTATGTATAAGCGAATAATTAATGAATCTTGATAAAGCAAATGTAAAGCCGAGTCTCCAGCGCATAAACAAAACACGAAACATGCTTTCCTTTTCAAGTTTTCCCTTGCCCTCTCTGCAAAGCAGGGGTATGTTTTCTGTAATCTTTGAGAGTAGGAGTCCTGGCCCCTATAAGCCTCCTGAGGCTTTACTTCAGTCGTTCAACACAACACACTCAACAATGTCGCAAATAGTTCACACTTGTCACAAGTAGAAGAAAAGAAGTTTATTATTTTCAACCTTGAACCGACCAACCCAATGACTAAGGAAAAATAGTAATATATCTTTCCTTAGTAATTGGATTAACCGAACCGAACCGAATGCCGTGCGCATTCGGTTCGACACCTGGCGCCTGGTACGAAAAAAAAAGAAAAGAAGATACTTCAGTTATTTTTTTTTAATTCTCCTATTTAGGAAGGCAAAGAGACAGAACCCATGCAGCCTAGTTTTCAGTTGTAGAAGTCAGTGATTTATTAGTATTATCATTATCATGCAATATTTAGATCACGATCCAAAACACTATACCTAGTAACAGTTTAATTTCAAAATCTTGTAATCCAGGGTAATTATAACAACAGCAGGTTACAGACAGATACCTAGGTAAAGTAGGTTTCTACAGTGATGATGATGATGATGATGATGTCCTCCCAGACGTATCCGTCGACGGCGACACCCTTAGCTCATGTTAGCCTGGTACCTTGCATGGACGCGAGCGTAAATAGCTAATCCAACTTTGGTTTTAAGGTCCTATTGCTGGAAGCACAGTAAAGAAATCCCATCGGGGTTGTATGTATAGTTGTAGGTGGGTTTGGAACGAGTTTTTCGAAGATGGCGTTTGGCATCAAGATCTTCCAGACGGGAGCGTTCAAAATTTTCTAAACCCGATTTGATAGCAGTTCGCCATTCCGTCCTCTGAGTAGCAAGCTCCTCTCACGATTTACTTGAAGTGCCGACAGCAGTCAGGTGGCGTTTCAGAACATCCCTATACCGCCGATACTGTCCGCCAGGTTTGCGTTTACCTGAGCTAAGCTCAGAGTAAAATATTTGTTTTGGCAGCCTGGTAGACTCCATACGGACAAGGTGTCCACACCAGCGAAGCTGCCTTTCATTAGAAGACATTCCACTCCGGGCTGTTTCTACAGTACCTAGTATTCAGTCTATTCGTCTATATTGTTTCCAACTCGGTTTTAGAAAAAAGGTAAACAAAGTTTCATGTCTTTTAATCGAAGATCTTGTTTCTAAAATAAGTTTTAGATATAATGAAATAGTAGTTTTAGTAACTTAACTAATTTGCCAACACGTATCATTTATTTTTGAAATGTGTTTTTGAATAAAAAGATATGAAACTTTGTTTACCTATATTCTAAAACCGAATTGGAAATACTATAGTATCTTAGTAAGCCATTCTTCCTATAAAACTAATAAAAAGAAAGCTAATGAGAACTTTATTTGCGGCCTGTTACAGTTACAATGAAAGTATCTATAAAAGGGACAGCAGTGTCTTCATACAAGGTATCAAATCTAGGGCATACAGACCAGCCTTGAAAATGTCTGTGTTGAGTATAATCCATAGGTTTCATGCGATATAGCACATTTTTTTTAAACTATAAAAATCTTTACGTTCTTTTTTACCCGACTGCGCAACTCAAAGGAGGGTAATATGTTTATCAGCCTATCTAGGTATGTATCACTGTATGTTTAATCCTCTGTGGCGGTCTGAAAACTAAACGCGTGGACCGCTTTTAATGATTCTAACGTCAATCGATTTGTCTTAACCATGAAAATATCACATAATTTTGTCATTAAATCAATATGGCGTCAAACAAACGACATTTTGTAAAAATGGAAAAAATTAAAGTCGGCAAACTATACCGAGTGTTATCATTGAATAGGTACCTATTTGAAAAGAAGTAAGAGATTGTTTACATCATATTTCGTTTTGCATTGCCTTCCATGCTGAACTGGGAGAGAGAGAAAAACATAGAATGTGCCAACTGCATTTCCTCCCGGGCATTCAGTAAAAACCAGCTAAGGAATCCGAGGGTTTCAGTGTATTGTAATTTAGGCGATGGGCTTACAACCTGTCACTACAGCAAAATACGTCGTTTACACTCCGCCTACCCCATTAGGGATAAAGGCGTGATTGTACGTATGTATACACACATAAACATAACAGTATCGAGGCTAAAGTCAAATACCAATTGGTTTTGTTAACAATCCCTTTCCCTTCATTACTCTTCGTCTTCGCTCGTATTGTTTTTTTTCTTTTATACTGACAGTACGCGGTTGCGTCTTTCCGCTTTCCATGCTTGGCTTACGGAGGTCGAAGAGAATAGGTGTTGATTGTTAAAATAAGACAATAGTCAAACTTCAGGCCTCAATAATGAATGATTGAAAGAGAAAATTGAATATTCTATTGCTTCGAAAAGTCTACACGTTAAAACGTTATTTTAAAATCACTTTTGTATCTCGATTTTAGTTATGTTTTTATTTATGAGATACGCAAAGTGTAAGTTTCAGATATTTTGATCTCAAAAGCTCATTTAAGTAATTTATGTAAATTTAAAAAAAAATTGCTAAATAAAATAACAAAAATGTAAATGTTCAATGCTGCATAGTTAAATTTTATTTTTAGCTCATCCAAAGTAAAATAAAACTTCAATACTTAAGTCGCATATATTTAAGCACATTTTGCTGATAAATAACTGTATTTATACTGCTGCACATGACGTGAAAGCTCAAGATATGTCTGAAGACAAGATGGTTGACACACATGTCAACGCTGCTTTTAACCTGAGTCATAATAGTGTTTGTTAGTTCTCATAAAACTCAAACATCATTAATCATATGCAACTTAATTATTTCACGACCTATCGTACCTATTCACTCCATCCTTCTAATTAGAATGGACGACCTCAAGTGTTACTTACGTGGTTAGAATAAATATTCAATCGTATGGGCCTCTGGCAAACTGTACGGTAATTACTTTTTCATAAGTAAATTATTCATATTATTATAACCCCGTATTATAGAGACTTCTTACAAAAGTGGGCTCTTAATAATTTCATTTTAAGTGAAGTTTTACATATTACCTAGATTCAGGAGCCAAAGGAGATAGATAGAAAAAGGCGTCTTTCTCTGGAGGTTACAGAGCACTCCAGGTATTTTAATGTTGGATGGAAATTGATATAAATTATTTTCATCAATTTATTTTATGATTTGCGTTGATTGATTATGCGTAGGCTAAAGATGACTGAGACAAAATCAACGATGAAGTCCATTCATATGTTTTGAAACTATATAATATATAAATTAGTAAGTATCAAGTAGTACTTTCTTCTACGCTGGACTGGGAGTGAGAGGAAAACATAGAATGTTCCAGCTGCATTTCCTCCCGGGCATGCTGTAAAAACCAGCTAAGGGATCTGAGGGTTTCAGTATATTGCAATTTAGGCGATGGGCTGACAACCTGTCACTACAGCAATATACGTACAAAACTATCTTGAATAACCCTCAAAACTTTGTCAGACGTGGCGGAACGACCTTTGTTTAGGTCGTTTACGCTCTGCCTACCCCATTAGGGATAAAGGCGTGATTATATGTATGTATGTATGATGTATCAAGTAGTACTAACGTATTGATTGATACATTTACCTTTACTTTAACTTGTTTGTAAAGTTTATTGAACCTTGGTATAAAACATACTAAACAACTTTTCTTTAGCCACAGGGCTGTTTATGCGTAATACAAAATATAACCTACATATATAGTATACTTTATTGCACAGAAAAGACACACGAAAAAAATGCATAAAATTATAGTATTGCTAAGCTGAAATTTCTTCCAGGCAACCTTAGGGCACAGGAAAATAAAAGTTGAACTAACATTTTGAAGTAACTTAAGTATTGTCAACTATTTGAATAAAATTAGGTCAAATACATAGAAATAAGTCATCTATTGCTTTTAACGCGTTTCAAGAGAATAAAGTATACTTATTAACTCATATTAACTTCCGGAATTTCTACAATATTGCACGGAACTTTGTTATTCAAACAACAAAAGCCAAAAAAACAAAAAACTTTCAACAAAAATTTCTAAAATGTAAATTTTGCGACTTTGTGCGCATTGAACGCGCATTTTCCTGTATCTGTGTTTCTACACGGGATGCGCAAGGGTTTGCGTCATGAATGTCAATAGGAAAGCGAAAGTAAAAAGACATCCTCGGCTATCTCTTGTGTAGCGGTATAGTTGTACGTACGGAGAAAGAAGAAATGCGGCCAACCAACCAGTTTGCACCTCAACGTTGGCGCGAAATGACGCGCGCTTGCACCGACAATTTCAAATTAAGAACTTCGCGATTCTAACCTAAAATTTAAACTTTTACCAATGACAATGGACATCAAAAACATAATAAAATGGTTTATACCGTGCTTTCACATCCTGCTAAGTTTGAATTGCAACCAAAAATGGGTTTTAGTTTGTTTAGTTTTGTTTGTAAACTTAGTTGAGAGTTCTAAAATAAATAGTGAATTAGTAGGTCTAAATAGTAAATTAGATGGTACCAAAAATGTAGAAATAAGTTCAGTAAGTTACGAGGAAATTAAGAAAAACAACGGAAGTGATGGATTTACACAAGGCACATTTCAAATTGAGAAGCCTAGATCTTTTCTAGATACTACAGTTGGTAAGTACTAACTTATTATATTTAATTTAACTAAAGTAGGTATTCAAATCAAATCAAGATAGAAGATATATTTCTTTTTTTGAATTTATATTCATACCTAGAAAGGCCGGTAGGACATAGATTATTAAATTGTATTCTGCAAGTAGCAGGTTAACTAATTAATTCTAAATACCTACATAGCGTTTAATTTACCGCATACTAATTTTATATTCATTCACATATTCTATGCTGACATTAATATTTCAACCAAAAAAAAACAATGAGTAATTTCCAAATCCATAAGTACTTGTTTCTCGTAAAAAGTCGGGTTCTTTAATATTATTAATTTGGAGATGTGATGTGATAGAGAAGGTAGTATGTCGAGTGGGTATCGAGTCTATCGACCCGATGAACCCTGGTGTCAGAGTTTTTAAACCGCCTAGTAGCACAACTATCAGGCC
Source organism: Scrobipalpa costella (assembly GCA_949820665.1). Taxonomy (NCBI): domain Eukaryota; kingdom Metazoa; phylum Arthropoda; class Insecta; order Lepidoptera; family Gelechiidae; genus Scrobipalpa; species Scrobipalpa costella. Next base: position 7,988,853 of record OX463321.1, on the reverse strand, counting down.
TCTGACATGGTTTGAGTAACGACCACTATCAAAGACAGCGACCGGGACCGACGGCTTAACGTGCCCTCCGGAGCACGAAATCTTTTTCTTTTTCGGACAATCAGGTGATTCAGCCTGCAATGTCCTAACCAAACTAGGGAAAAATTCACAAAGTTATAAATTCTCAAACATCGGCTTTGTGTTTCCCCCCTGGGAATCGAACCCAGGACCTCCGGATCAGGAGTCCATGGCACTAGTCACTAGACCACGGAGGCAGTTAAATTTTTTAATCTAATGTGTGTTTATATCCAAGATATATCTTATCTTGCTAAGTATAAAACCTTTAGGGCAGCTAAGATACAAATAAGTATAAAAAATATATGCATAGACATTAGCATATGGCCTAGTGACCGTAAGCCTCTATGTTAAATGCCCAAGACGTTTTAATAATGGCCATAAGCCCACAACATAATATTATAATTCCATATGTATATGAAAGTGGGACAAACTTAAACTGTAAAAACTTTTTAGTGCAAGAATCGAATCTAAATGATCGAAAAAACAAGCGAAAATACATACATACATACATACATAAAATCACGCCTTTATCCCTTACGGGGTAGGCAGAGCGTAAAACGCCTCCTAAAAGGCGCTTTCGCCACGTCTGACATAAATTGAGGGCAATTTTAGATTGTAATGTGTATTACTGTAGTGACAGGTTGTCAGCCCATCGCCTAAATTACAATACACTGTAACCCTCGAATCCCTTTTGCTGACTTTTACAGCATGCCCGGGAGGAAGGGCAACTGGAACATTCTATGTTTTTCTTTCTCTCCCAGTCCAGTACGGAAGAAACAACAAGCGAAAATATTATAATTATTTTGAGTACGATAGCTCCATGAAAAATAAAGGAAAATAACTTAGATAAATACCTATATTAACAGTCGTACAAGTTGGAATGAAAAAGTCGCAAAAATATGTGCTATATTCACAAAATAATGTCCCATCCTTAGTCGGTCGCTCTAGGGCGCTGTAGGGCAATTTGTGCCGCTCTGCCTACCCCGTAAGGGATAAAGGCGTGATTTTATGTATGTATGTATGTAAAATTGTCCTCAATTTTTGTCAGACGTGGCGAAAGCGTCTTTTACGAGGCGTTAAACGCTCTGCCTACCCCGTAAGGGATAAAGGCGTGATTTATGTATGTATGGGATACAGCACGAACAACCAGTGCGAATGTGGTGCCTCCCCCCCCCCCCGAAACAATGGCACATCTATTGTGTTGCCCCGCGTGCCCGCCATCTTGCACCCAAGAAGACCTGTACAACGCCACTGACGTCGCGGTGCGTTTGGCAGGGTACTGGTCGAAATTAATTTAAGCCATTACGATCGATACGATAAGAAGAAGCCCGGAACACACACACACACACACATAATCACGCCTTTATCCCTAATGGGGTAGGCAGAGCGTAACGACCTAAACAAAGGTCACTCCGCCACGTCCGACAAAGTTTTGAGGGTTATTTAAGATAAATTTGTAGGTATATTGCTGTAGTGACAGGTTGTCAGCCTATCGCCTAAATTGCAATAAAGAAAAACCTTCGGATCCCTTAGCTGATTTTTACAGCATGCCCGGGAAGAAATGCAGCTGGCACATTCTATGTTTTTCTCTCGCTCCCAGTCCAGCATGGAAGCCCGGAACGGGATCGGAATATAAAAACTTTTTTTTTATTCACGATTATTTACAAAACTCAATTAAAACTCTTAATCACAATTATTCGTTATTTACCTACGTCTTCTTATTTTGTCGAGTGGGTGTATCGAGTCTATCGACCCGTTGAACCCTGGTATCAGAGTTTTGAAACCGCCTAGTAGCACAACTATCAGGCCTCTGACATGATTTGAGTAACGACCACTATCAAAGACAGCGATCGGGACCGACGGCTTAACGTGCCCTCCGAAGCACGAAATCTTTTTCTTTTCGGACAATCAGGTGATTCAGCCTGCCATGTCCTAACCAAACTGGGGAAAAATTCACAAATATCAACTTTGTGTTTCCCCCTGGGAATCGAACCCAGGACCTCCGTATCGGGAGTCCATGGAACTAGCCACTACACCACGAAGGCTTTAACTACGTAAATAACGTATACTTAACAAGCGCAGTATCCATCGTAATGGAAACACTACATTACAGATTATCTAGATTAATTTAGCTCTCTTAATTCATTTACTAGTATTTTTCCTATAAATTCAGTCTAGTCTAATATCCTTTTCTATAAATAAGGGACAGAACAGTTGTTACGGAATTTTGATGGTAAATATACCATAATATCTAATCATAATCTTTGGATATTCCAAATTTGGAATATAATTTCGAATCATAATCTTTGGATATTCCAAATTTGGAATATAATTTGGAATCATAATCTTTGGATATTACTTCCATGCTGGACTGGGAGCGAGAGAAATACATAGAATGAGCCAGCTGCATTTCCTCCCGGGCATGCTGTAAAAATCAGCTAAGGGATCTGAGGGTTTCAGTATATTGCAATTTAGGCGATGGGCTAACAACCTGTCACTATAGAAATACACCTACAAATCTATCTTAAATAACCCTCAAAACTTTGTCAGACGTGGCAGAACGACCATTGTTTAGATCGTTTACGCTCTGCCTACCCCATTAGGGATAAAGGCGTGACTATATGTATGTATGTATCTTTGGATATTCGAAATTTGGAATTATTTATTCATAGAAAAGGATAGTCAATAAACTAGGTAGACTCATTCAAGCGAATCTATAACCAGATAGGTTGTCTAGCCAGTTTGTCCAGATGCAAGGTAATATTTTAAAGGGTTACTTGCACTTCTTTTGCGCGTAACTTGTATAATCTTCTTCTGTCGAGTGAGTATCGAGTCTATCGACCCGATAAACCCTGGTGTCCGAGTTTTTAAACCGCCTAATAGCACAACTATCAGGCCTCTGACATGGTTTGAGTAACGACCACTATCAATGACAGCGACCGGGACCGACGGCTTCACGTGCCCTCCGAAGCACGAAATCTTTTTCCTTTCGGACAATCAGGTGATTCAGCCTGCATTGTCCTAACCAAACTGGGGAGAAATTAACAAAGTGATAAATTCTCAAATATCAACTTTGTGTTTCCCCCCTGGGAATCGAACCCAGGACCTCCGGATTGGGAGTCCATGGCACTAGCCACTAGACCACGGAGCCAGAATTGCACTTTGCGGAATGTTCGTTCAATGCACTTACGTTTGTTTACTTGGAGTGTGCATTTTGCTGTCAATCCACAAAGCTTATATAGATTTGTAATATCGAAAAATATTCTTGATATTGGTTTGTAATTTGGAGACATCATTACAAAGTAGGAAAGAACAAGAATGATGTCGTATGAATGTATTCAAATAATTATAAGGTCATTTAAATGAAAGTGCAAACAAAAATCATTTTTTTTATTTCGATCTTAGGGAAGGTTGTTCAGTTTCATAGGTAGATTCACACGTTTCTACATTTGCACTTGATTTTATATGACCTTATATTTGAACTGGGAATTTAAAACTACAATCACATAAATCCAAATGTTAATGTAATTCTGAAATATTATTTAAAGCCATAAAAATCGGATAAATATATATGATGTATCCGGCTTTTGTGCATTAAATATTCTGAGATCCCGGGATTTATGTGTATAAATAAATAGACAAATAATCTCTATTTACAAACAGTGTAATAATAAATAGAAGTACCGTCTGAACACTTTTACTTTTTACACGTTCAACATTTAATTAGAAAACTTTTTATTTGTAGATAGTTTCGCGAGGATGGTTATGAAAGCGAAACGAGGGCCGCTAAGTATGACTTTGAATAGGTATTTTTATGTAATACTATGCGTAAGTGTTATTCAGTCTTCCATATATATTTAACTGCCTCCGTGGTCTTGTGGCTAGTGCCATGGACTCCTGATCCGGAGGTCCTGGGTTCGATTCCCAGGGGGGAAACACAAAGTTGATATTTGAGAATTTATCACTTTGTGTATTTTTCCCCAGTTTGGTTAGGACATTGCAGGCTGAATCACCTGATTGACTGAAAAAGAAAAAGATTTCGTGCTTCGGAGGGCACGTTAAGCCATCGGTCCCGGTCGCTGTATTTGATAGTGGTCGTTACTCAAACCATGTCAGAGGCCTGATAGTTGTGCTACTAGGCGTTTTAAAAACTCTGACACCAGGGTTCGGGTCGATAAACTCGATACCCACTCGACAGAAGAAGAAGTCTTCCATGCTGAGCTGGGAGTGAAAGAAAAAGATAGAATGTACCAGGTGCATTTCCTCCCGATCATGCTGTAAAAACCAGCTAAGGGATCCGAGGTAGGCAATGTATTGCAATTTAGGCGATGAGCTGACAACCTGTGACTACAGAAATATAACTACAAATCTACCTTAAATAACTTCAAAACTTTGTCAGACGTGGCGGCACGACCTTTGTTTGGGTAGTTTACGCTCTGCCTACCCCATTAGGGATAAAGGCGTGATTATATGTATGTATATATTATTCAGTAAAATAAAAATACCGAAAGCGTGTCGGGAGGTTCATTATATTTTTTTTTGTTGGTTAGTGAGTTAACACCTAGATAATTGGTTACAGTTGACTCGTGCCCATAATTGGTACATTAAAGTTCCTTATACAAATCCATCACACGCAGTTTTTTAGCTTAGACTAGATTGATTCGTAATTATATTAGATTTCACTCTTCTTATGTTACGTTCATACATACACTACATTATAATATATTGAGGCCTTTATCCCTAATGAGGTAGGCAGATCGTAAACAACGTAAACGAAGGTCATTCCGCAATGTCTGAAAAAGTTTTGAGAGTTATTTAAGATATATTTGTAGGTATATTGTTGTAGTAAAAGGTTGTCAGCCTGAATTGCAATATACTGAAAGCCTCGGATCCCTTAGCTGGTTTTTACAGCATGTCCGGGAGGAAGAGTAGCTGGCATATTCTATGTTTTTTTCTCACTCCCAGTCCATCATGGAAGATTTTTTTTATGATACTTACTTTAATTTCACGGAAATAATGTAGCTCATACTAATTTAATTCAAATAGAAGAAAGTCTTCCATGCTGGACTGGGATCGAGAGAAAAACATAGAATGTGCCAGCTGCATTTCCTCCCGAGCATGCTGTAAAAACCAGCTATGGGATCTGAGGGTTTCAGTATATTGTAATTTAGGCGATGGGCTGACAACCTGTCACTACAGCAATATGCGTACAAATATATCTTAAATAACTTCAAAACTTTGTCAGACGTGGCGGCACGACCTTTGTTTGGGTAGTTTACGCTCTGCCTACCCCATTAGGGATAAAGGCGTGATTATATGTATGTATATATTATTCAGTAAAATAAAAATACCGAAAGCGTGTCGGGAGGTTCATTATATTTTTTTTTGTTGGTTAGTGAGTTAACACCTAGATAATTGGTTACAGTTGACTCGTGCCCATTAGAGAACGTCCATATAACATATTTTCAGTTCCTGAACCTATTGTTTAAAAACATCTTAAATTATGAAAAGAACAGTGAAAACAGAAATAAAATTGATCAAAAAATCACCGAGATATACCATTATAAAGATAGACTATCTATCTCTCTCTTCGAAACGACAATTTATATGGAATTAGTATGACGCTCCTGTCTTATGACGTCACATGACAGTTCGGACCTCTCTTTTTAACTAACCACTTTAAGGCATTATAACTCTTAAACTAATGAATATTTTGCGAAAATTCCTTCACATCCGTTCATCTATGGTGACAATAATTCTTACTAACAGTTTTAAAAAAATCATGAGTATTCCCTATTGGTACATTAAAGTTCCTTATACCAAAAAAAATAACATGTATCCATCACACGCAGTTTTTTAGCTAAGACTAGATTGATTCGTAATTATATTAGATTTCACTCTTCTTATGTTACGTTCATACATACACTACATAATAATATATTTAGGCCTTTATCCCTAATGAGGTAGGCAGAGCGTAAACAACCTAAACGAAGGTCATTCCGCAATGTCTGAAAAAGCTTTGAGAGTTATTTAAGATATATTTGTAGGTATATTGTTGTAGTAAAAGGTTGTCAGCCTGAATTGCAATATACTGAAAGCCTCGGATCCCTTAGCTGGTTTTTACAGCATGTCCGGGAGGAAGAGTAGCTGGCATATTCTATGTTTTTTTCTCACTCCCAGTCCATCATGGAAGATTTTTTTTATGAAACTTACTTTAATTTCACGGAAATAATGTAGCTCATAGTAATTTAATTCAAATAGAAGAAAGTTTATACTATTGCTCGAAACAAAACCTAGTTTTTAGTTTGACAGCTTTTTTGTTGGGTTCTTTGCCGGAAGTACACTGCATTTTACCTATAGTACTAGCGAACCGCCCCGGCTTCGCACGGAAATCATCAGTGTTTTTCTACTATATTATGCATTTATTATACATATAAACTTTCCTCTTGAACCACTCTATCCGTAAAAAGAAACCGCATCAAAATCCGTTGCGTAGTTTTAAAGATCTAAGCATACATAGGGATATACGGACAGAGAACGCGACTTTATTTTATACTATGTAGTGATTTTCAACTCGGTTTTAGAAAAAGGTAAACAAAGTTTCATGTCTTTTAATAGAAGATCTTGTTTCTAAAATAAGTTGTAGCAATTTTATAGGACAACATAATGAAATAATAGTTGAGCCGATTTCACCAGTAACTTACCCAATTTGCCAAAACGTATAATTTATTTTTTAAATGTGTTTTTGAATATTAAACTCATGAAACTTTGTTTGCCTTTATTCTAAAACCGAATTGGATATACCATAGTACAGTCTAGTAAACTACAACTTTGGAAACAATCCATGGGTAGAGAAAATCACTACTCTTCTTCTTCTTCCTAGCCTTATCCCGTACCTCACGGGGTTGGCTACCTAATCTAGGGGATTGAACGAGGGTACTGGTTTTTACACAGAGCGACTGCCATCTGACCTCCGCAACCAAGAAGGGAAACCAGACCCAATCCTAGATTAGGTCAGAGTTTTCAAGCCGCCAATGCTTAGCACTGGCCTCTGATATGGCTTAACGACTAACATCTACGGTATTAAACGATATTAAGCGGGACCAACGGCTTAACGTGCCTTCCGAAGCACGGAAAAAGCGCCGAATAAACGTACATATGAAATTCGAAAACCGAAAAACATATTGGTATGTGGTGGGATTCGAACCACGACCTCCCGCTCAGGAGGCAGCAGCCCTATCCACTACACCATCGGGCTCTTCACTACATAGTATAGAATAAAGTCGCTTTCTCTGTCCCTATATCCCTATGCATGCATAAATCTTTAAAACTACACAACGGATTTTGATGCGGTTTCTTTTAATGGATAAAGTGCTTCAAGAAGAAGGTTTATATGTATAACTAGCGACGCACGGAAATAATCAATGTTTCTCTACTATATTATGCATGTATTATACATATAAACCTTCCTCTTGAATCAATCTGTCGATTAAAATGAACCGCATCAATATCCGTTGCGTAGTTTTAAAGATTTATGCATACATAGGGATATAGGGACAGAGAAAGCGACTTTGTTTTATACTATGTAGTGATACATGCATAATATAGTGGAGAAACACTGATAATTTCCGTGCGAAGCCGGGGCGGGTCGCTAGTCTCCAATATATGTTTTATTTGACATTACCCCTGATTTTCCTGCTGGTCATCATGCCCGCTTGCCGTAGAGAAATGATCATTGAGATCATTCCAAAACGTTACGCTAACCTTGATACGTGGCCGTGATACAAACATATAATCACGCCTTTATTCCTAATAGGGTAGGCAGAGCGTAAATGACCTAAACCAAAGTCTGACAAAGTTTTGAGATAGATAGATTTGTAGGTATATACCTACATGTAGTGACTGGTTGTCAGCCGATCGCCTAAATTACAATATACTAAAACCCTCGGATTTCCTCCCGGGCATGCTGTAAAATCCAGCTAAGGGATCCGAGGGTTGCAGTATATTGTAATTTAGGCGATGGGCTGACAACCTGTCACTACAGCAATATACCTAGAATTCTATCTTACATAACCCACGAAACTTTGTCAGACGTGGCGGGACGACCTTTGTTTAGGTCGTTTACGCTCTGCCTACCCCAATAGGGATAAAGTCGTGATTATATGTATGTACCGCTGATTTTCCTGCTGGTCATCCATTGGCCATCATGCCCACTTGCCGTAGAGAAATGGTCATTGAGATCATTCCAAAACGTTACACTAACCTTAATACGTGGCGAGAGTTGAGATATAATCACGCCTTTATCCTTAACAGGGTAGGTAAACAAAGGCTTTAATATAGATTTGTAGGTATATTAGCATAATATGTATTAGTTTATTATAAATATATATATTAGTTTATTTTATTTATGTATTTATTTAGTAGTATTTATATTGTGTAAGTATTAAGATTAACTTAGTATTCACTATCCCGCTATCTGCTATGTAGTATCCTACTACCCAAAGGTTGCCTGGTAGAAATTGCTGCTTTAGCAATAAGGCCGCCTATATTGTACTGTTTTGTTCCTTACTTTTCTGCTGTATGTATTTGTGTTTCTTTGTGCAATAAAGTATCTTGTATTGTATTGTATATTTCCGTAGTGACAGGCTGTCAGCCCATCGCCTAAATTGCAATATACTGAAACCCTCGGATCCCTTAGCTGGTTTTTACAGCATCATTGAGATCATTCCAAAAGGTTACACTAACCTAGATACGTGGCGAGAGTTAAGATAATAATAATAATATTACTTTTAGAATCCAATCTTTTCTTCCACGCTGGACTGGGAGCGAGAGAAAAACATAGAATGTGCCAGCTGCATTTCCTCTCGGGCATGCTGTTCAAAACCATCTTGAATAACCTTCAAAACTTTGTCAGACGTGGCGGAACGACCTTTGTTTAGGTCGTTTACGCTCTGCCGACCCCATTAGGGATAAAGGCGTGATTATATGTATGTATGTATGTACTTTTAGAATGTATAGTATAATTTTAACGGAAGTATAGTTTTTAAACTTTCATGCTGGCTTGGGAGCGAGAGAAAAACATAGAATGTGCCAGCTGCATTTCCTCCCGGGCATGCTGTTAAAACCAGCTAAGGGATCTGAGGGTTTCAGTATATTGCAATTTGGGCGATGGGCTGACAACCTGTCACTACAGCAATATACGTACAAAACCATTGAATAACCCTCAAAACTTTGTCAGACGTGGCGGAACGACCCTTGTTTAGGTCGTTTACGCTCTGCCGACCCCATTAGGGATAAAGGCGTGATTATATGTATGTATGTACTTTTAGAATGTATAGTATAATTTTAACAGTCGTGTAGTTTTTTTAAATGTTGTACATATATACATACATACATATAATCACGCCTATATCCCTAATGGGGTAGGCAGAGCGTAAATGACCTAAACAAAGGTCGTTCCGCCACGTCTGACAAATTTTTAGGGTAGTTTAAGATAGATTTGTAGGTATATTGCTGTAGTGACAGGTTGTCAGCCCATCGCCTAAATTGCAATGTACAAAAACCCTCGGATCCCTTAGCTGGTTTTTACAGCATGCCCGGGAGGAAATGCAGCTGGCACATTATATGTTTTTCCTTAGCTCCCAGTCCAGCATGGAAGTAAATGTTGTAAACTCCTTAAAAGTAGTTAAACTGTAACTAACTGTGTTTTCAAATCATACACACTAGGCTCGATTCTAGATTTACCAGTTAAAACTAAAATTAAAATTTATTTGTCGCTTTCAGACTAAAAACATTCGAAAAGGACAGGAGATCTATTCACTCCGGTTTTTGATTTATAGTCCGTGGTAATTTTTTTGCCATTATATGATACGGATAAAATTGACAGGAATACTGGGGAAACGTGCAAATGCGCGTCGAAATCTAGCGAACAAAGTGTAAAACCATAGAGTATAAATGGTCTGTCCTTTTTAAATTTTATGATTTTGAAAGTGACAGATAGATTTAATTTTAGTTTTAGCCGGCGGTATCTAGAATGGAATCCACTATGGTCTTAATTACCTACCAGTTCAATCCGGACATACAAATGATTCAAGAGAAAGTGACGAATTCTACACTGACAAGTAAATAGTCTGTTCTCTGACGTACAATATTATTTAGCTACCTATGTCATCTCCCTAGCCTTATCTCATATACCACGGGTCGGCTACCTAATCTAGGAGATTGAACGAGGGTACTGGTTTTTACACAGAGCGACTGACCTCCGCAACCCAGAAGGGAAACTAGACCCAATCCTAGATTAGGTCAGAGTTTTTAAATGACACGGCTTAACGACTAATATCTACGGTATTAAATGATATTAACCGGGACCAACGGCTTAACGTGCCTTCCGAAGCACGGAAAAAACGCCGAATAAAGGTACATATGAAATTCGATAACCAAAATACATATTGGTACGTGGTGGGATTCGAACCACGACCTCCCAACTCAGGAGGCAGCGGCCCTATCCACTACACCATCGGGCTCCACCTATGTATACGATAAAATGGGCGATGGTAAAAATTCAAATGACACCGTGCTTCAGAAGACACGTTTCGGTCGCTACCTCCGATAGTGGTTGTTACGTCATTAGTATCATTACACAATATCACTATCACTACATAGTATAAAACAAAGTCGCTTTCTCTGTCCCTATATCCCTATGTATGCTTAGATCAATACATGTATAATACATGCAAAGCAAGTATAATACATGCATAATATAGTAGAGAAACACTGATGATTTCCGTGCAAAGCCGGGGCGGGTCGCTAGTAATTATTGTTTAAAAGTCATTACACAAAAATAACTTTGACACCAAAGTCCATTTAAAATTCACACATCATAAAAGACAGACAGAACACATTGGTTTGCTGGGAGAGATCTCTTATAGAGATAAGCTTGCCAGTTGTTTATTTTTTTTAGTTAATACAAAATACAAAAATACATTTTTTTATTGCAGTATCATAAGTAGTACATTCACATACATTTAATCACGCCCCTATCCCCAATGGGCTAGGCAGAGCGTACATTCTTAATAATTAAAAATAATAATAGTTTGTAAGTTGAACTGTATTTTTTAATTTTTAAAGCATTAAAGAATATAATAATTGATTTACCTAAAATACTGATAAAACCCATAACTTCAATCAATTTGCACGCTCGTAAAGGTCAATTTGGAATCGTACCAGCTTGTACAAAAAACCAACACCTACTTCAAAAAGCAAATAAAACGAGGTGAGGCCAATCTTGACCGACATTGCGAAGGAAAACAAATATTATATAAAACAAATATGAAGTCCAACACATTTTGGGTGTCCCGTAAACGGTACCGGATTTGTCCCGATTTCTTTTAATATGTCTTGCTGATGGAAAAAAATATCGTACGTTTTTTTATAATGTCTAGTCTTCATCTCCCTAGCCTTATCCCGTATATCACGGGGTCGGCTACCTAATCTAGGGGATTGAACAAGGGTACTGGTTTCTACACAGAGCGACTGCCATCTGACCTCCGCAACCCAGAAGGGAAACCAGACCCAATCCTAGATTAGTCAGATAATGTCTAGTATTTAACGATATTAGAAAAAGTAATTTAAAAATGTTTAATCCAACTTTGAATAGTAGGTATCGTACCACGGCCAATTACCAATAAAGTTATAGCACTTATGAACTTGGTTTTTTTTCTTGGGGCAACTAGATATAATTGCTTCCATGCTGGACTGGGAGCGAGAGAAAAACATAGAATGTGCCAGCTGCATTTCCTCCCGGGCATGCTGTAAAAACCAGCTAAGGGATCCGAGGGTTTATGTATATTGCAATTTAGGCGACAGGATGACAACCTGTCACTACAGCAATATACCTACAAATCTATCTTAAACAACCCTCAAAACTCTGTCAGACGTGGCGGTACGACCTCTGTTTAAGTCGTGTACGCTCTGCCTACCCCATTAGGGATAAAGGCGTGATTATATGTATGTATGTAACTAGATATAAACCTACATACCGCGTGTAAGGGACAGCGTCCCGCAAACTGATAAGGGTTGCTCAGTCAACGACAGTAAACAACTTCCACCGAGAAATTGTTTCAAAACGTAAAAAAAAAATAGCGTTTCCATACAAGATGTCTACCCCTTGTATGGAAACGCCATCAGACAATTTTGTAAAAAAAATTGTGGAAAAGCATTTTTTTGTGTGGAAAAGAATTTCCTGGTGGAAGTTATTTAGTGTCGTTGACTGAGCAACCCCTTAGAGCCCGATGGTGTAGTGGATAGGGCCGCTGCCTCCTGAGCGGGAGGTCGTGGTTCGAATCCCAACACGTACCAATGTGTTTTTCGGTTTTCGAATTTCATATGTACGTTTATTCGGCGCTTTTTTCGTGCTTCGGAAGGCACGTTAAGCCGTTGGTCCCGGTTAATATCGTTTAATACCGTAGATATTAGTCGTTAAGCCATATCAGAGGCCAGTGCTAAGCATTGGCGGCTTGAAAACTCTGACCTAATCTAGGATTGGGTCTGGTTTCCCTTCTGGGTTGCGGAGGTCAGATGGCAGTCGCTCTGTGTAAAAACCAGTACCCTCGTTCAATCCCCTAGATTAGGTAGCCGTCCCCGTAAGATACGGGATAAGGCTAGGGAGATGAATGAATGACTGAGCAACCCCTATCAGTTTGCGGGACGCTGTCTCTTACACCTCGTATGTTTAGCTTAGCTTTGTTCGTGATTGTTTTTAATCAATTTGTACATACATACATACATATAATCACGCCTTTATCCCTAATGGGGTAGGCAGAGCGTAAACGACCTAAACAAAGGTCGTTTCGCCACGTCTGACAAAGATTTAAGGGTTTTTTAAGATAGATTTATACGTATATTGCTGTAGTGATAGATTGTCAGCCCATCGCCTAAATTACAATATACTAAAACCCTCAGATCCCGTAGCTGGTTTTTACAGCATGCTCGGGAGGAAATTCAGCTGGCACATTCTATGTTTTTCTCTCACTCCCAGGCCAGCATGGAAGATAATCAATTTGTTACTGTTCATATGTCTGTTTTCTGTTCAGGTAGAACGTTCGGGCGGCCGTTCGTGAAGAAGGCGATAGCTGGTCTGATGCCGATCATCTTCCAACTTGGCGCCGCGTCTACCTGGGTCGTGATCAGCGCGCTGGTCGGGTTCAAGACCCTGATGGTCACCTTGCTTATATTGAAGCTGTTGCTGCTAGCTGGCGCTGCTAAGGTTAGTCTTCTTCTTCTGCCTAGCGTTTTCCCGGCTTTTTCTACTCCACTTTGCCTAAAACATGAGGTTATTTCTTCTTCTTCTTCTTCTGTCGAGTGGGTATCGAGTCTATCAACCAGATGAACCCTGGTGTCAGAGCTTTTAAACCGCCTAGTAGCACAACTATCAGGCCTCTGACATGGTTTGAGTACCAAACGACCACTATCATACAAATACAAAAAATACAAATACAAAATAATTTATTTGTTTTAGATATGTTTAAACATAGATTTACAGTGGCCGGAGCCTCCTTTGACCGGGACTGACGGCTTAACGTGCCCTCCGAAGCACGAAATCATTTTCTTTTTCGGACAATCAGGTGATTCAGCCTGCAATGTCCAAACCAAACTGGGGAAAAATTCACAAAGTGATAAATTCTCAAATATCAACTTTGTGTTTCCCCCCTGGGAATCGAACCCAGAACATCCGGATCGGAATATTGCTCTAGCCACTAGACCACGGAGGCAGTTGCTGAGGTTACTAAGGTTAGTAATCGCTTAAAATATAATTATTACTATACCGGGTGTAAGAGAAAATGTACCGAAAACTAAATGGAGTTGCTTAGACCATGAAACTGAACAATTTTCAACAGGAAATACTTTTACTTTTCCATACAAATTTTCTGATCGAGGTCCATTTTGTACGTATTTCTTTTTATTTCCTGAAAGAATTTCCTAATGGTTGTTCAATTTCGCAGACTGAGCAATCTCTTTCAGTTTTCGGCACGCTGTTCTTCACACCTGGTATATCCTCAGGTCGACAGACAAATCCTCATTCATTTTCTAAACGCTAAATGGTGTTCAGAAAGAAGTGATATATTTTTACATACATACACAAAATCACGCCTTTATCCCTTACGGGGTAGGCAGAGCGTAAAACGCCTCGTGAATGGCGCTTTCGCCACGTCTGACAAAAATTGAGGATTTTTTTAGATTGTAATGTGTATTGCTGTAGTGACAGGTTGGTAGCCCATCGCCTAAATTACAATATACTGTAACCCTCGAATCCCTTTTGCTGACTTCTACAGCATGCCCGGGAGGAAGAGCAGCTGGAACATTATATGTTTTTCTATCTCTCCCAGTCCAGCATGGAAGAAATATATTTTTACTACGCCAAGTAATTTTAAGAATCTAGTTCCATAAGAATAGTGGAGAAAATGATTCTTAATAGGTTTCTAATGATCTTTTCCGCAAAGTTTCCGCCTTTTTCATGTACGAATGTTCTTAAAAAGTTTGTGGAACAAAACAAGAACCAAACAAAAACAAACGATCTTTACTCAAGAAACGTGAGCAAACAGATATCGATAGTACGAGTAAATCGATTTGGAATCGAAACTAACCGCCATAACGTGACTCATGCGTATCAAACTAACACTCATTCCACTATTGCAGTAAATTACCGAATCCTAAGCGTTGTAGTTTTAAACTTTAATTGATTTACACGATACTATCGTAAAATTGTTATTTTATTATACCTATAATACAAATTTTACCTAATTTTTTTTATTGGATTGCACCGTTTTTTTTAAAAAAAGAACTAAGTGCATTAAGGGCAGCCTTATTGCTATGGTCGCTGGTAGAGAAAATTGAATGTAAAATTCTGGCTAATCCAACTCAAAGTTCATGAAATGCAAACACGATGGACATAAATTCTTCTTCCATGCTGGCCTGGGAGCGAGATAAAAACATAGAATAAGCCAGCTGCATTTCTTCCCGATCATGCTATCCCTTAGCATGATCGGGAAGAAATGCAGCTGGCTTTATCCGAGGGTTTCTGTATATTTGCAACTTAGGCGACGGGCTGACAACCTGTCACTACAGCAATTTACTCCCTTACTGCCTCTTAACTGCCTCCGTGGTCTAGTGGCTACTGCCATGGACTCCCGATCCGGAGGTCCTGGGTTCGATTCCCAGGGGGTAAAACACAAAGTTGATATTTGAGAATTTATTACTTTGTGATTTTTTCCCCAGTTTGGGTAGGACATTGCAGGCTTGATTCAGCCTGCAATGCCTGATTGTCCGAAAAGAAAAAGATTTCGTGCTTCGGAAGGCACGTTAAGCCGTCGGTCCCGGTCGCTGTCTTTGATAGTGGTCGTTACACAAAACCATGTCAGAGGCCTGATAGTTGTGCTACTAGGCGGTTTAAAAACTCTGACACCAGGGTTCATCGGGTCCATAGACTCGATACCCACTCGACAGAAGAAGAAGAAGCAATTTACCTACAAATCTATCTTAAATAACCCTCAAAACTTTGTCAGACGTGGCGAACGACCATTGTTTAGGTCGTTTACGCTCTGCCTACCCCATAAGTGATAAAGGCGTGATTAAATGTATGGACATAAATTACATACATTATGTAATGGTCTCGTGCGTCTAAGTCGCGTGAGGGAGAGTTTTTTCTGATGATCAGGTCGTTAACTTAGGTCTTTGACCATCTATACTCATTGTTATTTAACTTTATTGCCGGTTTTCGTGTTTATCTGATTCAATTATAGTTTTATCTTGTCCACACAATTAAATAAGTTTTCTAGATTTCTTTGTTGAAACCTACCCGAAATAAAGATAAAAAGTACCTAAAGATGTATTTATTAATAGGGTATTGGATTCTTGTAAATAATAACCTAATCTAGGATTGGATCTGGTTTCCCTACGAGGTTGCGGAGGTCAGACGGCAGTCGCTCTGTGTAAAAACCAGAACCCTCGTTCAATAACCTAGATTAGGTAGCCGCCCCGTGAGATACGGGATAAGGCAATGGGAGATGATGAATTGATGCAAATAAGGCAATAATAATATTTACAAATTGAATCTTATAAGACCAAAAATAAATTTAAAGATAATGGAACTGGCCTATTTAAAAACTGTAAAGTATCGATAAAATAAATCTATCATTTGTAATCGATAAATTCGAATAAATTAACTCACCAACTAGTTAAAAAAAAACTAGATTTAGTGTACCATATTTTTGTGCAAATAAACTATATTCTATTCTACTAAATTCTATTCTATTCTAACTACGTAACTTAACCTATCTACCTACTTAAAGTGTCCCAAGCAAGATACACTAATGAATGTGTACGGAATGCGAAATGCGATTATTTAGTTTCAAAGACAGACCGACACAATGCCATTTAAAACTATTTTCTTTCGTAATAGATATACTTATTTCGCCATAATTACAATCCATAATCTGTACATTATCAACTTGTTGGTCTTATTGTTAGAAAGCAGCTTTCACTAGACTTTTTTTCGTCATATTTGTGACGCGTTGTGACATGGTTTATTTGATAACAACTTTTACTTACGCAGGTGCGTGGATGTGGTTACGATAGTTACAACTAGATGTTTCAACTACGTAACTGAATCACATCATTATGTTAACCATGGGAAGTACAAGAATTACGTCTTCGCTATTGCCGGTTCTCACGGGGTCGGCTATCTAATCTAGGTGATTGAACGAGGGTATTGGTTTTTACACAGATCGTCTGCAATTTGACCTCCGCAACCCTTCTGGGTTTCCCTTCAACCGGTCTTGTTTCACTACTGGGAAACCAGACCCAATCCTAGATTAGGTCAGAGTATTCATGCTGCCAATGCTAGCACTGGCCTCTGACATAGCTTAACGACTAATATCTAATGTATGTTCTTTCTTCCCTGCTGGCCTGGGAGCGAGAGAAAAACATGGTACTGTAAAAACCAGCTAAGGGATCCTAGGGTTTCAGTATATTGTAATTTAGGCGAAGGGCTGACAAATTTGTCACTACAGCAGTATACCTACAAATCCATCTAAAATAACCCTCAAAACTTCGTCAGAATGCGGAACGACCTTTGTTTATTAGGTCGTTTACGCTCTGCATACCCCATTAGGGATAAAGGCGTGATTATATGTATGTGCGTATGTATAATAATATTGAAATTGAGCAGTATTTTAAATGTTACTTTCATTGTTTCTTAGTTAGTCTGCTTTATATTTGAAATTCCGGAGCAGAATTATTCCGGTACTCCATTATTCCGGTATTCCGGAAATATTACGGGATTTTCCGGAACTTTCTTCTTCACTAGTCGCATCCCTAATGAACTTTAAAAACGCTAAACTCGTAATAATTTCCGGATTATTCGCTTGCATAATACGGAAATTCATAAGAATTATAGCTAGGTAGGTTATACCGTTGTAAACTGAGTAAAGATAATTAGGTAAATTAATAAAGCATGCCTATTATATAAATACATCATTCAATCGTTTTTTTGTAAATTTCTTTATTTTCGAACTGATGTCTGAGTCACAGATAATAACGGGTGGCGCAAAAGTAAAGACCCTATTTGGTTCAGCTATAACATTTTTTCTAAATTAGAAAACTAGATTTAGGTTTTTTTAAATGTATATTTGTGCCATTAAATTTCGTACCATTAGGATTTAAAGATGATGTCTTTTAAATGGTGACCTCCAGAGTTGATACACATTTGAGCCCTATTTATGACATTTTGCATAACTTGCCGTAACACTTCCTGCGATATGTTCGTTATTTCTTGACGAATGTTTTCTTTTAGAGCTGCGAGAGTCTGTGGCTTGTTCACATACACCCGAGATTTCAAAAAACCCCAAAGAAAGAAGTCTGGACTGGTCAGATCGGGTGATCTTGCAGGCCAAGGTAAATCGCCAAAACGAGAGATAACTCGGCCTGGAAAAGCGTCCCTCACTAAGTCCATAGTGTCGCGCGCTGTGTGTGCCGTAGCGCCGTCTTGTTGAAACCAGATGTGCTCCAGCCCCAATTCGTCCAAACTGGGTATCAAAAACTCACGTAACATGGTTCTGTAGCGTTCTCCAGTGACAGTTATCGCATTGCCTCCAGCGTCTTCGAAAAAATAGGGTCCGATCACTCTGTCAACACAGATGCCACACCATACAGTAACTTTTAGTGGGTGTAGAGGTGTTTCTTGAATAATGCGCGGATTATCAGTGCCCCAGAACCGAGTATTCTGCTTATTGACATGCCCTGAGAGATGGAAATGCGCTTCGTCACTCATAACCAATTTTGAAGGAAAATTATCCTCTTCAAGGTTGAGGTTTATGACGCGCTGGCAGTAATCTAGACGAGCTCGGTGGTCAGCAGGCAGCAGCTGATGAGTCATTTGAGTTTTATACGGGAACATCTTTAAGTCTTTCACCAAAATACGCTGCAGGGTCCGTCTGGAAATGCCCAATTGCGTGGCACGTCGCCTCGTTGATGTTTCTGGACACTCTTCCACATCTTCGCGCACAGCATCGATATTTTCAGCTGAACGGCCTGTTCTTGGTCTCCCAGACTTAGGTCTATCCAATGTTGAGCCAGTTGCTTCAAGGCGTGTGGCAAAGCGTCGAATTGTGCGACCAATCGGTGCCGGACGGTGGGGAAATCGTCGACGAAATTCACGTTGTGTTCTTATCACTGATGAATTATTCCGTAAGAACATTGACACAATTATTCCACGTTCTTGGAGAGTAAAACGGTCCATGTTTATTTTCAGTGTATTTTACATTTGTTCACTACACAATTTTCAACAACAGAATGACAGAAAATGTCATATAAAAAAAATAAAAATATTTTCTTTAGTGCCAGTACTTTTGCGCCACCCAGTATAATACTATACTTCTGAGTTTCGTTTTTTTTTTGTAGCTAAGTTCGTAATAAGTTAAAATAATATATTAATTTAGTAAGAGTAGTTCTAAATAAAGATTCTTGTAAACTTAAAAAAGAACAACTATGAATCTTTGAACGCTGAATTAACAAAAAATAACTGCCTCCGTGGTCTAGTGGCTAGTGCCATGGACTCCCGATCCGGAGGTCCTGGGTTCGATTCGCCGGGGGGAAACACAAGTTGATATTTGAGAATTTATATCAGTATGGTTAGGACATTGCAGGCTGAATCACCTGATTGTCCAAAAAGAAAAAAGATTTCGTGCTTCGGAGGGCACGTTAAGCCGTCGGTCCCGGTCGCTGTCTTTGATAGTGGTTGTCACTCAAACCATGTCAGCGGTCTGATAGTTGTGCTACTAGGCGGTTTAAAAACTCTGACACCAGGGTTCATCGGGTCGATAGACTCGATACCCACTCGACAGAAGAAGAACAACATTGAATGCAATTTTTGTTTCTTCATGTTTACAGCTCGGCGCACTATTCTCCAGCAAAGGTCATCAGTCGCACTCGCACTGGGAGCCTCAGCCTCCACATCAGAAGGAGATCCATCTTCATATCCACAACGGTGCTCACGAACAACATCATGAAGAACACAGTCCGTACTGTAAGTTTGTTTTTTAATATTACACCATGTTTTTTTTATTATTACTAAAATTCTTCCATGCTGGCCTGGGAGAGAGAGAAAAACATAGAATGTGCCAGCTGCATTTCCTCCCGGGCATGCTGTAAAAACCAGCTAAGGGATCCGAGGGTTTCAGTATATTGTAATTTGGGCGATGGGCTGACAACCTGTCACTACGGCAATATACTTACAAATCTATCTTAAATAACCCTCAAAACTTTGTCAGACGTGGCGGAACGACCTTTGTTTGGGTCGTTTACGCTCTGCCTACCCCATTAGGGATAAAGGCGTGATTATATGTATGTATGTATGTATTACTAAAATCATCTTAAATGTTCCAGGAGTCGTATTTTTGAACCGCTCGAATCGAATTCGCATACGAAAGACTAACATTCGCATGGCAAACTGTATGAAAATCGTATGCGAAGTTACTCTTTCGTATGCGTATTGGAGTTCAAGCAGTTCAAAAATACGACTTCTGTTCTTTTTCCTTCCTATCCACATGGCTGAAGTTCCTCTGTTAATGAGAAACTGAACGAATTTATCAGTGACATCTATTGTTTCTTTTAATAACTAACATCAGACAACGCCATCTGTGACTGACTAGATGAACTAATTTACTAACGCCATCTATGTTTTCCACAAAGAACTACGTCAGCCAGAGCGCCATCTCTGACCGAGCGGCTAAACTATTATAGTTGCATAGTTATCTGCTAGATGGCGCTGTAAGATGTTATGGTAATAAATGGTGCCGAGAGATGGCGTTGTCAATTTTCCCTCCCAAAAAGGCGCAGTGTTTTTCAGTCTTACGTTTTCCTTACAGCATATTGGAACAGAGAGGGTTACTCCACCCCAGAAACGAACCCAGGCTACGCTAAGCCGGTGTACGCGTACCAGCCTTCACGGTCTTCAGGCCCAGAGACCATCAGCACTCCTTACGGGAACTACATCAAAGTAGCATAGTCAGCACCCAAGACTTAGAAAATTAATAAGATCTTCTTAGAGAGTGGATTCTCAAATCCAACAACGACCCGATGAACCCAGAGGTCAGGTGTCAGAGTTTAGTTCTTTAATAAGATTATAAGGGCAATTCGGCAAGTGTCTTTATGTTCTCTTGTGATAGGTTATTTCATTTGCAACGCCGAATTTACTCTCACCATCTGCTTTTGACCTATTTTTGTAAAGCAACAAGTAACTTAGCCTGCATTGTCCTAATGGAACTGCGAACTTAAATAGGTATCTAGATGTACCTAGTAATTATATTGTTTTCCTGTGGGAATCGAAACCCACGACCTTTGTATGGAAGGAGAGCCTTGAGATTTTAAAATATGATTTTCTTTTCTATTATGACATTCATTCATTCATTCATATTTATTATATTCTTTGGGCTTTACCTAAACCTAAGCTTGGATTTAGTTCCTTATAGGAATTTAAAATGTGTAAGATATAACTTAGATCGTAGTTTAATCATGATTAACATAAATAATTAATTAACATAGTTAATGTTACCATTAAGTTTAATTTATTATGACGTGAGTGTTAAAATATACCTATTTAATTTAATAATTTATTCGCTAGTTAGTTCTAGGTTTTTTTTTGGGGCGATGTTTTATCTTTTTCTTTCGTACTTATAAATAGTTTGTGTCAAGGAAAAGGATGGGACATGCCCCCAACTGCCAATGTATTAATACACTAGTGAAATTTAAATAAAACGCTAAACATTTATTTTTGTAATGTTTTATTTCATCTGTTATTTATTTATTTAATCATTCAAAACAAAGACACAAAGGCTGCTGCTTATTTTCTAAAAGGACATTTCATACTTCCATGCTGGCATGCTGGCCAGAGAAAAACATAGAATGTGCCAGCTCCTCTGATCGGAAGGTTTCAGAATATTGTAATGTAGGCGATGGGCTGACAACCTGTCGTTGCAGCAATATGCCTACAAATCTATCATAAAATAATTCTCAAAACTTTGTCAGACGTGGCGGAACGACATTTGTTAAGGACGTTTACGCTCTACGCTCTACCCCATTAGGGATAAAGTCGTGATTATATGTATGTATGTATGTACCTACTTGTCAAGTTATCGCCGTACAAAGTACATAGCTTCCCCTTAACAACAAAATGCTTAAGACAGAGGTCACAACATCGAGTTGGCGTTTAGGGATAAAGGCGTGATTATATGTAGGTATGTATGTACATTTCTTACAGCAGACCTACAGATGCGAAATAGAATTGTTCAATTATGATCTACCTCTTCCTTTTCAGCAGAAGAGATGACTACTCAGGAAACTGAACAACTTTCCCCATATTGGTTTAAATATGCAAAAGGATCATCAAAAACGTCAAAGGACATCACACAAAATGACACAATCAGTTGTATCGATGTTACCAAATGGACGTTTTTCCACTAGACGGCTCGGCGACGGTGCCGTCACGATGCCGTGGTTCTGTTTTTCCACTAGACGGCTCGGCGACGGTGCCGTCACGATGCCGTGGTTCTGTTTTTCCACTAGACGGCCCGGCGACGGTGCCGACACGATGCCGTGGTTCTGTTTTTCCACTAGACGGCTCGGCGACGGTGCCGTCACGATGCCGTGGTTCTGTTTTTCCACTAGACGGCTCGGCGACGGTGCCGTCACGATGCCGTGGTTCTGTTTTTCCACTAGACGGCTCGGCGACGGTGCCGTCACGATGCCGTGGTTCTGTTTTTCCACTAGACGGCTCGGCGACGGTGCCGTCACGATGCCGTGGTTCTGTTTTTCCACTAGACGGCTCGGCGACGGTGCCGTCACGATGCCGTGGTTCTGTTTTTCCACTAGACGGCTCGGCGACGGTGCCGTCACGATGCCGTGGTTCTGTTTTTCCACTAGACGGCTCGGCGACGAAACGGCTACGTCCCGATAACATCCACCTAGTACCAATCTGAGCGCACACGCGCATGCTTCGCACGAATACAAAACACATGCAGTTTGGCAGGCTGGCGACGGTACCGGCGGGAGTCAATGCCGTGCCGTTGCCGTGCCGGCAAGTGGAAAAGCGTTTCATACAATTTTATTGATTTTCATAGATTATCCCTTTCCGTCGACGGTTTGGTCGAAAAACGCTAATTCTCTGGATGTTAATGGTAATCGGACATTACCCAGCCGGCGCTGGGTTCCTGGATAATGCCAGATATCCCAATCAAAATGAATGAGGTATCGGATATTATCTAGAAGACTTGGGTAGTCTTAGGACTACCCGGGTAGTGAGTGTTAAGACTATCCAGCCGTCGGACATTAAGGTTAGACCGCAGTAGGACGTAGCTGCAGCGGAGCGGCGCGACACTGCGTGACAAATGATTCTTTGTATGAAAATGTATGAGAGGTACCGCACTGTCTTCCATGCTGGACTGGGAGAGATAGAAAAACATAGAATGTTCCAGCTGCCCTTCCTCCAGGGCATGCTGTAGAAGACAGCAAAAGGGACTCGAGGGTTACAGTGTATTGTAATTTAGGCGATGGGCTGACAACCTGTCACTACACATTAGCAATACACATTACAATCTAAAATTGCCCTCAATTTTTGTCAGACGCAGCGAAAGCGCCTTTTACGAGGCGTTTAACGCTCTGCCTACCCCGTAAGGGATAAAGGCGTGATTTTATGTATGTATGTACCGCACTGAAGCAGCACTGGAGCTGCAGCGACGCTTCACGGCGCGGCAATGTAAGAAAGAAAGAAAATACATTTATTCAGTACCGGATATAAAAAAGAACATATAAAAAAATACAATAAAATACTTACAAAACATGGACGCTGAAAAGGGTACCCAACTCAGCGTATGCTGCAGTTTAAAGCTGCAGCGCTGGTTTTGAGCTGGGCCCATAGCATTTTTTTTTGTCAGGCTCATACATTTTGACAGATTCCGTTGTGCAGTGTCGCGCTGCTGCAGTGCCGTGTCGCGCCGTTCCGCTCCGCTACAGCTACACCATATTGCAGTCTAACCTTTCCCATAACATTGATATCAATCCTTTCTCATATTCGATGTTTTGATCAAAGTTTACATAATGTAGAGTCAGGCATTCCCAATCCCAACCTCTATTCTAAGTTGTTAATTTCGACTTTAGTGCTTTTTAAAAAAATGCATGTATATGTACATTAGACTTTACATACCTATGTTTACAAATATTTACAGGTATAATTGTGTAGGTACTATTATTAAAGACTGGGTATTTAAAATGACAACCTGTCACTATAGCAATATACGTCAGGATCATCTTTAATAACCCTCAAAACTTGTCAGACGTGGCGGAACGACCTTTGCTTAGGTCGTTTACGCTCTGCCTACCCCATTAGGGATAAAGGCGTGATTATATGTATGTATGTATTTAAAATTAAAATCAATTTGTCACCTTCAGACTAAAAACATTGGAAAAGGAGAGGAGATTTATTCACTCCGGTTTTTGATTTATAGTCGGTGGTTTTATGCGGTATCTGTAATTTTTATCCGACATCATATGCTATGGCGGATAAAATTGACAGAAATACTGGGGAAACGTGCAAAAGCGCGAGAAAATCTAGCGGACAAAGTGTAAAACCATAGATATAAAACGCACGTCCTTTCTCATTTTTTTTAAGATGTTACTTTAATTTTATTGATATTAATGGTTTCAGTTTGACAAATATAATTGAGAGTGGTCTCTAAGATTATAATATATGATAAATGCAACAGGAATAAATAAATAAATACTAAATCTAAATATAATAAAATAACATAGTGTTTAAGTGTTTTACTAACAAAAATGGATCTGTGTAATCTGATTAAATAAATGAATTATTATTTAACTGTTGATAGATTTTAGTTTTAGCCGGTGGAATCTAGAATCGAGCCCAGTTACTTCAAATAGCTTAACTAACAGTAAGCAAGCAAGGTCGGGATGTCAGGGGCGACGAGTTTAGTTACGTCATTCGACTTAACTAGACAGATGAATAAGTGGATAAGATTTATTCACCTTGTCCATATTCTATTAATTCAGAATTTCAAATAGGTTGACGACTATAACTGATCTTAACACTTTAACTGCTGAAACCAGCCTAGTGGGTTGACATTTCTGTTAAATCCTGTTTATTTATTTTAATTTTACTTCCATGCTGGACTGGGAACGAGAGAAAAACGTAGAATGTGCCAGCTGCATTTCCTCCCGGGCATGCTGTAAAAACCAGCTAAGGGATCCGAGGGTTTCTGTATATTGCAATTTAGGCGACAGGCTGACAACCTGTCACTACAGCAATATACCAACAAATTTATCTTAAATAACCCTCAAAACTTTGTCAGACGTGGCGAAAAGACCTTTGTTTAGGTCGTGTACGCTCTGCCTACCCCATTAGGGATAAAGGCGTGATTATATGTATGTATGTATGTATTTATTTTAATTGCTTAAATGCACTAACAGATATGCATCCAATGCGTGCATTAAGCTAAATATTTCATTACAGTTTCTTAATCTAACTTAAAAACTAACACATGATTCAATAAATTTACGAAGACTATCATTCAAAACATCTACATGAGGGTGTTTAGCAATCAAGGCGTTGATGTGATTCACGTCTTGAGCAGTGACTCCTTATAAAGGGATTAATTCCAGATTGTACCAACTAAAGTCAAATTTAAATTTAATTTGGTAAAAAGGATAAGGGTAATTTAAATAAATATAGTTGTAGAAAAGTAATTTAGAAATTAAGCCCTTGACTAGGTATGTCAAAAGTTTCTGACATATTTTCAGGCTTCTTCTTCTTCTGTCGAGTGGGTATCGAGTCTGTCGACCCGATGAACCCTGGTGTCAGAGTTTTTTTTAAACCGCCTGGTAGCACAACTATCAGGCCTCTGACATGGTTTAAGTAACGACCACTATCAAAGACAGCGATCGGGACCGACGGCTTAACGTGCCCTCCGAAGCACGAAATCTATTTCTTTTCGGACAATCAGGTGATTCAGCCTGCAATGTCCTAACCAAACTGGGGAAAAATTCACAAAGTGATAAATTTCCAAATATCAACTTTGTGTTTCCCCCCCTGGGAATCGAACCCAGAACCTCCGAAACGGGAGTCCATGGCACTAGCCACTAGACCACGGAGGTAGTTATTTTCAGGCGATTTGTATTCACTAATTATATATGGGGCGTAAGGGACAGCGTCCCACAAACTGATAAAGGTTGCTTAGTCAACGAAACTGAACAACGACCAGCAGGACTTTTTTTCAGGAAGTGAAAGAAATAATTGGTTTTCCATACAAATTGTCTGATTGAGTTGTACATTTTGTAAGGGAAGGTCAATCTTTATTTTTCATCTCCTGAAAGAATTTCCCGCTGCAAGTTGTTCAGTTTCGTTAACTGAGCAACCCCTATCATTTTATGTTATCTGTCCCTTACACTCGGTATATATCTAAATTCGTATAATTATTTTATGTATAATTATTTTTCTATTTTCCTCTTAAAAGATTTTGAAAAAGTTTGTAATCATTTTAGCCAAATGACTATCAAAGTTTAATCAAACCAAAAAAAAAAGATTCATTGATTTTATGATAACTCAAGCGGATGCGGACGACCTTAGATTTTGTATAAATTTAAACATTTGACTTTTAAATACCAAATCAGGACACTTCTCAAACTGGTTGGACAGGTATTTATAACAATTTTGATGTTTGGCGAATATTTGAGGTAAAATTTCAATTTCTTTGGCTTCCAAATATTTAAGGCTCGTATTTATAATAAACACTTGAGCGTGAGTTTGAGTTACATACATACATATACATACATACAATCACGCCGTTATCCCTAATGGGGTAGGCAGAGCGTAAACGACCTAAGCAAAGGTCGTTCCGCCACGTCTGACAAGTTTTGAGGGTTATTACAGATGATCATGACGTATATTGCTATAGTGACAGGTTGTCAGCCCACCGCCTAAAATTTTAATATACTATAACCCTCGAATCCATTAGCTGGTTTTTACAGCATGCTCTGGAGGTGATGCAGCTGGCACATTCTATGTTTTTCTTTCACTCCCAGTCTAGCATGGAAGAATGAGTTTGAGTTCGAATCAGAAATGTAATTTCAGTACTAATGGCCTGTCGAATCCATACTTAATGTTGCTCTCAATCTTGAGATCGCCTTATAAATACGAACTTTTTTACTGACAGAAAGACATATCAACAGCTAACTTATAGATAGTTGTCAAAGTGCTGAAAATAATTAAATTAACGAATTTTCAAACGACTCTATTGATCTTTAAAGTATAAGTAAAAAACAAATGAATTGTTAGGTAGCTGTTTGTTTTCCAATAAAACAATATTTTCCTGATTAAGATAGTTTAGTTTAGTTTTATTTATCACACAGTGAAAATTACATTATAAAAGTTCAAAATTACATGTCATATTATAAGCATTCACAAAGTGTTCGTCAGTTAAACAAAATAAAATTATTAAAATCGGTATAAATACAAAATGTCATGAATAATTTTCAAATCAAAAGTAATAAAAAATACTAGGTATAAATAGGTACAATGTCATTTTGTAAATTTAAATTCAATATACTCTTTAACAGAGTAAAATACATTATCCAACAAAAGGTTTTTCAATCGAGACCGAAACGTTATAGTCTGTCAACGTCGTGCTTACCGCGCCTTAGGGGTACAGACGTGCGCGGGGACGCGGTAACGGGGGTGCGGGCGGTGAAGCAGGAGGGTGAGCGAGCACGACGCGTGCGCACATCCGCCAGTTGCCGGTGCTATCGCCGCGTGCTACCGCGTCCCCGCCAACGTCTGTACCCCTAGGGCGCGGTAAGCACGACGTTGACAGACTATAGCTGGTTTCCACAGCATGCCCGGGAGGAAATACAGCTAGCACACTCCACGCCCCTCTCTCATAAGTTACAATATCCCATGCTATTAATTAATTAGTATACTATTAGTTATGGGACTGAGGTGTTTTTCGGTTTTCGAATTTCATATGTACGTTTATTCGGCGCTTTTTCCGTGCTTCGGAAGGCACGTTAAGCCGTTGGTCCCGGTTAATATCGTTTAATACCGTAGATATTAGCCATATCAGAGGCCAGTGCATTGGCGGCTTGAAAACTCTGACCTAATCTAGGATTGGGTCTGGTTTCCCTTCTGGGTTGCGGAGGTCAGATGGCAGTCGCTCTGTGTAACAACCAGTACCCTCGTTAAATCCCCTAGATTAGGTAGCCGACCCCGTGAGATACGGGATAAGGCTAGGGAGATGGAGATGATGAGTTATGGGACTGAGGGACACAAGTGAAATTCGTTCACCCGGTATATTCGACAGCCGACCAATCTGAACCACGCGCAGGACGCAGCTTGCACCTAACTTAACTCCTAACATCCCTCCACCTTTAGCCTAAAAATAGTCATTAAAAACTAAAATGTTCCTGAGTGGGTTACGTGAAGTAGCTGGCGGAGAAGGGGTCTCTGATCTGTCCATGTCTGTTTGCTCAGGGGCTTGCGTAGCATCGTCTAGTCCTGGTCTCTCATTGGACTCAACATGAAACTCTTCTGCTACTGCCTCTTCCTGGTCTGAAGCTTCTGTCACCTTCATCTTGTTGTTGACCACTCTCATTATTTGTGGATGAAGGGATAACTATCGGCGGTAGTTCAATAGGTAATCCTCAGTTAACTTAACTCCTAACCTATACTTTATTGAAATATTTTTTTAATAGTGTGTAAATATTGTCTAAGTATTTAATGTAGTAATATGCACTATCCCGCTTTCTGCTTTTACAATATCTATACCCAAAGGTTGCCTGGTAGAAATTGCTGCTGTAGCAATAAGGCCGCTTATATTGTACTGTCACTTTCGTTCCTTTTTATTTCTGTTGTATGTGTTTCTTTGTGCAATAAATCACTTTGGTCATCGATGTTAAAAGAAAGCTAAGTTCACTTTTATAACTACACTAGCGACCCGCCCCGGCTTTGCACGGAAATTATCAGTGTTTCTCTACTATATTATGCATGTATTATACATATAAACCTACCTCTTGAATCACTCTATCCATTAAAAGAAGTTGCGTAGTTTTAAAGATTTAAGCATACATAGGGATATAGGGACAGAGAAAGCGACTTTGTATTATACTATGTAGTGAAGTTTAGAAATACCAGGCCACTCAGAAAGTATTGCGATAAATAGTTTTTATATATGGCAGCCTCGCCGGTTAGAATCTTTTTTGAAAATATGATTACTTGTAAGTAAAAATATGTGTGTTCCATTTTCAAAATTTCCCTCCACATTTTTTGCGAGCCAATTCAAAATATCGTGTCTTACTGAAAAATGTATCTGCGCCGGGAACATTTTAGAGCTATGATTTTTTACGATTTCAAGTGTCGCCTGAAACCGGATGAATCGTTCAATAGACTTCAAATGGCATTTATGGATGAAAGCCCCTCCAAGGCAACCGTGTATCGTTGGTATAACGAATTTAGGCGCGGTCGACCAACCTTGGGGGATGAAGAAAGAAGCGGTCGCCCTTTGACAGCTATTACGGAAGAAAACATGCTAGCAGTGAAAAATTTAATCCAAGATAATAGGCGAATTACATATCAGGAGATTCAGCATATATTAAAGATTGGATCGGGAAGCGTTCACGAGATTCTTCACGGGCATCTTCGCGTGAGGAGGAAAGTATCGCGCTGGGTGCCGCACTACCTCACCGACGCTCAGAAGCAGGCCCGGGTGGAATGGTGCCGTGATATGCTGAACAAATTTGAAGCAGGCTCGTCTCGGCATGTTTACGACATCGTAACAGGTGATGAGTCCTGGATTTATCAATACGATCCAGAAACCAAGCGCCAGTCGACAGTTTGGGTGTTTCAAAATGAACCAACGGCTACCAAAGTGAAGCGATCTCGAAGCGGGGGGAAGATTTTGATCGCCAGCTTTTTTAATTTGACTGGCCACTTGGCCTCAATTCTCTTACGAGATCAAAGAAGCATTAACGCCGAATGGTATACTACCAAATGTTTACCAGAAGTTTTTTCTGTTGTGAGCAACAAGCGACCAAACACAGGGCTCCGCGGACTACTGCTTCACCACGACAATGCGCCTGCACACACCGCGCTTAAAACGAGGGACTTCCTGGACAGCACACCAGT
This sequence comes from Scrobipalpa costella, assembly GCA_949820665.1. Classification (NCBI taxonomy): domain Eukaryota; kingdom Metazoa; phylum Arthropoda; class Insecta; order Lepidoptera; family Gelechiidae; genus Scrobipalpa; species Scrobipalpa costella. Next base: position 7,959,059 of record OX463321.1, on the reverse strand, counting down.
CAAACTCCTGGGTCACACTCCTTACAGCCCTGATCTAGCACCGTGTGACTTCTTTTTATTTCCAAAAATAAAAAATCAGCTCAAGGGGATACAATTTTCGTCGCCGGAAGATGCGCTGGCTGCGTTCGAGCAGGCTGTAAACGAGGTGTCTACGGCGGACTGGAAAAAGTGTTTTGAAAACTGGTTCAGACGCATGAATCTTTGTATAGAGGCTGGTGGAGAGTACTTTGAAAAGATTTAATAAAAATATATGTACCTGTAGAACATTTTTTTTTAGTGTCGCAAAACTTTCTGAGTGTCCCACGTAATACGCCAACGTTTATTTAAAATTTTCCTAAAATTGTAAAACCACGTTAGGGTCATAGATCCTCTTGGTTTTATTGCTCAAACCAAGGTTAAGTGACATCATGAATATATTCAAGTATACAGGAAACATTTAACATAGACACTTAACTTTAGAAGATTAATTAAGGAGACAGAGAGGTCGGCTAGTAGAAACATTATTTTTCAAGTTTTACAACTATAATGATAAATGCGAAATTATCGATGTTTTAATTATTGTAACTCAATCACGTTTCAAATTCTGCACGGATTGGGATGATGAAATTTTACACACATAAATTATAACCCCAAAATTATCGTTACTCTAAGAAAAATATTATCATATTATCGCGCCTTTATCCCTGACAGACCGTATATGACCTTAACAGAGGTCGTTCCGCTACGTCTCACAAAGTTTTGAGGGTTATTTAAGATAGATTTGTAGGTATATTGTTGTAGTGACATTTTGTCAGTCCATCGACCAAATTGCAATATACAAAACCCTCAGATCTCTTAGCTGGTTTTTACAGCATGCCTGGGAGGAAATTCAGCTGGCACAATGTATGTTTTTCTTTCGTTCCCAGTCCAGCATGGAGTTCTCATCTATAACAAAAAACAATTTAGTTATGTACTTATATACCTATAACTTAATTTTAGAACGTTACACAATATATTTATCTGAAAATATGTGTGTCATAGGGACTGAACTTACTACCAGCACAGTAAACAGCTACCAACTGAGCTATCGAGCCAGAACATTTATTCTGTTAGGGTTTTGACTTTGACCGAATGTCTTCTATGACCGCTAGAATGCACAATGTGATCATCATAACATAAATAATACATTTTATAGACATACAATTGCAGATGTTGTGATCTTGAGATATTCCCCAGTTTTTTTCCGTGCTTTAGTAGAAAACTAGCGACCCGCTCCGGCTTCGCACGGAAATTATCAGTGTTTCTCTACTATATTATGAATGTATTATACATATAAACCTTCCTCTTGAATCACTTTATCTATTAAAAGAAACCGCATGAAAATCCGTTGCGGAGTTTTTAAAGATTTATGCATACATAGGGATATAGGGACAGAGAAAGCGACTTTGTTTTATACTATGTAGTGAAGAAACATTAGGCTGAACTTTAGTAGAGGTTAAATCCACCATGCTGGACTGGGAACGATAGAAAAACATAGAATGTGCCATCTGCTTCTCCACTTGGGCATGCTGTTAAAACCAACTAAGGGATTCAAAGGATTCAGTATATTGTAACTTAGTACAACAATATACACAGCAATATACAGATCTCTTGTCAGACGTGGCGGAATGGCCTTTGTTTGGGTCGTTGACGCTCTGTCTACCCCATTAGGGATACAGGCGTGATAGTATGTATGTATGTATGTTAAATCATTACTATCACTTATAAAAAATAACAGGTAACTTTTCAACTACAGTCAATGTTTGATGTTTATAAATTCGAATCATACACTACAATAAAATTTAGTCATAAGAAAAGGTAATCTTACACATACATAATACAACTGAATTTCTACGATCCTTTTCCAATTGAATTTAACTTTTATCCTAAAATTACAGGACTAACTCAAAAGCTTTAGTAAGTGACATTCAGAACTGATGCCATATTTTAAAGGCAAGAATATTCATAAAGCTCTGCCTACCCCATTAGGGATAAAGGCGTGATTATATGTATCTAAAGTCATTTAAAATAAGTGTAAAATTTTGCTTAATTTCCATAAAGGTTAGACCGCACTACAGCGGCGCAACAGCGGTTCATCGGGTCGATAGAAGAAGAAGCGACGCGACACTGCGCGACAAAATCTGTCAAAATGTATGAACTGACATTGTCGCGCCGTGCCGCGCCCCGTCGCTCCGCTGCAGCTCCAGTGCCGTTTCAGTGCAGTACATCTTATACATTTTCATACGAAGAATCATTTGTCACGCAGTGCCGCAAAACGCCGCGCCGCTGCGGGTACGTCCTAGTGCGGTCTAACCTAATCTTATCTTCTTTCTACATCTTCTGTGATCTTCTTTAAAGTCTTCCTCTTCTCTTCTTCTCATATCTTCTGTAGAGCACCAGGGACAGAACGTAACCTCTATCAGGCTATGTCTGAGGATACAGACAGACAAAGCCAAGGAGAGGCTAGGTCGAGGTCCCTGGCTTTGGACATGCTGGTCTTCCATTGATGGATTCTTCATTTTGTGAAGTCAAGGCTTCCAGAATATAAACCTTAGTGTTTTTCGTGCTTGAAAAGTCAGTTCACTTGTTACCAATTTATTAATACACATTCTTCCATTTCTTCCACGCTGGCCTGGGAGCGAGAGAAAGACATAGAATGTGCCAGCTTCATTTCCGCCCGGGCATGCTGTAATAACAAGCTAAGGGATCCGAGGGATTCAGTACATTGTAATTTAGGCGATGATGGGCTGACAACCTATCACTACAGCAATATACCTATAAATCTATCTTAAGTAACCCTCAAAACTATGTCAGACGTGGCGTAACGACCTTTGTTTAGGTCGTTTACGCTCTGAATACTCATTAGGGATAAAGGCGTGATTATATATATGTATGTATATAATTAATAAAGAAAAAAAGGACTCAATTTTCGTTTCCTTGTTTATTAGATTTTAGAAATAATTAAATAGCACAGTGAGTAACTATTTTAATTGCTCCTTGCAAGCTCTACAGATTATCCTGCATAGAAAAGACATCAACGAACTCGCCTATGAAATTAATGGCGACCACGACACACAATTACAATACAACCGATTATATGTATGTGTGTATATATGTGCTAGTACACAAAAAATATATAAATTGCAGGTTTCATTATCAATTTCCACACCGGACGTAAGGGGCAGTTTAACGAAAACTGTTTGTTGCTCAGTAAACGAAACTAAAGTCTCTCACCCGGAAACGAAAGAAAAATGGTTTTCCCGTACACATGTCAGTGAAAATTTTCAACAAATTGCCAGCAGAAATTAAATCAACAGAAAAAGTTCACCTATTTGCTAAGAAATTAAAAGAATATCTTATAGAAAAATGCTTTTATACACAGCAGGAGTTTTTTTGAAGCAAAATAGATATAAGTAATAATGTTTCTAGGTATAAGTTGTAGTATATCAATACAAAAATAATTATTGATATTTAAGATAATTTATTTACATAAGATAAGAAATTTTTGTGTTTAATAAGAATGTACATTTTGCAGTGCCCTAACAGGGTCATGTGAGCACAATCTATTATAAGTACCACCTTTGTAAACCACATGAAGCAAATAAACGAATATGAATCATCATCACCATAAACGAATATGAATATGAACACATTATCAGATCGAGGTTGAATCGAAGTGATCATTTTGTATTGGAAAGGCACAAACTATCACGTTTCCTGAAAGAATTTCCGAGTGAAAGTTGTTCATTTTCATTGACTGAGCAACCCCTATCAGTCACACATACATACATACAATCACGCCTTTATCCCTAATGGGGTAGGCAGAGCGTAAATAACCTAAACAAAGGTCGTTCCGCCACGTCTGACAAAGTTTCGAGAGTTATTTAAGATAGATTTGTGGGTATATTGCTGTAGTGACATTTTGTCAGCCCATCGCCTACTAAAACCCTCGGATTCCTTAGGTGGTTTTTACAGCATGCTCGGGAGAAATGCAGCTGGCAAATTCTGTGTTTTTCTCTCGCCCCCAGGCCACCATAGAAGAAACACATGTATTTTAACGTTTAAAATAAGCCTTCAGAAGTTGAAGTTTAAATCATAAAATTAAACACAGAGCGCCTCCATGCTGGTCTGGGAGAGATAGAAAAACATAGAATGTGCCAGCTGCATTTACTCCCGGGCATGCTGTAAGATCCAGCTAAGGGATCCGAGGGTTTCAGTGTATTGTAATTTAGGCGATGGGCTGACAACCTGTCACTACAGCAATATACCTAGAATTCTATCTTAAATAACCCTCAAAACTTTGTCAGACGTAGTGGAACGACCTTTGTTTAGGTCGTTTACGCTCTGCCTACCCCATTAGGGATAAAGGCGTGATTATATGTATGTATGTAAACACAGAGCGTAATGATAATGATACATGTAATCAGCGTGTAATTTAATTATGTAATAAACTATTGAGGTCAGTCACCCAGTGACCCAGCAAGATCAAGGTCATAAATGTCATAATCATAACCATAGAGGTCATCATAGCAGTCATTTTAATAAAGTGTAAGTATTTTTTTCCATGCTATACTGGGAGCGAGAGGAATACATAGAATGTGCAAGCTGCATTTCCTCCCGGGCATGCTGTAAAAACTTGTGTGTCGTGGTTGTCATTAATTTATAGGCGAGTTCGTTGATGTCTTTTCTATGCAGGATAATCTGTAGAGCTTGCAAGGAGCTATTTTACTCACTGTGCTATTTAATTATTTTTAAATAAACAAGGAAACGAAAAAGAAATCCTTTATTTTCTTTATTAATTATATAGATACACATAATCACGCCTTTATCCCTAATGGGGTTGTCAGAGCGTAAATGACCTAAACAAAGGTCGTTCCGCCACGTCTGACAGTTTTCAGGGTTATTTAAGATACATTTGGAGGTATATTGCTGTAATGACAGGTTGTCAGCCAATCGCCTAAAATGCAATATACTGAAACCCTCGGATCCCTTAGCTGGCTTTTACAGCATGCCCGGGAGGAAATTAAGCTGGCACATTCTATGTTTTTCTCTCGCTCCCAGGCCAGCATGGAAGTAATATATGTATGTATGTAGAAACTCGAAATCCACATTATTATTTTACAGATAATACATACATACATACATAAAATCACGCCTTTATCCCTTACGGGGTAGGCAGAGCCTAAAACGCCTCCTTAAAGGCGCTTTCGCCACGTCTGACATAAATTGAGGGCAATTTTAGATTGTAATGTGTATTGCTGTAGTGACAGGTTGTCAGCCCATCGCCTAAATTACAATACACTGTAACCCTCGAGTCCCTTTTGCTGTCTTCTACAGCATGCCCGGGAGGAAGGGCAGCTGGAACATTCTATGTTTTTCTATCTCTCCCAGTCCAGCATGGAAGAAATACAGATAATAATAATAATATGAAGTAAAGTCAACATATTGGTGACTATGCATAGTGTATATAAATGTTATATTAGCATATATTACTAGCTCGGCTAGTTTCGTGACCTTAGCTCTGACATTTAAAGTTAAGGACATGTCTCAAGATAACTATAAGACATTTTACGGGTTTCTTACCGCGATTTAAATTATTTGATGAGTTCCCGATATTTCGGCGCTGTTCCAAACGCCCTGATCACGGGTAAACTGGAGAAAACTGCGGGTGGGTTTAGGGACAGGAACAGCGCCGAAATATCGGGAACTCATCAAATAATTTAAATCGCGGTAAGAAACCCGTAAAATGTCTTATAGTTATAGTGAAAACAACCGCGAAAGTTTAAAATTAAATGTCTCAAGATTTTTATTTACTCATTAGATATACATAATTCTGACACCAGGGTTTATCGGGTCGTTCGACTCGAGAATCCACTCGCTAAGAAGAGGATTAGATATTTTTTAAGAATGTAAACATATGCCAGTGCCAGTTGAATCTCCCCTCGGATATTCAGTGTTAGGAGATGGGCTGACAACCTGTCACTACAGAAATAAACCCTCAGAACTTGTCATGTGGTGAAAACGCACATGATTCGTGAATGCTAGGACCACCAACTACGGGATACAGGCGTGACTTTATGGAGATGTGTGTTATGTGTACCGGGTGTAAGGGACAGTGTACCAGAAAGTGATAGAGTTGGTCAGTCAACGAAACTGAACAATTCCACCAGGAAATTGTTTCAGAAAAGAAAAACTTATTTGGCTTTTTAATACAAACTGTCTAATTGACATGGTTATTTTGTATGCGAAAGTATTTTTTTTATTTCCTGAAAGAATTTCCAAGCGAAAGTTGTCCAGTTTCGTTACCAGAGCAACCCCTATCAGTTTCCTTACACCCCGCGTATCTATAATCACAAACGTCACTAAACTGAGATATTAAGAAGTTTCTGATATTTTAAGAGTTATTTAAAGGCAAAAATAAATACTGTTTTTATTTTGTGAAGCGGCAACACTGACTGTACTAATTCCAAAGCTGTAAAACATAATAAAAAAAAAAAACTATACACATGTCAACAATTAGAAATTCCATAGAAATTCCTTATAAATTACCTACTCTGTCGTACATAATACAACTAAAAACCTCCCGGTAAAATCACTGTATCAAAATAAAATTTATCTTCTTGAAATAAATTGCTAGTTTTATTACTAATATCGTTATTTTAATGGCGCCAACTCGATGTTGTGACCTCTGTCTTAAACATTTTGTTGTTAAGGGGAAGCTATGTACTTTGTATGGCGATAAATTGACAAGTAGGTACATACCTACATATAATCACGACTTTATCCCTAATGGGGTAGAGCGTAGAGCATAAACGTCCTTAACAAATGTCGTTCCGCCACGTCTGACAAAGTTTTGAGGGTTATTTTATGATAGATTTGTAAGCATATTGCTGCAATGACAGGTTGTCAGCAATTTAGATCGCCTAAATTGCAAAAACTATTGGCAGCACTTTCGGTTTCTTCTTCTTATCAAAATGAACAACGATTCGATGCACCTGGTTTCAGAGTTTTCAAACCACCTAGTAGTACATACAGCTAATAGGCGATAGATTAGCAAGCTGTTACTACAGAAATACTTAAAAACTTGTCTAAATCTTAAACGCTTGGCCTTAACACATATTTGCAGGTTGTCTGTAGGAGGGGAGGGGGGGGGGGACATCTCAAACTGGTTATACAAACATAGTTATGTATTCTAGCTACATTATGTTATGTATATGTGTAGAGTCAAGGATTAAGCGTGATTTTCCATTCGAATCACGTCTTTTTAGCACAAAATTATTTTGTATCTTTTCGTGATAGAAATACATACATATAAACACGCCTGTGTCCCTAATGGGGTAGGCAGAGCGTAAACGAGCTAAGCAAAGGTCGTTCCGCCATGTCTGACAAAGTTTTGAGAGTTATTTAAGATAGATTTGTATGTATATTGCTAATAGAAATATGTTGCAAGAATTAAATACAAAATTCTCAAATAGCTATTTTGATTACCATGGGCTTAATTCTCCGTATGTTTTTTTAAGCGCACCATTGTGTGCAGGCCAAGTTCAAAAGCAAGGTGTAAACTTTAATACTGCAATCTGTAGGCGGAGCTGCATCTACGTCATTATCTCCGTAGCCTTATCTCGTATCTCACGGGGTTGGCTAGCTCATCTAGGTGATTGAACGAGGGTACTGGTTTTTACACAGAGTGACTGCTATCTGACCTCCGCAAGTCAGAAGGGAAACCAGACCCAATCTTAGATTAGGTCAGAGTAGACATGTCTTAATGACTATTATGTATGGTATTAAACTAAATTAACCGAGGCCAACGACTTAACGTGCCTTCCGAAGCATGGAAAAAGCGCCGAATTAACTTCATCTACAAATTAAAACTGTCATATGAGGTTGTCATATGAGATTATAGTTTTACCTCATATGACAACTTTAGAAAAATACTTTAAGGACGGTTTGTGTTTTTGTAGTGACAGATTTTCAGTCTATCGCTTAAGTATCAGTCCTGGAATTGCTTCATTAAATTGTTCAGCATAACTTTTTAAGAACGCCTTGAGTCTACATTCTCTTACCTTTCATTGCCAGTTCAGAGTTCAGAATAATAATTTCACGTGTCAAAACTATTCATCTGTTTGCGTAAGTGTGACTGACTAAATCTGTGAATGAATTCATAAACCACACTAGAAATCACGTCTTGTCTTCTAATCGTCATTTAATGATCTCATTGCGAAGTTATTTAAATGCGCTAAGTTGGTCTAACCTACCTTTTACTGTACCCTAAGTTGTGTGGAAGAAATCGTAGTTTTGAATAAGTTCACCTACTTGTGGCAAATGCTTTTTACGCAATCTAAACAACATGTGCGCGAGTTTAACTTGGACCCTTTTTCACTTTTTTGTGTTTATGATCAGTAAATAGATCAGCTGATCATTTATTATTTAATTGTAATAAAACGACATATAAAATAGGCTAAATAATTATGGGCACAAAATACAATTTCAAAGATTGTTTGATTAAAAGTAATTGTGTAGAACTGTGTGAATATATATAAATAAATATTTGTAATTTGATACAAAGAAGAGGACATAACTAATGATTATGACAATTAGACGTACTAGGAACAGTTTTCAAACACGTCTTAGAATTATTATCCTCATTAAAACAACTCGTCTATTCTACATTTTATACCTGGTACTATTAAATAGTAAAACTCATCAAGTTAAATTCTTTACACTACAAATTATTTTGATAATGTAACTAAACTGAAATTACCAAATACCTGTATCCAAACTCCTCGGCACTGGCCGCGAAAAAAATAAAAAAGAAAAACAGTGGCGCGAAGCACGACCCGAGATCACCGGCACAGAATTCAAACTGAGAACACAAACGACGTCACGCGATCCAAGCAGGCGATCGATCCGTCCTTAGATCATTGTAAAATCGATTTTTAAATCTAAAGAAACTGGTTGGAGATTATTAGCTGGGTTGCCGTTCGATTAATACTTTAATGGGCTCGATTCTAGATTTGCCGATTTAAAACTAAAATTAAAATCTATTTGTGACCTTCAGATTAAAAACATTGAAAAAGGTCAGGAGATAATATTCTCTCCGGTTTTTGATTTATAGTCGATAGTGTTACGCGTTATCTGTCATTTTTATCCGCCGTAATATGATATGAAGGATCAAAATATCTGTCATTTTATCTGTCATTTTATATGGCGGATAAATTTGACAGAAACACTGAGGAAACGTGCAAAAGTGCGTCAAAATTTAGCGGAAAAAGTGTAAATCCATAGAGTATAAATCGTCTGTCCTTATAAAATTTTATTATTTTGAAACAAATAGATTTTAATTGTAGTTTTAGGTGGTGGTATCTAGAATAGAGCCCAATGGCTGTCACTAGGCGATAACACCTCTATTTAATGGTGCACATTATATAAAGTGCTATTTTGCTACCTGACGTGACATTCCGATTATCCTTGAAGTATCTCTATATTTCTTCAAAGAACGCGATGAACTTAAAAATCACCTGCCGAATTTTCTTGCAGCTTTGTGGCAGTGGACGGCGCGAATCATGAGGAAGGTTAAAGTCTAGAATTTGAGTAAATTTGCTAACATATAATGATGATCATGCTTATTATTGAACAGAGAGCCCGATGGTGTAGTGGATAGGGCCGCTGCCTCCTGAGCGGGAGGTCGTGGTTCGAATCCCACCACGTACCAATGTGTTTTTCGGTTTTCGAATTTCATATGTACGTTTATTCGGCGCTTTTTCAATGCTTCGGAAGGCACGTTAAGCCGTTGGTCCCGGTTAATATCGTTTAATACCGTAGATATTAGTCGTTAAGCCATTTCAGAGGCCAGTGCTAAGCATTGGCGGCTTGAAAACTCTGACCTAATCTAGGATTGGGTCTGGTTTCCCTTCTGGGTTGCGGAGGTCAGATGGCAGTCGCTCTGTGTAAAAAACAGTACCCTCGTTCAATCCCCTAGATTAGGTAGCCGACCCCGTGACATACGGGATAAGGCTAGGGAGATGATCATGCTTATTATTGAACATGTCGGAAAAATCTTAAGCTTATAAAATGGCGATTTGGCTGACAAATGCTTTTTGCTTTTTGTAATTTTTAGAACTTTTTGGACCCTGAAAAAGCAGTTCTTCAGGTCATTCGCTATTACCTACACGCAAAGCACGTGTTTTTAAAAAAAACTATCGCCATAAACGAAATTCTTTACAAAATTTATTTTACAGCAAATTGAGAATCTTTCAGCGCACCTGGCAACCCCAAACTATTAATTTTATTCAGAGCTTGTGGCGCCGCACAGTGGGCTGAAATTAGCGTTTCATAGACATTCAATATATATTTTTTAAGTGACGCTTTTTTTGCTTGTAAACGATTGAGGATACCTACTGTATGCCTTATATAATGAACTTTCAGGTTTATAAGTGTAAACAGCGCACTCAGAATTTTTTTCAAAAAAATTTGTATGGAGTCGGCATAATAAATGATGATATCTCCATTATCGCACAATTGCGCGTTATATCCTCTTAGGTTATTAATAAGTGAATTATTTTGGATTTTTTGACATACTCCATGTTGAGGCCAAACTTGCGCCTTTTTTTAAAAAAATCTTTAAAAGTTTTTTTTTTTTGTTATTTTTTTTTCATTTTAAACTAATATTAAGCTTAACATGGATGTATGTATACAGACTAGCGACTTTAAAAATTTTTTTTTTCCAAAATTACCATTTTTTTTTGTTTATGTTTTTGTTTTTAACTAATATTAAAGCTTAACATGGATTTACATAGACTGGATATTTACGAAAATTAATTGTGTGCAATATTAGATAGTGAAAATTGCTTAAAAACTCATTAGCTGTAATTAAAAATATTAATTATCTAATTATTCTCAAAATCCCCGACAACATTAAGGAAACTATTGTTTGTTTATGACATTTTAACTATCTACTGATTTATTGAATAGGTACCAATATCTATTAAGTAATTGGGTTCTCATTTGTTAGCAATTAAGAGGGTAGTTAGTAAATTAGTTGTTCAGGCACATACATTAAATTCGATCGCCATAAATAGGAACGTACTGAAAGAAAATTATTTAGTAATCTTCAATCATTGAAAGTACAAATATCATGGCAAACTTTGTAACAAACTTGGATTTGTTCGTTATTCTGGAAAACGCTAAAAAACTCAGTGACTACAATTTTTTGTTTGAAACCATGCTATCTCGTTTAAACAACAGTGTATCTGAAGAAGATTGTGTGACTTTAAAAGAATTTTGCCGGAGATTCACCAGGGCTGCACAGAAACGATATGAATTGTCACATCGGAAATTTGAGAGGTTCCGAACTAATTACGAAAGTTGGCTTGAGGCTGATGTTGATTGGCCGAGTTGCTTAAAAAAAAATATAAAATCAATTACTCAGCATGAGGGAAGCCCTATAGTGCTACTTTCGGAGCCATCATCAAGCGCTACTGCTTCTCTTTTGGAGCCATCTACATCATCAATTGGAACTATGACGAAAATAAAATTCTTAAACCGTAAACCTTGCACGTGGTAATACGAAGGGTACAAGTGGTTAAGGCCTTCTCGAATTGCTGATTCTCGCTAAGTTATATATTGCCACTTTGATAATTTCAGAGATATCAGTAAACCAAGTGCTTTTTGGGGTGAAAACGTTTCTTTACTGGTTGGTTTTGTAATTAAATCTTGAAGTTTTTCGACTGATTCTGGGTGCTTCACCATATATTCAATCACAAAAGCAATGTTGTTTTGGCCTTCATCTTTCAACTTAGAAATAGTTGCAAATACGAGCTCACTGGAATCTCTGTCCGTTGTTAGGTCTCCACTTCGCCTCTTTTTCTGCTTTGTTGCCAAGTCTTCAAAAGGTTTACGGTTTGAGAATTTTCTTTTCGTCATAGTTCCAATTGATGATGTAGATGGCTCCAAAAGAGAAGCAGTAGCGCTTGATGATGGCTCCGAAAGTAGCACTATAGGGCTTCCCTCATGCTGAGTAATTGATTTTATATTTTCTTTTAAGCAACTCGGCCAATCAACATCAGCCTCAAGCCAACTTTCGTAATTAGTTCGGAACCTCTCAAATTTCCGATGTGACAATTCATATCGTTTCTGTGCAGCCCTGGTGAATCTCCGGCAATATCTTTTAAAGTCACACAATCTTCTTCAGATACACTGTTGTTTAAACGAGATAGCATGGTTTCAAACAAAAAATTGTAGTCACTGAGTTTTTTAGCGTTTTCCAGAATAACGAACAAATCCAAGTTTGTTACAAAGCTTGCCATGATGTTTGTACTTTCAATGATTGAAGATTACTAAATAATTTTCTTTCAGTACGTTCCTATTTATGGCGATCGAATTTAATGTATGTGCCTAAACAACTAATTTACTAACTACCCTCTTAATTGCTAACAAATGAGAACCCAATTACTTAATAGATATTGGTACCTATTCAATAAATCAGTAGATAGTTAAAATGTCATAAACAAACAATAGTTTCCTTAATGTTGTCGGGGATTTTGAGAATAATTAGATAATTAATATTTTTAATTACAGCTAATGAGTTTTTAAGCAATTTTCACTATCTAATATTGCACACAATTAATTTTCGTAAATATCCAGTCTATGTAAATCCATGTTAAGCTTTAATATTAGTTAAAAACAAAAACATAAACAAAAAAAAATGGTAATTTTGGAAAAAAAAAAATGTTAAAGTCGCTAGTCTGTATACATACATCCATGTTAAGCTTAATATTAGTTTAAAATGAAAAAAAAATAACAAAAAAAAAAAAAACTTTTAAAGATTTTTAAAAAAAAAGGCGCAAGTTTGGCCTCAACATGGAGTATGTCAAAAAATCCAAAATAATTCACTTATTAATAACCTAAGAGGATATAACGCGCAATTGTGCGATAATGGAGATATCATCATTTATTATGCCGACTCCATACAAATTTTTTTGAAAAAAATTCTGAGTGCGCTGTTTACACTTATAAACCTGAAAGTTCATTATATAAGGCATACAGTAGGTATCCTCAATCGTTTACAAGCAAAAAAAGCGTCACTTAAAAAATATATATTGAATGTCTATGAAACGCTAATTTCAGCCCACTGTGCGCCGGTTTCGCGATGCGCGCAGAACCATTACATATTCTGTGGTAGAACGTTAGACCGTTGCCGGATTCAAAAATAATATTGAAAAAAAAAAACACGTTTGCTTTTGGCATGTGGAATTTTTGCCGAGTTTTTTTGCACGTGTGGGTTCAGTACTTCTGTAGGTCACCGTCTAGCCTACAAGGCTATTTAGGTAGACTGTGTAATACCTGAGTGAGATTCGTAGATTGTCTGTATAGATTCTGTCTTATCAGATCATCTTACTAAATTAAAATGTACGTACATACATACATACATATAATCACGCCTTTATCCCTAATGGGGTTGGCAGAGCGTTAACGAGCTAAACAAGGTCGTTCCGCCATGTCTGACAAAGTTTGGAGGGTTATTTAAGATAGATTTGTAGGTATATTGCTGTAGTGACAGGTAGTCTGCCCATCGCCTAAATTGCAATATACTGAAACCATCGGATCCCTTAGCTGGTTTTTACAGCATGCTTGGGAGGAAATGCAGCTGGCACATTCTATGGTTTTTTTTTCGCACCTAGGCCAGCATGGAAGTAAAATGTACGTCATGCTTGTATATTACTTTGAGGGTAGACAGAACATCAATGACCAAATGGCATATGCTGACACAGAGGTTGCTCAAGAAACAATTTGGCGGTTGTAGGAATCCATCATCGGAGAAATAAAATCTTCCCGACTTCGCTGGCTAGGACATGTGGAAAGGATGGGAGAGGATGGAGCCGCCAGGAAAGCCTATCTTGGTCAACCATAACTGCCTCCGTGGTCTAGTGGTTAGAGCCTTGGGCTTACGATCTGGAGGTCCTGGGTTCGATTCCCAGGGGGGAAACACAAAGTTGATATTTGTCAATTTATCACTATGTGAGGTTTTCCCAGTTTGGCTAGGACATTGCAGGCTGAATCACCTGATTGTCCAAAAAGAAAAAAGATTCCGTGCTTCGGAGGGCACGTTAAGTCGTCGGTCCCGGTCGCTGTCTTTGATAGTGGTCGTTACTCAAACCATGACAGAGGCCTATTAGCTGTGCTACTAGGCGGTTTAAAAACTCTGACATCAGGGCTCATCGGGTCGTTCGACACGAGAATCCACTCGCTAAGAAGAAGAGTCAACCATTCAGGCGTCGCCCGGTAGGGCATCCAAGATATCGCTGGACGGATGAAGTCGCCAAAGACCTGAGAGCTGCGGGTGTCCGACTGCTCAGATTTGGCACAGAATAGAGAAGAATGTCGCAGGCCAGGATCCACTTCGGGTCGCTGAGCCAGCGAAGTAAGTTTGTAAGGAATCCAGGCGGTTCTTTGCAGAGCCTACCAGCTATATTGGGGTATCACGTTCAACAAGACCTTCATAGGCAAACCTGTGAAAGTTCATCCAGGGTTGTACGCGGTGGTAGGACGTATACCACCCCAACGGTTCCCTAGTCGATTTTTACAACACTTTTTTTTTTTTAATATTTGATAGGCAATCATTTGTCCGCCATCTCACGTGATGGTAAGTGATGATGTAGATAATGATGGAGCATGATTGCCTAGAAAATGCCTGTTCACTCTCGCCTTGAAAAGGCCCAGGTTATAACGTTCCGGAAATAGATCCGCAGGCAGGGAGTTCCACACTTTGGCCGTTCGCATTAAAAATGTAGAAGCGTACCGCTTTGTGCGAAAACTTGGAATGTCGACAACATAAGGGTGGAATCCCAACCGGCGTCTCGTACCCCGGAGATGGAATGGGGAGGGGGGTATCAGGTCATGAAGCGATGCTGCACGTTCAAGGATATGCTGATGCTATTTCAACCCGCCAGAGTCTTCGGATCGATCAATTTGAAACCCACATGACAGATGAAGAAGATACATTTACACATACATAAAATCTCAATTTTATCCCCTACAGGGTAGGCAGAGCGTAAAACACCTCGTAAAAGGCGCTTTCGCCACGTCTGACAAAAATTGAGGGCAGCTTTTGATTGTAATGTGTATTTCTGTAGTGATAGGTTGTCAGCCTATCGCCCAAATTACAATACATTGTAACCCTCGAATCCCTTTTGCTGACTTCTACAGCATACCCGGGAGGAAGGGCAGCTGGAACATTCTATGTTTTTCTAACGCTCCCAGTCCAGCATGGAAGAAGCGAAGAAGAAGATTATCGAATAGAAACCTCATAGTCGCGTATCTCCAAATACCATTCACTTAATGTCAACGTTCAAGGTCAACACGTGACAAAATGTCAAACGCAAATATGTGCGCACGCAGCGTACCGACACGACTTTTGTGTGCGTGTGAGTGTGAGCGACAACTTTCGTGAGGTATACGTTCATAAAATCATGTCTATTTCCTTACGGAATGGGCAGGCCGTGAATGACTTCAAAAGAGCTTTAATTGCCACATGAAATATATTTTTTTCGCCACATTTACATCCACAAAGACTAAAAAATATTCCATTCCATTTTATTTCCGTTTGATCCACAAACTTAAAAATAAAATCGCCCTAATATGCAGCCCTGAGGCACACCAATTTTTACGAGTTGGTCAGTAATTTTACAACCTATTAACTCTCTCTGAATTCCGCTATCCAGTAAAAAACCCAAGAGGTTTGTTTATAATGTCATGATATTTACAGTTTTAATTTAAACAATACTGTTTCATGCGATACCCTATCAAATGCCTTGGATAAATCACTAAATTCACCAAGGTAAAATTACAGAGTCTACTCTAATTACTCTGTCAACGTCGTCGTTAGAAGGACCACGGAGACATGGTTGTGTATACGTGTGTGTATGGCATTAACTTAACCCACACAATCTCACATGTGTGCCCTGGGTCTTATCCTGGGAACTAAGTTTGAGGAAAACGTTACCAAGTTTTCTGGACCTGCGTGGCATACATACAATAACGACGTATTTGTACGGATTTTAAGCTCAATTAACGAAACGTTACTTTACAAAACGAATAAGTGTTGAGCTGTGGTTTGACATTCTCGCAGTAAGGTGAACACATCTTTATGTCATGTATAGATTGTGGTCATGGGGCATAGACCACGGGGCGTGTAAAGTGAAATATCGATGTTACAATAAATATATACGTAATGGCGTTTAAAAAACAGGATGGAATGTAGGAACACGAGGAAGGCCTTGCAGTGGGATGATTCAGGATAGACAAGACAAGAATCCCGTTCAGAATAACGATCTGCTATTATATTACAGTAGTAGATACTACCACTACGTGCAAATAAGAGACGTCATAATTTGATTATAGTTAATTTCTTCGTTGTCATTGCAATGAATGTTAGAATCGTGCGCCAATAATTATATCGAGTCGTCTCAGTGTCAATGCTACTGACCATTTACATCATTTAGGCAGTGTGTAGAACACCTAGCCATAAAATTACAGAAAAATCTTTCAGGAGAAGAATATGGGTTAGACATAGATAGTAGTAAGTTGTACTCAGAGTCAGTGAAAATTATAATCAGAATGCTCACGTCTGGTTTTTCCAAGGCTCGTGGTAAAAGAGACGAAAGAGGCAACGATGAAAATGAAAATGAGATCAATTTTACTTTCATTAAGACCTCACAGATTCAGCTAAGCTCATACAGGTTTAAGATAGAGCACAGATCTAGAGATGCAGACCTAGGCATTGTCTAAAATACCGAAATAACAAACTTGTGCGATGAAATGTATACCTCTGCAAGGCTGTTGATAATTGTTTTCGAGTATATTAGCTTCGTGCGGCCGGCTCTTAAGGTAAAATACAATTAGCTAGTTATTACCTATTTTAATAGTATTGGACACGATCAGACAGGTTAAGCAATGTTTTAGAGGTTAATCTCTAGATGGGTGGGTGATTTGTCTCAGGTATCTAAAGGTAATCTGTGTTTTAATAAGAAACCAGAAAGGACAGCTAAGACCGTAAACTACGTCAGCAATGGCCATGCGGCAATGCTGTGTAGTGGATCAATTTAGGCTGGTTATAAAGCAAAGCTTCCAGCGCCCAGCCGAACTTGACCTTATGCTATCAATGGTCGCTGGCTGGGATATCAAACCACCAGCTAGCTTACATCCAACCATCTAGGTACACGGTAAACATACCAAAGTATCTTAATCCTTCCTATCAAAATCAGGCGCTAAGCGCCCAAATTGCTTCAACAACAGGATCGAAATAATACATTTTCAAGAAACTTTTCCCTATAGACCCTTTGCCATACAGTAGAACTGCGTGAGCCGGCGACGAATCGACATTCCGGTATATCCGGTGACGATGAGAAAATATATTTGGCGGTGCCAGTGTTGCTACCGTACCGATATGAACTCCATAGCATAGAATTTTATCGCATTTACTACCGATGGCTTTATAATATGCCCGACGATCCGAAGCACTCCATAGGAGATATTAGACAAAGACAATCAGGCAGGCCTAAAGAAAACTCGTGATCAAACTGGGAACAAGGTGAATTTAGTGCAGCTCTCGTTGGAATCGAACTCACGACTTCCAAACCTAGAGCCTGAAGTTCAGCTCACTGGACCATAGAGTCACACTTCTGTGAATGAGAGATACTTGCAATCGTTACTATAACATCCTTTTTGAATGTCTCTTGTGAGAATTGAACCCACGATTGCCACACCTTGATCCCAAGTCTCAGCCCACTAGACCACAAAGTCAGAAACCTGTGAATGAGAGATGCTAGCGGTCGTTACTATGACATCATCGGCGGCGCCGCGCTTTTTGCCGCCGACACCGTTGCGCGCGCGCACGCTAGTGTAGGCCGAGAGGTCGCCTAAAGATTATACCTAGCTGTATTTCTATTACTATCTTTAGACATACGATTGTACTTCAATGCTGGACTAGGAGCTAGAGAAAAACTTAGAATGTGTCAGCTGCATTTCCTCCCAGACATGCTGTAAAAACCAGCTAAGTGATTCTAGGGTTTCTGTATATGGCATTGCACATTAGGCGTTGGGCTGACAACCTGTCACTAGAGCAATATATCTAAAAATCTATCTTCAATAACCCTCAACAATTTGTCAGACGTGGCGGAACGACCTGTGTTTAGGTCGTCTACGCTCTGCCTACCCTGTTAGGAATAAAGGCGTGATTATTTGTATGTATTGTACTTCAATCTAATCCAAGCCCACTTAAGAGTTTATTTTCCTTTCCTTACTGGTTAGCACACAAACAAATAAAACTCATACCCACAATTCAAATATCTACCTGACCGAGAATCGCACCTGGTACAACTGGTACCCCTCTTTACTGTCAACTAGGCCGGCAGCATGAGAAGACCGTCTTAGATTTTGAATGCTCAGCCTACCCTGCAATGAATATAAGAATGAGTGGTAGAGTTTTCATGAGAGCTTTTTTCATGAATATCTTTACATATTCAAAATATATTTAATTGAACCATCGACACGACAGAAGAAGAAGAAAAAAAAATATAATTATAAGAACTAGTTAAATTGAATAAAAACCAGTAAAATCACCATCTGGCTCCTAAACTAAGCGACATCCGGGTCGCACCTATGCATAAAACATGAGTCGGTCAGCTGATGGCAGTTTGACCGCCATCTTGGATAGCAGAGGACATGTTTCTTAACTTCCATGCTGGCCTGGGAGCGAGAGAAAAACTTAGAATGTGCCAGCTGCATTTCCTCCCGGGCATGTTGTAAAAGTCAGCTAAGGGATCCGAGGGTTTCAGTATATTGCAATGTAGGCGATGGGCTGACAACCTGTCACTACAGCAATATACGTACAAATCCATCTTGAATAACCCTCAAACCTTGTCAGACGTGGCGGAACGACCGTTGTGTAGGTCGTTTATGCTCTGCCTACCCCATTAGGGATAAAGGCGTGATTATATGTATGTATGTATGTATGTTTCTTAGCTGAGGACGCTGTGACGAAACTGATAATCATTTTAGTTCATCTATTTCTTAATTGCAGTGAGGAAATAACTACTAAGGAGTTTTTAGGTTAACCTTACCTCCTAGCAGTCCACCTGCATCTGATATCAGCATCAGTAACATAGATTTAAACCCCAGAAAAATGCTACGAAACTATAGGTACAGCTATGGTTTTTTTTTCATTATAAAATACTCGTCTGTTCAAATGCCAAATCTCTATTCCAGTCTGCCGAGACTGCGGTATCTTGCTGAACAGACCCGAAGTTGTTGAAATGCGTAAATCAGCTGTTAACGGTCAACCATTTTGAAATTCGTTTTTTTTTTCTAAAACCTGGCGTAGGAATGCAAGGTTATGTGTTGCCAGTCGCGGCGTCTTAGACCTTCGATCGTATTGAGACCGTGATTTTGTATTATAAAATAAACCTATAAAATGTTGTAAAATGTCCATATCATATTTTAGGAGTAGTTTTCCTCAGGTCTTTTACAGAGCTATCGTTATGGCACAGAAGTAGTTTTTTTTTTTATTGTCCTGTTATCACCTTTGTAGATTATTCTCTAGGTACATTTGTTTTCTTTTATTTATCCTTTAGATAGAACAAAAGTGGGAATTTACAGATAGGTTTAGATTTGTTTGTTGCATCAGGGATAAAGGCGTGATTATAGATTTTAACCGAGCCACAAGACAAACTTTTTTTTTTAAATAAAGCGTTTGCCATCCAAAAACTACAACAACCTATACATCCTCGGCAAAAAGCGGACAAGTTTCCAAAACGAAAAAATCCGTAATAAAAATACGACTTGCAAGTTTGTCTGTCTACCCACGCCCGTTCCCAATGACCTATCAGACAAGTGACCTTTGGAGCCTTATTCTACCTGATGCAGCCTCTGGAGGCCTATATTTGAATCACTCGAAGTGAAAAATTGCATAAGATATACACATAATCGCTTCTTTTTCTTATCGAGTGATTTGTACTAACCATACATACATATAATCACGCCTTTATCCCTAATGGGGTAGGTAGAGCGTAAACGACCTAAACAAAGGTCGTTCCGCCACGTCTGACAAAGTTTTGAGGGTTATTAAGATAGATATTATTGTAGTGACAGGTTGTCAGCCTATCGCCTAAATTGCAATATACAAAAGCCCTAGAAAAACATAGAATGTGCCAGCTGCATTTCCTCCCGGACATGCTGTAAAACCCAGCTAAGGGATCCTAGGGATCCTTCTATTTATTGCAATTTACGCGATAGGCTGACAACCTATCACTACAGCAACATACCCACAAATCTATATTAAACAACCTTCAAAACTTTGTCAAACGTGGAGGAACATTTTTTGTTTAGGTCATTTACGCTCTGCCTACCCCATTAGGGATAAAGGCGTGATTATATGTATGTGTGTATGGTTAGTACAATTCACTCGTTAAAAAAAAGGAGCATGCAATTTCTATACAATTTTGCATGCGAATTTTGATTCGAATGATTCAAAAATAGGCCTCCAGATTCGATTCTCATTTGAATTTTAATATCAAGTTTAGAATTTTAGATCTTAGTTGACTTGTTTTTAAAGTCGAGTTATTGAAATGTCCGCAGAGACATAAAATCACGCTTTAAACAGGATTACAGGTTAGGTAGAGCGTCAATGGTGAATAAAAGCAGTTTCCAATGATAACATTAAACGGGCTGGGGTGACAGGTTGTCAACTCAGCTCGCCATCTAAGGCCTCGTATATATAAAGTTATTTCAAGATTAGGAGCCATCTAAAGAACAGCATTCTAAAGGTGTTATCAATGAAAATGGACTCGCCGATGACCAGACATTTTGTGAGCGTTCTGGTTAGAGGTAGGGTCCTAGTTCAATAAGTTTAATTTAAGGTAGTTTATAATTATTATTATTTTTACTAACAAAGTTGGTTAAGGCTTTTGTTTTCTACTAATAAGTGAGCCATTTGTTGCTAAAATAAAGAATTTTATTATTATTATATTAAGTATGGATGGCCATTTTGTACTGAAATGAGATTTCTGATACGAACTTAAACTGGCTGTCATTCTCAAGTGCTGATTATAAATACGGGCCTAAGTACGACCTGTCGACCTATGTTCTCTTGGGAAAGGTTGTTCAGTTTCATGGACAGTTTCACTTCACACTCTAAAGTATGGCCATATTTTTTTTTACCATACCTTCACAGACCGAGGCCGTGTTTAACTTTATAAATTAGCGATTCATAGTTCGTTGTAGTAACAGGACGAAAAATTGCGAATAACAGCCGCCAACGGCAGTTTTCTTCCTGTTACTACAGCGAACTATAAATCGCTAATTTATAAGGTTCTAAATTATCTTAATTACTATATCTGATTCTGTTGGACCACTTTTTCGATTTACTGCATTTTTAGTGAATTATGTTTTTTTATCTATGCTGGACTGTGAGCGAAAGAAAATCATAGAATGTGCCAGCTGTATTTTCTCTCGGGCATGCTGTGAAAACTAGCCAAGGAATCCAAGAGTGTCTGTATATTGCAATTTAGGTGAAGGGTTGACAACCTGTCACTACAGCAATATACCTACAAATCTATCTTAAATAACTATCTGCCATCTACTACCCTTTTACAACACTTTGTCAGACGTTACGCTCTGCCTACCCCATTAGGGATAAAGACATGATTATATGTATGTATGTATTTTTTTACTAATGGGGTCGCCACTTGGCTAGTATCATCACCTTAACATATGGAATCGGTAAGATCTCACGTTCTAGTGTTGTGACGTCATCTGTACCTGGCTTGCTTCTCAGAAGGACTTTTAAATACGAAGCTACGAAATGATAGAGAAGCCTCAAAGCGTTGTAAGTCCCTGAAAGTAAATTTCCGGAGCTTTTAACCATCTAGGCCTCTGGCATGGTTTCTGTAATGACCACTATGAAAGATTACCTATTGTGGACCAATAACAATACAATACAATACAAAATTCTTTATTGCACAAAGAAACACATACAACAGAAATAAAAAGGAACAGTACAATATAGGCGGCCTTATTGCTAAAGCAGCAATTTCTACCAGGCAACCTTTGGGTATAGAAATTGTACAAGCAGAAAGCGATAACCTATTAATACACACCGTCCGAAGTCTTCTTCTTCAGCCTGGCGTTTTCCCGGCCTAATGCTGGGGACAGCTTTCCGGATTTTCTGCTCCACTTTGCCTGGTCTTTGGAATCTGCTGGTGTAAGATCGTCATCTTCCATATCCGCTTTTACCGACGTCTTGCCAGCGCTTCTTCGGTGATCTAGGGCCTTGGACAGAGAGGTCAAGGCATCTTTTTCATGTATATTTCTTGAAAGAAAATCAAGGGAATCAGAAATCTTTAGGTCTTCTTCTTTCGAGTGGGTATCGAGTCTATCGACCCGATGAATGACCTGGTGTCAGAGTTTTTAAACCGCCTAGTAGCACAACTATCAGGCCTCTGATATGGTTTGAGTAACGACCACTATCAAAGACAGCGACCAGGACCGACGGCTTAACGTGCTCTCCGAAGCACGAAATCTTTTTTTCTTTTCGGACAATCAGGTGATTCAGCCTGCAATGTCCTAACCAAACTGGGGAAAAAATCAGAAAGTGATAAATTTTCCAATATTAACTTTGTATTTCCCCCCTGGGAATCGAACCCAGGACCTCCGGATCGGGATCCATGGCACTAGCCACACGACCACGGAGGCAGTTTATATTATATAATCTTTAGGTACAACCAGTATTATAGTTACTCTGTGGTATCACAATCTCTACAGAATACAAAATACATCTATTTATTTTTGTACCTCTATGTCATATATGCGACCACGCACGATTGTATCATTCGTATTTTAGGACAAACCACCGATTCGCTATTTCTGTACATAACAAACAGGTATTCAACCTACAACGTTTTTGATTCAACTTAGCACGTTTCGTCTAAGTTTTCGTGACTCAGTTGAAACACGATACATAATTTTTGAAAGAGGTGGTTTAAATTGTACATCATCATCATTCGCTTGCCCTTATCCCATTTACTTGGGGTCGGCGCAGTACGTTTTCTTCTTCCATTCATCCCTGTCAGCCGTCAGTTCAACACTCACACCTGTTTTAGACATATCAGCTTTCACGCAGTCCATCCATCTTTTCTTTGGTCGTCCTCTCCCAACATATCCATCCACATTCAAATGTGGTTTAAATTGTACAAGTAAAGATAAAAATGTGACCATCTTCTGCTATACATACAGACCCCTCACTCACGTCGGTTATTCGTTGTAGAGTAGGCAGTCAATTTTAAAAGGAACTATAACAATGCAATCTATTAAGCTTTTAATTACTTATTTAAGAGAGCCATCTAGTAGGGTGTAGAAGTAACATTTTACAGAGAGTCATCTTTTGACGAGTAGCAGTACTACTTAGTCAGCTAGTTCACTTCACGTGCAGACAGTATTTTTGCAAGCTGCAGATGGCGCTGCAAATTTTGCAATGGTGCGCATGTCAAAATAGTTGTCATTCACTCACATCATTTTATTTTGTGAAATTGTAAAAACGAGTTGAATTTGAGAAAATACATGGTTGTAGTGGCTCGGGTCATGTGTCTCTCCAAGTTTCGGACCATTCTGGATTTTAAAACGGGAGATATCTTTACGGCGGCAGTGTGAAAATTCTATTGACGTTTCTGTGTAGGTTGTTTGCGAAAAACTTGCAGATTTTTCGTTTTTCCCAGTTTTCTTTTGGTTTTTCTGTTCAGTGTTTGGACTGAGCTGGTTGAGTGGTGTATCTGCTACATTCCGGGCATGGTGTACTGAGTTATCTTGTTTTTTCGGTGAAGTGGTTAGTTTTCTATTTTTGACTGCATTTCGTGCTAAATTTAGTGTATCAACTTTGTTTTGATGAATTGCTGTCGAGTCGAGGCGTTCAACTTGCGTAAGTAGTTGCATTTATCTATTCTTTAAACATTTACTTTATACTTACCTTACAACAAACAAAAAAAAGACTTTTTTAAAAAGAGGTGGTCATGCGTTGTAAAATTTTATGTTACCTATGCTGACCTCCTGAATTCGGTTGGATAACATATTATATCCTATTTCTATTTTTTACTAGGAATTCCCCTTTTCTTATCATCATCTACTACCCTTTTACAAACAGCCTTTGTTCCTATTATTTACAATATGAATCCTATTGGTATCCTATTAGCAGGAAAATAAATATACATACATACATATAATCACGCCTTTATCCCTAATGGGGTAGGCAGAGCGTACACATTATTAAAATAAATATTATTTTAAAAAAGCAAGTAAATTATTACCAATCAAATAAATTAAATAAAAAGAGTTTATTATTAACATCACAAAACATAAATATAAATCTGAACAATTAAAAAAAAATAAAGTTAGCTTGTTTGTGACCATACAGTTAGCAGATCATTGAATCTTTCTGCTAATGAAGGAAAGAGAGATCTGACATCGGCCAAATAGAATGCCCAATTGCACGCTGGGTACAAATAACTGATCTGTTTCTGATAGATAAATAAAAAGTTTATTACATAAAAAAACATCACACATAAAACAAAAGGTAAACACAAAGAAAGAAGAGATGAAAATAAATAAAGACACAACAAAAATAAGACAAACTAGTGCCTACATTCTGTTAAATGTGTGCTGAAGTGATGCAGAGGGTCAAAGCTCAGTGTATAGAGAGCAACCATAGAGAGTCTTCCATGCTGGACTGGGATCGCAAGTAAAACATAAAATGTGCCAGCTGCATTTTTGCCCGGGCATGCAGTTAAAACCAGCTAAGGGATCCGAGGGTTTTAGTATATAGCCATTTAGGCAATGGGATGACAACCTGTCACTATATCTATTTGTTGGTTGTTTACGCTCTGCTTCCACATAAGGGATAAAGAGGTGATTATATGTATATGTATGTATTTAAGAGCAACACTGATTTTCAGCTCTTATCCAACTGTTCTGTTCTGGGAATCTACTTTTTGTTGAGTGATAATTTATTTATTTATTTATTCTGCAATCATATAGTAAGTAAGTAATCCTGTGCTGTTGCTGTCATTTCCTTCGTCTAGATCTGGTTGTAGTTTGCATTATCCTATCTTCCATTAGTTTATGTATTAGTTTATTATATATTATGTATTAGTTCTTAGTTAACTTCCATACTGGACTGGGAGAGAAAGAAAAACATAGAATGTTCCAGTTGCCCTTCCTCCCGGGCATGCTGTATAAGTCAGCAAAAGGGATTCGAGAGTTACAGTGTATTGTAATTTAGGCGATGGGCTGACAACCTGTCACTACAGCAATACACATTACAATCTAAAATTGCCCCCAATTTATGTCAGACGTGGCGAAAGCGCCTTTTAGGAGGCGTTTTACGCTCTGCCTACCCCGTAAGGGATAAAGGCGTGATTTTATGTATGTATGTATGTATTAGTTTACTTTACAATATCTATGTAATAGCTTGTAACTAGTTTATGTATTATATGTAATGTAATGTATTTAGGATACATATTTTACTAGATTTGCAATATCCCGCTTACCGCTACGCATTTTTCTTTGACCCAAAGGTTGCCTGGAAGAAATTGCTACCTTAGCAATAAGGCCGCCTATGTTGTACATGTTTTTTGTTGTTATCTGTTGTGTTGTCTGATTTGTATTCTTACGTGCAATAAAGTATTTTTATGTTATGTTATGTAAGTAAGTAAATTGTTTATTTTAGTGTAAAGATACATATTAAAAGTTACAAACTTAGCCTATTTAATAATACCTACACTAAAAATGGTAGCCACTCAGCATATGCTGTAGCACTAGGTACTCCAGCGCTGGTCTCCCGTGGTACCGAATAAAATAAATATGTTAGGTACACAGTTGTTACATAAATAAGTTAGTCTCTCATATGAACCCGGGTAAGGATGCTGCATACTATATACAATATTCTAATTAAATTTCAAAATAATTACTAATCATCACAATAAACATTTTCAATTTAAAAAAAAATTTCACCATAGTCATAAAAAAAATAAAAATTAATAGTTCTTTCATTACATTAGGGACAAAATAAATAAATGTTTAAATTATTACGTTCTTAACTTATAAATGTCATGACTTATGCCTCAACTTAATGATATGTCATTTAAAATTCTGTACGTGTTTATGTAGGAGTAGTTCTTTCAGCTTATTTTTGAATGTGCTAAAATAAAGGGATGATTGTTGAGTAGGTTTTCAACTCAACAATCATCCCTATGAACTCTGGTATCAGAGGTTTTCAACTGCCTCTGTCATGGTTTGCATTTATTACATCAAAGACAGCAACCAGGACCATCGCTTAATGTGCTAAATTGTCTGATCAAGGTGAACATTTTGTATTGGAAAGCCAATTTCTTTACACTTCCTAAAAGAATTCCCTGGAGAAAGTTGTTCAGTGTCATTAATTGAGCAACCGTTATCTTATCAGTTTGTGAGATGCTGTCCCTTACACCCTGTATTAAAATTTCATTATCGAGAAGTAACATACATACATAAATCACGCCTTTATCCCTTCGGGGTAGGCAGAGCGTTTAACGCCTCGTGAAAGGCGCTTTCGCCGCGTCTGACAAAAATTGAGGGCAATTTTAGATTGTAATATGTATTGCTATAGTGACAGGTTGTCAGCCCATCGCCTCAATTACAATACACTGTAACCCTCGAGTCCCTTTTGCTGACTTCAACAGCATGCCCGGGAGGAAGGGCAGCTGGAACATTCTATGTTTTTCTATCTCTCCCAGTCCAGCATGGAAGTAAAAAAGAAGTAAAGTAAGTATCGAGAAGTAAGAAAGTGTAAGTTTCTTCCATGCTGGAGCGAAAGAAAAACATAGAATGTCATAGCTGCATTTCCTCCCGGGCACGCTGTAAAAACAAAGTAAGTAAGGGACCGAGGTTTTCAGTATATTGCAATTTAGGCGATGGCTACAAATTTATCTTAAATAACCCTCAAAACTTTGTAAGTCGTGGCGGAACAACCAATTGATTTTTAGGTCGTTTACTCTCTACCTACCCCATTAGGGATAAAGGCGTGATTATATGTATGTATGTATCTACCTCAATATAAGTCTATGCCTAGCTAAGAACCCAAATAAACCCGTCCTTTTCCCTGAACCGTTTGATAACAATCTGTACCACTTTGACATTAAACAGTTAAGTCTAAAGAAGGCATGACGTCACGAGTTAGCTTGTAGCGATGACGTCACACGCACTAAGTAGGTAGTCTAGGTGTAGTAGATAGGGTCGGCGCAGACTGGCGAATTCTATATACAGTGAGTAAAAAAAATATAGCCTACAAGTCTATCATAAAAAACCCTCAAAACTTTGTCAGATGTGGCAGAACGACCTTTGGTCCTCAATACGGGGTGTAAGGGACAGCGTCCCGCAAACTGATGGGGGTTGCTCAGTCAACAAAACTGAACAATTATCACCAGGTTTTCTTTCTGGTAATAAAAAAATATTTGGTTTTCCATACAAATTGTCTGATCGAAGTGGTAATTTTGTACATACATATATACCAGGCCACTCAGAAAGTATTGCGATAAATAGTTTTTATATATGGCAGACTGGCCGGTTAGAATCTTTTTTGAAAATATGATTACTTGTAAGTAAAAATATGTATGTTCCATTTTCAAAATTTCCCTCCACATTTTTTGCGAGCCAATTCAAAGTATCGTGTCTTACTGAAAAATGGATCTGCGCCGGGAACATTTTAGAGCTATGATTTTTTACGATTTCAAGTGTCGCCTGAAACCGGATGAATCGTTCGATAGACTTCAAATGGCATTTATGGATGAAAGCTCCTCCAAGGCAACCGTGTATCGTTGGTATAACGAATTTAGGCGCGGTCGACCAACCTTGGGGGATGAAGAAAGAAGCGGTCGCCCTTTGACGGCTATTACGGAAGAAAACGTGCTAGCAGTGAAAAATTTAATCCAAGATAATAGGCGAATTACATATCAGGAGATTCAGCACATATTAAAGATTGGATCGGGAAGCGTTCACGAGATTCTACACGGGCATCTTCGCGTGAGGAGGATAGTATCGCGCTGGGTGCCGCACTACCTCACAGACGCTCAGAAGCAGGCCCGGGTGGAATGGTGCCGTGATATGCTGAACAAATTTGAAGCAGGCTCGTCTCGGCGTGTTTACGACATCGTAACAGGTGATGAGTCCTGGATTTATCAATTCGATCCAGAAACCAAGCACCAGTCGACAGTTTGGGTGTTTCAAAATGAACCAACGCCTACCAAAGTGAAGCGATCTCGAAGCGGGGAGAAGATTTTGATCGCCAGCTTTTTTAATTTGACTGGCCACTTGGCCTCAATTCCCTTACGAGATCAAAGAAGCATTAACGCCGAATGGTATACTACCAAATGTTTACCAGAAGTTTTTTCTGTTGTGAGCAACAAGCGACCAAACACAGGGCTCCGCGGACTACTGCTCTACCACGACAATGCGCCTGCACACACCGCGCTCAAAACGAGGGACTTCCTGGACAGAACACCAGTCAAACTCCTGGGTCACCCTCCTTACAGCCCTGATCTAGCACCGTGTGACTTCTTTTTATTTCCAAAAATAAAAAATCAGCTCAGGGGATACAATTTTCGTCGCCGGAAGATGCGCTGGCTGCGTTCGAGCAGGCTGTAAACGAGGTGTCTACGGCGGACTGGAAAAAGTGTTTTGAAAACTGGTTCAGACGCATGAATCTTTGTATAGAGGCTGGTGGAGAGTACTTTGAAAAGATTTAATAAAAATATATGTACCTGTAGAACATTTTTTTTTAGTGTCGCAAAACTTTCTGAGTGTCCCACGTACATACATACATACATTAAACATTGGTAAAAATACGGGATAAAAGTGGCCTCTCCCATACGAAGGGTGTCAGCAGCTCGAGTCAATTTGTATGGGAGGTCCAAATTTATTTAATTTTTCGACCTATGCTTTTCGGGGAAAGTTGTTCAGTTTCATGCGCAGAATCATACTCTAAAATATGGTAATCTGTAAATGTCGTGAAACATACATACATATATATAATCACGCCTTTATCCCTAATGGGGTAGGCAGAGCGTAAACGACCTAAACAAACGTCGTTCCACCACGTCTGACAAAGTTTCGAGAGTTATATAAGATAGATTTGTAGGTATATTGCTGTAGTGACAGGTTGTCAGCCCATCGCCTTAATTGCAATATACTGAAACCGTCAGATCCCTTAGCTGGTTTTTACAGCATGCCCGGGAGGAAATGCAGCTGGTACAGTCTATGTTTTTCTCTCGTTCCCAGTCCAGCAAGGAAGGAAACGTGTCGTGTTGTCGTGAAACGAAGTCCTAAGTACATTTTAAGCGGTCGTAGACTGTGCGAGGTCTTTTTTAGATAGATTTTGTTCAAATAGTGGGCAACTACTGAAACAGAAAATTTTCAAAGGGACATTTTGCGAAAGGGACTTAATGAGAAATAGATATTTTGCGACCAAGGCATATTTGCCGAAAGGGACAATTTGCGAAGTTACCGTTGGCAGACAAATAATAGGCTTTTTTATTTTTATTTTATTTACCGCAGGTATACGGCAACCCTAACCCTAAGGGTTGGGGGTGAAATGTCACGGGCGCTGACTCACCAGTGCGACTGAATCGTTGCTTAAATCACCAGGTCGGCCTCCGTAAACAAATGTAGTTCAGGTTAACGTACACGGCCTTTTTATTGGTTTTCTAAGAAATTGCGTGATTGAGAAACGTTGGTGTCTAACAAAGTAAGAGGAAATCGCCTCGCGTGGTATGGCCATGTTATGCGGAGGGATGAAAGTCATTTAGCCAAAAGGGTAATGAATTTGAATGTGGATGGATATGATAGGAGAGGACGACTAAAGAAAAGATGGATGGACTGTGTGAAAGATGATATGTCTAAAACAGGTGTGAGTGTTGAATTGACGACTGACAGGGATGAATGGAAGAAGAAAACGTACTGCGCCGACCCCAAGTAAATGGGATAAGGGTAAGCGAATGATGATGAGTAACGTTGGTGTCTAAACTTCAGTTCGTTAGGCGACTCTGGTTTATGGGGTCTCCAGAATCTTCGTATCCAACTATCCTACATACATACATACAGTCACGAATTAACCCCTAATGGGATAGGCAGAGCGTAAACGACCTAAACAAAGGTCGTTCCGCCACGTCTGACAAAGTTTTGAGGGTTATTTAAGGTAGATTTGAAGGTATATTGCTGTAGTGACAGGTTGTCAGCCCATCGCCTAAACTGCAATATACTAAAACCCTTGGATCCCTTATCTGGTTTTTACAGCATGCCCGGGAGGAAACGCAGCTGGCACATTCTATGTTTTTCTCTCACTCCCAGTCCAGCATGGAAGAACACGGAATCATGTTTTCCAGACAATCAGTTGATTTGGCCTGCACTGTCCTACTCAAACTGGTAAAAATCTCACAAAGTGATAAATTGACAAATATCAACTTTGTGTCCCCCTGGGAATCGAACCTAGGACCTAAGGATCGTGAGCCCATTACTCTCACCACTAGACCACGCAGGCCGTCATTGCGTGATTGATATACGTTGTTTCGCATCCAGTTCTCTATTTCGATTACCACTGGCATTCTCCCATGCTGGACTGGGTTCGATAAAAAAGCATAGAATATTCCAGCTGCCCTTCCTCCCGGGCATGCTGTAGTAGTCAGGAAAAGGGATTCGAGGGTTAGTGTATTGTAATTAAGTCAATGGGCTGACAACTAAAATTGCCCTCAATTTTCGACAGACGTGGCAAATGCGCCTTTTACGAAGCGTTTTAGGCTCTGCCTATTCCGTGACGGATAAAGGCAATACAATAATTATTTATTGCACGTAAACAACACATTGTACAGAAACAAACATACAAAACAGACAGAGTACGTATGCGGCCTTATTGCTAGGGTAGCAATTTATGCCAGGCAACCTTTGGGTAAAGGAGTAGTTTGATCATATTATGTGCAGTTATTATAGTAATAAATTTAAATAGAAATATATGTATATTGTATGTATATACTGGCTAGACAAAGAGTCGTAGATTCAAGAGCAATCACATCCAAATAAAAATATCATTAGAATAGAAAAGAATATACTTGCCGCCATTATCATTTTACTTCTAATTTTACTACCCTTGGGCTTATAAAATACCGTATGAACTTCAGACTACCGGGACGCACTGAACTACTATAGTCGAAATTTCACCATTCCATGATAGGTACGGTAGCAGGAGCATACGACCTCGTCTTGCTAGTCACATCCATGGTACTGTTGCCTTCAGGGGGAGTTTTCGGTTCCAGGCAACAAAATGCTGGAATGACATACCGCCGCCTATAAGAAATATGTCTTCTAAATGGTCCTTTAAAAAGCATTTAAAGTTGCACTTTTTAAATACTGCCAAGTATTCCAGGGGGTTGTCTGGAATAGCGGGAACTCTCAACACATAACCTCAAGCAGACACTTTGCACGAACACAACACACATTTTACATGAGCACAAGTCACTGCTGTTCAAATGAATGCACATTATGATACTTGTAACGATTTGTTTTCACGTGTGGGTAGTACCTAATATTTTAAATAATACGTTTTACTCGGACGTTTTTTAACTGCTTGTCACTCATCACGGGTGACGGCTGAAAATCAGTGTTGCCTTTTGGGAAAACTCTTAGGGTAAAATTCACTGAGCCTTGGCCCTTTCACATCACTGCAGCACACATGTGCATATTGTGTAAACAACATTGATTTATCTGTCTGTTTTATTATATGTCTTTTTAAATTTGCGAAATGTACATGTGTTTTGAAGAAATATAAATAAAACGCTTTATCTATCTAAATTTCATCTTACAGGCGTCTTCGAACGGGCAGGATAATTTTTCACCTGGCCAAAAATCCCACAGTTAAGCGGCTCTGAGCGTACCCTTGACTTTTGAAATATGATCCCCTGAACTCATGTAGGTGTAGTGTACTGTTCTAAGGTCGGCTGGGGTAAAATGTCATGGTTAGAACGCAGCCCCGGCCTACCCTTGTTTGCAGGTATGTAAGCGAACTTAGCCCACGCTACCCACGCAGAAATAATAAAAAATAAAAATAACTGTAGTCTTTAGCAAATAACAAAGTACTTAGATAATACATACAAACAATCTCGCCTTTATCCTTAATGAGGAAAGCGTCAATAACGTAAATAAAAGTCATTCCGAATCATCTGGCAAGATTTAAGGGTTATTGTGTACTAGCGACCCGCCCTGGCTTCGCACGGAAATTATCAGTGTTTCTCTACTATTTTATGCATGTATTATACATATAAACCTTCCTCTTGAATCTCTCTATCCATTAAAAGAATCTGCATCAAACTCCGTTGCGTGGTTTTAAAGATTTATGCATACATAGGGATATAGGGACAGAGAAAGCGACTTTGTTTTATACTATGTGATATAGCTGTAGTGACAGGTTGTCAGTCTATCCATCGCCTAATGAAATTCCAATACACCGAATCCCTTAGCTGCTAAGGGATGCGAACTGATGCTTAGCTGGTTTTTACACCATGCATATGCCCAGGGGTAGAAGCGTACTTTTCAGCATATTCATATTTTCTATTGTTCCCAGTCAAGCATGAAGCAAATGTTATAATTATAAAACCAGGTATAGTTTGTAGCAAATAGCAATGCAGATAATGTGGTGAAAATATTATTATATATATACACTAGCGACCCGCCCCGGCTTCGCACGGAAATCATCAGTGTTTCTCTACTATATTTTGCATGTTCTTGAATCACTCTATCCGTTAAAAGAAACCTCATCAAAATCTTTTGCGTAGTATTAAAGATTTATGCATACATAGGGATATACATACATACATATAATCACGCCTTTATCCCTAACGGGGTAGGCAGAGCGTAAACGACCGAAACAAAGGTCGCTCCGCCACGTCTGACAAAGTTTTGAGGGTTATTTAAGATGGATACATAGGGATATAGGGACAGAGAAACTTTGTTTTATACTATGTAGTGATATAGTCACGCAAAATATTGGGTAAACTGTTATAACGTGTTACCAATCGACCCGAAGAAGAAGAAGAAGTCACGCCTTTATCCCTAATGGGGTAGGCAGACCGTAAACGACCTAAACAAAGGTCGTTTAGTCACGTCCGACAAAGTTTCGATAGTTATTGAAGATGGATTTGTAGGTATATTGCTGTAGTGACACGTTGTCAGCCCATCGCCTAAATTACAATGTACTTCAACCATCGGATCCCTTAGCTGGTTTTTACAGCATGCCAGGGAGGAAATACATCAGGCACATTCTATGTTTTTTTCTCGCTCCCAGGCCAGCATGGAAGAAAATAATCTTTCTCTCTTCAAAGAAAGGTCCGTTCACACCCTAGCTACCCCTTAGGAATACATCTATGACTGTACACATTTACACATGATGCGCCATGATTAAAGATGTAACAAGTGCATAATGACGTCACTAGTCCTGCACCATGGCTGTTGCCAAGAATATTAATATGCGCTGTGATGCTGAACTATAACTTTTACTTTCTATAGCATTGTAGTCTTAGCCCGATGGCACAGAATATATAATAGTACTACATACAGAATGGACACTCATCTTCCCTCCCCAGTCCGATTTACGTCACACCCCGCACCAGTTGGCGGGTCAGTTGAAGGGTACGCTAAGCGGGCGTGGCGCGCGCATGTTTCCCAGTGTAACGGCAATAATAAAGTTTTGTATTCGAAAGATGTTTAGTACTGTTCCATGTGTGTTTTTCTACCTCCCACCGATGGTGAAGTGGATAGGGCCGCTGCCTCCTGAGCGGGAGGTCGTGGTTCGAATCCCACCACGTACCAATGTGTTTTTCGGTTTTCGAATTTCATATGTACGTTTATTCGTTGCTTTTTCCGTGCTTCGGAAGGTACGTTAAGCCGGTGGTCCCGGTTAATATCGTTTGATACTGTTGATATTAGTCGTTATCGTTATAAGCCATATCAGAGGCCAGTGCTAAGCGTTGGCGGCTTGAAAACTCTGACCTAATCTAGGATTGGGTCTGGTTTCCCTTCTGGGTTGCGAAAGTCAGATGCCAGTCGCTCTGTGTAAAAACCAGTGCCCTCGTTCAATCCCCTAGATAAGGAAGCCGACTCCGGGAGATACGGGATAAGGCTAGGGACATGATGATATTAGTCGTCAAGTCATGTCAGAAGCCAATGTTAAGCATTGGCGCGGCTTGAAAACTCTGACCTAATCTAAGATTGAGTCATTGAGTCTGACCAGCATCGAAGTACCATATCAATAAAGCATCGAAGTACCATATCAATAAAGCATCAAAGTACCATATCAATAAAGCATCAAAGTACCATATCAATAAAGCATCGAAGTACCATATCAATAAAGCATCAAAGTACCATATAAATAAAGCATCAAAGTACCATATCAATAAAGCATCAAAGTACCATATCAATAAAGCATCAAAGTACCATATCAATTAAGCATCGAAGTACCATATCAATAAAGCATCAAAGTACCATATCAATTAAGCATCGAAGTACCATATCAATAAAGCATCAAAGTACCATATAAATAAAGCATCAAAGTACCATATCAATAAAGCATCAAAGTACCATATCAATAAAGCATCAAAGTACCATATCAATAAAGCATCGAAGTACCATATCAATAAAGCATCGAAGTACCATATCAATAAAGCATCAAAGTACCATATCAATAAAGCATCAAAGTACCATATCAATAAAGCATCGAAGTACCATATCAATAAAGCATCAAAGTACCATATCAATAAAGCATCAAAGTACCATATAAATAAAGCATCAAAGTACCATATAAATAAAGCATCAAAGTACCATATCAATAAAGCATCAAAGTACCATATCAATAAAGCATCAAAGTACCATATCAATTAAGCATCGAAGTACCATATCAATAAAGCATCGAAGTACCATATCAATAAAGCATCAAAGTACCATATCAATAAAGCATCAAAGTACCATATAAATAAAGCATCAAAGTACCATATCAATAAAGCATCAAAGTACCATATCAATAAAGCATCAAAGTACCATATCAATTAAGCATCGAAGTACCATATCAATAAAGCATCGAAGTACCATATCAATAAAGCATCAAAGTACCATATCAATAAAGCATCAAAGTACCATATCAATAAAGCATCGAAGTACCATATCAATAAAGCATCAAAGTACCATATCAATAAAGCATCGAAGTACCATATCAATAAAGCATCAAAGTACCATATCAATGAAGCATGGAAGCAACAAATGTAAATAAAGCCCTCCTATCACAAAAAAATGTGTAAGAGCGATGATGGGTATGTCATCTCGCGAATCGTGTAGGCCTGTTGGACTGCCGCCACTACCAGCAATGTATATCTACGAAGTGTGTGTATTCGTTAAAAAATATCCTGAGCAGTTCTTGACATCAGGTGCTAGAAACCCTAGAAACCATAGGAATCCCGATAGGCTAGTGTTCGAGGAGGCACCTACGTAACATAACATAAAAATACTTTATTGCACGTAAGAATACAAATCATACAACACAACAGATAACATCAAAAAACAAGTACAACATAGGCGGCCTTATTGGTAAGGTAGCAATTAATAGCTACCTTAGAAATTACTAACAAAAAATGTTTGTTTATGTGTGTCAGACTTTATAATAAAATTTTAATATAAACAAATGTTACCACATCAAATTTACTCGGAAAATAATTCCACATAATTTTATTTACAAGCTCAACGGCGTACAACTGCAAGAGGTTCACGAAATTCGAGATTTGGGTGTTGTGTTAGATAGACCCCTTACTTTCAACCCTCATATAGATATAGTTGTTCGGAAGTCATGCAAAATGTTAGGTTTTATTAAAAGAAACACAAAAGATTTCCGTTTATCAAAGACAAAGATAATACTATTTAACGCTTTAGTACGCAGTCAGTTAGAATTCGCGACTGTTGCTTGGAACCCCATGTATAGTGTGTCTTCACAACGAATAGAATCAGTCCAAAGATCATTTACACGACATCTTGCTTTTAATACACCAGGTATTTCACACAGAGTACCCTATGACCAGCGCTTATCACATTTCAAAATAGCTACACTCAAATCCCGTCGGAATAAGCATGATTTGGTATTTCTGCATAACATTATTAACTCCAAGATAGACTGCCAAGATATTCTAGAACAAATTTCCCTAACAGTACCATATAAATACCCTAGATACCCTATTAAAAATATTCTACATGTTCCTTACTGTCGCACCAATGTCGGTGTTCATTCGCCTATAATACGAATGTGTAGGTCTTATAATGAAATTAGTTATAAAAACGACAGTATAGATGTATTTAGCAACTCACTTCATAATTTTAAACGTAATGTTTCAACAATCATGAATACCTTTTACTCACTTGACCTCAATTGATCTCAACTAAATTAGTTTAGTGTATTTCTAATTAATATTTTTTTATAATACTTACATAGTTTTAAGTTTTTAATTTTAAGATTAGTTTACTGTTGTTTTAGTGAACGATGTGTACACCTCTAATTGTCACTCAAATTAGAAATGTATTATTATTTTGTTTGTACCCATGAATGCAAAATTTGACTGATGTTGGTGTTCCTATTTGTAATAAAATAAAAAAAAAATAAGAGATTCTACTTTAAATCATTTAAGACTAAATTGTATAAATGGCTAAATAACAAATCAATTTATAACTTAGGTGATTTTTTATGATAATTATGTTAATCAAGTTATTTAATTTTAATCTTAATTTTTTTATATACATTGACATTTTATTTTTATGTACATATTTTGAATTTGATGACTATTATGAATAAAATTTTTGTGACTAATATTTTTGCATGCTATGATTGTATTGGCGAAACATGAGAATTTGTACAATTTTGATGACCACCATGTTTGATGCAAATAAATTATTCTATTCTATTCTAATAAACAAACATTTGTTCAGGTACTAAGAACAAAATATGTCTATTTTTAAAGCTCTCTTTTCGCTTAAAAACCTTTATGCCAAGTTAAAGAGAAATCTTAGCAATGCTACCTTTTTACTTTATCAAGTGGTCTCAAACAGTACAGTGAAGTTTTATTTAGGTTTCTCTTAGGATTCTTATAAAAGAGCCATTTCAGTTTGAAAGGTTTGCAGTCATATGGCTGTGTGTTTTGAAATGAATCACTACATAGTATAAAACAAAGTCGCTTTCTCTGTCCCTATATCCCTATGTATGCTTAGATCTTTAAAACTTCGAAGCGGATTTTGATGCGGTTTCTTTTAATGGATAGAGTGATTCAAGAGGAAGGTTTATATGTATAATACATGCATAACTGCCTCCGTGGTCTAGCGGTCTGAGTCATGGACTCTCGATCCGGAGGTCCCGGGTTCGATCCCGGCGGGTGACAATGACTTTGCGTTGTTGTTTCTAGTTTGGCTAGGACATTGCAGGCTGATCACCTGATTGTCTGAAAAGTAAGATGCTCCATGCTGTCGGATGGGCATGTAAATAGTCGGTCCTGCGCCTGATTTCTCTCTGGTCGTGTCAGTCAATCTGTCCCATCAGAATAAGAGATTGAAGGAATAGAGAGTGCACCTGTGTGTAGCGCAAACACTTGAGCACTAAAAACAAGTCCTGCGCAGTTGGCCAATCTCTGGGAGATTGGCCGCCGTCACCGAAAATCGGTGGGAGGACTATTACATGCATAATATAGTAGAGAAACACTGATGATTTCCGTGCGAAGCCGGGGCGGGTCGCTAGTACTTAACTAAGCCACTTTTTCACCGGGTATGATTCGAGGCAGTCTTTTGGACTAATGTACAGTATGTATTGTTTTATATTGACATTGTATTTAATCATATAAGTTACTGAAATAAACATTATTTATACTTAAGTTAGCTGGATACAAAACAGGAAGACTCAAAATTCCATTTTAGATACATACATGCCTATAATCGCGCCTTTATCCCTAATGGGGTAGGCATAGCGTAAATGACCAAAACAAAGGTCGATTTGCCACGTCTGACAAGTTTTGAGGGTTATTCCAGATATATCTGTATATTGCTTTAGTGAGAGGTGGTCAGTCCATCGCCTAAATTACAATACTGAAACCCTCCAATCCCTTAGTTGATTTTTACAGCATGCCCGGGAGGAAATGCAGCTGGAACATTCTACGTTTTACTCTCTCTCCCAGTCAAGCATGAAAGAATAATCGTTAATTTATCAGTATGAATAACACTCATCTCTTCCATGCTGGACTGAGAGCGAGAGAAAAGCATAGAATGTGCCAGCTGCATTTCCTCTCGGGCATGCTGTAAAAATCAGCTAAGGGATCCGAGGGTTTCAGTATATTGCAATTTAGGCGATGGGCTGGCAACCTGTCACTAACAGCAATATACGTACAAATCTACCAGGCCACTCAGAAAGTATTGCGATAAATAGTTTTTATATATGGCAGACTGGCGGGTTAGAATCTTTTTTGAAAATATGATTACTTGTAAGTAAAAATATGTGTGTTCCATTTTCAAAATTTCCCTCCACATTTTTTGCGAGCCAATTCAAAGTATCGTGTCTTACTGAAAAATGGATCTGCGCCGGGAACATTTTAGAGCTATGATTTTTAACGATTTCAAGTGTCGCCTGAAACCGGATGAATCGTTCGATAGACTTCAAATGGCATTTATGGATGAAAGCCCCTCCAAGGCAACCGTGTATCGTTGGTATAACGAATTTAGGCGCGGTCGACCAACCTTGGGGGATGAAGAAAGAAGCGGTCGCCCTTTGACGGCTATTACGGAAGAAAACGTGCTAGCAGTGAAAAATTTAATCCAAGATAATAGGCGAATTACATATCAGGAGATTCAGCACATATTAAAGATTGGATCGGGAAGCGTTCACGAGATTCTACAAGGGCATCTTCACGTGAGGAGGATAGTATCGCGCTGGGTGCCGCACTACCTCACCGACGCTCAGAAGCAGGCCCGGGTGGAATGGTGCCGTGATATGCTGAACAAATTTGAAGCAGGCTCGTCTCGGCGTGTTTACGACATCGTAACAGGTGATGAGTTCTGGATTTATCAATACGATCCAGAAACCAAGCGCCAGTCGACAGTTTGGGTGTTTCAAAATGAACCAACGCCTACCAAAGTGAAGCGATCTCGAAGCGGGGGCAAGATTTTGATCGCCAGCTTTTTTAATTTGACTGGCCACTTGGCCTCAATTCCCTTACGAGATCAAAGAAGCATTAACGCCGAATGGTATAGTACCAAATGTTTACCAGAAGATTTTTCTGTTGTGAGCAACAAGCGACCAAACACAGGGCTCCGCGGACTACTGCTCCACCACGACAATGCGCCTGCACACACCGCGCTCAAAACGGGGGACTTCCTTGACAGCACACCAATCAAACTCCTGGGTCACCCTCCTTACAGCCCTGATCTAGCACCGTGTGACTTCTTTTTATTTCCAAAATTAAAAAATCAGCTCAAGGGGATACAATTTTCGTCGCCGGAAGATGCGCTGGCTGCGTTCGAGCAGGCTGTAAACGAGGTGTCTACGGCGGACTGGAAAAAGTGTTATGAAAACTGGTTCAGACGCATGAATCTTTGTATAGAGGCTGGTGGAGAGTACTTTGAAAAGATTTAATAAAAATATATGTATCTGTGGAACAATTTTTTTTAGTGTCGCAAATCTTTCTGAGTGTCCCACGTATCTTAAATACCCCTCGGAACTTTGTCAGACGTGGCGAAACGACCTTTGTTTGGGTCGTTTACGCTCTGCCTACCCCATTAGGGATAGAGGCGTGACTATATGTATGTATGTATCTATGTAATAAATAACACTTGTTTGTCATTTAGTGATCAAACTCTTCACGTGACTATATCTTATTCGTCCA
This sequence comes from Scrobipalpa costella, assembly GCA_949820665.1. NCBI lineage: Eukaryota > Metazoa > Arthropoda > Insecta > Lepidoptera > Gelechiidae > Scrobipalpa > Scrobipalpa costella. The sequence continues at coordinate 7,919,031 of OX463321.1, read as the reverse complement.
AGCTATATCTCCAAACTACGACTTTGGCGATCAGTGCCGTAACTCTAATCCACATATGGGCAACCTCCGGCCCGCCAAGGCCTTTCATCCGGCCCGCGGAAGGATTTTGAAAAAGCGTGCGAAGCGAGTAAAGTTCTTTTGTCATCACAGAAACGTATTTGCGATCTTTGCCAAGGACTTCCATTTCAGTTCCGGGCCTATTTCTATAAAAAAGACGTCGCGGAATGACCTTTGTTTAGGGCGTTTACGCTCTGTCTACCCTATTAGGGATAAAGGCGTGATTATATGTATTTATTACTTAACTTTAGTTTTGGTTTTTATGTAAGCGGATAATGACATCGAGACAAACTTGATTAAGGTTTAGCGATGTCATCTAACTTGTTAAATTGTGTTATGTAAATGTTGATAATATATATATTTTGTAATTATTCTATCCACCTGGGAAATCACAAATCATGACAGAGGCTTATTTAAACAACACAATTTTAATAGTTTTTAGAATAAATAATAACAAACTCTACAAAAAAATAAATTTGGTACGAACGTAGGGTAGAAACTGTAAATGAAACTAAAAGAAAAATCTATCCCTATATGCAAAAATAAATATCTATTAGAGGAATATATTTATAGGTTTTAAAATATCGATAAAAATATTTCCATAACACAATTTGTCCCACCACTACTCTGTCAGTCAAGTCGACACTCGACATCGACATTGACCGCTAGTGATGTAACCGGAACACGAGACGATAATGGAAACGACACGTCAGACGTCACTAAACACGCATTAGGGAAGGAAGAAAAAAAATCTATTGGGAATTAAAAATACACATACATGGGGTAGGCAGAGCACAAACGACCTAAACAAATCATTCCGGCCATTCCGCCACGTCTGACAAAGTTTTGAGGGGTATTTAAGATAGATTTGTAGGTATATTGCTGTAGTGACAGGTTGTCAGCCTATCGCTTAAATTGCAATATACTAAAACCCTCGGATCCCTTAGCTGGTTTTTACAGCATGCCCGAGAGGAAATGCAGCTGGCACATTCTATGTTTTTCTTTCGCTCCCAGACCAGCATGGAAGCAAAACAAAAAATAAAACATGAAAAAAAATACTTTCAATAAAGTTTCTTTTAATAACAATGTACCAGCTGCTTTTCTTCCAAAGCACAATGTTAAAGCCACTTAAATTACTCTATGAATTCGGTGTAAAATAATTTAGACGATGTTCTAACAATTCTACACTATAGCAATGTACTATCCTACTTCAAATAAATAAATTTAACTGCCTTCGTGGTCTAGTGGCTAGTGAATGGTCTCGCGATCTGGAGGTCCTGGGTTCGATTCCCAGGGGGGAAACACAAAGTTGATATTTGAATATATCACTTTGTGAATTTTTCCCCAGTTTGGTTAGGACATTGGCTGAATCAAATGATTGTCCGAAAATAAAAAGATTTCGTGCTTCGGAGGGCACGTTAAGCCGTCGGTCCCGGTCGCTGTCTTTGATAGTGGTCGTTACTCAAACCATGTCAGAGGCCTGACAGTTGTGCTACTAGGCGGTTTAAAAACTCTGACACCAGGGTTCATCGGGTCGATAGACTCAATAACCCACTCGACAGAAGAAGAAGTATAAAACAAAGTCGCTTTCTCTGTCCCTATATCCCTATGTATGCTTAGATCTTCAAAACTACACAACCGATTTTGATGCGGTTTCTTTTATTGGATAGAGTGATTCAAGAGGAAGGTTTATATGTATAATACATGCATAATATAGTAGAGAAACACTCATTTTCTTCTATGCTGGACTGGGAGAGATAGAAAAACATAGTATGTTCCAGCTGCCCTTCCTCCCGGGCATGCTGTAGAAGTCAGCAAAAGGGATTCGATTGTTACAGTGTACTGTAATTTAGGCGATGGGCTGACGACCTGTCACTACAGCAATACAAATTATTACAATCTAAAATTTGCCCTCAATTTTTGTCAGACGTGGCGAAAGCGCCTGTTACGAGGCGTTTACGCTCTGCCTACCCCGTAAGGGATAAAGGCGTGACTTTATGTATGTATGTAAACACTCATGATTTCCGTGCGAAGCCGGGGCGGGTCGCTAGTAAATAATAATTCCTTCCATGCTGGCCTTCCGAGCAAATGGAAGAAAATCCCTTAGATAACCTATAGCCACTTAGATGTCGGAGTCTTCTTTTTATTCTTCTTCTGTCGAGTGGGTATCGAGTCTATGGACCCGATGAACCCTGGTGTCAGAGTTTTTAAACCGCCTAGTAGCACAAATATCAGGCCATGTCGGAGTTAAAGCGAGAGAGAAACAGAATTGATCGAGCTGCTTCTTTTCCCATAATATAGAAATCAGTAGAGATTGCAATTTAGGCGATAAACTGATAACCTGCCGCTATGCACGCATTTCTATCTAAAATTACCCTCAATATTTTGTTAAACCATGCACTTCCATGCTGGACTAGGAGCGAGAGAAAACCCTGAATGTGCCAGCTGCATTTCATCCCAGGCATGCTGTAAAAACCAGCTAAGGGATCTGAGGGCTTCAGTAAATCATAATTTAGGTGATGGGCTGACAACTTATCACTACAGCAATATACCCACAAATCTATCTTAAATAACCCTCAAAACGAGTGTAAACGACCTAAACGTTTGTTTACACTCTTGTGTACTCCATTAGGGATAAAGGCGTGATTATATGTATGTATGTATAAATAAATAAACTAGTTTACATAGCAGTCTAAACACAAGACTAAATTATTGGCTGACGCGAAAAGATGTATCGTTTGAAGCCATGTGTTCGAAAACGATCTAAATATACTCCGGTACAGCATTCGCACTTACATGCTAGTGTCAATCGTTGTATGTTGACATTTTACATACATACATACATATAATCACGCCTTTATCTCTTACGGGGTAGGCAGAGCATAAAACGCCTCGTGAAAGGTGCTTTCACCACGTCTGACAAAAATTGAGGAAAATTCTAGATTGTAATGTGTGACAGGTTGTCGGCACATCGCCTAAATTACAATATACTGTAACCCTCGGATCCCTTAGCTGGTTTTTACAGCATGCCCGGGAGGAAATGCAGCTGGCACATTCTATGTTTTTCTTTCGCTCCCAGTCCAGCATGGAAGAAATCATACATATAATCATGCCTTTATCCCTAATGGGGTAGGCAGAGCGCTAACAACCTAAAGAAAGGTCGGTCCGCCACGTCTGACGAAGCTTTGAGGGTTATTTATGATAGATTTGTAGGTATTTTTATTAAATTTAAATCAATATTTTTTCAATGATTATCGATGATTATTTTTTTTGCCAGAGTCAGTCTATTGATTTTCATAAGTTAAATATGGTAGAATTTTATGGCTGCTTCTCTGATCTGGCTCAAGATCTTTATATTTTTAAAATTTAATTAGATATGCAACTGACGAAACTAAATATGTATGTTGCTAAATGATCTGTATCTTCTAACAGACCTACCTGTATATTTGAAATGAAATGAAAAATCGTTTATTGCATAAATCCTATATCTACATAGGATAAGGCTCCCCAGTAAGTAGTCGAAGACACTTGTAATGGAGATGCCTTGATCTATATTTATTGTGAACATGTCTATGTAATGATTAAAGTGGGGTCAATATTTAACATCATGTAATGTATGTTGTACCCTTAAATAATGTTTTTTTTTTATTTTAAAATCTACATGAGTAACCACAACTTTTCATACCTCTTGGGTGAATAAAAGCGAAAAAAAACTCCGTAAATCATCGGCCCACCCTTCTGTTGAATCCTTGTAAAGCGGTGGCAGTAGGCAAAAGCCTTTGCCTTTGTATTAGCGGTATGGGCAGTTGACCACCATCGAACGCCGGTGCGGAGTTCGCTACCAAGCAGATTAATGTGTTGCTTCTGGCTGGCTAGCTTTGCCGGTGAGTCGACCTCAAAAGACAAGCGAAGGCAAAAGGGGGCATTCTTGTGTGGAGAGAATACCAAGTTCTGCAGTCAGATAGATCAATGAACTGAAAAAGGTTGCTGGCCGTCATAGTCTAGAAATCGGGAGATGGTATCTTATGACGCTCCTTAGAAGACCTACGGGTCCGTTGGAATTGGAAGGCTGCAGCAGGCTGGTGTTTTCGATGTACTTACACCATCAAATCCTGAACCCTAGTTGATACAGCAGTTCCTAGGTAGCTGAACCATACACAGGCCGGTCCAGAAATACATCAGCCGCGTCCACTCCACCGTAGCGGTGACGTCACACGCGTTCCCGCTAAAAATACGGGCGCCATTCAGCGCGCTGCCAAGCGGGAAAGTAAACTCGAGCGTAGGGAATGTAAACTATACGCACACGCAAACTCACGCCTGTATCTTTTAGGGAGAAGATAAAAAAAAGAACCTACTGAAGTGGAATCCACACAGAACATTTCGGTTACAGAAAATTACTGACATTACACTAAGGCAGACCAGAGGTCGACAAGAAACAATCGACAATGGACTCGGATGCCTCTAGTCACAGGCATTTCCACACACCGGTTAGACTCAAGCTTCTTGGCGTCTCCGTGCACAATAGCTTGACTTGTAAACTGTCTCTCATCATCATTATAGCGTATGGCATGCGTCGGATCCTAAATGTCTATGTGCAGTTTCATCAGGCTGTGAAGTCAGTCATGTCGCGAGGGAAGCGGCGTAGTGGGCAGTCGTTCACGATGTGGGCTAGGGTTTGGTCAGGCTCTCCGCAGTCGAAGGACAGTGACTCTCGAAGCTTCCATTTGTAGAGATCCATCTCCCATCTCCCTAGCCTTATCCCGTATCTCACGGGGTCGGCTTCCTAATCTAGGGGATTGAACGAGGGTACTGGTTTTTACACAGAGCGACTGCCATCTGACCTCCGCAACCCATAAGGGAAACCAGACCCAATCCTAGATTAGGACAGAGTTTTCAAGCCGCCAATGCTTAGCACTGGCCTCTGACATGGCTTAACGACTAATATCTACGGTATTAAACGATATTAACCGGGACCAACGGCTTAACGTGCCTTCCGAAGCACGGAAAAACCACCGATTAAACGTACATATGAAATTCGAAAACCGAAAAACACATTGGTACGTGGTGGGGTTCGAACCACGACCTCCCGCTCAGGAGGCAGCGGCCCTATCCACTACACCATCGGGCTCTTGGAGAGATGGTGGTTTGATATTCCGATTCCCGCTCTAAACCGATGATGCGTTTACCTACACCGGATGTTGTAATTCACCTAACAGCTTACACACCACTTTCACCAGTGCTTTCTTAGCTTCTGTGTTTGGTACACCATCATCTGTCTGTTACCGTTTCCCATCTTTTTTGACGTTTGGGACCAAAGGTTATTTTGACCACTGTTTGTTAAGACCATTGCCTGTTTTGACAAAAGTCAAGAGCAAACTTGCAAATTAAAAATGATAGACCAGATTCCGCGAAATTTTCTCCAACACATAGAGCTGTTGTTTATAAACATTTACAGCGTTTATATAGCGATGCGCGTCCGGTATCATTAAACATTTTGTTGCCGATGATGCGAGGACCAAAATAACTTATATATCTACTATGCAATAATTACCCGATGGAGCTAAACAAACTAGGGTAATGTTTTCTTTCCACGTGTTGGTTTGAGGCGTTCAAATAGTCTGATGAACGATGGCTTAACGTAGCTTCTTCGGACGTACCTATAGTTTCAATATTTGTTAGTCAATCGGATGATGGGACTTGAAATTGTGGGAATGAATCCACGACCTCCAATTCCATAGACCAATAGCATAAGGCTCCTCAACTCCTCTGAAGGTCATTTAAAGGCCTCTGACATGGTATTTGTAACGACCGCTATCAAAGACAGCGACCAGGGTAGTTAAATATGCTCTCGAAAGCACAGCATTATCTTGTAGGTGAGACCGACAGTCAGTCGATTCAAAATCAGCCTGCATTGTCCAAACAAAACTGGAAACAATCCACTGGGAAATGAACCCACGACCTCCATGGACCGATAGCGCGAGATTCTTCACAGATTCCTCAACTTCCGTAGTTCATTCACGGCGACCTTGCGTGCGCGCTTCCTCTGACGTCAGAGCGGGTTTTGGCGCACTGACGAAAGCGCACGGAATGCTCGGAGAAACGCTCCGTCGGGCTCTGACATCAGCGATTAGCGGTATTGGTTACTTGTCAGGATGAACCCATGAACCCACAACCCTCTTAGACTGATAGCACGGGATTCTTCAACATCCGCGGTTTCATTCACGGCGACCTTGCGTGTGCGCGTCCTCTGACGTCAGAGCGGGTTTTGGCGCGCTGACGAAAGCGCACGGAATGCTCGGAGAAACGCTCTGTCGGGCTCTAACATCAGCGGATATCGTGATTGATAAGTAATGCAATAATGAATAATTTATTCTTTAACATAAATTCCGTAGAATATTTACGACTATTACCACAGATTACGCCAGTCTCCTGGCTACATCTTCTCACGTCAGAATCATTATGACTGGTGACGTACGCACCTCGTATTCATACCTTGCTTAAAGCCACAGCGTTTAGCAATATTAGAATGACGAAAACAAAGGTCGTTCCGCCACGTCTGAGAAAGTTTTGAGGCTAATTAAAGATAGAATTATAGGTATATTGCTGTAGTGACAGGTAGTCAGTCCATCGCCTAAATTGCAATATACTAATACCCTCGGATCCCTTAGCTGGTTTTTACAGCTTGCCCAGGAGGTAATGCATCTGGTAGATTCTATGTTTAGGCCAGCATGGGAACTTTTTAAAGTAGTTAGCGACTATTGTTAACACCAGTGTGGGAGCAACTTGAGTCTTCTTTTCTCTCTAACATTCGCTCTCCGCCAGTCTCCTGGCCGCATCTTCTTACTTCAGAATCATTATGACTGGTGACGTACGCTAGTCGTATTCATACCTTGCTCTTAGCCACAGCGTCCACGAGTTGGGTTATTCAAGATAGACATACATACATACATACATATAATCACGCCTTTATCCGTAATGGGGTAGGCAGAGCGTAAACGACCTAAACAAAGGTCGTTCCGCCACGTCTGACAAAGTTTTGAAGGTTATTTATGATAGATTTGTATGTATATTGCTGTAGTGACAGGTTGTCAGCCCATCGCCTAAAATGCAACATACTAAAACCCTCGGATCCCTTAGCTGGTTTTTACAGCATGCCCGGGAGGAAATGCAGCTGGCACATTCTATGTTTTTCTCTCGCTGCCAGTCCAGCATGGAAGATAGACTTGTAAGTATACACTTGTAAGTATACAAGTCTATCTTAAATAACCCTCAAAACACTGTCAGACGTGGGGGAACAACCTTTATTTAGGTCGTTTATGCTCTGCCTACCCATTAGGGATAAAGGCGTGATCATATGTATGTATGTTAACACCATTGTAGTAGCAGCTTGAGTCTTCTTCTCTCTCTAAAATTCGCTCTTCGCCAGTCTCCTGGCCACATCTTCTCACTTCAGAATCATTATGACTGGTGACGCACCTACCTCGTATTCATACCTTGCTTTTAGCCACAGCGTTTAGCGATATTAGAATGACGTCGACAGAATTAACAGTCCACGAGCTACCTTTGCTAACGTCAAATCAGTAACTTTATGAACCGTTAAAATCGAAAACACCGCAAAGTGCGAGTTTCTCATGCTTCTTCTTCATTGTGATGAATTATTTGACTTTGACTTTAAGGCTGTCTTTCCACCAGAGATTGGCGAGGGAAATGTGTCGTGCAAGGATGTCTAGCTATGCTGTGTAAATGTGTGGGTGTTTCCACCAAAGCTGAGCGAGGAAAATGTGTCGTAAGAGGATGTGTAGCGGAGCTGTAAAAATGCGTAATAATATGCAGTGCGAGCCGAGCGAGGATGCGTTGCTAAGCTGTGAAATGTGTCGGCGGCCTATTACTCGCACACATTCCTAGCACACATCTCTCGCTTGTTTTGGACAAAACCTCGCTCAGCTAAAGCCGTTTCCACCTGAAATGTACTGAGAGAGGCGAGGTAAATGGAGCGATCCTATTGGTTGTTTAAAAACACATCCCTCGCTACCTTTCCTCGCACAGCTTTGATGGAAACGCAGCCATAGTGTCGGCCCAACGCTCTGAACCCTTTTACTGTTCCGACTAGGATCGCTCAGCCGGACTTATGCCATTTAAGATGTCACCCGGGATTTAATGCTAAACCATTCAGTGGCAAAATGTGCTCTGTCTCTATGTTTTTAAGTTTTAGTGTAAATGATCTGTTACAAATCTATCTGAAATAACCCGCAAAACTCTGTCAGACGTTGCGGGATGACCTTAGTTTAGGTCGTTTACGCTCTGCGTCTTTTTCCCTAATGGGGTCATTAGGGAAAAAGGTGCGATTATATGTATGATCTGTATATTATTATTAATTACTAGTTAGTACTTATGTTTCGCTCAAATTGCAATACCTTAACAGGGTTAATGTACCACAACTGTCCTACGAGGGGCGGCTGATATAAAATCTACTTTGTTAAAGAAAGTTTTGAAAATCGAACTGGCCATTGCAAAATCATATTCTATATTTATTCCTTTTTCAAAATTATGACGCTTATTTTTTTTCGCTTGCTTTTGTTTTTTTGGCGCGGCTTTGATTTCACCATGTCGAAAGGAAATTGCAAAATGATGAAATTTGAGCATCGAGCAGTGATTAAATTTCTAAGTAAAGAAGGAAATGCGCCTACGCAGATCAGAGAGCGCATGTTAAAGGTGTTTGGTGATTCAAGTCCTTCTGAATTCGTCATAAAGTTTTGGTCGAAGCAATTTAAACATGGCCGTGAGAGCCTGGAAGACGACACACGTAGTGGCAGGCTAATTTCTGCTGTTACCGCAGATAATGTTGAAAAGGTGAAGAACCTGATTCTTGCAGATCGGCGAATCAAGCAGTGGGAGATAGCCAGAGATGTGGGCATTAGCAAGGAACGAGTTCATGAAATTATTCACGAACATTTGGGCATGTCCAAGGTGAGCGCGCGTTGGGTCCCTAGAATGTTTACCCCCTTTGACAAACAAAGGCGAGTAGAATGTTGTCAGGCATTTCTAGACCTGGTCAAAGGTAAAGAAGAAGAGACTATCTCTCGAATTGTGACCTGTGATGAAACTTTGATTCGCCAGTGGGATCCGGAAAGCAAACAAGAGTCAATGCAATGGAAATTTAAAGGAGAAAAGCCGCCAAGGAAGTTCAAGGTTCGGCCGTCGGCTGGAAAACTAATGGCCACCGTATTTTGGGATGTCGAAGGGATTTTGATGATAGATTATTTGCCTAAAAATACAACAATGAATGCTGAATATTATGCAAACTTGCTTGACCAGCTTCCTGAACAAATCAAAGAAAAGCGGAGAGGCAAACTCAGCAAAGGTGTTCTGATTTTACAAGACAATGCTCCTGTACACACAGCTTTAACGGCGAGGTCAGTCCTGAGCAAAAACGGCTTCACAGAAATTAACCATCCACCTTATAGTCCAGATCTGGCTCCCGGTGACTATTTCTTATTCAAAGATTTAAAGAAAAAATTGAGGGGTCGCAGATTTTCGACGGACGAAGAAATGAAAGAGGCTGTGACTGACCGTTTTGACGAGCAAAATAAAAATTACTATTATAACGGCATGATGTCACTTATTTGCAAATGTCATAAGTGTATTTCACTTGCAGGAGACTATATAGAAAAATAAAAAATAAACTAGCCATCAAAGTCTTTTCTTTCATAGTTAGGTAGATTACTTATCAGTCACCCCTCGTACTTTAAAGAACTTTATCATTGTACATGAAAGCAAAATATAGAAATTGAAATACGCGTTTCACTATAACTATAAGCAGTCATCATCTCCCTAGCCTTATCCCGTATCTGACGGGGTCGGCTACCTAATCTAGGTGTACTGGAGGGTACTGGTTTTTATACAGAGCGACTGCCATCTGACCTCCGCAACCCAGAAGGGAAACCAGACCCAATCCTAGATTAGATCAGAGTTTTCAAGCCCCCAATGCTTAGCACTGGCCTCTGATATGGCTTAAAGACTAATATCTACGGTGTTAAATGATTTTAACCGGGACCAACGGCTTAACGTGCCTTCCGAAACACGGAAAAAGCGCCGAATAAACGTACATATGAAATTCGAAAACCGAAAAACACATTGGTACGTGGTGGGATTCGAACCACGACCTCCCGCTCAGGAGGCAGCGGCCCTATCCACTACACCAGCGGGCTCCCCTATAAGCACTCTCTTCTAATAATTCTAGCAATCGTCATTCGTCTTTTACGCCGATGGTATATGATGCTCCACTTAAAATAGTTCGTACATACATACATACATAAATCACGCCTTTATCCCTTACGGGGTAGGCAGAGCGTTTAACGCCTCGTAAAAGGCGCTTTCGCCACGTCTGACAAAAATTGAGGGCAGTTTTAGATTGTAATATGTATTGCTATAGTGACAGGTTGTCAGCCCATCGCCTAAAATACAATACACTGTAAGCCTCGAGTCCCTTTTGCTGATTTTAACAGCATGCCCGGGAGGAAGGGCAGCTGGAACATTCTATGTTTTTCTATCTCTCCCAGTCCAGCGTGGAAGTATATATATAGTAAAATAGTTCGTGCAGATGTTTATACATACTCGAGTCGTTAAACTAAAACGTACGCCATTCTATATTTCCTGTTGTAAAATATTTAGACTGTATAATCGTAAAATGAATATCCCAGACTAGTTACCCTTAATTCGTAGTATTTTTACCCGACTGCGCAACGCAAAAAAGGGTAATGTGTTTATGAGCCTATCTATACTATTTCCAAATTAGATTTAGAATAAAGGTAAACAAAGTTTCATGTCTTTTTATTAAAGAAAATATTATACATACATACATAAATAAAATCACGCCTTTATCCCTTACGGGGTAGGCAGAGCGATAAACGCCTCGTAAAAGGTGGTTTCGCCACGTCTGACAAAAATTGAGAGCAATTTTAGATTGAAAAGTGTATTGCTATAGTGACAGGTTGTCAGCCCATCGCCTAAATTACGATACACTGTAACCCTCGAGTCCCTTTTGCTGACTTCTACAGCATGCCCGGGAGGAAGGGCAGCTGGAACATTCTATGTTTTTCTATCTCTCCCAGTCCAGCATGGAAGGAAAATATTATATGTGTTGGCAAATTAGCTAGATGACTATAACTACTATTTCATTATGTTATCATATCTAATACCTAAAACTTGTTTTAGAAATAAGATCTTCGATTAAAAGACATGCAACTATGTTTACCTTTATTCTAAATCTGATTTGAAAATAGTATATGTTCGTATGTATGTATGTTTGATCCTCTGTAGCTCTCTACAGACCAAACGTATGGGCCGATTTTAATGATTCTTATGTCAATTAATTCGTCTTAAGTATACGAGTGTCACTGAAGTCATGATTTTGTCAAAAAGCAATATAGCGACTATCAGACGCCATTTTGTGAAAATGGAAAAAAACAAAGTCGACGAACTATGCCAAGTGAATAGGTATTCCAAAATTAATTAGAGTTTTTATACATCATTTTTCGTTTTGAACAATCGTTTAAGATCTATAAGCAACTTTTGAAATTACATACATACATACATATAATCACGCCTTTATCCCTAATGACGGTAGGCAGAGCGTAAACGACCTAAACAAAGGTTGTTACGCCTCGTCTGACAAAGTATTGAGGGTTATTTATGATATCTTTGTAGGTAAATTGCTGTAGTGACAGGTTGTCAGCCCATCGCCTAAATTGCAAAACCCTCGGATCCCTTAGCTAATTTTTACAGCATGCACGGAAGGAAATGCAACTGGCACATTCTATGTTTTTCTCTTGCTCCCAGTCCAGCATGGAAGAAAATAATAATGATTCTTAAGTCAATCAATTCGTCTTAACTATGCGAGTGTCACTGAAGTCATGATTTTGTCAAAAAGCAACATAGCGACTATCAGACGCCATTTTGTGAAAATGGAAAAAAACAAAGTCGACGAACTATGCCAAGTGAATAGGTATTCCAAAATCAATTAGAGTTTTTATACATCATTTTTCGTTTTGAACAATCGTTTAAGATCTATAACGATTTAAATTTTTAAAGCTCACTCTGTATTCTACGCAGTTGGTTTTTTTGAACTTTTGAAATTTATTTATCATTTATTTATTTATTTATTAAAATAATAATATTTACTTCCATGCTGGCCTGGGAGCGAGAGAAAAACATAGAATGTGCCAGCTGCATTTCCTCCCGGGCATGCTGTAAAATCCAGCTAAGGGATCCGAGGGTTTCAGTATATTGTAATTTAGGCGATGGGCTGACAACCTGTCACTACAGCAATATACCTAGAATTCTATCTTAAATTACCCTCAAAACTTTGTCAGACGTGGCGGGACACCTTTGTTTAGGTCGTTTACGCTCTGCCTACCCCATTAGGGATACAGGCGTGAATATATATGACTGTTTACACCTTCAAAGAACAAGATGACACGGGTAAGCGCTCAATCAGGTATTGCAGTAGCAACCCAAAAAAGACTGTGATCTGTGTTAGGGTTAGCTACTTACATACATACATACATAAATCACGCCTTTATCCCTTACGGGGTAGGCAGAGCGTAAAACGCCTCGTAACAGGCGCTTTCGCCACGTCTGACAAATATTGAGGGCAAATTTTAGATTGTAATGATTTGTATTGCTTTAGTGACAGGTTGTCAGCCCATCGCCTAAATTACTATACACTGTAACCCTCGAGTCCCTTTTGCTGACTTCTACAACATTCTATGTTTTTCTATCTCTCCCAGTCCAGCATGGAAGTTAGCTACTTGCATAAATTATATGACAGGAGGAGCTACTCGACGACTCATCATCATTTGCCTAGCTATATCCCGTATCTCACGGGGACGGCTACCTAATCTAGGAGATTGAACGAGGGTACTGTTTTTTACACAGAGCGACTGCCATCTGACCTCCGCAACCCAGAAGGGAAACCACACCCAATCCTAGATTAGGTCAGAGTTTTCAAGCCGCCAATGCTTAGCACTGGTCTCTGACATGGCTTAACGACTAATATCTACGGTATTAAACGATATTAACCGGGACCAACGGCTTAACGTGCCTTCCGAAGCACGGAAAGAGCTACTCGACGACTATTGACTCGAATTACTTGTGTAATATTTCATGCTGGATCAGGTAGGAGCCATTGCTTCTCCCGGGCTTATGAATAGATCCTAGGATTTTAGTATATTGTGATTTCGTTGACAACCCTTAAAAAAATCAGACATGTTGTAATAGGTCGTTAACGGTCTGCCTACCCCTTTGATAAGGGTGTGACGAAGTATGATCGGACACGGACATACATACATATAATCACGCCTTTATCCCTAATGGGTTAGGCAGAGCGTAAACGACCCAAACAAAGGTCGTTCCGCCACGTCTGACAAAGTTTTGAGTATTTAAGATAGATTTGTAAGTATATTGCTGTAGTGACAGGTTGTCAGCCCATCGCCTAAATTACAATATACTGAAACCCTCGGATCCCTTAGCTGGTTTTTACAGCATAAACGGGAGGAAATGCAGCTGGCACATTCTATGTTTTTCTCTCGCTCCCAGGCCAGCATGGAAGAAACGGAGAAGCCCTGTATTTGTGCTACATAAATCTAGGGCACCTGGATCAATGCAGGTTGATCTGGGAAATTAGGTCACATCTGGGAATACTTGCATTGCCGTTGTCATTGAAAGGCCTTAAAGGTTGGGTTTTTTTAAAGGCCTTTTGTCTCGTGTGCTTGTAATTTCTAGTATAAGTTTTTGAGATTATCGAGTTGTTCACTACTCGTGACCATGGAGCTTGCAACCGTTTCGAAATGTTGAGGTATCAATAAATATAATCGCGGTAATAATCCCGTTTAAAAAAACACTACTGTTTATTAACCTAGAGTAGAATTAAGAGAAGAAATAAATAAATAGAATTCTTAATCGCTTCCCAAGCCCAACTATACTTAGATAGTTTAACGTTGAGTTATCGATAACGTATTTTGCGACTCCTAAATTATGGTTTCAGTATATTGCAATTTAGTCGATGGGCTGACAACCTGTCACTACATAAATATATCTAAAATAACCCATTTTCGGACAATCAGGTGATTCAGCCTGCAATGTCCTAACCAAAATGGGGAAAAATTCACAAAGTGATAATTTCTCAAATATCAACTTTGTGTTTCCCCCCTGGGAATCGAACCCAGGACCTCCGGATCGGGAGTCCATGGCACTAGCCACGGAGGCAGTAATAAACGAAGCATAGTTACAGACTCTTTCCAATGCAATATGCATACAATTCGATCCGAAGCGAACTAACAGACCTATAGTTTTATTATTAGAGACTGACATTAAACTAGAGTACACGACCTATATCCAACTGCATACAACTACCAACTGTAAACCAACAGATGTAAGGGCGGAAATGGTTTAAAAGTAGTTCCTGCTTTTCAAAGGTGTTAAGAAAGTCTGGGTAAGCGCCAAAGTGAAAACTTATTTTGGAAAATGAATGGAAACCATTACGCGATAGATTTATTCTATGCTGGCCTGGCGGCGAAAGAAAAACATTAAATGTGCCAGCTGCATTTCCTCCCGGGCATGCTGTAGAAAACAGCTAAGGGATCCGAGGGTTTCAGTACTACATACATACATATAATCACGCCTTTATCCCTAATGGGGTAGGCAGACCGTAAACTACCTAAACAAAGGTTATTCCGCCACGTTTGACAAAGTTTTGAGGGTTATTTAAGATAGATTATTAGGTATATTACTATAGTGACAGGTTGTCAGCCCATCGCCTAAATTTCAATATACAGAAACCCTCGGATCCCTTAGCTGTTTTTTACAGCATGCCCGGGAGGAAATGCAGCTGGCACATTTAATGTTTTTTTATGGGTTTCAGTACTAGTTGCAATTAAGGCGATGGGCTGACAACCTGTGACTACAGCCGAATACCTACAAATCTATCTCAAATAACCCATAAAACTTTGTCAGACGTGGCGGAACGACTTTGTTTAGGTCGTTTACGCTCCGCCTACCCCATTAGGGATAGAGGCGTGATTAAATGTATGTATGTTGTACGTTTCGGAAATACTTGAGCACAGCAGGCACCTGATTTCACACAGCATTTGTGGCAAGATTCCTTTGTTAACATGTTGTGGTTGATCCAAATGGGTGGATGGTATTTAATCTGTGGCGAGTGGATGTTCAGCTACAGATTACGATTAGGTCCAACATACATACATATAATCACGCCTTTATCCCTAACGGGGTTGGCAGAGCGTAACCGACCTAAGCAAAGATCGTTCCGCCACGTCTGACAAAATTTTCAGCGTTATTTAAGATAGATTTGTAGGTGTATTGCTGTAGAGAGCCCAATGGTGTAGTGGATAGGGCCGCTGCCTCCTGAGCGGGAGGTCGTGGTTCGAACCCCACCAGTCACCACGTACCAATGGTTTTTTCGGTTTTCGAATTTCATATGTACGTTTATTCGGTGCTTTTTCCGTGCTTCGGAAGGCACGTTAAGCCGTTGGTCCCGGTTAATATCGTTTAATACCGTAGATATTAGTCGTTAAGCCATATCAGAGGCCAGTGCTAAGCATTGGCGGCTTGATAACTCTGACCTAATCTAGGATTGGGTCTGGTTTACCTTCTGGGTTGCGGAGGTCAGATGGCAGTCGCTCTGTGTAAAAACCAGTACCCTCGTTCAATCCCCTAGATTAGGAAGCCGACCCCGTAAGATACGGGATAAGGCTAGGGAGATGATGTAGGTGTATTGCTGTAGTAACAGGTTGTCAGCCTATCGCCGAAATTGCAGTATACAGAAACCCTCGGATTCCTTAGCTGGTTTTTACAGGGAGGAAATGCAGCTGGCACATTCCATGTTTTTCTCTCGCTCCCAGTCCAGCATGGAAGAAAACATATCTTTCAAAAACTCCATCCATTCTTCTCCAACAAATTCAATTAGCATTGAAGCCAAATGAGAAGAGAGTATCAAATTATCGGTACTTAGTGGCAATTCAATTTGCCGGTAAACCGATGAACTGCAGAGCTGTGCTGTGACCTAAATCACAGGTCGAACTAGGTCGGGACAGGTCGCCACAGGCCGGGGCAGCCCGGGATAGGTCATAGGAATATTACTGGATATGTTGCAACATTGCAATCTTTATTGAATCAAATTAAATGCACCAGATAGGAACCTTTTGCGCCCTAATGTACCTAACTCTTCCATGCTGGTCTGGGAGCGGGAGAAAAACATAGAATCAGCCAGCTGCATTTCTTCCAGGGCATGCTGTAAAAACCAGCTAACTGATCCAAGGGTTTTAGTAAATTCCAATTTGTTGGCAACCTGTCAATACAGCAATACACAGATCTATCTGAAATGACCCTCAATACTTGTCAGACGTGGTGGAACGCCCTTTGTTTAGGTCATTCACGCTCTGCCTAACCCATTAGGGATAAAAGCGTGATTATATGTATGTATGTAAACCGAAATCCTGTAAGCCTTTCTTCTAACACAATATAGTTGAAACCCTTCACACAACAAAGCCAAAGGAGCGTATGCATCCCGTTGTGAGGGGAGGCGGGGGGTCACCCAGGCATGACCTATATCCCGGAGAGGTCGACGACCCGGCCCTGGTTACCTAGTGAACTCTGTCCATTAGGATGGTACGGGCTAACGGGGCAGGCAGAGCGTCAACAGCCTGGTAAAGCTTATCCTAGGTCATCAAAATTCTAGTATGTACTACAAAATTTGTATACTTTTAAACCTTCGGATATTTTGCCAACTTCGACTTGCTTTTTGACTAACTCAGGGAAATTCTTGATTTCTTAAATTTTGCGGGTAAGAGTTGTAGCTCAGTTGCGAGAGCGACGCAACGGTATGCCATGCTGAAAGGTTCAAATCTTGCCGTGTTTAATTTTTGCCTCCATATTTCTAATATCTTTACCGGTATTTTTTCCCGGTCGCTGTCTTTGATAGTTGTCGTTATTCAAACCATGTCAGAGTCCTAATAGCTGTGCTACTTGGCGGTTTGAAAACTGACACCAGGGTTCATTGGGTCGATTGACACGAGAATCCACTCGTTACAGCAATATACGCACAAATCTATCTTAAATAACCCTCGAAACTTTGTCAGAGGTGGCGTAACGACCATTGTTTAGATCGTTTATGCTCTACCTACCCCATTAGGGATAAAAGCGTGATTATATGTATGTATGTATCCACTCGCTAAGAAGAAGACCGTATGACCACGAAATTTAGAAGCAGCAGACATATCACGTTTCTATAGCTATGAATCCAACAGTAAGCGCATTATTTCATGCAAAATACCGTTACAGTGCAACAAAAGAACGTCATTCGATCGTTTTGCTTTGAAGGTCGCCAGATAAGCTACTAAAGCACTGCAGTCCTTGATACTATAAATACGGGGCTAGTAAAGATTGTCTAGGTACTATGCTATGCGATAAAAAAGCTATAAAGATTGTAGACAGTCAGTGGTGTTGATTCTGACCGACAAACGGAAACAAACTGACCGACAGTTCAAATCGAACAAATCAGTTAGTAATAGTGATAACAAGATGTAAACTGACAGAGATTGCTGTTTCTTCCATGCTGGTCTGGGAGCGAGAGATTCTTCCATGCTGGTTTGGGAACGAGGTTCTTCCATGCTGGTCTGGGAGCGAGAGAGAAACATAGAATGTGCCAGCTGCATTTCCTCCCGGTATTGCTGTAAAAACCAGCTAAGTTATCCAAGGGTTTCAGTATATTGTAATTTAGGCAATGGGCTGACAACCTGTCACTACAGTAATATACCTACAATTCTATCTTAAATAACCCTCCAAACTTTATCAGGCGTGGCGGGACGACCTTTGTTTAGGTCATTTACGCTCTGCCTACCCCATTAGGGATAAAGGCGTGATTATATGTATGTATTTATGTATTGCTCAGTCAATGTTTTTGTATGAGAGTACAAAATTTACAGAATTGAAAGTTACAAAATTTCTTTTTTGGGGTTTTTTGCTTGATATTAATAACGGTAATTGGTAACAAATGGTTAAAATTATAGTGTCTCATATTGTATTGTAAGGTCGATGGGCAAAGATCGTCACCAAAAATTGGGTACCTCAAGGCGGATTTCGGCGAAGTGGTAGACCCCGGAAAAGGTGGCGTGACGATCTCGACGCCTATCTGAAAGATTGGACTGAGGTTGCATTGGACCGTGATGAGTGGAAGACCGCGGGGGAGGCCTTTGCCCAGCAGTGGGATCTAGTAGGCTAGCTATAATATAATAAATTGTATTGTATCGCTCATCAGACTGATTAAATCGTCTGTCAAAGACGTATAAGGCTAACGATGAATGGTAACGGAACACTTCGTGCGCAAGTCCAACTAATGTTTTTCCTGAAAAAATTACCTGGTAAACGTTTTTCAGCTTCGTTGACTGAGCAATCCCTGTCAGTTTGCGGGAAGCTGTCCCTTACACCCGGTATATGTAGCATAAAAAAAAAAAACTGTTTATCCCTACATAGTATAAAACAAAGTTGCTTTCTCTGTCCCTATATCCCTATGTATGCATAAATCTTTAACTCGATTCTTTCGGGACGCTAGTTTCATTAAATGATATAGTAATACTAGCGACCCGCCCCGGCTTCACAATATTTTGCAAGTATTATATGTATATAAACCTTCCTCTTGAAACGCTCTATCCATTAAAAGAAACCGCATCAAAATCCGTTGCGTAGTTTTAAAGATCTAAGCATACATAGGGATATAGGGACAGATAAAGCGACATTGTTTTATAACATAACATAAAAATACTTTATTGCACGTAAGAACACAAATCATACAACACAACAGATAACAACAAAAAACAAGTACAACATAGGCGGCCTTATTGCTAAGGTAGCAATTTCTTCCAGGCAATTTTGTGTCAAAGAAAAATGCGTAGCGGTAAGCGGGATATTGCAAATCTAGTAAAATATGTATCCTAAATACATTACATTACATATAATACAAAAACTAGTTACAAGCTACTACATAGATATTGTAAAGTAAACTAATACATAATAAACTAATACATAAACTAATGGAAGATAGGATAATGCAAACTACAACCAGATCTAGACGAAGCAAATGACAGCAACAGCACAGGATAAAAGTGAAGGATAAATAATGATCAGATAGTAATTTCTTCCAAGTAATGTTTTTTAAGTCGGCTCTTAAAGGTTTCCAGAGACTTACTATGTAGTGATTATGTAACTAAGGGTGCTTAATCTACACAAAGAAGATTATGTGCGCTCAGTGATCCACTTGCAGTGCGGTAGCTTATTGAGTAAATAGTTTAATGTATTAAATTATCAGTTGGACGCTGTAGGTATTTATCTATACTTGAGTCGTAGAAGGTACATCCTCCCCTTCGGGTTGTTTTAAGAAGTACATTATCACTATAGAATGAGCTTGCTTAGTATTTTAACAATTATTAATTTTGTAGGTAATAGGTAGAAATTGATAAATCCGGGCATGCTGTAAAAACCAGCTAAGGGATCGGAAGGTTTCAGTATACTGTAACTTAGGCGTTGGGCTGACAACCTGTCACTACAGCAATATACCTACAAATCTATCTTAAACAACCCTCAAAACGACCTTTGTTTAGATCGTTTACGCTCTGTCTACCCTATTAGAGATAAAGGCGTGATTATATGTATGTATGTAGAAATTGAAGCTGTTTATAATGTGATATTATATCATCGTTTCGCTAGTGGAACACCAGGCTTAGTCATTTCAATGAAGCAACCCCTGTGCATATAAAATGTTTCCTTTACTTTATGCTTTTGCAAGTTTATCTGTTTTGGTTGCCAAGTAATTAAGGAATAAAAAAATGGGCGAAACGAACAGCTTCCCACAAACTAACGTTCTAAACAAAGGTCGTTCCGCCACGTCTGACAAAGTTTTGAGGGCTATTATAGATATATTTGTAGGTATATTGCTGTAGTGATAAGTTGTCAGTCCATCGCCTAAATTGCAATATACTGAAATCCTCGGATCCCTTAGCTGGTTTCTGATAATGATATGACGTCATATCGTTTTATTGTAGTAACCGAAACGGATTATATGTATGTATGTAGTAACCGAATATTGCGGTAATGCAGATGCAGTCTACAAAACTGAACCACTTTCAAAAAATATTTTTTCAGACGACTGTCAATGACTGAAGCAGCTGTCTGTTAATGAAGAAGTCCAATTTTCATATTCCGACCTATGTTCCTTAGGGACCTTTGTTCAGTTTCATGCTGGACTAGGAACGAGCGAAAAACATTGAATGAGTTAGCTGCGTTTCCTCCCGGGCATGCTGCAAAAACCAGCTAAGGGATCTGTAAAAGGGTTTCAGTATATTGCAATTTAGGCGATGGGTTGACAACCTGTCACTACAGCAATATACCTACAAATCTATCTTTAATAACCCTCAAAACTTTGTCAAACCTTTTTTTTTAGGTCGTTTACGCTCTGCCTACCCCATTGGGGATAGAGGTGTGATTATATGTTTGTATGTATGTTCAGTTTCATGGGTAGGCTGTAAAGTTTGGTCTGTAATTAACTGCGTCCGTGGTCTAGTGGTCAGAGCTATGGGCTTACAATCCGGAGGTCTTGGGTTCGATTCCCAGGGGGGCAACACAAAGTTGATATTTGTCAATTTATCACTTTGTTTTTCTCACTTTGGTTAGGACATTGCAGGCTGAATCACCTGATTGTCCAAAAAGTGCTCCGGAGGGCACATTAAGCCGTTGGTCCCGGTTGCTGTCTTTGATAGTGGTCGTTACTCAAACCATTACAGAGGCCTTATAGCTGTGCTACTAGGCGGTTTGAAAAGTCTGACACCAGGGTTCTTCGGGTCGTTCGACACGAGAATCCACTCGCTAAGAAGACAAAGGTGTCCATCATCACCCGGTAACCTACATCCCGATCCCGAACCGGGTCAAATCGGGACCGAGAGCGGTCGGGAGCAGTCGGGAGACTTCGGCAGGAGTCGGGGGCAGTCGGCCTGTAGGTTAGCAGGGCAGGTTATGGAGCGTGGATGTATATTCTGTGATGTATAATAGTCCTCCCACCGATTTTCGGTGATGGCGGCCAATCTCCCGGAGATGGGCCAACTGCGCAGGACTTGTTTTTAGTGCCCAAGTGTTTGCGCTACACACAGGTGCACTCTCTGTTCCCTCAATCTCTTATTCTGATGGGACAGACTGACTGACACGACCAGAGAGAATTCAGGCGCAGGGCAAACTATTTGCAACATGCCCATCCGACGGCATGGATCATCTTACTTTTCGGACAATCAGGTGATCAGCCTGCAATGTCCTAACCAAACTAGAAACAACAACACAAAATCATTGTCCCCCGCCGGGAATCGAACCCGGGACCTCCGGGTCGAGAGCCCATGGCTCAGACCGCTAGACCACGGAGGTAGTTACTGTGATGTATATGAAACGTACGGTATATAATATAACGTGTAACTGAAAGGGTATATGCATCCTGAAGGGTGTGAATCTGCCCATAAAACTGATCAACTTTCCTTTAGGCATTTAGGCTTTAATACGAAAAAAAAACATACATACATATAACCACGCCTTTATCCCTAATGGGGTAGGCAGAGCGTAAACGACCTAAACAAAAGTCGTTCCGCCACGTCTGACATTACTGTATTGACTAGTAGTCAGCCCGTCGCGTAAATTACAATACACTAAATCCCTCGGATCCCTTAGCTGGTTTTTACAGTATGCCCGGGAAGAAATGCAGCTAGCACATTCTATTTTTTTCTTTCGCTCCCAGGCCAGCATGGAAGAAAGACTATTTTGTTTCTTTCATACTATACCTATAGAATCTTCCAGTTTCCAGTCTCTTTTCCCGGGCATACTGAAAACACCATACAAGTAAAGGTCTGAAAGTTTCAGCTTAAAACTTACTGTAGCGATACAAAAAAAATGTGTTATATTTATTTACATACATACATAAAATCACGCCATTATCCGTTACGGGGTAGGCAGAGCGTTAAAGGCCTCGTAAAAGGCGCTTTCGCCACGTCTGACAAAAATTGAGGGCAATTTTAGATTGTAATACGTATTATATTATTATATTTTTGATTGTAATGTGTTTATATTTATTTGATTTAGCTAATATTTGTGAAGTCGGCTCGTGCCGTCGCGACCGGATACTTGTTGTACAGTCAGCCACATACGGGTGTAAGGGACAGCGTCCCGCAAACTGATAGGGGTTGCTCAGTCAACAACAAAAAAGAGAATCTTTTCCATACAAAAATTTCCCGTCGATCAGACAATTTGTATGGAAATGCCAATATTATTTTTTCTAAGAGCCCGATGGTGTAGTGGATAAGGCCGCTGCTGCCTCCTGAGCGGGAGGTCGTGGTTTGAATCCTACCAAGTACCAATGTGTCTGGTTTCCCTTCTGGATTGCGGAGGTCAGATGGCAGTCGCTCTGTATAAAAAGCCGACCCCATCAGATTCGGGATAAGGCTAGGGAGATGGAAATGATGACGCCATTTTTTTTTTTTTCACTTTTAAAAAAACAGAACCTGCTGATAGTTATTCAGTGTCGTTGACTGAGCACCCCCATCAGTTTGCGGGACGCTGTCCCTTACACCCGGTGTAACATTTAACACAGTTTTGCTTTGAGTCCTAACATGTTGGAGTGCTACGATCCTTACAAATATCTAATCAACAACGCAATTTTTTGCCTTTGCAAGTAGTCTCTACTACATACATATAATCACGCCTTTATCCCTAATGGGGTAGGCAGAGCGTACACGACCTAAACAAAGGTAGTTCCGCCACGTCTGACAAAGTTTTGAGGGTTGTTTAAGATAGATTTGTAGGTATATTGCTGTAGTGACAGGTTGTCAGCCTGTCGCCTAAATTGCAATATACAGAAACCCTCGGATCCCTTAGCTGGTTTTTACAGCATGCCTGGGAGGAAATGCAGCTGGCACAGTCTATGTTTTTCTCTCGCTCCCAGTCCAGCATGGAAGTAATAGTCTCTACTCCGTAAGAGAATATGAGCGTGATTTACCAACTTATCTTCTATCAACTTATACCTATCTTGAGGTTTCGAGAAGTCAGCTAATAGACCTCTGACATAGTTTTTATAACGACTTATGTCAAAGACAGCAACCGGGACCGACGGCTTGACGTGCCCTCCGAAGCACAGGAATTCATAACCAATCTTACGAAGTGAAAAATTTACAAATATCAACTTTGAATTCCCCCGTGGGAATCGAACCCACAACCTCCAGATCTAGAGCGTATGTCTCAGACCACTAGACCACGGAGGCAGTTGTAACTTATCAAAGCGGTTAGGACAATGTGCCGTGGAGTGTAGTTTCGGTCAAGGGCGAGTGAGTCACCGTAGCCGAGGCTACGGGCTACGGCGTAGACGGTGGCTACGGAAATACTGCTACGGCCTACGAGCATCAAATGAAGAAAAGAAATGAAGACGAAACAGTGGTCAAAATATAACTGCCCCCGTGGTCTAGTGGCTAGTGCCATGGACTCCCGATCCGGAGGTCCTGGGTTCGATTCCCAGGGGGGAAACACAATGTTGATATTTGAGAATTTATCACTTTGCGAATTTTCGCTAGTTTGGTTGGGACATTGCAGGCTGAATCACCTGATTGTCTGAAACGAAAAAGATTTCGTGCTTCGGACGGCACGTTAAGCTGTCGGTCCCGGTCGCTGTCTTTGATAGTTGTCGTTACTCAAACCATGTCAGAGGCCTGATAGTTGTGCTACTAGGCGGTTTAAAAACTCTGACACCAGGGTTCATCGGGTCGATAGACTCGATACCCACTCGACAGAAGAAGAAGTGGTCAAAATACGACGAACCGATGCGTTTCGTTTTCTCTCACAGTCATCACAAAGGCCAAAGTGCCTTTACATTAGACATTGCACTATCCCAAGATTCAAGATAAATTGTTTGCAAAAATATGGTAGTAGTACATACATACATACATATAATCACGCCTTTATCCCTAATGGGGTCTGACAAAGTTTTGAGAGTTATTTTAGATAGATTTGTAGGTATATTGCTGTAGTGACAGGTTGTCAGCCCATCGCCTAAATAACAATGTACTGAAACCCTCGAATCCCTTAGCTGGTTTCTACGTTCATTCTATGTTTTTCTCTCGCTCCCAGTCCAGCATGGAAGATTTTCTCGTTTAATCTTATTCATCGATAATTGCTACATTTTTTTCCCCCATGCTGGCCTGGGAGCGAAAGAAAAACATAGAATGTGCCAGCTGCTTTTCCTCCCGGGCATGCTGTAAAAACCAGCTAAGGGATCCGAGGGAGTATATTGTGATTTAGGCAATGGGCTGACAACCTGTCACTACTGCCATATACCTACAAATCTATCTTAAATAACCCTCAAAACTTTGTCAGACGTGGCCGAACGACCTTTGTGTAGGTCGTTTGCGCTCTGCCTACCCCATTAGGGATAGAGGCGTGACTATATGTATGTATGTATATATAAGGTCAGTTATAATCAAGTGCTAATATTAAAACGTGTGAGTCTACCCATGAAACTAAACAACTTGCCCTAAGGAACATAGGTCGAAAAACTAATAAAAAATTGGACCTTCCAAAGTAAATGCACCAGCTGATAGCGCACTTAGTATGGGAAGTCAATTTTTGTTTTTCATATTTCGACCAATGTTCCTTAGGGAAAGTTGTTCAGTTTCATGGATAGATTCACACGTTTTAATATTTGCATTTGATTTAAAATGACTTTATATTATTCAAATTAGGAACAAAAGGCTTTATATCAATTAGATCGGCCACACATATTTCAAATTTAAATTGCAATATCTATTGATAATTTATTGCGATACATATTGATTTTCAATTAACGTCAATTATTAATTAATTATTACAATATATACTTCGTTTATTCAACGTTGAGTTATCGATTTGAACTTGTTTTGCAGCCCATAAACTGCTTTTTCTTTACAACTTCAAAGTAAGTCAACCGCAGCATATGTTTGTAACAAGCTTATAGTCTGCTGTTTCGAAATTCGAACCTCTGCTAAGTTGCAAAGGAAAAGCTGTTTACGGGCCGCAAAACACGTTGGTATCGATAACTCAACATTAAGGTACTTCTGTCGACAGATGAGCAGGCAGATTTCAAGATATGCTACCATCGCCCGTAATGCCTCTGAATATCGTTCAAATCAGCGCGCGCTACGGCGTGGCGGTTACGTCCGTGGCCGCGTCAAAAATGTGCGAAATACGCACAATAAAGTTAATTCCATAAAAACTACGCGTCGGATCGAAAATAGCTATGTTGCAATTTTAGATAATCATAATACGGATATTTTCCGGTAGGAACCGTGAAAGCCCTCCTAATAGTTTCGAAGGAATATCAAATTTACTGATTAAAACAGCTTTACTTCCAGATATTTTAGCATACTTATTTATGAACTAGATTTTTTTTAAATGTTGCCATTGCAGGTTTCGAACGAATTTCTTAAATGAATATTTCTTTAGAATTTTCCAATGACTCGTTTATGAGAAATAAGCTATTAAAAACAACCATTTGCCGTTAGGAATCACGTTAATAAACGAAGTTATACCTCGTGAAAGGGACAGCGCACAATAAACTGATCGGGGTTGTTCAGTAAACCTGTAAAAAAACATTTCCAGAAAGAATTTTCTGGTGAAAGTTGTTCACTTTTGTTGTCTGTGCAACGCCTATCAGTTTCTGATACAGTCCCTTACACCCTTATTAAAATAATACAGCAGAACGAAAGTTTCTTCCATGCTGGCCTGGGAGCAGGAGATAAACATAGAATGTGCCAGCTGCATTTCCTCCCGAGCATGCTGTAAGAACCAGCTAAGGGATCTGAGGGTTTCTGTATATTGCTATTTAGGCGATGGGCTGACAACCTGTCACTACAGCAATATACCTACAAATCTATCTTAAATAACCCTCAAAATTTTGTCAGACGTGGCGGAACGACCTTTGTTTAGGCCGTTTGCGCTCTGCCTACCCCATTAGGGATAAAGGCGTGATTATATGTATGTATGTATGAACGAAAGTTAATAAGTGTACTTATTATCTACTAATATAATCACTTCTATATAAGATAGCCTTAAAGGGTAGGCAGAGCGTTAACAGTTTAGTTTATTAAATGCTGTTTTGCTGCGCTTAACAAATCTTGAGGAGAATTTTAGTTATTGTGTTACAGTGGCGAGGGGTGCAATTCTATCGAGGGTAAGTCAAAGCAAAAACGTGTTAACTGCCTCCGTGGTCTAGTGCTATGGACTCCCGATCCGGAGGTCCTGGGTTCGATTCCCGGGGGGGAAACACAAAGCTGATATTTGAGAATTTATCACTTTGTGATTTTTTCCCCAGTTTGGTTAGGACATTGCAGGCTGAATCACCTGATTGTCCGAAAAGAAAAATATTTCGTTCTTCGGAGGGCACGTTAAGCCGTCGGTCCCGTTCGCTGTATTTGATAGTGGTCGTTACTCAAACCATGTCAGAGGCCTGATAGTTGTGTTACTAGGCGGTTTAAAAACTCTGACACCAGGGTTCATCGGGTCGATAGACTCTATACCCACTCGACAGAAGAAGTCCAGCATGGAAGTTTTCATATACGTAATCACGCCTTTATCCCTTAATGGGATAGAAAGAGTCATCGATCTAAACAAATGTCGTTCCGCCACGACTGACCACACGGTAACCCTCCAACCCTTAGCTGGTTTTTATAGTTTGCCCGGGAGAAGCAGCTGGCACATTCTATGTCTTTCGCTCCAAGTCTAGCATAGAACTTAAACACCTGGTACATTTTTGTTTCCATTCTAGCATGGAAGTTTTCTATTGTACGTAAAAGCATACATTGTATTTCTATGTGCAATTCGACAAAATTGCAATTTTCCACTTAAATTCCTTACATTTAAGTTCCATTTCCTTTACCTCTATAATACAGCTGATTGGAGTCTAGTAACGAATTGAATTAGATCTTATTGCGTAGACATAAGGGTGGTTTTGCCTTGTAGTGGCATTTACCTTGGGCAGACCTTGGTACTTAAAGATGAATCATGTGATTGAGTTATAACAATCGATTTTTTCATTGTATACCTTATTCTTTCCTCCATGCTGGCCTGGGAGCGAGAGAAATGAATGTGCCAGCTGCATTTCCTCCCGGGCATGCTGTAAACACCAGCTAAGGGTTCCGAGGGTTTCTGTATGATACAATTTGACAACCTGTCACTACAGCAATATACCTGCAAATCTATCTTGGATAACCCTCAAAACTTTGTCAGACGTGGCGGGGAGAACTTTGTTTGGATCGTTTTCGCTCTGCCTACCCCATTGGGGATGGGGCGTGATTATATGTATTTATGCATGTAGGTATACCTTATTCCATGTAATTGATACTTGGGACTTGAAGAAATGGCGGTTTGTAGAATTGAAGAATGAATGAATGAATGAATCCTAGTTTCAGAGTTTAAAAATGTTGTCTGACATGGTTTATAAAAATCGTTAATTCGCAGAATGTCTCTTTCGTATAATGCCCCTTTTCGCAAAATATCCCTTTCGCAAAACAATCCTTTTTTTGAGATTTAGTTCAGAGACTTATTAAAACTTCATCTGGACATTTTGCGAAAAAATAATCGACCAAGGGGCATTTTGCGAAGTTACCCTAAAAAGGACCACTGTCACAGTAAACGACGGGTACCGACAAGAACCATCTTATTTCTTTGATAATCAGGTGCTTTATCACCAAACTGAGTGATAACTGGCTAACATACCACCGCTTATGATTTTCAGTATTATAAATTACTAGCGACCCGATCCGGCTTCGCACGGAAATTGTCAGTGGTTCTCTACTATATTAAGCATGTATTATACATATAAACCTTCCTCTTGAATCACTCTATCCATTAAAAGAAACCGCATCAAAATCCGTTGCGCGATTATGCATACGAGTACATAGGGTTATAGGGACAGAGAAAGCGACTTTGTTTTATAATATGTAGTGATTTGTCGTTGCGTTAAAATGCCAGTATACATATATACAATCACGCCTCTATCCCTAATGGGGTAGGCAGAGCGTAAACGACCCAACCATAGGTCGTTCCGCCACGTCTGACAAAGTTTTGAGGGTTATTTTTAGGTATATTATACAGCTGTAATGTCAGTTTGTCAGTCCATCGCCTAAATAACAATAAACTAAAAAACCCTCGGATCTCTTAGCTGCAATGAAATATATTCTGTTCTATTCTATAAGTATGGCTTAGTAAGCTTGCTTCATATGGTCATCTCTTTCTCGCCACCTCTGGCCAAGAAAGTTAATGTCGTATCATTTACCCAGCAAAACACGTGGAAGCCATCATCAGCCGTGAACATGGGGCTTGGGGTAGCTGTTCCAAGGTCACCAGGTCACGGTGGCTTTCCCGCACTGTTTCCATTGTACTACCCATTTATTCCACTCTGTAATTTCTATATAATTTCTTCCATTCTGGCCTGGGAGCGAGAGAAAAACATGGAATGTGCCAGCTGCATTTACTCGCGGGCATGGTGTACAAACCAGCTAAGGGATCTGAGGGTTTCAATATTTTGCAATTTGGGCGATGGGCTGACAACCTGTCACTACATCAGTAGGCTTATTTATGAGTTTCCACCACGTCTGACAAAGTTTTGAGGGTTATTTAAGATAGATTTACCTACAAATTTATCTTAAATAACCCTCAAAACTTTGTCAGACGTGGTGAAACGACCTTTGTTTAGGTCGTTTACGTTCTGCCTACCCCATCAGGGATAAAGGCGTGATTATATGTATGCATGTAAATTCTATTCGAATACAAAGTGCAATAATTTCTACTTAAAGCGTGCGAACGTTTCGTTCTAGTGGTGAAAATTGGAACAGTTAAAATTGAACTTTGACCAGCTTCTGGTTGGTGCCCTAACTGTCACTTCCACATATAAAAATGTTTGTTTATCTTTGAATTTATGTATTTACTGAGATTTACTGTCATTATAAGGTCAATTCAATTCGATTTCTTTTAAATGGCGCTTTCAGTATGATTCCGCCAGTGTCAAGTGCTATTGCGATAATGTTTGTGACTACAATTCTCTGTTACTTACATATGAAATTGTCAATACTCAATACTGTCAACTCTGAAAGAACGGCAATTTCATAAGTAACCCAATATACATATACCGTTGCTCATATCATGCAATACAATACAAAATTCTTTATTGCACAAAGAAACACATACAACAGAAATAAAAAGGAACAAACGTGACAACCAAAAAAACGTGAAACGTACAATATAGGCATCATACCGAATTGTAATGACTTCGTATCGTACCCAACAACGGGAACAGTTACAGATCGCCTGATAGCAGTGAGGGATGGTAAGCTACACCTTGATTCAGTAGGCGTAGCCGCATAGCTACGTAGCAGTGACCCCTATAACAACTCTAATGCGGCAACCCTAGCGTCTAGCGTACATATCGCTGAGTAAATGGCAAGGTGCGACTAAGGAAAGTAAAAGTACTCTTATAGGTTTTTGCCCAAAGGTTACCTGGAAGAAATTGCTACCGTAGCAATAAGGCCGACTATGTTATTTTAGTATTTCCAACTCAGTTTTAGAATAAAGGTAAACAAAGTTTCGTGTCTTTTAATCGAAGTTCATGTTTCTATAATAAATTTTAGCTGTTAACTATGTATAGGTACATATTGTATAAACACATACATATAATCACGCCTTTATCCCAAATGGGGTAGATAGAGCGTAAACGACCTAAACAAAGGTCGTTCCGCCACGTCTGACAAAGTTTAGATATGACAACATAGTAAAATAGTAGTTTTAGTAATTTAAGTAAGTTGCCAACAGTAATCATTAATTTTAGATATGTGTTATTTAATAAAAATACGTTAAAGACTGTTTATTTATTTATTTAACTTTATGCACAAAATGTTACATGGGCGGACTTAACGCCAAAGGCATAATCTACCAAAGGCAGGTGCAAAAATTGTCTACGAAAACTAATCAGAGTATATATAGGAATTACTAACAAAAGCATATTATAATATAAATGAATTCATTGACAATTAACTGCCCCAGTTGCACAAATAAACAAATCTGAATGTCAGTACAAATATATCTATTATTACTTTTTATTTTATATTGATAATTTTGAATTTGATTAAAAAAAAATGTAATTGATGATTTTAGTGACGTGTAAATTTTTATTTATTAATAAATGATTGAATTGAATTGAATTGAATTGAATTATATACGATACTTGTTTTGGTCGTTTACGCTCTGCCTACCCCATTAGGGATAAAGGCGTGATTATATGTATGTATGTATGTATATACGGTCTGCTCGTACCACACAACTGGTAGATAGAGTTTTGATAGAGTCCAGAAGATAAAATGATAAACTGATATGAAATTGCAGAAATTTAATGTGACGCCAGTTAACGATACGGCGGTATAGAATGCACCGATGCAACAGTGTGTACAATATGCTGACTAGCAAGATGTGCTATTGAGTGTTCAGGTCGTACAGTATATAAATAATTAAAAGATAAATTAAGTAGATATTGCTGAGTAAATGGCAAGAAAAGAACTCTTAGGGGTGACGAATGTGCTGTTTACAAATATGAAAGACCATACTCATACCAAACCTAATCCAACCTAACTTAACCTACATACCTACCTATACATAGTCCTCCCACCGAGATCTGAAACTGCGCGGGACTAGTTTTTAGTGCCCAAATGTTTGCGCTACACACAGGTGCACTCTCTATTCCTTCAATCTCTTATTCTGATGGGACAGATTGACTAACACGACCAGAGATAAATTAGGCGCAAGACCGACTGTTAACATGCCCATCCGACAGCATGGATCATCTTACTTTTCGGACTATCAGGTGATCACCCTGCAATGTCCTAACCAAACTATAAACACCGCCGGAAATCGAACCCGGTACCTCCGCTCATGGCTCAGGGAACTTGACCATGGAATTCATACGGGGTGTGAGGTACAGCGTCCTGCAAACTGATAGGGATTGCTAAGTCAACGAAACTGAACAACTACCAGCAGATTTTTTTTTCAGGAAGTGTCAAAAAAAAATTGCCTTTCCATACAAATTGTCAGATCGACGTGGTCATTTTGTGTGGAAAGGTAAAAATTATTTTTCATCTCCTGAAAGAATTATCTGGTGAACGTTGTTCAGTTTAATTGACTGAGCAACCCCTATCAGTTTGCGGGACGCTGTCCCTTACACCCGGTATACTACTAGTGCTCTAAAGAGGTCATAAGAATGACTCCACTTCCATGTTGGACTGAGAGCTAGAGAAAAACATAGGATGTGCCAGCTGCATTCCCTCCCGGGCATGTTGTAAAATCCATCTAAGGGATCCGAGGGTGTCTGTATATTGCAAATTTTGGCGACAGGCTGACAACCTGTCACTACAGCAATATACCTGCAAATCTATCTTAAACAACCCTTAAAACTTTGTCAGACGTGGTGGAACGACCTTTGCTTAGGTCGTTTACGCTCTGCCTACCCCATTAGGGATAAAGGCGTGATTATATGTAAGAATGACTCAGTTCTAGGACGACCTTAACCTCCCCTGATTTGGGGTGCCACAAAGGCCTCCCCTTGATGGGCCGTGTAACCCTATAATGGGCCTAGTTCTACCAAGGGTAAATGTTCAGTCCAGATTGTTTTGTTAGATAATACATACATAGGCTATTTAAAAACGTACATATATATAATCACGCCTTTATCCTTCCATGCTGGTCTGGGAGCGAGAGAAAAACATAGAATGTGCCAGCTGCATTTCCTCCCGGGCATGCTGTAAAATCCAGCTAAGGGATCCGAGGGTTTCAGTATATTGTAATTTAGGCGATGGGCTGACAACCTGTCACTACAGCAATATACCTAGAATGATATCTTAAATAACCCTCAAAACTTTGTCAGACGTGGCGGGACACCTTTGTTTAGGTCGTTTACGCTCTGCCTACCCCATTAGGGATACAGGCGTGAATATATGTATGTATGTATGTATGTACGCCTTTATCCCTTATAGGGCAGAGCGTAAACGACCTAAACAAAGGTCGTTCAGCCACGTCTGACAACGTTTTGAGGGTAACTTAAGACAGATTTGTTGGTATATTGCTGTAGTGACAGGTTTTCAGCCCATCGCCTAAATTGCAATATACCGAAACCCTTGGATCCCGTAGCTGGTTTATACAGCATGCCCGGGAGGAAATGCAGCTGGCACATTCTATGTTTTTCTCTTGCTCCCAGGCCAGCATGGAATAATTTAAGATACATTTGTTGGTAAGGTATATTGCTGTAGTGATAGGTTATCAGCCCATTGCCTAAATTGCAATATACCGAAACCCTCGGATCCCTTTGCTGGTTTTTACAGCATGCCCGGGAGGAAATGCCAGCCATGCCGGCTGGCACATTCTATAGATAATACACAAATCTAATATAAAAGTGGTAACAGAGTGATACTTACATCGTACCGTGAGAAATGTCTTTCGCAGGTTAGGTGGAAGACATTTCTTTGTAGGACATAAGCTGTGCTTGTTGTGTCACTATTCGTTCGTTTTCTATCGCTCCCAGTCCAGCATAAAATAATTTATGATTTTTCGAACTGATATCTTTACGTCATTAACTATATCAAGCTTATGTTGACCCTTTATCTCAATAATTAAATTCTTTATCGAATTGTGTACGTCATTTCATTATAAAACATCTGATTGATAATTAAAAACCGGCCAAGAGCGTGTCGGATATGCCCATACATAGGGGGTGTAAGGGACAGCGTCCCGCAAACTGATAGGGGTTGCTCAGTCAACGAAAGTAAACAACTATCAGCAGGTTTTAATTCAGGAAATGAAAAAGAAAAATATTTTGCCATACAAATTTTCTGATCAAAGCCAGGGATCAAAGTGGTCATTTTGTATGGAAAGATATATTTTTTTCCATCTCCTGAATGAATTTCCTGCTGATAGTTGTTCAATTTCGTTGACTAAGTAACGGGACCCTGTCCCTTGCACCTGATATTGCTAATTGTTGCTACTTAAAGTATTAGTTACTTATTTCATTTTCTTTTGTTACAGGTAAATAAAAAGATGGCGCCAGAAATAGTGAAGAAGCACCGCATAAAATAAAAAGCAGACAACACATCCGCCATATTGAAAAAAAAAAAATGGTCTCCGCCAATCGCCGTCCTCACTCATTCAACCTTAGCACCATAAAAAACTTAAAAATTAAAAAGAAAATCGAGCTTACCGAAAAAACACCCAACCTGTGTTCTAAAGAGATTTAAATTTTAACGGACATTCTAAAAAAATAAAAACGAAGTTACCATTTTGTTCGAGTCTTGAAACGAAAGAATAAAAAAAGCTTTAAACTTTTTGGATAAAACTCTTTGTTTTTTTCGAGATTAAATAGTATATAAATAAATAATAAAAATAGTTGCCTTGTAGCAGTAGTGAGACGTTGCTGGTCCAATTTCTTGTAAATTGTAAAATATATAAACATAACTCTCTCTAAATCTGTTGATGTATAGAAATTATTAACTGTTAGGTTCTTAAGTAGTAGCCGCTCCTTGCAACAGTGTAAAGGTAAGTTTTTCTGTTTCTTTTTTTATATCCCTGCCAGGTATTAAAAAAAACTGTCATAGAGGTACCATCTTCTTCTTCTGTCGAGTGGGTATCGAGTCTATCGACCCGATGAACCCTGGTGTCAGAGTTTTTGAACTGCCTAGTAGCACAACTATCAGGCCTCTGACATGGTTTGAGTAACGACCACTATCAAATACAGCGACCGGGACCGACGGCTTAACGTGCCCTCCGAAGCACGAAATCTTTTTCTTTTCGGACAATGAGGTGATTCAGCCTGCAATGTCCTAAACAAACTGGGGAAAAATTCACAAAGTGATAAATTCTCAAATATCAACTTTTTTTTCCCCTGGGAATCGAACCCAGGACCTCCGGATCGGGAGTCCATGGCACTAGCCACTAGACCACGGAGGCAGTTATAGAGGTACCATAGAAAAGGGCTTTTACGAACTGCATAAGTCCCTCTCTTATTCTGTCTCTATTTTTCTCTATGACAGGTATTTA
This sequence comes from Scrobipalpa costella, assembly GCA_949820665.1. Lineage (NCBI taxonomy): Eukaryota > Metazoa > Arthropoda > Insecta > Lepidoptera > Gelechiidae > Scrobipalpa > Scrobipalpa costella. The sequence goes on along the minus strand of OX463321.1, from coordinate 7,884,780 downwards.
TAATTCCTGACAGGGTTATACTTATCAAACACACAGATTGACACAAAAGTATTTTTTTAATTGTTTATTTTACACAAGTAACATAAGAAAGACAATAAACAATACATGATACATGAAATAACGCTACAACAGGTAGAACTTATTTCTACAAAGAAATTTCTTCCAGCTGACATACGGAAGTGAGACTTCAATATACTACTGATAAGAAAGGAAGAAAATAAAAAATTACAACTGGTAGCACTTAATTTCCCTGCACCAAATATTTAATTTTATGTGTTGCCATATTTATTTTATTTTAACAGTTGAAAAAAAGCAATATTGAAGACTTGGGTCCCTGTGCCGCAGTAGTAAATAAGTAGGTAACTGTTACCAATCATCATCTCCCTAGCCTTATCCCGTATATGACGGGGTCGGCTTCCTAATCTAGGGGATTGAACGAGGGTACTGGTTTTTACACAGAGCGACTGCCATCTGACCTCCGCAACCCAGAAGGGAAACCAGACCCAATCCTAGATTAGGTCAGAGTTTTCAAGCCGCCAATGCTTAGCACTGGCCTCTGATATGGCTTAACGACTAATATCCACGGTATTAAACGATATTAACCGGGACCAACGGGTTAACGTGCCTTCCGAAGCACGGAAAAAGCACCGAATAAACGTACATATGAAATTCGAAAACCGAAAAACATATTGGTACGTGGTGGGATTCGAACCAAGACCTCCCGCTCAGGAGGCAGCGGCCCTATCCACTACACCATCGGGCTCTGTTACCAATATCTTTTTGTAAATAAAAAAATATGTTTTTATTTTTTAGCGCACAACACCACCATAAACCATGGAAAATCCCGAAGTTGAAAAGAGCCCTGGCTCCGAAGAGACGAGCCACCTAAGTAGAAATAGGGTAAGATTTTTATTGATATTGTTGTTTTGGGTGTAAGGGACAGCGGGACTTTATGTCCACCTCGATCAGATAATTTGTATGGACAAGCCAATTTATTATTTTATTCGCTTCCTGAAAGAATTTCTTGGTGGAAGTTGTTCAGTGTCGAACTGAACAACCCCTATCAGTTTGCGGGACGCTGTCCTTTACACCCGGTATATAATAGTTGCCGGCAAACATCTTGATCGTTGAAGGATGTGGAAAGTAAGCGCATCTAAAATTCAACCTTAATTTTATTAAGATATTCTTCCACTTTGGCCTGGGAGCGAGACAAAATCATAGAATGTGCCAGCTGATTTTCCTCCCGGGCATGCTGTAAAAACCAGCTAAGGGATCCGAGGGTTTCTGTATATTGCGATGGGCTGACAGCCTGTTACTACAGCATATACCTACACATCTATCTTAAAAAACCCTCAAACCTTTGTCAGACGTTGCGAAACGGCCTTTGTTTAGGACGTTTACGCTCTGCCTACCCTAAAGGCGTGATTATATGTATGTAGACTGCCACGCGTCCCACCTAAACCTTGTGATGAATGTGTCTATATTTTTTTTCAGAGCTTAAAATCCAAACAACTAGTCCGCAGCCAAGCGATCCGCGAGTCCCAATCCCCCCCGCGCACCGCGTCCCCCTCCGTGGTCGTGGACGCGGCCGCTGACGTCACGCCAGCTGTCGCGGACGCTGATGACGTCATCGGCGACGTCACAGTCGCAGAGGCCGCCAAGTGCGACGACAGGGGCGATGTGAACAGTGAGGATGGGAGGAGACAGCAGGTTGAGATACAGGTGGGAATAACTGCTGACACGATTATCCCGCCAGCTCCCTTCCTCCATAATAATAATAAAATCATTTATTCCAGATTTATGCACAGTTACAAAAATAAATAAAGTTTCAAATAAATTAATAAACTCACAATTTCATGACATAAAGAAATCACAATTCAAATATAAAATTCAAACAAGACAAAAAAAAAAACACTTTAAAATCTTAAAAATAATGATCCCCCCTCTATCATACACCCTCTCTATCCCCCTCCCCTGGCACCCTCGTGCAGTAGTCGCCACATTCCATATTCGGACATTTAGACGCACCGCAGGATACCATCCTAACCTGGTTGATATTCCACCAATATGGACTACCTAAGCGCCGTTTTCATGCTGGACTGGGAGCGAGAGAAAAATATAGAATGTGCCAGCTGCATTTCCTCCCGGGCATGCTGTAAAAACCAGCCAAGGGATCCGAGGGTTTCAGTATATTGCAATTTAGGCGATGGGCTGACAACCTGTCACTATAGCAATATACCTAGAATTCTATCTTAAATAACCCTCAAAACTTTGTCAGACGTGGCGGGACGACCTTTGTTTAGGTCTTTTACGTTGCTACCCCATTAGGGATAAAGGCGTGATTATGTGTATGTATGTATTTACTTAAAACCATAATACTAAAATTGAATATATGTCACTACATTACAATTTGTAGGAGTAAGTTTATTCCACTAATAAGGACTAAGCTCTTCCAAAACTCTTTCATACGGCGTACGGCAAAAGAGTGGAACTACAAGCGTTTGTGTTTCCGATTGCATTTTCAACCCCCAACACAATTTAGAGTGAACAGGCATCGTCAGGGTCCGTCTCTGTCGCTCCCGACCTAGACTGGAATCAACAGCAAATCCATTTCTAATTCTTCTTCTGTCGTGTGGGTATCGAGTCGATCGACTTGATGAACCCTGGAGTCAGAGCTTTTAAAACCGCCTAATAGCACAGCTAAAAGGCCTCTGACATTTGTGTAACGACCACTATCAAAGACAGCATCCGAGACAGACGGCTACGCGTGCTCTCCGAAGCACGGAATATTCTTCTTTCAGACAATCAGATGATTCCGCCTGCATAAAAACCAAACTGGAGTAATTCTCAAAGTGATAAATTGACGAGTATCAACCCCCTGGGAATCGAACCCAGTACCTCCGGATATTGAGCCCATGGCACAAGACCACGGAGGCAGTTAACGCTAAAGTCTGTTTCAGATAACGTCTGGCACTTGGGACGAAGATAGCGATCAGAGGCAACGGACGAAGCGATGGCTCGGGAACAAGGACCTCTCACGGGACTTGTTGTCCAACAACCCGCGAGTGGCGTGCGTGTGCGGCGGTTGCAACGTTTGCCCGCACTGCAGGTAAACAGCACTGCAGTACCACTGTCGCTCCAGAGATGGCGCCACTAGTAATGAATATTATGGACAGCGACCAGAGGCAACAGACGAAGCGATGGCTCGGGAACAAAGAACACTCGAAGGACCTCTCACGGGACTTGTTGTCCAACAACCCGCGAGTGGCGTGCGTGTGCGGCGGTTGCAACGTTTGCCCGCACTGCAGGTAAACAGCACTGTAGTACCACTGTCGCTCCAGAGATGGCGCCACTAGTAATGAATATTATGGACAGCGACCAGAGGCAACAGACAAAGCGATGGCTCGGGAACAAAGAACACTCGAAGGACCTCTCACGGGACTTGTTGTCCAACAACCCGCGACTGGCGTGTGTGTGCAGCAGTTGCAACGTTTGCCCGCACTGCAGGTAAACAGAGATGGCGCTACTGTAGTAAATAATAATAAAAAATAAATAAAAAAGTATTTATTTCGCTAAAAGCATACATATAAAAAGTAAGTAGGTACAACTTAGAAGCTAAGGGTGAATGCGTGTTTGTTTGTGTGTGTGTGTGTGTGTGTGTGTGTGTGAGTGTATGTGTGTATGAGTGGGTTTTCGCGTGTGTGAATATAGTTTGTAATTATGATTTTATTTTTGATTAGATACCTGTTTATTCATATTCTTTTTTTTAACAATGCTTCTGTTTCTTCGTAGTTTAATGTAAGTAGTACCACTGTCACTCAAGAGATGGCGCCACTAGGTTTCTGAAACGCGGTATCGTTATGTTTCCCTAATAAATATATGGACAGCGACCAGAGGCAACGGACAAAGCGATGGCTCGGGAACAAAGAACACTCGAAGGACCTCTCACGGGACTTGTTGTCCAACAACCCGCGAGTGGCGTGCGTGTGCGGCGGTTGCAACGTTTGCCCGCACTGCAGGTAAAACAGCACTGTAGTGCCACTATCGCTCCAGAGATGGCGCCACTAGGTTTCTGAAACGCGGCATCGTTATGTTTTGCCAATCAAGAAGGCAACTGACGAAGCGATGACTCAGGAACAGAGAACACTCAAAGATTTTTGATTTTGGATTTGTTGTCCAACAACCGTCGAGTGACACACACACAGACACATGCACGCACACAGACTCCCGCTCATATATTACGTATGTATGTCAATCTGGAATCGCTCTCAATATTTGTCAGCCGTGGCTAAGGCGCTTTTTACTATACTGCGCTCAATCCATCCTGGAAGACACTAAGAAGAAGATTAGTTATTTATTTATTTACATTAATTATTCCTGATGGACAAAAGTAACTAAAAAGTTTGGAAATATAGTTAAATGTTTCAGTACGCCATCTGCCAGGAGGGATTGAGCGTAGTATTGGCGTTTTACGCTCTGCCTGTATGTTTGTATGTGTTTTTTTAAATCTTCCATGCTGGACTGGGAACGATAGAAAAACTGCATTTCCTTCCGGACATGCTGTAAAAACCAGTTAAGGGATTCGAGGGTTTTGGTGTATTTTATTCTAGGCGATGGGCTGACAACCTCTCACTACAGCAATACACAGACCTATCTGAAATAACCCTTCCTACTTTGTCAGACGTGGTGACCTTTGTTTGGGTCGGTGACGCTCTGCCTAACTCATACATACATACATAATATCACGCCTTTATCCCTAACGGGGTAGGCCTAACTCATCACTACATAGTACCTGTACCTGTACCTGTTGTGTCGGTATTCCTTGTGTATTGTCTTTCTCATGTTACTTGTGTACAATAAACAGTAAATAAATAAATAAATAAATAAATAGTATAAAACAAAGTCGCTTTCTCTGTCCCTATATCCCTATGTATGCATACATCTTTAAAACTACGCAACGGATTTTGATGCGAATTCTTTTAATGGATAGAGTGATTCAAGAGGAAGGTTTATATGTATAATACATGCATAATATAGTAGAGAAACACTGATAATTTCTGTGCGAAGCCGGGGCGGGCCGCTAGTTGGAGATAAAGGCGTGATTATGTGTATGTATGTTTGTATGTGTGTTCTAATATCCGCCTTTTCTTACAGAGGCCGTCGCCGGAAGTACCTCTGTCCAAGCAAGCAAGATTCAGGCATCGCGTGTTCAGATGATTGTCCAGATTGTTCCGACACAGAGCCCAATGGTAATCTTCTTCTTCTTGTTGTCGACTCGATGCACCCTGATGTCAGAGTTATTTTAACCGTCTAGCCTGATAGCACTGCTTATAGGCCTCTAATTTGTGTTATGGTTATCATTTCATTTACTACAGAAGACAGCGATCGTGTCTAACGTTTCTTTCAAAGCACGGAATCCTTTTTCTTACAGACAACCTGGTGATACAGCTTGCCTAATCACCAAGTGATAAATTAACAATGTGTTCGCCCCCTGAGAATCAAACCCAGGACCCCCGGATCGGGAGCACATGGTTTTGACCAGTAGTTAAGGCACCGCTCCCTACATTACTTTTAGTTGTTCAGTCAAAGTGTGGCGTAACTGAACAACTTTCAGAAAGAGAAACTGACATTTCTGACACGCATTTTGACAGACAATATATACTTCTCCTAGAAAAATCTCAACGCAATGTGAGAAATGCGCCGTTCCGTACAGTGACATCTGTTAAGCATTAGCGGAACTAAAGTGGCCACTTTTAGCACATTTAATACAATTCAAATACAATAATAATTCGATTATGGATGATAAAATGGATAAATAGTTGCTATTCCGTTTCTTGTGTCCGTTTAGTTTCTACATCGATTTTTGGAACTTTTTCAATTTGTATATTTTTTATTGTATTTCAGGCGGCTTAAATTCGGACGGTAGTCGCAAAACTGGCAGCCTCGACCGGGACGAACCCACGCACTACTGCAGGTTGGTAAATTTAAGGCAGTAACATCGCAAAATGTCCCTTTCGCAAAATGTCCTTTGGACGCAAAATGTCTCTTTCTCATAATGTTCCTTTCGTAAAATGTTTCTTGGTCGCAAAATGTCTCTCTTTTCATAATATCCTTTTGAAAAATATCTAAGTATTTTCAGTAGCTGCCCACTATTTAAACTAAAGCTATCAAAAAAGAGTGATTTTGCCAAAGTGACATTATGAGAAAGATACGTTTTGGGATGGAGACATTGTGCGAAAGGGATAATCTACAAAGTAACGAGTAAGGGGTGTAAGGGACAGCCTACCGAAAACTGGTAGGCATTGCTCAGTCAAAGAAATTGAACAACTCCAACCTTTTTCACATAGCATGACCATCCTGACATATGTCAAACGCATACATTTTCTTCCATGCTGGCCTGGGAGCGAGAGAAAAATATAGAATGTGCCAGCTGCATTTCCTCCCGGGTATGCTGTAAAAACCAGCTAAGGGATCCGAGGGTTTCAGTATATTGTAATTTAGGCGATGGGCTGACAACCTGTCACTACAGCAATATACTTACAAATCTATCTTAAATAACCCTCAAAACTTTGTCAGACGTGGCGGAACGACCTTTGTTTGGGTCGTTTACGCTCTGCCTACCCCGTTAGGGATAAAGGCGTGATTATATGTATGTATGTATGTATACATTTTGTGACAGTTAAAATGGAATCTCTTTCGCACCTGTGATGTTTTCATATTTCCTACCTGCTGTCAGGAGACAACGAACTCGACGAGAGAAAAATACTATATCACCAGGAAATTCTTTCAGGAAATGAAAATTTATTTCTGCTTTTCCATAAAAATGTTCTGGTCGAGATGGGCATTTTGTATGGCTAAGTACTTTTTTCGTCTGATTTGTTTTTCTTGGCGAAAGTTATATAATTTCATTCACTAAGACCCCTATCAATATCTCGTACGGTGGGCCTTACACACTGTAAATGTATCAAGAATGGACATAGGTAATTTTTACCTCCGGAAAATATCTCCCGTAGGAAAAATCGAAGAAAAAAGATACAATACAAAAAAAAATATTGCATAAAGACACACATACAACAGAACTAAAAAGGAACGAACATGACAGTACAATATAGGCGGCCTTATTGCTAAAGCAGCAATTTCTACCAGGCAACCTTTGGATATAAAAATTGTAGAAGCAGAAAGCGGGATAGTGCATATTACTACATATAATAACTTAGACAATATTTTCACACTATTAAATAAATATTTCAATAAAATATACTGATACATATCTTATGATAAACTAATACATAATATATACTACATAAGATGTTATATATCAGAGAAATTGGTAGATAGAATATCACTACATATACTTACTTAAACGATACTTATGAATCAGACAGCTACACATTAAACATTATTAGCTAAATAGAATTTTCTTGTTTGCTCCTTAAACGATTCGATAGACGGAGCTCGTCAAACATTCTCGGACAAGGAATTCCACAGTTTAATTGCCTGTACCGTAAAAGATTTAGCGTAGAAATCAGTCTTGTGAGTAACTTAAATGCTGGCCTGGAAGCGAGAAAAAGAAAGAAAAACATAGAATGTGCCAGCTGTATTTCCTCCCGGGCATGCTGTAGAAACCAGCTAAGGGATCCGAGGATTTCAGTGTATTGTAATTTAGGGGATGGGCTGACAACCTGTCACTACAGCAATATACCTACAAATCTATCTTAAATACCCTCAAAGCTTTGTCAGACGTGGCGGAACGACCTTTGTTTAGGTCGTTTACGCTCTGCCTACCCCATTAGGGATAAAGGCGTGACTATATGTATGTATGTGTATGTATCAGTCTTGTGGGAAGGTAGGTTTAAGGTGAGATTGTTAGTGCAGATTACGCGTCAGAGTAGAGAGTGGAATATGAAGCGGTCTTTAAGGTAAGGAGGAGAATAGGGATTGGAAAGGATGGAAGGTAGGTCATCTGGAAGAGATTTCTTTTTAGAGATAAGCTGTATCTGTTGTGCTATTGTTTTTTTATGTTTGTGTCCTCTGTATATTCATGTGTGTGCAATAAATTGTTAAATAAATAAATAGATGGAGTAAAGAAGAGAAAGGATATGGCAGTCCCTCCTACGGGATATTGGCAGCCATCTTCTGTCGAGTGGGTATCGAGTCTATGGACCCGATGAACCCTGGTGTCAGAGTTTTTAAACCGCCTAGTAGCACAACTATCAGGCCTCTGCAACTATCAAAGACAGCGACCGGGACCGACGGCTTAACGTGCCCTCCGAACCACGAAAACTTTCGGACAATCAGGTGATTCAGCCTGCAATGTCCTACCCAAACTGGGGAAAAATTCACAAAGTGATAAATTCTCAAATATCAACTTTGTGTTTTACCCCCTGGGAATTGAACCCAGGACCTGCGGATCGGGAGCCCATGGCACTAGCCACTAGACCACGGAGGTAGTTGAAGCTCTAGGAAGGATCTATAGGCAGAGACACGGTCATACTTCCGTAGACCAAAGATAAAGCAGATAGATAGATAAAGCGTTTTATTCATATTTCTACAAAACACATGTACATTTCGCAAATTTAAAAAGACACAGACAATAAAACAAACAGATAAATAAAAGGGATTCGAGGGTTACAGTGTATTTAATTTAGGCGATGGGCTGACAACCTGTCACTACATCAATACACATTACAATCAAAATTGCCCTCAATTTATGTCAGACGTGGCGAAAGCGCCTTTAAGGAGGCGTTTTACGCTCTGCCTATCCCGTAAGGGATAAAGGCGTGATTTTATGTATGTATGTATGTATGTATGTAAATCAAAGTAGTTTACACAATATGATAATATAATACTTCCCGAAAACGTTCGACGAGCACCGTCTATTGAGACATTTAAAGAGCGAACAAGAAAGTTCTTCTTAGAGAATAATAATTAGTTACTTATCCTATCTCCCATTAGCATAATATGTATTAGTTTATTATAAATATATACATACATACATACATAAAATCACGCCTTTATCCCTTACGGGGTAGGCAGAGCGTTAAACGCCTCGTAAAAGGCGCTTTCGCCGCGTCTGACAAAAATTGAGGGCAATTTTAGATTGTAATGTGTATTGCTAATGTGTAGTGATAGGTTGTCAGCCCATCGCCTAAATTACAATACACTGTAACCCTCGAGTCCCTTTTGCTGTCTTCTACAGCATGCCCGGGAGGAAGGGCAGCTGGAACATTCTATGTTTTTCTATCTCTCCCAGTCCAGCATGGAAGAAAAATTATGAATATATATTACTTTATTTTATTTATGTATTTATTTAGTAGTATTTATATTGTTTAAGTATTAAGATTAACTTAGTATGCATTATCCCGCTATCTGCTATGTAGTATCCTACTACCCAAAGGTTGCCTGGTAGAAATTAAAAGGCCGCCTATATTGTACTGTTTTGTTCCTTACTTTTCTGCTGTATGTATTTGTGATTCTTTGTGCAATAAAGTATCTTGTATTGTATTGTATTGTATATGCACATGTGTGCTGCAGTGATGTGAAAGGGCCAAGGCTCAGTGAATTTTACCCTAAGAGTTTTCCCAAAAGGCAACACTGATTTTCAACCGTCACCCGTGATGAGTGACAAGCGGTTAAAAAACGTCCGAGTAAAACGTATAGTACGTAGTTCTTCCATGCTGGACTGGGAGAGATAGAAACACATAGAATGTTCCAGCCCGTGATGAGTGACAAGCGGTTAAAAAACGTCCGAGTAAAACGTATAGTACGTAGTTCTTCCATGCTGGACTGGGAGAGATAGAAACACATAGAATGTTCCAGCCCGTGATGAGTGACAAGCGGTTAAAAAACGTCCGAGTAAAACGTATAGTACGTAGTTCTTCCATGCTGGACTGGGAGAGATAGAAACACATAGAATGTTCCAGCCCGTGATGAGTGACAAGCGGTTAAAAAACGTCCGAGTAAAACGTATAGTACGTAGTTCTTCCATGCTGGACTGGGAGAGATAGAAACACATAGAATGTTCCAGCCCGTGATGAGTGACAAGCGGTTAAAAAACGTCCGAGTAAAACGTATAGTACGTAGTTCTTCCATGCTGGACTGGGAGAGATAGAAACACATAGAATGTTCCAGCCCGTGATGAGTGACAAGCGGTTAAAAAACGTCCGAGTAAAACGTACAGTACGTAGTTCTTCCATGCTGGACTGGGAGAGATAGAAAGACATAGAATGTTCCAGCCCGTGATGAGTGACAAGCGGTTAAAAAACGTCCGAGTAAAACGTATAGTACGTAGTTCTTCCATGCTGGACTGGGAGAGATAGAAACACATAGAATGTTCCAGCCCGTGATGAGTGACAAGCGGTTAAAAAACGTCCGAGTAAAACGTATAGTACGTAGTTCTTCCATGCTGGACTGGGAGAGATAGAAACACATAGAATGTTCCAGCCCGTGATGAGTGACAAGCGGTTAAAAAACGTCCGAGTAAAACGTATAGTACGTAGTTCTTCCATGCTGGACTGGGAGAGATAGAAACACATAGAATGTTCCAGCTGCCCTTCCTCCCGGGGCATGCTGTTGAAGTCAGCAAAAGGGACTCGAGGGTTACAGTGTATTGTAATTTAGGCGACCTGACAACCTGTCACTTCACATTAGCAATACACATTACAATCTAAAATTGCCCTCAATTTTTGTCAGACGCGGCGAAAGCGCCTTTTACGAGGCGTTTAACGCTCTGCCTACCCCGTAAGGGATAAAGGCGTGATTTTATGTATGTATGTATGTAAAACGTATTATTTAAAATATTAGGTACTACCCACATGTGAAAACAAATCGTTACAAGTATCATAATGTACATTTTACATTGATAGTGGATTGATATTTTGGTTATTTGATTCCAGGTGCCCAGAAAGAAAGGAGAAACCAAAAATAATGTCATTCTGTAGAACAGACTCAGGTATATAATCATTACAAATTATTTTGGTAATTTTATTTTTACTTCTTACGGCCTGGGAGCGAGAGACAAACATAGAATGTGCCAGCTGCGTTTCCTCCCGGGCGTGCTGTAAAAACCAGCTATGGGATCCGAGGGTATAATATAGTATAAGTGTATTGCAATTTAGGCGATGGACTGACAACCTATCACTACATCAATATACCTACAAATCTATCTTAAATAACCCTCAAAACTTTGTCAGACGTGGCGGAGCGACCTTTGTTTGGGTCGTTTGCGCTCTGCCTACCTCATTAGGGATTAAGGCGTGATTATATGTATGTATGTATGTCTATCTTAAATAACCCTCAAAACTTTGTCAGACGTGGCGGAGCGACCTTTGTTTGTATCGTTTGCGCTCTGCCTACCCCATTAGGGGTTAAGGCGTGAATATAGGTATGTATGTATGTATGTATATCCTAAATAACCCTCAAAACTTTGTCAGACGTGGCGGAGCGACCTTTGTTTGTATCGTTTGCGCTCTGCCTACCCCATTAGGGGTTAAGGCGTGAATATAGGTATGTATGTATGTATGTATATCCTAAATAACCCTCAAAACTTTGTCAGACGTGGCGGAGCGACCTTTGTTTGTATCGTTTGCGCTTTGTCTACTTTGGGGATAAATGCGTGATTATATGTATGTATGTATAATCTTTTTTCAGACGAAAGAATCGAGATGACAGAGGAAGAATTAGTGAAATTCCTACAAGTGACGTTAAACAAGAACGCGAAAGACAGAATGGCCCTGTTGAAGATCGAGCGCGAACTGCACGGACTTATCAACGACCCGGGGTGAGTTCTAAAACGCGGTATCGAAGTTTTTTCGGCGTTTAGTATATAAAGGCGCAGTAGTTCATACGTTCAACGCTTTCTACTGGACTGAAAGCGATAGAAAAACATAGTTCTTTTGGGCATGCTGTAATAACCTAAGGGGTCTGAGGGTTTCAGTATATTGTAATTTAGGCGATGGGCTGACAACCTGTCACTAGAGCAATATACAGATCCTAAACTACGCTCAAAGCTTGTCAGACATGGCGAACGACCTTGGTTCAGTTCCTTGACGCTCTGCCTACTCCATTAGGAATAAAGGCGTGATGTATGTATGTATGTAGTTTAAACAAGTGACTCTAAATAAGAACGCGCAAGACAGAATGGCCCTGTTGAAGATCGAGCGGGAACTGCACGGACTTATCAACGACCCGGGGTGAGTTCTAAAACGCGGTATCGAAGTTTTTTCCGCGTTTAGTATATAAAGGCACAGTAGTTCATACAAATTATCTAGCCCATAACTATGAAGGAACTCCTTAACCTAAAATCGCCTAAAACTCATGCTAAAACTACCAAAAAAGTCATTTTGCGAAAAGGATATTATCTTCTTCTTCTGTCGAGTGGGTGTATCAAGTCTATCGACCCGATGAACCCTGGTGTCAGAGTTTTTAAACCGCCTAGTAGCACAACTATCAGGCCTCTGACATGGTTTGAGCAACGACCACTATCAAAGACAGCGACCGGGACCGACGGCTTAACGTGCCCTCCGAAGCACGAAATCTTTTTCTTTTTCGGACAATCAGGTGATTCAGCCTGCAATGTCCTAACCAAATTGGGAAAAAAAATATCACAAAGTGGTAACTTCTCAAATATCAACTTTGTGTTTCCCCTCTGGGAATCGAACCCAGAACCTCCGGATCAGGAGTCCATGGCACTAGCCACTAGACCACGGAGGCAGTTAAGGATATTATGAGAAAGGGGGATATTTCGCGAATGGAAGATTCAGCAATGTAAGGAAAAATATATTCTAACAAAGAAATACATCTCTTACAGCCGCGTACTGGTTAGGTTCCCCGTGATGACGTCATATGGCCGCATGCTGGTGCACCGCTGCGCTTCGCTGTTCGAACTCAACCACAACATAGATCTGAACAACAAGACCAGTGTTCTAGTCTCTAAAAATGGTGAGTTTGATGGTTTCAGTCTTGAAAACAGATCAGAATAGGTAAATAATAAGAAGCTAGCTTGAATTAATCAATACGTTATATGAGCGAAGTCATCGCGACATTGCATGAAATATGAATGAATCAATAAGATACGTGAGCAAAGCGAGCTGCATGAAATTAAATATGAATGAATCAATACGATACGCGAGCGAAGCAAGCGCGATATTGCATAAAATATTATTGAATCAATACATCACCCCGAATGAATCAATAACGAAAGAAATGTAATTGGAATAAATCAATGCATTACATATGAACGAATCAATAAGTTACGCGAGCGAAGCGAGCGCGTCATTGTTTGAAACATAAATGAATCAATATATTACACTGAAGCTTATGAACCTTTATAGGTTGATGGTTGAATGAGTGTGTACTTTTCTTTTGCAATTAATATCTTGTTCCAAAAGTACTACTTCCACGCTGGACTGGGAGAGATAGAAAAACATAGAATGTTCCAACTGCCCTTCCTCCCGGGCATGCTGTTGAAGTCAGCAAAAGGGACTCGAGGGTTACAGTGTATTGTAATTTAGGCGATGGGCTGACAACCTGTCACTATAGCAATACATATTACAATCTAAAACTGCCCTCAATTTTTTGTCAGACGTGGCGAAAGCGCCTTTTACGAGGCATTAAACGCTCTGCCTACCCCGTAAGGGATAAAGGCGTGATTTATGTATGTTTGTATGTATGTCCAAAAGTATGATTGGAGTCAATTTGAGTGACAGGATACGAAAAAGTCTGATTAGGGAACGTTGTGGTGTGAAAGAAGATATAGTGACAGGTATTGAGAAGGGAATGCTTAAGTAGTTTAGACATGTTCAGAGGATGAGTGAAAGCAGGTTGACCAAACAGATATATATGGCGAGTGTGGATGGAAATGTTGGTAGGGGAAGGCCTCGACGCACGTACTTGGATCAAATCGGGGACGTCCTAAAGAAAGGTCAGGTCAAGAGTACCCTAAACCGACGAGCATGTATGAAAAGATTAATGAAAGTGGATGAAGCGAAAGAAGTATGTAAGGATCTTAGCAAGTGGAAAGATAACACAAGCTCTTCCCTCCTTTGCTCCCCACTTTGGGGTTTACCGGCACGTACCGGGTAGATTCTCTCCGATAAGGTATTCCCAAGGCAACGAGGCACGAGGTTCGAGCCCTAGTGGGCGCCCTTAGGCAGTTGTCATTTGCATATAAGGGTGTAGATTGCGTGTAGCAACTCCCCGCCTTTAGTCCGGTGACGTATTATATACACTATAGTATGATACGAATAGGTCCATATTTTTTTTTTTTTTTACATACATTAAAATAAAGAAGAAAGGTTTGGTCTCTGCCTACCATTGGCGAGGGGTGCAATTTTATCAAAAACCAAAACATTCAAGTACCTTATAGTTTCAAAGTAATTCCGGATTTGGTGGACGTGGAATTCTTAAAAGGGAAGCCGACGGTTATCTTGAGGCGTGATTATATGTAACTACCTTGTCCATCTACTTCCATGCTGGACTGGGAGAGATAGAAAAACATAGAATGTTCCAGCTGCCCTTCCTCCCGGGCATGCTGTTGAAGTTAGCAAAAGGGACTGGAGGTACAGTGTATTGGTACCGCTTTCTGCTTGTACAATTTCTATACCCAAAGGTTGCCTGGTAGAAATTGCTGCTTTAGCAATAAGGCCGCCTATATTGTACTGTCACGTTTGTTCCTTTTTATTTATGTTGTATGTGTTTCTTTGTGCAATAAAGAATTTTGTATTGTATTGTAATTTCAGGCTAAGTAAAAAAAAAAAAAAAAAAAAAATTGTAATTTAGGCGATGGGCTGGCAACCTGCCACTGTAGCAATACATATTACAATCTAAAATTGCCCTCATTTTTTGTCAGACGTGGCGAAAGCGCTTTTTACGAGGCGTTAAGCGCTCTGCCTACCCCGTAAGGGATAAAGGCGTGATTTATGTATGTATGTACCTTGTCCCAGGAACGTGTGGCGGGCGCATCCCGTGCACCAGCTTCAAGCAGTGGTGCACCGCCACGTTCCCGCCGAGCCCACAGCGACAGCACAACGACACCACGCACGCCAAGTGAGGCCCGTAATTATAAACAGTACTTGAGACTGACAGCTAGTTTGAGTCCGTATCAGAAATGTCATTTCAGAACAAAACGACCTGTATGTGCCTTGTTTTTATGTCAGTCGCTTTTTGACAAATCGAACTTTATTTTATATAGAGTAAAGTCCATATTGGATTGAAGCTTTGCTTTGCTTAACGGGATGGTGGTTTGAGTTTGATTTTGAATACGACCGTGGACCTATTACTATATTTGATGTAAGTTTCACATTATATTTTTAGAAATAAAATAGTAAGTATATATATAGATACGGTTCATGTCTCCCCCATCCATGCATACATATACTCCCACTCACACTACCACCCACACACTTACACACACACACACACACATACACACATTTGGCACAACTTAGTATTTATTAATTGGAAACTGGTTTTGAAAGAAGTCCTATTTTAATTTCAATTTAATTTTTATTATTTTTGATATAATCAAAATAATTTAACTGTTTTTTGTATAAAAGGTTTTTATTTTTAAATATTTATTTTTACATTTTATTTTTAGTTTTAATTTAATATGTATCCAAAATTAATTCTTTACTTAAAATTGGAAGACCGGTGCCTTCTAACACAGGCCCTTAAGCTTACTAGAAGGCACCGACCCTTAGATAAGTTTTATCTGTAATAGCTACCAATAAAAACATTTTTTTTATTTATGTACATTGTAGGTATACGTATTATTATATATATTTATTGTTTTTTATTATGGTATTAGACTTTATTAATGTAATTTTACCTATATTATAATTGCACACGCCTTATCTGCCTCACTTATGCACTCTCACTACCGTAGGTCAGCAGGAAGAGATATCTTTTTAGAGATAAGCTGTACCTGCTGTGCTATTGTTTTTTATGTTTGTGTCCTCTGAATGATCATCATTCGCTTGCCCTTATCCCATTTACTTGTGGTCGGCGCAGTACGTTTTATTGTTCCATTCATCCCTGTCAGCCGTCAGTTCAACACTCACACCTGTTTTAGACATATCATCTTTCACGCAGTCCATCCATCCAATGAATGATCATGTGTGCAATAAACTGTCAAATATAGTAGATTTTATGCCGAGTCCATAAAGCAAGTCATTATTATCCGAGATCGTTATATGGCCGAGTCCGCAGGGCGAGGGCAGATGAAGAAGTCGAGGATAAAAATGATTTGTGCACGAGTTATAAACTCTGCTTTTCACTTCGATTGCGAGAAAATAAAACAGTAACATAACATACTAACATTTATTTAATTAAAATTCAAAGTAAAATTTCACAGCTTCTTTCCCGCTACTTTACTTTTTTTTAATTTTTGTGCATGATTTTTGGGCAAAGAATAAATATATACAGCCTACTCTTAAATTATTTTGGAATATTGTTTTTTTTAGTGATGAATATGTCTTGATATTTAGTTACTTTTTCGTATTATCTTATTAACCAAAAATGCAAATAGGGAAGGATATATTATAAACTGCCTTAGGTCACTGCCTTAGTATAAATACATTTAAAAAGCCACTTTTTTGCCCTTGTGCATAAAGTTTATAGGCGACATAAAAACTTATGTCGCCTAGATTCTGCATAAAGTAGTACTTTTTCGAGCTAGAGAAGTGAAAAATAAATAAGTGTAAAAAACACAGATTCAAAATGTTGTTCCGTTGCAGGTCGATATTAAAAAGGGACACGCATTCATTGGACGAACCAGGAAGCGGCTCGCTCAGTGCGGCAAGAAGCAAGTCGCTCGAACAACGAGAGAGAGAGTACGAACGAGTCCGAAGGAGAATATTTAGCTCGGTGAGTCTTGTTACTTCCATGCTGGACTGGGAGCGAGAGAAAAACATACAAATCCCGGGCATGCTGTAAAAACCAGCTAAGGGATTCGAGAGTTATAGTGTATTGTAATTTAGGCGATAGGCTGACAAGCTGTCACTACAGCAATATACCTACAAATCAACCTTAAATAACCCTCAAAACTTTGTCAAACGTGGCGGTCTGCTTACCCCATTAGCGATAAAGGCGTGATTATATGTATGTAAGTAAGTCTTGTTAACTGCCTTCGTGGTGTAGTGGCCACGGGCTGCTGATCCGGAGGTCCTGGGTTCGATTCCCGGGGGGTTACAGTCGCTCAGTGCGGCAAGAAGCAAGTCGCTCGAACAACGAGAGAGAGAGTACGAACGAGTCCGAAGGAGAATATTTAGCTCGGTGAGTCTTGGTAACTGCCTTCGTGGTGTAGTGGCCACGGGCTGCTGATCCGGAGGTCCTGGGTTCGATTCCCGGGGGGTTACAGTCGCTCAGTGCCGCAAGAAGCAAGTCCCTCGAACAACGAGAGAGAGAGTACGAACGAGTCCGAAGGAGAATATTTAGCTCGGTGAGTCTTGGTAACTGCCTTCGTGGTGTAGTGGCCACGGGCTGCTGATCCGGAGGTCCTGGGTTCGATTCCCGGGGGGTTACAGTCGCTCAGTGCGGCAAGAAGCAAATCCCTGGAACAACAGAGAATATTTAGCTCGGTGAGTCTTGTTACTTCGATGCCGGCCTGGGAGCGAAAGAAAAACATAGAATGTGCCAGCTGCAATAAATCCCGGACATGCTGTAAAAACTAAGCTAAGCTAAGGGATTCGAGGGTTTCTGTATACTGCACTTTTGGCGATGGGCTGATAACCTGTCTTCTTCTGTCGAGTGGTTATCGAGTCTATCGACCCGATGAACCCTGGTGTCAGAGTTTTTAAACCGCTTAGTAGCACAGCTATCAGGCCTCTGACATGGTTTGAGTAACGACTACTATCAAGCAGCGACCGGGACCGACGGCTTAACGTGCGTCTGTAATAAATAACCCTCAAAACTTGTCAGACGTGGCGGCACGTCCTTTGTTTAGGTCGTTTTCGCGCTACCCCATTAGGGATAAAGGCGTGATTTTAAGCATGTAAGTGGTCTGAGCCATGGGCTCCTGATCCAGAGGTCCTGGGTTCGATTCCCAGGGGGTCACAGTCACTCTTGGGATGAACCAGGCAATATTTAGCTCGGTGAGTCTTGTTAACTGCCTTTGAGTCCGATCTTGAAATGGAGTTACGAACCTCTACTTGGCGAAAAGATTTGAATACTTGTATCCAACCTACCTTGAATATAGTGAAACATTGCGCTCGATATCAGGCAGTCTGTTACATACATACATACATACATAAATCACGCCTTTATCCCTTACGGGGTAGGCAGAGCGTTTAACGCCTCGTAAAAGGCGCTTTCGCCACGTCTGACAAAAATTGAGGGCAATTTTAGATTGTAATATGTATTGCTATAGTGACAGGTTGTCAGCCCATCGCCTAAATTACAATACACTGTAACCCTCGAGTCCCTTTTGCTGACTTCAACAGCATGCCCGGGAGGAAGGGCAGCTGGAACATTCTTTGTTTTTCTATCTCTCCCAGTCCAGCATGGAAGAAGTCTGTTTATTTAATAAATTGCCCACTGCTTTCAAAACTATTACGAAAGTAAATATTTTTAAACAGAAATTGAAGACATACCTTTTAGAAAAGCGTTGTTACTGTATTGATGAATTCTGACAAAATTATTGTATTTAAATAATATTAATTTTATTATTGATTCTTTATTTTATTCTGAGACATTTTAAATTGTTGAATTTAATGTATTGATGAATTCTGACGAAATTGTTGTATTTAATTAATATTAATTTTATTATTGATTCTTTATTTTATTCTGTGACATTTTAAATTGTTGAATTTAATGTTTTTACATTTTTAATTGTATTTTAATTTATATTGATATTAAGTTTGACATTTTTATTTTTTTTCTGACTATTTAAATTATTTGAATGTAATTGATTTATATAATAAGATGTTGCTTATTTTATGTTATTTCGAACACAATGTATATTGTTCACGAATAAATTGAATTGAATTGAATTTGTGGTCTAGTGGCCATAGGCTCCTGATCCGGAGGTCCTGGGTTCAATTCCCAGGGGGTTACAAGTCGATACTAAAAAGGGACGAAGAATATTTCGCTCGGTGAGTCTTGTCAACAAGGCATTATACCTACCTACGACCTACGTTCCTTGGGTAAAGTTGACCTACGTTCCTTGGGTAAAGTTGTTCAGTTTCATGGGTGGGTTCACATCCTACATTTTCTTCAGCATTTTTTTACTCCCTCATAATTATTTAGTTCATCCTCTCCCTAGCCTTATCCCGTATCTCACGGGGTCGGCTACCTAATCTAGGGGATTGAACGAGAGTACTGGTTTTACACAGAGCGACTGCCATCTGACCTCCGCAACCCAGAAGGGAAACCAGACCCAATCCTAGATTAGGTCAGAGTTTTCAAGCCGCCAATGCTTAGCACTGGCCTCTGATATGGCTTAACGACTAATATCTACAGTTTTAAACGATATTAACCGGGACCAACGGTTTAACGTGCCTTCCGAAGCGCGGAAAAAGCGCCGAATAAACGTACATATGAAATTCGAAAACCGAAAAACACATTGGTACGTGGTGGGGTTCGAACCACGACCTCCCGCTCAGGAGGCAGCGGCCCTATCCACTACACCATCGGGCTCCTCATAATTATTTAGTTATGGAAACGGAAATGTCTCTTACACCCTTGTGTTTTTCTTTTCTCAGGACAACTGCACGCAAGACGACTCTAGTCAATGGCAGTGGCTCAACTCCGGTCCGATCAAACTGCTCACTCCTGAAGGTGGCAGCAGAAATAAACTGCTAAAGGTAGCCATTTTTTATTCACTTATTCTGTCTCCTTTTTGTCTTGTGGGTTTTGATTTGATCGACCCGATGAACCTTAGTGTCGAAGTTTTTAAACCACCTTATAGTTCAGCGAAAAGGTTATCAATGACAGCGACTAGGACCGACGGCTTAACGTGCCGTCCGAAGCACAGAATCTTTTTTCTTCCAGACAATCAAGCGATTCAGCCTGCATTGTCTTAACCAAACTGAGGAAAATCTATCAAAGTGGTTTACAAATATCAACTTTGTGTCCCCCCCACCTTGGCAATCGAAACTAGGACTTCCGAATCGGGAGCCCATGGCTCAAACCACTAGACCACGGAGGCACTTCTCACGGTGGAAGCTCGTTTAAAAGTTTTTTCTTCTTGCAGGTGCATTCGGTGGAAAGTGCCGGCGGCAGTCAGCGTTCTACATCGAACCGGGGGCCGGTTTCAAAGAGTCATAGCTTCGGCGGATACACTGATACGCCACCGAGGCAAATCAGCAGACAAGGTACCTTTCTAACTTTCCTGGTATTTCTGTTAATTTCCTTGGTATTTTTTCCTAATATCCCTGGCATTTTTTCTTGCTTCCCTAATATTTTTTCTCACATCCCTGTTATTTTTTTCTTACTTCCCGGGTATTATTTCTAACTGGCCTGAATTTTCTTTCTCACTTCCCTGATACTTCTTTATAAATTATGAGGGTTGTTACACAAATTCGGTTCGCCACTTTTGTTTGAGGTAACTGAGCCGTAATTCAATGACTGAAAATATTAGAAATAACAAATCAAGGAATCCTGACTTACTTCCATGCTGGACTGGGGGCGACAGAATAACGTAGAATGTGCCAGCTGCATCTTCTCCCGGGCATGCTGTAAAAACCAGCTGAGGGATTCGAGGGTATATTGTAATTTAGGCGATGGGCTGACATCCTGTCACTACAGCAATATCCAGTTCTATCTTAAATAACCCTCAAATCTTGTCAGACGTGGCGGAATGACCTTTGTTTGGGTTGTTCACGCTCTGCCTACCCCATTAGGGATACAGGCGTGATAGTATGTATGTATGTATGTAAGAATCCTGAAAATTATTACTGGCAGGGTCCAGGGTTTATTCTTTGAATACTGGACCAAATTACATGTAAATCCTAAGCCAAGCACATATTTGTAAGTACTGACATTAGTCTGTAGGATTGTTTATGTATTACTAACTCTTTATGGACGTAAATCTGAAATAAATTTATTGTATTGTATTGTAAAAAATCGATCGCTGACGGGATTTGAACCCGCGTCTTTGGAAAACCGGCCCAATGCTCTAAACAACTAAGCTAGCGTGCGTTGGGCCGGTTCAAAGACGCGGGTTCAAATCCCGTCAGCAGAATTTTTGATTTGTTATTTCTAATATTTTCAGAAATAAAATAGCACTGTGAGAGCAGCAATGTATTATAAAAATCAATTACAATAGTTTTAACTACATATGGTTTCAATGGTATTGAAACCATATGTAGGAACCAAAAAGAGCCCGATGGTATAGTGGATAGAGCCGCTGCCTCCTGAGCGGGAGGTCGTGGTTCGAATCCCATCACGTACCACTGTGTTTTTCGGTTTTCGAATTTCATATGTACGTTTATTCGGTGCTTTTTCCGTGCTTCGGAAGGCACGTTAAGCCGTTGGTCCCGGTTAATATCGTTTAATACCGTAGATATTAGTTGTTAAGCCATATCAGAGGCCAGTGCTAAGCATTGGCGGCTTGAAAACTCTGACCTAATCTAGGATTGGGTCTGGTTTCCCTTCTGGGTTGCGGAGGTCAGATGGCAGTCGCTCTGTGTAAAAACCAGTACCCTCGTTCAATCCCCTAGATTAGGAAGCCGACCCCGTGAAATACGGGGTAACGCTAGGGAAATGATGGTTTCAATGGTATTTCTTTTTTTACGCGCCTAATATTTCTTTCTATTTTCTCCAGTACTCGTCTCAGGTTTCAACAAATACGTATTGTGTCGTGTCTGTAAAAAATATACCAGATGTAAGGGACTGCGTCCCGCAAACTGATACGGGCTGCTCAGTCAACGACACTGAACAACTAACAGCAGTTTTTTTTTCAGCAAGTAAAAGAAAAATACTTGATTTCCATACAAAATTAACAATTCAATCAGACAATTTGTATGGAAAATCAAAATTTCTTTATCACTTCCTGAAAAAAATCCTGCTGATAGTTGTTCAGTGTCGTTGAGAAACCCTTATCAGTTTGCGGGACGCTGTCCCTTACTCCTGGTATGTATCGTGGCGTGTCAATAAAAAACATATTATTAGAAATAAAAATGAAAATATTTTATAATTTATTTATCCTGTAGGAGACCTGGCGTCGAGCAGTTGGCGCCTGTCACCATCCAGCTCCGGATATCGAACCTTGTCCCTACACAGCACAGACTCGGTCACTCCCTCGCCTACAGGTGAAGTGCAATTCAATTTTAGGGTTCAATAAAACGTTTTCCTCTGTGTCTATATTAATTTCCTTGTAGTTAAAATATTTGATTCTCTTAGTTAATAGTTACATAGTACAGAACCATACATACATATAGTCACGCCTTTATCCCTATTGGGGTAGGCAGAGCGTAAACGACCTAAACAAAGTTCGTTCCGCCACGTCTGACATAGTTTTGAGGGCTATTTAAGATAGATTTGTAGGTATATTGCTGTAGTGACAGGTTGTCAGCCCATCGCCTAAATTGCAATATGCTGAAACCCTCGGATCCCTTAGCTGATTTTAACAGCATGCCCGGGAGGAAATGCAACTGGCACATTCTATGTTTTTCTCTCGCTCCCAGTCCAGCATGGAAGAAGTACAGAACCAATTCTAAAAAAAACTCTCATGTTAAACTTGGCGTTTACTTCATACTCCACCGACAAGAGCAGCGCTCTTAAGTTTATGATGATGTAAAAGTCAAAATAAAAGGAACTGCAAATTAAAAGCTATAACCATAGAAAAACAACAAAGTCCGGGGAAAAAAACAAACAATTTTATCTGTTGTTTTTTTAAACACATTCACCTGTTTTTTTTTTTTTTAATGTAACGTTTTTTTCAGGCGGCGCAAGTCCAGAGCCGGTTCCGAACATGAACACAGAAGGGGTCGCCGTGATGTGGGCCGTCACTGACTTCTCAGCCGTGCCTGTGGGGGCTCTAGTCATACATCCTCAGGTAACATATACATGCACGGCTCTAGTCATACATCCTCAGGTAACATATATATACAATCACACCTTTATCCCTAATGGGGTAGGCAGAGCGTAAACGTTCGGAAGGTCGTTCCGCCACGGCTGACAACGGGTTAAATGTAGGCATATAGCTGTAGTAATAGGTTGTCAGCCCATCGCCTAAATAACAAACATATGTATGCATGTAATCATCATTCATCTGGCATGATTCTCATTTATTTCGGAAATATTAACATTTACTATCTTTCGTCTTGAGATATCATTCACTTGGCCTTATTCCTTGCAATACAAAATAAAATATAACAAATCCCTGGCTAAGTAAGCCCGGAGCCGGTTCAGAACACAAATACGGAATTTGGGCGGTTACTGAAAATCATACATACGCACATATAATCACGCCTTTATCCCTAATGGGGCAGGCAGAGCGTAAACGATCTAAACAAAACGGCTGACAACGTTTTGAGGGTTAACGGTTGACTTCTCAGCTGTGTTCGTAGTAGATCTAGCCAGACAAAATTTCTCGTTCATCAGGCAAAGACTAATAATATTATCATTCATCTGGCACAATTCTTATTCACCTGTCATATTGACATTTGTTGTACAATAGATTATTCTATACTTCATTTATTTAGCTTTGAGTTATCGATACCAACTTGTTTTGCTGCCCATAAACTGCTTTTTTTTGCAACTTCAAAGAGAGTCATCCGCAAAACACATGTTTGTAACAAGTTTATCGTCTGCGGTTCCGGAATTCGAACCTCTGCTAAGTTGGAAAGAAAAAGCTTTTTAGGGGCCGCAAAACACGTTGGTATTGATAACTCTACGTTAAATAAACGAAGTATAGTTCCCGTAGTGTTCGCTTTTGTTGGGCGATTGATAGCGTTGCATGAATACGTCTAGAATTATTTTATAAATAAATATTTGATTCATTTTTACAGACCGGTCGTCCGCTGACGAACCACGACGGTAGTTTATACCACTTCGACCCGGCCAACCCGCCACTTATTGACACCTGCCAACCCCCTTACACCACCAACGAGCAGACGGTAAGTCATATTATCTCTCACAGCTGTAAGTTACTCTAGTAAAGCATTCTGATTTCGAAATTGTAGCCTCAATAAGGAATACTCATGATTTTTTTTAAACTATTATTTAGAATTATTGTCACCATAGATGAACGGATGTGAAGGAATTTTCGCAAAATATTCATTAGTTTAAGAGTTATAATGCCTTAAAGTGGTTAGTTAAAAAGAGAGGTCCGAACTGTCATGTGACGTCATAAGACAGGAGCGTCATACTAATTCCATATAAATTGTCGTTTCGAAGAGAGAGATAGATAGTCTATCTTTATAATGGTATATCTCGGTGATTTTTTGATCAATTTTATTTCTCTTTTCACTGTTCTTTTCATAATTTAAGATGTTTTTAGAAAATAGGTTCAGGAACTGAAAATATGTTATATGCACGTTCTCTATTAAGGCAAAATTTTTGCGACGGGAATCGCAAAGATTGAGCCCTCCGTCCCCAAATTGGAACTTCCCGACCCCCATGTTCTAACTTTCCGACCCCCAAATTGGAACCTTCTGACCCCCAAATTGCAACCTTCCGACCCTCAAAATCGGCGGAACAATCTTTGTTTAGGTCGTTTACGCTCCGCCTAACCCATTAGGGATAAAGGCGTGATTATATGTATTTCTTTCATGCTGCACTGGGAGAGATAGAAAAACATAGAATGTTCCAGTTGCCTTTCCTCCCGGGCACGCTGTAGAAGTCAGCAAAAGGGGCTCAAGGTTTACAGTATATTGCAATTTAGGCGATGGGCTGACAACCTGTCACTATAGCAATACACATTACAATCTAAAATTGCCCTAATTTTTTTTCAGACGTGGCGAAAGCGCCTTTTACGAGGCGTTTAACGCTCTGCCTACCCCGTAAGGGTTAAAGGCGTGATTTTATGTATGTGTGTGTGTGTGTGTGTATATATATATGTATAATATAGTAGAGAAACACTGATAATTTCCGTGCGAAGCGGGTAGCTAGTGTAAAATAAAGACAAATACAAAATTAAATCATATTTATTTAATGTTAATAATCATTTAAGGGATACATATCGGGCAATTCCTGTGCTTCGGTTTCAACCGAACGATGCATGTTGAAACGGCAGAGTCCCCTTCTATAACCACCCACACCAACACACGGTTGGTACATCACCAGGCCGTTGCATATGTGTGCTATCAGCACCAAGAAGTAGGCGAGAAATGCTGTCCGGAACATACTGGAAAATAAATATCATTCTTACATCTTCTTACATACATACATACATATAATCACGCCTTTATCCCTAATGGGGTAGGCAGAGCGTAATCGACCTAAACATAGGTAGTTTCGCCACTTCTGACAAAGCTTTGAGGGTTATTCAAGATAGATTTGTACGTATATCGCTGTAGTGACAGGTTGTCAGCCCATCGCCTAAATTGCAATATACAAAAAACCCACAGATCCCTTAGCTGGTTTTTACAGCATGCCCGTGAGGAAATGCAGCTGGCACATTCTATGTTTTTCTCTCGCTCCCAGTCCAGCATGGAAGTTAATCATCATCATCTTCTTCTTACATACATATCTATCCCTAATGGGGCAGAGCGTAATCGACCTAAACAAAGGTCGTTCCGCCACGCCTGACAAAGTTTTGAGGGTTATTTAGACAGATTTGCAGTATATAGATTGAGAGCCCGATGGTGTAGTGGATAGGGCTGCTGCCTCCTGAGCGGAGGTCGTGTTTTTCTATTTTCGAATTTCATATGTTCGTTTATTCGGTGCTTTATCCGTGCTTCGGAAGGCACGTTAAGCCGTTGGTCCCGGTTAATATCGTTTAATACTGTAGATATTAGTCGTTAAGCCATATCAGAGGCCAGTGCTAAGCATTGGCGGCTTGAAACTGTGACCTAATCTAGGATTGGGTCTGGTTTCCCTTCTGGGTTGCGGAGGTCAGATAGCTCGTTCAATTCCCTAGATTAGGTAACCGACCCCGTGAGATACGGGATAAGGCTAGGGAGATGATGATGATTTGTAGTATACTGCTGTAGTGGCAGGTTGTCGGCCTATACTGAAATCCTCGGAACCCTTAGCTGGTTTTTACAGCTTGCCCGGGAGGAAATGCAAAAATGGATCGATTGGCAATCATTAGATCCGCTTGCGTGCAGGTATTAGGGCACGCTGGGCACGATGTTAAATGTTACATTGTTTGAACTGCGCCACAAACACAATTCACGTCGGGGTTGTTCAAGAATCCCCACTTGACCATGTTCTCTTTGCCAACCTGAGTCCGAAGTTTATTTAAAGACTTCCACATCAGCCAGGGTAGGAGAGCAGGACGAATGGGGTAGGAATTCATACATACATACATCACTACATAGTATAAACCAAAGTCGCTTTCTCTGTCCCTATGTCCCTATATATGCATAAATCTTTAAAACTACGCAACGGATTTTGATGCGGTTTCTTTTAATGGATAGAGTGAATCAAGAGGAAGGTTTATATGTATAATATATGCATAATATAGTAGAGAAACACTGATAATTTCCGTGCGAAGCCGGGGCGGGTCGCTAGTACATTATATAGCAAGAGAAAAACATAGAATGTGCGAGCTGCATTATTATAAATTGTTTATGCTTCTGTATATATTATGTTTGTATTTGTATACTTGAGTATATATATATATATATATATTTAATTTATTAACATATTTGTTGCACTGACCCGCGTCAAA
The DNA here is from genome assembly GCA_949820665.1 of Scrobipalpa costella. Taxonomy (NCBI): domain Eukaryota; kingdom Metazoa; phylum Arthropoda; class Insecta; order Lepidoptera; family Gelechiidae; genus Scrobipalpa; species Scrobipalpa costella. The sequence continues at coordinate 7,858,004 of OX463321.1, read as the reverse complement.
TCTATTTTACTCCTCTGTTTCCTATTGCCTGGTTGCCTGGAAGATATTGCTACATTAGCAATAAGGCCGCCAACTGTACTACTTTTCTTTTTTGCAATTTGTAATTTCTGTGTTTTTGTGCAATAAAGTATATTGTATTGTACCTCCCGGGCATGCTGTTAAAACCAGCTGAGGTATCCGAGGGCTTCAGTATATTGCAATTTAGGCGATGGGCTGACGACCTCTTACTACAGCAATATACCTACAAATAACCCTCAAGACTTTGTCAGACGTGGTGGAACGATCTTTGTTTAGGTCGTTTACGCTCTGCCTACCCCTTTCGGGACAAATGTACAAATGTATTCGTGATAATATGTATGTGTATGTATAAATGATAATAAATAAAAAAAAAAACTTTATTTCAAAAAAGTACAAACGCGCAATGTTTACGGGGGCTTCCCAGTAAGTAATTAGGAAATACTTGTAGTGGGAATGCTCCGCTCTTCTATAAGATTATTACTTTTATATTAGTTAGATAAAACTTAGATTAAAGAAATATTAGCGACCCGCCCCGGCTTCGCACGGAAATTATCAGTGTTTCTCTACTATATAATGCATGTATTATACATATAAACCTTCCTCTTGAATCACTATCCAATAAAAGAAACCGCATCAAAATCTGTTGCGTATTTTTAAAGATTTATGCATACATAGGGATATAGGGACAGAGAAAGCGACTTTGTTTTATACTATGTAGTGAAGAAAAAATGTATGAAGAAACTATCCTATAAATTAAGCAACTTTAATTTTAAATCTTCCATGCTGGACTGGGAGCGAGAGAAAAACATAGAATGTGCCAGCTGCATACCTCCCGGGCATGCTGTAAAAACCAGCTAAGGGATTCGAGGGTTTCAGTATATTGTAATTTAGGCGATGGGCTGACAACCTGTCACTACAGCAATATACCTACAAATCTATCTTAAATAACCCTCAAAACTTTGTCAGACGTGGCGAAACAACCTTTGTTTAGGACGTTTACGCTCTGCCTACCCCATTAGGGATAAAGGCGTGATAATATGTATGTATGTATGTATGTTTAATTTTAAATATTTACCTGTGTTCACTGTTCACAATTCAGCAAAACGTTTTGAGTAGGTACACTATAAAATGGACTGACCAAGTTAATTAGTTTATATACTGTAAGTTAATGTGTTTAGGTACATCCAAACCACTGGTTATGTCATCTATACAATATTAATATGAGGAAAATGTTATATATTTGTTCGTTTGTAATAAATAACATACATACGTACATATAATCACGCCTTTATCCCTAATGGGGTAGGCAGAGCGTAAACTCGTCTGACAAGTTTTGAGGGCAGTTTAAGATAGATCTGTATATTGCTGTAGTGACAGGTGGTCAGCCCATCGCCTAAATTACAATATACTGGAGTCCTCGAATCCCTTGGCTAATTTTTAAAGCATGCCCGGAAAGGAATGTAGCTGGCACATTCTATGTTTTTCTCTCGCTCCCAGTCCAGCATGGAAGAAAACCTTTTCACCAGGTAGTATATACCTCGGGAAATTGTATTACTTTTCTTATGCATACAAAAGTCACGCCATTATCCATTACGAGGTAGGCAGAGCGTAAAACATCCCAACAAAATTCATTATTGTCACGTCTGACAAATATTGAGGACAACTCTAGATTGTCATTTTTATCGCTATAGTGACAGATTGTCAGCTCATCGCCTAAATTACAATACACTGCAACCTCGAATGCCTTTCTTGAACCTCGAATGATTTCCTTAACATGCCCTAAACGAATAGTAGTGGGAAACACTACACATTTACTTACATACATATACACACATTTATCTACATATGAAACACATTTATCTTTCCGTGCTTCGGAAGGCACGTTAAGCCGTTGGTCCCGGTTAATATCGTTTAATACCGTAGATATTAGTCGTTAAGCCATATCAGAGGTCAGTGCTAAGCATTGGCGGCTTGAAAACTCTGACCTAATTTAGGATTGGGAGGTCGGTTCTGAGTTGCGGAGGTCAGTTGGCAGTCACTCTGTGTAAAAACCAGTACCCTCGTTCAATCCCCTAGATTAGGTAGCCGACCCCGTGATATACGGGACAAAGCTAGAGAGATGATGATCTTTCGTTCCTAGCCCAGCAAGGAGGTTTTAATTCATTAAATTTTTGATGAAACCCGGGTTCAAAAAGTTAGCACTTTACATGTATTTGTAAATACAGGAAAATGGTTACAGATAGGAAAAACAATAGGTTTATTACACAGATTAACCCATATTAATATAACCTTTGTGTGACCTTTTAGTGTAGTTTCTCACGAAGGACATCATAACTAGAAATACTTTATTGCACGTAAGAATACAACATACAACACAACAGATAACAACAAAAGAAAATAACAACATAGGCGGCCTTCTTGCTAAGGTAGCAATTTCTTCCAAGCAACCTTTGGGTGAAGTAAAAATGCGTAGCGGTAAGCGGGATAGTGCAAATCTAGTCAAATAAGTATCCTAAATACATTACATATAATACATAAACTAAGTACAAGCCACTACGTAGATATTTGTAAAATAAACTAATACATAATATATAATAAACTAATGGAATATAGGATAATTCAAACTACAATCAGAACTAGTCGAAGGAAATGGCAGCAACAGTATCTACAGCACAGGATAAAGTGAAGGAAACTAAAGATCAGATCGTAATTATTTGTTCCAAGTAACGTTTTTTTAATTCGGCTCTTAAAAGTTTCAAGAGACGGTGCACGTCGAATGTCATTCATTCAATTCATTCCACAGCTTTATCGCTCGCACTGTGAAAGACTTTGCGTAGAAGTCAGTCTTCTGAGAAGGCAGATTAAGCGTCAATTTAGAGCTGGCACGCAAATTGAGGGCCACGGTTACCGAGTGAAAAGTAAAGTAAAGTTTTGTGTAACTGTTCCCGTTCTGGTTATGACAATACTGGTCGACAAATACAGATCTGTAATCACTATACTCTGTGATTTTGATTCTGTATAGGACCGTGGATTTATAATACAATACAATACAAAAATCTTTATTTCACAAAGAAACACAAACAACAGAGAAATAAAAAGGAACAAACGTGACAGTACAATACAGGCGGCCTTATTGCTACAGCAGCAATTTCTATCAGGCAACCTTTGAGTATAGAAATAGTACAAGCAGAAAGTGGGATAGTACATATTACTACATATAATACTTAGACAACATTTACACACTATTAAATAAATATTTTAATAAAATATACTGATATATATCTTATGATAAACTAATACATAAAATAGGCTACATAAGACAGGATACTCTATGCTATATATCAGAGAAATTGGTAGATAAAATAATTTTATTTTATTTTCTTCATGATAGGGAAACATACAGCAATAATATTGACACTAACATAAACTAATATAAATAACACACAAGCCAATTCAGTTCCAACCAATAAATTAATACAAATGTGTCGAATTTAAAGAAAAAATTAAAAATACATATTATATTCCAAATTTTACAATACATTAGATTTGATAAATTAAAGCTATGTAATGAAAAATAATAAATAATAAAAAATATCACTACATGTACTTAAACAATACTTAAGAATCAGATAGCTAGCTACACATTATAAATTATTAGCTAAATAGAATTTTCTTGTTTGCTCCTTAAACGATTCGATAGACGGAGCTCGTCGAACATTCTCGGGCAAGGAATTCCACAGTTTAATTGCCTGTACCGTAAAAGATTTAGCGTAGAAATCAGTCTTGTGGGAATCACGCATTTATCCCTAAAGGGGTACGCAGAGCGTAAAAACCCCAACAAAGTTCGTTCCGCCACGTCCGACAAAGTTTTGAGGGTTATTTAAGAAAGATTTGCAGGCATAAGTGACAGGTTGTCAGCCCATCGCCTAAATTTCAATATACTGATACTCTCGAGGATCCCTTAGCTGGTTCTTACAGCATGCCCGGGAGGAAATGCAGCTGGAACACTTTATGTTTTTCTCTCGGTCCCAGTCCAGCATGGAAGGTATTTAAGTAAAGTTATTTTAATTTCGTTGGCGGAAAATACTTAAATATTCTTTGTTTATTTCCAATATTACTAATTTTGTGCTCATCAAGAATGATGACACCGCAACCACAAAGATATGTCATCCTGTCCCTAGCATTTTCCTGTATTTCTCGGGGTCGGCTACCTAATCTAGGGGATTAAACGAGGATACTGGTTTTTACACATAGCAACCAAGAAAGGAAACCAGACTCAATCCTAGATTAGACTTTTTGTCAGATTAATGGCCATCCCAGCTGTCAAAGTTTTCAAGCCTCCAGTTTAGCAAAATGCCCTCATACATACATATAATCACGCCTTTATCCCTAATGGGGTAGACAGAGCGTAAACGACCTAAATAAGGGTCATGTCTGACAAAGTTCGCGCTCGCGCCTTTATCCCTAATGGGGTCGCGCTCTGCCTACCCCATTAGGGATAAAGGCGTGATTTCATGTATGTTATGTATGTATGTATGTAATATTATAAAGAGGAAAGATCTGTATTTTTGTGTCTGTGTGTATGTATGAATGTTTGTAACGAATAAACTCAAAAATTACTTGACCAATTTAAAAAAGTCTTTTACCATCAGAAAGCTACGTTCACCCTGAGTAACATAGGCAACGTTTTACCGCCGGAAAATTTCTGATTCCCACAGATAAACTCACTCATTCAAGCTAGTTACTTACTTTACTTCCATGCTGGACTGGGAGAGAGAGAAAAACATAGAATGTTCCAGCTGCCCTTCCTCCCGGGCATGCTTTTGAAGTCAGCAAAAGGGACTCGAGGGTTACAGTGTATTGGAATTTAGGCGATGGGCTGACAACCTGTCACTATAGCAATACATATTACAATCTAAAATTGCCCTCAATTTTTGTCAGACGTGGCGAAAGCGCTTTTTACGAGGCGTTAAACGCTCTGCCTACCCCGTAAGGGATAAAGGCGTGATTTATGTATGTATGTATTCAAGCTAGTTGTTACCGACGCGCACAACTCTAGTTTAAAAAGTATAAATATATGGTGCAGCTCTAGCTACTGTCTTCTTGCGTGGCCATGGTTTCATTATTCCTCTACTCTAAGGCTCTAACTACGCTGTGTATCTGATATGGTTTTTGGACAATAAACTGTGGTTTGGAATATTCGTCGGTTTCACTTGTTAGGGCATTAACACTAGTAAAATAAAAACGAGTCCAAATTAAATCATATATATTTAATGTTAATAATCCTTTAAGGGCTACATTAAGTAATCTGGCAATAACTGTGCTTCGGTTTCAACCGAACGATGCATGTTGAAACGGCAGAGTCCCCTTCTATAACCACCCACACCAACACACGGTTGGTACATCACCAGGCCGTTGCATATGTGTGCTATCAGCACCAAGAAGTAGGCGAGAAGTCCTGTCCGGAACATACTGGAAAATAAATATCATTCTTACATCTTCTTACATACATACATACATATAATTACGCCTTTATCCCTAATGGGGTAGCGTAATCGACCTAAACAAAGGTCGTTCCGCCACGCCTGACAAAGTTTTGAGGGTTATTTAGACAGATTTGCAGTATATAGATTGAGAGCCCGATGGTGTAGTGGATAGGGCCGCTGCCTCCTGAGGGAGGTCGTGGTTAGAATACCACCACGTACCAATGTGTTTTTCTATTTTCGAATTTCATATGTACGTTTATTCGGTGCTTTATCCGTGCTTCGGAAGGCACGTTAATATCGTTTAATACTGTAGATATTAGTCGTTAAGCCATATCAGAGGCCAGTGCTAAGCATTGGCGGCTTGAAACTCTGACCTAATCTAGGATTGGGTCTGGTTTCCCTTCTGGGTTGCGGAGGTCAGATAGCTCGTTCAATCCCCTAGATTGGGAAACCGACCCCGTGAGATACGGGATAAGGCTAGGGAGATGATGATGATTTGTAGTATACTGCTGTAGTAGCAGGTTGTCGGCCCATCGCCTAAATTGCGATATACTGAAATCCTCGGAACCCTTAGCTGGTTTTTACAGCATGCCCGGGAGGAAATGCAAAAATGGATCGATTGGCAATCATTAGATCCGCTTGCGTGCAGGTATTAGGGCACGCAGGGTTGTTAAATGTTCCTTGTATGAACTGCGCCACAAACACAGTTCACGTCGGGGTTGTTCGAGAATCCCCACTTGACTATGTTCTCTTTGCCAACCTGAGTCCGAAGTTTATTTAAAGACTTCCACATCAGCCAGGGTAGTTAACGTCCCGCTCTCGGAGACCAGGACGAATGGGGTAGGCATTCATACATATATACATCACTACATAGTATAAAACAAAGTCGCTTTCTCTGTCCCTATATCCCTATATATGCATGAATCTTTAAAACCACGCAACGGATTTTGATGCGGTTTCTTTTAATTAATAGAGTGATTCAAGAGGAAGGTTTATATGTATAATACATGCATAATATAGTAGAGAAACACTGATAATTTCCGTGCGAAGCCGGGGCGGGTCGCTAGTACATTATATAGCAAGAGAAAAACATAGAATATGCGAGCTGCATTATTATAAATTGTTTATGCTTCTGTATATATTATGTTTGTATTTGTATACTTGAGTATATATATATTTAATTTATTAACATATTTGTTGCACTGACCCGCGTCAATTTATTTTACTCCTCTGTTTCCTATTGCCTGGTTGCCTGGAAGATATTGCTACATTAGCAATAAGGCCGCCAATTGTACTTCTTTTCTTTTTTGCCATTTGTAACTTCTGTGTTTTTGTGAAATAAAGTTTATTGTATTGTATTGTTCCGAGGATTCCGTATATTGCAATATAGGCGATGGGCTGACGACCTCTTAATAATAATCCCTCCGACCGTTTTCGGTCATGGCGACCGCTGTCAACTCCTGTATTAGTTTCGGCGTTCATGCGCCCTTATGTGGCTTACACTACAGCAATATACCTACAAATAACCCTCAATACTTTGTCAGACGTGGCGGAACGATCTTTGTTTAGGTCGTTTACGCTCTGCCTACCCCTTTCGGGACAAAGGCGTGATAATATGTATGTGTATGTATAAATGATAATAAATAAAAAAAATACTTTATTTCAAAAAAGTACAAACGCGCAATGTTTACGGGGCTTCCCAGTAAGTAACTAGGAAATACTTGTAGTGGGAATGCTCCGCTCTTCTATAAGATTATTATTAAACAATAATGGAACTTTTATATTAGTTAGATACAACTTAGATTTAAGAAATACTAGCGACCCGCCCCGGCTTCGCACGGAAATTATCAGTGTTTCTCTACTATATAATGCATGTATTATACATATAAACCTTCCTCTTGAATCACTCTATCCATTAAAAGAAACTGCATCAAAATCTGTTGCGTAGTTTTTAAGATTTATGCATACATAGGAATATAGGGACAGAGAAAGCGACTTTGTTTTATACTATGTAGTGAAGAAAAAATGTATGAAGAAACTATCCTATAAATTAAGCAACTTTAATTTTAAATCTTCCATGCTGGACTGGGAGCGAGAGAAAAACATAGAATGTGCCAGCTGCATACCTCCCGGGCATGCTGTAAAAACCAGCTAAGGGATTCGAGGGTTTCAGTATATTGTAATTTAGGCGATGGGCTGACAACCTGTCACTACAGCAATGTACCTACAAATCTATCTTAAATAACCCTCAAAACTTTGTCAGACGTGGCGAAACAACCTTTGTTTAGGACGTTTACGCTCTGCCTACCCCATTAGGGATAAAGGCGTGATAATATGTATGTATGTTTAATTTTAAATATTTACCTGTGTTCACTGTTCACAATTCAGCAAAACGTTTTGAGTAGGTACACTATAAAATGGACTGACCAAGTTAATTAGTTTATATACTGTAAGTTAATGTGTTTAGGTACATCCAAACCACTGGTTATGTCATCTATACAATATTAATATGAGGAAAATGTTATATATTTGTTCGTTTGTAATAAATAACATACATACGTACAAATAATCACGCCTTTATCTCTAATGGGGTAGGCAGAGCGTAAACTCGTTTGACAAGTTTTGAGGGCAGTTTAAGATAGATCTGTATATTGCTGTAGTGACAGGTGGTCAGCCCATCGCCTAAATTACAATATACTAGAGTCCTCGAATCGCTTGGCTAATTTTTAAAGCATGCCCGGAAAGGAATGTAGCTGGCACATTCTATGTTTTTCTCTCGCTCCCAGTCCAGCATGGAAGAAAACCTTTTCACCAGGTAGTATATACCTCGGGAAATTGTATTACTTTTCTTATGCATACAAAAGTCACGCCGTTATCCATTACGAGGTAGGCAGAGCGTAAAACATCCCAACAAAAGGCATTATTGTCACGTCTGACAAATATTGAGGACAACTCTAGATTGACATTTTTATCGCTATAGTGACAGATTGTCAGCTGATCGCCTAAATTACAATACACTGCAACCTCGAATGCCTTTCTTGAACCTCGAATGGTTTCCTTAACATGCCCTAAACGAATAGTAGTGGGAATCACTAGAGGTCAGTGCTAAGCATTGGCGGCTTGAAAACCCTGACCTAATTTAAGATTGGGAGGTCGGTTCTGAGTTGCGGAGGTCAGTTTTCAGTCGCTCTGTGTAAAAACCAGTACCCTAGTTCAATCCCCTAGATTAGGTAGCCGACCCCGTGATATACGGGACAAAGCTAGAGAGATGATGATGATCTTTCGTTTTTAGTCCAGCAAGGAGGTTTTAATTCATTAAATTTTTGATGAAACCCGGGTTCAAAAAGTGAGCACTTTACATGTATTTGTAAATACAGGAAAATGGTTACAGATAGGAAAAACAATAGGTTTATTACATAGATTAACCAATATTAATATAACCTTTGTGTGACCTTTTAGTGTAGTTTCTCACGAAGGACATCATAACTAGAAATACTTTATTGCACGTAAGAATACAACATACAACACAACAGATAACAACAAAAGAAAAGTACAACATAGGCGGCCTTATTGCTAAGGTAGCAATTTCTTCCAGGCAACCTTTGGGTAAAAGAAAAATGCGTAGCGGTAAGCGGGATAGTGCAAATCTAGTCAAATAAGTATCCTAAATTCATTACATTTAATACGTAAACTAAGTACAAGCCACTACGTAGATATTTGTAAAATAAACTAATACATAATATATAATAAACTAATGGAATATAGGATAATTCAAACTACAATCAGAACTAGACGAAGGAAATGACAGCAACAGTATCTACAGCACAGGATAAAGTGAAGGAAACTAAAGATCAGATCGTAATTATTTGTTCCAAGTAACGTTTTTTTAATTCGGCTCTTAAAAGTCTCAAGAGACGGTGCACGTCGAATGTCTTCGGACGATTCATTCCACAGCTTGATCGCTCGCACTGTAAAAGAGTTTGCGTAGAAGTCAGTCTTCTGAAAAGGCAGGTTAAGCGTCAATTTAGAGCTGGCACGCAAATTGAGGGCCAGGGTTACCGAGTGAAAAGTAAAGTAAAGTTTTGTGTGACTGTTCCCGTTCTGGTTACCACAATGCTGGTCGATAAATACAGATCTGTAATCACTATTCTCTATAAGTTTGATTCTGTATAGGACCGTGGATTTACAATACAATACAAAAATCTTTATTTCACAAAGAAACACAAACATTAGAGAAATAAAAAGGAACAAACGTGACAGTACAATATAGGCGGCCTTATTGCTAAAGCAGCAATTTCTATCAGGCAACCTTTGAGTATAGAAATAGTACAAGCAGAAAGCGGGATAGTACATATTACTACATATAATACTTAGACAACATTTACACACTATTAAATAAATATTTTAATAAAATATACCGATATATATCTTATGATAAACTAATATATAATATATGCTACATAAGATAGGATACTCTATGTTATATATCAGAGAAATTGGTAGATAAAATAATTTTATTTTATTTTCTTCATGATAGGGAAACATACAGCAATAATATTGACACTAACATAAACTAATATAAATAACACACAAGCCAATTAAGTTTACACCAATAAATTAATACAAATGTGTCGAATTTAAAGAAAAAATTAAAAATACATATTATATTCCAAATTTTACAATACATTAGATTTGATAAATTAAAGCTATGTAATGAAAAATAATAAATAATAAAAAATATCACTACATGTACTTACTGAAACGATACTTAAGAATCAGATAGCTAGCTACACATTATAAATTATTAGCTAAATAGAATTTTCTTGTTTGCTCCTTAAACGATTCGATAGACGGAGCTCGTCGAACATTCTCGGGCAAGGAATTCCACAGTTTAATTGCCTGTACCGTAAAAGATTTAGCGTAGAAATCAGTCTTGTGGGAATCACGCATTTATCCCTAAAGGGGTACGCAGAGCGTAAAAACCCCAACAAAGTTCGTTCCGCCACGTCCGACAAAGTTTTGAGGGTTATTTAAGAAAGATTTGCAGGCATAAGTGACAGGTTGTCAGCCCATCGCCTAAATTTCAATATACTGATACTCTCGAGGATCCCTTAGCTGGTTCTTACAGCATGCCCGGGAGGAAATGCAGCTGGAACACTTTATGTTTTTCTCTCGGTCCCAGTCCAGCATGGAAGGTATTTAAGTAAAGTTATTTTAATTTCGTTGGCGGAAAATACTTAAATATTCTTTGTTTATTTCCAATATTACTTATTTTGTGCTCATCAAGAATGATGTCACCGCAACCACAAAGATATGTCATCCTGTCCCTAGCATTTTCCTGTATTTCTCGGGGTCGGCTACCTAATCTAGGGGATTAAACGAGGATACTGGTTTTTACACATAGCAACCAAGAAAGGAATCCAGACTCAATCCTAGATTAGACTTTTTGCCAGATTAATGGCCATCCCAGCTGTCAAAGTTTTCAAGCCTCCAGTTTAGCAAAATGCCCTCATACATACATATAATCACGCCTTTATCCCTAATGGGGTAGACAGAGCGTAAACGACCTAAATAAGGGTCTCGTCTGACAAAGTTCGCGCTCGCGCCTTTATCCCTAATGGGGTCGCGCTCTGCCTACCCCATTAGGGATAAAGGCGTGATTTCATGTATGTTATGTATGTATGTATGTAATATTATAAAGAGGAAAGATCTGTATTTTTGTGTCTGTGTGTATGTATGAATGTTTGTAACGAATAAACTCAAAAATTACTTGACCAATTTAAAAAAGTCTTTTACCATCAGAAACCTACGTTCACCCTGAGTAACATAGGCAACGTTTTACCGCCGGAAAATTTCTGATTCCCACAGATAAACTCACTCATTCAAGCTAGTTACTTACTTTACTTCCATGCTGGACTGGGAGAGATAGAAAAACATAGAATGCTCCAGCTGCCCTTCCTCCCAGGCATGCTGTTGAAGTCAGCAAAAGGGACTCGAGGGTTACAGTGTATTGTAATTTAGGCGATGGGCTGACAACCTGTCACTATAGTAATACATATTACAATCTAAAATTGCCCTCAATTTTTGTCAGACGTGGCGAAAGCGCCTTTTACGAGTCGTTTAACGCTCTGCCTACCCCGTAAGGGATAAAGGCGTGATTTATGTATGTATGTATGTATGTATTCAAGCTAGTTGTTACCGACGCGCACAACTCTAGTTCTCGTACTGTCTTCCTGCCTGGCCATGGTTCCGTTATTCCTCTACTCTAAGGCTCTAACTAAGCTGTGTATCTGATATGGTTTTTGGACAATAAACTGTTGTTTTGAAGATTCGTTGGTTTTGTTAGGGCATTAACACTAGTAAAATAAAAACGAGTCCAAATTAAATCATATATATTTAATGTTAATAATCCTTTATGGGCTACATTAAGTAATCTGGCAATAACTGTGCTTCGGTTTTAACCGAACGATGCATGTTGAAACGGCAGAGTCCCCTTCTATAACCACCCACACCAACACACGGTTGGTACATCACCAGGCCGTTGCATATGTGTGCTATCAGCACCAAGAAGTAGGCGAGAAATGCTGTCCGGAACATACTGGAAAATAAATATCATTCTTACATCTTCTTACATACATACATGCATATAATCACGCCTTTATCCCTAATGGGGTAGGCAGAGCGTAATCGACCTAAACATAGGTAGTTTCGCCACTTCTGACAAAGCTTTGAGGGTTATTCAAGATAGATTTGTACGTATATCGCTGTAGTGACAGGTTGTCAGCCCATCGCCTAAATTGCAATATACAAAAAACCCACAGATCCCTTAGCTGGTTTTTACAGCATGCCCGTGAGGAAATGCAGCTGGCACATTCTATGTTTTTCTCTCGCTCCCAGTCCAGCATGGAAGTTAATCATCATCATCTTCTTCTTACATACATATCTATCCCTAATGGGGCAGAGCGTAATCGACCTAAACAAAGGTCGTTCCGCCACGCCTGACAAAGTTTTGAGGGTTATTTAGACAGATTTGCAGTATATAGATTGAGAGCCCGATGGTGTAGTGGATAGGGCCGCTGCCTCCTGAGCGGAGGTCGTGTTTTTCTATTTTCGAATTTCATACCTTCGTTTATTCGGTGCTTTATCCGTGCCTCGGAAGGCATGTTAAGCGTTGGTCCCGGTTAATATCGTTTAATACTGTAGATATTAGTCGTTAAGCCATATCAGAGGCCAGTGCTAAGCATCGGCGGCTTGAAACTCTGACCTAATCTAGGATTGGGTCTGGTTTCCCTTCTGGGTTGCGGAGGTCAGATAGCTCGTTCAATCCCCTAGATTAGGTAACCGACCCCGTGAGATACGGGATAAGGCTAGGGAGATGATGATGATTTGTAGTATACTGCTGTAGTGGTAGGTTGTCGGCCCATCGCCTAAATTGCGATATACTGAAATCCTCGGAACCCTTAGCTGGTTTTTACAGCATGCCCGGGAGGAAATGCAAAAATGGATCGATTTGCAATCATTAGATCCGCTTGCGTGCAGGTATTAGGGCACGCTGGGCACGATGTTAAATGTTCCATTGTATGAACTGCGCCACAAACACAGTTCACGTCGGGGTTGTTCGAGAATCCCCACTTGACTATGTTCTCTTTGCCAACCTGAGTCCGATTTTTATTTAAAGACTTCCACATCAGCCAGGGTAGGAGAGCAGGACGAATGGGGTAGGTATTCATACATACATCACTACATAGTATAAAACAAAGTCGCTTTCTCTGTCCCTATATCGCTATGTATGCATAAGTCTTTAAAACTACGCAACAGATTTTGATGCGGTTTCTTTTAATGGATAGAGTGATTCAAGAGGAAGGTTTATATGTATAATACATGGATTATATAGTAGAGAAACACTGATAATTTCCGTGCGAAGCCGGGGCGGGTCGCTAGTACATTATATAGCAAGAGAAAAACATAGAATATGCGAGCTGCATTATTATAAATTGTTTATGCTTCTGTATATATTATGTTTGTATTTGTATACTTGAGTATATATATATTTAATTTATTAACATATTTGTTGCACTGACCCGCGGCAATTTATTTTACTCCTCTGTTTCCTATTGCCTGGTTGCCTGGAAGATATTGCTACATTAGCAATAAGGCCGCCAATTGTACTACTTTTCTTTTTTGCAATTTGTAATTTCTGTGTTTTTGTGCAATAAAGTATATTGTATTGTATTGTACCTCCCGGGCATGCTGTAAAAACCAGCTGAGGTATCCGAGGGCTTCAGTATATTGCAATATAGGCGATGGGCTGTCGACCTCTTACTACAGCAATATACCTACAAATAACCCTCAATACTTTGTCAGACGTGGCGGAACGATCTTTGTTTAGGTCGTTTACGATCTGCCTACCCCTTTCGGGACAAAGGCGTGATAATATGTATGTGTATGTATAAATGATAATAAATAAAAAATATACATACATATATATAATCACGCCTTTATCCCTAATGGGGTAGGCAGAGCGTAAACAACCTAAACAAAGGTCGTTCCGCCACGTGTGACAACGATTTGAAGTTTATTTTAAGATAGATTTGTAGGTATATTGCTGTAGTGACAGGTTGACAGCCTATCGCCTAAATTACAATATACTGAAACCCTCGGATCCCTTAGCTGGTTTTTACAGCATGCCCGGGAGGAAATGCAGCTGGCACATTCTATGTTTTTCTTTTGCTCCCAGTCCAGCATGGAAGTATTTGCTAAAAAATATACTTTATTTCAAAAAAGTACAAACGCGCAATGTTTACTGGGCTTCCCAGTAAGTAATTAGGAAATACTTGTAGTGGGAATGCTCCGCTCTTCTATAAGATTATTATTAAACAATAATATTAGTTAGATAAAACTTAGATTTAAGAAATACTAGCGACCCGCCCCGGCTTCGCACGGAAATTATCAGTGTTTCTCTACTATATTATGCATGTATTATACATATAAACCTTCCTCTTGAATCACTCTATCCATTAAAAGAAACCGCATCAAAATCTGTTGCGTAGTTTTAAAGATATATGCATACATAGGGATATAGGGACAGAGAAAGCGACTTTGTTTTATACTATGTAGTGAAGAAAAAATGTATGAAGAAACTATCCTATAAATTAAGCAACTTTAATTTTAAATCTTCCATGCTGGACTGGGAGCGAGAGAAAAACATAGAATGTGCCAGCTGCATACCTCCCGGGCATGCTGTAAAAACCAGCTAAGGGATTCGAGGGTTTCAGTATATTGTAATTTAGGCGATGGGCTGACAACCTGTCACTACAGCAATATACCTACAAATCTATCTTAAATAACCCTCAAAACTTTGTCAGACGTGGCGAAACAACCTTTGTTTAGGACGTTTACGCTCTGCCTACCCCATTAGGGATAAAGGCGTGATAATATGTATGTATGTATGTATGTTTAATTTTAAATATTTACCTGTGTTCACTGTTCACAATTCAGCAAAACGTTTTGAGTAGGTAGGTACACTATAAAATGGACTGACCAAGTTAATTAGTTTATATACTGTAAGTAAATGTGTTTAGGTACATCCAAACCACTGGTTATGTCATCTATACAATATTAATATGAGGAAAATGTTATTTATTTGTTCGTTTGTAATAAATAACATACATACGTACATATAATCACGCCTTTATCTCTAATACATACATATAATCACGCCTCTTTCCCGGAGGGGTAGGCAGAGACCACATATTTCCACTTGCTACGATCCTTACATACTTCTTTCGCTTCATCCACATTCATTAATCTTTTCATACATGCTCGTCGGTTTAGGGTACTCTTGACCTGACCTTTCTTTAGGACGTCCCCGTCCTCTAATGGGGTAGGCAAAGCGTAAACTCGTCTGACAAGTTTTGAGGGCAGTTTAAGATAGATCTGTATATTGCTGTAGTGACAGGTGGTCAGCCCATCGCCTAAATTACAATATACTGGAGTCCTCGAATCCCTTGGCTAATTTTTAAAGCATGCCCGGAAAGGAATGTAGCTGGCACATTCTATGTTTTTCTCTCGCTCCCAGTCAAGCATGGAAGAAAACCTTTTCACCAGGTAGTATATACCTCGGGAAATTGCGTGATAATATGTATGTGTATGTATAAATGATAATTAATAAAAAATATACATACATACATATAATCACGCCTTTATCCCTAATGGGGTAGGCAGAGCGTAAACAACCTAAACAAAGGTCGTTCCGCCACGTGTGACAACGATTTGAAGTTTATTTTAAGATAGATTTGTAGGTACTCGTATATTGCTGTAGTGACAGGTTGACAGCCCATCGCCTAAATTACAATATACTGAAACCCTCGGATCCCTTAGCTGGTTTTTACAGCATGCCCGGGAGAAAATGCAGCTGGCACATTCTATGTTTTTCTTTTGCTCCCAGTCCAGCATGGAAGTATTTTTATTTTTAATTTTTTTAAAAAAAAAGTACAAACGCGCAATGTTTACGGGGCTTCCCAGTAAGTAATCAGGAAATACTTGTAGTGGGAATGCTCCGCTCTTCTATAAGATTATTATTAAACAATAATGGAACTTTTATATTAGTTAGATAAAACTTAGATTTAAGAAATACTTGCGACCCGCCCCGGCTTCGCACGGAAATTATCAGTGTTTCTCTACTATATAATGCATGTATTATACATATAAACCTTCCTCTTGAATCACTCTATCCATTAAAAGAAACCGCATCAAAATCTGTTGCGTAGTTTTAAAGATATATGCATACATAGGGATATAGGGACAGAGAAAGCGACTTTGTTTTATACTATGTAGTGAAGAAAAAATGTATGAAGAAACTATCCTATAAATTAAGCAACTTTAATTTTAAATCTTCCATGCTGGACTGGGAGCGAGAGAAAAACATAGAATGTGCCAGCTGCATACCTCCCGGGCATGCTGTAAAAACCAGCAAAGGGATTCGAGGGTTTCAGTATATTGTAATTTAGGCGATGGGCTGACAACCTGTCACTACAGCAATATACCTACAAATCTATCTTAAATAACCCTCAAAACTTTGTCAGACGTGGCGAAACAACCTTTGTTTAGGACGTTTACGCTCTGCCTATCCCATTAGGGATAATGGCGTGATTATATGTATGTATGTATGTTTAATTTTAAATATTTACCTGTGTTCACTGTTCACAATTCAGCAAAACGTTTTGAGTAGGTACACTATAAAATGGACTGACCAAGTTAATTAGTTTATATTCTGTAAGTAAATGTGTTTAGGTACATCCAAACCACTGGTTATGTCATCTATACAATATTAATATGAGGAAAATGATATATATTTGTTCGTTTGTAATAAATAACATACATACGTACATATAATCACGCCTTTATCTCTAATGGGGTAGGCAGAGCGTAAACTCGTCTGACAAGTTTTGACGGCAGTTTAAGATAGATCTATATATTGCTGTAGTGACAGGTGGTCAGCCCATCGCTTAAATAACAATATACTGGAATCCTCGAATCCCTTGGCTAATTTTTAAAGCACGCCCGGAAAGAAATGCAGCTGGCACATTCTATGTTTTTCTCTCGCTCCCAGTCCAGCATGAAAGAAAACCTTTTCACCAGGTAGTATATACCTCGGGAAATTGTATTACTTTTCTTATGCATACAAAAGTCACGCCGTTATCCATTACGAGGTAGGCAGAGCGTAAAACATCCCAACAAAAGGCATTATTGTCACGTCTGACAAATATTGAGGACAACTCTAGATTGACATTTTTATCGCTATAGTGACAGATTGTCAGCTCATCGCCTAAATTACAATACACCGCAACCTCGAATGCCTTTCTTGAACTTCGAATAATTTCTTTAACATGCCCTGTAGCTGGGAAACACTACACATTTACACATATGCACACATTTATCTACATATGAAACACGTTTATCTTTCCGTGCTCCCGAAGGCACGTTAAGCCGTTGGTCCCGGTTAATATCGTTAAGCTATGGCTTAACGACTAATATCTACAGATTATTAATATCTCTGATATGTCAGAGGTCAGTGCTAAGCATTGGCGGCTTGAAAACTCTGACCTAATCTAGGATTGGGAGGTCGGTTCTGGGTTGCGGAGGTCAGTTGGCAGTCGCTCTGTGTAAAAACCAGTTCAGTCCCCTAGATTAGGTAGCCGACCCCGTGATATACGGGACAAAGTCTCTAGCTTTGTTTGTTGATGATGATGATCTTTCGTTCCTAGTCCAGGTTTTAATTCATTAAATTTTTGATGAAACCCGGGTTCAAAAAGTTAGCACTTTACATGTATTTGTAAATACAGGAAAATGGTTACAGATAGGAAAAACAATAGGTTTATTACACAGATTAACCCATATTAATATAACCTTTGTGTGACCTTTTATTGTAGTTTCTCACGAAGGACATCATAACTAGAAATACTTTATTATTGCACGTAAGAATACAACATACAACACAACAGATAACAACAAAAGAAAATAACAACATAGGCGGCCTTCTTGCTAAGGTAGCAATTTCTTCCAAGCAACCTTTGGGTGAAGTAAAATGCGTAGCGGTAAGCGGGATAGTGCAAATCTAGTCAAATAAGTATCCTAAATACATTACATATAATACATAAACTAAGTACAAGCCACTACGTAGATATTTGTAAAATAAACTAATACATAATATATAATAAACGAATGGAATATAGGATAATTCAAACTACAATCAGAACTAGTCGAAGAAAATGACAGCAACAGTATCTACAGCACAGGATAAAGTGAAGGAAACTAAAGATCAGATCGTAATTATTTGTTCCAAGTAACGTTTTTTTTAATTCGGCTCTTAAAAGTCTCAAGAGGCGGTGCACGTCGAATGTCTTCGGACAATTCATTCCACAGCTTGATCGCTCGCACTGTGAAAGACTTTGCGTAGAAGTCAGTCTTCTGAGAAGGCAGGTTAAGCGTCAATTTAGAGCTGGCACCCAAATTGAGGGCCAGGGTTACCGAGTGAAAAGTAAAGTAAAGTTTTGTGTGACTGTTCCCGTTCTGGTTATGACAATACTGGTCGACAAATACAGATCTGTAATCACTATTCTCTGTGAGTTTGATTCTGTATAGGTCCGTGGATTTATAATACAATACAATACAATACAAAAATCTTTATTTCACAAAGAAACACAAACAACAGAGAAATAAAAAGGAACAAACGTGACAGTACACTATAGGCGGCCTTATTGCTAAAGCAGCAATTTCTATCAGGCAACCTTTGAGTATAGAAATAGTACAAGCAGAAAGCGGGATAGTGCATATTACTACATATAATACTTAGACAACATTTACACACTATTTAATAAATATTTTAATAAAATATACTGATATATATCTTATGATAAACTAATACATAATATATGCTACATAAGACAGGATACTCTATGTTATATATCAGAGAAATTGGTAGATAAAATAATTTATTTTTATTTTATTTTATTCATGATAGGGAAACATACAGCAATAATATTGACACTAACATAAACTAATATAAATAACACACAAGCCAATTCAGTTTCCACCAATAAATTAATACAAATGTGTCGAATTTAAAGAAAAAAATATAAATACATATTATATTCCAAATTTTACAATACATTAGATTTGATAAATTAAAGCTATGTAATGAAAAATAATAAATATACTTACTACATGTACTTATTTAAACGATACTTAAGAATCAGATAGCTAGCTACACATTATAAATTATTGGCTAAATAGAATTTTCTTGTTTGCTCGGAGCTCGTCGAACATTTTCGGGCAAGGAATTCCACAGTTTAATTGCCTGTACCGTAAAAGATTTAGCGTAGAAATCAGTCTTGTGGGAATCACGCATTTATCCCTAAAGGGGTACGCAGAGCGTAAAAACCCCAACAAAGTTCGTTCCGCCACGTCCGACAAAGTTTTGAAGGTTATTTAAGATAGATTTGCAGGCATAAGTGACAGGTTGTCAGCCCATCGCCTAAATTTCGATATACTGATACTCTCGGGGATCCCTTAGCTGGTTCTTACAGCATGCCCGGGAGGAAATGCAGCTGGAACACTTTATGTTTTTCTCTCGCTTCCAGTCCAGCATGGAAGTTATTTATTTTAATTTCGTGGGCGGAAAATACTTAAATATTCTTTGTTTATTTCCAATATTACTAATTTTGTGCTCATCAAGAATGATGACACCGCAACCACAAAGATATGTCATCCTGTCCCTAGCCTTTTCCTGTATTTCTCGGGGTCGGCTACCTAATCTAGGGGATTAAACGAGGATACTGGTTTTTACACAGAGCAGCCAAGAAGGGAAACCAGACTCAATCCTAGATTAGACTTTTTGCCAGGTTAATGGCCATCCCAGCTGTCAAAGTTTTCAAGCCCCCAGTTTAGCAAAATGCCCTCACACATACATATAATCACGCCATTATCCCTAATGGGGTAGACAGAGCGTAAACGACCTAAATAAGGGTCTCGTCTGACAAAGTTTTGAAAGTTATTGAAGATAGATTTGTACGGATATTGCTGTAGTGACAGGATGTCAGCCTATCGTTTAAATTGCAATATACTGAAACCCTCAGGTCCTTTAGCTGATTTTTACAGCATGCTCGGAAGGAAATGCAGCTGGCACATTCTATTGACGTTCTGCCTGCCCCAAATGAGGTATTGACATGATGGTATCTATGCTGGATTTGAACTGTTCACATCGCAGTAACTTTCATGGAGAAGCAAAGGAGGAAGCAGGATAGCAAACCCTAATGTGGTCCTGAAGAATGATTAATAACATTCATTAGGGCCAACCAAAGTACACACCCGCACACAAACATATACATACACACGCACACTTACAAATACGCACACACCACTTCTAATATTTATAGTATAGCTTTTTTATTATTAAGAGTAATAAATTAATAATAGTATTTTTTATTTATTTATTTACAACTATAGGTATTATTTTGTTAGGATAAATGTATGTAGGTATAGAATTATATATACATTTATTACTATACGAACACCACTATAATAATATGCAACATCAATCTATTATTAAAGCACGCAAATAACAACTAGCACATAATTTATAAGCACTAAGGCAGGCCTGGTTCACTCGCGAGTTTAGGTAGGTTCGGCCGAACTGCCGCTTGGAGCGGCTAATGTCAGTGGGCTGCCGCGCGGCTCGCAGTTCGCACGCTAGTCGCGTTGCGTCAATTTCTTTTTCGTGATTTTGCTGCTAAAATCAACAAGCAATATGGCATCTAATAATAAAACCAAAGCTAAAAGTTATAGTAATCCGTATAAAAGGTATTGTTGTGTTTACGGATGTCTAAATAAAAGAAAGACCAAGGAATCCGAACTAACATTCTTTCAAGCTCCGTGCGATATTGAAAGGTAAGTAATTTAGCTATATTAATTCGTATAGGTAATTTATAATTGGCACCTATTAGGTAGTAAACAATGAAATATCGAACGATTGGATACCTTTTTGTAGTGAACAACTGCGAAAATCTCAAATCACATACAATTAGGTAATATCGTTTTGTTTGATAAAACTGTGAATAAAATGTCTGGTCGGTCACGTACAAAATTTACCTACCTAAACGTTAACCAGCTATTTTTGACCCACTCAACAGTCCGTTCCGTTGTCGGACGCGTGGGCTCAAGTTAGCTGGTTACCGTATATATTTTATATGTGACAATTGTAAAACTTAAACCCGTCTGCACCCATCGTCCGCTATCCGAAGGTGTAAATGCATAGAATATAAATAATAGTTGGTAAATATCATGGCAGCTGGCTGTCACGCTATCTTGCTCACACATTTATCTCAGCAGAGCAGAGCGCCGTGGTCATAATAATGTCTTAGTTTAAAATCAAAATCGCATTTATGAATAAGATTCAAAAAGTTCGCAAGTGACAACCTTTGCGATCGCCGGCGGCAACGTCCTTGAACTGCGGCGCCCAAACAACGTTCACAGTTCGCGCGCTGACATAAGGTACAATTTAGCTTGCAGGCAAGCGGCGCTGGGAAGTGTAGGTATCTAATCATACCTAAACTTGCTGTTTCTTAGGGAGTGAGCCTTCTGTACGCTAGTACTATTATATATTCTGTGACTAAGGGGCTAGTCTGAAAATCAGCGCTAGGCATTATGCTTAGCATTATGCTGAGATTAGTACCCATTGCCAAATACGCCAAACACTGTTTTATTTTTTTACTTTTTACTTTTTTTTACTTTTTGGCTAGATAATTTGTATGTAGTTTTAAAAAAAACATTTATATTGTGTATTTTTGGCAATAAAGACTTTTTTACTTTACTTTTACTACTTTACTTTCCACCGCTCTTCCAACTGAGCTACCGAATTATTATCATAATTTGTTTATCATACAATGATTTCCTTGTTTCAGATTGACGTTAATAACGAAAAGAAAAGGGGAAGACTGGAGAAGCAACATTCCTTCATAGACAACGGTAAGCGTAAAAGTATTAACATGGGAACAATTAATATGCGCGTGAAATCACAAATGTTTGACTAAAATCGTTACCTGTCATTTTCTACCATGAGGAAACAGATAGGGACGTCAAAATTGTTTGTCATACGCTCCACGAATAATGAAATAACGACCACAATTTGACAGCGACAGGGAAGCACAGATTTTTTCTTCTTCCTGATTATCAGGTCTTCTGCTTAGCGAATGGATTCTCGAGTCGAACAACGACCCGATGAACCCTGGTGACCCAATGAAACCGCCTATTCGCACAGCTATTAGGCCTCTACAGCAATATAAGGGATAAAGGCGCGATTTTATGTATGTATTAGGCCTCTCCCACCCTGGGCATCGAACTCAGGACCTCCGTATGGTTTATGTCAATCAAATCACAGGCGATGCTAACCCGGCATCGCAAGGGTAATTGGTTGAAACATAATTGTATTATTTCAAAATAAATAAAATAAATAAATAAATTTGTCGAAGTAGTATTTAAGTTTTTTATAAATACGTGGGACACTCAGAAAGTTTTGCGACACTAAAAAAAATTGTTCTACAGGTACATATATTTTTATTAAATCTTTTCAAAGTACTCTCCACCAGCCTCTATACAAAGATTCATGCGTCTGAACCAGTTTTCAAAACACTTTTTCCAGTCCGCCGTAGACACCTCATTTACAGCCTGCTCGAACGCAGCCAGCGCATCTTCCGGCGACGAAAATTGTATCCCCTTGTGCTGATTTTTTATTTTTGGAAATAAAAAGAAGTCACACGGTGCTAGATCAGGGCTGTAAGGAGGGTGACCCAGGAGTTTGACTGGTGTGCTGTCCAGGAAGTCCCTCGTTTTGAGCGCGGTGTGTGCAGGCGCATTGTCGTGGTGGAGCAGTAGTCCGCGGAGCCCTGTGTTTGGTCGCTTGTTGCTCACAACAGAAAAAACTTCTGGTAAACATTTGGTAGTATACCATTCGGCGTTAATGCTTCTTTGATCTCGTAATGGAATTGAGGCCAAGTGGCCAGTCAAATTAAAAAAGCTGGCGATCAAAATCTTCCCCCCGCTTCGAGATCGCTTCACTTTGGTAGGCGTTGGTTCATTTTGAAACACCCAAACTGTCGACTGGCTCTTGTTTTCTGGATCGTATTGATAAATCCAGGACTCATCACCTGTTACGATGTCGTAAACACGCCGAGACGAGCCTGCTTCAAATTTGTTCAGCATATCACGGCACCATTCCACCCGGGCCTGCTTCTGAGCGTCGGTGAGGTAGTGCGGCACCCAGCGCGATACTATCCTCCTCACGCGAAGATGCCCTTGTAGAATCTCGTGAACGCTTCCCGATCCAATCTTTAATATGTGCTGAATCTCCTGATATGTAATTCGCCTATTATCTTGGATTAAATTTGTCACTGCTAGCACGTTTTCTTCCGTAATAGCCGTCAAAGGGCGACCGCTTCTTTCTTCATCCCCCAAGGTTGGTCGACCGCGCCTAAATTCGTTATACCAACAATACACGGTTGCCTTGGAGGGGCTTTCATCCATAAATGCCATTTGAAGTCTATCGAACGATTCATCCGGTTTCAGGCGACACTTGAAATCGTAAAAAAATCATAGCTCTAAAATGTTCCCGGCGCAGATCCATTTTTCAGTAAGACACGATACTTTGAATTGGCTCGCAAAAAATGTGGAGGGAAATTTTGAAAATGGAACACACATATTTTTACTTACAAGTAATCATATTTTCAAAAAAGATTCTAATCGGCCAGTCTGCCATATATAAAAACTATTTATCGCAATACTTTCTGAGTGGCCTGGTATGTATGTTAGTCTGTAAGGTATACATTCTATGGGCCTCTGTTTATATTATTTAACATCTACTAATGTAAATATTGCCAGAAATAAAATTATTTATTATTATTATGTTGGTATACTTTCCAGTATCACGGGCCCACAGGGACCCGGTCCTTTGAGGCATACGTGGGGCCAAAGCCAACAGCGCAGAGGCCTTTTTATACCAAATAATGTATTGTGATGTGTACATCACGCGGATACTCGCTCTGCTTGCACTATACTCGCTCTGCTTGCACTCTATAGTGCAAGCAGAGCGAGTATCCGCGTGAGATGAATAGGTTGTATCTCTATAGATACAACCTATTCATCTCCCTAGCCTTATCCCGTATCTCACGGGGTCGGCTACCTAATCTAGGTGATTGAACGAGGGTACTGGTTTTTACACAGAGCGACTGTCATTTGACCTCCGCAACCCATTAGGGAAACCAGACCCAATCCTAGATCAGGTCAGAGTTTTCAAGCCGCCAATGCTTAGCACTGGCCTCTGTCATGGCTTAACGACTAATATCTACGGTATTAAACGATATTAACCGGGACCAACGGCTTAACGTGCCTTCCGAAGCACAGAAAAAGAGCGGAATAAACGTACATATGATATTCGAAAACCGAAAAACACATTGGTACGTGGTGGGATTCGAACCACGGCCCCCCGCTCAGGAGGCAGCGGCCCTATCCACTACACCATCGGGCTCTCATCCACTACACCATCGGGCTCTCTAAATAAAACCTATTATTATTAATAATACAACCTATTATTATTATTATTTGTTTTCAGAATGTGAATGCCAACCGAGCGATGAGTGTAAAAGCAAGTGCTGTTGTGAACATAGAAGACACGAATTCTGCCATAGAAACATTGCTGATAAGGTAAAATATTCTTTTCAAAACTCTCGCTGTTATCAATGATATGATTTTCGCGCTTTCACTTTCCGTATAATATTAGTATGTAATTAGTTAATCTTGATTAATGTCTTTTGTGTTATCACAATTCTGCCAATGACACGTATATATTTGCATAAAATATTGTTGTATAAAAACAAAAGTCCAAATGAGAATCATATATTCATGTATATATTATTATTATGATTTAATGTATTTATATGATGACTAGCGACCCGCCTCGGTTTGCACGGAAATTATCAGTGTTTCTCTACTATATTATGCATGTATTATACATATAAACCTTCCTCTTGAATCACTCTATCCATTAAAAGAAACCGCATCAAAATCGTATTAATGATTTATGCATACATAGGGATATAGGGACAGAGAAAGCGACTTTATTTTATGTAGCTTATATTATGCTGGTATTATTTTATTAGTACTCCTAATTTGCCTCTCAATTTAAGTCTCACTTCCGTAGGTCAGCTGGGAGAAATTTCTTAGTAGAAATAAGCTGTACCTGTTGTGTCGTTATTCCTTGTATATTGTCTTTCTCATGTTACTTGTGTACAATAAACAGTAAATAAATTATTGAAAACGGGCAATTTACCGTGGTTTTTATTTTTGGTACGAGTGTTCAACAGATATTTCAACGCAGTTGGATGCGTCATGATCACGGAGCGACTACTAAGTCGGAAACCCACGGTAAATTCTCCTGTTTTTAATAATTCCAGGGTAAAATATATTCAATAAAGAATTACTTTAAAATATACTTCTTCTATGCTGGACTGCAAGCAATAGAAAAACATAGAATGTTCTAGCTGCATATACTCCCGGGAATGCTGTAAAAACAAGCTAAGGGATTCAAGGGTTTCAGTGTATTGTAATTTAGACGATGGGCTGACAACCTGTCACTACAACAATACAAAGTTAGTACTCTTAAAACTTGTAATATATGGTGAAAACGCCCTTTTATGATGCCGTTGACGCTCTTACACCCCGTGAAGTATAGAGGCGTGACAAAAATTGATTGTATCATTTCTTCTAGATATTGATCCTGAAAATGCTTTTTCTTTGTTTAGGATCCGCAACGGTTAAATTATTTGTGTTTCAACAGAATACAACACAGACGGACCAGAAAGTCCATCAGAAACCGACTAGTCCTTGCAAAACGCGATACGAACAGCCAGTGGAAGCGGCGACCAATCACAATCCACCACCAGACATATCCACCAATCACAGACCGGCTTACGAGCCGGCGACCAATCAGAAACATGGAACAGACCATCTAGCCAATCACCGTTCAGTATACGACAACCAAACCTACTCCACCAATAATAGGACAGTTTATTACGATACGAATCAGAGGCCAGAGAGGCAGTTCGAAATTCAAAGGCCGCCGTCGTACGACGCTCAGAAATACGATTCGACCAATCAGAGGCATGCTGACTTGACCAATCACAGAGCGATGAGGTTGACCAATCACGGGACTCCGGAAATTCAGTATATTGGCCAGCAGTATCAGCAATATTCTCATGAAGAGGTGATTACAAGTGTTTATATTGCATCTTTCTTCCATGCTGGCCTGGGAGCGAGAGAAAAACATAGAATGTGCCAGCTGCATTACCTCCTGGACATGCTGTAAAAATCAGCTAAGGGATCCGAGGGTTTCAGTATATTGCAGTTTAGGCGATGAGCTGACAACCTGTCAATACAGCAATATACCTACAAATCTATCTTAAATAACCCTCTTTATAAAACTTTGTCAGATGTGGCGAAACAACTTTTGTTTAGGTTGTTTACGCTCTGCTTACCCAAATTATATGTATGTATGTAAACTAACTTCCTTCTATGCTGGACTGGGAGTAATAGAAAAACATAGAATGTGCCAGCTGCATTTCCTCCCGGGCATGCTGTAAAAATTAGCTAAGGGATCCGAGGGTTTCAGTATATTGCAGCTTAGGTGATGGGCTGACTACCTGTCACTGCAGCAATAAACTTACAAATCTATCTTGAATAACCTTCAAAACTTTGTTAGATGTGACGAAACAACTTTTGTTTAAGTCGTTTAGGCTCTGCCTGCCCTAAGGCGTAAACTCAAATAAAAACTGACTGTATTGTGTCAAATATATCACTACTTTTTTTTTTATTTATTCAGAGATCTTATATGTTTTTTGTTGTGTTTTAGGTGTCGTCTCCACTGGCCTACCAACAGCAATATCTTCAACAGGACCTGGGTCATATCACACAAATTACCACTACACAGGAGACTGATTTGCGTAAGTGATAAACACGATCACATTCATAGCCATTCATACTTCTTCTTCTGTCGAGTGGGTATCGAGTCTATGGACCCGATGAACCCTGGTGTCAGAGTTTTTAAACCACCTAGTAGCACAACTATCAGGCCTCTGACATGGTTTGAGTAACGACCACTATCAAACACAGCAACCGGGACCGACGGCTGAACGTGCCCTCCGAAGCACGAAATCTTTTTCTTTTCGGACAATCTGGTGATTCAGCCTGCAATGTCCTAACCAAACTGGGTAAAAATTCACAAAGTGATAAATTCTCAAATATCAACTTTGTGTTTCCCCCCTGGGAATCGAACCCAGGACCTCCGGATCAGGAGTACATGGCACTAGCCACTAGACCACAGAGGCAGGTTTTGCCATTCATACTGGGACACAGGGTCGTATTTATAAAGCGATCTTTAAGTTGAGAGCAATATTAAGTGTAGATTTGACAGGCTGTTTTGGACTGAAATGACATTTCTGATACGAACTACAACAGTATTTACAATTTAGTTTTAAAATAAAGGTAATCAAAGTTTCATGTCTTTTAATCGAAAATCTAATTTCTAAAATCAGTGTTAGCTATTAGGTATAATCACGTAATGAAATTGAACTTTTAATAATTTAACTAATTGGCAACACGTATCATTTATTTTAGAAATGTGTTTTTGAATAAACAGACATGACACTTTGTTTACCTTTATTCTAAAATAGAGTTGGAAATAACATACAATCCATAAAAATTGCATCAGTCACAGAAGTAATAGAAATAGAAAATATTTATTTGCCACCAAATTACAAATATTAACATTTTACATACATACATACATATAATCACGCCTTTATCCCTAATGGGGTAGGCAGAGCGTAAACGACCTAAACAAAGGTCGTTCCGCCACGTCTGACAAAGTTTTGAGGGTTATTCAAGATGGATTTGTACGTATATTGCTGTAGTGACAGGTTGTCAGCCCATCGCCTAAATTGCAATATACTGAAACCCTCAGATCCCTTAGCTGGTTTTTACAGCATGCCCGGGAGGATATGCAGCTGGCACATTCTATGTTTTTCTCTCGCTCCCAGTCCAGCATGGAAGAAGAGATTAACATTTTAAAGGTTACAAATGTGTTCTTAAGCGACAAATGGGTCACAGCTTACCGTCTTACAGTTTTTCGATTAAAGCCGTACATAAAGAAACTCTTTTCCAGGTTCAATGCCCCTAGGCATGGTCTACCCAGGCCTAGGCCAGTACTACGGCTCGCCTCTGCCAGTCTATCAGCCGATACAACCCTCAGAGGAACCGAAGCAAATGGCGCCTACCACTATTAGCAACAACACTTTTACCATCGGTATGTATTGTTATAGAATTAAGAAAGTTCCATAAATAATATAAAGTATCCATAAGTTTCATAAGCGTATCATAATATTATCGTTTGTGACTAAATATAGTAATGAAACAATGGCAGCCATTTTGGCCTTATGCTTTTTAAGTGGTTTCGGCACCATATGTCAATAAATTCAAAAACTTACCAGACAAACACACCACTGACCAAAAGAAAAAGTCAACAAAGTAAAGCTGGATGCGCTTAGTTTTTATTTAAAACGTCTTATGTCAGATTAGGAATGTCAAAGTCATCTGCTAATTTGATATCGTGTTCTTATGTCAGTTAAGAAAGTGATAGCGCTATATTAAAATAAGTAATGTTGCCGTCAGAATCTGAAGCAATGTGTATGTTCTGTTCCAGACCCGAGCTACCCTTACGCGCCGGTGGACTACGCGGCGCAGTGCGCGTACGAGCCGCCCCCCGCCGCCCCGCAGCCCGCCCCGCCGCGCCCCTACGCGCTCTACACGCCCCTCGCCCCCGCCGCGCCCCCCGAGCCCCTGGTGCAGTATCAGCACCACCACTACCCGGTAAGAGCCCCGTGGTATATCGATCAATACGTGGTATCTGGCGCTCGCTACACTTGCAATATAAACTCGTAAATCAACGTGATATCTCGCGCTTAACAGCGTGGTCCCTAGCGCTCGCTACGCTCGCAATATTAGTTAAATGAACAGCGTGGTCCCTAGCGCTCGCTACGCTCGCAATATTAGTTAAATGAACAGCGTGGTCCCTAGCGCTCGCTACGCTCGCAATATTAGTTAAATGAACAGCGTGGTCCCTAGCGCTCGTTACGCTCGCAATATTAGTTAAATGAACAGCGTGGTCCCTAGCGCTCGCTACGCTCGCAATATTAGTTAAATGAACAGCGTGGTCCCTAGCGCTCGCTACGCTCGCAATATTAGTTAAATGATCAGCGTGGTCCCTAGCGCTCGCTACGCTCGCAATATTAGTTAAATGAACAGCGTGGTCCCTAGCGCTCGCTACGCTCGCAATATTAGTTAAATGAACAGCGTGGTCCCTAGCGCTCGTTACGCTCGCAATATTAGTTAAATGAACAGCGTGGTCCCTAGCGCTCGCTACGCTCGCAATATTAGTTAAATGAACAGCGTGGTCCCTAGCGCTCGCTACGCTCGCTATATTAGTTAAATGAACAGCGTGGTCCCTAGCGCTCGCTACTCTCGCAATATTAGTTAAATGAACAGCGTGGTCCCTAGCGCTGCTACGCTCGCAATATTAGTTAAATGAACAGCGTGGTCCCTAGCGCTGCTACGCTCGCAATATTAGTTAAATGAACAGCGTGGTCCCTAGCGCTGCTACGCTCGCAATATTAGTTAAATGAACAGCGTGGTCCCTAGCGCTGCTACGCTCGCAATATTAGTTAAATGAACAGCGTGGTCCCTAGCGCTCGCTACGCTCGCAATATTAGTTAAATGAACAGCGTGGTCCCTAGCGCTCGCTACGCTCGCAATATTAGTTAAATGAACAGCGTGGTCCCTAGCGCTCGCTACGCTCGCAATATTAGTTGAATGAACAGCGTGGTCCCTAGCGCTCGCTACGCTCGCAATATTAGTTAAATGAACAGCGTGGTCCCTAGCGCTCGCTACGCTCGCAATATTAGTTCAATGAACAGCGTGGTCCCTAGCGCTCGCTACGCTCGCAATATTAGTTCAATGAACAGCGTGGTCCCTAGCGCTCGCTACGCTCGCAATATTAGTTCAATGAACAGCGTGGTCCCTAGCGCTCGCTACGCTCGCAATATTTGTTTTATGAACAGCGTGGTCCCTAGCGCTCGCTACGCTCGCAATATTAGTTAAATTAACAGCGTGGTCCCTTGCGCTCGCTACGCTCGCAATATTAGTTAAATGAACAGCGTGGTCCCTAGCGCTCGCTACGCTCGCAATATTAGTTCAATGAACAGCGTGGTCCCTAGCGCTCGCTACGCTCGCAATATTTGTTTTATGAACAGCGTGGTCCCTAGCGCTCGCTACGCTCGCAATATTAGTTAAATTAACAGCGTGGTCCCTTGCGCTCGCTACGCTCGCAATATTAGTTAAATGAACAGCGTGGTCCCTAGCGCTCGCTACGCTCGCAATATTAGTTCAATGAACAGCGTGGTCCCTAGCGCTCGCTACGCTCGCAATATTAGTTCAATGAACAGCGTGGTCCCTAGCGCTCGCTACGCTCGCAATATTAGTTCAATGAACAGCGTGGTCCCTAGCGCTCGCTACGCTCGCAATATTAGTTAAATGAACAGCGTGGTCCCTAGCGCTCGCTACGCTCGCAATATTAGTTAAATGAACAGCGTGGTCCCTAGCGCTCGCTACGCTCGCAATATTAGTTAAATGAACAGCGTGGTCCCTAGCGCTCGCTACGCTCGCAATATTAGTTGAATGAACAGCGTGGTCCCTAGCGCTCGCTACGCTCGCAATATTAGTTAAATGAACAGCGTGGTCCCTAGCGCTCGCTACGCTCGCAATATTAGTTCAATGAACAGCGTGGTCCCTAGCGCTCGCTACGCTCGCAATATTAGTTCAATGAACAGCGTGGTCCCTAGCGCTCGCTACGCTCGCAATATTAGTTCAATGAACAGCGTGGTCCCTAGCGCTCGCTACGCTCGCAATATTTGTTTTATGAACAGCGTGGTCCCTAGCGCTCGCTACGCTCGCAATATTAGTTAAATTAACAGCGTGGTCCCTTGCGCTCGCTACGCTCGCAATATTAGTTAAATGAACAGCGTGGTCCCTAGCGCTCGCTACGCTCGCAATATTAGTTCAATGAACAGCGTGGTCCCTAGCGCTCGCTACGCTCGCAATATTTGTTTTATGAACAGCGTGGTCCCTAGCGCTCGCTACGCTCGCAATATTAGTTAAATTAACAGCGTGGTCCCTTGCGCTCGCTACGCTCGCAATATTAGTTAAATGAACAGCGTGGTCCCTAGCGCTCGCTACGCTCGCAATATTAGTTCAATGAACAGCGTGGTCCCTAGCGCTCGCTACGCTCGCAATATTAGTTCAATGAACAGCGTGGTCCCTAGCGCTCGCTACGCTCGCAATATTAGTTCAATGAACAGCGTGGTCCCTAGCGCTCGCTACGCTCGCAATATTAGTTATATGAACAGCGTGGTCCCTAGCGCTCGCTACGCTCGCAATATTTGTTTTATGAACAGCGTGGTCCCTAGCGCTCGCTACGCTCGCAATATTAGTTAAATTAACAGCGTGGTCCCTTGCGCTCGCTACGCTCGCAATATTAGTTAAATGAACAGCGTGGTCCCTAGCGCTCGCTACGCTCGCAATATTAGTTCAATGAACAGCGTGGTCCCTAGCGCTCGCTACGCTCGCAATATTAGTTATATGAACAGCGTGGTCCCTAGCGCTCGCTACGCTCGCAATATTAGTTATATGAACAGCGTGGTCCCTAGCGCTCGCTACGCTCGCAATATTTGTTTTATGAACAGCGTGGTCCCTAGCGCTCGCTACGCTCGCAATATTAGTTAAATTAACAGCGTGGTCCCTTGCGCTCGCTACGCTCGCAATATTTGTTAAATGAACAGCGTGGTCCCTAGCGCTCGCTACGCTCGCAATATTTGTTAAATGAACAGCGTGGTCCCTAGCGCTCGCTACGCTCGCAATATTAGTTATATGAACAGCGTGGTCCCTAGCGCTCGCTACGCTCGCAATATTAATTAAATGAACAGCGTGGTCCCTAGCGCTCGCTACGCTCGCAATATTAGTTCAATCTACACTAGTGATGTTTATAGGCGTCTCTTTATTTATGCTTTTGTTGTATAGTGTGTATAATGTACATTATTTTTGTGGTAAATAATAAAAATAGAATAAATAAATAAATAAATCAACAACGTGATATTTCGCGCTCGATAAGCTCGCAACATGAATTCGATAAACAACGTGATATAACGCAATATACCTACAAATATATCTTAAATAACCCTCAAAACTTTGTCAGACGTGGCGGAACGACCTTTGTTTAGGTCGTTAACGCTCTCCCTATCCCACTAGGGATAAAGGCGTGATTGAATATATGTATTATATCGCCAGTGTTGTTCCCAGTACGGCGAGCACATGGCCCAGTGGGCGGGCGTGCAAGCCGTCGTGCAAGTCCCGCAGGCCGCGCCCGCGCACAAGCTGCTCGTGCCGGAGCTGTACCCGCTGGTGCCGTGCGCGCAGGGCGCTGTCTACCCGCAGTACAACCTCATGTACCCGCAGGTATGTTAAGGTGCCTGTGGCGCCCTCTCGTTAAAAATAGTTTTTAAGGCTTACGTGTTGGGCTTAGACTGTTAATTAAGTTTTCTATAAATAAATAAAGAAATAGAAATCATAACTTAACTCGCAAAATATATACGTAGACATTTTCAAAACTTTTGTCTGTTACTTCTTTTTCTTCTGTCGAGTGGGTATCGAGTCTATCGACCCAATGAACCCTGGTGTCGGAGTTTTTAAACCGCCTAGTAGCACAACTATAAGACCTCTGACATGGTTTGAGTAACGACCACTGTCAAAGACAGCGACCGGGACCGGCGGCTTAACGTGCCCTCCGAAGCACGAAATCTTTTTCTTTTTCGGACAATCAGGTGATTCAGCCTGCAATGTCCTAACCAAACTGGGGAAAAATTCACAAAGTGATAAATTCTCAAATATCAACTTTCCCCCCTGGGAATCGAACCCAGGACCTCCGGATCAGGAGTCCATGGCACTAGCCACTAGACCACGGAGGCAGTTATACAGTTATATTCAGTATATCCACTTAATATGAGATACTAGTTGCGTCCCACTAACTAATAAGGGTAGATAACGACTCTGAACAACTATCAGCAGGTTTTTTTTCAGGAAGTGAAACGAAATATTATATTATTTCCATGCTGGACTGGAAGCGAGAGAAAAACATAGAATGTGCCAGCTGCATTTCCTCCTGGGCATGCTGTAAAAACCAGCTAAGGGATCCGAGGGTTTCAATATATTGCAATTTAGGCGATGGGCTGACAACCTGTCACTACAGCAATATACCTACATATCTATCTTAAATAACCCTATATGTATGTATGTAAAACAAAAATTGGCTTTTTTATACAAAATGTATGATCTAGCTGAACATTTTGTATGGAATAGCCAATTTTGTTTTTCTCTTCCTGAAAGAATTTCCTGGTGGAAGTTGTTCAGTGTCTTTGACTGAGAAACCCCTATTAGTTACCGGGTATGCGTATGTATGAATGTGAAGTGAATGAATAGTTCTTTCATTTAATAAGTTGGTCAATCCTTTATTTGATTAGTAATAAATCAAATTCTTCCATGCTGGACTGGGAACGAGAGAAAAACATAGAATGTGCCAGCTCATCCCGAGCATGCTGTAAAAACCAGCTAAGGGATCGGAGGGTTTTAGTATATTATAATTTAGGCGACGGGCTGGCAACCTGTCACTACAGCAATATACCTACAAATCTTTCTTAAATAAACCTCAAAACATTGTCAGTCATGGCGGAACGACCTTTGTTTAGGTCGTTTACGCTCTGCCTACCCCATTAGGGATAAAGGTGTGATTATATGTATGGCAATATAATCTGATAGGAGTTGCCCAGTCAACGAAACTGAAGAACTGTCAGTAGGTTTTTATTTTTCCTCCTTATCAGTTTGCCTTATCCTTTCCTTTCTTCCATGCTGGACTGGGAGAGATAGAAAAACATAGAATGTTCCAGCTGCCCTTCCTCCCGGGCATGCTGTAGAAGACAGCAAAAGGGACTCGAGGGTTACAGTGTATTGTAATATAGGCGATGGGCTGGCAACCTGTCACTATAGCAATACACATTACAATCTAAAATTGCCCTCAATTTTTGTCAGACGTGGCGAAAGCGCCTTTTACGAGGCGTTAAACGCTCTGCCTACCCCGTAAGGGATAAAGGCGTGATTTGTGTATGTATGTGTATGATCAGTTTGCGGGACGCCGTCCTTTACACCTGGTGCAAATCTATCTTAACTAACCCTCAAAACTTTGTCAGACATGGCGGAATGACTTTTGTTTACGCTCTGCCTACCCTATTATAGGGATAAACATACATACATACATAAACCACGCCTTTATCCCTTACGGGGTAGGCAGAGCGTTTAACGCCTCGTAAAAAGCGCTTTCGCCATTTCTGACAAAATTGCGGGCAATTTTAGATTGTAATATGTATTGCTATAGTGACAGGTTGACAGCCCATCGCCTAAATTACACTATAACCCTCCAGTCCCTTTTGCTGACTTCAACAGCATGCCCGGGAGGAAGGGCAGCTGGAACATTCTATGTTTTTCTATCTCTCCCAGTCCAGCATGGAAGTAATTATAGGGATAAAGGCGTGATTATATGTATGAATGAATTATGGTTTCGTCAACAGATGATCCCTCATCCGTACCCTGTGTACCAAACCCTCCATCAGATCCCGGACAAACACACGGACACTCGCCGCGGCAGTCTCACACATAGACACTCCAAAAGGAACTCTGTGTCAGGTAAATAAGGTCCACGTTGCTTTATCGAAGGAAACAGGCTGTAATTTTTTAATAATTTTAATTTACTTTCTGAATTATCGTTGCTTTATCCAAGGAAACAGGCTGTTATTTTATACATTTAATTTCCTTTTGAATTATCGTTGCTTTATCCAAGGAAACAGGCTGTTATTTTATACATTTAATTTCCTTTCTGAATTATCGTTGCTTTATCCAAGGAAACAGGCTGTTATTTTATACATTTAATTTCCTTTCTCAATTATCGTTGCTTTATCCAAGGAAACAGGCTGTTATTTTATACATTTAATTTCCTTTCTCAATTATCGTTGCTTTATCCAAGGAAACTGGCTGTTATTTAATACATATAATTTCCTTTCTGGACTATCGTTGCTTTATCCAAGGAAACAGGCTGTTATTTAATACATTTAATTTCCTTTCTGAATTATCTTTGCTTTATCCAAGGAAACAGGCTGTTATTTAATACATTTAGTTTATTCAAGGAAACAGCCTGTTTTTTTATAAAATTTAATTTACTTTCTGAATTATCGTTGGTTTATTCAAGGAAACAGCCTGTTTTTTTATAAAATTTAATTTACTTTCTGAATTATCGTTGGTTTATTCAAGGAAACAGGCTGTTTTTTTATAAATTTAATTTACTTTCTGAATTATCGATCATAGAGTCTATGCATACAAAAAGAAAATATTTTCGGTGTCTAAACTAATTTTTAAATAATGTCGAATGTTATTATAACAACAGGAATTAAATTTATCAAAAAATCACCGAGATATACCATTATAAGGCTAGTCTATCTAACCCTCTCTTCGAAACGTCATTTTATATGGAAGTAGTAAGGCGCTCCTGTCATGTGACGTCACACCACAGTTCGGATCTCTCTTTTTAACTAACGACTTTAAAGCATTATAACTTTTAAAGTAATGAGTAATTAACGAAAAAAAACACATTTATTTTTGTATGGGGATACTTTATTGATAAATATTTCAATCTCTGCCTAGACTAAAAACAGGATCAAACCTTGACATATTTCACGATTTAATTGAGTTTATCCTACGATTAGTCGCTTGATAAACTTACCGAGACTATGTTTATAAAAATTACAGGATCATCAAGAAATACGCCATTAACAACGACACCGGAAGAAAAGCAAGTGCCTTATGAAGACCACAGCGCGCATAGTAATCCAGCCCACAACTTACAAACTCAGAACGCGAGTTTACAAACTCAGAACGCAAACTTACAAACTCAGAACCAATTGCACCATCAGAGTGCCAGCGTGTCTAGTCATAATCAGAGTCTGCAATGTCAGAATGCGGTACAGAGTCAGAGTTTACAAGTTCACATGGGTGGCCATAATCAGAGCTTACAACGACAGAACTCTGCGTTGGCTGAGCAACAATCTGGGAGCAAGGTAAGTCTATATTTGAGTTAAGTGTTTATTTTATGGTAGGTACGCGTTCATACATACATATAATCACGCCTTTATCCCTAATGGGGTAGGCAGAGCGTAAACGACCTAAACAAAGGTCATCCCGCCACGTCTGACAAAGTTTTGAGGGTTATTTAAGATAGAATTGTAGGTAGGTATATTGCTGTAGTGACAGGTTGTCAGCCCATCGCCTAAATTACAATATACTGAAGTCCTCAGATCCCTTAGCTGGTTTTTACAGCATGCCCGGGAGGAAATGCAGCTGGCACATTCTATGTTTTTCTCTCACTCCCAGTCCAGCATGGAAGAAAAAGGTACGCGTATAAGAGTTTATATACCTCGACAAATAACGTGAAATCTCGCGCTTGATACGCTCGTAATATGAGTTTATATACCTTGATCAATAACGTGAAATCTCGCGCTTGATACGCTCGTAATATGAGTTTATATACCTTGATCAATAACGTGAAATCTCGCGCTTGCTACGCTCGTAATAAGAGTTTATTTACCTCGATAAATAACGTGAAATCTCGCGCTTGCTACGCTCGTAATAAGAGTTTATTTACCTCGATAAATAACGTGAAATCTCGCGCTTGCTACGCTCGTAATAAGTGTTTATTTACCTCGATAAATAACGTGAAATCTCTCGCTTGCTACGCTCGTAATAAGAGTTTATTTACCTTGATCAATAACGTGAAATCTCGCGCTTGCTACGCTCGTAATAAGAGTTTATTTACCTTGATAAATAACGTGAAATCTCGCGCTTGCTACGCTCGTAATAAGAGTTTATTTACCTCGATAAATAACGTGAAATCTCGCGCTTGCTACGCTCGTAATAAGAGTTTATTTACCTCGATAAATAACGTGAAATCTCGCGCTTGCTACGCTCGTAATAAGAGTTTATTTACCTCGATAAATAACGTGA
This sequence comes from Scrobipalpa costella, assembly GCA_949820665.1. Taxonomy (NCBI): domain Eukaryota; kingdom Metazoa; phylum Arthropoda; class Insecta; order Lepidoptera; family Gelechiidae; genus Scrobipalpa; species Scrobipalpa costella. The sequence continues at coordinate 7,820,688 of OX463321.1, read as the reverse complement.
AATCTCGCGCTTGCTACGCTCGTAATAAGAGTTTATTTACCTCGATCAATAACGTGAAATCTCGCGCTCGCAATTTAAGTTCATATACCTAGACCAGTACGTGACATCTCGTGCTAGCTACGCTCGAAATATGAGCTCTTCTTCTTCTTAGCGAGTGGATTCTCGAGTCAAACGACCTGATGAACCTTGGTGTCAGAGTTTCGAAACCGCCTAGTAGCACAGCTATAAGCCTCTGACGTGGTTTGAGTATCAACTACTATATATATATATACTATATATTATTTATCCTCTTCTGTACACTTGACGTAGGGTGGACTTAAAAACAGCCAAGCTGTGTCCACACCTTTTTCCACTTCTGCTAAATATCTATATGCCTACCTGTCCTGTTTGTTATGTTATTCTTGATTGTGTGTTTTTTACTTTTTGTAATGTGTTTTGTGGAAATAAACTGATTTGTATTGTATTGTATTGTACTATCAAAGACAGAGACCGGGATCGACGGCTTAGCGTGCCCTCCGAAGCACGAAGTCTTTTTAGCACGAAAAAAATTGCGTGTAACGGCCACCAACTGCAATTTTTATATTTGATACTACATCGAACTATGAATCGCTAATTTAAGGTTCTAAATTACCTTAATTACTATTATTTGAGTTTGTTGAACCGGCTCATCCATGTTGGACTGGGAGCGAGAAAAAAATATAGAATGTGCCAGCTGCATTTCCTTCCGGGCATGCTGTAAAAATCAGCTACGGGATCCGAGGGTTTCAGTATATTGCAATTTAGGCGATGGGCTGACAACCTGTCACTACAGCAATATACCTACAAATCTATCTTAAATAACCCTTAAAACTTTGTCAGACGCGGCGAAACGTCCGTTGTTTAGGTCGTTTACGCTCTGCCTACCGCATTAGGGATAAAGGCGTGATTATATTATGTCATCATCTCCCTAGCTTATCCCTTATCTTACGGGGTCGGCTACCTAATCTAGGTGATTAAACGAGGGTACTGGTTTTTACACAGAGCGACTGCCATCTGACCTCCGCAACCCAGAAGGGAAACCAGACCCAATCCTGGATTAGGTCAGAGTTTTCAAGCCGCCAATGCTGAACACTGGCCTCTGATATGGCTTAACGACTAATATCTACGGTATTAAACGATATTAACCGGGACCAACGGTTTAACGTGCCTTCCGAAGCACGGAAAAAGCGCCGAGTAACGTACATATGAAATTCGACAACCGAAAAACACATTGGTACGTGGTGGGATTCGAACCACGACCTCCCGCTCAGGAGGCAGCGGGCCTATCCACTACACCATCGGGCTCTCTATGTATGTATAAATAACGTATAATTATAATTCCAGGACCCAAACGACCTAGCGGCGAAGATCAAACAGATCAACGAGCAGATGTCGGCCCTGCACCCGGGCGAGCGGGACGGCTACAGCCACAGGCGAGACGGCAGGCGGGACGAGAGCAAGCGCCGGAACAGCGGCAACGGGATCCTGGGCAGCTACCCGCTCAACCATGCGCTGCAAGGGTGAGGGCATTGACTCTAAGACTTTCTCATATTGTCGCTTTCGCAAAATGTTTATTTTCGCAAAATGTCCCCTTCGCATAATGTTTCTTTGAATATGATGTCCTCTTGCATAATGTTTCTTTGAATATGATGTCCCCTTCGCATAATGTTTCTTTGAATATGATGTCCCCTTCGCATAATGTTTCTTTGAATGTTATGTCCCTTTCACAAAATGTACCTGAAAATTTTAAAAAAAAATTAAAAGAAAATTATGCCCCTTTTGCAAGATGTCTCTTTGAAAATTATGTCCCTTTCGCAAGATGTCCCTTTCGCAAGATGTCCCTTTGAAAATTATGTCCCTTTCGCAAGATGTCCCTTTCGCAAGATGTCCCTTTGAAAATTATGTCCCTTTCGCAAGATGTCCCTTTGAAAATGATGTCCCTTTCGCAAGATGTCCCTTTGAAAATTATGTCCCTTTCGCAAGATGTCCCTTTGAAAATGATGTCCCTTTCGCAAGATGTCCCTTTGAAAATTATGTCCCTGTCGCAAAATGTCCCTTTGAAAAGTCTTTTCAGTAGCTGCCCACTAATTGAACCAAATCAAACATTCTATACATACATTCATATAATCACGCCTTTATCCCTAATGGGGTAGGCAGAGCGTAAACAACTTAAATAAAGGTCGTTCCGCCACGTCTGACAAAGTTTTGAGGGTTATTTAAGATAGATTTGAAGGTACATTGCTGTAGTGACAGGTTGTCAGCCGTTGTCAGCCCATCGCCTAAATTGCAATGTACTAAAACCCTCGGATCCCTTAGCTGGTTTTTACAGCATGCCCGGGAGGAAATGCAGCTGGCAAATTCTATGTTTTTCTCTCGCTCCCAGTCCAGCATGGAAGTACTCTTGCATTTAATCCTGCCAATACAAGTCGAGCCACACTCTGCACAAGCTCTTCCAGCAACCGCGCACCCCGCCGGCGGGGTCGCGGAGGTCCCTCCTTTGCTCCCCACTTTGGGGTTTACCGGCACGTACCGGGCAGATTCTCTCCGATAAGGTATTCCCAAGACAACGCCATAAGCCGAGGTTCGAGCCCTAGTGGGCGCCCTTAGGCAGTTGCCATTTCATTAAGGGTGTAGATTGCGTGTAGCAACTCCCCGCCTTAGCCCGGTGACGCATTATATACACTTTGTAGTATGGTGCAAAAAAAAACTATATTAAATAACCCTCAAAACTTTGTCAGACGCTGCGGAACGACCTTTGTTTAGGTCGTTCCCGCTCTGCCTACCCCATCAGGGATAAAGGCGTGATTATATGTATGTATATTTTTTATTTATTTTCTCTCACGCTTAATATGTTTGCCTGCAGTCGGCTGCATTCTGAGGACGCTCAGCTGAGCACAGCTGCGCGCGCCATCGTTAACTCCATACGCAGTATGCAGGCGAAGAACCACTGTGAGTATTTCATTTTATTTAGAGAATGAAAATGCTTCCATGCTGGCCTGGGAGCGAGATAAAAAACATAGAATGTGCCAGCTGCATTTCCTCCCGGGCATGCTGTAAGATCCAGCTAAGGGATCCGAGGGTTTCAGTATATTGTAATTTAGGCGATGGGCTGACAACCTGTCATTACACCAATATACCTACAAATCTATCTTAAACAACCCTCAAAACTTTGTCAGACGTGGCGCAACGACCTTTTTTTAGATCGTTTACGCTCTGCCTACCCCATTAGGGATAAAGGCGTATGTATGTAAAACATAAGGCGAGCTTATTCCTATAAGAGATCTCTTCCAGCCAACCTAACGGGGATAAAAGATTGTAAATTCATTATTATTACTGCTTATTCCCCAGACCAAGACCGTCGGCCGGTCTACAACCACCAGTACCGACAGGACCGCGACCGACAGGACTTCCGACACAGACGGGAGGATAAGGACCGCGCTGATACAGACCGACGACAGCTGCCCGTCTACCAGCCCACCTACTTGATAAGACAGGTGAGCCCTCTACAGACGGGAGGATAAGGACCGCGCTGATACAGACCGACGACAGCTGCCCGTCTACCAGCCCACCTACTTGATAAGACAGGTGAGCCCTCTACAGACGGGAGGATAAGGACCGCGCTGATACAGACCGACGACAGCTGCCCGTCTACCAGCCCACCTACTTGATAAGACAGGTGAGCCCTCTACAGACGGGAGGATAAGGACCGCGCTGATACAGACCGACGACAGCTGCCCGTCTACCAGCCCACCTACTTGATAAGACAGGTGAGCCCTCTACAGACGGGAGGATAAGGACCGCGCTGATACAGACCGACGACAGCTGCCCGTCTACCAGCCCACCTACTTGATAAGACAGGTGAGCCCTCTACAGACGGGAGGATAAGGACCGCGCTGATACAGACCGACGACAGCTGCCCGTCTATCAGCCCACCTACTTGATAAGACAGGTGAGCCCTCTACAGACGGGAGGATAAGGACCGCGCTGATACAGACCGACGACAGCTGCCCGTCTATCAGCCCACCTACTTGATAAGACAGGTGAGCCCTCTACAGACGGGAGGATAAGGACCGCGCTGATACAGACCGACGACAGCTGCCCGTCTATCAGCCCACCTACTTGATAAGACAGGTGAGCCCTCTACAGACGGGAGGATAAGGACCGCGCTGATACAGACCGACGACAGCTGCCCGTCTACCAGCCCACCTACTTGATAAGACAGGTGAGCCCTCTACAGACGGGAGGATAAGGACCGCGCTGATACAGACCGACGACAGCTGCCCGTCTACCAGCCCACCTACTTGATAAGACAGGTGAGCCCTCTACAGACGGGAGGATAAGGACCGCGCTGATACAGACCGACGACAGCTGCCCGTCTACCAGCCCACCTACTTGATAAGACAGGTGAGCCCTCTACAGACGGGAGGATAAGGACCGCGCTGATACAGACCGACGACAGCTGCCCGTCTATCAGCCCACCTACTTGATAAGACAGGTGAGCCCTCTACAGACGGGAGGATAAGGACCGCGCTGATACAGACCGACGACAGCTGCCCGTCTACCAGCCCACCTACTTGATAAGACAGGTGAGCCCTCTACAGACGGGAGGATAAGGACCGCGCTGATACAGACCGACGACAGCTGCCCGTCTACCAGCCCACCTACTTGATAAGACAGGTGAGCCCTCTACAGACGGGAGGATAAGGACCGCGCTGATACAGACCGACGACAGCTGCCCGTCTACCAGCCCACCTACTTGATAAGACAGGTGAGCCCTCTACAGACGGGAGGATAAGGACCGCGCTGATACAGACCGACGACAGCTGCCCGTCTATCAGCCCACCTACTTGATAAGACAGGTGAGCCCTCTACAGACGGGAGGATAAGGACCGCGCTGATACAGACCGACGACAGCTGCCCGTCTACCAGCCCACCTACTTGATAAGACAGGTGAGCCCTCTACAGACGGGAGGATAAGGACCGCGCTGATACAGACCGACGACAGCTGCCCGTCTACCAGCCCACCTACTTGATAAGACAGGTGAGCCCTCTACAGACGGGAGGATAAGGACCGCGCTGATACAGACCGACGACAGCTGCCCGTCTACCAGCCCACCTACTTGATAAGACAGGTGAGCCCTCTACAGACGGGAGGATAAGGACCGCGCTGATACAGACCGACGACAGCTGCCCGTCTATCAGCCCACCTACTTGATAAGACAGGTGAGCCCTCTACAGACGGGAGGATAAGGACCGCGCTGATACAGACCGACGACAGCTGCCCGTCTACCAGCCCACCTACTTGATAAGACAGGTGAGCCCTCTACAGACGGGAGGATAAGGACCGCGCTGATACAGACCGACGACAGCTGCCCGTCTACCAGCCCACCTACTTGATAAGACAGGTGAGCCCTCTACAGACGGGAGGATAAGGACCGCGCTGATACAGACCGACGACAGCTGCCCGTCTACCAGCCCACCTACTTGATAAGACAGGTGAGCCCTCTACAGACGGGAGGATAAGGACCGCGCTGATACAGACCGACGACAGCTGCCCGTCATTAGCAATTACATTCTAAAACATAAAAATAACAATCAATATTAATTAGCAAACCAATTTAAATCATTACAATAGTGTCAAAAAATTATATTATGTACTAAAAGTTTAAATAAAAATCAATAATCACTAAAAGCAATAAAACATGTCGGATTATATATATTTTACAATAATGTCAATAAATAATAATGATATCACTTCCCATGTATGTAATATTTTTCTTTGAATTACAAGAATTTTTAATTATATTTCCTCATAAGTGTAGTATAAAGTACTATGTATCTTATATCACTCGGAAGACTATTACGATACTTCCAAGCTGGACTGGGAGCCAGAGAAAAACATAGAATGTGCCAGCTGCATTTCCTCCCGGGCATGCTGTAAGAACCAGCTAAGGGATCTGAGGGTTTCAGTATATTGCAATTTAGGCGATGGGCTGACAACCTGTCACTACAGCGATATACTTACAAATCCATCTGGAATAACCCTCAAAACTATGTCAGACGTGGCGGAACGACCTTTGTTTAGGTCGTTTACGCTCTGCCTACCCCATTAGGGATAAAGGCGTGATTATATGTATGTATATGTATGTATCACTCGGAAGAAAGTGCGATTCCCGACTCGTACCCTCATAGGAATCGACGCCTTTCTCCCCTCAATGAACAATGTACTATTTTGTTTCCAGATGCCACCAGGCACTTGGTGCCGGAGATCCCCTGCACCCATCCATCCAGGTGAGATACAAACACACTGGTGTCTATTCGGTTTGACACTTAAGGTGATTTCGCAAAATCATTAACTTGAGGTGACGATGCTAGCCAAACGGCCCCCAAAAAACTCAGTGAATCCATAAACCGGTCCTACAGAATCAAGTTATAGTAATTAAGATATCTTAGTACGTTGTAGTTGCTCCGTGCTTCGGAAGGCACGTTAAGCCGTTGGTCCCAGTTAATATCGTTTAATACCGTAGATATTAGTCGTTAAGCCATATCAGAGGCCAGTGCTAAGCATTGGCGGCTTGAAAACTCTGACCTAATCTAGGATTGGGTCTGGTTTCCCTTCTGGGTTGCGGAGGTCAGATGGCAGTCGCTCTGTGTAAAAACCAGTACCCTCGTTCAATCCCCTAGATTAGGAAGCCGACCCCGTAAGATACGGGATAAGGCTAGGGAGATGGGAGATTAGTACGTTGTAGTAACAGGAAGAAAAATTGCGTATAACGGCCACAAACGTCAATTTTTCTTCCTGTTATTACAACGAGCTATGAATCGCTAATTTATAAGGTTCTAAATTATCTCAATTACTATAACTTGATTCTGTTGGACCGGTTTTTCGATTCACTGCATTTTTAGTGAATTATGTATTTTTTTTTACTAACGAAGGCGCCATTTGGCTAGTATAATTATTTATACTTTAACAATTTATTGTACAGAATATAGGGCATAAAATATAAAGATAAAGACACAACAGGCACTGCTTATCTCTATAAAGAAATTTCTTACAGCAGACCTACAGTAGTGAGAGTTAACCTTAACTAAATTAAATCTGTCCTATCCTAGCGTGCTTAAAATTGATCCTAGCGTGCTTAAAATTGATCCTAGCGTGCTTAAAATTGATCCTAGCGTGCTTAAAATTGATCCTAGCGTGCTTAAAATTGATCCTAGCGTGCTTAAAATTGATCCTAGCGTGCTTAAAATTGATCCTAGCGTGCTTAAAATTGATCCTAGCGTGCTTAAAATTGATCCTAGCGTGCTTAAAATTGATCCTAGCGTGCTTAAAATTGATCCTAGCGTGCTTATGACTGTCCAAGTGTGCTTAAAATTGACGGTTTTTAAAAGACACTTACTAAATAATCTTATACGTCATTTTTAGCGCCTTAACTTCAGTTGTTTATATATATTTTTTTGGTATTTCAATAATGTTACAGCTTTTACTTGCAATCCGTCTAAAAATATGCTTATCTGAAACTTTATTTAAGGTAAAAAAACATAATTCACTAAAAACGCAGTGAATCGAAATAGAATCAAGTTACAGTAAATAAAATAACAGTTTTTCGATTTTTTCTTTACCAATACTAGCCAAGTGGCGCTCACATTAACTTACCATTTGATAATAAAAAAGGTGTTAATTCTGACAATTATTTCCAGTGCTGAACCCGCGCCGTCCCCACCCGGACTCGCGAGCTGGCAGACGGTAGACAAACAAACAAACATACATCTTCACTATACATAATATCATATAACTAGATTATATGGAACGACATAATAAACTGTATTGAGATGAAAAGAAGAAATTTCGTATGATTCAATACCGGGTGTAAGGGACAGCGTCCCGCAAACTGATAGGGGTTGCTCAGTTAACGACACTGAACAATTTCCACCGAGAAATTATTTCAGGTAGTGAAAATAAAAATTAGCTTTTTCATACAAAATGATCGATCAGACAATTTGTATGGAAAAGCCAATTTTATTTTTCACTTCCTGAAAGAATTTCCTGGTGGAAGTTTTATTGATTGAGCAACCCCTACCAGTTTGCGGGACCCTGTCCCTTACACCCTGTATAGTTTTTGTACTAGACCAATTTAAAAATTCAATTGACCAACTGCTTCTTCCCAAACATATCTACTGTAACTTACAATATGTCAGTATAGTAGTAATACAGAAAACTTCAGGTTTCTTTACTGATCATATAAATACCGAAAAATCGCTTAAATCAGCATAAAAAATACCTGACATAACTATAAATGTAAAAAATATGGACATCAGATCTTTATAATGTTCATGCAGGATTTTCACATACATACATATACGCCTTTATCCCTAATGGGGTAAGCAGAGCGTAAACGACCTAAACAAAGGTTCCACCACGTCTGACATTTTTGAGGGTTATTTAAGATAGGATTGTACGTATATTGCTGTAGTGACAGGTTGTCAGCCCATCGGCTAAATTGCAATATACAGAAACCCTCGGATCCCTTAGCTGGTTCTTACAGCATGCCCGGGAGGAAATGCAGCTGGCACATTCTATGTTTTTCTTTCGCTCCCAGTCCAGCATAGAAGGATTTTCACATATAAGCAAAATTCTATAAAAATGTTCGGCCTCCACTTTCTAAGCTCGGCGGTTACCTTGTCATCAACTAGACATGTTCATTCTGGATACCTCAAGGAACAACTGTAGCAATGTTCAATCCTGCAGATATTTTTGCCCTGATTGTCTGCTATTTGCCCTTATATGCTTGATACTTCCATGCTGGACTGGTAGCGAGAGAAAAACATAGGATGTACCAGCTGCATTTCCTCCCGGGCATGCTGTAAAAACCAGCTAAGGGATCCGAGGGTTTTAGTATATTGCATTTTAGGCGATAGGCTGACAACCTGTCACTACAGCAATATACCTACAAATCTATCTTAAACAACCCTCAAAACTTTGTCAGACGTGGCGGAACGACCTTTGTTTAGGTCGTGTACGCTCTGCCTACCCCATTAGGGATAATGGCGTGATTATATGTATGTATGTATGTATATGCTTGAAAATGGGTACATTTCGAGTTTAAAGCTCTGACAGTCTAATTTGACAGATGAAAAGTATTATGAGTAGATATGATGTGGGCGTTTATCCAGAATTTACCCAAGGGTAGATTATACTGGTATTTACCCGATTAATACGGATATTTACCCAGTCGAAAAAGGTCTAGGTAGTTTCTATCTGTAGCCTTAAAAAAATACGAGAATTTCTTCTTTTTAACTCAAATCAATAAATATAAAACACTTCTTATAATAAAATTGTGTTAGTGGAGTCAAGATGATTTCAGTAGATGGCATTACCGAATGAAAGCGTTGCGTTTCAAATTATGTTTTTTTTTTTTTTTTTTTTTTTCAGAAAAAACCATCAATTTCCTATAATTTATCACGATAAACATCGATTCTGGCCGCATCATCCCTCAACTACGAATAATTTTAAGATATCGCTGTCACTTACTTAACTTTGACACAAGAACAGGATAGCAAATAAACACGTGACTTTGACATTCCTGATCTGACGTAAAGTTATATGTCAAATAATCTGATCTTATGATTCTGAATCTGCAAATATATCAGATTAGGAATGTCAAAGTCATGTGTTTATTTGCTATCCTGTTCTTATGTAGAAGTTAAGAAAGTGACAGCGCTATCTTAAAATTAGTTAAGGAATGTTGCAGCCAGAATATAGAGCAATATTACTATTTACCCAAACAGGGATCAATTCAATATGCAACTAACTAAAGTTAAATTTAAGTTAGTCGTGTCCGAGTTGTATTCTACTGGATTAACTTAAATAAACATTTTGCAAGTGGCAGTTAGAATTAATCTTGATGGTTCCTGTTGATTATTTAATATTTTCTAAGCGCCATCTACCGTCATTCTTCAGGTCTCCGACAAGATCTCTTTTTAAACGTGAACTAGTCATTTTTTTAATAACTAATCCAAGTCTTAGACTTAGTCGTTTTTTATTAATTATATTTAGTTTTTTTTCCATCGCGCAAGATTGTAAGAAGTGTTTTTCAAGGATGCGACGAAAATAGTTACATTTTTATTATTTCTTATTAGGTTGCTGATGTAAGAAATGTTAAATTTAATGCAAGTCATAAAACAAATGTAAATATTTTTTTGTTACAAACATCGAAAGAAAATAAATATCTTCTTGACAAAGTTGTTTAGTTACAATGTTTCATTAACATAAAATTTTAAATACATATGTTTTAAGATTTGTATTTGATTTTAGAACATTTGAGTCCCATAATAATTAAATTTACAATTGTAAGTGCTACCATAATCTAAGTTTTACACTATTTAATACCTAAATATTATTTTCGTCATAGATTATTCAAAAACACCAAATAAAAAAATACACAAGGGAGTTTTTTAATAAACGCTTTCACTTTCTAGTGAACTTGTTGCAATCAAGTTGTTAACATAGCTGTTCAATAAAACAACTAGCCCTTTAATAAAACAACGTCATTCAAACACAAGTCTACATGTCAGAAACATGTCTACATGTCTTCATTATTTCATTACACATGTCAGACGTTCAATATTATGAACGCACATTTCATGAATCAGTATTATTTCAAGATGTAGCCAACTTGTACTGGCCATAATGGCCTAACAACGTTATATGCTGTATATAACTCCCTTGTGTATTACTTAATGTTATATTATGTACGCTGTAGAAACCATGGCCCAAAAGGATTGAAAACTAGCCACACATGTATCTGTTGAAAGCAATGTGGCTTATTTGACAGATTTTTGTATTTATAAGAAAAGCAAAGAATAATCTAGCTCAGGCTAAAAGACAAGAAAACACCTGGACTTGACAAAATAAAATCTTAATTAATATTTGATGTGCTGGGTTCGAAAATCGTACCTACGATCTTAAAAATAGCAGGCACGGTCTTATCCATAAAGTTCGATTTTTAAGCGTTGAGCTATCGATACCTACGTGTTTTGGCGGCCTACAGCATTGCGGCACTGTTTTCTGAAGATTTTATAATCTTAAATAACTTTCTCTATTCTTACTCGATGGATCTAATAAAGTGTAAGATGCAAGATGTCCACATGAAGATTCTTCCGACTGGCAAGTAAACTATCCAGAAATAAAGCAGAGATAGCTGTTGATACTCACAACATAATTCTAAATCTTAGTAGTGCTGTCACTTTCTTAACTTTGACGTAAAATTGGATAGCAAAAAAAACCACATGACTTTGACATTCTACATTAAATAAGAACTGAGCATACAGCATGCTCTCTTATTTTACGTCAAATAAGCAGCCTTACGTCAGATTAGGAATGTCAAAGTCATGTGTTCATTAGCTATCCTATTCTTATGTCAGAGTTAAAAAAGTGACAGCGCTACTAAGAATTAGAATTGGATTAGAGACGACTGATTGCGTGTTCCAGTTTCCAACCATTGAAGGCGCTAAAGACTCCAATAACTATCTGTATAAGCAAAAACTTATCCTGGCAAAGGCATGTCCAGTGTTTGCCGCCATGTTCTACGGTTGTTTCGGAGACGAAGAGTTCTAGTGATGACGGAGACAAATAAAGTCCTGTTATCATTAGTAGCATCGCCTTCGCAATCGAAGTACCAATGTACATTTTGTGTTTTTCTAAGGTATATTTATACTGTTCAGGTTCATATTCCTGATACAGATAAGCCTGTACAAAGCTGCTAATAGTTGGTATACTTTGTTTCACCTTAAGAAGAAGTGTCTTGATTAAAACTTGAAGTAATGCTAAATTGGCAGTGATTCAAGTTCCGAAACTTTGATACGGTACGTTTTGCGGTTTCTAAATTTGAATATCTTTGTTGTAAAGACAAAACTGTTTATGGGCAGTTAAATAAGTTGGTATCGATAACTCAACGTAACATAAACGAGCTTAAGAGCTCAACGTAACATAAACGAACTTTAGAGCTATCGGGTTAGTCTAACAAGTTCCCATACGACAAAATTACCCTAGCAACGTAGTTCAATGTATTATTGTTCCTTGTATTTTATGAATCTCTTTCTGAAAAGCTGTCAAATAACTCATTAACAAGCTTTTTTAATTATACACATTCGCCTCAATTCTATGTGACACGGGTGAATTTAATACTATATTATAATAGACACAAATTTTTTGTTGCCCTTGTGTATTTTTTAACACGTAACTATATTCAATAAATTCTAGAATATGGGTCATAAATAAAGTGGATACATTGCAAAATGAGTTTAATTTTGAACCAGGTTTGCAAAAATACACAAACAAAATTGCAGTTTTGCGTTCAGGTTTTAAAAACAGTTCTTGAATAAAAAGTTTTGCCGAGGGCCACACAGAATTGAGTCTATTCCGTTTTAGGTATGTTTTAATTTACTATAAAAAACTGTCCATAATATTTTACTTGTAATAAGCAAATACACGGTGGCACAAAACACCTATGACTATCCAAAGGAGAACCCCTTAGGATTCTTAAAAAATAAATTATTATATTTAATTTTAAGAGCGATATCGTAGTTTTGTAGATTTACTGAATTTTAATGTTAATAAATAGAAATAAAAATAAAATGGATTTCCTTTTATATGTTCGCAGGTGTTTTTTGCTAGCCTTCGCTTTATTGTCGTAATTTTTATCACATATCTTTTAAAATATGTTGTGATAGAAATTATAACCTTTTTTACAAATATGTAAATGCAGTTATGTTTTTATGTTCTTTATTAATGTTGTTTAAAATAGTGTTATATTATTAATTAGCCTTTCTTCATAGGTTGTCGCTTAAAACACACTTCGACATAAATAATTTATATAAAAAACATTGGGATTATTAACTCAGTCTTTAGGGTCATCATATCTTATGAACCTGAGGTATGAACATTGGTAGAGTTCAGCTTTGTAGAGCGTTATCTCTATCGCACTTGTACAAAAACTGACAAAAGTTGTCTCTTTCGAAGTGTTGATGAGCAATATTAACAGACTTGCTCTGTACAAAACGCTCTGTCACTTTCTCAACTTTGACATGATATGAAAAGTTGTAAAATAAACAACTACTTTGACATTTCTAAAATTATGTAAAAAGCTTTATAAGTTTTGCGATTTTTTGCATTACGTCATAAAAGCAATCTTACGTTTCAGTTTAGGAATGTCAAACTTATGTTTATTTTTTATATCTTTCATATTTCAAATTGAGTAAGTGACATCGTTCCTAACATAGCTAAGAAATGTGATATTCAAAACCGGCATCAATGTGTGTTATAAATTATCTTTAAAAAGTCCACCATCTTGAAAATAACATTTTAATTTAATTACTCCATTGATATTTGTATCCCTCAAACATAAATTATTATTAATTCATTAAAATTAACTTCTATTACAGCATACTGAGTATCGAATATAATTATTATTTTACCAATGTCAGAATAACAATATAAAATAATAACTTATAACTGGTATCAATCCGTATAGACATGAATTCTCAACCCATATTATGTAGAATTAATCCTGTCACTTTAAAAAAAAAATGTGTGGAGAAAGAAAAGGTATAACAACGTAGACAGTGAAATTGTCACTAAAAATTAAGCATTAGCTTCCATGCTGGACTGGGAGCGACAGAAGAACCTAGAATGTGCCAGCTGCATCTCCTCCCGGGCATGCTGTAAAAACCAGCTAAGGGATTCGAGGGTATATTGTAATTTAGGCGATGGGCTGACAACCTGTCACTACAGCAATATCCAGTTCTATCTGAAACAACCCTCAAAACTTGTCAGACGTGGCGGAACGACCTTTGTTTGGGTTGTTCACGCTCTGCCTACCCCATTAGGGATACAGGCGTGATAGTATGTATGTATGTATGTATGTAAATTAAGCATTCTAAATGCATTTTTACTGTAACAATTCTAAAACGCAAAAGGAACAGGCAATGTATCCCCATCTTTCTGTAATTTAATAAATTGGCAGGTCTATACGTTTTCCATGCTGAAGAGTGTTTTAAGAGGCGACCTATCGAAACACAATACCAAAAATGCAACTCTATAATTTTTGACACCTGTTAAATTCTGTAAATGTCAAACGGTTAAGTCGTAGAATGTGTTTTTATGGAGTTTATGTAACTAGAGTATATCGTTGTTAATAATAAAGATTTTAGCCTGTAATTTTGGTTGTTTTATTTATTATCTATCAACGGCTTAACCAAGGGTGGGATTTGAGATTTTTAACTATTACCAAAGAAAATATAATATTAAGGTGACAATAGGTTCTAAATTTATTAAATTACTATAACATGCTGGACTGGGAGCGAGAGAAAAACATAGAATGTGCCAGCTGCATTTCCTCCCGGGCATGCTGTAAAAACCAGCTAAGGGATCAGAGGGTTTCTGTATATTGAAATTTAGGCGGCAGGCTGACAACCTGTCACTACAGCAATATACCTACAAATCTATCTTAAACAACCCTCAAAACTTTGTCAAACGTGGCGGAACGACCTTTGTTTAGGTCGTGTACGCTCTGCCTACCCCATTAGGGATAACATACATACATACATAAAATCACGCCTTTATCCCTTACGGGGTAGGCAGAGCGTTAAACGCCTCGTAAAAGGCGCTTTCGCCACGTCTGACAAAAATGGAGGGCAATTTTAGATTGTAATGTGTATTGCTATAGTGACAGGTTGTCAGCCCATCGCCTAAATTACAATACACTGTAACCCTCTAGTCCCTTTTGCTGACTTCTACAGCATGCCCGGGAGGAAGGGCAGCTGGAACATTCTATGTTTTTCTATCTCTCCCAGTCCAGCATAGAAGTAATAGAAGTAATTAGGGATAAAGGCGTGATTATATGTGTGTATATATGTACTATAACTTGATTCAGTTGGACCGGTTTTTCGATTCACTGCGTTTATCGTGGATTATGATTTTATTACTAATGGGCTAGTACCGTCACCTTAATTACTGTGATATATGTAAAGTCATACACAAATCATGTTTATTTATTTCAAAATATGCAAGAAAATATACAATATTCAAATATTTTTCAAATTATTTATTTATGTAAAACATTTACCTTATTTGAATTTAAATAAACAATAAAAAATACATTAGGAATGCGCATAAGAGCAACATGTAGTGATATGTTTTGTTTAAAATAGTAGCCACTAAATAAACAGTGGTAACTACTAAACAATTAAGTAATTGGAAAAATAGACAATGTAAGTCCTTAACTTCCGAATCGTAAACAATACAACTAATCAATTAAATAAAAAAATAACGTAACATTTTTTAATAAATATATTTTTTAAGTCGCTTTAGCACTCGTAACCATTGATCTATGTTCGTAACGATATTGAGAAATTATTTATTTTTTAATAAGATCAGTTTTTTCATTTATTTTGGTCCTAAAACCATCCCTATAGTCTGTCAACGTCGTGCTTACCGCGCCCTAGGGGTACAGACGTTGGCGGGGACGCGGTAGCACGCGGCGATAGCACCGGCAACTGGCGGATGTGCGCACGCGTCGTGCTCGCCCACCCTCCTGCTTCACCGCCCGCACCCCCGTTACCGCGTCCCCGCGCACGTCTGTACCCCTAAGGCGCGGTAAGCACGACGTTGACAGACTATAGTTATTCAATTTCATTGATTTATAGATATCTCAGCATTTTACTATAAAATATTGTTAGCATCATTTTACATCCTATATAAACAATTATTTTAAAATAAAAAGAATGCAATAATGTTTTTAAAATGTACCTTTCTGAAAAGAGAACCTAGTAATTCTCTTAGTTTTAATATTTGGTTTCGTGACTGTCTACAAATGTTTTTTCGTAAGTTGACAAAGAATTTGATAAAACGTTATTGTCATACATTTGTCCTGTTATGATGACCGATATGAACTGTCAACCTGGTCCTATTAGGGAACTCTTTATTGCAAATATCACAAAAATATCCTCCCTTATACGTTTTCTTATCACAGTACCCCGCCATATGCCTATACATATTAGACTTACTTGAACAATATTTACCACATATGCATCTAAATTCGCCTTTTCTAACATTACATCTAACGCCACTTTTTTCGTGTCGTTTTAAAGAATACTGCCTTTTAAAAGTTTTGCCGCAACTTTTACATTCAAACCCATTTCCGTGGTGATATTCCCTTATATGTCTATTATAGTTTCCTATAAAGGAAAAGTTTATGACACATTTAGTACATGTAAATATTTTATTAGATTTTCTTAAATTGCCTTTTTTATTTGCTGATTTGAGTAGATTTTCACAGTCGTCATTGGTTCCATCATTATTCAAAGGTAGGTGCCGTCCTTTTGCCTTTGCCCTTTTACGCTGTTTAGTACCTGAAAAACGAAACAGTAGGTAAACCTATAGGTAATCTATTGGCTATTTACCTTACTTTAAGCATTTCTAAACTATTTATAGTACGTTTATTTTATATTGATTAGTGACAGCCCATATAAAATGTCGAACGAGGTATAACTATGTTTACTTAACTTTGACGTAAACACGTGAATTTGACATTTCTAAACTCGTCGTAATTTTTTTGAAAAAACCGATGAGCATGCTCAAATTTTTAGCAATCTTGCGTCAGTTTAGAAATGTCAAAGTCGCGTGTTTATTTCTTATCTAATTTCCGAAGGTAATTTGGAAAATACGTAAAGTATTTCAGTTGCATATTTTAGACCATTTTTATCTAGGCTTGCCTGGTTGTGTTATGATGTATCAGTTAACTATATTCAAATACATTTGTGTTATTATTTGCAGGAGATTCATACACCTTTTCAGCTACGAATCGAACCCCCCACGACCATCAATCTGAAAATCGGACGGCTATACTACAGGGGCTTTCCGTAATACAATTAAATGTAGAGATTATATGGTTTTATAAAGTTAAGTTACTTGTCTTTGGTTGTATTTAGTTCAGCGCCTAAGTTTATAATACATAAATACATATAATCACGCTTATATCCCTGGTGAATTCGAAAGGCAGAGCGTAAACGACCTTAACAAAAGGTCGTCCCGCCATGTCTGACAAAGTTTTGAGGGTTATTTAAGATAGATTTTTAGGTACATTACTGTAGTGACAGGTAATAATACATACCTACTTTAATTAGTGTAAGGTTATAGCAATAAAACACAGAAGTAAAATAATGATTGTATTCACAATTACTTGTCCAAATTTTATAATAATTAATCACCAAAACATGACTGCACTAAAATATAATCATTCGAGTTATATACATTTTAAATAGCTAGTTTGGACGTTTAATTAAGATGTTCCACTTCTACGTTATCGTATCAGAAAGAGGTTCAGCACATACCAGGCCACTCAGAAAGTATTGCGATAAATAGTTTTTATATATGGCAGACTGGCCGGTTAGAATCTTTTTTGAAAATATGATTACTTGTAAGTAAAAATATGTGTGTTCCATTTTCAAAATTTCCCTCCACATTTTTTGCGAGCCAATTCAAAGTATTGTGTCTTACTGAAAAATGGATCTGCGCCGGGAACATTTTAGAGCTATGATTTTTTACGATTTCAAGTGTCGCCTGTAACCGGATGAATCGTTCGATAGACTTCAAATGGCATTTATGGATGAAAGCCCCTCCAAGGCAACCGTGTATCGTTGGTATAACGAATTTAGGCGCGATCGACCAACCTTGGGGGATGAAGAAAGAAGCGGTCGCCCTTTGACGGCTATTACGGAAGAAAACGTGCTAGCAGTGAAAAATTTAATCCAAGATAATAGGCGAATTACATTTCAGGAGATTCAGCACATATTAAAGATTGGATCGGGAAGCGTTCACGAGATTCTACACGGGCATCTTCGCGTGAGGAGGATAGTATCGCGCTGGGTGCCGCACTACCTCACCGACGCTCAGAAGCAGGCCCGGGTAGAATGGTGCCGTGATATGCTGAACAAATTTGAAGCAGGCTCGTCTCGGCGTGTTTACGACATCGTTACAGGTGATGAGTCCTGGATTTATCAATACGATCCAGAAACCAAGCGCCAGTCGACAGTTTGGGTGTTTCAAAATGAACCAACGCCTACCAAAGTGAAGTGATCTCGAAGCGGGGGGAAGATTTTGATCGCCAGCTTTTTTAATTTGACTGGCCACTTGGCTTCAATTCCCTTACGAGATCAAAGAAGCATTAACGCCGAATGGTATACTACCAAATGTTTACCAGAAGTTTTTTTCTGTTGTGAGCAACAAGCGACCAAACACAGGGCTCCGCGGACTACTGCTCCACCACTGCACACACCGCGCTCAAAACGAGGGACTTCCTGGACAGCACACCAGTCAAACTCCTGGGTCACCCTCCTTACAGCCCTGATCTAGCACCGTGTGACTTATTTTTATTTCCAAAAATAAAAAATCAGCTCAAGGGGATACAATTTTCGTCGCCGGAAGATGCGCTGGCTGCGTTCGAGCAGGCTGTAAACGAGGTGTCTACGGCGGACTGGAAAAAGTGTTTTGAAAACTGGTTCAGACGCATGAATCTTTGTATAGAGGCTGGTGGAGAGTACTTTGAAAAGATTTAATAAAAATATATGTACCTGTAGAACATTTTTTTTTTGTGTCGCAAATCTTTCTGAGTGTCCCACGTACACTCAGCCATGGAATCATCTTTTCAAATGATTTGTCAAAAAACGGTTGGGAGGATTTTTTGTACTATCTGATATTACTAATAGATATCATCTTGCTTCTCTGCTGCGTCCTCAGCTGCTTAACTATCAAGTCTCTTGTCTTGTCCTTTCTTGGCAGCCCAAATTTTTTGATACGAAGGTAAGGCAGCGTTCTTTCTTGAGTTAACAAACTGTCTGACCATGAGGTACTGACGTTTCGTAAGTTTAGCTTGAGATATCAAGGATATAACGTCGTTGCTATCTATTTCAGTAATTTCGATAGGTCGCGAAACCTTTATCAAGCTTTCAATAGCTGATGGGTCTTCTTTTGATAACTTTTCTAACCTCCTACATTTAGAACATTTGATGCAGTCTTCAAAGTCTTTCAATGGATGACCACCTACACCTTCACGGTTTATTGTCTTAGTTTTAACTGGCATAAAATTTATAACTTCTGACGTATTAAACCATTCAGGCTTCATCCTTAAAACAATTTTTCTTGAACGATAACATTTCTTCCATAATTTCCCAAATTGAGTACACAAATATATTGCACGACTTTCCAATTCGGTTATGTCCATATTTTTGGAAACTGGTAGCATCTTCAATATTATTTCTACCAATCCACGTCGTCTCTCTGCTTCTCTACCAGTTAAAGAACACCATAAATCAAACATAAACTTCCGTGTAAATGTGAATGTGTATGGATCACCTGCAAATAATAAAACACTAGATTTTAATTGCAGTTTAAATATTAATTGTGCGCAGACCGGAGACGCCTGGAGAGATAAAGGGAAGGCCTTTGCCACTACAAAAAAAAAGAAGAATAGACGGAGTGTATAGGATAGCGTCCCACAAACTGATAGGGGTTGATCAGTCAACGGAACTGAACAACTACAGCAGGATTTATTTTTCAGGAAGTGAAAAAAATATATTTAGTTTTCCATACAAATTGTCTGATCGAGGTGGTCATATTGTATTGCAAATACAATTTTTTTTTGCATCTCCCGAAATAAATTCCTGATCAGTTTGCAACCCCTTACACCCAGTATAAATTACTGTTTTGTAGCGAAACCTAGGAAAAGAAAATACACATTCGTGCAAAGCTAAGCAGATAAACTAAAATAAAGGTTGTGTCTAGGTAGGGTTTCGGAATTCCCGGGGTTTTCTCGTTCCCGGGACCCGGGAAAAAAATAACGAAATTCCCGGGAATCGGGAATTTTTAAAAGAATATATGGAGATTTGTTGAGATAGTGTTTTGATGCTTTGTTTCGATTTTCGTCCATGAAACTACCACACACTTATAAAAAAGAAATGGTTTTTTTGTCAATAAAACCAGTATTTGATTTAAAAAATCACTTTTATTTCTTATTATGTATTGTAAAACAGTATCGTTTTATGGTTGAAATTGACTCTTCGGGATTTGTAGGTATATTGCTGTAGTAACAGGTTGTCAGCCCATCGCCTAAATTGCATTATACTGAAACCCTCGGATCCCTTAGCTGGTCTAACGTCAGTTTAGAAATGTCAAATTCATGTGTTTATTGTTTATCTTGCTCATATGTAGGTTACAGGTTAGATAATGGAAAAAGGTATAGGCTACTTCTTAAGACCACAAGAAAATCCTTCTTTCCCACGGGAAAATTCATTAAGCCGTTTGGGCCACTTTCGCGAATGTGCAAATATTACAATGAGATCTGTGCTCACATGGACATATTTAATTGCAGCCTTGAGTCGCATAAAACATCTTTGACTAAATTTAAATGCAAATTGTAATCATAAAGCTATCTGAATTTGTAATTCTAATTTATATATTTAATAACTAATATTAATATTCATCTTTCAATAATTTAAATTTCATTTATATCTTGATTTCAATGTGTATTTATAGGTAATTTTTTTAATTTAATTTTTTAATTTTAATTTGATACTATCATTCTACTACATTTACTGTTATATTAATTGTAACATTCGCTTTGCTATTAATGCTGTGTTTAGTTGTAAATGGGCATCGGATTTATGTATGTTTTGTTGTATTATTTATTGTGTCTAATCTTACTGATAGGTTAGGAAGCCAGTTCGATTACTTTTATATTTATTAAATAGTCTGTTGCCTGTAACTGAACCTATTTAAATAAAATAAAAAAATAAAAATAAATAAAGCCACGGATGAAATAAGCAGAAAGCTAGTAAAAAAATATGACCTGATTTAGTCTTCTTAAAATATCATGATAGTTTAGGTAACTCTATTAAATCTAAAATTGGATACTTTAGGTACATACCTTAACCAAAGTGCACTGTTGTCCCATTGTGCCAAAAATCGCGCAAAGATCACCCAAACATTATGAATATTACAACATATAGACTGAATTTATTAAAAAATATATGATCAGAAGATAATTTAAATGATAATAATATTCACAAAAATATGTAAAATCAATATGACATACCTTAGTTTTCTGATACTCATTCAAAACAACTAATAAAATCCAAAAACACACAACAGAAGTTAAAAATAAACACATTAAACTAATTAGTTCCTTAGAGGATGGCAAGAGGATTTCTTCCATGCTGAACTGGGAGCGAGAAAAAAACATAGAATGTGCCAGATGCAATTCCTCCCGGGCATACTGTAAAAACCAGCTAAGGGATCCGAGGGTTTTAGTATTTTGTAATTTAGGCGATGGGCTGACAACCTGTCACTACAGCAATATACAAATATATCTTAAATAATCCTTCTTCTTCTGTCGAGTGGGTATCGAGTCTATCGATCCGATGAACCCTGATGTCAGAGTTTTTAAACCGCCTAGTAGCACAACTATCAGGCCTCTGACATGGTTTGAGTAACGACCACTATCAAAGACAGCAAACGGGACCGACAGCTTAACGTGCCCTCCGAAGCACGAAATCTTTTTATTTTCGGACAATCAGGTGATTCAGCCTGCAATGTCCTAACCTAACTGGGGAAAAATTCACAAAGTGATAAATTCTCAAATATCAACTTTGTGTTTCCCCCCTGGGAATCGAACCCAGGATCTTAAATAATCCTCAAAACTTGTCACACGTGGCGGAACAACCTTTATTTGGGTCGTTGACGCTCTGCCTACCCTATGAGGGATACAGACGTGATAGTATGTATGTATGTATAGCAAGATAATTAAAGTGCAATCAGCTTTGCTTCAGTAGTTTAGTTGAGGGTACACACTAGCGTGGTTCAAGCTAGTATGGAAAAAAAACAACTCATGCTAGAGATTTAGCCAGCCTCTCATATTGTTACACGTATGAGTGAGTGTTTTATGAAAAATGAAAAATATGAGCAGCCTCTTGCCTTTAGTTTAGGAAGCTGATATTTTGCCAATAATATGGATATAATTAACAAAATATGACTAGGCTAATGGAATAATTTAAAAAAGTATTTTTTAACCACCGTAGTACACACACTAAAAGGCAGACTTCATGAGGTAATTTAGAAAAGTTTGTCGATCTAACACTATACTTTTCAAGATCATTTTTTAAAACGCGGTCTGTGTGAATTCTAAGTTAACTTTATAACTGGAAACTAAAAGTAAATCTCTATTCTATCTACTCTCAAGTCAAGAGGGAAACAGGAAATCTCACAGGCGAAAATTCTCGCGGCACTTTTCCTTAAGTCATCATCTCCCTAGCTTTATCAAGTATCTCACGGGGTCGGCTACCTAAACTAGGGGATTGAACGAGGGTACTGGTTTTTACACAGAGCGACTGCCATCTGACCTCCGCAACCCAGAAGGGAAACCAGACCCAATCCTAGATTAAGTCAGAGTTTTTCAAGCCGCCAATGCTTAGCATTGGCCTCTGTCATGGCATAACGACTAATATCTATGGTATTAAACTATATTAACCAGGACCAACGGCTTAACGTGCCTTCCGAAGCACGGAAAAAGCACCGAATAAACGTACATATTAAATTCGATTCGAACCACGACCTCCCGCTCAGGAGGCACTATCCACTACACCTCTTTTCACTGCACTTTTCCTTAAGTAATTTTAAGATATCACTGTCACTTTCTTAACTTTGACATAAGAACGAGATAAACACATGGCTTTGACATTCCTACACTAACGTATGACGCCCTGAATAACAAATGAGCACAGAGCATGGTCTCTTATTTTACGTAATTTAAGCAATCTTACATCAGATTATTAACGTCAAAATCATGTGTTTATTTGCTATTTGTTCTTACGTCAAAGTAAAGAATACATAAAACATAAAATCACGCCTTTATCCCTTACGGGGTAGGCAGAGCGTAAAACGCCTCCTAAAAGGCGCTTTCGCCACGTCTGACATAAATTGGGGGCAATTTTAGATTGTAATGTGTATTGCTGTAGTGACAGGTTGTCAGCCCATCGCCTAAATTACAAATACACTGTAACCCTCGAATCCCTTTTGCTGACTTATACAGCATGCCCGGGAGGAAGGGCAACTGGAACATTCTATGTTTTTCTTTCTCTCCCAGTCCAGCATGGAAGGAAGTGGCAGAACTATCATAAAATTGGTTAAAGAATGGTGCCTCCAGAATTGAGAGCACTGTTCAACTAAACTGAGATGCTTTTCATGTATTTACTACGAATATTTATAATTGCTTCTTCCATGCTGGCCTGGGAACGAGAGAAAAACATAGAATTTGCCAGCAGCATTTCCTCCCGGGCATGCTGTAAAAACCAGCTAAGGGATCCGAGGGTTTCAGTATATTGTAATTTAGGCGATGGGCTGACAACCTGTCACTACAGCAATATACTTAAAAATCTATCTTAAATAACCCTCAAAACTTTGTCAGACGTGGCGGAACGACCTTTGTTTCGGTCGTTTACGTTCTGCCTACCCCATTAGGGATAAAGGCGTGATTATATGTATGTATGTATATTTATAATGTTAAAACTTCTAAATCTGCTTTTTTAACCGCACCAAATTTTTTCACGTGCAATTAAAATATATCCCAGCCTCTGTTCAAAGTAATGCAATTTTTAGTATTTATTTAACACATTAAACTACAAGTTATTCGTAATAAAAAAAGGTGTGATTATATTATGTATATACATACACATATATAATATAATCACACCTTTTTTTATTAATTAAATAGGAAAAGTAATAACATGAAAATCTACATTTAAATTAATTTGAAAGACAAATATCTTGTGGTTTAACATATTACCCTCATTATTTATAGTATATACGTATGTACAGCTACTTGCAAACTGATAAGGGTTGTTCAGTCAATGATTCTCTGTACAACAAGGAAATACTTTAAGTAATACAAAAAAAAGTTGGTTGTTTAAGTAAAATATAGGCAGGCAGCGGTGGCCCCAGTACTGTTTGAAGGCCGAGGTAATGGATTCAGGTAGGGCTTGTGTCTAGACTATATGATGCAGACTGGTTTTGCTTCATACACTGGGGTGTGGAAAGCAAGAGGGAAATCACCGCACTAAATTTCCCTTAAAAAGGTAATATGACGGCTGATTGTTCGCCAGAAAGCTGGTGACTACTCCACCAACAAGAGCTATTTTAACTTAAATTTATGATGATGAAATCAAATATATTTTTTGCTTCCTGAAAGATTTTGCTTGTGAAAGTTGTTCAGTTTCTGGGAAGCTGTCCCTTACACCCATTCAATTAAATAAGTACATACCTGACTGTTTATACTGTATGTTGGGTTTGTGAAGAACCGTTGGACCAATGTCAATCTCATCTTTTATTTGGAAATCAGAGTCTATCGTTGAATCTTCAATGTGAGGAACATTTTCCGGTTCTATCTTAACTGCCACTTCAAAATCGTTATATTTAGAATTTTTGACTTCCACTTTTATAGATGTTTCTACATTTTTAAGATCTAAAGGACTGTCGTGTTCCATTTCAAGTAATTTCCTTTAGCTGCCTGAAATAAATGTCATATCAATATTTCTAACTATTTCTTATTAATTTCCATGCTGGACTGGGTGCGAAAGAAAAACATACAATGTGCCAGCTGCATTTCCTCCTGGGCATGCTGTAAAAACCAAGTAAGGGATCCAAGGTTATCAGTATATTGCAATTTAGGTGATGGGCTGACAACCTGTCACTACAGCAATATACATACAAATCTATCTTAAATAACCCTCAAATTTTTGTCAGATGTGGGATGACGACCTTTAATTAGGTCATTTACGCTCTGCCTACCACATTATGGATAAAGGCTTGATTATGTGTATGTATGCATGTATGTCTTATTAAATTAAGTTAAATGGTTTAAGTTGTCTAACCCAAAAGGCATCTATAGTATTTCCAACTCAGTTTTAGAAAAACGGTACACAAAATTGTCTTTTATTCGAAGATCTTGTTTCTAAAATAGGATTTAGCCATTAGATATGACAACATAATAAAATAGTTGTAGTAGTTTTACAAATTTGCCAACACATAATTTATTTTTAAAATGTGTTTTTGATTAAAAAGACATGTAACTTTGTTAACCTTTCTTCTAAAACTGAATTGGAAATACTATCAAGCATAGTTTATGGGAATTTATGTGTTTAATTCCCTATTTACCTGTTCTTTAAATGTTTCTGTGTTCCATAAACAGTTAATGGTATAAATAACTGTGAACTTTAGAAATATGTTTCACTATAATGATAAACTATATAAAACTTACGGTTCCCGTAAACACAAGAAAAACTATACAAAATCCAAATTCAATCGAAAATGAAGCGACAAAACGAATAACTGCAAGGAAACCTTAGAAGAACACCATGGAAGCAAGTTTCAGTCGGATGCAATTATTATATGCTCAGTGGATGCAATATGCAATGCAAGTAAAATAAAAGCAACCACAAACCGCAACGCAAGTCCTAAGCAAACAACCAAAAAAGATTGACTGACTGTCAAAGTCAGCTCTCATCGAAACCTAGCATCGAAAACAACTGTGATGTATTTTTTATTGGATTGGAAACAGGTTGATTTAGACAATGTCTCATGAAAGGGCTGCCAGATAGACGATAATAAAGCGTGTAATTTTATTTCTGACAGCCACTGACCGATAGTGAAAACTAGGTATGTGTTGATAATGAAAATCAGGCAACTTTATTAGGTGCTTACATAGTCCTCCCAACCAATTTTTGATGACGGCGGCCAATCTCCCAGAGATCAACCATCTACGCGGGTCATCAATATTTGTGCCCAAGTGTTTGCCCAATGCGTACACATATCTTATTCTGAAAAGACAGACTAACTGACACGAGCAGAGATATATGAGGCGCAGGACCACAGAGCAGATATAGTAGTAGATGTGCCATATTTCGTGAAGCCACTAATCGGGGGTGATGGTGGAGAAGCGCGGCAGGGGAGGTGACGCCACCACCATCTAGTTGCCTTATAAGTATTACTGACACTAGATGGCGCTTACAACAACATGGCGTGTTCAAGAATGAAAACTAAATAAAAATGAAATATAGTACTTTACCCGTGAAACAAACTTTGTCTCTATCCCCAAATCTTCGATCATCACTGTAGCTTTTATATGATGATGCAATACTTCACTATGAACCGCGAAACCCATAAAAAATAAATTATTGCGATAGACTAAGCGTGCACTCAGATTAGATCTTGTCGCGCACTGATGACAGCGCCTTTCGCATGGAGTTACTGAACCGTATGACGTCAGGCCACAGAAAGATTATTGCCGGACTTAGTTGCTTGCTACATCTCTACTGCGTGTCTGCTTTGAGTGCAGGACCGACACTCATGGAAAACATAAAGTAACGAAGGAGCACGGACCATCCTACTTTTTGGACAATCGTGATCAGCCTGCAATATCCTAACCTAAATAGAACAAAAACACAATGTCCTCCAGGTTCAATCCCATGGCTCAGATCAATAGACCACGGAGGCAGTGCTTACATTACATACAAGTAAAGCACTACTGTACTACTGTTTTTTTATCAGTGTGTTAATGATTATTATGCGAGAGCTTTTCAGAATAAAAAAACATGTCTGGCAACATTGGCTCAAAAGACGAGTAGCTCGTATATTGAAAGTTTAAAAAGTATAGATATATGTACTGCAAACGCTCTTTTTAATAAAGATATTAAAGTATCTATTAATATGTTTGTTTGTCTCCGGTATTAACTTGATGCAGTGTTTTTGTGGTCCCTAGAAAACCAGAAAGATCCTTAACGTGCACAATAATGAAAAATTACATCTGACCTAAAAACAATCAAGTAGGTACTTTTGCTTTGTGTGATCGATATTTTTTATTTAATAGAGTTAGCTTATACATAGAGAACTAATTAAACTACAATTTTTGCTGTTAATATTAGCATTTGCAACACAATTTTTGACATTTCAAAACAAAAACAAGTTGAGTGAGGTGGAGCCTAAACTTTAGTTGTAGTAACTTTTTATTGTTTTTTAGTTTTTATTAATCACTGCGATTCGGAAGTACAGTAAGCATAATTAACTTATGAGGCCCCATTTTGCAATAACAATCTAAACAAAAGTAGGTATTTATAGTATTTAGTAACCAGCAACTTAGTAATTAGGTAAATGTATGCGATATAGTTTCCGTCACGTAATATCTTGTAAATAAAGCATACGCAGCATGATCGTTACTAGTATGTGTAATAAATGTAATTAGATCATCTATTGCACCAGTTTCTAGTGATAAAAGCGTGAAAAATTTACTGGTGACAAATAAAGATTTTTCTATTCTATTCTAAAAAAGATGAAAAAATAATAGTTACGAGTAGCACCTATACCACAGAATATATAATAGTACTAGCGTACAGAAGGCTCACTCCCTAAGAAACAGCAAGTTTAGGTATGATTAGATACCTACACTTCCCAGCGCCGCTTGCCTGCAAGCTAAATTGTACCTTATGTCAGCGCGCGAACTGTGAACGTTGTTTGCGCGCCGCAGTTCAAGGACGTTGCCGCCGGCGAACGCAAAGGTTGTCACTTGCGAACTTTTTGAATCTTATTCATAAATGCGATTTTGATTTCAAACTAAGACATTATTATGACCACGGCGCTCTGCTCTGCTGAGATAAATGTGTGAGTAAGATAGCGTGACAGCCAGCTGCCATGATATTTACCAACTATTATTTATATTCTATGCATTTACACCTTCGGATAGCGGACGATGGGTGCAGACGGGTTTAAGTTTTACTATTGTCACATATAAAATATATACGGTAACCAGCTAACTTGAGCCCACGCGTCCGACAACGGAACGGACTGTTGAGTGGGTCAAAAATAGCTGGTTAACGTTTAGGTAGGTAAATTTTGTACGTGACCGACCAGACATTTTATTCACAGTTTTATTCAAACAAAACGATATTACCTAATTGTATGTGATTTGAGATTTTCGCAGTTGTTCACTACAAAAAGGTATCCAATCGTTCGATATTTCATTGTTTACTACCTAATAGGTGCCAATTATCAATATCAATATCGCACGGAACTTGAAAGAATGTTAGTTCGGATTCCTTGGTCTTTCTTTTATTTAGACATCCGTAAACACAACAATACCTTTTATACGGATTACTATAACTTTTAGCTTTGGTTTTATTATTAGATGCCATATTGCTTGTTGATTTTAGCAGTAAAATCACGAAAAAGAAATTGACGCAACGCGACTAGCGTGCGAACTGCGAGCCGCGCGGCAGCCCACTGACATTAGCCGCTCTTAGCGGCAGTTCGGCCGAACCTACCTAAACTCGCGAGTGAACCAGGCCTGCCTATACTCCGTTTTTATAACTTTGCGTTATCGGTACCAACTCGTTTTGTGGCCCATAACCTGTTATTTTTTTCTTTATTACAGGGATAACAACAGTGTTTCACTAAAATTAGTTTATAGAGTTATGTATATAAATAGCCAATTAAAGTTATCCACAACTTAATTACTTGAGTTGAAGGTAACAAGCTTGCACCATTTAAGTGATTATATAACATTTGAGTTGTATATGTACATACATACATACTTATAATCACGCCTTAATCCCTTATGGGGTAAGCAAAAACAAGTTATCATTGCACCATTTGTAATAAAACTTTTATATACAAAATCGCCCTTAACAAACATAAAAGTTTACAACATAATAATAACACACAACAACATAATGAAAATACAGTGGTGGTATCCCATTTCTTTCACCAAGCTAAAAACCAGAAAAATAAAAAGTCTTCCAAATCAAAAAAGCTTATGAATAATGACACAAATGAATTTGAATCTATTACGTGTGGTGTTTGCTTTAAACACTTTGCTTCTCTACAATCGTTGCGGAATCATATGAAAAAATGTCCAATGTTGAGAAAGAAATCTCGAGAAAATAATGAATCGAAACCAAATTCTCATAAGACTGTAGTTTTAAAAAACGAAGTCAAAGAAAAAGTTGATGAGGATGTGAAAAAACGAGTTCACACGGATAACATTGAAAAATATGTCATTAAAAAACGAGTTCACACGGATAACATTGAAAAATATGTCATTAAAAAACGAGTTCACTCGGATAACATTGAAAAATATGTCATTAAAAAACGAGTTCACACGGATAACATTGAAAAATATGTCATTAAAAAAGAGAAAACCGAAAATGTTGTAGAAATACAAGATTATAGTGCTAGCAATAATAAGAAAGAAGAAAATTTTGAAAATAATTTGAAGAACGAAGGAAAATATGGCAACGCAAAATCTGATGACAAGAAATCCAAAGTAACATGCCCAAAATGTTTCAAAACATTCACCTTAAAAAATAACTTAAGGCGACACTTAAAAAACCTTCATTCGACAACTAGTGAACATAAAAAATATTGTTGCGATCAATGTAATATGAGTTTTTTCAGGTCAGACTATTTAATAAAACATAAACTATACAAACATTCCCAAGTCAATAACAATGAACTTCTGTACTGCAAATGTGGAAGTAAATTCCATGATAGCAATCGCTTAAAAAGACATACTAAATATTTTTGCAAATTAAATCAAAAGCAAGAAAAAGCTTTCATCTGTGATCAATGCGACAGAAGGTTTTCAAATAAAGTTGCGCTAAACGAACATGTAAAAAGACATGCAAACGCAAAGACACTAATTTGCGATTTTTGCGAAGAAATATTCCCCCAAAAATATTGATTAGTTCGTCATATCCAACACCATATGAAATTGCCCGAAGTTATGTTTAACTGTGAAATATGTGGTAAGAGATTTGTGAGAAGTTTTAGTTTGAAAAAGCATTTGATCTCTCACACTGGTGAGAAACCTTTTTCTTGCAAGTTTTGTGGTCGAGGGTTTCGATCCAAGTGGGGATGTTTAAGCCATGAAAAGCAGTTATGCCAAGCTATGGGTGAAATGAATAAAATTTAAATAAATCTACATAAATAAAAGTCTTATTTTTTAAAAAGATCTAAAATGTTATTAATAACCAAATTAACTATTTATTAGTATACCGGGTGTAAGGGACGGCCTCCCGCAAACTGATAGGGGTTGCTCAGTCAACGATACTGAACAACGTCAACCAAGATTTTTTTTCAGGAAGTGAAAATAAATATTGACTTTGCCATACAAAATGTCCATCCTGAAAGAATTTCCTGGTGGAAGTTGTTCAGTATCGTTGACTATACAACCTGACTGAGCAACCCCTGTATGCGGGACGCTGTCCCTTACAACCCCTGTATGCGGGACGCTGTCCCTTACAACCCGTAGAGTAATTTATTTAGTTTTACAATGATTGTGATGAAAGTTGTTATTTATTGTTATAAAATATGTCTTCCATTTTAAGAATTTAAGTATGTGATGTAAAATTTTAAAGGGCCTTTTAAAAAAGGCTTAAGAAAATATTATAATTAGCGAAATGTTTTATTATTATAAATCAATACATAAGTATAGTTGTGGTTGTTGGTTTAGTAGTTAGTTCAATTTATAAAAAGTTATAATTATTATAATTTTGTAAGGGTTAGTGTTAAAAATACGTATTATTATTATCTGTCTGTCTTCCATGCTGGCCTGGGAGTGAGAGAAAAACATAGAATGTGCCAGCTGCATTTCCTCCCGAGCATGCTGTAAAAATCAGCTAAGGGATCCGAGGGTTTCGGTATATTGTAATTTAGGCGATGGGCTGACAACCTATCACTACAGCAATATACGTATAAATCTATCTTAAAAACCCTTAAAACTTTGTCAGACGTGTCGAAACTACCTTTGTTTAGGTCGTTTACGCTCTGCCTACCCCATTAGGGATAACGGCGTGATTATATGTATGTATGTATCGTATACTTGTATTGTCTTCATACCATTTTTTATTTCTACTCTTTATTTATAAAAATAAATGCTTCTTTTTTTAAGTGTTTTTTTTTTTTTTTTCAACTTATATCTTTAAAAAAACTCTGCTCTCTCAATCATAATCAGGTTAATTTTGCAAAAAAACGTGCAACTGTTTTTTTAATTTGTTTTTAGTAACCGAATATGAGCTTACATTGTAAATAATTTTGTTGGTTAAAATATTATGGACGAAAGGTGTATCTCCAATATTAAATATCAAAGTTTCTATAAGATTTAGTTTACAAAGATACATATTTATTAGAAAAATAAACGTTATGTGAATGACTACATAAATTGTAATTTTTATTTACACATAAATTACATTAGTAGGTAATATTTTCAACTTGTCCTCCAAAGCTCGTAATCCACTTACTTTTAATACATTACAGTAACTCAGCCTGTATAGACCTAACAAGATTGGGAATAAATTTGCAGATATATCAATATATATAAACCCCTGACCTCCTGATTGAGTGCCCAAGGCTCAGACCACTAGAACACGGAGGCAGTTACTCTTAAAATCCCCAATACCACTTCCCAGCACGTTACAAACATTTACTGCTGAACTAAGCGTCCGTATATAAAACAGTATACAGGGTGTGAAAAAGAGCACTATGTACTTACATTATTACATAACTCACATACATACATACATAAAATCACGCCTTTATCCCTTACGGGGTAGGCAGAGCGTCAAACTCCTCGTAAAAGGCGCTTTCGCCACGTCTGACAAAAATTGAGGGCAATTTTAGATTGTAATGTGTATTGCTATAGTGACAGGTTGTCAGCCCATCGCCTAAATTACAAAACAACCCTCGAGTCCCTTTTGCTGACTTCTACAGCATGCCCGGGAGGAAGGGCAGCTGGAACATTCTATGTTTTTCTATCTCTCCCAGTCCAGCATGGAAGAATTACATAACTTCTACTAATGAAAACCACTTTCAAAAAGCTCAACCAACTGCTCAATAGAAATAACTTGCTTACTCCATACAATACAATACAAAATTCTTTATTGCACAAAGAAACACATACGACAGAAATAAAAAGGAACAAACGTGACAGTACAATATAGGCGGCCTTATTGCTAAAGCAGCAATTTCTTCCAGGCAACCTATTCCATACAAAAAAGAATAGAATAACTTTATTGGTAATATTATTACATGTCACAAGTGTACATTATAGCTACATAATTCAATATAAGTTTGCATTTAGAGTAATATTCGTAATATTAATTAATGTAAATGAATTTATTATTACATTACATCGCATAATAAACAATCGTAGGTATACAAAAAAATAAATATTTTAGTAATCAAGCTGTTTTAAAAAAAATAATTATTGTTATAGTTAAATTATTGTATAGTCAGTTATCTTCTATACTGGACTGGGAGAGAAAGAAAAACATAGAATGTTCCAGTTGCCCTTCCTCCCGGGGATGCTGTAGAAGTCAGCAAAAGGGATTCGAGGGTAGCAGTGTATTGTAATTCAGGCGATGGGCTGACAACCTGTCACTAAGCAATACACATTACAATCTAAAATTGCCCTCAATTTATGTCAGACGTGGCGAAAGCGCCTTTTAGGAGGCGTTTTAAGCTCTGCCTACCCCGTAAGGGATAAAGGCGTGATTTTATGTATGTATGTCAGTGGCGAAGGGTCCATATAACACGATTGCTATCGGCTACCCTTTTGAATTCAAGCAAAACATAATGTAAAATATGCTATTTTTAGTTTTTTTTTGTTTCGGGAAAGTTTTTTGGTATATGTGTAAAGGAACACAATTTAAAAACGCCTAAACGACCGACACGACAAGAAGAAGAAGGAACACAGTTTTTTTTACATATATACATATAATCCCGCCTTTATCCCTAATGGGGAAGGCAGAGCGTAAACGACCTAAACAAAAGTCGTTCCGCCACGTCTGACAACGTTTTGAGGGTTATTATAAGATAGATTTGTAGGTATATTGCTGTAGTGACAGGTTGTCAGCCCATCGCCCAAATTACAATATACTGAAAACCTCGGATCCCTTAGCTGATTTTTACAGCATGCCCGGGAGGATATGCAGCTGGCCTATTCTATGATTTTCTCTCGCTCCCAGGCCAGCATGGAAGTTTTTTTTGCACCCTGTATAACTAGTATTAACGCCGCAAACGCCAGTGTGTCTGTCTGTCTGTACATAAGAGTGAGTACATAGGGATAGCGGATAGCGGTGAGCGCGATTAAAACAATCAGCAGATGAAACGAGCGGGCCCTGGTGTGAGGCACAGGCGACAGCGATTTTAACTTCATTTATTTTATTTGATCATAAAAAACTAATATCATAGGACAAATACCTAGGTTTCTATAACATAACAATAAATTACATACATATAATCACGCCTTTATCCCTAATGGGGTAGGCAGAGCGTAAACGACCTAAACAAAGGTAGTTCCGGCACGCCTAACAAAGTTTCCAGGGTCAGTTAATATAGACTTGCA
Source organism: Scrobipalpa costella (assembly GCA_949820665.1). Taxonomy (NCBI): domain Eukaryota; kingdom Metazoa; phylum Arthropoda; class Insecta; order Lepidoptera; family Gelechiidae; genus Scrobipalpa; species Scrobipalpa costella. The sequence continues at coordinate 7,787,170 of OX463321.1, read as the reverse complement.
GGTATATTGCTGTAATGACAGGTTGTCAGCCCATTGCCTAAATTACATTATATTGAAACCCTCGGATCCCTTAGCTGGAATTTACAGCATGCACGGAAGGAAACGCAGCTGGCACATTCTATGTTTTTGTCTCGCTCCCAGGCCAGCATTGATGTATTATTTATTTTAATTGATCATAAAAAACTAATATCATAGAACAAATACCTAGGTCTCTATAACATAATAATTAACTGTTAAGCCATTTCTTCCATGCTGGACTGGGAGCGAGAGAAAAACACAGAATGTGCCAGCTGCATTTCCTCCCGAGCATGCTGTAAAAACCAGCTAAGTGATCTGAGGGTTTCAGTATATTGTAATTTAGGCGATGGGCTGACAACCTGTCACTACAGCAATATACCTACAAATCAATCTTAAATAACCCACTAAACTTTGTCAGACGTGGCGTAACGACCTTTGTTTAGGTCGTTTACGCTCTGCCTACCCCATCAGGGATAACGGCGTGATTATATGTATGTATGTAAGCCAAAGCTTTAGCAATGGAAGCAATTCGTAGTTGCAAAAATCACGACTTAACTAATTGTCATGTAAAGTGAGTAGTGTCATTTCAGTACAAAACGGCTTGCCAAATGCATACTTACTATCGCTCTTAAGTTTAGGATCGCATTGTATGTATGTATGTAAGCTCTTTATTGTACCTTAAAAATCTTAAAACTAAAATACAAGAAGATTAAAACAATAGTGGCACAAAGGCGGACTCATCCCGTTAAGGGATCTCTTCCAGTCAACCTTGTAAATACGAGTCTTCTTCTTCTTCTTCTGTCGAGTGGGTATCGAGTCTATGGACCAGATGAACCCTGGTGTCAGAGTTTTTTAAACCGCCTAGTAGCACAACTATCAGGCCTCTGACATGGTTTTGTGTAACGACCACTATCAAAGACAGCGACCGGGACCAACGGCTTTACGTGCCCTCCGAAGCACGAAATCTTTTTCTTTTCGGACAATCAGGTGATTCAGCCTGCAATGTCCTACCCAAACTGGGGCAAAATTCACAAAGTGATAAATTCTCAAATATCAACTTTGTGTTTTACCCCCTGGGAATCGAACCCAGGACCTCCGGATCGGGAGCCCATGGCACTAGCCACTAGACCACGGAGGCAGTTATAATACGAGTCTTAGTATTGTATCTAACCTAAACGACGCGTATATTATTTCGTTGGCGCTCTGCTTATAATACAATACATGATTAAAGCAACTACATATAACAAATCCATAGTTTTATCTAGTCTAGACTCTAGAACTCTAGACGAGTAGAAATAATGTTCCTGCCCGCTATAGAACATCAGCGTGCCAGGCGGTCAGTAGCTGTACTAATTATTCTTGCCTCTCTGTCATAGATGGCGCTCCTCCATTCTCCTAACTTTTCGAGGTTATTCAATTTTACTTCCGTTTTGAGTAATCATGTTTTCCAAATTCAAAGTTAACTTTTTTCTTATGCGACAGAGTCGGGAATAACTTTATTCACACCGTCTTTCCTCCCGGATCAGACAATAAGTTTTTCCGTGGGAATTAGGTATTTTCCCGCGTTAGAAAGTAGTTTATGTTATATTTGTTTATGTTCTTCTTCCATGCTGGCCTGGGAGCAAGAGAAAAACATAGAATGTGTGAGCTGCATTCCTCCCAGGCATGCTGTAAAATCTAGCTAAGGGATCCGAGGGTTTCAGTATATTGGAATTTAGGTGATGGGCTGACAACCTGTCACTACAGCAGTATACCTACAAATCTAACATAAATAACCCTTGAAACTTTGTCAGTCGTGGCGGAACGACCTTTGTTTAGGTCCTTTACGCTCTGCCTACCCTATTAGGGATAATGGCGTGATTATATGTATGTTGTTTATGTTCTATTCCAGTTCCAGTATGTTTAATTGAAAGCGATAAAAAACATAGAATATGCCATTATTTTGAGAGTTTCAGTGTACCTACCAATTTATAGATGGATTGAAATAACGCTTAAAACATGTCATTCGTGGCGAATTGATCATTGTTTAGGTCGTTGACGCTCTGCCCATCCCATTACGGATAAAGACGTGATCGTATTATGTAATCCTACCTGTCCTACATAAATGCGTAAGTTTGTACATACATACATATAATCACGCCTTTATCCCTAATGGGGTAGGCAGAGCGTACACGACCTAAACAAAGGTCGTTAAGCCACGTGTGACAAAGTTTTGAGGGTTATTTAAGATAGATTTGTAGGTATATTGCTGTAGTGACAGGTTGTTTTTTTTTTTTTTTTTTTTTGTCAGCCTGTCGCCTAAATTGCAATATACAGAAACCCTCGGATCCCTTAGCTGGTTTGTATGTTTGAATATTTCCATGTTTGCTACTGAATTTGTTCCATGTTTGGCACATAATATAGGCTAGGTCAGTACCCAGTGTATTCCAGTGAATAGAAATAGGACATAGGCTACTTTAAAACGCGGAAAAACCTTTATTTCTACGAAATAAAACCGCGGGCCGAAAGCTAGGTTTTACTTATAAGTAAATGAATAATGCCGCTGTCGCCTCTGCCTTGTCCGCTGAGCGATGCGTGGTAATTCGCTCAGTAATGGCTCCCCCGGCATATCTTTAATCTGTTCACTAATTGGATGGGACACAGGGTCGCATTCGGCCGCCATTTTTATTACGAAACTAGCTTTCCTCCCTCCGATTTCATCTGCACATTTTTCAAATTTCTTTGATTTAACTGCTAAGAATATATGGAGTGTTGTTTTATGGGGTGTAAGGGACAGCTTTCCGCATACTTATAGGGGGGCGCTTAGACAACGAAACTGAACAACTTTTACAAATAAATTCTTTCAGAAAATTAAGAACAGCCTCCGTATTTCTTTATAATAATTAAATAAAGCGGTAGGTATCCCTTACACCCTCAGAAATGACTTAAAAAAAGACAAGAAAATATTGCAAATAATAAGACATAGGCGGCCTCACTGCTAAATTGCAAAATATTTTTTCAGGCAACCTTAGGGCACAGGAAAATAAATACGAAATAAGTAGGATGGTGTAATTTCAGGAAATAGAATACCAGATCTTCTTTTACCTTAAGAGTTGTTCAGTAGACGAACACCTCGAACTCTGGTGTCAGAGGTAACGCAGACCTAAATACGACCAATATAATATAATCAGCGATCGACATCGACGGCTTAACGTGCTCTCCGAAACAAGACTGAGCAGTCCGGAACGTTTGATCTATTTAAGACTTTAGTAAGTGTAACAAAAAAAAATATATATAAAAGATTCTTTATAAAGGATAAAACAATTATATTTTTTAAACTAACAATAAAAAAATCATCCGACTCCGTTTTCTCGCAGTTAAAATGCCACTTTATATACCATCCCCCCCTTTCTCCGACCAGAGGGGGTGGGAGTGTCCCCCCTCCCCCCAGCAATTTCGCTGAGTTGGAGCAATAAGTGGCCATTTTCGCTAATCTTCGTAATTAAGAAGCTGAGTGCTGGTAGGTAGGCGTGTAGTTCAGGAGTCAGATGGCAGTTTACATACATACATACATATAATCACGCCTTTATCCCTAACGGGGTATGCAGAGCGTAAACGACCGAAACAAAGGTCGTTCCGCCACGTCTGACAGTTTTGAGGGTTATTTAAGAAAGATTTGTAGGTATATTGCTGTAGTGTCAGGTTGTCAGCCCATCGCCTAAATTACAATATACTGAAACCCTCGGATCCCTTAGCTAGTTTTTACAGCATGCCCGGAAGGAAATGCAGCTGGCACTTTCTATGTTTTTCTTTCGCTCCCAGTCCAGCATGGAAGAAATGGCAGATGGCAGATGGCAGTTTATTTATTTTTTTAAAATGGGTTTGCTCTTACTCTTGCTCTTGACTGTAGTTTAGGCAAGATGTAGATAATCAGAGTGGACGATGGATCGAGTTCACTGCAAAACCTGAAAAGCACTATCAGTCCCACAAAATGATGGAACACAGTTAACTTCTTCTGTCGAGTGGGTATCGAGTCTATGGACCCGATGAACCCTGGTGTCAGAGTTTTTAAACCGCCTAGTAGCACAACTATCAGGCCTCTGACATGGTTTTGTGTAACGACCACTATCAAAGACAGTTAACTGCTTAGCGCCTACTGTAAAAAAAAATAATACTGGAAAAAAGACAGCTTTTAACATTTTAGAAAAAACTTAGATTAAATGGTTGGTATTGGTGGTAAATAGAATAAATTCTTTTAACATTGTAAAGGCTAACATTTGGTAAGTTGGTGACCCAGTGGCTAGAGCGTCGGCACGCTACGCCGAAGACCGTGGGTTCTAACCCCACACAAGTGTAACTTTTAGATTGTTTATTTTATGTTTATAAAGCATTCTTCTTCTTCTTAGCGAGTGGATTCTCGAGTCGAACGGCGACCCAAAGAACCCTGGTGTCTGAGTTTTCACACTATTATATAGCATTAACACTTTAAGTGTAAAATTTTCTAAAAATATTGAAGTATTTGAATCTTTTGAGCCAGGTAAAAAAACAATGTGTGCTGTTTTTAGAAAATATGAACATGTTATGTTGTTTTTAAGTTAATTAAGTTTTTTTTTAGATTAGGGAGGAATGTGCAGTGCCAAGACAAACCTTTTTAACTTATAAATCTTTTTATTTACAAAAATCATTAAAAATATTTACAAAATTAACTTAAATCTAATTAAATGTAATAAATGGCCTCCAGAGCGTCCTGTTGTGGCATGGTGGCCAGCACGCAGGCAGCATTCCCCCTTTGGATAGCGAGGCTAATCCGCTGCGCAAGGAAGCCGCCAGCCCTGCGGTCACCAGTGACCTCAGCAAGACGCCCTGAAAGGTCCTTCATAAATTTCTTTGTATCCGGCCCCCAAGGACCCATAGTTTCGAACCCCAGCGGTAGAAACATGTAGCTGCCAGAAATATCCGTATATTTATTAAGGTTTAAAATCTACTAGTTACTAAGAATTTGATGTCTGTAGAATCTTTTTTATGTGAAATAAATAAATAAATAATAATAATAGGTAAATCCATTAATGATATTGTGTTTGACCTACCTACATACATAAATGTTCTTACATACATACATAAATCACGCCTTTATTCCTTACGGGGTAGGCAGAGCGTTTAACGCCTCGTAAAAGGCGCTTTCGCCACGTCTGACAAAAATTGAGGGTAATTTTAGATTGTAATATGTATTGCTTTAGTGACAGGTTGTCAGCCCATCGCCTAAATTACAATACACTGTAACCCTCGAGTCCCTTTTGCTGACTTCAACAGCATGCCCGGGCGGAAGGGCAGCTGGAACATTCTATGTTTTTCTATCTCTCCCAGTCCAGCATGGAAGAAATGTTCTTGTCAGCTTCAAATATTGCCCTCCGACCCCTGTACTATCACCGCGCTTCAGCTGTAAGAAGCGAACAAATTAGCGAAGACATAACAAGTTATAATATAGGTAGATATACAGCCTTCCCTGAGGGGAGGGAGTTCGACACCCGTGCAGGGTTGTTTGTGAATAAGAATTATAATTAGATAACTGTAATTTCACATTAAATCTAATATTAAATCTAATTATTTCTTCGAAAGAAAAACATAGGATGTGCCAGCTGCATTTCCTCCCGGGCATGCTGTAAAAACCACCTAAGGGATCCGAGGGTTTCAGTATATTGCAATTTAGGCGATGGGCTGACGACTGGGAGCAATAGAGAACGTGCGTATTACCTTTTTTTTCAGTTCCTGAACCTATTTTCTAAAAACATCTTAAATTATGAAAAGAACAGTGAAAACAGAAATAAAATTGATCAAAAAATCACCGAGATATACCATTATAAAGATAGACTATCTATCTCTCTCTTCGAAACGACAATTTATATGGAATTAGTATGGCGTTCCTGTCTTATGACGTCACATGACAGTTCGGACCTCTCTTTTTAACTAACCACTTTAAGGCATTATCACTCTTAAACTAATGAATATTTTGCGAAAATTTCTTCACATCCGTTCATCTATGGTGACAATAAGTCTTACTAATAGTTTTAATAAAATCATGAGTATTCCCTACATACATACATACATATAATCACGCCTTTATCCCGAATGGGGTAGGCAGAGCGTAAACGACCAAAGAAAAGGTCGTTCCGCCACGTCTGACAAGTTTTGAGGGCTAGTTTAGACTGAAATGTGTATCGCTATAGTGACAGGTTGTCAGCCCATCGCCTAAATTGCAATACACTGATGCCCTCGAATCCCGTAGCTGGTTTTTACAGCATGCCCGGGAGGAAATGCAGGTGGCGCATTCTATGTTTTTCTGTCGCTTCCAGTCCAGCATGGAAGAAATCCCTATTAACTTATTAATATTGCAAGCGCCACCTATGCTCTTATTTCTCTATTATGCATACATATAATCACGCCTTTATGCCTGATAGGGTAGGCAGAGCGTAAACTACCTAAATAAAAGTCGTTCCGCCACGTCTTTTATCTATTATAAATGTGAAAATTGAGTACTTACTTCCATGCTGGCCTGGGAGCGACAGAATAACATAGAATGTGCCAGCTGCATTTCCTTCCGGGCATGCTGTAAAAACCAGCTAAGGGATCCGAGGGTTTCAGTATATTGCAATTTAGGCGATGGGTTGACAACCTGTCACTACAGCAATATACCTACAAATATATCTTAAATAACCCTCAAAACTTTGTCAGACGTGGCGGAACGACCTTTGTTTAGGTCGTTTACGCTCTGCCTACCCCATAAGGGATAAAGGCGTGATTGTATGTATGTATGTATGAAAATTGAGTATCGGGATAAAACTTGGTACAAGCTAGGTCCTGGAATGCTATGCTACTTTTTACAAGGTGGAAATGCTTCTTTCCCGCGGGAAAATCCATTTCCCCGCGGGTAAAACCGAGAGTGGAAGGCTATTAGTAGGTAGGTATTTTAAAGACAGCAATTTTTTTGAAAATATATCTTCCATACTGGACTGGGAGAGAAAGAAAAACATAGAATGTTCCAGTTGCCCTTCTCCCGGGCATGCTGTAGAAGTCAGCAAAAGGGATTCAAGGGTTACAGTGTATTGTAATTTAGGCGATGGGCTGACAACCTGTCACTACAGCAATACACATTACAATCTAAAATTGCCCTCAATTTATGTCAGACGTGGCGAAAGCGCCTTTTAGGAGGCGTTTTACGCTCTGCCTACCCCGTAAGGGATAAAGGCGTGATTATATGTATGTATGTAATTTTTTTGAATGTTCTTATTTTATCGATTAATCATATCAGCTATAGGGGGTGTAAGGGACAGGACAGCGTCCCGCAGACTGATAGGGGTTGCTCAATCAAAGAACTGAACAACTTTAGGAAATGAAAAAAAACTTTCTCATATAAAATGATCACCTCGATCAGACAATTTGTATTGAAAAACAAAAGAAATATATTCCTGATGAAAATTCCTTTTGATAGTTGTTCAGTTTCATTGACTAAGCAACCCTTATCAATTTGCGAGACGCTGTCCCTTACATTCCGCATAATCTTTAGTGGGTAAAAAATTGGTCTATTTTGGCAGTAGAAGCTTTTCTTCCCCGTAAGGGATAGAGACGTGATTTTATGCACAATATCAAGATATCACAGCTTATGTTGACAGTCACTTAGCGTCACTTACTGTCAATTAACTGCGGCTGATAATTTTGCTGGTACTTAACTGATAAAATTTCGAAGTGTTAAAAGCTGATTGTATTATAGCCACCGGCTAAAATACTGATAAACTGCTTAATGAATATATCGTCTATGCTGGACTGGGAGTGAGAGAAAAACATAGAATGTGCCAGCTGCATTTCCTCCCGAGCATGCTGTAAAAACCAGCTAAGGGATCCGAGAGTTTCAGTATATTGTAATTTAGGCGATGGGCTGACAACCTGTCACTACAGCAATATACGTACAAATCTATCTTGAATGACTCTCAAGACTTTGTCAGACGCGGTGGAACGGCCTTTGTTTAGGTCGTTTACGCTCTGCCTACCCCATTAGGGATAAAGGCGTGATTATATGTATGTATGTATGAATATATTATTATTATATTCTTTATTGTTTTAAAAATTAAAAATACAGTTCAACTTAAAAATTTAACAACAGGCGAGCTTATCTCTATAAGAGATCTCTTCCAGCCAACATATATTAGGTAGGTGCGTAATACAGGATGTAAGAAAAGTACCTAAAATGATACAGGTAAAAGTGGTCACCCTGATGTCAGAATTTTTAAAATGACTGAAACCTCTCTGACGTGGTTCACAGAAGCACACAATTATACATACATACATACATATAGTCACGCCTGTATCCCTGATGGGGTAGGCAGAGCGAAAACGACCCAAACAAAGGTCGCTCCGCCACGTCTGACTAAGTTTTGAGGGTTATTCAAGATAGATTTGTTGGTATATTGCTGTAGTGACAGGTTGTCAGCCCATCGCCTAAATTGCAATACACTGTAACCCTCAGATCCCTTAGCTGGTTTTTACAGCATGCCCGGGAGGAAATGCAGCTGGCACATTCTAAGTTTTTCTCTCGCTCCCAGGCCAGCATGGAAGATTATAGACACACAATTATTGTCTTTAATTATTAGTCAATCAGGAGATTTAGCCTGAAATTTCCTAATCATCTTGAAAAAGTCTCACAAAATGATTCTGCATAAATACATACATATAATCATGTCTCTATTCCTAATGGGGTAGGCAGAGGTCGAAACAAATCGTTCTGCCCCGTCTGACAAAGTATTGAGGGTTATTTTAGATAGATTTGTAGGTAGGTATACCTATTGCAGTAGTGACAGGTTGTCAGCCTATCGCCTAAATTACAATATACAGAAACCCTTAGCTGGTTTTTACAGCATGCCCGGTAAGAAATGCAGCTGGCATATTCTATGTTTTTCTCTTGCTCCCACTCCAACATGGAAGAAAATGATTATGTCACGCAGGAACTGAACCCACGACCTTTCGGTCTAAAGGGCTGTCACAACTAGTCCACAGAGGCTTTATCGTAATGGACAGTAAGTGCCACTGTATTAGTTAAACACAAGTTATAGATATGATAAAAACATACCTTTTATTGTGACATCAGGATAATTGTACTTATAGGATTAGGTAAGTATTTATTGAGCTTTTTACATACATACATACATAAATCACGCCTTTATCCCTTACGGGGTAGGCAGAGCGTTTAACGCCTCGTAAAAGGCGCTTTCGCCACGTCTGACAAAAATTGAGGGCAATTTTAGATTGTAATATGTATTGCTATAGTGACAGGTTGTCAGCCCATCGCCTAAATTACAATACACTGTAACCCTCGAGTCCCTTTTGTATAACTTATCGACCAATAAAAAATAATAATAATAATATATATATATTTTTTTTCACATCCTGAAAAAAATTTAAAATTGCTAATAGTTGTTCTGTGTCGTTGACTGAGCAACCACTATCAGTTTGCGGGACGCTGTCCCTTACACCTATGATGTATATGTACGTATGTACATTATCCATAATGTGGTAGGCAGAGCGTCAACGACCTAAACTGAATGATGGTCGTTTTGAGGATGACTCCAAATACTTCAGATATGATGCTGAAGTGGCAGGTTCAGCCCATCGCCTAAATAACAATTCTGAAACCCTCGAATCTCTTAGCAAATTTTTACAGCATGCCCAGGACGAAAAGCAGCCGGCATATTCTATGTGATACTCCCATTCTGGACTGGGAGCGAGAGAAAAACATAGAATTTTGTCAGCTGCATTTCTTCCCGGGCATGCTTTAAAAACCAGATCCGAGGCTCAGTATATTCTAATTTAGGCGATCACTACAGCAATATACGTACAAATCTATATTGTCAGACGTTGTGGAAATACCTTTGTTTAGGTCGTCTACGCTCTGCCTACCCCATTACGGATAACGGCGTGATTATATGTATGTATATATGTTTTTGAGATTTGAAAAAGTAAACTGTACATACATCGTACATCATAAGCGTACATCACAACTTGTCAAAGTGACAAGTTGTGATGTACGCTTCCCACCCTCGTTTCGTGGTGTCAATTGGTTATCATCATTTTTAATGGGATAAGTTTGTGTTTTCAATTATTTCTTCCATGCTGGACTGGGAGTGAGAGAAAAACATAGACTGTGCCAGCTGTATTTCCTCCCGAGCATGCTTTAAAAACCAGATCCGAGGCTCAGTATATTCTAATTTAGGCGATCACTACAGCAATAAAACGTGAATGGCCTTATGGCCTTCTTCTTCTGTCGAGTGGGTATCGAGTCTATCGACCCGATGAACCCTGGTGTCAGAGTTTTTAAACCGCCTAGTAGCACAACTATCAGGCCTCTGACATGGTTTTGAGTAACGACCACTATCAAAGACAGCGACCGGGACCGACGGCTTAACGTGCCCTCCGAAGCACGAAAATCTTTTTCTTTTTCGGACAATCAGGTGATTCAGCCTGCAATGTCCTAACCAAACTGGGGAAAAATTCACAAAGTGATAAATTCTCAAATATTATCAACTTTGTGTTTCCCCCCTGGGAATCGAACCCAGGACCTCCGGATCAGGAGTCCATGGCACTAGCCACTAGACCACGGAGGCAGTAGGCCTTATGGCCTTTCAGGGATGAATGTCACGAACATTCTCAGCAATTAAGGGCTTATAACATCAACTAGGAGTTTGCGTCACAATACATTACGCCAGAACATTAAAATTGGCTAATAAATTGAATAGCGACAATCGTTTCGATCTGTTTTGCTCCACCACTTATTAATTCTTCCTCCGTGGTTTAGTGGTCTAAGCCATGGCCTCTTGACCCGTACTTCCTTCAATCTCTTATTCGTATAGGACAGATTGACTGACACGACCAGAGAGAAATCAGACGCAGGACCCACTATTTACATGCCCATCCGATAGCATGGATCATCTTACTTTTCGGACAATCAGGTGATCAGCTTGCAATGTCCTAACCAAACTAGATACAACAACACTAAGTCATTGTCCCCCGCCGGGAATCAAACCTCTCTCTCTTCGATTCGGGAGCCCATGGCTCAGACCACTTGACCACGAAGACAGTTTAAAATTCCCATTAAAACGATGATGACCGATTGACATCACGAAATGAGGGTGGGAAGCGTACATCAAACTTATCGACTTTTTATCGATATCGATAACTTGTAAAGTTTATAATGGCACAGATTAGGGATATAACATGTTTACACTAGATAATGGATAATCGGACATATGTCAAGGGAAATCTGGTGATGGGAAAAAAAATATGCAAATAGGTAAATGTTCCAGCAAATATGTGTTCGTTTTTTATGCTTACAACGTAATACGGTGGTCATGAAAATACCCACAATCAAGAGGAACTAACGTGAAAGAATCAGGTAAGAAAGATATGGCCTAGCCCTCGGGGGGTAGGCAGATGTCAACAGTCAAATTAACACGTTCAGGACGGCGTCGTCAGAGCTATTATGATTTTCGGAAAAGTAAGATGATCCATGCTTCTTCTTAGCCAGTGGATTCTCCAGTCAAACGACCCGAACCGATTAACCCTGAAGTCAGAGTTTTCGAATCGCCCAGTAGCTCATGATCCATGCTGTCGGATGGGTATGTAAATAGTCGGTCCTGCGTCTGATTTCTCTCTGATCGTGTCAGTCAGTCTGTCCCATCAGAATAAGAGATTAAAGGAATAAAGGCTGCACTGTATGTTGCGCAAACATTCGGGCATTGGTAACTAAGTCCTGCGCAGATGGGTGATTTCAAGGAAATCTCCAAAAATATTTCGAGAGGACGACTATTATACCGGGTTTAGGGGACAGCGTCCCACACACTGATAGGGTTGCTCAGTCAACGACACTGAACTACTTCCACCAGGAAGCTATTTCAGGAAGTGAAAAAAAAAAACTTTCTAACACACACACACAAACACACTCATACACACACAAGTACGGAGTCTTTAGATTTTCCTTTTTATATTGTATAATTAATTTAAGTACATTCTGCTTTAGTTTTTTAAGTTTTATAGCATTCTTTACGCTAATATGTTCACAGTCTTTTACTTCCATGCTGGCCTGGGAGCGAAAGAAAAACATAGAATGTGCCAGCTGCATTTCCTCCCGGGCATGCTGTAAAAACCAGCTAAGGGATCCGAGGGTTTCTGTATATTGCAATATAGGCGATGGGCTGACAACCTGTCACTACAGCAATATACCTAAAAATCTATCTTCATTAACCCTCAAAACTTTGTCAGACGTGGCGGGACACCTTTGTTTAGGTCGTTTACGCTCTGCCTACCCCATTAGGGATACAGGCGTGATTATATGTATGTATGTCTTTTTGTATATGAGTTGAGGAATTACTGAAGTCTGTAACATAGTGTATACTACCACAGGCTTCAGGGTTACTATTGATTGTATTACTTTGTACATGTTAAAAATAATTAAATTTATTATTATTATACACAACATCTTGATCAGACAATTTCTATGAATGCTTTTATCACTTCCTGAAAAAAAAACCTTCTGATAGTCGTTCATTTTCGTTGACTGAGCAACCCCTATAAGTTTGCGGGACGCTGTCCCTTACATACATACATATAATCACGCCTTGATCCCCAATGGAGTAGGCAGAGCATAAACGACCTAAACATAGGTCGTTTCGCCAAGATTTGTAGGTATATATATTGCTGTAGTGACAGGTTGTCAACCAATCGCCTAAATTGCAATACACCTACAGTAACCCTCGAATCCCTTAGCTGGTTTTTACAGCATGCCCGGGAGGAAATGCTGCTGGAGCATTCTATGTTTTTCTCTCGCTCCCAGTCCAGCATGGAAGTCCCTTTCACACGGTATTAACCGGGAATCTCCCGAATCAAACGCTGATCATCCAAATAAGTTACCTACCGTAATCTCACCAGATAACTCCCGACGCCGTACCTGTCAAACTGACAGCCGTTTGACAGGTGTCAGATAACGCGCCTATCGATGAATTATTTGGTTTTTAACAAGTTGTTATCGATGGTTTTATCGGTCTTGAGATATGTTAAGATTTCTGCTTGTTGTTACAGATGCTGTGGCAGAGATGAACTTATCCCGAATAAAATATGCGTTTACCGATGTTAAGTAAGTTTATCATCTTGCGCGTACGGTACTTCGATAGGCACGTTTTAAAGTTTAGGTTGTGGAATTGAGAATCAGGAAAATTAGATACACGGAAAGTCTATTCTGAAGATTTTTGCATAAAGCTCTACAATATATTAATATCAAGCTAGTATCCTTGAATTTTCCATGCTGGACTGGAAGCGAAAGAAAAAAATGAATGTGCTAGCTGCATTTCCTCCGGGCATGCTGTAAAAACCAGCTAAGGGATCCGAAGGCTTCTGTATATTGCAATTTAGGCGATGAGCTGACATCCTGTCACTACAGCACTATACCTACAAATCTATCTTAAATAACCCTCAAAACTTTGTCAGACGTGCCGGAACGACCTTTGTTTAGGTCATTTACGCTCTGCCTGCCTCATAAGGGATAAAGGCGTGATTATATGTATGTATGTATGCATAATCATTTTGTGAGACTTTTTCAAGATGATTAGGAAATTGCAGGCTAAATCTCTTGATTGACTAATAATTAAGGGCAATAAATGTATAGCATACCCCATTAGGGATAAACGTGTGATTATATGTATGTATGTAAGTATGTACCAATACTCTCCCACTCTACCACCATTCATAAAAGGAAGAAAAATAAAACGAGAACGCATTCCTTTTTTGAAATTCATCAAGTACTTGAAATACAGACCACCAAAAGTTCCCACCGGCCAGTTATCTACATATAATCGCTACATTTGTTTGTCAACCTCGTTCGCACGCATCGCAAATACTGTGGCGGCGCGGCAAACGGCAAATATATGTTTTTGGGCGATACGCGGCGATCCTGCGGCCAGTATTATTATGGTGGACTTATAATCTTCAGTTACAGCACAGAATAGCGGGCACGGCGCGTGCATGTTTCCCAGTGTAACGGAAATAATAAAGTTTTGTGTTCCAAAGATTGTTAGATACTGTTTCGTTTACGGATGTCTTTCTTCCACAAGATATGACTTTTTTAGATTCCACAGTAATGAGAGACGGTAAGTAAATTCATACAAAATATGCAACCTAAACTATTCTAACTATTCAGTTACAGTGAACTACTTAACCAGATTAATCAAGTGATGATTATGACCGGTATAACAAATTTTGTCAACCCTTATAACACGCACACAAACGCAGGCCAAGTGCAACATGCCGTCTGTCGATGTGTGACCAAAATGACATAATAGTTAGGAGTGTCCGAGCTGTGGTTACAGGCTCCAGCCAATCCATTGGGTCAAATGAAAATATCATGTACCAGCTGCTTATTAGAACCATAGTTTTAGTATATTACAAATTAGGCTATAGGTTGAGCGATCAGCAATTCTCTCTTCATTCAGAACAGAAATACATACGTCTAGGTATATAGTTAGTGTATTTAACGTTGAGTTATCGATTGCCTCCATGCTGGCCTGGGAGCGAGAGAAAAACATAGAATGTTCCAGCTGCATTTTCTCCCGGGCATTCTGTAATAACCAGTTAAGGGGTCCGAGGGTTTTAGTATATTGTAATTCAGGCGATGGGCTGACAACCTGTCGCTACAGCAGTATACCTTTAATTAAGTATATCTTAAATAACCTTCAAAACTTTGTCAGACGTGGCGAAACGACATTTGTTTAGGTTGTCTGCCTACCCCACTAGATATTGGCGTGATTATATTTATGTATTTATGTTATCGATACCAACTTGTTTTGTAACCCATAAACTGCTTTATCCCTACAACTTTAAAGAAGTATACCGCAAAACATATGTTTGTAACAAGGTTCTGCGGTTCCGAATTTTGAACCTCTGCTAAGTTGCAAAGAAAATTCTGTTTACGGGCCGCAAAACACGTTAGTATTGATAACGCAACGTTAAAAAACGATCTTCCATGCTGGACTGGGAGCCAGAGAAATACATAGAATGTGCCAGCTGCATTTCCTCCCGGGCATGCTGTAACAGCCAGCTAAGAGATCCGAGGGTGTCTGTATATTGTAATTTAGGCGATGGGCTGACAACCTGTCACTTCAGCAGTATACCTACGAATCTATCTTAAATAACTCTTAAAACTTTGTCAGACGTGGCGGAACGACCTTTCTTGGGGTCGTTAATGCTCTGCCTACCCATATAGAGGCGTAATTATATGTATGTATGTACAAAACCTAACCTTACTTTAATTATTACAATAAATAAAAAGTTTCCTTAAAACGTTTTTCATTACTTATCTACATATCTACTTAAAATTTATTATGTTTTGTTTACCTAGCAATTTATTTAATAAAGTCATTTAATAACTTCTAACTAATTTAGGTTGCGTTCAGAAACACCCTCCAAATGTCACCCCCGCGTTTTTCGCGCGCAACAAAAACAAGATGGCTGACATAATTTATTGCATAAGTTTTGGCGCGAATGTAATGAGTCCCAAATTGAAGGCAATTTGAACAAATTAATTTGGGGACCGACGGTATTTTGTAACGAGTTTTTATTTCGTTTGTAACTTTCCTTGTTTTATTAATTTATTTTAATTTTTGTTTAATTAAAAAAAAGCTTTATGTGCACTTTTAAACTTGTGGTTAATTATTTGATCTTCGTGTTCTCTGTATTTAAAATAAAACCTTTATAATGGCAATTTTGAATTTATATTTCAAATTAAGGTCTTATTTGGTAACTTTCTATACTTTTTGTATCCATGCTGGACTTGGGAGCGAGAGAAAAACAAAGAATGTGTAAAAATCTTTAAAAATAGCTAAGGGATCAGAGTGTTTTAGTAGGAATATTGCAATTTAGGCGATGGGCTGACAACCTGTCACTACAGTAATATACCTACAAATATATCTTTAAAAACCCTCAAAACTTTGTCAGACGTGGCGGAATGACCTTTGTTTAAGTCCTTTACGCTCTGTCTACCCCATTAGGGATTAAGGCGTGACTATATATATGTATTTTATTTCTTTTTAGATTCTTTACCTGCCTAGCAAGTTAAGTAAAGGGGTATGATTTTTACGTACCATGATTGCCTAGGTACCTACACAAATATAACGTCACAAATACTTACCTAGCACAATAGGCACAAGAAACAAACATACTAAAATCACGCCTTTATCCCTTACGGAGTAGGCAGAGCGTAAATAGCCTCGTCTGACAAAAAAATGGGGCAATTTTAGATTGTAATGTGTATAAATTGCTCTAATACAAACACAAGAAAATCTAAACTTAATTCTACTATGTAGTGTAATATAAAATAAAAAGAAATTACTTCAACTCAATTCCATTACCGCCGAAAAGCTCATCTTTTAAAACTACTAGCGGCCACCCATCCAATAAAGAGAAAACATCAATTCAACCGACAGATTAAAGTAACAAATCTCCTTGCAACTTCGATAATGGACAATTTTTAACTCCACTCCTTATTGGCTTAAAAAACTTTCCGCCCCGCCCCTTATTACAGAAACAATGGGTGCAAGAGAGATAGTTATACTTCCGTCTCTTTCGTCAGGGGTACGTTCCAAAATGGTGTGTAAACGCTGTTTTAAGTAGGAATTTCTGAACGTAAATGAAATTATCTTATTCTCAGTGCTTACGTACTAAGAGCGGGGATTTTATTTTCACTTTCAAGCGATGTTGTTGAGATTTTAGCATAGGGGAGAAATATTTTACATTATAAAATCCCTTTGTTTATGCTTTTATGTTGTTAAAACTAACTAATTTGTTTAGTTATTATAAACTAACTTAATTTATTTATTTTTATCAGGCTGATGGTCATGTTGCCAAGCCATAATTAAAAAAAAAACATTTTTTTACTCTAACTTTTATTTTTAACTCTGACTTTTATTTTTAACTATAATACATAACTTTTTACTTTTTTTTTATGGTGTGCCTATTTGAAATGGAAGTTGGTATCTAATATACTAATTTACCTAAATTAAATTGTTCTAACTTCCATGCTGGACTGAGAGTGGGAGAAAAACATAGAATGTGGCAGCTGCATTTCCTCCCGGGCATGCTGTAAAAACCAGCTAAGGGATCTGAGGGTTTCTGTACATTGCAATGTAGGCGATAGGCTGACAACCTGTCACTACAGCAATAAACTTTCAAATCTATTTCAAATAACCCTCAAAACTTTGTCAGACGTGGCAGAACGACCGTTGCTTAGGTCGTTTACGCTCTGCCTACCCCATTAGGGATAACGGCGTGATTATATGTGTGTAATTTGTTTCAAACAAGTTCAAAATCAAAGTGTCTTACGTTACTCTACAACCGCTCAAACTCAGTAGAACCTCTTTACCGTCAAAAATAAGCAAATTAAAGCGAGAGCAAACAAGAATAGCGGTCTGCGGTTTTGTCGGTAGTCGAGAGAATACAACAAGTCAACCGTAAACATCTACAAGAGCAAGAGAGATGGAACACTTTAGACAGAGAGAACGCATTTTTGGGAGGAGCATTCGCACCCACCAGTGAGAAAAGAGCTTCTCTACCCGTCTGTCGTAAGCAAAACTAGAAGGTAAGAGAGGGTTAGTATGATAGTTGAAGGGTCAACATATTGTGGTATAGTCGTTGAACGCCCAGAGCAACTCTACCAATTTTCAAAGAGCCCTAACACCCCTCTTGTTAGAGTGAATTTGGGGCCGAAAGAAGTTAGAGTGTTCCGTTTGGGGGGTCAACGAATTTTGGTCAAATAGTACCGCCCAAATCGGCACCGTATGTGGCAGAATATGACGCGATAATGTGATAGCAGACTAATAAAATAATTCAGTTGTGATCTGCTAACGTGAGGGGTAGGATTTCGAATTTCGAACGTACCCATTCGCTCGCGCGGTAATTTGGAATTTAGAACGCGTAATTTGAAAATTAGTTCGGTAATTTATTTTTTATTGGCTGATTCGTTTTTCGAATTGCCGTGAAGCTTTATAAAAAAGAGTTTGTGTTGGTGTTTATAAAACTTTGGTGAAGTGATTTAAATAAGTGTTTATTATTTATTTATAAAATAAAATGTGATTATGTTATTGAAACATTGTATTTAAGGTGAGCTACGCTTTTTTCTACAGGTCATATTAATTAAAATGTTAATATAAATGAATTACTAAAAATAAAATAAGAAAAAATAGTACTTGTGTAACAAGCCCAAAATCACGTCTTAAAACTAAACAACTGAAATACGAAATTATTTCGGAAATAACTATACAAGTTGGTTAAAAGTCTGTGCATTGCATAGATATGTAATTTTTGTGGTAATTTTTTTCAAAGACTTGTGCTGCAGTTATTAAAGAAAGTTTATTTTTAATTATTTCGCGAAAATAGGTCGAATACCAAATTGATACTTACAATACAGGACCATAATGTTTTTGTAATAAATGCAAATAAATAAAAGAGGGTTGTAATTAAACGATCCTCAAAAAAAAACTAAATCAGTCTCAAAAATAATAACTTCGAACCTAACCTACCTCTATTGCGGATGAATTGATTTTTTTGAGGCTGATTTAGTAATTTATTGAGGATCAGTTAACTACGTAGTCTGTCCCAAAGTTCTGTCATATATCCAAATAATTATGTTTTAAATATTTTATATATCAATTGAAAGTACATTTATTAGGGAATCAAAATAACTTAAAATTATTCAAAATGGCCTCCCATGTTTTGAATACAGACCTTTAATCGCCGCGGCCAGTCCTCTATGCATGCACGCATCTATCTATTTCAGTGACTGCTTTTATTATAGCTGACTTCAGGCTCTCCAAATTTTTATGGGGTTTAGCACAGACCTTCCTCTCTAAGACCTGCCAAATTTTATAGTCCTGAGGATTAAGGTCCGGACTGGAGGAGGGCCAATCTTCATGTCCTAAAATGTCAATGTTTTTTGACGCTCGAACCAGGCTTGAGTGGTCTTGGTTTAGTTCCCCACTTTGGGGTTTACCGGCACGTACCGGGCAGATTCTCTCCGATAAGGAGTCCCCAAGGCAACGCCATAAGCCGAGGTTCGAGCCCTAGTGGGCGCCCTTAGGCAGTTGCCATTTCATTAAGGGTGTAGATTGCGTGTAGCAACTCCCCGCCTTAGCCCGGTGACGCATTATATACACTTTGTAGTATTTTGCAAACAGGTCCATTCAAAAAAAAAAAAAAAAGGTCTTGGTTTAGTGTGCAGGCGCAGAATCCTGCTGGAACACGAAGTGATGTCCTGAAAATAGCGTGTTGGGCAGCTCTTTGACATGCTGATCATAACCGTCTCTTGGTACACCTTGGTTTTGACCACTTTTTCGCAAAAATGAACCTCAATTGACCCCTAGTAGGAGACTCCTGACCAGACCATCACTGAAGATGGATGATGCCCATGTTGCACCAGTGGAACTCTTTTTGCTGCTTCTTCATAGCTCCCAGCGTCCACTCTATCATTCTTTTTATTGTACTTTTCTTTTACATCAACAATTTTTTATTCAGTAAAGAGTATATATATATAAACGTTCGACGAGCACCGTCTATTGAGACATTTAAAGAGCGAACAAGAAAGTTCTTCTTAGAGAATAATAATTAGTTATTTATCCTATCTCCCATTAGCATAATATGTATTAGTTTATTATAAATATATATATTAGTTTATTTTATTTATGTATTTATTTAGAAGTATTTATATTGTTTAAGTATTACCTAAGATTAACTTAGTATGCATTATCCCGCTATCTGCTATGTAGTATCCTACTACCCAAAGGTTGCCTGGTAGAAATTGCTGCTTTAGCAATAAGGCCGCCTATATTGTACTGTTTTGTTCCTTACTTTTCTGCTGTATGTATTTGTGTTTCTTTGTGCAATAAAGTATCTTGTATTGTATTGTATATCACAGTATCGGTTTTCCGCGTACCGTTTTAACAACTCCCGGGATCTTTTAAGTCTTATTGCTTTTAGACGGGAATTAAGTAGGTGTCCAGTCTTGTTTCTGTATGCTCGCATCTTAAGATCCTAATTAAAAACCTTTTTCACTTTTTTTTTACTGACCTCCATATGCAAAGCTTCTGTTTTCGGACAGGATTTGCGCGCCTTGATGGAGCGATGATGAGCGTAAAAAACACACACACACACACACACACATAATCACGCCTTTATCCCTAATGGGGTAGGCAGAGCGTAAACGACCCAAACAAAGCTCGTTCCGCCACGTCTGACAAAGTTTTGAGGGTTATTTAAGATAGATTTGTAAGTATATTGCTGTAGTGACAGGTTGTCAGCCCATCGCCTCAATTACAATATACTGAAACCCTCGGATCCCTTAGCTGGTTTTTACAGCATGCCCGGGAGGAAATGCAGCTGGCACATTCTATGTTTTTCTCTCGCTCCCAGGCCAGCATGGAAGTATAAGCGTAAAAAAGCGGGCAGAAATTGGATGAGAATGGCTGAAGACCGAGCTGAGTGGCGTCATGGGAGAGGCCTATGTCCAGCAGTGGATTGGTACCAACCAATACATACTTCTTTTTCTTAGCGAGTGGATTCTCGAGTCGAACAACGACCCGAAGAACCCTGGTGTCAGGAGTTTTCAATCCGCCTAGTAGCACAGCTATTAGGCCTCTGACATGGTTTTAAGTGACCACCACAATCTGAATACATACTTGTAAATGTATTCAGAGGGAATGCGACTACTTTTGTCCTTGGATTATATAATATACATACATACATAAATCACGCCTTTATCCCTTACGGGGTAGGCAGAGCGTTTAACGCCTCGTAAAAGGCGCTTTCGCCACGTCTGACAAAAATTGAGGGCAATTTTAGATTGTAATATGTATTGCTATAGTGACAGGTTGTCAGCCCATCGCCTAAATTACAATACACTGTAACCCTCGAGTCCCTTTTGCTGACTTCTACAGCATGCCCGGGAGGAAGGGCAGCTGGAACATTCTATGTTTTTCTATCTCTCCCAGTCCAACATGGAAGAATTTCTATCTCTCTCAGTCCAGCATGGAAGAATTATATAAGGTCAAGGTTGGATTATATAAGGTCATTTTAAATCAAGTGCAAATATCAAAACGTGTGAATCTACCCATGAAACTGAACAACTTTTCCAAAGGAACATATCTCAAAAACGAATAAAAAAATTGGACCTTCCATACAAAATGCACCTAGTATGGGTAGTCAATTTTTGTTTTTCGTATTCCAACCTATGTTCTTTAGGGAAAGTTGTTCAGTTTCATGGGTAGCATACATACATACATATAATCACGCCTTTATTGGGGTAGGCAGAGCGTTAACGACATATACGAAGGTCGTTTCGCCACGTCTGCGGATTTTGCGGGAGGAAATGCAGCTGGCACATTCTATGTTTTTCTTTCGCTCCCAGTCCAGCATGAAAGAAAAGTTCTATTAGCATTTCATATTAAAGTTCCAGGGTCTAAGATCATTTAATTTCATATTAAGCGGTGTGTTAGCTAAGTGAGTTAGTTAGTTAAGTGAGTTTTCCCGCGAAAATAAACTGTTTTCTATAGAAGAAAGCTATGTTTTTATTTAAATATTATTTAGTCTGCCCTGTAGCAGTGATATACATACATAAAATCACGCCTCTATCCCTTACGGGGTAGGCAGAGCGTATAACGCTTCGTAAAAAGCGCTTTCGCCACGTCTGTCAAAAATTGAGGGCAAATTTTAGATTGTGATGATTTGTATTGCTGTAGTGACAGGTTGTCAGCCCATCGCCTAAATTACAATACACTGTATTCCTCGAATCCCTTTTGCTGACTTGTAGGAGTGATATGGAGGCTTTAATAAGCTTATTATACTGAGTGTAAAGGACAGCGTCCCGCAAACTGATAGGGGTTGCTCAGACAACGAAACTGAACAACATTCATCACGAAATTCTTTCAGGTGATAAAAAAATTGATTGGCTTTAAACTACCTACATATTAGAAAGCAAGACAAGCAGGCTAATTTGTATGTATGTAAACTCTTTATTGTACCTTAAAAATCTTGAAACGAAAATACAAGAAGATGAAGAAGAGAAGTGGCACAAAGGCGGACTTATCCCGTTAAGGGATCTCTTCCAGTCAACCCCTTTTTGTATCTTGTAACATTAGTATCGCAGGAAAAAGTTTTAATCACAAAAATTCTTAATAAACCGCGGGCGAATCCGCGGGTCGAAAAGCTAGTAGCATTATTAATATATTATTATTAAATGCCAAGTCTCAAACATTCACCCGCCACGCGTATTAAGTTGATAACGCAAAATTAATATACCGATAATGATAAACAGATAAAATAGATAGATGGACATTATCAACCGATTTGCGGTGGGAAAGTTAAATGTTTAGCTATTGGGTGTTTTCCCACTAGACGGCTCGTCCACGGCAACGGCAACGGCACGATATCGTTGAAGAAATAATAGTAGAAATGCGTAATTGCAAACAATTGGTATATACATACATATAATTACGCCGGCAGAGCGTAAACGTCCTAAACAAAGGTCGTTCTGCCACGTCTGACAAAGTTTTGAGGGGTATTTATGATAGATTGTTATTATATTGCTGTAGTGACAGGTTGTCAGCCCATCGCCTAAATTGCAATATACTGAAACCCTCGGATCCCTTAGCTGGGTTTTACAGCATGCCCGGGAGGAAATCCAGCTGGCTCATTATTGTCTTGTCTTATCTATCCGTTAATGTCCCACTGCTGGGCAAAGGCCTCTCTCCGGCTCATTCTATGAAGAAAAAAATAGTATATACCTGTCATTTTCTATCATGAGAGGACAGAAAGGGACGGCAACTATTTTAGTCAAGATTTAGTTAAGTTGTGTCAAGGAATCAGTACCAATGTGTGAAAATCAATGAATTTTAATGGCACGGTAACGCCACGGCATTGATTCCCACCGGAATAAGATAAGATAAGATTCATTTATTTGCAAGTAAAAAAAACCAAGTTCACAATTGGTATGCAAGTCAGTGTGCAATACAAACAAAAAACTTAATTAATCATAATAATAACGCATTGTCGTCGCCGGTCTGCCAAACTGCACAGCATGTGTGTGTGTGTGTGTGTTTGTGTGTGTGTTTGTGCGCTTAGAATGGAAGCTAGATGGACGATATCGTCCTACTAGTGGAAAAACAGATCCAGCGATATCGTTATGGTGTTGTTGTCGTGCCGTTGACGTACTGTCTAGATTAATGGAAATGCAGCCATTGGTTATCCGTTGGTTAATTAAATTTGCGTTTGGTTATCTATCATGGTTAAATTGACATGGTTAGATTTTTATTGGATAGATTGTCTCATTCCGACGGCGTATGAAAATCTTGATGGAAATGTTTATTTTTTATCGCTCTATTGCCGACTCTATTCGTAGCAAATAATAAAAAGAAACTTTAAATAAAAGGCTAGGGGAGTGATGAAAAATAAGGAATGTAAGTAAAAGTCAGATCGCAAGAAGCTGTTTATCTAAAATATCCTTTTTATCAGACGCGGAAGTTTGTCCATGGAATGTGCCAGCTGCATTTCCTCCCGGGCATGCTGTAAAAACCAGTTAAGGTATCCGAGGGTTACAGTATATGGCAATTTAGGCGATAGGCTGACAACCTGTCACTACAGCAATATACCTACAAATTGATCTTAAATATTCATCAAAACTTTGTCAGTCGTGGCGGAACGACCTTTGTTTAGGTCGTTTGCACTCTGCCTACCGCATTAGGCATAAAGGTGTGATTATATGTATATATGTAATAGAGATAATTTAATTGTAATGTAAAGTATTCGAGGGTTGTTATGTATTGAGATTTAGGCGATGGGCTGGCAACTTCTCACTACAGCCGTGGCTACGGCGATACAATTTCAATCTGAAATTGCCTTCACTACGAGGTGTAAGTGACAGCGTTACGCAAACTGATAGGGTTCAGGGATTTTGTTCAGGAAATGAAATTAAAAAAAATATAATATTTTCCATACAAATTGTCTCATCGACGTGGTCATTTTGTATGGAACGTTATATTTTGTTTTCAAATACAAAAAAATACAGATTTTCCTGGTGATAGTTGTTCAGTTTCGTTGGCTATGCAACCGCTATCAGTTTGCGGGACGCTGTCACTTACACCCTATATTTGTCAGACGTGCCTCAAACGCTTAGTTGTTTAATGCTCCGCCTACCCCGTAAAGGATAAAAGCGTGGCTTGTGTGTAATTTGTGCTTATAACTGATCTATTTCTCCATATCAAACAGAATTACAGTACAGAGTAGCGAAGCGATCTATCTGTCAATACTCCAAGATATCATGTCGTATGCAAATCACTCCGAGCGTACGTCAATATTTGGATTGATGACTGCCAACGGTATAAAATATTGGAGAGATTTTTTTACAAAAATTTGCAAAGCGAGAGAAAAATGTATTTTTTACATACATATATACATATAATCATGCCTTTATCCCTAATGGGGTAGGCAGAGCGTAAACGACCTAAACAAAGGTCGTACCGCCACGTCAGACAAAGTTTTGAGGGTTATTTAAGATAGAATTCTAGGTATATTGGTGTAGTGACAGGTTGTCAGCCCATCGCCTAAATTACAATATACTGAAACCCTCGGATCCCTTAGCTGGATTTTACAGCATGCGTGGGAGGAAATGCAGCTGGCACATTCTATGTTTTTCTCTCGCTCCCAGACCAGCATGGAAGAAAATATATTTTTATTTAAGTTATATATTTTTTTCCTCAAACAATGACGGTCCCGGCGAAAACGGTATTAATGGACGTTCTGCCTACCCTGTAGGTGTGAATTTAAGTGCCTATTTATATCCACAATATATATAGACACTTTAATTTGTACTTCCATGCTAGACTGGGAGTGAAAGAAAATCATAGCATGTGCCAGCTGCATCTCCTTCCGGGCATGCTGTAAAAACCAGCTAAGTGATTCGATTTTTTTCAGTGTATTGCAATTTAGCCGATGGGCTGACAACCCGACACTACACCAATATACCTAGAATTATATCTTAAATAACCCTCAAAACTTGTCAGACGTGGCGGAACGATCTATGTTTTGGTCGTTTTTTTTTTTTTTTTTTTTTATTTGATAGGCAATCATTTGTCCGCACTCTCACGTGATGGTAAGTGATGATGTAGAGCATGATTGCCTAGAAAATCCCTGTTCACTCTCGCCTTGAAAAGGCCCAGGTTATAATAAAAAAAAAGCTTTATTTGCTTTAAACAGGCTCTGCCTACATGAGGATAAATCGTGGTTTTATGTATAACGCAATTCTTCAATGTAAGAAGTCATTGTAAAAGATTGTAACATTTATCCTATTTCTTTTAAATAAACTAATTACGTTGTTAAAACTTTAATATCCCACTAGTCGTCCATATAAAAGACATCAACGCGGTACTTCTACAAATAAAATTAATTATTTTTAAGTACGTAGTTTCCGTGCTTCGGAAGGCACGTTAAGCCGTTGGTCCTGGTTAATATCGTTTAATACCATAGATATTAGTCGTTAAGCCATGACAGAGGCCAATGCTAAGCATTGGCGGCTTGAAAACTCTGACCTAATCTAGGTTTGGGTCTGGTTTCCCTTCTGGGTTGCGTAGGTCAGATATATGGCAGTCGCTCTGTGTAAAAGCCTCGTTCAATCCCCTAGATTAGGTAGCCGACCCCGTGAGATACGGGATAAGGCCAGGGAGATGATGATACGTAGTTTTATAATGCTTTGTTTAGATCGTTTACGCTCTGCCTACCATTACGGATAAAGCCGTGATTATATGTATGTATGCAAAACACAACCGGCGACGGGCGGCAAGTTATGCGCCATTATTGCACAAAAACAACACATTATTAGCCACGTTTCCGTATATAAGAACACGATAATTCTATACTCAAGCTCATGTACACCATAATCATTTTAAAGTGAATCCTAACGGCAAATGGTTGATTATAGGAGCTTATTTCTCCTAAACGAATTGCTAAATTTCTAAAAAAATATACGTCGCAGTTCATGGCTTGCAATTGCGTTACATTTAAAATGATTCAAAAATAAGTATGCTAAGAAAATCAAGAAGTAAAGCTATTTTTATCAGTAAATTTGATATTCCATCGCAAGTATTAGGAACGCTTGCACGGTTCCTTCGAGAAAATATCCGTATTATAATTATCTAAAATGGCAACAAAAAAGATATTTTTTAATCTGACTCGTAGTTTTTATTGCGTGCTTGCTTTTTTGTTCTTCCATGCTGGACTGGGAGAAATAGAATAACATAGAATATTCCAGCTGCCCTTCCTCCCGGGCATGCTGTAGAAGTCAGCAAAAGGGATTCGAGGGTTACAGTGTATTGTAATTTAGGCGATGGGCTGACAACCTGTCACTACAGCTATTCAATATCATACCCCGTAAGGGATAAAGGCGTGATTTTATGAATGTATGTAGCTTTTTTGTGCGTTTTCCGCACATTTTTGACGCGGCCACGGACGTAACCGCCACGCCGTAGCGAGCGCTGATTTGAACGATATTCTAAGACATTATGGGCGATCTTCTTCTTCTATTGTGTCGATGACAAGACAACTCCTTGTCTTTTTTCTTTAAATTTCCCTAGTCAAGTAGACCCTGACTGCGTTGTCGGTTGCCTGCATTAACTCAGTGTTAGTAAGTGGTGGGGCATGTGGAGCAAACTATCAAATAAGACATGGTCTATGGGCACAGAATATACAATAGTACTACATACAATATGGACATTCACCTCCCTTCCCCAGTCCGACATACGTCACGTCAAAATAATCAGTATTTTTCTTCTATATCATGCATGTATTATACATATAAACCTTCCTCTTGAATCATTCTATCCATTAAAAGAAACGGCATCAAAATCCGTTGCGTAGTTTTAAAGATTTATGCATACATAGGAAAATAGGGACAGAAAAAGTGACTTTGTTTTATACATACATACATACATAAATCACGCCTTTATCCCTTACGGAGTAGGCAGAGCGTTTAACGCCTCTTAAAAGGCGCTTTCGCCACGTCTGACAAAAATTGAGGGCAATTTTAGATTGTAATATGTATTGCTTTAGTGACAGGTTGTCAGCCCATCGCCTTAATTACAATATACTATGTAGTGAAAACGAATAAGTAACTAGAAGTTTCCTTCTCAGGTTCGACTAACAAACCATGTCTTCCCAAATCCTCTCCCATACGATGTACCGCCGGGAATCTGCCGACCAGGAAAGACCATTGGAAATAGACCAGGTAAGGAAAAGTATTGTTTTATTTTTGTGTAAATTATAACTGTTGTCAACTCGCGACCACGGCCTTTGCAACACGTTTGCCGTAACGTCAGGCATAAAAAGTAATTATCGATTTACAAATGGCTATTAAATATAAGCGTTTCAAAACCCATAAAGCATAGGCCGTCCGAGGAAAGAAAGTTTGAGAGATAGTGCTGTGTTTCGTCGGTGCGTGAGATTGCCAGTGGTCCTGTCTGATCCTAGTGGATCAGGCATTATGGGTGGAATGATTTCAATTTCACCCTGTAGGAACTAATTTTATTTTTTGCTTTGCGTAGATTCATAATATGCCTTTCAATAAGTATTGCACACTGAGGGAAAAGGCATGATTATATATGTATGTATGTATTGCACATTGCCTACCCCTTAAGGGATAAAAGTGTGAGTTTAATGTATGTATTTCATTTGACCAGGACCACAGCCGCTCAAACAGCCCAAAGAACATGAAATACTACAATGACGAGAAGACTGTATTGAACACGAAGAAGTCTTTCTGCATAGACGCTTTACTGTCCAAACATGTGGAGGAAAACAGAGATCCGAGTTTGCAGGAGAGGATGGCGCAGCAGAAGTATTTTCAGTTTACGAAGAATTATATTACAAGGTAAGTTTACTATTTTGTGTATAAGTCTGGCTGACCGATCCCTACAAAGCGGTGATAGGCTCCGCAAGGGCCCGACTGGCTCGCAGCCACCCTCTCACCGGAGTTTAAACAGCTTGCTGTATTCCGTCGGTGCGTGAGATTACCATTGCCATCACAGGCATCTTCTGGGTGAGCTCGCTCCATCGTCGACTCTGTCACGGTCATCCCTGACCTAGTGTCTAGTCAAGAGCAAACCATTAAAAAAAATGTATTGTTCATAATGAAAACTGTTCGGCATACTTGTTTGTATTCTTCTTCTTCTGTCGTGTGGGTATCGTGTCGATCGACTCGATGAAACCTGGTGTCAGAGTTTTTAAACCGCCTAATAGCAAAGCTTCTTCTTCTTGAAATATATAGCCCTGGACGACGTTTCGATCCCATGCAGCAAGCAGCGAACCGCAATCGAAGGTTGCACTTGGCGGGCGGTCAAGTGAGACTTTCTTCTCTCCTGATGAACATACTCGTATAGGATCGAAACGTCGAGGCCTAACACAGTTATAGTAACATCAGTTTTCATTAGGTATGTTTTTTTAAAGTTATACAGCGGCAACTAAGCAGCACCGTAGCCTATTACACCAACTACTCACTAGTTTTTTTACTTATTAGAAATGTGTTTGCTCTTGACTCTAGACACTAGGTCAGGAATGACAGAGTCGTCGATGGAGCTCACCCAGAAGATGCCTGTTAAGGAACTGGCAATTTCTCGCCCCGACGGAACACAGCTGTTTGGCGCCGGACTCCGGTGAGAGGGTGGTCGTGAGCTAGGCGGCCCCTTGCGGAGCCTATCACCGCTCTTTTGGGATCGTTCAGCTGGACTTATTCGCAGGAGAGCCTGTGTTGCCGTTGCCCAGGGTGGACCACTGGGAGGTAGATCCCATGCAACCCCAGTGAAAAAAAAAGATCCTAGTGAAAAAGCAGAGTGCGTTGCACACCGTGAGTCCTAAGGTGGAATGTCTCTTGTGCCGGTAATTGGACTGTCTCTCTTGCCCTTCAGACCGAAACACAGAAGCGCGAACACTTCTGCTTGTTGGTAGAAATAAGCAAGGGGTAGTACGGGCTCTGCACAAAACCTTACGAGGTCTAGCCACGAGCCCTCGATCCGAAAGTCCCGGGTTCGATGTCCATAGTGTGCTGTTTGAGACTCTTGATATAAAGGCAGTGAGTGCAATCCATGGCAGGACAAACAATTTATCACTTTGTGCGGTTTCAATGGAGGCTGAATCACGTGGTTAGGAAATATGGCTGTGTTCCGTGTTGTTTAATGATGTTTTTGTCTTGAGCGTTTTCTATTCTTTCCATAGGTATCAGAATGAAGAATCAAGATTTCAAGAAAGTGAGAACTTCGAATCAAAAATCGAACATAATACGATAGAGAAGTATCAAGAGCATCAAAACTACCAGAATTTTGACTCCAGAGAAACGGAGAGTCAGAAATCAGGTAAGGCGTAAAATTGTTATCTAAGTTCTTGTATCCAATACCAGCTGTAAGGGACAGCGTCCCGCAAACTGATTGGGGTTGCTCAGTCAACGACACTGAACAACTTTCAGGAAGAGAAAATGAAAATTAACTTTTCCATACAAATTGTCTGGACGAGGTGAACATTTTGTTTGGGAAAGCCATTTTTTTTTTCACTTCCTGAAAAAGATTCCTGCTGATCGTTGTCCAGTGTCGTTGACTGAGCAACCCCTATCAGTTTGCGGGACGCTGTCCGTTACAACTGGTATATTTTATGAAAAATATACAAAAAGAAAATTATATTATGTGCCGTTCCACGTGCAAAGGTACAGTCAGCAAAGGCGATTGCTGTACAGGGCCTCTCAAAATGGATGAAATTATTATGGATGTTCATGAGATTTCGTATATTTTACTTCTGCGGCTCAAGAACCAATTTATTAAAGTAAATAAACCAGTTATTATTCTGGGAGCGAGAGAAAAATATAGAATGTGCCAGCTGCATTTCCTTCCGGGCATGCTGCATTAACCAGCTAAGGGATCCGAGGGTTTCAGTATATTGCAATTTAGGCGATAGGCTGACAATCTGTCACTACGGCAATATACTCGTACTTACAAATCTATCATAAATAACCCTCAAAACTTGTCAGACGTGGCGGAACGACCTTTGTTTAGGTCGTTTCTGCTCTGCCTACCCGATTAGGGATAAAGGCGTGATTATATGTATGTAACCAGTTATAGCTAATTATTTGCATATGACTTATGACCTGTAATAACCTCTACAGGAAGAAGCGGTCAAAGTTCCCCCAGGAGTGGCAGCCCTTTATCTGATGATGGAAACCGCTCAGCCAGCTACAGCCCTCCCATTTCACCAGGAGTGGAAGGTGTCAGTGAGGAATACGATAATTATAGACCTGGTGAGTGGTCTTTCCGATAACAATAGTTAAGCAATACATGGCAGCCCAGCGTCTGATGATGGAAACCGCTCAGCCAGATACAGTCCGCCCATTTCGCCAGGAGTCGAAGGTGTCAGTGAGGAGTACGATAATTATAGACCTGGTGAGTGGTCTTTCCGATAACAATAGTTAAGCAATACATGGCAGCCCAGCGTCTGATGATGGAAACCGCTCAGCCAAATACAGTCCGCCCATTTCGCCAGGAGTGGAAGGTGTCAGTGAGGAGTACGATAATTATAGACCTGGTGAGTGGTCTTTCCGATAACAATAGTTAAGCAATACATGGCAGCCCAGCGTCTGATGATGGAAACCGCTTACCCAGATACAGTCCGCCCATTTCGCCAGGAGTGGAAGGTGTCAGTGAAGACGATAAATACAGACCTGGTAAGCTCGCTTCGCTCGCATAACGTATTGATTGATTTGTATTTCGTGCAATGCCATGGTCGCTTCGCTCGCATAACCGATTGATTTATCAAAGTTTCATGCAATGACGCGCTCGTTTCGCTCGCCTTTAGCATTGATTTTTCGCGTTTGATATATCTTTCGTATTACGCTACGCTACTCACTTCACTTGCATAACGTATTGATTTTGCATTCGTTAATTGTTGGTGATAAAAAGCTCCAATGATGATAATTCCTCCATGCTGGCCTGGGAGCGAGAAAAAAAACATAGACTGTTGCAGCTGCATTTCCTTCTGGGAATAGGTACTGTAAAAACCAGCTAAGCGATCCGAGGGTTTCAGTATATTGTAATTTAGGGGATGGGCTGACAACCTGTAACTACAGCAATATACGATCTACAATATCTTGACTAACCCTCATAACTTTTCAGAAGGACCTTTGTTTAGAACGATGACGTTCTGCGTTCATTAAGATAGAGACGTGATTTTATGTATGTATGTAACCTAACCAATTCTCTCCAGGAATCGTCCCAAAACCGGGCCTGCTGCCACAAAACCCAGCCCTGGTCGCAGCGCAGTCAGCCCTCTTCTACCCCCAATTACCCCCCGGGGCCCCGTCAGCGCCCCCGATGACGTCAGCGTTCCACCACCCGGGGGATCGGGTACTCCATCATATGCAGCTGGAGTGGCTGGCCAGGACCGGGATGCTGTATCATAGGATACCTGATTTGGGAGGTTAGTGCTTATAAATAAGTTGCATTTGCACATGAGTATTTCAGGTTTTAGTTGCAGGAAATGTAGATGGTACCAATTTGTAGTTGCAAAAATCACGACTTAACTAATATAAGTTTTTACCTGTCATTTTATGTCATCAGAGAACAGAAAGGGACGCGAATAATTTTAGTCAAGATTTAGTTAAGTAGTGCGCTATACGAAACGATAGCACTGCACTGAAGTTCCATACATATAATCACGCCTTTATCCCTAATGGTGTAGGCAAAGCGTAAACAACCTAAACAAAGGTCGTTCCGCCACGTCTGACAACGTTTTGAGGGTTGTTTTAAGATAGATTTGTAGGTATATTGCTGTAGTGATAGGTTGTCCTAAATTGCAATATATTGAAACCCTCGGATTCCTTATTGAAGTTCCAGCCCATAGGTAATCAAATCTAATGCGACGTTTTAGACTACCTTCTTTCTTGTTAAGTGCGAAAGAAACCTAGGTATAGATTTTGCGTAAAAGCACTCTTATTTTAGGGCCGTATTTAAAATCAGCTCTCATGAGTGACAGCGAGTTTGAGTGCGTATCAGAAATGCCATTATTGCCCTCAAGTTTGATATCGCTTCATAAATACGAGCCTCCCGGGCATGCCGTAAAAAACAGCTAAGGGATATAGTAATTCACGCGATGGGCTGATAACCTGTCACTACAACAAATATACGTACAAATCTATCTTAAATAACCCTCAACACTTTGTCAGACGTGGCGGAATGACCTTTGTTTAGGTAGTTTACGCTCTGCCTACTCCATTAGGGATAAAGGCGTGACTATATGTTTATGTTTTATGTTTAATACGAGCCTTAGTGTTTTTTCCGAAAGCAAGTGCTTTGCAAGAGCGAGCTTAGCTTGTTTGGATCGCAACGGAATCCAACTCTTTAGGAGCAGCCGCTAAGCATGACCTCCGCAGAGTGGCCCTCCCCGCAAGGGGGCCCTTTCCCACGTGTATCCCTGTCGAGATAATGCAATGTTTAGTGTAAAGGCACCTTGGCGTTTGTGATGTGACGACGAACCGATGCGTTTCGTTTTCTCTCACAGTCATCACAAAGGCCAAAGTGCCTTTGCACTGTCTTCCGTAATTTTATGATTAAGTTATGAATATGTTTCTTCCAAAACATTGAATGTGCCAGCTGCATTTCCTCCCGGTCATGCTGTAAAAACCAGCTAAGGGATCCGAGGGTTTCGGTATATTGTAATTTAGGCGATGGGCTGACACCCGTGACAGGTGTCACTAAGCAATATACCTTCAAATCTATCTTAAATAACCCTCAAAAGCTTGTCAGACGTGGCGAAAGACCTTTGTTTAGGTCGTTTACGCTCTGCCTACCCCACTAAGGCGTACTAAATGCGTGACTATATGTGTGTATGTATGAATATAATATATCCTGACTAAATTCTTCTACCTAGCGTTTTCCAGGCCTAATGTTGAAATCCGCTTTCTAGATTTTTCTACTCCACTTTGCCCGGTCTTCAGCACTTCTTATACCATTACACTGTGACATTTTTTTTCTTTGAAAATAACAATATCGTAGACTTCGGTAAAAAAAAAAATATCACGTCCTGTCCCCATTATATTTCACCATGTGAACTTACAGCCACAGCGCCTGTAACATACATACATATAGTCACGCATTTATCCCTAATGGGGTAGGTAGAGCGTAAACGACCTAAACAAAGGTCGCATTGCCACGTTAGACAAAGTTTTGAGGGTTATTTAAGATAGATGTGTAGGTATATTGCTGTAGTGACAGGTTGTCAGCCCATTGCCTAAGTTACAATATACTGTAACCCTCGGAGCCCTTAGCGGTTTTTTACAGCATGCCCGGGGCGCGTGTAAATCCGTGCAAATCCGGGGGTAGGTGTCAGTCCTGACAGATATGAACAGGTGACGTGTGTACACGTCAAGTAGGGTGCGAGTGCAAATAGTGGCCACGGCAACGAGTAGCCAGTGGTTCTCAACATGTGTGATACGAACGTGAATATCAGGAGGTTATTGGCAGTCCTGACAGATATGAACAGGTGACGAGTGCAAATAGTGGCCACCGCAACGAGTAGCCAGTGGCTCTCAACATGTGTGAAACGAACGTGAATATCAGGAGGTTATTGGCAGTCCTGACAGATATGAACAGGTGACGAGTGCAAATAGTGGCCACCGCAACGAGTAGCCAGTGGCTCTCAACATGTGTGAAACGAACGTGAATATCAGGAGGTTATTGGCAGTCCTGACAGATATGAACAGGTGACGAGTGCAAATAGTGGCCACCGCAACGAGTAGCCAGTGGCTCTCAACATGTGTGAAACGAACGTGAATATCAGGAGGTTATTGGCAGTCCTGACAGATATGAACAGGTGACGAGTGCAAATAGTGGCTACCGCAACGAGTAGCCAATGGTTCTCAGCATGTGTGATAAAGCGAGAGTAAATCGGGGGTAGGTGTCAAAGCTAAAAGATATAAACAGGTGACGTGCCTGTTTTAGCTTGTTTTTTACAGCATTCTCAGGAGGAAATGCAGCAGGCGCATTCTATGTTTTTCTCTCGCTCCCAGGCCAGCATGGAAGTTTTTGCAATAGAGCGAGAGTAAATCGGGGGTAGGTGTCAGTCCTGACAGATATGAACAGGTGACAAATAGGGTGTGATGGCAAATAATGGCCACGAGTAGCCAGTGGTTCTCAATGTGTGATACGAATGTGAATATCAGGAGGTTATTGACAGTCCTGACAGATAAGAACAGATGACGTGTAAACACGTCAAATAGGGTGTGATTGCGAATAATGGCCACCACAATGCATAGCCAGTGATTCTCAACAGTTGTGATAGTTCGAGTTGAAACCGGGGGTAGGTATCAAAACTGACATATATGAAGATGTAACGAGTACACTTGTCAAGTAGAGTGGGAGGTGTGAGAGAAAATACTATGTCATCGTAACGAGAAGCCAGTGGTGACATTTGCAAAAGGGCTAAAACTAGACAGATGAATGTAGGTACTACAATGTAATTAGAGTGTGAAAGTTATAGGTAAAAAGTTGCCACCGTACCGTACCGCATAGAAAATTCAAAGAAGAGCTTTGTTGTTTTGCGAGTGTGACTTCAGGTTCAGACTTCAGTTTCAGATAGTAAGTAGTTTTGAATATTATTGAAAAACCACGTAGTATTGTCCGGATGAGAGAACAGGAGGCCCATGGCACAGGGTCTACCTAGTTTTGGACTCCTGTCTTTCCATAATTATAAACTATAACAGACACACACACACTCTAAACATCCAACTGAACATACTAAAGCTTTGGTATTGTGATGTAAGTAGGTATTTTTGTATTCTTTTCCATTTATTGTAGTTAAATTTGTTGTTTTCTTCAACATATTGATGTGGTAAGGAAGAGCGGTGTCTCTCAACATTGGTGTTAAGCTTAAAGAGGAACATCGGCATATTTGTCAAATTTAAATGTGTTAGAAGGAAATAAACATTTTTTTTTTAAACTTAATACGCTATTATTTTGTAGACTAGAAAATAAGTACCTACCATTGTGGAAAGAAAATAAAAATATAATTTTAACGTAATTGCCCCCCATGGGGTTCAGCCCTCTCACAGTTTAAGAATCGCTGCATACCGGGTATGGCGCAGAATTCAAGCACGTATCGCGCCGAACGTGCCAATCACCACATTTGAGAGCGATGTTTGTTTAGAATACGGATATTTTGTAATATTTCAAAATATGAATCGTTATTTTTTTTGTAAAATGATACATGTAGAAGCACTTTTCGTTATATTTTCTGCGAGAGAGGTAGGGATTACACTCAATATTTGTTACACGTAACGACATACATACATAAATTCACGCCTTTATCGACAAGGCCTTTTAAATGGCTTTTGATGCCCTGCCTACCCCATATTAATTAATGTATACCAGCCCACTAGTTCAACTTTTATTTTCCTGTACCCTAAGGTTGCCTGGAAGAAACTGCTGCTTAGCAATATGGCCGCCTATTTATACTACTATTTGTTTCATTTAATTTTATTTTCTCTTGTGTCTTTTCTGTACAATAAAGTATATTCTTAACTTATAAATTAAGGGTGATAAGAGAAAAAATCTTTCGCCAAGCTAAAATTTACGTGACGAAGAGATTTCAAATTATTTAGTGTAGGTACAAAGTAAACAGCAAACTAAGATTTTCTGTAGGATAAGAATTATCTACAATTTATTTTGAAAACAGCAACAAAACATGTTTTTATCAATAATTTATCAATGATTGATAGATGAACGCAAAGAGATGGGAATTAGGTTTTTCTCAAATACTCTATCTTATCAAGAAACTGTAAACTAGTTTTATGTGAATCTTGCCGATAACCAAGTAATAATAGTACACAAATATACATTCATGGTGTAGAAAAAAATACATATAAAAATAAAAATATTTTTTTTTTTTTATTATTTTACATTAACATTGATGAGATATCACAGAAAGCAATTTCAATTCAATTCAATTTATTTAATCAATTACAAAATAATATTTGTGTATGACAATTTTCTTACAACTAACGACATAAAATAAATTCACAATAAATTTATACATTAAAAAAAAAGGAACTTTTTATCAATGAATTAAAGATGTCCAATTGATGGAAAAGAACACATACATACAGATAATTACGCCTTTATCCCAATGGGGTAGGCACAGCGCAAACAACCTGAACAAAGGTCGTTCCACCACGTCTGACAAAGTTTTGAGGGTTATTTATGATAGATTTATCAGCCCATCGCCTAAATTGCAATATACTGAAACCCTCGCATCCCTTAGCTGGTTTTGACGCATGCCCGGGAGGAAATGAAATAATTAATTAAATCTGAAGTTAAAAGTCATCTTCATCTCTCCCTGTCCTTATCCCGTATCTCACGGGGTCGGCTTCCTAATCTAGGGGATTGGATTTTCTGAAGTTAAAAGTATTGGGACACTAATGGCTAGTTAAGATAAGATAAGAAAAGTATTGTCGTCCCTTTCTGTTCTCGCTTGCTAGAAAATGACATTTGCAACGAATTGGTCACATTTCCTGTCAGATTTAAGAACATACATACATACATATAATCACGCCTTTATCCCTAATGGGGTAGGCATAGCGTAAACGACCTAAACAAAGGTCGTTCCACTACGTCTGACAAAGTTTTGAGGGTTATTTAAGATAGAATTCTAGGTATATTGCTGTAGTGACAGGTTGTTAGCCCATCGCCTAAATTACAATACACTGAAACCCTCGGATCCCTTAGCTGGATCTTACAGCATGCCCGGGAGGAAATGCAGCTGGCACATTCTATGTTTTTCTATCTCTCCCAGACCAGCATGGAAGTAAGAACACCTTCACAAAATTCTTGTAGGTATAATCTACCACAGATGGAGAATAACAATAGGTACTTACCTTTGGTACTTACAGCAATAATTCATCTCATTTCATCACTACTTTATCAGGTGAATAAGACAGATTGGCCTGTAAATTCATGATTGATTAAATTTCTTTATCTTATCCGGTGTTATTCTGGTGTTATCGATCAAATATCGGTTTTAAATTTCATCATTTTTGTCTCGGATGTGACGGATCATATATTTTATCTTTGTTATACGGATAATATTTTGTATCAGATTCACAATGGCGTTATATTAATAAAAAAAAAAAAAATACATGCTAATTAGGTATGGTTTGAAAAAATTAAGCTAAACAAAATAAGACCGAAAAGACGATTTTGTGTGAAAATAGCCTAAAACTAAATTTGCTTTTGGTAAATATTTTCATGATGCATTTGGTCCTGTGTACGAAGTTATATAAGTTTAGTTTTACTGTATAGCAATAAAAGCGAAATTACGTTTGTATGGGATTTCACTACTCCGGCAGACCCTTAAGCTAAATTGCCCGACGGCAAAACATAAACCTCCACCTACTAATACATACATACATACATACTATCACACCTGTATCCCTAATGGGGTAGGCAGAGCATGAACAACCCAAACATAGGTCGTACCGCCACGTCTGACAAGTTTTGAGGGTTGTTTAAGATAGTACTGGATATTGCCGTAGGGACAGGTTGTCAGCCCATCGCCTAAATTAATACAAATACAAATAATTTATTGAACAAATAAACTTAGGCCTATTACAATTTTTCATTGGAACCCGCACTAGGAAAATCCTGTATCGCGGGAATCCGAATAAATCAAACAAACAGATTATCAATTTCCATTCAGGCGAACCGTACAATTACACTTTTTTTTTTTTTACAAAAATTACAATATACCTTCGAATCCCTTAGCTGGTTTTTACAGCATGCCCGGGAGGAGACACAGCTGGCACATTCTACGTTATTTTGTCGCTTCCAGTCCAGCATGGAAGCTACTAATCCGTGCTCCAAAAATTAGCTACAATTAAATTCGGCACACCCTATACAATTGTGGTAATTCTTATAGAGGGTGTTCTATTTGCAAATAGCAGTACTTATTTATACAGGGGGTTGACAATCATCGCAACGCACATGTCACCAATACACAAACTGCAGGTCCTTTTGATATTGTGTGTATTTTTGTGATTATTAGAGGTTTAGTGCGCATAATATTAAAAAACTACTCCTTTACCCAAAGGTTGCCTGGCATAAATTGATACCCTAGCAATAAGGCCGCCTAATTGTACTCTGTTTGTTTTGTAATGTTTGTTCCTGTACAATGTGTTGTTTATGTGCAATAAAGAATATTTGTATTGTATTGTATTTAGAATGTGGTTTCTTGTTTTGGTAATAATGGGCTTTATTCTAGATTCACCGGCTAAACCTAAAATAAAATCTATCTGTCACTTTCAGAAACATTGAAAAAGGACAGGAGATCTATTCTCTCTGGTTTTTGATTTATAGTCGGTGGTTTTATGCGTTATCTGTCATTTTTATCCGCCCTCATATGATATGGCGGATAAAATTGACAGAAATACTGGGGAAACGTGCAAATGCGCGTCAAAATACAAAACCTACAAACTGTAAAACCATAGAGTATAAATCGTCTGTCCTTTTTCAATTTTAATATTTTGTAAGTGATAGATAGATCGTAAATTTCGTTTTAGCCGGTGGTATCTAGAATCTACCCCAATGATAAATTTTACAATTACAGAAAATTATTTTTTTTAATTTTTTTGTCTTAATTTAATTACTGCCGTCCCTTTCTGTTATCTCACATGTTAGAAAATATGAATATGGACTTATATTATTTTAGTCGTGTCATTTACAACGCCGAAACGTTTCGTGTCACTGCTTTTACTAATTTAAGAAAGTGACAGGAAAAACTCAGATTTACTTTAATCAATTATATATTCTGTGCTTTAGTAATGTTAACTAGACATTTAACAGGCAGAATTGATACCAATAATTCACTTTAATGGAACATTTTTCAACCTACCCTCATTTAAAATATATCTAACAAATAAAGTAATAAACATAAATTGAAAATACTAATTGAAATCACTTTCAATCTCATCAAATATCAATAAGGTACATTACCCTGTTATGACCATTTATCGCTAGATTAGTCTGTCAACCCAACTGCAAAGATAATGGTGCCGATTCGGTTATGGACACAACTTCACTTATTTGACAATATATTATAGATAGATAGATAAAAGGTTTATT
The DNA here is from genome assembly GCA_949820665.1 of Scrobipalpa costella. Taxonomy (NCBI): domain Eukaryota; kingdom Metazoa; phylum Arthropoda; class Insecta; order Lepidoptera; family Gelechiidae; genus Scrobipalpa; species Scrobipalpa costella. Next base: position 7,747,907 of record OX463321.1, on the reverse strand, counting down.
ACATAAAAAAACATCACACATATACAAAAGGTAAACACAAAGAAAGAAGAGATGAAAATAAATAAAGACACGACAAAAATAAGACAAACTAGTGCCTACATTCTGTTGAATGTGTGCTGAAGTGATGCAGAGGGTCAAAGCTCAGTGTATTATAGCTCATAAAGATCAACACTGATTTTCAGCTCTCACCCAAATGGAAGGACGTGGGTCCCTGCTTTAAAGTAGATAGGTATAAATACATGTTTTATAAACTTAAAAAAGAAAAACAATTATCTACAACAAAAAAAAATGTGAATTTCAAAACGAAAAAAATAAACATTATAAAGCAGGATATAAAATAACAAAGACACAACAGGCACTGCTTGTTTCTACAAAGCAACTTCTTTCTCTTTTTTTATAGTTTGGTACTGTCGCATTCTGTGCTGTCTTTTTCTAAAATTTGAATTAAAATGAGACAGAAATTCAACAGCTGATTATATGCCAGTCAAAGTGACGTTCCAAACCTAAAATAAGATGGCTACTACTCGCGGTTTAGTGTTATTTTAAGCGCTATATACGTCAATTTGACAGATGTTGTATTTCTGTCCCTTATTTATTCAAAATGTTAATAAGTGTCAGGATCAAACTAAGATAAGTAAAGTTGTGTGTACAACCGAATCGGCGCCATTATAGTACTAAACAGGTGCACCTACCCGACATATGGGGCATCAATAAAAGGTCATAAAACGGTGCTGTGGTGCCCTATTTAAGCCAAATGGTTTGGGGTCGTCGGGTCGTCAAATTATTGAGGGATGCAAATCTATTAGGACGATAAATAGTGGGATCGATTCTGCATACCACCGGCTAAGACTACAATTAAAATCTATCTGTCACTTTAAAAATAATAAAATTGAAAAAGGACAGGTAGGCGATTTATACTCCTTGGTTTTTTTTAATTCTAAAACAAATTTTGTAATTATGTTATAAGTATAATGCATTATGTGACGTGTAAAATTATTATTTTATAAATGAATTATTGAATTGAATTGAATTGAATTGAATTTTACACTTCTTGACGCGCTTTTACACGTTTGATAATTTTATCACTTTTAATCCAGCATTGGCATCAATTGTAGATGCTAGCGGCTAAAGCTAACACTAAAATATATGTCACTTTTAAAATAAATTATAAATAAGTATTAATCTAACAAGATTGAAAAAGGAAAAGAGGTCAACTCTTGGTTTATATTTATATTTCCCTGTACCCTAAGGTTGCCCGGAAGAAAGTTCTGCTTAGCAATAAGGCCGCCTATTTGTACCACTAATTGTTTTATTTTCTTTTTTCTAGTGTCTTGTTAAAAGACAATAGAAGTTTATGGGCCGTTTTATTACAAATGTAATCAGCTCTCATGAGTGACAGCGAGTTTAAGTTCGTATCAGAAATATCATTTCAGTACAAACTGGCCTGTCAAATCAGTACTTAGTATCGCTCTCAAGTTTGAGTTGGCTTCATAAATACAAGCCTTAGAAATTAAATTATTAGAGAAACAATCACTCAAACCTATAATAGCTGTCTAGTTACCGTGATAGCTGATGTGATCAACCCATCGTATAAAAATCTGTAAATAAAATAATTAGAGAAACCAAAATGGCGTCGGGTAATAAACTGCCTGCCTACCCTGTTAGTCGTCGATAAATAACTAGTAACGGCCGACTGACCACGCACTGTTGATTGTACCCTACTCCCGACAATTTACTGGTCGGTACAGTCGCTTACAAAACGCTTTACGTGAAAATCTAGTTTTGTTTTTACGTTTTTCTCATGTAGGTTTATAGAGAACCGAATGACCAGAATAACTGCCTCCGTGGTCTAGTGATCAGAGTCATGGACTCACGGTTCTGGGTTCGATTCCCGGGAGAAAAACACAAAGTTTATATTCTTCAATTTATCTTTTTGTGAGGTTTTCTCTAGTTTGATAAGGATAACGCAGGCCGAATTATTTCTTTTGTGTTCTGATTGTCTGAAAGAAAAATAAACCGTGCTTCGGAGGGCAGGGCTGTGTTTGATAATGGTAGTTACACAAAACCATGTCAGAGGCCTATTAGCTGCACTAGTACCCGGTTTAAAAAAGAACAGGGTTCAGTGGGGCATCGACTTGATACCCACACGACAGAAGAAGAAGATTTTTGTCAGTGTAACTATACCATACCCCAATTTTTGTTCTAAATATCGCCACCTGAATAGTTTATTTGGTGGTACTGTACGTAGATATCTATTTCCAATTTGAAAAGTTACAATTACAACATAATTCACTTAGCCATCTCCAATATTTAAGTAGGTACCTCTTTTCGTTACCATTACCGACGATATAATAAACGTATCACTTGTGTAGCCGACTGTTCTTATATTCGGGTCCACTGTATCTATGTACGTACAGTTGCATAAATAGAAACATACATACATACATACATACATAAAATCACGCCTTTATCCCTAATGGGGTAGGCAGAGCGAAAACGACTTAAGAAAAGGCGTTCTGCCACATCTGACAAGTTTTGAGGATTATGACAGAAGATACATCATACATACATAAAATCACGCCCTCATCCGCAATAGGGTAGGCAGAGCGTATACGATCTAAACAAAGGTCGTTCCGCCACGTCTAACAGAACTAAAAGATAGATTTGTAGGTATATTGCTATTACAGAAGATTACGATGTATATTGTTATAGTGACAGGTTGTTAGCTTTACTAAAAATCCACTGAAATTCACCTAAAGACGTATCACTTGTGTAACCGACTGTCCCTATATTCGGGTTCACTGTATGTATGTACAGTCGTATAAATAGATTCTTTACTGAAAATCCACTGAAAATCACCCCTTGTCGGCAGCTTGACGCGTTTACCGACCTAGTGATGTGACACACACAGTTTAATTACAGATTATCGATAGCACTTCTTTCGGACTACGATCGATAATAAGACATAAAAAAATACTTTCGATGTTTTATACGGGTCTGATCAGTAGCTCCGTGATAATAGCGCATGAAACTGCGTTGAAATATCGGACACTCATACAAAAATGGAAAAGCACGGTAAATTTCCCGTTTTTATTCATTATAATGTTGATAGCAGTGTATACTGTTTATTGAATAAATAAATGAAAATAACCGTGAGAGTTTGTAAAAGACTTTCGATGTTTTTTTTTATTATTATTACAAATGGGTTTGCTCTTGACGACATTCAAGATCAGGAGCGACGATGGAGCAAATCTCAACCAGAAGATGCCTGTTCTCTCTAACTTTGAAGTGTTGGGGTTTGAATGCATTCGGAAACACAAACGCAGGTAGAGAGGCCCAGTCTTGTTTGACCAAGTTGATCCGTTTGTAATGGAAACGATAGCTTCAAAAGTTTCTCGTTGACTCTATCTTTATTTTTTGTACTCTTTTGAATAGAAGAAAGATCAAACACCTTAGTAAGTAAAAAAAAAATAGCTTAGCGCCCGCAGGTTTACTCGTGTTATAAAAATATTTCCGTGAAAGTTAAGGTATTTCCTGTGGTAAAAAGTAGCCAATTTCCTATTCCAAGATCTATCCTATATATCCTATAATGTGTGTTAATTTTCAATACGATCCACCCTTTATAACAAACTTCCAACCTTTCGCAGTTATAACATTAGTAGGATTAGAAGTTATATCGATTATCGATACAAATAGTGTCGATAGCATATATCGACATCCCTACCTCGTCCCTACACGTGGATCTAATTTGCTAAGGGTCGGGCCTTTGTTTGCGCGAACAAATTGCTGCTGATAATTGGCTTAAGCCCCCGGGGAGGTGTGGCCCCAGTGCCAGCGGGGAAATCGACTTTAATTGTTTTATATCTTCAATGCTGCAATCGCAAAGTGAGAAAAACATAGAATGTGCTAGCTGCGTTTCATCCCGGGCATGCTGTAAAAACCAGCTAAGGGAGAGATAGAGAGATAGAGATACATTTATTAATAATTGTAAATTACAAGTCAAAAATTATAAGCAATTAGGTATATCACATTAATAATCATTAACCAAGGGTTTCTGTATATTGCAATTTAGGCGATGGGCTGACAACCTGTCACTACAGCAAATCTATTTTAAATAACCAACAAAACTTTGTCAGTCGTGGCGGAACGACCTTTTGTTTAGGTCGTTCTGCCTATCCCACTAGGGATAAAGGCGTGATCATATGTATGTTTGTATGTATTGTTTTATACCGCTCACGTTTATCTTCTTTTTAGATCTTTTGGTACTATGTTAGTACAAAGGACCCAAACAAGCTTCTTCTATCTTGTTTATTGTTTTTTTTTTACTTTGCTTAGCTCTTCTTACAGACAAGAGCCCTGCTTTTAAATTTAAAGAGAAAGAGAGAGAGCTCTTTTTATATCTTGCTCTTTTATATGACAAATTGCACTAGAATCTGTCAAAGAAACATAGTAACGAAACACAAAAATCTTCCAACCTTTAAATATACAAGAGATTTTGACACGAAATGGCAAATACATACATACATATAATCACGCCGTTTTCCTTAATGGGGCAGGCAAAGCGTAAACGACCTAAACAAAGGTCGTTCCGCCACGTATGACAAAGTTTTGAGGATAATTAAAGCTAGATTATTAGGTATATTGCTGTAGTGACAGGTTGTCAGCCCATCGCCTAATGTTCAAAATACAGAAACCCTAGGATCCCTTAACTGGTTTGGTTCAAATACAATCATATTTATTTAATACTATCTTCTTCTAGTAATTATGAAACGATCTCAAACATGAGAGCAATATTAAGTATGGATTGGACAGGCCAGTTTGTACTGAAATGACATTTCAGATACGAACTCAAACTCGCTGTCACTCATGAGCGCTGATTATAAATACGGCCCTATTTTTATGACAGCTAGATTGAGTTCGTATCAAAAATGTCATTCCATTACAATATGGCCTGCCAAATCCATACTTAATATTGCTCTCAATCTTGAGATCGGTTTATAAATACGAGCCTTCGTATTAGCACCAAGTCACGTGGGTAAAACCGCGGGGTATTTTCTCGCTACAACTCGCTCCACACTCTACGGTAGTTCGTTAGACATTTCTGTGTTTTTGAATCAAGCGGGGGATCCCCCCGTTTGGCCAAAACGCTTCCAGTCGCTTAATTATCTTTAATGATTACATTAGCGAGTTAATTAGATAAATTTTATTAGAGACTCTTAATTGCTTTGGTAGTACATAAAGGCTTTGTAAATAAAATGTTTCTATGTTACTTCTACGCTAGAATGGAAAAAAATAAAAGTAGGAACATTCTACTTTCAAAATGGCGTTCCGACGAAATTCCAACTGAGCTAGCTAACGGCAGATATAATACCGGGTGTAAGGGACAGCATCCCGCAAACTGATAGGGTTGCTCAGTCAACGACACTGAAAAACTTCCATCAGGAAATTCTTTCAGGAAGAGAAAAAACAAATTGGTATGTGCGCCACCCCGCCGCCCGTGTACATACATACATACATATAATCACGCCTTTATCCCTACTGGGGTAGGCAGAGCGTAAACGACCTAAATAAAGGTCGTTTCGCCACGTCAGACAAAGTTTTGAGGGATATTTAAGATAGATTTGTAGGTATATTGCTGTAGTGACAGGTTGTCAGCCCATCGCCTACATTGCAATATACTGAAACCCTCGAATCCCTAAGCTGATTTTTACAGCATGCCCGGGAGGAAATGCAGCTGGCACATTCTATGTTTTTCTCTCGCTCCCAGACCAGCATGGAAGTACCAGGCCACTCAGAAAGTATTGCGATAAATAGTTTTTATATATGGCAGACTGACCGGTTAGAATCTTTTTTGAAAATATGATTACTTGTAAGTAAAAATATGTGTATTCCATTTTCAAAATTTCCCTCCATATTTTTTGCGAGTCAATTCAAACTATCGTGTCTTACTGAAAAATGGATCTGCGGTGGGAACATTTTAGAGCTATGATTTTTTACGATTTCAAGTGTCGCCTGAAACCGGATGAATCGTTCGATAGACTTTAAATGGCATTTATGGATGAAAGCCCCTCCAAGGCAACCGTGTATCGTTGGTATAACGAATTTAGGCGCGGTCGACCAACTTTGGGGGATGAAGAATGAAGCGGTCGCCCTTTGACGGCTATTACGGAAGAAAACGTGCTAGCAGTGAAAAATTAAATCCAAGATAATAGGCGAATTACATATCAGGAGATTCAGCACATATTAAAGATTGGATCGGGAAGCGTTCACGAGATTCTACATGGGCATCTTCGCGTGAGGAGGATCGTATCACGCTGGGTGCCGCACTACCTCACCGACGCTCAGAAGCAGGCCCGGGTGGAATGGTGCCGTGATATGCTGAACAAATTTGAAGCAAGCTCGTCTCGGCGTGTTTACGACATCGTAACAAGTGATGAGTCCTGGATTTATCAATACGATCCAGAAACCAAGCGCCAGTCGACAGTTTGGGTGTTTCAAAATGAACCAACGCCTACCAAAGTGAAGCGATCTCGAAGCGGGGGGAAGATTTTGATCGCCAGCTTTTTAATTTGACTGGCCACTTGGCCTCAATTCCCTTACGAGATCAAAGAAGCATTAACGCCGAATGGTATACTACCAAATGTTTACCAGAAGTTTTTTCTGTTGTGAGCAACAAGCGACCAAACACAGGGCTCCGCGGACTACTGCTCCACCACGTTAATGCGCCTGCACACACCGCGCTCAAAACGAGGGACTTCCTGGACAGCACACCAGTCAAACTCCTGCGTCACCCTCCTTACAGCCCTGATCTAGCACCGTGTGACTTCTTTTTATTTCCAAAAATAAAAAATCAGCTCAAGGGGATACAATTTTCGTCGCCGGAAGATGCGCTGGCTGCGTTCGAGCAGGCTGTAAACGAGGTGTCTACGGCGGACTGGAAAAAGTGTTTTGAAAACTGGTTCAGACGCATGAATCTTTGTATAGAGGCTGGTGGAGAGTACTTTGAAAAGATTTAATAAAAATAAATGTACCTGTAGAACAATTTTTTTTAGTGTCGCAAAACTTTCTGAGTGTCCCACGTACGCCGCCCGTGTCCTGTCAGTAATAAACCGGCTATAGCAAGTTTCGCACGCGTTTCATTTCTTGCCTGCTACCAAACATCTCACTTTTCCATACAAATTATCTGATCGAGGCGGACATTTTGTATGGAAAAGCCAAAATCATTTTTCACTTCCTGAAAAGTTGTTCAGTTTGGTTAACTGAGCAACCCCTATCAGTTTGCGGGACGCTGTCCCTTAAACTCCGTATATTAGTTAGGCCATAATATCTAACCCAGTGAAATTTTTGTCCTAATAATAGCTAGAACTTAATTTAAAATAGTCATCAATTCAATTCAATCATTTATTAATAAATAAAATTCCATCATCATACAATACAATACAAAATTCTTTATTGCACAAAGAAACACATACAACAGAAATAAAAAGGAACAAACGTGACAGTACAATAAAGGCGGCCTTATTGCTAAAGCAGCAATTTCTACCAGGCAACCTTTGGGTATAGAAATTGTACAAGCAGAAAGCGGAATAGTGCATTTTACTACATATAATACTTAGACAATATTTACACACTATTAAATAAATATTTCAATAAAAACAAATATACTGAAACATATCTTATGATAATAATACATAATATATACTACATAAGATAGGATACTGCATGTTATATATCAGAGAAATTGGTAGATAGAATATCACTACATATACTTACTTAAATGATACTTATAAATTAGACAGCTACACATTAAACATTATTAGCCAGATAGAAATTTCTTGTAGCAAACAAGAAATTTTCCTTTTTTTTATATTTATAATAATTCCTTAAACGATTCGATAGACATCAGTTTCAATTTATTAAAAAAATCGCAGTCTGCGTCATCAGAGTAAATTTAAACTTTAGATTTTGTCGCGTAGACTTTGCTACTTCTTCCATGCTGGCCTGGAAGCAAAAGAAAAGCGTAAAATGTGCCAGCTGCATTTCCTCCCGGGCATGCTGTAAAAACCAGCTAAGGGATCCGAGGGTTTCAGTATATTGTAATAAAAATAGGCTGACAGGCAGACAACCTGTGACTACAGCAGTATACCTACAAATCTATCTTAAATAACCCTCAAAAGTTTGTCAGACCTTTGTTTAGGTCGTTTACGCTCTGCCTACCCCATTAGGGATGAAGGCGTGATTATATGTATATATCTACTTTGCTACAGTTTCGTAGTAAGTTTCTGTACGGTCTAGTGTTAATAATGTATGAGTTCCTTCCTTCCTTCCTAGCGAGTGGATTCTCGAGATGAACGACCCGATGAACCCTGGTGTCAGAGTTTTCAAACCGCCTAGTAGCACAGCTATGTGGTGGTTGGTTGTATATGTATGTATTGTACATGGTTTGAGTACGACACTATCAAACTTAGCGACCAGGACTGACGGCTTAACGTGCCCTCCGAAGCACCTTTTCGGACAATCAGGTGATTCAGCCTGCAATGTTCTAACCAATCTGGAGAAAACCTCAAAACGTAATAAATTATCAAATATAAACTTTGTGTTCCCCCTGAAAACCAAACCCAGTACCACCAGACCATGGCTTAGACCACGGACGCAGTTACAGAGGCAGTTTAAACATGAAAAGCCGGCTCAAAACATTCAAGAAGCCCCCTTCAAAATCTCTGTCAAGATATCATCTTTCAAATCACAACAAGACACACACACACACAGATACACACATACATACAACAGGGGAACGTGGGCGGGGCTTGTTGGCGCATGCGTGATCAAGACAAATAGGTAATGTAGGATTTCTGACGGTCTTGGATGGTGCATGCTTCATAAGAAAAGCCCTGCCATTTTTTTTTTATCTGCCATAAGGGTACGATAGAGAAGGACTTATGGGAAGTGCATAAATCCATTCTCTGTCTTTCTCATTGGCAGGTCTTTTTAGTTACTAGCAGCCCTATGTTATGTATAATTTAATTATACAAAAGTGAAAGTTTAAATTATTTAGATTAATCCATGCTGGCCTGGGAGCGAGAGAAAAACATAGAATGTAAAAACCAGCTAAGGGATCCGAGGATTTCAGTATTTTGTCTTCTTCTTGTCGTGTCGATCGTTTACATACATACATACAATCACGCCTTTATCCCTAATGGGGTAGGCAGAGCGTAAACGACCTAAGCAAAGGTCGTTCCGCCACGTCTGACAAGTTTTGAGGGTTATTACAGATGATCATGACGTATATTGCTATAGTGACAGGTTGTCAGCCCATCGCCTAAAATTGTAATATACTATAACCCTCGAATCCATTAGCTGGTTTTTACAGCATGCTCTGGAGGTGATGCAGCTGGCACATTCTATGTTTTTCTTTCACTTCCAGTCCAGCATGGAAGAATCGATCGTTTAGGCGTTTTTATGTTAATTTCGACCAGTACTCTACCAAACGCACTGTGACGTCAGTGGTGTTGTACAGGTCTTCTTCTGAGGGGCACGCGGGGCAAGACAAAATATGTGCCATTGTTTGGGGAGGCACCACATTCGCACTGATTGTTCGTGCTGTATCCCCATCGGCACAAATTGTCCCTACAGCGACCGACTTGGGTCTGGAGTCTGTTCAGGGACTTCCAAGTCATCCACGGGAGCTTATGCCCTGGGGGGAGAACCTCTTTTACTGGGTTTAGAGAAGCGGAAGGAATCTCTGCCAAAGCTTACAACGGGCTTCTGGACCACTGCTACTAATTGGAGCAGCGTGCTTCACGAAGCTATACCGGCTTTTGAGTCTCTGGGGTCCTTGGGTGTGATGGTAAAGTGGATGCCTGGCGTTGATTTCTTTCTTGTAACACTCAACAGAACTTGCAATTATTAATATTAATAGTATATTGTAATTTAGGCGATGACCTGTCATTACAGACCTACAAATTTATCTTAAGTAACCCTCAAAACTATATCAGACGTGGCGGAACGACCTTTGTTGAGGTCGTTTACGCTCTGCCTACCCTGTTAAGGATAAAGGCGTGATTTAAGATAGATGTGTAAAATAAAATGCTACAAAATTCATTACACCGATTAAAATGTCTAAACTTTACGTGCCAAATCGAGAACACAAAAACTTTACTTAAATTCAAAACAAACAAATTAGCGAACAATAAACAAAAATAAATCACCCCGTATAGAAACCACCCCTTGAATTAAATTAATCACCCTAATAAATATTAAATAAGGATCACCCACTATAAAATAATACAACAACTTCGCAAAGCAAAATAGTCCCTATTCCAAAGCAATAAAACTGCAAAAGATTAATAGATTTTTGGTCAAAGCTATATTCCCTGCCAAAAAAAATTAGACTCAATTCCTAAAGCGATAAGATATAAATTGGGTTGTTTTAGTTGAGAGGGCAGTATTTAAGTGGTGACATATGAATTGGTGATCGTTTCGCGAGGGTGTTTAATTTTATGGTCGGCAATTAAATTAATTGGACAGATAAAATGGTTGGCACTTGTGAGGATGGCGCCTTTATGGCAATTAATAATTACAGATTGATAATATACTTACATGCTGGACTGTAAGTGATAAATAAGTTATAGAAATTGCTTTTGAGGAGTCTAGTGGTCTGTTTGAGCCTCGATTTCCACGGAAGGAGCCCAAAAATAATTTCCAGTTTGGTTAGATTAGAACAATTGCTGGCTGAATCACTTGATTTTCTGTAAGAAAAAAGATTCCGTGTTACGAAGGGCACGTTAAGCCGTAGGTCTCGGTGGCTGTAAGTTCTTCTTCTGTCGTGTGGGTGTCGAAACGATCGACCCGATAAACCCTGGTGTCAGAATTTTTAAACAGCTAATAGGCCTCTGACATGGTTTTGTGTACCGACCACTATCAAAGACAGATAGTTGTGTTTGACAGTGATCGTTAAGTAAACCATGTCAGAGGCCTTTTAGCTGTTACTAATAGGCGGTTTAAAATATCTGACACCCGGGTTCATCGGATCATTTGACGACTCGGAACCACTCGATAAGAATAAGATTGATAAATAAAGAAAGACTATGATAAGTTCGTCACTCCCGCTACCGTGTCTGTAGCTCAGTTGGTAGAGTGATGTACCGGCATTCCAGAGACGCAGGTTCGACTCCTGCCATAAACGAATTTTAAATTTTCTTTCTTTCATATTATCACTACATAGTATAAAACAAAGTCGCTTTCTCTGTCCCTATATCCCTATGTATCCCTATAAATCTTTAACACTACGCAACGGATTTGGATGCGGTTTCTTTTAATGGATAGAGTGATTCAAGAGGAAGGTTTATATGTATAACACATGCATAATATAGTAGAGAAACACTGATGAAGTCCGTGCGAAGCCGGGGCGGGTCGCTAGTATGAGATAAACAAAGCATTTTCGTATAAGAGCGATGCCCATAATAAAATCAAACAGATTGAACGACATACAAAAAAAACATTCGAATTACAAATTAGCCATATGACCAAAACTAACACCTTATCAACTAAACAAATAAAAAAACCATTCAACCAAAAAAAAGCTGCAAACGCGATTATCAGTCAAACAATTGGGCACCAAAAGGGACAGTTACCCTACGCACCGTCATAGTGTGAAACCAAATTAGGGTAACAGGGACTACAAATGGTGTGCTTACCCTATAGGGATTATAATTAAGGGCTGGGTGACGCTTGTACGTACGTGTTATTTCAACTACTGTTAATATGATTTTCTTTTCTTCCACGCTGGAGTGGGAGCGAGATTATTCCATACTGGCCTGGGAGTGAGAGAAAAACATAGAATTTTCCAGCTGCATTTCCTCCCGGGCATGCTGTAAAAACCAGCTAAGGGATCCGTCACTACAGCAATTATACCTACAAATCCATATTAAATTATTCTCAAAACTTTGTCAGGCGTGGCGAAACGACCTTTATTAAGGTCGTTCACGCTCTGCCTACCCCATTAGGGATGAAGTCGTGATTATATGTATGTATGTTATTATGATGTTGAAGACTTGGTAACTACGCTGATGGATGTTAAAAAATAGAATGTACCAGCTTTCTTCTCGGTGTATATTTATATTATATCCATATCTGCCCCACTTATGCACTCTCACTACTGTGGGTCAGCTGGAAGAGATTTCTTTTTAGAGATAAGCTTTACCTGTTGTGCTATTGTTTTTTATGTTTGTGTCCTCTGTATGTTCATGTGTGTGCAATAAATTGTTAAATAAATAAATATTGGCTGATAGCCTGACAACCTGTCAATACAGCAGTACTTTGAACATGAGAAAAAAACAGAAAGGACTAAAAACGACTAAGCAGATGCAATTCACCAAACATGTGTTACTTTTTTATTTAAATACATACATACATACATATAGTCACGCCTTTATCCCTTACGGGCTAGGCAGAGCGTAAACAAGCTAAACAAAGGTCGTTCTGCCACGTCTGACAAAGTTTTGAGGGTTATTTTATATCTCAAATAATATTCTATCGATTTGTAGGTATAGTGCTGTAGTGACAGGTTGTCAGCCCATCGCCTAAATTGCAATATACTGAAACAATCGGATCCCTTAGCTGGTTTTTACAGCATGCTTGGGAGGAAATGCAGCTGGCACATTAGTCTTTCTTTCGCTCCCAGTCCAGCATGGAAGTTTTTTTTTATATGTTTTGTTATATCGGGTACTAAATAAATGTATTTTCTTTCTTTTCTTTCAAAACAAAAAAAGCACTACTCACCAAAAGCACCCAAAAGATCAAACAAATGTCACTCATCCCTTACCCTGTGACGTTGGACAAATGGCCCATCTACCCTATTGTCACCCTACAGGGACGGTTACCCTACAGGGACACGCTATAAAATAAAGTGGGACACGGATTACACCTGTTAGAGTTAGGGTTACAAAGTGAGAACGCGACAGGTTGTGGGTTCGGTTCCCGGGATGTAGGTTACACATACAATCACGCCTTTATTCCTAATGTGGTAGGCAGAGCGTAAAACGTATAATAAAATAAGTTTTTATTACTAGGAATTAAACAATTTTTTGAAACAATTTTTATGTAAATCTCTCTTGAAAGTATCAGAACTACCGCTAAATAAAATATTAATAAATATTGCGGATTGACTGCCTTCCATTAACTCCGCTGGCTTGAAAATGTTGGGGCACGCCGGGCACGATGTCAAGTGTGCCATGGTGTGCACTGCACCGCAAATACAGTCCACTTCGGAGCTAGCCAAAAATCCCCACCTGACGATCCCCTTACTTCTGCTAACCTGAGTCCGAAGCCTGTTTAAGGACTTCCAGACCGCCCACGGTAGTTCATGTCCAGGAGGGAGATTCTCGGCAAGGACAAAGGGAGTAGGCAGAGAAGCTTTTTCGCGTCAAAGTTCACATCTGGCCTGTGCAGGTTCGGTAGAAAGCGGGGCGACACACTTGATGAAATATTAATTGGGTATTAAGGACCTTAATAATCAGTACATAGTATAAAAGTCGCTTTGTCTGTCCCTATACCCCTATGTATGCATAAATCTTTAAAACTCCGCAACGGATTTTGATGCAGTTTCTTTTAATGGATAGAGTGATTCAAGAAAGGAAGGTTTATATGAATAATACATGCATAATATAGTAGAGATACACTGAAAATTTCCGTGCGAAGCCGGGGCGAGTCGCTAGTTTCCATATAAAACAGATATGGATGGGTGCGCAAGCTGTCATAAATTTACTAGGAAGGCCAATTCGGATCAGTAAATGGTCGAATACGGGTTCTTTGGACTACGTAAATCTTAGCCTCTGCCCACACCCTGTATACCCTTACACCCTGTATATTCAGGGGCCGGAATCTCATTAGCTGATTGGCCGGCGCGCTCGGCGGAGCGCAGTGACGTCATTGTTCCCGTCTCGGTGGGCACAGATTAGATATTGTTGCGTCTGGCGTTTTATACAGTAATGGACCGTAAATATTGCACATCGGCTAAGGTAAGATAAGATAAGAATATGCTTTTTTGCACAGAAAAGACACAAGAGAAAATGAAACAAATAGTAGTACAAATAAGTTCCGCTTTGTTGACCGTTATCTCTGCCGCTGTAAAACTTCTAAATCTTACTGGCAAACGGCACTGCTCTTTCTTTCTAAGTGTCGATGTGCAATATTAACGGCCCCGTGGCGTTTCTGTCACGGTATAATTGGTTTCTGTTATTGTCTTGTAAGTCACGCCTGTATCGCTAAGGGGTAAGCAGAGCGCAGTGACGTCATTGTCCCCGTCTCGGTGAGCACAGATTAGATATTGTTGCGTCTGGCGTTTCATACAGTAATGGACTATAATTATTGCACATCGGCTAAGTTCCGCTTTGTAGACCGTAATCTCGTATTCTTCGATGCTGGACTGGGAGTGAAAGAAAAACATAGACTGTGCCAGCTGCATTTCCCCCCGGGCATGCTGTAAAACCAGCAAAGGGATCCGAGGATTTCAGTATATTGCAAATTAGGCGATGCGATGGGCTGACAACCTGTCACTACAGCAATATACCTACAAATCTATCTCAAATGACGACCTTTGTTTAGGTCGTTTACGCTCTGCCTACCCTATTAGGGATAGAAGCGTGACTCGTGTAGTATGTATGTACTGGAACCACTAGAATATGAGAACCAACTACCTTTTTCGAAGCATATAATATAAATAGGCTTTTCGATACAAAAAGTCTACACTGATAAGATAATTTGTATGAGAAATATTTGATCTATTTGATATATTTGAAATATCTTCCATGCTGGACTGGGAGCGAGAGAAAAACATAGAATGTGCCAGCTGCATTTTCTCCTGGGCAAGCTGTAAAAACCAGCTAAGGGTTCCGAGGGTTTTAGTATATAACAATTTAGGCGATAGGCTGACAACCTATCACTATGGCAATATACCTACAAATCGAACATAAATAACCCTCAAAACTTTGTCAGACGTGGCGGAACGACCTTTGTTTAGGTCGTTTACGCTCTGCCTACCCCATTAGGGATAAAGGCGTGATTATGTGTATGTGTGTGTGTGTGTGTGTGTGTGTGTATAAATATTTGATCTAAGGGAAAAGCCATTTTTTTCACTTTCTGAAAGAATTTTCTGGTGAAAGTTGTTTTTTTTTTTTTTTTTTTGACCCGTATATTTACTGGTTTTTTAATGATTTTTTGTTTATATATTATGCTTCGATAAGGTTCATTCATTCACTCTTTTTCTGGTACCAGTAGTCCAGTTCCATTAACCATTCGCGTAAAAACCAGCTAAGGGACCCGAGGGTTTCAGTTTATTGCTATTTAGGCGATGGGCTGACAACCTGTCACTACAGCAATATACATAACATAACATAAAAATACTTTTATGCACGTAATAATACAACACAACAGATAACAACAAAAGACAAGTACAACATAGGCCTTATTACTAAGGTAGCAGCCCGGTGACGTATTATATACAGCTCGGTGACGCATTATATACAGCTCGGTGACGCATTATATACAGCTCGGTGCCGCATTATATACAGCTCGGTGCCGCATTATATACAGCTCGGTGCCGCATTATATACAGCTCGGTGACGCATTATATACAGCTCGGTGCCGCATTATATACAGCTCGGTGCCGCATTATATACAGCTCGGTGACGCATTATATACAGCTCGGTGCCGCATTATATACAGCTCGGTGACGCATTATATACAGCTCGGTGCCGCATTATATACAGCTCGGTGACGCATTATATTTAGCTCGGTGCCGCATTATATACAGCTCGGTGACGCATTATATTTAGCTCGGTGCCGCATTATATTTAGCCCGGTGACGCATTATATACAGCTCGGTGCCGCATTATATACAGCTCGGTGCCGCATTATATACAGCTCGGTGACGCATTATATACAGCTCGGTGCCGCATTATATACAGCTCGGTGCCGCATTATATACAGCTCGGTGACGCATTATATACAGCCCGGTGACGCATTATATTTAGCTCGGTGCCGCATTATATTTAGCCCGGTGACGCATTATATTTAGCCCGGTGACGCATTATATACAGCTCGGTGACGCATTATATAGCTTGGTGACGCATTATATACAGCTCGGTGACGCATTATATACAGCTCGGTGCCGCATTATATACAGCTCGGTGCCGCATTATATACAGCTCGGTGACGCATTATATTTAGCCCGGTGACGCATTATATTTAGCCCGGTGACGCATTATATTTAGTCCGGTGACGCATTATATACAGCTCGGTGCCGCATTATATACAGCTCGGTGCCGCATTATATACAGCTCGGTGACGCATTATATTTAGCCCGGTGCCGCATTATATACAGCTCGGTGACGCATTATATAGCTTGGTGACGCATTATATACAGCTCGGTGACGCATTATATAGCTCGGTGACGCATTATATTTAGCTCGGTGACGCATTATATATAGCTCGGTGACGCATTATATTTAGCTCGGTGACGCATTATATTTAGCCCGGTGACGCATTATATTTAGCCCGGTGACGCATTATATACAGCTCGGTGACGCATTATATAGCTTGGTGACGCATTATATACAGCTCGGTGACGCATTATATAGCTCGGTGACGCATTATATTTAGCTCGGTGACGCATTATATATAGCTCGGTGACGCATTATATAGCTCGGTGACGCATTATATACAGCTCGGTGACGCATTATATAGCTCGGTGACGCATTATATTTAGCTCGGTGACGCATTATATACAGCTCGGTGATGCATTATATTTAGCCCGGTGACGCATTATATACAGCTCGGTGACGCATTATATACAGCTCGGTGACGCATTATATAGCTCGGTGATGCATTATATTTAGCCCGGTGACGCATTATATACAGCTCGGTGACGCATTATATAGCTCGGTGACGCATTATATTTAGCTCGGTGACGCATTATATACAGCTCGGTGCCGCATTATATACAGCTCGGTGACGCATTATATAGCTCGGTGACGCATTATATTTAGCTCGGTGACGCATTATATACAGCTCGGTGCCGCATTATATACAGCTCGGTGACGCATTATATTTAGCTCGGTGACGCATTATATACAGCTCGGTGACGCATTATATACAGCTCGGTGATGCATTATATTTAGCCCGGTGACGCATTATATACAGCCCGGTGACGCATTATATAGCTCGGTGACGCATTATATTTAGCTCGGTGATGCATTATATTTAGCCCGGTGACGCATTATATACAGCTCGGTGACGCATTATATAGCTCGGTGACGCATTATATTTAGCTCGGTGACGCATTATATACAGCTCGGTGACGCATTATATACAGCTCGGTGATGCATTATATTTAGCCCGGTGACGCATTATATACAGCCCGGTGACGCATTATATAGCTCGGTGACGCATTATATTTAGCTCGGTGATGCATTATATTTAGCCCGGTGACGCATTATATACAGCTCGGTGACGCATTATATAGCTCGGTGACGCATTATATTTAGCTCGGTGACGCATTATATACAGCTCGGTGATGCATTATATTTAGCCCGGTGACGCATTATATACAGCTCGGTGACGCATTATATAGCTCGGTGACGCATTATATTTAGCTCGGTGACGCATTATATACAGCTCGGTGCCGCATTATATACAGCTCGGTGACGCATTATATAGCTCGGTGATGCATTATATTTAGCCCGGTGACGCATTATATACAGCTCGGTGCCGCATTATATACAGCTCGGTGACGCATTATATTTAGCTCGGTGACGCATTATATACAGCTCGGTGACGCATTATATACAGCTCGGTGATGCATTATATTTAGCCCGGTGACGCATTATATACAGCCCGGTGACGCATTATATAGCTCGGTGACGCATTATATTTAGCTCGGTGATGCATTATATTTAGCCCGGTGACGCATTATATACAGCTCGGTGACGCATTATATAGCTCGGTGACGCATTATATTTAGCTCGGTGACGCATTATATACAGCTCGGTGATGCATTATATTTAGCCCGGTGACGCATTATATACAGCTCGGTGACGCATTATATTTAGCCCGGTGACGCATTATATACAGCTCGGTGACGCATTATATAGCTCGGTGACGCATTATATTTAGCTCGGTGACGCATTATATACAGCTCGGTGCCGCATTATATTTAGCTCGGTGATGCATTATATTTAGCCCGGTGACGCATTATATACAGCTCGGTGACGCATTATATAGCTCGGTGACGCATTATATTTAGCTCGGTGACGCATTATATACAGCTCGGTGCCGCATTATATACAGCTCGGTGACGCATTATATTTAGCTCGGTGATGCATTATATTTAGCCCGGTGACGCATTATATACAGCTCGGTGACGCATTATATAGCTCGGTGACGCATTATATTTAGCTCGGTGACGCATTATATACAGCTCGGTGCCGCATTATATACAGCTCGGTGACGCATTATATTTAGCTCGGTGACGCATTATATACAGCTCGGTGACGCATTATATACAGCTCGGTGATGCATTATATTTAGCCCGGTGACGCATTATATACAGCCCGGTGACGCATTATATAGCTCGGTGACGCATTATATTTAGCTCGGTGATGCATTATATTTAGCCCGGTGACGCATTATATACAGCTCGGTGATGCATTATATTTAGCCCGGTGACGCATTATATACAGCTTGGTGACGCATTATATTTAGCCCGGTGACGCATTATATACAGCTCGGTTACGCATTATATTTAGCTCGGTGACGCATTATATACAGCCCGGTGACGCATTATATTTAGCCCGGTGACGCATTATATACAGCTCGGTGACGCATTATATTTAGCCCGGTGACGCATTATATACAGCCCGGTGACGCATTATATTTAGCCCGGTGATGCATTATATACAGCCCGGTGACGCATTATATACAGCCCGGTGACGCATTATATATAGCCCGGTGACGCATTATATACAGCTCGGTGACGCATTATATTTAGCCCGGTGACGCATTATATACAGCCCGGTGACGCATTATATTTAGCCCGGTGATGCATTATATACAGCTCGGTGCCGCATTATATACAGCTCGGTGACGCATTATATACAGCTCGGTGACGCATTATATTTAGCTCGGTGCCGCATTATATACAGCTCGGTGACGCATTATATAGCTTGGTGACGCATTATATACAGCTCGGTGACGCATTATATAGCTCGGTGACGCATTATATTTAGCTCGGTGACGCATTATATATAGCTCGGTGACGCATTATATAGCTCGGTGACGCATTATATACAGCTCGGTGACGCATTATATAGCTCGGTGACGCATTATATTTAGCTCGGTGACGCATTATATACAGCTCGGTGATGCATTATATTTAGCCCGGTGACGCATTATATTTAGCCCGGTGACGCATTATATACAGCTCGGTGACGCATTATATAGCTCGGTGACGCATTATATTTAGCTCGGTGACGCATTATATTTAGCCCGGTGACGCATTATATTTAGTCCGGTGACGCATTATATACAGCTCGGTGATGCATTATATTTAGCCCGGTGACGCATTATATACAGCTCGGTGACGCATTATATAGCTCGGTGACGCATTATATTTAGCCCGGTGACGCATTATATACAGCTCGGTGATGCATTATATAGCTCGGTGACGCATTATATTTAGCTCGGTGACGCATTATATACAGCTCGGTAATGCATTATATTTAGCTCGGTGACGCATTATATTTAGCTCGGTGACGCATTATATACAGCTCGGTGACGCATTATATACAGCTCGGTGATGCATTATATTTAGCTCGGTGACGCATTATATACAGCTCGGTGATGCATTATATTTAGCCCGGTGACGCATTATATACAGCTCGGTGATGCATTATATTTAGCCCGGTGACGCATTATATACAGCTCGGTGATGCATTATATTTAGCCCGGTGACGCATTATATACAGCTCGGTGACGCATTATATACAGCTTGGTGACGCATTATATTTAGCCCGGTGACGCATTATATACAGCCCGGTGACGCATTATATTTAGCTCGGTGACGCATTATATTTAGCTCGGTGACGCATTATATACAGCTCGGTGATGCATTATATTTAGCCCGGTGACGCATTATATACAGCCCGGTGACGCATTATATTTAGCTCGGTGACGCATTATATTTAGCCCGGTGACGCATTATATACAGCCCGGTGACGCATTATATTTAGCCCGGTGACGCATTATATACAGCTCGGTGATGCATTATATTTAGCCCGGTGACGCATTATATACAGCTCGGTGATGCATTATATTTAGCCCGGTGACGCATTATATACAGCTCGGTGACGCATTATATACAGCTTGGTGACGCATTATATTTAGCCCGGTGACGCATTATATACAGCCCGGTGACGCATTATATTTAGCCCGGTGACGCATTATATACAGCTCGGTGATGCATTATATTTAGCCCGGTGACGCATTATATACAGCTCGGTGATGCATTATATTTAGCCCGGTGACGCATTATATACAGCTCGGTGACGCATTATATACAGCTTGGTGACGCATTATATTTAGCCCGGTGACGCATTATATACAGCCCGGTGACGCATTATATTTAGCTCGGTGACGCATTATATTTAGCCCGGTGACGCATTATATACAGCCCGGTGACGCATTATATTTAGCCCGGTGACGCATTATATACAGCCCGGTGACGCATTATATTTAGCCCGGTGACGCATTATATACATCTCGGTGACGCATTATATACAGCCCGCTGACGCATTATATACAGCTCGGGGACGCATTATATTTAGCCCGGTGACGCATTATATACAGCCCGCTGACGCATTATATACAGCTCGGGGACGCATTATATACAGCCCGGTGACGCATTATATTTAGCCCGGTGATGCATTATATACAGCTCGGTGCCGCATTATATACAGCTCGGTGACGCATTATATACAGCTCGGTGACGCATTATATTTAGCTCGGTGCCGCATTATATACAGCTCGGTGACGCATTATATAGCTTGGTGACGCATTATATACAGCTCGGTGACGCATTATATAGCTCGGTGACGCATTATATTTAGCTCGGTGACGCATTATATATAGCTCGGTGACGCATTATATAGCTCGGTGACGCATTATATACAGCTCGGTGACGCATTATATAGCTCGGTGACGCATTATATTTAGCTCGGTGACGCATTATATACAGCTCGGTGATGCATTATATTTAGCCCGGTGACGCATTATATACAGCTCGGTGACGCATTATATAGCTCGGTGACGCATTATATTTAGCTCGGTGACGCATTATATTTAGCCCGGTGACGCATTATATTTAGTCCGGTGACGCATTATATACAGCTCGGTGATGCATTATATTTAGCCCGGTGACGCATTATATACAGCTCGGTGACGCATTATATAGCTCGGTGACGCATTATATTTAGCCCGGTGACGCATTATATACAGCTCGGTGATGCATTATATAGCTCGGTGACGCATTATATTTAGCTCGGTGACGCATTATATACAGCTCGGTAATGCATTATATTTAGCTCGGTGACGCATTATATTTAGCTCGGTGACGCATTATATACAGCTCGGTGACGCATTATATACAGCTCGGTGATGCATTATATTTAGCTCGGTGACGCATTATATACAGCTCGGTGATGCATTATATTTAGCCCGGTGACGCATTATATACAGCTCGGTGATGCATTATATTTAGCCCGGTGACGCATTATATACAGCTCGGTGATGCATTATATTTAGCCCGGTGACGCATTATATACAGCTCGGTGACGCATTATATACAGCTTGGTGACGCATTATATTTAGCCCGGTGACGCATTATATACAGCCCGGTGACGCATTATATTTAGCTCGGTGACGCATTATATTTAGCTCGGTGACGCATTATATACAGCTCGGTGATGCATTATATTTAGCCCGGTGACGCATTATATACAGCCCGGTGACGCATTATATTTAGCTCGGTGACGCATTATATTTAGCCCGGTGACGCATTATATACAGCCCGGTGACGCATTATATTTAGCCCGGTGACGCATTATATACAGCTCGGTGATGCATTATATTTAGCCCGGTGACGCATTATATACAGCTCGGTGATGCATTATATTTAGCCCGGTGACGCATTATATACAGCTCGGTGACGCATTATATACAGCTTGGTGACGCATTATATTTAGCCCGGTGACGCATTATATACAGCCCGGTGACGCATTATATTTAGCCCGGTGACGCATTATATACAGCTCGGTGATGCATTATATTTAGCCCGGTGACGCATTATATACAGCTCGGTGATGCATTATATTTAGCCCGGTGACGCATTATATACAGCTCGGTGACGCATTATATACAGCTTGGTGACGCATTATATTTAGCCCGGTGACGCATTATATACAGCCCGGTGACGCATTATATTTAGCTCGGTGACGCATTATATTTAGCCCGGTGACGCATTATATACAGCCCGGTGACGCATTATATTTAGCCCGGTGACGCATTATATACAGCTCGGTGACGCATTATATTTAGCCCGGTGACGCATTATATACATCTCGGTGACGCATTATATACAGCCCGCTGACGCATTATATACAGCTCGGGGACGCATTATATTTAGCCCGGTGACGCATTATATACAGCCCGCTGACGCATTATATACAGCTCGGGGACGCATTATATTTAGCCCGGTGACGCATTATATACAGCCCGGTGACGCATTATATATAGCCCGGTGACGCATTATATACAGCTCGGTGACGCATTATATTTAGCCCGGTGACGCATTATATACAGCCCGGTGACGCATTATATTTAGCCCGGTGATGCATTATATACAGCCCGGTGACGCATTATATACAGCCCGGTGACGCATTATATACAGCCCGGTGACGCATTATATACAGCCCGGTGACGCATTATATACAGCTCGGTGACTCATTATATTTAGCCCGGTGACGCATTATATACAGCCCGGTGACGCATTATATACAGCCCGGTGACGCATTATATACAGCCCGGTGACGCATTATATACAGCCCGGTGACGTATTATATACAGCCCGGTGACGCATTATATTTAGCCCGGTGATGCATTATATACAGCCCGGTGACGCATTATATACAGCCCGGTGACGCATTATATTTAGCCCGGTGACGCATTATATACAGCCCGGTGACGCATTATATACAGCCCGGTGACGCATTATATACAGCCCGGTGACGCATTATATACACTTTGTAGTATTTTGCAAACAGGTCCATTCAAAACACAAAAAAAAAAACAAAAAAAAAGCTAAGGTAGCAATTTCTTCCAGGCAACCTTTGGGTGAAAGAAAAATGTGTAGCGGTAAGCGGGATAGTGCACACCTGGTCAGTAGTCCAGACCAATTCACCAATTCGCGTTACAACTTAATCTCAAACAAAAAGATCACTTATTACTCCCGATATTATCGATTCCCCTCCCCCCCCTCCCCCTGTCTTGTCGCGGCTTATTTATGTTACTTTGAACTTGCCGACGTGATCCTATTGGCTGAAACTGAACAGATAGATGCTCTACTAGTAATATTAACTATTTGTTTCAAATTCAAAGTATCTTTATTACTCACACACTTAAAAAAGAACAGACATAATAAATAGGTTTGAGAGTAAAAACTAAGCGTCTCAGTATTTAACAGTTTATTGAACACATGAATAATTAGAGGATAAAAACATTTAAAAAAACATAGCACAACAGGTACAACTTATCTCTAAAACGAAATCTCTTCCAGCTGACCTACAGTAGTGAGAGTTCATAAGTGAGGCAGATAGAATAAATAGAATAGAAGAAATTTTATTTGGTAATAAATTTTACAAAAATGTAAACTTATACTGAACTCAAAGTTAAACAAAATTTATACCAAAATGGCTGAGATAAGGCGTGTACCTATACTTAAAAAACTAGCTTTCGCTCTCGCCAATTTTTTACATAGCTCTAGGTTTAGGTTTCACATAGGTCTTATTTCAAACCCCAGTTTCAATCTTATCTACAGGTTGAAGTTTGAAAATCTGTTCCTCGCAGATACCTCCGTCCCTCTCGGTATTTACACCCTACCCTCTCGTTCTCTACCCCCGCTTAAAATACAGAATTTTAGATACGACTTTTGATTAGGACGCTCTTTTTCTTGTTTTCCAAGACTCCTAAATCAGATTTGTCAAAAACGCCTTTTTGTCTGGTCGTTGACGCTCAACCTACCCCGTAAGAGACTAAGTGTGACATAGAGCACCTTTCCCTCCACGTGTTTCACAAGATTTACGTCTCCGCCTACAGAATACCAGCGGGAGATTACCTCAGCACTAATTCTAGGTTTTTTTACATAGAATGTGCCAGCTGCTTCTCTTCCCGAAACACGAGCATACAGGTCAAAGAGGCCATGGGGATACGGTCTATTTATTTTCAATTTAGACTATCATATCTGCAATAATTTCTCTGATTTCTAAAATTACGTAGTCTCATAACATAACTTGTGGTCAAAGACGCCCTACCTATTAATGCTCTGCCTACCCCATAAAGGATAAAAGCGTGATGGTAAACCGTAGCCCTTTTCGGTCGTTGATGCTCTACCAACTCCGTAAGAGACTAAGTGTGATGTAGAGCACCTTTCCCTTCACGTGTTTGACAAGATTTACGTCTCCGCCTACAGAATACAAGCGGGAGATTACCCCGGCTCTAATTCAAGGAGATTTCTTTACGTGGACAGGGATTTATAACCATATGCCAGGGGAAAATAGACAGGGTGTTCCCAGTATTCAAGAATAGTAACAAAAAAATAATCTAGATTCTTTATTATATTAAAAATTTACACATACAGTTGAACTTCAAACTAGGACACATCAGGCGAGCTTATCTCTATAAGAGATCTCTTCCAGCCAACCCAGTGGGGATGAAAGAAGGAAAAACACGGGAACAGATACAATAAGTAAAATTAGAAAATCTGATAAATTATAGTAATACTAATACATATATAACAATAATAGAAAAAACTAATACATAACAAAATAATATATAAAATATATACGTATATTATGATAGATATAAAATGAACATAATACATATTATTAACATCAAAGAGAGGTCATAAAATGCTCTTTGAGTCTCTTTTTAAAAGTGAATACTGAAGGACTGTCTTGAAGTGGTTTAGGAAGTTTATTCCATAGTTGGATAGCCCAACAACTAAAAACTAAACTAAACTACTAAAAATATCTAGGTTCTGCATTGGCGACTATTAAAGGGTTGGAGGATTTTGATTACTTCCATGCTGGTCTGGGAGCGAAAGAAAAACATATAATGTGCCAGCTGCATTTCCTCCCGGGCATGCTGTAAGATCCAGCTAAGGGATGAGAGGGTTTCAGTATATTGTAATTTAGGCGATGGGCTGACAACCTGTCACTACAGCAATATACCTAGAATTCTATCTTAAATAACCCTCAAAACTTTGTCAGACGTGGCGGAACGACCTTTATTTAGGTCGTTTACGCTCTGCCTACCCCATTAGGGATAAAGGCGTGATTATATGTATGTATGTATGTAGGATTTTAATTCTTCCATGAGAGTGATAGAAAAGCAGGAGTTAATAACCAGGGGAATATAGACAGGATGTTCATCCTATTCAAGAATAGTAACTAAAAAATAATCTAGATTCTGCATTGGCGACTATTAAAGGGTTGGAGGATTTTAATTCTTCCATCTTTTTCTGTCGAGTGGGTATTGAGTCTATCGACTTGATGAACCCTGGTGTCAGAGTTTTTAAACCGCCTAGTAGCAATTCTTCCATGAGAGTGATATAAAACAGGGATTTATAACCAGGGGAAAATAGACAGGATGTTCCATCTATTTAAGAATAGTAACAAAAAAATATCTAGATTCTGATTTGGCGACTATTGCAGGGTTGGAAGATTTTAATTCTTCCATGAGAGTGATAGAAAAACAGGGATTTATTACCATATGCCAGGGGACAATCGACAGGATGTTCTTCCTATTCAAGAATAGCATCAAACAAAATATCTAGGTTCTGCTTCTGTTCCCAGGCGACTATTAAAGTGTTTGAGGATTTTAGTAAAGGTAATTAGTTAGAGAGAGATGAAGGGGAGGCCTTTGCCCAGTAGTGGGACAATTTATACATACATATAATCACGCCTTTATCCCTAATGGGGTAGGCAGAGCGTAAACGACCAAAACAAAGGTCGTTCCGCCACGTCTGACAAAGTTTTGAGGGTTATTTAAGATATATTCGTAGGTATATTGCTGTAGTGACAGGTTGTCAGCCCATCGCCTAAATTGCAATATACTGAATCCCTCGGATCCCTTAGCTGTTTTTTACAGCATACCCGGGAGGAAATGCAGCTGGCACATTCTATGTTTTTCTCTCGCTCCCACGCCAGCATGGAAGTTATAGGCTATTAAAAAAAATGTTACGGGCCTAAGTGGCGCCTCATCAGTAAAAAAAACAAAACTCACTAAAAACGAATTGAATCAAAAATACGATCCAACAGTAAGTAAGTAAAACAATTTATTGTACACAAAAAACAAGAAACACAAAAATATACTTAAATTAATGTGCACAAAGGCGGTCTTATCGCTGCAAACAGCAACAGATTCAAAGAATAGTTAAAAAGAAATTTTAGAACCTTATGAATAAGCGATTCATAGCTCGTTGTAGTAACAGGAAGAAAAATTGCCGATGGTGGCCGTTATTCGCAATGGTTCTTAATGTTACTACAATGAACTATGAATCACCAATTTATAATGGAGAATGTGACAGCTGCATTTCCTCCTGGGCATGCTGTAAAAACCAGCCAAGGGTTCCGAGAGTTTCTGTATATTGCAATTTAGGCGATGAGCTGACAACCTGTCCCTGCAGCAATATACCTACAAATCTATCTTAAATACTTAATCCTCAAAACTTTGTCAGACGTGGCAAAACGACTTTTGTTTAGGTCGTTAACGCTCTGCCTACCCCATTAGGGATGATTATATGTGTGTAAGTGTGTATCATCACAAAAAAGCACAATATGACTTATCAGTCGGTATTTCCTATTACCTACTCCAATCTGAAGATAGATAAAAATATCCCCGCTCAAATTAATCAACCAATTTGGATGAAATGTGTATTTGTACTAATGTGATTAAGCTCTGCTGTGAAATTGACTGTAATTGGAAAGGCAAAGTACCACACTAATCCCTTGTATCAGTGATAAGTTGTAGTGATGGGAAAAGTATTGTAACAGTTACTTTATACCTATTACTTTCTGTAACGTTTGCGATATTATAATTCGCTATTTGCCTACTAGTCAAATCAGAATCTTGTTATGAAATGACAAAAACGTGTATGAAAATAGTGGGTAATGATTATGACGTCACTCGCCAGTAAATATTTACTACTCAAATCAACAACTTCTATAGTTTTAACTCGATTATTAAAACGAAATGTGTATTTTTTTAATTATGAATGAGATCCACAGTATTTTTAGTCATCAGTTTTAAGTATAAGTGAATTGATTATTTTTAGCCACCCCTGTCAACATGCCTCTTATTGTTGTATTGTGAAGTTCGCAGATAAATCTTTCTTATAAAAAGTTATATTTTTTTTATGGATAAAATACTTATACTATGATTAAACTAGTTAACTTACGTGAATTGAATACCTATGGTGTTTAAGTCTTATTATTCGATTCCACTTTATCCTTATGCTATAAAACAAGAATTATAAACATTTGAAAAAATCTTTTGCAACATTTTGTAACCTTAAAAAAGAAACCACTTTTTCTAAAAACTCTTTAAACTATCGGTCAAAAACTCTGTGAAGTTCTTTTTTTAATCCAAAATACCAAGTACGCAATTTGTGGCACATCACTAGTAAATCCCATAAAAATGATAATCATCAATTACAGTAATAGCTGGGGCTTTTGTCATGGTTTGTCGTGTTGCCAACATTTGGTGGGTGTTTGCGTAAGGCGATAAGCCGTTGCGACGCATCTGTCAAAGTTTTGCCGCCAAAACATTAATGTCGGCGGCTTGGAACTTGAGAAATTTGGCCATTTTGTTTACCAATTTAATTAGGTTATTTATTTATTTATGTTATGCATACATACAAACATACATATGAGCATACCTTTATCCCAAATGGGATAGGCATAGCGCAAACGAAGGTCGCTCTGCCACATCTGACAAAGTTTTGAAGGTTATTTAAGATAGATTTATAGGTATATTGCTGTAGGAACAGGTTGTCAGCCCATCGCCAAAATTACAATACGTACTGAATGAAACCCTCGGATCCAGACTCATGCCCGGGAGGAAATGCAGCTGGCACATTCTATGTTTTTTCAAATATTCTTTTTATTCATAAAGATTGCACTTCACACAAGCGTTCTGCCAGTGCGGTCATTTCCTTACTATTTTCCGCCCGTGGATTTACCCGCAGCTAATTCAGTTTTCCCGTGGTAAAAAGTAGCCTATGTCCTATTACTCTCCTATACATGACCATTTCTTCCATGCTGGCCTGGGAGCGAGAGAAAAACATAGAATGTGCCAGCTGCATTTCCTCCCGGGTATGCTGTAAAAACCAGCTAAGGGATCCGAGGGTTTCATTCAGTATATTGTAATTTAGGCGATGGGCTGACAACCTGTCACTACAGCAATATACTTACAAATCTATCTTAAATAACCCTCAAAACTTTGTCAGACGCGGCGGAACGACCTTTGTTTGGGTCGTTTACGCTCTGCCTACCCCATTAGGGATAAAGGCGTGATTATATGTATGTATGTATGTACATGACCTAACATGTACTAAACTTACCTATACTGAACAACATTCACCACGAAATTCTTTCACCAGATGAAAAAGAAATGGCTTTCCCATATAATATGACCACCTCAATCAGACAGTTTGTATGGAAAAGCATATATTTTTTATTTTTCTGAATGAATTTCCTGGTGATAGTTGTTCACTATCGTTGACTGAACCTATCAGTTTGCGAGACGCTGTCCCTTACACCTGGTATAAGAGTCTCTTTAGGATATCCCGGTCGCTGCCTTTGATAGTGGTCGATACACAAACCATGTCAGAGTCTTATTAGCTGTTATTAATAGGTGGTTTAAAAACTGACTCTTGGGTTCACCGGGCCGTTTGTCGATTCGGAAATGCCGCCTAATTACCTATTTATTATAGTTTAATAATTATTTCAATTAATAAATAAACCAACCGCCCGTTTAGCCACGCCTCATATCGCCCCTTAACTTTGACAAATGATGTGATTCCTCCCGTTTCTAGCTCGTACTAGCAGCTATCAACAAATTGGCTCTTCAATAAACAGCGGTGGAAATAAAAACTATATAAAAAATAAAATGTAGTTTATATTCCAATTTAACAATAATTATTTAACAATAGATGTGACAAACTGTTATTAGACTAATTAAGAGGAGCCCTGACACCCAAACTAGGATTTAACCTGTAAATAGGGGTAAGAAAAGAAGAACTGATTTAAAAAAAAATGCAACATTTACAACAGATAACACCATTTTTATTTAATTGCTTGCCATGTTTTATTTTTTTTTAATCACAAATTAGAATCATTTTTTCCTTCCAGTAATAATGTGTATTGAATGTTTTTTTTTTGATAACTTGTAAAAATAGTGTGCAATGTAACTTACGTACTAATAGAGTACATGCGTATAAAATATTTTTGGTATTTATACATTTTTTCAAAATAACGACCAAAATTATTTTAATATCAGTGAAAAAATAATAAAAAAATTATCAATAAATCAACCATTATAAAGCTAGATTATCTATCTCTCTCTTTGAAACAAAATTTTGCGTGGAAGTAGTATGGCGCTCCTGTCATCTGACGTCATTTGCTAGTTCGGACCTCTCTTTTTAACCAACCACTTTAAAGCATCATAACTGATAAACAAATTAGTTTTTACGAAATTTCTTTCAAATATGTTTATTACATACATACATATAGTCACGCCTTTATCCCTAATGGGATAGTCAGAACGTAAAAGACCTAAACAAAGGTCGTCCCGCCACGTCTGACAAAGGGTTATTTAAGATAGATTTGTAGGTATATTGCTGTAGCGACAGGTGTCAACCCATCGCCTAAATTATAATACACTGAATCCCTGCTAGCTAGCTGGATTTTACAGCATGCCCGGGAAGAAATGCAGCCGGCACATTCTATGTTTTTCTCTCGCTCCCAGGCCAGCATGGAAGAAATGTCTTGCATATTCCTTATTAATAAGGAAGAGGGCTATAAGGGCACTAGACGACGCTTACTTGTATGTATGGTAATTTTTCAAGGAAACCCTTATCATACAAAAAGTATTAAACAAGTGTTTAAAAAAAAAAATTCAAACAACCCGACTGCTAGTAAGTACCTATAAAAACATGTTTTAATTAAGCTTTAACATATGAATCTATACATATAATAAATCTCTAGAAGGGTCGTGTCTGTACATTGAATATTTTTACGAAAAAAATATTGCAGCAGGCATTATTAACGATATAAAGATCAAAACGATATTTTTTAGAATTTTTGTCTGTCTGTATGTATGTTACCACATCACGCCAAAACTACAGAACCGATTTCGATGGCCTTATTTTATTCAAGTGTGTGTTACCCGGGTTGCAACTTAGGATACCTAAAATCACGCTACCTGACTTAGGGGGTAGCCAGGAAATTAAAATTTGGCTGTTTCTTAACCGATTTTTATGGAACTTTTTTTATTTGACTGAACATATTTTTAAATCAAAGTTACAATACAAACAATCACGCTTCACAACTTAGGAGGCAGGTAGGAAATTGAATTTCGGTCATTATTAACCGATTTTGATGGAACTTTCTTGTTTGAATGAAAGAGAAGGAAGGGATCTCTTCATAGAGATAAGTTCGCCCTCATACCTTTCCGTAAAATTTATTTCTTGTGTTTTAATGCAATAAATAATATATAATACGTTACATACAAGATACGAGCGAGAAACATAACCCTTCCTTCGTAGTCGGGTAAAACAGCATAAAGGACTCCTGCTATAGTTAATTCCCCATTACTTTAAAGTCACGTACAAAAATACCTTTGTTGATTCTCGATCGAGGCAATACGGGCCCTTAAGCACGAATTTGTATTTGAACAACTTTTGAACAACATTTCAAAGTTATAAGTGCATTCCGTTTAATGCATTTTTAAATATTTTTAAAATGTTTGTTGAATGAAGACGGCTATACAGTGCAACGTTTTAAATGACGTACAAATGATCACGCCTTTATCGCTAATGGGGTAGACAGAGCGTAAACGACCTAAACAAAGGTCGTTCCACCACGTCTGACAATGAGGGTTATTTAAGATAGATTTGTAGGTATTTTGCGGTAGTGACAGGTTGTCAGCCCATCGCCTAAAATGCAATATACTCAAACCCTTGGATCTCTTAGCTGGTTTTTACAGCGTGCCTGGGAGGAAATGCAGCTGGCACATTCTATGTTTTTCTCTCGCTCCCAGTCCAGCATGGAAGAACTGTGTCGTACTGTATGTTTATTACCTTGTGTTTGCTTCTTGTTGGGTGTGCGTTCGTAAACAAATATTCGTGAGTAATGCAGGCTTTACATTGGGTTTACTGGTTTGAACTTCCATTACGGGGCTAATGCAACTTCCATGCTGGACTGGGAGCGATTAAAATAAAGAATGTACCAGCACTAGATGTAGTTGCTGCTCTTTGTGTGCATACTGTACAAATAAGGTAAGACATTAAAGGATAAGACATTAAGACAGATCTCTTCCATGCTGGACTAGGAGCGAGAGAAAAACATAGAATGTGTCAGATGTATTTCTTTCCGGGCATGCTGTAAAAACCAGCTAAGGGATCCGAGGGTCTCTGTATATTGCAATTTAGGCGATGGGCTGACAACCTGTCACTACAGCAATATACCTACAAATCTATCTTCAATAACCCTCAAAACTTTGTCAGTCGTGGCGAAACGACCTTTGTTTCGGTTGTTTACGCTCTGCCTAGCCCATTAGGGATAAAGGCGTGATTATATGTAAGTTACCTACTTAAGAGATAACTTTTCCCAACGTTTCCATAGATATGCCTCTATCGTGGTCGCGAGCTGACTCAACACTAACTCCGCCTTCTTATCAAGCAAAACAAAAACAATTATTCAAGGCTCTTTTATCCACAGGAGCACCACACGCCCTCCTCGGCAAGACCCGTCGTCCGCGGACAGCCTTCACCTCGCAGCAACTCCTGGAGCTGGAGAAACAGTTCCGCATGAACAAGTACCTGTCCAGGCCAAAGCGGTTCGAAGTGGCCACCAGTCTGATGCTCACCGAGACACAGGTTAGTATACAGCCTTCAAATGATTGATTGATCATTGGTTGATGATTGATTGAGAAACAGTTCCGCATACTTGTTCAGTATCAGTCCAGGCCGAAGCAGTTCGAAGTGGCCTGCAGTCTGATGCTCACAGAGACACATATTAGCAGGAAAGCCAGATTTATTGGTGGTGAATCCGCAACAAGAATGTAAAACTGACTTTCTGGGGAATCCTATATCCGTTTAGCAAACGCGAGACTTTACGTTACTGATCTAGGCATATTACCTAAATAATATGGCGAAAGCGATTAGCGAGCGTAGCGAGTTGAGCGAGATTTCACTTTTCATACTGAAACATTAACTTAAATTATTAACAATCATTACATTTCGATTATCTTCTTCTTCTTCTTCCTCTTGAGTCAATGGCTTTTAATCCTTGATGCCCAGAACGTGGCCACGTCAATAGCCTTTTGGGTGGCGTCAAGCAGGTCCTTCTTCGTGCAGGTAGAGAGAGAGGGAGAGATGGGGCACGACAATAAGTGAGACATAGATTGTATGGCGATCTTGAAACCGTACCTTATATCCAGTTAAAACGTCTAGGGTCCAACCGTAGTACAGGTGTCCTCTGAAACAACCTCGTTTTGACGTTTGTGTAATGGCGGGAAACCAGTTGACAGTGAGTGATCAGAATCGCTAGTGGTGTTAAGGCTAGCGGCTGGTAAATACACTATTTGCCTACTAGTCAAATCAGCAACTTTTTATGTAATGTCAAAAACGCTATATGTATGAAAATACTTGGTTATGACGTCAATCCCCAGTAAATACTGCGGACTCAAATCAATAACTTCTATATTTTTAACTTGATTATTTAAACTAAATGCGCATCTTTTTGTGATGAATGAGATCCACAGTATTTTAGCCATCAGTTTTAAGTATAAATGTTTTGGTTTTTTTTTAGCCACCCAGTTAACATGCAGGCATCTTCCATGCTGGACTGGGAGCGAGAGAAAAACATAGAATATGCCAGCTGCATTTCCTCCCGGGCATGCTGTAAAAGCCAGCTAAGGGATCCGAGGGTTTCAGTATACTGCAATATAGGCGATAGGCTGACAACCTGTCACTATGGCAATATACCTACAAATCTATCATAAAAAACAATCAAACCCTTGTCAGACGTGGCGGAACGACCTTTGTTTAGGTCGTGTACGCTCTGCCTACCCCGATAGGGATAAAGGCGTGATTATATGTAGGTATGTATGTTAACATGCCTATTATATGTGAATGAAAGTTGTTCTATTTATTTCTAACTTCCATACTGGACTAGGAGAGAAAGAAAAAAAAAATTGTTCCAGTTGCCCTTCCTCCCGGGCATGCTGTAGAAGTCAGCAAAAGGGAAAGAAAGGGATTCGAGGGTTACAGTGTATTGTCATTTAGGCGATGGGCTGACAACCTGTCACTACAGCAATACACATTACAATCTAAAATGGCCCTCAATTTATGTCAGACGTGGCGAAAGTGCCTTTTATCTACCCCGTAAGGAATAAAGGCGTGATTTTATGTATGTATGAAAGTTGTTCAGTTGCGTTGTCGCCCCTTTCAGTGAGCCCACTGTATACGTAACAACCCCGTTATACTTTTATTTACTATTATCCTACTTTACCTCAGACAAGAAAAAACAACTACCCTTCTAACCAAAAAGTCACAATCTGAAACGACAAACACGATCAGTCACTCTCCCCTCGAGTAAAAAGATTGAATATAAACAAGATGGCCACTTTACAGATTGCCAACCACACATCATACAACCCTCTTCGGGTTAATGCTGTGTGCTTGTATGGTGCGATTTAGTCAGACCATTTGTTTTATGGTCAGACAGACCAGAATACTACGGTACAACGAGAAGTTCAGTTTGTTATGTTTGATTAAACATTTTTTTTCCTTATCAGTCAGAAATAGATCTAAAACCTAGGTGTTAGCATTTTTATACCGTCTTAATATCCACTAAAAATAACTGAGATGGGCCATCTTGTCATAGCCAGGTGAATAAATCAACGTGAATCTTGTTCATCAAACTGGGCACAATATTACACAGATGATAAAAAAGCTAACAAGTAGCTAACAGGCTCAGACCACTAGACTGACACTACAAACACGTAACTGCCTCCGTGTCCTAGTGGTTTAAGCCATGGGCTCAGGATCCGAAAGTCCTGTGTTCGATTCACACAAAGTCGATATTTGTCAGTTTATCACTTTGTGAGATATTCCCCAGTTTGGTTAGGATAATGCAGGCTGAATTACCTAATTGCCTGAAAGAAAAAAAAAACGTGCTTCGGAGGGCACGTTAATTCGTCGGTCTCGGTCGTTGTCTTTGATAGTGAACGTTACACAAAATAAGTATGTCAGAGGCCTATTAGTTCTGTTATTAAACGGTTTAAAAAGTCCAGCAACAGGATTCCTCGGGTTGATTGACTCCAAGCCCACACGACAGAAGAAGAAATGCAAGCTGATTCTAAAGTCTTAAAAAAATATTACGTCAATCTAATCACCCGACAAAATCATATCGTATGTATCAGTTAACCCAAAAGGCAGTAACGTTTACGAGCCGGCCGTTTTACAGTTCCTCACACCCCTCGCATTTGTTAGGTTTAGGGATGGTGCCGGCAATGTCTTGCAGAACATTTTCATAAGATATAATGTTGTTAAGTTGTTATGCTTGAAAATCAGGAAAACATATCACGTCAACAAAATGCATTATTATTTCTTCTATTTTTAAGGAAAGCGTTTTTGAATCGATGAACGACACGATGAAACCTGGTATCAGAGTTTTTAAACCGTTTACTATACCTCTGATATGGTTTACGTGTCAACCACTATCAAAGACAGCGACGAAATTGACAGCTTAGTGTGCCCTCCTAGTCCTATCTTTTTTCTTAATAGACTATCAGAATTATTAACTGACTCACTATTACTTAATTTTCGACGTACACCTAAGGTTAGTCTTTATTCATACATACGTATAGTCACGCCTTTATCCCTAATGGGGTAGGCAGAGCGTAAACGACCCAAACAAAGGTCATTCCGCTACGTCTGACAAAGTTGTAAGGGTTATTTAAGATACTTAGATTTGTAGGTATATTGCTGTAGTGACAGGTTGTCAACCCATCGCCTGTTATATAATTGTTATATACAGAAACCCTCGAATCCCTTAGCTGATTTTTACAGCATGCCCAGGAGGAAATGCAGCTGGCACATTCTATGTTTTTTCTCTCGCTTCCAGTCCGGCATAAAAGAATCTGAATGTCTTTATTAAACGAACTCAAATAACATATTATTTATCTTACAGGTAAAAATCTGGTTCCAAAACCGACGCATGAAGTGGAAGAGGTCCAAAAAGGCGCAGCAGGACTCCAAGAGCAAGGATTCTACTCCTCATCAGAGCGAGGAAAAGAAACCTGTCAAGGAACAGCCAGAAGAGAAGACGCCGGCGCCTTTGGCGGGAGATCTGACAGCTGTCAAACCGCCCGCCATGTTGGACAGGTGAGGGAAATGACGGGATGATTATTGACAAAGAAAAAAAGAAACAGTTTAAGGTTTTTTCTCCAAAAATAAGCCTAGTGGATTTAGAACAGATTCCATTTTTAAAAAGTAAACGCAATTAAAAAATAGAATCCTGTACACGCGTTGATGTCTTTTGTTAGTGAAACTTATTTTGAAGTAAAACTGAAATATTTTTATATTTTGGATATAACAAAAAATATTTTTTATTTAGTTCAGAATATATTTTATAAATAATACCTACTTATTTATTTATATTTTATGATTGTATTTGTCTATAAGAGCCCGATGGTGTAGTGGATAGGGCCGCTGCCTCCTGAGCGCGAGGTCGTGGTTCGAATCCCACCACGTACCAATGTGTTTTTCGGTTTTCGAATTTCATATGTACGTTTATTCGGCGCTTATTCCGTGCTTTGGAAGGCACGTTAAGCCGTTGGTCCCGGTTAATATCGTTTAATACCGTAGATATTAGTCGTTAAGCCATATCAGACGCCAATGCTGCATTGGCGGCTTGAAAACTCTGATCTAATCTAGGATTGGGTCTGGTTTTCCTTCTGGGTTGCGGAGGTCAGATGGCAGTCGCTCTGTGTAAAAACCAGTACCCTCGTTCAATCACCTAGATTGGGTAGCCGACCCCGAGAGATACGGGATAAGGCTAGGGAGATGATGTATTTGTCTATTCTGAATTTATTTTTTCTAAAGGCTCCATTTTTGTTTCAGGGACCGAATAATCGCCTTAGAAAGAGAGCGAGCAATGGCTGCGGCAAACTTCAATTCAAATTTAGAACAGCGACGAGGATTGGTCGGCATGAACCAAGATGGCGGCCGCGGCGGTATCGACATGTTTAGACCGTATGTCGTATGAAAATAGAGGTCATTTTGCTTTGTAATTTGATAATTGGAGTATTTGTAAGTAAGGGTAGGATTCAGTTGCAATATAGATTTGTTTAAATTAAGCATTTTTCAAATATAAGTGATAACTTAGTTTAATTATTTAACTTATTAAAAATATAGGATTAAACAAAATAACCAAAGATTGGAGTTTTTATTACGCAGCCTGCAACGCTTTGACTACGCCATTGCCAAAATAGACCAATAGGAGCGAAGGAATCACGTGATTGGGCACATTCAAAACTCCGGATTTTAGAAGAAAAATATTCAATACACCTATTTCATGTTCTTTTTGTGTTGTGAGTATACAATTAATAAAAATATATCCTTATTTGTACAAAAAATAGGCTTTTTAACTTGAACATTTTAACATATAAGGCAAATAAATGTAAGAAACTGAGTGTTCTGTACAGTATTATAGTTATTAAGTGAATGATATATAAGTGTATTTGTATATATACAGGGTGAAGTCATCGCCATAACTATACATTTATAGTCCTTTCTTGCTTAAACACAACTTTTTTTTTGTTCTTTAGGTAAGTTTAATAACTTTATTCGACACTGGTGCCGGTTTGGTTGTAGATACAACTTAACTTATATTAGTTTATTTCTGTCACTTTCTAAAATATGAATTAAAAAGAAACAGAAATACAACATCTCAATATGATCCTGTCAAAGTGACATTACAAGCCGATTTTAAGATGATTTTAAAAAGCGCTAAACATAAAGACTATAATTATGAGAACAAACTATTAATGTGCTAAAGTAATTATAAATTATAATATACTTGTAAAGTAAAATAATGATTAGGCATATTTTGTAAGTTATTTCTTAAATTGTGAAACTAAAGTCCGTTTTTATTACTTTGAGTTATCGATACTAACGTGTTTTGCGGCCCATGAACTGCATTTTCTTTGCAACTTAGCAGAGGTGCAAATTTCTAAACCGCAAACTATAACCTTGTTACATAATGTGTTTTGCGGTTGACTTTGCTTCAAGTCGTAAACATAAACCAATTTATGGGCCGCAAAACAGGTTGGTATCGATAACTCAACGTTAAATAAACGGAGTTTATAAATTGTGTCGTCAAATCTATGTACTTATTAAAGACATCTTACAATCAGTATTATTTGTATGTAAGTTTTATTTAATTGTTATTTATTTTTGTTTAAATAAACAATTATTGAAGATCTCTAGGCAGTAAGTATAAGACTTCCTAGATATAACTTAAATATGTTCCTATACTGTTCGTTTTATTAGTGTATATTGTTTTTATTGGTTTTTTATAAAATTGAAAATTTGGAGTATGTTCGTTCCTTTAAAAATTTAAGAGGCCTCAACACGAGCGGTGGCGCCCTCACTCGTAAAAAAATATAACTCGCAAAATATAGATATTTTCAAAACTTTTCCCTGTCACTTCCTTAGATTTAGATCTAAGGATTTATTTATAGTGATGAATTGAGGAGCAAACCGTATCGGGCAGTAACTATCGTAATTATTGCTTAAAACGGCCACTTTTGGCGGAAATTTTGATAGTAAGTCCAGCGTACTATTAGAAACTCAATTCGTTGCATCTTAAAAATGCCTTAGATTTAAATCTAAGGAAGTGACATAGAAAAGTTTTGAAAATGACTATATTTTACGAGTTATGACTTTTTAACGCTTGCAGTGAGGCCTTTTAAGGTAAACCAATCAGCGAAATTTTTATGCTATTTTTAAACACAATAATTTTTTGGATTTTTTTTATTTTTATTAGATATATTAGATACAATAGTGCATTGTATACTATTAAATGTTAAGATAATATAAAAAGAAAACCACGTGTAATAATAAGTTAAAGGTTGTAAGTTTGTACATCTTATGTAATAAATAATATAGTTTAATAGTTTAGTATAATTAAAATATACTTAGCAGTAGGTATTATAAAATAAGCGAATATTCCTACTTAAATATAAATTAAATTTAATGTCAAGTATGTTTACGTGAAAAGTATTAATAACAAAAATATAGTTATTATGTTGAATTAATTCGTTTTATTCCACACAATACCTAAAACATTCCAAGCCAGTAAATACCAATTTCTCAAGGAATCCTAAGGAATTTAGACATAAGTAAAAACACTAAAATCATCTTATCTTGATCATTTATTGATAACACTAAAATTATCTTATCTTGACAATATCTATAAAAACAGTAAAATTATCTTATCTTGACCATCATCTCCATAGCCTTATCCCGTATCTCACGGGGTCGGCTTCCTAATCTAGGTGATATAATGAGGGTACTGGTTTTTACACAGAGCGACTGCCATCTGACCTCCGCAACCCAGAAGGGAAACCAGACCCAATCCTAGATTAGGTCAGAGTTTTCAAGCCGCCAATGATTAGCACTGGCCTCTGATATGGCTTAACGACTAATATCTACAGTATTATACGCTATTAACCGGGACCAACGGCTTAACGTGCCTTCCGAAGCACGGAAAAAGCGCCGAATAAACGTACATATGAATTTCTAAAACCGAAAAACAAATTGGTACGTGGTGGAATTCGAACCACGACCTCCCGCTCTGGAGGCAGCGGTCCTATCCACTACACCATCGGGCTCTCTTATCTCTTATATCTTGACCTTATATAATAGAGTAATAGATCAAAAACATAGAATGTGCCGGCTGCATTTCCTCTCGGGCATGCTGTATAAGCCAGCTAAGGGATCTGAGGGTTTAGTATATTGTAATTTAGGCGATGGGCTGACAACCTGTTACTACAGCAATATACCTACAAATCTATATTGAATGGCCCTCAAAACTTTGTCAAACGTGGCGGAACGACCTTTGTTTAGATCGTTTACGCTCTGCCTACCCCATTAGGGACAAAAGCGTGATTATATGTATACATATAATATTAGTAATTTCTATTGATATGTATGTATGAAAGTTATTCAGTTTCATTGACTGAGCAACCCTTATCAGTTTGTGTGACGCTGTCACTTACATAAAAACTAGACCTGTCGTTCTCGTAGCAAGTGCTACGGCGTAGACGTAGACCCGTAGCCAAAGAGCGAGCGTAGCGGGAAGCGTAGCTGGAAAATAGAATATTATAAAGTTATTAATAGAAATGAAAGTTTCTTCCATTCTGGGCTGGGAGCGAGCTCTCTGCCAGCTGCTTTTCCTCCCGGGCAAGCTGTAAAAACCAGCTAAGGGATCGGAGGGTTTCTGTATATAGCAATTTATGCGATGGGCTGACAACCTATCGCTATAGCAATATACCTACAAATCTATCTTGAATGGCCCTCAAAACTTTGACAGACGTGGCGGAACGAACTTTGTTTAGATTGTTTATTTATTTAATTACTAAAATAGGTACACCAATTGTTTACGCTCTGCCTACCCCATTAGGGATAAAGGCGTGAATATATGTAAACATATAATATTATTAATTTCTATTGATTGTTATGGTTTATTCTAAACTGAAAAGGATAGATAAATATAGAATGTGCCAACTACTTCTCCAGGCATACTGAAGAAGTCAGCAAGAGGATTCCTGAGTTACAGTGTATTTAGGGGATTAGCTGACAACCTGTCACTACAGTGATACGACCTAGTATATTATATTACTCCATGGTGATACACACCTCAATATTTGTCAAACTTGGCGATAACTCCTTTTACTAAGCGTTTTATGCTTTGCCTATCCCATTAGGGATTAAGGCGTGAGACTTTTTGTAGGTATATAAAAAATATTGAAAAGAATACAACATTTGAATTCAAAAATGGAACCCGTCACCTCATCCTCAAACAAGATGGCGACGGCGTCTCGTTGCGAAATCAAACATCAAATATTGATATTCAGAATAAGACGGTCCCATCTTATAGTGTTTGTATATTCCGTTTGGATGGGAAATGCTACAGTATTCCTTTATTCTGACATTTCACTACATAGTATAAAACAAAGTCGCTTTCTCTGTCCCTATATAGGGATTGGACAGTATGTATGCATAAATCTTTAAAACTACGCATCGGATTTTGATGCGGTTTCTTTTAATGGATAGAGTGATTCAAGAGTAATGTTTATATGTATAATACATGCATAATATAGTGGAGTTCCTTCCATGCTGGACTAAGGGAGATAAAAAAACATAGAATGTTCCAGCTGCCCTTCCTCTCGGGCATGCTGTAGAAGTCAACAAAAGGGACTCGAGGGTTACAGTGTATTGTAATTTAGGCGATGGGCTGACAACCTGTTACTATTCAATACAATACAAATTCCAATCTAAAATTGCCCTCAATTTTTGTCAGACGTGGCGAAAGCGCCACTTACGAGGCGTTTAACGCTCTGCTACCCCGTAAGGGATGAAGGCGTGGCTATATGTATGTA
Organism: Scrobipalpa costella; assembly: GCA_949820665.1. Classification (NCBI taxonomy): domain Eukaryota; kingdom Metazoa; phylum Arthropoda; class Insecta; order Lepidoptera; family Gelechiidae; genus Scrobipalpa; species Scrobipalpa costella. Next base: position 7,706,627 of record OX463321.1, on the reverse strand, counting down.
TGTATATAGTAGAGAAACACTGATAATTTTCGTGCGAAGCCGGGGCGGTTCGCTAGTTTTAAATACAATACAGTTCATGATTATACAAACAATACAATACAAGATACTTTATTTCACAAAGAAACACAAATACATACAGCAGAAAAGTAAGGAACAAAACATTACAATATAGGCGGCCTTATTGCTAAACATACGGGGTAAGCATTTACGAGAGAGCTCGATGGTGTAGTGGATAGGGCCACTGCCTCCTGAGCGGGAGGTCGTGGTTCAAATCCCACCACGTACCAATGTGTTTTTCGGTTTTCGAATTTCATATATACGTTTATTCGGCGCTTTCTCCGTGCTTCGGAAGGCACGTTAATCCGTTGGTCTCGGTTAATATCGTTTAATACCGTAGATATTAGTCGTTAAGCCATATCAGAGGCCAGTGCCAAGCATTGGCGGCTTGAAAACTCTGACCTAATCTAGGATTGGGTTTGGTTTTCCTTCTGGGATGCAGAGGTCAGATTGCAGTCGCTCTGTGTAAAGACTAGTACCCTCGTTCAATCACCTAGATTAGGTTGCCGCCCCTTGAGATACGGCTAGGGAGATGACATAAGTTAGTTCTATACATTCGCTCCATTCTAGAGCAAACAAAAAAAGCCATACCCAATAAGCCTTTTCACCGGTAACAAACCAACTCACACCTCAAACTGACTGCAAATCAACTGAAACGCTTTAAAAAGAGAAATGCGCCCAGGAAAGCACCCAAAATAAAAAGTAAAAAGAGAAAATGCGCCCAGAAAAGCACCCAAAATAAAAAGTAAAACTCGGCACGTCCGCCGGCTGGCCAACGGGGCAGAAGGCGGGAAGACGCCGCTCGCTGATTGGTGCAAATTGAATTTGGAATCAAGGCGGGAGGGGTATTGTCGTGTCGGCGATCGCTGGCTGATTGCTCGTTTGTGGTGCGACGGGAGTAGAGGAGATATGCCTTATTGTTCTAGTATTCTCAAATTATTTAAAACATGTAACCAAAACTGTACATAGTGCCGTCTGTCTAAGACTCTTTAGGTCAGATGGCACTAGGACGTAACTGCAGTGAAGCGGCACGGCAAGACACTGCGCGGCAAAAACTGTCAAAATGTATCAACTGACATTGCTGCGCCACTCCGCTACAGCTACATCCTAGTGCGGTCTGACATGTAGACTTAATGTGTTAAATCATACCAACATTATGAGGGTTTTAGTATATTGTAATTAAGGCGATGGGCTGACAACCTATCACTACAGCAATACATATAATCACGCCTTAACCCCGAACGGGGTAGGCAGAGCGTAAACGACCAAAAAAAGGTCATTCCGCCACGTCTGACAAGTTTTGAGGGCAATTTTAGACTGAAGTGTGTAGCAAGTGATAGGTTGTCAGCCCATCGCCTAAATTGCAATACCATGAAACCTTCGAAACCCTTAGCTGGTGCTTACAGCATGCCCGTAAGGAAATTCAGCTGGCACATTCTATATTTTTTTATCACTCCCAGTCCTGCATGGAAGAAATAATCCAAAAAAAACTAAAAATTAAATATGATCAAAAACCTGCTTCCTAAACAGGAAAAATTTCCGCCACCGTATAATTAATGTAAACCAATAAAAACATAAATGTATTTTAATCGAGAAAATAGGAAAAAAAACGTAACATCTCACAAACGTCTTCTGTTGACAAGAAAAGAGTAACCGCTGCTACGTGGTACTTGCGGCGTTGCAGTCGTACCACTTTAACCTACGGGAACTGCCTCCGCGGTCTAGTGGTTAGAGCCACGATTCGGAGGTCCAGGGTTCGATTCCCAGGGGGGAAACACAAATTAGATATTTGTCAATTTATCATTTTGTGAGGTTTTTCCCAGTTTGGTTAGGACATTACAGGCTGAATCACCTGATTGTCCGAAAAGAAAAAAAAAGATTCTGTGCTTCGGAGGGCACGTTAAGCCGTCGGTCCCGGTCGCTGTCTTTAATAGTGGTCGTTACTCAAACCAAGAGGCCTATTAGCTGTGCTACTAGGCGGTTTGAAAACTCTGACACCAGGGCTCATCGGGTCATTCGACTCAAGAATCCATTCGCTAAGAAGAAGAACTTACGGGAGCTTTATGTGCGCTACTCGCTATATCAAACGTAGTGAAACAATGCATGGAAGCAAACAACACCAAAATTAGACAGTTTCGTTATCTGGATAATACATGGTATAAGCCCATCGCAAGAAAATATTTATGTACACTATATTATAAATTATATATTACAAAATATTACAATGGTCACATCCACGCAAATCTTCCGCCGCTGCGAGAAGCGTCGCTCAGCGCGCAATTTGGACGTTTGCTCTCGCAAGCTCCCACTGAATAGTAATTCGATACCGAAACGCTAGTACTGTTTATATTTCCAACGAATTATACTAATAATGGAGCCTTGGAATTGGGGGTTCGTCTGACTGACTGGAACGCCTGTAAGATTTAGATGATATTGACAATTCGAAATTCAAAAATAGTATTTTATACTTTAAAGTATAATTCAGTTTTAAGCAATGCAGTTTTTGTCCTTGAAAGTTGAAGTTTCAAAAACAATCAGACAGATTAAAAAATGAAGACCAGTCTACGATATTTTCTGTGACTCTACATCAATAACATTTAAAAAAGAATGCCTGTTATCTGTTAAAGTATCAACTCTGGTTCGTTCACTCTATAGTATTTCCAACTCAGTTTTAGAATAAAGGTAAACAAAATTTCATGTTTTTTAATCGAAGATCTTGTTTCTAAAATAAGTTTTAGCTATTAGATGTGACAACATAATGAAATAGTAGTTTTAGTAATTTTCCAACGCGTATAATTTATTTTCAAAATGTGTTTTTGAATAAAAAGAACTTTTGAACTTTAACTGAAACTGCCTCCGTGGTCTAGTGGCTAGTGCCTTGGACTCCCGATCCTGAGGTCCTGGGTTCGAGTCCCAGGGGGCAAACACAAAGTTGATATTTGAGAATTTATCACTCTGTGAATTTTTCCCCAGTTTGTACATTGCAGGCTAAATCACCTGATTGTCCGAAAAAGGAAAAGATTTCGTGCTTCGGAGAGCACGTTAAGCCGTCGTCGGTCCCGGTCGCTGTCTTTGATAGTGGTCGTTACTCAAACCATGTCAGAGGCCTGATAGTTGTGCTACTAGGCGGCTTAAAACAAAAACTCTGACACCAGTGTTCATCGGGTCGAAAGACTCGATACCCACTCGACATAAGAAGAAGAATAAAGAGACATGAAAATTTGCTTCTCTTTATTCTAAAACTGTGTTGGAAATACCATAGCTTAGACTGAAAAAAAACAGCAATTTTGCAAGAAATGTACCTAGTATCAGTTTTTGAATTGATAACGATCATCATACTAACAAATAGTTAATCCAAACAGCATCCGAGCCCACGCAGCTCTATTTGAATATCAATATTTGATATTTGTAATGAAATGCAGCCATATGGGCTTGGAAACTGAGAATGGAATGACAAAAATATAGAATTTACTCGCTGTTTCTCTTCCCGAGCATTTAATTTAAATCTAAAATGAAATCTTCCATGCTGGACTGGGAGCAAGAGAAAAACATGGAATGAGCCATTGAGCTGCATTTCCTCCCGGGTATACTTTAAAAAATCAGCTAAGGGATCCGAGAGTTTCAGTATATTGCAATAACCCTCGAAACTTGTTCAGATGTGGCGGAACGACATTTGTTTAGGTCATTTACGGTCTGCCTACCCCATTAGGGATAAAGGCGTAACTATACTGTATATATGTACAAAATATTGAAACTGAGGTTAGAACTCTTTTTTTTAAGTCGTTCACGAATAGGAATAATAAAGTTTTCCCGCGCCACCGAGCAAAGGAAAACGCGTATTCAGCCCAATTCAGCCTAACAAATCGGCAGGAAAATGTTTATGATACATTAGCTAAATAACTGAGATTGTAATGCTCGCAATATGTTGCCAGTGCCAAGACTGTTGCAAAGATTAACTTGGGTGCAGAAGGGACAACTCGGAAAACTAAGTGCTAAGTGTCTACAAGAAGTAAAAATAATGGCGATGTCTAGGTTACTCGTAAAAGAAATAGGTACTTTAGCATTTCCAACTCAGTTTTGGAATAAAGGTAAACAAAGTTTCATCTCTTTTTATTTAAAAACACATTTCTAAAATAAATGAGACGTGTTGGCAAATTAGTTAAATTACTAAAACTACTATTTAATTATGTTGTCATATCTAAAGGCTAAAACTTATTTTAGAAACAAAATCTTCGTTTAAAAGACATGAAAATTTGTTTACCTTTTTATTCTAAAACTGAGTTTTAAATACTATTGACTAAATGATGGACCTATTTTTCGCCCATAAAACATAGAAACGAAGGAAGAATAAAATGAACAGTCGGTTTTTTTAATAAACAACTTTTACTTTACTGAACAACATTTCCACGAAATTCGGTCGACAGGAAAATAAAATTTATTATTTACGAAAAACAACTTGAGGAGAATTAGTTATTTTTTTTTTAATTTCGACCCATCGACTATTACCAATCAGTTTTTAACCCGTGGTATTTTTCTGTTTTATTATAAAGCTGAGCGTTTTCGGGAAAGTCGGTCATCGGAATTTACTCATTATTTTTAAAATAAATGTGTGTCAGTTCTATTTACCACAGTACTTTTACTCTTTGTCCTAATAGCAAAAGAGAAAATGTGTAATTTAGCTAAAAGCTGGCTAAAAGCGAGCAAAGAGGTCGTAATGCACGAGTGGTCGTAAATTTCGAACAACGCCATCTATCGTCGGGTAGCGCATGCAACATTCATGAACTAGATGGCGCTAGTAGTGATTTAATTTCGCAGTTTAGTAGACCCTTTAGAAGCAGAATGGACGAATTAATTCTTCGAGATGGCCCGATTTCCTTATATGTGCAATAAGAATTGTAAATGAGACAGGGTTTTGTTTATACATACATACATATAATCACGCCCTTATCCCAAATGGGGTAAGCAAAGCGTAAAGGACCTAACAAAGGTCATTCCGACACGTCTGATAAAGTTTTGAGGGTTATTTACGATAGACTCTCGGATCTAGCTTGTTTTTATAGCATGCCCAGGAGGAGATGCAGCTGGCACATTCTATGTTTTTCTCTCGCTCCCAGTCCAGCATGGAACAATTCAGTAAGTACTGCAATTAAATTACTACTGTAATTTCCTTGATCATGATTGATGATCATTCATTGCGATGTTTTTGTTAGATCTATATTTTCATATTTTGATTCCAACACAATGCGGGGTGAAAGGGACAGCGTGTCGCATACTGATAGAGGTTGTTCAGTCAACGAAACTTAACAACTATCACCAAGAAATTCTTTCAGGGGATGAAAATAATAATATTCTCTCAATCAGACAATTTGTACAGAAAATCAAATTACTTTTTTCACTTCCTGAAAAACATTCCTGCTGGTAGTTGTTCAGTTTCGTTGTCTGAGCAACCCCTATCAGTTTGCGGGACGCTGTCCCTTACTCCCCGTATAAACATTTTTACACAAAATTTTCAGGAGACCTGTACAAATAGATGTTCGTTCTCTACATACATATTTTTTCCTAGCTTAGATTTTTTGTGTAGTTTGACCCTTTATTCTAGTCTAAAGCCAAGCTACAAAGAGCACCTATTATAATTAGCGAAATGGTAACTTCTAACCACATTTACGACTACCCTCAGTATAATTCTCCACTGATGTTCTCTGAACCTCTTGTTTGTATGGGAACTGCTTTTTTATGCAAATATGCTCTTTTGGGCGGGCGGCGGCAGTAAGTACCTACGATACGGGATTTCTTTGTGGTTGGCAACATTGTGGATTTTTCTAGAGCTGACTCCACCACACAAAAGATCTACCCAACAACCACCTTGGCAAACGGGTAACCCGGCTTTTATGCAAGTACTTGTACGCAAAGTATGACTTTTAAAAAAATATATTTATTTGTGCAAAAAATTAAAAACATTATGCGTTTACATTTAGTTACATAGTTTTTAAAAACAAATTAGAATCTAACAAGACTAAGTGATTGTGAAACTCCCAAACTAGGTTAGAACCTGTATCTTAGGAGACAAAATGTTTACGTTAAATTTGTACTGGCGTGCAAGTTACTTCCATGCTGGACTGGGAGCGAGAGAAAAACATAGAATGTGCCAGCTGCATTTCCTCCCGGGCATGCTGTAAAAACCAGCTAAGGGATCCGAGGGTTTCAGTGACAGGTTGTCAGCCCATCGCCTAAATTGCAATATACTGAAACCCTCGGATCCCTTATCTGGATTTTACAGAATGCCCATGAGGAAATACAGCTGGCCCATTCTATGTTTTTCTATCAGTCCCAGTCCAGCATGGAAGTCCAGAAGGGAAAAAACAAAGAAAAATGTGTTTTCCTAGAATCCGTTAGAATCATTACCTCTAGCATAGATAATATAATACTATAGTATTATATTACTCTAGGCCTCATAACAGTGGCAATAAGTAAAAATTAAATAAGTAAACAGCTCTACAAACTTCCATGAAATTTTAATCCACATAATGTCCTCGATTTGCCAAACTACGTGATTTCCAACTCCTGACAGGCACTGGACAATATCGACTCTATTCCCTTGAAATACGAACGTAAGCGGGAAGACAAGTTTAATATTGTAAATGGCGGACTTTTGGCGCGAAAAGTCGACATTCATATTGGATTGCTTTGCCGCCATCTTCACTAAGATTAGCAGCCATTTTTGTTTTTCTTGGATGAAAATCTACCACGGTGGACTGGAAGCGAGAGAAAAACATAGAATGTGCCAGCTGTATTTCCTTCAGGGCATGCTGTAAAAACCAGCTAAGGGATCCGGGGGTTCCAGTATATTGCAATTTAGGCGATGTGCTGACAACCAGTCACTACGGCTATATACCTACAAATCTATCTTAAATAACCCTCAAAACTTTGTCAGGCGTGGCGGAACGACGTTTAGGTCGTTCACGCTCTGCCTACCCCATTAGAGATAGAGGTGTGATTATATCAATGTATGTAAAAGCAGCGAGACATGGTGAATTTTAACTTGGTTTTCACTATTATAGTGAGTCACTTTTGTCACAGAATATATAATAGTACTAACATACATACATACATATAATCACGCCTTTATCCCTAATGGGGTAGGCAGAGCGTAAACGACCTAAACAAAGATCGTTCCGCCACGTCCGACAAAGTTTTGAAGGTTATTTATGATAGATTTGTATGTATATTGCTATAGTGACAGGTTGTCAGCCCATCGCCTAAAATGCAACATACTAAAACCCTCGGATCCCTTAGCTGGTTTTTACAGCATGCCCGGGAGGAAATGCAGCTGGCACATTCTATGTTTTTCTCTCGCTCCCAGTCCAGCATGGAAGATACAGAGTGGACATTCACTTCCCTTCCCCAGTCCGACATACATCACACTCCGCGCCGGATTGTGAGCCACATTAAGCGTAAGCTTAGCGGGTATGGCGCGCGCATGTTTCCCAGTGTAACGGAAATAATAAAGTTTTGTGTCCCAAAGATAGTTAGGTACTGTTCCGTGTACGGATGTCTTACACAAGATAAGATTCCCATAGGAACTTTTTTAGATTCCACAGTAATGAGAGACGGTAAGTAAATTCATACAAAATATGCAACCTAATCTATTCTAACTATTCAGTTACAGTGAACTACTTTAAAACGTTGGTTCAATCAAGAACCAGATTAATCAAGTGATGATTATGACCGGTATAAAAAAAATTGTCAACCTAACCGGTACAACAAATTTTTTGATGTGTGACCAAAATGACATGATAGTTAGGAGTGTCCGAGCTGTGCATTTGTTTAAATTTAAAGAATATACAGCCGAACATTCTGCGCTGAACTTTCAACAAACGTATTCTCTTTGTTGCGCCGTCAACGCTCTACCTACCCCATAAGCGTTATACATCCGTATTTCAATTTTGTATGCTTCATTACAAGTTTTTAAGCAGAATTCATTAGTATGTTGGTCATGCAAGCATTCGGTAAAGAATTCGAAAGATTCGACGCGCTTCTGTCGACGAAAGGTCGACGAGGAAGATGCTCGAATGCATGATGTTAAAATGTCAGAAATGCAGGCATTTTATATCGTACGACTCGATTTATGTCATATTGTCAGGTTGTCGTGTCATTGTCCGACGTGAGGAACCCTCGTATAAAGTTGCTTAAACCGTTGGTCCCGGTTAATATCGTTTAATACCGTAGATATTAGTCGTTGGCGGCTTGAAAACTCTGACCTAATCTAGGATTGGGTCTGGTTTCCCTTCTAGGATGCGGAGGTCAGATGACAGTCACTCTATGTAAAAACCAGGACCCTCGTTCAATCCCCTAGTTTAGATAGGTAGCCGACCCCGGTGAGATACGGGATAAGACTAGAGAGATGATGATGAAGAAAAACAATCCTGGAGAACTATTTTGATCTCCAGTGTATAGAATCGTGTCGCTCCGTATAAAGACTCTCGGAGACTGGACCTGTTTGTGTTGTGAAACTATATATAGAGGTCAGCCTCATCTGAGACGAATGTCTCATAACATAAGTTTATTTGAGTGAAATAACGCGTTCATGTAAGTTCGGCTCATGTTCGGCTAATGTTTATTTATTAACTCCGTTGTTAACTACATTAATAGTTTGCTAGTATAATTGTAAATTTACCTATTGTAAATATGTGTTTGTGCTAGTGAGAGATATTAAACTAAGTAGTACTGTATTGTGATAATAAAATAACAAACAACATAAAAAAGAAAATATATTTAGCTTTGAGTAAGCTTCTTCATTCTCTACGTAGAGCACTGTAATCAATTTCATTTTTAATACTTGGACCTAATAATAATAGTCAATTTATATTTGAGACCTAAAATGTTTCTTGTGAAATATTATTGATTTTTCTCCGAATTGTTTTCAAACATTTTGTAACCAAAGTTAGGAAAAGATTCTCAAATATGTGTGGGTGCAGTATTTATTGTATTTCATACGATTGTATATGTGAGGGTTTCAGTATATTGTAATTTAGGCGATGGGCTGACAACCTGGCACTACAGCAATATACCTACAAATCTATCTTAAATAACCCTTAAAACTTTGTCAGACTTGGCGGGATGACATTTGTTTAAGTCGTTTAAGCTCTGCCCATTAGGGATAAAGGCGTGATTATATGTATGTGTATGTAACAGTGACAGTCACAAGTTCCGTAACAATATCTAAACTGGTTTTTACACTATTATTTTGTATTGCAGCATCTGATTATAATATTTAGAACTTAAATGTCATTGAATAATAATGGATTTTATAATATCACTAGCTGTGCCCGCGACTTCGTACGCCCGGTTTGTATGCAAAACACGCAGTGTCGAACATACTGAAAACGCTTCTCCGCGCGTAGGAGCGGGATCCCAAACTTGACAGCAATATTAAGTATGGATTTGACAGGCCATATTGAACTGAAATGACATTTCTGATACTAACTCAAACTGGCTGTTCGTCTCAAGATCGTTTTATTAATACGACCCCTGATGCACTGTAGATTTAAAATAATAGAACTAATATTTTGTCTTTATTTCTTTTCAGATATTTCCTTTCAGACACAACTCTCAATCATGAAGACGCCTATAATAATGATGCTGGTCATTATAGCAGCCTGCTTAATCATGTCCACTTCATCACAGCAATTATTCGAGTCAAGATGTCCTTCCGGGTACCACTACGTAGCTGCCTTCAAAACCTGTATCTTAAAAGCTAGACATTACGATTATGACTAAAATTAAGTATTATTTTAACAATTATATTTTGTTATTTCAAAGTCCATCTTCTTATTATTAATCTGAGTTACTGTTGTCTGCACTAAAATAATGTAAAGATATCAAAATAAAGAAGTTTTTAGGAACACAAATACTATTTCCCTAATTATTATCCTATCGAAATTTGGCATCTTTACCGCCATCTGTTGACAAATATTAGAAGTAAAAATATGGAGCGTCATCTGTTGTGTAATAGCACAACTAACTAGAGTCAACGCCATCTATTGATGAGAAGATGAACGTTTTTATGTCTGCCATCTATCGAGTTTTTATGTGAACTACTTCATGGAGCTTTGTAGTTTCAGTAACTATTAACAGATGGCGTTATGCGGACGTCCTAAGACAGATATAATACGAATGTTTAAAATATTCGCAGCGATCTGTCTACGGCAGCGACGACGGTATGAAACGTAGAGAATTGATGACTTTTTTAATTAATACGATTAATACTATGTTGCCATGCTTTTCCGCAATCACCACAATGGTAAATTAGTAAACGTACACTGGCAACACTTAAATTTAGTGTCATTTTTGCAGACAAGGGGAGATGACGTGAATTTTGTGTATTTATCGAGTTTTCTTTGTTTATTTTTTATCTTTTACGTTAAAACCATGTAAAGTTAAATAATTTAGTTTAATTTACGCGTAGCCGTCGACAGTTTTTGGTGAAAATGAAAGTTATTGAAGCGAAAATTGTTGTCCTGGGATCGCAAGGTATTTTTTTGAACAAATTATCTTTTTATACCTGTTATGTGATATAATAACCTATTAACCAGCAAGCTATACGCAACAATGAGTAATTAGGCTATAAAACTTGTTTATTACTTGTGTTTTGTAACTGAAAATGTAAGTTATCCAAGAATGTAACTTGTACATAAACTTGTCAGTTTTCACTTTCAATAAACTTTACCAAGCTATTTTTTTTTATATTATACATATAATTGACTAATTATCACAAATTGCAATTTTTTAAATAATTTGTTTGACAGCCTGTATGAATTTGTTTAACATATTTTATAAAAAATATAAAAAAAAACATTTTTACATTAAGTTCAGCATACTCAGATCTCTTAAAACTTCACATCTATCTATTCTGTATTTTTTCTTATCATACCAAATACTACACGTATTTAAAAAAAAACTATGTTTAGTTGCCATAATAGAATTTACAAACACAAAGTTCCCTTAGAACTCCGCACTAGATGAAGCCTGTATCACAGTTTAATTGTTTGTTTACTTGCTATCCAGGGTAAGACTTCACAAGTTTTCCTGTGGGATTAAGACATTTTCCCACAGGAAAAGTATCCTATGTTACTTCTACCTTGTAAAGAAGTTTCTAAATTACTCCAGCAGTTTATTAAAAACTTGAATTTTACGGAATACGTGGTAATGCTTATAATCTCTTAAAATCTTATCTTAGTAATCGCAAACAATATGTAAGCTTAACAAAGCTCTGCCCCACTACCAATACGGAAATAAAAATTGTATCTAGTGACAGAGACGTTAAATTTGGCGTACCCCAAGGGAGTGTACTAGGCCCTCTCTTATTTCTATTGTACGTTAATGATTTGCCCAAAAATATATCTCAGCCTATGCTATTATTTGCTGATGATAGCACAGTTATTATAAAATGCGAAGATCCAAATGATTATGAAAATCGAATAAATAATGCCTTAAAAGATGTTATAAACTGGCTCAATCAAAATAATCTACTAATAAATCTGGAAAAAACTAAACTTATGCATTTTTATCAACGACAACCGTCTAAACAAATACAAAATATTAATATAAGTTATAATGGAACCAATATACAGAATACAGACGTTACAAAATTCTTAGGTATAAATATTGATAATAAATTAAATTGGAAATATCATGCTGCAGAAACATGTAAAAAGTTATATAAATTCTCTTATGCCCTGTATGAATTAGGTAAGATATCTAACAGGGACACAGTAATGGCTGCATATCATGGATTTGTCGCATCAAATTTAAGGTACGGTATAATGTTTTGGGGCAACTGCAATGAGACAGAAACCATATTCAAAGCCCAAAAACGTTGTATCCGCTCCATGTGTAATCTGAACGTACGAAAGAGTTGTAAACCGTATTTCAAAAAATTTAATATTTTAACTTTGTCATCATTGTACATATTTGAAGTAGCTTTATTTGTAAAAAGTAATTTAACTTTATTTACAAAAATGTCAGATACCCATAATTTAAATTTAAGATATAAAGAAAACCTAGCCATATTAGAAACACGGACAACTTTAATGCATGAAAGTGTATTTGCTCTGGCTCCTAAAATATATAACAAGATTCCAAATAACATTAGAAAATTAAATTTTGTACAGTTTAAAACCCAATTATTTAAATTTTTAGTTGAAAAAGCTTTTTACAGCATCTCCGAATATTTTTCGGATAGTTAATAATAAGTCATATATGTACAAAATATAATTAGTTAAAATAGTTTATTTTGATCTCATTAGACATTAATATAATAGTCTACTTTAGTTATGTAAATATTAAACTATTATAGTATGTAAATACAGTTCACTTAATTAGTTATATTATAATAGTTAATATTTAGTTTTGTATTTTCATGTGTATTTTTTTTTTATTTGGGTTCTTATCTTAAGTATAGACCTAAAATACGTAGGCAGATAGACCCTATCAATATTACAAATGTAATAAAAAATGTATTTGTGTGCTATCACAAAGATGGCAAGTTATGGAGTACTTATATAACATACATAACATCTGTAACATACCTTATACCTGTAACTACAAATAAAGATTTCTGATTCTGATTCTGATTCTGATGAGCTCAAAACAAATTAATTACAAATAAGTTGTTTAATATTAGTTTAGATTATACATTACAATGACTTCTTACCATCAGGTAGTCCATATGCCCGATGGTGTAGTGGATAGGGCCGCTGCCTCCTGAGCGGGAGGTCGTGGTTCGAATCCTACCATGTACCAATGTGTTTTTCGGTTTTCGAATTTCATATGTACGTTTATTCGGTGCTTTTTCCGTGCTTCGGAAGGCACGTTAAGCCGTTGGTCCCGCTTAATATCATTAAATACCGTAGATATTGGTCGTTAAGCCATATCAGAGGCCAGTGCAAAGCATTGGCGGCTTGAAAACTCTGACCTAATCTAGGATTGGGTCTGGTTTCCCTTCTGGGTTGCGGAGGTCAGATGGCAGTCGCTCTGTGTAAAAACCAGTACCCTCGTTCAGTCTCCTAGATGAGGAAGCCGACCCCGTGAGATACAGGATAAGGCTAGGGAGATGATGAGGTAGTCCATATGCTTGTTTTCTGCCTTTTACTATACTCATAAAAAAATCCAGGTAACCCAAATACTCTGTCTTTCACAAAATATCAATATATGCATAACACAACCACATAAATAGAACAGGTTTTATAAAAATGTAAATGTTGATGATAGTTCACATGTCATACTTATATTATCTATGCCCAAATTTGCCTATTTGAGGCCTATAGTTTAGATTTCCATTTCTTAAGAATTTTTATTACTTTAGATATTATACACGTACTTATACATACATATAGTCACGCCTTCATCCGTTACGGGGTAGGCAGAGTGTTAAACGCCTCGTAAAAGGCGCTTCCGCCTCCACCTCGTCTGATGAAAATTAAGGGCAATTTGACAGGTTGTCAGCCCGTCGCCTAAATTACAATACACTGTAACCCTCGAGTCCCTTTTGCTGACTTCTACAGCATGCCTGGGAGGAAGAGCAGCTGAAAGATTCTATGTTTTTCTATCTCTCTCAGTCCAGCATGGAAGAACTTACACAGGATTAATTATGTACTTTAGACCCTCTGAGCCCGATGCTTTAGTGGATAAGGCCTCCGCCTCCTGAGCGGGAGTTCGTGGTTCAGATCCCCACCACATACCAATATATTTTTCGGTTTTCTTATTTCATAATGTACGTTTATTCAATGCTTTTTCCATGCTTTGGAAGGCACGTTAAACCGTTGGTCCCAGTGAATATGTTTGTTGTTAAGCCATCTCAGAGACCAGTGCTAGGCAATGGCGGCTTGAAAACTCTGACCTAATCTAGGATTGCGTCTGGTTCCTCTTCTGGGTTGCGGAGGTCAGATGACAGTCGCTTTGTGTAAAAAGCAGCACTATCGTTCAATTCCCTAGTTTAGTTAGCAGACCCCTTGAGATGCGGGATAAGGCTAAGCAGATAAGGCTAAGCAGATAAGACCCTCTGAGGCCTACTTCTGGTCCCTTTACTGACAATTTCACCAGTGGGATAATGAGTTTTCTCGTAGAAGTAAGTTATTTCCCTAGGTAAAAAGTAGCCAATATAGTGGGACATCTCAGGCTGTTAATAATAATAATTTCTTTCTTCAGGTTACAATCTATCACTATGCCAAAATTAACTTAAATATATAGGCGTAAAAGAGCCACAAACAGACAAAAGAGTAACTACTTTCGAATTTATAATATTAGCATAGATGCTACAAAGCCAATCAGCTAGTGTATTTTAATTTTTTACTATTATTCCAGTTCCATTTACACTAAAACAGGTATAACATTACAAAACATGTATATTATATATTGGAATATTTTTCTCATTATCAATCACTACTAACTTTATCAGGATTACTTCACTAATAGCTTTCTTACAATGTGATTAACTAGCTATAGATAGACATAAAGATATTGAAATGTTGAGTTGACCTTGATACATACATATAATCACGCCTATATCCCTAATGGGGTAGGCCGAGCGTAAACGACCTAAACAAAGGTTGTTCCGCCATGTCTGTCAAAGTTTGAGGGTTATTTAAGATAAATTTGTTGGTATATTGCTGTAGTGACATGACTAATATAATAGAGATCTTATATCAAAAGAACTATTAAAATTCTTCCATGCTGGCCTGGGAGCGAGAGAAAAACATAGAATGTGCCAGCTGCATTTCCTACCGGGTATGCTGTAAAAACCAGCTAAGCGATCCGAGGGTTTCAGTATATAGTAATTTAGGCGATGGGCTGACAACCTGTCACTACAGCAATATATTTACAAATCTATCTTAAATAACCCTCAAGGCTTTGTCAGACGTGGCGGAACGACCTTTGTTTGGGTCGTTTACGCTCTGCCTACCCCATTAGGGATAAAGGCGTGATTATATGTATGTATGTACTATTAAAATGGGCTTAGTTATTTTTGGGTTCATACCTCCTTTATAGTCTCCATTCTATTCTAAGCAAAATTTCAATTTTTCTCTTTAAAATATTAGTAACTACTTATAGATAGTGAATGTTTCCTATGTGAATCATACTATTTAATACATACCTACATAAGGTCACGTCTTATCCTTTCCAGAATAAGGCAGAGCCTAAAACGTCTATTAAAGCGGTTTTTTTTAATTCACGGCAATTGCACATTGAATTTTTGCTATTTAGGATTATGAGTATTATTTATTTATCAGGAAAGCAATTAAAGATTCTGTGTTCATACAAGTAACACAGGGAGGAGCACAAAGTTAATATTTATCAATTTATCATTTTGTGAGGTTTTCCCCAGTTTGGTTAGGACATTGCAGGCTGAATCACCTGATTGTCCGAAAAAAATAAAGGATGCCGTGCTTCGGATGGCACGTTAAGCCGTCAGTCCCGGTGGCTCTCTTTGATTGTGGTCGATACTCAAAACCATGTCAGAGGCCTAATAGCTGTGCTACTAGGCGGTTAAAAACTGACACCAGGACTCTTCGGCCGACTTTTTGCGACTCGAGAATCCACTCTCTTCTTCTATGCTGGCCTGGGAGCGAGAGAAAAACATAGAATGTGCCAGCTGCATTTCCTCCCGGGCATGCTGTAAAACCAGCTAAGGGATCCGAGGGTTTCAGTATATTGTAATTAAGGCGATGGGCTGACAACCTGTCACTACAGCAATATACTTACAAATCTATCTTAAATAACCCTCAAAACTTTGTCAGACGTGGCGGAACGACCTTTGTTTGGGTCGTTTACGCTCTGCCTACCCCATTAGGGATAAAGACGTGATTATATGTATGTATGTATGTATGTAGAATCCACTCGCAAAGAAGAAGATACTAATATAGTAGAGAGGAAAGGTTTGGATTTTGTATGTAGTTGTGTTTGTAGATTTGTAACAAATAAAGTTGGAAACTACTGGACCGATTACAATAATTCTTTCACCTTTAACATTCTACGTTCATCCTGAGTAACACAGGGTACTTTGTACATACATACATACATACATAAATCACGCCTTTATCCCTTACGGGGTAGGCAGAGCGTTTAACGCCTCGTAAAAGGCGCTTTCGCCACGTCTGACAAAAATTGAGGGCAATTTTAGATTGTAATATGTATTGCTTTAGTGACAGGTTGTCAGCCCATCGCCTAAATTACAATACACTGTAACCCTCGAGTCCCTTTTGCTGACTTCAACAGCATGCCCGGGAGGAAGGGCAGCTGGAACATTCTATGCTTTTCTATCTCTCCCAGACCAGCATGGAAGAAACTTTTTTTTACTTTGTACCGCGGAATAATATCTTTTAAAATGTTCTTCCATGCTGGACTGGGAGCGAAAGAAAGCATAGAATGTGCTAGCTGCATTTCCTCCCGGGCTGCTGTAAAAACCAGCTAAGGGATCCGAGTGTTTCTGTATATTGCAATGCAGGTTATGGGCTGACAACATGCCACTACAGCAATATACCTACAAATCTATCTTAAGTAACCCTTAAAACTTTGTCAGACGTGGCCGAACGACCTTTGTTTAAGTCGTTTACGCTTTGCCTACCGCATTAGGAATAAATGCGTGAATATATGTATATATGTAGTAATATCTGTTCGCCACGGGAAAACGCATTAAGCCGGCGCAAAATGCTAGTGTTTTAATATTTCTGCACACACATGAACCTGCGCCAAAACGCGGTGGTTTCTCAGTTGATTGGTTTTGTTTAGCTAAGTTCATTAGAGCATTAAGCTGGACCAAGGTCGACACTCGATCTGAGGACATTACCGTTCCAGTACACTCACATGCAAAAGCATACTATTATTCTATATTCATCATCTCCTTAGCCTTATCCCGTATCATATCGTTTTTACACACAGCGACTGCCATTTCACCTCCGCAACCAAAAAGGGAAACCAGACCCAATCCTAGATTAGGAAAAAGTTTTCAAGTGGCCAGTGCTTCGTACTGGCCTCTGACATGGCTTAACGATTAATATCTACGATATTAACCGGGACCAACGGGTTAACGTGCTTTCAGAAGCACGGAAAAAGCGCCGAATAAACGTACATATGAAATTCGAAAACCGAAAAACACATTGGTACGTGGTGGGATTCGAACTATGACCTCAGCTCAGGAGGCAGCGGCCCTTTTCACTACACCATCGGGCTCTCCCTATATACTATTATACTACATTATACGGGGTTTAATAGGGTAAAAAATCCCTCAAACTGATAGGGGTTGCTAAGTCAACGACACTGAACAACTTTCAACAGAAAATTCATTCAGGAAGTGAAAAAGGACATTTCCATACATATTGTATGATCGAGATGGACTTCTTAAATTAATTTCGTTTTGAAAGTTGTTCAGTGTCCTTGACTGAGCAACCCCTATCAATTTGTGGGATGATGTCCCTTACACCCGGTATATTCTGTGGCAAAAGTCCATACATCATCATCTCCCTAACCTTTTCCTGTTTCACGGGGTCAGCTACCTAACTCAGGGGATTCAACGAGGATACTGGCTTTTACAAATAAGACTGCCATCTGACAGAAGGGAAACCAGATTCATCCTAAAATCCAACTGTCAGTGTTCAAGCCGCCAAGTGGCTTTTGACATGACATGGCTTCACATCTTGATCTAATATCTACGATTTGCTATGATATTGACCGGAACCAAAAAAGTCTTGTACATACATACAATCACACCTCTTTCCCGGAGGGGTAGGCAGAGACGACATCTATCCACTTGCTACGATCCTTACATACTTCTTTAGCTACATCCACAGTCATTAATCTTTTCATACACGCTCATCGGCTTAGGGTACTCTTGACCTGACCTTTCTTTAGGACGTCCCCGATTTGATCCACGTACGTGCGTCGAGGCCTTCCCCTTCCAACATTTCCATCAACACTCACCATAAATAGTTGTTTGGTCAACCTGCTTTCACTCATCCTCTCAACATGTCCAAACCATTTAAGCATTCCCTTCTAAACCTGTCACTATATCTTCTTTCACACTACAACGTTCCCTGATCACACTATTTCGTATCCTGTCACTCAGTTTGACCCTAATCATACTTCTTAACGCTCTCATTTCTACTGCATTTATTCTGCTTTCATGCTTCTTCTGCCATACCCAACTTTCACTCCCATACATCAGTGTTGGAAAAAGAGCCCGATGGTGTAGTGGATAGGGCCGCTGCCTCCTGAGCGGGAGGTCGTGGTTCGAACCCCACCACGTACCAATGTGTTTTTCAGTTTTCGAATTTCATATGTACGTTTATTCGGTGCTTTTTCCGTGCTTCGGAAGGCACGTTAAGCCGTTGGTCCCGGTTAATATCGTTTAATACCGTAGATATTAGTCGTTAAGCCATATCAGAGGCCAGTGCTAAGCATTGGCGGTTTGAAAACTCTGACCTAATCTAGGATTGGGTCTGGTTTCCCTTCTGGGTTGCGGAGGTCAGATGGCAGTCGCTTTATGTAAAAACCAGTACCCTCGTTCAATCCCCTAGATTAGGAAGCCGACCCCGTGAGATACGGGATAAGGCTAGGGAGATGAGGGAGATGACATCAGTGTTGGAACCAACACCCCTCTATGCACAGTCAGACGGGCCTTTTCGGACCACCTTCTGACTGTCCATAAAGGCGTGCAAGGCTCCATTCACCATGTTACCGGCATTCATTCTCTTTTAATATCATTACTATGCCTCCGTGGTCTAGCGGTCTGAGCCATGGGCTCTCGACCCGGAGGTCCCTGGTTCGATTCCCGGCGGGGGACAATGACTTTGTGTTGTTGTTTCTAGTTTGGTTAGGACATTGCAGGCTGATCACCTGATTGTAAGAAAAGTATGAAAAGTAAATAGTCGGTCCTGCGCCTGAATTCTCTCTGGTCGTGTCAGTCAGTCTGTCCCATCAGAATAAGAGTTTGAGGGAACAGAGAGTGCACCTGTGTGTAGC
Organism: Scrobipalpa costella; assembly: GCA_949820665.1. Taxonomy (NCBI): domain Eukaryota; kingdom Metazoa; phylum Arthropoda; class Insecta; order Lepidoptera; family Gelechiidae; genus Scrobipalpa; species Scrobipalpa costella. The sequence continues at coordinate 7,687,556 of OX463321.1, read as the reverse complement.
GCAAACACTTGGACACTAAAAATAAGTCCTGCGCAGTTGGCCCATCTCCGGGAGATTGGCCGCCATCACCGAAAATCGGTGGGAGGACTATTATTAATACTTTCAATCTGCTAATACATTGATCCTAAATGTATCATCCCTAAAATATTCGCGGAATGCGCAGAACGTCCATGCGGCCAAATTCAGATATACGTTGTGTATCTAGTGTATCTGCTTTGTGGGCAAATCTAAGACGCCTCAAGGTAAATCAGTGACCTTTTAAAGTAAACTATTGCTTGACATTTTGAACTGTGTTTCATTAACTGGTTCAATTTAAATGAGATGATTAACGCCCACAATTTTGTTAAACTGTACATTAAAGAACAATTAATAAACCGCATACTTTTACAAAATCTTCAATTTGACTCTTCAGATGCAAAAGTGTCCGCATGACAGTTGGTTTGGTTTGCTCATAAGATTAGCTCTTATGAGCAAACCAAACCAACTGTCGGCTTCTTTGGATCGGAACGGAATCTAATTCTTAAGGGGCAGCCGTTAAGCATGATTTCCGTAGATTGGTCCTCCCTGCAATTGGAAAAGGACCTAAAGGACCTAAAGGATGCTCTTAAAGAGTTTGCTTCTTATATATTTTTTACGAATATCGGGCGCAATTTCATTAAAACGCGTCTGGTAAGTATGATTTTAAACATAAAATGAATACTTTTGAGCGTGAGTGTACCTTCTCCAGTTACACACAGCTGGCCGCAATGAGCGCATTTTGCTAATCCACACAAATATAATCAAATTGCTTTTACGATAGTTTCACCTGCAAATTATAAGTAATAGGACTTTGTCGACGTAAAATTAGGATCTCGGTTGTATAAATGACCAAAAATTGGGCACTCGGTTACATTTTTTTGCTGAATGAATGACTAAAAATTGGGCTCTCGATTGTATTCTTTCTTCCGAATGAATAACCGAAAATTGGGCCCTCAGTTGTGTTCTTCCTGCTGAATGAATGACCAAAATTTGGGCTTGATTGTATTCTTTCTTCCGAATGAATGACCAAAAATTGGGCTCTCAATTGTATTTTTTTACTGAATAAATGACCTAAATTTGGGCTCGATTGTATTCTTTCTTCCGAATGAATGACCTAAAATTGGGCCCTCGGTTGTATTTTTTCTGGTGAATGAATGACCAAAAGTAGTCTCTTGATTGTATTCTTTCTGCTGAATGAATGACCAAAAAATGGGCTCTCTGTTGTATTTTTTCTCCTGAATGAATGACAAAAAATGCGCTATTGATTGTATTTTTTCTTCCGAATGAATGACCAAAAATTGGGCCCTCTTATTTTTTCTGCCGAATAAATGACTAGCGTCCTTATATTGATATTTCGCACGTAGATGTAAAGCGAGATAGATAACATTACTAACTACGTAGATACGCTGATAAGAATACCTACCTAATGTTCTTATAATACTTATTTACAAATATGTTGTACTGTAATGTTTAAATGTTATGACTCAGAGATAATCTATCTATCAATTAAATCTTCCATGCTGGACTGGGAGCTAGAGAGTCTTCCATGCTGGACTGGGAGCTAGAGAAAAACATAGAATGTGCGAGCTGCATATCCTCCCGGGCATGCTGTAAAAACCAGCTAAGGGATCTGAGGGTTTTAGTATATTGCAATTTACGCGATGGACTGACAACCTGTCACTACAGCAATATACGTACAAATCCATCTTGAATAACCCTCAAAACTTTGTCAGACGTGGCGGAACGACCTTTGTTTAGGTCGTTTATGCTCTGCCTACCCCATTAGGGATAAAGGCGTGATTATATGTATGTATGTATTAAATCGGAGATAAGATGGTCATGTATGATACATGATAATTAATTGATGATCAAGTAGATATTAATCTATTTTATAACTATATGTGACATAATAGATTTGTTTTATAGTATTGCACATTAAGAAAAAAGTACTTCCATGCTGGACTGGGAGAGATAGAAAAACATAGAATGTTCCAGCTGCCCTTCCTCCCGGGCATGCTGTTGAAGTCAGCAAAAGGGACTAGAGGGTTACAGTGTATTGTAATTTAGACGATGGGTTGACAACCTGTCACTAAAGCAATACATATTACAAACTAAACTTGCTCTCAATTTTTGTCAGACGTGGCGAAAGCGCCTTTTACGAGGCGTCAAACGCTCTGCCTACCCCGTAAGGGATAAAGGCGTGATTTATGTATGTATGTAGAAAAAAGTAAAAACTGAAAAACTTAGTCGGATACCATTTCAGTTGCTGATATTAATTTTAAACCATGTAGAATTACGCCCTCATCTCATCAGTCAAAAAATCATAATTTACTAAAAACACAATCAATCGAAAATCCGGTAGATCAGATTGAGGTTAAAGCAGTGAAGGTCATTTAGAACCTCTTAAAGTTGCAACATAGTTACAGATAAAAAAAATGCGAAAATCGGACACTTTTAGCACTTTTGCTATCTGTAACTGCACTGAACACTGAATTATATTTTTTTTATGCTTAAAATAAACTTCAGTATCTATACTTCAATCTGATTTACCGGTTGCGTTTACAATAAGTAATGATTTTTATACTGATGAAGGGCATTGGCGTGCATCGGGGATCCCCTTAACCAGTATCATCCGATACAAATGTTATTCAGAACCAGTAATATAAACCTACACTGGTAAATGGAGTTTCAGGCAGTTGTTTTACAAATTAGGTAAAGCTTCATAACATGAGATATTATTTTAATATGGTATCCTTTTATCTACAAATCTAACTTAAATAACCCCCAGAACTTTGTCAGAAGTGGTGGAACGACCTTTGTTTAGGTCGTTTGCGCTCTGCCTACCCCATTAGGGATAGAGGCACGATTATATGTATGTATGTATCCTTTAATCAGCTCAATATGTTTAACACCATTTTTAATATGTTCACAAACTAAAAATACCTTCTTAGTTTACGAATGATTCATTTTTATTAACTCAAAAACCAAATCCACATGAATACGAGTATTATACGAAAATCGTCTACAAAACTTGCTCAGCGATTATCAACTCTTTTGCAAATTAATAAAGTCTCTCTAAATGTCAAAGTGGTCTACCTAAGTGTGGTAGACAGTACCTAAAATATCCAATTCTTCATTCTTATCTTAACAACATAATACAGTAGTATTATTGAGTTAATACTCGAGATGTAGATATAAGTAACTGCTTTTGATATATCATCGATGTTCTGTTGGCTATGAAGTGCGAATTTCTAGATATCATATCAGTATGTCTGTGTTTTGAATAGAAAATTATTTTAGAACATGAAAATTAGATATCTCTATTCAGATATCAAACTAGGTACAGAGACAAATTTCGCAACTTCTGTAAGATAAAGAAACGTGTATTGCTGTAGATGAGTTGTCAGTACACTTGTTTCTTCTCCTCTAATCTAAGGAGGATTTTTTTTTAAATATTCTATGTTTTTCATGATAAAATAATTTGTAAAATATGTTTTCTATATCGTAGTTTATCAGTCGTTGCGTTTTTCTGAAGGGAAACAAAGTATAATAAATTATAACTTTATATCAGTACATACATACATACATACATACATCACGCCTTTATCCCTTACGGGGTAGGCAGAGCGTTTAACGCCTCGTAAAAGGCGCTTTGGCCACGTCTGACAAAAATTGAGGGCAATTTTAGATTGTAATATGTATTGCTATAGTGACAGGTTGTCAGCCCATCGCCTAAATTACAATACACTGTAACCCTCGAGTCCCTTTTGCTGACTTCAACAGCATGCCCGGGAGGAAGGGCAGCTGGAACATTCTATGTTTTTCTATCTCTCCCAGTCCAGCATGGAAGTAAATCAATAGTGATATATTTGATTACTTACTTGGATTTATCATCAATGTAATATTTGTACGTTAGTATTATTAGTTACTCTGTGGTAATATGTTAAATAATTTTAAAATAAATTCCTTTTTATTTGCCTTTTTATCACATATTTAAAAAAAAGTGGAAAACATCCGTAATTGTTAGCAAAATTTAAAATTAATTTGTTCTAGGTAGTGTTAGTAAAACTTAAGATTTAATTAATGTTTTGGTACGTCATGAGCTGATGAGTGATCGGAAAATCAGCTTAAGTAAGCACTGCAAGTAGATTGATAGATCTGGAGAGTTCTGCAATATGGATATTTATTATTTGTATGCGTGTATTTAAGAATGCTTTATGAGCTCGTAGCCTCACAGATCACAATTTCTGAAACGCGGTATCGAAGTTTTCTCAGCGATCTGCAGATACACAAGTTCCAAACTTGTCCGGATGGACGTCGGTCCTCTGGTCACAGCACCCGACCAGGCGGGTAGCTACCCTTTTCCCATCCGTCATGACTTGTAAAAGCTTGGCCCCAACCCTCTTGTAGTTAGCGCCTCTGACTACGTCCCCCAACCTGCGACTCGTTACAAACGAAGACCTAGACACGTCCTTACCGACGGCGATGACCAAATTACTCGTGCATTTAATGCTGCCCATGCGAGTCGAGCCACACTCAACACAAGCTCCTCCAGCAACCGCGCACCCCGCCGGCGGGGTCGCGGAGGTCCCTCCTTTGCTCCCGACTTTGGGGTTTACCGGCACGTACCGGGTAGATTCTCTCCGATAAGGAGTTCCCAAGGCAACGCCATAAGCCGAGGTTCGCGCCCTTAGGCAGTTGCCATTTGCAATAAGGGTGTAGATTGCGTGTAACAACTCCCCGCCTTTAGTTCAGTGACGCATTATATACACTTTGTAGTATGGTGCAAATAGGTCCATTAAAAAAAAGTGTAAAGGCTTAATTTATTGCTGTTCCAGGAGTGGGCAAGACCAGCCTGGTGGTCCGCTACATCGGCAAGATGTTCTCCAAGCACATATCTCCGACGATAGGGGCTTCCTTCTTCACGTGCAACATCAACGTAGACGACTCTAGGGTTAAACTACAGGTAAATAAACGTTCGTGTGACAAATGATTCCTCGATTTGTTTGTATTTGTATATTTTATCACTAAATGACGAACAAGATACATACTGATAAATTAACGATTACTCACTTGTTTGTTTAACGGAGGTGTTAGATAGACCTCTACGTTTCGACTCTTTACGAAGATCACACACGGCGGGCGGTGTTGTGTGATTTTCATTCTCTATGAAGAAGACTCTCGTAAAGCGTCGAAACGTAGAGGTCTAACACCTTCGTTAAACAAACAAGTGAGTAGTCGTTAATTTATCCGTATTTGTATATGTAGAAAGCTAAATTCGTGCTTTGTACCTGGATCAATAATACGCTCGTGATACGAACTAATAATATACCTTTAATAATTAAGTAAATTCACGTGCTCGCTTCGCTCGTCAAATAAATTAATATACGTCGATCATTGTCGTAATATTATGCGCACGCTCGCGTTATAAGGTAATACGCTTCGTTCCGTATCGTAAAAACTTGCGTGTGCTCACGATATAAAACAATCAAATAAATTCTCGATACTTCCATGCTGGACTGGGAGCGAGAGAAAAACTTAGAATGTGCCAGCAGCATTACCTCCCGGGCATGCTGTAAAAATCAGCTAAGGGATCCGGGGGTTTCAGTATATGGCAATTTAGGCGATGGTCTGACAACCTGTCACTACAGCAATATACCTACAAATCTATCTTAAATAAACCTCAAAACTTTGTCAGACGTAGCGGAACGACCTTTGTTTAAGTCGTTTACGCTCTTCCTACCCCATTAGGGATAAGGCGTGATTATATGTATGTATGTAATTTATCGCTCGCTTTGCTCTTAGCTAGCTGTTAGCCAAGAGCATAGCGAGCGCGATATTTCTAACAATAGCATGCTGAATGAAACGTATCAATATTTTATGTTTTCTAGTAAGCTGAGTACCTATTAAAATGCCTTTGATCAGGGATAGCAACAGATAAAGGGATAAAGGCGTGATTGTATGTATGTATGTATGTCAATTCTCGTAAAATATTACTTCCATGCTGGACTGGGAGCGAGAGAAAAACATAGAATGTGCTAGCTGCATTTCCTCCCGGGCATGCTGTAAAAACCAGCTAAGGGATCCGAGGGTTTCTGTATATTGCAATTTAGGCGACAGGCTGACAACCTGTCACTACAGCATTATACCTACAAATCTATCTTAAACAACCCTCAAAACTTTGTCAGACGTGGCGGAACTAACTTTGTTTAGGTCATGTACGCTCTGCCTACCCCATTAGGGATAAAGGCGTGATTGTATGTATGTATGTAAATTCTCGTGCTCGCCATATACTCGTAAATAAATATTCTCGTTATATTTCAGGTGTGGGACACAGCGGGCCAAGAGCGGTTCAGGTCGATGGCGCCGATGTACTACAGGAACGCGAACGCGGCGCTGCTCGTGTTCGACATCTCCACCGCGGCCAGCTTCGGCGCCATCAAGTCCTGGGTGAAGGAGCTGCAGAGGTAGGGTTACCGCTTACCACATACCAGGGTCCGCTGTATGATGAGGATCGCAGGGATGTTTATGTAGTCGCTGAAGCTAAGTGTTGGACCCGTGTCACAGAATAACCCGTGGCGCAGTACATAGCATAGCAGTTGTAGTAATGGTTATACGTTGCTTACATGTTTCAGACGTTGATGTAATTAACAGTGTTACCTTTTTTAAGATCTTTTGTATACTGTTCTATGATTATGTTGTGTTTTGTACTGTGAACTGGAGAATAAAGTGTTTTCTATTCTATTCTATAATATATAATAGTACTACATACAAAATGGACATTCACCTCCCTTCCCCAGTCCGACATACGTCACACTCCGCGCCGGATTGTGGGCCACATTGAGCGTACGCTTAGCGGGTATGGCACGCGCATGTTTCCCAGTGTAACGGAAATAATAAAGTTTTGTGTTCCAAAGATGATTAGGTACTGCTCCGTGTACGGATGTCATTCTACCACAAGATATGACTCCAATAGGAACTTTTTTAGATTCCACAGTGATGAGAGGCGGTAAGAAAATTAATACAAAATATGCAACCTAATCTATTCTAACTATTCGATTACAGTGAACTACTTTAAAACGTTGGTTTATTCAAGAACCAGATTAATCAAGTGATGACCGGTATAACAAAATTTGTCAATCTTTATAACACGCACACAAACTCATGGCAAGTGCAACATGCCGTCTGCCGATGTGTGACCAAAATGTCATTGTAGTTAGGAGTGCCCAAGGTGTGCCACGGCGACCTAGTTAGCTGCCCGAAGAACTTTCAGTTGCTTAAGACCTTTGCGCACAAGTGGCACGCTAAGCGAAAATATGTTTGAGCATGTAGAAAGCATAAGTTCAACAGCTAGCTGGGCGTCGAAGTCATTTGTTTTTGTGCCGTATACCACAACGGTGGGTATTGCTGGACAATAGTGTCCTCACTATTACCCTAATGCCTATTAAGGATTTTTTTTTTTTTAGAGATAGCATGTATATATTTGTATATACATGCGTCGCGTCTTAGAGAGCCCGATGGTGTAGTGGATAGGGCCGCTGCCTCCTGAGCAAGAGGTCGTGGTTCAAATGCCACCACGTACCAATGTATTTTACTGTATTCGAATTTCATATGTACGTTTTTTCGGTGCCTTTTTCGTGCTTCGGAAGGCACGTTAAGCCGTTGGTCCCGGTTAATATCAGTTAATACCATAGATATTAGTCGTTAAGCCGTGGCAGAGGCCAATGCTAAGCATTGGCGGCTTGAAAACTCTGAACTAATCTAGGATTAGATCTGGTTTCCCTTCTGGGTTGCGGAGGTCAGATGGCAGTCGCTCTGTGTAAAAACCAGTACCCTTGTTCAATCCCCTAGATTAGGTAGCCGACCCCGTGAGATAATTGATAAGGCTAAGGAGATGATGACATGCGTCACGTCTTAGCGCGTCTCTCGTGTTTCGGTCCGTTATGCCGCAAAGCGGGTAGGACCATGGGTGGTTGGTGGGCTTGTCAGGGTCAACTGCCTTACTATTAGTCCCGGTTTAGGATTGTCCTGGTTAACCCCTAACGTAGAACATCATGAAAAAGGCTATGCAGTAGCGGCGTGCCTGTTGCTATCCCAGATCAAAGGCAATTAGGATAGCAACAGGAATGATCTTCCATGCTGGACTGGGAGTGAAAGAAAAACATAGAATGTGCCAGCTGCGTTTTTTCCCGAACATGCTGTTAAAACCAGCTAAGGGATCTGAGGGTTTCAGTATATTGTGTATATATTGTATATATATTGACTGCCTCCGTGGTCTAGTGGCTAGTGCCATGGACTCCTGATCCGGAGGTCCTGGGTTCGATTCCCAGGGGGAAAACACAATATTGATATTTAAGAATTTATCACTTTGAGAATTTTTCCTCAGTTTGGTTAGGACATTGCAGGCTGAATCACCTGATTGTCCGAAAAACAAAAAGATTTCGTGCTTCGGAGGGCACGTTAAGCCGTCGGTCCCGGTCGCTGTCTTTGATAGTGGTCGTTACTTAAACCATGTCAGAGGCCTGAGAGTTGTGCTACTAGGCGGTTTAAAACTCTGACACCAGGGTTCATCGGGTCGATAGACTCGATACCCACTCGAAAGAAGAAGTATATTGTAATTTAGGCGATGGGCTGACAACCTGTCACTACAGCAATATACGTACAAAACTTTCTTGAATGGCCCACAAGACTTTGTCTGACGTGGCGGAGCGGCCTTTGTTTAGGTCTACCTACCCCATTAGGGATAAAGGCGTGATTGTATTTAAGTAACAGGTACTTAGCTTACTAGAAAACATAAAATAACGTTTAATTCAGCATGCTATTGTTAGAAATATCGCGCTCGCTATGCTCTTGGCTAACAGCTAGCTAAGAGCAAAGCGAGCGATAAATTACATACATACATATATTCACGCCTTATCCCTAATGGGGTAGGAAGAGCGTAAACGACCTAAACAAAGGTCGTTCCGCTACGTCTGACAAAGTTTTGAGGGTTATTTAAGATAGTTTTGTAGGTATATTGCTGTAGTTACAGGTTGTCAGCCTATCGACTAAATTGCGAAATACAGAAACCCTCGGATCCCTTAGCCGGTTTTTACAGCACGCTCAGGAGGAAATGCAGCTGACACATACTATATTTTTCTCTCGCTCCCAGTCCAGCATGGAAGCGATAATTTTTTATATAGGCTTCGTTGCGTTTGAGCGTATGTGAGGCTTTGTTTTATCGGAGCAATTCCAACATGTTTCTTCTTATTTTACAGCAACGTCCCGGAGCCTATGGTCCTAGCTCTAGTCGGCAACAAAAGTGACTTAGTAGAATCGAGAGCAGTCCCACACAACGACGCTTCTGAGTACGCGGCATCTATAGGAGCTTTATACTGCGAAACTTCTGCATTACATGATCAGGTAAAACACGTGTTGGACAGTATCTGGTCATAAGTTCGACTGTATTTTTTTATTTATTTTACAATATAACGTCTTATTTTGATAATTTACAATAAAACTAATGCCAAATTAGTCTAAAATTACTTTATTATTAATCAGTCGAGTCGAATTCGGTCCGGATGCACGCAAATTTTGAAATCTAAAAAACCTAACAGAAGCCGGACAGGCCGGACAACGCTTATTTTGGCCGGACAGGCAATCAAAACTATGTCCGGCTAAAGCCGGACGCCTGGCAACGCTAGGTGTAAGGGACAGTGTCCCGCAACCTGATAGGGGTTGCTCAGTCAACGACACTGAACAAGTAACAGCAGGTTTTTTTTCAGGAAGTGAATAAGAAAATTGACCTTTTCATATAAAATGACCACCTTGATCAGACAATTTGTATGGAAAGCAGAATTTATTTTTGCTTCCTGAAAAAAATCCTTGTTGAAGTTGTTTAGTGTCATTGACTGAGCGGCCCCTATCGGTTTGCGGGATGCTGTCCCTTACACCTAGTAGACATCAGTGAATTTAACACTAATATAATGCTTGTTTTCCGTGCTTCGGAAGGCACGTTAAGCCGTTGGTCCCGGTTAATATTGTTTAATACCGTAGATATTAGTCGTTAAGCCATATCAGAGGCCAGTGCTAAGCATTGGCGGCTTGAAAACTCTGACCTAATCTAGGATTGGGTCTGGTTTCCCTTCTGGGTTGCGGAGGTCAGATGGCAGTCGCTCTGTGTAAAAACCCGTACCCTCGTTCAATCCCCTAGATTAGGAAGCCGACCCCGTGAGATACGGGATAAGGCTAGGGAGATGATGAGCGTCTTATTGTCGCCATGTTGAACTTCGAGTACTATTCACAATACTAAACAAATAGCTTACCAAAAAGGGTATGAACAAGCTTTCCCATAGAAACAGGTCGAAATACGAAAAAAATAATTGCGATCATTTAGTTAAATAGAGTGTCTTACTGAAAATCTAAGTGATGACACCGATATTGAGAGAGAGAGGAGAGACTTGCAGTTAGGGCAAATATGATTGTGCAGAGGTCTAGAGGCTGTTCAGCAGCAGTAAAAATTACATTGTTTAAGGCCTACTGTACGTCTCTGTATACATGTAGCTTGTGGACCAATTATAAAAAGAAACCGCTTGATAAACTGCGTGTGCAATTTATTTTTTATATATATTTTTAATTTATTTACTTCCATGCTGGACTGGGAGAGGTAGAAAAACATAGAATGTTCCAGCTGCCCTTCCTCCCGGGCATGCTGTAGAAGACAGCAAAAGGGACTCGAGGGTTACAGTGTATTGTAATTTAGGCGATGGGCTGACAACCTGTAACTATGGCAATACACATTACAATCTAAAATTGCCCTCAATTTTTGTCAGACGCGGCGAAAGCGCCTTTTACGAGGCGTTTAACGCTCTGCCTACCCCGTAAGGGATAAAGGCGTGATTTTATGTATGTATGCAATTTATGATGATGTTGGGGCTGCCGCGGTGGTGCAGCGCGTCGGGCATGTTCGCGGATGCTCGCATGGCTGGGTCCCCCGCCACGCTCCGCAAGAGGAGCGCCGCCGCGCTGCGCCGGATCCGCGCCAGCACCAACACTATCCTGACCGTTGTAGGGAGTAGGTGGGACAGCTGTTTCACTAAGCACTGGATGGATTTGCATCGGAGCATGTGTGTGCATGTAATTATTTAGGTAGGTATACATTAAAATAATTTCTACCGTCCCTTAACTAAATGATCTTTGTAACTATAAACATACATACATACATACAATCACGCCTTTATCCCTTACGGGGTAGGCAGAGCGTAAAACGCCTCCTAAAAGGCGCTTTCGCCACGTCTGACATAAATTGAGGGCAATTTTAGATTGTAATGTGTTTTGCTGTAGTGACAGGTTGTCAGCCCATCGCCTAAATTACAATACACTGTAACCCTCGAATCCCTTTTGCTGCCTTTTACAGCATGCCCGGGAGGAAGGGCAACTGGAACATTCTATGATTTTCTTTCTCTCCCAGTCCAGTATGGAAGAAATAGCCTATGCTTAATAGCTTAGAATTACTTATGAAAAGTCTGACGCTTAGAATAAATATTAAGATAATTAGATTGCTGTATTTATTAACTTAACTTAAAAGCAACTTTGAATTGTTTGAACCATTGAACCGTTGTTAGGCCGAGCTAGAATTTAAAAAATTAATTTTAATGTAATTAATCTGATTTAATAATAATAATAATTTTATGTTATAATATGAGTGAATGTGTGTTTGTTTGTTTTGTTATTGTAAAAATATGGGTGATAAGCCTGAAATAAAGATTTTTATTTTTTTTGGTACTATATTCTTATCTTATTTAGCCTACATTATTTTGTACTATAGTAGACATTTTTTTATTTCATCTTATGTTCCTTGGAGAAATTGTACACCATCTTAGATTTTGTTTTTACATTCAATATGGCAATTCCTTGAGGACACAACTAAATCTTGACTGAAATTGTTGCCGTCCCTCTGATCTTGCATTCATGATTACAAATGACAGCTAACGATTTATGTTAGATCAAGATTTAGGGCCGTATTTATAGAGCAATATTAAGTATGGTTTTGGCAGGTCATTTTGTACTGAAATTACATTTCTGATACGAACTCGTAGCTGAAAAAGTAGCTGTCAGTCTCAAGTGCTGATTATAAATACGGGCCTTAGTGATTTTGTCCGCAAACTAATCGATACCATTGACGCCATATTGATTTATTTTTTACTATTTGTTTTTTCAATTCCAGGGTATAGACCACGTGTTCCTAAGCACGGCCACAGCGCTTCTCAAACTGTCGCAATCGACCCTCGTGTCTTCACTGCGCTCCTACGACTCGGCTGACGGAGAGAGCGATAGAATACCTACAGGTGCGTATTAGCTAATAGGCATCTGACATGGTTTGTGTAACGACCACTGTCAAAGACAGCGACCGGGACCGACGTGCCCTCCGAAGCGCAGAATCTTTTTGCTTCCATCAGATAATCAGGTGATTCAATCTACATTGTCCTAACCAAACTGGCGAAAGTCTCACAAAGCGATCAATTGAGAAATATCAACTTTGTCCCCCCCTGGTAATCGATTCCAAGGCCTCCGGATCGTGAGCCCTGAGGCCTCCCCACGGAGGCAGAAAAGCAGAATAGAATATACGTTTATTTTAGACACATCATAAATTATCACGCCTCTATCCTTTACTGGTTAGGCAGGGACAGCGCTCCTCAAACTGTCGCAATCGTCACGCCACATCCGACAAAGTTTGAGGATTATTTAAGATAGATTCGTAGGTATATTGCTGTAGGTTGTCAACCCATCGCCTAAATTGCAATATACTGAAACCCTCGGATCCCTTAGCTGTTTTTTACAGCATGCCCGGGAACCAGCTGGCTCATTCTATGTTTTACATTACTTTAGGGATAAAGGCATGATTATATGTACAAATACATGTATTATCCACATTTACAAACAGAAACTAGTTACACACATTCACAAACATAAAAAACAAACAAAATCAATACATTTACAGACATAATACACATAAGAAATACCTATCATTATAATACACAAATCAAAGTGCATTGCAGATTTTAAGCCCACCCAAAGATGATATATATATTCCATTAGTTTATTATATATTATGCATTAGTTTATTTTACAAATATCTATGTAGTAGCTTGTACTTAGTTTATGTATAAGATGTAATGTAATGTATTTAGGATACCTATTTGACTAGGTTTGCAATATCCCGCTTACCTCTACACATTTTTTTTATTTCACACAAAGGTTGCCTGCAAGAAATTGCTACCTTAGCAATATGGCCGCCTATGTTGTACTTGTCTTTTGTTGTTGTATTTTGTGTTATTACGTGCAATAAAGTATTTTTATGTTATGTTATATTACAGGTACGCCCACAGAAGAGGCAGCGACACACACAGGTAAAGTAGAGCTGCCAGCGTGGAGCGACAGCAGTCTCGCGCACGGAGAGTTACAGAAGAATATGTGCTGCTAGCATACGGGCATTAGCAAACACTATACGGGGGTGTAAGGTACAGCTGTGGGCTACGATCTTCACATGTCATTAATATTTCTCGAGGCTACCTTTTACCTAATAGGGGACTGAACGTGGATGTTGGTTTATACACAGAGCGACTGTTATCTGACCTCCCGACCAACCCAGCTGTCAGTGTTCAAGCCAAATGACTTCTGACGGCTTAAAGACTAACGACCCACGTCGACCCAACAAACTACAATATTAAAAAGGGTGTAAGGGACAGCGTCCCACAAACTGATAGGGGTTGCTTAGACAATGACACTGCACAACTTTCTACAGGAAATTCTTTCAGAAAGTGATAAATAAACGGCTTTTCCATACAAAATGGCCGTTTCGATCAGACAATTTGTATGTAAAAGCCAAATAAATTTTCAGTTACTGAAAGAATTTCCTCAGCGATCCCTATCAGTTCACATGACTTTCTTTGACGTTTCGAAGATTTTGTGATGCGTAACATGGTTCACATTTTTTTGGATTTTCTAATATAATATTTTTAGAGTTATTTAAAGAAAAATGTGCTTTAGGGCCGATCTTGGATTTATCTCAAAATATCATTTGCCTAATATCCTATGAAAAAAACTGATAGTGACAAGCATGTTGACGTCTACTTGATGTATATATAATCTGTGGTCACTTTTTTTATTCTAAGCAAAGACAAAAGTTACATGCGTCCTCTCTTTGTGACTTACGACCTTTTAGAATGAATCATATTTCAAAAAAATATTTCTCTGCAAAGAAAGTAAAATTCGACAAAATTATAAATAAATGTCTATATAATAATGATAATCTGCACATAAATCAATAAAAAAAGTTTCATGTGGGATTCTGTCCCTTACACCCCATATTCGCTAGGTATATTGTATATTTCTCTATAAATTATCGTGGAGCCTATTTTGATTACACCTAAACTAAGTGACATTCTTCATTCAGTATTGTAAGGGACCAATTTTTGACCAAGTTTAAATATTATTGCTTTATTATTTTAATTATTAAAATATTAATTGCATTAGTTAGTAGCTACGGTGTTAATATTATTTAAAATATATTGTTTTACCAAATTTATTATTCATAGGTAATCATCGAAAAATGACAATTATTTTATAGTAAAATTAAATTAGGTTAAAATCTAACTTAATTTTGTACTACTGTTATATTTTGATATTGAAAAGTATTTTGAACATAATCACCTTTAATATATGACTCCTACCCTCAAACAAAACACGAAACATACCCCCGCGGGGCAGAGAGAAGGATTTCTCAAACATTTCCCTTCCTCTTTGCCCCGCGGGGGTATATTTATGCCTGGTGACCTATATTACGGGTTATTACAACTTAGTTTAGGCATCAGCCCTCCGCAAAATACAACTGATAAATCAAAATTGTATTTTCGAATTTCAAATGTACGTTTATTCGGCGCTTTTTCCGTGCTTCGGAAGGCACGTTAAGCCGTTGGTCCCGGTTAATATCGTTTAATACCGTAGATATTAGTCGTTAAGCCATATCAGAGGCCAGTGCTAAGCATTGGCGGCTTGAAAACTCTGACCTAATCTAGCATTGGGTCTGGTTTCCCTTCTGGGTTGCGGAGGTCAGATGGCAGTCGCTCTGTGTAAAAATCAGTACCCTCGTTCAATCCCCTAGATTAGGAAGCCGACCCCGTGAGATACGGGATAAGGCTAAGGAGATGATGATTTTTTTTTATATATATACATATTTTCTGTAATATTTCACTGTCACTGCTTTAGATATAAAGAGACTGAACTCAAAAAATAGGGATTTCGGGTTTCTGCAATAACACGACCTTTTTTCGATATAAATATAGTAATGTCATTATGATTTTAAAGTGTACTTTGTTTAAAACTATTTAATTTTATTAAATATTAGTTTTATATTGTAATCATTTTCCATGTTCGATGAAACGAATTTACTGTATTATTCGCTGTAAATATTCATTTTTTAAATATATTTAAGTTTTTATTGTAATTTTATGATGATAGTACTTCGGCCAATTACGAATATTTCTTGTTACCTCGATATTTCAGAGCAGTACCATGCTCCATAGTCACGAGTCGACCGCGAAATATTGAGGTAATAATTAATATAATTGTGGTAATAATCCCGTTTAAAGTAACAATCTAAACTTTAGGATATGAAACTACCGATGAAATTGAACAACTTTCTTATATTATTTAGGGTCTTAGCACGGATTTATTATTATTATTAAATTCTTTATTGTTTTAAAAAAATAAACATAAAAGTAAACTTAAAAATTAAAACAAAAGGCGAGCTTATCTCTATAAGAGATCTCTTCCAGCCAACCTAATGAGGATGAAAGAAGGGAAAATCACGGGAACAGATATAATAAACGTAATAACATTAATAATTATAGTAATACTAATACACACTAATATATTTCAATCTTCCATGCTGGACTGGGAGCTAGAGAAAAACATAGAATGTGCGAGCTGCATATCCTCCCGGGCATGCTGTAAAAACCAGCTAAGGGATCTGAGGGTTTTAGTATATTGCAATTTAGGCGATGGACTGACAACCTGTCACTACAGCAATATACGTACAAATCCATCTTGAATAACCCTCAAAACTTTGTCAGACGTGGCGGAACGACCTTTGTTTAGGTCGTTTACGCTCTGCCTACCCCATTAGGGATAAAGGCGTGATTATATGTATGTATGTATATTTCAATAAAATAAACTAATACATAACAATATCAATATGATATATAATTAAATGGTATAAAAGATATTGAAATGAATCTAAATATATAAATGTCATAGAGAGTTAATAAAATGCTCTTTCAGTCTCTTCTTAAAGGTGAAACTCGAGGGACTCTCTTGTAAAGTTTTTGGTAATTTATTCCAAAGTTGTATGGCTCTTACAGTGAAAGAATTAAAAAATAATTTTAATAATTTAGATAGGTATTAAAATACCAGGTGTAAGGGATAGCGTCCCGCAAACTAATAGGGGTTGCTCAGTCAACGACACTAAACAATTTCCACCAGGAATTTCTTTCAGGAAGAGAAAAAAGACGGCTTTTCCATACAAAATGGTCAACTCTATCAGACAATTTTCAGGTGAGGTTTTAGTTGAACAAGCTATACTGATTACATGTTATTTACTTGGATAAGTTGTAATATTTCTTCCATGCTGGACTGGGAGAGATAGAAAAACATAGAATGTTCCAGCTGCCCTTCCTCCCGGGCATGCTGTAGAAGTCAGCAAAAGGGACTCGAGGGTTACAGTGTATTGTAATTTAGGCGATAGGCTGACAACCTGTCACTATAGCAATACACATTACAATCTAAAATTGCCCTCAATTTTTGTCAGACGTGGCGAAAGCGCCTTTTACGAGGAGTTTGACGCTCTGCCTACCCCGTAAGGGATAAAGGCGTGATTTTATGTATGTATGTAAGTTGTAATAAAAAATATCCTCTATTTTCAGAATAACACAATTTTTTGTTTCATTTGCTAATGGAATAATAGTCATATATACCTATCTAAATAAATCCGTGCTAAGACCCGAAATAATCACTAATGTGTACGAATCGCGAAAATCTTAAACAAATGTTGAACAAATTTCACCAAGAAACAGGTCGAAATATATAAAAATTGGGAGGTAAGTCCATTTTCGTGGGTAAAGTTTGCACCTATAAGTTGTTCGGTTTTTTTTTTTACACTAGATCTACTTATAGTAAAGTAAGAATGACTTAAGCTTGCCTTATATTATATTTAAGAATTGATATTAAACTGTATTTTTCTAATAACAACCAATTGTGTTTTTATTTAAATCAATTCTTCCATACTTCCATGCTGGTCTGGGAGCGAGAGAAAAACATAGAATGTGCCAGCTGCATTTCCTCCCGGGCATGTTGTAAGATCCAGGCTCCAGCTAAGGGATCCGAGGGTTTCAGTATATTGTAATTTAGGCGATGGGCTGACAACCTGTCACTACAGCAATATCCTAGAATTCTATCTTAAATAACCCTCAAAACTATGTCAGACGTGGCGGAACGACCATTGGTTAGGTAGTTTACGCCCTGCCTACCCCATTAGGGATAAAGGCGTGATTATATGTATGTATGTATTCTTCCATGCTGGACTGGGAGCGAGAGAAAGACAGAATGTGTCAGCTGCGTTTCCTCCCGGGCATGCTATAAAAAACAACTAAGGGATCCAAGGGTAACAGTATATTGTAATCTAGGCGATGGGCTGACAACCTGTCACTACAGCAATATACCTACAAAGTTACTTTAAATAGTCCTCAAAACTTTGTCAGACGTGGTGGAACGACCTTTGTTTAGGTCGTTTCCGCTCTGCCTACCCCATTAGGGATGAAGGCGTGGTTATATGTATGTATGTATGTTTTTATTCTCTTGCTTTATAACGTGTGTAAGGGACATCTTCCCGAAATATGATAAGGGTTTCTGCCAACGAAACTGAACAGTTTCCACCAGGATATTCTTTCAGTAGACTAAAAAAATGGTTTTCGCATTCAAAATGACCACATTGATCAGACAGTTTGTATGGAAGAGCAAATTTTACATTTCATTTCCTAAAAGAATTTCCTGGTTATAGTTGTTCAGTATCGTTAACTTAGCAACTATCAGTTTGTGGGAGGCTGTCCCTTACACCCTGTTTAGTCTGGTATAGTATAGCATACATAATACTGACGCGGTTTTTGTAGTTCAATAAAGAAAATCATTTCAAAACAACCATATTTATTAAAATCACACAATGTTCACAACACAATAACATCCGCACATGTTTGGTTTCAACTAAAATTACAGGAATGTTTGCTAAATTGCATTGTTTTATTATATTACTAATAATAATAATCTCTTATTAACAATAAATATAATATTATACAGGGTGTAAATAAAGTATTTTGTTTTTTTAAACCAATGTAATGTATTAGTGATATTCAACGCAATACACACATTAAATTAAATAAATAATTATTTTTTTATTAATTTCATCAAACAGATACACGTAACCCTAACTCTACGGCACGCACACTAAGGCGTGGCGGCACGGCCGGGCGAGCGCGGGGCGCGGGGCGGGGGGCGGGGGGCGGGGCGGCGGCAGTGTACCTACGGCAAACGTCGTAGTGTGCGTGCGTGCCGCGTCGTATATATATTCTTAATTGCATTAAAATACAATAAATGAAGTTTTCAAAAAGGTATGCAAGGGCGAACTTATCTCTATAAAGAGATCTCTTCCAGCTAACCCACTGGCAGTTGAGAGAATGAGAAACATTTTAAGGGCAAGACAAATACAATGCAATGTAAACTAAAAATTACTATAAATTACATGCAGTAGAACTATTAAACGTAGGGATGCGTAAACTGTTTTTGTTTAACGAGTTTAATAAAAATAAATTATTCTTATTTATTTATAACTATTCTTATATATTTTATTTTTATCGTCGGCCATTTTATCTCGCGTCAAACGGCATGGGAAATGGCGGTTTTTGAAATTTCGAAGTACTGGGATTCAAGAGGTTAATGTGTGCATTGTGTTGTATATCACTAAAACAATACGATACAGTACTTTTTTTCACACCCTGTATAAAGGCACTTTTAATTTCTAATAAATATCTCTTATTGGGCTTTTGGTTAAAATATTGCTAATAATATTATTGTCACATCATCTACATATCTTACGTAAGTACTTGGCCCCAAAAATATGGAAGACTAAAGTAAATGCCTTCTAGTTATCTCAGTACATTTTTGTCATGGTATTAATTGTAATTTGTCATATCTATAATAAATAAATAACTTAGAAAAATAAAATATTTATATAAAGGGACTGTTTAAAATTGGCAATTAACGAAGGAAATTTCTACACATATTCATACTACAGTAACAGTTTTTTAACGTTGAGTTATCGATACCAAATTGTTTTGCGGCCCATAAAGTGGTTTTTCTTTGCAACTTAGCAGAGGTTCAAAATTTGGAACCGCAGACGATAATCTTGTTACAAACATTATTTATTATTTAACATTTTATTGTATATAAAACAGGACACAACAGGCACTGCTTATTTCTAAAAAGAAATTTCTTACAGCAGACCTACAGAAGTAATATTTTTTAATGATACGCGGATAAGACATATGTTTTCCGGTTGACTTTCTTCAAAGGTGTAAAGCAAAAACAGGTTATAGGCAATGATATTTTAAGAAAGATACGTTACGTTCATACTGCACGCACATTTTAATTGTTCCGCGACACATATACATACATATTTATACCATTGCATATCTAAACAAACGCTGAGTGCGACACAAAATAGGCAAACCGTAAAAGTGAAACAGTTAGCTATTTGTAATCAGTGCAGCCTTGAATATAATTTAACTTTTTTCTTACTTCGCAGCTCGCAGCTCGACTGGCTAAAATGATCACAATTAGGACCATTTGACGGCACGAGTTTCGCGCGTTGGTCACGTATCTACCTATATATAATATCGTTGGTCGCAAAACACGTTGGTATCGCTAACTCAACGTTAAAAAGAACTTTTCTTTTTAAGCACGTTCACTACCCCCCTACCCCCTAGGTGCTCACAGCTCGTCCCTGTCGGCGACTCCGTCGTCTCCCTCCAAATCCTCGTCCAGCTCCCCCTCCGCGCCGGTGGCGAAGTCCGCGGGGGGCATACCGCCCGGCTGGCCGCCGAACGCGCCGAAACCGTACGGGTCCGGCCCGTGGATCTGTGGACAATCAAAATAATATACATACATGGGCTTACAATATATTATGACATTCAATACCGGGACAGAGCAGGGCTAGTGGCTACCATCATGTTCAGGACAAAAATCTTAAAACCCCTGACATTTATAGCTTTAAATTAGGTTTTTTTTCATGGATACTCGAAGAATTTAACTGATACGTTACGCGAGCGCTACGTAGCACAAAATAAGATTGAATCAATACGTTACGCGAGTGAAGCAAGCGCAATATGCCACCAAATAAAAATCAATATGTACAGCGAGCGTAGCGAGCGCAGTATACCACGAAAGATAAAACAATACGTTACGCGAGCTTAGTGAGCGCGGTATACCACGAAAGATAAATCAATACGTTACGCGAGCTTAGTGAGCGCGGTATACCACGAAAGATAAATCAATACGTTACGCGAGCTTAGTGAGCGCGGTATACCACGAAAGATAAATCAATACGTTACGCGAGCTTAGTGAGCGCGGTATACCACGAAAGATAAATCAATACGTTACGCGAGCTTAGTGAGCGCGGTATACCACGAAAGATAAATCAATACGTTACGCGAGCTTAGTGAGCGCAGTATACCACGAAAGATAAATCAATACGTTACGCGAGCTTAGTGAGCGCGGTATACCACGAAAGATAAATCAATACGTTACGCGAGCTTAGTGAGCGCGGTATACCACGAAAGATAAATCAATACGTTACGCGAGCTTAGTGAGCGCGGTATACCACGAAAGATAAATCAATACGTTACGCGAGCTTAGTGAGCGCAGTATACCACGAAAGATAAATCAATACGTTACGCGAGCTTAGTGAGCGCGGTATACCACGAAAGATAAATCAATACGTTACGCGAGCTTAGTGAGCGCGGTATACCACGAAAGATAAATCAATACGTTACGCGAGCTTAGTGAGCGCGGTATGCCACGAAAGATAAATCAATACGTTACGCGAGCTTAGTGAGCGCGGTATACCACGAAAGATAAATCAATACGTTACGCGAGCTTAGTGAGCGCGGTATACCACGAAAGATAAATCAAAACGTTACGCGAGCGTATACCACGAAAGATAAATCAATACGTTACGCGAGCTTAGTGAGCGCGGTATACCACGAAAGATAAATCAATACGTTACGCGAGCTTAGTGAGCGCGGTATACCACGAAAGATAAATCAATACGTTACGCGAGCTTAGTGAGCGCGGTATACAACGAAAGATAAATCAATACGTTACGCGAGCTTAGTGAGCGCGGTATACCACGAAAGATAAATCAATACGTTACGCGAGCTTAGTGAGCGCGGTATACCACGAAAGATAAATCAATACGTTACGCGAGCTTAGTGAGCGCGGTATACCACGAAAGATAAATCAATACGTTACGCGAGCTTAGTGAGCGCAGTATACCACGAAAGATAAATCAATACGTTACGCGAGCTTAGTGAGCGCGGTATACCACGAAAGATAAATCAATACGTTACGCGAGCTTAGTGAGCGCGGTATACCACGAAAGATAAATCAATACGTTACGCGAGCTTAGTGAGCGCGGTATACCACGAAAGATAAATCAATACGTTACGCGAGCTTAGTGAGCGCGGTATACCACGAAAGATAAATCAATACGTTACGCGAGCTTAGTGAGCGCGGTATACCACGAAAGATAAATCAATACGTTACGCGAGCTTAGTGAGCGCGGTATACAACGAAAGATAAATCAATACGTTACGCGAGCTTAGTGAGCGCGGTATACCACGAAAGATAAATCAATACGTTACGCGAGCTTAGTGAGCGCGGTATGCCACGAAAGATAAATCAATACGTTACGCGAGCTTAGTGAGCGCGGTATACCACGAAAGATAAATCAATACGTTACGCGAGCTTAGTGAGCGCGGTATACCACGAAAGATAAATCAATACGTTACGCGAGCTTAGTGAGCGCGGTATACCACGAAAGATAAATCAATACGTTACGCGAGCTTAGTGAGCGCGGTATACCACGAAAGATAAATCAATACGTTACGCGAGCTTAGTGAGCGCGGTATACCACGAAAGATAAATCAATACGTTACGCGAGCTTAGTGAGCGCGGTATACCACGAAAGATAAATCAATACGTTACGCGAGCTTAGTGAGCGCAGTATACCACGAAAGATAAATCAATACGTTACTAGGGCGAAGCGAGGAGCGTGACATCTCTACGTAAATTAGATCACGGAGGCAGTTAGGCTCGTATTTATAAAGAGATATCAAGATTGAGAGTTATATTAAGTATGGATTTGACAGGTCGTTTTGCACTGAAATGAAATTTCCGATACGAACTCAAACTCGCTGTCACTCTTGAGAGCTGACTATAATTACGGGCCCTAGTTACCTTGATGTACTCGCTCTCCATGTCTGCGGTCCACGTGGAGTCAGTCTCGTCGGGCAGCATCCAGTCCTCGCAGTAGCCGGCGTGTCTGAAGCAGATCTACGAACACAATTCAATTCAATTAGACTTTATTGCATATCACATAAATATTCTTCTTCCATGCGGGCCTGGGAGCGAGAGAAAAACATAGAATGTGCCTGCTGCATTTCCTCCCGGGCATGCTGTAGAAGACAGCAAAAGGGACTCGAGGGTTACAGTGTATGTATTGTAATTTAGGCGATGGGCTGACAACCTGTCACTACACATTAGCAATACACATTACAATCTAAAATTGCCCTCAATTTTTGTCAGACGCGGCGAAAGCGCCTTTTACGAGGCGTTTAACGCTCTGCCTACCCCGTAAGGGATAAAGACGTGATTTTATGTATGTATGTATGTCACATAAATATCTTTTTTTTTTTTTTAAATGTTATCTTACAAACTAGTACAATGTTAGACGTTATGTGACGCCCCGGTGGGGCAAGGCAATATAATAAGTGATAGTAATTATTTATAATAATACTAATAATCCTTACAACTTAATAAAATTTGCATACATATACATACATATAATCACGCCTTTATCCCTAATGGGGTAGGCAGAGCGTAAACGACCTAAACAAAGGTCGTTCCGCCACGTCTGACATAGTTTTGAGGGTTATTTAAGATAGAATTCTAGGTATATTGCTGTAGTGACAGGTTGTCAGCCCATCGCCTAAATTACAATATACTGAAACCCTCGGATCCCTTAGCTGGATCTTACAGCATGCCCGGGAGGAAATGCAGCTGGCACATTCTATGTTTTTCTCTCGCTCCCAGGCCAGCATGGAAGTAATAAAATTTGTATAAAACATTTCAATGACATATACCTTGAACGACAATAAAATTAACAACATTGGTTCCTCTAGTTCAGTTGTTCAGTTCAGTTGACTGGACTGACCCCCCGACCCCCGCGGAGTCTTGGTTAGGGGGTCGCAGGTAAAAAGTTTAGTGTTTGAGGATCTAGCAATGGCTTTGTTTTTGCTATAATAAATGTCGGTAATCTAATAATAACGTAAAAAAAACTATCTTCAAAGCTTTTAATTTGTGCCTACTAATTCAGTCAAGTTCTGTTAAGGTTTGGGGATGAAATATTCTTTTTCAATGTCAATCGTTTTTTTGCGATGCTGAATCCGAATCTGAGGATTGCTAACAAAATTTTGTGACGAAACCTCCATAAAAAAAAGTATATTTTTTTTTTAAGGAAGTTTGTGAATCCTATCGTGTGTGGTATCTAATAAAAGGGCGTTTTGAGCTGATTCTAAAAAAATATATATATCACATCATTTCATATCAAATACACGATCACACTCATAGCCCCCACTAGGATTCCCTGTATCGGGGTGCCATGCACATACACAGAAACAACTACAAATAACACCCAGAAACAGACATTCAAATTCATCATTCAAATATCTGCCCTGGCCGATAATCGAACTCGGGACCTTCTGCGTAGCACGCAGGTACACTGTCTACTAGGCTGCGCGGGTCGTCAAATCAGTCAGTCACAAATTCAAAATTAAAATAAAAATAATAATTAAAAATAAGTTTGGGCTCCAGATACGATACGGTTTAATATTTTTTGTGAAATATACTTCAAATACATATACATACATACATATAATCACGCCTTTATCCCTAATGGGGTAGGCAGAGCGTAAACGATCTAAACAGAGGTCGTTTCGCCACGTCTGACAAAGTTATGAGGGTTATTTAAGAAAGATTTGTATATTGCTGTAGTGATAGGTTGTCAGCCCATCGCCTAAATTGCAATATACTGTCACCCTCGGATCGATTAGCTGTTTTTTGCAGCATGCCCGGGAGGAAATGCAGCTGCCACATTCTATGTTTTTCTCTCGCCCCCAGACCAGAGTCTGTTTCGCATTTATAATATTAAAGGATGTTTATTAGAAGTCTAAGTGAAAAAAATGTTTGCTCTAGTTCCATCATGGAACTACTGCGAATAAAGGATATTATTTATGAGGTGTTTTCTTCCATGCTGGCCTGGGAGCAAGAGAAAAACATAGAATGTGCCAGCTGCATTTCCTCCCGAGCATGCTGTAAAAACCAGCTAAGTGATCCGAGGTTTTCAGTATATTGTAATATAGGCTATAGGCTGACAACCTGTCACTACAGCAATATATCTAAAAATCTATCTTCAATAACCCTCAAAACTTTGTCAGACGTGGCGGTACGATCTTTGTTTAGGTCGTTTACGCTCTGCCTACCCCATTAGGGATAAAGGCGTGATTATATGTATGTATGTACAATTACGAAAAGAATGCTATTTTTGTGATAGAGACATATTTTTTTTTTATTTAGGCGTGAGTGAGTAACAGATGGACAGACAGACAGAGTCACTTTCGCATTTATATTATACATACATACATACATAAAATCACGCCTTTATCCCTTACGGGGTAGGCAGAGCGTTAAACGCCTCGTAAAAGGCGCTTTCGCCGCGTCTGACAAAAATTGAGGACAATTTTAGATTGTAATGTGTATTGCTAATGTGTAGTGATAGGTTGTCAGCCCATCGCCTAAATTACAATACACTGTAACCCTCGAGTCCCTTTTGCTGTCTTCTACAGCATGCCCGGGAGGAAGGGCAGCTGGAACATTCTATGTTTTTCTATCTCTCCCAGTCCAGCATGGAAGAATATACATATATTATATTCATGTTAATGAATATAATATATATATGTTAATTAGAAGTCTATATTCGCTGCAGTTCCATCATGGAACTACTGCAAATAAAGGATATTATTTTATTTATGAGGTGTTTGATGCTCTGCTTACCTCGTTCAAAGCGTCGGGCATGATGTCGTCATGAGGCCGTTTCTTGTACAAGTCCGTGATCTCATCTTCGTTGTCTTCAAACATCCGTTCACACTGGAAACAGAAAACAGTACACATATATACATTAAATCACTCCATTATCGCTAATGGGGTAGACAGAGCGTCAACGACCCCAAACAAAGGTCATTGCGCCACGTCTGACCTGTGTATTGCTGTAGTGACAGGTTGTCAGCCCATCGCCTAAATTACAATACACTAAAACCCTCGGACCCCCTTGCAGGTTTTTACAGCGTGCCCGGGAGGAAATGTAGCTGGCACATTCTACGTTTTTCTTTTGCTCCCAGGCCAGCATGGAAGAAAATAGTACACATACGTTAAATCACTCCTTTATCCTTTACGGTGTAAGCAAAGCGTCAAATAGTAATAATAAAATAAATTAGATCAATCCTTTACTTTTTCGCCACGTCTGACAAATATTGAAGGCAATTTTAGATTGAAATGTGCATGGCTATTATAATAGTGATAGGTTGTCAGCCCAATACATTGTAACCCTCGAATCCCTTTGCTGACTTCTACAGCATGTCCGGGAGGATAAGCAACGGCACATTCTACATTTTTTCTATTGCTCCCAGACCAGCGCGGAAGAATAAAAATACATACATGCATATAATACCGCCTTTATCCCGAATCTACCCCATTCGCAGAGCGTAAAAGGAAAAAAAAAAGGATTCCGTGCTTCAGAGGGCACGTTCAGCAGTCGCTCTTTGGTAGTGATCGGTACAGAAACCATGTCAGCTCAGAAGCCTATTTGCTGTGCTATTAATTGATTTAAAAACTCTGACCCCAGGGTTCAACGGGTCGATCTATGTCACTGATAGTGGTCATTGCACAAACCATGTCAGAAGCCTATTTGTTAAGTGGTTGAAAAACTGACAAAAGACTCGAAACCCATATAACTAGAAGAACCACAGTACAGTAAGCAGCCGTTAACATTGCACATATACTCACATAGTACTCCAGACTCTTGTTGAGGTCGTCATCAGTCACGAACTTGGTTTTGCTGAACTCCTTGTTCATGGAGCCATCCTCCATGATCAGTTTCATGATGGGCAGCTTAGTTCTACTCACCTTAACAGTTTGTTTAGGACAATGCAGGCTGAATCACCTGTATGTCTGTAAGAAAAAGGATTCCGTGCTTCGGAGGGCACGTGAAGCCGTCGGTTTCGCTGTCTTTATAGTTGTCGTACCACAAACCATGTCAGAGGCCTATTTGCTGTGCTATTTTTTTATGTAGGCTGCTATGTGTCCCGCTGTGTTATAAGCCGGTTAAAAACTCTGACACCGGGGTTCATTGCGTCGATTAACTCAAAACCCACATAACTAGAAGAACCACAGTACAATACGCAGCCGTTAATATTGCACATATACTCACATAGTACTCCAGACTCTTGTTGAGGTCGTCATCAGTCACGAACTTGGTTTTGCTGAACTCCTTGTTCATGGAGCCATCCTCCATGATCAGTTTCATAATGGCCAGCTTGTTGGTGGACTTGTAATACACGCGGACATAGTCATCCATCTTCTTGCCTGAAACGTTACACACGTTAAAACGCAACTTTCTTTCACACTAAGGTTGCCTGGAGATTGCTCTCCCTAGCCTTATCCCGTATCTCACCTCGGCTACCTAATCTAGAGGATTGAACGAGGGTACTGCCATCTGACCTCCGCAACCCAGAAGGGAAACCAGACCCAATCCTAGATTAGGTCAGAGTTTTCAAGCCGCCAATGCTCAGGACTGGCTGATATGGCTTAACGACTAATATCTACGGTGTTAAAAGATATAAACCGGGACCAACGGCTTAACGTGCCTTCCGAAGCACGGAAAAAGCGCCGAATAAACGTACATATGAAATTCAAAAACCGAAAAACACATTGGTACGTGGTGGGATTCGAACCACGACCTCCCGCTCAGAAGGAAACGGCCCTATCCACTACACCATCGGGCTCTTCTTGCCTGGAAATTGCTACTTTAGCGATAAGGCCGCTTACGTTATTCTTGTCTTTGATGTTATTTTGTTATTTGCTGTGTCATGTTTTCGGCTTAGCTTTTCCTACTACATTTTAAAAGAACATATTTCTGCAGTGGTGCCGATTCGGTTGTTCTGTCTCTTTCTTTGGAATTAAAAAAAGAGACAGACAATACCGGTCACTGTCTCTTTCCAATGAGTGATGTGCAATATATATGGCCCTAAACTTTACTCGGGTCTCATTTTAAATAGTCTTCGGCCTCCTTGTAGCAGTTAAAATAGTTACTACTCAATTCACTATACTAATTACATACATACATACATACATATAATCACGCCTTTATCCCTAATGGGGTTGGCAGAGCGCAAACGACCTAAACAAAGGTCATTCCGCCACGTCTGACAAAGTTTTGAGGGTTATTTAAGATAGATTTGTAGGTAACTTCCATACTGGACTGGGAGAGAAAGAAAAAATAGAATGTTCCAGTTGCCCTTCCTCCCGGGCATGCTGTATAAGTCAGCAAAAGGGATTCGAGGATTACAGTGTATTGTAATTTAGGCGATGGGCTGACAACCTGTCACTACAGCAATACACATTACAATCTAAAATTGCCCCCAATTTATGTCAGACGTGGCGAAAACGCCTCCTGCGTTAGACGCTCTGCCTACCCCGTAAGGGATAAAGGCGTGATTTTATGTATGTATGTATGTAGATTTGTAGGTATATTGCTGTAGTGACAGGTTGTCAGCCCATCGCCTAAATCACAATATACCGAAACCCTTGGATCCCTTAGCTGGTTTTTACAGCATGCTCGGGAGGAAATGCAGCTGGCACATTCTATGTTTTTCTCTTGCTCCCAGGCCAGCATGGGAGAAACTACTAATTAAGGTACAAAATAGAAATTAAAGCACTTTTAAAGCCAATTTCCACAATCAAAGACAATAAAAGAAAATTAATTAGCCCTGAATATTGATTTTATTAACTACTAGCGACCCGCCCCGGCTTCGCACGGAAATCATCAGTGTTTCTCTACTATATTATGCATGTATTATACATATAAACCTTCCTCTTGAATCACTCTATCCATAAAAAGAAACCGCATCAAAATCCGTTGCGTAGTTTTAAAAATCTAAACATACGTAGGGATATATCTGCGGGCACCTGTAAATGGCTCTTTTGATATATTTTTATGTATTAGTTATTGTAATCTATCTGTAGGTGTTCTGAACAAATAAAAATAAATAAATAAATATAGGGACAGAGAAAGCGACTTTGTTTTATACTATATAGTGATGCTCAAGACTTTAAAACACTAGGTTTTTTTACTGTAACTGCATACATATAATCACGCCTTTCTTTCTAATGGGGTAGGCAGAGCGTAAACGATCTAAACAAAGGTCGTTTCGCCACGTCTGACAACATTTGAGGGTTATTTAAGATAGATTTATAGGTATATTTAACTTTAAACTCCCACAAGACGGACTTCTACGGAAAATCTTTCACGGTCCGAGCAGTCAAATTGTGGAATTCCCTTCTCGAAAACGTTCTATTGAGACATTTAAAGAGCGAACAAGAAAGTTCTTCTTAGAGAATAATAATTAGTTATTTATCCTATGTCCCATTAGCATAATATGTATTAGTTTATTATAAATATATATTAGTTTATTTTATTTATGTATTTATTTAATAGTATTTATATTGTTACTTCCATACTGGCCTGGGAGCGAAAGGAAAACATAGAATGTGCCAGTTGCATTTCCTCCCGAGCATGCTGTAAAAACCAGCTAAGGGATCCGAGGGTTCCCGTATATTGAAATTTAGGCGATGGGCTGACAACCTGTCACTACAGCAATATACCTACTGATCTACCTTAAACAACCCTCAAAACTTTGTCAGACGTGGCGGGACGACCTTTGTTTAGGTCGTTTACGCTCTGCCTACCCTATTAGGATAAAGGCGTGATTATATGTATGTATGTTTATATTGTTTAAGTATTAAGATTAACTTAGTATGCACTATCCCGCTATCTGCTATGTTCTATCCTACTACCCAAAGGTTGCCTGCATAAGGCCGCCTATATTGTACTGTTTTGTTCCTTAGTTTTCTGCTGTATGTATTTGTGTTTCTTTGTGCAATAAAGTATATTGTATTGTATTGTATATTTCTGTAGTGACAGCTCGTCGGCCCATCGCCTGAATAGCAATATACTGAAACCCTCGGATCCCTTAGCTGGTTATTACAGCATGCCCGGGAGGAAATGCAGCTAGCACATTCTATGTATTTCTCTCGCTCCCAGTCCAGCATGGAAGTAATTGTAACAAACATACATACAAAAATATTAACGTTTTATAATATAAGTAGAAGTATAGAATATAGTTATTCTATACGCACCCGATTATACAAGCGTTAAAACAATTTTCCCGAGGGAATAAGATATTTTCCCGCGGTATAAAGTAGCCTATGTCCGTTTCTAGATTCCCACCTATAGTCCTACAAACTTTCATCTAAATCTGTTCAGACACTTAGGCGTGGAAGAGGAACAGACAGATAGACAGAGTTACTTTCGAATTTATAATATTAGTAACTATAGAAGCTAAGTCTCTACATCTGTAAAAAAATCATAACTTACTAAAAACACAATGAATCAAAAATCCAATTCAACATACATACATACATACATAAAATCACGCCTTTATCCCTTACGGGGTAGGCAGAGCGTAAAACGCCTCCAATTCAACAGACTCAAGTAATAGTTATGAAGATAATTTTGAACCTTATAAATTTGCTATTCTTAGTTTGTTGTAGAAAAATTGGTAGAAAAATTGCCATTGGTGGCCGTTATTTAAAAAATTTCTTCCTGTTACTACAACAAACTATGAAATTATCTGAACTACTATTACTTGAGTCTGTTGGACCGATTTTTCGATTCACTGCCTTTTTAGTGAATTATGATTTTTTTACTGATGGGGAGTGCTACTTAGGCCCTATCGCTACGAGGTGCATTCAATAAGTACCGAGCCTCATCGCCAGAGGGCGCTGTAGTTTCAAAAGAGTTTAAACACAGTGTAGCACATTCTTTTTTAATTCTTTTTTCAAATTTTCATTCCAATCCCTTCATTTGTTTTAATTTTACAACTTATGGAAGCGAACGTGTCGATCGGTTTAACAAAAATGGAAAAAGAGCAATATCGTTCGGTGATTCGATTCCTATTTTTGGAAGGGAAAACGCGCTTCGAAATCAAAGAGCGCTTGGATGCTGTGTACGGTGACTCTTCTTCATCGATGGCCACCGTCAAGAATTGGTTCAACGAGTTTGCACGTGGCCGTACGTCGGTTTTTGATGAACTACGTCCAGGTGCACCGAAAACAGCTACTACGGAGGAAAACATTAAAAAAAAACATGATCTCGTATTGGCAGATCGCCGATTGAAGGTTCGGGAGCTAGCTGAGACTGTAGGCATTTCAGAATCATATTCTTCACGAGGAACTCGGCATGAGAAAGCTGTCGGCGCGATGAGTGCCGCGTTTACTCACACCGGAAAACAAGCGCAACCGTGGGACCACATCGGAGACGTGTTTTGCGCTGTTTAAGCGGAATCCAGCGGAGTTTTTGCGTCGTTTTGTGACCGTCGATGAAACCTGGATCCACTGGTACACACCAGAGACCAAGGAGCAATCAAAACAATGGATCCAGACCGGGGAACGTGCTCCAAAGAAGGCGAAAACTGTAAAATCGGCCGGAAAAGTTATGGCCACCGTTTTCTGGGATTCACAAGGTGTGATCTACATCGATTACCTACAGAAGGGTAAAACAATTACAGGGCTTTACTATGCCGATTTATTGGTCCGATTCGACGCCGAATTAAAGAAAAAACGACCCCATCTGGCGAAGAAAAAAGTGCTGTTTCACCACGACAACGCACCGGTTCACACGTCTGCCGTTGCCATGGCCAAATTGGTCGAACTACGCTACGAATTGCTGCCCCATCCACCGTATTCTCCAGATTTGGCCCCTTGTGACTTCTTTCTGTTTCCTAATCTGAAAAAGTCACTCGCCGGGAATAGATATGGATCAAATGAGGAGGTCATCGCCGCCACGGAGGCCTATTTTGCAGAGTTTGACAAAAACTATTTTTCGGACGGGTTAAAAAAGTTGGAGCATCGCTGGGCTAAGTGTATAGAACTAAAAGGAGACTATGTTGAAAAATAAATTGCCACTTTTCCAAAATTTTCGTTTTCTTTTTGTAGGCTAAGTATTTATTGAATGACCCCCGTACCTTAATAAAATATGTAATAGAAAATCTTTTTTGCTGGACCTGAAGCCATGGAAAACAAAATGTAAGAGTTACTTCTATTCCAAGTCACACTGAACTGAAACTGAACTACAAGAGGAAGCGAGGGTTTTGAGGTGTAGCCGACAGATGGCGCCACATCAAGAAACACAAGTTCTGAAACGCGGTATCGAAGTTTTCTCAGCGATCTGTAGATATACAAGTTCCAAACTTGTCAAGTTGGTCTTCAGTCCCCTGGTCACAACACCCGACCAGGAGGGTAGCTACCCTTTTCCCAACCATCATCACTAAAGCATTTGGCTTCAACCTTTGAGTGTTAAAGTGGCAAAAGGCCTCTTTTGACACTTGAAAAACTTACAGATATCATCAATCATCTCAGAGATGTAGACAGCTGATCGGTGAGCAGGAACCTTGTCCTGCATAGTGTTGCCAGCCGAGTCCATCCGGAAGTTGCCAACCTGAAAAAAAAACACATTGCAATTCAATTACAATTCTTTTTTTCTATTCTTCATTAAATATAGTATGCATTACTTTGTACTGGAGTTTTCTAATTTAATCATATGTGTACAATTAATTATTCTGGCATAAAAAGCAAAAAAAACATAAATAACTAGTAAAAAAATTAAATTATCCAACCTGCAATACATAGCAGGACAACTAGACAAACAGGGAAAATTCTCAAAAAGTAAGTTACTCTTTTTTGTGTACTGATAATAAATAAACTGATTGAATTCATCAACAAACACATCTTAACTAAAATAAGATAAGAGAATTGCTTTGTTCTCTCAAGGCAGAAAATTACAGATTGAAGCAAATATCAAATAAGCATATATCTCGACAGAAGAAGAACAAGCATATTCCCAATAGGAATATATCTGTACTTGTATCAATATGGGCAAAGCTTAGACCATAGTGGTTTACCATAGAGGCAGCAGGTAAACACAGCAAGCACACAGCTTTATTCTATAGAAGGAAATAGAAGCTAGTGCTATAGAAGTCAAAAATACTGTCTATTGAATTTTTGTCTGTAAGTTTGTTTGTTCACACACCAAAAACAACTGCACCTATCTGAATGTAATAATCTTTGTTGTATTGCTGAAAGTCTAACTTAAAAACTCATGATTCATTTTTATCAATAATCTACCAAGAAATCAAAAAGTGTTTTCTTACTGCTGCATCTAATGGGACATAGGCTACGGGAAAACTTATATGACGCGGGTGAAACCAAGGGTGGAAAGCTAGTAAGATGTATTGACTAGGTAGGAACTACTCAAAACCTTTGAGAAGTTTGTGTCGAACACTTCAGTTTAACAAAAACTACATCTAATCATGATTATTTTGAAAAATAAAAACTTACAACACCCTGAATATGATTCTCTCGCCCATTTTCAAAGATTCCTTATTAGAAAGAAGGTTCTGCATATCTTTACAAGAACTTTTCCTTGTAAGAATCCTACAAAGGGTACAAAAAGCTATAGTAAAACTTGTAAACATGAAGAAACGGTACAACACTTACATCGACTTTTTTCCATTTGTCCACCTTCAATATTGCCTTGTCAAGCTCTTCGAAGGTCGTCCGGCAAACTGGAATTAATTATATCATCGTTAATCCACACGAAATCATACAAAAAAAAGGATTAAATTGATAAAAATACGAACCCAAGCATTTCAAATTTTTAGGGTCAATTCTAGCCGAACACACCGCAAAAAGCACACTCAAACCTAATAAGTAAATGGCGAAACGCATTTTTACAACACTTTTACTGCAGTTTTATAATGAAAACGGTGTATTTTCTAAGAAAATTCGATATAAATGCCTTTGAAATTCCTCGACGTGTAAAAGAGTTTATCTACTTCTGTCAAATACACGCACTTGTTTCTGATTGGCTGACAGAATGATATCAGATATTAAAAAAAATATCTCAGCTGTGATTGGATGAGTTTTGATTTATTACAACGCTACAAAATATTGTTGACTATCACAAGCAATCAATAACTTAGTCAATGTAAAGCTTCTTAATTTAGCCGAATAATATTAGCCGCCAAAAAATTTACTGTGTTCAAAGCTGAGCTAATTATTTTGAATACCAAACCTGATTTCTTTATTATTATTTTTTATTTTCCTTCTACTAAAGAAACGCAAAAAGCAATACGTTTCCATGTTATTTTTTGTTGAAGTACTTACTTTTGTCAGGTGTTTTATTTTTTATGCAGTCATCCTCATCTATGATGACATGTTTCATGAACGTAATGAAAATGAAATCTTTTTTGTATTGTATGTTTTTGATTGAAAATTGCATACTTTTATGAACACACCTTGCACTACACATGAAAAACTACAATACCTACGACACAATCTCACTTGCGAATGTGTGAGTGCGGCCATCAAAAGGAAAATGGAATTATCAAGATAAAAACTATCGACTTCAATTATACATAATATCCACGTGATAGAAATCCAACAGCAACAATAAAACGTCTTTCTATTTACGGTCAAGTATTGACTAGGTTTTATGTTATATAAGTACGTGTATAATTAATAAGAATTTGCCCTTTCTGGCTCCCTAGCACCCATTCTCCGGTTTTCCGCCCGCCGCGCACGCCCCCCTCCCATCCCATCAACCGACGACCCAAACTAACCAACAGTTCGCATTCGTACTGTCAGCGCGACAGACGTACGCTCAGCGTCATGAGTATTTTTTTTGTGCATATCAAATCATTTAAAATCTTAAAAATACCCTAGAGTTCTTGTTTATCTCGCTGAGAAGTGACGTTTTCGTGAAAACTGTGCAGAATTCAGCAAATATCAAGTAAAAATATAGGTAAGTGAGTGGTTGACAGACTGCGTATTTTCTATTACAGCTTATTATCAGCAAATGTTGTTGGTTTAGAATGCTTTTCTCTGTAGAAGTAGTTTCCTTATCACTAAAATCCAATTTGTACTTACCATATTGCCTACACAGTCTGTTCATATTTGACGCATTTTTACATAATACATACTTATAGCTCTACTCTCAACATATTTCTATCCGTATTCGTTAGTATTCTTATCAAAATATGTCGTAGCATGTTCAATCGGAAAATGTTAATTTCATAATGTTGACCGCGCGCTCTCTACGGCAATCGGACGACTTGGCAACGTCCACTCAATCACTTGTTAAAAAAAAGTTGATTTTGTAACAAAAGGTGTATTACACCTCTTACGCCGGTGTTTCCCTTTGTTTTATGTGTGAAATCGGCCCTTTGTCCTTCGTTAGGGAGCGCTGGGTGCGCCGTGGTAAAGGAATTTCGACTTTAGAAAAGTGCCATACCAATATACTTGATGATATACATACATTCGTCGCTGAGCGCGCTTCGCCGTTCGCTCGCGTCGTTTTCAAGCTTGTGGTCGTATGTATCGTACGTACGTATCTACGTGGAGGACGCGAGTGTGCTCGCGCGGTAGTTTGTTTATAGTCCATGCTGTAGGATTGTAGGCCTTATTGCACTGATTCGTGAGCGGACAGTGGCGCGCACAGTGGCGTCCTCGTCGGTGTTTGTCTATCGATCTCTGCGGTGGCCAATGGCATATGTCGGTGCAGACCTGCGCGCCTGCCTCGCCTCGGTGAAAGCCGGGCGCTCGCCCGATATACATACGTACTTGTATAGCTGACTAACTATAGCCGCTATCTTATCACAATAGGTAGCTGCAGCCTCTAACTTACTGATCCCGCTCGAAGCCACCTAGATGTTTATGCGTTCGAAAATTTGCTGATCGCAAAGTGGCAGATACAATTCGAGTCATGAATGTTTTGCCGTTCTGTTTGCGACCTCCTCCGGCGTCACAGCGCGGGGGGAGGGAGCCAGAAATAGAAGTGTGGATTGGAAACGCGACAACGTGGCAACGTCGCTCGCCCGACCGCACTCAGTGCTGGTTCAAAATGGCGGCTGTGCGTGATCGATACCGTGCAATTTTAGTTGAAAATGTTCGAATTTGTGATGCAACTATTTGTGGGTCGGCCCGGGCGGTTCCCTGGGACCTTGGGGCATACGCTCCGCACCCGATGCCGGCTCCCGACCCGCTCAATGTACGTATCCCATGACCATATTGCGCCGCCACTTTGTCCTCCCTACATACCTAGGTAGCTATGGATATGACATGCATACTCTATCTGTTGTAATCGAGTTCATCTAGACAACTAGACATCTATTGCTTGCATATCCACATCTGCCTCTATTCGAATACCCTTCACGCCTATACTATACACACACTTATAGGTGAAATATGGAATGCATTGATACGTAGGTACCTTTCTTTCAGGTTACGTAACTACATAAAAATGCTTCTTAGTTTAGCATTAATATAGGAATAATGATTAAACTGGCAATCTGTTTAGCTAAAATACATAGGATAGTGTTAAATAGTTGTCTCATTTCATTATCATTCGTATCCGCGAGGTGCTGTGCTTGCATGTGATAAATGAAAACAAGATGGCGGCTACTTGTAAAATTAAGACGCAGTAGCGCGCGCGGAACGACAACGTCGCGCGCAGTTATTGTGAGCAGTCATTTGCTCGATAAGAAATTTCAAGGCTATACGTTTCGTACCTATCCTCCGATTGTAACAATGGATAAAACTAATGCTTACGTTAAATGAGTTGGGTTTATTTACGATGTTGTTGGCGTTGTAATTAAGTTTTGGCAGTCAGTTAACAATGTTCGTGTGATCAGTCAGTGATCTCAACACGCACACATGTATGGCCTAATTGGGGTTAATACTTTAGCATCGACGTTGTGTTCAATGTATTACACACACTGATATATACGTTGTGATTACTTGTCGTCTATAGACGCAGGTCTATAGGATAACACTATAGTTGTGTGGATATACACTCGGGCTTACGTCATTCGCCGTCCAAGCCTCACCCAATTGTAAACACTGCATATTCATAAAGGATAAAGCTATATTTTATCTTTGTTATGTTTATATTCAATTTTCTTAAACAGTAGTGTAGGTACAGGAGACAAAATGGAGGTTAACAGGTTTGAGTTACCTCTATAGTAGCCCTAGTATTTACAATATTATAAAACTACACTGATCCGAAAAGTATAGTTTTATTGATTGGATTTCCATTCTTGCAAGCGCTGA
Organism: Scrobipalpa costella; assembly: GCA_949820665.1. NCBI lineage: Eukaryota > Metazoa > Arthropoda > Insecta > Lepidoptera > Gelechiidae > Scrobipalpa > Scrobipalpa costella. The sequence goes on along the minus strand of OX463321.1, from coordinate 7,650,614 downwards.
GCGCAGTTAGTTTACCATTGCCTCGATAGATGGCGCTAGTTGTTCTATTTCAGCTTGTATTATCTAGCTTTGCCGGTTTCACTGAGGCAAATAAGTGAAAAGTAAATTCAATGTTCGCTTGAGTGTGCACATTTCCTTATCACTTACCGTTTATTAGCCTTTTGTTTTGTTTTGAAAGGATTATTACTGCAATTTTCTGTTCTCTGTAGGCCATTGTCTTTTTCAATTCTAATCTTCTTGTGTCGTTGTTTCTTTAATACTTTTCATATTTTATGACCATCCTCTGTTTAGAATTCCATAAATTGAATGGCTTTTAAAAACTTCATTGACAATAATGTAGGGTAAGTGCTGTAAGTAAAGATTACCTTCTGATTTATTATCTTCTCTTTGTCTAATTTTGTTTTAATCCATTCAATTGAATAGATTTACCAACAAAACTAAATCGGTTTTCAAAAAAGCCTGAGGTTTATCAACTATAGCAATCTCCAAAAACATATACCACACCACGTACTTATTACTTCACACAATACAACAAACAAATCTACACTGTTACAATATTTTTTCATACTATTCTACCTTCCCTTCATTTATCGTAGTTTGCTTCTTACTGAATGATTATTCGATGTAATTATAAATGTTTAATTTAAAAATATTTTTGCTAGAAATCATCCATTTTTAAAAATTAATTAAAACAATGAAACGGAAATGTTGATTATGTTTGCTGCTTCAGTTTATCAATTTGATTAAAAATTTATCTGATGAATGAATTTGTGAAATAAAACGTGTAGTACTCTTGAGTACCAACTGAAAAATACTTGATATTGAAGTATGAAAATTTATAATGTAATAAATATTTTTTTTTAATTTGATCTTGCATTACAAGGGTTATCAGTGTCAGCACTCTGACCGACTGAAAAACCGTGTCTTCATTCATCCATTTGAGAATTACTATTGATTTCAATTTTTTCATACAAATAAAAATATGGGAAATACCAAAATAAGAATTGTCAAGTAACATAAATTTAATGATGTGAAGATCATGGCACCAAGAAGACAAAACAGGAGCTGATTCATCATTGATCAATTTTAGTATTAAGTATTATTATATAGTTGATTATCAAGATTGCTATAACTGCTTTTAATTTTGTTGCTGCGTTAACCTATGTTCAGCTTTCAACGTTATTTAATTTTCAATAATCAAACATACTTTTCTAATAAAAGAAAACCCAATGGATGTATGTTTTATTTCTCTTTCTTTTACCGTGGTTTCGAAAATAATGGAAGTATCTAACCAAGAAATTATAGATACTCTGCAGAAGATACATATGCAAAGAGTGCTAGCATTATTTTCCTGTTTGAAAAAGAACTTAAATTCTTTTACGTAAGTGGCTAAGGCTAACCCTTAGCTTAATTAAATCATACAACGTTACCAGATAATTTCGGTGTAGGTTCAATTTCGAGGGGGTATTACATAGAGGGCTGTTTTGTAAACTATTCGGTTGTCAGCCTATCACTTCTTAAATTGCAATCGTTATGTTTTTTCTCTGAAGACGTATTTATTTATTTAACAATTTATTGCACACATAATCATACAGAGGACACAAATATAAAAAAAAACAATAGCACAACTATCTTATCTCTAAAAAGAAATCTCTTTCAGCTGACCTACGGTAGAGAGTGCAAAAGTGATAATTATTATAGTGGTAATTATTATCAGCCTAGTATTGTGCGTGTCCCATCCCACCCACTGCTGAGAAAAGCCCTCCCCTTTCTTCTTCTATATATAGCAGTCCTGTGCAAGCTTCCACCAGTCTTACCGATAAATATTATGATCGTTGCTCCATTTTTTACAGGGTGGATTTCGTTTACGATTTCCATACTTGAGGTTTCAACTTTGTGACGATCTTACTTAACTCACTAATAACTAATGTGACCTGACCAGGATCAGACTATTTGGGACTGGAAAACAAAAAAATAAATCTTGCAATTTGCACACTCAAACTAATCGGAGAAGTCTAAATCTGAACAGGCTGTGAAGCTTAATACTCCAGTCTAGCACTGCGTTAAGCTGTATTGCTGTTCTGAAATGTTTGTTCTTAGCTGACTTCTAACTACAACAGGGATGAACAAGGTGCAAACATCACACACAAGGCATCGATTATTACGAACCTATTAAGGCTGTTCGGTTTTATAATAATAGTTTATGCCTTTAATGCCATAGTAGCTGTACCTTAGCTACACTACAGAATTACAGATGGTCCGTTAAACCATTACTCCTAAGAAAATTTTATCCATCTACCAAAAAACGTACTTTTCTGGGTACTGCTGAAGAGTATGCCAGATTTTGGAAAACTTCTTGCTACTATAAATAGATCTAGACATGTCCAAGACTTAATATTGAAAATTGGTAAGCTTCGCTGTTTTTTATAGCAAGCAGCTTGCAATCACTCGATTGTCCCCTTGCAATAACAACTATCTGTGCTTTGTTGTCAAGGCAACCTGTTATATTGCACAGTGTACAAACATGCACACATTCTGACATTGTTAAGCTGTTATGTATGTGTGAGGGGCGAAAAATCCATACGTCTATTTTCTCTACGCTCTAAGTTTCACATCCATCAAATCGAATCGATTTGACGATTTTAATAACATATAAATGAGTGTATATATGAACCACAAGCGTGAAAACCTAATCAAAATATTAGGATATCAAGATTAGTGACGTATTTATTATATTGGTAATGTTATTAAAGGACTGCCTCCTAGCTAAGGCTTAATATTTTGACTACAAAACGACAAGAACAGTGCTTTTACGCTCTCAATCGCAACTGTTGTATAATTTTAGAGAAAGGAGATTTGTTTTGGTCCACCACCTCCGTGGAGGTTCGTCGGTCGTGGCATTTCATATCGCAGCGCGGCACGTCCGCTCGCTATTATTGAAGCGACGTTGCCGTTCCGCCGCGGGGCTGTTGGTTCGGGGCTCGATCGCTCGCCAGGCCCTCTGTGAACGAAGATTGTCGGCGCTGAACACAGTCAGTCGGCCGCGCAGCTTGGTGCGCGACGTTCGTTCGCGGAGGGTACCGCGCGCGCCCCTTTTTGTCCTAGACCGGCTTACCGCGAGTGCGAACGAGATAGACAATCGGTGGTGCAAGCGAGAGGTGCTAGAAAGAGAACGCGCTATGGCAATGGCAGTGTCGCAACCTCGCCCACCTGACCGTGTTGATGCCGCGCTCGAAAAAGTTGCGCCGTTGCGCTATTTGGAGGCGCACGAATGTGCTCGCACGGAGCATGCAGTGACGCGTTATTATCACAAAACCTTGTCATATTGTGGTTTTTTGAGTTATAAAAGACGTTTTCTTCGCAATAATAAAGAATTGATTGTGTTTCAACAAGTTATTCAACGGTATGTATTAATTTTCTATTTTTATTAGGTCGCTTTAGGCAAATCGTTATCTCCATTGCCTAGATAAGTACCTATCTACTTACTAATACTTGCTCTGCATCTCAGTAGCTTGAATATAGGCAGTATAATTTTCTGATACAAATAATATCGTTAGCATTGAAGTTGATCGCGCGATGTAATTGTTGGTATTTAGTCGCCATTTTCTACGTCGGTGACGAATACCGCCGAGCCGTCCCCGTTTACCGTACTCCACCGCAAACCGGACTTTACTGCACTACACCGAAAGATGATATTTCACTATCAACTGAAACTTTTTCTTCAACGAGATCCGCTCGCTATGATTCATTGTGGAAATAATAATAACGTTTTCGTGAGAGCTGTGCACTAAAAAGAATAAGCGAATTCATCGCCTTAATATTTTTTCAGAACTCATTGTCATTAATTTCTGAACGCGTACTCAACTGGATGAAAAAAAAAAACAAAAATATGGCGGGATAATGAAATGAGCGCAGAGCGTGTCTTTGTTGCCAAGTTGAAAGTTATCGTTTTGCGTCGCTTTACGTTGTAGTTGTTCTAGCAGCGGTTTTATCGATTTGTGTACGTTTCTCGCTATAAATAAGTACGAGTTTGTGTCATCGTCGGCGGCGCGGGACCGGTTTGAGAAACCCGTGTGGGTGCTTCGCAGCGGTCCGAGTTCGGAGCATTCCAATTTGAACGAGCTACTTTCGTACCTTACAGGTAGGCAGGTTGTTATAGATGCGCGCCGTACGATAGATTTTCGTTTTTGTTGCGTAATTTTGTTTATACATGCTACGTTCGGTCGGTCACGTCATTTCTCAAACTCGCAACGTGAAGTTTTCCGAAACGATGACGTCTCAATTCTAGCTTTGCATCGATCGTTTCTTGTTTTTCGTTTTCTACGTCAGATAACAATGCGAAACAAATGACAAATTAATTATCATGAGCTACTACACAACATAACCTAAAAAGATTAAGTTAACCTCAATTATCTCGCAACTGTTTTCGTTAGATTGTTACGCAGTTATAAATTAATACAGATCATAGAATATAAACCTAGTTAAAACTGTATTTGGAGTGGAATATGGAATAAATCAGGATTTTATTTCAACATCTTGATACTAACCTATCTACGTATAAAACCATAAATACCTACCCATTCTTATCAGGTCACATGGCTAGTGCATGTGTTAGGTTACTTAGTGTATTTATATTATAACACCACATGGAAATATATGTCCAGAATCTGAATCTAGAACGTAATTAAATTAAGCTAACCCTTAAATTAGATTAATTTTCAAAATAAATCTAATTTAAGGGTTAGGTTCTAAACCTTATCATCAATCAGTTATCACATGGTTACCACATGTGCTAACCTACCCAAAACACACATGTGGATGGAAATACCAGGTGTAAGGGACAGCGTCCCGCAAACTGATAGGGGTTGCTCAGTCAACAACACTGAAAAACTATCAACCGGGTTTTTTTTCAGGAAGTGAAAAAAAATGGCTTTTCTATACTAAATATTCACATCAGACAAATAAGACAAAATGTCCTGCTGATAATTGTTCAGTATCGTTGACTGAGGAACCCCTATTAGTTTGCAGGACCTTTACACAAAAACTTAACCTTTTCTGCAAATTAAAATTAACCAACCCTTGGATTAAATAGATTTTCAAAATAGTTTACTTAAATTAAATAATAAATGGCCCTTATCAATCAGTTATCACATGGCTACCACATGTGCTAACCTACCGAAACACACATGTTGTGGATAGAAACATACTTTCCCAATCAGAAAATCCAGATTACAGTTCACTCTAGCCTTAATTTAGAAATAAAATTTTAATTATAGAAGAAAAAGAAACTTATACATTACATCCATACATATAATCACGCCTTTATCCCTAATGGGGTAGGCAGAGCGTAAACGATCTAAACAAAGGTCATTTCGCCACGGCTGACAAAGTTTTAAGGGTTTTTTAAGATAGACTTGTACGTATATTGCTGTAGTGATAGGTTGTCAGCCCATCGCCTAAATTACAATATACTAAAACCCTCAGATCCCGTAGCTGGATTTTACAGCTTGCTCGGGAGGAAATGCAGCTGGCACATTCTATGTTTTTCTCTCACTCCCAGGCCAGCATTTAAGCTTATACATTAACATTTAATAAAATCTAAAAACTGTTCTGCCAATTCCGTTTACCAATAAGTTTTCAAGCTGCATACGTATAGTGTAAGCTGGTCAGGGTCAATCATTAGACTTGGCCTCATTAATTGATACAGATGCAGAAATTTGCACAGATAATGTATTTTTTAATATTATTTCTGATACTGAGAGCCCGATGATGTAGTGGATAGGGCCGCTTCCTCCTGAGCGGGAGGTCGTGATTCGAATCCCACCACGTACCAATGTGTTTTCGGTTTTCGAATTTCATATGTTTATTCGGCGCTTTTTCTGTACTTCGGAAGGCACATTAAGCCGTTGGTTAATATCGTTTAATACCGTAGACATTAGTCGTTAAGCCATTTCAGAGGCCAGTGCTAAGCATTGGCGGCTTGAAAACTCTGACCTAATCTAGGATTGGGTCTAGTTTCCCTTCTGGGTTGCGGAGGTCAGATGACAGTCGCTCTGTGTAAAACCAGTACCCTCGTTCAATCCCCTAGATTAGGTAGCCGACCCCGTGAGATACGGGATAAGGCTAGGGAGATGATGATTTCTGATACTGAATGTTTAATTTGAAAGCTATTATCTTAGAAGCTGAACTTTTTGGTGTTAGGCAACTTGACAGTGTTCAGCAAACTGATAGGGATTGCTCAGTTAATGTAATTTTACCTATATTATAATTGTACACGCCTTATCTGCCCCACTTATGCACTCTCACTACCATAGGTCAGCTGGAAGAGATTTCTTTTTAGAGATAAGCTGTATCTGTTGTGCTATTGTTTTTTTATATTTGTGTCCTATGTATGTTTATGTGTGCAATAAATTGTTAAATAATAATAATAATGAAACTACAAATCACTTTATTTCCACAAAACACATAACAAAAAATAAAAACACAATCAAGAATAACATAACAAACAGGACAGGTAGGCATATAGATATTTTTACAGAAAAAGTGGAAAAAGTGTGGACACAGCTTGGCTGTTTTTAAGTTCACCCTACGTCAGGTGTAGAAGAGGATAGAAATGAAATAGCACAGAACAACTTGAACTACAATTTGACAAATCTTTGTAATATATATTTTTTTATAGTAACAAAAAAAAAGAAACAGAGTAGAAACTGAACAACTATCACCAAGATTTTATTCAGGAAAAATGCTTTTACATACAAATTGTCTGACTGAGGTGGTCATTTTGTACGGGAATATTTTTTTAATATCCTGACAAAAATTCCTGTTGAAAATTGTTTTGATCAGTCAACGAAACAATTTGCTCAAGCAAACCCTAAAAGTTTATAGGACACTGTCATAAAGAGTTAGATTATAATACAATTATGTTTTAATCATGAAATTTTGTGCATATGAGTACCCCTCAAGTCCCGTTGCTTACCTCAATAGGTTTGAACAACTGCAAGTATTGTGGGGAAGAGTAAAGTAAGCATTGGAAGCGCCAAGGCTTGCTATGGGCCTTGGCGTGCCGAAAATGTTAAAACAATTCATACATCACATACCTACTACGTACCTTAAAGATGGTATTCGTATTTTTATTTTCATCAAAAACAAATAAGATAAAATAATAATATACTTTATTGCACAGAAAATACACAAGAGAAAATAAAATTAAATAATTATAAATTGCTACCTTAGCAATAAGGCCGCCTATGTTGTACTTGTTTTTTGTTGTTATCTGTTGTGTTGTATGATTTGTATTCTTACGTGCAATAAAGTATGTTTATTAAATTAAATACAATAATTATAAAATGTTTTCCAAACCAGTCTTCAGACACATGCCATTGGGTCATATCTTCCGTGCTTCCAGTTTAAGTCAGAACTGAAATGATATCCTCATTAGGACTCATTGAAAATTTTGACGGCTGGGTTTGCCACTAACCTGGCAAAAGCCTAATCTAGGTCTGGTTTCCTTCTAAGTTAGAGGTCAGATGGCAATTGCTGTCTAAAAACCAGTATGCTCATTCAATCTCCTAGATTAAGTAGCCAACACCGAGAAATCCGGGAAAAAGGATATAATATTGTATATGTTTCTTTGTGCAATTCCTTAGCAGTGCTTCCGGTTTAATTCAGAACTGAAATGATATTCTCATTAAGACTCATTGAATATTTTTACAGCTGGGTTTGCCACTAACCTGGCAAAAACCTATTCTAGGTCTGGTTTCCTTCTGGGTTAGAGGTAAGATGGCAATTCCTCTGTCTAAAAACCAGTATCCTCATTCAATCTCCTAGATTAAGTAGTCAACCCCGAGAAATTTGAGGCAAAAGGCTAGTAAGATGATTAGGACCCATTGGTTTCCCTTCTTAGTTAGAGGTTAGATGGCAATTCCTCTGTCTAAAAACCAGTATCCTCATTCAATCTCCTAGATTAAGTAGTCAACCCCGAGAAATTTGACTCAAAAGGCTAGTAAGATGATTAGGACCCATTGGTTTCCCTTCTAAGTTAGAGGTTAGATGGCAATTCCTCTGTCTAAAAACCAGTATCCTCATTCAATCTCCTAGATTAAATAGTCAACCCTGAGAAATTTGAGGCAAAAGGCTAGTAAGATGATTAGGACCCATTCTACTAAAGTCTTTGTCAACTAAACTAACATTGTACTGTTTGTTTCCAGGTGAACTGATGGGACTGTGAGCTGGTGCCATGATGAAACGCACCGCGGCCCCGCGCCTCTGCCCGGACGAGCCAACGCCGCTGCCGCCCCAGTCCGTGTCTCAGGTATGTGGCACTTCATATACTTAAAGCAGGAGCCAGGTGAATTGATGGGTCATGTGTAACAAGATACATACGTTAAAAGATGGATCCAGTTACTTATAGGCTAAAAACAGAATACAGTTACTTTATAGGCTAAACTAAAGGCAGTATCCAGTTACTCTATACGTTAAACTAAAGGCAATATCCAGTTACTTCATAGGCTAAAAGCAGAATACAGTTGCTTTATAGGCTAAACTAAAGACAGGACCCAGTTACTTTATAGGCTAAACTAAATGCAGGATCCTGTTACTTAATAGGCTAAAAGCAAAATACAGTTACTTTATAGGCTAAACTAAATGCAGGATCCAGTTACTTCATAGGCTAAATGCAGAATACAGTTACTTTATAGGCTAAACTAAAGGCAGGATCCAGTTACTTGATACGCTAAAAGCAGAATACAGTTACTTTATAGGCTAAACTAAAGGCAGTATCCAGTTACGTCATAGGCTAAAAGCACAATACAGTTACTTTATAGGCTTAACTAAAAGCAGGACTTAGTTACTTCATAAACTAATATAAATTCAGGATTCAGTTACTTTGATAGGCTAAAAGCACAATACAGTTACTTTATAGGCTTAACTAAAAGCAGGACTTAGTTACTTCATAAACTAATATAAATTCAGGATTCAGTTACTTTATATGCTAAAGTCAGGAGTCTTAAATTTTTTCGACACACATAAGACTTAAATGGAACCAGTCACACAAATACAATAGGAGACTTTTTAGTTATAAAACATTGTAGGCATTTATAGACAATCTATTTTTTTTTTCTTCAAAATGGATAGATATCTACTATTCACCCCTCAAGTCCCGTTGCCTACCTCAATAGGTCTGAACAACTGCAAGTATTGTGGGGAAGAGTAAAGTAAGCATTGGAAGCGCCAAGGCTTGCTATGGGGCTTGGCGTGCCGAAAATGTTTATACAAATTCGTTTAAAATATAAGTGAATCTTGGTTAATGACTTTTGTGTAATCACAATTCTGCCAATGACACGTAGTGAAGCAAATATAAGCTAGGGAGGATGTACAAACACAAAACAACAATAATAATATTACCTTAGCTTGCAAATAAATAAAATATGCCTATAAATACTATGGGTCAATTTATGACTATAAGTCATAAATGTACCAGTTTTTTCTAGACTAGACTTCCATGCTAAACTGTGAGCAATCAAAAATGTACCGCCTGCTCCTCCCGGGCATGCTGTAAAGATCAACAAAGCTATTGGAAGGTTTCAGTGTATTGTGATTTAGGCGATAGGTTGTCATTGTGAACATAACTGCTTCCGTGGTCTAGTGGCTAGTGCCATTGATTCCCGATCCAGAGGTCCTGGGTTCGATTCCCAAGGGGGAACACACAAAGTTAATATTTAAGAATTTAACACTTTGTGATTTTTTCCCCAGTTTGGTTAGGTCATTGCAGGCTGATTCACCTGATTGTCCGAAAAAGAAAAAGATTTCGTTCTTCGGAGGGCACGTTAAGCCGTCGGTCCCGGTCGCTATCTTTGATAGTGGTCTTTACTCAATGTCATTGGCCTGATAGTTTTGCTACTAGGCGGTTTAAAAACTTTGACACCAGGGTTCAGGGCCGATAGACCGATACCCACTCGACAGAAGAATTATGAACATATACAATACAGATCTATCTGAAATAACCATAGAATCATTTCATTTCATTTATTTATTCAATAAACAGTGTACACTGTGTGCGAATGTTTTTAACATAAAATCTATTAAAACTATAAAAAATAAAATTAAACTTATACTTAAACTAAAACTAAAAAGATTACATTATCTGTCACAAAACATAATCATTTACTTCATTTCATTAATAAATTCAATAAATTAATCATTCAAAACAATAATCCAAAATATATTTATAAGTCTTCAATGTTATATAAAACCTTATCTAACAGAAAATGTTTTAGTTTAGTCTTAAATACTACTATATTATTAATACATTTTAATTCATGTGGCAACTTATTAAATATGTTTACAGTTTGGTACCTAGGGCAATGTTTGACTATGTTGAGACTCGGCTGTATATCACAATTTAAATCTAATCTACGTGTTTTTAACCTTTTTATCATGTCTTCTTCTGATTCGTATTTGTATCTATTTTTGACAATGTCAACAAGTAGCACTAAAACATAGAGGCTAGGCACAGTTAATATTTCATATTTTTGGAAATATACTTTACATGACTCCCACGGAGGGATGCGTGCAATAGCACGTATAGCCCTTTTTTGTACCGTAAACGCCTTTTTAATATTATAATTGTAGCTATGTCCCCAATATTTAATGCTATAGCGCAGCTTTGATTCTACTAGAGCTGAGTAAACTATTTTAAGCTGATCGAGTTTAAGAGTGTCTCGCAGGATCCTTAAGGCATAACAGGCAGAGCTGATAGAACTCTCGATTGAATTTAATTCCTGTTTCCAGTTTAACAAAGCATCCATATGAATACCGAGAAATTTTACCACCCCTACCAATTCTACCTTTTGGTTATTCAATGTCAAGTTTAACGTAGCCTTGTTATTCACTGTAGATTTAAACAAGATTCCAGGGGTCTTTTTTAAATTAATTTTTAAATTATTTGTTGAAAACCACTCACTAAAAGCTGTTAAGGTGTCATTTGTCACCCTTTCAAGTGCCTCTATGGAGGGTTTCGATAAAACCGCGTTCGTATCATCCGCATATATGACTAAGTTGGCATCAGGCACTTTATTAGAAACATAATTTATTAAGTCGTTTGTAAAAATTAGGAATAGTATTGGCCCCAGTATGGAGCCCTGTGGAACCCCTCTATCTATTCGACTAAGTTTGGATTTGCCTATTATTTCCGATCCATCTTTCCCAAACTGTTTTACTTCTACAAACTGTTTACGGTTTCTTATGTATGACTCACATAAAATCAATGATGAACCTCTGATTCCGTAATGCTCTAGTTTATTAAGTAAAAGTCTGTGATCAACCATATCGAACGCTGAACTTAAATCTAAAAATATCCCCGCTACTTTCATCTTGTCATTTAATTTACAAACTACGTCATTAAGTAATGTGTCCATTGCATCCGATGTACCAACTCCACTTTGGTAACCAAATTGTCTGGAATTTAAAATTTGATATTTCCTTAAATGTGCTAAAAGTCTTATCTTTATAAGTTTTTCAAACAGTTTGGAGAGTGTGGGTAGCAAAGAAATTGGCCGATAATTTTTGGGGTCAAGATGAGAATCCTTTTTGTAAACTGGGATGATTTTAGCTGTTTTTAGCTGCTCTGGAAAGATTCCAATTTTTAAGCAGTTATTGAATAGATAAGCAAGAGGTATGGCTAAAAAATCAATATTTTCTTTAATTATGGAGACTGGAATTTCGTCGTATCCTGTTGATGGTTTATTTTCCATTTGTCCTACGGTTTTGCGAATATCTTGAGGTGTTATATCCCTAACAAACATATCATCTGAGATCCTATCAGAATTTTCCTTTAAAATTCTTAACGCCTCCATACGATTGCCAAAAGATGGTAAATTGCCGTGATTAAATTGTTCCGAGAAAATATTAGCCAATTCAGTAGGTTCATCTATAATTTTACCATCAACTTTTAGCACGAGTTGTTCACGAGAATTGACAGAGTTTTTGGAGCCTATTTTATTGACAACCTTCCATATACCCTTTGTTTTGTATCTTTCTTTATTAATTTCCCATTGAGTCGCTATACATCTTGCTTTTTCCAGTACCTTTCTGTATATTTTAATGTATTTTGTTTTGTATTCGAATAAGCTAGAGTCATTATGCGAACTATCCAAGGAGCATAGCACACGTTTCATTATACTAGAGACCTTAATACCTTTACTTATCCATTTTAATGTCCTATTTCTAATCAGTCTTACCTTTTTCTTCCTTAACTTAAAACAACTTTTAAATGTATCGCTAAAGCATTTTAGAAAACTATTTATTCCCATGTTTGTCCAATTCGTCTCAATAATTTTTTGTTTAAAGAAGGCTTTATTACTTTTTGTTATTGCTCTACGAACTATGTAAATTGCTTTCTCCTTCCATGGTTCTTCATTGTTATTTTTACCAGTTAAGCTAGTTAGTATTGCTGCATGTCCATCCGCTAATCTGTTATGATCAACTGCAGTAGTCAATACAGATTCATTCGATATGTTGGTTAAAATATTATCTATACCAGAAGAAATACTGTTTCTTATAAAAGTAACACTATTTATAAGATATCTAAAATTATAACATGTCAGTAAATTTAAAAATTCATTCTTATCCGCCGACTCTACCAATACATTTACATTAAAATCACCAATAATTACTACTTGTTTGTCATAAAATTTCTGAAGTAATGATTCGAGTTTATTCAAAAAGATGTCAAATTTATTGCCGTTCTGATAGCAGCAGAATATGTATAAGTTAGTAACTAAGTCTTTTATTCCACATATCTCAAAACTATCCACACAAGTGAGTTTTTTGCAAGCTGTAATTTCCTCACATTTACGGTTTTTATGTGCTAGTATGAGAGTACCTCCTCTTGTTTTTTTTTCTCTAGCATAGAATGTTATTAACTCATAATTATCAAACTGCAAGTATTTGGCAGAGTATTTGTTTAAGAAGTGCTCACTAATACAAACATAATCTTGTTTTGAACTCAAACAATCTAAGTAAAGCTCAAATTGGTCTTTTTTCGTAGATATCCCGCAAACATTCTGATGTACTAAATTTACAGTCGGTGGTAGAATAACTCTACTTGATTTATGAGTAACATTTGGTTCACAACTAGAAACTGAAATTGCCTTGGAACAAAAAGATGACTCACAACTCTTATTTATCTCTCTTGTCTCTTCACTACAACTGCTATTCACGAAAAAACTCTTCTCTTACAGGGTTTTTTTTTGTAAGCAGAGTCCTTTCCATGTTACACTTAATATACATAATGGCTCTCCATATAGATTTACAAGTATTTACTCTGTCTATCTTTAATCTATGATAATCGTGCAGCATGATTTCGAACTGCTCACCGTTTTTATTTTCAGAACAAATTAACTGTGTCAAAGTGTCTAAAAAACCTGACTCTGTGTAATAATTGCCAATTCCACCTCCAATTAAAACATTTGTATTTATAAGAGTACTTAAGATATTCTGTAATATTGCATAAACCGGTAAACAGTTCGAATCATATTTACTAGGCAAAATCACTACAAAATCGTTTTTAGAGTAGGTAATACAGTCATTAATACAAGTATCCACTAGTCGATCCGAAGTCGCATATGGTTTCAGCACTGCCGTTACAATAAAACCAGGTCCCAGGTAGTTTTGTAAAATTCTTCTAATACCTCGTCCTTGTTCATCAGCATATAATCGCACACGGCGCAAGTAACTCTTCCCTGAACATATTAAGCCAGCTCGAGGCGAATTTGATTCAGATTTGTTATTCAATACGTTGTTGCTTGGTGTCGGCATATTTGTAACTTGAGCGATTTCATCTCCAGTCTGCACTACCATTAAGTGTGATTTTGGTGAAGATGAGATAAGTCGATGCTCATTTCCTCCAAAGCTAGTACATTGATCATTGTCAAAAGAACGATTTTTCAAGTCTCCGTCAGTATTAACACTCTTTGTATGCAGTTCGTTTATGTTTAAAATGTATTGATTTTTTCTAATATGCTTGAACTTTGGGGAAAGAAAACTATTGGCAGCGGAAGCAGAAGTGTCAATTCCAACCGATTTATATCGTTTTATGATCTGCTCATACCTCTCCAATTTATTTTTTAGTGCATTGTTCTCTAATCCTAAACATTCAATAGCTTCTTCGGCAGAGAGTAACTCTTCTCTCAATTTCTCTATTGTCTCTCTTAATTCCCCAGTATCCTCATCCAATGTATTAGGGAGGCTAAGGTTTAAAAAGTTTTCTTTTGTTTGACTATGGTAAAAACTAGAGAAAAGTTTAGTAGTCGGATTTTTGTTGCGCTGAGTAACGTAGCAGATGGATGAGCTTTCACATTTCGAACGATTTACCACATATTTTTCCTTATTACCAGTTTCATCTGTAATAGCTTCTACTTCCTTCAAGGTCTCGAATGAATTACTGGTTGGGATGTTAATAACCACACGTTGTTCAACTGATGGAGATTCATTATTTTGTGATGAGCGTAATTCCGGGCTACAACTTTCTTTTTCGTGATTTTCCACACCCATTTCTACCGTGAAACCTTGCAAAGGAACCGTTAAAGCTAGTTCGTCATTATTTGCTATTGTATTCTGCATCGGAACATTATCAACCGGTTTTTCAGCTACACTTTTTGATTGTTCCTCTGTAGTAATAGCAGAAGGCAACAATAATTTTTCACCAAGTGGTACAACATTCAATATTTTCGATTTCTGGTTTAGTTTAAACGACTCTATTTTTTCAGTATATATTGATGTTTTCTCAGCTGAAATTTTGTATGATGGGGTGCTTTTTGTCCCTAGAATTACTTTTGAGTTCGCCTTTTTGGTTGGAATTTGTAAACAAACATTGCATTTATATTTGGCTTTATGCTCCTTCGTCATGATATCAAATCTTTTTTCAGCATTTGTGCAAATTATGTGATAGTACTTTTTGCATAATGAACATATTAAAAAATGTTTCTCCACTATTTTCTTTGAGCATTTACCACATATCTTTTCCATCTTATCCAAAAATATTGTAAGTTTTAACTTTTATTTTATTTGAAAAATATTTAGGAAAAAGTGAAATCCGAATATTAAGTCCAAAGGTCTGTTTTGATCCTGATTTCTCAACAGAAATAATAATAAAAAAAAAAAAAACGTGGTAAGAAAAAGAAAAAAGAAGAAATTGCGGGCATTGGGGTTTGAACCACCGTGCCCTGCGTGACAGTCCAACGTGATAGCCTCTAGACCAAAGAGGCTATAGTATGTGAGTTCGAAATTACGTGTCTCCTTTCACCAGGTCTAGTCAGTACAGAAGAATGTTCGTTGAAATTTAAAATTTAAAATATTTCACTTAAACACAAGTTTTTTTATGATTTTTTTTGCACTTTCTAATACTATAGGTCCCAAAGATTATAGTTTTATAAAGTGTTCTTGAGTAAAATGTTCATTTAGTCACTTCACTTTGTAATTGTAGATTTGCATTTTTTGACGTTTATTAATGGTCAAAATTCTCACAAACACTTTCACGCACTATTTGGAACACTGTCAACAATATTATTACACTTTCATTAATATTTTCGAAAAAATATATTTTTTTACTAAAAGTTATACAGAGCGATTGTTTGCTTTACAGCGCCATCTGGCGAAAGAATCTTTGTAAGATCGTTGACGCTCTGCTTACCCCATTAGAGGTAAAGGCGTGGTTGTATGTATTTTTATGTCTAGGGTGTTAGTATAAACTCTTGCATATTATACTGTAAAATATCTATGATGGACTGTGAGCGAGAGAAAAACATAGAATGTGCCAGATGCATTTCCTCCCGGGCATGCTGTAAACGCCAGCTAAGGGATTCGAGGGTTTCAGTATATTGTAATTTAGGCGATGGGCTGACAACCTGTCACTACAGCAATATACCTACAAATATATCTTAAATAACCCTCAAAACTTTGTTTAGGTCGTTTACGCTCTGCCTACCCGATTAGGGATAAAGGCGTGACTATATGTATGTATGTAAGTATTAATACATTCAAAGTTGTAAACATAAGGTTATCTATCATAATCACACGCAGACTATGACTGCAAGTAAACACATTATGTACTTGCACTATTTATATAGCTTAGCAAGGCTGGCAGTTCAATGCATGTTAATTACATACCTCGTATAGTTATTTAGCTATGAAATGTAGGTAAATACATCATATTTTTTTCCATGCCTGGACTGGGAGTGGTAGAAAAACATAGAATGTGCCAGCTGCATTAACTAAGGGATTCGAGGGTTACAGTGTATTGCAATTTATGGCGATGGGCTGACAACTTGTCACTATAGCATTATACATCATAATCATCTGTAATAACCCTCAAAACTTGTCAGACGTGGCGGAACGACGTTTGTTTAGGTCGTTTTCGCTCTGTCTACTCCATTAGGCGTGATTATATGTATGTATGTATGTATGTACATAAAATCACGCCTTTATCCCTTATGGGGTAGGCAGAGCATAAACTACCTAAACAAAGGTCGTTCTGCCACGTCTGACAAAGTTTTGAGGGTTATTTAAGTTTCTTCCGTGCTGGCCTGGGAGCGAGAGAAAAACATAGAATGTGCCAGCTGCATTTCCTCCCGGGCATGCTGTAAAAACCAGCTAAGGGATCAGAGGGTTTCAGTATATTGTAATTTAGGCGATGGGCTGACAACCTGTCACTACAGCAATATACCTACTAATCTATCTTAAATAACCCTCAAAACTTTGTCAGACGTGGCGGAATGACCTTTGTTTGGGTCCATTAGGGATAAAGGCGTGATTATATGTATGTATGTATTATCGTTATTCCAGGATGGAAGTCAACTCGTGTACCGTTAAGCATAGTAATCCCTGTCTTTGCTTTAGAGTTCATTTTTGCACTGTAATGTTTACGTAGATTTTGTCATCATTATCATTAGACCAAGGACAATGTATTTTCGTGTTTCTGAATATCGTGGGCTAACGCTGTTTTCATCTGAGCGTATTTATAGTTCAAACTGAATCACTTTTCAGTGGGTAAATAAATTAGTAGAAAACTGCACAGGAATTTGTATGTTTGTAATTTTGTTTGTAATGAATAATATTTTATGATTATTTGCCGTATGGGATAGATAGAGAGCCCGATAGTGTAGTGGATAGGGCCGCTGCCTCCTAAGCGGGAGGTCGTGGTTCGAATCCCACCACGTTCCTATGTGATTTTCGGTTTTCGAATTTCATATGTACGTTTATTCGGCGCTTTTTCCGTGCTTCGGAAGGCACGTTAAGCCGTTGGTCCCGGTTAATATCGTTTAATACCGTAGATATTAGTCGTTAAGCTATATCAGAGGCCAGTGCTAAGCATTCGCGGCTTGAAAACTCTGACCTAATCTAGGATTGGGTCTGGTTTCCCTTCTGGGTTGCGGAGGTCAGATGGCAGTCGCTCTGTGTAAAAACTAGTACCTTCGTTGAATCCCCTGGATTAGGTAGCCGACCCCGTGAGATATGGGATAAGGCTAGGGAGATGATGATGATGTAATACTATAGTAACGGGTTGTCATGTCAGCTCATCGCCTAAAATGCAATACAACGAAACACTCAGGTCCCTTTAATGATTAAAGGTACCCAAGAAGACACTCGTCCGAAAAGAAGTAGCTGGTACATTCTATGACTTACTCCAGCCATCCAGTCCTGTATGGAAGTGCTGGTATTTAGCTATGAACTAGCGCATATTAAAAGCTCTGTAATTTCCTTGTGTCAGTCACTCCTAAACGGATCTACTATAAGCAAAAGCATTGTATTCAATCGTATCGCCTTCTAAGGAATGTTTGATACGACACCTCGAACCTAATTCACATTGGAACATACACACACTTTAGTGTAGGTCAGTTTTATGAATATCCCTACATAGATGATACTTTATTTCTTGTAGGCTATTTATAAATGATTGCAATGGGACAGACTCAGAGAAACGTTATTGTGTAGGTAATAAGACAATGCCCCATTAGGAATAACATAACATAAAAATACTTTATTGCAAGTAAGAATACAAATCATACAACACAACAAATAACAAGTACAACATAGGCGGCCTTATTGCTAAGGTAGCAATTTCTGCCAGGCAACCTTTGGGTGAAAGAAAAATGCGTAGCGCTAAGCGGGATAGTGCAAATATAGTAAAATATGATAAAGGCGTGATTATATGTATGTAATAAGACAATACATAGATATAATCACGCCTTTATCCCTAAAAGGTTAGGCAGAGCGTAAACGACCTTAACAAAGGTCGTTCCGCCACGTCTGACAGAGTTTTGAGTCTGACTAAATTACAATATATTGAAACCCTCGGATCCCTTAGTTGTTCTTTACAGCATGCCCGGCAGGAAATGCAGCTGGCACATTCTAAGTTTTTCTCTCGGACCCAGTCCAGCATGTAACTTTCTCGTACTCTTAGAAAAATATCCATCATCTCCCTAGCCTTATCCCGTATCTCACAGGGTCGGCTTCCTAATCCAGGGGATTGAAAAAAATCCAAATATCACAAATCATAGATTAGTCATGTTTATTTTTGTAGGCTAGGAACATACTCAAAACAAATTGTAATTATCTAATTATACAACAACAGAAAACACGCATAGATAAAAACCGTATCTGTCATACAAGTATAATATATTATCATCAATTTATCAGATAATCTTCTTCCATGCTGGACTGGGAGAGATAAAAAAACATAGAATGTTCCAGCTGTCCTTCCTCCCGGGCATGCTGTTGAAGTCAGCAAAAGGGACTCGAGGGTTACAGTGTATTGTAATTTAGGCGATGGGCTGACAACCTGTCACTATAGCAATACATATTACAATCTAAAATTGCCCTCAATTTTTGTCAGACGTGGCTAAAACGCCTTTTACGAGGCGTTAAACGCTCTGCCTACCCCATAAGGGATACAGGCGTGATTTATGTATGTGTATATATGTATCAGATAATATTTTCTACATGTGGGAGTGACTTGCGTAAGACCAGTTCCTCATAAAATATTGTTTTGTTTTTATTAATAAATATCTTTGCCCACGTCTAGATTTAGTGCAAGTTACTGTAATTTCATTAATTCAATTGGCCTGGGAAGCGAGAGAAGAACATAGAATGTGCCAACTGCATTTCCTTCCGTGTATGCTGTAAAAACCAGCTAAGGGATCCGAGGGTTTTAGTATATTGCAATTTAGGCGATGGGCTGACAACCTATCACTACAGCAATATACCTACAAAAGCTATCTTAAATAACCCTCAAAACTTTGTCAGACGTGGCGGAACGACCTTTGTTTAGGTAGTTTACGCTCTGCCTACCCCATAAGGGATAAAGGCGTGATTATATGTATGTATGTATGTACTGTAATTTTATCAAAATCTGTTGTAAACAAAGAGTAACAGATAAGTTCACTATTATAATAAAAAGCCATGCTGGACTGGGAGAGATAGAAAAACATAAAATGTTCCAGCTGCCTTTCCTCCCGGGCATGCTGTAGAAGTCAGCAAAAGGGACTCGAGGGTTACAATGTATTGTAATTTAGGCGATGGGCTGACAACCTGTCACTACATCAATACACATAACAATCTAAAATTGCCCTCAATTTTTGTCAGACGTGGCGAACACGCCCTTAAGAGGCTTTTAACGCTCTGCCTACCCCGTAAGGGATAAAGGCGTGATTTTATGTATGTATGTATAATAAAAAGAACTGCAAAAACAGGTAACAATAGGTAAATTAAGTCTATATAATGGAGTTTTTCCTTATTACCTAATGCCCTTCAAGGGTTATGATTATGACTAATATCTGCCGTAATTTAAATACTACAATGTTAAAATTCGAATTACAACACACGGAAATTATCAGTGTTTCTCTACTATATTATGCATGTTTAATACATATAAACCTTCCTCTTGAATCACTCTATCCATTAAAAGAAACCGCATCAAAATCCGTTGCGTAGTTTTAAAGATTTATGCATACATAGGGATATAGGGACAGGATAGCGACTTTGTTTTATACTATGTAGTGATAACGCTTATTAAAACATCAAATCAAGAAGAAAAGTAATGTTAAGACTGAGATACATCTACAAATATAGTCATGTTGATTGCCTGAGTCTTGTAATACAAACATACAACCACGCCCTCATCCCCAATGGGGTAGGCAGAGCGCAAACCACCCAAACAAAAGGTCGTTCCGCCACCTCCGCCATTTAAGATAGATTTGTAGATATATTACTATAGTGACATGTTGTCAGCCCATCGCCTAAGTTGCAATATACAGAAACCCTCGGATGCCTCAGCTGGTTATTACAGCATGCCAGGGAGGAAATACAGCGGGTACATTCTATGTTTTTCTCTCGCTCCCAGCATGGAAGAACGTGTCATGAAAGAGTCTTGTAATACTATATTCTTATCTAATCTATTATATTTCATGCCTGAGTTGAGCAGGCTGCTAGGCATAAGCACATGACATACACTTGAAGTGTGACCAATTTTGTAACCTTTTATTAAATACCTAAATAATTGCTTCGATGCTGGACTGGGAGCGAGAGACAAACAGAGAATGTGCCAGCTGCATTTCCTCCCGGGCATACTGTAAAAACCAGCTAAGGGATCCGAGGGTTTCTGTATATTGCAATTTAGGCGATGGGCTGACAACCTGTCACTACGGCAATATACTTACAAATCTATCTTAATAACCTTCAAAACTTCGTCAGACGTGGCGGAACGACCTTTGTTTACGTCGTTTACGCTCTGCCTACCCCATTAGGGATAAAGGCGTGATTATATGTATGTATATATTTATTAAATACCAACTGGTCGGAAACAGCCATGGATCGTGTTGCCTGGAAGGAGAGAGGGGAGGCCTTCGCCCAGCAGTGGGACACTTATATATACTTTATTGCATAAACACAAAAGAAATGTAATTTACAAATATAGTGTGCAAGGGCGAACTTATCTCTATGAAGAGATCTCTTCCAGCCAACCCTATGGTAGTAAGAGAAAGTGAATAATTTTGAGGGGACAATAAAATGCAATAATATCAGAGACTAGTAAAACAAAGAATTAAACAAAAATAAAAATACTTACATACCTATACATAGAATTAATACCTAACGTATATTACTATCTTAAATAAACATACATATATACTAAACAATATATTGATACATACATATACGAATAAACTACATAAATACATACATCAAAACACTTTAGGCTAATATAATAATATAATTATTAAATACATGTTTTTTTATTGTTACAGATCCAGCAGCCTGGAGCTAGCAACATGCATACTTTGGCCCAATCGGCCCAACCACAAATTCTTGGTGAGTGTTCTGTCATTAGCACGTACCAATGTGTTTTTTTGTTTTCTAATTTCATATGTACGTCATTCGGCGCTTTTTCCGTCTTTCGGAAGGCACGTTAAGCCGTTGGGTCCCGTTTAATACCGTAGATAGTAGTCGCTAAGCCATTTCAGAGGCTAGTGCATTGGCGGCTTGAAAACGACCTAATCTAGGATTGGGTCTGGTTTCCCTTCTAGGTTGCGAAGGTGAGATAGTAGTCGATCTGTAAAAACCAGTACTCTAATTAAATCCCTTAGATTAGGTAGCCGACCCCGTGAGATACGAGATCATTATTAAATATTACGTTATGAAGCAATATTCTGCTGCTGGACATGGGGCCTGGGCCTGCGACCACACTTCTTCCATTCTGACACTTGTCCCGTCCGTGGATTGAAGGAAAATGTTTTATGTTAAGGAAACGCTGCAGACTATACCCTGGATTTATTAGTCCCTCAGTAGCCTTTTACAACATCCGTGGCAAGATATGGCAGGCTAGTTGTAGCCTAAATCCCCTGATACCGTCACTATTATTTGGTAAAAACAAAGTAAAAGACTTGACTCAATCAGAAAACAAATATGCAATTTGCAGTTCTATTACATATAATCACGCCTTTATCCCAAATGGGGGTAGGCAGAGCATAAACGATCTAAATAAAGGTCGTTTCGCCACGTCTGACAAAGTTTTGAGGGTTGTTTAAGATAGATTTAGTGACAGGTTGTCAGCATATCGCCTAAATTACAATATACTGAAACCCTCGTATCCCTTAGCTGGTTTTTACAGCATGCAAAGGAGGAAATGCAGCTGGCTCATTCTATGTTTTACTATCGCGCCCTGGCCAGCATGGAAGTAATATATTTTGAATAATGACTCTTATTAGCACTACTCATTCGGTCCTCCTCCCCAGGAGCAACAGCGATGCTGTCAGTGGGCGCCGGCGGCGGGTTCCGCAGCGCCCCGAGAGCCTCCGCTCCCGCCGTCATCAACTACTTGAAGCCCTGCGTGCAATACGCACCGCCCAAACAGCAGCCGCAGCCGCAGCCGCGCCTCGCGCACAAGGTACGTGCTATTTTTTTTTTATTTTTATTACAAATAGTAACACCAACATCAGTAAAATTTTGCATTCATGGGTACAAACAAAATAATAATACAATTCTAATTTGAGTGACAATTAGAGGTGTACACATCGTTCACTACAACAACAGTAAACTAAACTTGAAATTAAAAACTTAAATCTATGTAAGTATTATTAAAATATATTAATTAGAAATATACTAAACTAATTTAGTTGAGATCAATTGAGGTCAAGTGAGTAAAAGGTATTCATGATTGTTGAAACATTACGTTTAAAATTATGAAGTGAGTTGCTAAATACATCTATACTGTCGTTTTTACCACTCATTTCATTATAAGACGTATAGATGGCGCCGCAACATGAAACACAGGTTCTGAAACGCGGTATCGAAGTTTTTCCAGCGATCTGCATATATACGTGTTCCAAACTGGTTCGAACATGACATAGCCCCGACAAAGATCCGATGAAGATGAAATCCCGATGAAGCCGGAGGATTGACTGGCTAAAGGCAGGATCAAGTTACTTCGTAGGCTTAAATAGTTACTTTTTAGGCTAAAATCAGTGTCCAGTTACTTTACAGGCCAAAATAAGGAATACAGTTACTTTGTAGGCTAAAGCAGGATCTATAGTTACACTTTTTAGGCTAAAAGCAGTGTCCAGTTACTTCATAGGCTATAATAAGGAATACAGTTACTTCGTAGACTAAAGCAGGATCTATAGTTACACTTTTTAGGCTAAAAGCAGTGTCCAGTTACTTCATAGGCTATAATAAGGAATACAGTTACTTCGTAGACTAAAGCAGGATCTATAGTTACACTTTTTAGGCTAAAAGCAGTGTCCAGTTACTTCATAGGCTATAATAAGGAATACAGTTACTTCATAGGCTAAAGCAGGATCTATAGTTACACTTTTTAGGCTAAAAGCAGTGTCCAGTTACTTCATAGGCTAAAATAAGGAATACAGTTACTTCGTAGGCTAAAGCAGGATCTATAGTTACACTTTTTAGGCTAAAAGCAGTGTCCAGTTACTTCATAGGCTAAAATAAGGAATACAGTTACTTTGTAGGCTAAAGCAGGATCTATAGTTACACTTTTTAGGCTAAAAGCAGTGTCCAGTTACTTCATAGGCTAAAATAAGGAATACAATTACTTCGTAGGCTAAAGCAGGATCTATAGTTACACTTTTTAGGCTAAAAGCAGTGTCCAGTTACTTTACAGGCCAAAATAAGGAATACAGTTACTTCGTAGGTTAAAACAGGATCTATAGTTACACTTTTTAGGCTAAAAGCAGTGCCCAGTTACTTCATAGGCTTAAAATAAGGAATACAGTTACTTCGTAGGTTAAAACAGGATCTATAGTTACACTTTTTAGGCTAAAAGCAGTGTCCAGTTACTTTACAGGCCAAAATAAGGAATACAGTTACTTCGTAGGTTAAAACAGGATCTATAGTTACACTTTTTAGGCTAAAAGCAGTGTCCAGTTACTTCATAGGCTTAAAATAAGGAATACAGTTACTTCGTAGGTTAAAACAGGATCTATAGTTACACTTTTTAGGCTAAAAGCAGTGTCCAGTTACTTCATAGGCTTAAAATAAGGAATACAGTTACTTCGTAGGTTAAAACAGGATCTATAGTTACACTTTTTAGGCTAAAAGCAGTGCCCAGTTACTTCATAGGCTTAAAATAAGGAATACAGTTACTTTGTAGGCTAAACCAGGATCTATAGTTACACTTTTTAGGCTAAAAGCAGTGTCCAGTTACTTTACAGGCCAAAATAAGGAATACAGTTACTTTGTAGGCTAAAGCAGGATCTATAGTTACACTTTTTAGGCTAAAAGCAGTGTCCAGTTACTTCATAGGCTAAAATAAGGAATACAGTTACTACGTAGGCTAAAGCAGGATCTATAGTTACACTTTTTAGGCTAAAAGCAGTGTCCAGTTACTTCATAGGCTAAAATAAGGAATACAGTTACTTTGTAGGTTAAAGCAGGATCTATAGTTACACTTTTTAGGCTAAAAGCAGTGTCCAGTTACTTCATAGGCTAAAATAAGGAATACAGTTACTTTCCAATGTGTTTTTCGGTTTTCGAATTTCATATGTACGTTTATTCGGCGCTTTTTCCGTGCTTCGGAAGGCACGTTAAGCCGTTGGTCCCGGTTAATATCGTTTAATACCGTAGATATTAGTCGTTAAGCCATATCAGAGGCCAGTTCTAAGCATTGGCGGCTTGACAACTCTGCCCTAATCTAGGATTGGGTCTGGTTTCCCTTCTGGGTTGCGGAGGTCAGATGGCAGTCGCTCTGTGTAAAAACCAGTACCCTCGTTCAATCCCCTAGATTAGGTAGCCGACCCTGTGAGATACGGGATAAGGCTAGGAAGATGATGATGAGTTACTTTGTAGGCTAAAGCAGGATCTATAGTTACACTTTTTAGGCTAAAAGCAGTGTCCAGTTACTTCATAGGCTAAAATAAGGAATACAGTTACTTCGTAGGCTAAAGCAGGATCTATAGTTACACTTTTTAGGCTAAAAGCAGTGTCCAGTTACTTCATAGGCTAAAATAAGGAATACAGTTACTTCATAGGCTAAAGCAGGATCTATAGTTACCCTTTTTAGGCTAAAAGCAGTGTCCAGTTACTTCATAGGCTAAAGTAAGGAATACAGTTACTTCGTAGGCTAAAGCAGGATCTATAGTTACTTTATACAATAGAAACTTCTCATTTACAATCAATACGTCCAATCAGGATTTCAGTTACTTCATAGGCTAACAGTTACTTTGCGGTCCAGTTTCTCTGTAGGCAAAAAATCGGGAGCCAATTACTTCGTGATCTATAGTTACTTTATACGATAGAAACGTCTTATTTACAATCAATACGTCCAATCAGGATTTTAGTTACTTCATAGGCTAACAGTTACTTTGCGGTCCAGTTAGTCTGTAGGCAAAAAAGCAGGAGCCAATTAGTTCATAAGCTAAAACCTTACCTACCCCTCAAGTCCCGTTGCCTACCTCAATAGGTTTGAACAACTGCAAGTATTGTGGGGAAGAGTAAAGTAAGCATTGGAAGCGCTAAGGCTTGCTATGGGCCTTGGCGTGCCGAAAATGTTTATACAATTTAAAACAAGGACAAAATTGTTCTAAACATTACAGACTTAATTTTTTATTATCTAAAAACATTTCAGCCGAATCATAACTGCCTAATGGTCTGATTCACAGGCTACCAATCCGATGGTCGTGAATTCGATTCCCACGGGGGGAACATAATATCCCAAGTTTACTTCGGAAATTACAGACTGAATCTCCGCATTGTCCGCAAAGAAAAAGGATTTAAAGAAAATGTATCCTAAATCTAAAGCGAAAGAAAGTCATAGAACGTGCCAGCGGCATTTCCTCCCGGGCATGCTGTAAAAACCAGCTAAGGGATCCGAGGGTTTTATGGCGGCGTGGCGGAACGACCATTGTTTGGGTCGTTTACGCTCTGCCTACCCCATTAGGGATACAGGCGTGATTATATGTATGTATGTATGTATGCAGATACAATTAGTTAAATTAGAAAATCTAATTAATTATAGTAATACTAATTGCGAACATTGGCCGACAGAAACTAAGACGCTTGGAGAGATGACGGGGAGGTTTTTGCCCAGCAGTGGGAAAATTTATAGGCTATATAAAAAATAGTAATACATACATAACAATAACAGAGAAAACTAATACATTATAAAATAAGATATATACGAATATTATGAGATATAAAATGAATATAATACATTAACATCAAACAGAGGTCATAAAATGCTCTTTGAGTCTCTATTTAAAAGTGAATACTGAAGGACTGTCTTGAAGTGGTTTAGCAAGTTTATTCCATAGTTGGATAGCCCGGACAGTAAAAGAATTGAAGAAGCAAACCCATAACCTGTGTGACTTCCCACAGCCCATCCAGCAGCCGCTAATACATTAACATCAAAGAGAGGTCATAAATTGCTCTTTGAGTCTCTTTTTAAAAGTGAATACTAAAGGACTGTCTTGAAGTGGTTTAGCAAGTTTATTCCATAGTTGGACAGCCCGGACAGTAAAAGAACCTGTGTAACCTGTGTGACTTCCCGTAGCCCATCCAGCAGCCGCTGAGCGCGCCGCCGCCGCTGCTCGGGCGGCAGTCGCCCTCCCCCGCGCCCGCGCCGCCCGCGCCCCCGCCCCCGCCCGGCGCCGCGCAGTTCCAGCGGCTCAAGGTGGAGGACGCGCTCTCGTACCTCGACCAGGTGTGTACTAGCAAGTTCTTCCTTGCTGGCCTGGGAGCCAGAGAAAAACATAGAATGTGCTAGCTGCATTTCTTCCCGTGCATGCTGTAAAAACCAGCTAAGGGATCTGAGGGTTTCAGTATATTGTAATTTAGGCGATGGGCTGAAAACCTGTCACTACAGCATAATACCTACAAATCTATCTTAAATAACCCTCAAAACATTGTCAGACGTGGCGGAACCACCTTTGTTTAGGTCAGTTGCGCTCTGCCTACCCCATTAGGGACAAAGGCGTGATTATATGTATGTATGTATCGAAGACAGCGACCGGGACCGACGGCTTAACGTGCCCTCCGAAGAACGAAATCTTTTTCTTTATCGGACAATCAGCTGATTCAGCCTGCAATGTCCTAACCAAACTGGGGAAAAATTACCCTGGGAATCGAACCCAGGACCTCCGGATCAGGAGTCCATGGCACTAGCCACTAGACCACGGAGGCAGTTAGCAACTACTACTTTACTAGCAACTACCTACCATATTGATTGTAAAAGTTTCGGACTAAATAAGGTTTGAATCTACCCACAAAACTAAATTACTTTCATCAAGGAACTTAGGTCAAAATAGAAAAAAAATAAGTTTTTGTATGGACCTACTATATCCATGAAACTTGTAAATTTTTCCCAAGAAACATAGGTCAAATCATGAACAAAATATTTAATATATTATGATATAGTATTTGAGTCTCCTGGCATCATTTGTATGGGAAATTGTTCAAATAATATGGGCCTTTCCTGGCAACATTTGTATGGGAAGTTGTTCAAATAATATGGGCTTCTACTGGCACTATTTTTATGGCAGTTTAGGTATTTAGGTTTATTTTAACTTCTATTTTTCATTTAATTTAGCCTGTTTATTTAGCCTGTTATGTGTCTGTTACTTCCATGCTGGACTGGGAGAGATAGAAAAACATAGAATGTTCCAGCTGCCCTTCCTCCCGGGCATGCTGTGGAAGTCAGCAAAAGGGACTCGAGGGTTATAGTGTATTGTAATTTAGGCGATGGGTTGACAACCTGTCACTATAACAATACATTTTACAATCTAAAATTGCCCTCAATTTTTGTCAGACGTGGCGAAAGCGCCTTTTACGAGGCGTTAAACGCTCTGCCTACCCCGTAAGGGATAAAGGCGTGATTTATGTATGTGTATGTATGTATATGTATGTGTCTGTCAACTTTCATGGTTTTGTTATATTTTCGCTGAAATAAACGATTGTTTTTGTTTACCAGGTGAAGTACAAGTTCAACACGCAGCCGCAGGTGTACAACGACTTCCTGGATATCATGAAGGAGTTTAAGAGTCAGACGTGAGTATTCCATCATCAACACTACATATTATAAAACAAAGTCGCTTTCTCTGTCCCTATATCCCTATGTATGCATAAACTTTTAAAACTACGCAACGGATTTTGATGCGTTTTTTTTTAAATAGATAGAGTGATTCAAGAGGAAGGTTTATATGTATAATACATGCACAAACACTACATTGATAAACTGATATGCCGTTCGTAGCCGGGGGGGCGGGTCGCTAGTTTGTTGATATAGAGAGGTTTAAATTTCACACTTATGTACATTATCGATATAGATATTGATCCCGAACACATTATATCAACAAAATACAAACCACCTTTGTACCAAATACTCAAATATTTATTGCATTCCATGAAATATACAAATGTTACAGTAATGCTATAATTTACAAATAATACGTACATTTAACAATCACGCCTTTATCCCTAATGGGGTAGGCAGAGCGTAAACTACCTAAACAAAGGTACAAAACTATACAAATAATATATATTAGAACTACAACATTGACCCTGTTGGGCACAGCAAGCAGCAGCAGTTAATATTCTTAATTGTTTATTGTACACACAGATATTCTTAAAATTAACTTAATCTAGATACATTATGTACAAAGGCGAGCTTAACTCAAAATATTTCAGTTGTCTTCCAGCTTACCGTGTGAGAGAAAAAAAAATAATGATAACAGCAAAAATAAAATATATAGTAATATTTGTCAATCCCTTTATTCTAAGCCCAGATTGTGTCCATCTCAAGGGACAATAGGTTTATGTTGTGGTCCTTGGAGTACCTACATAGGGTAAAGAAGGTCTTCACGAAAATGTTTATTTATTTATTAAACAATTAATTGTAAACAGAAACATCTCAAAATTTAACTTTAAGAACGTACGACTCTAGTGTTTCTTTTGAGTAGCCGACAGTTCACGACCTAAAGTAGCTATTTCCGTAAAAGATTCTTACAGAGAAGAAAGATAAATGAGCAGTAAATAATAATAATATCAATAAAATTTTGTTCAAGGTACATTACATTAAAGGCTAGTTTTAACGCTTAAGTTGATCTATAAATAACAACAAGTAAACATCAAATTTATTTTTATTTTTTATTTCATTTTCTTACGAAGATTTACAGACAAAGATATATAATATAGAAATAAGATAGATAATCCAATAATATTAACAAATCTCCACATTAGGGTGGTTTTGTCTTACGATGACCATCCCTTTCCATTAAAAATATCTTTATGAAATTTTGCGCACTACATTTTTTTAATACGTGTAACCATATGAGAGGCTGGCCAAATCTCTAGCATGAGTTTGTTTTTTTCCATACTTACTTGAATCACGCTACTCCACATATGATGAAAACAATTACCGTTTGACACCCATGAAAAGACCAATGGCTGCATTTGTGTTCTGATTTCCCTCCGCACCACTCCCAAAACGTTTCCCTCACTACCAAATCTAACAGTTATCACATTTGTTACAGCATCGACACGCCCGGCGTCATCACCCGGGTGTCGAACCTGTTCAAAGGCCATCCGGAGCTCATCGTCGGGTTTAACACGTTCCTGCCGCCCGGGTATAAGATAGAGGTCCAGAGTAATGGACAGGTAAGGAGTTATTATTATTTATTATCTTTAATGTTTCTTCCAAGCTGGCCGGGGAGAGACAGAAAAACACGAAATGTGCCAGCTGCATTTCCTCCCGGGCATGCTGTGAAAACCAGCTAAGTGATCCGAGGGTGTCCGTGTATTGTAATTTAGTTATTATTCGTTTGATGACCGCATTAGACACGCAGAGACATTATATTCAGATGGAATCTGGAGTTTCCAAATACAAATTGTTGGAGCATTTGATAAATTAAATAATTAATATATTTCTAAAAGAACGACAATAAAATAATCAATATATTTCTAAAAGAACGACGAGCCTTAAAGAAACTGTTCTATGTATAATATCATCGACAGGGATCAGGAGCCGTATTTTTGATCCCTTTAATTCTATCATTCGCTCGATTTGCATGTAAATCGCATGCGAACGTTACTCTTATTATTATTATTATATTCGTTTGCGCATTAGCTTTCGAGCGGTTCAAAAATAAGACTCCTGATCATGATCACACGAACCAATACGAATCAGCATAATTTCGATTATTTTTGACACCCGAGAAGAAAAATCCTAGCATGTTATGCAAGGGTCTTTTTTGGGTAACGTTTGTCCTAATATTTTTCTGTTGTCACTTGTATTTACTTCCTTGCTGGCATGGGAGCGAGAGAAAAACATAGAATGTGCCAGCTGCTTTTCCTCTCGGGCATGCTGAAAAAACCAGCTAAGAGATCCGAGGGTTTCAGTATATTGTAATTTAGGCGATGGACTGACAACTTATCACTACACCAATATATATACCTACAAATCAATCTTAGATAACCCTCAAAACTTTGTCAGACGTGGCGGAACGATCTATGTTTAGGTCGTTTACGCTCTGCCTACCCCATTAGGGATATAGACGTGATTATATGTATGTATGTATCTATTCTATGTTTTTCTCTCGCTCCCAGTCCAGCATGGAAGTTATGCTTATGCTGGTCAGTCAGATTTACCAACGGTTTTCAGCCCACACCTTTGTTGCGAGCCGGCCGTTGTACAGAGCTCATAATGTAAATAACAAAAAACAAATCAAATTGTTTCTCTCATAAATAATTAAAATATGATGTTCCCCAGGTGTCGGTGTCCATGCCGTCCCCGACGGGGCTGGGCGCGGGCGTGCTGCTGGGCGTGCACCACGCGCCCCCCCCGCAGCCGCAGCTGGTGCATCTGCTACCGGTCGCCCCGTGAGTACCTCCTGTCCAGCTTCTAAATACGGGGTGTAAGGGACAGCACACTGATAGGGGTTGCTCGGTCAACGACACTAAACAACTTACACCAGGATTTTTTTTCAGGAAGTGAAAAACAAAAATGGTGTTTCCGTACAAATTGTCTGATCGAGGTGAACACTTTGTATGGAAAAGCCAATTTTTATTGTCACTTCCTGAAAGAGTTTCTTGGTGAAAGTTGTTCAGTATCGTTCACTGAGCAACCACGTGCCTCCCCCCATTTGCTACCGGTCGCCCCGTGAGTACCTCCTGTCTAACTTCTAAATACGGGGTGTAAGGGACAGCACACTAGAGGTTGCTCAGTCAACGACACTGAAGAATTTACACCAGGAAATTTTTTTTAGGAAGTGAAAAACAAAAATGGCTTTTCCATACAAATTGTCTGATCGAAGTGGACACTTTGTATGGAAGACAGCACACTAATAGGGGTTGCTCGGTCAACGACATGAACAACTTACACCAGGATTTTTTTTAGGAAGTAAAAAATAAACAAGGCGTTTCCATACAAATTGTCTGATCGAGAGATCTGTCCACACTTTGTATGGAAACGCCATTTTTGTTTTTCACTTCCTGAAAGAATTTCCTGGTGGAAAAGTCCCGCGCAGATGGTTTACCTCCGCGGAATTGGCGTGTTGACTGGGTGGCTAAAAAAAATCAAAACGTTTATACGTAAAACTGATATGACTTCTTTCTTATTGAATGAAGGCGGCTTTACTGCTATAGAAGCAATTAAGGAAATCAATAAATCTTATCTTCCATGCTGGACTGGGAGTGAGAGAAAAACATAGAATGTGCCAGCTGCATTTCCTCCCGGGCATGCTGTAAAAACCAGCTAAGGGATCTGAGGGTTTCAGTATATTGTAATTTAGGTGATGGGCTGACAACCTGTCACTACAGCAATATACGTACAAATCTTTCTTGAATGGCTCTCAAGACTTTGTCAGACGTGGCGGAACGGCCTTTGTGTAGGTCGTTTACGCTCTGCCTACCCCATTAGGGATAAAGGCGTGACTATATGTATGTAAGTATAAATCTTACTACCAAAGCTTCGCTCTGAAGTAAAATGAGCGGCAACGAACGAACCTCATGTAATATTTACAAGTGAGTTGCATCCATAACAACGGTGACTATGATCGATCGATGGCAGGCCTACTCATAAATGTATGAATTGCCTCATGTGTAGATAAGATTAGAAAAGGCGATGTAATCTTCTTCTGTCGAGTGGGTATCGAGTCTATCGACCCGATGAACCCTGGTGTCAGAGTTTTTAAACCGCCTAGTAGCACAGGTAATAGGCCTCTGACATGGTTTGAGTAACGACCACTATCAAAGACAGCGACCGGGACCGACGGCTTAACGTATCCTCCGAAGCACGGAATCTTTTTCTTTTCGGACAATCAGGTGATTCAGCCTGCGATGTCCTAACCAAACTGAGAAAAACCTCTCAAAGTGATAAATTAACAAATATCAACTTTGTGTTTCCCCCTTGGGAATCGAACCCAGGACCTCCGGATCGTAAGCCCATGGCTCTAACCACTGGACCACGGAGGCAGTATAATAGGCGATGTAATATGTTGTACTCATATATATTCTGTGGTAACGGTCAACATGCAATATTTTTAATGTCTTTTCTGTGGGTGGATATCGATTTTATTCTATACTGCATACGTATACTCATGCCTTTCCCTAATGGGGTAAGCACAACATAAACGACCTAAACAAAGGTCGTTCCGCCACGTCTGATAAAGTTTTGAGGGTAATTTAAAATAAATTTAGGTATATTGTTGTAGGGACAAGTAAGGGATGGTATGCGTGACTTTATCTATGCAATAAGCCCTTTGTCAGACGTGGTGAAACGACCTTTGCTTAGGTCGTTTACGCTCTGCTTACCCCATTAGGGAAAAGGGCTTGATTATATGTTTGTATATCCCTTACGTTACTGGGCAGGCAAAAACATCTAGTAAAAGACGTTCGTCACACTTCTTACAAATATTGAGGGTAATTTTAAATATGTGTCGCCATAGTGACAGGTTGTTAGCATCGCCTAAATTACAATACATTGTAACGGTTGAATGAGTTTGCTGGCTTTTACAGTACGCTCGGGAGGTGAGACAAATTCTATGTTTTTCTATCATTCCCAGTCCAGCACGGAAGAATAAAAGTTACTTATTATTAATTTTCGCTTATACTTTGTTGGCGAGTCACAATATGATGTCAATAGACGGTAGCCGTCAAGTCTTAGCTCAGCTGACGCGGTCCTGTACTATTTCACTAAACGTTTCAATGCTCTGTCTACCCCGTAACGTAAATCGTGACTTTATTTTTATATGTGCGAATGAAGCAAGTCACAATATGATGTCAATAGACGGTAGTCGAGCCGAACCGTCTTAGCTCAGCTGACGCGGCGCGGTCGTTGCCCCCGATCTATTTTAGTGTTCGCTGATAAATGGGACGCGATACCGACCTGTTGTGGTACTACTTATTTATTGTTGTTTAGGAAAGTGTTATTAACTTGTTAACACTTTGTTTCGTTGTGTTGTTATATAAAAACGTTGTAAAAATATAGTAAAGTTGATGTAAATAAAATAACTCTTTGACAAGAATAATTTATCACGGCGCTTTAGTAATGATATTTACATAATAGTCATGTGTTTAAGCCTGGGTGGGGTAGGCAGGGTATCAACACCCTAGTATATGCTAGATTCGCCACGTCTGAAAGTTTGTTTGAATTTGAATTTGCAAACAATAATACCACAAGAATAATTTATCACGGCGCTTTAGTAATGATATTTACATAATAGTTATGTGTTTATGCCTGGTTGGGGTAGGCAGAGTATCAACACCCTAGTATATTTTAGATTCGCCACGTCTGAAAGTTTGTTTGAATTTCGAATTCAACCAATACCGTTACTTTTTTCTACCGGTATTTATCGTATGTTCGGTTGTTTGGGGGAAGGGCAGCAGCTGGTACGTTCTATGGTATTTATTCAGTCCAGCATGGAAGTTACCAGACATTAGCTTTTTTATTATGTAGTTCTTTCTATAATGGTCTAGGAGCGAGAGAAAAACATAGAATGTGCCAGCTGCATTTCCTCCCGGGCATGCTGTAAAATCCAGCTAAGGGATCCGAGGGTTTCAGTATATTGTAATTTAGGCGATGGGCTGACCTGTCACTACAGCAATATACCTAGAATTCTATCTTAAATAACACTCAAAACTTTGTCAGACGTGGCGGGACGACCTTTGTTTGGGTCGTTTGCGCTCTGCCTACCCCATTAGGGATAAAGGCGTGATTATATGTATTTTTTTTTTCTCAAATCAGCTAAGGAATCCGAGGGTTTTTCTTTATTGCAATTTAGGCGATACGCTGACAACCTGTCACAATAGCAATATACCTACAAATCTATCTAAAACAACCCTCAAAACTTTGTCGGACGTGGCGGAGTGACCTTTGTTTAGGTCGTTAACGCTCTGCCTACCCCATTGATAATATGTATGTTGTTTTTTTTTCTTCTAAATGTATTTGTTTTATCGTCAGATCCGTGAGCAGTGCTATAGTGCACAACCTGTCGGTGTCCGCCGCCCCGGCCAACACCCTGCACCACATATCGCAAGCTCACCAGCAGATCGAGGCCAATGCGATGCACCATCAGCAGCAGCAGCAGCAATCCGGAGGTGAGATTCTGTGCTTCGAAGGGCACGTTAGGGCACTTGGCACACTTGCTTCTCTTTTGTTTCATTGTCTAACACAATGGGAGCATAGAGAATCATATTCATTTCGGCAGATTCTGGGGCCTTGTTTTTGAATCACTCAAACTAAAATGCGCATACGATAGAGTAACATTTTCATACAATTTACAAAAATACAAAATAATTTATTTGTTTTATATAAGTTTAAACATAGATTTACAGTGGCCGGAGCCTCCTTTTAAGTTTAATAAAACCTGTGCTAGGAGCGACTGATTTACCATGCGAATGTTAGTTTTTCGTATGTGAATTCGATTCGAGTGATTTATAAATAAGGCTTCTGAACTTTGTCGCTTGTATTGCGGGTCGATAAATAAGGCTTCTGAACTTTGTCGCTTGTATTGCGGGTCGATAAATAAGGCTTCTGAACTTTGTCGCTTGTATTGCGGGTCGATAAATAAGGCTTCTGAACTTTGTCGCTTGTATTGCGGGTCGATAAATAAGGCTTCTGAACTTTGTCGCTTGTATTGCGGGTCGATAAATAAGGCTTCTGAACTTTGTCCCTTGTATTGCGGGTCGATAAATAAGGCTTCTGAACTTTGTCGCTTGTATTGCGGGTCGATAAATAAGGCTTCTGAACTTTGTCGCTTGTATTGCGGGTCGATAAATAAGGCTTCTGAACTTTGTCCCTTGTATTGCGGGTCGATAAATAAGGCTTCTGAACTTTGTCGCTTGTATTGCGGGTCGATAAATAAGGCTTCTGAACTTTGTCGCTTGTATTGCGGGTCGATAAATAAGGCTTCTGAACTTTGTCCCTTGTATTGCGGGTCGATAAATAAGGCTTCTGAACTTTGTCGCTTGTATTGCGGGTCGATAAATAAGGCTTCTGAACTTTGTCGCTTGTATTGCGGGTCGATAAATAAGGCTTCTGAACTTTGTCCCTTGTATTGCGGGTCGATTTTCTTGCGTGCAAATGATAGGGCACGATGTGCCATCGTCTGTTCTTATTAGAACTATTGCTGACGACGACAAATAATGTACTAAATTGGAACAGTTTCGGAGATGAACGTATTGACGCCACTTCTACTTAAAGGATAAAAAAAAAATACTTTTTGGGTAGGGTCTGGTTTCCCTTCTGGGTTACGGAGGTCAGATGGCAGTCGCTCTGTGTAAAAACCAGTATCTACGTTCAATCCCCTAGGCTAGGTAGTCGACCCCGAGAAATTAGGGAAAATTCTAGGAAAATGAGATCATAATCCTGTTTTCACGAAATAAAACTGACTTGATGTTTCTTGTTTAATGGTGAATTAACGATTACCTTATGTTCCCCAGGAGGGTCCGGCGGCCCGCCCCCGCACCCGCCCGCGCCCCCCGGCCAGCCCGTGGAGTTCAACCACGCCATTGAGTACGTCAACAAGATCAAGGTAAGCGTCTTATCTACATGGTTTCTCATACATGTTAGTAGGGCAAATACCCTAATGGGGTAGGCCGAGCGTAAACGACCTAAACAAAGATCGTTTCGCCACGCCTGTCAAAGTTATTTAAGATAAATAAAATAAAATAAAAAAGTTTTTATTTCGCTAAAAGCATACATATAAAAAGGTTTACATAACTGTGACTGCATAAATATTTTTGTACTAGGTTTATGAACCCTGTCTACTAAACTAGGTTATTCAGCTATATCTCAGTAAGACTATTCCTCCGAGGATCGTGCGACATATTATTTATACAATCGGTTTGTTGATATAAAGTCTAAGCTAGTAGATCTGTAGGTATATTGCTGTAGTGAGAGGTTGTCAGCCCATCGCCTAAATTGCAATATACTGAACCTTCGGATCCCTTAGCTGGTTTATACAGCATGCCCGGGAAGAAATTAATCTGACACATTCTATGTTTATCTCTCGCTCCCAGTCCAGCATGGAAGGAAATGGGCAAAAGTGAGCAATCTTTGTCGCCATCGCAATGTCGTCTCGACTGCATTGTGTATAACAAATTCGTTGTAACGAGTAGCGAAGGGTGAATTTCTTTGATAGGAAAGCCAGTGTAAAAACAAATCGTCTGCCGTTTTTAGCAATAATTTCGGTAGTAACTGGGTACTGTTTGTTAATTTAAAAAATTAAAAAACATTATAATTCTAAAAAGGTAGTAGATAAAGTATAAAAAATTTACTGTATTTTGAGAGATTTTTTTTATCGATTGGGGGCGCAACTTAAAATTAAAATATATTGTATGCCAACATAAACAAGTATAATACCTACACTTACATAATGAGTAATTAACATTGGTTTTGCATGTACGTGCGACCCGGTGAATCACTCACCACTGCAGTATAGTGATTATCTCACAGAGCTAGTTCAATGCCAAACGAATCATCTTTGCAATTATTACGGTGAAGAATTAAAACCATCGGTATTTCCCTTATTTACTATTGTAAGTCATATGTACTGTCTCTTTAGTTCTCTATTGTGTATGGGTGACAGATATAGTAGACGTGTTCTTGTTCTTGTTGTGTTTCGGAGGGCACGTTACCCTGTTTGAAAGCTTAAATCGCTATAATCAATCCTGAGAGGGTATTTATATAAGAATAGAAACTGAAAAACACTGTCATTTAAAAGACATCGACGATTTTTATTTTATATGGAAAAGTAGCCTCAAGCTTGCGAATTACACATGAAGTCACGTCTCTATCCCTTACAGGTATCTAGTAAAATGCGTTTGGTAAAGTCTGTCCAATTTAGAAGGCAACATTACTTTGAAAAATAAAATGATGACATTAATTACCGATTGATAACCAATGATAATACTACTGACTGCTTGTTTAATAGGTCTAGTAAAAGACGTTTGTTCAAGTCTGTCCAATTTAGAAGGCAGCTTTACTTTGAAATGTAATCGACCTATAAAATAATGACATTAATTACCGATTGATAACCAATGATAATACTACTGACTGCTTGTTTAATAGGTCTAGTAAAAGACGTTTGTTCAAGTCTGTCCAATTTAGAAGGCAGCTTTACTTTGAAATGTAATCGACCTATAAAATAATGACATTAATTACCGATTGATAACCAATGATAATACTACTGACTGCTTGTTTAATAGGTCTAGTAAAAGACGTTTGTTCAAGTCTGTCCAATTTAGAAGGCAGCTTTACTTTGAAATGTAATCGACCTATAAAATGATGACATTAATTACCGATTGATAACCAATGATAATACTATTGGCTGCTTTTTTAATAGGTCTAGTAAAAGACGTTTGTTCAAGTCTGTCCAATTTAAAGGGCAGCTTTACTTTGAAATGTAATCGACCCATAAAATGATGACATTAATTACCGATTGATAACCAATGATAATACTATTGGCTGCTTTTTCAAGTTCTGACTTACTTCCCACCACACACCCAGACCTCTCTCCTATCATCTCTCACGATCTTCTTCCTCCCCAGTCGCGCTTCTCCCGCCAGCCGGACAAGTACAAGCGCTTCCTGGAGATCCTGCACGCCTACCAGCGCGGCCACCGGGACGTCAAGGAGCCACAGGCCAAGCAACAGACCGAACAGGAAGTTTACTCGCAGGTCAAATATTTGTTACAATTAATACATACATACATATAATCACGCCTTTATCCCTAATGGGGTAGGCAGAGCGTGAACGACCTAAACAAAGGTCACTCCGCCACGACTGACAAAGTTTTGAGGGTTATTTAAGATAGACTTGTAGGTATTGCTGTAGTGACAGGTTGTCAGCCTATCGCCTAAATTGCAACGTACAGAAGCCCTCGGATCCCTTAGCTGGTTTTTACAGCATGCCCGGGAGGAAATGCAGCTGAAACATTCTAAGTTTTTCTTTCGCTTCCAGTCCAGCATGGAAGTCTGTAAATATTTGTTACAATTAATACATACCTATAATCACGCTTTTAGCCCTCATGGGGTAGGCAGAGCGTAAATAATAAAAGGTGTAATAAAATGTGTGATGTGTCTTAATCCCCTGTGTACTTGTTCTGTAAATGTTTCTGTGTACAATAAACTGTTAAATAACCATTAAACTGATTAATTTCCTCCAAGCAATAGAGGTTGATATACGATAAAAATACAGCCTCACGAAATGCAACTGCAGCTGTCAATCTATTTCTCGCATTTAGACCTTTGTTACAAAAAGTTGCTCAGTTTTATAGGTAGATAAATTAATATACTTCGGACTGCAAGACCCATTTTGACACATATTGTTTATTGTTCTCTGTAAAAACTCCATAATTACAATATGTTTAACATTACTTATAATTACCTAAATTTGACAATTGACATATTGTAAACAATGTAAACTTTTTTTTTATATGGGTCTTTTTGTATAGTGTACAAAATATGTGCCAATATTTTAATTTTTAATGACCAGGTGGCGAAACTGTTTGAGAACCAAGAGGATTTGCTCGCTGAGTTCGGCCAGTTCCTGCCGGACGCCAAGACCATCACTAAGACCACGCACTACAGCGGGCGCGACCAGGGGCCGCCGCAGGTGAAAACATACACATTCATACATATAGAACATAAACCATGTCAGAGGCCTGATAGTTGTGCTACTAGGCGGTTTTAAAACTCTGACACCAGGGTTCATCGGGACGATAGACTCGATACCCACTCGACAGAAGAAGAAGAACTTCTTTTTTTTTCTTATAATTTGGCCCAAAGTCCAAATAATTTATATTTTAATCTGTAAGAATCTCTTAATCTGGCTTGTTAATGTATTAATACTCTTTTAATGAACTCTGTATATGCTGTGAGATTTTTCTATGAATAAAATAAATAAATACATATAGGGCCGCTGCCTCCTGAGCGGGAGGTCGTGGTTCGAATCCCACCACGTACCAATGTGTTTTTCGGTTTTCGAATTTCATATGTACGTTTATTCGGCGCTTTTTTCGTGCTTTATACATACATACATATAATCACGCCTATATCCCTAATGGGGTAGGCAGAGCGTAAACGACCTAAACAAAGGCCGTTCCGCCGCGTCTGACAAAGTCTTGAGAGCCATTCAAGAAAGATTTGTACGTATGTTGCCGTAATGACAGGTTGTCAGCCCAAATTACAATACACTGAAACCCTCAGATCCCTTAGCTGTTTTTTACAGCATGCTCGGGCGGAAATGCAGCTGGCACATTCTGTGTTTTTCTCTCACTCCCAGTCCAGCATGGAAGATCGTGCTTCAGTAGGCACGTTAAGCCGTTGGTCCCGGTTACCTGGCCGTTTCATAGATCTAAGATTACAGAAGAAAATAAATACTTTTCACATGATGACATTAATTACCGATTGATACCAATGATAATACTATTGGCTGCTTATTTAAGTTCTGAACATGTTTCTACAACTTCTGTCTCGTGTGTTCCTCGCCACGTGTCTAACGATGTTATTATACGTACACAGGGCGGTCGCATGGAGGCCGAGCGCGAGCGCATGGAGAGCCCCCCCCCGCCCGCCGCGCACGCGCCCGCGCAGCACCACCAGCCCATGCAGGTAACACATCACATGTATTGTACACATACAATCACGCCGTAAATTGGTACATACTTACATATAAACACGCCTTTATCCCTAATGGGGTAGGCAGAGCGTAAACGACCATAAATTGGAACATACATACATATAATCACGCCTTTATCCCTAATGGGGTAGGCAGAGCGTATACGACCTAAACAAAGATCGTTCCGCCACGTCTGACAAAGTTTTGAGGGTTATTTGAGATTAGTAGGTATATTGCTCTAGTGACAGGTTGTCAGCCCATCGCCTAAATTGCAATATACAAAAACCCTCAGAGCCCTAAGCTGGTTTTTACAGCATACCTGGGAGGAAATGTAGCTGGCACTTTCTATGTTTTTCTCTCGCTTCCAGTCCAGCGTGGAAGAATCAAAAGCATAAATTAAACGTTAAAATAAAAAAGGAAACGAGTATTTATTTTTTGCTATCTATCGTTATATATTGAGACGCGCGGCCATGGAGATGATTCTTGTACATCTTACTAATATCACAGTAACTATAATACTACCTAATATCACAGAGTAACTAATACTACGTACAACTACAAATATGTGCGTGTCCCCCCAGTTGCCGAAGCACCAGTCGCTGTCGGCGGCGCCCCCCCCCGCGCCGCACCACCACCTCAAGCGCTCGCCCAGCTTCACCGCCACTACACCTATGTGTAAGTCATTGTTTATATTCAATGCTATCTTTATAGTATAGATTTTAAC
Source organism: Scrobipalpa costella (assembly GCA_949820665.1). NCBI lineage: Eukaryota > Metazoa > Arthropoda > Insecta > Lepidoptera > Gelechiidae > Scrobipalpa > Scrobipalpa costella. Next base: position 7,609,773 of record OX463321.1, on the reverse strand, counting down.
ACTTATTTTTGAAGGACGCCTGGATACTCCAAAATAGAGATAAACGAAATTGCCTATACTTCATTTTTTTAACAAACCTTAGGCGAATTATGTATAACGAAAACCTTAGGCGAATAAAGGCAAAGCTTATTTATATCATCAATTCAAATTGCAATATACAGTAACCCTCGGATCCCTTAGCTGGTCCCTACACCATGCCCAGGAGGAAATGCAGCTGGCACATTCTTTGTTTTTCTCTCGCTCCCATTCCAGCATTGAAGTAAGTCTCACAATGATGATACAAATTACCGATTGACACCCGTGATAATAACCACCGGCTGCTCTCTAGAGTTCTGATCAGCTCAACACACATCAACAGCTGTACCTCTGTTATTCCCGCCACTAACCACTCCCCGTCCACAGCAGTCGGCGCGCCGCCCGCCAAGAAGTCGCGCGCGTCGTGCATGAGCGGCCCGACGGTGCGCGACGTGTCGTACGCGGAGGCGGCCAAGCTGGCCACGGTGCACGACTACAGCTTCTTCGACAAGGCCAAGCGCGCGCTCAGCAAACAACACGTCTATGACAACTTGCTCAGGTGAGTTATCTGTCGCGATGGCTCATTGGCTCGTTTGAGACAGGGAACAGAAATATTTGAAATATTTGACTGGCTAAGTTTTGATGAGATTGTAAGGAGAAACGAGAGGGGAAGAAGGGACGGGATGATAGGGTGGGAAAGAAAGTGAGGGATGGGAGGAGTGACGGGAGAGAAGTACGGAGAGGATAAAAGAGAGGTAAGTAAGGGACGGGGTGAAAGAGAGGGACGGGAGGAAATAAGGCACGGGATGAAAGGCAGGGAATAGAGGTAAAAGGGGAAGATATGTATGTATATCAACTATTTGTTTACAACTTCACATGACATAAAAGATTTAACATGTAACCACAATGGTGTGTTCCAGATGCCTGCTGCTGTTCACCAACGAGATCATCTCATCGTCGGAGCTGCTGGTGGTGACGGCGCCGTTCCTGTGCCGCCACCCGGAGCTGCAGAAGTGGCTGCAGGACTTCGTGGCGCCGCCCAGCCCGCCGCACACGCCCACCAACGACCAGCACATGGGTGAGCTTGCATACACACATACATATAATCACGCCTCTATCCGTAATGGGGTAGGCAGAGCGTAAACGACCTAAACAAAGGTCGTTTCGCCATGTCTGACAAAATTTTGAGGATTATTTAAGATACATTTGTAGGTATATTGCTGTAGTGACAGGTTGTCAGCCCATCGCCTAAATTACAATATACTGAAACCCTCGGATACCTTAACTGCAATATACTGAAACCCTCGGATCCCATAGCTGATTATTTCAGCATACCCGAGAGGAAATGCAGCTGGCACAATCTATGTTTTTTTCTCGCTCCCAGTCCATCATGGAAGCATTATGGTATCAGAATAGTATAGAAAACCGTTAATTTAGGGTTCAGCACAATACAACAACATGAAAAGTAAAATAAGACAACAATTATAAAAAAAGCTGAGTAGTTACAAGTTATTGCAAGTGTACCCCTAAATAGGCCCTCACTCAGCATATGATAGCGCTGATATTATGTTAGCACCTTTAGTAGTGTGAGTGCGCTAATTTATTCGAGACAATTAAAGATATATAATAAATAAAAAGAAAAGAAAAAGCTTTATTTAAGCAAAAAATATAAAAAAATCCTAATGCTAACTTACATTTAGTTACATAGTTTTTAAAAACATTTAAGAACGAACAAGATTGTGACTGTGAAACTCTGGCTCCCAAACTAGGTTAGAACCTGTATCTTGGGAGACAGAAAAATATATAGTATATTGATACTTGTTTGTATTGAAAGGAGGATCGAGGGCTACCTCGACATTTCGACCCTATACGAGGATCACTTCAGATCAGCCTAAAACAATTTCGTCCATTCCCAGGTTACAACAACTACGCGAACACGTCCAGCACCAGCCTGCTGAGCTACTCGCTGGAGCGGCAGGAGCGCGCGCGCTACGAGCCCGTGGGCGCGTACGGCGCGCAGCTGCGCCACGACCGGCCCTTGGGCGACGCCAACATGGATATAGGTACGTACATACATATAATCACGCCTTTATCCCTAATGGGGTAGGCAGAGCGTTTAACGCCTCGAAAAAGGCGCTTTCGCCACGTCTGACAAAAATTGAGGGCAATTTTAGATTGTAATATGTATTGCTTTAGTGACAGGTTGTCAGCCCATCGCCTAAATTACAATACACTGTAACCCTCGAGTCCCTTTTGCTGACTTCAACAGCATGCCCGGGGAGGAAGGGCAGCTGGAACATTCTATGTTTTTCTATCTCTCCTAGTCCAGCATGGAAGAAGGATAGGTACATCAAGTCTTTAAAAATCAAAAAAGAAGTCAAAAGTCAAATCGTTTATTTCCAAATAGATTCCTAAGAACACTTTTAGTAAGTCACAAGCGAGTCTATTACAAATAAAATTAAATTATATCTGTTTCACAAAATAATATAAAACTATATCACAATGAAGAAGAAGTATGAGAAACTCGCACTTTGCGCCCCTCCCTTCGTTTTATCTTATTCTTACTTTTGTCCTTCTTTTTGTTCAAAATAGGGTTTGTGACCGCAATGTGAGCCAATTTCTTAGGCTTCACTGAAATATCAGAGCTCCAGACATCTTTGTCATTAGTATAGTCATCTAACTTATAATAGGCTTTCCGACATAATGTGTTTTTAATTGTATCTTATTTAATATACCATATATTAAATTTGTCAGAAAATCTTAAAAAAATAATAAAACTTGATAAAAGTACTAAGTCAGTGGTGTCGATTCTTGCGACATAATTCTAATTCTTAGCTAGCGATGTCACTTACTTGACTTTGGCATAAGAACAGGGTAGCAAATAAACACGTGACTTTGACATTCCTAGTCTGACATAAGACTGCTTATTTGACGCAAAATAAGGAAGCACGCTCTATGCTCAGCGTCTTACGTCAGATAAGGAATGTCAAAGTCATGTGTTCATTTGCTATCCTGTTCTTATGTTAAAGTTAAGAAAGAAATAGCGCTAGCTAAGAATTAGTTAAGGAATAGTACGTTCATAATTGCCTCCAGTAACGGTGATTTTGGGAAAGCTAGATTTAAGACAATCTTAATCCCACCATAATCTGGCGCTAAATTTGTTTTATTCTGTCTGTGCATTAGAGGCATACTATTTCCAAATGCCTTTTTTAATCGAAGAATTGAATTTCTAAAATAAATTTTAGCTATTGGATATGACAACATAATGAAAAAGTAGTTTTAGTCATTTAACTAATTTGCCAACGCATATTATTTATTTTTGTAAATATGTTTTTGAATAAAAAGATATTAAACTTTGTTTACCATTATTCTAAATCTTAATTTGGAAATAGTATAGTGTTTCCCAAATTAAGCTTTTGAGATTCGAGACAATGATGAAACCCATGCGATGTGCTTAAACAGAATGTCTTTGTTGAATACACGCATGCTGCCTTCCTACTGAAGTCTCTTTCTCTTTATACATAAATGAAACTATAATTTGATCTACTATAGGCAAAAATCAGCTACATTCAAAAGGTCTCACGATCTAAATTTGAATATAAGGAATAACAAAGTATTTTCAAAGATAATGCTAAAGTCAGCCATATTTGTTTTTTACTTCCATGCCGGACTGGAAGCAAGAGAAAAACATAGAAGTGTCAGCTGCATTTCCTCCCGGGCATGCTGTAAAAACCAGCTAAGGGATCCGAGGATTTCTGTATATTACAATTTAGGCGATAGGCCGACAACCTGTCACTACAGCAATATAACTACAAATGTATCTTAAATAACCCTCAAAATTTTGTCAGACGTGGTGCAATGACCTTTGTATAGATTGTTTACGCTCTAAATACCCCATTAGTGATAATACATACATACATACATAAATCACGCCTTTATCCCTTACGGGGTAGGCAGAGCGTTTAACGCCTCGTAAAAGGCGCTTTCGCCATTTCTGACAAAAATTGAGGGCAATTTTAAATTGTAATATGTATTGCTATAGTGACAGGTTGTCAGCCCATCGACTAAATTACAATACACTGTAACCCTCGAGTACCTTTTGCTGACTTCAACAGCATGCCCGGGAGGAAGGGCAGCTGAAACATTCTATGTTTTTCTATCTCTCCCAGTCCAGCATGGAAGTTAGTGATAATGGTGTGATAATATGTATGTATGTATGTCTATATGTACATGTTATTATTATTATTTTGAGGACAGGCAGCATATATATGCTGATAGGTCCTATCAGTGTTTGATCTATGTTGTTCTGGTTGCAGACCTGACGACGTGCAAGCGGCTGGGCACGTCGTACTGCGCGCTGCCGCGCGAGGCGGGCGCGCGGCGCTGCTCGGGCCGCACGCCGCTGTGCCGGGAGGTGCTCAACGACACGTGGGTGTCGTTCCCCACGTGGAGCGAGGACTCCACCTTCGTCACGTCGCGCAAGACGCAGTACGAGGAGTACATCTACCGGTGCGAGGATGAGCGGTTTGAGGTTGGTTTTGATCGTATTTTCTGAACAGCGTACTGCCATAGCAAACACAACTGCATTTATAATAATAATAATAATTACTTTATTGTCAGGTGTTCATCCATAAGGGATAATGGCGTAATTATATGTATGTATGTATGTTCATCTATAGATTGTTAGTAAGGCATATAAAAATTAAATGTATGGAGCCGTACGGACGGGGTGATGAGCTCTATGAAGCTATTCAGAGTGCGAGATGATGTTTGACTCTGATTTTTAATGCCAATCCAGAACCTGTGCGACACGCTGACATAGATTACTTATACGCTGGCCTGACTAAGATGTTTGGACTGATGGTTAGACTAAAAATTTTTCTTCGTTTTCTGAGTCGGTACTAGTACTCGGCTTTTCGCTGATTTACCGTTATAGGTAATGTTAAAATTTAGTGAGACAATGATGAAACCCATGCGATGTGCTTTAGACAGAATGTCTGTGGTGATACACGCATGCTGCCTTCCTACTGAAGTCTCTATTAACTAATAAAAAAAATACTGTACATGCTGCGGTTACTATAGGACGATATCTGGCAATCCTAATAAACTACATATTAATAAAAAAAATCGCGATTTAAAATGTCTTGCTACGAGGGGTCAATTGACTCGAAACCCACATGATGATAAAAAGAAGATTCGCCTTATGAACTGACAGATATTTTCCTATAGAAACCGCAGTATAGTCATGTTACACCATGTTTTTACAAGACTCTAGTTTTAACTTGGAAGTAACCAGCCCGTTCCCCCCGTTCCCCCCGCAGCTGGACGTGGTCATCGAGACCAACGCGGCCACCATCCGCGTGCTGGAGGGCGTGCAGAAGAAGCTGTCGCGCATGACGCCCGAGGACGCCGCCAAGTACCGCCTGGACGAGTGCCTCGGCGGACACAGCCCCACCGTGCACCAGCGCGCGCTGCGCCGCATCTACGGAGACAAGGTGGTACGGCCCGCACACGTGTAGGCATGCGAGCACGCGCACACACACACACACACACACACACACACCCCCGCGCGCGCACACAAACACAACCACACACCCGCGCGCACACAAACACACACACCCGCGCGCGCACAAACACACACACCCGCGCGCACACAAACACACACACCCGCGCGCACACAAACACACACACACAAACACACACACACACACACAAACACACACACACACACACACACACCCGCGCACAAACAAACACACACACACACACACACACACACACGCACACACACTGTACATACAGAACTCAGCTGATTAGTAAAACCATAGGATTATTTGGAAATTTCGTGCACAAAAAGATTGGTGGAGGTTTTTTTTATAAAAGACAACACTGTTAATTCGCTAAATTGTCGACTTGTATCTTTAAAACGAGCTTTATCTTTAATGTTGCCAAGGATTCGAAAACATTTCTAGCCTAAAATAATAATGTCCTACTCAAAAAGGATCAATGAGGATCAATTTTCAATCTCAATAAATTCCCTTGTATCTAAAACGTCCCTAGACAAATATACCTTTCTCAAAAACTTACTTCACTTTTCTATGAAGTCTAGCCCCTGATATGATGATTCATGTTGATGCAGTATTACCCTGAAAATTTAATTGCTGAGACACCGAAACTGATCAGAAATACATTTAAAAAAATAAACATACTAGTAATTTCCATACTATCTACATAATTTGAGAAAGGCCAAGACGACACGAGAGACATTTTAAATTCAAATACAGAAATCATATAATTCTTTTAGATATTTTAAACCAAAAGTACTGATGTATTTTACTATAGACTATGCTATAAATTAAAACGAAAACTAGTCTCAACGAGCTTAGCGAATTTTCACACAGCTTAAAGTATATTTTATTTTAATTTCCACAATATATATAGTAGTTAGTTGCGGCTTATTATTATTTATGTTTAGCATGCACCTTACACTTATTTTGCCAATATTAGTATATAGTATTCGCATGTCGACATATATTTACTACCTCTTGTGGAGGGATGGATATTTGTGGTTAGAAACTTTGACATATAGCAAGTTTAAATACTGCTTCATTCAAACTGAAAATATTAAAGGAAAAGTTAATAAACTGAATCGATGTCTATGCGATGCTTCTTACGCCTAAACAAAGTGGCTAAAGTAAATTCACTATTGACAGCGTCGCTAAATTTTGCTATAGAAAGTAGCAGTTTTTTTTTAATTAGCCCTATAGTTGAAAAAAATGGAAAACAAAAGAAAGTGTATGCGTAATATTCAGAATCGCATCTGTGACAGATTTTTGTGCTACAATCTTACAGTTTTTCGTTTATAGATAGATCCCTTGTACATTAAATCTTTTTTAATGTTATTTTTGTAAACATGAATATATTTGATGCCCATTCAATAACAACCACAAGTATCAGTTCTTCCAAGCTGGCCTGGGAGCGAGAGAAAAACATAGAATGTGCCAGCTGCATTTCCTCCCGGTTATGCTGTAAAAACCACCTAAGGGATCCGAGGGTTTTGGTATATTGCAATTTAGGCGATGGGCTGACAACCTGTCACTACAGCAATATACCTACAAATCTATCTTAAATAACCCTCAAAACTTTGTCGGACGTGGCGGAACGACCTTTGTTTAGGTCTTTTACGCTCTGCCTACCCCATTAGGGATAGAGGCGTGATTATATGTATGTATGTAGAAATTTGCAGTTTTTTTTTTATTTAGCCCTATAGTTGAAAAAAATAGATGGTTAGAAGGAAAACAAAAGAAAATGTATGTGTAATCTGAGGAATCGCATCTGTGACAGATATTTGTGCTACAATCTTACAGTTTTCCGGGTATAGAGCCCTTGTATATTATTATATTCTTTATTGTTTTAAAAATTAAAAATACAGTTCAACTTAAAAAATTAAACAACAGGCGAGCTTATCTCTATAAGAGATCTCTTCCAGCCAACCTAATGGGGATAAAAGATGGGAAATTCACATTCAATGTTTTTTAAAGTTATTTTTGTAAACATGAATATATTTGATGCCCATTCAATAACAACCACAAGTATCAGTCCCGCACCAAACCTTCACCCATTCAAACCCATGCTTGGTGCAGGCGGTGGACATCATCGCCGGCCTCAAGAAGAACCCGGTGGTGGCCGTGCCCGTCGTGCTGCGCCGGCTCAAGGCCAAGGAGGAGGAGTGGCGGGAGGCGCAGAAGGTAAGCCCATCACGCCTCTAGCGTTCACGGAGTAGGAAGACAAAATCTTGATCTTCTTAGCGACTGGATTCTCGAGTCGAACGACCCGATGAACCCTGGTGTCAGTTTTCAAACCACCTAGTAACACAGTTTCTTCCATGCTGGACTGGGAGTGAGAGAAAAACATAGAATGCGCCAGCTGCATTTCCTCCATGCTGTAGAAACCAGCTAAGGGATCCGAGGGTTTCAGTATATTGTAATTAAGGCGATGGGCTGGCAACCTGTCACAACAGCAATGTACCTACAAATCTATCTCAAATAACCCTCTAAACTTTGTCAGACGTGGCGTAACGACCTTTGTCTACCCCATTACGGATAAAGGCGTGATTATATGTATGTATTCCATCCGCAGGGTTTCAACAAGCAGTGGCGCGAGCAGAATGAGAAGTACTACTTGAAGTCCCTGGACCACCAGGGGATCAACTTCAAGCAGAACGACCTCAAAGCGCTGCGCTCCAAGACGCTGTTCAACGAGGTTGAGAGTGTGTTCGCGGCCAGGAAGCCGGGCCCGCATCTAGTCGTGGATTACAATATGACCAGCAGGCAGGAAGGTGGGTGGTCATATCGAGCTTGTATCTCTTGCGGGGTAGGAAGATCGTCAACAACGTCAACAGTTTAGACAGGCATTGCAATCCTCGTTTCCCTCCACTGGCTTCAACAGTGAAACAGGAGAGAAAAACAGCTGGAATATTCTATATTTTTCTATAGCAACGCTCTAAGACACATTCATGTGGAAAGTGTCCTTGCAGCTAGAAACCAAGGCACATCTTGTTGTGGACTACAATATGACCAGCAGGCAGGAAGGTGGGTCATCTGCATACATACAACTTATATTCTTTTATGCTGGACTCCCAACGAGAGAAAAACATAGAATGTGCCAGCTGCATCTCCCGGGCAAGCTGTAAAAACTAGCTAAGGGATCCGAGGGTTTCTGTATATTGCAAATTAGGCGATGGGCTGACAACCTGTCACTACAGCAATATACCTATAAATCTAGCTTTAATAAGAGTCAAACGTGGCGGAACGATCTTCGTTTAGGTCGTTTACGCTCTGCCTACCCCCTTAGCGATAGAGGCGTGATTATATGTATGTATATATGTTAATAAAGAAACACTTGTACTCCAAAATTGTGGAATGAGTACAAGTGTATCTTTAACAACAAACCATACATACATACATACATACATAAAATCACGCCTTTATCCCTTACGGGGTAGGCAGAGCGTTAAACGCCTCGTAAAAGGCGCTTTCGCCGCGTCTGACAAAAATTGAGGGCAATTTTAGATTGTAATGTGTATTGCTAATGTGTAGTGACAGGTTGTCAGCCCGTCGCCTAAATTACAATACACTGTAACCCTCGAGTCCCTTTTGCTGTCTTCTACAGCATGCCCGGGAGGAAGGGCAGCTGGAACATTCTATGTTTTTCTATCTCTCCCAGTCCAGCATGGAAGAAAACAACAAACCAACAGTTGTCTAATATTTAATAATTTATGTGTTTCTTTTACAACATACCAACATTAGTGTAATACCAGCCCACTAGTTCAACTCTTATTTTCCTGTAGGAAGGTTGCCTGGAAGGAATTGCTGCTTAGCAATAAGGCCGCCTATTTGTACTACTATTTGTTTCAATTAATTTTATTTTCTCTTGGTGTCTTTTCTGTGCAATAAAGTATATTCTTATCTTATTATTTTTTTTTTCTTTATTGAGAACCCAACAGCAATTATTTCACTATTACAAACAGTAATCTTAAAAACTTATATAGCCAATAACAGAGTTCATCATATTAAATTTACATAATAGGGTAGTATACAAACAAACAATAAACATAAGGTAGGCTAAGTGTGCGTGTAAGTGTGAATCTTATGTTAATATGCCATTGCCCCTGTTTGCAGCGATCAAGATAGTGCGCGACTGCACGGAGCTGTTGATCCACCACGCGCGGCGCCAGACCGCCATACAGAAGGCCGAGAAGCGCAAGATCAAGCAGCTGCTGAGGCACTTCGTCCCCGACCTGTTCCAGCACCCGCGCCAGCCGCTCAGCGACGACGAGAACGAGGGTCAGTATCTGAAATAGATGGCGCCACTCTTTAGGGTTATTATAACTTTTTAGGGTTATTATACGAAATCTAATATATCTAATATATATATCTATATCTTCCATGCTGGACTGGGAGTGAGAGAAAATCATAGAATGTGCCAGCTGCATTTCCTCCCGAGCATGCTGTAAAAGCCAGCTAATGGATCTGAGGGTTTCAGTATATTGTAATTTAGGCGATGGGCTGACTACCTGTCACTACAGCAATATACGTACAAATCTTTCTAGAATGGCCCTCAAGACTTTGTCAGACGCGGCGGAACGGCCTTTGTTTAGGTTATGATTGATTGATTATATGTATATATGTAGAAATCTAATTGCAAATTCAATCGCTATTTAATTCTCGTTTAAATAATTCAATTTTATTCAAAGTATAAAAAAAACTAAATCAAGTGTAGGAAATACGTCTGCTCTCATTTAAACTATCAATGTATTACAATAGAACATATTAACCCACTAGTTGTCGATGCATTAATGCATCATCGCTTCGGGAAACCCGCATGTATGATTCACCAAATGATCGGGCAGTAGTTGGTACCAGCACTTACAATACATTGTAAACAATGCTTATAAATAGTAGCTGACCTTTCCTAACCTAACATACAATTTGATTACGTGTGTTTGTTGAAACAAAGGTGAATTGTATTGCTTTAAGGGGCTTCCCTGGACTAAGTGGCGCCCTCATCAGTCAATAAATCATAATTCACTGAAAGCACAGTCAATCGAAAATCCGGTAGATCAGATTGAGGTTAAAGCAATGAAGGTCATTTGAACCTCATAAAGTTGTCACTTATAGTTTGTTATAGTAACAGATAGAAAAATTGCGAATAACGGCCACTTTTAGCACTTTTGCTATCTATAATTGCAGTGAACACTGAATCATTAATTTATAATGCTTAAAATAAATGTCAGTACCTATACGTCTATCTGATCTACCGGATTTTCAATTAATTGAGTTTTCAGTGAGTAATGATTTTTTAATTGATGAGGGCGCTGGCGTTCACCTGAGATCCCCTTAAATGAATGAGATTCCAATGTAATATACCGGGTGTAAGGGACAGCGTCCCGCCATGTGATAGGGGTTGCTCAGTCAACGACACTGAACAACTTCCAACAGAATGTTTTTCAGGAAGTGAAAATAAAAATTGTCTTTTCATCACGATCAATTTGTATAGAAGTCGTTTTTTTCAGTTTCTGAAGAAAAGAAAACCTGTTGGAAGTTGTTCAGTTGGTCGTTGACTGAGCAACCCCAATCAGTTTGCGGGACGCTGTCCCATTTACCCTGTATGTAGTTTGTTTTTAAAAAGAAAATACGAAATTCTGTTCCAATATATAATTGTAGGTCATCTAAATAAAGCTCAAATTGACCTATATCTTTAAAAATAGGAATGTGGGATAGCAAGAGAAGCGAATGAAGCTAATTCGTTGAGCTATTTCTAGCATGCATCATTTTTAGTCGGTATATTCTAGTTTTCAGTATCTATTATAGGTATATTGATGGCTCACAAAGACATACATACATACATATAAACACACCTTTATCCTTAATAGGTAGGCAGAGCGGAAACGACCTAAACAAAGGTCGTTCCGCCACGTCTGACAAAGTTTTGAGGGTTATTAAAAATAGATTTCTACGAATTTACATACATACATACATTCACGCCTGTATCCCTAATGGGGTAGGCAGAGCGTAAACGACCTAAACAAAGGTCGTCCCGCCACCTCTGACAAAGTTTTGAGGGTTATTTAAGATAGAATTCTAGGTATATTGCTGTAGTGACAGGTTGTCAGCCTATCGCCTAAATTACAATATACTGAAACCATCGAATCCCTTAGCTTGATTGTACAGCATGCCCGGGAGGAAATGCAGCTGGCACATTCTATGTTTTTCTCTCGCTCCCAGACCAGCATGGAAGTATGTCTACGAATTTAATTTCACAAAGACGTTTATAGAAAAACAATCAATTTTTTTCTAACATATGGTTGTATATTTACCTTAAGTTTATATCAGTCTATTTGTCAACAGAAGAGAAGGAAGAACCGACTAGCCCTTGCAGTCCGGCCGCTGAGGAGGGCAAGGACGCCAAAGATACCGACAAGCCCGCGGGGGAAAAGGTCAAACAGGAGAAAGAGGTATGTTTTTAATATAACTTTGATAATGCGGCTAAATTTGACAGAGTGTAGGCACAGAGTCAATTGCCTAATAAACAAACGGAGACAATGATGAAACCCATGCGATGTGCTTTAGACAGAATGTCTGTGGTGATACACGCATGCTGCCTTCCTACTGAAGTCTCCTTTGCAAGCTTCAAATCAAATTATTTATTTGTGAAACACAGGTACAAGGTCAAGATGTTGAATAGATTAAAGAGCGCTGTGATCAGCCGTACGGCATACAAATAATACAGTAAACACAAAATTAATGAAATAATTAAAATCACTACGTATGTCAAATTAATAATATCTTAATAACAATTTAGTAAAATCAATAAGTATGTCAATATATAAAATCAAATGAACAACATATTACGATACTACATACATGGAGCATCTCACCGTGAGCATACAGACAGCCGACCAATCATCTACTTAGAAAGTCCTCAACACTATAGCTTTTGTAATCTTTTTTAAAATGTTATATTTATTGCACTTATTTATATATTTTTGTGATTGGTTTGCTCTTGACTTAAGTCTTAGTCAGCAATTCATTGAAGATAGGACCCATACCGACGAACAAATTGATTATCATTATCATGTAAAATGATACATACATACATATAATCACGCCTTTATCCCTAATGGGGTAGGCAGAGCGTAAACGATCTAAATAAAGGTCGTTCCGCCACGTCTGACAAAGTTTAAGTGTTGCTTAAGATAGATTTGTAGGTATATTGCTGTACAATGATAAATCCGAAATAACAGTAATTGTTACAGACTACCTTCGATAACTACGTATAATAAAACGCACAAACTGAAAGGCGAAAATATATATTTACCATGCTACAACAAAACTGAAACTGAGAGCTATCAAAATACATACATTCATATAATCACGCCTGTATCCCCGATTGGGTAGGCAGACCTAAACAAAGGCCGTTCCGCCACGTCTGACAAAGTTTTGAGGGGTATTTAAGATAGATTTGTAGGTATATTGCTGCAGTGACAGGTTGTCAGCCTATCGCCTAAATTGCAATATACAGAAACCCTCGGATCCCTTAGCTGGTTTTCACAGCGTGCCCGGGAGAAAATGCAGCTATTTCTTCCGCTACTAGTCCAGCATGGATGAAAATTTATAGATCATGACATCTTTATTGTGTTCTTTTGCGTAGGTTCCTGTTAGTATTGCGTGACCAAGTTGACAAAGTTGAAGGCAGTAAATTGGATAATCAGAAGGAATTCTAACCGAGCATTTCCTTACTTCTAGTCGTCAGAGTCAGACGCCGCGTCAGACAAGAGCGGCAACAACAACGGCAGCGGGAAGAACGACAAAGAGAATAAACCCAAGAACAACCACCAACATCTCACCGACAAGTCAGACAAGGGTAAGCTTTGCTTCTATTCTGTTTCTTAGCGCGTCGTTGGAACACGAGAAATTAAATCGTAACGGTCTTAAATTCAGCGACTTGTATTGTTGATTAACTGCCGTCCATTAAATCCGTTGGCGTGAAGTCAAAGTTAAGTCATTTATTTCCAAATAGATTCCTAAGAACACTTTTAGAAAGTCACAAGCGAGTCTATTACAAAGAATATTAAATTATATCTGTGTCACAAAATAAAATAAAACTATATTACAATGAAGAAGAAGCATGAGAAACTCGCACTTTGCGCCCCTCCCTTCGTTTTGAAAGTGTTGGGGCACGATGTTAAGTGTATCATAGTTTACACTGCACTGCAAACACAGTCCACATCGGAGCTAGCCGAAAATCCCCACCTGGCCATGTTCTCCTTACTTCTGTCAGACTGAGTCCGAAGCCTGTTTAAGAACTAGTTTATTGGCCTTCCAACAGGGATAACATGTGTGTTACAACGGAATTTTGGCGTATTATCACGATGAAAATCCACGAGATAAATTGAAATATGACAGTTTTATTATACTTAAATTATTGAAAGAGAATATAATTGAATTACTATTTGTGTTTTCATTATATTTTTCATAAATTTATCTTTTTTGAATGTTGAATGAATCTCTCGCAATGCTTTCGGTAAATAAAGTATAGTATTTCCAACTCAGTTTTAAAATAAAGGTAAACAAAGTTTCATGTCTTTTAATTGATGATCTTGTTTCTGAAATAAATTTTAGCTATTAGACATCACAAAATAATGAAATAGTAGTTTAAGTAATTTAACTTTTTCAAATGTGATAAATAAATAATTACTTTGCTAACACGTAATTTATTTTTTCGGAATATGTTTTTGAATAAAAAGACATGAAACTTTGTTTACCTTTATTCTAAAACTGTGTTGGAAATACTATAAAGGTATTATTCAAGACAATGATGAAACCCATGCGATGTGCTTTAGACAGAATGTCTGTGGTGATACACGCATGCTGCCTTCCTACTGAAGTCTTATATGTATCTTTTTACCAAATACATCTCATTCACAAAATTATTGCAAATTTCACAATGGTTTTTCCCTATTCCACAGATAGCACCCCGGCAGCGAATAACTCGGTGAAGAGAAGTAGCAGCGACGAGCTGAAGGCGGACGTCAAACCGGAGGACGGTGAAGACGACTTGCGCGACCATCCGCCTAATGTAAGCACAATGCGGATTTATGAACACTCCATCTAGTGTCATTATTCGGAATTATTCAGTACATTTTTGTAGTAAATTTGGAGATTTTAATGTTAAAACAACATGTCAAGATACAATTTTCTTTTTTGTTAAATTTCAATATAAGGTCATTTTAAATCAAGTGCAAATATTGAAACATGTGTCTACCTATAAAACTGAACAACTTTCCCTAAGGTACATAGGTCGAAATACGAAAATCAAAAATTGACTTCCGAATTGCGACTTCTGAATGCACCAGCCATTTAGTGTAAATTTTTTTTAATTTGTTTTTCGACCTATGTTCCGTAGGGAAAGTTGTTCAGTTTCATGGGTAGATTTACACGTTTTAATATTTGCACTTCATTTAAAATGACCTTATATACCATCGACACGTCAGTAAAAAAAGTTTAAAAATGTTTTCCCACCGCGAAGCGACGCTGTTTGAAGACGCAATGCATCCCATTGTATCGAAAAGTTACAGGCTGCGTCGCGTAGCGTGTCGTGTCGCTTCCCGGTGTGAACTAACCCTAACGGCGTTATTGCGCTGATCCAAATTCGTATCAGCATTTTTTCTGATCCGAATTGGCCTTTTTAGCAAATGTATGACAGCTTGCGCACCCGACACGAATCGAATCGCCCTGAACTTAACTTCGGCCGCTTATCTGACCACTAGCAGGATATCGCAATGATGATACAAATTACCGATTGACACCCGTGATAATAACCACCGGCTGCTCTCTAGAGTTCTGATCACCTCCCCCCCCCCCCCACACTACCCTCCATCCATCGTCCATGTGCTGAACTCGTGTTGCACGTTCCAGGAGGCTCGCTTCGTGTGCACGTCGTCGTGGTACCTGTTCTTCCGGCTGCAGGGCGTGGTGTGCGCGCGCCTGGCCGCGGCCCGCAGGACGGCGCTGCAGCTGCACGAGCAGACGCAGCGCGACGCGGCCCGCCAGCACCCCAGCGTCGCCATCGCGCTCAAGCTCAAGCCCAACAGTGAGTAGCTCCCTGTAAGGGACTGCAGGCGTGGTGTGCGCGCGCCTGGCCGCGGCCCGCAGGACGGCGCTGCAGCTGCACGAGCAGACGCAGCGCGACGCGGCCCGCCAGCACCCCAGCGTCGCCATCGCGCTCAAGCTCAAGCCCAACAGTGAGTAGCTCCCTGTAAGGGACTGCAGGCGTGGTGTGCGCGCGCCTGGCCGCGGCCCGCAGGACGGCGCTGCAGCTGCACGAGCAGACGCAGCGCGACGCGGCCCGCCAGCACCCCAGCGTCGCCATCGCGCTCAAGCTCAAGCCCAACAGTGAGTAGCTCCCTGTAAGGGACTGCAGGCGTGGTGTGCGCGCGCCTGGCCGCGGCCCGCAGGACGGCGCTGCAGCTGCACGAGCAGACGCAGCGCGACGCGGCCCGCCAGCACCCCAGCGTCGCCATCGCGCTCAAGCTCAAGCCCAACAGTGAGTAGCTCCCTGTAAGGGACTGCAGGCGTGGTGTGCGCGCGCCTGGCCGCGGCCCGCAGGACGGCGCTGCAGCTGCACGAGCAGACGCAGCGCGACGCGGCCCGCCAGCACCCCAGCGTCGCCATCGCGCTCAAGCTCAAGCCCAACAGTGAGTAGCTCCCTGTAAGGGACTGCAGGCGTGGTGTGCGCGCGCCTGGCCGCGGCCCGCAGGACGGCGCTGCAGCTGCACGAGCAGACGCAGCGCGACGCGGCCCGCCAGCACCCCAGCGTCGCCATCGCGCTCAAGCTCAAGCCCAACAGTGAGTAGCTCCCTGTAAGGGACTGCAGGCGTGGTGTGCGCGCGCCTGGCCGCGGCCCGCAGGACGGCGCTGCAGCTGCACGAGCAGACGCAGCGCGACGCGGCCCGCCAGCACCCCAGCGTCGCCATCGCGCTCAAGCTCAAGCCCAACAGTGAGTAGCTCCCTGTAAGGGACAGGGGTTGCTCAGTCGACGGAACTGAACATATCAGAAGGATTTTGTAGCTTATCTTCTTCTTATCTTATTTAGCCTACATCATCCCACTGCTGAGCAAAGGCCTCTCTCTTCTCCTTCCACCTTGATTCAGGAAGTGAAAAAAAAAAATTGTGGTTAGTACAAATTGTCTGATGGAGGTTGTCATTTTGTATGGGAAGTTATTTTTTTTCTTTATCTCCTGGAAGAAATTCTTGGTGATAGTTGTTCAGTTTCGTTGACTGAGCAACCCCTATCAGATTGCGGGACGCTGTCCCTTACACCCGGTATACTGAACTAACTGAGCCACCAAGCGAATCAAAACACGCAGTGAAAATTAACGTCACGTCACGGTACACCGAAGATGGGTTCAAATACCACCCAAATGTAACTTAGTTTCTTTATTTTCTCGTTTTAAAAATAGTGTCAATTTCCAAAACACAGAAGTATCCTTAACTAATCAGCGTAGGTGAGAGTAGTTTGTAGTGATGATTGACGCATTTTGAAAGTGAGACAATGATGAAACCCATGCGATGTGCTTTCACAGAATGTTAGTGGTGATACACGCATGCTGCCTTCCTACTGAAGTCTTCTTTTAATGCAAAATATTAGAGTAGTAAAGCTAAAATTTTGAAACAAGCAAAGGTTTCAATCAACCGACCTACTTTTTTGTCGAATGCATATACAATTCTCTTGTAATAAAACATCAAAAATAGCATAGGGCCGAAACACCTAGCGTTGCGACACTGCAACGCTGAAATTGGCAATGAGGAACAGGAAAAAGTTCTTGAATTGTCACAGTTGAGTCTGTGGGTTAACAAATACACTAGTTATTGTTTCATTCAAAAATCATTAGTAATTATGAATTTACAGCCATTTGAATTTCGTCTACCGTCGTATGCCCTAATTTGCTAAGAAACAGCGGTCATTCAACCCATTAACTAATAGTAGACTCGAAATAATTCTTTCACTCATTTTGTTTTATTTTCAACAGACAATATGATGAGCAAGTAAACTAAATGTAGGATTTTTTCTTAATTTGCGATGCGGCGTCGTAAAAAAGATAAAAGGATAACCAATCATAACGCTGTATTTTACAAAATCGGCCGTGACGTCACCACTGATTATAACGACGCGGCGCCGCAACGCGGTTATGTGTTTCAGCCCTACATACATACATATAACCACGCCTTTATCACTAATGGTGTAGGCAGAACGTAAACGACCTAAATAATAATAATAATAAAAATTCTTTATTCAGGCATTATAAATCCCATTCTTATTACCTAATAGATACAAACATAAATAAATAAATGCATTTAAAATAATAAGATACAAATAACAAATTAAAATACATGTATGTATGTAAAAAGTACAATACAAATTATTATTCCGTTATTTAAGTTTAATTTAAACGAAGCTCTGACAAAGTTTTGAGGTTTATTAAGGACTTCACCCTATCTCTGCTAATTCCAAAGCTTTCCCAAAAGACGAACTATATTCATTGTATCTATTTCCATTCCAGATTTACCATCGGACGCGTCCTCACCGGCCGAGTACTACAACGCGCTGCTGGACCTGATCAAGAGCGTGTTGGACGGCAACATGGAGTCCGCCGCCTTCGAGGATGCTGCCCGCGAGATGCTGGGCATCAAGGCGTACCCGGCCTTCACACTGGACAAGCTGGTGTCCATAGCCGTGCGACAGGTAACACGCCTCACAACTAACGGGGTAGGCAGACGGTTAGCCACCTAAACAATGGTCGTTCCGCCACGACTGTCATTTTTTTAGGCTTGTAATGGTGACAGGTTGTTAGCCTATTGCCCAAATTACAGTACAATACATTCAAATATTCTTTATTACATACACAACACATTGTACAGGAACAAACATTACAAAACAAGAGTACAATTAGGCGGCCTTATTGCTAGGGTAGCAATTTCTTCCAGGCAACCTTTGGGTAAAGAAGTAGTTTTCTAATATTATACAGTACCCTGTCAACCCCGGATACTTACCCAATTAAAGAAATTCTATTCAATACAGATATTTATAAACGTTTTTGATTACTTGTAAGGCGTACCCCACACTAGTCTATGCGCTACGCGACGTATCGCGGAGCCCGGTGTGTGCACCGTTTAATATAATTTCGGAACAATAGGTGAGACAATGATGAAACCCATGCGATGTGCTTTAGACAGAATGTCGGTGGTGATACACGCATGCTGCCTTCCTACTGAAGTCTCTACATTAGATTACTTGCACCACTTGAAACCCTGATTAAACCCTGTGCCACTTTGTTCACAAAACTGCGATGCATCTTTAAAAAAAATGAGTTCGCACGATTCATCACAAGAACTTGTGAATTGACTCGCAATCGCGCTTTCTAGCCGACAGATGGCGCCACATCAAGAAACACAAGTTCTGAAACGCGGTATTCAAGTTTTCTCAGCGATGTGCAGATATACAAGTTCCAAACTTGTCCGGTTGGACTTCGGTCCCCTGGTCACGTGGTCACAACCCCCGACCAGGCGGGTGATTAAATTACCTTTTTCTTAACCATCATCACTAAGCCAATTGGCTTCAACCTTTAACTCCTAAAACTTGTTGCACGAATTCGCATCGTAGTTTTGTGTGAAAGCAAAGTCAAAGTGAAATCATTTATCTCTAAATAGATTTCTAAGAATACTTTTAGAAAGTCACAAGCGAGCCTATTACAAAGAAAATTATATCTGTGTCACAACTATATTACAATGAAGAAGAAACATGAGAAACTCGCACTTTGCGCCCCTCCCTTCGTTTTATCTTATTCTTACTTTCGTCCTTCCTATTGTTCAAAATAGGGTAATACAATACAATATACTTTATTGCACAAAGAAACACAAATACATACAGCAGAAAAGCAAGGAACAAAACAGTACAATACAGGCGGCCTTATTGCTAAAGCAGCAATTTCTACCAGGCAGCCTTTGGTTAGTAGTAATAACTAGTAGCAATGACTGAATATTCTGTCCCCCACAGTTGCAGCACGTGGTGTCGGAGCCGTGGTCGTGGCGCGCCATGGAGCTGGCGGCGCGCGGCATGCGCGGCCCGCTCGCCTACGTGCGCAAGGCCGCCGGCTTCCTCAAGCACGAGCACACCGCCTTCTTGATCAAATTCGTGAGTATACTGATTACATTAGAACATACTTTATTGCGCACAAAACACACGAGAGAAAATAGATTTTTGTAGTTTTTTAATAGAAATACAAAATACAAAAGTCTTCCATGCTGGACTGGGAGAGATAGAAAAACATAGAATGTTCCAGCTGCCCTTCCTCCCGGGCATGCTGTAGAAGTCAGCAAAAGGGATTCGAGGGTTACAGTGTATTGTAATTTAGGCGATGGGCTGACAACCTGTCACTACAGCAATACACATTACAATCTAAAATTGCCCTCAATTTATGTCAGACGTGGCGAAAGCGCCTTTTAGGAGGCGTTTTACGCTCTGCCTACCCCGTAAGGGATAAAGGCGTGATTTTATGTATGTATACTTTATTGCGCAGAAAAAACACAAGAGAAAATAAAATTTTGTAGTTTTTTAATAGAAATACAAAATACAAATCACTTTATTTCCACAAAACACATTACAAAAAATGCGGCTTCCTCAAGCACGATCACACCGCCTTCTTGATCAAATTCGTGAGTATACCGCCTTCTTTGAAATATAACATAAGAATATACTTTATTGCGCAGAAAACACACGAGAGAAATAAAATGAATCAATTAGTAGTACAAATTTATTTACTTACCTATACAATATATTGCCTAAAATGTTTAAAAACTATCCTAAAAACTTTTATTTTTCTGTACCCTAAGGTTGCCTGGAAGAAATTGCTGCGGCATACAAATAGGCACAGGGTACAGGAAAATAAAAGTTGAACTAGTGGGCTGGTATACATTTAAGGCAATATATTGTATAGGTAAGTAAAGAAGCTACTTAGGTGTATTTATATAATTAATAACAATAAATAGTCATACACATAAATTACTTACACCTACATAGAAATACATAAATATTAAAATACATATTATATTAATGAAAGAAAATATAAATTAAAAGTGCCGAAACTAATGACAACTTTGCCTCTTAGTCTTTTATAGAAATATAAACCCTTTATTCGGTACCAATATACAGGCAAAGATCTTAAAAGGTACAACCTAAACGTTACACTCGATACCGAAAAGGTGTCCGGCTCAGCATACATACATACATATAATCACGCCTTTGTCCCTAATGGGGTAGGCAGAGCGTAAACGACCTAAACAAATGCCTTTCCGCCGCGTCTGACAAAGTTTTGAGGGCCATTCAAGAAAGATTTGTACGTATATTGCTGTAGTGACAGGTTGTCAGCCCATCGTCTAAATTACAATATACTGAAACCCTCAGATACCTTAGCTGGTTTTTACAGCATGCTCGGGAGGAAATGCAGCTGGCACGTTCTGTGTTTTTCTCTCACTACCAGTCCAGCATGGAAGATTTCGAATTTCATTGGTACCTTGATTCGGCGCTTTTTCCGTGCTTCGGAATTAAGCCGTTGGTCCCGGTTAATATCGTTTAACACCGTAGATATTAGTCGTTAAGCCATGTCAGAGGCCAGTGCTAAGCATTGGTGGCTTGAACACACTGACCTAATCTAGGATTGGGTCTGGTTTCCCTTCTGGGTTGCGGAGGTCAGATGGCAGTCGCTCTGTGTAAAAACCTGCTGCCAATATTAGTCGAGCCACACTCTGCACAAGCTCTTCCAGCAACCGCGCACCCCGCCGGCGGGGTCGCGGAGGTCCCTCATTTGCTCCCCACTTTGGGGTTTACCGGCACGTACCGGGCAGATTCTCTCCGATAAGGAGTCCCCAAGGCAATGCTATAAGCCGAGGTTGCCTTCCATTAAGGGTGTAGATTGCGTGTAGCAACTCCCCGCCTTAGCCCGGTGACGCATTATATACACTTTGTAGTATTTTGCAAACAGGTCCATAAAAAAAAAAAATATCTGAGTAAAAACCAGTACCATCGTTCAATCACCTTGCTCGCTACATATTATTGACAATACTGCGTGACATGCTGAGCTTGCAACTGTGTGTACACATGTAATAAAAAATTTTATTATTATATTCTTTATTGTTTTAAAAATTAAAAATACAATTCAACTTAAAAAAATATATGTAAAAAATATATATATATATATATATATATATATTCTTTATTGTATTAAAAAACCCAGTCAATAAGAAGAAGTACGTAAATTCCGTGTATTTGGTTCCAGTACGGCGGCGACGAGTGCAAGGTGTCGTACGAGATGCTGGAGGGCGCCAGCGAGGGCCGCGCCTCGCCGCACAACAACGACCACAGCAGGCTGTCTCCCACCAACCAGGTGAGAGGCGTGACTCGTAAATCTATCGTGATGAAACTGAACAGCTTTTCCCAAAAAAACTGGGTCTAAAAGAAAACTTCTCTGTACCAAATGAGCTTTTAGGGGATGCTTTTATACGAGGAATAAGAGACAGCGTCCCGCGGTTGGTCCTTGAACAACTATCACCTGGAAATTCTTTCAGGAAGTGAAAACAAAAATGGCTTTGCCGTACAAATTGTACAAGTGCATTTATTATCACATCAGAAACTAGTTGCACACATTCACAAACATTTAAAACAAAATCAATACATTTGCAAACAGAATACACGTAAGAAATACGTATTATTATAAAACATAAAATAAAGTTGATAAATGGCGTGGGCACAGCGCATTGCTGATTTTAAGCCCACCTAAATTGTCTGATCGAGGTGAACATTTTGTATGGAAAAGTCTTTTTTTTTCTCTGGGTGCGTATTATACCTTCTCTGTTACACTGTGTATAAATTAAGTCGAACAATGAAAGCCTTTTCTTTGAATTTACTTGAGACAATGATGAAACTCATGCGATGTGCTTTAGACAGAATGTCTGTGGTGATACACGCATGCTGCCTTCCTACTGAAGTCTCTATTACACATGCCTAATTTATTAATTCTCTACCTTTTAGCCTTATAAAATGTCTCTTTCGCATTATGTCTTTTCTGCAAAATTACCCATTTTTAACTAGTTTAGTTCAAGTCGTGGACCTACTAAACAAAAAAAAATCTAAGATTCATTTTGCGTAACATTATGAGAAAGGAATATTTTGCGACCAAGGCACATTTTGCGTAGTTACCCTTTTAGTCCATTACCTAAATTGCAATACCCTTATATCCTACTTTACTGCGTGATATGTCCGGTAATATAAATCCACAATTTCCCTTCCAGCCGCGACCGAGCACGACGAACGGCGAAGCCGTCTCCCGCCTGGCGGCCTGGTCGCTCTACACGGAGCGCTACGCGCGGCCCGACCAGCTGCACCCCGTGCGCAACAAGCCCGTGTTCCTCAAGAGGAACGCGCGCCGCTGCGGCGGCTACGTGTCCAACGTGGCGCCCGGGCAGGGGGCGGGGCCGGAGGGGGGCGTGTCGCACGCCAAGCGCAAGCGCCTCACCGTGCAGGACAGCAGCGAGTGCACGCTCAATAACACGCTCAGGTGAGTACTCGAATGATACATACATATATATAATCACGCCTTTATCCCTAATGGGGTAGGCAGAGCGTAAGATACATACATAAATAACGCCTTTATCCCTTACGGGGAAGGCAGAGCGTAAGATACATACATACATAAAATCACGCCTTTATCCCTTACGGGGTAGGCAGAGCATAAGATACATACATAAAATCACGCCTTTATCCCTTACGGGGTAGGCAGAGCGTAAAACAACTCGTAACAGGCGCTTTCGCCACGTCTGACAAAAATTGAGGGCATATTTTAGATTGCAATGATTTGTATTGCTGTAGTGACAGGTTGTCAGCCCATCGCCTAAATTACAATACACTGTGACCCTCGAATCCCTTTTGCTGACTTCTACAGCATGCCCGGGAGGAAGGGCAGCTGGAACGTTCTATGTTTTTCTATCTCTCCCAGTCCAGCATGGAAGAATAGTAGTAGTCGAATGACGTGCTTGAGTTATGGATGCTTACACAATTTAAGTCACTTCTGTAGGTCAGCTGGAATTTCTGAGTAGAAATAAGTTGTACCTGTTGTGTCGTTATTCCTTGTGTTTTTCTCATGTTACTTATGTACAATAAACAGTAAATAAATAAATAGACTTGCGGTTAGCGCCCTGCATAATACTAGGTAGATAGCAACCGCGCGCCGACACTAGCTCGGCGGTAGATCGCCCATCATCATCTCCCGACGCCTTATCTCGTGTCGCACGGGGTCGGCTACCTAATCTAGGTGATTGAACGAGGGTTTTTACAGCAGAGCGACTGCCATTTGACCTTCGCAACTCCGTAAACCAGACAATCCTAGATTAGGTCAGAGTTTTCAAGCCGCCAATGCTTAACACTGGCCTCTGACATGGCTAATAAATACGGTGTTAAACGATATTAACCGAGTTCAACGGCTTAACGTGCCTTCCGAAGCATGGAAATGGAATGGAAATTCGACAACCGAAAAACACAGAAATCCATGATTCAATTTATTCTAGATGATGCTGAAATCGAACATGAACGAATAAGTAATCCTATGTATCTGTTATTTGTAGGCTGCTGGCGTCGCGGCCGCACTACCTGTACCGCGCCGGCGCGCTGCCCGCCGCGCGCGTCGCGCACCCGCGCCTGCACGCCGCGCGCAGGGCACGCTTCAAGCACTGGCTCGAGCGCCGCGCGCAGCCCTAGCCCTGCCGCCACGCGGGACTCCGCCCCAACAGGCCCTAGTGATATAAGGCTACTGTGATGGTCTTACTGTATGTGACTGGATCGCCTCTATGAGGCAAGTGATGTGATGCCAATGGTTCAATGTGTACCCCGGCCGGGACGGGCCAGCCTTATTACTGCAATACGGCTAAGATAGATGATATTGCGAAAATTATGTGATGTTGAAATTTGAATGGGTAGATAACGGCAAACATCACGAGCTAATGTGATGATAATGTGGCAAAAGTAGTGATATTATTTATAGCCACAGTAACGTCGCCTGCTCGTGACGGCGTCTCAAGATAGATAAACACTGATGTAGAAAATTCCAACTACCAGTGAATACTTTCTCAAACATCAGCATTGCCATTGGTGTCTGAGTGACTTAAAGAGGCTTTATACAGCCTTTTGATGACCCCGGCAGGATAAGTGAGAATATTGCATATAACGGAGTGATGTGAAGTGACTGTGCTATTCTACTGTGCAAGTGAGCTGGCAGATGTAATTCAATCAATGTTCGTGCATTGAGATGTTTGACAGTAAGTTTACTTGTCAATTATAATTTATAGATTTTATTGTGTGCGAATTTGCACAAGGATTGCCTAAAAAGTTGATTGAATTTCGTCCGACACGCTGAGCGAAATTAATTTAATTTGTTGATTCCAAAATTTGTAATTAAAGCAACAATCTCAAAATTGTTGGTATCAGTATTTTCTTCTTTATAATTGTACATATTTATAGAAACCTTTTTTTGTTTATTACAACTTGAATAAAAAACTGTTTGTAATTCAACTCAAAATTGGTTGATCTTGAAAGAATCTTTAAAAAAATACTTTTGTAAGTAATTTAAAGCTATTTTATTAAAAGTAAGATTTGATTTATTTGTTGTGTTGATCTTTGGCGAGCCGCACGCGAGCGTTCCTCTGTTCGTGTAGAGCAAGCCTTACTCCTGTTGTTTTTGTTTTCAAATTGAGAAGTATGGTTTTTGAAACTATCCAAATACGTTGAGGCATCTATTATCGCGTTGTCTGTGAGACAAGTCCGATAAAGTTATTGTTTATAAGGATAATCCAAAATTAATATTTGTGTATTATTTTAAGACTGAAAAAATGAATTCTATGTTGATTTTATTTTTTAGAAATAATACTAATGCAGCCTCTTGAGATTAAAGTTATGAGTAACTAAAAATAAAACAAACCATTTCTGAAATCATACTTTCTACAAACAATTTCTACCTATATTTTTTCCATAAAAACAAAATCGACCACTTTTTCAAGTGACTAAGGGACTATCGGATTAATATAAGCAATATTCTCATTCTAGGGGAAAGAAGAGAATAATTATTGATAATAAATAAATAATATTAATAAAAGCTATCATTGAACTCTGTCCGATAAGGAAATCAGGGTAAGACTGTCTCTAAATAATAATAATTATTACCGCAATGGTAATAAAATAAACTTTGCATTTTTATATTTATAAAATCCTGGATATTTTGGACTATTATTTGCAAGATAATTATAGTAAATGTTAGTCCATAAATACAATAGCATAAATCTTGTAGTTTTCAATAGCTAACTGTAGTCAAATTGTTTGTCATACAATCTAAGTGTCTAGTATAAATAAATACTTAGAAAAATACCAATATGAGGCTATCCATAGCACAATCAAATAAATTATTTAATTAAATTATTAAAATAATGTAAATAATAGTCCTTATATTCAGGAATAATAAATAAGGACCGATTTCAATGATACAATAATGATTGCATTTCTATGAGAAATCTCAACTTGGTGTCGATATTTTTATTCGTTCGTCATGTTTTAGTGGCGGACGAACATGAGGGCTCTTCATACTTACTATAAACGACTGGAGAATGGTCTGTTACAACTAATGTATGTTCTGTATATATTTCCAATTCAGTTTTAGAATAAAGGTAAACAAAGTTCCAATGCCTTTTAATTGAAGATCTTGTTTCTAAAATAAGTTTTCGCTATTACATATGACAACATATTGAAATAGTAGTTTAGTAATATATCAAATTTTTAAACAGAGGACAATTAAAAAAATATATATTTATTGCATTATTTATTACTTTTGTTTGTTTAATTTACTGAACTATATTTTCGTTAACAGTGTAACTGTTTAATGATGAAAATTTGCCAACACTTATCATTTAGTTTTGAAATGTGTTTTAGAATAAAAAGAACTTTGTTTACCTTTATTCTAAAACTGAGTTGGGAATACTATAGTGAAAAGTGGACATTAGTTTCGAATAGTGTCAATTAAGACATGTCACGAGCTGTGACATGTCTTCATGGATACAATTCGACAACCTTTGTCTAAAAAGTACTTACTTATTCCAGTAATTATAACATGATTGTAAGACACCATTCTCTCTGTAAATATAGATTGTCGTATAGTATGTATAGAATTAGATTCGATAGCTAACAAATGGATTAGAATGTATGTACATATGGCTAAATAAGTCATTTCTTTGACCGAAAACTATTCACAACAAATATGGCAATATGTAAAATGAAACATATTGTTGGAAAAGTATTTGTTTGAATATATTTCCTTGTAGAAATGACTGCTCTCCATTTCGTAGCTAAGAATGTGAAGCCCTGATCTCTATTAAAGTACATGTAAATAGCAACAGTGAGCGATATTGTTACTTTGTGAAAAGACGCAAGGAACGAATAAATATTATTATATTTATAATAAATAATGTCGTCTTTTATTCTATATCCTATTGGCCTCACTCAACATAACTCGGTCACTCATGCATGTATATTCGCGGAATTAGACATTCGAGGAATTGACATTCGGAGAATTCACGGTCGTAGACCTAAAAAATAAATATTTCAACTTGTCAAATATCATCATCATCCTAGCCTTATCCCGTATCTCTCGGGGTCGGCTACCGAATCTAGGGGATTGAAATAAAACAATGTAATTCATATACAAAATCTATATTTAGCCGAAACATCGCTTCAAATAAGCCATATGGAAGACAATACAAACATAACTTACATATTTTAGTAATATCAGTTTTAAGGCAAATACAGAAGCATACGGGGTGTAAGGGACAGCGTCACGCAAACTGATAGAACGAAACTGAACAACTCACCATTTTTTTTTCAGGTATTGAAAAAAAATATTTTGGTTTTCCATACAAATTGTCTAAACGAGGTGGTAATATTGTATGGGAAGGTTTTTTTTTCATCTGAAAGAAGTTCCCGGTGAAAGTTGTTCTGACTGAGCAACCCCTATAAGTTAGCGGGATACTGTCTCTTACCCCCGGTATACACAACAATTTTACATTCACAACAAAAGA
The DNA here is from genome assembly GCA_949820665.1 of Scrobipalpa costella. Classification (NCBI taxonomy): domain Eukaryota; kingdom Metazoa; phylum Arthropoda; class Insecta; order Lepidoptera; family Gelechiidae; genus Scrobipalpa; species Scrobipalpa costella. Next base: position 7,582,030 of record OX463321.1, on the reverse strand, counting down.
AGTCAAATAATAATATTATTTAAATCCATTCAATAGTAAGCCTACAAATACACGAAAGGTTTCTTGTACAAAATACTTTGTATGCTAAGTACCTAACCTACCTATACAGGTGTAAAAAAAGTATTGCGCTAGTAACAAGGACCACAGTCACAGAATATATAATAGTACTACATACAGAATGGACATTCACCTCCCTTCCCCAGTCCGACATACGTCACACTCCGCGCCGGATTGTGGGCCACATTGAGCGTACGCTTAGCGGACATGGCGCGCGCATGTTTCCCAGTGTAACGGAAATAATAAAGTTTTGTGTTCCAAAGATGGTTAGGTACTGTTCCGTGTTCGGATGTCATTCTACATTCCACAGTCATGAGAGACGGTAAGTAAATTCATACAAAACATGCAACCGAATCTATTCTAACTATTCAGTTACAGTGAACTACTTTGAAACGTTGGTTTAATAAGAACCAGCTTAATCAAGTGATGACTATGACCGGTATAACAAAATTTGTCAACCCTTATAACACGTACACAAACGCATGCCAAGTTAACATGCCGTCTGTCAATGTGTGACCAAAATGACATGGTAGTTAGGAGTGTCCGAGGTGTGCCACAGTACTTGTTCTACACCTTGTATAACTAATAACCGGATTACTGTAGTATTGAAGTGAAACCAGTCTTGTAAATTATTGCTCGCAAATACACAAATGCAGATTCATTTTTCATTTGCTAAGGCACAGAACTTACGTTGAAATCTTTTCAATAGTGTCAATTCTGTTGTGTTCTAATTTACTGTCACTTTCAAAAATTTGAATAAAATAGAGACAGCAGCACAACAGCAGATACTCCTGTCAAATTAACAAATAAGACTACACCATTTAGCAAGCTGTCTTATTTTAGACGTTAAACGTAAAAACCAGCTAAGGGACCCGAGAGTTACAGTATATTGTAATTTAAGCGATGGGCTGACAACCTGTCACTACAGCAATATACGTACAAATCTATCTTAAATAACCCTCAAAACTTTGTCAATCGTGGCGGACCTTTATTTAGGTCGTTAACGTTCTGCCTACCCCATTATCGATAAAGGCGTGATTATATGTATGTATGTTAAACGTCACTTGGACAGAATTATTTATAATCATGTGTAACAGGTAACAACAGTTGTGTTTCTGTCTCAATTTTAATCAAATTATATAAAGGGGCAGGACCAAAATAAACTCAGTTGTGTCTACAACAGAATTAGCCCCTTTGAGGGAATTCGGTAGGAATACGAATTGATTAAATGTTAACAAGTTATTGTCGTCGCCCCCTTTCTGTTCTCTCAGGATAGAAAGTGACAGGTGAGATTTTAGTCCAACATATGGTGATTTTTTTAAATTGCTTTCATAAAATACATGATTCTGTAGATATTTCTACAGGCTGTAAGGGATAGCTTCCAGCAAAGTCAACAAAACTGAATAACTTATGCTAGGTTTCTTATTGTCAGGAAATTATAAAGAGAATTGACATTCCCATACAAAAACACTACATCGACCAAAAGTGTATAGAAAAAAAAATCCTGAAAGAATTTCCTGGTGAAAGTTTCGTTGACTGAACAACTCCGATCGGTTTACGGGAAGCTGTCCCTTACAACCGGTATATTATCTTGTAAATATGTATAATGTATCCTGCTTTGATACATACGTGCACAGATTAACGTAAATTAGTATATAATATTCTTGTCTTTGATTTAAAAATAATTCTCACATCATTATTATTTCATTAAGTGTAAGAAACAAATTATATTTTAACTTAATGCCCCAACACTTGCACGTCAGCGGATTTAATGGACGGCAGTCAATCCGCAATACAAGTGGCCGAATTCTAGGCCGCTACGATGTAATTTCTCATGTTCCATTGACACGCTAAGAAGAAGAATATTTTATTATTGAACAGTTATAAATATAACTATAAGTAAAGAGCGTCATTGCTTTATTGCAAGCATAGACAAAGGTTTTTTGTTTTTGAATATTCCAATAATTTTTATATTTTTTTATAAGTGTCAATTAATTTAGAGAAATTAAAACAAAACTATTTTACTTATTATTTCCAATCTAATGAGATGAGATTTAATTAATGTAAAATGTCAATGCAGCTACTCTCCTATTACAATTAAATATACCTGGTGTAAGGGACAGCGTCCCGCAAACTGATAAGTGTTGCTCAGTCAACGACACTAAACAACTATCATATCATCATACAAATTGTCTGATTGAGGTGAACATTTTGTATGGAAAAAGCATTTATTTTTCACTTCCTAAAAAATACTGCTGATAGTTGTTCAGTGTCGTTGACTGCGCAACCCCTATCAGTTAGCGGTACGCTGTCCCTTACACCTGGTATATTTTTCATCACTACACAACATATACCTACATGATAAGATTACAAACATAAATACACTTCTTTAGAAGGCAAACCACATCGAAAACTTTCAAAAACAACACAATTAGGTCACAAGAAAAGACTAGAAGATAAAATATAGGTTAAGAATCGAAGCACTAAGAAAACTATCATGTAAAAATGCCACAGTTGAAAAAGGTACCGTACAACGTACTATGTACTGAACCTATATACTGTATTTATAAAGAAGAGACAAAAAAAATTACTTTTCCATATAAATTGTCTGATCTGGACATTTTATACGGAAAGGTATTTTTTTTTTCGTTTCCTAATAGAATTTCCTGGCGATAGTTGTTCAGTTTCGTTGACTGAGCAACCCCTGTCAGTTTGCGGGACTCTGTCCCTTACACCCGGTATAAATTTTCATTCATAGACAGACCAAGAGGTTCTGTATAAGTTTGTTGGGGTGATTATTTTATAATCCATATAAAATATTAATTTTAATTTACTAATATTCTTCTGTCAGGCAGTAAAAACATGTTAGTGACTAGAGGAAGATGAAAAAATAATACAAAAAACCAAAATTTCAATTACATGAACATATGAAACAGATGAAATTTCAGTTTTCTGTACACAGAAGTAGGTAAGGCATTGTCTATACAAATTATACCTAAATACAATATACATAACCCGCACCACATACATTACTACAATAAAACATGTATTTGTTATTTTATGAACGAGACTTTTATGAACTATCGTCATAAAAATAAATATTAAAGTTTGCCAGATGGTACGCCTTTGGTTGTAAAAATATTTTACTTACTTACATAAATCACGCCTTTATCCCTAATGGGGTAGGCAGAGCGTCAACGATCTAAACAAGTCAACGTTTTATTTTATTGTTTTTTTAATTAATACATTCTGGCCTTATTTTTTGCATGTATGTACTACGTCAATTTCCGTCTCGTTCATTTAGCAACATATTTTGGTCCCTAACTATAAATAAAATCTAAATTAAGCCTCGAAGCAGACTGATAACACAATCTCGGATTTAGAAAACCTAGACGCACATAAAACTACGTTTCTATCGGATCAAATAAAATTGAAATCGTCTAATAAATATTATTTTATAAAAAGATAACTTTGTATGTTTGTTTGATATCGATAATCTCAAAAACTACTCGGTTTCTCTTGTCGTGCGGGTTTCGAGTCGATCAACCCGGTGAACCCAGGGGTAAGTTTTAAACTGCCCAATATCATGTATCATGTCCGTAAACATGAATAGTACCAATGATATTTTAAGAAAGATACGTTACGTTCATACTGCACGCACATTTGAATTGTTCCGCGACACATAATACATACATATTTATAACATTGCATATCTAAATTATTACTACTTCCATGCTGGTCTGGGAGCGAGAGAAAAACATAGAATGTGCCAGCTGCATTTCTTTCCGGGCATGCTGTAAAATCCAGCTAAGGGATCCGAGGGTTTCTGTATATTGCAATTTAGGCGATGGGCTGACAACCTGTCGCTACAGCAATATACCTATAAATCTACCTTAAACAACCCTCAAAACTTTGTCAGACGTGGCGGAACGATCTTTGTTTAGGTCGTTTTCGCTCTGCCTACCCCATTAGGGATATAGGCGTGATTATATGTATGTATGTATGTATGCATATCTAAACAAACGCTGAGTGCGACACAAAATAGGCAAACCGTAAGAGTGAAACAGATAGCTATTTGTAATCAGTGCCGCCTTGAATATAAATTAACTTTTTTTCTCACTTCGCAGCTCGCAGCTCGACTGCTTAAAATGGTCACAATTAGGACCATTTGACGGCACGAGTTTCGCGCGTTGGTAACGTATCTACCTATATATAATATCATTGAATAGCACAGCTAATCTTGCACCATTAGAACGTTAAATTCAAAAAGGTAGGCTTCTTATTTCCGTAACGCAAACACGTTACTCATCTATTAACTGAAATCGTAGTCTGGAAATCTAGTTTACATGAATAACAAATTCTGTATTCATTGTACCTATAAAGGGTCTAAGATACAGCTTCCTACAAACAGATACTGATGGCTTTGTTAACAAAACTGAACATCTTAATAAGAATTTAATACCAATATTTAAAAAAAACGTGCTTAAAGCAGATTCACTAAAATAATTTGTACAAAGCGCGAAAGTCTTAAACAAATGTTAACTTTCACAAGGTTTTTATTTTAGGATAGTTTCTTTTACTATCCCTTACAAAATGTCCATCTTGATCAGATAATTTGTCGGAGGTATTTTTTGTTATTTACTGAAAGAAACTGGCCTGGGAGAGAGAGAAAAACATAGAATGTTCCAGCTGCATTTCCTCCTTGGCATGCTGTAAAACCAGCTAAGGGATCCGAGGGTTTAAGTATATTGTAATTTAGGCGATGGGTTGACAACCAGTCACTGCAGCAATACCTAGAAAATACAAAAATTTTCTTAAATAACCCTCAAAACTTTGTCATACGCGGCGGAACGACCTTTGTTTAGATCGTTTACGCAATTAGTGATAAAGGGGTAATTATATGTATGTAGAAAAAAAACCGATTTCGTTGTCTGAGCAACCCGTATCAGTTTGTGGAAAGCTGTCCCTTACACTCGTATATTCCATCCTAAAGTACACTTAAATCAAATCTAGTAAATAAAGGCCATATCGTCAAACCTATTGTTCAATCAAGTTGGGATTACATGATTTTAGTTGTTACGCTACCGGCTTTTCTAATGTAACAACTACATAACACTTAACATGATTTAAAAACACCTAATAAATAGCGATATTAAATGTTAACTGGTATTTATAATTTGATCATTATTTAAACAATTAAATATTATTATTCGTTCATACAACTTGTGCGTTGTTCACATTTTAAGGCATTATTGTGAATTGCTAGGATATGATCTTATAGCTTAGCACTGAAGGAATATCCTCAGATGATATTAAAAACTAAGGCAGTATTTTTACCCAAAACTTCAACTCCACTGTTATGACTTCGGCACTTTAAGTGTAAGTGAATTCGAGTTTTCTGTAATGGCGGCCTGAGCTGGAACGTTCAACGTCGACCTGTTGTGTCGCATGTGAGATTTCACCAAATCAGAGTTGACCAGAGCCGCCATCAGACTCAACTCTCCAGCTAAAACTGTCGCGCAGATCAGAGACGCAAGCCTAGCGGAGTTTTCTGCCGGACGCTTGCCAGCTCCTTTGACGCCCAATATCTCGAGGCAAGCACCTTGCCCCGTCAGAACGGTACCTCCGCCAACCGTTCCAACTTCCAGACACGGCATGGTACAAGTGACGTATAGATCTTCATAGCTTTCACCGCATACCTCCATACTAGTCGAGCAACTGCTACTGGTTACGTTCTGAGCCGGATCTTGGCCTGTAGCTATGAAGATTGCTGTGACCATGTTTGCTGCATGAGCGTTGTTCCCTCCTATAGAACCAGCTAAAGATGATCCTGAGAGATTCTTGATCTTGTTGCATCTGGCTAGAGTTTTAGCGTCAGTTTTGAATATTGTTCGCAAATTCTCTCCAGAAATCGTCGTTTCGCAGACGACTCGCTTCCCTCTGCCTTTAACCCAATTGATCGCGGCAGCTTTCTTGTCGGAACAGTAGTTTCCAGAAAGACTGATTACTTCCATATCTGGGAAGTAGGTTTTTAATACTTTTAAGGCGTTTTCTGCTCCTTTAGACACCATGTTCATGCCCATAGCATCACCAGTTGTAGCTCTAAATCTAAGGTAAAGCGTGGGACCATCCACGCCTATATGAATTTCTTGTAGACGTGCAAATCTGGAAGTTGAGTCGAATGCTTCTTTAACAACTTCATAGTTTTCTTTATTGTCTAACCACTGACGGCATTCGTGAGCTCTGACTACGTTGGGCAGCCTCACAGCCGGAGCTCTTGTCATTCCAACATCTTCCACTACACTTATAACACCTTTAGTGCCTATAGCTTTAGCGCCTCTGTTAGTAGATGCCACTAACGCACCTTCTGTGGTAGCCATTGGAATCATGTATGGCTTTCCGTCAACGACTAACGGTCCAGCGTATCCTACAGGAATACCGATGTACCCTATCACATTTTCGCAGCAAGCATTCAGAACCTTACTATAGTCGTAGTTCAGATAAGGTAGTTGTTTGATCGCAGTTTCCGTGGAAAACCTCGTGCCGATGACTTTACGACGAAGTCTGACTCCTCTTAATGGATCTACCAGCACCGCTTCGAGTCTATGCAACGGTATGTGTGATTGTTCAACCAACATGACAACTTCTTCGTCGCTTAGGGAAGTGCAGTCTCCTTCAGATCTGTATATCTCGAGGCATTCTGCCATCGGACGCTTCTTAGCGTTCAGTCTTGCTGCGGAAGAGCTAGGAGATAGTGTAGGCCAGTCCAAGTCTGGGTCAATAGGATCTGTTTGCGCTGCAGCATCAGCGCTCAACTCGTCTGAGATCAGAAACACAGGTTTCTTCGTCGAATTCAACTTCTCGTCATGCTTAATGACTTCTTTGACTGTCAAGTCGTTCATATCAATAATCCAGTTTCTTTGCTCTTCGAAGAAGACGAATTTGATGATTAGAGCGAATAATAGCGTCGCTATGACAATGTAATCAGCGCTGCTTGAAAACCACTTCAAATAGGACTGGTATAAGACGCTATCTTGAGTTGTAGTGCTCAGATTATCACTCAAAGGTCCTTCCGCGAGGCCACTGTCGTTGGACCATGGCCAGCGACTTGTCAAATGAACACACAATAAACCCGCGGCCATAATCATCTTAACTCTTTGCACAACTGGGTTAGGCTTCAACTCGGCCTCAGAGAACGGACTATTTGTCGCCACATCCTTCCTTCCCGACGTAAAATCGGCCACCAAAGACAAACAAGCGGGGTAGAACGTCACAAACACTAAGTAATCAACTAACAATGCTAGACAGGCGAAAGTACACATGTGTTCTAATCTAGGCACTCCGGATAACGCTCCTACACCAACTAATAACACTGCGAGTAAAGTGTCTAAAGTTGCCGTTGGTCCGAGCAAGGACAACGCTCTGCCGACTCGTTTTCCCTGGTCTTCCCCGGCCGACCATCCGGCTTTAGCCATCCTCGCCCCTCTCGCCACGTCAGCAACGAGCAGAAACAAGAACGGCGCGTCTTTGATACTAGCCAGCTCGCTGAAGAACAAACTGGCCAGCGCTGACGTGAAGATAAAACTGGCGAATGTAGAGAAAACTCCGGCGACGATCAGGAGATACTTCGAAGCGATTTTGTGAAGATTGGAGATTTGATAATAGGCGTATAGTAAAGCGGCGCAGCGGACGAAAGTCATGATTACAGCGTCGGCTGCTTGGTATTCCGCTTCCAACCCTGGGCAAGCTCTGGCCCAGCCCGCGCATCGCTCCGACCTGGTGCCAGGGCCGTTCCTTTCCACGCTGGCTGCGCAGGCGAGGAGGGCCAAGGTGGCAACTATGACCTCCCATTGGTGCCTCGCGCAGAACTCGCCATGGGCGCCCCACACCTTCATGGCTACTGTCACTGCTGATGCTCAGCGGTGAGCTGGAACAATGGAAAGGCATCTATTAGTTTATGATATTTAGGGACAATTACATTATCATCTCCCTAGTCTTATCCCGTATTTTACGGACCTAGGGGATTGAACGAGGGTACTGGTTTTTAAACAGAGTGACTGCCATGACCTCCGCAACCCAGAAGGGAAACCAGACCCAATCCCAGATTAGGTCAGAGTTTTCAAGCCGCCAATGCTTAGCACTGGCCTCTGATATGGCTTAACGACTAATCTACGGTATTAAACGATATTAACCGGGATCTACGGATTAACGTGCCTTCCGAAGCACGGAAAAAGCGCCGAATAAACGTAAATATGAAATTCGAAAACCGAAAAACACATTGGTACGTGGTGGGATTCGAACCACAACCTCCCGCTTAGGAGGCAGCGGCCCTATCCACTACACCATCGGGCTCTCAATAACTACATTATAGAGAACTACTATACAATACAAAATTCTTTATTGCACAATGAGACACATACCACAGAAATAAAAAGAAAGAAACGTAACAGTACAATATAGGCGGCCATATTGCTAAAGCAGCAATTTCTACCAGTCAACCTTTGGGTATAGAAATTGTACAAGCAGAAAGCGGGATAGTGCATATTACTACATATAATACTTAGACAATATTTACACACAATTAAATAAATATTTCAATAAAATATACTGATATATATCTTATGACTGGGAGAGATAGAAAAACATAGAATGTTCCAGCTGCCCTTCCTCCCGGGCATGCTGTTGAAGTCAGCAAAAGGGACTCGACGGTTACAGTGGATTGTAAATTAGGCGATGGGCTGACAACCTGTCACTAAAGCAATACATATTACAATCTAAAATTGCCCTCAATTTTTGTCAGACGTGGCGAAAGCGCCTTTTACGAGGAGTTAAACGCTCTGCCTACCCCGTAAGGGATAAAGGCGTGATTTATGTATGTATGTATGTATATATCTTATGATAGGGACATGATGTGCTACATAAGACAGGATCTTCCATGCTGAACTGGGACCGAGAGTAAAACATAGAATGTGCCAGCTGCATTTCCTCCCGGGCATGCTGTAAAAACCAGCTAAGGGATCCGAGGGTTTCTGTATATTGCAATTTAGGCGATAGGCTGACAACCTGTCACTACTGCAATATACCTACAAATCTATCCTAAATAACCCTCTAAACTTTGTCAGACGTGGCGGAACGACCTTTGTTTAGGTCGTTTACGCTCTGCCTACCCCATTAGGGATAAAGGCGTGATTATATGTATGTATTTGTAAGACAGGATAATGTATGTTATATATCAGAGAAATTGGTAGATATAATATCACTACATATACTTACTTAAACGATACTTATGAATCAGACAGCTACACATTATGCAAGTACTAGTGGGGGGTTCCTAGATACCGATATTTTAATTTAATTTACTTTGCTTTCTGGCTCTGTCTCTACGCCTAATGTTGAAATTGACATGTTATCTTTTTGATTAAATAAAATAAATACAAAATACCGGTGGGGCGATAAAACCATCAAGGACAAGAATGGTAACTGCCTCCGTGGTCTAGTGGCTAGTGCCATGGACTCCTGATCCGGAGGTCCTGGGTGCGATTCCCAGGGGGGAAACACAAAGTTGATATTTGAGAATTTATCACTTTGTGTATTTTTCCCTAGTTTGGTTAGGACATTACAGGCTAAATAACCTGATTGTCCGAAAAAGAAAAAGATTTTGTGCTTCGGAGGGCACGTTAACCCATCGGTCCCGGTCGCTGTCTTTGATAGTGGTCGTTACTCAAACCATGTCAGAGGCCTGATAGTTGTGCTACTAGGCGGTTTAAAAACTCTGACACCAGGGTTCATCGGGTCGATAGACTCGATACCCCCTCGACAGAAGAAGAAGACAGGTGGCATGCGACTTGGAGGGTTGGTGCAACCTTGTATTGAACGCCAAAATCCTCTTTGGGTCGCTGAGCCAGCATTACGTTACGTAGAAAGTAAAACATACATAATACATAAAATCACGCCTTTATCCCTTACCGGGTAGGCAGCGCGTTAAACACCTCGTAAAAGGCGCTTTAGCCACGTCTGACAAAAATTAAGGGTAATTAAAGATTGTAATTAGTATTGCTATAGTGACAGGTTGTCAGCCCATCGCCCAAATTACAATACACTGTAACCCTCGAGTCCCTTTTGCTGACTTCTACAGCATGCCCGGGAGGAAGGGCAGCTGGAACATTCTATGTTTTTCTATCTCTCCCAGTCCAGCATGGAAGCATGAAAGTCAGGCCCGTATATAATCCGCAATTGAGATTGACAGTCAGTTTGAGTTCGTATCAGAAATGTCATTTCAGTACTAGACTTGTTTAATCCATACTTAATATTGCTCTCAATCTTAAGATAGCTTTATAAATGCGAGCCTTAGAATTTTAAGCTCGTATTTACAAAGCGGTCTCAAGATTGACAGTAAAATTAAGTTTGGATTTGACAGGCCGTTTTGTACAGAAATGACATTTCTGATACAAACTCAAACCCGCTGTCACTCTTGACAGTTGATTATAATTACGGGCCTTAAGGACACCAAAGAGATTCGATACGCATACGAAAGAGCCACATTCGCATGTCATATTGTATGGAAATTGCAAGCGAATGTCACTCTTTCGTATGCGAATTTCTATTCGAGTGATTCAAAAAGCGGTTCTGGATCTGATCTCTTTGGTGTCCTTAAGGCCTTACGTAACTATAATAAAAAAAAAACTCATGATAGGAAGATCTTACGGGATTGAGTCGAACTGAAAACCCGGATATCCGGAGCTTCCATGCTGGCCTGGGAGCGAGAGAAAAACATAGAATGTGCAAGCTGCATATCCTCCCGGGCATGCTGTAAAACTAGCTAAGGGATCCGACGGTTTCAGTATATTGTAATTTATTCGATAGGCTGACAACCTGTCACTACAGCAAATCTATCTTGAACAACCCTCAAAACTTTGTCAGACGTGGCGAAACGACCTTTATTTAGATCGTTTACGCTCTGCCTACCCCATTAAGGATAAAGGCGTGATTATATGTATGTATGTATATCCGGAAGAAGTGAGGGGTACTTACCTAAAAGTTTGGACAATGTAGGCTAGTTATTCTAATAATAGTTTATCAATAAGTACTATTCTGCTTCCATGCTGGACTGGGAGCGAGAGAAAAACATAGAATGTGCCAGCTGCATTTCCTCCCGGGCATGCTGTAAAAATCAGCTAAGGGATCCGAGGGTTTCAGTATATTGAAATTTAGGCGATGGGCTGACAACCTGTCACTACATCAATATACCTACAAAATATATCTTAAATAACCCTCAAAACTTTGTCAGACGTGGCGGGACGACCTTTGTTTTGGTCGTTTACGCTCTGCCTACCCCATTAGGGATAAAGGCGTGACTGTATGTATGTATGTACTATTCAGGGTGAACGAAGAAAATAAGTAAGAATGCACAAATTAGACTACAGTTCATTATAATAAAATTACAGAACGAATTTTAACACGAGTTTCCCCAATGAATGGAGTAATTAATGTAATGAGTATACCCTATTATTATTATTGGGTGTGTAATTCAAATTAAGCATATAATAAAGTCACGCCTGTATGTATTACGGGGTAGAGAATATTGAAAATATTCTACATATAGTCACTCCATTGTCTCTAATAGGGTAGGTAGAGCGTAAACGACTTAAACAAAGGTCGATCCGCCACATCTGACAGTTTTTAAGATAGATTTGTAGGTATATTGCTGTAGTGACGAGTTGTCAGCCTATCGTCTAAATTGCAATATACTGAAACCCTCAGGTTCCTTAGCTGGTTATTACAGCATGCCCGGGAGGAAATGCAACTGGCACTTTCTATGTTTTTCTCGCTCCCAGTCCAGCATGGAAGTTAGTGGCCAATAGACTTATATAATACTTTTCATTCTATTGACACTCGACTTGAAATATGCATTTGGTCATGAATATGCAGTTTTTTCATGAATGAAATGATTGTGGCGTAACTAAACGTGTTTTAATTCATCGACCTTTATAATTTATCGATTTAGTGATGTATTGAGGGTCAAAGGATTATACTTACCACTTTGTATCAATTTACCATGTGTTACAATGTCTTAAAAGGTTACACAAAATACCTATACTATTTATTTAATACATATAATCACGCCTTTATCCCTAATGGGGTAGGCAGAGCGTAAACGACCCAAACCAAAAGGTCGTTCCGCCACGTCTGACAAAGTTTTGAGGGTTATTTAAGATAGATTTGTAAGTATATTGCTGTAGTGACAGTGATTTATTTAATTACATAATTAATTATGTATGATTTAATAGTAAGAACTGTATTGTATCTTAAGTTTCATCAAGGGAGTCGAAGGTTCCAGTGTTTGCAATTTAGACGATGGCATGACAACTTGTCACTATAGCGATACACATTTCAGTCTAAAATTACCCTCAACATTTATCAGACGTGGCAGAACGACCTTTTCTTTGGTTGTTTACGCTCTGCCTACCCCATTCGGTATAAAGGCGTGATTGTATGTAACGTTTGTAAGTTTCAACTAAGTAAACATACATACATACAATCACGCCTTGATTTCTAATGGGGTAGGCAGAGCATAAACACCCAAAACAAAGGTCTTTGTAGGTATATTGCTGTAGTGACAGGTTGTCGGCCCATCGCCCAAATTACAATATGCATAAATCCTCGGATCCCTTAGCTGGTTTGTACATCATGCCCGGGAGGAAATGCAGCTGGCACATTCTATGTTTTTATCTTGCTCCCAGGCCAGCATGGAAGAAAAAGTAAGTAAAATACACTGGACCTTATTCTAATTGTTTGACCCGATGGAACCTATTACTGCTCCCGTGCCATCTAGCCGTGATAACGGTATCAACTGTCAAATTCAGACCAATGACCGATACATACATACATATCATCACGCCTGTATCCCTAATGGGGTAGGCAGAACGTTAACGACCCAAACAAAGGTAGTTCCGCCACATCTGACAAAGTTTTGAGGATTATTTAAGATAGATTTGTAGGTATATTGGGGCTGGTCTGGTGCTTAATATTAACCAACCACTAACTGTTATCGGCTTCCACACTAACTAGGTCCGACTTATTAACGAGCTCTCCGAAACAAGGAATCATTTCACTTGTCAGACAATCAGGTGATTCAACTTGCAATGTCCTAACCAAAATTCTTAAAATTGTGGGATTATTAATTTCAATTTAGTGCATTCCCCGTGGGACTCAAACCTGCGACCACCGGATCGAGAGTCCAAAGTCAACTTTTAGACCATAGAGGTAGTTGGCTATAGTCAAACGCTCACGGAATCAAGTTTTAACTACTGAACTAAACATAGAAGTTGTAAGTAGGCCGATCTCATTCTACTTTTCTAAAACCGGTTGAAAAATGTCTGCCATTTGTAGACTTTTAAAATCTATCGACAATATCGATATTCGATATCGAGTTGTATAAGTAATTTATCGATATTTTTCTTATATTTGTATTATGTGTACATGTGCTTCAATGTTTGATGAAGAGTAAAAGTAGCGACTTCTCAAATTATTGCTTACAATATTTCTTCCATGCTGGCCTGGAAGCGAGAGAAAAGCATAGAATGTGCCAGCTGCATTTTCTCCCGAGCATGCTGTAAAAACCAGCTAAGGGAGCCGAGGGTTTCAGTATATTGTAATTTAGACAATGGGCTGACAGCCTGTCACTACAGCAATATACTTGCAAATCTATCTTAAATAGCCCTCAAAACTTTGTCAGACGTGGCGGAACGACCTTTCTTTTAGGTCATGTACGCTCTGCCTACCCCATAAAGGCGTGATTATATGTATGTATGTTATTTATTTGTGTTCAATATTGAACTACACACCCTTTTCAAATCAATGTGGAAAGTGAAAACGAATGTAAAGTTAAACGCCTAAATAACTACTCTTTGCTTCGGAGAGCTCGTTATGACCTCGATTGAGGTTGTTGCCACCGAAATTGAGCGTTACACAAACAATGTCAGAGCCATTTTAGCTATTAGTTATTATTATATTATAGTGTCGACCGGGTCCCCAATTCTCGTGGGCTGCCAGAAGAAGATTAGTATAGAAATATATGGTTCAACCTATCGATAATTTTCTACAGAGAGAAAGACAACACTAGCAGAAACCTGATTATAGATAAACTGTACTAATAACGTAAATAAGTCGTCTAGTGGAGTAGGAATAGTGAAAACTAGGTTAACAGCGATACGAGCATCTAAAGTTACGTCAAATCGGGAAGCTAAATGCTTAACTATTATACAATTCTATAATTTACGTACATACATACATATAATCACGCCTTTATCCCTAATGGGGTAGGCAGAGCGTAAACAACTTAAACAAAGGTCTTTCCGTCACGTCTGACAAAGTTTGGAGGGTTGTTTAAGATAGATTAGTAGGTATATTGCTGTAGTGACAGGTTGTCAGCCCATCGCCTAAATTACAGTAAACTGAAACCCCCAGATCCCTTAGCTGGTTTTTACAGCATGCCCGGGAGGTAAAGCAGCTGGCAAATTCTATGTTTTTCTTTCACCCCCAGGCCAGCATGGAAGCATAAGAAAAAAAGAGAAAGAAGAAGCATCTATAATTTAGGTCTACGATAATTTCGACTTCTTACATAGGTTTGACCGCAGGCTATTTGTATTTTTTGGAGCAATATAATATTTTCGTAGAAAACATAATTTTTACATACATACATACATAAATCACGCCTTTATCCCTTACGGGGTAGGCAGAGCGTTTAACGCCTCGTAAAAGGCGCTTTCGCCACGTCTGACAAAAATTGAGGGCAATTTTAGATTGTAATATGTATTGCTATAGTGACAGGTTGTCAGCCCATCGCCTAAATTACAATACACTGTAACCCTCCAGTCCCTTTTGCTGACTTCAACAGCATGCCCGGGAGGAAGGGCAGCTGGAACATTCTATGTTTTTCTATCTCTCCCAGTCCAGCATGGAAGTAATAACATATTTTTTATAGAAAAGATATTTACTCCTTACAGATGGAGAAAGAATTTTAAAATTGGGTTCCATCGTTTTTGAGTTAATTAGAAATTGATCTTCTCTAGTATATACCTTGTAGTTAAAAGATAGTATTACTTTAAACTAATTAAAAGACATGGCTCAATCTTATCTCGAGTTAGTTACTGAGTTGTAGGATCGATGATTGATCCATTGAACCCTGGTGTCATACATACATACATAAATCACGCCTTTATCCCTTACGGGGTAGACAGAGCGTTTAACGCCTCGTAAAAGGCGCTTTCGCCACGTCTGACAAATATCGAGGGCAATTTTAGATTGTAATATGTATTGCTTTAGTGACAGGTTGTCAGCCCATCGCCTAAATTACAATACAGTGTAACCCTCGAGTCCCTTTTGCTGACTTCAACAGCATGCCCGGTAGGAAGGGCAGCTGGAACATTCTATGTTTTTCTATCTCTCCCAGTCGAGTATAGAAGAAAAATCTGGTGTCAGAGCTTTTAAACAGCCAATTTAGGCCTCAGACGTAGTTTTTATGATGCAGCTGGAAATCTTCTGGCCGTGATAATATCAAGCTATAAATAAACTTACATTGTCATACAAAATACTCTTTTTTCTTTTTTACAAAGATATTCACTTTTACCCAGCGGCCCGATGAGATCCGGAATGACTGGATTTTTGTGAAACGCACAAGAACGCTCAAGGATATATCAATATTTAAGTTACTAGCTCTCTGCGCCGCAGTTCCTCCCGCGGCAGAATGAGATTTCCCGTAGTTATAAGATGTTTTCCAGAGGTAAAAAGTAGCCTATCTTATTCAGAGTGAACGTAGCTTTGTAATAGTGAAAGAATCTTTGAAATCGGTCCAATAGTTATTGAGTTTATTCGTAACAAACATACAAATCTTTTATTATTTAACTCATAAGCCTGTGTCACTAGCACGGAGTTTGCATAGCAATTTTAGGTATAGATTCCAGCTATTAACTTGACATAGATTACATACATACATATAATCACGCCTTTAACGGGGTAGGCACAGCGTAAACGACCTAAACGGAGATCATTCCGCCACGTCTGATAAAGTTTTGAGGGTTATTTAAGATAGATTTGTAGATATATTGCTGTAGACACAATCGAGTAAATTGCAATATACAGAAACCCTCGGATCCCTCTCTCCCAGTCCAGACTGGAAGAAATAGACAAGAATAGCATATACATTTTGTTTTTTTTTGCGGTTCTTCACAACATACATATATAATCACGCCTTTATCCCTAATGGTGTAGGCAGAGCGTAAAAGACCTAAACAGAGGTCGTTCCGCCACGTCTGACAAAGTTTTGAGGGTTATTTAAGATAGAATTCTAGGTATATTGCTGTAGCGACAGGTTGTCAGCCCATCGCCTAAATTACAATATACTGAAACCCTCGGATCCCTTAGCATATATAATCACGCCTTTATCCCTAATGGTGTAGGCAGAGCGTAAAAGACCTAAACAGAGGTCGTTCCGCCATGTCTGACAAAGTTTTGAGGGTTATTTAAGATAGAATTCTAGGTATATTGCTGTAGTGACAGGTTGTCAGCCCATCGCCTAAATTACAATATACTGAAACCCTCGGATCCCTTAGCTGGATCTTACAGCATGCCCGGGAGGAAATGCAGCTGGCACATTCTATGTTTTTCGTTCGCTCCCAGACCAGCATGGAAGTATGTAATTTGTTGGAAGTTTCTTCACAACAAATTATACAATTTATATTTAGATACGTCAGTTTAGGAATGTCAATGTCATGTGCTTATTTACTATTCCATTCGCATGTCACAGTTGAGAAAGTGACAGCGCTATCTTAAAATTAGTGAGTCTAGAATCGCCAGCAATTAGTTAATATAAATACAGCCCTGCCAGAAATTAAAAAGACCTGTCATAGAGGTACCATAGAAAAGGGCATATAAGTCCTTGTCTTATTCTTTCTGTCGTTCCAGGGCAATAATCTCGGTAATAATCCCGCTCAAAATTACAATTTAATTGTAGAATAGCATAGTTTGCGCATTGAAATTTCAATCATAAAATTCTTTACATCCATACATTTAATCACGCGTCTATCCCTAATGGCGTAGGCAGAGCGTAAGCAACCTAAACAAAGGTCGTTCCGCCACGTCTGACAGTTATGAGGGTTATTTAATATAGGTTTGTAGGTATATTGCTGTAGTGACAGGTTGTCAGCCCGTCGCCTAGATTACAATATACTGGAACCTTCGAATTCCTTAGCTGGTTTTTACAGCATGCCCGGGAGGAAATGCAGCTGGCACATAGTTTTTCTCTTGCTCCCAGGCCAGCATGGAACGAAATAAAAATCTTTTATTCATGTATTTAAATTATAGATTGACTAATCCCCTCTACATTCTGCCTTAACTATAGTTATATTAAAGTCTGCCTTAACTATAGGTATATTGAATATAGAAACTGAATATGACAACCTTGATTGCGCATGGTCAGCTGTTTGCTTCGTAATCTTCTTAGGTATTGTAGAAGCAGCCGATAGATGAAGAAATTAAATATACAACACATAGGGTATATGAATGTTAAAATATGTGAATCTGCCCATTAAACTGAACAACTTTCACTAAAGAACATAGGTCGTTTTGACCTGCTATACAAAATGCATCAGCTGATAGCGTATTTATTTAGTATGGTAAGTCGTCTTTTTTCCGAATTTCGACCAATGTTCCTTAGGAAAAGTTGTTCAGTTTCTTGGGCAGATTTACATCCTTCAGGATGCATATAGCATTTCTGTTACACCTTGTAGAATAAATTAATTACCTGACATTTTAGTTTAATATTTCTCCTTTATGAATAGAACTTGACTAAAATTCTAATAAATAATGTTTAGGAGCACATTTCCTTAAGGTCAGTTGGCCGAGTGATGACAGAAAAGGGTAATCACCCACCTGGTCGGGTGTTGTGACCAGGGGACCGGAGTCCGATTGGATTAGTTCGGAAGTCGTATATATGCAGATCGCCGAGCAAACTTCGATACCGCGTTTCAGGACTGTTGTATCTTGATGTGGCGCCATCTATGTGCGCTACAAATGTACGGATAGTTGACTGACACGAACAAAACAAAGATATCGGGAGCAGGAAGTATTAAGCTTTTTCAACATCTAAGTCTAAGGCTCGTATTTATAAAGCCATCTCAAGATTGAGAGCCATATTAAGTAAGGAACTGACAGGCCATTTTGTACTGAAATTGCATTTCTGATACGAACTCAAACTAGCTGTCAGTCTCAAGTGCTGATTATAAATAAGGGCCTAAGAAGTTAATAGGTAAGTATGTCATAGAATAGAACCACAACTCAACTTCTTATCGAGTAGCTTTTCGTGTCGACCTATGACCCAATACCTAAATAAACCCTGGCGTCAGAGTTTTGAAACTGCACAGTGCACAGCTGGCCTTTGACATGGTTTTTGTGTGAAGACCACACTCACAAGACAATGGTATAACGTGTCCTCCGAGGCAAGAAATCCTCTTACTTGTCGGAAAATCAAGTAATTTATGGATTTAGCCAACATTTTCCTAACCATCATCATCTCCCGTATATATCGGGGTCGGCTACCTAGTCTAGGTGCGAAGGTACTGGTTTTACAGTGTGACTGACATCTGACCTCCGCAACCCAGAAGGGAAACCAGACCCAATCTTAAATTAGGTCACAGTTTTAGCTCTGGCCTCTGACATGGCTTAACGACTAATATTATACGGAGGCAGCGGCCCTATCTACTACACCATCGGGCTCTAACCAATATGAAAATTAAACATGTAAACATTTTCCTAACCAATATGAAAAATTCTGAAACAGCGATAATGTTAAATATCAACTGTGTGTTATTTAATAAATCCTTGTGGCAACAACATTTAAAATAGAAATATCTAGGTCCAAAAAAATTGCAAATACCGCCAGGTGCAAAACCTAATCCAGGTATTAGTTTACTTTGAGTCTAGAATAAACTATATAGAGGTCATTAGTGTTGCTATGAAACAATTATTTTTGATACATACATACATACGTAAATCACGCCTTTATCCCTTACGGGGTAGGCAGAGCGTTTAACGCCTCGTAAGTATTATGTATTGCTATAGTGACAGGTTGTCAGCCCATGGCCTAAATGACAATACACTGCGACCCTCGAATCCATATTGCTGACTTCTACAGCATGCCTGAGAGGAAGGTCAGCTAGAACATTCTATGTTTTTCTTTCGCTCCCAGTCCAGCATGGAAATAAAAACCTAATCCAGCTATTAGTTTATTTTGAGTCTAGAATACTCTAGAGGTCATTAGTGTTGCTATGGAACAATTATTATTTGATTATGCCTTAGATTATGCTAATACAGGTTGTGTTATTTTATTTATAACTAGTTTTCTGCTAGCGTTTTTACCCGCAGCTAAAAATAAGTTCTACCGCGGGAATGATATTTTTTACCGCAGTAAAAATTTACCTATGACCGCTTTCAGGTTACCATCTAACGTCCTGCCAATTTCATGGAAATTCGTTGAGACGTTTGGGCTACAGTGTTACTCCGCATTTATAAGATTGGTATGTTTCTTTCTGTGATGAATGTGACAGTTTCTTCCATGCTGGCCTGGGAGCGAGAGAAAAACATAGAATATGCCAGCTGCACTTCCTAAGGGATCCGAGGGATTCAGTATATTGTAATTTAGGAGATGGGCTGACAACCTGTCACTAAGCGATATACCTACAAATTAATCTTAAATAATCCTCCTTTGTTAAGGTCGTTTACGCTCTGCCGACCCCATTACGGATAAAGGCGTGACTATATGTATGGATGTGACAGATATAGAGACAAAGTCTATGGTGGAGTTTACTCTTGTTCACTCTCTTATTCAAATAATTGTATGTAATTCTAGGAATGCCTTCGGAAACAGACTAGGCATTGTCAGAATAGCAACAAGTTTTTTTTTTAAATAGGTAAACCTTTATATCTCCAGGCGTCTCTGTTTGCTGCCTCTGTCAGCCATTGTGCGCAAAAAGCATCTAGCTCGTCTCGCCATCTTCTATGGGGTTTCCCCCGAGAGATAAAGGGGAGGCCTTTGCCCAGCAGTGGGACGATTTATAGGCTACAGAAAAAAAATTGGTAAACCATTTGTCCGCCAACTCACCTGATGGAAAGTGACCATGCAGACGATGACGGAGCATGTTTGTCTAGATAATGCCTATTCACTCTTGCCTTGAAAAGGCCCTGCACTGGAGCCGTATATTTGAATCACTCGAATTGAATTCGCAAACGAAAGACTAACATTCGCATGGTAAATTGTATGAAAATCGCATGGGAAGTTAGGCGATGCACACATTGAGTTCCGCGCTACGTCGCGTGCCGCAAATATTGTCTATGTTCCATAGTTCAAACCAACTGGTCTGTGGTTCAAACAATGGGACATAGACAATATCTGCGTACGCGACGTAGCTCAATGTGTGCACCGCCTTACTCTTTCGTATGCGCATTGGAGTTCGTACATACATACATACATAAAATCACGCCTTTATCCCTTACGGGGTAGGCAGAGCGTTAAACTCCTCGTAAAAGGCGCTTTCGCCGCGTCTGACAAAAATTGAGGGCAAATTTAGATTGTAATGTGTATTGCTAATGTGTAGTGATAGGTTGTCAGCCCATCGCCTAAATTACAATACACTGTAACCCTCGAGTCCCTTTTGCTGTCTTCTACAGCATGGGCAGCTGGAACATTCTATGTTTTTCTATCTCTCCCAGTCCAGCATTGGAGTTCGAGTTATTCAAAAATATGGCTCCAAAGGCAGGGAGTTCTACTCCTTAGCCGTTTGCGTTAAAAATGTTGAAGCGAAGCGCTTTTTGCGAATATTTGTTACGTCGGCTGGAATCCCAACCGGCGGCGTCTCGTGCCTCGGAGATGGAATGAGGAGTTATTCAATGATCTTATTTAAAGAGCGAACAAGAAAGTTCTTCTAAGAGAATAATAATTAGTTATTTATCCTGTCTCCCATTAACATAATATAAATTCGTTTATTTTAATTATGTATTTATTTAGTAGTATTTATATTGTTCAAGTATTAAGATGAACTTAGTATGCACTATCCCGCTTTCTGCTATGTACTATCCTAATACTCAAAGGTTGCCTGGTAGAAATTGTTGCTTAAGCAATAAGACCACCTACATTGTACAGTTTTGTTCTTTACGTCTGTGCTGTTGTATTTATGTTTCTTTATGCAATAAAGTATCTTTTATTGTATACAGTTCGTTTATTTAACGTTAAATTATCAAAACCAACTTGTTTTGCAGCCTGTAAACTGCATTTTCCTTACAACTTTAAACAAAGAAGACCGCAAAACAAATGTTAGTAACAATGTTACACATTTCGCTGTTCCAAAATTGGAACTTTTGCTAAGTTGCAAAGAAAAAGCTGTTTACGCACTTAAAAAAAACTTTGGTATCGATAGCTGAATGTTAAATAAATTAAGTATACGTATGGTGAATCTAGTACGATTGACATACAAACATATAATCACGCCTTTATCCCTAATGGGGTAGGCAGAGCATAAACGACCTAAACAAAGGTCGTTCCGCCACGTCTGACAAAGTTTTGAAGGTTATTTATGATAGATTTGTAGGTATATTGCTGTAGTGACAGGTTGTCAGCCCATCGCCTAAATTACAATATACTGAAACCCTCAGATCCCTTAGCTGGTTTTTACAGCATGCTCGGGAGGAAATGCAGCTGGCACATTCTATGTTTTTCTCTCACTCCCAGTCCAGCATGGAAGTTAAATAAATAATGGTATACGTTATACTTATGGTGCATCTAGCAAGATTTTCATGCTGGACTGGGAGAGATAGAAAAACATAGAATGTTCCAGCTGCCCTTCCTCCCGGGCATGCTGTGGAAGTCAGCAAAAGGGATTCGAGGGTTACAGTATATTGTAGTTTAGGCGATGGGCTGACAACCTGTCACTACAGCAGTACACATTACAACCTATAATTGCACTCAATCTTGTCAGACGTGGCGAAAGCGCCTTTTACGAGGCGTTTTACGCTCTGCCTACCCCGTAAGGGATAAAGACGTGATTTTATGTATGTATGTATTTGTATACCAAATACAAACATAAGTTTCCGACCGTAACCTCTATATAAGTAGATACATATCATTAGTATATATTTGAATATAATTATCATAGAGACGTGATGAAATCTGCTATGTGTGTATATACGTATGTAAAATAAGTACTTAGGCTGTTCTGTGCAAGAATTTGAAGTCAATGTTAAGAGGTTAAGGTGACTTTTACTAAATTAAATAGATATATAAAGCGATTTTCCTATGCCAAATTCTTCCATGCTGGCCTGGGAGCGGAAGAAAAACAGAGAATATGGCAGCTGCATTTCCTCCCGGGCATGCTGTAGAAACCAGCTAAGGGATTTGAGGGTTTCAGTATATTGTAATTAAGGCGATGGGATGTCAACCTGTCACTACAGCAATAATGAAAAACAGAGAATGTGCCAGCTGCATTTCCACCCGGACATGCTGTAGAAACCAGCTAAGGGATCTGGGGGTTTCAGTATATCGTAATTTAGGCGATGGGCTGGCAACCTGTCACTACAGCAATAATATACCTAGAAATCTATCTTAAATAACCCTCAAACTTTGTCAGACGTGGCAGAACGACCTATGTTTAGGTCGTTTACGCTCTGCCTACCCCATTAGTGATAAAGGCGGGATTATATGTATGTATGTATGATAAAGCGTTTTATTCATATTTAACAAAATTAAAAAAGCAAAAAGCTTTCGCAAGTTTAAAAAGACACATAAAATAAAACAACAGATAAATCAAAGTAGTTTACACAATATGCACATGTGTGCTGCAGTGATGTGAAAGGGCCAAGGGTCAGTGAATTTTACAGTAAGAGTTTTTCCCAAAAGGCAACACTGATTTTCAGCCGTCACCCGTGATGGTGTCACTACAGCAATATACCTAAAAATCTTATCTTAAATAACTCTCAAAATTTTGACAGACGTGGCGGAATGACCTCTGTTCAGGTCGTTTACGCTCTGCCAACCCCATTAGGTATAAAGGCGTGATTATATGTATGTACATATGTACCCGTGATGAGTGACAAGCGGTTAATAAAAAAAAAACTTATTTGTCTTGTTGTGATGAGGGAACAATAAATATAATCTTGGTAGTAATCCCGTTAAAAATAATAATCTTATTGTAATACTTCTGTCGAGTGGGTATCGAGTCTATGGTCCCGATGAACCCTGGTTTCCGAGTTTTAAACCGCCTAGTATGACAACTATCAGGCCTCTGACATGGTTTGAGTAACGACCACTATCAAAGAAAGCGACCGTGACCGACAGCTTAACGTGCCCTCCGAAGCACGAAATCTTTTTTTGTTTCGGGCAATCAGGTGATTTAGCCTGCAATATCCTAACCAAACTGGGAAAAAAATCACAGAGTGATAAATTTCTAAATATCAACTATGCGTTTCCCCCCTGGGAATCGAACCTAGGACCTCCGGATCGGGAGTCCATGGCACTAGCCACTAGACCACGGAGGCAGTTCATTTTTATTGTAATGATCTTGTATTGTAATTTAGGCGATGGGCTGATAACCTGATACTACAGCAATATACAGATCTATCCTAAACAACCTTTTAAACTTGTCAGCGACACACCTTTATTTAGTATGTAAGATCTGTCATATCATCGAGTTTTAAACTCCCTGATAGTGCAGCTAATAGCGTGCCCGATGGTGTAGTGGATAGGGCCGCTGCCTTCTGAGCGGGGAGTAGTGGTTCCCACCACGTACCAATGTGTTTTTGGGTTTTCGAATTTCATATGTACGTTTATTCGGCGCTTTTTCTGCGCTTTGGAAGGCACGTTAAGCCGTTGGTCCGGGTTAATTACGTTTAATACCGTAGATATTAGTCGTTAAGCCATGACAGAGGCCAGTGCTAAGCATTGGCGGCTTGAAAACTTTGACCTAATCTAGGATTGGGTCTTGTTTCCCTTCTGGGTTGCAGAGGTCAGATGGCAGTCGCTCTGTGTAAAAACCAGTACCCTCGTTCAATCCCCTAGATTAGGTAGCCGACCCCGTAAGATACGAGATAAGGCTAGGCAGATGATAATGGTCATACATTAGTTACTAATAAACAGAAGCTTTAGCACGTATCGCATCGCGCGGGTTTAACTGCCTCTGTGGTCTAATGGTCAGAGCCATGGGCTCACGACTTTAATTCTCTTGTTTTTATTTTCTTATATTTTAGCTAATGAAATGATGACTACAGCTAATAGGCCTCTGACATGGTTTGTATGACGATCACTATCAAAGAAGCGTCCGGGACCGACGGATTAATTTGCCCTACGTAAAACTTGAATACGATTAGCCTAGCCGGTGTGTGAGAATAAAGGTGTTAGATCTAAATCATCACCAGTCTAGAGTGCCAAAAGTCTAACTGCCTCCCAAGTTTAGTGGTCAGAGCCATGGGCTTACGATCTGGAGGTCCTGGATTCGATTCCCAGGGGTAACACAAAGTTAACATTTGTTAATTTATCACTTTGTGAGGTTTCCCCAGTTTGGTAAGGACATTGCAGGCTGAATCACCTGGTCCGAAAAGTAAAAGGATTCCGTGCTTCGGAGGGCACATTAAGCCGTCGGTCCCGGTCGCTGTCTTTTTTACGTTACTCAAATCATGTCAAGAGGCCTAATAGCTGTGCTACTAGGCGGTTTGAACACTCTGACACCAGGGTTCATCGGTTTAATCGACTCGAGAATCCACTCGCTAAGAAGACCAGTCTAGAGTCAGGATCTATAACCCATCACAAAAAATGCTTTTACTTACGATTTATTTCCTTAAAAAATATAAAAATCACGCTTCCACAAAATCACGAACAATCACATCAGTAAACATAATCACAAATAATTTTTAAACACGATATTTTATTAAATAGACACTGGCGTTTAGGTCCTCCGCAATGAAAGGTTGATGCGCGACTGATCACTATAACTTTAGCGACTTATTAGATGGGCCTCTAAGTACATTTAGCTTACTTTTGGCACAAAATTTTTCGCGTATATTTGCTAATAAATGTACGTACTCGTGCATAGGTACTTATAAAGTATGTCAATTCAATATTAGGAACTCTTTTTCTGTACGAGCTGCGCAGTTATGGAATAAACTTCCAAAATCTATTCAAGAAAGTCCGTCTATTTACATACATACATATAATCACGCTTTCATCCCTAATGGGGTAGGCAGAGCGTAAACTACTTAAATAAAGGTCGTTCCGCCACGTCTGACAAAGTTTTGTGGGTTATTTAAGATAGATTTGTAGGTTACTTTGGAATAAATTACCTAAAATTCTACAAGAGAGTCCCACGAGTTTCACCTTTAAGAAGAGACTGAAAGAGCATTTTATTAACTCTCTATGACATTTATATATTTAGATTAATTACAATATTTTTTATAACATTTATTTATATATCATATTGATAATGATATGTATTATTTGATTTTCTAATTATATGTGTGTGTATTACTATAATTTATTAACGTAATTACGTTTGTTATATCTGTTCCCGTGATTTTGCCTTCTTTCATTCTCATTAGGGTTGGCTGGAAGAGATCTCTTAAAGAGATAAGCTCGCCGATTGTTTTATTTTTTATGTTTACTTCTAAGTTTAATTCTTAAAACGATAGAGAATTTAATAATAATAATTCGCTTAAGTGACAGGTTGTCAGCCCATCGCCTAAATTGCAATATACTGAAACCCTCAGATCCCTTAGCTGGTTTTTACAGCATGCCCGGGAGGAAATGCCGCCTACCCCATTAGGGGTAAAGGCGTGATTATATGTTTGTATGTAGATCAAGTTTTCCAGTTTCATCGATAGCCCACTGACTCACTGTCTAGTTTTAAAATTCATAAAAACAACGAAACTGAACAACTTTCACCGAGAAATTTCAGGAAACGTAAAAAAAAGGTTTATTATACAAATTTCAACGTGTACGATTAACATTTTCAAGGAATCTTTCCATACAAATATTACTCAGGTCCGGACAATAGGGAAAACCATTCACTTGGTACCTACGTACGTTTAACAGTCAAGTACCGAATACATTGTCGTCATCGTGTTAAAGTGACGCAGCTCAGCATTGTTATGTAAAAATGCAGGAAATGTGCGTTATACCAGCTACGAGATTTTCATCTTTTAGCCGACTACGCGACGCACAGGAGGATATGTATTTTTATTTTTATCTCACGACTGCCGCTCGGTTATACTTTTAGCGCCTCAAAACCATCCGGAGGTCCTGGGTTCGATTTCCAGACACAAAGTTGACATTTGTCTTTATCACTTTGTGAGGAATTGCCCAGTTTGGCACTGGCCTCTGACCAATATTTACGGTATTAAACGATATTAACCCGGACCACCGGTTTAACGGGCCTTACGAAGCACGGAAAAAACGCCAAATTAACGTACATATGAAATTCGAAAACCGAAAAACACATTGGTACGTGGTGGGATTGGAACGACGGGAGGCAGATAAAATTTATTCTTATGTCAATCGACTCGTCTTAATTCGGAGTCTTACTAAAGACGTGGTCTTGATCAAAGCTAATGCGACAATCAGACACCATATTGTGAAAATAAAATCTTAGAACTGAATTAGGCCAAAATTAACTTATATTTCGTCATGCTGTGTACACTGTTTTGGATTGTAGTCTAAATCAATACCTTTATTGCTGTTATTTTAAGCATTGTTTTCTACTATCTGTTTGTGTGCCATAATAAAGAAATAAGAAATAACTATGCTGAGTGGGGTATAATTGAATAGGTATTTGGAAAACTGTTAGGTTTCATACATCGTTTTTATTTTCGAACTCCCGTTTAATAACTATAATTATTAAAAGTTTTTAAATTCACTTTCTACGCAGTTGGGGGTCTTTAATTTTTTTTAATTTCTTGTAACACAATAACATTAATGTTTGCATTCATAAGGATAGCTGCTTTGTCTGTCTTGCTAGATGATTTATACTATTGAGGGATCCATTTTGGGAGCGAGAGAAAAACATAGAATGTGCCAGCTACATCTCTTAAATGCATGCTGTGAAAACCAGCTAAGGGATTTAAGGGTTATAGTATATTGCAATTTTAGGCGATGGGCTGACAACTCGTCACTATAGCAATATACATCATAATCATCTGCAGTAAGCCTCAAAACTTGTCAGACGGGGTGGAATCAAGTTTGTTAAGGTCGTTTACGCTCTGTCTACCCCATTAGGGATAATGGCGTGATTTTATGTATGTTATGAGAGGCACTTCAAAAAGACAAGTTAAGTTAAGATAACTGGGACACACAGGCACGAAAGTTTTCATTTATTTATTTTTCATTGATTAAAAAATAATAATACCACCAATTTAAAAATTATTTTTACATTAGCATTACCAACATGAAAACAAAACTTGGTAGGTAGATGTCGTTTTCTGAAACTATATTAATTAATTACTAATAAAATTAAATTTACTGTTAATTGTTTAATATTTTAATCTAATCTTGGGGGCAATCAATGGGCATGATTATAAGTGAAACAAGTAGGTTCTATTTATTAAAAATAAAAAGTATGTTTGAAGGGTTTCAGTGAATCATGAATTAGGTGATGGTCTGACAACCTGTCACTATAGCGATACACATTTTACTCTAAAATAATTGCCCTCAAGTCTTGTCAGATATGGCGGACAATCTTATATTGGGTCATTTACGCTCTGCCTACCCCATTCGGGATAAAGGTTTGAGCTCCCACGCCGGCATGGAAGTTATTGTAAAATATATTCAATGGATATTAGTCACATCATAGGTAAGATGACCTTGACATAATATTGGAATAAAGCTTTGGCAATAATCAATGATTTTAAGAAATAGTTTAGGTATATGTAGTTTCGCAGTTCAATATTTATAAAAATAGTTTTATTTATTTTTTCTTACATTTTTTTTTTTTTTCTGATAAGTATTATAATACAGTTCTTACCTTTCTCCTTCTCATAATCAAATTAGAATTGACAAAAAAAAACTAAACATATATAAAGAAAGACCTACCTTTTTGGGTTTGTTTACTAACATACTTATCAAAAAGAATTGTGGGTCTGTGTGTCAAAAAAAATCTAGGTCAAGTTTTGAGGTGAATGGCACGTACCGTTATTTTTTGCGAACTTTTCACTGCCGAACAATTTCATGTTAAAGAATTTCCTGTTGTAATTACAATTATGAATAGCTTGTAAGCAATTAACGTAATAGTCTCGTAAATCACGCAATACGAAGCCATGACCTGAGGTTTAAAAAGACTTACAATGGAACTTGATGGAAACTGACTTCTGATATTCCCTTCTCATATAGAAATCACTCATATCTCTGCTATTATTCAAATTACTTGAATAAATATACAAAATTGGTTACGTGAAATCGAGATTTCTCTTCACATTAAATAAATTAAAAACAACAACTTACCAGTCAAGAAAAAATTGTATCGCTGGGTATGCTGAACTGCACAATATTCACAGTGTCGATTTTTATTCGTAATGTAACAAAGACTTTTTATTAATATATAAAAACAGTCGCGAAATCACAGCACAGTGAACTATAATCTCGCCATTTTGGGGTTAGCTGCACCGAAAAAATATTTCTACCACTTATTGAGCTGTCATAAATAATGTTGCCAGACGTCTATTCCTTTAAAAAAACTGTCTTAAAATATTTAAAGAGGTTTTTATCAGACTGGCTAATGGCTCAAGGAATATGTAGGTGATTGGCCGGACTAGACACGTTAAAATATACATCTCTCTGTCTATCCACATATGGTCCACACTACGAATAAGGATTCTTTATTCGTAGGTTCCATATCATCCAGAACCCACACCGATAGTCCGTAATCCACATACATCCGGCCCGGGCCGTAATTGGTTTGGACCAGTCCGGCCCGGGGCTAACTAGCCAATAGGAATGATGAAGCTGCGCTCTCTCTTCTCCTTTCACTCAGTTGAGTCAGTTGATTTGGCCCCGGCCCTAACATTGGTGAACTTTTAAATTCTACAGTAGAGATCAGCTTTAAATTATGCGCCATGAAAATTTGATAATTAAAAAGAAACAAAAATAGCAAAAAATGTATAATAGAAAATTATAAAAATATTTCGTAAACAATCAAATCAATAGCTAACCCAAGTAAACTCAGCGCATAATTCGAACTGAAGCTGTAACCAGCAAAATTAGTCAACTCTTCCGGTGGCACATCAAATATTTCTCCTTTTCTGAAGCAATATCTTCGAAATCTTAGGCGATATGTCTTATTTGCGTTTGGTAATGCGGTTGCTTTCGGTTTAAATGCGTCGGCAAAAGCCATTAAATACGGAATCAACACCGAGTTTCCAAACCATATCCAGAGATAAACAAAAAAAAGGGTCAAAAGAATAACTTGACAAAACATATAGAAATAGTAAGGGAAGATGATTGGATCTGGGGTAGTCATTCGGGTTATTTTACAAACTACCCATTGTATTATCATCCAATATATCATGCATTGGTTTGTTCCAGCACAAAGAGCTATACAGCATTCCCATATCCTGGAACAAAGTATATATGGAAAGCAAAATACTTCCCACCAGTTATAACGAAATACATCGTCTACTTGTGCATGGAACCGTTCACCTTCTACTTCGTAACAGGAAAATTGTTCTTTCCTCTGTTTTTTCTTGATCCTTGGACCCATTGTAATGCTTTAACTTCTTTGTACAAAGTAGGTCAGGGCATAAAAAGCTCGGTTTTTTCACTTAAATATTTCGTAGTTTGCTTTTAATTATTCTTAAGTTAATATTGATTAACGGCTTTTAATTATGACTTTGGTGTAGTTTTATATATTAGCAGAGTAAATAAAGGCCAGATATAAATAAAATGACAGGGAAATTATGAATGACAATGATTGATAACAGTCACCAATTTATAAGGTTGGAAATTCTACCATCATTGTAACTATTTATTAAGGTTTGTATCCCAGGTTCGAATGACAGCTGGACTGAAGCTGGCAACATTAACTCCATATTCTGAATTTTACAATTTTGTAGGAATAGTTGGGAAAAGTAGAGTAACTCTCTCTCTTCACTTCACGTTATTCCATGTGAATGCACTTTATTCTATAACAATCTGATCAAATTATTTATTTCATATTTGTTTTATTTCCTTTTTCTCTTTTTTTCCACCTGGTCGTTTCGGATCTGAGTTTCGGATTGAAAGGATATTACGTTACTTCATCCAGAATAGGGACGCTAAATGTATTAAAAAAAACATTGCGTTTTTAGTCTGTGGTTAGTTTTCATTTTGACCATGTTGGGGTTGGTTACGCTTAACTTAACTTAAAAATATTACGTGATTTTATCGCGTAATTATTATGATAGACCATTCCATACTTGTTAAAACGGTGTATAATTTACTGTAGTCAACGATGCATACAGTTCTACAAGCAGGTAAAACATTAAAATACTAATTATCTTTAAGTGAAAGTTTCGAAGTAACTTTTATTTACTTGTATTTAGCAATATTTTGAGTAGTTGCTAGTTAGTTATTCGCTAATGATGCAATAATTTGTTATGTTATTTATCTAATAGTGCCCATTTAGGCGTCAGTTATAATCTTATTGCGAAATAAAACAGGTTTTCTGACCTTCGTCATAAGTATGTATAAAGTTATTTTTTACTTCCTTTATCAGAGGACATTCGATTCGCACAGCCTTGCGGATAATTTTTAAACAGCTTTCTCACAACTTGCATCACTTCGCTTTCACCTGTATTTTAATATTTCTGTATTTATTAAAAGTAATAAGTGCCACTTAGGCTCGTATTTATAAAGAGATCTCAAGATTGATAGCAATATTTAGTGTGGACTTGACAGGCCATTTTGTACTGAAATGATATTTCTGATACAAACTCAAACCCGCTGTCACTTTTGAGAGTTGATTATAATTTCAGGCCTTAATGTTGGTAAGTAAAGTATTTCATCTTGTAGAATAGTCTGATGGACGTAGATAAAAGGTATGTGATGTTATTGGAGTATAAAAAGATATGTCATATTTATGAGCAGGCGTTTATCGCTCTGCCTACCCCGTAAGGGATAAAGGCGTGATTTTATGTATGTATGTATGTATGAGCAGGTATGGCAGTAGGTTCTTCCATGCTGGACTGGGAGCGAGAGAACAACATAGAATGTGCCAGCTGCATTTCATCCCTGGCCTGCTGTTAAAATCAGTTTAGGGATTCAAGGGTTTCTTTATATTGTAATTTAAGCGATGGGCTGATAACCTATCACTACAGCAATATACCTACAAAATCTATCTTAAATAACTCTCAAAACTTTGTCAGGTGTGGTGGAACAACCTTTGTTTATGTCGTTTACGCTCTGCCTACTCCATTAGGGATAAAGGTGCGATTATAAGTATGAGCAGGTCCAAAACACTATGAATGATCATTTTATATTCCTATAGCCAAAATTACATTACAGAACTTAAGTGTAGAAAAAAACAAAAATGTACCTGTTGATACTATTATTTTTCTTTTTCAGGTGACCACCCAACAAAAATGGTCAAAATAATTTACCTTCTGGCAACATTGTCTTTTGCATACACAGAATACATTCCCGAAGGCCCATTATATCCTTGTCCAAAACAAACAGATAATTCTTTATTATACCCCTGTATATGTGAAAAAGGAAGTGATACCGGTCTGTATATAAGATGTGAAAACTCCGGGCTGGCAACACTGAGTGTTGGGATAGGAAATATTGCTAGTTTGGGGTTGCCAGTTGAGAGACTTTCGTTGAAGGAGTGTAAAATCTGTAAGTATTAATCAATAATAATTTATTTTTACATGAGCTTATAGTAGCTGGACTGGGAGTGAGAGAAAAACATAGAATGTGCCAGCTGTATTTCCTCCCAGGCATGCTGTAAAAACCAGCTAAGAGATCCGAGGGATTCAGTATATTGCAATTAAGGCAATGGGCTGACAACCTGTCACTATAGCAATATACCTACAAATCTATCTTAATTAATGCTCCAAACTTTGTCAGACGTGGCGGAACAACCTTTGTTTAGGTCGTTTACGCTAAGCCTACCCCATTAGGGATAAAGGCGTGACTATATGTATGTATGTATGTATGATAATTAGAATGTGGGATCTATGTTGAAGAATAAATGATTCATTATTTTGTTTTATGGAATGTATTTCTATGTTCTAGGCGCTCAAGTAAGTTTCTTGGTGACGGGAGGTTAAAAGAAGAATTTTACTGAGTGCTAACTGAAAGCAGAAGATCTAACAGTACTGGGAAAGTGCTTTGCTATTAACTAACAATGCTTTACTTTACTTGGAGTAGGGGGAAAACATAGAATGTGCCAGCTGCATTTCCTCCCGGGCATGCTGTAAAAACCAGCTAAGGGATCTGAGGGTTTATCTATATTGCAATTTAGGCGATAGGCTGACAACCTGTCGCTACAGCAATTTACCTACAAATCTATCTTAAATAACCCTCAGAACTTTGTCAGACGTGGCGGAACGACGTTGTTTATGTCATTTACGCTCTGCCTACCCCATTAGGGATAAAGGCGTAATTTCCCTAAGTGCTTACTGAAAACAGAATCTCTAATTGTGCCGGGAAAGGTGCTTTGTTACTAACAATCTTCTTCTTCTTCTAACTAAGAATGCTTTACTTCCATTTTGTTCCAGGTAGGATGAAATAACATTACATACATATAATCACGCCTTTATCCCTAATAGGGTAGGCAGAGCGAAAACGACCTAAACAAAGGTCGTTCCGCCACGTCAGACAAGTTGAGGGTTATTCTAGATAGATCTTTATTTGCTATGGCTAAGGTGAAATAAAGTAGCTTGCTTCATTCATTTATAATATTTTTTCTTACATAGGGAGCTTTTGCACTGCTCCGTATTCAGTTCATATTATAACTGCCTCCGTGGTCTAGTGGCTAGTACCATGAACTCCTGATCCGGAGGTTCTAGGTTCGATTCCCAGGGGGGAAACACAAAGTTGATATTTGAGAATTTATCACTGTGATTTTTTCCCCAGTTTGGTTAGAACAATGCAGGCTGAATCACCTGATTGTCCGAAAAATAAAAATATTTTGTGCTTCGGAGGGCACGTTAAGCCGTCGGTCCCGGTCGCTGTCTTTGATAGTTGTCGTTACTCAAACCATGTCAGAGGCCTGATAGTTGTGCTACTAAGCGGTTTAAAAACTCTGACACCAGGGTTCATTGGGTCGATAGACTCGATACCCACTCGACAGAAGAAGAAGTTCATATTCAAATTGGTATCTGTAAAATCACTACATAGTATAAAACAAAATCGCTTTATCTGTCCCTATATCCTTATGTATGCATAAATCTTTAAAAGTACGCAGCAGATTTTGATGCGGTTTTTTTTAATGGATAGAGTGATTCATGAGGATATAATACATGCATAATATAGTAGAGAAACACTGATAATTTCCGTGCGAAGCCGGGGCGGGTCGCTAGTATCTATATAAAACGGATATGGATTGGTGCATAAGCTGTTATACATTTACTAGGAAGGCCAATTCGGTTACGAATTGGATACGAACTGAATACGGAGCAGTGCAAAAACGCTCTTAGGCACCTACAAATATACCCACAAATATTTTTAAGTCTTTAATTGGAGCTGTTAGCTCCAAATTTTATAATATTTTTAACGGGTAGGAATACTATTACTTTAAATTCTTCATCGCTTTTAGAAAGTAAAATTGTGCTAAGTTTTAAATTATATAAAGTTCTTAAAAAGCTCACTTTTTTTATCTTCCATTCTGACCTGGGAGCGAGAGAAACACTTAGAATGTGCCAGCTGCATTTCCTCCCGGGCATGCTGTATAAACCAGCTAAGGGATCCGAGGGTTTCAGAATATTGTAATTTAGGCGATAGGCTGACAACCTGTCACTACAGCAATATACCTACAAATCTATCTTAAATAACCCTCGAAACTCTGTCAGTCGTGGCGGAACGACCTTTTGCTTTGGTCGTTTACGCTCTGCTCTTCATGAGGAATACAGGCGTGATTATATGTATGTTTTTTATATAACTTTTCAGCAAATCTCTTCGGGCCATTGTTCCATCGGTCTACTATAAGGGTGCTGAATATTGAAGACACTCCAATAAAGACCATAGATCAGTATGCATTTGCTGGGGTCAATCGGACCTTACAGGAGATTTATATGGTCAATACTAAGATAGCAGAGTTCCCTAAAGAAGCTTTTAAGGTGAGAAATGTGAATAAAAATACTGATGTAGATTTTTTTTTGTATTATGTTATATTATCAGTCTAAGTCTAAAGTTCTACCAAACCTAAGTCGAAGATTTTACTAAAGTGACAGTCAAAAGTGTTATTAAATATAGCCTTGCCAGGAATTAAGAAGACCAGTCACAGCCTTAAATGTCTAAAATGTTACTAAAGTAACTGAATACCTTTAGGTAATTGTCTAAAGTGTTAGTTACTTTAAAAATAACTGGAATACCTAGAATTAAATGTCCAATTGTTACTAAATTAGTTGCCTGAAGTATTACTAAATTAACTGTCTAAAGTGTTACCAAAATAAATGTCTAAAGTGTTATTAAAATATCTAGTGTTACTGAACTAATGTAACTGTTCAACGTGTTACTAGAGTAACTGACTAAAGTCTTTTTACCTCCATTTCAGATCCTAGGCAACCTATCCATCCTCTCAATAGATGGCCATGCTATGACTAAGCTAAGCAAGGACATATTCGCCGGCAGTGAGGCTGCAGGCAGATTGGAAAGACTACATCTTACCAACGGAATGATAGCTGAGTTCGCGCCGGAGACTTTCCAGGTATTGTGTTTGGGCTTCGGAAAACACGTTAAACGTGTTTAGAAAATAATAGGAAAAGGGTAGCTACTCATCTAGTTCTAGTTGGGTGTTGCGACTATAGTCTGTCAACGTCGTGCTTACCGCGCCCTAGGGGTACAGACGTTGGCGGGGACGCGGTAGCACGCGGCGATTGCGAACATGAACACATTGCGTCGTGCTCGCTCACCCGTGCTTCACCGCCCGCACCCCCGTTACCGCGTCCCCGCGCACGTCTGTACCCCTAAGGCGCGGTAAGCACGACGCCGTTGACAGACTATAGGAGACAGACTTTTTTTAATGGACCTATTTTCACCATACTACATACATAGTGTATATAATGCGTCACTGGAATAAAGGCGGGGGGAGTTGCTAAACGCAATCTACACCCTTATGCAAATGACAACTGCCTAAGGGCGCCCACTAGTTCTCGAACCTCGACTTATGGCGTTGCCTTGGGAATTCCTTATCGGAGAGAGTCTACCCGGTATGTGCCGGTAAACCCCAAAGTGGGGAGCAAAGGAGGGACAGACCCGACAGGACGTGTTTGGAGCTTGTATTTATTCAGTTCGCCGAAAAAACTTCGATACCGCGTTTCAGGACTTGTGTTACTTGTTGTGGCGACATCTGTACGCTATAAGTCGGTACTATGAGGAAACTAAGTAAGGATATATTCGCGGGTAGTGAGGTGGCAGGCAGATTGGAAATACTACATCTTATCAACGGAATGATAGCTGTGTTTGCGCCTGAGACTTTCCATTTGATTGAATTTCAATGAACTCTGGTGTCAGAGCTCTGCCACCAGGGTTTTTCCAGTCTCTGACATGGTTTGTTTGAAATTGTCTTATTTGTTAAGACAATCCAGTATGACATACGGCAATGTCTTAACCAACATACATACATATAATCACGCTTTTATCCCTAATTGGGTAGGCAGAGCGTAAACGACCAAAACAAAGGTCGTTCTGATTTCTAGGTATGTTGCTGTAGGAAGGAAATGCAGCTGGCCCATTCTATGTTTTTCTTTCGCTCCTAGTCCAGCATGGAAGAAATCAAGTCTTAACCAAGCTGGAAACAATTACATAGTAATATCAAATAAATCTACAACAAATTTTTACTCTATACATTTTTCCTTTTTCCAGAATCTAATAGTAATATCAAATAAATCTACAACAAATTTTTACTCTATACAATTTTCCTTTTTCCAGAATCTAAAGAAGTTAAAAACATTGGATTTGCACGGGAACAGACTGGCCAATTTGAAAAGAAGTCAGTTCAAAGGACTTCGGGATACAGAAGTGCTCGATATTAGGTAAATAACAATAATAATATTATAGTAATCTTTTTTGATATTCCTTTTATTATTTTTTAATTCGTGATGAGGCTTATTGTTTTTCAAATTGATTTGTTCCCGAAATAAGTAACTTGAGATACTACTGGTCAAAGAAGCTTTTTATTAAAGAATATTTTTTTAAACCTGGAGGTTTAAAAAATCTTAGAAATCTAGTAATTTTTGAGGATACATACATACATACATACATATAATCACGCCTTTATCCCTAATGGGGTAGGCAGAGCGCAAACGACCTAAACAAAGGTCATTCCGCCACGTCTGACAAAGTATTGAGGGTTATTTAAGATAGAATTCTAGGTATATTGCTGTAGTGACAGGTTGTCAGCCCATCGCCTAAATTACAATATACTGAAACCCTCGGATCCCTTAGCTGGATTTTACAGCATGCCCGGGAGGAAATGCAGCTGGCACATTCTATGTTTTTCTCTCGCTCCCAGACCAGCATGGAAGTATTTTTGAGGATACCCATAACAAATACCTATTACTAAGTTTTTCTGGCAAGTGGTGTTCTTTTTAAAATCAAGGTGATGTAAAAAAATAAAACGGGGTTACATACATACATACATAAAATCACGCCTTTATCCCTTACGGGGTAGGCAGAGCGTAAAACGCCTCCTGAAAGGCGCTTTCGCCACGTCTGACATAAATTGAGGGCAATTTTAGATTGTAATGTGTATTGCTGTAGTGACAGGTTATCAGCCCATCGCCTAAATTAAAATACACTGTAACCCTCGAATCGCTTTTGCTGACTTATACAGCATGCCCGGGAGGAAGGGCAACTGGAACATTCTATGTTTTTCTTTCTCTCCCAGTCCAGTATGGAAGAAAGTCCAGTATGGAAGAATTTACATACCTCATTGTAATGTTTTTGCTATATATTCCATATCACTTATCGGAGAGATGACTCTGTGTAATTTATCAAAAAATCCTTACATACATACATACATAAAATCACGCCTTTATCCCTTACGGGGTAGGCAGAGCGTAAAACGCCTCGTAAGCGCTTGTTTCGCCACGTCAGAAGGCAAATTTTGGATTCTAATGATTTGTACTGATATAGTGACAGGTTGTCAGCCCATCGCCTAAATTACAATACACTTTAACCCTCGAATCCCTTTTGCTGACTTCTACAGCATGCCTGGGAGGAAAGGCAGCTGGAACATTCTATGTTTTCATAAAATCCTTACTAATATTATAAATGCGAAAGTAATTCTGTCTGTTCTGTTACTCTTTCACAACTAAATGACTGAAGGGATTTTGATGAAATTTCTTAGGGATATGGGAACAGACATAGGCTACTTTTTACCAAGGGAAAACATATCATTCCCGCGGGAAAACTGGTTTAACGCCGGTGAAACTGCGGGCGAAAAGTTAATAGTTATATGTTTTCCAGTTACAACAACATAACGAAACTGGACGGCTCTCATATTGGCGACCTCACCAAGCTTGGCTGGTGTAACGTCAGCTACAATCAGATAGCTGACATGCCCAGGTAAAATAACAAATAATAAGAACATACATACATATTATCACGCCTTTATCCCTAATGGGGTAGGCAGAGCGTAAACGACCCAAAGGTCGTTCCGCCACGTCTGACAAAGATTTCAGGGTTATTTCAGATATATTTCTAGGTATATTGCTGTAGTGACAGGTTGTCAGCCCATCGCCTAAATTACAGTATACTGAAACCCTCGGATCCCTTAGCTGGTTTTTACAGCATGCCCGGGAGGAAAAGCAGCTGGCACTTTCTATGTTTTTCTCTCACTTCCGGGCCAGCATGGAAGTACTAATGAGAAATATATAAGAATATGTAATAATAAGAAACTTATCGAAAAAGAAAAAAATATTTAAGAAAATAAAAACAAGAGAATTAAACTCGTGAGCCCATGGCTCTGACCACTACACCACAGAGGCAGTTAAACCCGCGCGATGCGATACGTGCTAAAGCTTCTGTTTATAAGTAACTAATGTATGACCATCATCATCTGCCTAGCCTTATCTCGTATCTTACGGGGTCGGCTACCTAATCTAGGGGATTGAACGAGGGTACTGGTTTTTATAGTGGGTACTGGTTTTTATAAATGTTGCGCGTGCGCCACGCTTGGGTTCGCACGTCATCATCGACCGGTATGCGCATTGGCGCGACTCATAAATCTTACGCTACGCGAGTGGTTTTGATTGATATTCTCATCATGACAAAGCAGTGTGATAGCTGTAACTTAATTGTTAACGAGCTACTCGCGTTTATAAACTGCAAAAAAAATGTGATGGACGAAATGAGTTTGCTACAGTTGTGTAAAAATCACTTTTCGGAAGGTGAAATAGACTGTGCGAAGGCTCTGTTGATTACAATATTAAACCGAAGACTCGGCAGGAAAGGAGAGGGAAAAAAGAAGCGTAACCTTCAGGATATAGTGACTATTCTTAAAGAAGAACCTAACACACTTCCGACCTTCGTAGCAAGGGATTTGCATAAGCTCCCCCCAGTGAGCTTTGACCATATCGACGCTGCTTCCCTCCTAAAGGATCTTCTAGTACTGAAACAGGATATTTTCTACGTGAAGAATAAAACGCTGACCCAATCCTAGATTAGGTCAGAGTTTTCAAGCCGCCAATGCTTAGCACTGGCCTCTGATATGGCTTAACGACTGATATCTACAGTATTAAACGATATTAACCGGGACCAACGGCTTAACATGCCTTCCGAAGCACGGGAAACTAATGTATGACAATCACAGTTTAAAGAAATTGTGTTTTATTTTTCAGAGGCATGTTTGCTAGAAACACAGTATTGAAGGTGCTACATTTGAATGGAAACAAACTAAAGAAACTAGATGTTAACAGTTTCAGAGGAATGAGATTTTTGAGGTAACGTTAGAATATTTTTATTTCAATACCGGGTGTAAGGGACAGCGTTCCGCAAACTGATAGGGGTTGCTCAGTCAACGGTACTGAACAACTTCCAACAAGAAATTCTATCAGGAAGTGAATATAAACATTGGCTTTTCCATACTAAATGTCCACATCGATCAGACAATTTGTATGGAAAAGCCATTTGTTCCATTTGATTGAAGCCTGAAAGCATATCCTGGTGGAAGTTGTTCAGTGTCGTTGACTGAGCAATATATCAGTTTGTGTGACGCTGTCCTTTACACCGAGTATATACGTACTTATATAATTAAAGTACATACAAAATGTACTTTTCTATAATAAATAGCTGTGGAGCTCTGTACATAACGTACCAAAATATTGAATTTTAAAGTACATACATACATACATATAATCACGCCTTTATCCCTAATGGGGTAGGCAGAGCGAAAACGACCTAAACAAAGGTCGTTCCGCCACGTCTGACAAGTTTTGAGGATTATTACAGATGATTATGACGTATATTGCTTTAGTGACAGGTTGTCAGCCCATCGCCTAAAATTGCAATATACTATTACACTCGAATCCATTATCTGGTTTTTACAGCATGCTCTGGAGGTGATGCAGCTGGCACATTCTATGTTTTTCCATCACTCCCAGTCCAGCATGGAATGCATTTTAAAGTATTCTTGCTAAATCTAACAACTTTGAGGAACATAGTTGAAATATGAAAATAAACTTAAACACTCCTTTTCTGTTCTGTTCATCGTATAAGGAATATGGTTGTGACTTTAATTATATATATATATATATATATAAACTTAGCTAAGTCTAGTCATCAATTTTATTTCTACTTGAACTTGAAGTTTTTCTTGCGTTCCTTGATGTTTCGTTATTAAATAGAAACATAACTAAAAATAAAATACGGAGTGTAAGGGACAGCGTCCCGCAAACTGATAGGGGTTGCTCCGTCAACGACACTGAACAAATTCCACCAGGTTTTTTTCATTTTTTTTTTCCTTACAAATTGTCTGATCGAGGTGGACATTTTTTTTTTTTTGTTGAATATTGTTTAGTGTCGTTGACTCAGCAACCCCTATCAGTTTGCGGGACGTTGTCCCTTACACACGGTATTATGTATCGAACTTCTTCTTCTGTCGAGTGGGTATCGAGTCTATGGACTCGATGAACCCTGGTGTATCGAACTAATGTATATATATATATATACACTTCCATGCTGGCCTGGGAGCGAGAGAAAAACTTAGAATGTGCCAGCTGCTTTTCCTCCCGGGCATGTTGTAAAAGTCAGCTAAGGGATCCGAGGGTTTCAGTATATTGCAATGTAGGCGATGGGCTGACAACCTGTCACTACAGCAATATACGTACAAATCCATCTTGAATAACCCTCAAACCTCGTCAGACGTGACGGAACGACCTTTGTTTAGGTCGTTTATGCTCTGCCTACCCCATTAGGGATAAAGGCGTGATTATATGTATGTATGTATGTATATGTATTAATATGAACTTGTCTCCCACAGGCGTCTGTTCCTCCAAGACAACCAGATATCAGAAGTGGGGAAAGCCACGTTCTCAGGGGTGACCAGGATAGGAACTGTTGACCTGGCCAGGAACAGGATCACGAAGGTGGACTACCAGATGTTCCAGCAAGTCAGATACGCTGAGGTAAGTTTGCTGTTTAAATATATATCGCTTTGCTCGCGATTTTTTGTTTATTTGTTTGTTTTTACATACATAAAATCACGCCTTTATCCCTAATGGGGTAGGCAGAGTAAAAACGACCTAAACAAAGGTCGTTCCGCCACGTCTGACAAGTTTTGAGGGTTACATACAGATTACTACAGAGTAATCATCTGATTGATGTTGGTGTTCCTATTTGTAATAAAATAAAATAAAATAAAAAAAATTATGATGTACTATATTGCTATAGTGACAGGTTGTCAGCCCATCGCCTAAAATTTGCAATACACCCTCGAATCCCTTAGCTGGCTTATACAGCATGCCCGGGAGTTTGTTTGTTTTTATTTAGTTTTATTTTTGTTGTTCGTCTATTTATCACTTAGTGTGTTTTCCCCCAGTTTGGTTAGGACAATGCAGGCGGCCCCGGTCACTGTTTCTAATAGTGGACGTTAAATAGAGCGTTTTCGCAATATCTACAAGTTAATACAGATTCCATAGACAGTCATTGTGTGCAAGTTAACACAGATTGTCCAAATATTCTTCATAACAAAATATGTTTGTATGTATTTCTTCCTTTCTGGACAGGGAGCGAGAGAAAAACATAGAATGTGCCAGCTGCATTTCCTCCCAGGCATGCTGTAAAAGTCAGCTAGTAGATCCGAGGGTTTCAGTGTACTGCGGTTTGGGCGATGGGCTGACAACCTGTCACTACATCAATAAACCTATAAATCTATCTTAAATAACCCTCAAAACTTTGTCAGACGTGGCGGAATGACCTTTGTTTAGGTCGTTTTCGCTCTTCCTACCCCATTAAGGATAAACGCGCGATTATGTGTGTGTATTTGGTTTGAACCACAAAACAAGTTAACACAGAATGTCCATAGTTTCTATTCTTCATTAATAAGACCTTAATTAAAATGTATGTTTTCTCTTCCAGCTGATCAATCTAGCGGAAAACAACATTACAATAATAGAAAACCAGGCATTTACCGATTTATACTTAGCTATAGTAAACATATCTCACAACGCCTTGGAAACAATAGAGGCTGGCTCGTTTATAAACTGTAATAATATGACCCTGTTGGACTTGAGTCATAATAAATTGAAAAGTATAATGAAGAATGCGTTTGATGAGAATTCTTACGCGTCTGAGTTTGTTGTGTCTTATAATGAATTCGAGGATTTTGGGCAGGTAAGCTCTTTTAATTACTTTATTTTTATGTCATACTTTATCTTATCTTTTTAGAAAATCGTTCAATACCGTAGGCATAGAATATATAATAGTACTACATACAGAATGGACACTCACCTCCCCTCCCCAGTCCGATATACGGCACACTCTGCGCCGGATTGTGGGTTACATTGTGCGTACGCTTAGCGGGTTTCCCAGTGTAAACGCAATAATAAAGTTTTGTGTTCCAAATATTGTTAGGTACTGTTCCGTGTACGGATGTCTTTCTATCACAAGATATGACTCCAATAGGAACTTTTTTAGTTTCGCAAGTAATGAGAGAAAGTAAGTAACTTCATACAGAATATGCAAACTATTCTAACTATTTAGTTACAGTGAACTACTTTAAAACGTTGGTTAAAAGTTACAAACTTTAGAATTAGGTAGGTATCGTAAGGACAATGGATATTTTAATTGAGATATTTATGTGATCAGTGAAATTAGGTGTTGTTCAGGTATCCTTTTTTAGTCTGTTATCTGTTTGTGTGTCATAATGAAGAAATAAGATGGCAGCCGCTCTGTGTAAAAACAAGTACCCTCGTTCAATCACCTGGAGTAGGTAGCCAACCCCATCAGACAGGTATAAGGCCAGGGAAATGATGATGACTGCCTTCTTAGCAAAATATTTTTCACAAAAACTCTATCTTTAAGATTATCACCTAACTTGCTTTCTGTGTGTATTCATCCGCAAATAAATGAGATCACCCGTTTAAATTATGTATTTACCCGCGGTTAATATTAGTATCCTATGTCTGAATTCCAAACCAACATAATACCGGGTGTAAGGGACGGCGTCCCGCAAACTGATAGGGGTTGCTCAGTCAACGAAATTAAACAACTTTCACCGGGAAATTCTTTCAGTAGATGAAAATGCAATTTGTATGGAAAACCATTTTATTTTCACTTCCGAAGAAAAAATCCTGGTGATAGTTGTTCAGTTTCATTGACTGAGCAACCCTTATCAGTTTGTGGGACGCTGTCCCTTACACCCCGTATATGTCAAAACTTTGTCAGACGTGGCGGAGCTACCTTTTGTTTAGGTTGTATACCTGCCTACCCCATTAGGGATAAAGGCGTGTTTTTATTTCTTAATTTTCTTTCAGATACCCGTTCAAAACATGATCGGAATAAGAGTACTAAACGCTTCATACAACAGAATCACAACAATCCCTAAGAACGCATTTCCAAAATTGTATGAGCTTCATACAGTTGATATTTCATACAATAATCTCACAGATATTGGGAATGCCGTGTTTCAGAACTTGTTTTCTTTGAGGTAAGTGCGTACTATACTTCCATGCTGGCCTGGGAACGAGGGAAAAACAAAGAATGTGCCAGCTGCTTTTCCTCCCGAGCATGCTGTAAAAACCAGCTAAGTGATCCGAGGCTTTCTGTATACTGTAATTTACCTGTCTCTACAGCAGTAATAATAATATACTGAATCACCTGATTGTCTGAAAAGAAAAAAAGATTCCGTGCTTCGGAAGGCACGTTAAGCCGTCTGTCCCGGTCTCTGTCTTTCATAGTGGTCGTTACTCAAACTACGTCTACTAGGCGGTTTGAAAACTCTGTCACCAGGGTTCATCGGGTCGTTCGACTCGTTAATCCACTCCCTAAGAAGGAGACCTTATAATATAAAATTCAATATTTCTACTTATTTTCCAGATTCCTAAACCTAAGTCACAATGACATGGAAGTCATAAAAATATCCACATTCGGAACAGTTCCCACAATACTAGAGCTGGATTTATCCCACAACAAACTAAGAGACATATCCAAAGGGAGTCTTGCTAAGTTGGCCAGTTGCAGGACTTTGGATGTCAGTCATAATCAGCTGGAGAAAATATTCCAGATTCCCATCAGTTTGGGGTGAGTAATCAGTTATTATCATAATCACAAAGTCTGTAATTCAAGACAAATAATCATAGACTCAGTTATCATAATCACAAAGACAGTTTAGGTTGAGTAAGTCATTATAAATACAAAGTCAGTCATTCCAATCATAAAGTCAGTTATTGTAACAAACCAAATTCAGATATGATACTCTCAAAATTAGTCATAATCAGAAAGTTAGTCATCATCATCACAAAGTCAGTCATCATAATCACAAAAGCAGTCATCATAATCGTACAGTCAGTCATTGTCATTATGATTATATTATAATGAGCCCTAGAAATTTTGACCCAAAATCAAAAGTAGTTATTATGATAGAGCTGGATT
Source organism: Scrobipalpa costella (assembly GCA_949820665.1). Taxonomy (NCBI): domain Eukaryota; kingdom Metazoa; phylum Arthropoda; class Insecta; order Lepidoptera; family Gelechiidae; genus Scrobipalpa; species Scrobipalpa costella. The sequence goes on along the minus strand of OX463321.1, from coordinate 7,537,659 downwards.
AATCACACATCAAGTTAAGAGAGATATCTAGAAGCAATCTTGCTAAGTTGGCCAGTTGCAGGAGTTTGGATGTCAGTCATAATCAGCTGGAGAAAATATTCTAGATTCCTATCAGTTTAGGGTGAGTAAAAGTCATTATAATGACAAAGTCAGCCATTCCAATCACAAAGTCAGTCAACATAATCACAAAAGCAGTCATCATAATCATAAACTCAGTCATCATAATCACAAAAGCAGTCATCATAATCATAAACTCAGTCATCATAATCACCAAAGCAGTCATCATAATCATAAAGTCAGTCGATAATCACAAAATCAATCATCATAATCATAAGGTAAATCAACATAATCACAAAGTCAGTCATCATAATCACAAAGTCAGTCATCATAATCACAAAAGCAGTCATCATAATCGTAAAGTCAGTCATTGTCATTATGATTATATTATAATGAGCCCGCTCAGAGCCCGATCAGAAGTAGTTATTATGATAGAGCTGGATTTATCTCACAACAAGTTAAGGTAGATATCCAAAGGAAGCCTTGCTAAGTTGGCCAGCTGCAGAAGTTTGGATGTCAGTCATAATCAGCTGGAGAAAATATTCCAGATTCCCATCAGTTTGGGGTGAGTAGTCAGTTATTATCATAATCACAAAGTCTGTAATTCAACACAAATAATCATGGACTCAGTTGTCATAATCACAAAGACAGTTTAGGGTGAGTAAGTCATTATAAATACAAAGTCAGTCATTCCAATCATAAAGTCAGTTATTGTAACAAACCAAATTCAGATATGATACTCTCAAAATTAGTCATAATCAGAAAGTTAGTCATCATCATCACAAAGTCAGCCATCATAATCACAAAAGCAGTCATCATAATCACAAAAGCAGTCATCATAATCGTACAGTCAGTCATTGTCATTATGATTATATTATAATGAGCCCTAGAAACTTTGATCCAAAATCAAAAGTAGTTATTATGATAGAGCTGGATTAATCACACATCAAGTTAAGAGAGATATCTAGAAGCAATCTTGCTAAGTTGGCCAGTTGCAGGAGTTTGGATGTCAGTCATAATCAGCTGGAGAAAATATTCTAGATTCCTATCAGTTTAGGGTGAGTAAAAGTCATTATAAAGACAAAGTCAGTCATCATACTCATAAAGTCAGTCATCATAATTACAAAATTAGTCATCATAATAATAAAGCCAGTCATCTTAATCAAAAAGTCAGTCATCATAATCACAAAGTCAGTCATCACTATCACAAAGTCAGTAATTATAATCACAAATTTAGTCGTTATAATAATAGACTTATAAGTATAATCAGCCCTAGAACTTTATTAGAGACAGTCTCCCCAAACTTACAGACGAAATATATATAAAAAAACTAAATTAAAATTATACCTTCAAATCTATCTTAAATAACCCTCAAAGCTTTGTCAGACGTGGCGAAACGACCTTGGTTTAGGTCGTCTACGCTCTGCCTACCCCATTAGGGATATATGCGTGACTATATGTATGTATGTATGTAAATTAAAATTAAAAGCAATATTCATAGTTCGTATTTTTAACGTTGAGTTATAGATACCAACCTGTTTTGCTTCCCATGACCGGTTCTTTTTGCAACTTAGCAAAGGTTCAAATTTCGGAACCGCAGACGGTAACCTTGTTACAAACATATGTTATGCGGTTAACATTATTTAACGTTGTAAAGTAAAGACAGGTCATGGGCTGCCAAACAAGTTGGTATCGATAACGCAACGTGAAAAAAACGGAGTATTTATGTTTTTTTTTCCCGCAGAGAACTGAACCTAGCACACAACAACCTCACAGAGATCCAAGCGAACTCCTGGCCCACTATGAACGCGTTATTGAGACTGAATCTATCTGACAACAATTTGGAAGACAGGTATGAATAAATATACTTCTTCTTCTTCTGTCGAGTGGGTATCGAGTCTATCGACCCGATGAACCCTCGTGTCAAAGTTTTTAAACCGCCTAGTAGCACAACTATCAGGCCTCTGACATGGTTTGAGTAACGACCACTATCAAAGACAGCGACCGGGACCGACGGCTTAACGTGCCCTCCGAAGCACGAAATCTTTTTCTTTTTCGGACAATCAGGTGATTCAGCCTGCAATGTCCTAACCAAACTGGGGAAAAATTCACAAAGTGATAAATTCTCAAATATCAACTTTGTGTTTCCCCCCTGGGAATCGAACCCAGGACCTCCGGATAAACCTAACCCTCGCCATCCCAAAACTTTCCTATTAAATGTATACAAAAATAATACTTCCTATTATAATCCGCTTACTAGAATGTGTCGCTTGTACAATGATCTTTGTAAGAAGAAAAAAGATATTGATATTTTTATTTCAAAACAATTTATTTTTAAAAAGGCTGTTTTAAATACCCTCAACCTCACTTAGATTATATTTAACTTACCTAGTACCTGTGCCTAGTATTAGTTTGGCATGTTGCATGTTACTTTTTTTTAATTATTATTATTTTTCCTTCCATGCTGGACTGGGAGAGATAGAAAAGCATAGAATGTTCCAGCTGCCCTTCCTCCCGGGCATGCTGTAGAAGTCAGTAAAAGGGACTCGAGGGTTACAGTGTTTTGTAATTTAGGCGACGGGCTGACAACCTGTCACTATAGCAATACACATTACAATCTAAAATTGCCCTAATTTTTTGTCAGACGTGGCTAAAGCGCCTTTTACGAGGCGTTTGACGCTCTGCCTACCCCGTAAGGGATAAAGGCGTGATTTTATGTATGTATGTATGTATTATTTTTCACAAAAATATTATTATTGTAAATTGTTACTTCCACGCAGATAGTCTGTTTAACCAAGCTGTACGTTCACACTAGTGGTTTACAATATAGTACTGTACCTTCTATGTATATTGTTTGTAAACATTTATTGATTGTAAACTGTTGTGTTCGTCTAATAAATAAAATAATCGTCCACTCCGTCAGTTGTCAGTCGTTCCCGACCTAGACTGGAGTCAAGAGCAAATACATTTTTTAAATAGAATCCCCGAATTTGCTCATACATACATACATATGATCACGCCTTTACCCGCAATGGGGTAGGCAAAGCGTAAACGAACTAAATAAAAGTCGTTCCACCACGTCTGACAAAGTTTTGAGGGTTATTTAAGATATATTTGTAGGTATATTGCTGTATTGCAAAGTTGTCAGCCCATCTCCTAAATTGCAATATATTGAAACCCTCGGATCCCTTAGCTGGTTTTTACAGCATCCCCAGGAGGAGATGCAGCTGGCACATTCTATGTTTTTCTCTCGCTCCCAGGCCAGCATGGAAGAACCCAGGCCAGCATGCAAGAATCTAATTAAATTTCTATAATTTTAATTTGCACAATCCCCAAATTTGTGGAAACTTCGCGGATTGGCACATGCTAAACGCACAATCCGCGATAATATGTCCTTTTATTTCGGTCAATCAGCGGTATAAAACAACTAGCCTTATCCCGTATCTCACGGAGTCTGCTACCTACTGGTTTTTACACAAAACGACTGTGCCGTGGGAAGTGACGAAATATTAAGTTCCGATTTGACATAAAAAAGTACTTCGTCAACTTAATTTAGATAGTTATTTTAGTAACACTTTAGATAGTTATTTTAGGAACACTTTAGATAGTTATTTTAGTAACACTTTAGATAGTTATTTTAGTAACACTTTAGATAGTTATTTTAGTAACACTTTAGATAGTTATTTTAGTAACACTTTAGATAGTTACTTTAGTAACACTTTAGATAGTTATTTTAGTAACACTTTAGATAGTTATTTTAGTAACACTTTAGATAGTTATTTTAGTAACACTTTAGATAGTTATTTTAGTAACACTTTAGATAGTTACTTTAGTAACACTTTAGATAGTTATTTTAGTAACACTTTAGACAGCTGCTTTAGCAACATTTTAGTAATTTCCTACCTTAGCTTAGCATTGACCATAATAAGATTCCTGTAATTGACAAACAGGGATGAGATAAAACTGTTAAATAGCCCTACGACTCTATTTATTCCATGCTGGACTGGGAGTGAAAGAAAAACATAGAATGTGCCAGCTGCATCACCTCCAGAGCATGCTGTAAAAACCAGCTAATGGATTCGAGGGTTATAGTATATTACAATTTTAGGCGATGGGCTGACAACCTGTCACTATAGCAATATACGTCATGATCATCTGTAATAACCCTCAAAACTTGTCAGACGTGGCGGAACGACCTTTGCTTAGGTCGTTTACGCTCTGCCTACCCCATTAGGGATAAAGGCGTGATTATATGTATGTATGTATGTACGACTCTAAAGCCCTGCCAGGAATTAAAAAGACCTGTCATAGAGGTACCATAGAGAAGGGCTTATAGGAAGTGTATAAGTCCTTATCTTATTCTACATACATACATATATATAATCACGCCTTTATCTCTAATGGGGCAGACAGAGCGAAAATTACCTAAAGGTCGTTCCGCCACGTCTGACACAGTTTTGAGAGTTATTTAAGACATATTTGTGTAGGTGTATTGCTGTAGTGACAGGTTGTCAGCCTATCGCCTAAATTACAATATACAGGAACCCTCGGATCCCTAAGCTGGTTTTTACAGCATGCCTGAGAGAAAATGCAGCTGGCACATTCTATGTTTTTCTCTCGCTCCCAGTCCAGCATGGAAGTAATTCTCTTTATTCTTCTCTTATCCTTTCTCTGCGACAGGTCTATTCAATTCCTGCCAAGGCCATACATGATAACTCTCAAGATACAAGCTTTTGCTTAGTTTGGGGGTCAGGGTTCAACAATTAATTTGTACTACTAGTAACAATCAGCAATGCATGTTCCAGCACAAATCTACACTAATATTATAAAGAGGAAAGATTTGTATCTATTTTTGTATGTTTGTAATGAATAGGCTCAAAAAGTACTGGGCCGATTTAAAAACTTCTTTCACCAATAGAATGCTACATTCTTCCAATTTGACATAGGCTACATTTCATTTTGAAAAAAATTAGGGATCCTTGGTAAAATTTGAACAATGTAACCGAAGGTGTAGAAAAATGAGTCTTAAAATGTCTTTGCTTTAATTACTTAAAAAAAAAAATTGTCTACCCCGTGCGAAGCCGGGACGGGCTGCTAGTTGTTTATATTAGTTTTCTATACACTTCCTTCATGTAAGAATGTCATGTGCAAATCATTTGTGTGAATAAAGTAAATTTATTATTATTATTATTTTTGATTTTTGGAACAATTCCATCTCGGCCTCAAAGTGCCGGTTTTCCGATGTTACGGGCCTAAGCCAAGTGAACATCGTTTTGATTTGCAGTTTCATTAGGGTGTGCTGTATCGACCTGTAGAAATTTTCCTACAATACGACAAGTGTTAAGTATAACTGCTTTCTGTAAATTAATTTATATTGATTTAGGGAGGTCTAGTGTTTTGGTTGATTGATGTAATTGTTTTGGTATTATTATTATTATTATAAACTTCATTCCAGGCTGACCGGTGACAGCTTCTCGGGCCTGCTGACGGTCCAAGTGCTGGATCTATCTCAGAACAGCATCACCACACCTCCATGGCAGGCGCTCAACACGTTCACCAGTCTCCAGTACTTGTATTTACAGGTAAGGCTCGTATTTATGAAGCGATGTCAAACTTGAGAGCAATGTTAGGTATGGATTTGACAGGCCAGTTTGTACTGAAATTACATTTCTGATACGAACTCAAACTCGCTGTCACTCATCATCTCCCTAGCCTTATCCCGTATCTCACGGGGTCGGCTACCTAATCTAGGGGATTGAACGATGGTACTGGTTTTTACGCAGAGCGACTGCCATCTGGCCTCCGCAACCCAGAAGGGAAACCAGACCCAATCCTAGATTAGGTCAGAGTTTTCAAGCCGCCAATGCTTAGCATTGGCCTCTGTCATGGCTTAACGACTAATATCTACGGTATTAAACGATATTAACCGGGACCAACGGCTGAGAGCTGATTATAAATACGGCCCTAAATGACGAACAAGTGGTATTAATACTGATAAAGTAACGACTACTCACTTGTTTGTTTAACGGAGGTGTTATACGTTTCGACTCTTTACGAGAGACTTTTTCAGTCGAAGATCACACACGGCGGGCGGTGTTGTGTGGTTTTCACTCTCTATGAAGAAGTTTCTCGTAAAGGGTCGAAACGTAGAGGTCTAACACCTCCGTTAAACAAACAAGTGAGTCGTCGTTAATTTAACAGTAATATTGTAGTTTTTTTCTCCACCCGGGACTGAAAGGACTGAATCTGAAATAATGCGCTTGCTTCGGTTGCGATATAAATTTTTGAAGCTTGATTTCTCGCTCACTACACTCGCGATATGGGTCATACACGTAGGTTTACAACGTGACGTCTTGCTTGCTTCGCTCGCGATATGGACTATAAAAGTACGTCAGTCAATAACGTGCCTCGCTTATAATATGGTTCATATAACGACCCGCGCAGCCTAGTTGGCAGTGTACCTGCCTGCTACGCAGAGGGTCCCGGGCTCGATTCTCGGCCGGGGCAGACGTTTGAGTGATGAGTTTGAATGTCTGTTTCTGGGTCTGGGTGTTATTTGTGGTTGTTTCTGTGTATGTCCATGGCACCCTGATATTGGGAATGGGAATCCTGGGCAATGAGTGTGATCGTATTTTTTTATACATCGATCAAATACGTAAAATGTCACGCTCGCTTCGCTCGTTCTACACATTAATATAACTCTGCCAATGACATGTTTTCTCGCTGCGTTCGTCATTTAAATTAAATCTCACAAGTAACAAAATATTCTCTATCAGAAATAAAAACATGCTTTTATTTTTCAGCGAAACAACCTAACATCTTTATCTCGCTCTGCCTTTGGAAACCTGCCCACCTTATTCAAGCTAGACTTGTCATCTAATCAGATCAGCAGCGTGGAACAGAGGTCATTCCAAGGTATATTCTTAATTTATTGTGTACTAGCTTTTTATAGGGGCTTCCCTGGGTTAAGAGGCCCAATCATCAGTCGAAAAATCATAAAAACACAATAAATCGAAAATCCGGTAGATCAGATTGAAGTTAAAGCAATGAAGGTCATTTAAAAACTTATAAGGTTGCAACTTATAGTTCATTAACTTCAGTTACAGATAGAAAATTTGCGAAAAACTACCGCTTTTATCACTTTTGCTATCTGTAACTGCAGTGAATACTGAATTATTAATTTGTAATGCTTAAAATAAACTTCAGTAGGTACCTATATTTCGATCTGATCTACCGGATTTTGGATTAATTGCATTTTCAGTGAGTAATATTTTTTTAACTGATGAGGGCGCTGGCGTGCACCGGGGATCCCCTTAACGAGTTTTCCCGTGGGAATGAGATATTATTCCGTGGTAAAAAGTAGCCTATGTTCGTCTCCAGGTTACCATTTATCACTATTTAGGAGTCAATTGTGAAAGCTAATTGGTTTAGTGATGTTGGATGGAAAAGGGTAGCTACCCGCCTGGTCGGTTGTGACCACGTGACCAGGGGACCGAAGTCCAACCGGAGAAGTTTGGAACTTGTATATCAGTAGGTTGTTGAGAAAACTTGGATAGTTTTCGGAACTTATGTTTCTTGATGTGGCGCCATCTATCGGTTACAACTAGATCAAAATTCATCAAAATCCGTTCAGCCTTTCTGGAGCAACAGCCAGAGTTAGTTTCGCATTTATAATATTAGTATGGATTTAAGGTTTATTTAAAAAATATTTACGTTATATGTCCGAAACGAGCAAACTGTTGAAATAAAAAAAAGAAACTCATGTAAAAAGTTCTTACAATTAAATAAGTTCTTTATTCATACAATTACGCCTTTGTTCCTAATGGGGTAGGCAGAGCGTAAAAGACCTAAACAAAAGACGTTTCGCCACGTCTGGTAAAGTTTTGAGGGTTATTTAATATAGCTTTGTAGGTATATTGCTGTAGTGACCGGTTGTCAGCCCATCTCCTAAATTGCAATATACTAAAACACTCGGATCTCTTAGCTGGTTTTTACAGCATGCCCGGGAGGAAATGCAGCTGGCACATTCTATGTTTTTCTCTCGCTCACAGTCCGGAATGGAAGAAAGTACATACATATAGTATAGTTTACATTCATTTAATTATTACTTTTGTAATTTGTATTGTTGTAAACTGTCACTTTCTATCATTTCTTCCATGCTGGTCTGGGAGCGAGAGAAAAACATAGAATTTGCAAGGGATCCGAGGGTTTCAGTATATAGTAATTTAGGCGATGGGCTGACAACCTGTCACTACAGCAATATACCTAGAATTCTATCTTAAATAACCCTCAAAACTTTGTCAGACGTGGCGGGACGACCTTTGTTTAGGTAGTTTACGCTCTGCCTACCCCATTAGGGATAAAGGCGTGATTATATGTATTATATATGTATATGTAAACTATCACTGTTTCCTGGAAATAAAGCTATTCTATCTTATCTTATTTTATTTTGTTTAGGTCTGCAGCAGCTTCTAGACCTGTCTCTATCTGCAAACCAGCTGAACTATATACCCAATGAGGCGTTTAAAACTCTTGTGGCTTTGAGGTAACTATGCAAACTAATTGTAGCACTACTTAGATGTAGGATCAGAACCTTCTTGGGTGAAATGGCCAAAGTATCAAAATGACCAAGGTGTTAAAATGACCAAGGCACTTTTTTTTTTTTATCATATTAAAGTTGTATAAATATATTCTCCCAAACTTCGTAAAAGTTTAACATGAGATCAGTTGCTCTGCGCAATACAACTTACTTATACTAAAACATTAAAAACTAACTTAATTATTATGCTAATTTGAATTTAAAAATATATATATATGTTTAAAATAATATTATAATAACACTCCCTAGACCTTACTTGCTACGTTATCCAAAATGTACGATTTGATTCTATTTTTTTTTTTTTTTTTGACACATGCATTGTTTTTAATTCGCTAGGCAACTCATTAAAAATAGTTGGAATCATATGCTCTAATGATCGCTTACCATACACATTGTTTACTCGCGGCACCTCGAGTAGGTGTTGTAACGCTAGTCTCGTGTTGTGGCTATGTTGTCTGGGCACTTTGTGTTCATCACTCGAATACTGCTGCACTGCGTGGTACTTAAAATGACCAGGAATAAAATTACCAAAGTGATAGATAAAATGACCAGTGTCATAACGACCAAAGTGCTCTAATGACTAGGTTACTAAAGTTAATAGTATCACCAGCCATCACCACATATCTTTTAAGGGTGTAAAAGCCTACTAAGTTACGTCGATAACGGGCCGATATAGGTATTTGGGCCTTCGTTCTTAGTGGTCAGGCGTTTTTATTAGCAATAATGTTGATACTAACTGCGGGGTACTATTTGTTCCTCAATGAATTACTTCTAAAAATATCATTAGCTTTAATTCTAAAGAATTGTCAGAACAAAGTTTTAATTAAGTCTATATTTTGCGAGTTATGTTTATGTTTACGAATGTGGCCGCCACCGCTAAAGACTTAATATTTGCAGTACTTCCAGAGTTCTTCAGGCGATGCACACATTGAGATCCGCGCTACGTCGCAAATGCGCAAATGTTGAATATATATTCAATTTGAATATGTATATTCTTTTTCAAAACCAACTGCTCTGTGGTTCAAACCAACTGCTCTGTGGTTCAGTCCAACTGCTCTGTGGTTCAGACCAACTGCTCTGTGGTTCAAACCAACTGCTCTGTGATTCAAACCAACTGCTCTGTGACGACGTAGCGCTGAGCTCAATGTGTGCATCGCCTAACGTTTTATATTAGCGACTTAAAAAATAAAGAATACATATTAGCATTCTCTGTTAACTTGTCATTCACTTGTGGAGCAGAGTTAGAATAATTTTCATATTGTATTACAGGAAATTAGATCTGTCGCACAACTCTTTGGGGAAAATCGACAACAAAACTCATGGACTTTTGGACGATTGTCTGTCTCTTGAAATGGTAAGATATCTCTACTCTTTCTACATACATATAATCACGCCTTTATCCCTAATAGGGTAGGCACAAAAAACCTAAACAAAGGTCGTTCCGCCACGTCTGACAATATTTTGAGAGCTATTTAAGATAGATTTTTATGTATATTGCTGTAGTGACAGGTTGTCAGCCCATCGCCTAACTTGCAATATACTGAAACCCTCGGATCCCTTAGCTGATTTTTACAGCATGCCCGGGAGGAAATGCAGCTGGCACATTCTATGCTTCCAGTCCAGCATGGAAGTCTACTTTTTCTTCTTATAGAGTGGGGTTCGAGTCGACGTACTAAATGATAGACCCTGGTGTCAGAGTTTTTAAACTTTTTTTTTTTGTGATAAAAAAACCATGTCATCAAAGATAGCGACCGGTACAAGCGGTTTAACGTGCCCTCCGAAATACGGAATCCTTTTTTCTTGACAGGCAATCCTGCATTGTCCTGGACATTATTGTTCAGACTCGTTGAGTGAGTAACCATTATCATACATACATACATATAATCACGCCTTTTGTCCCTAATTGGGTAGGCAGAGCGTAAACGACCTAAACAAAGGTTGTTCCGCCACGTCTGAGAAAGTTTTGAGGGGTATTCAAATTCAAATTAATTTATTCATGTAAAACAATCAGGTACAGTGGTAAGCAGTTATAATAGGTAAAATATACATACATACATACATACATATAATCACGCCTTTATCCCTAATGGGGTATGCAGAGCGTAAACGACCTAAACAAAGGTCGTTCCGCCACGTCTGACAAAGTTTTGAGGGTTAATCAAGATGGTTTTGTACGTATATTGCTGTAATGACAGGTTGTCAGCCCATCGCCTAAATTGCAATATTCTGAAACCCTCAGATCCCTTAGCTGGTTTTTACAGCATGCCCGGGGGGAAATGCAGCTGGCACATTCTATGTTTTTGTCTCGCTCCCAGTCCAGCGTGGAAGAATATAGGTAAAATATAGTTTCACTGAATGCTGCCTTTGCAGGCATGTACATGTGTTAAACATTACAATTCACAAACAAAATATAATATTTAAGATAGATTTGTAGGTATATTGCTGTAGTGACAGGTTGTCAGCTCATCGCCTTAATTGCAATATACAGAAACCCTCGGGATCCCTTAGCTGGTTTTTTACAGCTGACACATTGTATGTTTTTCTCTCCCTCCCAGTCCAGCATGGAAAGATTATCCTATTATCAGTTTGCAGGAAACTGTCCTTACACCCCGTATTATGATATTACATGTCATTATTATTTCCAGGTAAATCTAAGTCACAACAAATTCGGTTTCCTCACAAAAAAGATGTTTCCATCCAACCCTTGGATCCCATACAGACTGTCAGAAATAGACCTTAGTTATAACGAAATACCAGTTATAACGTTTGACATCACGTTTGGGACGAAGAAAGTTAAGAAACTTAATCTAGCTGGGAACATTGTCAACGATATTAGGAACAGTGAGTATTTTGATTTTTTTCCCATAGTAATCACGTGCTTTACGACGGGAAAATTATACATGAATCAAAAAAACATAAGAACTTTTTTTGTGGATTTTTTTAGCACTCTCAATGATATTTTTATTTCATAAAATATGAAAGAAAGAAAATAATAAATTCATTCCAAGCAGGACTCGAACCTACGTCTCTGGAATGTCAGTCTATTGCTCTACCAACTGAGCTACAGAAACTGTAGCAGAAGTGACGAATTTATCATAGTATTTCTTATGCACACGTCATACCGACGTTAGCGACATCTAGCCGTGTAGTTTAAGAACTGCGTAGGGCCTGACCAGTCCAAATTAAGATTGGAATTCAAGTCAATAATGATATCGCCTCACTGTTTACATATTTTTGAGGATTTTTAGCGCTCACAATGCTTCTCATCAAACCGTACGTCGTTCTTAAACTATGTGGCTAGATGTCGCTAACGTCGCTATGACTTTTGCATAAGATAGACTATGATAAATTCGAAGCTCTCGCTACCGTTTCTGTAGCTCAGTTGGTAGAGCAATGGACCTTCATTCCAGAAACGCAGGTTTGAGTCCTGCCAGGAACGAATTTATTATTTTCTTTATTTCATATTATATAACAAAAGAACTCTCTGCTAACTTGTAGGGCTGATTAAATACTAGCCATTTAAATGATACATAATATGATATTTTTCTTCTTATTCGTTTTTAAGTGTGTATGTTTGTTAGTATTTCATACATAGATATGTAATGAATTCATTAATTGAAATTAACACAAATATATATTTTATTTCTAGATGTCCTTGGAAACTTGACTTCGTTGGAAGTATTGGATTTGTCCCATAACAAACTGAAGGATTTGATTTCTAGGACTTGTGAGTATGAATTTCGATTAAATTGGGTATTTATTGCTATCATTTAAAGTTACTTCCATGCTGGACTGGGAGAGATATAAAAACATAGAATGTTCCAGCTGCCCTTCCTCCCGGGCATGCTGTAGAAGACAGCAAAAGGGACTCGAGGGTTACAGTGTATTGTTATTTAGGCGATGGGCTGACAACCTGTCACTACACATTAGCAATACACATTACAATCTAAAATTGCCCACAATTTTTGTCAGACGCGGCGAAAGCGCCTTTTACGAGGCGTTTAACGCTCTGCCTACCCCATAAGGGATAAAGGCGTGATTTTATGTATGTATGTATGTATTTAAAGTTACATAACGAAATATTACTCTTTTTTCGGCCCGCGTTTTCACCGTTTTCTTCCATGCTGGACTGGGAGAGATATAAAAAAATAGAATATTCCAGCTGCCTTTCCTCCCGGGCATGCTGTAGAAGTCAGCAAAAGGGATTCGAGGGTTACATTGTATTGTAATTTAGGCGATGGGCTAACAACCTGTCACTACAGCAATATACCTAGAAATCTATCTTAAATAACCCTCAAAACTTTGTCATACGTGGCGGAACGACCTATGTTTAGGTCGATTAAGGTTTGCCTACCCCATTCGGTATAAAGGCTTGATTATATGTATGTATGTTTTCACCGGCGATTAAATTAGCTTTTACCTGAAAATTACATAATTTTCCCGCGGTGATGTCCGTCTCCAGGTTACCGTCTTAATTGCCTTATTTTATCAAAACCGGTTCAGCCATTCGTGCATGAAAGAACAACAAACAAGCAGAGTTTCTTTGGACTTTATAACATTAAGTAAATAATAATAAAATTTATTTACTCATAATAGAAAGATAAGGGGAGGCCTTTGCCCAGCAGTGGCTACAAAAAAAAATACTCATTAAACAGTATTTGCACAATATAAAAAAGTACAGATTGTTGAATTTGGTTGTGAATACAGTTGTACAAAATTAAATGTTGAACCCTGGTCTCCAAACTAAGCGAAAGCCTGTATCTTAAAGTATATATTTGTTGAAATAAATAAATAATAAATAAATCTTGGAGGTCAGCGTTCGTTCGCACTATATAAAACAATAAATATTGACAACCGTTGACCATATGCTATGTTGTGTATATACGAGCTTAACCAAGTTAGCTAGAGTAACAATTTTTTTAATATTATTTAGAAAAATACACAAAATATAAAACATACGTGTGTGTGTGTCAGAAAGCGAGGTTAGGTAAATTACTATGGATTATTTAGTCCTAAACCCAAAGTATTTTATTATCGCGGCAACACTCTTTAATTCAATTTTGTGTTTAAAACAAACATTATCATTCATTATCTAATAATAATTAATACAAGCTATTTCTTATTTTCCAGCGGAACTGAAATTTAACCTACCCGAAAATCTAACCCACATTTATCTACAAAATAACATTCTACAAGCTTTACCTATTAAACAACTGGTGAATGCTTCAAAACTATCTGTTTTGGATGTAAGGAATAATGAACTGACGAGTTTTAGCCCTGAGCTGGTTAAGAGAATCAAGGAACAAGGGCTGTTGGTGCATTTTGAAGGTGAGAGTGACTTCTTTTGTACCGGGTGTAAAGGACAGCGTCCCGCAAACTCCCCATTCCATCTCCGGGGTACGAGACGCCGGTTGGGATTCCACCCTTATGTTGTCGATATTCCAAGTTTTCGCACAAAGCGGTACGCTTCTACATTTTTAATGCGAACGGCCAAAGTGTGGAACTCCCTGCCTGCGGATCTATTTCCGGAACGTTATAACCTGGGCCTTTTCAAGGCGAGAGTGAACAGGCATTTTCTAGGCAATCATGCTCCATCATAGTCTACATCATCACTTACCATCACGTGACATGGCGGACAAATGATTGCCTATCAAATATATATATATAAAAAAAAAAAACTAATAGGGGTTGCTTAGTCAACGAAACTGTACAACAATCACCAGGAAATTCTTTCAGGAGATGAAAAAAGAAATTGACTTTCCCATACACAAAATATACCTCGATCAGACAGTTTGTATGGAAAAGCATTGTTTTTTATTTCCTGAATGAATTCCTGTTGATAGTTGTTCAGTTTAGTGGACTGAGTAACCTCTATCAGTTTGGGGACGCTGTCCCTTACACTCCACTTTTTTTTGTATTTTATACATGGTGTTAAGATTAGACTTGGCTAAGCGACCTTTGTTTGAGTCATTGACATTCTGCCTACCCCATTAAAGAAACAGGGGTAATTGTATGTATGTATGTGTAAGGGATAGTTTTAAGCATAATTAGGTTGTTGTCCAAATACTTCCACCCTGGACTGGGAGAGATAGAAATACTTCCATGCTGGACTGGGAGAGATAGAAATACTTCCATGCTGGACTGGGAGAGATAGAAATACTTCCATGCTGGACTGGGAGAGATAGAAATACTTCCATGCTGGACTGGGAGAGATAGAAATACTTCCATGCTGGACTGGGAGAGATAGAAATACTTCCATGCTGGACTGGGAGAGATAGAAATACTTCCATGCTGGACTGGGAGAGATAGAAATACTTCCATGCTGGACTGGGAGAGATAGAAATACTTCCATGCTGGACTGGGAGAGATAGAAATACTTCCATGCTGGACTGGGAGAGATAGAAATACTTCCATGCTGGACTGGGAGAGATAGAAAAACATAGAATGTTCCAGCTGCCCTTCCTCCCGGGCATGCTGTTAAATTCAGCAAAAGGGACTCGAGGGTTACAGTGTATTGTAATTTAGACGATGGGCTGACAACCTATCACTATAGCAATACATATTACAATCTAAAATTGCCCTCAATTGTCAGACGTGGCGAAAGCGCCTTTTACGAGGCGTTAAACGCTCTGCCTACCCCGTAAGGGATAAAGGCGTGATTTATTTATGTATTGTCCAAATAATAAAATTGAATAACTTTCACAAATAAATTGTTTCATAATACGTTTGACTTTCCGTATCGTATTTGTATGGGGAAATCCTCTCTAATTTCTTAGTGAAAGTTGTTCAGTTTCGTTGACTAAGTGGGAAACTATCCCTTACATCCTGTATGTGGTTTTATTTTATTATGTACAAATTATTTGTCAATACATACATACATATGATCACGCCTACGTCTAACAAAATTTTGAGGGTTATTTAAGATAGATTTGTAGGCATATTGCTGTAGTGACAGGTTGTCAGCCCATCGCCTGAATTGCAATACACCGAAACCCTCGGAATCCCTTAGCTGGTTTTTACAGCATGCCCAGGAGGAAATGCAGCAGGCACATTCTATGTTTTTCTCTCGCTCCCAGGCCAGCATGGAAGAAATATTTGCCAATACATTTTATATTTGGCTTCTTATTGCTAGCAATTCGTAGTTGCAAAAAACACGACTTAACTAATATAAGTCTATATCTGATATTTTCTGTCATTCTTCTGTCGAGTGGGTATCGAGTCTATCGACCCGATGAACCCTAGTGTCAGAGTTTTTAAACCGCCTAGTAGCACAACTATCAGGCCTCTGACATGGTTTTGAGTAACGACCACTATCAAAGACAGCGACCGGGACCGACGGCTTAACGTGCCCTCCGAAACACGAAAATCTTTTTCTTTTTCGAACAATCAGGTGATTCAGCCTGCAATGTCCTAACCAAACTGGGGAAAAATTCACAAAGTGATAAATTCTCAAATATTATCAACTTTGTGTTTCCCCCCTGGGAATCGAACCCAGGACCTCCGGATCAGGAGTCCATGGCACTAGCCACTAGACCACGGAGGCTGTCATGAACTCATGAGAGACCAAACCCTAAGGGACGGCAATCATTTTTGACAATAGTTAGTTAAGTCGTACACTCAACGAATCAATAGCAATTCATAGTTGCAAAAACACGAGTTAACTGATATCTCTCTATACCTGTCATTTTCTATCGTGATAGACCAGAAAGAGACGGCAATAATTTTATAGTCAACATTTATAGTATTTCGAACTCAGTTTTAGAATAAAGGTGAACAAAGTTTAATATCTTTTTATTCAAAAACACATTTCAAACATAAATGATACGCGTTGGCAAAATAGTTATATTACTAAAACTGCCTCCGTGGATACGGTATAAGGCCAGGGAAATGATGATGACTGCCTTCTTAGCAAAATATTTTTCACAAAAAGTCTATCTTTAAGATTATCACCTAACTTGCTTTCTGTGTGTATTCATCCGCAGATAAATGTGATTACCCGCGGAAATTATGTATTTACCCGCGGTTAATATTAGTATCCTATGTCTGAATTCCAAACCAACATACTACCGGGTGTAAGGGACGGCGTCCCGCAAACTGATAGGGGTTGCTCAGTCAACGAAACTAAACAACTTTCACCGGGAAATTAACTGCCTCCGTGGTCTAGTGGCTAGTGCCATGGGCTCCCGATCCGGAGGTCCTGGGTTCGATTCCCAGGGGGAAAAACACAAAGTTGATATTTGAGAATTTATCACTTTGTGAATTTTTCCCCAGTTTGGGTAGGACATTGCAGGCTGAATCACCTGATTGTCCGAAAAGAAAAAGATTTCGTGCTTCGGAGGGCACGTTAAGCCGTCGGTCCCGGTCGCTGTCTTTGATAGTGGTCGTTACACAAAACCATGTCAGAGGCCTAATAGTTGTGCTACTAGGCGGTTTAAAAACTCTGACACCAGGGTTCATCGGGTCCATAGACTCGATACCCACTCGACAGAAGAAGAAGACTAAAACTACTATATCATTATGTTGTCAAATACGTAAAATTCATTTTAGAATCAAGATCTTCGATTAAAAAACATGAAACTTTGTTTACCTTTATTCTAAAACTGACTTGGAACTCACTGTTAAATTGTAGCATTATGTCTCTACAATAAATGTTTTCTTCCAGGCAACGCTATAAACTGTGACTGTTTCACGCGTCCCCTCAAACACTTAATTTCCCGCCTCCCCCCGCACTCAATCCCCACCTCCCCTTACCCCTCGCTCGTCTGTTCCGAGCCCCCCCCTCTATACAACGAGACTCTACTATCGGTGGATGAAGAAAGACTACTCTGTGCTTCCAATGTGGAATTGGATGAGAAAATTAAAATGTATGGAGAGTTTGAGCTGGAAAATGAACCGGATTTGACCTTCAGAGATATACAATAGTGAGTATTTAGATTTTAGTATATTATTAGCTGTGATTGGTTCATTTTCGGCTGTGATTGGTTCAATGTTTGTTGTGATTGGTCCAAAGTTGGCTGTGATTGGTCCAAAGTTGTCTGTGATTGGTTCCATACTGTCTGTGATTTTGTAGTTTTGGATGTGATTGTTCCAATGTTTGTTGTGATTGGTCCAATGTTGGCTGTGATTGTTTCAATTTTTGTTATGATTGGTCCCATGCTGTTTGTGATTGGTCCAATGTTGTTCGAGATATTGTAATTGTCCCAATATTGGCTGTGATCGGCTCAATGTCTGATCTGACTTACCCTATGTTGGTTATGATTGGTCTAATGTCAGCAGTGATTGCCCCAATATTGACACTTGGTCTATACAACTCCACTGTTGTGTCAATGGATGAAGAAAAGTTGCTGCTCCCCACCTCCCCTTACCCCTCGCTCGTCTGTTCCGAGCCCCCCTCTCTATACAACGAGACTACTATCGGTGGATGACGTCTTTCTGACTACTCTGTGCTTCCAATGTGGAGTTGGACGAGAAAATTAAAATGTATGGAGAGTTTGAGCTGGAAAATTAACCGGATTTGACCTTCAGGGATATACAATAGTGAGTATTTAGTATTTATGATTGATCGAATGTTCGCTGTGATTAGTCTAATGTTAGCTGTGATTGGCCCAATGTTGTTGTGGGCCCTGATTGGTCCAATATAAGCTGTGATTAGTCCAATGTTGGCTGTGATTGGCCCAATGTTGGCTGTTATTGACCCAATGTTGGCCCTCATTGGTACAATATTGACTGTGATAAGTCCAATGTTGTCCACGATTCTATGATTGGACAAATGTTGCATGTGATTGGTCCAATGTTAGCTGTGATTGACCCTATGTTGGCTGTGATTGACCCAATGTTGGCCCTGATTGGTACAATATTGACTGTGATAAGTCCCAATGTTGTCCACGATTCTATGATTGGACAAATGTTGCATGTGATTGGTCCAATGTTAGCTGTGATTCGTCCAATGTTGGCTGTGATTGACCCAATGTTGGCCCTGATTGGTACAATATTGACTGTGATAAGTTCAATGTTGTCCACGATTCTATGATTGGACAAATTTTGCATGTGATTGGTCCAATGTTAGCTGTGATTCGTCCAATGTTGGCTGTGATTGACCCAATGTTGGCCCTGATTGATCCAATGTTGGCCCTGATTGGTACAATATTGACTGTGATAAGTCCAATGTTTTCCACGATTCTATGATTGGACAAATGTTGCATGTGATTGGTCCAATGTTGGCTGTGATTGACCCTATGTTGGCCCTGATTGGTACAATATTGACTGTGATAAGTCCAATGTTGTCCACGATTCTATGATTGGACAAATGTTGCATGTGATTGGTCCAATGTTGGCTGTGATTGACCCAATGTTGGCCCTGATTGGTACAATATTGACTGTGATAAGTCCAATGTTGTCCACGATTCTAGGATTGGACAAATGTTGCATGTGATTGGTCCAATGTTAGCTGTGATTCGTCCAATGTTGGCTGTGATTGACCCAATGTTGGCCCTGATTGGTACAATATTGACTGTGATAAGTCCAATGTTGTCCACGATTCTATGATTGGACAAATGTTGCATGTGATTGGTCCAATGTTAGCTGTGATTCGTCCAATGTTGGCTGTGATTGACCCAATGTTGGCCCTGATTGGTACAATATTGACTGTGATAAGTTCAATGTTGTCCACGATTCTATGATTGGACAAATTTTGCATGTGATTGGTCCAATGTTAGCTGTGATTCGTCCAATGTTGGCTGTGATTGACCCAATGTTGGCCCTGATTGATCCAATGTTGGCCCTGATTGGTACAATATTGACTGTGATAAGTCCAATGTTTTCCACGATTCTATGATTGGACAAATGTTGCATGTGATTGGTCCAATGTTGGCTGTGATTGACCCTATGTTGGCCCTGATTGGTACAATATTGACTGTGATAAGTCCAATGTTGTCCACGATTCTATGATTGGACAAATGTTGCATGTGATTGGTCCAATGTTGGCTGTGATTGACCCAATGTTGGCCCTGATTGGTACAATATTGACTGTGATAAGTCCAATGTTGTCCACGATTCTATGATTGGACAAATGTTGCATGTGATTGGTCCAATGTTAGCTGTGATTCGTCCAATGTTGGCTGTGATTAACCCAATGTTGGCCCTGATTGGTACAATATTGACTGTGATAAGTCCAATGTTGTCCACGATTCTATGATTGGACAAATGTTGCATGTGATTGGTCCAATGTTAGCTGTGATTGACCCTATGTTGGCCCTGATTGGTACAATATTGACTGTGATAAGTCCAATGTTGTCCACGATTCTATGATTGGACAAATGTTGCATGTGATTGGTCCAATGTTAGCTGTGATTCGTCCAATGTTGGCTGTGATTGACCCAATGTTGGCCCTGATTGGTACAATATTGACTGTGATAAGTTCAATGTTGTCCACGATTCTATGATTGGACAAATGTTGCATGTGATTGGTCCAATGTTAGCTGTGATTCGTCCAATGTTGGCTGTGATTGACCCAATGTTGGCCCTGATTGGTACAATATTGACTGTGATAAGTTCAATGTTGTCCACGATTCTATGATTGGACAAATGCTGCATGTGATTGGTCCAATGTTAGCTGTGATTCGTCCAATGTTGGCTGTGATTGACCCAATGTTGGCCCTGATTGATCCAATGTTGGCCCTGATTGGTACAATATTGACTGTGATAAGTCCAATGTTTTCCACGATTCTATGATTGGACAAATGTTGCATGTGATTGGTCCAATGTTAGCTGTGATTCGTCCAATGTTAGCTGTGATTCGTCCAATGTTGGCTGTGATTGACCCAATGTTGGCCCTGATTGGTACAATATTGACTGTGATAAGTCCAATGTTGTCCACGATTCTATGATTGGACAAATGTTGCATGTGATTGGTCCAATGTTAGCTGTGATTCGTCCAATGTTGGCTGTGATTGACCCAATGTTGGCCCTGATTGATCCAATGTTGGCCCTGATTGGTACAATATTGACTGTGATAAGTCCAATGTTTTCCACGATTCTATGATTGGACAAATGTTGCATGTGATTAGTCCAATGTTAGCTGTGATTCGTCCAATGTTGGCTGTGATTGGTCCAATGTTGGCTGTGATTGGTCCAATGTTAGCTGTGATTCGTCCAATGTTAGCTGTGATTCGTCCAATGTTAGCTGTGATTCGTCCAATGTTGGCTGTGATTGGTCCAATGTTGGCTGTGATTGGTCCAATGTTGTCTGTGAATGGTCCACTGACGTGACTGAGTGACAATGGATGGGAAAAGGGTAGCTACCCACCTGGTCGGGTGTTGTAACTACAGGACAGAAGTTGGAACTTTTATATCTGCGCGTTTTACAAAATGTGTTTCTTGGCAACACAATATGTGACGGAGACTATTGTACAAAATAAATGAAGATGAAATGATGACACGTCAAATTTTAAATGTGATATAATATATTAACTATGAATAGCCAAATTATTCTTCTTTAAGGTGGTATCAAAGCATAGGTGACGCCCTCAACAGTAATGAATTAATTGTGTCCAAAATATTAACATTTTCATTAATATGTATAAAATAATATCATAATTCAAACTAAGCTTGTATGTTTTGTAAATTATGATATTATGTGTTATAAATTGGAGAATTATTTGCGATTTCCGCTAAACGTAAAATATTATTGAACATGTTTATAATTTGGACACAAATAATTTAAACTTATGGCAACTCTGTCGCTGCTGGGCAAAGGCCTCCCCCGCGGTCTTCCACTCATCACATTCATACATATAATCACGCCTTTCTCCCTAATGGGGTAGGCAGAGCGTAAACAACCTAAACAAAGGTAGTTCCGCCACGTCTGACAAAGTTTTGAGGGTTATGTAAGATAAATTTGTAGGTATATTGCTGTAGTGACAGGATGTCAGCCCATCGCCTAAATTACAATATACTGAAACCCTCGGATCCCTTAGCTGGTTTTTACAGCATGCCCGGGAGGAAATGCAGCTGGCACATTCTATGTTTTTCTCTCGCTCCCAGGCCAGCATGGAAGAATTCCACTCATCACGGTCCATAAAAATATAAGCCATTTATTTTTTTTCCAGCTCACAGTCCCAGATTTACGCGAACTGGTTCGTGAGATCGACAGACGACATCGCTGACTTCTACTTATACATACGTAACGACAAGAACAACTATTTATACACACAAGACATCATATACAACATACGCTCCCTCACAATCACCATTGAAGATAACCTCAAAAACGAACTAAAAACCGGCGGCCATCTTGAAATCTGCATCCAAGCGAAGAACTCGAAGAATTTCGCGCGCAAATGGTACAAAAGCCAATGTCAAAATGTGCCGAATGACTTTGACAGCTGGCCCAAGAAATTGACAGTTGACAAAAGGAGGTTGACGAAGAAAAATAGGTATAAATCGAATAGCGCTTTAGGTTTAATCAGTGATTCGATTTTGATCACCCTGTGTATATTTTTGGGTGTCTGCTTTAGGAAGTTATCTGATGTTGAAACGTGGTGATTTTTTACAACACCTTTTAACATAATTACAGTTACGCCTTGTTGGGCAAGCAGAGCGTCAACGGGTCGCTAAAAGACGTTTTCAATGCGTCTGTAATTAAATGTGGATTATTTTAGAAGACTGTGTATTGCTGTAGTAACAAGTTGTCAGTTTATATGAGAATGACCAGATTTTTTTACTGACATCTTAATTATTTTTGTCAAAAATACTTATTTGTAAGTTCTCTGTTTTTTGGAACTAAGTGCTACAGAGTACTTATTGAGTTGACGCTAAAGGAAGAAAATATTATGAAAGTGTATCTAAATCTACATTTATCTGAATAAAAGAATAGTACATGACATAAAAATCAGCATAAGTGCTCGTCCCCATATTTTTTTCACACATGTACAATTGGCGCCACGGGCAGTATGCCAGGTTCCTTACAAAAATGTTAGTTGCCCTTTAAAGTAAAAAGTAAAAAAGTATTTATTGCCAAAAATACACAATAGAAATGAATTATTTTTTAAAACTTCATACAAATTATCTAGCCAAAAAGTAAAAAATAAAACAGTGTTTGGCGTATTTGGCAATGGGTACTAATCTCACCATAATGCTAAGCATAGCCTAGCGCTGATTTTCAGACTAGCCCCTTAGTGCTTACAAGAATATGTGCTAGTTGTTAACTAGAATCACAAAGTGCTTGAAAATTGTACTGCTGAAATAAAACCTTCAATTCTATTTATGTTAGTCATATCATAACGAGTTACCTTATATGACCAATGTTACTTAGATTAGATACTTTCTTGCAAAATAATTGAATCTCCTTTAAAAAATCCGTTTGGAAAATCTGTAAGAATCTCAAAAAGTATTATCACTGCCATTAATGCTTAATTTTAAGTTTTAAAACCTTTCCTACTTTATATACTCTATCTTTTTTTTTTGTATAATTTTAGGATCACAAAATAAGCTTTAAATATAATTTTTGACTCCAATGTTGTGATTTTGAGCTCAAATCAAAATTATTTTGTAATTTTTATACACTAAAAGTAATATTTGTACCTGTTATACACTACATGTTATCATTATTGATATTTTTTTGTTTAGAAATGATATATTTTTTATACTTTTTTTATGTTAACGTAAGTAAAAATGAAATTATCCGTCCTATTTGCAATATCTTTATTCAAAATAAATATACATATTTTATTAAATAAGTGTATTTCTGACTTTTAACATAAAACAAAATTAACAGTTAAACTAAACTTATCAGTAGAATAAATAACTACCTACAATATTACAACCATTGAGTGCCATCTTGTTTTTTTTCCATACATAAATCGAAGGCAAATAAAATAAAGTTAATAGTTAAATAAACTTAATCAATAGAATACATAACTTCCTATAATATTAGAACTCATTGAGCGCCATCTTGTTTTTTTTTCCATACATAAATCGAAGGCAAATCATGTATTTATCTAAAGATATAAAAAAATACGGATAATTTGAGTAAAAACAAAACAATGTATTCGGTCTGAAAAAGCAAGAAATAAACGAAAACAATTAGGCCGCGGGGCAGTTTCCAGACCACGGTAATTAACGTACACGTACAGGGGGCCATTCGCGCTTAGACCTAGGGGAAACCGTTAGGAGAAGATTTGAACGATTGTCTATGGTTTTAATCTGACAGCTCGCGTAAAACCCCCGTTCGAGCACGTAGCGATGAAATTTCTCCTGACATGCGCTTCAAAACGCGGTTTTATCAACTGTCAAAGTGAAATTTTTCACTAATCTTGTGCTAGGGAAGACACCGCGAATGCCCCCCAGACTTCATACAAAATGTTAGTGCCCTTTTTCAAAACATATTTTTTACTAGTAACACCAACAATTTTTAATGTATCTCATCATATCATAATCATATCTAAAACTTTTTTGGTGTAAGGTTCTCTCCTTTTCTACTCGTTTTCTTAATCTGTGCTATTTAATTCTTCAAATAAGCCCTCATATCCGCTTTAGGTAGTTCCCGAGGTAGTATTGCCTGGCGTTTCCTATAACCGCTTTGAGGGTAGGCTACGTCGTTGGGGGTCCACTCCGGGTAGTAAGAGTGCCAGTCTGGTGATCCTGGACTTGTGTAAGGGCCTGGAAAAAATATAATACACCCATGAAATTCAAAAGAAGAGCCCAATGGTGTAGTGGATAGGGCCGCCGCCTCCTGAGCGGGTCGTGGTTCGAATCCCACCACACCTACCAATGTGTTTTTCGGTTTTCGAATTTCATATGTACGTTTATTCGGCACTTTTTCCGTGCTTCGGAAGGCACGATACGCCGTTCATTAATATCGTTTAATACCGTAGGTATTAGTCGTTAAGCCATGTCAGAGGTCAGTGCTAAGCATTTGCGGCTTGAAAACTCTGACCTTATCTAGAATTGGGTCTGGTTTCACTTCTGGGTTGCGGAGGTCAGATGGCAGTTGCTCTGTGTAAAAACCAGTAACCTCGTTCAATCACCTAGATTAGGTAGCCGACCTCGTGAGATACGGGATAAGGCTAGGAAGATGACTCATGAAATTC
Source organism: Scrobipalpa costella (assembly GCA_949820665.1). Lineage (NCBI taxonomy): Eukaryota > Metazoa > Arthropoda > Insecta > Lepidoptera > Gelechiidae > Scrobipalpa > Scrobipalpa costella. Next base: position 7,512,915 of record OX463321.1, on the reverse strand, counting down.
AATAACTTTCTTCAAGACACCCAGCAAGTCTCTTTAAGTTTTAGTTGTTTTTATATGGTTACAAACAACATTATACCTTTAAATCAAGAGGAAAAAATCGGCCATTATATTTCTGGAAAATCAAGTTCATGTGCTGGTTGCATGTAGATCGGTTAAGCGGTTCTGAACGTACCCCAGGTACCAACCTGTATACCTACTAAGGTATACAGGTATACCGGGTGTGAACTGATTGGGTTTGCTCAGTCAACGACACTGAACAACTTCCACCAGGAAGTGAAATAATAATTTGACTTTTCCGTACGAATTGTCTGATCGAGGTGGACATTTTGTATGGGAAAGCCAATTGTTATTGGAAATTCTTTCAGGAAGGTATCAGTTTGCGGGACGCTGTCCCTTACACCCCGTATGTATGTACCTTGATCGTGATGTGGTTGTGGATTCCATGCAGACAAGCCGTGATCATTTTGCTGCTCATGCTTCCACTGGCTGAAGAATTTTATCATCTGGAAGGTAAAACAAATTTAGTCATCATTTCAGTCACCGAATCCCTCTATTGGCTTCTAAAATATCTTCATGGGATGTCATGTTATGCACGGGGAATAAAGCAACTTGTAGATTCTACGTTTCTTATTGTACCCAGTTCAACATGGAAGTAGAACAGGGCCTTGGGGCAAAACGAAAACAAGGGCCTCTAAAATGTTAAAGATTTCAAGTCAAAAATTAAAATAAAACCAAACTACTCGGTAATAAATAATCATTAGGTATCATTAAACTGCCTCCGTGGTCCAGTGAACAGAGCCATTGGGGTCACGATCCGGAGGTCCTGGGTTCGATCCCCAGGGGGGAAACACAACGTTGATATTTGTCAATTTATCACTTTATGAGATTTTCCCCAGTTTGGTTAGGACAATGCAGGCCGAGTCCCCTGATAGTCTGGAAGAAAAAAGGTTCCGTGCTTCGGAGGGCACGTCGGTCCCGGTCGCTGTCTTTGATAGTGATCGTTACACAAACCATGTCAGAGGCCTATTAGCTGTGCTATTAGGCGGTTTAAAAGCATCCAGGTGGAGACGACGCCCACGTGTAACACCAGGGGCATCATTATAATTACGCCTGTACCCTTTAAAGGGTGTGCAGAGCTTCAACGGCTTATTAACCTTTTTGGAGAGAATATTGGCCGAGTGACGACGGATGGGAAAGGTTAGCTACCCATATCCGTGTTGTGACCAGGATGGACATGTTTGGAACTGGTATATATGCAGATCGGCATGCAAATTTCGATACCGCGTTTCAGGACTGCTGCATCATGAGGCACCATCTATGTGTGCTACGGCTTACCTTAGCGGAACTCTCAGCGATCTTGAAGATCAACAGCGCCAGTCCGATGATCACACTTTTAACGCTCATCACAGCTGAGATCAGCATCCAGGTGGAGACGGCGCCCACGTGGAACACAAGGGGCATCATTATAATCACGCCTGTATCCCTTACAGGATATGTAGAGCGGCAACGGATTATTAAGAACCTTTCCTTGGAAGAATAGTTGACCGAGTGACGACGGATGGGAAATGGGTAGCTACCTAGGTGGTCCGGTGTTGTTACCAGAGGTCCAAAGTCATATTGGACTTGTATGGAACTGGTATATTCAGATCGCCATGCAAACTTCGATACCGCGTTTCAGGATTGCCGTATCTTGTTGTGGCGCCATCTGTGAGCGCTACAGCTTACCTTAGCGGAACTCTCAGCGATCTTGAAGATCAACAGCGCCAGTCCGATAACCACACTCTTGACACTCATCACGGCTGAGATCAGCATCCAGGTGGAGACCGCGCCCACGTGGAACACCAGGGGCATCATCGCCATCGCCATCTTCTTCATGCGCCCTGAATGATGTGAATGGTTGCGCCCTGTCAATATAAACTTTATCTAAACAACATGTGTAGTACAGGGGCAAAATTACAAAACCAATTTTCAAGAATAATAATTAAATAACATACATACATATATCCACGCCTTTATCCCTAATGGGGTAGGCAAAGCGTAAACGGTCTAAAGAAAGGTCGTTCCGCCACGTTTGACAAAGTTTTGAGGGTTATTTAAGATACATTTGTAGGTATATTGCTGTAGTGACAGGTTGTTAGCCCATAGCCTAAAATTCAATATACTGAAACCTTCGGATCCCTTAGCTGGTGTTTACTAATAAAATTTAAATGCAGCTGGCACATTCTATCTTTTTTACCCACTCCCAGTCCAGCATGAAAGTATTAATTAAATAAAAAGATAATAATTAAAAAATAATATTAAGGAAGATAATTTTTAAGGAAATATAGCGAGCGCGAGAGTTCATTTTATTTTCTGAGGTACAGTAAATAAACGCGAGCGTAGCGAGCGTGATTATTTACGTTATTGATTACTGACCGAGATATACGGGGTGTAAGGGGACAGCGTCCCGCAAACTGATAGGGGTTGTTTAGTCAATGAAACTGAACAACTTTCACCAGGATTATTTTTTTATTGTCAAAACAATTGTCCGATCGAGGTGGTCATTTTGTATTTTTTTCATCTCCTTAAAAAAAATCCTGGTAAAAGTTGTTCATTTTCGTTTACTGAGCAACCACTATCAGTTTGCGGGACGCTGTCCCTTACACCCGGTATGAACTCGATCAGTCCTGAGTTCAAACGATAGAAACCGCTCTTATAATAGAAGTACATTAGAGATAGGATTCATATGATAGGATCGTCAGATGTCGGATTTGAAATATAGCAATAATATTACTGTGTTTTATGATAAAATAACTTAACCTTCCATGCTGGACTGGGAGAGATAGAAAAACATAGAATGTTCCAGCTGCCCTTCCTCCCGGGCATGCTGTAGAAGTCAGCAAAAGGGACTCGAGGGTTACAGTGTATTGTAATTTAGGCGATGGGCTGACAACCTGTCACTATAGCAACACATTTCAATCTAAAATTGCCCTTTATTTTTGTCAGACGTGGCGAAAGCGCCTTTTACTAGGCCTTTAACGCTCTGCCTACCCCGTAAGGGATAAAGGCGTGATTTTATGTATGTATGTAAAATAACTTACTGGGACTGGCTGCCTCTAGTTTAGGTTTCGTTTCTTCGTAACGGAGAAATTTCCCAAGCTTTGATTTTCCCAAATGTCGATCGTTGAAATCCTCCAAGTATTTTGTAAATGTTCTGAAGTATTCTTCTATTTTGTCCTCGATTAAAGTAAATGCGCCATTTTCATGTTTCACTGCAGCTTCAACTTCGGCTGTATGATTCGAACCTTTGCTTATGCCAATTAAAAAAACTAAAGTCAAAACAAAAACGGGAAAAGCGCGCGAAATCATTTTCACTTATTCTTTTTATCTAGTAAAAACAAGAGTAAATCTAACTTTATTTTTTATTTATTTTATCCTAAAAACGCATGTATTCACACTAGATCCAAAATGCTACTGGTCTAAAACCACTGAAACATTTGAAAGTGAACACAAAAAACGATATTTAATTCAAAACGCATCAATCAATAGAGATCTCTTCGCCTTACTACTTTTGGTCCATAACTTGCCCGTTTAGAGGTCAACTTAAAGTGGTGGATCTACCAGGTAGTAATATATTTAATATCAAACGATGCGTATTACATACTGAACATAGTATAATATAAATGTACATTAAAATATGAAGGCATATAAAGAATTAAAAATTATTGACTTTCCGAATTGTTAAATCCGCTTTCGCTCTATCAGTATTTTCCGCATCTTGAATCTAAGGCACTCACGCCTACTTACGGGGTAGGCACTAGACAGAGGGTGAATGTAATAATATCCGATCACATCCCACTCATAATCACATGAACAGAGAAAGTTGTTCAGTTTCTTGAACTATAAAATCAGAAAATTTAAATCATCTGGCGAGTTGCGGTCACCGCGGTAAAACTAACCACAATTACTGACCATTTTTGAAAACGTTTTCACATTTAAAATTTGGAAAATGCCCGAGCAGACACATGATAAAAAATTAGCACGTACCTATGCAAATGACAATCTAATTGATTTTTAACGCGTTTTGCAAACCACATGATCATAAATTCGCATACGAAAGAATAACATACGCATGCGATTTTCATACTAAAGATTAGACCGCACTATGACGTAGCTGCAGCAAAGCGGCGCGGCGCAGCGCGACACTGCGCGACAAATTCTGTAAAAATGTATGAACTGACATTGCCGCGTCGTGAAGCGCCGCGCCTCTCCGCTGCAACTTCAGTGCCGCTTTAGTGCGGTACATCTCATACAAAGAATCATATGTCGCGCAGTGCCGCGCCGCTCCGCTGCAGCTACATCCTAGTGCGGTCTAACCTTTAATGATATGCGAATGTTGCTCTTTCGTATGCGTATTTAAGTTCAAAAATATGGCTCCAGTTCATAAGCCCAGCCCAAACATGATAGGTGTCTTCAGTATGTGGAGCACCCACATACTGAAGGTGTTTGCCGCGTACGGGTCTCTTAAGCGACTTAAAAATCTTTTGCCGACCAAAACCAAAATCTGCTTGGCACATTCGCTTCTCCTTCCAATACTGGATTATGCAGACGTTTGTTATCCTGATTTATCTGTTCAATTATTGAACAAGCTCGAACGTCTGCAGAATCTCTGTATAAGATTTATATTTGGCCTGCGTAAGTATGACCATGTCTCTTCTTATAGGTCCCAACTTCAATGGCTGCCTATTACCCGTAGAAGGGACTGTCATATCCTCTCCCTCCTTTACTCCATTCTTTCCCACCCTAACACCCCTCCTTATCTTAAAGATCGCTTTATTTTTCATTCGGCAACCCTGGCTCGCAATTTGCGTGCCAGTTCTAAATTGACGCTTAACCTGCCGTCTCACAAAACTGACTTCTACGCAAAGTCTTTCACAGTGCGAGCGATCAAGCTGTGGAATGAATTGCCCGAAGACATTCGACGTGCACCGTCTCTTGAAACCTTTAAGAGCCGACTTAAAAAACATTACTTGGAAGAAATTACTATCTGATCATTATTTATCCTTCACTTTTATCCTGTGCTGTTGCTGTCATTTCCTTCGTCTAGATCTGGTTGTAGTTTGCATTATCCTATCTTCCATTAGTTTATGTATTAGTTTATTATATATTAGTTTACTTTACAATATCTATGTAGTAGCTTGTAACTAGTTTATGTATTATATGTAATGTAATGTATTTAGGATACATATTTTACTAGATTTGCAATATCCCGCTTACCGCTACGCATTTTTCTTTGACCCAAAGGTTGCCTGGAAGAAATTGCTACCTTAGCAATAAGGCCGCCTATGTTGTACTTGTTTTTTGTTGTTATCTGTTTTGTTGTATGATTTGTATTCTTACGTGCAATAAAGTATTTTTATGTTATGTTATGAAGTCAGTAAATTAGAGCATCAATAGGAAAGACGCTGCGAGCTAAAAACCGTGGGCCGGCTGGGGAGATTCTCGTCAGCGAGCCCATGCTAGATCTCAGGTACTGTTGAGAGTAGAGCAATGTGTTATATCTCTAGATTTAGAGCATAATTGGAGCAATCTGCTGCCGAAAAATCAACTTCAAAACTGTAATAAGAATGTATATACGTATATACGCGATTATCTGTGGGTTAGCTGGGGAAACGTCTCTCCAGCGAGCCCATTTGGATATCATAAACGGTAGGGATTTAAGTTATGATCTAAAGTTCTACATACGTGCCCTAATTGGAGCACTAAGCTCCAAAAAATAAGTACTGTGTGTTCAGTAGTTTTCGAGATATAGGTCTTTGAAAATGGTATGTACGGCGAGACGTCTCTCCAGCGAGCCCATCTGATGCGCAATAACTACCGAACGTAGATTCTTCGAAAATAGGTCAAATTAAAGCTTATAATTAGAGCACTAAGCTCCAAATAGAAGAAAGTTCTAGGTTCTACAGATTTCACGCTATAAGCGAAAAACACTCTTGCCGCCAAAAAAAATCAAACCTCCCAACCGCGCCACGTTGCCGCTCCGTGCAACGAGCAAATGGACGCGTCACGAAACGTTCATTTAAGCCAAAATATATCTTGTGCTGCTAAGTTTAAGAGTGTTTTTAGTCTAACCGAGCCAAGAACATTCTAGAAAAAATTGTCAGGCGCCCATATCAAACATACTTTCTGCATTTATTAATTTTATTATGGACATAAATTGTATCATATTATTTATAACAAGTTCCTACAGATTTCCTTAAATTACCAATATTGTTTGAAATTAAATCTATAAAAACCTTGTTGATTATTTCTAGAATGTACTTGCCTCGGTTAGACTAAAAACACTCTTAAACTTAGCAGCACAAGATATATTTTTGCTTGAATGAACGTTTCGTGACGCGTCCATTTGCTTGTTGCACGAAGCGGCAACGTCGCGCGGTTGGGGAATTTGATTTTTTTGGCGTCGAAAGTGTTTTTCGCTTATAGCGTGAAATCTGTAGGACCTAGAACTTTCTTCTATTTGGAGCTTAGTGCTCTAATTATAAGCTTTAATTTGTGCTATTTTCGAAGAATCTATGTTCGGTAGTTATTGCGCATCAGATGGGCTCGCTGGACAGACGTCTCGCCGTACATATCATTTTCAAAGACCTATATCTCGAAAACTGCTGAACACACAGTACTTATTTTTTTGGAGCTTAGTGCTCCAATTAGGGCACGTATGTAGAACTTTAGATCAAAACTTAAATACCTACCGTTTATGAGATCCAAATGGGCTCGCTGGAGAGACGTCTCCCCAGCGAACCCATTTGGATCTCATACACAGATAATCGCGTATAACTCCTTTCATATTACAGTTTTGAAGTTGATTTTTCGGCAGCAGATTGCTCCAATTATGCTCTAAATCTAGAGATATAACACATTGCTCTACTCTCAACAGTACCTGAGATCTAGCATGGGCTCGCTGACGAGAATCTCCCCAGCCGGCCCACGGTTTTTAGCTCGCAGCGTCTTTCCTATTGATGCTCCAATTTACTGACTTCAGTATGTGGGTGCTCTAATTATCCTCTAAATCCTGATATATGATAAAAACACCTATCACGTTTGGGCTGGCTGGGGAGACGCACACGTATTTTAGAGTAATTTTTAGTTTACATTGCATTGTATTTGTCTTGCCCTTAAAATGTTTCTCATTCTCTCAACTGCCAGTGGGTTAGCTGGAAGAGATCTCTTCATAGAGATAAGTTCGCCCTTGCATACCTTTCTGTAAACTTCATTTCTTGTATTTTAATGCAATAAAGAATATATGTATATATACATATCTTTTTTAAATCTGAGTCGTTGTTTTTATGGATTAGCATTTTGTGCGGTTTTCGCACATTTTTGACGCGGCCATGGATGTAACCGCCACTTCGTAGCGCGCGCTGATTTGAACGATACTCTAAGGTATTACGGGTGATGGTTGCATATCTTGAAATCTACCTGCTTATCTGCCGGCAGGATACCAATGATATTTTAAGAAAGATACGTTACGTTCATACTGCACGCACATTTTAATTGTTCCGCGACACATATACATACATATTTATAACATTGCATATCTAAACAAACGCTGAATGCGACACAAAATAGGCAAAGCGTAAGAGTGAAACAGATAGCTATTTGTAATCAGTGCAGCTCGACTGCCTTAAATGGTCACAATTAGGACCATTTGACGGCACGAGCTTCGCGCGTTGGTAACGTATCTACCTATATATAATATCATTGCAGGAAACACCTTTACCAACCAACCAACGTATTAACTCTATGTGTAGACGCATTGAATTGAACATAATAACATTTGTTGCCTTTTGTAGACTAAAAGACATCAACGCGATCGTATTAACGACATCATTTACGTAAAAATAGGGAATTGTTTAGTTGTGTCATAAAACTGAACAACTTTCTTATATCTAAGACGAAATGTGAAACATTAGGTGTAACCATACAAAGTGACTTGCGCAGCTAATACCTTTTTGTCTGGGAACTAATGGGAACGGGAAGTAATTATTCTTTTCATATTTCCACTCATGTTCCAAAGAGAAAGTTGTTCAGTTTCATGGTCTAAATCTAAATAATTCCTTAAAACTTCGGCGATAGTAAATTCTACGAATTACTATTTATAATTGCGTATTGTAGAAATATTAAGTTTTGAACTATCGCGTTGATGTCTTTTATACGGCAAAAACCTAACGAATTAAATACATACATATATAATCACGCCTCCATCCCTAATGGGGTAGGCAGAGCATAAAGGACCCAAACGAAGTAGTTCCGCCACGTCTGACAAAATTTGAGGGTTATTTAAAGATAGATTTGTAGGTCTATTGTTGTAGTGACAGCTTCTCAGCCCATCGCCTAAATTGCAATATACAGAAACCCTCGGATCCTTTAGCTGTGTGCGTTTTTATTTTTGTTAATAGTATTAGAATATATTGAAAAACTAAGCAAACTCTGTCCATTACATTACATATAATCACGTCTTAATCTCTAATGGGCTAGGCCGAGCTAAACGACCTAAACAAAGGTCGTTCCGCCACGTCTGACAAAGTTACATACATACATACATACATATAGTCACGCCTTTATCCCTAATGGGGTAGGCAGAGCGTAAACGACCCAAACAAAGGTCGTTCCGCCACGTCTGACAAAGTTTGGAAGGTTATTTAGGATAGATTTGTAGGTATATTGCTGTAGTGACAGGTTGTCAGCCCATCGCCTAAATTGCAATATACTGATACCCTCCGATCCCTTAGCTGGTTTTTACAGCATGCCCGGGAGGAAATGCAGCTGGCACATTCTATGTTTTTCTTTTGCTCCCAGTCCAGCATGGAAGAAAAAGAACTGACATAAATCTGATCTGATCTGACAAAGTTTTGAGGGTTAATTACGATAGATACAAGGTACTCGTATATTGCTGTAGCGACACGTTGTCAGCCTATCGCCTAAATTGCAATATACAGAAACCCTCGGATCCCTTAGCTGGCAAACCCTGTCCTTGGGCAAATATTCTAGTTTCACATATATTTTTCATATGTGTTACTTCCATGCTGGACTGGGAGAGATAGAAAAAAATAGAATGTTCCAGCTGCCCTTCCTCCCGGGCATGCTATAGAAGACAGCAAAAGGGACTCGAGGGTTACAGTGTATTGTAATTTAGGCGATGGGCTGACAACCTGTCACTATGGCAATACACATTACAATCTAAAATTACCCTCAATTATTGTCAGACGCGGCGAAAGCGCCTTTTACGAGGCGTTTAACGCTCTGCCTACCCCGTAAGGGATAGAGGCGTGATTTTATGTATGTATGTATGTATGTGTTAAATGCAAATAATTACGGAGTATAACTGCCCCAAATTTAGCAAATTTTTGATTTATTCGTCTTAAATCCCATTAGGGTTTCATTCCACGATTCTAACGCCACTTCACTTATAAAATACTTGATTTTTTTACTTTCAAGAGTTTCAAAGTAGGTAGGTGGTTTTTAGGCTATAGTATTTCCAACTCGGTTCTAGAAAAAAGGTAAACAAGGTTTCATGTCTTTTAATCGAAGATCTTGTTTCTAAAATAAGTTTTAGTTATTAGATAAACAACATAATGAAATTGTAGTTTTAGTAACTTAACTTCTTCTTAGCGAGTGGATTCTCGAGTCAAATGACCCGATGAGCCTTGGTGTCAGAGTTTTCTAGTAACTAAACTAATTTGCCAACACACATCATTTATTTTTGAAACGTGTTCTTGAATAAAAAGACATATAATTTTGTTTACCTTTATTCTAAAACCGAATCGGAAATACTATAACTAGCTTATTTGTGGTTTTCCCACGGTAATCAATATATTACCGCCGTCTGATCTGTATAGTATATTCAATGCAAAAATGTGTTTTGTTAACTTTCAGCTCCATAACAAAAAAATAAATTCTGGTAATGCCATTAATTTAATGGGATTGTTGAAATCAAAACAAACATTTTCAAAAACAAACTTTTTATTCAACAGTTCTATACAAACAAGGTCCTGAAAGCACAGAACAAAGAAACGAATATCAATAGAAGCGACACTCCGACTTGCCCAGTGGCGCCACGCTGCGGCGCGAAGAGTGCAACGTCGTGGTAATTCGAGTTCCAGCCAATTAGAGGTTCGTCACGGTTTTGGACCCTTAGCCAGAGTTCTAGAGGTCTGAAGTACCTAAAAATAAATGAGAACAATTATATGAAAATAGTCGAAATTGCTACCATAGCAATAAGGCCGCCTTCATTGTACTTTAGTTTTGATTTAATTTGATCTTATTTCCTGTTGTTTTGTTTTATGTGCAACTAGCGATCCGCCCCGGCATCGCACGGGAATGATCAGTGTTTCTCTACTATATTATGCATGTATTATACATATAAACCTTCCTCTTTAATCACTTTATCCATCAAAAGAAACCGCATCAAAATCCGTTGCGTAGTTTTAAAGATTTATGCATACATAGGGATAAAGGGACAGAGAAAGCGACTTTGTTTTATACTATGTAGTGATAAAGAATATATCTACAGTGAATATATCTACAGTTCGTTTTTATATTTTGCGTTATCGACAAAAATGCGATTTGCGGACCGTAAACTGACTTTTCTTTGCAACTTCGCAGAAGTTACATTTTTGGAACCGCAATAGTAACTTTGTTACAAACACAATGTTTTGCAGTTGACTGACTTCCTTTAAAGTAGTATAGAAAAATTCATTAATGGGCCGCAAAACAAATTGGTATCAGTAACGCAATGTTTAAAAAACGGAGTATATCTATCTATATTTTTGGTCACCTAAGTTGAGATCTGTCACCAAACTGCGATCCGATAAATTAATGCCAATTGGTATGCCAAATAATATATTGGTCACTATTTTGAGATCACTTAAATAATAGATATGACACCAACTTTTTTTACAACAACCACTTACTTCACAAGCGACTCTGGTGATATCCTGTTGGTCTTCCCTCGCGTCATGGTTCTGATGATGTCAGCAGCTGACTTGGAAGATCCAGGCTGCATAATTTCACTGGAAAACACGAGGAATTGTTTGGTCAAATACATGTGTAAGGGACAGCGTACCAGTCAGTAGCTGATACGGGCTGCTCAGTCAAAAATTGAACAAGGAATTTCAGAATAAAGACTTTTCCATACAAATTGTCTGAATGATGGTCATTTTGTATGGGAAAGGAAAACAAAAATCCTGAAAGAATTTCCTGGTGAAAGTTATTTCGTTTCGTTACTCAGCTTCTGTACGCTGTCCTTTACACCCCGTATAAAAAACGCTTCAAATAATAATTTATTGTTATTTTGTCTCTCGAGCAGTACGCGCGATTAATTCTATCATTCAGGAGAATCCACAATTAGATATTTACACGTGTTCGTTGATGGAATTCACAAATCAACTGTGTCGTATTTTTGTAAATTATAATTTTATTGCGTTTATACTTACCTTGGGCATGCCTGTAATGACTATTATATATGTCATACGTACATACATACATATAATCACGCCTCTATCCCTAATAGGGTAGGCAGAGCGTAAACGACCTAAACAAAGGTCGTTCCGCCACGTGCGACAAAGTTTTGAGGGTTATTTAAGATAGATTTGTAGGTATATTGCTGTAGTGACAGGTTGTCAGCCTATCGCCTAAATTGCAATATACCAAAACCCTCGGATCCTTTAGCTGGGTTTTACAGCATGCCCGGGAGGAAATGCAGCTAGCACATTCTACGATTTTCTCTCGCTCCCAGTCCAGCATGGAAGAACTATAATATATTTGTTGAAATAAATAAAAAAGAACTCTAATCTCAATAGGGCCTGGAATTTAAACTCTATCTACAATATTTTATCTTTATTACCTCAGCAGTTTCCGTACTTCGGAAGGCACGTTAAGCTGTTGATCCCGGTAAATATCGTTTAATACCGTAGATATTAGGATATTATGGAGAGCCCGATGGTGTAGTGGATAGGGCAGCTGCGTGGTTCGAATCCCACCATGTACCAATGTGTTTTTCGGTTTTCGAATTTCATATGTACGTTTATTCGGTGCTTTTTCCTTGCTTCGGAAGGCACGTTAAGCCGTTGGTCCCGGTTAATATCGTTTAATACCATAGATATTAGTCGTTAAGCCATATCAGAGGCCAGTGATAAGCATTGGCGGCTTGAAAACTCTGACCTAATCTAGGATTGGGTCTGGTTTCCTTCTGGGTTGCGGAGGTCAGATGGCAGTCGCTCTGTGTAAAAACCAGTACCCTCGTTCAATCCCCTAGATTAGGTAGCCGACCCCGTGAGATACGAGATAAGGCTAGGGAGATGATGACCGTAGATATTAGTCGTTAAGCCATGTCATAGGCCAGTGCTGAGCATTGGCGGCTTGAAAATCTCTGACGTAATCTAGGATTGGGTCTGGTTTCCCTTCTGGCTTGCGGAGGTCAGATGGCAGTCGCTCTGTGTAAAAACCAGTACCCTCGTTCAATCACCTAGATTAGGTAGCCGACCCCGTGAGATACGTGATAAGGCTAGGGAGATGATGACCTGAGCAGCCTGTCAGCCACTCTACTCCTGTAAATATTGCACCCGACGTGCCCAGACACCTGGCAGAGCTGCTCGCACACCTGGAACTCCAGCTCTATCTGTAATAATTACCTGAGCAGCCTGCTAGCCTCTCTACTCCTGTAAATATCGCACTCGTGCAGATGCCCGCCGTGCCCCGACACCTGGCAGAGCTGCTCGAAGACCTGGAACTCCAGTTCTATCTGTAATATTTACCTGAGCAGCCTGCCAGCCTCTCTACTCCTTTAAATATCACATCCGACGTGCCCTGACACCTGGCAGAGTTGCTCCAACACCTGGAACTCCAGCTCTATCTGTAATAATTACCTGAGCAGCCTGCCAGCCTTTCTACTCCTGTAAATATCGCACCCGACGTGCCCCGACACCTGGTAGAGCTGCTTGAAGACCTGGAACTCCAGCTCTATCTGTATTCATTACCTGAGCAGCCTGCCAGCCTCTCTACTCCTGTATATATCACACTCTTGCCCCGACACCTGGTAGAGCTGCTGGAAAACCTGGAACTCCAGCTCTATCTGAATTCATTACCAGAGCAGCCTGCCAGCCTCTCTACTCCCGTAAATATCGCACTTGTGCAGATGCCCGACGTTCCCCGACACCTGGCAGAGCTGCTCCAACACCTGGAATTCCAGCTCTATCTGTAATATTTACCTGAGCAGCCTGCCAGCCTCTCTACTCCTTTAAATATCACATCCGACGTGCCCCGACACCTGGCAGAGTTGCTCCAACACCTGGAACTCCAGCTCTATCTGTAATAATTACCTGAGCAGCCTGCCAGCCTTTCTACTCCTGTAAATATCGCATCCGACGTGCCCCGACACCTGGTAGAGCTGCTCGAAGACCTGGAACTCCAGCTCTATCTGTTTTCATTACCTGAGCAGCCTGCCAGCCTCTCTACTCCTGTAAATATCACACTCTTGCCCCGACACCTGGTAGAGCTGCTCGAAGACCTGGAACTCCAGCTCTATCTGTATTCATTACCTGAGCAGCCTGCCAGCCTCTCTACTCCTGTAAATATCGCACTCGTGCAGATGCCCGATGTTCCCCGACACCTGGCAGAGCTGCTCCAACACCTGGAATTCCAGCTCTATCTGTAATAATTACCTGAGCAGCCTGCCAGCCTCTCTACTCCTGTAAATATCGCACTCGTGCAGATGCCCGACGTGCCCCGACACCTGGCAGAGCTGCTCCAACACCTGGAACTCCAGCTCTATCTGTAATAATTACCTGAGCAGCCTGCCAGCCTCTCTACTCCTGTAAATATCGCACTCGTGCAGATGCCCGACGTGCCCCGACACCTGGCAGAGCTGCTCAAAGACCTGGAACTCCAGGACAGTTGCCAGGAAGTATTTTATGTACTCCTGGAACGAAAAATATGAACGATGTATACTCCGTTTCTTCGGTACCAACTTGGTTTGCGGCCCCTGACCTGTTTTAGCTTTACAACTTTAAAGAAAGTCAACCGCAAAACATATGTTTGTAACAGGGTTTAAAAAAGGTGCAAAGTTACAAAGAAAAAGCAGTTTTTGAACCGCAAAAGACATTGGTATCTTGGGATTCTTGGTTCGACAAAGGATAATCCCTCTATTAATGATGTAAATAAATCGATTTCATCGAACAAACAATTAACAAAACATTTGAGTAGTAGAAAAACAACTTATTTCAAATTATTACATCAAAATATTCAGGGATTTTCCAGCAAATTGTTACAGGTTGAATTATTTTTAGAAAAATATAAATATGAAATTGTATGTTTAACAGAACATTGGCATTTATATTGTCAAATATTAATTAATTATGAAAATTACAGTGTTACTAGTTCTTTCAACCGACAATCCCTAACTCGCGGTGGATCTCTCATAATAATGAGAAATAATATTAAATTCAGAGATAGAAAAGACGTTGTAGGATTGTCGGTGGAAAGATGTATTGAATTATCTTGTGTTGAGCTTCAAACTTATGTTATAGTATGCGTATATAGACCGCCTTTAGACACAAACTTTCCTAAATTTGAAGAAGTAATGGAAGATGTACTTAAATTGGTAACTAAAACAAATAAAAGAATAATTGTCGCAGGAGATTTTAATGTAGATATTTTAGAAACCACGAGGATACCACATTTAAAAAATAGTTTTTTAAATCTTTTCAAATAATTTAATTTAAATTATGTGTTTTTTGAGCCTACACGTGTGACGTCAACTTCTGCTACTTGTATTGATAATGTTTTTTGTTATTGTGACCCTGCAGAAAAAAACATAATTGACTCTCTTGGATCAGATCATAGAGGTCAAAGTGTAACATTTACATTTAACAATCCTGATTAAAATCAAAGAATTAAAATTGAGTCAAGACGTATTACTACTAGTAGGTTAGAAAAATACCAAAATGTTTTCATCAATAAATTGCCTAATCTTAATTTTAATAGTAATCCCAATAACGTATATAAAGATTTTTTTTCTACAATTAGTGAAGAATTTGAAATTATTTTTATAATTGATTCAAAAGAAATTGATACGAAATTTAAATTCAGTGATTGGGCGACCACAGGTCTACGAATCAGTAGAGATAGGCTTTTTGATCTCTATGAGCAGAGAAACATGACAATTAGTGAAAGCCTCAAACAATTTGTTAAAAACTATTCGAAAACATTTAAGTTAGCATGCCTAATGGCTAAAGCAAATTTTATTAGTACCAAAATTAAAACTGCTGATATTAAAATTAAAACTGTATGGAAAGTTATCAACAGCGAAACAGGTAAAACAAAGCCACGTGAAAATAACTTTTCAATTAAAACTGACCGTGGAATAATTAGTAATGATTGCGAAGTTGCCCAGGAATTTGAAACATTTTTTACAAATATACCCCTGATAACTACTGAATCTCTCAACTCTTCACCTTTGCTTTCATTAACATTACTTAAAGAAAACGTGGGAGCCTGCAGTTCTGAATTTAAATTTAGTCATGTTAGCCCCCAGCAAATTGTTAAATTGTTTAAAGATATAAAGGTTAAGGCAACTGAAGACTTATGGGGGATGTCAGTCAAAGTGTGTACCTCAATTATCAATGTATTAGCACCATACTTGTCAGATATTTTTAATGATTGTATTGATCACGGTATATTTCCTGATTTGATGAAAAACAGTAAAGTAGTTCCTTTGTTCAAGGCTGGTGACAAGGCAGATTCAAGCAACTATAGGCCTGTATCTGTTTTACCAGTATTGAGCAAAGTGTTTGTAAAGATCATGCTCAATCAAATGCTTTCTCATTGTAATCACAATAAATTATTACATAACCAGCAATTTGGGTTTACAAAGGGACGTTGCACTACAGATGCTGGTGTTGCCCTTTTGAATCATATATTTAGTGCTTGGGAGGAATCAAAAGATGCCATTGGCGTATTTTGTGACCTCTCTAAAGCATTTGATTGCGTAGATCATGAAACTTTATTGTCAAAATTGAAACACTATGGAATTAAAAATCAAGCCTTGAGAATTCTTATTTGGTCGATAGGACCCAGAAGGTAAATGTAAACGGAGCTAAGTCATCAGGGTCTCGTGTTAAAATAGGTGTACCTCAAGGTTCGATATTACGTCCATTTCTATTTCTAGTGTATATTAATGATTTGCCCTACATGATAGAGAATTTGTCAAAGATTGTATTATTTGCAGATGATACATCTCTTATATTTAAAGTTGATAGACATATCCAAAATTATGACAACGTTTCATAATTGGTTCACTGTTAATAATTTAGTGTTGAATGCGAAAAAAAACCAAATGTATAAAATTTACTTTGCCTAATGTACATTCTTCCAATAATGATGTTGTACTTAATAATGAAAAATTAGAGTTCACCGAAAGCACAGTTTTCTTAGGGATTACACTTGACTCGAAACTTCAATGGCTCCCTCACATTATATCTTTATCGGGGAGACTAAGTTCAGCCGCATTTGCTGTGCGAAGAATCCGAAAGCTCACGGATGTTGCTACAGCAAGACTTGTATATTTTAGTTATTTTCATAGCATTATGTCCTATGGAATTTTGCTGTGGGGCCGCGCTGCTGACATTGATTCAATTTTTGTTTTGCAAAAACGGGCTCTTAGAGCAATTTACAAACTCAGATATCGTGATTCCCTAAGCTAAGATAATTGTTCAAAGAGATAAGATATTTTAACTGTACCATGTCAATTTATATATGAAAATATTATGTATGCAAGGAAAAATTTTCATAGTTTTACCAAAAATGGTGACAGGCATAATCGGAACCTTAGAAGCAAAATAAAATTGACCAACCCCCGTTTAGGTTAGTTAAAGTTAAAAAATCATTTTTAGGTCTAAGTATACAATACTATAACAAAATACCTGACCATATATTAAATTAGTCAGAAAATCAATTTAAAGATACTATTAAAAACACATTATGTCGGAAAGCCTATTATAAGTTAGATGACTATACTAATGACAAAGATGTATGGAGCTCTGATATTTCAGTGAAGCCTAAGAAATTGGCACACATTGCGGTCACAAACCCTATTTTGAACAAAAAGACTGACAAAAGTAAGAATAAGATAAATCGAAGGGAGGGGCGCAAAGTGCGAGTTTCTCATGCTTCTTCTTCATTGTGATATAGTTTTATTTTATTTTATGACACAGATATAATTTAATTTTCTTTGTATTCGCTTGTGACTTTCTAAAAGTGTTCTTAGGAATCTATTTGGAAATAAATGATTTGACTTTGACTTTCATAATTCAACGTTAAAAATACGAACTGTACGCAAAAACTGTAAGTTATTAGCTAAGAATGGCATTTGTCATAGTTACTATTGTACAGTTTATTGACTAGGTATAATTAACTTGAACTTTAGTTATTGGCTAGGGTTTTAGAAATAAACTAAAATGTGAAACAAGTTCTTACTTGATCAGATATGATGTGGTATTTGGAGCCAGGATCGAAATCGGATTCGGTTCTTGGCATAGGCGGAATCACACCCTGAAAAAAAGTTACAAGTTTGTTTATACAGGTAGTTTCAGTAGCGACCGTGGCCTCCGTGGTCTAGTGGCTAGTGCCATGGACTCCCGATCCGGAGGTCCTGGGTTCGATTCCCAGGGGGGAAACACAAAGTTGATATTTGAGAATTTATCACTTTGTGAGTTTTTCCCTAGTTTGGTTAGGACATTGCAGGCTGAATCGCCTGATTGTCCGAAAAGAAAAAGATTTCGTGCTTCGGAGGGCACGTTAAGCCGGCGGTCCCGGTCGCTGTCTTTGATAGTGGTCGTTACTCAAACCATGTCAGAGGCCTGATAGTTGTGCTACTAGGCGGTTTAAAAACTCTCGACACCAGGGTTCATCGGGTCGATAGACTCGATACCCACTCGACAGAAGAAGAAGTAGCGAACTACTTCTTGATATACGACAAAATAAAACTAGGTTAGTTAGGCTCATATTGCAAGATTGAGCGAAATATTAAGTCTGGATGTGACAGATTTGTACTGAAATGACTTTTTGAATATTAACTCAAATTCGCTGTCAGTCTCTATGTGTTTTTCAATACGGGCCTTAGAGTTCGAGTTAGAGTCAAGAGCAAAAATCCGTAAAAATATGATTCATAATTATTTAATTTTACCTGATATCTGAGCTTCATCTGCCACCATCTGTTATTCATGTTCTGTACGCCCTCTTCGAAGACTGACCACCGCCACTGGAAAGGATTTAAGATCGTCACAGTCATTTAATACCGTTGATATTAGTCGTTAAACCATGTCAGAGGCCAGTGCTAAACATTAGCGGCTTGAAAACTCGAGAAAACCAGTACCCTCGTTCAATCACCTATACGTAGATTAGGTAGCCGACCCTTGAGATACGGGCCAAGGCTAGGGAGATGATGATGATGACAGCTAAATTCAGCGGTAACTTGAAAAATGTTGTTTGGATTCAAGTATAGGTAGAACAGTTTTCTAGATTTGCACTTGATTTATAAAAAGGAAAAAAAATGGAAATGCTATTTTAGGGGAGTTACCTGGTCCACCATGAAAGCGAAGGGCAGATATGCCACCTTCTCCAAAGCCATGGTCATCAGGAAATTCATACTGACTTCGTACGGGTCGTGGGTCCTGAAAGAATATACCTATGACGATCTGTTGTGGCCTTATTTAACAATTTATTGCACACACATGAAAACACAGAGGACACAAACATAAAAAAAACAATAGCACAACAGGTACAGCATATCTATAAAAAGAAATTTCTTCCAGCTGACCTACGGTAGTGAGAGTGCATAAGTGTAATGGCCTTCATTACAGGGTGTAAAAAAATACTGACTACACTACACGGCGTAAACCAACCCATGAAACTGATCTTTATTAATTTATTTTACTCCTCTGTTTCCATGGTTGCCTGGAAGATATTGCTACATTAGCAATAAGGCCGCCAATTGTATTACTTTTCTTTTTAGCAATTTGTATTTTCTGTGTTTTTGTGCAATTATACTGTATTGTATTGTATCTTTACCCAAGGTCGAAATAAGAATAAGAAAGGCCCTCATACGCAAAATGACTTAAGCTGCTGACACCATTGATATATGAGCTCCTAATTCTTTTCTCATAATTCGACGTAGGGCATCCAATCCCGTAATACCGGGATCCCGTTATACCGAGATCCCGTTATACCGATATCCTGCACTATTTTCCGATCTCGCACAGAGCGGGATTGCGTGTGCGGTATCCGCGGGATTTGCGAGTTTTTCCAGTTTTTAGGCAAATTATTGGCCTAAAAATATTTTCAGTGCAGTGTACACAACATGTTTATCTTCCAATTTATCGTTTCCTCCAATAATTCAAAGACAAGTTACAAACATAATTTTCCTGTACGTACTAAAATGATCTAGATATGAAAATAGATGTAACTCTTATTATGATTTCTTTTCTCCTTCCATGCTGGACTGGGAGAGATAGAAAAACATAGCATGTTCCAGCTGCCCTTCCTCCCGGGCATGCTGTAGAAGTCAGCAAAAGGGACTCGAGGGTTACAGTGTATTGTAATTTAGGCGATGGGCTGACAACCTGTCACTATAGCAATACACTTTTCAATCTAAAATTGCCCTCAATTTTTGTCAGACGTGGCGAAAGCGCCTTTTACGAGGCGTTTATCGCTCTGCCTACCCCGTAAGGGATAAAGGCGCGATTTTATGTATGTATGTATGTATGTATGATTTCTTAATACGATACACATTTTCGTGTATTTCTTACCTCAACCTTAATCCTAAATATGAAAATTAATGTGCAGCTTATAGGTACTCGCGGGATCCCGCAAATACCGAGATCCCGCGAATCGCTAAATACAATCATGCAAATACCGAGATCACAAAAAGGCTGCGGGATTAGATGCCCTAAGTCGATATTTCGTATATTTCTTGGGAAAACTTGTTCAGTTTTATGGGTAGGTTCACATCACACCCTAACCCTACGGTATTATAAAGATGTCCACAGAGAACATCTTGTTTATAATAGTTTGACATTAACACATATATATATAATTTGACATAATTTACAATGTAAAATTATATTTTTTATATGGGTCTTTTTGTATAATATACAAAATGTGTGCCTGAAATAAATAATATTTAATTTAATAGGCCAATAGGCCTTTATAGCCAATTTTTTTAATAGGTCATAAAGGCCGTAGGCTTTCTATTTATCCTATAACTTACTTGTTTAAATATAGACCGACTCTCTGTAGGTGTGGCAGGTTGTAGACAGATAGTGTAGCGGCATTCGCCACGGCTTCGTGGAAAGCTGAAAAATATCACAAAAATGAGCAACGGTTTTTATCCTTTATATAATATTCACCACCTTAATATAATACTAGCTTTCCGCCACGCGATTTCACCCGCAGTTTAATGAGTTTTCCCGTGGAAGTCAGGAATTTGTCTGTGGTAAAAGGTAGCCTGTTGCTATTCTGAGTCATAGACAATCTGTATATCAAACGCCGTCATCTAAATAATATCATAATAATACGATAGTGCTCCGACCCGCAGTTTCAGGTCAGAGCAATCTTTTTCACTTTGATTTTCGCGAAAATTACATATTTTCCCGTCGGAGCCTCTTGCTTTCGCTTTTCTTCCGATCAAGTTATTGAAAAACAGACTGACACTCCCCAGCTCCCCACCGAAATGCGAGAAGAATGTCTGAATCTGAAAGTCCAAATAATTATTATATTATCTGTGAAATAATATAAAGTCCGTTCGCTTAGATATCGTCGCCTTTGTAAATGCCGCCTCGGCGCGTGAGGCATCTAATCAAAGAATGCCGCCGCGACAACAAGGGACCGATCGTGAATTTGTCATTTTGTATCGAGGCGTCACAGTATCAATCAACATACAAGTATTCCGTTAGGGTGTACCGACGCTATCTAAGCGAACGGACTTTAATAATATAGGTACTAGTCTGAAATTCATGAAAATTCCTTTAGATCGTTTTCTGTATTGCCCATTTTTTTTTTATAAATTAGTCCTTACCAGGATTAGCTCCATCTCTGAAGAGTTGTGGCTGCTCAGCGTATTGGAGGTAGTACTGGATGTGCGCCATCTCGTGGTGAGTGGAGATCAAGTCTTGCATTGTCACTTCTGTGCATTGTTTTATTCTGTGGGCAATAGGAAGGTACTTTAGTTGAAACCACATGGCATAGGTTGGCCATATAGAAAAATAATAGACATAGACATTGAAAATGTAGTGTTTGTACATATCAGCAAAAATAGGATATATACTATGTCTCGGGTTCACCTTCACGGGTAGCGGGGAGGCAGTCACGTGAGAGCTTGGTGCGAGAGCGGACGTGTTTACCCCAACTACTGGTGACGTAACGAGCCAATTTCTGGTATGGCACGAGTACTACATTTTGGCGACGAGCAAAAAGGTAGTGCAGAATATCTACTTATTTGGTTTTTGTCTCGTTTTTTCTTTTGTTACAAAATGGCTGTTAAAAAATATCAAACTGTCAAGTATCTTCATAAAAGGAAGGAGGTAGATGGTTTTATTATTACAATTTTGATTATACAAAAAAAAAAATAAGAAGGATTAAATCCATGCAGGTTTAAGTTATTTAAACCGCTATTTTGTTAACGCGGTAAGGTCACGTCGTCGAGTGTTTATAGTAAACATACCCACCCATACTGATTAAGGCGAAGCGGTGTGTGTGCACCGCGTCAAATTCTTTCCAGGGTTAAAAGTAGGTAAACAAAGCCATATTGATTGATATTAATTCGAGTACCTATATTAGTTACTGAATTATTCGGTGTTATCAAAACCTTATAAAATTGACCATTAGGTTGTACTTTAAAGTACTGGGTAGATAGGTACCACAGTGCCTCCAATTAATAAAGGTACTTAAGGTTATAATATAATAAAGTTATACAATTTTGTCGATTCTCGCGACATAATTCTAAGTCGAGTTCTTGGCTAGTGCTGTCACTTTCTTGAGTCGGAGTTGGGAGGGTAACGAGGCGCTATCTAGGAGTTGATTATATATCTTGTTGGGTAATATATCTTATGTCTACTAATATCATGAAGTGTCACGCATGATGTTTTGGGTCTTAAGTTGAAGTAAATTTATTACGGTAATAGTACCTAAAGATAGCATGAAAGTTGACAGGCAGTACGGGCCTTCATGAAATTGTAAACCGTGCGTGAAAGTGTTGACAGGCAGTACGGGCCTTCATGAAATTGTAAACCGTGCGTGAAAGTGTTGACAGGCAGTACGGGCCTTCATGAAATTGTAAACCGTGCGTGAAAGTGTTGACAGGCAGTACGGGCCTTCATGAAATTGTAAACCGTGCGTGAAAGTGTTGACAGGCAGTACGGGCCTTCATGAAATTGTAAACCGTGCGTGAAAGTGTTGACAGGCAGTACGGGCCTTCATGAAATTGTAAACCGTGCGTGAAAGTGTTGACAGGCAGTACGGGCCTTCATGAAATTGTAAACCGTGCGTGAAAGTGTTGACAGGCAGTACGGGCCTTCATGAAATTGTAAACCGTGCGTGAAAGTGTTGACAGGCAGTACGGGCCTTCATGAAATTGTAAACCGTGCGTGAAAGTGTTGACAGGCAGTACGGGCCTTCATGAAATTGTAAACCGTGCGTGAAAGTGTTGACAGGCAGTACGGGCCTTCATGAAATTGTAAACCGTGCGTGAAAGTGTTGACAGGCAGTACGGGCCTTCATGAAATTGTAAACCGTGCGTGAAAGTGTTGACAGGCAGTATGGACCTTCATGAAATTGTATATTATGCGTGACTGTGTCAGCAAGCAGTACAGGCCTTCATAAAATTGTGAACTGTGCGTAAATGTGTTAAAGGTAGGCAGAATGGGCCTTCATGAAATTATAGACCATACGCAATTTTGTCAATAGAAGGTAAGTACGAGCCTTCTGTAATTGTAGGCAGTGTGGGCCTAATACCCAATAGTAAGTGTATTAAATTCTGTGTGTTTCGTTGCCATAGTTAGTTTTTGTTGGTTCCAGGTAGCCACAAATATACTCGAAACATTTCAAATCTACTTCCAGCACCGGAGAAACTTGATATTAATGGTGATAACGCCTCTATTGCATTGCATTGGGAACGATGGGAAAGATCGTTCAACATTTATATTGACGCTACAGAAATCAAAGGCGCTGAGAAAACAAGAGCTACTTTATTGCTCCTAGGTGGGCCAGACCTGCAAGAGATTATTTATAATCTACCTGGAGCATACGTTGTTACTCCTGTGGAAAACGAAGATGTTTTTATTACGGCCATCGGGAAACTTGATGGATATTTCTTACCAAAGGAAAACAAAATTTATGGAAGACATTTATTTCGTCAAAAAAGACAAGAAGAAGGAGAGAAATTTGAAAAGTTTGTCGTCAGGCTTAGAAACCAAGCAGCGAAATGTAAATTTACAAGTGCGGATGAACATTTAATCGATCAGATAGTTAAAAAATGCTTATCGTCGGAACTTCGTAAAAAGATATTGACTCTGGGTGATAGTGTAACACTTGATAAACTCATAACTGAGGCTAATACACTGGAAGCAGTAGGTCATCAACTTGAGGATTATTTATAAAACAAGAATACGGTACCTGCAAATACCAATACCGATGTTAGCGCTATTCGAAACCGCCCACTCAAACCTGGGACAAGTAAAATAGGAAACAGCAAATGTGGTAGGTGTGGTTATCCAGTACATGCCTTACGAAATCAAGAATGCCCAGCAAAACATAAAATGTGTCATGCATGTGGCAAAACAGGCCACTTCAGTGCGTTGTGTAGATCAAAACCTCAAAAGAGAAAAATAGAAAACAAGTCGAATGAAGAACATAATTTAAAAAAGTACAGGAAATATAAGGAAATAAATTCTATTGATGACGAAACTGAAACGGAAAAATTTGATTATGTTTTTAACATGAATGATGATGAGACTATAGAATGTCTGTTGAGGGGGGGGGGGGTTAAATCAAAAATGTTAATTGATTCGATTGCAAACACAGTTTCATAACTGATAGCACATGGGAAGATTTAAAAAAGAAAGGAGCAAAGGTGACTAACGCAACTAAAGGGTCAGACAGAACATTCTACCCCTACGGAAGTAAAAAGCCCCTGGATGTAAAAGGCTGTTTTAAAACGATCATCGAAACTAATGGTAAATCCGCAGAAGCTATGGTTTATGTAATCAACGGTGGATCCAGAGACTTATTAGGCAAAATAACTGCGAAACGTTTAGGAGTGCTGAAAATCGGTTCGGACGTGAATGAGGTTTCGCAAACCAATAAACCATTCCCAAAATTCAAGGATATTCTTGTTGAAATACCCATTGATGAAACTTGCAAACCTGTGTCGCAGCCTTACAGGAATATACCAAACCCTATTGAAAAGAAAAGTCAACATTGTACCGACAACAATTTGTCTCGACTTTGTACCTACTCCAAAGTACCATCAGGCACTATTGAAGATTACTTCCATATCAAATAGTGGAACAGGCTCGTCCCTGCACAGTCTTGATGCAAGCTGAAATCATCTGAAAGTGACCATGAAATGATAAATGTTTAAAGAGGGATAAATAATAAAAATTGGGATGATTCAGTAAAAGCATTTAAAATCTTTGAACCAGAACTGTGTTTCTACGACAACATTTTATTAAGATGCAGTCGAATAGTCATCTCTAAAGAATTAGGGAAAATGGTCCTTGATGCGGCTCATGAAGGCCATCCAGGGATAGGGGCGATGAAAAGCCGTTTGAGATCGAAGGTCTGGTGGCCACACATCGACAAAGATGCTGAAGCGATTGTGAAGCAATGTAAAGGATGCCTTCTCGTAGGGTTGCCGACTCCTCCAGTGCCTATGAAACGGCGAGAACTTGCTGATGCTCCCTGGATGGACATAGCCTTGGACCTGCTTGGGCCCCTTCTAAATAATAATTACCTACTAGTTGTCATAGATTATTACAGTAGGTATAAAGAAATTAAATTTACTAAGGTGATTATGAGTGCGCAAATCATCAAATTATTAAAAGAAATTATCAGTCGACTGGGCTACCCTACCTCCATCACAGCAGACAACGGCCGTTAATTCGTGAGCGACGGGTTTAAGGAATATTGTAAAGAGTGCAATATAAAAGTTTTTAACATATTATAGAAAGAACAAAAGGTGGAGACGTACTATTGAGAAATGAAGACACGGGACGTTTCTTCCATGCTGGACTGGGAACGAAAGAAAAACATAGAATGCGCCAGCTGCCTTTCCTCCCGGGCATGCTGTAAAAACCAGCTAAGGGATCCGAGGGTTTCAGTATATTGCAATTTAGGTAATGGGCTGACAACCTGTCACTACAGCAATGTACCTACAAATCTATCTTAAATGGCCCTCATAACTTTGTCAGACGTGACGGAACCACCTTTGTTTAGGTTGTTTACGTTCTGCCTACCCCATTAGGGATAAAGGCGTGATTATATGTATGTATGTATGAAGACACGGGACAGCAACTCAGACGTAACGTTATTCACTTAAAAAGAGTAGAAGGAGAATAGTAATGGTAATGAAAGAACAAGACAAGACGATAATGAATAGAATATTAATGGTAAAGTTGAAGACAATCATAAATAAAAATTTGTAATTAAAATTATTTTTATTATTAATATAAACTAAATCAGAGCGATTTTTAATTTGTAATTGAAGAGTCATCGTAAGTTCATAGTTAGTTATTTTTCGTTGACAAAGAATAATAAACAATTGATTATGTATTTCTGTTGATATTATTATACATCTAATTATTTTCATAATAATGATAAGAAAGGGATGTAGTGTTTGTACATATCAGCAAAAATAGGATATATACTATGTCTCGGGTTCACCTTCACGGGTAGCGGGGAGGCAGTCACGTGAGAGCTTGGTGCGAGAGCGGACGTGTTTACCCCAACTACTAGTGACGTAACGAGCCAATTTCTGGTGTGGCACGAGTACTACAGAAAATAGTTATTCTCAGTTACAAAACAACATAGCACAGAATAAAGAATACAGAAATAAGATTAGGATACAGAGTAGGAGGTAGGAGTATACCTACACATTATACAAGAGTTAAAAACAGTACAATCAACAGATTACAAACAGTAACGTTAGAGAAGAGTGTAACATGTTTCGGAGCTGAGAAAGGGTGCTGATTCAGCATGTGCTGTGGTTTCCCTCAGCGCTGTTATTCTGCCAGAACCCAAGTCCGCCAGCTAATCACAGCGCGCGCGAAAGTATACGTTGGTGTAAGGTTTAGTTATTCAACAATTCTTCTTCCATGCTGGACTGGGAGAGATAGAAAAACATAGAATGTTCCAGCTGCCCTTCCTCCCGGGCATGCTGTTGAAGTCAGCAAAAGGGACTCGAGGGTTACAGTGTATTGTAATTTAGGCGATGGGCTGACAACCGTCACTAAAGCAATACCTACATATTACAATCTAAAATTGCCCTCAATTTTTGTCAGACGTGGCGAAAGCGCCTTTTACGAGGCGTTAAACGCTCTGCCTACCCCGTAAGGGATAAAGGCGTGATTTATGTATGTATGTATGTATGTAATATATATATTTATATATATATAATAAATAAATTTAGTTCGTATGTAGAAAGATA
Organism: Scrobipalpa costella; assembly: GCA_949820665.1. Lineage (NCBI taxonomy): Eukaryota > Metazoa > Arthropoda > Insecta > Lepidoptera > Gelechiidae > Scrobipalpa > Scrobipalpa costella. The sequence goes on along the minus strand of OX463321.1, from coordinate 7,486,181 downwards.
ATAATGACAGGATAATAATGAATGAAATACAAAGAGGATTAGAGTATAAATCTATGTTATGCAGTATTAAATAAGTATATTTTAATTTTATCTAGGGACTTTAGGTGGAGTTTTTTTGTTTGTATAAGATTTGCTTTTTTAGATGAGTTTTAAATGTAATTTTGGTTTTTATCCTTCTCATGGGTGGAGGAATATTGTTCCAGCATTTAGTAGCTTGGTATTTGAAACTCCTTTTGAAAGCAGCTACAGTGCGGTGTCTGTGAATAGCTAGAACCACTGGACGACTGGTAATCATCAGAAATCCACTTTATTGAGATATTTTTACCAGTAAGTCCATCAGCTCCTAAAAGACTAGATAGACAAGGTGGTTTAGAAACTCTGAGACTAGGGTTCGAACCCTACACGACAAAAAAACAAAGACTTACCTATAGTCAATCCTGTTACAGAAGTCCCAGGCGCTAGCAGTGCACTGAACACTCCTCTGTGGAGGTCTGACCAGCATGGAGCCTCGCCAGAACTCAGGAGGAGCTGGCTTCATGCCCATGGAAGTGTAGAACTCTTCGGCCATTTGGAACATCCTGGTAAAAAAGTTTATTATTTATCAACATCTCGTATCTACGCACTGTAGGGCATAAGTCTGTACTCTCTCGTGCAATTTATATACAGAATGTAAAAATAAAATATTTTTATTTACTTTATTTAATCTTCTTCTGTCGAGTGGGTATCGAGTCTATCGACCCGATGAACCCTGGTGTCAGAGTTTTTAAACCGCCTAGTAGCACAACTATCAGGCCTCTGACATGGTTTGAGTAACGACCACTATCAAAGACAGCGACCGGGACCGACGGCTTAACGTGCCCTCCGAAGCACGAAATCTTTTTCTTTTTCGGACAATCAGGTGATTCAGCCTGCAATGTCCTAACCAAACTGGGGAAAAATTCACAAAGTGATAAATTCTCAAATATCAACTTTGTGTTTCCCCCCTGGGAATCGAACCCAGGACCTCCGGATCAGGAGTCCACGGCACTAGCCACTAGACCACGGAGGCAGTTATTTAATGCGTACATTGTGTTGTATATGACTAATACATTATGTGGTTTAAAGGAACGCAGTACTTTTTTATACCCTGTATAGTTTTCTTACGTGCAGAATAAAAATTGCCTCGAAAAGGCATATAATATAATGATATGTTGGGAGAGGACGACCAAAGAAAAGATGGATGGACTGCGTGAAAGATGATATATCTAATACAGGTGTGCGTGTTGAACTGACGGCTGACAAGGATGAATGGAAGAAGAAAACGTACTGCGCCGACCCAAGTAAATGGGATAAGGGCAAGCGAATGATGATTAGGATCTTTTTTAATAGCAAAACATTCTTGCTCATAAATGAAGGCTAAACTGTTCTGGCAAAGCGGCAGTAGTTTCTATCAATCGTGCCGTTTGGTTTTCTGATGATCACCCTTTGGAGTAAGATGCTAAGCAGCCTTATACGTATATATTCTCTATTGCAAATGAAGTTTACAGAAAGGTATGCAAGGGCGAACTTATCTCTATGAAGAGATCTCTTCCAGCTAACCCACTGGCACTTGGCAGCCTTCTGTATTACGTGATTCCGCTTGTGTTTCAATCTTTTATGAATGCTCGGTGCATCGTCGACTCTTTCGTGATCTCTTCTGCTCTACACTAAAGTCAAAGGCTAACCAAAATATTGTTTACCTGAGTGGAGTGAATCCTTGTCTCAGCATCTCGCTGGTGACGTCCACGTTAGGAGACTGAGGAAATGGCATCACAAGATCCGTAATAGATTTCCAGTTCTGCGCCCACATGTTGCCTGCGAACAGAAGGCTGCTTTGTGACATTTTCTTCTGTTTAGTTAGGACAATACATGCTGAAATTGCTGATCAAATAGAAGGCGGTGGTGTATCGAGTCCTGCTTGAATTATTTGTAAAGTTTTCTCCTGTTTGGTAAGGACAATGCACGCTGAATCACCTTCTTGTTGAAGTATGATTCCGTGTTTTGGAGGGAAATTCGGCACCGTCTCCTGTCTCTGATAGTGGTAGCAAACAAACCTATTGTCAGGCAGATCTAAGAGGTGGTTAAAAAAGAGTACACAGCAAGAGTCGAGTCTTCGATCCTTAGCGCCGTATTTATAATAAGCACTTGAGACAGAACAATAAGAAATAAATGAATGTCATCTCAGTGCAAAATTATTTATCAAATCCATACCTACCTAAACTTAATATTGCTCTTAATCTTGAGATCGCTTTATAAATACGAGCCTTGACTGCATGAGCGCAAATATGGTGGTGGGATCCGCTGCTGAATATGGGCTTCCATTATTACACTCGCCACACTAGGCATTAAAACTGCCTCCGTGGTCTAGTGGCTAGTGCCATAACTCTCGATCCGGAGGTCCTGGGTTCGCTTCCCAGGGGGGAAACACAAAGTTGATATTTGAGAATTTATCACTTTGTGATTTTTTCCCCAGTTTGGTTAGGACATCGCAGGCTGATTCACCTGATTGTCCGAAAAGAAAAAGATTTCGTGCTTCGGAGGGCACGTTAAGCCGTCGGACCCGGTTGCTGTCTTTGATAGTGGTCGTTACTCAAACCATGTCAGAGGCCTGATAGTTGTGCTACTAGGCGGTTTAAAAACTCTGACACCAGGGTTCATCGGGTCCATAGACTCGATACCCACTCGACAGACGAAGACTAGGCATTTTCTGGGTCATTCGACTACTGTGTAGCCAGAAGAAGATTGTAACTTGCAAGGTATCCCAGACACTCAAAGAATCTAGCATTGTCCTTACCCAGTAGATGTGCCGGTATAGGCCCATCAGACCTCACTGTGGTTTCTCCGTAACGCATGACCAGCCGCCTTCTCACATACGTGAACAGCTGTTTGTATAGAGGCGCCACCTGAGACATTTAACATTTATTTATTTACCGAAGTCCAACCAAACATATTTGGAACTTTTATACTTCTCTACAAACTAACTAACTCAATTGCCTCCGTGGTCTAGCGGTCTGAGCCATGGGCTCTCGACCCGGAGGTCCCGGGTTCGATTCCCGGCGGGGGACAATGACTTTGTGTTGTTGTTTCTAGTTTGGTTAGGACATTGCAAGCTGATCACCTGATTGTCCGAAAAGTAAGTTGATCCATGCTGTCGGATGGGCATGTAAATAGTCGGTCCTGCGCCTGATTTCTCTCTGCTCGTGTCAGTCAGTCTGTCCCATCAGAATAAGAGATTGAAGGAATAGAGAGTGCACTTGTGTGTAGCGCAAACACTCGGGCACTAAAAACAAGTCCTGCGCAATTGGCTTATCTCCGGGAGATTGGCCGCCATCACCGAAAATCGGTGGGAGGACTATTATTATTATTTATTTAACAGTCTATTGCACATCGATATCGATCGATACGAGGATACGAACATAAAAAATAATAGCACAACAGGTACCTTCCATGCTGGACTGGGAGTGAGAGAAAACATAGAATGCGCCAGCTGCATTTCCTCCCGAGTATGCTGTAAAAACCAGCTAAGGGATCTGAGGGTTTCAGTATATTGTAATTTAGGTGATGGGCTGACAACCTGTCACTACAGCAATATACGTACAAATCTTTCTTGAATGGCCCTCAAGACTTTGTCAGACGCGGCGGAACGGCCTTTGTTTAGGTCGTTTACGCTCTGCCTACCCCATCAGGGATAAAGGCGTGATTATATGTATGCATGTATGTACAACAGGTACAGTTAATAAATAAAAATAAGGAATATGAACACTGTAAAATAAAGATGAGAGAAGAAGTAAAGAGGATGAGGTCCATTTAGAAGAATAAAGAAGACGGAGGTAATATTCTAGCATTCTTATATTGTAATTATGATTACTTCCATGCTGGACTGGGAGAGATAGAAAAACATAGAATGTTCCAGCTGCCCTTCCTCCCGGGCATGCTGTTGAAGTCAGCAAAAGGGACTCGAGGGTTACAGTGTATTGTAATTTAGGCGATGTGTTGACAACCTGTCACTAAAGCAATACATATTACAATCTAAAATTGCTCTCAATTTTTGTCAGACGTGGCAAAAGCGCCTTTTACGAGGCGTTAAACGTTCTGCCTACCCCGTAAGGGATAAAGGCGTGATTTATGTATGTATGTATGTATGTATGTTGCACTTTTTCCAAATTATTTCTTCGTGGATGTGCCTCTCTGTCCTCTCTTACCCTGATTTTCATGCTACCTGTATTGTGTTATGATAACAATAACACGCACATTGTAGCTGTTTATTAAAATAAATAGGAAAATTAATGTAGAATAGGTATAGTTACATAAAATGATGCCACCATTAATTAGAATAAAAGAAAGCCATAGGTACACAGATAAGCCATATTCGCCATTTTGGTTTGAACGGTTGAGGGGTTATCGAAGTACTTAGAAGGCAGTATTTAGGTGACGATTACTACACTACATATCTAATACATACATACATATAATCACGCCTTTATCCCTAATGGGGTAGGCAGAGCGTAAACGACCTAAACAAAGGTTGTCCCGCCACGTCTGACAAAGTTTTGAGGGTTATTTAAGATAGAATTCTAGGTATATTGCTGTAGTGACAGGTTGTCAGCCGATCGCCTAAATAACAATACACTGTAACCCTCGAGTCCCTTTTGCTGACTTCTACAGCATGCCCGGGAGGAACGGCAGCTGGAACATTCTATGTTTTTCTCTCGCTCCCAGTCCAGCATGGAAGACATTATTATTTATTATTATTATTATCTCCCTAGCCATTTCCCGAATTTCTCGGGGTCGGCTACCTAATCAGCAAAACCATGGTAAAATATATGAAGGTGCTCTTGCCAGTGGATTTTACCTGATTGTAGATCTCCTCAACACTGGCTCTGAAGGACGGGTCGTCGTAAGCTGAACGCATCTGCTCTCCAGCGTCACTGTACCCTGGGGAAGGTCAATTGATCTTACAATACAATACAAGATACTTTATTGCACAAAAAAACACAAATACATACAACAGAAAAGTAAGGAACAAAACAGTACAATATACAATACAAAATTCTTTATTGCACAAAGAAACACATACAACAGAAATAAAAAGGAACAAACGTGACAGTACAATATAGGTTGCCTTATTGCTAAAGCAGCAATTTCCACCAGGCAACCTTTGGGTATTAGGATAGTACATAGCAGATAGCGGAATAGTGCATACTAAGTTCATCATTTTCATAATGTGCTCAGAATTTAGGTCGCTAGAGGAAGGAACCCGTGACTGTATTTTATTAAAATTAAACCTCGCGCCTACATGCCTTTCTGTAAATCTGAAATCTGAACATCTCTATTCTGAGACTGGTATTGTTACTTGTAATTATAAACAGCACATGAGACTGATAGCTAGTTTGAGTTCGTATCAGAAATGTCATTTCAGTATAATATGACCTATCAAATCCATACTTAATATTGCTCCCAATCTTGAGATCGTTTTATAAATACGAGCCTAAGTTTGTAGGCTCTCCATTCAAGTATCTCTCTTCAAGCCGACTATCTGTTATAAGAATTTGTGGAAACCCTGTCTGGTGCTGAACTATTTAGCCTTTTTTAAATTTTTAAACCTATCTACAAAGATCTAAAAATTTTAACCTGTCTAGTGCCGACTATCTGTTATAAGAATTTGTGGATAACTAGTCTAGTGCTGCACTAAATCTATACATATAATAAATCTCTAGAAGGGTCGTGTCTGTACATTGAATATTTTTACAAAAAAAAAAATATTGCAGCAGGCATTATTAACTATATAAAAATCAAAACTATTTTTATTTTTGTCTGTCTGTCTGTCTGTCCGTCCGTCCGTCCGTCTGTCTGTCTGTCTGTCTGTCTGTTACCCTAAACTACTGAACCGATTTCGATGGTTTTTTTTTTATTCAACTGTGTGTTACCCGGGTTACAACTTAGGATACCTAAAATAATGTTACCTGACTTAGGGGGTAGGCAGGACATTGAAATTTTGCTGTTTCTTAACCGATTTTTATGGATTTTTTTGTTATTCGACTAAGCATTATTTAAAATCAAAGTTTCGATTAACATAATCACGCCTTATGACTTCGGAGGTAGGTAGAAAATTTTACTCTGATTGTTTTTAACCGATCTTAAAGGGACTTTTTATTTGACTGAGTTTTTTAAATTACCTGGTGTCCAGCCTAGGTTAGAAATAATCACACAAACCATTCTAATATCAAGTAAGTACCCCAGTTTATATGGAAAACACGCAGTGTCGAACATACTTCTTCACGCGTAGGAGCGGGATCTGCTAGCACGCGCGCGAAAGCGTGTTTTCCATACAAAAACAAAGATCAGACAATGCGAAACACGCTTCCGCGCGCGGGTTTGCTGATCCCGCTCCTACGCGCAGAGAAGCGTTTTCAGTATGTTCGACACTGCGTGTTTTCCATACAAACCGCGCGTACGAAGTCGCGGGCACAGCTAGACCTTTCATTAATTTTTAGACCTTTGTAGATAGGTCTAAAATTTAAAAAAAGGATTTAGTGCAGCACTAGACTGGTTATCCACAAATTCTTATAACAGATAGTCGGCTTGAAAAGAGATATTTTAAATACTAGCGACCCGCCTCGGTTTCGCACGGAAATTATCAGTGTTTCTCAACTATATTATGCATGTATAATACATATAAACCTTCCTCTTGAATCACTCTATCCATTAAAATAAACCGCATCAAAATCCGTTGCGTAGTTTTAAAGATTTATGCATACACAGGGATATAGGGACAGAGAAAGCGACTTTGTTTTAGTGACTAATCAACAAGTATATCCTCACCAGTAGCCACAGCAGCCTGATTCGCCAGCTGAACGTATCTCATGAACCTATTCTTGAGTTTCGGACCGGTCTGATCCCTGAAACTCCTCCAAACATACAACAGCTCACTCTCAATCCTCGAATGAGCAAGGATCCTTGAGATCTCCGGATCTGGAATTGAATAGAACATAATATAATGAATAGGAATGGGATAAATTCGAATGGCATGGAATGGAATTGATTGGAATGGGATGGGATCGGTTCGTGGGGTGGAATGAGATGGAATGCAGTTGATTGGAATGAGATGGGATGGGTGGAATGGAATGAGATGGGATGGGTGGAATGGAATGAGATGGGATGGGTGGAATGGAATGGAATTGAATAGACTTTATTGCACACTAAATATGTACAACACATACAAAAACTAGAAACATTAGTGAACAAGGGCAGCCTTATTGCTAAGTAGCAACGTCTTCCAGGCAACTTAGGTACAGACAGAATATGTAGAATACCTAGCTGCATGTCACAGTAATTCGGATATTCCCTCGGGTACTCCGGATGCTCAGTGTAAGGTTGGTAGTGTTGGTATGGCTGGCTGGTCAGTTGGTAGCCCTGCAATCAGACATGGCTATTTGCTAGAATACATACGTAAAATATAAAGACTATCGTTTTTTGTAGAGTGTGGAGAAATTACCATCTTCTTCTTCTTCTTCTGTCGAGTGGGTACCATAAAAGATATGTTTAAAATAATTATAAACAGAAAAATATTCAAAAATTAAAATGAGAAATAGTAGGGTATTTGTACACTTATCCGTATTGGATTCGTATCCAAAGAAATCATATGAATCGTATACGCTGTCATATAGTTACTATAGTATTGCCAACTCAGTTTTAGAATAAAAGTAAACATAGTTTTATGTCCTTTAATCAAAGATCTTGTTTCTAAAATAAGTTTTAGCTACTTATATATGATAACATAATAACATAGTATTTGTAAAGCTATCTCAAGATAAGGAACAGTATTAAGTATGGATTTGACAAGCCATTTTGTACTGAAATGTCATTTCTGATACGAATTCAAACTGGCTATCAATCTCAAATGCGGATTATAATTACGGGCTTAGGTAATTTAACTAATTTGCCAACACGTATAATTTGTTTGTAAAATGTGTTTTTAAATATAAAGACATGAAATTTTGTTTACCTTTTTTTTAAAAAAATATTCTGTGAAACGGATTGGATATCTATCTAATATCAGTAGTAACTTCATGAAAATGTCAAGTGTTACCAAAAAGTGTTACTAACTATTTTTAAAATACCTGCGTTTGGAAAGGGGTCTGGTACTCCTGGCCTACTTTTGGAATGTGAGGGTCGTAAGGTTTCTGGCCGTAAGGGCAGATCTTCGCTGAGTTGTAGATCTCTTTCATCTCTGCGATTAGTTGTTGGAGCTGAAACATACATTTACATACATAAAATCACGCCCCCATCCCTTACGGGGTAGGCAGAGCGTCAAAAGCTTCGTAAAAGGTGCTTTCGCCACGTCTGACAGAAATTGAGGTCAATTTTAGATTGTGTTGTGTGTTGCTATAGTGACAGGGTGGTATGGTTTTCTATCACTCCCAGTCCAGCATGGAAGAAACATACATTTGTTTATTTTAAACTATGCAAATCAAATTAGCGACTTTTAAAAACCTTATCGTTCACCATACAAAATGACTTCTTCGCTAATTACGAGTAGAATTTTGGAGAGATTTAAAAAAATATATTACTGTTCATTACATCATCACATCAATCATCCATCTTTGATTGTGAAATACATACTTTTTGGTTAAAAGAAACTTAACGATTTTGATGTTCAAAATATACTAAAAATAAATTCAAAATAAACTATAATATACCAGTTTCTAAAACCATCGTCAAAACGTAGAAAAGAAGAAATTATAAGAACTCTGTCTACTAAAAAGTTTACATGAAATTTTTTATTTAGTTTCATGAATTAATAAACGTTATTACTTGCCTACAGAATTAAAATGTATACGTAAGTTAAGCGAATTTCAACAAAAATTAAAAGCTCTCTTACTGGAAAGGTGCTTGTATTCCATTGACGATTTTTGATAATAATTGCTGCCTTCGATGTAATTCACAATTATTTACTTTAATAATATTTTAATTTGACATGTAAATTGACATAATCTTATTTAGTTTCATTATAATCATTAATAACTTATTTATTATAATTAGACATTTTAATGTAACTGTGATCTTATGTTTGTAATTTAATTTTAGTGTACACGTATTTCAAACACAATATTATTGTTATTGAATAAATTGAATTGAATTGAATTGACTTATTAGTATACAAACCTCAGAAAACTTATCATCAGGCAGTGCAGCCCTGCTAGCTTGCACGATCTTCATCAGTTGCCTCCGACCTTGAGAATCAGGCAGCCTGGAGCCGTCGAAGACAGCTGCTTTTCTCCAGGATAGTCTCTCAAACTTGGAGGAGAGAGCCAACTCTTCGATCATACGACGGCGGTTGTATTCCGTGATGTTAGTCACGAATTTCCATTGGGACATTGTTACTCTGAAAAAAGAAGAGCCCGATGGTGTAGTGGATAGGGCCGCTGCCTCCTGAGCGGGAGGTCGTGGTTCGAATCCTACCACGTACCAATGTGTTTTTCGGTTTTCGAATTTCATATGTACGTTTATTCGGCGCTTTTTACGTGCTTCGGAAGGCTCGTTAAGCCGTTGGTCCCGGTTAATATCGTTTAATACCGTAGATATTAGTCGTTAAGCCATATCAGAGGCCAGTTCTAAGCATTGGCAAAGTCACAAGCGAGTCACAAAGAAAATTAAATTATATCTGTGTCGCAAAATAAACTATATCACAATGAAGAAGAAGCGTGAGAAACTTGCACTTTGCGCCCCTCCCTTCGTTTTATCTTATTCTTATGCAAACTACTTTGGTACCGTTTTATCAGAGTTTTGAGTGGTCTTTTTGCTTATTGACTTTTATCTGTATATATTTGTGAAGTTTGTGTAGTCTATTTGTGTTATTGTAAGTATTTAAGTAGTTTTTTAAGATGATGGATGAAGACCCCGATCCCGGGGGAGGTTATGTTTCTGACTCAGGTCGGAAACGTGCTCCCGCGGATCCTATTGACGAAGCTTGCTCCTTCCCATCTAAGAAAACCCATGCTTCTCAGGTTTCAGCCTCTGCACAGTCGACGTATAACCCTTCCTGAGTTTGTTGACAGTAGCCATAAAAATTATGGAGATCAGGACAATGGTCCCTTCATTGTTCATGTTAGCAAAATCACTGATGACAGGTCTTTAGGCTCCGTCCTTCGCCCTATTAAATTTGGACATTTTCTTTTCAATAACAAGATTCAAAACATTAAGTCTGATGGTGTGAAGCGTGTTGGGAGGAACCGCGTGTCAGTCGAGTTCACATCTGGTGCAGCTGCTAATGCTTTTCTTATCCACCCTGCTCTGTCTGGTGCAAAGTATGAGACCATAATTCCATCTTTCAATGTGATCCGTATGGGAATAGTTCGCCAAGTTCCCGTCGAATGGACCCTTGAGGAGTTAGTTTCATCGATTAAAATTCCAACTGGTTACGGTAAAGTTATCAGAGCTAGACGGCTGAACAGAAAGTCATACAATGAAGATAAATCTCCTGTTTGGATCCCCACTCAGACTGTTGTTTTAACCTTCTTGGGTCAAAAACTGCCTGATCATATTTATTGTTTTTACACCTCATTGCCAGTGAGCATATATGTTCTGCCAACAATCCAGTGCAACCAGTGTTGCAGGTTTGGACATGTTTCTTCGCAATGTCGGTCTGCCAAACGTTGTTTCATTTGTGCCCAAAACCATTCTGGTATAGAATGCACTAGCGCTTCCTCAACTCCCACCTGCTTGTTTTGTTCTGGCCCACATAAAGCTACTGATCCTTCTTGTCCGGAACATGCTCGACAAAAACTGATTAAATTAGAAATGTCTGAGAAGAATATTCCTTATTCTGAAGCTTCTGCTCGTCATCGCCAATCTCGTAGATCTTTTGCTGATACCGTTCGATTATCCCCTCCCTTATTTTCCCAATTGAGTCAAAATTCCCCAACTCAAAATCCTAACAGTAATAATAATTCTGCTTCATCTACATTTTCATACAAGAAAACTTTCCTGACCCCCAGACGTCCCATTGTTCCTCATACTCCTGGATATGATAGATCTGCTCATCAGTCTATCATTTCAGATCCTCCTCCATCACTTCCTAATGGAAGTGCTCTTAGTGATAATAATATCACTCCCAATGATAATTTTTTAATGATACTTTTAAATGCTTTAATTAGTATCATCTCCCGGTTTGATGATACCGGCCTACCGCACAATGTTTCTCATAAACTTACTGAGCTTGTCACAATCTTAAACAAAAATGGCCAAATTCCTTCAATGGAATTGTTGCAGCATACGTCGCAAGAAGAATGAATTCATTTTCTTAATTAATAAATTCAAACCATCAGTCCTAGCTGTCCAGGAGCCATGGTTAATTCCTGGTTCCTATTTTAGGATGCCGGGTTTCTCATGTCTTTGGGATGATAGGGCTGATGGTTATGCTGGTTGCGCTATCCTGGTTTCTCGCTCTATTTCTTAAAAGAAGGGGAAGCTGGTTAAAACCAGCTTCCCCTTCCTGCTCATAGTGATGGTATATTTGCTGTCGCTATAAGGGCTCTTAATATTTCCTTTCTTTCTGTTTATATTCCCTCTCCCTCTTCCGCTATTCTTGCTGAACTCTTTTCTATGATATCTTCGCTTCCTTCTCCTGTTCTGTTGTTGGGTGATTTCAACATCCACCATCCATCTTGGGGTTCGCATAAGTGTGACCCTTTATCTGATATTTTTTTGGATATCTGTGATAATTTTAATCTCAGTATATTAAATGACGGTTCTCCTACCCGTAGAGTTTATCCTTCACAGAATAGGAGAAGCGCAGTGGATTTGTCATTATGCTCTCCTTCTCTTGCATCTCTTCTTTCTTGGTCTATCCTTTCTAATGCATATGGTAGCGATCATTATCCTATTATCTTATCAATGCCTGAATCTCCTGACTCTAGCTTGTTATCCCTCCCTCAGCCTTTACTTAAATATAATCTTTCCAAGGCTGATTGGTCTAAATTCCGTTCAACCTTAAATCAGTTAGTTTTAGACTACCCCTCTGTAAGCTTGGATAATGTTCAATCTATGTACATTAATTTTAAAAATGCCCTGTTGTCTGCTGCTGACAGTTCTATTCCTTATAAAAATATAGTCCGCAATAAAATCCCTTCTCTTCCCTGGTGGGATAGTGATTGCACGGAGGTTTGTAGAAAACGTAATGAATCTGAACAACTTTATAATGAATCTATGACAACTGACAACTTTGTCGAATATCAGCGTTCTGCTGCTAAGGCTATTCGAGTTTTAACAGAAAAAAAAAAGTTTGGTTGGCATTGTTTCTGTGAAGGTTTTCTTTAGTTTGGAGTAGTATGAGGAGATATCGTGGTGCCATTTCCATTAAGAACCCATCCTCCAATGACGCTTCCACCTGGGTAGATGCTTTTTTTGATAAACTGGCCCCTCCTTTGGCTCCTTGTCTGGAAGAATCCACTTTCTGTACTCCTTGTAATTCTAATGAAAAGATTGACGCTCCTTTCTCTTGGGAAGAATTATGTACTGTTTTAGATGGCCTTAAAGATTCTGCACCAGGTGTTGATGGGATCCCATATTTATTTATAACAAAGAGTAGTGAATCTTCTAAAACACTGTTTTTAAGTATTTTAAATTAAATTTTTTTATCCAGTTCTCCTCCTGAGGATTGGAAGTGTCAGATTGTTTTACCTCTCCTTAAACCTGGTAAACCCAGTAATGAACATACTAGCTACAGGCCTATAGCCTTATCTTGTACTATGGTTAAGATTTTAGAACACCTTATAAAGAATCGGCTTGAATGGTTCGTAGAAAACAAGGGTATTTTAGCAAAAAGTCAATTTGGTTTTCGCAAGGGATACAGCACTATGGACAGTCTAGGCCTATTTGTCACCGATGCTCGTATAGCCCTGTCCAAGAAAGAACATCTAGTGGGAGTATTTTTGGATGTGTCGTCCGCTTACGACAATGTTCTTCTTCCAGTGCTCAGGCAGAAGTTGCATCATCTGAGCGTCCCGAAGAGGATAATAAATTTTATATTCAATCTTTTTTCGTGCAGATCTGTTTCGGTTAAGGGTCAAAATTCTATTCTCCCTTCTAGATTTGTCTGGAAAGGCCTCCCTCAGGGGTCAGTTCTAAGTCCATTGCTGTATAGTATCTACACATATGACCTCGAGCTTTCAGTCAACTCCTTTTGTAATATAATGCAATATGCGGACGACATAGCCCTTTATGCTTCATCTAAGTGCATTGACGAAATATCTTCTCGCCTTAATTCTGCTTTCTTTCTTATTTACATGACTGGTTATTTGATCATGGTTTGTCTTTGTCAATTTCAAAAAGTTCTGTTGTGGTGTTTACACGTTCTAGAGTTCCCCCAGATATATTAATTTCTTTTGAAAATCAAGAGTTTCCAGTTAAGGATAATGTCAAATTTCTCGGTGTATATTTGGATTCTAAATTAACCGGTGTATCCCATGTTAATCACGTCGTTAAAAAGTGTGAGAAGAACATTAATGTTTTACGTTCTCTTTCTGGAGTCTGGTGGGGCTCCCATCCTTATACCCAGAAACTCCTATATAATGCGATTGTTCGCTCCCATCTGGACTATGGCACTTTTCTTCTAGAGCCTTGTAATAAAACAGCTTTATCTCGTTTAGATAAAGTTCAATCAAAATGCCTTCGCATTATATTGGGTGCGATGAAGTCGTCTCCTGTTCACTCCCTTCAGGCTGAGTGTGGAGATCCTCCCCTTTATTTAAGGAGACAGTACCTGTCTGATCGTTTTCTTTTTAAAGTTTCTCAATTTTCTGATCATCCCCTTATTTCCAAATTACATATTCTATGTGATTTTATCTCTTTCGATAATTATTGGTCAAATAAAGTTTATCCTTGTCTTTTTAATAGTTTCAGAAAACTTTTAAGTCTTCCTTGCCCAGTTTATGAATAAAAAAATCTTTCCCTTTTTGAAACCCCTTTTGATGCTATTGTCTCTAAACCTTGTATTAATCTTGAAGTTGGTATTCAGAAAGGCTCTCCTAATGCAAATTCCGATTTAAAAAAATACATATCTGAACACTGGCCTAATTGGTTGACTGTATACACTGATGCTTCCAAGCTCTCAGATACTGGTTGTGTTGGCTCTGCGGTTTGGATTCCTAAAGTTAATGTTATCCTTAATTTTAAATGCCCCTCCTATGCCTCAGTTTTCACTGGTGAAGCCATTGCCGTTTTAGAGGCTTTGCTTTATGTCGAGTCTCATAAACTCAATAAAACCGTCATATTTTCTGATTCGAGAAGTTGTCTGATGGCTATTTTATCCAATCAATTTCAGTCAAAATTTAAATTTCCTTTTGTTCTCCAAATTAAAAGTTGTTTAATCCGCTGTGCTGCTCAGAACATTGAAGTCGCTTTAGCCTGGATTCCAAGTCATAGTGGCATTCAGGGTAATGAAGTCGTTGACTCTTTTGCTAAAGATGCCACTTTGTATGGTTTGCCTTCTCACTTCAAAATTTTTTCACATGACCTTCTTCCTTTAGCTTCGCAAGGACTTAGTTTTGCGTGGAATGAGTTTTTTAAAAGCACTAGTAGCAGTAAGGATAGATATTATTTTGACATACAGTGTTCCATTCCAACGAAACCTTGGTTTCCCAAATTTAAGGAAGCCAATAAGCGTGTTACTTCTACCATTTGTAGACTCAGACTTGGTCATGCATGCACTCCTGTTCACCTGGCTAAAATTCATATCAAAGACAGTTCTATTTGCGAGTGTGGCTTAGATGAGGGTACCCCTGACCATATTTTTTTCAACTGTCAAAATTTTTCTTCCTCTCTTTATGACTTCCTTCCTTCCTCTATTCCTCGTCCTTCTTCCTTTAAGTATCTTCTTTCTCTTGTAAATACTCCTTTTATTTATATTTTGTGTAGATATATTAACCTCAATAATATTAGATTATAATAATTGTGTTTGTTTTTGTAACCTACTAACAACATGTTTGTATATATTGTGTTTGTCTTTTGTTCTAGGTTGTCAGTACACAGTCTGCTCTCGGAATATTCTTAGCCAATTAATAAGAAACTCCTTGTTCTTTCACGAAGCCTTTCGTCTACAAGCAGAGTCAACTTTATAACAACTAGATACTGGCGAAATCATAGTAGAAACGCCATAACCTAAAAGATTGATTGTCAATCTCAAGTGTTGTTTATAAATACGGGTCTAAGTTACCTGTAACACATCCCGGATGCTTCTCTGTCGTATTCCCGTAGAAATTGCGTCGCTTCTGCCGCATTTGTGTTGACGCCCTGAAATTATAACAATGGAAATATTAGATTAGTCCTCCATGCTGGACTGGGAGCGAGAGAAAAACATAGAATGTGCCAGCTGCATTACCTCCCGGGCTGTAAAAATCAGCTAAGGGATCCGAGGGTTTCAGTATATTGCAATATAGGCGATAGGCTGACAACCTGTTACTACAGCAATATATCTTAAATAACCCTCAAAACTTTGTCAGACGTGGCGGAACGATCATTGTTTAGGTCGTTTACGCTCTGCCTATTCCCTTAGGGAGAAAAGCGTGGCTATATGTATGTATGTATGAAATATTAGATACTACAAATTTAAAATTCGACCACTGACGGGATTTGAACCCGCGCCTTTGGAAAACAGAGATCACTAATTCATCGCTCGGGACATGGCTGCTGTAGCTTGGCGGTTTAGAGCGTTGGGCCGGTTTTCCAAACACATACATACATACATATAATCACGCCCCTATCCCTAATGGGGTAGGCAGAGCGTAAACGACCCAAACAAAGGTCGTTCCGCCACGTCTGACAAAGTTTTGAGGGTTATTTAAGATAGATTTGTAAGTATATTGCTGTAGTGACAGGTTGTCAGCCCATCGCCTAAATTACAATATACTGAAACCCTCGGATCCATTAGCTGGTTTTTACAGCATACCCGGGAGGAAATGCAGCTGGCACATTCTATGTTTTTCTCTCGCTCCCAGGCCAGCATGGAAGATTTTTTTTTTCCAAACACACGGGTTCAAATCCTAAAAATAATCCTATAAATATTAGAAATATCAAATCGAAAATTCGACCGCTGACGGGATATTGAATTGCTGGAAAAAGTTCAACGCAGATTTACCACAGTACCTAGACAACTGAAAGGACTAACTTATGAGGACAGATTGAAAACACTGAAACTAACTTCTTTGAAAGAGCGGAGGGAGCGTGGAGATATGATTGAGACTTTTAAGATACTGAAAGGACACTATGATTTACAAGGACTTGATAAGTTATTTTTTAGGAGAGATGAGAATAACCGACTCAGAGGACACGCCCTTAAATTGACCACAAATTTTTCTCATAATAACCCGCACAGGTATTTTTTATCAAACAGAGTTGTGAGACAGTGGAACCAGCTGCCAGAAGAAGTAGTTTCTGCGGTTAATGTTAACCAGTTCAAGAACAGATTTGACAAATTTAAACAAACTTCGAAATCATAAAGTGGTCAACTGGATACAGGCCTTATCAGTTGATAACAACTGCCTGCATATTTAAAATAATAATAATAAATAAAATAGCACTGTGAATGCAATCCCCTAGATTAGTTAGCCAACCCCGTGAGATACGGGATGAGGCTAAGGAGATGATGATGATATTATTACGAACAAATTATGAAACTACGAACGAATCAAATTACGAATTTTGTTAGTCACGAAAATTAAAATACAGTTATTTGTGAAATCTACGGAACGGACGAATGAGACCCTTTGGCAATTACTAAAGTTAATTATTTGTCACAACCTACTTGTTTTGCAAAGTACATCAAAGTAGCTGGAAATTAAACGGAGAAGTACACAATCGGGCTCTCTTCTGTTCTTTTACAGGTATACATACATACATACATACATACATATAATCACGCCTTTATCCCTAACGGGGTAGGCAGAGCGCAAACGACCCAAACAAAGGTCGTAACGCCACGTCTGACAAAGTTTTGAGGGTTATTTAAGATAGATTTGTAAGTATATTGCTGTAGTGACAGGTTGTCAGCCCATCGCCTAAATTACAATATACTGAAACCCTCGGGTCCCTTAGCTGGTTTTACAGCATGCCCGGGAGGAAATGCAGCTGGCACATTCTATGTTTTTCTCTCGCTCCCAGGCCAGCATGGAAGAGTACTTAAGTCTATACAGGTATAGACTTAAGTATATTAGTTAAGTCGGGATTTTCGCAACTGCGAATTGCTACCATGGTCGTCGACTCAGCAATATATCAGCTTGACGCTGTCCCTTACACCCGGAATATTACTAATAATAACTCGGTATGTACGTTACAAGACAAAAGATCTTTTATCCTTAGACTACAACAAGTGACCTAAGTTTTGTCACGCGTGCATCTCCCAAGGTTATAACTTAACAATGACAATATTATTCTAAATTGTTGTAATTCACTTAATTTTATAGGATTTCCTGCGATTTGAGTCAAGTGAATAAAAAAGATTTGATCTTCACGGCTCTTGGTTCTAGGTGGAGAATCTGGGGTAGACATGTTTTGAAGATGTACCTAGGTATCATCTTGCCATAAGTTTCTCATCACACCTTTATCCCAATGGGGTAGGCAGAGTGTCAACGACGTAAACAAGGTCATGCAGCCACGCCAGATCCGTCAAGATTTAAGGGTTTTTTTCAGAAAGATCTGTTAAATGCTGCAGTGACAGGTTGTCAGCTCATCGTTTAAATTACAAGACACTGAAACCTTCTCCCTCCTCCTCTTTCTCTCTCCTTCCTCCCTATGCTGCATGCTATATTTACAGCATGCCCGGGAGAAGAAGCAGGCACATTCTATGTTTTTCTCTCGCTCCCAGGCCAGCATGGAAGAATTTTTTTTTCCAAACACACGGGTTCAAATCCTAAAAATAATCCTAAAAATATTAGAAACATCAAATCGAAAATTCGACCGCTGACGGGATATTGAATTGCTGGAAAAAGTTCAACGCAGATTTACCAAAGCACCTAGACAACTGAAAGGACTAACTTATGAGGACAGATTGAAAACACTGAAACTAACTTCTTTGAAAGAGCGGAGGGAGCGTGGAGATATGATTGAGACTTTTAAGATACTGAAAGGACACTATGATTTACAGGGACTTTATAAGTTAATTTTTAGGAGAGATGAGAATAACCGACTCAGAGGACACGCCCTTAAATTGACCACAACTTTTTCTCATAATAACCCGCACAGGCATTTTTTATCAAACAGAGTTGTGAGACAGTGGAACCAGCTGCCAGAAGAAGTAGTTTCTGCGGTTAATGTTAACCAGTTCAAGAACAGATTTGACAAATTTAAACAAACTTCGAAATCATAAAGTGGTCAACTGGATACAGGCCTTATCAGTTGATAACAACTGCCTGCATGTTTAAAATAATAATAATAAATAACTGTGAATGCAATCCCCTAGATTAGTTAGCCAACCCCGTGAGATACGGGATGAGGCTAAGGAGATGATGATGATATTATTACGAACAAATTATGAAACTACGAACGAATCAAATTACGAATTTTGTTAGTCGCGAAAATTAAAATACAGTTATTTGTGAAATCTACGGAACGGACGAATGAGACCCTTTGGCAATTACTAAAGTTAATTATTTGTCACAACCTACTTGTTTTGTCTTCCATACTGGACTGGGAGAGAGAAAAACATAGAATGTTCCAGTTGCCCTTCCTCCCGGGCATGCTGTAGAAGTCAGCAAAAGGGATTCGAGGGTTACAGTGTATTGTAATTTAGGCGATGGGCTGACAACCTGTCACTACAGCAATACTCATTACAATCTAAAATTGCCCTCAATTTATGTCAGATGTGGCGAAAGCGCCTTTTAGGAGGCGTTTTACGCTCTGCCTACCCCGTAAGGGATAAAGGCGTGATTTTATGTATACATGTATGTGCTTGTTTTGCAAAGTACATCAAAGTAGCTGGAAATTAAACGCAGAAGTACGCCATCGGGCTCGCTTCTGTTCTTTTACAGGTACAGACTTATATTAGTTAAGTCGGGATTTTTGCAACTTCGAATTGCTACCATGGTCGTCGACTGAGCAACCCCTATCAGCTTGTGGGACGATGTCCCTAACACCCGGTATATTACTAATAATAACTCAGTATGTACGTTACATGACAAAAGATCTTTTATCCTTAGACTACAATAAGTGACCTAAGTTTTGTCACGCGTGCATCTCCCAAGGTTATAACTTAACAATGACAATATTATTCTAAATTGTTGTAATTCATTTAATTTTTATAGGATTTCCTGCGATTTGAGTCAAGTGAATAAAAAAGATTTGATCTTCACGGCTCTTGGTTCTAGGTGGAGAATCTGGGGTAGACATGTTTTGAAGATGTACCTAGGTATCATCTTGCCATAAGTTTCCCATCACTCCTTTATCCCAATGGGGTAGGCAGAATGTCAACGACTTAAACAATTAAGGTCATACCGCCACGTCACATTTGTCAAGTTTTTCAGATATATCTGTTAATTGCTGCAGTGACAGGTTGTCAGCTCATCGTTTAAATTACAAGACACTGAAACCTTCGACTATGCTGGTTTTTACAGCATGCCCGGGAGAAGAAGCAGGCACATTTTTGTTTTTTTATCGCTTCCAGTCCAGCATGGACGCAAGAGAACAATACAACGTGTAACAGAATATTGCCCTAAAAAACTGAAAACGAAAAACAAAATTACTGTCAATTCAAAATGGATCAAGTGATAGCACATTTAGTATGGGAAGCCATTTTTACCCGACTGCGTAACGCAAAGGATGGTAATGTGTTTATCAGCCTATTATTTTATTTGGGAAGATTCACATCCTTTATCATACGTAAATAGTAACTGTTTCTGTTACACCCTGTATAATACGGGGTGTAAGGGACAGCGTCCCGCAAACTGATAGGGGTTGATCAGTCAACGGAACTGAACAACTAACACTTTTAGGAAGTGAAAAAATAAAATGGTTTTCCATACATATTGTATGGGAAATCAATTATTTTTTTATTTATCTCCTGAAAGAATTTCCTGGTGAAAGTAGTTCAGTTTCGTTGACTGAGCAACCCCTACCAGTTTGCGGGACGCTGTCCCTTACACCCGGCATTTGCATCGCACATGATCACATGACCCTAGATGGTGCATACTCTCAGTCTAGGCCAAGTTTATCAAAAACTTTCCGTTTCTACAACCTGCTCATTGTTGCGGTTAGTGTAACGGATATCGGACAATGGCCATTATGTCCGAAATCTTACTTTCGCTGCTACATCAATGTGCTACAGTACAGCAAGCCATTTTTTTTTCAGTCGGTTACTTTTTAATACCGAGTGTACTTTTTAATTCCGCTAACTAATAGGGGTTGTTCAGTCAACGGAACTGAACAACATTCACCAGGGAAGTCTATTAGGAGATAAAAAAAAATACTTCCATGCTGGCCTGGGAGCGAAAGAAAAACATAGAATGTGCCAGCTGCAATTCTTCCCGGGCATGCTGTAAAAATCAGCTAAGGGATCAGAGGTTTCAGTATATTGTAATTTAGGCGATGGGTTGACAACCTGTAACTACAGCAATATATACCTACAAATCTATCTTAAATAACCCTCAAAACTTTGTCAGACGTGGCGGAATGGCCTATGTTTAGGTCGTTTACGCTCTGCCTACCCCATTAGGGATAAAGGCGTGATTATATATATGTATGTAATTTCCCCATACAAAATGACCACCACAAATTATTCACTTTCTCTTACTACCATTGGGTTGGCTGGAAGAGATCTCTTCATAGAGATAAGTTCGCCCTTGCACACTATGTTTCTAAATTACATTTATTTTGTGTTTATGCAATAAAGTATATATTTATACACAATCAGACAGTTTTTATGAAAAAGCTAAATATTTTTTTTATTTCTTGAAAGAATTTCCTGCTAATAGTTGTTCAGTTCCAGTTTGCGGGACGCTGTCCCTTACACCCGTATGTTTTAATGGAGTATGAATATGAAATGTTTTATGGTCAAAATATCGAACGAACGTATCAACGAAACCTGGTCTCGTTGTATCAGAGCCATTTCAGCCTGCATTGCCCTAACCAAACTGGGGAAAATCCCATGGGAATCGAAACCACGACCTACGTTACGGATCGAGAACCCTTAGCTCAGACTATTAGACCACGGAGGCAGTAAGTTTTTTTACTGATGCAGTATGCCCGGGAAGAGATATAATTAGAACATTAAGGCTCGTATTTATAAAGCGATCTCAAGATTAAAAGCAGTATTAAGTATGGATTTGACAGGTCATAATGTACTGAAATGATATTTCTGAAACGAATTCAAACGCGCTGTCAGTCTCAAGTGCTGATAATAAATACAGGTCTTAGAAGCAGCTAGAACATTCTATGTTTTTCCATCGCTCTAAATAGTATGGAAGATATACAGGGGTGTAAGGTACAGCTTTCTGCAAACAAATAGAGGTTGGATAGGCTCGTATTTATAAAGCTATCTTAAGATTGAGAGCCATATTAAGTATGGATTTGACAGGGCATTTTGGACTGAAATTACATTTCTGTTACGAACTCAAACTGGCTGTCAGTCTCAAGTGCTGATTATAAATACGAGCCTTAGTTTAGTGTTTAGTAACTGCCTCCGTGGTCTAGTGGCTAGTGCCATGGACTCCCGATCCGGAGGTCCTGGGTTCGATTTCCAGGGGGTAAAACACAAAGTTGATATTTGAGAATTTATCACTTTGTGAATTTTTCCCCAGTTTGGGTAGGACATTGCAGGCTGAATCACCTGATTGTCCGAAAAGAAAAAGATTTCGTGCTTTGGAGGGCACGTTAAGCCGTCGGTCGCGGTCGCTGTCTTTGATAGTGGTCGTTATACACAAAACCATGTCAGAGGCCTGATAGTTGTGCTACTAGGCGGTTTAAAAACTCTTACACCAGGGTTCATCGGGTACATAGACTCGATACCCACTCGACAGAAGAAGAAGTTTAGTTAACGAGGACAAATGAGGAAATTCTTTCAAGAAATGAAAAAGGAAACTGTCATATTATATTTTTTTTTATTTCCTGGTAGTTGTTCAGTTTTGATGATCCTCTATCCGTTAAGGGAAAGCTGTCCCTTACACCCAGTATTCTCATAACGAAACTTGTCGTCCAAATATTCTGACCTGGTTGCACTTTTGTCTTCGTTCCGCTGTGATACCTCCAGTAACTGACATATGATATTTGGCCTTAGTGTCCAGGTGGCGTGACTGTCGCCATTTTGGAACCAAAAATTGCTTGGGTTTTTAATACATACATACATATAATCACGCCTTTATCCCTGATGGGGTAGGCAGAGCGTATAAGACCTAAACAAAAGGTCATTCCGCCACGTCTGACAAAGCTTTGAGTATTTTTTTAAGATGGATTTGTAACTATATTGCTATAGTGACAGGTTGTCAGCTCATCGAGTAAATTACAATATACAGAAACCAATCCCCTCCAAAGAAGTCCAATCCCCTAGATTAGGAAGCCGACCCCGTGAGATACGGGATAAGGCTAAGGAGATGATGGAGATGATGAGAAACCCTCGGATCCCTTAGCTGATTTTTACAGCATGCCCGGGAGGAAATGCAGCTGAAACATTCTAAGTTTTCCTTTCGCTCCCAGTCCAGCATGGAAGTAATAAAGTAAGTAAGTAGGTTTTTAATCTTCCATGCTGGGCTGGGAGTGAGAGAAAAACACAGAATGTGCCAGCTGCATTTCCTCCCGGGCATGCTGTAAAAACCAGCTAAGGGATCTGAGGGTTTCAGTATATTGTTATTTAGGCGATGGGCTGACAACCTGTCACTACAGCAATATACTTACAAATCTATCTTAAATAACCCTCAAAACTTTGTCAGACGTGGCGGAACGACCTTTGTTTGGGTCGTTTACGCTCTGCCTGCCCCATTAGGGATAAAGGCGTGATTATATGTATGTATGTAGGTTTTTAATACGTCTAGTTTTCCGCCCTGCGGTTTCTTTTAAATTGTACTTCTTCTTCTTTCTTATCGGTCCCTCAGTGCTGAGGATCGTGATCATTAGCAAGGTTCCTCCAACTCCAGCGGCAGCTGGCAAAATGGGTTGCGTCTTGAAAGGAGCTATTTGTTACATACATACATATAATCACGCCTTTATCCCTAATGGGGTAGGCAGAGCGTAAACGACCTAAACAAAGGTGGTTCCGCCACGTCTGACAAAGTTTTGAGGGTTATTTTAAGATCGATTTGTAGGTATATTGCTGTAGTGACAGGTTGTCAGCCCATCGCCTAAATTACAATATACTGAAAACCTCAGATTCCTTAGCTGTTTTTTACAGCATGCCCGGGAGGAAATGCAGCTGGCACATTCTATGTTTTTCTATCGCTCCCAGTCAGCATGGAAGAATATAGGTATTTGTTGCTTTCTTTATTGCATCTGACAAACGCATGGGCGTTTTGCTTCGAGCTCGCGTACCCTCCACTTGACCAGTAATTACGAATTAAAAATAAATTAAATTGTACTCAGGTTCCTAAATATTGTATTTTTCTAGGTCCTGTTCTCACTGATTTTCGGTGATGGCGGCGCAACTCAAATGCGCTGGACTAGTTATTAGTGCCCAAGTGATTGCTTTTCTTTCATGCTGGACTTTTTTTTTAAATTTATTTTATCATATAAAAGTTGTACATTGATATTATAAATATATTCTCCCAAACTTCGTAAAAGTTTAACGGGAGATCAGTTGCTCTGCGCAATACAACTTACTTATACTAAAACATTAAAAACTAACTTAATTATTATGCTAATTTGAATTCATTCATTTGAATGCTGCATTTCCTGGTATGCTGTAAAAACCAGCTAAGGGATCCGAAGGTTTCTGTATATTGCAATTTAGGCGATAGGCTGACAACCTGTCACTACAGCAATATACCTACGAATCTATCTTAAAACACCCTCAAAACTTTGTCAGACGTGGCGGAACGTTCTTTGATTAGGTCGTATACAGACTGCCTGCCTCGTTAGGGATGATGGCGTGATTATATGTACGAGGGGTGGCTGATATGTAATCTACCTAACTATGAAAGAAAAGACTTTGATGGCTAGTTTATTTTTTATTTTTCTATGTAGTCTCCTGCAAGTGAAATACACTTATGACATTTGCGTATAAGTGACATCATGCCGTTATAATAGTAATTTTTATTTTGCTCGTCAAAATGGTCAGTCACAGCCTCTTTCATTTCTTCGTCCGTCGAAAATCTGCGACCCCTCAATTTTTTCTTTAAATCTTTGAATAAGAAATAGTCACAGGGAGCCAGATCTGGACTATAAGGTGGATGGTTAATTTCTGTGAAGCCGTTTTTGCTCAGGGCTGACCTCGCCGTTAAGGCTGTGTGCACAGGAGCATTGTCTTGTAAAATCAGAACACCTTTGCTGAGTTTGCCTCTCCGCTTTTCTTTGATTTGTTCACGAAGCTGGTCAAGCAAGTTTGCATAATATTCAGCATTCATTGTTGTATTTTTAGGCAAATAATCTATCATCAAAATCCCTTCGACATCCCAAAATACGGTGGCCATTAGTTTTCCAGCCGACGGCCGAACCTTGAATTTCCTTGGCGGCTTTTCTCCTTTAAATTTCCATTGCATTGACTCTTTTTGCTTTCCGGATCCCACTGGCGAATCCAAGTTTCATCACAGGTCACAATTCGAGAGATAGTCTCTTCTTCTTTACCTTTGACCAGGTCTAGAAATGCCTGACAACATTCTACTCGCCTTTGTTTGTCAAAGGGGATCAACATTCTAGGGACCCAACGCGCGCTCACCTTGGACATGCCCAAATGTTCGTGAATAATTTCATGAACTCGTTCCTTGCTAATGCCCACATCTCTGGCTATCTCCCACTGCTTGATTCGCCGATCTGCAAGAATCAGGTTCTTCACCTTTTCAACATTATCTGCGGTAACAGCAGAAATTGGCCTTCCACTACGTGTGTCGTCTTCCAGGCTCTCACGGCCATGTTTAAATTGCTTCGACCAAAACTTTATGACGAATTCAGAAGGACTTGAATCACCAAACACCTTTAACATGCGGTCTCTGATCTGCGTAGGCGTATTTCCTTCTTTACTTAGGAATTTAATCACTGCTCGATGCTCAAATTTCATCATTTTGCAATTTTCTTTCGACATGGTGAAATCAAAGCCGCGCCAAAAAAACAAAAGCAAGCGAAAAAAAATAAGCGTCATAATTTTGAAAAAGGAATAAATATGGAATATGATTTTGCAATGGCCAGTTCGATTTTCAATACTTTCTTTAACAAAGTAGATTTTATATCAGCCGCACCTCGCATGTATGTGTATGCGCTACACACAGGTGCACTCTTTATTTCTTTAATCTCTTATTCTGATAGGACAGATTAACTGACACGATCAGAGAGAAATCAGGCGCAGGACTGACTATTTACATGCCCATCCGACAGCATGGATCATCTTACTTTTTGGACAATCAGGTGATCAGCCTGCAATGTCCTAACCAAACTAGAAACAACAACACAAAGTCATTGTCCCTCGCCGGGTATCAAACCCGGGACCTCCGGGTCAAGAGCCCATGGCTCAGACCGCTAGACTACGGAGGAATTTTTCCTTGTAGGCCTGTGATGTACACATATAAACCCACTACAATCAAGTCTCTACTTCCAGGGATGGCAGAGCGTTAAAAAATGTGATTTTGGCACGAGTGACAACTTTTGAGGGTGGATTCAGAAGAAAATGCTGTGTTGCTCTTGATTAATCCTGTGGTAACAGGTTGTCAGTCCATCGTCTTAATTGAAATCCATGACTCCTCAGTCTCTACCTTCTCTTCAGGTATATTCAAAAAGCTGTTTTTTTAAATCTTTTAAGGGTAGGCAGAGCGTCTACGTCAAATCCCCTAAAGAAAGTCTGTTGTGAATATGTAAGTGACCTACATCATGTTTACATACGAGGGGTGGCTGATAAGTAATCTACCTAACTATGAAAGAAAAGACTTTGATGGCTAGTAAATTTTTTATTTTTCTATATAGTCTCCTGCAAGTGAAATATACTTATGACATTTGCAAATAAGTGAGATCATGCCGTTATAATAGTAATTTTTATTTTGCTCGTCAAAATGGTCAGTCACAGCCTCTTTCATTTCTTCGTCCGTCGAAAATCTGCGACCCCTCAAGATTTTCTTTAAATCTTTGAATAAGAAATAGTCACAGGGAGCCAGATCTGGACTATAAGGTGGATGGTTAATTTCTGTGAAGCCGTTTTTGCTCAGGGCTGACCTCGCCGTTAAGGCTGTGTGCACAGGAGCATTGTCTTGTAAAATCAGAACACCTTTGCTGAGTTTGCCTCTCCGCTTTTCTTTGATTTGTTCACGAAGCTGGTCAAGCAAGTTTGCATAATATTCAGCATTCATTGTTGTATTTTTAGGCAAATAATCTATCATCAAAATCCCTTCGACATCCCAAAATACGGTGGCCATTAGTTTTCCAGCCGACGGCCGAACCTTGAATTTCCTTGGCGGCTTTTCTCCTTTAAATTTCCATTGCATTGACTCTTTTTGCTTTCCGGATCCCACTGGCGAATCCAAGTTTCATCACAGGTCACAATTCGAGAGATAGTCTCTTCTTCTTTACCTTTGACCAGGTCTAGAAATGCCTGACAACATTCTACTCGCCTTTGTTTGTCAAAGGGGATCAACATTCTAGGGACCCAACGCGCGCTCACCTTGGACATGCCCAAATGTTCGTGAATAATTTCATGAACTCGTTCCTTGCTAATGCCCACATCTCTGGCTATCTCCCACTGCTTGATTCGCCAATCTGCAAGAATCAGGTTCTTCACCTTTTCAACATTATCTGCGGTAACAGCAGAAATTGGCCTTCCACTACGTGTGTCGTCTTCCAGGCTCTCACGGGCATGTTTAAATTGCTTCGACCAAAACTTTATGACGAATTCAGAAGGACTTGAATCACCAAACACCTTTAACATGCGCTCTCTGATCTGCGTAGGCGTATTTCCTACTTTACTTAGGAATTTAATCACTGCTCGATGCTCAAATTTCATCATTTTGCAATTTTCTTTCGACATGGTGAAATCAAAGCCGCGCCAAAAA
This sequence comes from Scrobipalpa costella, assembly GCA_949820665.1. NCBI lineage: Eukaryota > Metazoa > Arthropoda > Insecta > Lepidoptera > Gelechiidae > Scrobipalpa > Scrobipalpa costella. Next base: position 7,459,002 of record OX463321.1, on the reverse strand, counting down.
AACAAAAGCAAGCGAAAAAAATAAGCGTCATAATTTTGAAAAAGGAATAAATATAGAATATGATTTTGCAATGGCCAGTTCTATTTTCAAAACTTTCTTTAACAAAGTAGATTTTATATCAGCCGCCCCTCGTACATACATACATATAATCACGCCTTTATCCCTTATGAGGTAGGCTGAGCGTAAACGACCTACACAAAGGCCGGTCCGCCAGCCACGTCTGACAAAATTTTGAGGGTTATTTAAGATAGATTTGTAGGCATATTGCTGTAGTGACAGGTTGTCAGCCCATCGCCTAAATTGCAAGACACTGAAACCCATGAATCCCTTAGCTGGTTTTTACAGCATGTCCGAGAGGAAATGCAGCTAGCACATTCTAGGTTTTTTATCACTCCCAGTCCAGTAAGGTGACTACGTAGACATTTTTTCCAGTCTGGACTGGGAGAGATAGAAAAATATATAATTATCCAGCTGAAGTCAGCAAAAAGGTTTCGAGGGTTACACTGTCACTACAGCAATACACATTACGATCTTAAATTTCCCTAATTTTTTGTCAGACGTTGGGAAAGCGCCTTTTAGAGGCGTTCCCCGCTCTGCCTACCCCGCAAGGGATAAAGGTGTTATTTCATGTATGTACGATAATCTAGACATTTTATGCCGTAAACATTTCAAGCTAGCATCTACCGGCTTGCAAAATAACGAGCAAAAATACTATCACTTGCATTGTGGAGCAAAAACTGCATCGCACACAGCAAATTACACTGCATCTATTATACATTCGTTTTCACCAGATTCTGTCCAGATACAACTCGCACTTGTCATAATTAATGATGACAGTAGGTGCAGGAAAAAAGATAATTGCTTTTCAGTTGAATTTGCTATTGCATGCTGGAATAGGAGCGAGAGAAAAACATAGATTGTGCCAGCTGTATTTCCGCCCGGGAATGCTGTGAAAACATAACATAACATAAAAATACTTTATTGCACGTAATAATACAACATACAACACAACAGATAACAGCAAAAGACAAGTACAACATAGGCGGCCTAATTGCTAAGGTAGCAATTTCTTCCAGGCAACCTTTGGGTGAAAGAAAAAAGTGTAGCGGTAAGCGGGATAGTGCAAACCTAGTCAAATAGGTATCCTAAATACATTACATTACATATAACCAGCTAAGGGATCCGAGGGTTTCAGTATATTGTAATTTAGGCGATGGGCTGACAACCTGTCACTACAGCAATATACCTACAAATCCCATTACTAAATATTAAATAACCCTAAAACGTCTGACAAAGTTTTAAGGGTTATTAAAGATAGATTTGTAAGTATATTGCTGTAGTGACAGGTTGTCAGCCCATCGCCTAAATTACAATATACTGAAAAACTCGGATCCCTTAGCTGGTTTTTACAGCATGCCCGGGAGTAAATGCAGCTGGCACATTCTATGTTTTTCTCTCGCTCCCAGGCCATAAAGTCATGAATATATGTATGTATGTTGTTTCCAAGCAACAAAAACCTGGACAAGGAATTTGTACAGAGAACTTCCACGCTGGGAAACTGGGAAAGATAAAAAACATACGATCACTGCTTCTCTTTCCGGGTAGGTATGCTGTGAAAATCAGCAAAGGGGTCAGAGGGTTTCAATGTACTGCTGCTTTCCTAAGGTTGTTGCCGCTCTGCCTATATGTAAGGGATAGAGGCCTGACTTTATGTATCCAGGCAGCAGCCCTTTACTCTATGTTATCAACATCCGCCTGTCAAGTGTAGTTGGTATGGCAACTACCCTCCGATCGGGGGAGGCTCATGTCCAGCAGTGGACTGTACCGTTGTGGAATAGAAACGTAGGTAGCTTTATATTAGCTGACCTTTTCAATTGTGGGATCTTCTATTATAATCATTGAGCAAATACTCTTACTTTGTTCTTCAGTAAGACATGTCAGCAGCACACAATTTATTCTAATCCGTTCAAATCAAACGGTCGAATACGATCGGAATTTAAACTTTTTTCATCAAGCGACAAAAAGTGGCAAAGGCGACGAATTATTCAGCCAATTGCTGAGTAATGCTCATTTATGAATAATAAATGACTGCAGTTACCATAATCGCTTCAATCAAATACTTACCATCCTAAAGTAATCTTGAGAGCAAGCCAGTCGTGTGAAGAAAGCAAAAAATGTGATCAGCGTTCCTTTGGTCGCCATTTTTAAAACTGTCACTATGTGTAATAAGCAGAACACTTTTCTTTTTTGTAATTTTGAGATTGTCTTTCAAATCATTGTAGATGTTTAATTTGGTATTTTATCACGTATTTTTTATTACAAACACAAAACTAAGAATTCCAGTTTCAAAGTTAATGATTTTACATAATCTGTGCAGTGTTTTTCATTATGAAATTTTTGGCGGTAATTTTGACAATTTATTTTAAAATCAATTTTTTTTACTTAATTTGTATAACTGCTAAGAACAAAAGTTTGTTTTTATCAATATTCTATGTATTTTTAGACACTGAAATATGAGTCAATTATGGTGCAGTTCCTAAAATCACAGATTCGTCCGTATTTCCACAATTTTTCACTGTTTTCAGCACAAAAAAATCAAAATGGCTTCCAACGAATTTTTGATGTTTTTCCATACGCAGAACACGCTAGATTTTTTTTTAGAAAACTGTCTCGCGGCCTTTCTTGTCGTCGACTGGGGAATATTTCCGTTGCTTTTGTTTTCTACACGGTTTGGTGGACACGAGCGGTGCACACGAGAGCGGCACGAGCCAAGATGGCGGCGTCTTGGGTTCGATCTTCAGATATTTCTTTGAGGCTAGTCAGATGATTTTTAAATAAAAGTTTCATGATATCAGCTGTTGTTAAAAACACACCTTCCACATATCTTACGGGATAGGTAGAGCTAGTAGGGCGTCAGCAATCGAAATTATATGATATTTTGCAACATAGCGCCTAAACTTCTGACACAGAAACGGAAAACAATGGTATGAGTGTTGCCAAAGCAAAATTTAACCTGATGCTATTATCACATTGGAGGAGGTTAAGTTACACAGATCAAAGAAAAAAATGCTTAATAACTAGTTCACGGCTTCGGAAGGCACGTTAAGCCGTTGGTCCCGTTTATATCGGTTAACACCGTAGATATTAGTCGTTAAGCCATGTCAGAGGCCAGTGCTAACCATTGGCGGTTTAAAAACTCTGACCTAATCTAGGATTGGGTCTGGTTTCCCTTATGGGTTGCGGAGGTCAGATGGCAGTCGCTCTGTGTAAAACCAGTACCCTCGTTCAATCCCTTAGATTAGGTATCTGGCCCCGTGAGATACGGGATAAGGCTAGGGAGATGATTGAACTCTTGCCGTAGAGACCCTAGAGACAAATTCAGATGTATATGGGCTGAACAGTGGTGTGTTCATTAGAACACGTGTTTCATAGATTTTGGCCATACACAAGTAATCTTCCATGCTGGACTGTGAGCGAGAGAAAAACATTGAATGTGCCAGCTGCAATTCTTCCCGGGCATGCTGTAAAAATCTGTTAAGGGATCCGAGTTTTTCAGTATATTGCAATTTAGGCGATGGGCTGACAATCTGTCACTACAGCAATATACCTACAAATCTATCTTAAATAACCCTCATAACTTTTTCAGACGTGGCGGAACGACGTTTAGGTAGTTTTTGCTCTGCCTAACCCATTAGGAATAAAGGCGTGACTATATGTATGTTTGTATGTATGCACAAGTAAGTAAGTAAGTAACTGCCTCCGTGGTTAGAGCCATGGGCTTACGATCCGGAGGTCCTGGGTTCGATTCCCGGGGGGGGAAACATTTTGATATTTGTCAATTTATCACTTTGTGAGGTTCCCAGTTTGGTTAGGACATTACAGGCTGAATCACCTGATTGTACGAAAAAGAAAAAAGATTCCGTGCTGCGGAGGGCACGTTAAGCCGTCGGTCCCGGTCGCTATCTTTGATGGTGATCGTTACTCAAACCATGTCAGAGGCCTATTAGCTGTGCTACTAGGCGGTTTGAAAAGTCTGACACCAGGGCTCATCGGTTCATTCGACTCGAGAATCCATTCGCTAAGAAGAAGAAAAAGTTAGTAAGTAATAATTTATTTTAGCATAAGGACAAGCCTCGCGCGTTGGCCAAAATGTATGAAACGCGTTTAGCAATGCAATTAATGAACTGAACAGAGCCTAACTGGGCAGTTCTCCTGATTGAGTATGTTCCGCTATAAAACATTATCTTATCTTCTTCTAATCTTATTAAGCCTACATCATCCCACAGCTGGGCAAAGGCAATTTTTGAAGCAGTGGAGCCTTCAGGCGCCACTCCTTCAAAAATAAAACATTACATTAGAATAATTTTACAGCTACAAGCTTTTCAATGTGAATAATATATAGGTTTTTGATGTCACTTAATTACATTTGAAAAAAAAACAGTTTTTATGTAATAGTGTTAATAAATGCCGTCAAGGAGAACTACTCAACTAAACAAGCTAGTTCCAAGCGTGCCTACCATCTGGTGGCTACAATGTAACAGTCTAGATCTTACTCTACAATCTCATGTGCGCCTGCGCAAGTCGCGTCGCACCATCGCGTGCGTTACTGCGACATACCGCTCAAAGAGTATAAACGCCTTACAGAGGTATTAAATACATTATTTTACCAACTATAAACTTAAAATATGATAGATACATTGTAACGACCCGATGAATCCTGGTGTCAGAGTTATTTCAATATTCGGAAATACAGCCAGCTTTCTAACATACGAATTTTGTTTTGGTTGTCTCGCCTAGATTGGCAATCAAAGTTAGCTGCTTTAGGTATGCTTTAGTTTTAATTTTGTTTTAATTTAGAATAATTTCTATTTTGTCTTATATGACCGCTTCTTTGTAATTTGGTGCATGCCGTGGCAATCTTTAAGTAAGGCTCCACTAAGCATATTATTTAAGTTTAGTTTTTTATCATGAATTGTATGAATGTGTGTCCTTGTTGATTGTCCTTAAATAAATAAAAAAATCATAATGAATAAGGTTCTAGTAATAAATCCGGTACCTAAAGCAAAACCTAAAACAAAAAAGTGCCTATCTCTACGTAAAACTATTTTCAACGGTCAAAAGGAGTTTTTTTTAAATTTACTAATAATTGTTACCTACTTCGTCACACACACGTTACAACTGCCTCCGTGGTCTAGTGGCTAGTGCCATGGACTCCCGATCCGGAGGTCCTGGGTTCGATTTCCAGGGGGTAAACACAGAGTTGATAGGACATTGCAGGCTGAATCACCTGATTGTCTGAAAAAGGAAAAGATTTCGTGCTTCGGAGGGCACGTTAAGCCGTCGGTCCCGGTCGCCGTTACTTAAACCATGTCAAAGGCCTGATAGTTGTGCTACTAGGCGGTTTAAAAACTCTGACACCAGGGTTCATCGGGTCGATAGATACCCACTCGACAGAAAAAAAATGTTACTTACATACATATATAGGCAATCACGCTTTATCCTTTATTCCGCCACGTCTGACAAGGTTTTGAGGGTTATTTATGATAGATTTGTAGGTATTTTGCCATAGTGACAGGTTGTCAGCCTATCGCCTAAATTGCAATATACTGAAACCCTCGGATCCCTTAGCTGGTTTTTTAAATGCAACTGGCACATTCTATGTTTTTCTCTCGCTCCCAGTCCAGCATGGAAGAAAGTAATAAACCCGGTACCTAAAGCAAAAAAACTGCTTATCTCTAGCACAGAGTAACTATAATGCTACGTACAATCTCTAGTATTGAGTTTTCAATGTCGAGTCTGCGTGATCTAATCTTTGGCTATTATTTAGGTCTATCTCAAAAGAGAGCATCTTTACTTATTACGCTATCTTAGTAACTATATTCTAGTTATAATTTAACATTCTGAATTCTTTAACTTACTTTTTATGCTAATTTCGAGATTATCTTACATAATGTTACGTTTCATGAGAGAATGAGATAATTTTAAGATTCAGATTGTTCAAGTTATTTATTATAGAGAAATTGAAAAAAAATATGTGAGAGTAATTTTTCACAACTTTGGAATAACCTAGGTTTTAGTGCATTGTGATTTAGGTAATGGGCAGACAACTAGTCAATACAAATAAGTTCTTTCTGAAATTACTCCTAATATTTAGTCACTGGCGAAAACGTTGACGCTCTGCCTGCTCCATTACAGATATAGCGTAATTCCATTACAAAATTTTAAGTGTTCATCAAAATCGACAGAATATTTAGCTATTTAGCAAATGTTTAGAAAATATCAAGTAAACATAAAAAAACTACTTAAAAACACTAAACCATTATTTCTTTCTAGCAGATTTTTATACATACATATAATCACGCCTTTATCCCTAATGGGGTAGGCAGTGCATAAACGACCTAAAAAACGGTTCGCCGCGTTTCGCCACGTCTGACAAATTTTGAGGTTTATTCCAGATAGATCTGTATATTGCTATAGTGACAGGTTGTCAGCCCATCGTCTAAATTACTGTACTGGAACCCTCAAATCACTTAGCTGATTTTTACAGCATGCCCGGGAGGAGATATAGCTGGTACATTCTATATTTTTCTATGTCTCCCAGTCCAGCATGGAAGTCTGCTTTTTATGTAGCTTTCTCATGTTTTTACGGTGGCCTAACTCCAACCCTGGCCAGACTATTCTAAACACAGACAAAGGGAGGCATTCGGAGCGTGAACGCGTCTTGTATTACGTATTGTGTTATCCTTACGGTAGCAGGATCCAAGATGGCCGCCGCCAATATGGCGTCTAAATTTATTATAATTAGTTTTTTTTTCTTTTGACTAAGTTTTAATTTATTTTATAAAAGTTATTATAGCAACCTTATTGTTGAAAAATGCATTGATTAAATAAATGTTACGAGTGATTTGATTATGTACTACAACGTCCATTAATTAAAAAAATACTTGTTACGTTTATCAATATGGTTGGTTTTCTTATAAATTAAATAAATACTAAACCTATTTCGATATCGAAAGGGATAGCCTTATCCCGTATCTCACGGGGTCGGCTACCTAATATAGGTGATTGAATGAGGGTACTGGTTTTAGCACAGAGCGACTGCAATCTGACCACCGCAACCCAGAAGGGAAACCAGACAGGGAAAGGGAAATAAAAAATAGTAATTATTATTAAAATATCGTTTTATTATTCTGATATAAATATAATAATACAATGCGATGCGTTGGTACTATAATCTATTATTGTATAATTCCTATCAGTAGTTCGTTATCTATGTAAAAATCTATCTACATTGTATTTACAGTTTTTCCAATAATCTAGGGGGTGTAAGGGACAGCGTCCCGCAAACTGATAGCAGTTGCGCAGTCAACGAAACTGAACATCTATCACCAGGAATTTATTTCAGGAAACAAAATTCCCATACGACATGACCACATCGATCAGACAATCTGTATGGAAAACCCAATATCTATATATATATATTGGCTTTTCCATACAGATTGTTCATTTATACAGTGCAAACTAGTGCAGTGAGTTTCACAACTTTTTCTTGTGGCCTTTTTAAACCACCTAAATTGTACCCTTTAATATAATTTGGAAAGATGTTTGTACAATAAACTACTTTTTTTTTTTATATATATATATATATAGATTGTTCATTTATATTTTTATATATATATATATATATATATATATATATACCAAGGGAAATAGGGATTCATTTATATATTTATACAAATGAATCCCTATTTCCCTTGGTCACGGCATCACGCCTGAACGGCTGGACCAATTTCGCTAATTCTTTTTTTGTTCTGTTCGTTATTATCAGAAGAAGGTTCTTATGAAAGAAAAAAATAAGGAAAAAAATAAATCAAAAATTAAAAAAAAATCAAAAATCTGCTCATTTATGGCGTCTAAGGCGGAACAAAGTTCGCCGGGTCAGCTAGTAAAAAATAATAATTCTGGTGATAGTTGTTCAGTGTCGTTGACTGAGCAACCCCTATCAGTTTACGGGACGCTGTCCCTTACACCCGGTATACTATACTAAAATAAATACCTACTTAATACGTAGTAGCGTAGCTATGACGCATATTTTAAAACTGGAAAGATTCCGTAAATCCGCCAAACCGATGCAAAAAGTTCCGAAAGGTTGTCTGGAATGGATTACCCATAGCGATAAAACCGCTACTGTGAATATTGAGACTGGGGTTTATAAGACTATCGATAAAATCGGGTGTAAGGGACAGCGTACTAGAAACTTATAGGTATTGCTTAGGCAACGAAACTGAACAACTTTCACCAGGAAATTCTTACAGGAAGTAAAACAATATTAGGCTTTTCCATGCAAATTGGTCTGATCGAGGGAGATATTTTATATAGAAAAGAACAAAAAACGAATCCTATCAGTTTTTGTTGCCGTCCCTTACACCCGGTAATAACTACTCTACCGCGGGAAAATCACGCTCTTTAACCCACATCTGAAACTACTATGAAACACAGCTCTGAAAGCTATCTTGTATAAAATGTTATTAGTTTCGTCTTTACAAACTTAATATGTTGAAGTTTACAAACTTAGTATGTTGATGTGTTGGCCCATCATAAACTATGTTGTGCATTGGCGCGAATCTAATGTATTCGGGAGGGGAAACCACGCCTTGGTAGACTTAATTCAAGATCCAACGTAATGATAAATCATAGGATCTTTTAACGCCATCTAGCGGCGATACTTGGAAGTTCACGCTTACGTTCAATAGATGGCGTATCATGTTTTTTGTGATGTTTCGAATTTATATTTTTATAATACGTAAAAGAATGGAGTAATATAATTACTAACGTACAGTAAAAGGCAGTGTTCAGGACTTATAGGTATAAGTTATTATTATAATTTGCGTATCGGTGGTTTTGGTATGGTAGAGATTTTTTGAAATAAGGTTTAATGAAACCCACGATAAAGGTGCTTTACTTCACGTAAATACAGGTAGCCGACCCCGTGAGATACGGGATAAGGCTAGGAAGATGATGATGACTTCACGTAAATACAAAAGGAAGAATGCAAAACTCAATAATTATCTATCAGTTGAAATAAAATTATATTTTATTTGTAATATAAAATCTGTCCTATTATGTTTGGATATAGATTTTATAATAGGACTAGCGACCCGCCCCGGCTTCGCACGGATATCATCAGTGTTTCTTTACTATATTATGCATGTATTATACATATAAACTTTCCTTTTGAATCACTCTATCCATTTAAAGAAACCGCATCAAAATCCGTTGCGTAGTTTTAAAGATCTAAGCATACATAGGGATATAGGGACAGAGAAAGCGACTTTGTTTTAAACTATGTAGTGATAAACTTAATACGAATAAAAATAAATATTATTTGAATATTATGGGAACTTAATACATTGAACCTCTAAATCAAAACCTATTTACAATATTATACTGGGTGTTAATAAATTTAGCTGACCAAACATTAGAATATGAACTAAAGTTAGGTAGTAGGTAGGTAACACATTGAAAAAGAAAGAGTCCAAACATACAATATCATTTTGTATTGTAAGGGAATGGAGACTATTTCGATGACCAATGTTCTTTGGGGAAAGTTGTTCAGTTTCATGGTTAGATCATATCCTAAAGTTTAGCCAGTTTTTTTTTACGCCCTGTGTACAACCTAATTAAGTTTATAATAAGAGTATTTATTATCTTACTCGGCTTCATTCTGTTCTTCGCTAATATCCCGGCCGCTATCTACAACATTATTGTACCGTTTCTTAGATGTGTCTATTCCGTGCCTGCGTTTCATATGTTTCTTGAAATTAGACCCGTTAGTAAAATCTCTTTGACAATAAACACATGTGTACGGTTTCGCACCAGTGTGCTGTCTTAAATGTAAGTTTAAACGGGTTTTAAAGCGGAATGGCTTGTTACAATACTGGCAAATGTAAGGCATTAAGTCTGTATGAACTATTGAGTGTGATTTTAAGTGACGTTTGACTCTAAAAGATTTACCGCACTGTTCACAAACAAACGGTTTAGCACCTGAGTGTAGACTTATGTGAGATTGTAGGTTTCCTCGTGCCCTAAATGCTAGAGGACAGAATTCACATTTAAAGGGTTTTGTGTCTTCATGAGTAATCATATGAGTACTTAAAGTACCTTTTGTGAAGAACATTTTTCCACAAACGTGACAGGCAAATTCTCTGCTCCGTTCTGTATGTACTAACTTATGTTGTTGTAAATTACTTCGTGATTTAAATTCCTTATTGCATATTTCGCATTTCAAATCAGATTCAATCTTTTCCCTTTTTTTTATTTTTCTATTGCTCTTAGAGTAGATTATTAAATGATCTTGTAAAAGTTCTTCGGTATCAAAATAGGCCCCACAGTTTTGACAGGTCATAAGTGGAGCATTACCGTGTACTGTATTTAAATGCTTTTTCAAATAAGACGTTAAGCTATATCGATTGTTACAATATTCACAACAATATCGTAGAACATTTTTGTGTGTCCGTACATGGTTAACAAAAGTCTTGAAATTAGCTATTACTTTACCACAATCGGAGCACTTAAACGTGCAGCATCTAGTGTGTATCTGAAGAGCATGCAATCTTAACGAAGAAATGTTCTTACATAAGGCATCACAGTTAGCACAACGGCACATATAGTCCTCCCAAGTCATGTTCAACGATGAAATATCAAGCGGTTCTGCATCAACTTCTGTTTTCAGCAAATCTTCTGCAGATATTTCGGGATCATACTTTATTTTCTTTTTTTTCTTCAGTTTTTTTCTTTTAACGGCACATTGTAAAGGCATATCGGAGTCTGAAGTGTTGCAACCATCAGTCATGTTTGCAGAATAATCATTTTCACTATCATTCTCTAGCTTTATTCCCAAGTTTAGTAAATGATTGGGATCCACTGTAGTTATGAGATCTGAGTTCCCTTCAGGGTCTATTTTAATCTGGAATACAAAACAAATTTGTTGTGAAAAATGTTTATTTGCTATCCTGTTCTTATGTAAAACTTAAGAAAGTGTCAGTGCTAGCTAAGAATTAGAATTATGTCGCGAGAATCGACGCCAATTTAGTATTGGAAATCTAATTTATTTTTGTTATTGGGATTGGAGGTGCTTTCAACTCAGTTTTAGAATAAAGGTAAACATAGTTTTTATTCAAAAACACATTTCAAAAATAAATGATATGTGTTGGCAAATTAGTTAAAATACTAAAACTACTATTTAATTATGTTGTCATATCTAATAGATAAAACCTATTTTAGAAACAAGATCTTGGATTAAAAGACACAAAACTTTGTTTACCTTTATTCTAAAACTGAGTTACATACATACATACATAAGTCACGCCTTTATCCCTAACGGGGTAAGCAGAGCGTCAACGACCCAAACAAAGGTCGTTCCGCCATGTCTGACAAAGTTTTGAGGGTTATTTAAGATGGATATGCAGGTATATTGCTGTAGTGACAAGTTGTCAGCCTATCGCCTAAATTACAATATACTGAAACCCTCGGGTCCCTTAGCTGGTTTTTACAGCATGCCCGGGAGGAAATGCAGCTGGCACATTCTATGTTTTTCTCTCGCTTTCAGTCCAGCATGGAAGCAAAACTGAGTTGGAGGTACTATAGTACTTTTTCATTGGAATTGGAGGAACTTTTCAGGTAGCATTGAGTATGATTGTAGTGAGAGGAGGTTGCCCATTACCTAAATGTAATACCAACACAAACACTCTCAAATACTGTCTTTTACAGTATGTCCAGCAAAAGTAAATTGTTTTTATTTAATTTCAGTATTTTAAGGAACTTAAATGATCAAGAAGAGTTACTAACCTCCATTTTAGCATCCTCAAACGTTTGCCAGTTCTTATCCACAGGTTTCCCAGCATTTTTCGGGGAAATAGGCTTGACATCACGCGACGTTTCACCATTCTTAGTGTCACTTTTACTTCCAAATATCTCACAAAGTTTCTCCTGTGCAGTTCTGACGTTATGCAGAAAAGACCAAGTACGTTCCAGAAGATCGAAACAGGCAAAACAAATTGTGGTAGGTAAAGAATTATTGTTAGTAATATCAATGTTTATCCAAAGCATTTTCGTTGCGATCTTTGACGAGACTGCGACATCTTCGTCTGCTGAAATTAACTGCTCTTTCAGCGTTGGTTCAGCGCAAAGTCTACAGTAAGTTTCTTCGGGGTTTTCCATTGTAATATTTAAGCGATTTCACACATTTGTGCGTAGTTAAATCGGTAAATTTCAACAAAACACACGGGGAAGCCGATAAACAACCATTTTGACAGCATTTGTTTGACAGATGACGCGTTGGGTTGCCATACGTAATAATTATAGAGATTTATCGTTGTCGGCTCGAAAATATCCGAAACGCATCAGCGTTCATATAGTCGATAGTTCAGTTACAGCTCTATTGCCTTAGTAGTTCTGCTACTCGATGACAGATGGCGTATAACCTTGAAAATGTTCACGTATAAAACAAAAATGTTCGCTTTTTAAAGCTTCTGCCAGGCCAGTCGCTGTACACGTGTAGCCTATGGGTCAATTTTACGAAGCGGGCATACAGCGATCTGCGGGTCCAGTACAACAACGCGTTCAGGGCTCTGTTGGGGCTGCCGCCGTGGAGATGCAGCACGTCCGGGATGTTTTCTGAGGCACAAGTTGATGGTTTCCCAGCTATCATCAGAAAAAGGTGTGCTTCCATACATGACTGGGTCCGCGGCAGCCCGAATAGAATACTGAGCACGTTGGTACATAGGTGGGATTCCCCCTTCTTGGAGAGGTGGACGCAAGTTCATATTAAGTAGGCCACTCATGTACTAATACCTAGTTGTTAAGTTTACTAACACTGCATGTAATTGTAAATTTTATTTGGATTTTATTTAATTTTATTTGTTTGGTAATTATTATTATTGTGGCTATCTTATTTCCGTCTCTATTTTATTTTATTATTCTGAATTATTGTAATGTACTGTATATGGATTTTTATCTGAAATAAATAATTTGAATTGAATTGAATTGAAAAAAGAGCATTCTTCCATGCTTGACTGAGAGCGAGAGAAAAACATAGAATGTGCCAGCTGCATTTCCTCCCGGGCATGATGTAAAAACCAGCTAAGGGATCCGAGGGTTTATGTATATTGTAAATTAGGCGATGGGCTGACAACCTGTCACTACAGCAATATACCTACAAATCAATCTTAAATAACCCTTAAAACTTTATCAGTCTTGGCGGTACGACCTTTGCCCTCTGCCTACCCCACAATATAAAGGCGTGATTATATGTATGTATGTAAAAAAAAGCATGGAAAAAAATATGAAAATGTTTCTTGGAACCGCACAGGTAATTTTCAGCACTTCTGAGTATCAGATCAGTCTTCAGAGATCCAAGAATTAGATTTAAAAAATATGTAGTCGTCGGCGGCAGCGGAAAGAAAATCCTATTTTACAATTCGAACCAATTCCAGACCTATCTTTCAATTTTTAACATCTTCGTCTTGTGGAGTCCATCGAACCGATAAATCCGAGTGTCAGAGTTTTAAAACCGCCTAATAGCACAGCTGACAGACCTCTGATATGGTTTTGTGTAACGACCACATGTAGCGACCGGACCGATAGCCGTACCCTTCGAAGCACGGAATCTTTTCGGACAATCAGGTGATTCAGCCTGCATTCTCCAAACCGAAATCTCACAAAGTAATGAATTGACAAAGTGGGGAACAGCAAACTAAACTGAGGTAAACCTCACAAACGTGATAAATTGATAAATATCAACTTTGTGTTCCCCCTGGGAATCGAACCCAGGACCTCCGGATCGGGAACCCATGGCGCATACCACTACGCCACAGAGGCAATCTTACATCCATCGATAAGCCAGGTGTTTAGTATGGCCGCAGAATATCCTGTGTTGTGAAGGCTCGTCCATCTCAGGACTTATAATATACTAGTTTTGTAAGTTTAAGTATACAAAGCTAAAATTCAAGCTTCAAGTAGTCTAGCTATATCCGTGAGTTGATTTACAAACTGAAATGCTGTTGTCCATTGTCAAAACAATCAAATTATATCGCAACATTCTAAGCTTTTTATTGCTTCTTGTCCAGCATTTAGCTGGACTAAAAGAAAATTAGTCTATAATTAGTATAAAAGAACGTGTATGTTTATAAGTAGTAGGTATATGTTTAATATATAAGAACTAACTATTATTTTTTAAAACGCCATTAATGCTTGTATATACGAAATGTTGATGAACCAATAAATAAATAGTCCTCCCTACTGAATTTTGGTTAGTACCAGAGATCAACCATCGGCGCGGGACTTAGTTTTTAGTATCCGAGTGTTTGCGCAACACAGAAGTGCACTCTCTATTCCTTCAATTCAATCTCTTATATTGATGGGAATTGGGACAGACTGACTGAAACGATCACAGAAAAATCAGGCGCAGGACCGACTATTTACATACCCATGCATAGTTCATCTTACTTACTACACAATCAGGTGATCAGCCTGCAATAACCTAACCAAACTGGAAACAACACCACAAAGTCGTTTTCCCTGGGGCCGGGAAACGAACCCGGGTCCTCCGAGACTATCGAGAGCTCTTGGCTCAGACCATTAGAACACGGAGGCAAAAGTCAGACAGGCCGGTTCAGAATCGTATCTGTCTTTTACCGTAGTCTGATTGTCAATGGAAAACCGCACTAAGAAATACTGAATACTATGTTAACTACATTTCGCCTAGGTCATCGACTTCGTACCTACATAACTAGTAAATTGTTTTATCATTAAAATTCTAGCCAAGTACTGCTAGGAGATGTACGTTGCCAAGATTTCCAAGTTTTTGTATAAATGTTGACTTTGGAGCGATTTACATAGACGACAGTATAATCCTATGCAGGAATGAGGAATAGGAACCTTATCATTGGTCGAGCTACGTTTCTCCCATACTCATTGCTCCTTCTTATAAATGTGTTACAATTCCTTGTGTTTACAAAATAAAACTGTTTTACCACAACTGGCAAATAAACTACGTATATAGTTTTGCGTAAGAATGTGGACGGATATGTTGGGAGAGGACGACCAAAGAAAAGATGGATAGACTGTGTGAAAGATGACATAAAAACAGGTGTTAATGTCGATCTGACGGCTGACAGGGATGAATGGAAGAAGAGAACATACTGCGCCGACCACAAATAATGGGATAAGGGCAATGGAATGATGATAGTTTTACGTAGGACACCTGAACAATAGTTCTTAGTCATAGCCCTTTTGAAGAGCTCATAATTTTCCCCGTATTTCACGGCTACCTAATCTAGGGGATTGAACGAGTGCGACTGCCATCTGACCTCCACAACTAGACCCAATCCAACCCAGCTGTCAAAGTTTTCAAGCAGATGATTGGCTTTTGACATTAGTTAACGACTTATAAATATGAAATTAACCGTTACCAGCGGCTTAACCTAACGTGCCTTCCGAAGCACGGAAATGCTGGTGTTCTCATACCTACCGGTCACCCATCCATGGTCTAGTCATGGCGATGGTTGGCCAACGAGCGCCCTTTTCTTTGGAAAAGAGCTCAGCCGGACTTATTTATAGGGAAGATCTGGATTCTTCTATACTGGACTGTGAGTGAGAGAAAAACAAAGAATAAGCCAGCTGCATTTCCTTCCGTGCATGCTGTAAAAACCAGCTAAGGGATCCGACGGTTTCAGTATATTGCGATTTAGGCGACGGGTTGTCAACCTGTTACTACAGCAATATACCTATAAATCTATCTTAAATTACCCTCAAAACTTTGTCAGACGTGGCGAAACGACCTTTGTTTATGTCGATTACGCTTTGCCAACCCCATTAGGATAGAGGCGTGATTATAAGTATGTAAGATCTGAATCGCTGGGAGATGGATGGCATTTGCCAAAAACACATAACTCCTCTTCCTTTACCCAAAGGTGGGAAGAGATTTCTAGCGACGAGACCGCCTTTTTTTCATTTTGTGTGTGCAATAAAGTTTTTTTTTTTAATTTACTTACATAGCCTACCACGTAGCGAAGTAAGGCACGGCGTGACTATCTGTGTTTTATATAGAAAGTAAACTCATTTTTGTCACTAGTAGGTCAAATTTAAGCCCAACATTCCTCGAATTCTGGCATACCACCAACCAGGTCAGTAGTGTGGTAAAAAAACTCACATGCCTAATCCCTGTTAACAGTACTTTAAGGTTGCTAACTGTACCTCCTGACCCAAAAATATTTGCGATGACTGTACCTGAATTGAATTCCTTAATAAGGTGTTTTTGGCGGATCAGTTTTCGGACTTTGTTTATGTATGTATGGACATGGTTCCGTATAATATAAAGTACTTTTTTATGCTACTAGAATAAGTAAGTTTTTTTTATTTTATTTTTAATTAAAAAATGGGTTTGTTCTTGACGTTAGACACTAGATCAGGAATGACCGTGAAAGAGTTTGGGTCCTTTATGCTCTGCCTACCCCATTAGGGATAGAGCCGTGATTATATGTATGTATGTATGAAAAACTCATTGGTACGTGCTGGGATTTGAACCACGACCTCCTGCAAGGGAGATAATGGCCCTATCCACTACACCATTGGGCTTTCACCTTCATGTGTGCTGTATCAATAGGTCCATTTTATCATCATCTATTCTTATCAAGTTGGTTTTCGAGTGGACGAACGTCGACCCGATGAACCCTACAACTTTGGCACTGGTATGAAGTTGCAATATTATCAAAACACCACGTGTGCTTTCAATCTAGGACTATAAAAATCCGTAGAGAATGTTAACCCTAATAAAATATATGGCGAATTTATAGGTGAATTGGTGGAATAGCTTCTGTTCTGATAGTTGTTTCATAGTCAACGAAACAGACTAATTTTCACAAGAAAAAACCTTCAGGAAATGAAAAATTTATCTTTGGCTTTCCTTTTAAGTTTAACTGTATATTTAGTTAATATAATAATACAAAATGACTACCTTGATCAGACAATTTGTATTAAGAAGCGATTTTTTAAAGTAATTTCAAGGTAGATCAACCCAATCTTTATCTCCGCTCCCGTTTCCAACACCTTCCTCCAAATCCCCGCCCTAGGCGCGCCTGCATCACTAAGGTGCTGGAGTTGCCTAGTGCGAATACCAAGTTCTTCTTCAACTCCTTTTCTGTAAAAGCTGCACAACTGTGGAATAAACTGCCTAAGACAATTCAAGAAAGTCCCTCAGTGAATGTCTTTAAGAAAAGATTAAAAGAGCACTTCTTATCTGAATAATTTTGATGTATGTATTTATGTAGTTTATTCGTATATGTATGTATCAATATATTGTTTAGTATATATGTATGTTTATTTAAAATAGTAATATATTTATTCTATGTATAGGTTTGTAAGTATTTTTATTTTTTTGTTTTACTAGTCTCTGTTAATGTTGCATTTTCTTGTCCCCTCAAAATTATTCACTTTCTCTTACTACCATTGGATTGGCTGGAAGAGATCTCTTCATAGAGATAAGTTCGCCCTTGCACACTATATTTGTAAATTACATTTCTTTTGTGTTTATGCAATAAAGTATATATATCTTTGTTGGATATTGCTAGTCCAAAAAAGCTTGGGTTGGTGATATTCGACTTTATATTAGTCACGGTTAGGGTTAGGTCCCGGTAGCTCAATTGGTAGACCTTTGGAATGGTAGCTCAAGGTTGCAAGTTTCAATCCTGTTAAAGTACTTTTTAAATTGAAATGTAAGAATTAATGCCATAACAGATATCTTGCGGGTGAGCTCGCTCCATCGTCAACTCTGCCTCTCTGTCAGTCGGACACTCCTAACTACAAAGTCATTTTGATCACACATCGACAGACGGCATGTTGCACTTGGCATGAGTTTGTATGCGTGTTATAAGGGTTGACAAATTTTGTTATACTGGTCATAATCATCACTTGATTAATCTGGTTCTTTATTAAACCTACGTTTTAAAGTAGTTCACTGTAACTGAATAGTTAGAATAGACTAGGTTGCATATTTTGTATGAATCTATTTACCGTCTCTCATCACTGCGGAATTTAAAAAAGTTCCTATTGGAGTCATATCTTGTGGTAGAAAGACATCCGTACACGGAACAGATCTAACCATCTTTGGAACACAAAACTTTATTATTTCCGTTACACTGGGAAACATGCGCGCGCCATAACCGCTAAGCGTACGCTCAATGTGGCCTACAATCCGGCGCGGAGTGTGACGTATGTCGGACTGAGGAAGGGAGGTGAATGTCCATTCTGTATGTAGTACTATTATATATTCTGTGTCTAAATACAAAAATATTTTTTAAAAAAACGTTGGGAAAAGGACTCCATGCCGTTCTAGTCTAGCTACTTAGTTGAACAACCTCGTGCGAAATTTATACTATCTTACGGACGTAACTCCATTTTGGACGTGATCGGAATACAATTCTACTAGTAAAATTACGGTTCGCGTCCACCAGTGAGAATAGTATGTAGTGGATCCTAATATTGTAGCATCAGTGACTACTAACACTAAGGACATACATATAATCATACTTTATCCCTAATGGGATAGGTCTTCCATGCTGGCCTGGGAGCGAGAGAAAAACATAGAATGTGCCAGCTGCATTTCCTCCCGGCATGCTGTAAAAATCAGCTAAGGGATCCGATTGTTTCAGTATATTGTAATTTAGGCGATGGGCTGACAACCTGTTACTACAGCAATATACGTGGGACACTCAGAAAGATTTGCGACACTAAAAAAAATTGTTCTACAGGTACATATATTTGTATTAAATCTTTTCAAAGTACTCTCCACCAGCCTCTATACAAAGATTCATGCGTCTGAACCAGTTTTCAAAACACTTTTTCCAGTCCGCCGTAGACACCTCGTTTACAGCCTGCTCGAACGCAGCCAGCGCATCTTCCGGCGACGAAAATTGTATCCCCTTGAGCAGATTTTTTATTTTTGGAAATAAAAAGAAGTCACACGGTGCTAGATCAGGGCTGTAAGGAGGGCGACCCAGGAGTTTGACTGGTGTGCTGTCCAGGAAGTCCCTCGTTTTGAGCGCGGTGTGTGCAGGCGCATTGTCGTGGTGGAGCAGTAGTCCGCGGAGCCCTGTGTTTGGTTGCTTGTTGCTCACAACAGAAAAAACTTCTGGTAAACATTTGGTAGTATACCATTCGGCTTTAATGCTTCTTTGATCTCGTAAGGGAATTGAGGCCAAGTGGCCAGTCAAATTAAAAAAGCTGGCGATCAAAATCTTCCCCCCGCTTCGAGATCGCTTCACTTTGGTAGGCGTTGGTTCATTTTGAAACACCCAAACTGTCGACTGGCGCTTGGTTTCTGGATCGTATTGATAAATCCAGGACTCATCACCTGTTACGATGTCGTAAACACGCCGAGACGAGCCTGCTTCAAATTTGTTCAGCATATCACGGCACCATTCCACCCGGGCCTGCTTCTGAGCGTCGGTGAGGTAGTGCGGCACCGAGCGCGATACTATCCTCCTCACGCGAAGATGCCCTTGTAGAATCTCGTGAACGCTTCCCGATCCAATCTTTAATATGTGCTGAATCTCCTGATATATAATTCGCCTATTATCTTGGATTAAATTTTTTACTGCTAGCACGTTTTCTTCCGTAATAGCTGTCAAAGGGCGACCGCTTCTTTCTTCATCCCCCAAGGTTGGTCGACCGCGCCTAAATTCGTTATACCAACGATACACGGTTGCCTTGGAGGGGCTTTCATCCATAAATGCCATTTGAAGTCTATCGAACGATTCATCCGGTTTCAGGCGACACTTGAAATCGTAAAAAATCATAGCTCTAAAATGTTCCCGGCGCAGATCCATTTTTCAGTAAGACACGATACTTTGAATTGGCTCACAAAAAATGTGGAGGGAAATTTTGAAAATGGAACACACATATTTTTACTTACAAGTAATCATATTTTCACAAAAGATTCTAACCGGCCAGTCTGCCATATATAAAAACTATTTATCGCAATACTTTCTGAGTGGCCTGGTACATACAAGTATATCTTGAATAACACTCAGAACTGTGTCAGACGTGGCGGAACGATCTTTGTTAGGTCGTTTGCGCTCTGCCTACCCCATTTGGGATAAAGGCGTGATATGTATGTATGTATGGGTAGGCAGAGCGTAAACGAACTAAAAAAAGATCGTTCCGCTACGTCTGACAAAGTTTTGAGGGTTATTTAAAATATATTTGTACGTATATTGCTGTATTGACAGGTTGTCAGCTCATCCCCTAAATTACAATATACTGAAACCCTCGGATCCCTAAGGTATGTTTTAACAGCTTACCCGGGAGAAAATGCAGTTGATTTTCTATGTTTTTCTCTCGGTCCCAGTCCAGCATGGCAAAAAGTTGTAAATTGTATTTATTTTTAATAAAATGTAACAAAGGGCGGCCTTATTGCTAATCAACAATTTCAACTGTACGACAATGGTGGTATGTTCCTGTTTCTGTCGGAGCAAATGTGTAAAATAAAAACGTCTTTATTCAAAGAACATGTTAATGAGCTCTGACCTAGATTATAGTCAAGTGAAAACCTAGATCTGATGAGAATAAAATGTTAGTGACTCGTACACTGAAGAATTTTTTTGCTGCCCTATATTTTCTAGTCGAGGTAATAACTTTGTAGGGCGAACAATTTTATTTGAAATTTATTATTATGCATGCATATAATCACGCCTTTATCCCTGATGGGGTAGGCAGAGCGTAAACGACCTAAACGAAAGGTTGTTCCGCCACGTCTGACAAAGTTTTGAGGGTTATTTAAGATAGACTTGTAAGTATATTGCTGTAGTGACAGGTTGTCAGCCCATCGCCTAAATTACAATATACAGAAATCCTCGGATCCCTTGGCTGATTTTTACAGCATGGCCATTATTATTTATAAATAGCCAAGCAGAATTGCTGATGAGGCTATATCCGTAGCTGGTGTATGCACTAATATTTAAAGTCTTATTCTATTTATTAATCTCTTGTGTAATGTATGTAGTTTATTGAGCAAACCCTATCAGTTTGCAGAAAGCAGTCTCTTTATTTTTCTGCGGTCGTGGTAGTGCATCTAGGTTCGACGATAAATTAAAGATTTATCATCATCAACATTCGCCTTGTACGTCTTTGACAGGCGATTTAATCAGTGTCTGAGACAATGCATGAGCGCAGAATTCTGAGTGGTGGACGCGCACCTTAATACAAAGATCATCGGGAAACATTTGGCGTTTCGTCATTGTCAAGAAATTAGGTTGATTGTAAATCTCCTAACGGTTCTAATCATAGTTAACTGTTGTCATATTACGTGCAGCTATCCATAAATATATCGAATTAACGCTGATAAAAAAACATATAATGTTCCAAGAAACCGGTGTAGGAATCCATGAGTTTAATTTCAGATAAAATTCTTGGCAGTATGCTGAACACGTGTCACTGAAACATATTTCTAGCATTTCCAGTCCAGCATGTGTTAGATGAATTCTTATAGCAATACCTTTTCCCCCTACTTTTCGGGCTTAAACTTTTTAGCCTTCCCCATAGTTTATGTAATGAAACAACCAAGAACTTGCCTTCCGAAGGAAATGGAGTTAGAAATCAAGCAGCTTGCAATTCTGTTTGGTTTCATTTGGTCCTAACACTTTTCGTCTTGAGCGAACAGAAAAGCATGGCAGTATCTATAGACGGCGGCCTTATACTCGTCCAAAAATTTCAATTCTAGGCGATTTTAATCGGGACCCGTTTACATCACGTCTTATCATGACGTAAATCTGCATAGATTATTGAAATGACAGAATTGTAATAATTCCGTCTATAGGTACTTTATTTTCAGTTCATTTAATCATTACGGTTATGGTTTTATTTTAGTTAAAACTGGTTTACGGCGAATCATGGCTGTTGTGTGGGCTTTGAAGCTTTCCGTATGACCACATATATCATCGTCGACTCCGTTTCGGTCATCTCTGGCCGATAGTCAACGGCAAACCGCCTTCTCACAAGACTGACTTCTACGTAAAGTCTTTCACAGTGCTAGCGATCAAGCTGTGGAATGAATTGCCCGAAGACATTCGACGTGCACCGTCTCTTGAGACTTTTAAGAGCCGAATTAAAAATCGTTACTTAGAACAAATAATTACTGTCTGATCTTTAGTTTCCTTCACTTTTATCCTGTTCTGTAGATACTGTTGCTGTCATTTCCTTCGACTAGTTCTGATTGTAGTTTCCAGTATCCTATCTTCCATTAGTTTATTATATATTATGTATTAGTTTATGTTACAAATATTTATGTACTAGCTTGTGCTTAGTTTATGTATTATCTGTAATGTAATGTATTTAGGATACCTATTTGACTAGGTTTGCACTATCCCGCTTACCGCTACACATTTTGCTTTTACCCAAAGGTTGCCTGGAAGAAATTGCTACCTTAGCAATAAGGGCGCCTATGTTGTACTTGTCTTTTGTTGTTATCTGTTGTGTTGTATGATGTATTATTCCGTGCAATAAATATTTTTATGTTATGTTATGTTAAAGGTGACTGAAAATATTTGTGCCCGTGACTTCACCCCTCCTGTCTCAGCTCATAATGTCTAATTCGTAAAATGCCTTTTTAGTCGAGTTACAGGAAAGCGTTCAGTAAAAAAAAAAGGTTATTTTCCGAAAAGGTCAGTTTGAAAATGGACATTAGGCGAAAAGGCATTTATTGGCTGAGATGCCTAAAAATACTAAATACTTTGTGTATACTACATAGCTGTTCTCAAAGTCAAGGCTGTTTTAATACTCGATATAATTTCATGTCACACAGGCTGAGATGGTACGGTCAGCAGAAAAAGTTAATCAATTTTATTTAAGTGATTTTTGTGCTTGGTTACAATGTCTTTATTTTTTGTTATATTTAAAGGTTGGAGAAGCTTTTACGATAGATTTTTCCGCCGGTAAAATGTACCCGGGTATTCTACGGGTAAAGCTATGAATGCTGAATGTCAATTCGTTAGATTGCATAAGACGCAGGGCATATTTAAAGAGTCTAAGTGGCGTCAAGACTTTTGAGGGAAGATAATTTTATCAGAAAAATATATTCTCAACATCGATATAAGCTGAAAAGGAAGCCCGATGGTGTAGTGGATAGGGCCGCTGCTTCTTGAGCGGGAGGTCGTGGTTGAAATCCCACCACGTCTTTTTCGGTTTTCATTTGCACGTTCATTCGGCGCTTTTTCCGTGCTTCGGAAGGCACGTTAAGCCGTTGGTCCCGGTTAATATCGTTTAACACCGTAGATATTAGTAATTAAGCCATGTCAGAGGCCAGTGCTAAGAGTTAGCGGCTTGAAAACCCTGACCTAATCTAGGATTTGGTCTGGTTTCGCTTCTGGGATGACGCAGGTGGCAGTTTCTCTGTGTAAAAACCTAATGAGATACGGGATAAGGCTAGGGATGTGATGATCGATATAAGCTGAAAGCTATTACGCCCAGAAATGAATTTTGAGCACACCTATATCACGTCTATATCCCTAATGAGGTAGGCAGAGCGTGAACGATCCAAACAAAGGTCGTTCCACCACGTCTGACAAAGTTTTAATGATTATTTAAGATAGATTTGTCGGTATATTGCTGTAGCGACAGGTTGTCAGCCCATCGCTAGCTTGTACTTCAGATAGAAAAAAATCTTTCTTTTTTGTTGACGGTATTTTGATCCTAATTCCAAATTCAGCCGGTATCACACCAGCGACCGATTGTTTATAAAAGAGCGGAATAGTTTGAAGATTTTCGCATTCGCTTTATATTTCGCAATAACGAATCGTGTTCAGTGAGTGTGAATAAGGCTTAATATTTTTGTTATTTTGAGTGGAAATCAAGGATATGGGTTTTAGTGTGTGAAAAAAGTACTAAATGTCAGGATTATTTATGTGCTGTAAGTACTGTTTTAAATTTTATTCGTTTGCTTTATTAATTAATTTATTTTAAGGCCAGCAATTAATTATTAAAACTTGATCATTTCAAAACCTAAACACTCATGTTTAAACTTAAATAAATATGTTTGTTTTCTTCCATGCTGGACTGGGAGCGAGAGAAAAACATAGAATGTGCCAGCTGCATTTCCTCCCGGGCATGCTGTAAAAACCAGCTAAGGGATCTGAGGGTTTCAGTATATTGCAATTTAGGCGATAGGCTGACAACCCGTCACTACAGCAATATACTTACAAATCTATCTTAAATAACCCTCAAAACTTTGTCAGACGTGGCGAAACGACCTCTCTTTAGGTCGTTTACGCTCTGCCTAACCCGTTAGGGATAAAGGCGTGATTATATGTATGTATGTATGTTTAATTCTAAAAAAAGAAAACAACATAAATCAAGAGCTCTAGGTATTTTTTTCAGATTTTCTTTTTATATTATCAATTTTCAATAAAATCCAACTCATATATTTGTATATGTAGAAATTGTGTCTAATGGTGATTGAAAATATTAGAACTTTTCATGGTGTTTAATTTTTTTTGACCATCGCAATTAAAACTTTTTCTACAAATATTTTTTTTGTTTGTCATGTTTATTTATCTAAAAACTAAACAAATCAAAATAACCATATTTTTATTATATTTTACACTCTTTCACGCTAAAAAAGTTTTATGTATAATAGTACTATTTTGTTTCGTGCCGAATTTTAACTTTTCACGTTAATATTTATCAAATAGATTTATTTATACCGGGTGTAAGGACAGCGTCCCACAAACTAATAGGGGCTGCTCAGTCAGCGAAACTGAACAGTTTTCACCAGAAAATTCTTTCAGGAAGTGAAAAAAAAAGATTATCCTATACAAAATGACCACACCTCCACCAGACATTTTATTATGAAAGCACAAAATTTTTATTAATTTCTTTAAAAATAATTTGGTGAAAGTTGTTCAGTGTCGTTGACTTGAACAACCCCTATCAGTCACACATACATACATACATATAATCACGCCTTTATCCCTAACGGGGTAGGCAGAGCGTAAACGACCTAAACAAAGGTCGCCCCGCCACGTCTGATAAAGTTTTGAGGGTTATTTAAGATAGCTTAGACCCTTACACCTGGATTAAAAATATTGAAACATACTGAATTCTGATCAATTTCCAACTTTGCTTATTTTCAGATTAGCAAGCACCTAAAACTGAAAAACAAAACAGTACAAATAGAATCAAAATGGCGGCCTATAGATTCCTGTTACTATTCTTGTGTGGAAGTTACATCTCTTATGTCTGCGCTGATGATATTGAGAGGACAGCCAGGAGAGGAGGAGTCATCAAATTGTTAAGGGTAAGACTAGTGTGATTAAGGCACAGATTGGCGGAAATTCTGAACGCAATATTCCTTAACTAATTCTTAGCTAGCGCTGTAACTTTCTTAACTTTGACTTAAAAACAGGATAGCAAATGAACACATGACTTTGACATTTCTAATCTGACGTAAGACGCTTAAATAAGAACTGAGCATAGAGCATGCTGCCTTATTTTACGTCAAATAAGCAGTCTTATGACAGATTAGGAATTTTAAAGTCATGTTTTCCTTGCTATCCTGCTCTTATGTCAAAGTTAAGAAAGTGACAACACTAGCTAAGAATTAGAATAAGGATTATGTCGCGAGAATGGACGACGATATTTAATAATACAGAATTGAGGCTTACCTCCCCCCACCGATCCGATTTACCTCACACCCCGCGTCGAGTGGCGGGTCACTTGAGTAGTACCACGAGTACGCTTCTTCTTCTTAGCGAGTGGATTCTCGAGTCAAACGACGCGATGAACCTTGGTGTCAGAGTTTTTAAACCGCCTAGTAGCACAGCTATTAGGCCTCTGATATGGTTTAAATAACGACCACTATCAAAGACAGCGACCGGACCGACGCTTTAACGTGCCCTCCGAAGCACGGAATCCGTTTTCTTTTCGGAAAATCAGGTGATTCAGCCTGCAATGTCCTAACCAAACTGGGGAAAGCCTCACGAAGTGATTAATTGACAAATATCAACTTTGTGTTCCCCCTGGAAATAGAACCCAGGACCTCCGGATCGTAAGCCCATGGCACTGACCACTAGACCCCGGAAGCAGTATGCTTAGCGTATAATTAGACATTGGATTATACCGGGTGTAAGGGACAGCGTCCCACAAACTGTTAGGGGTTGCTCAGTCAACGACACTGAACAACTTTCCCCAGGAAATTCTTTAAGGAACTGATAAAAAATTTGGCTTTCTGAAAAAAAAAAAAAAACATCAATCCCTGAAAGCTATTTCTGGTGAAAGTTGTTCAGTTTCGTTAACTGAGCAACTCCTTGTGGGAAGCTGTCCCTTACATCTGGTATGTTTCCATATGCAAATGCATAAAACGGTACCTACTTTTTTAGCGCTATTACATATATATACATACATATAATCACGCCTTCATCCCTAATGGGGTTGGCAGAACGGAAACGACCCAAATAAACAAAGGTCGTTCCGCCACGTCCGACAAAGTGTTGAGGGTTATTTCAGATATTAATGGTATATTGCTATAGTGACAGGTTGTCAGCCTATCGCCTAAATTGCAATATACAGCCCTCGGATCCCTTAGCTGGTTTTTACAGCATGCCCGGGAGGAAATGCAGCTGGCACATTCTATGTTTTTCTCTCGCTGCCAGTCCAGCATGGAATATAATATTACATATATATTCAATTCAATACTTTATTTATAAAATAATGATTTTACACGTCACATAATGTATTATACTTATAACATAATTACAAAATTTGTTTTAGAATTAGTCATGTCATGTCATTTTAAAATACAAGATAGTTAATTTAATTTATATAATTTCATCTATAATGTCAGGCCTGGCCAAAACAAAGTTATGTCAAAAAATCATTTACTGTGTTATGCATATAATTTATTATGTTAATTGCATTTTTTTTTCTTCAATGCTGGACTGGGAGTGATAGATAGAAAAACATTCAAACACACAAGAATGTGTGCCAGCTGCATCTTCTCCCGGGCATGCTGTAAGAACCAGCTAAGGGATTCGAGTGTATTGCAATTTTAGGCGATGTACTGATAACTTGTCACTATAGCAATATACATCATGATCATCTGCAATACCCTTTAAAACTTTGTCAGTCGTGGCGGAACGGCCTGTTTGCGGGTTGTTTGCGCTTTGCCTACCCCATTAGGGAAAAAGGCGTGATTTTATATGTATGTATGTATATTTTTCAGGAAATGGTGAACCAAACGAAAGCAGACACACTCAACTTGCCAGCAAACGCTTCCTCCATCAGGGAGAATATCACTGACACATTCAGGTATTCAGGTTTCCATGCTGGGCTGGGAGCGAGAGAAAAACAAAGAATGTGCCAGTTGCATTTCCCCTCAGGAATGCTGTAAAAACCAGCTAAGGAATCCGAGGGTTTCGGTATATTGCAATTTAGGCGATAGCCTGACAACCTGTCACTACAGCAATATACCTACGAAACTTTCTTAAATAACCATTAAAACTTTTTCAAACGTGGCGGAACGACCTTTGGTTAGGTCGTTTACACTCTGCCTACCCCATTAGGGATAAAGGCGTGATTAATTATATGTATGTTTGTACATTCAGGTATAAATCCAGTCTAGTTTTTCATATGACTTACAAGCATAAAGCTTGTCCTTTTTTTTTTCCTGAGAATCCTGTAGGTTTTGAGTTTCGTTAATTGCTGTTTATTTGATCTTTTTATCAGAATACTGTGACCTTACTACTGTTTATTTGATGGGTTGACAATCTGTCACCGTCTTTATCTTATTTTTTACTAATATTTTTTTTATTTTTTATTTCACAAACTAAAAGAGATTGCTCAGTAAACAAAACTGAACAACTGTCATGGGAAAATATAACTCGACTTGGCTTCGCTCATTGTGTATAAGTAAATTAGTATTTTTCAGTAAGTTGTTCAGTTTTCCTTACACATTTATATACCTGTCTATTCTTTCATCAACAGCTGTGAAAACCGCACATATGGCTACTACGCAGACGTAGACAACGAATGCCAAGTCTTCCACGTGTGCCTCACTTCACAGTCATCAACCGGCCGTAATATGACCTATAGATGGAGCTTTATTTGCCCGAATGAGACGATCTTCAATCAGGTACGTCAAAAAACTTCAGTGCACACTAGCTAGATGGCGCTGTAGGTTAAACTTCACAGTCTTTCACTTGACGCAGTTTTACCTATAGACGGAGCTTTATCTGCCCGAATGAGACGACCTTCAATCAGGTATGTTGTGAAAGTTCTATTCATTCTCAATAGATGGCGCTATAGGTTACACTTCACAGTCTTTCACTTGATGCAATTTTACCTATAGATGGAGCTTTATCTGCCCAAGTGAGACAATCTTCAATCGAGTATGTTGTGAAAGTTCTATTTGCCCGCAATAGTAGGCGCTATTAGTTAAACTTCACGGTCATACCCAGGATGCAATGTGACCTATAGATGGAATTTAATTTGCCCGTGTGAGACGATGTTCAATTAGGTATATCATAAAAGTGCAGTTTATTCTCGCTAGATGGCGCGATAGATAAAACTTCACAGTCATCTACAGTAACCTATGAATAGATGGAGCTTTATCAGCAAAAATGAAACGATCTTCAAACAGGTATGTTGTGAAAGTTTTCTATTCGTCCTCAATAGATGGCGCTATACGTTAAACTTCATCCACTGGATGTAAGGTTTAACTTATATAGATGGAGCCTTCATGTGTGCAAATGAGTTGATCTTCAATCAGGTATTTTGTAAAAGTTCGATTAGCACTCGGTAGATGGCGCTGTAGGTTTTTATAAACCGCGACGACTGTGACAAGCGTGACAAAAATGCCACATGACATTTTAAAATAATGTGTTAAAAACTTTTATGCTTACATTTTCATTACTATTTTAGAAATTGACAAGCTTACAATAACAATAATGTTTTAAAAATATTTTCATGATATGTGTTTCAGCATAACAGAATTTACACAATCCAGTTTTCTTTAAGAATAAATTTTCGTTTACAGGAAGTGCTGACCTGCACAAGACCAAGAGATTCTATTGACTGTGAAGATTCACCAATGTTTTACCATCTCAACATGGACATCGGAAAGGTCAATGACACAGAAACACAAGAAAACCCTGGAAACAGCACTACCATAAAAAAAAATCAAAGAAGAAAACCCATCAAGCGACAGAACCTTATCGTTGAAAATCTCATGAAAGAAGTCAAAAAAGAAAATTTGGTTGTAGAAAATCTTGAAGAAGAATTAGTCCCAGTTATTGTTGAAGAGATTAATGATGATAATACACCTACGGAAATTGACGAATTCAATAAAATCATAGCTGAAGAAATAACTACGAAAAAAACTGTGAATCTAGAAAAAGATAATATTGAGGAAGATAATAAGAAGCCGATAATACATGAAGTAAATGGTGAATATACTATGAAAGGAAAGAGGATGGATAATGCAAGGTTATCATCAGAAAGGAGTTTGAAAAGACGTGGAAGAAAAATTAATAGAGGAACTTTTAGATTTAAGGCTGATATGTAAAATATTTAGTTATAAGAAAAATAAATAGTTAAAACGGAAAACTTTGTCTTCTCATTGCACAATTAAATCCAACCAAGATGTCACATAGTTATTCTCTGTTCTATATCTTGACATAGTTATTTAACACGCTCAAGTTCTTGAGTGTCCAGAACTTGAGTGTGATAGATACATACGAGGGGCGGCTGATATAAAATCTACTTTGTTAAAGAAAGTTTTGAAAATCGAACTGGCCATTGCAAAATCATATTCTATATTTATTCCTTTTTCAAAATTATGACGCTTATTTTTTTTCGCTTGCTTTTATTTTTTTGGCGCGGCTTTGATTTCACCATGTCGAAAGAAAATTGCAAAATGATGAAATTTGAGCATCGAGCAGTGATTAAATTTCTAAGTAAAGAAGGAAATACGCCTACGCAGATCAGAGAGCGCATGTTAAAGGTGTTTGGTGATTCAAGTCCTTCTGAATTCGTCATAAAGTTTTGGTCGAAGCAATTACACACGCACATGGCCGTGAGAGCCTGGAAGACGACACACGTAGTGGAAGGCCAATTTCTGCTGTTACCGCAGATAATGTTGAAAAGGTGAAGAACCTGATTCTTGCAGATCGGCGAATCAAGCAATGGGAGAGAGCCAGAGATGTGGGCATTAGCAAAGAACGAGTTCATGAAATTATTCACGAACATTTGGGCATGTCCAAGGTGAGCGCGCGTTGGGTCCCTAGAATGTTGACCCCCTTTGACAAACAAAGGCGAGTAGAATGTTGTCAGGCATTTCTAGACCTGGTCAAAGGTAAAGAAGAAGAGACTATCTCTCGAATTGTGACCTGTGATGAAACTTGGATTCGCCAGTGGGATTCGGAAAGCAAACAAGAGTCAATGCAATGGAAATTTAAAGGAGAAAAGCCGCCAAGGAAGTTCAAGGTTCGGCCGTCGGCTGAAAAACTAATGGCCACCGTATTTTGGGATGTCGAAGGGATTTTGATAATAGATTATTTGCCTAAAAATACAACAATGAATGCTGAATATTATGCAAACTTGCTTGACCAGCTTCGTGAACAAATCAAAGAAAATCGGAGAGGCAAACTCAGCAAAGGTGTTCTGATTTTACAAGACAATGCTCCTGTATTTCTTATTCAAAGATTTAAAGAAAAAAATGAGGGGTCGCAGATTTTCGACGGACGAAGAAATGAAAGAGGCTGTGACTGACCATTTTGACGAGCAAAATAAAAATTACTGTTATAACGGCATGATGTCACTTATTTACAAATGTCATAAGTGTATTTCACTTGCAGGAGACTATATAGAAAAATAAAAAATAAACTAGCCAACAAAGTCTTTTCTTTCATAGTGAGGTACTTATCAGCCACCCCTCGTACATATAATCACGCCTTTGTCTCTAATGGGGTAGGCAGAGCGTAAACGACCTGAACAAAAAAAGGTCGTTCCGCCACGTCTGACAAAGTTTTGAGGCTTATTTAAGATAGATTTGTAGGTATATTGCCATAGTGACAGGTTATCAGCCCATCGCCTGAATTGCAATATACAGAAACCCTCGGATCCCTTAGCTGGTTTTTACAGCAAGACCGCGAGGAAATGCAGCTGGCACAGTATATGTTTTTCTCTTGCTCCCAGTCCAGCATAGATACCTATGTCATATCATAATGATGTTGTATGATAGTTTGTATGCTCAAGTTACATCAATACATAGTACAAAACAAAGTCGCTTTCTGTGTCCATATATCCCTATGTATGCTTACATATTTAAAAGTACGTAACGGATTTTGATGTGGTTTCTTTTAATGGATAAAGCGATTCAAGAGGAAGGTATGTATAATACATGCATAATATAGTAGAGAAACACTGATAATTGCCGAGCGAAGCCGGGGCGGGTCGCAAGTACATACATATAATCAAGTCTTGATCCCTAATGGGGTAAGCCGAGGCACGCCTGACAAGCTTATGTTACAAGGTTTTTATTTCTTTACTGTCATATTTTAACTATGATTGAGATCTGTCAAACAAATGTGACTTATTATCTTGAATTTACTATTTTATTCTATATTTTAAATACCTACAGTATAGTATGGTCTTTCCTACATGTGAAATAATCATTTTAACAAATTGATGTCACACACTAGAAAGTTAAATAACGTCTAAGTAACTAGCGTATCAAATACGTATTCAAAATCACTCGTAGATATACTAGGTGTAAGGGACAGCGTCCCGCAAATTGATAGGGGTGGCTGAGTCAACAAAACTGAACAGCTTTCACCAGGAAATTCTATCAGGAGATGAAAAAAAAATAACTTCCCATACAAAATTGACCACCGCAGACAATCCCTGAAAAAAAAAACCTTTTGATAGTTGTTCAGTTTTGTTGACTGAGCCAACCCTTTCAGTTTGCGGGACGCTGTCCCTTACACTTGGTATTTACTTATGACTGCAAATTATAATTAGGACAAAAAAACCTACCCATTAGGTAGTACTAGGCAACTAGTAGCACAGCTATTAGGCGCCTGACATGGTTTGAGTAACGACCACTATCAAACACCGCTACCGGGATCGACGGCTTAACATGCCCTCCGAAAAACGGCATCCTTTGTCTTTTTGAACAATGAGGTGATTCACAGCTTGCAATGTACTAACCAACCTGGGGAAAACCTCACAAAGTGATGAACAACACAAACATCAACTTTGTCCCTTCCTCCTACTCCCCTGAGAATCGAACCCTGGACCTCCGGATAGTAAGCCCATGGCTCTGACCACTACACCACGGAGGCAGTTCTTCTACTCTAGGTAGTAAGATCACATATGTGTGTAATTTCATTATTGAAGTCAGAAGACGTCGATAAAATCAAAAATAATTTCACGCTATCTTGCAGAAATTGATTGAATTTGTACACATACGTTCGATATCAGTTATCCTTTAACATAACGGCCTTTATATTATTCCGTCTACTAAAAAAAGACGTAAAATCAAAGTGCAATAAAAAATGACATGAACTTAAAACAATGTTGATATTTATTTTACTTATTTTTATAAATAACAATTTCATTAGAGCTGAGTACGATGAAAGCGCTGAAAATAGATACATTGATAGTTTACCCGAGAAAGAGAAAAGGGAATTTTTGGAAACAGTTGCAAGAAGGATATTAGAAGACGTTAAATCAAAGGAAGCACAGCCAGGTTTAGTTAGCGGAGAAATAACAGACGATCAGCTCAAAGTCCACAGTGAGTATGTTACTAGACTATTAAAAGAAGAAACACAGAATTTAAAAAGAAGAAATCAGGTGAAAAAAGACAATGGTACTTTAAAAACAAATACAAATTCCACGAAGGTAAATGCTGATGTAAGAAAATTTAACAAACTTGTAAATAACTCTGTTGTTACAAATTTAACTACGTCTTTGCGCGAGAATGAACGAGGTTTAGAAAAAGATAAAAATAAACAAGAGAATAAAAATGTATACATTGATCTTACATTGCGTAATGGTAAAAATGAACCTAAAGAAGTAGAAATTCTTACGAAAAGTTCGGTAACAGATAAAATACAACAAATATTAAACGACAAAGCAAATAATTATAATTTTAACACATCTATGGATCTAATGTTGCCAATTAATTCCACAACACAAGATCAAGGTAAAGTTCAGAATGAAAAACAAGGTACCGATAGTAACAATCATATAGATATAGCATTAAACCAAAATGAGAATAACGATTCTAATTCAAATAAAGAAAATGCGACGGAAAAGGATACTTCAAATAATCAAGCTCATAACGAAAGTATAAAAAGTCATAAAAAAGAGCCTATTTCAATAGAAATTACTTTTGTTAATGAAGATGATGAGAAAGACAATTCAGAAAACAGGCAGGTTGAGAAAAAAGACGAAGTTCCAGTTGAAGTTGTGTATGAGAAAAAGGATGAAGTGAAAGAATTTAGTACAACTACTCAAAAACCGGTAATTATAAAAACCGACGAAAACAAAGAAACAAATGAAAAAGAACAGCAAAATATGTACAGAAAAAGTTTGTCTGAGGGAATAGATAGAAATGTACAAAATATCGACCAGACATCTGATAACCAAGTAGCCAGGAAGAAAAGAAAATCTAAACTTAGTGACACTGATAGCGAAACGGAATCCACCACTAAGTATGGCGATATAGATGAGGCCGTAAATAATCCAAATAAAGAAAATGTGTCGAATGCTTTTGCAGAAATAACAACGGAACAAACAAGTAATAACTTGAATTTTAATAATAATGAGTCAGAATCCCTGGGAATAGAAAATAATCGAGCACACGATGATAATCCTGAAAGTACAACAGCTAAAAATGTCATTCAACGCACTGTTATAGAAGATGTCAGCACAAATGAAACCAAAACTGTTTCCGATTCCGTTAATGCTGCAAATTATACGAATGCAAATAAAACAGAAATATCTCTCGTAGAAAAACTTGACACAACTACCCTTTTAAAACAAGTTGAGCTTTCACATGATGAGAGTCTTGATAGAACTACAAATAAAGTAGGGGTTCAACACACTTTAATTCATGATTTTGACGCAAACGAAAACGAAACCATTTTTGATTCAACTGTTGCTGCGAACTATACTGGTACAACTACAGAGGAAATTGTAAAAATGAGAACTAAGCACATTTCAGGTTATCCAGAAGATAGCAATGAAAATTCAACACCAGGTGACATGAGTGTTGATATAAAAAGTAGTACGAAAAGTATAGAAAATGTAACTCCCACGTATATAAGTCCTGCTGAATCAAATATAAATGCAAGTTTCTACGCACTAAAACTTTCAGACAAAGACGTAAATATAAGTTTTACAAAAGAAAAGCAAGCAAATAGAGCAGAAATTAATGGACCTGATAAATTCAGAGCAGATCTTACTAACTATTCATTAACGAGCACTACTATTAGGCCATTGACAACAGCTAAAATCGAAGAGAAGAAAGAAATAGTAGCTACGGAAGCCCCTGTAGAAATAAAGTTTGATGATGTGATTTTATTTAAAGCTGATAATTTCAAAACACCAGAATCCTTCCACAAATTGAATAGCACTGATGAAGTTCCAGAAAATCTATTAAGGCAGGGTTTGAGATTGCAGAATGTTAAAAATGCCGTTGGTAAAATAAAGCCGTCACAAAAGGAATACCTTGTTTACGAAATACGTAAGTAGTTTTTCTTTAACTGTTTTTCATTTCTTTTTAATTTTCAATCTCAGAATCTGTGTAGTTTTGCGTAGCTTTATGAAAAGTTGAATATATTACATCTATTTAAATTTTAATTTGTAAAGTTAGTAACACTGTTTATTTATGTAAGTAGCAATAATTAGAGTACTGTATTTGACTTTAAGTAATACAGAGTTTTCATTTTAGTACCAGGGCAAGCACCTTTTGTAAAAAAGGAATACCCTAAAATGAAATCAAAACAACGAAATCCGAAGTCATTTCCTGAGCTGCCTAAATATGAGCCAAGTCAAAGTAAATCATTGTATATAGATGAACAACAAGCACAAATTGAACAGCCAAAGTATGCACCAGTTTATAATTATGCACCTGAATATGCCTACTATAATCCGAGAAACAAATACGGACCGAATGCGGACGATAAAAATGTAAAAATTGTCGACGAACGAAGTAATGAAAGTGAAAGAAATGATGAAATTGAAAAGATTTTTGATTATGAAATTGACAAGGACAAAAAAAGACCAGGATCGCAGCAAAGACCTGACCAGGAATTATTTCAAAGTGATCGAATGCCTGACAAGGAATCACGAGAAACTAATAAAAATGATGGAATTGATGAGGATTACTATTTTGGGTATTTGAATAGGAAATCAAAAGAAAATACAATTTTAAGATCGAGAATAAAAGACGTTAAAAAATGGATGAAGAAAATAAAGTGCAAAGGAAAATACTGCCATGAACCAATAGCAACGGTGGTACAGGATCCACAAGTTCCTCCAAATTCTGATGAACCCCAACACGCTCATAACGCTATGCTTAACAAAAACCCACCAATAACTCATATTAGACAAGTCGAAAGTATATTAGGTGATTTTGGATTTTTCCCACATGATCATGATCATGTCCATACTCTCAAGTGCAGACACAAGAAAGCAGAAAAAACAGAATATTACCACGGAAGCGGTGAATCTTGGATTGGTACTAATGTCGACTTGTTATATACTAAAAAAAATGTACACAAAAATAAAGCATTAAGATCAGGAGGTAGTCGTAATGATTGGAAGACATTACGAGATAAACTTGGGCAAATAAAAAATATTCCCGGCTTGCAGGAACGTTTTCAAAAACAATTAAACGAAATTAAAGAAAGCGCTAATAACAAACGTTTAAGTCTGAAAATTAATAATCAACTTCTGGAAAAAAATAGACTCCATCTCAAAGCTCTGAATGACACTTTCAACAGCGGACGAAATAGACCATTGGTTCTTTTGACTGGAAGTCCTGTAGGATTATCTAAACATGCATTTAGAAAAAGACCGCTATTACTTTTAACTGGACGACATAAAGGAATGTCTAAACATATTAACAAAAAAACACCGCTGATTCTTTTGACTGGTAAACCAAAAAGAAATATTAAAGACAGCGATGAAAAAAATACTCTGGTTCTTCTTACCGGGCGTCTAGATAAACAAGTCAAGCATAGAAAAACTAAAAAAAATGTTATTGAAAAACTGTTAGAATCTCGATACTTTAATGACTTAGATAATAGGATTACAAGGGAGGGATCATCCTCGGTTGAGAATTATAAAGATCCAGGTGCCGGCGATTCTGCTAGTACGCGAGAAGATAAAAGTCTAAAAACGTTAAATTTGGATGTTGTCAATCAAATAATTAACATGAGCCAAGACTCAAAAGATCCACGCTTACAACGAAAACTCATACAAAAGTTTAAACGAGGACCTAATTTCTATCATCCTGCAGAAAACCCAATTAAGAAGGACTACGATATCATTGAAAAAGAAATGTGGGCTTTAGCTTTAAGGTCGAAATCGGATAAAAGAAGTTTGGAACCTTATGTAGAAGTAATGACAAGTATGATAGCAAATGATAATACAGCATTAAAGAAATATGATTGGTTAGCTACAACAGTCGATATAAGATCGGCATTTACTAAGTTGATTAATTTGTGGTGAGTATCAAATATCATCATCACCCCCCTAGCCTTATCCCGTATCTCACGGGGTCGGCTTCCTAATCTAGGGGATCGAACGAGGGTACTGATTTTACACAGACCTCCGCAACCCAGACCCAATCCTATATTAGGTCAGAGTCTTCAAGCCGCCAATGGTTAGCAATGGCCTCTGACATGTTATGTTATGCTCCTGTATCCGCAATTAGACTCTTAATTTGGTCCTTTGTGCGTGCAAAGAAATATCTGACATGGCTTAACGACTAATATCTACGGTATTAAACGATATTAACCGAGACCAACGGCTTAGCGTGCCTTCCGAAGCACGGAAAAAGCGCCGAATAAACGTACATATGAAATTCGAAAACCGAAAAACACATTGATACATGGTGGGATTTGAACCACAACCGGATCCCGCTCAGGAGGCAGCGGCCCTATCCGCTACACCATCGGGTTCATTACCAATACTATTTCAATATCTGAGTCATACATTATCTGTGCCACTGTTTCTTCCATGCTGGACTGGGAGCGAAAGAAAAACATAGAATGTGCCAGCTGCATTTCCTCCCGGGCATGCTGTAAAAATCAGCTAAGGGATCCGAGGGTTTTTGTATATTGCAATTTAGGCGACAGGCTGACAACCTGTCACTACAGCAATATACCTCCAAATCCATCATTTTAAACAACCCTCAAAACTTTGTCAGACGTGGCGGAAACGACCTTTGTTTAGGTCGTTTACGCTCTGCCTACCCCATTAGGGATAAAGGCGTGATTATATGTATGTATGTCTGTTTACATAAATTTCTTCTTCTTTTGTCTAGCATTTACCGGCCTGGTGCTATGGTTCGCTTTCCAGGTTTTCCACTTCTCCTTTCAGCTACTCCATTCTTCCATGTCCGCTTTTTCCATAGATGCTAAAGTATCTTCTATCTGGTCGAAAGTAAATTCAAGTTCATATATAACACTATAAGGTTTTATATACATACATAGGTACATATAATCACGCCTTTGTCCCTAATGAGGTAGGCAGAGCGTGAACGACCGAAACAAAGGTCATTCCGCCACGTCTGACAAAGTTTTGAGGGTTATTTAAAATAGACTTGTACGTATGTTGCCGTAGTGACAGGTTGTCAGCCCATCGCCCAAATTGCAATATACAGAAACCCTCGGATTCCTTAGCTGGTTTTATGCATGCCCGGGTGGAAATGCAGCTGGCACATTCTATGTATTTCTCTCGCTCCCATTCCAGCATGGAAGATAAGGTATTACAGCCTTCTTTTTATGAACATTAATCATTCCTCATATATTTTCCAGCGAAACCTTACAAACAAGCAACAAAGACATCCACCCGAAAGATTTACAACTGGTCAAATACATCCTATACCTCCGTAGCAGCACCCAATACCTATTCGACCTAGAAAATCAAAAGCCTCCTTCGAATCAAAGGTTCTCTTATGACGAAAAAGAACCGATGAAAAACACGAAGCAACATAAAGGTTATAAAGGTAGAAGAAGCGGACAACTCCAAAAGCCTTGGTTGAACAAAAAAGGTTTGAAAGGCATGGCTGCTGGTCTCAGGGACTTCTTTGAAGATCTTGGACTTGTCTTAGACGATGTAAGTTATAAGGCCGTATTTATAAAGCTATATTAATGCAGGAGTGGCCGACTTTCTTGCCATCCTCCGCCAGCGCTCTGCATCCTTCTGGAACAGACTCCAGGAGAGCCGGAACTCCATTCTTCTCAATGTTGTCGAAGATTTTGATAACATCTTCTGTCGACATTGGTCGAAAATTCATCTGGTGTCGAACGACAATTTAAGACAGGACAAGTAATGTATGTTAAGTATGATGACTCTTTATTGTATTTTTATTTTTTATTACTTTTTTGTATTTTTATTTAATTTTGTATGGGTAACTGCCTGAAATAAAGATATTATTATTATTATATCAAGATTGAGAGCAATATTAAGTATGGATTTGACACGTAATTTTGTACTGAAAAGACATTTCTGATTCAAACTCAAACTAGCTGTCATTCTCAAGTGCTGATTATAAATACGGGCCATAAACATTACATTTAACTTAGGGGTGTAGTTAAGGATAACTTCTTTCAAACTGATAGGGGTTGCCCAGTCAATGAAACTGAATGATCGTCATCTCCCTAGCCTTATCCCGTATCTCACGGGGTCGGCTACCTAATCTAGGTGATTGAACGAGGGTACTGGTTTTTGCACAGAGCGACAGCCATCTGACCTCCGCGACCCAGAAGGGAAAACAGACCCAATCCTAGATTAGGTCAGAGCTTTCAAGCCGCCAATGCTTAGCACTGGCCTCTGATATGGCTTAACGACTAATATCTACGATGTTAAACGATATTACCCGGGACCAATGGCTTAACGTGCCTTCCGAAGCACGGAAAAAGCGCCGAATAAACGTTCATATGAAATTCAAAAACCGAAAAACACTTTGGTACGTGGTGGGATTCGAACCACGACCTCCCGCTGAGGCAGCGGCCCTATCCACTACACCATCGAGCTCCTCCTAGTCAATGAAACAGATTGTTTTTTAATATCTCTATATTTGGGCCCAATGGTGTAGTGGATAGGTGCTTCGGAAGGCACGTTAAGCCGTTGGTCCCGGTTAATATGGTTTAATACCGTAGATATTAGTCGTTAAGCCATATCAGAGGCCAGTGCTAAGCATTGGCGGCTTGAAAACTCTGACCTAATCTAGGATTGGGTCTGGTTTCCCTTTTGGGTTGCGGAGGTCAGATGGCAGTCGCTCTGTGTAAAAACCAGTACCCTCGTTCAATCCCCTAGATTAGGAAAGCCGACCCCGTGAGATACGGGATAAGGCTAGGGAGACGACGGTGTAGTGGATAGGGCCGCTGCCTCCTGAGCTGGGAGGTCGTGGTTCGAATCCCACCACTTACCGATGGTGAGGGATGAGTCCCACTGCTGAAAAGTAAAAAAAAGGGCGGCGGTTGTTTTGTATGATACGTTTTCTTTTTCAGTTCCACGACGCAATAAAACATATAGCGCTTGTTACGAACTACCACAACCAGAGATGGGTAGAAAACCTGAAAGAAGTTTACCTATCCTCGCCTCCTTCTAGAAAGCAAGCACTAGAAATGGTCTTACATCTAGAAACTGCTAGACTCATAGGTATGTGTTCATGGTTTTATTTCAATGAAATTGTTATTTTGAACGGAATTATTACCGCGATTATACCGGGTGTAAGGGACAGCGTCCCGCAAAATGATAGGGGTTGCTCAGTCAACGACACTGAACAAATTCCACCAAGAAATTCTTTCAGGAAGTAAAAAAAAATGACTTTTCCATACAAAATGACCACCTCAGTCCGACAGTTTGTAAAGAAAAGCATTTTTTAAAAATTTACTGAAAGAATTTCCTGGTGATAGTTGTTCAGTTTCGTTGACTGAGCAACCCGTATCAGATCGCGGGGCGCTGTCCCTTACACCCGGCATGTAACTATAAATATAATCACGGTAATAATCACGTTCTAAATAATAATCTAAATTATAAGAGTTATGTTTTTCTTTTAATGTTATTTAATTTATTTGATAGTATTTTGGATTTTTCATGTAACTTGTATTTTATATGCCTAAAATAAAAAGTACCTATTAGCGTGGTTCAAGCTAGTATGGAATAAAACCAAACTCATGCTAGAGATTTGGCCAGCCTCTCATATTGTTACAGGTATTAAAAAAACTTACTTCCATGCTGGTCTGGGAGCGAGAGAAAAACATAGAATGTGCCAGCTGCATTTCCTCCCGGGCATGCTGTAGAATCCAGCTAAGGGATCCGAGGGTTTCAGTATATTGTAATTTAGGCGATGGGCTGACAACCTGTCACTACAGCAATATACCTAGAATTCTATCTTAAATAACCCTCAAAACTTTGTCAGACGTGGCGGGACACCTTTGTTTAGGTCGTTTACGCTCTGCCTACCCCATTAGGGATACAGGCGTGAATATATGTATGTATGTATTAAAAAAATGTGGTGCGCAAAATTTCATAAAGATATCTTTAATGGAAAGGGATGCTCATCTGTAGACAAATTTTTGAATTTGTTAGTAAATATGAAAAATAAAAGAAGTCAAATTTATTTTTTTAGTATAGGAAGCTAATTCAAATGTGACAAAGGTTTGAATTATCGAAAAACATTCAATAATTTTTTTTTCTTTTGCCTAGAAATCGAAATTATTTTCAATAAAATTTTAAGGCATATCTCTAAATTTCTACACTATACTTAAATGCACTTACAACACCTAAAAGTTGCCTTGGACTACGTAAAACATGTATTTCTTTATATTTTACTTCAGAGACCTACTCATATCCCTATTTTTAAGCAGTAACGTTAGTAAACTTGAGTGAGTTTTTGTGAAAAATGAAAAATATGAGCAGCCTCTTGCCTTTAGTTTAGGAAGCTGATATTTTGCAATAATAATAATATGGATATAATTAACAAAATAAGAGGGTGGCCGATACCAAAATTTAAAAAAGTACTTTTTGAACCACCCTAGTACCTATTATTATATTATTTTTATTTATAGGTCTAATAGAAGAGAGTGCAGCAAATGGTTTGGAAACGAACTATGTCAAATATGGTTTAGCCAATCCAGAGCAAGTGAATAGAGCTAAAGAAGAATTTGGTTTTGTTGTTAAGTTGTACTTAGCATTAAAGAAATTACAGTAATACGTGTTTATTATTTGAAATTAGTTTTGAACAAAAGGCATGTTGAATGCGTGGCTAAAAGAAAAACAAAACAGTAATACCTAAAACTGATTGTTAAAATACTGTGGCTCTTATTCACAATAAAAAAATTACAGTTTTCAATTTAATAATCGAGTTGAAAATATGTTATTGATTTGGGAAGTCAATATTTACAGGAGCAGTGACACTGTTCTGCTGAACAACTTTCCTTTTCTTTTTTAACTGAACAAGTAACGAATTTCATAAATAATTTTATTATTTGCTGAATCATGTCAAAAAATGATAAAAAAAAATTAACCTCCCATAAAAATGATGTCACCTAAATATTTGTTAAACATTTTTTTACTAAAACATGCAGTGCCTTAAAATTATTATGATTTTGAAATACACATAAATAGAAGGTAATTAGTCACTACATAGTATAAAACAAAGTCGCTTTCTCTGTCCCTGTATCCCTATGTATGCTTAAATCTTTAAAACTATGCAACGGGTTTTTTAGCGGTTTCTTTTAATGGATAGAATGATTCAAGAGGAAGGTTTATATGTATAATACGTACATAAT
This sequence comes from Scrobipalpa costella, assembly GCA_949820665.1. Lineage (NCBI taxonomy): Eukaryota > Metazoa > Arthropoda > Insecta > Lepidoptera > Gelechiidae > Scrobipalpa > Scrobipalpa costella. The sequence continues at coordinate 7,416,922 of OX463321.1, read as the reverse complement.
ATAGTAGAGAAACACTGTTAATTTCCGTGCGAAGCCGGGGCGGGTCGCTAGTTAAAAATAAAACATGATATTCACAACAAACATTTATTTTTAAACAATATTCTTAATTAGGCATAAATCACAAAAATAATTTGGTATAAAGGACTTAGGAAAGTCCACATAACATTTAACTTTTTACTGGTTTTCATTTAACCATTTTTTAAAGTAGGTTTCGTATGCTATTTCTTTAAAATAAATATTTTGGATAAGCATGTAAATGGTAAAACATATTTATTAACAATAAGGTGTATTTACAATAACTCAGTAAATACACTTCGGTATATTTCTTGAAAAAAACAAAATTTTGAATAGTATAAAAACATGTAAATGAAATATATTATTATTACAAAAGTTTCCTCAAAAAATACTTTTATATACTTAAAATAAGTTCTGTTATAAAAATATCTTATATTTACAGATTGTTTAATTATTTATTTATATTAAATACCTCTTTGGGAATGTACTTTGTTACATAAATTTACATGTAATCACGCCTTTATCCCTAATGGGTAGGCAGAGCATAAACGACCTAATCAAAGGTTGTTCCGCCACGTCAGACACAGTTTTGAGAGATTTGTAGGAATATTGCTGTAGTGACAGGTTCTCAGCCCATATATGTATGTATGTACGTGCTCTGCCAAGGATTGTTTTCACAGTTTCTACGGGGCGTAAGGGACAGCGTCCTACAAACTGACAGGGGTTGCTCAGCTCAGTCAGCGACACTGAACAACTTCCATCAGGAAATTATTTCAGAAAGTGAAAAAGAGATTTTGGCTTTTCCATACAAGTTGTCTGATCGAGGTGGACGTTTTGTATGGAAAAGCCAATTTTTATTTTCACTTCCTGAAAGAATCTCTTGGTGAAAGTTGTTCAGTATCGTTGACTGAGCAACCCTTATCAGATTGCGGGACGCTGTCCCTAACACACGGTACATCTTCATGTTTATTAATTAAGGGCATAGCTATTGAAGTAGTTAGATATTTTGTTGCCAGAGCTAACAAACCTTTAACACCAAACTAAATTAATATAAAACATAATAAAATGTAACTTATTCGGCTGTAAACACAACTTAACTTATTTAAGTTGGCCCTGTCAAAGTCTTTAAATTAAAAACATTAGAGACTGAAATACAACAACTAATTATAATCCTGTCAAATAACGTAATACACCTAAATTAAGACGACATGTCAGACAATACATAATTTTGATGGGATTAAAATCAGCTATATATATATATATATATATATATATTTCTGTCTCTTATTTGATTCAAATTATAAAAAGTGACAGGACTTAAATAAAATGAGTTAAGTCGTGGCTACAACCAAATCGGCACCTATATTTAATTCTATGCTTCTGTCTCCAAGTCCGCTTCTATCTCTTCCGGTGTTCTCAAGTCTATGGCAAACCTCTTTTTTAGGCTAGGTGGTCTTTCATCCAACTCTGTAATAGAGAAAAGACTAGATTAGTCACGCCTTTATCCCTTCATCATCTCCCTAGCCTTATCCCGTATATCACGGGTCGGCTACTTAATTGAATGAGGTTACTGGTTTTTACACAGACCGTCTCTGACCTCCGAAACCCAGAAAGGAAACCACACCCAATCCTAGACTAGGTCAGAGTTTTCAATCCGCCAATGCTTAGCACCGGTCTCGTTTAATTCCTGATTTTTATTTATCGAAGAAGTATATCTTTGAATGTTTTTTTATTGTGAATTTTGTCCATAAAAGCCGAAATGGGGGTGGAATATTATTCCAACACTTTGTAGCTTGGTGCTGGAAGCAACCCTCAAACGAAGTATGAGCATACCTGGTGTTGCCTGCATTTCCTTCACCCTTCTGGAGTAGTCTTGGAAGGCTGCTGCTAAAGAATATGTCAGTCTTCTCGCTGCGTTCCTGAAAATAATTAAACCCAATTACATAAACGTATTTTACATATACTTAGTCCTCCCACCGAATTTCGGTGATGTCGGCTAATCTTTCAGAGATAAGCCAACTACGCAGAGCTAGTTTTTAGTGCCCATGTGTTTGCAACAAGTGCACTCTCTATTCTAAGCTCTTATTCTGATGGGACAGATTGACTAACATGACCAGAGAGAAATCAGGCGCAGGACCGACTATAATATTTATGCAAAAAATCCGACAGCATGGATATTCTTACTTTTCGGACGATCAGGTGATCAGCCTGCAATGTCCTAACCAAACTAGAAACAACAACACAAAGAGCTCATGACTCAGACCGCTAGACCACGGATGTAGTTACACCCTTATATCCAAGTGGCAACTGCCTAGGGGCGCCCACTAGGGCTCGAACCTCGGCTTATGGCGTTGCCTTGAGAACTCCTTATCGGAGAGAATCTACCCGGAACGTGCCGGCACCGCCCAAAGCGGGGAGCAAAGGAGGGACCTCCGCGACCCCGCCGGCGAGGTGCGTGGTTGCTGGAAGAGCTTGTGTTGAGTGTGGCTTGACTTGCTGCAATTGCAAGAGGAATTGGGTCTTCAGAATCCTACAAACTGATAGAGGTGATCGCTCAGACAGAAAAGTCATCAATAACACCAAGATCCGAGTGTTCCAGTTCCTACTGCAATTTAAGCTGGAGGCTAACAGCACTGTCACTAAAGAAATACGAGTATACCTATCTACACTCTTATTTTAGTAAGACGTTGACAATCTGCCTACTCTTAAAGGATATATCCATGACTATGTATGTAGGTAGGCTAGGCCTGAATTTTGGTAGTGATTCATTTGAGTGCCTGATTTTTAATCTTATCTAAAAATTCTCTCTGTGAAAGATTGTTTACGTAAGAAAAAGGATTTAGGTCAATAATCTAAGATGATACAAAACAAACAGATCGATCTTAAGACTAATCTTAAGATAACCGAGATTAGATTTTGTCAATCGCTATGAGAAAATGCGAAAGAATCCATATTTTGTAACAATTTCGACATTATCAAGTCACGCCTGCATTTGTTTTCATCACGTCTGATTTTTTAACTGCCTTCGTGGTCTAGTGGTCAGAGCCATGGGCTCACGATCCGGCGGTCCTGGGATCGATTTCCATAGGGGAAACTTGTAACTTTATCGCTTTGTGAGATTTTGCCCAGTTTGGTTAGGACAATGCAGGCTGAATCAATTGATTGTCTGGAATAAAAAAGATTCCGTGCTTCGGAGGGCACGTAAAGCTCTCAGTCCCGGTCACAGTCTTTTAGTTGTCGTTACACAAATCTTTTACAGTACACAGGCTTATACAGTATGCCTATGGGAGAAGAAACAGTTGGTGGTTTCTATAATGTTTATTGCTCCTAGTGTGCAGCATTGATTGATTGCAATATGGTGTGAGATTGGGCTCGATTTTGGATACCACTGACTAAAACTAAAATTAAAATATATCGGTCACTTTCAGAATAAAAAAAGGACGGCGATGAGTCCGCTAGATTTTGACGCGCATTTGCACGTATTTCCAGTATTTCTGTCAATTTTATCCGCCATATCATATGACATACATACATACATGCATACAATCACGCCTTTATCTCTAATAGTGTAGGCAGAGCGTAAACGACCCAAACAAAGGTGGTTCCGTCACATCTGACAAATTTTTGAGGGTTATTTAAGATCGATTTGTAGGTATAATGCTGTAGTGACAGGTTGTTAGCCCATCGCCTAAATTGCAATATACTAAAACCCTCGAATCCATTAGCTGGTTTCTAAAGCATGCCCAGGAAGAAAGAGGCACATTCTATAATTTTCTCTCGCTCCCAGTCCAGCATGAAAGAAATGAATAAAATTCCGGAGATAATACATCTCCTGTCCTTTTCCAATGTTTTCAGTCTGAAAGTGACAGTTAGATTTCAATTTTCGATTTAGACGATGAATCTAGAATTAAGTCCATTATTGCAACCTGATCGAGAATCCATATTTTCTAGATCATATCACAAAGGCTTACTTCCATGCTGGACTGGGAGAGATAGAAAAACATAGAATGTTCCAGCTGCCCTTCCTCCCGGGCATGCTGTTGAAGTCAGCAAAAGGGGCTCGAGGGTTACAGTGTATTGTAATTTAGGCGATGGGGTGACAACCTGTCACTATAGCAATACATATTACAATCTACATATTACAATCTAAAATTGCCCTAAATTTTTGTCAGACGTGGCGAAAGCGCCTTTTACGAGGCGTTAAACGCTCTGCCTACCCCGTAAGGGATAAAGGCGTGATTTATGTATGTATGTATGTATCACAAAGGCGGTCAAATCTACAGCATATTACATTGTATGACACTTACCTAGACTCGCAAACGAAGGCATGGCATTCGAAAGGGTTCAATCCCTTGATATCAGCATTCCCTTTCACGATGATCATTGAAAACACTCTCGTGTACACCAAGTCCTGGAAAATACAGAAAATAAAACGTTAAATGGGCTTGATTCTAGATTTTCCGGCTAAACAGGTTGTCAGCCCATCGCCTAAATTACAATATACTGAAACCCTCGGATCCCTTAGCTAGTTTTTACAGCATGCCCGGGAGGAAATGCAGCAGGCTCATTCTACGTTTTTCTTTCGCTCCCAGGCCAACTAAGTTTGAACCTTGATTTTTAAGTGTAGGAATGAACCCTTTACAAAGCTTTAGAAAGCTTATGGTTCAAACCACTAGGCTTCAAAAGCACCTAAGCAGTGGAAGATTCGCATTAAAAAACCATGTTACTCACCTGAACTCCATAAGATATGGACTCTATATTGAAGAACACAGACATCTGGTCATATTCATCCTTCTTCCCGGATTGGCTGATACTCTCCAGGTGTACACCATCTACTGTGATCATCAGCTTCACTATTGGCAGGATCTGACCTGAAAAGTCAAAGTAAAAAACGTATTAGATTAGTTCCAAACAAAAAACGCGATCTGGTGAGACGGTTAAACGAGCTTTTGATCGGAATCTTTTTTCTTTTGGACAATCAGGTTTAACAGCGTATTTTAAAATATAAACATTGTGATCTTCACATTGGGAACCGAACCTACGACCTCCGGCTTAGGAGTCCAAGGCTCAGACCACTAAACCACGGAGGCAGCTGGGCTTATTAGATCTTAGAATTTACCAGCCTGAAAAATAGCTCCCTTACTCGATCAATATGTTACTTTTATTTAACCTAAATATTACCTGCTATAGTCGTCTAATTACCATTTATTTACTATTAATTAATTCTTCCATGCTAGACTGGAAGCGACAGCAAAACACAGAATGCTCCAGCTTGCTCCAGGGTGTCACTGTATTACAATCTAGGCGACGGGCTGATAACACATCACTAGAGCAGAGAAGAAAATTAAAAAAATGTCTCATTACCTGGTGGTAACGCTTTCGCTGCTGCTACCATCAAATCTACTGGTTTCCGAGTGTGTTTGATGCCCCATAATCCACGCGCGTCGCTTTGCCCCAGATATTTCACCTGGAAAATAATCAATAAATATATATATGTTAGACCTAAGTAACTTATTTACTTACCTATGCAATATATTGCCTAAAATGTATACCAGCCCACTAGTTCTTCAACTTTTTATTTTCCTGTATCCTAAGGTTGCCTGGAAGAAATTGCTGCTTAGCAATAAGGCCGCCTATTTGTACTACTATTTGTTTCATTTAATTTTATTTTATCGTGTCTTTTCTGTGCAATAAAGTATATTCTTATCTTATCTTCTTATCTTTGTCTGGCTAGTTTTAAGATACAATAGCATCACACCACCATGTGGATGGCAAATTGGGGGTAGACCCATATATTTTCAACTTTCAAACCACCTGGACAAATTCTGGGCCATACCATACGACGCAGTAAAAAGGAAAACAATCAAATTTGTGATAGTGACCAAACTAAAATATAACCAAATCGCCCCAATGTTTGACGTACAGTACCATAATGTCCGAAATATTTTAAATAGGAAGACTAAATCTAAAATTACCCTCAATTTTTGTCAGACGTGGCGAAAGCGCCTTTTACGAGGCGTTTAACGCTCTGCCTACCCCGTAAGGGATAAAGGCGTGATTTTATGTATGTATGTATGTAGGACGATTAAAGCAGTTTCGTTTCCATAATTTCATGTTTGGAAACTATGGTCCTTGCTACCATAACAGAACAATACGCATCCACAGCATAATAAGTATCACATGAGGCCTATAGCCATAGTGACGTCACGTCCGGTTCAAAATGGCCGCCCCAGTTCTGATTGCCGGCGACTGTGAATTGATTCACCATGTATTGTACTAGCTGCTTTAATGTGTGGCAATTTCTAGATCAGTGGTGATCATGGAATTTGATTTAGTTTTATTATATATTCTTTACATACATACATACATATAATCACAATATTCTTTATTGCATTAAAATACAAGAAATGAAGTTTACAGAAAGATATGCAAGGGCGAACTTATCTCTATGAAGAGATCTCTTCCAGCTAACCCACTGGCAGTTGAGAGAATGAGAAACATTTTAAGGGCATGACAATACAATGCAATGTAAACTACAAATATACTCTAAATTTCATGAAGTAGAACTATTAAATATTGTTTTGATTTTATTCAATACGAAACAAACAAGTAAACAAGTTTTTTTCAACAGCTATTAAGGCCCGTATTTATAAACAGCAATTGAGACAAGCAGCTAGTTTGAGTCCGTATCAGAAATGTAATTTCAGTACAAAAGGACCTGTCAAATCCATGCTTAATATTGCTCTTAATCTTGAGATCGCTTTTTAAATACGAACATTAGTTTTCCCACGTGAATAAGACATTAATAAGGCAATTTTAGATACATACATACATATAATCATGCCTCCATCCCTAATGGGGTAGGCAGAGCGTAAACTACCTAAATAAAGATCGTTCGCCACGTCTGACTAAGTTTTGAGGGTAATTTAAGAAAGATTTGAGGTATATTGCTGTAGTGACAGGTTGTCAGCCTGTCGCCTAAATTGCAATATACAGAAACCCTAGGATCCCTTAGCTGGTATTTACAGCATGCCCGGGAGGAAATGCGGCTGGCGTATTCTATGTTTTTCTCTCGCTCCAAGGCTTCCTACGAAGCTGATTCAAATGTGACAAAGGTTTAAATTATCGCAAAACATTCAGTAAAAAAAAAATGTTTTTTCGCCTAGAAATCGAAGTTATTTTCAATCAAATTTTAAGGAATATCTATATCATAATGTAATTTGAGCCCGATGGTGTAGTGGATAGGGCCGCTGCCTCCTGAGCGGGAGGGAGGTCGTGGTTCGAATCCCACCACGTACCAATGTGTTTTTCGGTTTATGAATTTCATATGTACGTTTATTCGGTGCTTTTTCCGTGCTTCGGAAGGCACGTTAAGCCGTTGGTTAATATCGTTTAATACCGTAGATATTAGTCGTTAAGCCATATCAGAGGCCAGTGCTAAGCATTGGCGGCTTGAAAACTCTGACCTAATCTAGGATTGGGTCTGGTTTCCCTTCTGGGTTGCGGAGGTCAGATGACAGTCGCTCTGTGTAAAAACCAGTACCCTCGTTCAATCCCCTAGATTAGGAAGCCGACCCCGTGACATACGGGATAAGGCTAGGGAGATGATGAATGTAATTTCTACACTATAATTAAATGCACTTACAACACCTAAAAGTTGCCTTGGACTACGTAAAACATGTATTTTTTTATATTTTATCAGAGACCTACTCATATCCCTATTTTTAAGCAGTAACGTTAGTAAACTTGAGTAGTGTTTTGTGAAAAATGAAAAATATGAGCAGCCTCTTGCCTTTAGTTTACGAAGCTGATATTTTGCAATAACAATAATATGGATATAATTAACAAAATAGGAGGGTGGCTAATACGTAACATAAATTTTAAAAAGTACTTTTCTTCCATGCCGGACTGGGAGTGATAGAAAAACAGAATGTGCCAGCTGCATCACCTCCAGAGCATGCTGTAAAAACCAGCTAATGGATTCGAGGGTTATAGTATATTACAATTTTAGGCGATGGGCTGACAACCTGTCACTATAGCAATATACGTCATGATCATCTGTAATAACCCTCAAAACTTGTCAGACGTGGCGGAACGACCTTTGCTTAGGTCGTTTACGCTCTGCCTACCCCATTAGGGATAAAGGCGTGATTATATGTATGTATGTACTTTTTGAACCACCCTAATGTATATATGTAAAAACATTAAAAGGTATTTCTAATTCTAATCCAAATACTTACTAAAATATTCGATTACGTAAACTTAGTAATGACTTTAAAAAAAATGGTGGTGAGAATTTAATAAATTAAGTACACGCTGAATTCTTGAGAAAATTAATCAGAGTATACTAAACAATTGTGATTAGGTATTATTTAATTTGAATAGTTGATAAAAAACAATGAATAGTGACGTCATTTCAATGATATTCTTTAGTGTTGTAAACTTATTGTTTAGATTAGTAAAGATTAGATAGGTAGGTTTCGTATAGTCAGCTACAAAAGTAGAGTCGACAGTTTAAATCTATATCCAAACCAAACCATGGTAATTGGTAAAATTCGTTAAAGAAACGATTTAACTAAATCTTGACTAAAGTTGTTACTTACCCTTTTTATTATCTCATGATATAAAATGACAGGTGATGATTTTAGTCAAAATTTCGGTTCGTATTTTATAAAGCGATCTCGTAATTAAGAGCGATATTAAGGATGGATTTGATAGGCGAAATTGTACTAAAATAACATTTCTGATACGAACTCAAACTAGCTGTCAGTCTCAATTGCTGTTTATCAATACGGGCCTTAGTGATTTTGTGCGCATACGAATTGCCTACACTGACATAGGTTTAGAATTTCTGACACTATACTTACGTACATAGGGTTGAACTTCTGACACTGTATATATTCGTGAGCGGAATTAATTGGGCTTAATTCTAGATCAACCGGCTAAACCTAAACTTAAAATCTGTCCGTCACTTTCAGACTAAAAACATTATATACCTACCAACCTTAACAAAATCTTGACGAAAATTATTGCCATCCCTATCTTCTCTCACACATATATATGTATAATCAAGCCTTTATCCCTAATGGGGTAGGCAGAGCGCAAACGACCTAAACAAAGGTCGTTCCACCACGTCTAACAAAGTTTTGAGGGTTATTTAAGATAGATTTGCAGGTATATTACTGTAGTGACAGGTTGACAGCCAATCGCCTAAATTGCAATTTAATGAAACCCTCGGATCCAGCTGGTTTTTACAGCATGCCCGGAAGGAAATGCAGCTGGCACATTTATTTTTTTCTTTCGCTACCAGTCCAGCATCTTCTTCTGTCGAGTGGGTATCGAGTCTATCGACCCAATGAACCCTGGTGTCAGAGTTTTTAAACCGCCTAGTAGCACAACTATCAGGCCTCTGACACGGTTTGAGTAACGACCACTATCAAAGACAGCGACCGGGACCGACGGCTTAACGTGCCCTCCGAAGCACGAAATCTTTTTCTTTTTCGAACAATCAGGGGATTCAGCCTGCAATGTACTAACCAAACTTGGGAAAAATTCACAAAGTGATAAATTCTCAAATATCAACTTTGTATTTCCCCCCTGGGAATCGAACCCAGGACCTCCGGATCGGGAGTCTATGGTACTAGCCACTAGACCACGGAGGCAGTCCAGCATGGAAGACTGTCTATTCTCTCATGATAGATAACTATCAATATTTCGTGATTTTGTGCGCATGTCAATTTTCCCCACTGCATATTAAAAGTAAAATGCAACATAAAAATATAGGTGAGTTGGTAGCTATGTATTTACAGAAATGACATCATGATATTTTATCACTGTTGGTACATCAAAGGTGAATAATTACCGATACATATATAAACACGTATGTATATACGTTGGTATGTATATGACCATACACCGTGACTGAAGTGTTACAAACTGGAATAAGCAGACCGAGACGGATTTAGAAATCTATAGTTCAGGGATCAAAGTTACATACAAAAATCACGCCTGTATCCTTGAAGGGTAGGCAGACGGCAAATGAATAACAAGTCTGACAAAATTTGAGGGCTATTTCAGGAGGGTTTGTGTATTTGTTTAGTGACAGACGTAGTCAGTGCATCATCTGAATTGCAAAAGAAAATCAGCTGGTAAATTCTATACATCATTACGATCCCAATAATTATTACCAGTGTAACTGCCTCCGTGGTCTAGTGGCTAGTGCCATGGACTCCCGATCTGGAGGTCTTGGGTTCGATTCCCAGGGGGGAAACACAAAGTTGATATTTGAGAATTTATCCCTTTGTGAATTTTTCCCCAGTTTGGTTAGGACATTGCAGGATGAATCACCTGACTGTCCGAATAGAAAAAGGTTGCGTGCTTCGGAGGGCACGTTAAGCCGTCGGTCCCGGTCGCCGTCTTTGATAGTGGTCGTTACTCAAACCATGTCAGAGGCCTGATAGTTGTACTACTAGGCGGTTTAAAAACTCTGACACCAGGGTTCATCGGGTCGATAGACTCGATACCCACTCGACAGAAGAAGAAGACTATCAGTTGAAAATTTTCTTATTCTTTTCGAGTCGAACATACATACATACATATATTCACGCCTGTATCCCTAATGGGGTAGGCAGAGCGTAAACGACCTAAACAAAGGTGTCCCGCCACGTCTGACAAAGTTTTGAGGGTTATTTAAGATAGAATTCTAGGTATATTGCTGTAGTGACAGGTTGTCAGCCCATCGCCTAAATTACAATAGTAATTTAATTTTATCGAGTCGAACAACAATCCGAAAATTGTTGATAGTAAAAACAATGTACCTAGTAAACTTTTAAGTTATAATAACAATAAAAATAATGCTTCATTTGATAAGCAGAGTGCAAAAAACGCTGTAAATATACCAAACAAGTTAGTAATTTCATGTAATAGTGCGTCTAACTAAATCTCGTATTTATAAACCGATCTCAAGATTCAGACCAATATTAAGTATGTATTTGACGGGCCAGATTATACTGAAATCACATTTCTCATTCGAACTTCGAAATGAAACAAAGGTTTTATCTATCTATCTATCTAACTCAAACTAGCCGTCGGTCTCAAGTGCTGTTTATTTATACATACATACATAAATCACACCTTTATCCCTTACGGGGTAGGCAGAGCGTTTAACGCCTCGTAAAAAGCGCTTTCGCCACGTCTGACAAAAATTGAGGGCAATTTTAGATTGTAATATGTATTGCTATAGTGACAGGTTGTCAGCCCATCGCCTAAATTACAATACACTGTAACCCTCGAGTCCCTTTTGCTGACTTCAACAGCATACCCGGGAGGAAGGGCAGCTGGAACATTCTATGTTTTTCTATCTCTCCCAGTCCAGCATGGAAGTACATCAGTTTATCTATACGGGCCTTAATGACGTAAAACCGCATAATCCAACTAGTCATAATCACAATGAAGAGGTCAAATACCTCAATGTTAGAGTCAAGTAATTTGAACTAATATTACAGACAGTTATGAATTAGCTTAGTTAATACCGGGTGTAAGGGACAGCGTCCAGCAAACTGATAGGAGTTACTCAGTCAACGAAACTAAACAACTATCACCAGGATTTTTCTATACAAAATGTGCATTTTTTTTTCACTTTCTGGAAGAATTTTCTGATGAAAATAGGTCAGTGTCATTGACTGAGTAACCTCTATATGTTTGCGGGACGCTGTCCCTTACACCCCGTATAGCTACTTAACTTGGACTTAATCGAAACACGCAACGTTGAACTTTTTATGTGCTGTTAATAAAATAGATAACGGGAAAAATTGCTCAATAATATTTATGTAATATTTATAGATCAGCAAAAACCTTTTGATATTGCTTTCTCAGACAAGCTAAATCAAAATGGGAAAATAGAAGCTACGAAACTTAAAACTACAGCTTTTTAAAAATATTTACCAAGCACTATTCAATCTGTTCTTTGTGGCGATACAATAATTGATTTAAAGTCTAATTAGGAATAGTATACCGCAGGGCAGAATTATGGGTGCCACACTCTTTCTTCGGTCGGTTAAAAATGTTATATAACTTAAAAAACCGTTATCTAGAAACCTAAAGGAAAAAAACTGAAAAAAGAAGATTAGGAATAATTACCTGAAAAGAAACCGGCAAATCTTCAACATTGACTGGTCCCTCGTTTTCCGCCATTTTGGATTTGTTATCTTCTATTTATCATACTACCAATCTTGCTAGTAATTCTCTGGAGCTATCTTCGTGATATCCGTAAGCTGTGGTGCATTTTTTGTGCCTGTAACAAAATAATTCATACATATAAAGACGCCTTTATCCCTAACGGAGTAGGCAGAGCATAAACAACGATCTGCCATGTCTGACGAAGTTTCGAGATTTATGCAATAAACAATTTTTAATATTTTTTTTTCATTTAAGGTAGATTTGTAGACATATTACTGTAGTGACAGGTTGTTAGCCCATCGCCTAGATTGCAATAAACTGAAACCCTTGAATCCTTTAGCTGATTTTTACAGCACGTCCGGGAGGAAATGACACATTCTATGTTTTCTCTCGCTCCCAGTCCAGCATGTAAGAATTAATTAATTAACAAAAAAATAAGGTCATTAAATACGAGCTCGCGATTAAAAGATCGTGGGTTCAATTTATAGACCCAGGATGCCTCCCTAGGTTCCTTACTCCCTAATAGGGACGCCGGAAAGTCGATGATAACTTTATATGTGGGTGTCCTTAGTTTCGACAGGACAATGCAAGTTAAAGTGAATTTGCATCTATGTCAGAAATCAAAGATGATTCCGAGCTCCAGAAGGCATGTAACAGTAGCGAAAGTAATTTCAGAAATTGTGGATGATATAAGTGGATGTCGAAAAGTGGATGATATGCTTTTCACACCCTATCAACTCCGTAAGGTATGCGAGAGTGACTATATAACGTAAGTAGTATTATACAACGGTCTTCTTCTTCTTAGCGAGTGGATTCTCGAGTCAAATGACCCGATGAGCCCTGGTGTCAGTGTTTTCAAACCGCCTAGTAGCACAGCTAATATGCCTCTGACATAGTTAGAGTAACGACCACTATCAAAGACAGCGGCCGGGGCTGAGGGTTTAACGTGCCCTCCGAAGCACGGAATCTTTTTTTCTTTTCGGACAATCAGGTGATTCAGCCTGCAATGTCCTAATCAAACTGGGAAAAACCTTACAAAGTGATAAATTGACAAATATCAACTTTGTGTCTCCCCCTAGGAATTTAACCCAGGACCGTAAGCCCATGGCTCGAACCACTAGACCACGGAGGCAGTTATACAACGGTGCGCAGGTGGTAAAGCATTGCACAAAGTTCACAGGTGTACGTTAAAGTCGCCAGACCATATAGCTCAACCATTTACGATAAAAAATAACAATCATACTGCAATTTTTATACCTCACCCAGGGATGACTCACCCTTATATGAAAGGTCAACCGTGACGAAGTAGGTTCTCACGGTATTATAGGGGTTAACTGACCATTGGTAAAGGGGGTGGTATATTGTTTATTTACTGTTTATTGTACACAAGTAACACGAGAAAGACAATACATAAGTAATAACGGCACAACAGGTACAGCTTATTTCTACTAAGAAATTTCTTCCAGCTGACCTACGGAAGTGAGACTTAAATTGAGAGGCAAATTAGGCGTGCACAAATAAAGCATAATATTAAAATAATACCAAAAAATTATAAATTACATAAATAACTAATTATACAAATACTTAAAATCATAATAATTCATTCTTGATTCATTGGAGATTCTTCCATTATACTGGGCTTGATTCTATATATCACCGGCTAAAACTAAAATTTATCTGTCACTTTCAGACTAAAAACATAGGAAAAGGATAGGAGATCTATTCTCTCCGGTTTTTGATTTATATTGGTTTTATGCGTTATCTGACATTTTTATCCGCCGTCATATGATATGGCAATCAAATACTGGGGAAACGTGCAAAAGCGCGTCAAAATCTAGCGGACGAAGTGTAAAACCATAGAGTATAAATCGCCTGTCCTTTTTCATACATACATAAATCACGCCTTTGTCCCTTAAGGGGTAGGCAGAGCGTTTAACGCCTCGTAAAAGGCGCTTTCGCCACGTCTGACAAAAATTGAGGGCAATTTTAGATTGTAATATGTATTGCTATAGTGACAGGTTGTCAGCCCATCGCCTAAATTACAATACAGTGTAACCCTTGAGTCCCTTTTGCTGACTTCAACAGCATGCCCGGGAGGAAGGGCAGCTGGAACATTCTATGTTTTTCTATCTCTCCCAGTCCAGCATGGAAGTAACCTGTCCTTTTTCAATTTTATCATTTTGAAAGTGACAGACAGATTTTAATTTTAGTTTTAGCCGGTGGTATCTAGAATCTAGCCCACTATTTAACCAAAGATTTGTTTTCAGGCTTTAAAATCAAGAAATCAGTCTTGGTAACGCCGATTTTTTTTTGAGATTGTATGCTGTTTGGTTTGGACAATGCAAGCTGAATCAGCTGATTGTCTGATAAGATTAAGATTTGGCTTGTGCAGAATAAATCATAAAAATAAATAAGAAGGATACTTCCGCGCTTCGGAGGGCACGTTAATTGCATTTAGATAGACCTGTTAGGCAGTTTAGGGTTGTTCAACCAACAACCCAAATGATAAAGTATTTAATTATTTATCATATTGATATTGTTATGTAGTATTAGTTTATTTTATTGAAATATATTAGTGTGTATTAGTATTACTATAATTATTAACGTTATTAAGTTTATTATATCTGTTACCGTGAAATTCCCTTCTTTCATCCTCATAAGGTTGGCTGGAAGAGATCTCTTATAGAGATAAGCTCGCCTACTGTTTTAATTTTTAAGTTTACTTTTATGTTTAATTCTTAAAACAATAAATAATTTGATAAAACACCGTGGCTCTTAGACGATAACAAAGTCACTAAGACCATCTTAAAAAACAAACTCAAATTATTATTACTATTAGAGTAACTATAAACAGATAAACATTAAATATATATTTGTAAAAGTAGTAATTTTACGCGTGTATGTGTGTGTGGTGTGTGCATGTGTGTGTGTGCGTGCGTGTGTGAGTGTGTGTGTGTGTGTGTGTGTGTGGTACTACCAGTATGGGCATACTTAACTTAAAAATTGTTAACGATAGGTGCATGATTAGTACTCAAGAGAGCGCTCTCCTCGCCAACAAACTGTTTCAGTTTGGCGAGATATTACATACATACATACACATAATCACGCCTTTATCCCTAATAGGGTAGGCAGAGCGTAAACGACCCAAACAAAGGTCGTTGCGCCACGTCTGACAAAGCTTTGAGGGTTATTTAAGATAGATATAAAGGTATATTGCTTAGTAACAGGTTGTCAGCCCATCGCCTAAATTACAATACACTGAAACCCTCGAATCCCTTAGCTAGTTTTTACAGCATGCCCGGGAGGAAATGCAGCTGGCACATTCTATGTTTTTCTCTCGCTCCCAGGCGAGATATTTGTGTATGCTTATGTATGTACCTGTATGTTCAAATAATAATAAAAAGAAAAGAAGCCACAATAAAAATATACCTACTAGGCAAGACTCACTCTGCTAGTTTTGTGAAATAAGCAAGCTAGATTTGTTTCTTCCATGCTGGACTGGGAGCGAAAGAAAAACATAGAATGTGCCAGCTGCATTTCCTCCCGGGCATGCTGTAAAAACCAGCTAAGGGATCCGAGGGATTCAGTATATTGTAATTTAGGCGAAGGGCTGACAACCTGTCACTACAGCAATATTCCTACAGATCTATCTTGGATGACCCTCTAAACTTTGTCAGACGTGGCGGAACGACCTTTGTTTAGGTCGTTTACGCTCTGCCTACCCCATTAGGGATAGAGGCGTGATTATATGTATGTATGTAGATGTGTTTCAAGGTAATGCTTATCATTGTTACAATGTTTTATCAGCAATCATGTAAGTACCAATTGTACGTACTGAACTAATCCTAACAATATAACTGCCTCCGTGGTCTAGTGGCTAGTGCCATGGACTCCCGATCCGGAGGTCCTGGGTTCGATTCCCAGGGGACAAAGTTGATATTTGAGAATTTATCACTTTGTGAATTTTTCCCAGTTTGGTTAGGGCAGGGTGAATCACCTGATTGTCCGAAAAATTAAGGCACGTTAAGCCGTCGGTCCCGGTCGCTGTGTTTGATAGTGGTCGTTAATTAAAACCATGTCAGAGGCCTGATAGTTGTGCTACTAGGCGGTTTAAAAACTCTGACACCAGGGTTCATAGGGTCGATAGACTCGATACCCACTCGACAGAAGGACAAGAAGAAGATCCTAACAATTGTTATTTTATTTATCTACCTATTTCTTTGACTAGGTGATGATGGTGTAGTGGATAGGGCCGCTGCCTCTTGAGGAGGCAGGTCTGGGTTCGAATCCCGCCACGTACCAATGTGTTTTTCGGTTTTTGAATTTCATATGTACGTTTATTCTGCGCATTTTCGGAAGGCACGTTAAGCCGTTGGTCTCGGTTAATATTAATCGTTAAGCCATGTCAGAGGCTAGGACCTAATCTAGGATCTGGTTTCCCTTCTGGGTAGCGAAGGTCAGATGGCAATCGCTCTGTGTAAACACGAGTACCCTCGTTCAATCCCCTAGATTAGGTAGCCGATCCCATGAGATACGGGATAAGGCTAGGGAGATGAGTATTCTTCGACTAGGTAATTTGAAAATGGTACCGATTTTTCATCACTTAAATTGTTGCCATCCTTTTCTGTTCTCTCATGCAAGAAAATGATAGGTAACGATTTTAGTCATGATTTCGTGATTTTGTGCGCATACAAATTGCCGCCATTGTTTTTATTCATTTTGATCTTCCATGCTGAACGAGAGCAAAACATAGAATGTGCCTGTTGACCGAGGGTATCAGTATATTCCAATTTAGGCTTTAGGCTCACAACCTGTCAATACAGCAGTATACCTAAATATCTAACTTAAATAACCCTCATAACTTTGTCAGACGTGGCGGAACGACCTTTGTTTAGGTTGTTTACGCTCTGCCTGCCCCAATAGGGATAAAGGCGTGATTATATGTATGTATGTTTACAAGACTCTTTACTTTCGACTAGAAAAAAATGTGAACTTTGGAAGACTGATATTCATGTAACTTTCACCATAATTATTAAAAAAAGTTATCTTCCATTTTGCGATGTCAAGTAAATTCAAATGAACCAATCAGAGCCACCTGCCGATCAGCTGTTGAGGCTATTTGGACAGAGGTGCGCGGACGCAGGTAGTAGACGCACAGATGGGGAGGCCGTTACGACAGGTGCGTATATTGTAAATACGCATTATAAATATTGGGGAAGTAGGGTTTTTGGATGGCACGTGCTTAACATTATTACAAACTATACAAAGTTCGGAAAGCCTGGAATAAGAAAGGTCTCCCTTTGCCCAACAGTGGTACGTTCTTCCATGCTGGACTGGGAGCGAGAGCAAAATATAGAATGTGCCAGCTGCATTTCCTCCCGGGCATGCTGTATAAACCAGCTAAGGGATCAGAGGGTTTCAGTATATTGCAATTTAGGCGACGGGCTGATAACCTGTCACTACAGCAATATACATACAAATCTATCTTAAATAACTCTCAAAAATTTGTAAGACGTGGCGGAACGATCTTTGTTTAGGTCGTTTACGCTCTGCCTACCCAATCAGGGATAAAGGCGTGACTATATGTATGTAAAAAAACCACAAACATGACACAATGACTATGAAAGTGAAGCTTTCTAGAAAATTGGTTTGACCACAGTAAATCACGTCATACAAATTGACCATCATAATTTTCTAGACATGCATTTCAAACATTTCTTACAGTGATTGACTGGGAGCGATAGAATAACATAGAATGTTCCAGCTGCTTCGCTTCCCGGGCATAAAGTATCAGTGGAGGATGACAAGAGTTTAAGTTAATTGTAATTTAAGAGATGAGCTTACAACCTGTAACATAAAATGTTATTTGTCTTAATAGGCAATAATTACCTAGTGACTAATGGCTTAATTGACTAATAAATCAGCAACTTTTTATGAAATATTAAAAAAGCTTTTTTGACAATATACATACATACATACATAGTATCACGCCTGTATCCCTAATAGGGTAGGCAGAGCGTCAACGACCCAAACAAAGGTCGTTCCGCCACGTCTGACAAGTTTTGAGGGTTAAGATAGAACTGTATATTGCTGTAGTGACAGGTTGTCAGCCCATCGCCTAAATTACAATATACCCTCGAATCCCTTAGCTAGTTTTTACAGCATGCCCGGGAGGAGATGCAGCTGGCACATTCTACGTTATTCTATCGCTCCCAGCCCAGCATAGAAGCTCAATTTTGACAATATATCATATTGATTTGAGTAGTCAATATTTACACCACCCAAATCAATAACTTCTTTATTTTTAACTCGATTATTAAATCCAAATGAACATTTTTTAAAATTATGAATACAATCTATCTTAAATAACCCTCAATACTTTGTCAGACGTAGCGGAACGACCTTTGTTTAGGTCGTTTAAGCTCTGCCTACACCATTAATGATAAAGGCGTGATTATATGTATGAATGAGATCCACAGTATTTTAGCCATCAGTTTTAAGTATAAACGTATTGATTTTTTCAATTTATCTATTTATACATATTATACGAGTCTAAAAGTGTAACAGAAAGGGCATACATACATACATATAATCACGCCTTTATCCCTAATGGGGTAGGCAGAGCGGAAACGACCTAAACAAAGGTCGTTCCGCCACGTCTGACAAAGTTTTGAGGATTGTTTAAGATAGATTTGTAGGTATATTGCTGTAGTGACAGGTTGTCAGCGTGTCGCCTAAATTGCATTATACAGAAACCCTCGGATCCCTTAGCTGGTTTTTACAGCATGCCCGGGAGGAAATGCAGCTGGCACATGCTATGTTTTTCTCTCGCTCCCAGTCCAGCATGGAAGAAAAATACTTTCCATATAAATCGCATCAACTGATAGTACTTTTAGTATAGGAAGCGAATTTCTTTTTCATAATTCTTTTTTTCTAAATAATACCTTTAGGCCTTGTCAGATGTAGGCCAAACGCACTATTATGAGTTGGTTGATGCTCTGCTTACCCCATAAAGAATACGTAAGTGATTATGTGTGTGTAATAATATGGGTATCAATAAAACAGCGCTGTCATGGTTTCTAATGAAAATCTGTTCTTAGGTCATTTGGTTAAAAAGTTTAGTCATATTAGGCTTTTGCGCATACAAAACTATGACAAACTTTTTTTTTTTTATTTGTGGCTGTTTGAGAGACTGATGGTGTAGTGGATAGGGCCGCTGCCTCCTAAGCTGGGAGATCGTGGTTCGAATCCCACCACGTACCAATGTTATTTCGGTTTTCGAATTTCATATGTATGTTTATTCGGTGCTTTTTCAGTGCTTTGGGAGGCACGTTAAGTTAGTCCCGGTTAATATCGTTTAATACCGTAGATATTAGTTAAGCCATGTCAGAGGCCAATACTAAGCATTGGCGACTTGAAAAGGATTAGGTCTAGTTTCCCTTCTGGGTTGCGGAGGTCAGATGGCAGTCGCTCCGTGTAAAACCAGTACTCTTGTCCGATCCCCTAGATTAGGTAGCCGTCGCCGTGAGATAACGCGGGATAAGGCTAGGGAGAAATGTGAATGAGTAAAAAAGAAACTTTAAGATGATTTCATGGGTTGGGGAGTTGTTAACCTCATGTTCAATCAATATAAATGTAATTTTTGAATGTTGTCACGACTGTCAAATGCTTTTTTCGAAAATCGTGACAGCGAGTCGTGACATTTCGTCGTAAAGTTTTGACAATTGACATTGTAATCGGTTAAAATTATAGTTTTTAAATGAAAATTGTTTTTATTGTAGGTTTTTTTTATAATATAAATTTTTTTATAGAGCTATGATCAAGCATTCTGTCATGGATTATGATAAATAATACATACATACAATCACGCCTTTATCCCTAATGGGGTAAGCACAAATGTCGTTCCGCCACGTCTGACAAAGTTTTGACGGTTATTTAAGATAGATTTTCTATGTATATTGCTGTGGTGATTGGTTGTCAGTCGATCGCCTAAGTTACAATATACTGAAACCCTTGGGCCCCTTAGCTGGTTTTTACAGCATGCCCGGGAGGAAATGCAGCTGGCACATTCTATGTTTTTCTCTAACTCCAAGGCCAGCATAAATTAAATAGACAAGGACAAATTAAATAGGCCAGTTATATGTGTAGTGAACTAGTGATGTGAGCGATATTAAAACCACGTAAAGTATGGGCTGACAACCTGTCACTACAGCATTATATATACAAATCTATCTTAAATAACCCTCAAAACTTTGTCAGACGTGGCGGAACCACCTTTGTTTAGGTCGTTTACGCTCTGCCTACCCCATTAGGAATAAAGGCGTGATTATATGTATGTAAAGTATAGAATATAATTTTTTTGAGTACGTCCCATTTCTCTGCCAACCGAGATCTTCTTCTTAGCGAGTGGATTCTCGAGTCAAAGGCCCGTATGAACCCTGGTGTCAGAGTTTTCTTATCTATATCCTCTGATATGGTTTGAGTAACGACCACTATCAAAGACAGCTACCGGGACCGACGGTTTAACGTGCCCTCCGAAGCACAGAATTCTGTTTTTTTTGGACAGTCAGGCGATTCAGCCTGCAATGTCCTAACCAAACTGGGGAAAACCACACAAAGTGATAAATTGACAAACATCAACTTTGTCCCCCGTGGAAATCGAACTCAAGACCTCCGTGTCGTTAGCCCATGGCTCTGACCACTAGACCACGGAGGCATTTAAGCAACTGAGATCTAATATAAGAGTATTAAGTCTCGTATTTATGAAGCAATCCCAAACTTGAGAGCAATATTAAGTATGGATTAGACAGGCCAGTTTGTACTGAAATTACATTTCTGATACTCAAACTCGCTGTCACTAACGAGAGCTGATTTTCAATACGGCCCTTAGAATAGATGGAAGACCATTATCTCATCATCTTCCTAGCCTTTTTCCGTATCTCTTGGGGTCGGCTACCTAATCTAGGTGATTGAACGAGGGTACTGGTTTTTACACAGAGCGACTGCCATCTGACCTCTGCAACCCAGAAGGGAAACCAGACCCAATCCTAGATTAGGTCAGAGTTTTCAAACCGCCAATGCTTAGCACTCGCCTCTGTCATGGCTTAACGACTAATATCTATGGTATTAAACGATATTAACCGGGACCAACGGCTTAACGTGCCTTCCGACACACGGAAAAAGCGCCGAATAAACGTACATATGAATTTCGAAAACCGAAAAACACATTGGTACGTGGTGGGATTCGAACCACGACCTCCCGCTCAGGAGGCAGCGGCCCTATCCACTACACCATCGGGCTCCTCAATAGATGGAAGACCATAAATAGCAAAATCACAAGCATCAATAGCCCTTTTTCCCTTGAAGGTATAAAAGCCAGTGTGTCAAGGACGGCCCATCCCAGGCCTTGCTAGGCCAGATAGAGCGCAACAAAGCCATCAAGAATAAACTAATTGATAAATATAGATAACATTGGGCTCAATTCTAGATAACTATAAATCAAAAGCCGGAGATAATAGATCTCCTGTCCTTTTTCAATATTTTCAGTCTGAAAGTGACAAATAGATTTTAATTTCAGTTTTAGCCAATGGTATCTAGAATCGAGCCAATTAATGAGATTGTATGTAAGAATTATATTGATGCACTTACATAGATTATAAGAACATACATAAAATCACGCCTTTAATCCTTACCAGGCAGATCGTAAAACGCCTAGTTTAAATATGCGCCTTAACCACGTCTGTCGAATATAGAGGACAATTATACATACACTAACCCTCGAAATCCCTTTGCTTCTACAGCATGCCCGGAAGGAAAGGCTGGAACGTTCTATATTTTATTCAACTCATCATCTCCATCATCTCCCTAGCCTTATCCCGTATCTCTCTGGGTCGGCTTCCTAATCTAGGGGATTAAACGAGGGTTACTGGTTTTTATACAGAGCGACTGCCATCCGACCTCCGCAACCCAGAAGGGAAACCAGACCCAATCCTAGATTAGGTCAGAGTTTTCAAGCCGCCAATGCTTAGCACTGGCCTCTGATATGGCTTAACGACTAATATCTACGGTATTAAACGATATTAACCGAGACCAACGGCTTAACGTGCCTTCCGAAGCACGGAAAAAGCGCCGAATAAATGTACATATGAAATTCGAAAATCGAAAAACACATTGGTACGTGGTGGGGTTCGAATGGATACATTATATTTTACTATGGAAAAAAATAAGTACATAATAAAAGTACGTTTATTTATATGTAAGGGTCAGCGTCCCGCAATCTGATAGGGGTTGCTCAGTCAACGAACTGAACAACTACCAGAAGGACGTTATTCCAGAAAGTGAAAAAAAAAACATACAAATTGCATGATCGAGACGTTCATTTTGTGTGGGAAGGTCACCTTCTGAAAGAATTTTCTGGTGAAACTCGTTCAGTTTCGTTGACTGCGCAACCTCTATTATTTTGCGGGACGCTGTCCCTTACACCCGGTATAAGCAGAGAATTACCATCTGCCTTGAAAAGAGTCTTCGCAAATTTACTAACAGGTACATACAGTCATACATACAACACTTGAATAAATAGAATATGAGTACGAGAAAAACACTGCCTCAGTGGTCTAGTGGTTAGAGCCTTGGGCTTACGATCCGGAGGTGCTGGGTTCGATTCCCTGAAGGGCAAAGTTGATGTTTTTAATTTATCACTTTGTGAGATTTTTTCTTCCATGCTGGACTGGGAGAGATAGAAAAACATAGAATGTTCCAGCTGTCCTTCCTCCCGGGCATGCTGTAGAAGACAGCAAAAGGGACTCGAGGGTTACAGTGTATTGTAATTTAGGCGATGGGCTGACAACCTGTCACTACACATTAGCAATACACATTACAATCTAAAATTGCCCTCAATTTTTGTCAGACGCGGCGAAAGCGCCTTTTTACGAGACGTTTAAGGCTCTGCCTACCCCGTAAGGGATAAAGGCGTGATTTTATGTATGTATGTGAGATTTTTCCCCGGTTTGGTTAGGACATTGCGGGCTGAATCACCCGATTGTCCGAAAAGATAAAAGGGCACGTTAAGCCGTCGGTCCCTGTCGCTGTCTTTGATCGTGGTCGTTACTCCAAACATGTCAGAGGCCTAATAGCTGTGCTACTAGAGGGTTTGAAAACTCTGACACCACGGTTCTTCGGGTCGTTTGACTCGAGAATCCACTCGCTGTTAAGAGAAAAAGTCTACTGAAAACGTACTGCGCCGACCCCAAGTAAATGGGATAAGGGCAAGCGAATGATGATATGGATTAAAGTAATTTACGTATAATCACGCCTACAAACCTTACGTGATAGGCAGAGAATTAACGGTAGAATCCCTTTGCAATATCTGATTGATTTAGAAGGCCAATCCAGGATTTTGTGTAGCTGTAGAGACGAGTTGTCAGTCAGTAATTTTTCAACACCGTTCGTAACCCATTTGGCCTATTTACTTCGTTGTAAATGAAAGGGAAGCATTACTTTAATTTTTTTTTACTTCCAGTCCAGCATGGAAGTATTTATTGTTTTATCACATAATTATAATAGAATTACTTTGCATTGGGAAGATAACGGTTTCAGAGATAAGTAAATAATATAATAAATATATATAGAGTGTGATTTTATTTAGTGTTAATTTAGACTCATAAACATACTCTTATACAAACAAGTATGTTGCTATGAATGTTTAGATGTTTGTTACTGTTTCCTTGCTGGACTGGGAGCGATAGAAATATAGAATGTGCCAGCTGCATCTCCTCCCGGGCAAGCTGTAAAAGCCAACTAAGGAAAGTTTCAGTGTAATGTAGTTTGGGCGATGGGCTGACAACCTGTCTCTACAACAATATACGGATCTTTCTTAAACCCCCAAAACTTGTCGGACGTGGTGAAATGATCTTTGTTTGGGTTGCAGGTGCTCTGCCTAACCCATTAGGGATACAGGCGTGATTGTATGTATGTTTGTTACTCAACCACGATTTAACAATTTAACAAATCCGATAGAAACTTGGCACTCTTATAGGTTAGGTCCTGGAATAGGACAAAAACTACTTTTCCATGGGATGGGCTTAGTCATTTAACGCGGGTAAATCTTAAGGCGGAAAGATAGTATACTTATTATTAGCACAAGACTACTTTTAATAGCAGTTACCAGTAAAACTACATCTAATACGGGGTGACGTTTGACTCGAGAATCTATCCGCTATGAAGAAGAAGACGGGGTGTAAGGGACAGCATATCGAAAACTGACAGCTGATTTTAGTCAACGACACTGAACAACTTTCACTAGAAAACTTTTTCAAGAAATGAAAATCAAAATTGTCTTTCCCATAAAAAATAACCACCTCTTTCCCATACAAGGAAGCCATTTTTTTACATTTCCTTAAATAATTTCCTTTTGATAGTTGTACAGTTTGTGGGACCCTGTCCCTTACACCCCGTATTGTTAGAATTTGTATGATAAACTTGATAGAGTATGCTTTTAGTCATGTTTTGATAATAGATAACGTTATTATGTGCGTGAAATAATCAGCCATCTTGTTTTTATCACTTATCGTGAAAATGATAAAATGAACATTTTCGGAATAAGTATAAAGCCATTAAAATATTGGATGTAATATACATACATACAAATAATCACGCCTTTATCCCTAACGAGGTAGCCAGAGCGTAAACGACCTAAACAAAGGTCGTTCCACTACGTCTGACAAATTATTCAAGATAGATTTGTAGGTATATTGCTATAGTGACAGTTTGTCACTCCATCGTCTAAATTATAGTATACTGAAACCCTCGGATCCCTTAGCTGGTTTTTACAGCATGCCCGGGAGGAAATGCAACTGACACATTCTATGTGTTTCTTTTAATACCAGTCCAGCATGGAAGAAAAGTTGGTTGATATTGGAACAAAATGGCATCCTACTTCATTGAACATACATACATACATAAAATCACGCCTTTATCCCTTACGGGGTAGGCAGAGCGTTAAACGCCTCGTAAAAGGCGCTTTCGCCGCGTCTGACAATAATTGAGGGTAATATTAGATTGTAATGTGTATTGCCATAGTGACAGGTTGTCAGCCCATCGCCTAAATTACAATACACTGTAACCCTCGAGTCCCTTTTGCTGTCTTCTACAGCATGCCCGGGAGGAAGGGCAGCTGGAACATTCTATGTTTTTCTATCTCTCCCAGTCCAGCATGGAAGTAAGTACTTACTAAGTAAGTAATTCATTGAAGAAGACTATAAAAGGTTATTTCTATAAACATCTCACTCTTATAGTCCAAAATACTGAACTATCAGTGCGTTCATGACCTTGGCAATCAACCCCCAAAGGGCCATTCAATTCACTCTTATGTACAGTGCAGGGCCGTTAATACTGAACATCGACACTTGGAAAGGGATTGTGACGTTTGCCAGTCGGAGTCGGGCAGAGATAAATAAAGCTACGCAAAACAGAATTTAGTCGATGTGCACTATGTATGTCCCTTTACTGTAGACAGGATTTATTTAATACGTCACACATACACAATTAGGGGATTATATATAGACAATTTTCTTCCATGCTGGACTGGGAGTGAAAGAAAAACATAGAATGTGCCAGCTGCATCACCTCCAGAGCATGCTGTAAAAACCAGCTAATGGATTCGAGGGTTATAGTATATTACAATTTTAGGCGATGGGCTGACAACCTGTCACTATAGCAATATACGTCATGATCATCTGTAATAACCCTCAAAACTTGTCAGACG
The DNA here is from genome assembly GCA_949820665.1 of Scrobipalpa costella. Taxonomy (NCBI): domain Eukaryota; kingdom Metazoa; phylum Arthropoda; class Insecta; order Lepidoptera; family Gelechiidae; genus Scrobipalpa; species Scrobipalpa costella. Next base: position 7,390,968 of record OX463321.1, on the reverse strand, counting down.
TGGCGGAACAACCTTTGCTTAGGTCGTTTACGCTCTGCCTACCCCATTAGGGATAAAGGCGTGATTATATGTATGTATGTATGTATATATAGACAAGTGCAAACTCTACTATAGTGATTGACGTCAAACAAGCAAAACAGATTTTGCAAAAAACCCTGCATGTGATTGAAAGATTATACAAATACGGAAGTATAGTGTAATAATGAAATGAATACAAACTTTCCTAAACTTAGATAAGTGGGATTTCCGGCAAGATATTACAAAACACGTCTATGATTAGGTAATTCATTATCATGATTAAGCATAAAGATACTCACCAAAATCCAGTAAATAAAAGCAATCCTTTACAACAAAACTTTTTCTATATAAAAACACTGGCACACAAAACGCGCGTTTTAAAAAGTAAATTTAAAAACAAAAGTTTGACAAGTAAATCAAAATGGCGACACGTCCGCCTTGGGCCGGCGCGCGGAATACGAATGATGGAGCGAAGTTTTGAAAATCGAATCGCGTATCGCGACCAGTGTAGGTAGATCCCTCTTTGAAGCGAGTGTTACGAGTTCTCTGATAAAAATACTAGGTTTTAGATATTCATCATCTCCCTAGCCTTATCCCGTATCTCTCGGGGTTGGCTACCTAATCAAGGTGACTGAACCAGGGTACTGCTTTTTACACAGAGCGACTGCCATCTGACCTCCGCAAACTTCATTATGATGACACTATTATTATTACTATGACACTATAAAAATAAATTGACCTAATTTGAAAAAAAAAAACTTTATAGATTTGTGTGTCACGTTTCACGGCTGAAGACGAATATTTTGTGGTTATTTCGTAGATAAAACGAGTATTTACTGTTATTTTACCGTGATTATAATTATATTAAATCTAAGTAGGTATTTTTATGATGCTTTAACCTATTTACTTCTATCTATCGCATTTCTAGAGTGAAAAAGGAAATAAAATTAACAATCGCAAAATACCAAGAGCTCAATATATGCTGGTTTTAGGATAGGCCCTACAAAATTATATTTCAGTTTAGTATTAAAAATGATATCCTATGTCCAAGACAATAAGGTTGATTTTAAGTGAAAATAAATGTTTGTAGAGTGTTCACAGGTAAGTGTTCCAACTGATAAGAGATACAGGGTGTAGTTTGGAATACAAATAAGTACATAAGTAATGATTAAAAATATTAAAATGAGAATGTATTTTTTTTGTTGTGTGATCTAGTTTTTAACATTTCATGTTGACATAACAGAATGGAATGTTTTTTTTTCCGATTGCAGTATTGCAATAGAAAATAAAATGAGAGTGATTTGTTTGTTTTACCTAATAAGCGTTTAACATTTACATAATATGTCTTTGTAATCTATTGTAGATATAAGATTTCTCTCATATCTTTTGTCAGTAAAAAACTCATAACAACATACTACTGTCATAATTATGAAAAATAAATAAGAAACTAATCAAATACACGAGATTTAATTTCAGGTCAAACAAAAAGTATAGGTTAAAAAAAATACATCAACTTTTCTAATATACTTACTACTAATGTACTTCCATCATTCAATGCTGGTCTGGGAGCGAGAGAAAAACATAGAATGTGCCAGCTGCATTTCCTCCCGCGCATGCTGTAAAATCCAGCTAAGGGATCCGAGGGTTTCAGTATATTGTAATTTAGGCGATGGGCTGACAACCTGTCACTACAGCAATATACCTAGAAATCTATCTTAAATAACCTTCAAAACTTTGTCAGACGTGGCGGGACGACCTTTGTTTGGGTCGTTTGCGCTCTGCCTACCCCATTAAGGATAAAGGCTTTATTATATGTATGTATGTATGTATGTTTCTAATATACCGAGGATCTGATTTGCTACGCCGACCGTTGCCGCTACGACACTTCGTAGCAAATTATCTATTGCCTAATACATACATATAATCACGCCTTTATTCCTAATGGGGTAGGCAGAGCGTAAACGACTTAAATAAAGGTCGATCCGCCACGTTTTACAAAGTTTTGAGGGTTATTTAAGGTAGATTTGTAGATTTGCTCCCGATTTCGATTATTACTTCCTGACCCTCGATCTAGGCGCGCCTGCATCACAAAAGTGTTGCAGGTTCCTGGATCGAACACCAAAATTCTTTTTTAATTCTTTCACTGTAAGAGCTATCCAACTTTGGAATAAATTACCTAAAACTCTGTCAAAGTTTCGAGGGTTATTTAAGATAGATTTTTATGTATATAGCTGTAGTGACAGGTTGTCACCACATCACCTAAATTGCAATATACGAAACCCTCGGATCCAACTGGCACATTCTATGTTTTTCTCTCGCTCCCAGTCCAGCATCTATTGCCTAATAAATATATGTTAAAAAATAACGCTAAAAATAATCAACCTGTGCAGTCGATTGTTTCCACACCTGTTTGCGTGTGTGCATGTGTGAGTGTGTGCACACATGCATCTACGTTATTGTGTGACGGAGGCGATGCGTAACCGAAGTGAATGATGCTTTACATACGCTAAAATCCGTATTTAGTTTGTAAATAAGGACAGGACATTTGTTTTCTCCGGTTTTTGACTTATAATCGGTGGTTTTAGGCGTTATCTGACATTCATCATTTTATCCGCCGTCATATGATATGGCGGATAAAATTGACAGAAATACGGGGAAAACGTGCAAATGCGCGCCAAAATCGAGCAGTCAAAGTATTAATAGTACCATAGAGTATCAATCGCCTGTCCTTTTTAAATTTTATTATTTTGAAAGTGACAGATAGACTTTAATTTTAGTTTTAGCCGGTGGTATCTAGAATTGAGCCTACTATTGTTTTTATATTACGTTAGAAGAGCATTCCATGCTGGACTGGGAGCAAGAGAAAAACATAGAATGTGCCAGCTGCATTTCCTCCCGGTAATTGGGTAAAAAACAGCTAAGGAATCCGAGGGTTTCTGAATATTGCACTTTAGGCGATAGGCTGATAACCTGTTACTAGAGCAATATACCTACAAATCTATCTTAAATATCCCTCAAAACTGTCTTTGTTTTTATGTCCTGTGTTTATGATGTTTTTTGTGTACAATAAATTGTTAAATAAATAAATAAACGACCTTTGTATAGATCGTGTTCGCTCTGCCCACCCCATAAGGGATAAAGGCGTGATTATATGTACGTATGTATGTAGTCACTACAGCAATATACCTACAAATCTATCTTAAATATCCCTCAAAACTTTGTCAGACGTGGCGGTACGACCTTTGTATAGATCGTTTTCGCTCTGCCTACACCAGAAACATACATACATACATACATATAATCACGCCTTTATCCCTAATGGGGTAGGCAGAGCGTAAACGACCTAAACAAAGGTCGTTCCGCCACGTTTGACATAGTTTTGAGGGTTTCTTAAATAAAAGATAGAATTCTAGGTATATTGCTGTAGTGACAGGTTGTCAGCCCATCGCCTAAATCGCCTAAATTACAATATATATATGATCCCTTAGCTGGATCTTACAGCATGCCCGGGAGGAAATGCAGCTGGCACATTCTATGTTTTTCTCTCGCTCCCAGGCCAGCATGGAAGTACACCATAAAGGCGTGAATATATGTATGTCTGTATGTAGTAGAGCTTCTTTCACTCCATTTCTACCTGGTAACGTTCAACCACGGTTTAACCTCATATACCTATAGCGTGTATTGTAGCACGTTACGCGCGCCATGGTTCAGCGGGTACGCGGTAGGAAGATTGCGGGTTCGATGCCCGGGGACGCTTTTTGGGGGTGTCGGGTTACTTAGTTATATTAATTTTAAGTATTCTTATATTAATAGCTGTTGATTTTCCTCGAAATACAAAATAAAAATATTCTTTACTAGCGACCCGCACCGGCTTCGCATGGAAATCATCAGTGTTGCTCTACTATATTATGCATGTATTATAAATACAAACCTTCCTCTTAAATCACTCTATCTATTAAAAGAAACCGCATCAAAATCGGTTGCGTAGTTTTAAAGATCTAAGTATTCATAGGGATATAGGGACATAGAAAGCGACTTTGTTTTATACTATGCAGTGATTGTGTACAAAAAGTTTACAATAAATAAACAAACTTAAGTTTAGTTAACATAGGTGAGCATATTTATTCAATAAAGATATCTTTTCCAGTCAACCTGTAAAACTGAATTTGAGATAACTATATATGTACGGGGACAAGATTGTACAATCCTAGAAAGATACGCAATACACTTGTACATATATATACATGTAACTTAGAACCTAAGTACATAAACATACATAAATATTACTAAAATAAAATGTAAATAAAAAAATGATAATAGTCCTCCCACCGATTTTCGGTGATGGCCGCCAATCTCCCGGAGATGGGCCAACTGCGCAGGACTTGTTTTTAGTGCCCAAGTGTTTGCGCTACACACAGGTGCACTCTCTGTTCCCTCAATATCTTATTCTGATGGGACAGATTGAGTGACACGACCAGAGAGAAATCAGGCGCAGGACCGACTATTTACATGCCCATCCGACAGCATGGATCATCTTACTTTTCGGACAGTCAGGTGATCAGCCTGCAATGTCCTAACCAAACTAGAAACAACAACACAAAGTCATTGTCCCCCGCCGGGAATCGAACCCGGCACCTCCGGGTCGGGAGCCCATGGCTCAGCCCGCTTGACCACGGAGGCAGTTAAATAAAATAAATAAATATAATGTAAACTTAGTGTAATAACTAATAAACGATGGTAAAACCATGAAAATGGAATCCCAGTCAGACTAGATTTTTTCGCTGGGTTCACATACATACATACAATCACGCTTATATCCCTAATGGGGTAGGCAGAGCTTAAACGACCTAAACAAAGGTCGTTCCGCCACGTGTGACAAAGTTTTGAGGGTAATTTAAGGTAGATTTGTACATTGCTGTAGTGACAGGTTGTCAGCCCATCGCCTAAATTACAATATACTGAAACCCTCGGTTCCCTTAGCTGGCTTTCACAGCATGTCCGGGAGGAAATGCAGCTGGCACATTATATGTTTTTCTCTCGCTCCCAGGCCAGCATGGAAGAAAATCGCTGGGTTTAAATGAATTCTTTTCCTCCCGGGCATGCTGTAAAAGCCAGCTAAGGGAACCGAGGGTTTCAGTATATTGTAATTTAGGCGATGGGCTGACAACCTGTCACTACAGCAATATCCAAATCTACCTTAAATAACCCTCAAAACTTTGTCACACGTGGCGGAACGACCTTTGTTTAGGCCGTTTAAGCTCTGCCTACCCCATTAGGGATATAGGCGTGATTGGATGTATGTATGATAAATTAATTCAAATCGCCTCCAAACTGTGAAATCGTTTTTTTTTTACTTAAGGTAGCAACACACAGGCGTCACTTAGGCTGGTATTTAAAAGCGATCTCAACATTGAGAGCAATATAAAGTATGGATTTGACAGGCCATTATGTACTTAAATTACATTGCTGATACGAACTCGAACTCGCTGTCAGTCTCAAGTGATGATTATAATTACGGGCCTTGATGCGCGCAAGATTGCGCTCAACACGCTGTCATGTTTTTTGCATTGCCTACAACACACATGCGTCACCTTACGCTCTACGCGTGCGTACTGGCAGACGGATGCGCCGACGTAAAGTTCCTCGCTAACCTTGCGCGCAGTAAGTGACTATGATAATATTAGCTAATAATATACCACTTCTCATGCTGTGAAAATGCTATTTTGTGCACAAGGGCAAAAACGTATCTCATAAATGCATCTCTTCTAAGGAAAAAAATTGGGCCATACAACCAAACATAATAAAAAGTTCAAAGATATAACTTATTATTTGATTATATTGACTTTAAATTATTTGCCTTTTGTGTTTTTATGACATAAAACGATATTACATTAAATTCAAGTATGATATGAGTTTATTTAATTTATTATTAAAAAAATAATTTAATAGTAGGCTGTATAGATCTCCCGCCAAAGCGTCATATTTTATGTCGAATGATTTAAAAAGTTAAATGGCGGGAATGAATTGTTAAATTAATTTACAATGTTTTTGAAGATTTTTTTCAGTTTTCCTCACAATCAAAGTGAAAAGCAGAGTTAAAACTCATGAAAAAAATATTTTTTGTCCTCTATTCAATAGTAGCCCTCGCCCTGCTAGCTCGGGCCGCTAAAAATCTCGGACAGAAATAACATGTTTTGTGCACTTGTCGTAAAATGTACTATTTCTGCACAGAAAAGAATTCCCAAAAAGAAGAAAACATTCTCCACGTATTAATACGAGGAGAAAGCCTGATTCATAGAAGTAAAGTTGAAAAGTTAGAGTTTGCTTTATCATTTGCATCAGGCACCAACAAACGGTGTTTGCTCAATAAAAAATACAATACATACGTACATATATGTATGATGGGGGGCCGGCACGGAGGCAAAGAAACACTAATTACACTTTAAATTGACTTCTATATTCGACTTCTTTAAAATCCTTACCATCCGTTGCCTTGGCCAGCTCCATCCAGACTCAACTCCCATACTGATGCGCTCACTCTTTCGCACCCATACTACGTAACTCTATCATCATCTCTTTTACACATACATACATACATATAATCACGCCTTTATCCCTAATGGGGTAGGCAGAGCGTAAACGACCCAAACAAAGGTCGTTCCGCCACGTCTGACAAAGTTCTGAGGGTTATTTAAGATAGATTTGTAAGTATATTGCTGTATACTTCTCTTTCACACATCTTCGTCTAAAATCTATTATACTTCATCGTTCTGAAATAGATCATTCACCATAGAGATCCAACCCCACACTCGGCCGTCCTGCATCATGTCTGCCCTAAGACATGCACCACACACCACACTCGGCCTGCCTCTGCTCTACATCTTCTGCACTCATCATCATCTTAGACATGGACATTCAATCACACAGTTATACGTCTTACACTCTTTTACACTTACACCTTACCTCTAAAACAATTTATAATAAACAAACTTAAATATTTCACATCAAAAATAAACTCCTATAAAACTCTGCCCCTATCATCATCTCCCTAGCCTTATCCCGTATCTTACGGGGCAGATACCTAATCTAGGGGATTGAACGAGAGTACTGGTTTTTACACAGAGCGACTGCCATCTGACCTCCGCAACCCAGAAGGGAAACCAGACCGAATCCTAGATTAGGTCAGAGTTTTTAAACCGACAATGCTTAGCACCGGTCTCTGAAATAGAGCAGAGCAGCGGCAGAGCGTAAACGACCCAAACAAAGGTCGTTCCGCCACGTCTGACAAAGTTTTGAGGGTTATTTAAGATAGATTTGTAAGTATATTGCTGTAGTGACAGGTTGTAAGCCCATCGCCTAAATTACAATATGCTGAAACCCTCGGATCCCTTAGCTGGTTTTTACAGCATGCCCGGTAAGAATTGCAGCAGGCACCTTCTATGTTTTTCTCTCGCTCCCAGGCCAGCATGGAACTGGCACTTCAATGCGTATAAATATGGTTCTCAGGACCTGTTAAATGAAATTCGTATTTTCTGGAATCAAGATACAGAAGTTGCTTCTATGCTGGACTACGAGCCAGATAAAACATAGATTGTGCTAGCTGCATTTTCTCCCGGGCATGCTGTAAAAACCAGATAAGGGATCCGAGGGTTTCAATATATTGCAATTTAGGCGATGGGCTGACAACCTGTCACTATAGCAATATACCTACAAATCTATCTGAAATGACCTTTTTCCCCAGGTGGGGTAGGCAGAGCGTAAACGACCTAAACAAAGGCGTTCCGCCACGCCTGACAAAGTTTTGAGGGTTATTTAAGATAGATTTGTAGGTACATTGGTAGGGACAGGTTGTCAGCCCATCACCCAAATGGAATATACTTAAACCCTTGGATCCCTTACCTAGTTTTTACAGATGCCCGGGAGGAAATGCAGCTGGCACATGTTTTTCTTTCGCTCCCAGTACAGCATGGAAGAAATTTATCGCACTCATCTTTGTATTAATGCTTCATCAACTCCCTAGCCTTATCCCGTATCTCACGGGGTCGGCTACCTAATCTATGGGATTGAACGAGGGTACTGGTTTTACACAGAGTGACTGCCATCTGACCTCCGCAACCCAGAAGGGAAACCAGACCCAATCCTCGATTAGGTCAGAGTTTTCAAGCCGCCAATGATAAGCACTGGCCTCTGATATGGCTTAACGACTAATATTTACAATATTTAACGATATTAACCGGGACCAACGGCTTAACGTGCCTTCCGAAGCACGGAATAAATACAATGCTTATGCAAAGATAATTTGTATCATTGTTAGAAACACGTGTAAATAATTAACATTAATCCTAATTAATGGAGGAACTGACAGCTAAATGCAATTTAATTGAATAATTATTTTCAGGATTAATTGGAAAAACTTGAAGTTATTAGTTTAAGTTAACTGCCTCCGTGGTCTAGTGGTTTGAACCTTAGTCTCTGGATCAGGAGGTCGTGGGATTGATTTCCGCAGGGAAACACGACTTAAATAAAACTCAACTAAAATTATTGCATGCTGTACTGCTGTATTTTCTTCTATGCTGGCCTGGGAGCGAGAGAAAAACATAGAATGTGCCAGCTGCATTTCCTCCCGGGCATGCTGTAAGAACCAACTAAGGAATGCGACGGTTTCAGTATATTGTAATTTAGGCGATGGGCTGACAACCTGTCACTACAGCAATATACTTACAAATCTATCTTAAATAACCCTCAAAACTTTGTCGGACGTGGCGGAACGACCTTTGTTTGGGTTGTTTACGCTCTGCCTATAATGATACCATAATGGAAACATTAAAAAAAAATCGATTTATTTGGACGCCTTCCCAAGTGTTTTTACAAACTACAAAATTTAAGTTGGGTGACATAGAAAGTTAAGTTTAGGCGGAGCGAACTTAGGGCGTTAACGCTCTACCTACCCCATTAGGAATAAAGGCGTGATTATATGTATGTATGCATGTAAAAGACACGAAAGTTCATAACTGTAACATTTCTATCATGCATGAGAGAACCGAAAGGGACGGCAATCATTTTACATACATACATACATATAATCACGCCTTTATCCCTAATGGGGTAGGTAGAGCGTTAACGCCCTAAGTTCGCTCCGCCACGTCTGACAAAATTTTGAGGGTTATTGAAGATAGATTATTAGGTATATTGCTGTAGTGACAGGTTGTCAGCCCATCGCCTAGTGTGCAAAATACGGAAACCCGTGGATCCCTTAGCTGGTTTTTACAGCATGCCTGGGAGGAAATGCAGCTGGCACACATTTTAAGTTTTTCTCTAGCTCCCAGTCCAGCATGGAAGAAAGATGCAGCATGAAAAAAATTGCTAAATAGATAGATATATCCGTTATTACACATAAAAGAAAACAACAGAAAATGAGAGCAAATTAAATAAAAACTAAAGTACAATGAAGGCGGCCTTATTGCTATGGTAGCAATTTCTACCAGGCAAACATGGGTAAAGGAAATCAAATATAAAAAGAAATATATTTGTCGAGTCGATGGAAGCCGATGAATACTGGTGTCAGGGTTTTCGAACCTGACAGGTCTGTGATATGGTTTGTGTAAGAAAACATAAATGTAAAAGTAAAAACCAAGTTCATGGTGGTCTTGGAATTGCACAAAAAGTTTTGAGATCTAAAAAGGGAGCCAAGTCTAGGGTTTATATTAAACCTTAGCTCTTCAATAAGGTTCATTTCATGTGACTTGGCCGTTGTAACTGCCTCCGTGGTCTAGTGGCTAGTGCCATGGACTCCCGATCCGGAGGTCCCGGGTTCGATTCCTAGCGGGAAACGCAAAGTTGATATTTGAGAATTTATCAGTTTGTGAATTTTTCCCCAGTTTGGTTAGGACATTGCAGGCGAAATCACCTGATTGTCCGAAAAGAAAATGGTTTCGTGCTTCGGAGGGCACGTTAAGCCGTCGGTCCCGGTCGCTATCTTTGATAGTGGTCGTTACTCAAACCATGTCAGAGGCCTGATAGTTGTGCTACTAGGCGGTTTAAAAACTCTGACACTAGGGTTCATCGTGTACCCCCTCGACTTAATGACCAAGTAGTATATACTACAAATGAATTTCTTGGACATGTTTAATAAATTATGATTGTACCATGAACTGTAATTTGAATTGATTTATGTAAAAAAGCTTATTGACATTTTTTTTTAAATATCGATGTTATATTTTACGTAATGTTTAATTATTATTTTTTCTATTGCATGCTAATTATCTGTATTGGCGAAACATGCGCTCTTTACTTTAAGTATAAATTGTGTCATCTATAATACCATGTTTGTTGCAATAAATATTTTCTGATTCTGATTCTGATTCTGACAGAAGAAGGCCGTTGTAGAGAATAATTCGACCTGTCACCTACAACGCCTCTTTACAACGGCCATGTCACACGAAATGTACTCCCTAGACTTGGCTCCCTATTTAGATCTCACAACTTTTTGTGCAATTCCAAGACCATACATACATACATAAAATCACGCCTTTATCCCTTACGGGGTAGGCAGAGCGTTAAACGCCTCGTTAAAGGCGCTTTCGCCGCGTCTGACAAAAATTGAGGGCAATTTTAGATTGTAATGTGTATTGCTAATGTGTAGTGACAGGTTGTCAGCCCATCGCCTAAATTACAATACACTGTAACCCTCGAGTCCCTTTTGCTGTCTTCTACAGCATGCCCGGGAGGAAGGGCAGCTGGAACATTCTATGTTTTTCTATCTCTCCCAGTCCAGCATGGAAGAAATTCCAAGACCATCATGAACTTTGCTTTCACTTTTACATTTATGTCTTTGTGGGATATCATTACTTATTGTAGGTAAATAAATAATTTGATTCTTACACATTCTTCATGTATTTAAAAAACATAATCTATATTCATATTGAATTTGAACTTTCTATGTCACCCAACTTAAATTTTGTAGTTTGTAAAAACATTTGGGAAGGCGTCCAAATAATTCGTTTTTTTTTAATATTTCCATTATGGTATACATACATACATACATACATAAAATCACGCCTTTATCCCTTACGGGGTAGGCAGAGCGTAAAACGCCTCCTAAAAGGCGCTTCCGCCACGTCTGACATAAATTGGGGGCAATTTTAGATTGTAATGTGTATTGCTGTAGTGACAGGTTGTCAGCCCATCGCCTAAATTACAATACACTGTAACCCTCGAATCCCTTTTGCTGACTTATACAGCATGCCCGGGAGGAAGGGCAACTGGAACATTCTATGTTTTTCTTTCTCTCCCAGTCCAGTATGGAAGTTATTATGGTATCATTATAAGATATCAATCGCACAACATTTTTATTTTCTAGGTCTTCTGATAGTGGGTTAGGTTTTTGATTATTTATTTTGTTTTTAGAACGGCCACTTTAAATGCAAATATTTTAAGAAGGACGTATTCTTGGGAGGAAAAGCAGCTGGCACATTCTATGTTTTTCTCTCGCTCCCAGGCCAGCATGGAAGTAAATAATCACGCAAACCATTCTAATATTGGGTAAGTACCCCAGTTTGTATGGAAAACACGCAGTGTCGAACATACTGAAAACGCTTCTCCGCGCGTAGGAGCGGGATCTGCTAGCTCACTGTAGCTCGCTGTAGGTCGTTTTCGCTCTACCTACCCCATTAGGAATAAAGGCGTGATCAAATGTAATGTAATGTAATCAAGTTTATTTTTTTCATGCCATTAAAGTATCGTGGAAAACCGTAAATAAAACTAGATTGTAGCATAATAATGATTGCGCTAATTAATTAAATTAAAAATGAATCAATGAAATCAATCTTAGTTTTTACTGTTTTCATTATTTATTATCTTGCTAATGTCTGATTTATGGAGATTTTATAGCATCTTTGTTTTATTCAGCAATTTCAGTTTTTCCATGCAGAACTGAGATAATAGTAACATGGAATGTGCCCGCTGCTTCTCCTCCCGGACATTCTGTAAAAAACAAGAAAAAGGAAGGTATCAGTGTATTGTAATAATTACTGCCTCCGTGGTCTAGTGGCTAGTGCCTTGGACTCCCGATCCGGAGGTCCTGGGTTCGATTCCCAGGGGGGAAGCACAAAATTGATATTTAAGAATTTATCATTAAGAATAAGTATGTTATGTATGTAAAAGAACCCACAACCGGGGTGGGATGGGATCTACCTCCTAGTGGTCCACCCCGGGCAACGGCAACCCAGGCTTGCCTGTGAATAAGTCCGGCTGAACGATCCCTGCAAAGCGGTGGTAGGCTCCGCAAGGGGCCGCCTGGCTCGCAACCACCCGATCACTGGAGTCCGGCGCTAAACAGCTTGCTGTGTTCCGTCGGTGTGTGATTGCCAGTGCCATAACAGCATTTTCTGGGTGAGCTCGCTCCATCGTCGACTCTGTCCCGGTCATCCCTGACCTGTGTCTAGAGTCAAGAGCAAACCCAATTCTAATAAAAAAAATACCTCCTTGCTGGACTGAGAGTGAGAGAAAAACATAGAATGTGACAACTGCATTTTCTTCCGGGCATGCTATAAAAACCAGCTAAGGGATCCGAGGGTTTCAGTTTATTGCAATTTAGGCGATGGGCTAACAACCTGTCACTACAGCAATATCCTACAAAATCTATCTAAATAACCCTCAAAACTTTGCCAAGCGTGGCGGGACGACCTTTATTTAGGTTGTTTATGCTCTGCCTATTCCATTAGGGATAAAGGCGTGATTTTATGTATGTATGTAAAAGAGGATGTCATGTAATGAATGTAAAAGAACCCACAACCTTCGATTCTCGTGCCCAGTAGGTACCTTAACCTTGTATCAACAAAAGATGTTGTGTACTTTCATTAATAACAATATAAGGGTTATTTAAAATTATCCACAGCGCAATATCACAAGTATTAACATTTACAAATGATTATTAGCCGAAAATTAGCCCGTGTCGAAATGAAGAACATCTCTAGTACAGTCGGCTGAGTAAAAACGTTACAAAAAGTAATATATTTTTTATCAAAATTTTACCAGTAGGTATTTTAAACATTTTGATTCAACACAGCACAACAGCTTCCATGCTAGACTAGGAGTAAGAGAAAAACAAAGAATGTGCCACCTGCATTTCCTCCCGGGCATACTGTAAAAATTAGCTAAGGGATCCGAGGGTTTCAGTGTATTGCAATTTAGGCGATGGGCTGACAACCTGTCACTACAGCAATATACGTACATGTAAATCCATTTTAATTAGCCGTCAAAACTTTTTCAGACGTGGCGAAACGACCGTTGTTTAGGTCGTTTACGCTCTGCCTACCCCGTTAGGGATAAAGGCGTGATTATATGTATGTATGTATGAATCATCTGTCAAGATGAAAAAGGCCTAATGATGATGATGATGCAATACAACAGCTGTATTGAATTTCAACAGATAATTTCAATTGCGATAGGTGTTGCTCAGTCAATGAAACTGAACAACTTTCAAAGAAACTTACGATCCAACTGACCGAACCAAACGCGACACTTTTATTAGAATAAAAAAAAAAAATTCTCATAAGTATATTCATTTTGATTTTTTTGTAAATAAATAATCTTGGTAGTTGAAAGTTGTTCAGTTTCATTGACCGAGTTTGCAGGAAGTTGTTCTTTATAACAGGTATAATATTTGCAAGTGACTATGCTGGTTTCTCCGCCATTTTGTATTTTACTGGATGTCAGACACAGATACAGATAGAGGTATGTTGTTTCTTCAGAGCTCTACATTGTTTTATATCCCATGTCCATCTTCCTAGCCTTATCCCGTATCTCACGGGGCAGCTACCTAATCTAGGTGATTGAACGAGAGTACTGGTTTTTACACAGAGCGACTGCCATCTGACCTCCGCAATCCAGAAGGAAAACCAGACCCAATCCTAGATTTAAGAGAGAGTTTTCAATGCTTAGCATAGCGACATATTAACGACTAATATCTATGGTATTAAACGATATTAACCGGGACCAACGGCTTAACGTGCCTTCTGAAGCACGGAAAAAGCGCCGAATAAACGTACATATGAACTTCGATAACCAAAAAACATATTGGCACGTGGTGGGGTTCGAACCACGACCTCCCGTTCAGGAGGCAACGGCCCTATCCACTACACTATCGGGCTATTTTTTTGTTATGGTATGTCGTGTTAGAAATGAAATAAAGGTTTTATCTATCTATCTATCTCTTTTTTTAAATCCTATGTATTATTTATTTATTTATTTTTGATGGAACACTAACAGTACACATATTACAAAAAAAAATATAAGAAAATACAAACATTAGGACACAGCCTGATATGAGTACCAATAACATGTGAACACAGCATTCTTAAAAGGTAATACAGTAAATTAAAAGGAATTTAAGTTACAAGTTGACAAAAATAAAATAAAATCAAAAATACATCAAGTCTTTTTCAAAACAGAAAACAAATTATAAAATCAATTTAAAATTTTAAGAACAATCTACAATATAATTAAATGTTATGTGTAAGAATGTAATTGCGTCTTACTGTACACCGGCCACAATATCGTGACGTAATAATTGTAACGATTTGACTGTACTTACTCCGGTCACTCGACCGTACGAGCCATCTTGATACTTTAATCTTTTTCTTGATAATACATTTCTTTCTTCTGCTAGAGTGGCTAATTTATTTCATAATATAAAACAACTATTAAGAAAGTACTACTTATTAAAAATATGATCAACCGACTAGCAAAAAGTAAAGAAAGGATTATTACGGAAATCGTAGAAATGGGCCTAAAGGATGAAAAACAACCAACATTTATTTTGTAGATTTGTCTACATATTCTTTAACTTAGTTTAACACAATGTTAAATAAAAAGTAATTTGGTGGGCTTAGTTTGCGTACCCGATTCAGATATCGGATTTCAGCATCGTATTTTAGGGATCTTAGGTAAGTAACTCTGACACCAGGGTTCATCGGGTCGATAGACTTGATACCCACTCGACAGAAGAAGAAGGTAATTACTACACTGCGTGAAACCCAAAATGAGCATTGTAGACTCATATTTTTCTAAAGCGATCTAAAGATTTAGAGAATTCAGAGAATAAGTACGGATTTGAGAGGCCACATTATACTGAATGACATTTCTGATACGAACTCAAACTAGCTGTCGGTCTCAAGAGCTGTTTATCAACTTGGGCGTAAAATAACTTGCATAAGCCTACAACGAAGTATCAAAACGGCTCAATCCCCACCGTCCAGTATTGCAGACAAATTGTTGTGGGAACAGAATAAACTTGCGCACGCGCATCCGACCTTGCCCGAGCTTTGTGAAACACGGAGATAGCCAACTATCGCAGGCAATAGTGATTTAGAGGATTGTCTCACGTTCTCATGAACATCGTTGTCATCATCATCTCGTCACTGCAGGGTATAGGAACTGCCGCCGTGGTCTACTGGTCCGAGACATTGGCTTACGATACGGAGGTTTTGGGTTCGATTCCGAGGGGGAGAATACATAGTTGATATTATTTGTCAATTAATCACTAAGGCCCGTATGTATAATATACTTGCTATACTTGAGACTAACAGCGAGTTTGAATTAATATCAGAAATGTCATTTCAGTACATTATGGCCCGAATTGATAAACAGCACTTGAGACTGACAGCTAGTTTGAGTACGTATCAAAAATTTCATTTCAGTACAATATGATATGTCAAATCCATACTCAATATTGCTCTCAAACTTGAGATCGCTTTATAAATACGGGCCTTAGAAAGCTTTTTCCAGTTTGGTTAACAAATAAAAATAAAATAAAAATGTTCTGTATTTTTAAACAATTTTATCAATTACTAGCGGGTCGCTACGGCTTCGCACGGAAATCGTCAGTGTTTCTCCATTATATTATTCTTGTATTATACATATAAACCTTCCTCTTGAATCACTTTTATTTTTTTATCTATTAAAAGAAACCGCATCAAAATCCGTTAAATAGTTCAAAAGATCTAAGCATACATAGGGATATAGGGACAGAGAAAGCGACTTTGTTTTATACTATGTAGTGACATGGCCGAGTCTTCAGTAAGCATAAAATAAAAAAATTACGATTGTTTATTTATTGTAATTTTTTTGTACATAATAAAGAATATAATGTAAAATCCTAGATCAATTTGTATGGAAAAACAAAATTTTATCTTCATTTCCCGAAAGAATTTCTTGGTGTAATAGTTGTTCAGTTTCGTTAACTAAACGACCCTATTAGTTTGCAGGAAGCTGTCCCTTACACCCGGTATAATTTACCTTACAACTAATCGGTCATATCTCCCATACAAAACCACATTGGGTCACAAGAAACATTGTTAGCTGTTCCCATCAACGCCGCCATATTTATTTTACCTCGCTATTGCCCAAATCATAATTAAAGTTACAAAAGGTTAAATTAGTGCCAAGTTGCGGTCTCGACGGCTTCCCTATGACGCATAATGTACAAAACGCAAAATGCACAACACGCAAAATGTTCACTACTGTCGTTGTGGAAAAAAAGATTTGTCCTTTTTTGCATATTTTGCTTACTGCGTTCATTTTCCATGCTGGACTGGGAGCAAGAGAAAAACATGGAATGTGCCAGCTGCATTTCCTCCGGGGCCTGCTGTAAAAATCAGCTAAAGGATCTTCCAAAGTATTTCAGTAAATTTTATCCGCCATACTTATTATATGACGGCGGATAAAAATGACAGATAACGCATACAACTCATCATCTTCCTAGCCTTCTTCCGTACCTATCTAGGTGATTGAACGAGGGTACTGGTTTTTACACAGAGCGACTGCCATCTGACCTTTGCAACCCAGAACAGAAACCAGCCCCAATCCTAGATTAGGTCAGAGTTTTCAAGCCGCCAATGCTTAGCACTGGCCTCTGTTATGGCTTAACGACTAATGTCTACGGTATTAAACGACATCAACCGGGACCAACGGCTTAACGTGCCTTCCGAAGCACGGAAAAAGCGCCGAATAAACGTACATATAAAATTAGAAAACCAAAAAACACGTTGGTACGTAGTGGGATTCGAACCACGACCCCCCGCTCAGGAGGCAGCGGCTCTATCCACTACACCATCGGGCTCTAAAACGCATAAAACTACCGACTATAAATAAAAAACCTGACTCAAGTAATAATAAGTAAAATAATTTAGAACCGTTAAGCCGTCGGTCACGGTCGCTGTGTTTGATAGTGGTCGTTACACAAAACCATGTCAGAGGCCTGATAGTTGTGCTACTAGGTGGTTTAAAAACTCTGACACCAGGGTTCATCGGGTCCATAGACTCGACAGAAGAATAAGAACCTTATAAATTAGCGATTCTTAGTTCGTTGTTACCTACGTTGTTGTACACAAACACAAATCCATCTTGAATAACCTTCAAAACTTTGTCAGTCGTGGCGAAACGACCTTTGTTTAGGTCGCTTACGCTCTGCCTACCCCATTAGGGATAAAGGCGTGATTATATGTATGTATGTATGTAGTGAGAACGTCTTTTATAAAATAACTAAACTAGGTTTTTGCACATAGGAGATTTGTAAAAGCTTGCGGAATAGTATTTGATTTATACATGCATACATAAAATCACGCCTTTATCCCTTACGGGGTAGGCAGAGCGTTAAACGACTCGTAAAACGCCACGTCTGTCAAAAATTGAGGGCAATATTAGATTGAAAAGTGTATTGCTATAGTGACAGGTTGTCAGCCCATCGCCTAAATTACAATACACTGTAACCCTCGAGTTCCTTTTGCTGACTTCTACAGCATGCCCGGGAGGAAGGGCAGCTGGAACATGCTATGTTTTTCTATCTCTCCCAGTCCAGCATGGAAGGTATATATTTGATTCGGCGTACTTTACTAATAAAACAATACTTCAATATCCGGCTACAAGCATTATGACGACCCTATGAACCCTTGTACATGCATACATACCACGCCTTTATCCCTAATGGGGTAGGCAGAGCATCATAAACGACCTAAACAAAGGTCGTTCCGCCACGTCTAACAAAGTTTTGAGGGTTATTTAAGACATATTGGTAGGTTTGTAGGTATATTGCTGTAGTGGCAGGTTGTCAGCCCATCGCCTAAGTTACAATATACTGAAACCCTCAGATCCCTTTGCTGATTTTTATAGCATGCCCGGGAAGAAATGCAGCAGGCACATTCTATGTGTTTCTCTCGGTCCCAAGTCAGCATGCAATAGCTAATAGGCATATGACGTGGTTTGTGTAACGGCCACTATCAAAGGCAGTGGGATCGACGGTTTAAATGTGCCGTCTGAAGCAAAGAATCCAATTTTTTCAGACAAGGGCGATCAAAATTGAGAAAATTTGGAAGTGATAAATACGATACAATAAAAATATTCTCTATTGGACATAAACAACACATTGTACAGGAACAAACATCACAAAACAAACAGTACAATTAGGCAGCCATATTGCTAGGGTAGCAATTTCTGCCAGGCAACCTTTGGGTAAAGGAGTAGTTTAAATCTGGAAATTACCACCTTGTGTTTCCCCAGTAGGAATCAAACCCACGCTCTTTGCATTGGGAACCCATGTTTCAGACCACAAAACCACATACATACATATAATCACGCCTTTTTCCCGGAGGGGTAGGCAGAGATCACATCTTTCCACTTGTTTCAGACCACAAGACCACGGAAGCAGTTAATGTAGAGTTGATGATTTTGGTCCCTTTAGTCAAGTTAATAAGTAGAGAGAGCCCGATGGTGTAGTTTTTTTTTTTTTTTTTTTTGAATGGACCTGTTTGCAAAATACTACAAAGTGTATATAATGCGTCACCGGGCTAAGGCGGGGAGTTGCTACACGCAATCTACACCCATAATGAAATGGGAACTGCCTAAGGGCGCCCACTAGGGCTCGAACCTCGGCTTATGGCGTTGCCTGGGGACTCCTTATCGGAGAGAATCTGCCCGGTACGTGCCGGTAAACCCCAAAGTGGGGAGCAAAGGAGGGACCTCCGCGACCCCGCCGGCGGGGTGCGCGGTTGCTGGAAGAGCTTGTGCAGAGTGTGGCTCGACTAATATTGGCAGCATTAAACGCAAGGGTAATTTGGTCATCGCCGTCGGTAAGGACATGCCTAGGCCTTCGTTTGTAACAAGTCGCAGGTTGGGGGCCGATGGTGTAGTGGATAGGGCCGCTGCCTCCTGAGCGGGAGGTCGTGGTTCGAATCCCACCACGTACCAATGTGTTTTTCGGTTTTCGAATTTCAGATGTACGTTTATTCGGTGCTTTTTCCGTGCTTCGGAAGGCACGTTAAGCCGTTGGTCCCGGTTAATATCGTTAAATATCGTAGATATTAGTCGTTAAGCCATATCAGAGGCCAGTGCTAAGCATTGGCGGCTTGAAAACTCTGACCTAATCTAGGATTGGGTCTGGTTTCCCTTCTAGGTTGCGGAGGTCAGATGGCAGTAGCTCTGTGTAAAAACCAGTACCCTCGTTCAATCCCCTAGATTAGGAAGCCGACTCCGTGAGATACGGGATAAGGCTAGGGAGATGATGATGAGTCAAGTTAATAAGTATCTATCAATAAAAGCAATCTTTAAAATATGTTTCTTTTTCTTATGCTTGTACCTAGTAATTTAATTTAATTTTAATTGTAGTTGAAATAGTTCCGTATTCGTTGAATGTATATGTAACTTAAGTAGTAGGTGTCAATCAATCATTAATTTACATTACATACATACATATAATCACGCCTTTATGCCTAATGGGGTAGGCAGAGCGTAAACGACCTAAACAAAGGTCGTTCCGCCACGTCTGACAAAGTTTTGAGGATTATTTAAGATAGATTTGTAGATATATTGCTGAAGTGCCCATCGCCTAAATTACAATATACTAAAACCCTTTGGATCCCTTAGCTGGTTTTTACAGCATGCACGGGAGGAAAAGCAGCTGGCATATTCTATGTTTTTCTATCGCTCCCAGTCCAGCATGGAAGTAATTTACCAGCATGCATTACATAAGGTATTCCTATACATGCAGGAAAGATGTTACATATATACATACATACATATAATCACGCCTTTATCCCTAATGGGGTAGGCAGAGCGTCAACGACCCAAACAGAGGTCGTTGCACCACGTTTGACAAGTATTGAGGGTCATTTTAGATAGATCTGTGAATTGCTGTAGTGACAGGTTGTCAGCCTATCGCCTAAATTACAATACACTGAAACCCTCGAATGCCTTAGCTGGTTTTTACAGCATGCCCGGGAGGAGATGCAGCTGGCACATTCTATGTTTTTCTCTCGCTCCCAGTCCAGCATGGAAGTAATTTACCAGCATGGATTACATATGGTATTACTATACATGCAGGAAATATGTTACATATATTTCAATCATAAATACATATTTAATAACGTGGCGTCTTATTACATTAGACCATTCTAAAATGAAATTCCATGCTGGACTGGGAGTGAGAGAAAAACATAGAATGTGCCAGCTGCATTTCCTCCCGGGCATGCTGTAAAAACCGGCTAAGGGATCCGAGGGTTTCTGTATATTGCAATTTAGGCGACAGGCTGACAACCTGTCACTACAGCAATATACCTACAAATCTATCTTAAACAACCCTCAAAACTTTGTCAGACGTGGCGGAACGACCTTTGTTTAGGTCGTGTACGCTCTGCCTACCCCATTAGGGATAAAGGCGTGATTATATGTATGTATGTATGTATTCTAAAATGTGTAAAGAATAAATCCATTCTATACTATATACTACATCACTACATAGTATATAACAAAGTCGCTTTCTCTCTCCCTATATCCCTATGTATGCATAAATCTTTAAAACTACGCAACGGATTTTGATGCGGTTTCTTTTAATGGATAGAGTGATTCAAGAGGAAGGTTTATATGTATAATACATGCATAATTTAGTAGAGAAACACTGATTATTTCTGTGCGAAGCCGGGGCGGGTCGCTAGTAATATTATAAATGCGAAATTAACTCTATCTGTCTGTTTGTTTGTTTGTTGCTCTTTCACGTCTAAACGACTGAACCGATTTTAATGAAATTTGGCAGGAACATAGATGGTAACCTCGAGACGGACATAGGCTAGTTTTAACCGCGGCTGAAACCGCGGGGTGGTAAGCTTGTTAGTGATAAATTGATAATTTGCCCTGCCAGGAATTAAAAAGACAGAGAAAAGCAGAGACAGAGAAAGAGAGGGACTTATACATTTCTTATAAGCCCTTCTCTATCATACCTCTATGACAGGTATTTTTAATTCCTGGAAGGCATATACATTAAAAAATAAATATATATTAAATCTGTTTATTTCTTCCATGCTGGCCTGGGAGCGAGAGAAAAACATATAATGTGCCAGCTGCATTTCCTCCCGGGCATGCTGTAAAAACCAGCTAAGGGATCCGAGGGTTTCAGTATATTGTAATTTAGGCGATGGGCTGACAACCTGTCACTACAGCAATATACTTACAAATCTATCTTAAATAACCCTCAAAACTTTGTCAGACGTGGCGGAACGACCTTTGTTTGGGCCGTTTACGCTCTGCCTACCCCATTAGGGAGAAAGGCGTGATTATATGTATGTATGTATGTATGTTTATTTCATTAAATTATTTTGTAATATTATTTAACATAATTTAAACTAAGAAGATTATGTGCGCCTGTATATTATATATTGACTTATTTGTTTATATACCTATTTACTAATGGAGTATTTGGTAATTTAATAAAAGATCATCCGTGTAAAAAAATCTATAGAATCAACGCTAAAAGAATAAATATTAACCTACCTTAATAAGTAAATTAAATGTAGCACTATCGCATTTTTTTTTTGGAAAAAAATTATAAAATAAAAACGCAGTATAATTAAATTACATTTTGCAGTAATTAATTGTAATTTATAGTATTTTAGACACCGTGATGTTAAAGTGGTGATAAATAATAAAATCGTCTGTTCTTTTTCAATGATTTTATTAATGTGAAAGTGACGCAAATGTTTAAGCTTTTAAAAAAAGCATGCAAAATTGTGTCCATTGCCAAAATTTTCAATAGACATAAAATTTTATGTTTATTGTGTAAAGATATTTTTATTGAGTACTTCTAGTTGAAAAAACATGGCTTTCTTTTTCCTAAAATTTTGTGATAAACAAAAATTTACAATACACATACATATAATCACGCCTTAAACAAAGGTCGTTCCGCCCCTTCAGATAAAGTTTTGAAGGTAATTTAAAATAGATTTGTGTATACTGCTGACAATATGTATACACAGAATGTGCCAGCTGCATTTCCTCCCGGGCATGCTGTAAAAACCAGCTCAGGGATCCGAGGGTTTCAGTATATTGCAATTTAGGCGATGGGCTTACAACCTGTCACTACAACAATTTACCTACAAATCTATCTTAAATAACCCTCTAAATTCTGTCAGATGTGGTGTAACGACCTTTGTTTAGGTCGTTTACGCTCTGCCTACCCCATTTGGGATCAGGGCGTGATTATATGTATGTATGTATTGCATATTGTATAAAAATAACTTGTATAGAGTACTTCTAGTTCAAAAAGCTTGGCTTTCTTATTTTCCATTTTTTTTTTGGGATAATCAAACATTCTTATACCCCTGTCAGGAATTAAAAAAATTGTCATAGAGAAAAACAGAGACAGAATAAGAGAGGGACTTATGCACATTCTATAAGCCCTTCTCTATGGTACATCTATGACAGGTTTTCTTACCATACGTAACATTTGCCTACTTGCATTTTAATCTGTCAATCTAAGAATTGTTCCAATCGATTGTTAACTTCATGAGTACATTAACTGGGACAAAGCTTTAACTAATTATTTTGTTCATCGTGTCGTGTCTACCCTGGGGCGTTAACACTTCTACTGCCCGATGGGGATTCCATATAAGGCAGGTGTCCCGGTTCTGGCCAGTGTACCATTTGTGGCCGGGTACGTATGGCAATGTCTAAAATTTTAAAAATCTAACGCAAAATTACCTACGTTCAAAACCCCTAAAATCTGAATGCCTCATCATCTCATCATCTCCCTAGCCTTATCCCGTATCTTACGGGGTCGGATCCCCTAGTAGGTACTAGGGGATTGAACGACAGTACTGGTTTTTACACAGATCGACTGCCATCTGACCTCTGCAACCCAGAAGGGAAACCAGACCCAATCCTAGATAAGGTCAGACTTTTCAAGCTGCCAATGGCCTGTGAAATAGCTTAACGACTAATATCTACGGTATTAAACGATATTAACCGGGACCAACGGCTTAACGTGCCTTCCGAAGCACGGAAAAAGCGCCGAATAAACGTACATATGAAATCAAATGCCTAACGTTTTTAAATACCTAAGCAACTAACACCTACCTTCGAATTATCCAAGTTTAAAATACCAATTGGACTAAATATCTAATGTTTAAAACATCAACAGTTACTACTATATTAGGGATTTTGTACGTAGGTTATTTTACGTTAGTTTTTTATATTTCAGACATTGCAATACGACAAAACCGAGACACCTGTCCTACTTATTCTTAGGTTATTTTAGGGGTAATATCCAAAGTATTGGATAGATAAAAAAAACTTATTTTTACCAAATAAAAATACATACGTACGATAAGCCTTTATCTCTAATGGGGTAGACAGAACGACTAGAAAACCCACTCGTTATGAATAAGAAGAAGGGCGTCAACGACCACCTGACAAGTTTTGCAGGTTATCTCAGACTTGTAGATTGATGTGTAGAGTGTGTAGTGACAGGTTGTCAGCCCATTGCCTAAATTACAATATAAAGAAACCCTTGAATCAATATTCTGGTTTATACGATATACTCGGGAGCAGCTGGTACATTTTTTTGCATAGAAATAGAGGATATAGTATACGCATACCTAAAGGGGCGTTTTCGCCTTGGAAACTGTGTATTGCAATTAGTGATAGGTTGTCAGCTCATGGACTAAAATATACTGAAGACATCTTTTCCTTCTACTTACAGTATGTCCGCAAAACCAAGCAGCTGGAATATTTTTGTTTTTTTTTTATGTCTTCTATGCCGGACTGGGAGCGAGAGGAAAAAATAAAATGTGCCAGCTGCATTTCCTCCCGGGCATGCTGTAAAAACCAGCTAAGGGATCCGAGGGATTTAGTATATTGTAATTTAGGCGATCGACTGACAACCTGTCACTACAGCAATATACCTACAAATCCATCTTAAATAACCGTCAAAATTTTGTCAGACGTAGCGGGACGACATTTGTTTAGGTCGTTTACGCTCTGCCTACCCCATTAGGGATAAAGGCGTGATTAAATGTCTGTATTCATGTTTTTTATTGCTCCAAGTCATATATTGCTGTGAGGAAAGAAATTGTTTATTATCAACAATAATTATAAAGGGTCAATGCAATTCACATTTTACAAATACAAGATTTCATCCAAGACGTCACTATTGGCAGCTAAAGTGTTAACTATTACTTAAAGGTCACAAACTGACAAATTATTTTGTTATGAAATAGACGTGGATGTACGTAAACTATTCGTCGGTAATTGTTTAAATTTTATTGTGTGCGAAATGACCGATTTTCGGACCTTTGAGAAAGAAATCAATAAAATTATTTGCTTTCTTGTTACGTAAATCACTTTGACGAATTTGTATTCTTCGTGTCTCTTCTATTTTTTTTTACTTTGGATATGTTTGTCGTTATTTCTTGTTTTGACTTGGTTCTAACATACAAACATATAATCGCGCCTTTATCCCTAAAGGGGCAGAGAGAAAACGGGCTGAACAAAGGTCGTTCCGTCACATCGGTAATTTTTTTGAGGGTTATTTAAGATAGATTTGTAGGTATACTGCTGTAGTGACAGATCGTCAGCCCGGGAGGAAATGCAGAGGGCACACTGTAAGTTATTCTTTCGCTCCCAGTCCAGCATGAAAGAAACGAGGTACTAACTATGTTTTTTTTATAGAATTTATCAGGATCCTGTAATTATTTGAAAGTTAATAGTTGCAGTGTAATCTAGGCGATGGACTGACAATTATTTATTTAGAATGAATACATAACATAACATAAAAATACTTTATTGCACGTAAGAATACAAATCATACAACACAACAGATAACAACAAAAAACAAGTACAACATAGGCGGCCTTATTGCAAAGGTAGCAATTTCTTCCAGGCAACCTTTGGGTCAAAGAAAAATGCGTAGCGGTAAGCGGGATAGTGCAAATCTAGTAAACTAGGTACAAGCTAGATATTGTAAAATAAACTAATACATAATATATAGTAAACTAATACATAAACTAATGGAAGATAGGATAATGCAAACTACAATCAGAACTAAACGAAGGAAATGACAGCAACAGCACAGGATAAAAGTGAAGGATAACTAATGATCAGATAGTAATTTCTTCCAAGTAATGTTTTTTAATTCGGCTCTTAAAGGTCTCAAGAGACGGTGCACGTCGAATGTCTATACCTAAAACATCATTCTTTTAAGTTACCTATATCTCATCGTTATCTCCGATCCATCATCAAAATGACAACATACATATATACAAAAAAACACGCCTTTATCCCTTACGGGGTAGGCAGAGCGTTAAACGCCTCATAAAAGGCGCTTTCGCCACGTCTGACAAAAATTTAGGGCAATATTAGATTGTAATTTGTATTGCTATAGTGACAGGTTGTCAGCCCATCGCCTAAACTACAATACACTGTAACCCTTGAGTCCCTTTTGCAGATTTTTACAGCATGCCCGGGAGGAAGGGCAGCTGGAACATTCTATGTTTTTCTATCTCTCCCAGTCCAGCATGGAAGTGTCTATCTCTCCCAGTCCAGCATGGAAGTCAAAATTACAAAACGTCAGTCTATCTTAAAAGAAAACACGTGGTACTATCAGATTTTATTTTAATACTCCACTGATGCCCTGTTAAACCCGCAAAAAATGCAGGCGTAACTGTACGTTTATAAAAAAATAACCAACTCATTTTTTCTTCTAAAACTATCGAACAAATATGATGTATTGAATGTTTCTTAACCTAAAGATAGCTAATTTATTAGCTTGCATGTTATAAGACTATGATTCTGTTCTATGCATAAATACAGACATGAAGTCACGCCTGTCTCCCTTTATGGGGTAGGCAGAGCGTAAATCTCCACGACACTTCTTCTTAGCGAGTTGATTCTCGAGTCCAAAGACCCAATGAACTCAAGATGGCGATGGTCTCAGAGTTTTCAACCACCTAGTAGCTCAGCTTTTTGCCTCTGACATGGTTCGAGTGACGAGCACTAATCAAAGACAGCGACCGGGACCGACGGCTTAACGTACCCTCCGAAGCACGGAATCCTCTTTCTTTTCGGAAAATCAGGTGATTCAGCCTGCAAAGTCCTAACCAAACTAGGGAAAACCTCACAAAGTGATATATGGACAAATATCCTGGAAAAAACCTGGTGGAAGCTGTTCAGTGTCGTTGACTGAGCCACCCCTATCAGATAGCAGTACGCTGTCCCTTACACCAGGTATAGGCTACTCATAAGCTTTTGTTTTTATATTCCCCCACGCATAACTAACTTCCATGCTGGACTGGGAGCGAGAGAAAAACATAGAATGTGCCAGCTGCATTTCCTCCCGGGCATGCTGTATAAACCAGCTAAGGGAATCGAGGGTTTCAGTATATTGCAATTTAGGCGATGGGCTGACAACCTGTCACTATAGCAATATACTTATAAATCTATCTTAAATAACCCCAAAACTTCGTCAGACGTGGCAGAACGACCTTTGTTTAGGTCGCTTTCGCTCTGCCTACCCCATTAGGGATAAAGGCGTGATTATATGTATGTATGTAATAGAACCAACGATCTCCAGATCGGAAGCCCATGGCTCAGACCACTAGACCACGGAGTTTTTAGTACAGATTCTGTCCAGTAAAGACATAGAAAAATTAACCAGCTATTAAATTCAAATAGAAATAGCTAATATTATGTTTATAACAAAACTATATTTTTTCTATGCTGGAGGGAACGAGAGAAAAACATAGAATGTACCAGGAGCATTTCCTCTCGGGCATGCTGTAAAAACCAAGTAAGGGATCCGAGGGTTTCAGTATATTGTAATTTAGGCGATGGGCTGACAACCTGTCACTACAGCAGAACACCTACAAATCTATTTTAAATAATCCTTAAATTTTTGTCAGACGTGGCAAAACGACCTTTGTTTAGGTCGTTTACGCCTACCCCATTAAGAATAAAGACGTGAGTGTATGTATGTGACAAAGTTATGATTTGAGGACTCCACGTTTGAAATTCGTTGAAGATGTATAGAAAAAGTAGTTCACTTACCGCAAAACATGTTGGTATCGATAGAGTAACGTAAAAAACCGAAGTTTACATACATAAAATCACGCCTTTATCCCTTGCGGGGTAGGCAGAGCGTGAAACGTCTCGAAAAAGGCACTTTCGCCACAAAAAAATTGAGGGCTACTTTAGATTGTAACGTGTATTGCTGTATTGACACACCTAAATTACAAAACACTGTAACTCTCGAATCCCTTTTGCTGACTTTTACAGCATGCCCGGCAGGAAGAGCAGCTGGAACATTCTTTGTTTTTCTATCTCTCCCAGTCCAGCATGGAAGAACTTTACCTACTACTATAAGATGTATCAAGGCAGGACTCAGCATGCAGACAAGATGAGCCACATCATATTTCTGGCTCCCATCCCATACAACCATACAAACTCACAAATTTGCAATGTTAAGATTAGTATAATTAAATTCATTTCCAAACCGTACACCAATTTTCTGACACAGTTGATCAACATTCCAAAATTTTCTCACAGTGCCAGAAATAAAAAAAAAACTGTAATATTGATCAAATTAATCAAATGATCAGTAATATACAATTACAATTATGCTACTGTTTATATTTCATTTGTAATTTCGTTCGGATCGTGCGTGGGAGTCGCGGTAGACTGACGTGGATACGACTAGTGAAGTAGTTCTTGATGTCAATGAAATCTGATAATAATATTAAGCGCAAAACAATAGTTTTTTTAGTAAAATACAAATATGTATTGTTGATACGGTTAGTTTTGATACTGTGAAAATTAATTATACTCATCCTGGTACCTAATTGAAATTGATGTTATTCTCAAGATATTTTTTTTGTTTCATTTGGAAGCTATGTCATTTTTGTCGCGTGAAAATGTCTCATTCCAAATTAGTTAAGGCTTACAATGCAGAAATTTTATTTCATTTTTTTTTTTTTTTATTAATTTTATAATAACCTTATATCATAAAATAATCATACCTACTTAAATTTTTCATTTGTAACATTTTATTAAAAACGTCAAGCATATACCTTTTTTATAGCTTATACTTACTTAGTTCATTTAAATTCAGACAGCATAGGAATAGCAAATAATCAGGCAAATTTTATATACTAATTAGTTATTCGAGCTTAAAAAAGCGTATACAATAATTGAAATAAATAATTAAATAAGCAGAAAAATAACTGTTATATATACATACATACTATCACGCCCTTATCCCTAATGGGGTAGGCAGAGCGTGAACAACCCAAACAAAGGTCATTCCGCCACGTCTGACAAGATTTGAAGGTTGTTTAAGATAGAACTGGATATTGCTGTAGTGACATGTTGTCAGCCCATCGCCTAAATTACAATATACCCTCGGATCCCTTGGCTGTTATTTACAGCATGCCCGGGAGAAGATGCAGCTGGCACATTCTACGTTATTTTGTCGCTCCCAGTCCAGCATGGAAATGAGTAACGGAAAGGAGTAACTATTTATTAAACTAAAAAACTATTATTATTTTTGACTAAAATAAACTATATTTTATATACTTAAATAAACAATATTTTAAATTATGTCTGCACAATAAATATCATGCAATAAAAAACAAATAAATAAATGATATTTTAAAACGTGTAATTAAAACATATATATTTTAACCATCATATCCATACTAATCCATCCGCACATATAAAACGTACCTTCACTGTACCTACTCATTTCAGTCGCACGAGTGATTGTGTTGTGATCAGCTGTGTTCAGTGTTCCATACAAATAAAAAAAACTGTATAGTGACTTGTGGTCTGGGTATGTTAATTTGTTTTTTTGTTAATTAAGTGGTGGGCGTGGGAAAAAGTGCAATATTTGTATGTTCCTTTTTTTTTCTGAAAATCTGTATGGAATGCGTTTTATTGTGAAAAATGCTATGAATTTTTAATATATTTACTGAAAAATACAATAAAATACTTACGTAAAGTACCTACTTAAAAACGGTGCAAAAAAATGGTTGAATAAATTTTAAGGGTGAAACCAACAAATCAAATTAAATAACTTACCTCTAGATCGGAATATGAAAAAAAATGGTCCTCCAATAGCCTCTAACACCATATGAGAGAGCATTTTTTTCTTTCCGGGGAAAGTTGTTCAGTTTCGTTTACGTATGCGTTCAC
Source organism: Scrobipalpa costella (assembly GCA_949820665.1). Classification (NCBI taxonomy): domain Eukaryota; kingdom Metazoa; phylum Arthropoda; class Insecta; order Lepidoptera; family Gelechiidae; genus Scrobipalpa; species Scrobipalpa costella. The sequence continues at coordinate 7,361,445 of OX463321.1, read as the reverse complement.
ACCCTAAAGTTTGTTCAGCAATATTTTTCATATTTTTTCAGGATAGAATTGAGTACTGCATTTTAACATTTAGCGTCTTCTTAATTTATTCTTGTAATTTGTTATTTAGTAAGCGATACAGACAGTTTAATATTTTAAACTGTTTCATAACTTAACTTCCATAATTTTAAACATTAAGATTTATGAAATCAGTCAGATGATAATAGTGCTTAAGAAAATAACTTTGATTGTTATGTGAGCTGGGAGTAACATAAGCTAGATTTTACATAAGTACATACATACTATCACGCCTATATCCCTAATGGGGTAGACAGATCGTAAACGACCCAAACAAAGGTTGTTCCGCCGCGTCTGACAAGTTTTGAGGGTTGTTTAAGATAGATCTGTATATTGCTGTAGTGACAGGATTCAGCCCATCGCCTGAGTAACAATATACAGAAATCTTCGAATCCCTTACAGCATGCCCGGGAAGAGATGCAGCTGGCACCTTCTATTATTATCCTTTAATTAAACTTTCAAACCTCAGGCGTTCTCATCCAATTTCGGCCCGCTTTCTTATGAACATTATATTATTATCGCCATATTCAGTTACTAATTATCATAATCTCCCTAGCCTTATCCCGTATTTTACGGGGTCGGCTTTTTAATATAGGGGATAGAAGGTCTGGTTTTTACCCAGAGCGACTGCCATCTGACCTCCGCGACTCAAAACGGAAACCAGACCCAACCCTTGATTAGGTCAAAGTTTTCAAGCCGCCAATGCTTAGCACTAGCCTCTGACATGGCATCTACGGTATTAAACGATAATAACCGGGACTAACGGCTTAACGTGCCTTCCAAAGCACGAAAAAAGCGCAGAATAAATGTACATATGAAATTCTAAAACCGAAAAACTCATTGGTACTTGGTAGGATTCGAACTACGACCTCCCCGCTCAGGAGGCAGTGGCTATCCACTACACCATCGGGCTCTTATGCTGTCTCATATAGAAAGTCACTTATATGCTGAGTGTGCATAATGTATATAGTCATCTCATTTTATATGTTTACCTTCCATTATAAAATTAGTTCGTCACCTTCATCGTTTACAATATAAAGTTTATAGCAACCCGCCCCGGCTTCGCACGGAAATCATCAGTGTTTCTCTACTATATTATGCATTGATTATACATATAAACCTTCCTCTTGAATCATTCTATCCATTAAAAGAAACCGCATCAAAATCCGTTGCGTAGTTTTGAAGATCTAAGCATACATAGGGATATAGGGACAGAGAAAGCGACTTTGTTTTATACTATGTAGTGAAGTAAAATAGACTTAAAAGTGTATTAGGTAATTGTTGAGTGTGTTAAAAAAAACATCATTTTAAAACTTAAATTTGTTATAAATATACCTTAAGTGACACATACTAAGGCCCGTATTTATAAAGCGATCTCAAGATTGAGAGCAGTATTAAGTATGATTTGACAGTTCATAATGTACTGAAATGACATTTCTGATACGAACTCAAACTCGCTGTCAGTCTCAAGTGCCGATTACAAATACGGTCTTAAAGCTCGTATTTTTAAACGATCTGTAACTTGAGAGCAATATTAAGGCTAGTTTGTATTAAAATGACATTTCTGATACGAACTCAAACTCGCTGTCACTCTTGAGAACTGGTTAAAATACGGCCCTTAATATGATTAAATAACGGGCACTCTCTTCGCAATTTTAGATATGTTTTTTTTAGCTATCCAAATTTTTAATAATCTCGCTCTAGTATCTTCTTCCAATATTAAAATTCACTTAAAATATCCAAACACATAAATACCTATTTTTTTTTGTTGTCATTTATTTATTAAACATAAATACATACATATAATCACGCCTTTTCCTCATGGGAGCGTAAACGATCTAAACAAATAAAAGTCGTTCCGCCACGACTGGCAAAGTTTTTTAGGGTTATTAAGATAGATTTGTAGTATATTGCTGTAGTGACAGATTGTCAGCCCATCGCCTAAATTGCAATATACATAAACCCTCGGATCCCTTATCTGGTTTGTACAGCACAAAAGACACAAATTTAAAAAGACATGAAACTTTGTTTATTTTTATTCTAAATCTGAGCTAGAAATTCTATAATTATACGTACTTTGTATTGTTATTGACATTTTAATTTACACAATAATAATCGTGGAGTATTTTTGAAAATAAATCCTCTAATATATTTTTTCTACAAATTCAAGAAGTTTTGGGCACCTTGAGGCCCAAAACAGGGAAGAATGGAAGGAGAAGAGAGAGGCTTTTGCCCAGCATGGGATCATTTATAGGCTAGATAAGATAATATAAGATTTAAAAATGTTTTAAATTGCGTGAGACATTTGCAAACCACACACTAAGGAAGAAATCTAAATCACGACATTGTAATATAAAATGTCACATTTCACTATCCAATATTTTTTATTCAAAGATAAATGATAAACCTAATAATGATTCAATTTGTCACGAATTATATCGTGTCAGAAAGTAGGAATTAAAAATACATTACTTCAGTGACATATGCCAAAAGAAATTACTAACGTCATGTAATGTTGTATGAGGATTGTGTCATGCAAAAATAACATATAAAAAGTCATGCCTTCAGCCACTATGTGTTTGGTAAAAGGCGTTTTCGCCACGTCTGGCAAATATTGACGGCGATTTTAGGTTGAAATGTGTATATCTATAGTGACAGGTTGTCAGCCCATCGCCTAAATTACAATACACTGTATGACTGTAACCCTCGAATCACTTTGCTGGCTTTCACAGCATGCCAAGAAGGAGAAGCAGCTGGCACATTGTATTTTTTTTGTCGCTCTCAATCCAACATTTTTAATACGAAAGCTAAGTTTCGTAACCGGACACTAGTCAACAACATCTTTAAGGTAACAGGGCCGCTTGAAACAGATGAAGTTTTCTCGGGTAATTGTTTATGCTTCTTCATGAAATTTCGTATAGCTGTGCAAGTTACTAAACTGTACATGTACATGAAATTAAATCTAAATACATACGTTACATCTGATTTCATACGTTATTAACATAGCAGGACGTCCTGATAAAAGTTTTTTTTTATGTAGCCTGTAACGTGTCCTGCCGGGCAAAGGCTCCTTCACGCCACATGTCTCGATCTTAGGTAGCTAAGGCCCGTAATTATAAATAGTACTTGAGACTGATAGCTAGATTGAGTTCGTATCAGAAACGTCATTTCAGTACAATGTGGCCTGTCAAATCCATACTTAATATTGCTCTCAGTCTTGAGATTGCTTTATTAATAGGAGCCCGCCTAAAATACCTCCGTGGTCTCGTGGTTCGATTCCCGGTGGGGCACAATGACTTTGTGTTGTTGTTTCTAGTTTGGTTAGGACATTGCAGGCTGATCACCTGAATGTCCGAAAAGTAAGATGATCCATGCTGTCGGGCATGTAAATAGTCGATCCTGCGGCTGATTTCTCTCTGGTCGTGTCAGTTATTCTGTCTCATCAGAATAAGAGATTGGAGGAATAGAGGGTGCACCTGTGCCACCACTAAAAACTAGTCCTGCGCAATTTGCCGATTTCTGGGAGATTTGCCGTCAACACCGAAAATCGGTGGGAGGATTACAATACGAGCCTATGTGCCAGTCTGTTAGGAATGCCTCCAAGGCATCTCTCCATCTTCTGCAAGCCGGCGTCTACTGCGACGGCCATCTTGTGGCACCCACTCTGTCGGTATCTTAGCTCAACTTTCGGGGTGCATTAAGGTTATACTTTGGAGTAATATTTATTACGTACAAGTTATGCGATGACTTGATTAAAGTTCGCAGAATGACCTCATAAAGATTACAGGAGTATTTGATTAAGTTTGTAGGATGACCTGATTAAGATTTGGGTAGTACACACATAAATCACGCCATTATACCTAATGGGGTAGATGGAGCGATAACGATCTAAAAAAGAAGGTCGTTCCGCCACGTCTGACAAGTTTTGAGGGTTATTACAGATAGATCTGTAAAGTGATGTAGAGACAGGTTGTCAGCCCATCGCCTAAATTACAATACACTAAAACCCTCGAATCCCTTAGCTGGTTTTTACAGCATGCCCGAGAGAAGATGCAGCTGGCACATTCTATGTTATTCTATTGCTCACAGTCCAGCATGGAAGATTTAGGTAGATTGTCGGATAATTTTATGACAGTTAAAGAACGTATTGTTAAACACTGCGAGTTTTATAAACATTCGAAGATCGAATTACGAATTTGATAAGATTTTAAAGAGATAGAGATAAATAGAGAGATAGAGATAAATTTATTAATAATTGTAAATTACAAGTCAAGAAATTATAAGCACTTAAGTATATCACATTAATAATCATTTAAATTGTATTGCTTTTATTATCATTAAAATTAATAAAATCATTATAACTATAGAATGCCTGTTCGACAAGCCAACGCTTAAGCCGTGATTTAAAGCTATTTAAGCTTGGTGCCTGCTTGATTACATCAGGTATTTTATTAAAGAATTAACTAGTCGGGAATCGAAGCCACCCACGACCTCAGAAGCCCCGGGCATAGACCAATACACCACATACAGTTTGACATTGGCACCCTCCTGTAATTTGTACGTATATAATTCTGTTAACGTAGAAAATATCATTATACTTAATCACAATGTACGTATAGTACAATACACTAGCTATACAGGATGTAACTTTTTCTTCCATGCTGGACTGGGAGCGAGAGAAAAGCATAGAATGGGCCAGCTGCATTTCCTTCCGGGCATGCTGTAAAAACCAGCTAAGGGATCTTGAGGGTTTCAGTATATTGCAATTTAGGCGATGGGCTGACCACCTGTCACTACAGCAATATACGTACAAATCCATCTGGAATAACCCTCAAAACTTTGTCAAACGTGGCGGAACGACTCTTGTTTAGGTCTTTTAGGCTTTGCCTACCCCACTAGGGATAAAGGCGTGATTATATGTATGTATCTTTAAAAAAAATATCTGTGTGTTATGAACTTCTCCGTGAAACTGAACAACTTTCTTCTAGGAACATAGTAGGTCAAAGTATGAAAAAAAGGGGGTCTCCCTTACAAATTGACTCAAGCAGGTGGCACAATGTATTATGGAAGTTTTTTTTTCATATTTCGACCTATGACCCCAGGGGAAACTTGTTCAGTTTCATAGTTAGGTTTAATCCCTGAAATATTGTCAGCTGTTTTGTTGACACCCAGTATAGCTATATACAAACAAGTGTGCGTGTGCGCAGTTTATATAGTCTTCCTACTTTTCCACTTCCTAACATGTAAGCATGTTAAATTACCTTCGATTCGTTTGTCTGTTCATTAGATAATATTAAGAATGTTTCGTTTTGTAACCTGTTTATGAAGATTCGGAATATTTGGAATACGTTTGTTTCTGTTACGAGAACTCATAAATACACATACTTACGGGGTAGGCAGAGCGTGGTATGTGTTGAACCATATGATTGATTTATACACATACACAGACATAAAGTCACGCCTTTATCCCTAATGGGGTAGTGAGTGCGTAAAACGCTTTTGTCATGTCTGACAAATATTAAGCCAAGTTTTTGTATACGTATTAAAATGGTTTTATTGCTAAAGTGACTGTTGTCAGCCCATCACCTAAAATTGATTCGCTGATTCACAGTAAGCCCGGAAAAAGAAGCAGCTGGCACATTCTATATTTATCGCTCCCAGTCAACTATACTTGTTCGCCATTATTTATTAAAAAAATATAGACACTGTTATCGATTCGTTGAGGGCACGACTTAACTAAATTTTGACTAGAATATTGTAATCCCTTTCTGTTCTCTTACAATAGAAAATTACAGGTAGGTAGGTAGGCTCATATTTATATTATTTATGTCGTCACTTTTGCAACTGATAACCTGTCACTACAGCAACATACCTACAAATCTATCTTTTAAATAACCCTCAAAACTTTGTCAGACTTTGTTAGGTCGTTTACGTCCTGCCTAACCCATTAGGGATAAAAGCGTGATTTTACTAGGTTTTTTTTTTTTTTTTTTTTTATATATATAGGCGAGCATTTGTCCGCCATCTCACCTGGTGGAAAGTGACGATGCGGACTATGTTGAAACATACTCACCTATGTAGTGCCTATTCACTCTCGCCTTGAAAAGGCCCAGGTTATATTGTTCCGGAAACAGATCCGCCGGCAGGGAGTTCCACTCCTTAGCCGTTCGCATTAAGAATGTGGAAGCGAACCGCTTCGTGCGAATTTGTGGTATATCCACGACATAAGGGTGGAACCCCTGTCCACGCCTCGTGCTCCGGAGATGGAAAGGGGAGGGGGGTATAAGGTCATGAAGTGCTAACGCGCACTCCCCGAAATGTATCCTGTAAAATACCGACATGCACGCCACTCTGCGACGGTGCTCAAGGTTCTGTAGTTTTGCCTCAACCAGTGCTGAGTCTCCAATGAGCTTCTTAGCGCGTTTCTCGATTGAGTCTAAGGCAGCCAGCTGGTATTTAGCTGAACCGTCCCAAAGGTGGCAGCAGTACTCCATACACGATCGGACTTGAGCTGTGTACAACTGCAATAGCTGTCCCGGTGTGAAGTATCGCCTCACCTTCGAGAGGATACCAAGTTTTTTGGCAGCTGTTGTGGCCAGAGACTCAATGTAACGTCCAAAGTTCAAGTCGGACGTAAGGCTCATACCAAGAAGCTCAAGATGGTCAGAAATCGGTACGGATACATCCCGGAAAGTTGGAGCCAGGTTAAAAGGACTCCGTTTTGTCGAGAATAGACACGCCTGGGTTTTGGATGCGTTGAACTTGACGAGATTGGCATCGCCCCACTCGGATATCACCCTTAGCGATGAGTTCAGACGATCCACCATGGACTCCCGACAAGACTGGATTGTTTCACTGTTGGCCCTTGCACTGGACAGATATCTGTCAACAACCGTGCTGTCATCAGCGTACCCAAAGGTATCGGGTGTAAACATGTCGTTGATATGCAGCAGGAATAAGGTTGCAGACAGGACAGAACCCTGAGGAACTCCGGCATCAATAGCCTGTTGTCCGGAGGAGCAGCCTTCTAAGACCACTTGTATGGATCGTTCGCTCAAGAAGTCCGAAATCCAGTTGCAAAGGCCAGCAGGTAACCCGTAGGCGGGAAGCTTGCCAGTAAGGCTAGCGTGCCAGACCCTGTCAAAGGCCTTGGAGATATCCAGAGACACGGCAAGTGCTTCACCATGTCTCTCGATAGCCTCGCTCCATAAGTGAGTGGCATGCACGAGGAGGTCCCCCGTCGATCGCCCTCGGCGGAAGCCGTATTGGTGATCGTTAAGGAGATCATTATCCTCAAGGTATGCCAGGAGCCGATTATTCAGTACACGCTCCATAATCTTGCAGAGTATAGAGGTTACCGATATGGGTCTATAGTTGACAGGGTCTGCTCGACAACCTTTTTTGGGTACAGGTTGCACATTTGCAAGCTTCCACGATTTGGGAACAACACCAGTCTCAAGTGAGAGGCGGTACAGGCGTGTCAACACCGGAGACAACTCAGGCGCACAGTTACGCAGGACGATTGCAGGGATACCGTCAGGGCCACTTGCTTTATTCACGTCTAGATTTCGCATGGTTTTAAGGACCTCTTTTTGCCGGATGCGTACGGCTGCCATAGAGCAGTCGACACGAGGTAACGGGGGTGGTATTTTACCTGCGGCATCAAGACGCGAACTTTCCGCAAAATGGGAGGCAAAAAGATTGGCTTTCTCCTCCGCAGTATGAGCAAGCGACCCATCAGGTCTCTGCAGAGGCGGTAAAGATGGCTGGCAGAAATTTGTTTCCACTGCTTTCGCAAGCGACCAGAATGCTTTACTGCCAGCCGGATAGGAAGCAAGCTTAGCGCCTACTCGGCCTATGTGGGCAAATCGAGCCCTGCGTAATTCCTTTTTGCTTAACTTGGTGGCTTTGTTATAGTTTTTCTTCAGATCGCGAGTATTCGGAGCTTTGCGTGCACGAGCATCAGCCCAAGCAAGGAATGCCGACTGTTTCTGCGATTCCGCGCAGTTACAGTCAGCATTAAACCACGGGCGAGCTTTGCTACCGGTAGGAACATCAGAGAACGGTATGAAATACTCCATACCCTGACGTATGACTTCTGTAATAGCATCCGCGCAGCTCGACGATTCGCCTGAAGAAAAACAGTCCTGCCAAGGATACGAAGCAAAGAACTGGCGCATCTCATCCCATTCTGCTGACCTGTATCGCCACACCCGTCTTTTACCACAAGGGCCCTGATCGGGTGGTGAATACACTGATACAGATTTCACCAGACAGTGATCTGAGGTGCCCAATGGGGCAGAAACAGACACAGAGTATCGGTCTGGATCGGTAGTCAGCAGAAGGTCTAAGCAGTTGGCTGTATGAGACTCAATATCCGGGACCCTTGTTGCACAGCTGACAAGCTGGGAGAGATTTAGCGACAATGCAAATTTGCGCGCCTCTCGCCCAGCATGATCGGTCACTAGGTATGGGAACAACCACTCTTTATGATGAGCGTTGAAATCCCCCAGGATGACTAGCTGCGCTGCCGGGTATCTCTGGAGAGCTTCATCAGCACCTTCACTGAGGTGTTCAAACAGTTTGGTTGTCTCCGTCTCTCCGGTGTCTCCGGTGTAAGGGACAGCGTCTCGCAAACTCATAGGGGTTGTTCAGTCAACGTAACTGAACAAATTTCACCGGGAAATTCTTTCTGGAGATGAAAAAGAAATTTTACCTTCCCATACAAAATGTCCACCTCGATCAGACAATATGTAACTATGTAACTGCCTCCGTGGTCTAGTCGCTAGTGCCATGGACTCCCGATCCGGAGGTCCTGGGTTCGATTCCTAGGGGGGAAACACAAAGTTGATATTTGAGAATTTTCCCCAGTTTGGTTAGGACATTGCAGGCTGAATCACCTGATTGTCCGAAAAAGAAAAAGATTTCGTGCTTCGGAGGGCACGTTAAGCCGTCGATCCCGGGCTTGACAGTTGTGCTACTAGGCGGTTTAAAAATTCTGATTCCAGGGTTCATCGGGTCCTTAGACTCGATACCCACTCGACAGAAGAAAAAGAAGTATGGAAAAGCTAAATTAATTTAAACTTCCTGAAAGATAGTTGTTCAGTTTCGTTGACTGAGCAACCCCTATCAGTTTGCGGGATGCTGTCCCTTACACCAAGTAAGTATGTATGTATTTTTGGAACTACGAATTGTGTATTTCAAAAAGTATTTCGGAAAATGAATATACCACAAAACATCCGTAGTCAAAGGTCATGTGGTCTTTATTATTTAAATGTATATTGTTAAACTGACAACTGACCATATTGTTAACTCATTGCACAATTTGACCTTAATGACGAGTAAAAATGGACAAAATTCACGCCTATTGCAATGAAAATTATAAAGAAAATATAGACTGCATTCATACATAAAATCACTCCTTTATCCCTTACGGGGTAGGCGGAGCGTAAGACGCCTCGTAAAAGGCGCTTTCGCCACGTCTGACAAAATTGAGGGCAATTTTCGATAGTAATTTGTATTGCTGTAGTGACAGTTTGTCAGCCCATCGCCTAATTACAATACACTGTAACTCTCGAATGCCTTTTGCTTATGTTTTTACAGCATGCCTGGGAGGAAGGGCAGCTGGAACATTTCATGTTTTTCTATTTCTCCCAGTCCAGCATGGAAGAACTATAGACTGCATTCTGTCGGCATTCCCAAATCTAAAAGAATACTGTTACAATTACATCAAAGACAAAATAACATTATACTGGTAAAAGATATTTGATTCAAATGTACACACATACATAAAATCGCCTATATTTCTCTAAGGGATAGGTAGAGCGTAAATGGCTAAATAAAACCATTTACGCTCCATTTAAATAAGGCCGCTGCAAATTGCTGTAGTAACTTTTAAAGTATATGAAAAATTATGTGTCGGTCTCGAAATATATGAAAAAATTACTTTGACATATTCTATAATACAGAAGACAGCCATTTTGTATGGAAACACCTTTTTTTTCTTATTTCAACCTAACCATATTCTAAAGAGAAAATTGTTCTGTTTCATTGTCTTAACAAGGCCTTAATTATTTTTTGATGATTTCTCGTTGTTAACGTATTTATTTGATGACCTCTATCTGAATGTTAAAGAAAGTCCACATAAATATTAGCAATAGTTAAGTCAATAGTTAAGTAAATAAAAATCAAATAAATGATTTGACATTTCGCATACTTTTACCATTTCCAACAATGACATAATCGTACAATGAACAATAGCAAAATGTCAAATATAAAAGCCATAGCTAAATTTTATTGTAATACCTCTTTCTCCACGATGAAGTAATTAAAATTTACGTACTTTCTTGTGGCATTCTCTGGGGTACTTCCATGCTGGACTGGGAGAGATAGAAAAACATAGAATGTTCCAGCTGCCCTTCCTCCCGGGCATGCTGTAGAAGACAGCAAAAGGGACTCGAGGGTTACAGTGTATTGTAATTTAGGCGATGGGCTGACAACCTGTCACTATGGCAATACACATTACAATCTAAAATTACCCTCAATTATTGTCAGACGCGGAAAGCGCCTTTTACGAGGCGTTTAACGCTCTGCCTACCCCGTAAGGGATAAAGACGTGATTTTATGTATGTATGTATGTATTCTCTGGGGTTTTTTATTATTTATCGACCCTATACATTTCTATTTGTAATTTCGGTTACCTTCTCCCTAGCCTTAACCCATATCTCACGGGGTCGGGTATCTAATCTAGGTGATTGAACGTAGGTACTGGTTTTTACACAGAGCGACTGCCACCTGAACCAGACACAATCCTTGGTTAAGTCAGAGTTTTCAAGCCGCCAATGCTTACCACTGGCCTCTGACATGGCTTGACGTCTAATATACATACATACATACATATAATCACGCCTTTATCCCTAATGGGGTAGGCTGAGCGTAAACGACCTTAAAAAAAGGTCGTTCCGCCACGTCTGACAAAGTTTTGAGGGTTATTCATGATGGATTAGTACGTATATTGCTGTAGTGACAGATTGTCAGCCCATCGCCTAAATTGAAATATACTGAAACCCTCAGATCCCTTAGCTGGTTTTTACAGCATGCCCGGGAGGAAATGCAGCTGGCACATTCTATGTTTTTCTCTCGCTCCCAGTCCAGCATGGAAGAAACGACTAATATCTACGGTATTAAATGATATTAACCGGGACCAACGACTTAACGTGCCTTTAGAAACACGGAAATATTGGTAACGTTATCTGAGTTTGCGAGAAGTTATCTCGTACACCCTCTATTGTATAGTAGGTATACTTCTCAATAGGTACACTTGAAAATAAAGTAATTCCGAAAACTAAACCAAAATTACCAAAATAAATAAATCACGAAACGCCCAATTTCGTTTCCAAAACTTTAGTTAATCATAGTTCATTTCAAAACGGCAATCTCAATGTAATCTTTACTGTAATGATCACTGTGGGATCTTCTTTACGAAACGTAGTAAACGTTGCGTTGCACGTAAATAGATCTAGGAGTACCTATGGTTAAGCAATGAACAATGGTCATTCTGTGTATTGTTCTATTGCCTTAGCTTAATTTTTCTTTGCTCTTAGCATGCCTGAAAAATTAGCAATAACTAAAGCTCTTCTTCTTCTTCTGTCGAGTGGGTATCGAGTCTATCGACCCGATGAATCCTGGTGTCAGAGTGTTTAAACCGCCTAGTAGCACAACTATCAGGCCTCTGACATGGTTTGAGTAACGACCACTATCAACGACAGCGACCGGGACCGACGGCTTAACGTGCCCTCCGAAGCAAGGAATCTTTTTCTTTTTCGGACAATCAGGTGATTCAGCATGCAATGTCCTAACCAAACTGGGGAAAAATTCACAAAGTGATAAATTCTCAAATATCAACTTTGTGTTTCCCCCCTGGGAATCGAACCCAGGACCTCCGGATCAGGAAACCATGGCACTAGCCACTAGACCACGGAGGCAGTTACGGTACTAAAGCTCTAATATATTTAAACTGTTATTTGTAATAACTATTTGTTTGATTTTTTTCCTGTAGAATAAAGATTTTTACTTATCTTATTTATTTTTTAGCATAAGAAATAAATCTCCAAGCTAAACTACGAGCCATAAAAGTTATACTTAAAGTTATTTTTTTTAACGATGAGTTATCAATACCAACTTGTTCTGCGATTCATAACCGGCTTTTTCTATACGACTCTAAAGGAAGTAAACTGCAAAACATTATGTTAGTAACAAAGTTATGATTGCGATTCGGAAAATTTAACCTCTGTTAGGTTGCAAAGAAAAATCAGTTTATGGGCCGCAAAACGCGTTGGCATCGATAACGCAACGTTAAAAAAACGAACTGTACATAGAATATATACGTACCAGCTGCTTTTCTGACTCCTTCTAATTTAAATTTATTTGTGTGTTACAAAAATACTACAGATTTAACTGTGGAAAATATGCCACACCGTAGGAAATTAAGGTGTGATTGTATAATCACTACATAGTATAAAACAAAGTCGCTTTCTCTGCCCCTATATCCCTATGTATGCTTAAATCTTTAAAACTACGCAACGGATTTTGATGTGGTTTCTTTTAATAGATAGTGATTCAAGAGGAAGGTTTATATGTATAAAACATGCATAATATAGTAGAGAAACACTGATACTTTCCGTACGAAGCCGGGGCGGGTTGCTAGTTAGGTATATAGATGATTGTATTCCTACTGTGGTTTCGAGGTACTTGTTTACCTAGATTTTGTACTAAATATTGTGTTTACTTGCATGTTGGACTGGGAGAGATAGAAAAACATACAATGTTCCAGCTGCCCTTCCTCCCGGGCATGCTGTTGAAGTCAGCAAAAGGGACTCGAGGGTTACAGTGTATTGTAATTTAGGCGATGGGCTGACAACCTGTCACTATAGCAATACATATTACAATCTAAAATTGCCCTCAATTTTTGTCAGACGTGGCGAAAGCGCCTTTCACGAGGCGTTAAACGCTCTGCCTACCCCGTAAGGGATAAAGGCGTGATTTATGTATGTATGTATGTATGTATATTGTGTTTGCGGTCTACCATTTCCTGGTCCTATAAATAGGATTATAATTATGAAAATGAAATGTTATATTAAGTTAGTCAACCGCAGATGAAAACCACATTTAGGTTTTCAAAAGTAATATATTATATTATGTGCACAGCCCTTTAATGGGTAGACAGAGGGTCAACGGCAGAATAAAAAGCATATTTTGCCAAGAATAGTAGCTTTTTAGTTTTTTTTATATCCTATAAATTGTCCCACTGCTGGGCAAAAGCCTCCCCTTCATCTCTCCAGGATAAAAATAATAATTATATAACTTATTGAATCCTCTTTTTTCTATCTTGTGTGTTTTCAACAACAAACAGGTCAACAAACGACCCTAATAATCTCTAGAGATACAGTTTATACTCCTTCTAATATAGGTCTTTTATCTAAAATAGTATAAGCACTAACAGAAAAGGAAATAGAGAGCCCGATGGTGTAGTGGATAGGGCCGCTGCCTGAATGTGTTTCTCGGTTTTCGAATTTTATATGTACGTTTATTCGGCGCTTTTTCTGTGCTTCGGAAGGCACGTTAAGCCGTTGGTCCCGGTACATATCATTTAATACCGTAGATATTAGTCGTTAAGCCATATCAGAGGCCAGTGCTAAGCATTGGCGGCTTGAAAACTCTGACCTAATCTAGGATTGGGTCTGGTTTCTCTTCTTGGTTGCGGAGGTCAGATGGCAGTCGCTCTGTGTAAAAACCAGTACCCTCGTTCAATCCCATAGATTAGGTAGCCGACCCCATGAGATACGGGATAAGGCTAGAAAGATGATAACAGAAAAGGAAATCGGGACCGACCTCAGAGCGTGTTCTCCGAAGCACAGAATCGGATATTAATAGAATTTACCAATACAAACGAAGGTTTATTGACAATACTACACAAAAACCAAGTTGAATGGTACAGACTGATAAAAACAGAGACAAATGTGGAAGTAAAAAAAACTGAAACATTGGCAATACTAGATGCCAATTTCCTATAGTATCGTGGGAAGTACGGACAGCAGAAAGATTAACAATCAATTTTATAGATTGATATGTATATTATCTTTATTTATTTTTTTGTATATTATCTTTATCTTTAGTATTTTTATCTTATTTACCGTGCTTCGGAACGCACGTTAAGCCGTTGGTCCTGGTTAATATCGTTTAATACCGTAGATATTAGTCGTTAAGCCATATCAGAGGCCAGTCCTAATCATTGGCGGCTTGAAAACTCTGACCTAATCTAGGATTGGGTCTGGTTTCCCTTTTGGGTTGCGGAGGTCAGATGACAGTCGCTCTGTGTAAAAACCAGTACCCTCGTTAAAACCCCTGGATTAGGTAGCTGACCCCGTGAGATATGGGATAAGGCTAGGGAGATGATGATATGTATATTATCTGTTTTTGAGGATTTTTAGTACTCAATGCAATTATCACTGCATAGTATAAAACAAAGTCGCTTTCTCTGTCCCTATATCCCTATGTATGCATAAATCTTTAAAACTACGCAACGGATTTTGATGCGGTTTCTTTTAATGGATAGAGTGATTCAAGAGGAAGGTTTATATGTATAATACATGCATAATATAGTAGAGAAACACTGATCATTTCCGTGCGAAGCCGGGGCGGGTCGCTAGTATTTCATATAATATGAAAGAAAGAAAATAATCAATTCGTTTAGGGCAGAGCTCGAACCTGCGTCTCTGGAATGCCAGTCCATCGCTCTATCACTAGGCTACCGAAACGATAGTGGGAGTGACCTCCTGCTTTTCTGCCTCCGTGGTCTAGTGGCTAGTGCCATGGACTCCCGATCCGGAGGTCCTGGGTGCGATTCCCAGGGGGGAAACACGAAGTTGATATTTAAAAAGTTATCACTTTGTGAATTTTTCCCCAGTTTGGTTAGGACATTGCAGGCTGAATCACCTGATTGTCCGAAAAGAAAAAGATTTCGTGCTTCGGAGGGCACGTTAAGCCGTCGGTCCCGGTCGCTGTCTTTGATAGTGGTCGTTACTCAAACCATGTCAGAGGCCTATTAGCTGTGCTACTAGGTGGTTTAAAAACTCTGACACCAGGGTTCATCAGGTCATTCGACTCGAGAATCCACTCGCTGAGAAGAAGAAGAAGAAGACTACAGCTTAAATTGTTTTTAAGTTACATCTGTTAAATGCAAACGTAGAGAACTTTACTTGCGCCATTATAACTTAATAATTAAATTGTGAAACTAAGTGTCTCGTCATTTTAAAATTAAGTGTAATTAAGGTAAAAATTTCAGAATCTTCTAAACCTTGAGTTGAATTGTTTGGTCCTTTCTAAATATTAAAACATGAGGGTTTTTACTACGTAGTCATATTATGATATTTACAAGTAAACATACATACATAAAATCACGCCTTTATCCCTTACGGGGTAGGCAGAGCGTAAAACGCCTCCTAAAAGGCGCTTTCGCCACGTCTGACATAAATTGGGGGCAATTTTAGATTGTAATGTGTATTGCTGTAGTGACAGGTTGTCAGCCCATCGCCTAAATTACAATACACTGTAACCCTCGAATCCCTTTTGCTGACTTACACAGCATGCCCGGGAGGAAGGGCAACTGGAACATTTTATGTTTTTCTTTCTCTCCCAGTCTAGTATGGAAGTATACAAGTAAAAAGTAAGTAAAATACTTCTTGTTTTGACCGAATGGGTTTTCAAGTAGAACGACCTGATGAACCTTCATGTAAGGGTTAGCATACATATATTTACAGCTTTATCCCTAATGAAGTAGGCAGAGCGTAAACGACCTAAACAAAGGTCGTTCCGCCACATCTGACAAAGTTTTTAGGGTTATTTATGATAGATTTGTAGTTATATTGCTGTAGTGACAGGTAGTCAGACCATCGCCCAAATTGAAAAATACAGAAACCCTTCGATCCCTTAGCTGATTTTTACAGCATGCCTGGGAGGAAATGCAATTGGCACTTTCTATGTTTTTCTCTCGCTCCCAGTCCAGCATGGAAGGGTTAGCATACACTAGAAAAATATTTTACAAGAACATTTAAGAAGAAGGATTGCATTTTGCCGCCGTTATTAATACTATAATAAGCCCAGTACTCCCGTTCGGGTATGGCAAAGTGTCAACCGCCCACTAAAACGTCATTTTATTAACTGCAGTAGTCAAATTTGTTGTTAACTAGCGACCCGCCCTGGCTTCGCACGGAAATTATCAGTGTTTCTCTACTATATTATGCATGTATTATACACATAAACCTTTCTCTTGAATCACTCTATCCATTAAAAGAAACCGCATCAAAATCCGTTGCGTAGTTTTAAATATTTATGCATACATAGTGATATAGGGACAGAGAAAGCGACTTTGTTTTATACTATGTAGTGATAACAGGTTGCATGCCTTAATTACAACCTTACTTCGAACTTTCAAATCCTTTTACAGATATTTTTTTCTGTTTTTCATCAATTGAAGTCCAGCATAGAACTGTGTGAGTATGTGTGTGCCGTTTTCGTTTATACCCTTTGTCTCATAGTGTGACCATCCTTACACATGTCAAATGCATTCATTTTTTGACGGTTATAAAGGAATATATGATAATCTATATTTTTATCTTCCATGCTGGCCTGGGAGCAAGAGAAAAACATAGAATGTGCACAGCTGCATTTCATTCCCGGGCATGCTGTAAAAACAAGCTAAGGGATCCAAGGGTTTCAGTATATTGTAATTTAGCCGATGGGCTGACAACCTATCACTACAGGAATATACCTACAAATCTATCTTAAATAACCCTCCAAACTTTGTCAGACGTGGCGGAACAACCTTCGTTTATGTTGTTTACTGTCTGCCTACACCATTAGGGATAAAGGCGTGATTATATGTACGTATAAAGGAATCTCTTTCGCACCTGTGGTATTTTTATTTCTTACCTGCTGTCAAGAGATGAATCTCATAACATGAGTTTAGCATGAGTGCTATCTAAAAAAAAACTAAAAGTGCTCTGAAGTGGTTCGAGCAAAGGATGGTACGTACAGGCGTGCCCGCTAGCTTGACTTGGCGGAGACAATCCGTACATACATACTTACATATACATACATACATACATATAATCACGCCTTTATCCCTAATGGGGTAGGCAGAGCGTACACGACCTAAACAAAGGTCGTTCCGTCACGTCTGACAAAGTTTTGAGGGTTATTTAAGATAGATTTGTAGGTATATTGCTGTAGTGACAGGTTGTCAGCTAGTCGCCTAAATTGCAATATACAGAAACCCTCGGATCCCTTAGCTAGTTTGTACAGCATGCCCGGGAGGAAATGCAGCTGGCACATCATACGTTTTTCTCTCGTTCCCAGTCCAGCATGGAAGTAACACTCCGTGCCTTTAGATAATATGATAAACTTGAAGATAAAAGCATGCTTACAGAAATACAAACAAATTACCACTAATAGACACAGTTCTCATAGTATTTTTTAATGTTTAGCACATAATTAGAAGTTTTTTTCTCATACCAACCTAAGGACAGATTTAGATAAAAATTGTGTCAAAATATCATATATTCAAATATGGTCGCAGCCTTGCCTACGGTTGGCAAATAAGTCAGGTCGAAATCCATTGTTTTTTATGAAAATTTTGATGCTATCTGTACCCTGTTCACACGTTGCTGTACCCTTTTTGATATATTGATGCTGTTATGACAGATGGTCAATTCTCATACTGATTTGATGTATTTGATAAAACTGATATAGTCATGAGAATTATCTCATAGTTTCTGTGCAACTTTAATAATTATAGTGGGCAGTATACTTATGAAAATTTAATTACCTTTGGGTGTCTTAAACATAATTCTGTTAAGTATTCACTCGAGATTTATCTCTTGAGGGGTCGGCAAAAGGTGAAGAAATGTCAGTATCTGTTTCCAATCTTCAACTCTTCAAGGTTAGTGTGAATAAGCATCTTGTGGGTGAGCTCGCTCGACTCTGTCTTTGTCATTAGCCTTAAGTTTACTTTTTGCTGTTGAGGATGATACCATCGTATTTCTGCTGGAACCACTTCATGGCCTCCTTGGTGAGGCGGTGAGGGAAGCCGACCTTGCCGGTCTTGCGCCTCCTGTGCGCCACTTTGAAACCTGGTCGCCCGATTCGCTTGCCCTTATCTCAGTTATTTGGGGTCGGCGTAGTACGTTCCTTCTTCAATTCATCCATGTAAGCCGTCCAATCAACATTCTTATAAGGGTGTGAGTGTTAATTTGACTGTGTGAAAGATGATATGTCTAGACCGTTCTAGACATACCATCAGTGGTGAAGGGTGATTTTTATCGATAGGGAAGCCGAAATAAAAGAGCACCTACTTATATTACTCTGTCTATCTAATTTTTTTATTTCAAATTTTGCTTAACTTCAAAAGGGAAGCTTGCTGAAATCGTGTTATATGGACCCTTCGCCACTGCAGTTCATCCATCTTTTCTTTGGTCGTCCTCTCCCCACACGTCCATCCACATTCCAATTCATTACCGTTTTGCCTACATGACTCTCATCCCTCCGTACATGTCTTATCTTGCAAGGAAATATAAAGCAGTGAATTATGTTTTTATCGCTCTGTTGTATGGAAGCCATCTAGTAGTGAATTATGTTTTTATCGTTCTAAGTCCAGTATGGAAGTAACAAACAATTGCTTTATTTAATTTACATATCGACTTGTATGTGCTTCCGTAAGATGCTTGAAAACGCCCAAAGACATGCGATTGTTTTCTATAAACCATTATTATACATACGTCCATACATATAATCGCGCTTTTATCCCCAATGGGGTAGGCAGTGTCCAGCATAGAATAATTTTAATAATTATATTTGTTTTTGTTTTTATTATTTATTTATATTGTGTTTTAATAGAAGAGATACGGTTCCACTTATAAATCTGAACAACTGTTTTAAAAAACTTTTTAGAAAATAAGTACTTACATAAGTATTATGTTGACTTATAAAGCATCGGAAAGTTTTTATTTTTGATGTTTCAATCCCTATTTTTTGCTAAAAGTTATTCAGTTTCATGATTAGAACAAAAAAAATGAGAAGCCTTTGTATTGTCCACAAACAAGCGATGTACTTCAAAGTCACCGTTATGTGAATTAGCACTATCAAGATTCTTTTGTTTTACATTGTGTATGGGTTTTGATAACATTATACCTGTAGATCCCATGTTTTTTTGGGATTTAGGGAAGAATTTTAGTAGGCAAGCGTAACGTACTTATAGGGTGGGTAGAGCGTCAAGAGTCTATTAAAAGTAATTGGATTGAGAGATGTTACAACGTTTCAAGTATGTGTGCTAGAAATTTGTTTGGGTCAGTTCGCACCGGAAAGCGACGCGACGCTATGCAACATTTTCAGGTTTTGTCAATTAAATGTATTTTTTTGTATAATTTAATTAAAGGTGTATATTTTATCACGCTCTTGAAAAATTCGCGGCCCGTAGTATCGCATTTCTTCCCGTTTGCTACCTTAATTGATATATGGAGTCCGAATAATTAAAATTTAAAAAAGTGGCGCCACTTCTGCTCTGCAACGGGGATAAACCTATCATTAATAAAAAAAAAAAAACTTTCTAGATTTCTCAATTTTTTTAATAACATTGTAACTTAAATTTATATTTAGTTCAGCATACAATGACAGCAATTTGTAGTTGCAAAAAACACGACTTAACTAACATAAGTCTATAGCTGTCATTTTCTATCATAATTTATAGTCGTTTACGCTATGCCTACCACATTAGGGATAAAGGCGTGATTATATGTATGTATGTATTTTTAGTCATGATTTCGTTCAGTTGTGCCCTCAACGAATAGCACTGCATTATAGTCACCTAAGACGACAGAAATTCCCCAACCTTCACCCAACACTTTAATCGCTTCAATGAACAATTACACACGTCTTATTCCACACATATAGCTAATTACATCTCAAAGAATAGAACAAAAGGTACGGCCAGCAAAAAAGTCGCTGCGATCGACTATTGCGTAGCGTACGGTCAGCAAAAACATGGACACAATCGGTGGTGTATTGCCATATTTGCCATTATGCAAAGTTGTGTGATTTTGACGTTTGGTAATATTTAATTTGTATCATTCATTTATGAAGGTTTTCCTGGTAGTTTTAAAGTCATCTTTAGGGCATACAATATTCGTTGAAATATCGCAAAAGTTGATCAGAAGTTAACATTTTTCTCGTCTTCTTCTTCTGTCGAGTGGGTATCGAGTCTATCGACCCAATGAACCCTGGTGTCAGAGTTTTTGAACCGCCAAGTATCACAACTATCAGGCCTCTGACATGGTTTGAGTAACGACCACCATCAAAGACAGCGACCGGGACCGACAGCTTAACGTGCTTTCGAAATCTTTTCTTTTTCGGACAATCAGGTGATTCAGCCTGCAATGTCCTAACCAAACTGGGGAAAAATTCACAAAGTGATAAATTCTCAAATATCAACTTTGTGTTTCCCCCCCTGGGAATCGAACCCAGGACCTCCGGATCAGGAGTCCATGGCACTAGCCACTAGACCACGGAGGTAGTTTTTTTCGTGAAATCCTTTCTTATCATACTTCTCATCTTTATTTTCTTATCTTAAAATATAACAAATGGGCATCCCAGCATGGAAAAGATATAAAATTTGTTTAGTTTGAAAATGTAAGCATAAATTTTCCCGTAGGAATAGTGTATTTTCCCTCGGTAAATGGGAGGCTATGTATCTATTCTTGTACCTATTCTTAGGAATAGTCAATTTGTATATCAAAGTCTATCTACATACATGTAATCCTATATATTGTTTATATTAGTTTTCTGTACCCTTCCTTCATGTAAGAATGTCATTAACAAATCCTTTGTATGAATAAAGTAAATTTATTATTATTATTATTATCCCTAGAGGGGTAGGTAAACCGTAAACGACCCAAACAAAGGTCGCTCCGCCGCATAGGACAAAGTTTTGAGGGTCATTTAAGATAGATTTGCAGATACATTGCTGTAGTGACAGATTGCCAGTCCATCGCCTATATTACAAAATACTGAAACCCTCGAAACCCTTAGCTGGTTCTTACAGCATGCCCGAGAGGAAATGCAGCTGGCACATTCTATGTTTTTCTCCCGCTCCCAGGCCAGCATGGAAACATGTCTGAAGCAAAGTCGAAAGCAATAAGGCCGCCTATGTTGTACTTGACTTTTGAAGTTATCTGTTTTATTACGTGCAATAAAGTATTTCTTATGTTATGGGAGGTCGTGGTTCGAATCCCACCACGTACCAATTTGTTTTTCGGTTTTCGAATTTCATATGTACGTTTATTCGGCACTTTTTCCGTGCTTCGGAAGGCACGTTAAGCCGTTGGTCCCGGTTAATATCGTTTAATACCATAGATATTAGTCGTTAAGCCATGACAGAGGCCAATGCTAAGCATTGGCGGCTTGAAAACTAGGATTGGGTCTGGTTTCCCTTCTGGGTTGCGGAGGTCAGATAGCAGTCGCTCTGTGTAAAAACCAGTACCCTCGTTCAATCCCCTAGATTAGGTAGCCGACCCCGTGAGATACGGGATAAGGCTAGGGAGATGATGACTTCATGTTTACTTTAATTACACTCTTTGGTTTAATTTAATCTAAATATGTTTATAAGTGTAATTTTAGACATTATATAGGTAATGTGTTTTATTATTTACAGAAGAGCGGAGCCCCCTATCACAAGTAATTGTTTTGCTTAAAAGGGGACTTCGAATATTGTTAGAGATTTATTTATACCTGTTGATACTATAAATATTTTTATTTTTTATTGTATTTTATTTCTCTCAATCTTGAAATCGCTTTATAAATACATGCCTAAGACGTGTCTTCCTTTTTTTAACGATTTTATTCCCAATTGTTCCAGGTTTGATCAAGATCTCATCAAATTAGGGTACCGCAGCCATAATGTC
This sequence comes from Scrobipalpa costella, assembly GCA_949820665.1. Lineage (NCBI taxonomy): Eukaryota > Metazoa > Arthropoda > Insecta > Lepidoptera > Gelechiidae > Scrobipalpa > Scrobipalpa costella. The sequence goes on along the minus strand of OX463321.1, from coordinate 7,339,378 downwards.
ACGACAGGCAAGGATATGTGGGGTGCAGCTGAGTTCCGTAGGCGTCCTAGCTGTCTTACTGTACATCATAGACAGATCTATTGCCGTAAGTATTATACAAACATACATATAATCACGCCTTTATCCCTAATGAGGTAGGCAGAGCGTAAACGACCTAAACAAAGGTCATTCCGCCACGTCTGACAAAGTTTTGAAGGTTATTTATGATAGATACATACATACATATAATCACGCCTTTATCCTTAATGGGGTAGGCAGAGCGTGAACGACCTAAACGAAGGTCGTTCCGCCACGTCTGACAAAGTTTTGAGGGTTATTTAAGACAGATTTGTAGGAATATTACTATAGTGACAGGTTGCCCATCGCCTAATTTGCAATATACAGGAACCCTCGGATCCCTTAGCTAGTTTTTACAGCATGCCCGGGAGGAAATGCAGCTGGCACGTTCTATGATTTTCTCTCGCTCCCAGTCCAGCATGGAAGTATTTATGATAGATTTGTATGTATATTGCTGTAGTGACAGGTTGTCAGCCCATCGCCTAAATTACTATATATTTAAACCCTTGGATCCCATAGCTGGGTTTTACAGCATGCCCGGGAGGAAATGCAACTGGCACATCCTATGTTTTTCTCCCGGTCCAAGGCCAGCACGGAAGATTTTAATTATTTCCAGTAAAAAAAAATGTCTAGGTGAAAGTTGTTCAGCATCGTTGATTGAGCAACCCCAATCAGTGGGACGCTGTCTCTTACACCCTGTATATCACAAATTTAAAAGGAGCTATGAAATCAATCAATTTATAATAACTTTATGATCTAAAATCTGCATAATATAGGCAAACCACTTTTCCAAGTAAATAAAGAGTATAGCAGACACCACAATCGATCTATAATTACGATTAAATCACAATTAACTTAGTTTAATCATTAATCATGGCATAATAAGGAGGTTATCAGATTAAAGAATAATTAAATACCTTTTCGACATGCAATTGTGTCAGAATGATACGTTTTTTTATTCATTTTTTATCCTTGACCTATTGTTTTGTCCGACTGTACTCGTGTAAGAGGGATTATTAATTTATTTATAGAACTAGCTTATGAGTATTGTTTTCACAATTTTAATAAATACGTACATACATAAAATCATTCCTTTTTCCCTAAACAGGCAGGTAGAGCGTAAACGACCTATACAAAGGTCGTTCCAGATAGATTTGTAGGTATATTGCTGTACTGACAGGTTGTCAGCCTATCGCCTAAATTGCAATATACAGAAACCCTCAGATCCCTTAGCTGGTTTTTACAGCATGCCCGGGAGGAAACTGGCACAATCTATGTTTTTCTCTCGCTCCCAAGCAGGATGGAAGTACAATTTAAAACTGCGTGTTTGAAACAATTGTAAAGGGGATTGGCTAAATATATTAGCATTGGGATTCATTTTTATTTAGTTAAATTATAAAAGAATACAACACATGACTATTTTATAATTCTAGGACCTTAGAACTAGTCTTTAAAATTTATAAGAATAAGAATATTTTATTACCAAAACCACTTTAAAATAACAGTTAGATTACAATAAAATCGTTTAGCATAATGATTGTATGAGAAGCAGCGGACCCTGCACTAAGCAAAGCTTGTATCGCAAGGACCTGATATTGATTAACAGTTATAGATTTACTCCATGACACTAAGCTGTTGTTCTTTTAAAACTTACAATGCAAATACAAATAGTAGGTAAGGTGAGTTACCCAAAGATAAGATTAGAGTAATTTAAATTTAAAATGACTAAAACTTACAAATTTATTATATGATGATATATCTGACTGACTCCTCATACAAGCAGCGTGCAATAAAAAAAAACTGTCTGTTGTCATATCATGAACCGGAAATACGATAATTGAGACAATCCTTTTTTTTAATAATTTTGTATTCTATTCAAATTATAATTAATATATATATATTAGAAAGTAAGTTTTCCATGGCTCCCTCTCTGTATCCACATAGAAAAACTGTAGTTACATCTAGTAGGTACATTCTATGTTTTACCAGCCCTAGTCCAGCATGGGACTATTTGTTTCACTTGTTAATCTGTATGTTAATTTTGTTCCATCCTCACGGCTCTACTCTCTGCGGGGTAGGCAAGGAGAATTCCACGACAGGTATCAAAATAGCGTTTCTATTAACTTCTATTTTCTTTTATTCTCTTTTTTTGTGTTCTGTCTTTCTTTCTATGTTTAAGTGTTTTAACCTGAATGGTAATGTTAATTACTAACATAGTTAGAACAGTAAAATAGTAGATAATATAATGTTATTTAATGTTAACATAAATAATAACTAGTAGTTTAGGACAGCATTAATTTAGTGTTGGTTGTTTCTGGCTAACATAAATTGGTAAATGAATGCGCATAACACCCTTGAATGTCCCTTACACCCTGTATAACAAAAAATAAAAAATAACATGGTTTGTTCAAAAACGTAGCTCTAACATTTAATTTTGTGTATCAAATTTTTGTAATCTTACTTTCTTTTTGTTTGGTAAGTTGGTTATTAGTATGAATACTTGAATAGTTTAGTGGTTCGAACCCCACCAGTCACCACGTACCAATGTGTTTTTCGGATTTTTGAATTTCATATATACGTTTATTCGTTGCTTTTTCCGTGCTTCGGAAGGCACGTTAAGCCGTTGGTCCCGGTTAATATCGTTTAATACCGTAGATATTAGTCGTTAAGCCATATCAGAGGCCAGTGCTCAGCATTGGCGGCTTGAAAACTCTGACCTAATCTAGGATTGGGTCTGGTTTCCCTTCTGGGTTGCGGAGGTCAGATGGCAGTCGCTCTGTGTAAAAACCAGTACCCTCGTTCAATCCCCTAGATTAGGAAGCCGACCCCGTGAGATACGGGATAAGGCTAGGGAGATGATGACTTGAATAGTTTAGGTATTATGCGATCATAAACTGCGATTATACAACATGAAAGGGAACTCACTCGAAATAATTTGAACCAGCCCATGAAACTGAACAATTTTCCTAAAGGAACATAGGTCAAATACGAAAAGAAATTTTTGACTTCCCGTACTACAACTGAAGCATTTTGTATGGAAGGTAAAAATGTTTTTTCGTGTTTCGAACTAGGTTCCTTTGGGAAAGTTGTTCAGTTTCATCGGCTGGCTCATATCCTTTCGGGTGCATATACCCTTTCTGTTACATGTTGTATAGAATAGATATATCTTTTTTGAACAAATAAAAAACACAATAATATATTAATCATTACAACTACATAAAAAACTAAATATAAAAACGTAAAACTGCGATCCGCTGATGCATTTTTTTTGTATAAAGCATAACATTTACCATAACATTTGCTATTCTAACTTTTACAGGCGCTAGATGGCTACGTACCAGGCGAGGACTATCCGGTCTACACTGAGGTTCCTGAGGGGCTGTCCTTCACCTGTGATGACAAAATACCTGGTTATTACGCTGATCCAGAGACGCAGTGCCAGGTAACTTAAAGTCACGCCTTTATCTCTATGGGGTAGGCGTGCAGAAAGTCAACAGAAAAAACGAGGCAATTTCGACCAATCAGACAAATATTGAGTTATTTTTGTGTTTCGGAATGCAACATTCAACTCCTCATCAGGCATCTTCTGGATGAGTATCGTCGACTCTGTCTCTCTATTCCCTGACTAGACTCAAGAACGTTGCCACCATATAGCATAGAGTCAAAACATAAATAAAACGGACTTTAGTTTAATTTTGATGAATAATAGTTTGAAAATTTATCAAAATACTGAAACCACCAAAAATGGTTTATAATTTAATGACGACCATTGTTTCTTATTACCTTTGCTCACTACATTTTGTCAGGCGCTAAAATTATTCAAATTTTGTGTTTGAGTACAACCAAGTATTGCCAAGTATCACCAAGTCTTACTCCCCTCAAAACTTCAGGCGCTTACATCAAGGTCTATATTTTGCAGTTGTGGGTCTGGCATTGGTTGCTCGCTACAACTTGTCAGGCGCTAAAATTATTAATCATACATATAACCACGCCTTTATCCCTATGGGGTAGGCAGAGCGCAAACGACCCAAACAAAAGGTCGCTCCGCCACGTCTGACAAAGTTTTGAGGGTGATTTAAGATAAATTTTTAGGTATATTGCTGTAGTGACAGGTTGTCAGCCCATCGCCTACATTGCAATATAATGAAACCCTCGGATCTCTTAGCTGACTTTTACAGTATGCCCGGGAGGAAATGCAGCTGGTACATTCCACGTTTTTCTCTCGCTCCCAGTCCAGCTTGGAAGTAAAATTATTAAAATGAGTGTAAAAATTTGTTGCTCTACTTAAAATGTCAGGCACTCACATCAAGTTTCATATTGCAGGTCTGTCAATGTGTAAAACAAAATGTTGCTCTCCTCAAAATATCAGGCGCTAATGTTAAGTTCTATATTTTCAGGTATGGCATTGGTGCGTGCCTGGCCTTGGAGGGAACACCAAGTACTCCTTCATCTGCGGACCTGGTACCGTCTTCAACCAGCGGACGAGGGTTTGCGACTGGTTCTTCAAGGTTCGTCTAAAATATAAGCACTTTAGAACATAATAATTACTATACCAGGCGAAAAAGAAATTTACTAAACTTTTGGGTATGGTAAAAAGCTACCCATGAAACTGAACTGCTTGTCTTACGAATTTTTAGAAAATAAAATTGGGGTTATTTATTTAGAAGAAGTAATTTCATGTGCATATATGTGTCTACATATTACCCACGTTTATATTTTTCATACAAAAGACATCAACGCGTTCATCTTTAATATTTTTTTGTAATTTCAATTAAATATATAAAAAAGTACAAAATGTTTACGATATATAAATATTACTTTGTGTCTTGTGTTTTGCTGCAGTAGCACGCGGCCAGATCCAAAATGTTATTGAATTCGTAGGAAAAGAACCAAAGTTTCATGTCTTATAATCGAAAATCATGTTTCTAAAAGAAGTACTATTAGATATGACAACATAATGAAACAGTAGTTTTAGTAATTAACTAATTTGTCAACATGTATAACTCATTTTTGAAATGTGTTTTTAAATAAAAAGTCTTGAAACTTTGTTTACCTTTATTCTAAACCTTCTTCCATGCTGGCCTGGGAGCGAGAGAAAAACATAGAATGTGCCAGCTGCATTTCCTCCCGTGCAAGCTGTAAAAACCAGCTAAGGGATCCGAAGGTTTCAGTATATTGTAATTTAGGTGATGGGCTGACAACCTGTCACTACAGCAATATACTTACAAATCTATCTTAAATAACCCTCAAAACTTTGTCAGACGTGGCGGAACGACCTTTGTTTGGGTTGTTTACGCTCTGCCTACCCCATTAGGGATAAAGGCGTGATTATGTGTATGTGTGTGTGTGTAAGTTTTCTTAAGGTCTCAGTCCAGAATATTTATTTTACAATACTTTATTGTTTTCAGACGGACTGCCCTAACTCAGCAGCATACTACGGAATTAACGAGGATCTATACAAAGACGAACAAGGCAACTTTATCAATGGCAAAAAGTAGATAATAGTCCTTTATTTACTCACAGTAGTTCAGTATATAATCGATTGTAGATTGGTTGATTGGCTGCACTATAAAAAAACACAAAATTGGGTCAAATTTTTGAAGCTTTTTGCACACACAGTGCCATTTTGTTCCATATGGGGTGTAAGGGACAGCGTCCCGCAAACTGATAGGCGTTGCTCAGTCAACGGAACTGAAGAACTACCGGCAAGTTTTTTTTCATAAAGTGAAAACAAAAAATGATTTTCCATACAAATTGACTGATCAAGATGGTCATTTTGTTTAAGGACTTAATATATTTTTTTCTTCCTCTGAAAGAATTTTCTGTTGAAAGGTTTTCAATATCGTTGACTGAGGAACCCCTATCAGTATGCGGGACGCTGTCCCTTACACCCGGTATATTATGAAAAGAAAGAAAAAATAATTCGCTCCAGGCAGGATATGAACTTGCAACCTTTGGATTGCAGTACCACAGTTCTGCCAACTGAGCTACTGGGCGGTGGCAGCCGCTGTTGAAAAGGATATGGTAAATTTGCCAATGCGACTACCACCTCTCGGTAGCTCAGTTGGCAGAGTGATGGAACTATATTCCGTATGTCGCAGGTAGGTTCAAGTCCTGCCCGAGGCAAATTTATATTTTTTCCTTTCATAATATATGAAAATTGGGTCAATTTTGCGAACACTTAAAAAACGAATTTCAGATTAGCCCGTTGCTATTTTAAATTAGAATTATAAAAGCAATAGAAAATCTATGTCATGACATGACTCATGAGTGTCATATATATAAAAGAAACTCGGTAAGAAGATAAAATATCTTTGATCTAACAACTTAGTTTATCAAAACTTAATGAAATTATCAAAACATTTTAACATTGTAATAACGTTTCATACTGTTAAGGGATTTGTGCACCATTTAAAATATAAAGAATAAAAAAATATCTTTTGACATTTATCATTCGGGTCAATAAACATTTATTTTTTTCATAATAAAAAACTAATTGTGTTAAGTCCCTGAAATTAACCTTGGTACAGGTTAAAATGCATGTTAAAGTAAAATATACAATAAAAATATTGTAACATAAAACTTAAAACAAATTTTAATATCAATACTAGCAAGCTGATTTTTATTTAAAAAGGCGGCGTAAAAATTAAACTGATTCTATTCGATTTTACACATAAATATTAACTTGGTGATATTGTAATTCACATTGCTGGGAAAATTTTGTTTTTAGATCTTTGATTTAAAATATCTTTGTAATTTGAAGAAGTGAAAAATCACAAAGTAGGTAGATAAGGTAGGTAAGGGACAGCGTCCCGCAAACTGATAGGGGTTGCTCAGTTAACGACACTCAACAACTATATTTTTATATTTCAGTGATATATTATATTTTTTTATATTTGGTATGGCACCCGGTATATTTGGGTTGATATTTGTGTGAAAAATAGAATGCTAAAAGTTTTATCAAGCCACCATTGTTATAAGAAAAATGTATCTAATATTTGTTTTAAGTCTAGCACAATATGAAGCATGTGGCATAAGGATGTAGTAGTTAGACATAATTTGATTGAAAATTTGAGCAATACGTTTTTTTAAATATTCGGTTTGATTCTAGATTTGCCAGCTAAAACTAAAATTAAAAACTATTTGTCACTTTCATACTAAAAACTTTGGAAAAGGACAGGAGATCTATTCTCTTCGGTTTTTGATTTATAGTCGGTGGTTTTATGCGTTTTCTATCATTTATTTTATCCGCCGTCATATGATATGGCGGATAAAATTGACAGAAATACTGGAGAAACGTGCAAAAGCGCGTCATAATCTAGCGGACTAAGTGTCAAACCATAGAGTATAAAGTCGCCTGTCCTTTTCCAATGTTTTTAGTCTGAAAGTGACAAATAGATTTTAATTTAGTTTTAGCCGGAAAATCTAGGATCGAATCAATTTTGATACTATAATACATCATACATATCATCGATTTTAGTAATAAGACCGCAGTTAAAGTTACCATTCTATTTAGTCAATTTAGTGTAAACGTAATAAATTCTTTTTATTTAATGCTTTATTATTGAAAACTTTATTCTTAAATTTACTAAAATATATGATACCTAGTTTACGTACCAATATAAACTGGTTACATTGTGATACTATATACATAACCAGTATATATTGATACGTTGTTTTCGAAATCTTAAGTAGAATGCATGATTATTTATATATTAAGTATAAAGTACAAATATATTCAATATGTACTAGAGTTCACTATTTACCAGGTGTAAGGGACAGCGTCCCGCAAACTGATAGGGGTGAAATAAAAATGGCTTTTCCGTACAAAATGTTCATCTCAATTGGACAATTTGTAAGAAAAAGCAATATTTTTTTCACTTCCTGACAAAAAGTCCTAGTGGAAGTTGTTCAGTGTCATTGACTGAGCAACCCCTATCAGCTTACGGGACGCTGTCCCTTACAGCCGGTATGTATGTTACAGTTTTTGTTGGGATAGTACAAATATAATTAATGACATGTGACAATACAATAAATGCCATAAAAATCATGTTCCAAATAGCAGTAATTATTTTGTCATTTGAATTTGAAATAATTCATTATTCACACATGTTTGTAATTTTATTAGAGGCATAATTAACTTAATGAGTCTGTTATGCAATTTTATATCAAACACTTCTTTGCATTTTGTATACCGGGTGTAAGGGACAGCGTCCCATAAACTAATACGAGTTGCTTAGTCAATGGTACTGCAAAACTTCCAACGATAAATTCTTTCAGAAAGTGAAAATAAAATTAGCTTTCAATGGAAAAGCCAAATCTTATTTTCACTTCCTGAAAGAGTTTCCTGGTTTCGTTGACTGAGCAACCCTTATCAGTTTGCGGGACGCTGTCCCTTACACCCCGTATCGTAATGTAGAGAGATATTGTAAAGAGGAGCACAGTAGATCACTTATAATCTTTCACTTTTTTTCTCTCATAGCAAAATTAAAGTCACCATATCACATAAACACAACACTATTTAAAAAAAGTTGTAATGAATAGTAAACAACATATAGAAGCATGTAACAATATATGGGGTGTAAGGGACAGCGTCCCGCAAACTGATAGGGGTTGCTCAGTCAATGACACTAAACAACTATCAGCAGGTTTTCTTTTTCAGTAAGTGAAAAAATATTTTGTTTTTCCATACAAATTGACCGATCGAGGTGGAAATTCTGTATGTGGAGGTCAAATTCTTTTCATCTCCTGAAAAAAAAAATCTCGGTGAAAGTTGTTCAGTTTCGTTGACTGAGCAACCCCTATCAGTTTGCGGGACGCTGTCCCTTACACCCCGGTATTTATATTCATTTGTGTACATGGTGTTCATTTAATTGCGTGCTATAGTGTAGGGGGTGTAGTTAATGATAAAGGATCACAATCTCAAGAAAAAATACTATAAATAAAAGAAGAAGAGATAATTTTCCTATACAAAAAATAATAAGTTGGGTATTAAAAAAACCATGTGATTCTTCGTCAATTCTAAAACACCTCATAAGCGCAAACAATTAAATTAACACCCTGCATATTTTTCAAAATTTTCAAAAATCACAGCCAATATGTGACTTCCAGGGGAAACTCATACAACAATAATTACGACCTGCGAAGACTGACAGCGAGGAGAAAGAGACAGGAGATGGCAAAAACACAAAACACGAACACAAACAAACACACAAAACGACAGACGGCCAGACAGACGAACAGACAGAGGAAGTATCACGAGATTAGCAGAGGGAAACCGGAAAATAGCACAGCTACTAACAATAGTACAAATAGTACAATTACTACTATCAAATCAGCTGAATGGTAACTTTAAAGAAACTGACAGATCACGAAATATGTTTTCTTCTTCTTCTTCTTCTGTCGAGTGGGTATCGAGTCTATCGACCCAATGAACCCTGGTGTCAGAGTTTTAAAACCGCCTAGTAGCACAACTATCAGGCCTCTGACATGGTTTGAGTAACGACCACTATCAAAGATAGCGACCGGGACCGACTGCTTAACGTGCCCTCCGAAGCACGAAAACTTTTTCTTTTCGGACAATGTCCTAACCAAACTGGGGAAAAATCACAAAGTGATAAATTCTCAAATATCAAGTTTGTGTTTCCCCCCTGGGAATAGAACCCGGGACCTCCGGATCGGGAGTCCATGTCACTAGCCACTAGACCACGGAGGCAGTTTGTTTATTCACACGTATTTTTTAAAACCATTGTGCCTCAAATTTAAGATGAAACATACAATACATAAACTGTAATTAAACGTTTTTAACTTTTCTAATTAAAAAATATATAAAAGTAACAGAAGCAATTTAAAAATAGTTAAAAACTACAATTACTTAGTTACCAAACATAATTAGTTACCAACTTTGTTACCAATGAAATATTTATTAACACATCTATCTGTATATTCGGCTGGATTCTAGATTCCACCGGCTAAAATAAAATTAAAATCTATCTGCCACTTTCAGACTTCAAACATTGGAAAAGGACAGGAGATCTATTCTCTGCAGATTTTGATTTATAGTCGGTGGTTTTATGTGTTATCTGTTATTTTTATCCGCTGTCATATGATATGGCGGATAAACTGGGGAAACGTGCAAAAGCGCGTCAAAATCTAGCGGACAAAATGTAAAACCATAGAGTATAAATCGCCTGTCCTTTTTCAAACTTTTAAGTCTGAAGGTTTAATATAGGTAGATTTTAATTTTAGTTTTAGCCGGCAAATCTAAAAAATATATATTGGTGCCACGATTTTAGTTTAATCTTGTCACATTCTAATAATTTGATTAAAAACAAGACAGCAACACAACAGCTGGTCCTGATGAAAATAAGATTATTTTAGACGTTTAGCGTCTCTTTTTTAATAAAGTATTAGAACGTGATAAACTAAAATTAGTGTCGTGTCTGTCCCAGAATCGGCACCATTGTATTTTCCATGTTTTTTTTTATATTCCGAAAACAAACATTAATTTAATTTTTAAATAAGTCTATTTGCCATAAATTAAGCTTCGCGAACAAGTAAATCGATTGTAATGTTTTGTCAGGTTTAAGAAAATAAATAAACAATGAATAAAATTGATTTTAGTTCGTGAATATTTAATTTAAACATTATATTTCTGATAAGTTTTTTTTGTACATAAGACGAAATTATATTGATTAAAGCTATTTTTATGATTTTTTGTTTTATTTTACCAAGAAGAAATAAAAATTATATGAAATTGCAATATTGAATTGCAAGAAAGAACCAATTACTACATACAGAAAAAAAAAAAAAATAGGATTCTTCCATGCTGAACTGGGAGAGATAGAAAAACATAGAATGTTCCAGCTGCCCTTCATCCCGGGCATGCTGTAGAAGTCAGCAAGAAGGATCCGAACTACAGCAATATACCTACAAATTTATCTTAAATACCCTTAAAACTTTGCAAGACGTGGCGAAGCTATCTTTGTTTAGGTCGTTTACGCTCTGCCTACCTCATTAGGGATAAATGCGTAATTATATATTTATAAAATAAATGGGTAAATTTGCAAAATGAGGTTAAGATTTTATATCTACTATTTGATATCACATTAAATTAGGCAGTAATTAAAGATACAAGATTATAAAAGTTTGATAAACAAGATCAATTGATTAAATTAGCAATTTCTGTCAAAAACCTGATGGACCCGGAAGAATTTATATAATGATTGAGTTCTATAAATACAAAAACTTGCAAGCTTCTGGTCTTATATCAACTTTTAAGGTTAGACCTCTTTCTTCCATGCTGGCCTGGGAGCTAGAGAAAAACATGGAAAGTGCCAGCTGCATTTCATCCCGGGCATTCTGTAAAAACCAGCTAAGGGATCCGAGGGTTTCAGTATATTGTAATTTAGGCGATGGGCTGACAACCTGACACTATAGCGATATACCTACAAATCTATAGTAAAATTATCCTCAAAACTTTGTCAGACGTGACCTTTGTGTAGGTCGTTTACGCAGTACCTACCCGCCTTTATCCCTACTGGGGTAGGCAGAGCGTAAACGACCTAGACAAAGGTCGTTCCGCCACGTCTGAGACAGTTTTGAGGGTTATTTAAGATCGATTTGTAGGTATATTGCTGTAGTGACATATTGACAGCCCATCGTTTATATTACAATATACTGAAACCCTCGGATCCCTTAGCTGGTTTTTACAGAAGGCCCAGAAGGAAATGCAGTTAGCACATTCTATATTTTTCTTTCGCCCCCAGGCCAGCATGGCATTAAAAACATAACATTATAAATAATGACAAATATTGAAGTTGTCAGCCCACAACCTAAATTACAATACACTGTAATCCTTGAATTCTTTAGCTGATTTTTAAATGCCCGGGAGGAGAATCAGTTGGCACATTCTATGATTTTCTATCGCTCCCAGTCTTGCATGAAAGAATATTGACATAATATAGATCAAAGAGCATATTGGCTTAGTAAAATGTTCAATGCCAAATGTTATTTGCGAAATGTGTGATTTGCAAACTAGAATAACTCGTTAAATCGACCAAAAGGAGCCAGTCAATACATTTCAAAACCAATATTAGGGTTCCTCATAACATCTAAGAAGATTAGATTGACCATAATTTGCGGGATAAAAAAGTTTTTTTTTTACGTGCAATTTTGTAATCAATGGTGACAATTTTGTAGTTAACATCTATTAAGGCTCGTAATAATAAAGTGATATCAAATTGAAAGCAATATTAAGGATGGATTTGACAGGTCTTTGTTGTACTGAAATGACATTTCTGATCACGCTGTCACTCTTGAGAACTGATTATAAATATGGGGCAATTACACATTGGTATTTTAGTTTTTTGATTGATATTGCTGTAGTGACAGGTTGTCGGCCCATCGCTTAAATCGCAATATATAGAAACAGCCAGATCCCTTAGCTGGTTTGTACAGCATATCCGGGAGGAAACGCCGCTGGAACATTCTATGTTTTCTCTCGCTCCCAGTGCAGCATGGAAAAATCAAGCTAAAAACTTCGCCGAGTGATTTGGACATATTGTGCTAACTTTAGTAGCAGAATGGTCGCATATTCAAATCCCGCTCGCAAATTTGTCTGTACATTTTCACGTCTGCAGAACCCAACTCACTTTAAACCTTACATACTTAACCAAACCTCTTCAACCAATCACAGCACGAGTAGAAGCTGTCACCACGGAGCGAAACGATCGCTGCAGTCCGCGAAAGCTACCTACTAGCACGGACGTACACAGACTAAAAAAGAAAACGCGAGTGCCTAAGAAAAAAAAAAGAAACAAAAAAAGAACATCACTTTTTTCTTTTTAAAAGTGACATTCAGTGCCTGTGTGTTCTTTTTTCGAATAACTGGATTTCGTACACGGTTAGTAAACATTGCCAGTACTGTTATGTGACGTTGCGTAAGAATATTTCGTAACTTTTTTTGTAGCGCGTTTCAAGACCTGTTTTTAATAGGGCCGTTTGCTTTTGTCATTTTCGGTGACATTTTTGAGTTGTACCCTTTTTGGTTAGTGGGACAGTAATAAATATGCTAATTATTAATTTGGTTTATCAGAGCCATATAAAATTTTAACGTATGGAAGACTGCGATGCGAATACAATATCTACATAAAATAATACGTACTCAAAATGCTTATTTATAAAACAAAAATATAATATATATAATTTTAAGCAAATGAGACTTTTCTAGAACGTTCTGACAGCTTTAAAGGCTGTATTTGATAAAACGTTAAAAAAAAAGAAAATATTTAACTGAAACTACAAACTCTTGTCTACACAACACACAAACATACGAAATCACGCTCAGGTCTCTAACTGCATAGGCAGACCTTTAGTGGCTTTTCTAGACAATACGCGTTCACTGGTAAAAGTCCTATATTTATTTGTCCTATATTTCTTCCATGCTGGCCTGGGAGCGAGAGAAAAACATAGAATGTGCCAGCTGCATTTCCTCCGGGGCATGCTGTAAAAACCAGCTAAGGGATCCGAGGGTTTCAGTACATTGTAATTTAGGCGATAGGCTGACAAACTGTCACTACAGCAATATACTTACAAATCTATCTTAAATAACCCTCAAAACTTTGTCAGACGTGGCGGAACGACCTTTGTTTGGGTCGTTTACGCTCTGCCTACCCCATTAGGGATAAAAGCGTGATTATATGAATGTATGTATTTCTCCTACCCAGTTCAGCATATTATTTTTGAAAATGTGTCTAGGTATATACTTCCATGCTGGACTAGGAGAGATAGAAAAACATAGAATGTTCCTGCTGCTCCTCCCGGGCATGCTGTAGAAGTCAGCAAAAGGGATTCGAGGGTTACAGTGTATTGTAATTTAGGCGATGGGCTGACAACCTGTCACTACAGCAATACACATTACAATTTAAAATTGCTCTCACTTTTTGTCAGACGTGGCGAAAGCGCCTTTTAGAAGGCGTTTTACGCTCTGCCTACCCCGTAAGGGATAAAGGCGTGATTTTATGTATGTATGTATGTATATACTTCCCTTTTTATTAATTCAACGAAGAAAAAATCATCAGGGAAACAGTACACAACCTAACAGAGTTTCGATACTCCTTAAATCGAGGAAATGGCTTGTCAACTTACATACATACATACATATAATCACGCCTTTATCCCTAATGGGGTAGGCAGAGCGTAAACGACCTAAACAAAGGTCGTTCCGCCACGTCTGTCAAAATTGTAAGGGTTATCTAAGATAGATTTGAAGGTATGCTGTAGTGATAGGTTGTCAGCCGATCGCCTAATTTGCAATATACAGAAACCCTCGGATGCTTTAGCTGGTTTTTACATTATGCCCGGGAGGAAATTCAGCTGGCAAATTCTATGTTTTTCTCTCGCTCCCGGTCCAGCTTCAACAAAACGTTCAACTTACATACATAAAGTTACGTCTATATCCCTAACGGGGTAGACAGAGAGTAAAACGAATGATAAAAGACGCCTACGCCACGTCTGACAAGTATTGAGGGCCGCTTTATTGTAATAATTGTATCGTTATAGTTACAGATTGTCAGCCCATCACCAAATTACAATACACTAACCCTCAAATCCCTTTTCCTGACCACATGTCTGGGAATAACGGCAGTTGGAACATTCTATGTTTTACTTTCTCCACCAGTCCAGCATAGAAGTCCTTGGAAGTAATAATTGATTTGACGTAAACCTCTCAAAAGATGTCAAATGCAGCGCAACTGGCATTTATTGGGCCGTTGATCCTCTTTTCCCCTTATGGAATATAGACGTGATTTTAACTAATGATGATTAAAATCCATAGTTATCCATTTCTTCCAAGCTGGCCTGGAAGAAAAAGAAAAACATAGAATGTGCCAGCTGCATTTCCTCCCGGGCATGATGTAAAAACCAGCTAAGGGATCCGAGGGTTTCAGTATATTGCAATTTAGGCGATGGGCTGACAACATGTCACTACAGCGATGTACCTACAAATCTATCTTAAATGGCCCTCATAACTTTGTCAGGCGTGACGGAACGACCTTTGTTTAGGTTGTTTACGTTCTGCCTACCCCATTACGGATAAAGGCGTAATTATATGTATGTATGTATGATTAGAATCCATAGTTATCCATAACCATAGCATTTATTTTTATTTCCACGAATCGCATGTGTGTATATATACTTTAATATTAATGTGTATAACTACCGTAATAATAATAATAATAAAAAACACTTCTCATCAAAAACTGACGTAATATTATACAACTTTATTGTTTTATATTACACGAAACAGCAAAATTACATTAAAATTAGATAATACCTAAAAGTTCGTAAATATTAATAAAAATGCCGACCAAATCCAAAAAACCTTTAATTTCATGCAATTATTTCTAAATCGCGTGTCATTTAGGTCTGGCTTTCGTATCAAACATAACTTGACCCCTTTATAGGTTCAGATTGTTAGAAACAGAGTAGCATAATAAATTTGCCACTAAATCACTAATTTAGACTGACCTACGCCCTGATACAGTTTACTCAGGAATCTAGACCAAGTTATTTTGGTCGTGTTGTAGCCGGTACTTTCACTATTTCTGTTATAGTTCGGTTAAGTTAGGAGTACGGCTACGCTTATAATGAATGTGGGTGGAACCACTATACCGGGTGTAAGGGACAGCGTCCCGCAAACTGATAGGGGTTGCTCAGTCAACGAAACTGATCAACTTTCCCGGGAAATTCTTTCAGGAGATGAAAATAAAATTTGACCTCCCAATACAAAATGACCACCTCGATCAGTATTTTTTTTTCACTGTTTGCAAAGAAATCCTGGTGATAGTTGTTCAGTTTCGTCGACTGAGCAACCCCTATCAGTTTGCTGGACGCTGTCCCTAACACCATGTACACCAAGAGTAAAAAAAAAATAGCTGATCATATTTTTAGTGTGATTCTACCCGTGAAACTGGACAACTTTGCCCCAGGAATATAGGTCGACACAAAAAAAATGGCCCTCCCATACATCCATATTTGTATGGATGCATTATGCCGGATGGCCATTTTTTCGTATTTCGAACTATATTCCTTGGGGAAAGTTGTTCAGTTTCATGGGTAGAATCGCATCCTAAAATATGGTCAGCAACTTTTTGGGAGCGTGAGAAAATCATAGAATGTGCCAGCTGTATTTCCTCCCGGGCATGCTGTAAAAAGCAGCTAAGAGACTCGAGGGTTTCAGTATATTATAGTGTAGGTGATGGGCTGACAACTTCTATATACAATACAAAATTCTTTATTGCACAAAGAAACACATACAACAGAAATAAAAAGAAATAAATGTGACAGTACAATATAGGCGGCCTTATTGCTAAAGCAGCAATTTCTACCAGGCAACCTTTGGGTATAGAAATTGTACAAGCAGAAAGCGGGATAGTGCATATTACTACATATAATACTAAGCCAATATTTACACACTATTAAATAAATATTTCAATAAAATATATTGATACATATCTTATGATAAACTAATACATAATATATGCTACATAAGATAGGATACTCTACCTACATCAATATACATACAAATCTTAAATAACCCTCAAAACTTTGTCAGACGTGGCGGCATGACCTTTGTTTAGGTCGTTTACGCTCTGGCTACACCATTAGGGATAAAGGCGTTATATGATTATATGTATATGTATGTTGGGAAAATAACATAAAATGGCGTCGGCGGCCATTTTACCGGTGTTAGTTCCCCTTTTCGCCACTATCATTATAAGCCTAGCCGCGTGGTGGTTTGCTGGTTCAATTCTGTGGTTAATTTTATGTGTGTTTAATGGAAATCTCTCATTAACGTTGATGTAATTCTACCTACTTAGAGTTTATGAATAACTAGACATAATCTGAGTAACTCAAGCCAAGTAGATCGAGAAACCATTTTTTTTTGCCAATATTAAGAGTTATTTAAAGTAAATAAACTTTTCAGAATAATTAATTAAAACAAGAGGTTTTATAAACGTACTCAAAGCATTCATATACATAAAATCACGCCTCTATCCCTAATAGGGTAGGCAGAGCGCAATCGACCTAAACAAAGGTCACGGCCACGTCTGACAAAGTCTTGAGGGTAATTTAAGATAGATTTCTAAGTATATTGCTGTAGTCACAGGTTGTCAGCCTATCGCGTAAATTGCAATATACAGAAACCCTCGGATCCCTTATTATTATTCCCAAAGCAGTAACTATTGAATAGTGGAAGTAAATCCAGGAGATATTCTATTCATACAAAAGACATGAACGCGTTCATACTTTTGTTATGGAAGTTTTATTATTTTATGTGGGATAAAAAATTAAAACCAAAAATGGGCTCGATTCTAGATTTGCCGGCAAAAACTAAAATTAAAATCTATTTGTCACCTTCAGGGAGCCCGATGGTGTAGTGGATAGGGCCGCTGCCTCCTGAGCGGGAGGTCGTGGTTCGAATCCCACCACGTACCAATGTGTTTTTTGATTTTTGAATTTCACATGTACGTTTATTCGGCGCCTTTTCCGTGCTTCGGAAGCACGTTAAGCCGTTGGTCCCGGTTAATATCGTTTAATACCGTAGATATTAGTCGTTAAACCATATCAGAGGCCAGTGCTAAGCATTGGCGGCTTGAAAACTCTGGCCGAATCTAGGATTGGGTCTGGTTTCCCTTCTGGGTTGCGGAGGTCCCAGATGGCAGTCGTTCTGTGTAAAAACCAGTACCCTCGTTCAATCCTCTAGATTAGGTAGCCGACCCCGTAAGATACGAGATAAGGCTAGGGATATGACGGGTCGGTCATTTTTATCCGTCATATGATATGGCGGATCATCATCTTTAGGCCTTTTTCATCTTGATAGATGATTCAAGCAGCGCCTATGCGAGAAGAGCATCTTCCCTCGTGGCTAAATAGACCGATCCTTGAACGACACTTCCGTCCGCACTTACTGCACGCGAATTGAGAATCCGTTGCGACGGAGCCCTCTCCACGAGCATGTCGATATGGCGGATAAAACTGACAGAAATACTGGAGAAACGTGCAAAAACGCGTCAACATCGTGTAAAACCATAGAGTATAAACCACCTGTCCTTGTTCAATTTCATTATTTTGTGAGTGGCAAATATTTTAATTTAAGTTTTAGCCGGTGATATCTAGAATCGAGCCTAGTTTATTTAAAATGATCCAGAATTATTACAAGATTCAAATATTAAAGATATCAATATTCTGGTTGACACTGATGTCAACTATTTTATATTTGTAATATTAATTATATAGTGATATCTGTATACCATACGCAATAGGCAGAGCGTCAACGACATGCAAATCAGGGCGTTTTACAATTAACAGTTTGACAATTATGGTTTGAGGGTCATTTTACAGCGAATGAACCTGTGTATTTTGTAGTGAAAGATTGTCAGCTTTTCGCATTTAAATAACAATAAATATAGCATTTAATTTACATTTCTTATTTAATTTACTTTTCATAATAAGTTATAGCAATTGTGCAATGTTTAAATTGTGAACTTGTGTTTAAATTTCGGCTATAAACGCAAATAATTAATCTTGGCATACATTGTTATTTTAAGTATTAATAAAAATTAGTGATGTAAGTGTAATAACTAATAACGTTTACTTTAAAATGTACATCTTGGATGAAAGACTGGCCTCCCATAGCACAGGGAAACCTAGTTTGGGGGTCAGGTAAACACGATTGTAAACCGTAAGTTACAAATAAATACCTTTTTATTTTATTATTTTATTTTATTAATTCGTAACTGCAAAAATTAAGGTTAACATGACATAACAGAAAGAGACGGCAATGAGTTTAGTCGTGCCCTCAACGAATCGATAACATTGTCTTTTATTGGTAGATGAAGCAAACCAAACATCAAAACAAATACTTCCTCCAGTGCACTAGGAACCAAACCCGCTACCTTGCATTTAGCGAACCGGTCCCTAACGACCTAACCACAGACATTGCCAATAGAGTCGACTCCAGTTCAGTCGTTATTGAAGAGTGACTTATGCAAGTAACTTGCAGTAGTGAGCTACAGTCAGCTGCATAAATTGAGTCAAAGTCACTTTGCTTATTGTTACATCAACATCAGCCACAACAGTTCACTGCTGGACATGGGCCTCCCCAAAATTCGGGGTATATGCCATACTCACCACGTTTGGCAGGCGGGTTGGTGAGCGCAGTAGAAGTTTTCTATTCACAGGGAACGCTGCTGCCCATTCCCTGGATTTATCCCTTAGTCGCCTTTTACGACACCCACGGGAAGTTATGGGGTGAAGCTATTCTAATCCGGCACCACATGGGGGGCACCACGACTGTCAAAGATTTGAGAGTTATTTGAGATAGATTTGTAGGTATATTGCTGTAGCGATAGGTTGTCAGTCCATCGCCTAAATTGCAATATACAGAAACCCACAGATCCCTTAACTGGTTTCTACAGTATGCCCGGGAGGAATTGTAGCTCCCAGTCTAGCGTGGAAGAATTGCTTATTGTTAAAGAGCGGAAAAAGCTGTTGAAAAATACAAACTTATTTTGGAAATGTGATTTACTATTTTTAAAGGTTATGGTTACGTCTCGGTTTTTATGAGAACAAGACTTGGACTCAAAAATTATTGAACGTTTTGGCAATTATAGTATTCCTATTGAGCTCGATTCTAGATTCCACCAGCTAAAACTAAAAATCAAATCATACATGCATAATATAGTAGATAAACACTGATAATTTCCGTGCGAAGCCGAGGCGGGTCGCTAGTAAAATTTATAAAACCAACCCAAGACCTTCATCAAACCAGGCCGTGTCACTACCGAATGAGTTATAGGGCCACTCTGTTAGCTTAATTTATGTAGCTGAGTGTACTTTAGCCAGTATCGTTCTATGGGTGTGGTCATTAACATTAAGACTAGTTATTGCACTCGGCTTGGCTTGCGTTGCGACACTGTGTCGACTTCCTTCGTGGTCTAGTGGTCTCAGCCATGGGCTCACGATCCGGAGGTCCTGGATTCGATTCCAAACACAAAGTTGATATTTGTCAATTTATCACTTTGTGAGATTTTCCCCAGGTCAGGAGTAAAAAAAGGTTCTGTGCTACGGAGGGCACGCGGTCGTTGTCTCTGATAGTGGTCGTTATACAAATCATGTCAGATCTATTAGGCGGTTAAAAAACTCTGACACACAAAGCTATTAAAAGACTAGTTATTGCATTTAGCTTGGCTTGCTTGGAATTGCGTCAACTTTGGCTTGCAAAATAAAGTTCGCCTTTTTATCTGAATGCAAATATTTCATTAAATATGTATTTATAGGTATTTTTACCCCAAAATCAGTTAATTGGATTCATTTTGGGGTTCCGTGCTCAAAGGGTAAAAACGGGACCCTATTACTGAGACTTTGCTGTCTTTCATTTGCTTACTTCCATGCTGGACTGGGAGTGGGAGAAACACATAGAATGTGCCAGCTGCATTTCCTCCCGAACATGCTGTACAACCAACTAAGGTATCCGAGGGTTTCAGTATATTGCAATTTAGGCGATGCGCAAACAACCTGTCACTACAGCAAAATACCTACAAATCTATCTTAAATAACTCTCAAAACTTTGTGAGACGTGTCGGAACGACCTTTGTTTAGGTCCATTACGCTCTGCCTACCCCATATGTATGTATGTCATTTTACCCCACTGGTAATCGAACTCATGACCTCAGCACTACCGCACAGCAACATAATAGCTGTAACTGCCTTCTGGAATGTTCGGATACACTTATACAGCCTCGATTGGGTTTTAATTCTCTTTCGCAACGTTTACGAAGGCTGCTTCGTGATTTCTTACACGTATTCAACTTTTTATTTGTTTGCATGTTCCATGATGGACTGAGAGCGATTAAAATGTAAAAAAAAAATAGCCACCTCGCTTCACAGGCATACTCGGAGGGTATCTGATTATCCAATTTGTGTTTTTGGATACATCTTCCATTTAATTTATTACAAAGTATATAATAAAAATAAAAAAAATGTTTATCGCCAACTGCCTATCCCATAGTAAATATGCAATATTTTCTCCTTTATCAAATAATACTTCCATGCTGGACTGGGAGCGAGACAAAAACATAGAATGTGCCAGCTGCATTTCCTCCTGGGCATGCTGTAAGAGTCAGCTAAGGGATCCGAGGGTTTCAGTATATTGTAATTTAGGCGATGGGCTGACAACCTGTCACTACAGCTATATACCTACAAATCTAACTTAAATAACCCTCAAAACTTTGTCAGACGTGGCGGGTCAACCTTTGTTTTGGTCGTTTACGCTCTGCCTACCCCTTTAGGGATAAAGGCGTGACTGTATGTGTGTATGTATGTATGTATCAAATAATATAATTCATTTGACTTACTTTAAAATAAATCATAAAATAACAAATACTGCGGGATAGCGTCCCGCAAATTGATACGGGTTGCTCAGTCAATGAAATTGAACAACGTTCAAAAGGAAATTCTTTCAGGAGGTGAAAGAAAAATGACTTCTCCAAAGAATTAACAACTAGACCATTTTTTTTCACTTCCTGAAAAAAGTCCTTCTGGTAGTTGTTCAGTTTCGTTGGCTGAGCAACCCCCATCAGTTTACGGGACGCTGTCCCTTACACCCTGTCATCATTCCCTTGCCCTTATCCCATTATTTGGGGTCGGTGCAGTATGTTTTCTTCTTCCATTCATCCCTGTCAGCCGTCAGTTCGACACTTACACAACAGGTGTTAGGTGTTAGGTGTTCAACATTCATCTTTCACACAGTCCATCCATCTTTTCTTTGGTCGTCCTCTCCCAACATATCCGTCCACATTTAAATTCAATACCCTTTTACCTATATGACTTTCATCCCTCCGCATTATGTCCCTTACACCCCGTATTTGTTATTTTATACCTTACAACGAAAAAAGCTTCCATGCTGGCCTGGGAGTGAGAGAAAAACATAGAATGTGCCAGCTGCATTTCCTCCCGAGCAAGCTGTAAAATCCAGCTACGGGATCTGAGGGTTTTACTATATTGTAATTTAGGCGATGGGCTGACAACCTATCACTACAGCAATATACGTACAAGTCTATCTTAAAAAACCCTTAAAACTTTGTCAGACGTGGCGAAACGACCTTTGTTTAGATCGTTTACGCTCTGCCTACCCCATTAGGGATAAAGGCGTGATGTATGTATGTATGTATGTACAACGAAATAGATCTATGCTACTATACAGCTAAAAAGTAGTCTCTATAACGTTTATATAACATCCGTGCGAGTTACGTTGAGCAAGTCTCGGTGAAATGGTCACATGACTCCCGACAGACGACCTTGAAAATGGCCGACTTTTTTTATATCCGTGTCATACTTTTTTATTAGTCTACGATTATTAGTATATATTTGGTATCATACCATTTCTATTGATCATGATTGAGAAGGGAAGAACATTTTCGATAAAAAACATAGAATGTTCCAACTGTCTTTCCTCTCTGGCATGC
Organism: Scrobipalpa costella; assembly: GCA_949820665.1. Classification (NCBI taxonomy): domain Eukaryota; kingdom Metazoa; phylum Arthropoda; class Insecta; order Lepidoptera; family Gelechiidae; genus Scrobipalpa; species Scrobipalpa costella. The sequence goes on along the minus strand of OX463321.1, from coordinate 7,316,792 downwards.
AGTAAAAGTCAGCTAAGGGATCCGAGGGTTTTAGTAGAATGCAATTTAGGCATTGTCACTACAGCAATATACCTACATATTTATATTTATATATTTTATTAACAGCTTATTGTACACAATAAAATACAAAGGACATATACATATAAAACAAAGACACAACAGGCACAGCTTATTTCTAAAAATAAATCTCTTCCAGCTGACCTAGGCTAGTGAATAGCATTCTGAGAGGCAGATACGACGTTCACAATCATAAATATCTATCTTTAATAAACGTCAAAACTTTGTCAGACGTGGCGGAACGACCTTTGTTTATGTCATTTACGCTCTGCCAGGCCCATTGAGATAAAAGCGTGATTATATGTATATACTTTAAAAAATATATAAAATAACATATATAATACCTTGCAATGACATAGATCTATGCTACTATACAGCTAAAAAGTAGTCTCTCTAACGTTTATATAACATCCGTGCGAGTTACGTTGAGCAAGTCTCGGTGAAATGGCCACATGACTCCCGACAGACGACCTTGAAAATGGCCGGCTTTTTTATATCAGCGTGATACTTCTCTTTATTGGTATAATAGCGACCCGCCCCGGCTTCGCACGGAAATTATCAGTGTTTCTCTTCTATATTATGCATGTATTATACATATAAACCTTCCTCTTGAATCACTCTATCCAATAAAAGAAACCGCATCAAAATCCGTTGCTTAGTTTTAAAGATTTTTGCATACATAGGGATATAGGGACAGAGAAAGCGACTTTGGTTTATACTATGTAGTAATTAGGTATTATATTTTTTCTATTTGCATCATGACTGAGAAAGGTAATACTATATTAAGGGTCGTATTTATAAAGGTATCTCAAAGTCAAAGTCAAATCATTTATTTCCAAATAAGAACACTTTTAGAAACTAACTCACTTTTTCAAACTTGAGAGCAATATTAAGTTTGGATTTGACGGGTCCTATTAAACTGAAATTACATTCCCGATACGAACTCAAACTTGCTGTCACTCATAAGAGCTGATTATAAATACGGCGCCTAGTTTATTAATTGTTATTGTACTTCGGAGGACACTTAAGCAGCCAGTCGATATTTCTGTTAGTAATCATTACACAAACTATGTCACTGAGCAATCTCTTCCAGTTTTCGTAAAAAAAAAAATTAAGATTGCAAACGCGTTGATGTCTTTTATATGAAAAAATCGAAGAACGTTTTTTTTGTCTAGTAATTAAAAATCTATGCAATAATTGAGCAAGTTATTCGATCAAATAGTAACATGAATTTGGCCTTGCTTAATACTACATCTTCCTTGCTGGACTGGGACTGAGATTCTTCTATGCTGGACTGGGAGCGAGAGAAAAACATAGAATCTGCCAGCTGCATTTCCTCTAATAATAGAATCTAGTTCAATTCTCTTATTCTATGAGATTAAATTATTATTCTCAAGTTTACATAATTGGTCGAAATTCAATAGATCGATTCTCTATTATACTAAAATTGATTGATCAGTCGCACGAAGCAATTATTTGAATGATAGTCAGTTATATTCATAGTTAGATTCGATACGTAAGCGATACATACAAATTATTGCGTAATTTGCTGAGTGCTAAAATAGATTCATACTTACACATAATCACACCTTTATCCCTAATGTGGTAGGCAGATCGTAAATGACAAATATACAAAAGATCGATGGATTCATACGTTGCCGTGCCGTCTAGTGGAAAAACGCCCATTCATCATCTCCCTAGCCTTATCCCGTATATCACGGGGTCGGCTACCTAATCTAGGGGATCGAACAAGGGTACTGGTTTTAACACAGAGCAACTGCCATCTGACCTCCGCAACCCAGAAGGGAAACCAGACCCAATCCTAGATTAGGTCAGAGTTTTCAAGCCGCCAATGCTTCCACTGGCCTCTGATATGGCTTAACGACTAATATCTACGGTATTAAACGATATTAACCGGGACCAACGGCGTAACGAGCCTTCCGACACGGAAAAAGCGCCGAATAAACGTACATATGAAATTCGAAAACCGAAAAACACATTGGTACATGGTGGGATTCGAACCACGACCTCCCCGCTCAGGAGGCAGCGGCCCTATTCACTACACCATCGGGCTCTCTAGTAGTAGGCAGATCGTAAATTACCTATACAAAAGATCGATAAATTCATATGTTGCCGTGCCGTCTAGTAAAAAAGGATTATTAGAAACAAAATCGTGGTACAGTTGTTTTAATTCAGAATGGAAGAAATTTAAGTAGGTATAAATAAACGCATTTTGGTATTTGTAAACTTTAACCGCTCTAGCGTAATAAAGGTTTAATTTTAACCGTGAAATTAAGTCAAATCTATTTCGTGTTAGAATCGTGTGGCAACTTTGTTTGTAATTTGGTTAATTTACAACAGTAGACGTTGTTAAGCAACTTAGTTAAATATAGGCTTGAAACTTGAACCTTTTTTGTGAGAAGCGTTTTAACTTTTTTCTGTCTATTTTACTTAGGCTGGTATTTCTAAAGCGATCTCAATATTGAGAGCAAATTAAGTATGGATTTGGGAGTTCATTTGGTACTGAAAAGACATTTCTGATATGATCTTAAACTCGCTGTCAGTCTCAAGTGCTGTTTATAAATATGGGCTTTAATTCTATGCAACTTTCTTCAGTTTTTTATAAATTTGCTATAAATGTTCTTGATGAAAATAGGAACCACCGAACTTTTAAAACTCATTTATCAGAGGTTTCAATTGCATCTAACTAACTCTACAAATCTATCTTAAATAACCCTCAAAACTTTGTCAGTTGTGACGAAACTTTGTCTGGGTCGTTTACGCTCTGCCTAACCCGTTAGGGATAAAGGCGTGACTATAATGTATGTTTATCTTAATCTTAAAAGTATGGAAAATGACACAGCGTTTGACTCTAATTTTCGGTCTTCGGTTTTAGTTGATTTTTTTTTGTCTAAAATGGGAATGGCTGTTTTTTATAATCCAATAGAAAAAAAATCTTCCATGCTGGACTGGGAGAGATAGAAAAACAAAGAATGTTCCAGCTGCCCTTCCTCCCGGGCATGCTGTTGAAGTCAGCAAAAGGGACTCGAGGGTTACAGTGTATTGTAATTTAGGCGATGGGCTGACAACCTGTCACTATAGCAATACATATTACAATCTAAACTTGCCCTCAATTTTTGTCAGACGTGGCGAAAGCGCCTTTTACGAGGCGTTAAACGCTCTGCCTACCCCGTAAGGGATAAAGGCGTGATTTATGTATGTATGTATGTAATAGAAAAAAACACAAATATGTCTAAAACTGGACTTTTTAATAACAAAATCAAATGTACCGTTCTTATTAGGACACCCTTTATTATGCCTCTTAAACATACATGCTTACATACATATAATCACGCCTTTATCCATAATGGGGTAGGCAGAACGTAAACTACATTAACAAAGGTCGTTCCGCCACATCTGACCTTTGAGGGTTATTTAAGATAGATTTGTGGGTATATTGCTGTAGTGACAGTATGTCAGCCTATTGCCTAAATTGCAATACACAGAAACCCTCGGATCCCTGAGCTAGTTTTTACAGCATGCCCAGGAGGAAATGCAGCTGGCACATTCTATGTTTTTCACTCGCTCCCAGTCCAGCATGGAAGGAAACGGCCAATGTCGAAGACCGGTACCGATGAATTAACGTGACCTTTAAAGCACGGAAGCATCATTGTCTCCCTAGCCTTATCCCGTATCTCACCGGGCGGCTACCTAATCTAGGTAATTACGAGGGAAGGACTGGTTTTTATACAAAGCGACTGCCATCTAACTTTCCGCAACCCAGAAGGGAAACCAGACACAATCCTAGATTAGGTTAGAGTTTTTAAGCCACCAATGCTTAGCACTGGCCTCTGTCATGGCTTAACGACTAATATCTACGACCAACGGCTTAACGTGCCTTCCGAAGCACGAAAAAAGCGCCGAATAAACGTACATATGAAATTCGAAAACCGACAAACTCATTGGTAGTAGTGGGATTTGAACCATGACCTCTCGCTCAGGAGGCAGCGGCTCTATCCACTACACCGTCGGGCTCTCTCTCTTTCTCTCTAAGGCACGGAATCATCATCACATTTAAATACATCTGTCAGACCCAATAAGTACTTTATCAATTCGTGGAGAGCCTGTCCCTTTCTGTTCTCACAGGATAGACAATGTCAGGTGACCATTTTAGTCAAGTTTTTGAGCGCATACGAATCTATATCAATGTCAACCAATGGTTCAACGTGTCTTCTGAAGCACGGAGTCATTATCACTCTTAAATGTATCGGGTGTAAGGGACAGCATTCCTCAAACTGATGTGGGTTGTTCAGTCAACGAAACTGAACAACCATCATGAGTTTATATCAAGAGATGAAAAAAAAAATTGAACTTCCCATACAAAATAACCTGGTCGATCAGACAATTTGCATGGAAAACCAGTTATTTTCTCTTCCTGAAACCTCACCTGCTGATAGTTGTTCAGTTCCGTTGACTAAGCAACCTCTTTCAGATTGCGGAACGCTGTCCCTTACACTTCGTTTCTGTCTTAGCCATTACTCTAATGTCGAATACAGTCTGGGTCCCATTGTGTAGCTGGACCGAAAATTCGCTTCCCGCACTTTCTCTGAGTTACGCAAAACTAAAGCAACGCTGCGCGTGCGCACGGCGGAATGCTAAATAACTGAGGCGCTGAGAATCGCGATTTTATAGATCATAGTTTAATGCGAATGTATTGGGCTCGATTCTAGATTTGCCGGCTAAAACTAAAATTAAAATCTATTTGTCACTTTCAGACTAAAAACATTGGGAAAGGACAGGAGATTTATCCTCTCTGGTTTTTTATTTATAGTCGGTGGTTTTATGCGTTATCTGTAATTTTTATCCGCCGTCGTATGATATGGCGGATGAAATTGACAGCTGGGGAAAACTATAAAAGCGCCTCAAAAAACAACTTCACAATTTGTCTTACCTACAAACTTTTTGTATCTCCTCTATTTAATCGATACTGCAACCTGCGGATTGACAGCATAAGATCTAACGAATAAACCACAGGGGCATTTACAACGCCTATTTTATGACTCTACAAAACCGCGCAATTTGAAAACCTAACCGATGACTATTACACTTTGACGGTTCAGTTGCAAAAGAAGTAACTAAAATTTGCTAGGTTAAGGTTAGACCGCAATAGGACGTAGCTGCAGCGGGGCAGGGCGGCGCGGCGCGGCACGGCACTGCAGCAGCGCGACACTGTGCGACAAAATCTGTCAAAATATATAAACAGACATTGCCGCGTCGTGTAGCGCCGCATCGCTTCGCTGCAGCATCAGTGACGCTTCGGTAAGGTACCTCTCATATATTTTCATACAAAGAATCATGTGAATCACCGGAGGGTATGTTAAGTTGTCGGTCCCGGCCCTGTCTTTAATTGTAGTCAAACCATTTCAGAGGTTTATTAGTTCTTACTAACATAATGTTTAAAATCTCTGACACTCCATAAGAATAGCTCATATTCAGTTTTACAGGTTGGCTGGAAGAGATCTCTTTATAGAGATAAGCTCACCTTTGTGAACTAAATTTAAAATTGTTTATTTATTGTAATTTTTTGTTCGCAATAAAGAATATATATATAAAAATAAGGGCAGCAACTCACAGGCGTCACTTACTGCGCACAAGGTTGCGCTCAACACGCTGTCAATGCTTTTTGCATTGCCTTCAACACACATGCGTCACCTTACTCTCTACGCGCGCGTAGTGGCAGAGGGATGCGCCGACGTAGAGTTCATCGCTACGCGCGCGTAGAGCGTAAGGTGACGCATGTGTGTAGGTAATGCAAAAAGCATTGACAGCGTGTTGAGCGCAGCCTTGCGCGCAGTAAGTGACCCTTGTGTGTTGCTGTCCTAAGAACGTTACACTTTCGTATGCCAATGTATTACAGATAGTAAATATGTCAATTTATTTTGTACTTGTTAAGTAGAAAAACGGTACTAAATCCAAGAGACGCATAAAAGACTTTTTCGCAATAATACGCTGTCGATCCGCCTCAGTGTTAAGTCGTATACGTGACAGCTCAAACAGCATCTTGCGCGCACTCGCAGACCGCTGGGATTCCCCGATACTGCAGCAGCGGTGCGACTGCATGTCGATAAGACCCCTATTAAAGGTTGCAGTATCGGCAGATCTTATTACGTGTGATTATTTATTTATTTATTTTAATTTTTATATGCCTTCCTGACAATTTTTTTTAAATGTGTTGTGTTTTACTAACAATCTATGTATGAAAATCTGTCAATAAAGTAATTATTATTATTATTATAAAAAACACTTTTGACCCATAATATATTTTTTTTCAAGAACTTGGGTAAAACTTAAATTCCTTGAGTTAAGCCCTTTTATACTGCAACCGGAGCAAGTTACGTTGCATCTGTATCAATTTCCGTCTTAGTTTATATCCTTAAAGACCAGTTATACATGTAGACCTTTTATCTCACGACTGCTGCTAGGCCATCTAGGTCTGAGCCATGGGCTGCTGATCCGGAGGTCCTGGTTTCGATTCCCAGGGAGCGAAAACACAAACTCGATATTTCTCAATTTATCATTTTGTGAGGATTACCTCAGTTTGGTTAGGACATTGCAGGCTGAATCACCTGATAATTGTGTGAAAGGAGAACCGCATCCGCGTTTCGGAGGGCAAGTTAAGCCGTCGGTCCCGGTCGCTGCCTTTGATAGTGGTTGTTACTCAAACCACGTAAGAGGCCTAATAGCTGTGCTACTAGGCGTTTTCAAAACTCCGACATAAAAGGATCCGAGGGTTTCAGTATATTGTAATTTAGGTGATGGGCTGACAACCTGTCACTACAGCAATATACCTACAAATCTATCTTAAATAACCCTCAAATATTTGTCAGTAGTGGCGGAACGACCTTTGGTTTAGGTCGTTTACGCTCTGTCTACCCCATTAGGGATAAAGGTGTAATTATATGTAGGAAATATTAACTGCATCTGTAGTCTGAACCTTTGGCTTTCGATCCGGAGGAGATGAGTTCGATTCTTATTGGAAAAAAATACTTAGAATCGTTTTTCTTTCTGAATTCTAAGTTGGGCAAGTGAGTAGCTCTCAGTCTAATTAAAATTTAGTGTGTTTTACTCCGAAAGTAAAAAAAAAAGTCTTATTACTACACTCAATTTGAAACATGTTTTATGGACAAGTTATCTTTCAAGGTCGTTTCAAGGTCATACTTTTACGGATGTAGTTGCTTCCGTTTCCGCTCCACTTTTGGCGGGAAAAGTGAATCAGGTTTATGTCAATCACCCTTGATTCATACGGAAATACGAAATTTATAACTCAAACATATTTTAAACATAGTTTAGAGTCAATGGTCGTATGAAAGCAGTTCTCAGTCATAAATAATGAGTTTTCATAATTGTAGAATTACTACTTATAAAAATTTAATTTCCAGAATGACACGTAAGCATAAAAAATATCTCTAAAAACTAAAACAAAATAAAACTATATAGCTAACTAGCGACCCGCCCCGGCTTCGCACGGAAATCATCAATGTTTCTCTACTATATTATGCATGTATTATACATATAAACCTTCCTCTTGAATTACTCTATCCGTTAAAAGAAACCGCATCAAAATCCGTTGCGAAGTTTTAAAGATTTATGCATACATAGGGATATAGGGACAGAGAAAGCAACTTTGTTTTATACTATGTAGTGATAATACACAAAAATACAATATTCCAGGAATACAAATCTTTTCTCTTTACCCCAATAATTTTAGTATACCAGGTTTAAGGGACAGCGTCCCGAAAACTGATAAGGGACGCTCAGTCAACGACACTGAACAACTTCTACCTGGGAATTCTTAGAGGAAGAGAAAAAATAATTTAGATTTTTCATACAAATGCGTAATCGAGGTAAAAATTCGTAAGGAAAAGCCAAATTGTATTTTTACTTCCTGAAAGAATATCTTGGTGGAAGTTGTTCAGTGTCGTTGACTGAGCAACCCCTATCAGTTTACGGGACGCTGTCCCTTACACCCGGTAGATATAGATAACAACTTTCTGGCACGCTTACTCGTATTCAATTTCGGATCCCTCGAACAATTACACAATAAAATGACAGCTATTATATAATGTCAAAAACTGAGGTCAAAAAGATCTGTGGGTCAGAATGACAGCTGACAGCACCTTTTGTTAAAGATGTGGGTCGCACGATGTCTTATCTTTAACGGAAGCTTATTAAGATGGGTGATAGGTATTTATTTAAATACACAGTTAATAGATAAAATAACATAAAATCAATTCCTGTATCCCTGACGGGTTATGTAGGTCATCAACTACCTCATGAAAAGGCGTTTTCGCCACGTATGACAAACTTTGACAGTCATTTCAGATAGATATGTAACTTCATGACAGGTTGTCAGCCTTTCGCCTAAATTACAATATATTTAAACCCTCGAATCGCTTAGCTGGTTAGCTGGTTCTACCTACAGCATGCCCGAGGAGATGCTTTTGGCACATTATATTTTTTTACGACCCGCCCCGGCTTCATCAGTGTTTTCTACTATACATACATACATACATATAATCACGCCTTTATCCCTAATGGGGTAGGCAGAGCGTAAACGACCCAAACAAAGGTCGTTCCGCCACGTCTGACAAAGTTTTGAGGGTTATTTAGGATAGATTTGTAGGTATATTGCTGTAGTGACAGGTTGTCAGCCCATCGCCTAAATTGCAATATACTGAAACCCTCCGATCCCTTAGCTGGTTTTTACAGCATGCCCGGGAGGAAATGCAGCTAGCACATTCTATGTTTTTCTTTCGCTCCCAGTCCAGCATGGAAGAAACTATATTATGTTATGTTTTCTACTATATTATGCATGTATTATAACATATAAACCAGCTAAGGGATCCGAGGGTTTTAGTATGTTGCATTTTAGGCGATGGGCTGACAACCTGTCACTACAGCAATATACATACAAATCTATCATAAATAACCTTCAAAACTTTGTCAGACGTGGCGGAACGACCTTTGTTTAGGTCGTTTACGCTCTGCCTACCCCATTAGGGATAAAGGCGTGATTATATGTATGTATGTATGTATGTATTATAACATATAAACCTTTCTCTTGAATCACTCTATACATTAAAATAAACCGCATCAAAATCCGTTGCGTAGTTTTAAAGATCTAAGCATACATAGGGATATGGGGACAGAGAAAGCGACTCTGTTTTATACTATTTAGTGTATATCGCTCCCAATCCAGCAAGGAAGAAAAGCTTTATTATTTAAACCATTTCTTTTAATACATATTACAATCTAAAATTGCCCTCAATTTTTGTCAGACGTGGCGAAAGCGCTTTTTACGAGGCGTTAAACGCTCTGCCTACCCCGTAAGGGATAAAGGCGTGATTTATGTATGTATGTATGTTTCTTTTAATCCTCGCATGATATTGGAAGGCAAAGAGCGTGAGCCCATGCAGCCTTGTCTTCACAGCATTCATTATTTTGTCTAACCTAATCTAACCTAAAAGTCATTGGAATTTTCCATTGTTTTTGTGTGTATAAAAACGTCTAAATACTTTATAAGGATTTTCAAATGAGTTAGTAACGTTTACAACATAATAAACTATTTTCAGATCTAGATCAACATAAACACTATGGTGTGTACAAACCGTGAAAGTCTTTACCAGACATTGACATTGTGCTTATTGTCATTTTGCTATCAAGGCATTTTATCAACTTCCAACTTTCATGTAAAAACAATAAACAATTGTATAAGCTATTTTCATACAGTGCAAATTAAATACATATTTATATTGTATAAACAGGGAAACATAATGGCATATTGTTTTTGTTTACAATTTATAGCAAAAAAGGAAGTCTTTAACAAAAGGTGAATGCAGGTACGTACATAATAATTATAAAGAAAAAGCATTGGCGGCAATGCTTAGCTAGCGCTGTCACTTTCTGAACTTTGGCACACTACCATCAAATAAACACATGACTTTGACATTCCTAATCTGACGTGAAACGCTTTAAATAAGAACTGAGTATAGAGCACGTTCCCTTATTTTACGTCCAATACAGACATATATACATATAATCACGCCTTTATAAAGACCTAAACAAAAGTCGTTCCGCCACGTCTGACAAAGTTTTGAGGATTATTCAAGATAGATTTGTGCGTATATTGCTGTAGTGACAGGTTGGCAGCCTATCGCCTAAATTGCAATATACTGAAACCCTCCGATCTCTCAGCTGGTTTTTACAGCATGCCTGGGAGGAAATGCAGCTGGCACATTCTATGATTTTTTCTCACTCCCAGCCCAGCATGGAAGTTTACGTCAAATAAGCAGTCTTATGTCTGATTAGGAATGTCAAAGTCATGTGTTTATTTGATATTCTGTTCTTATGTCAAAGGAATAAGTAACTTAGGATTAGAATGAGGATTATGTCGCGAGAATCGACGCCATTGTATGGGGTGTTTTTTCCTCGTTTCTTATGTATATATACTTTTTGGAAAAGTGTTCAGTTTCATTTTTAACATTAGTTTCAGCTATAATTTTTTTTTTTTTTTATATTTGGTAGGCAATCATTTGTCCGCCATCTCACGTGATGGTAAGTGATGATGTAGACTATGATGGAGCATGATTGCCTAGAAAATGCCTGTTCACTCTCGCCTTGAAAAGGCCCAGGTTATAAACGTTCCGGAAATAGATCCGCAGGCAGGGAGTTCCACACTTTGGCCGTCCGCATTAAAAATGTAGAAGCGTACCGCTTTGTGCGAAAACTTAAAATAATTATAATTAATAAATAATAATTAAATGAATTAAGTACGTCTATGACTGCAGGTATGTAATTTTTTTCTATCATGCGATTTTATGACTTGAAGTTAATATGACAGTAAAATAGGATTCTTACTTTTCCTGGATTAATATTGCAGATTATAAAGCATTTTGGGGCTAATTGCAGTGAAACGTAATTAATGGATTCAATAAAATAAATAATTTATAGACTCAAATACATCCTATCCTACTAATAATTATTATGAATGCGAAAGTTTGGATGTTTGTTACTCAATCACGTATTTCAAACTACAGGACGGATTCAAATAAAAATTGGCATTTATTGATTAAAATTGTTACCTGTCAGCGTGAAAGGTTTTATGGCTTTTCAGGGAAGAATGTCATGAACATTAACACGAAACGCATCGGTTCTTTGTAGACCACTGTTTCGTCTTCATTTCGACTCTTCAGATGCGGAAGTGTCCGCATAACAGTTGGTTTGCTCTTGTGAGCTTAGCTTGTTTGGATCAGTTGGATCTTTTGGAGTAGCCGTTAGGCATAATCTCCTTAGAGTGGTCTTCCCCACCTGTCATTACCTGTCATTTTATATCGTAAGAGAACAAAAAGGGACGGCAGCAGTTTTATTGGTTACATCCTCTATGGATTAGATCCTGAAATAGGGCATAATGTGAAACCGCGGCAGGCCGAAAGCTAAAACTTATATAAATTCACGACTACGTATTAAAAGATAGAGAACAATACGCTTATTTAATTTAATCAGTTTTCGCCACATCTAAGGCTCGTATTTATAAAGCGATAACAAGTTTGAGAGCAATATTAGGTATGGATTTGACAGGTCATATTGTACTGAAATGACATTTCTGATACGAACTATAAGTAGCTGTCAGTCTGTTTATAATTATAATCATAAAAATTACCATATATATTCCAGATTGCTCCATAGTTACTGTAAATAAATAAATACATTTTTAAATAACTAAATAAATAAATAGAAGTCACTACGGACCTTAGTTTAATTCCCACATCCAAAATTTTCTTTTACAATGGCATATAGGTAGGACAGGTTTTAGTGATAAATAGCTCAAACAAATACATATATCTTACAAAGCGAAGTCATATATTTCGCGTGTCATTCTAGACTAACATAGAAAGTTATCATAACTCTGCAGTGACATTGTTCATACGATCACATCGCACGCGATTTGTAGTTAAGTCAGTGTTTAAACTGCGCTTGCGCATTCGGATCGATTACGCTGATTAAGCTGTTGCGTGGATGGGTGACCGCCTTGTTTTACAGTTTTTTTTTTATTTATTAAGTCTATGAATAAATAAATGCCATGCTGGACTGGGAGCGAGAGAAAAACTTAGAATGTGCCAGCTGCATTTCCTCCCGGGCATGCTGTAAAAACCAGCTACGGGATTCGAGGGCTTCAGTGTATTGCAATTTAAATTCAACCTGCCACTATAGCGATACACTTCAGTCTAAAATAGCCCTCAAAACTTGTCAGACGTGGCGGAACGACCTTTTCTTTGGTCGTTTACGCTCTGCCTACCCCATTCGGGATAAAGGCGTGATTATATGTATCTATGTATGTAAGAATGAATGAAGCATACGACTGTGTACTTATTTGTAGTTTCGACAGTGGCCTTTTATCAAACAGTTTTTTTTAGAATCGTACGGTGTGTAAAACACAGCGTCTCAGAAACTGATAGGGGTTGCTCAGTCAACGGAACTGAACAACTATCAACAAGTATTCTTTTTTTAATTAAAGAAAAAAATTTTTTCCATACAAACTATCTGATCGAGGTGGTCATTATGTTTAGGAAACTATTTTTTTTCATCTCCTGTAAGAATTTCTTGGTGATTATTATTGTGAGCAAACCCTTTCAGTTTCCGGGATAATAATAATAATAAAATTTATTCATAAAACAGTATTTGCACAATATAAAAAAAAGTACAGATTGTTGAATTTGGTTGTGAATACAGTTGTACAAAATTAAATGTTGAACCCTGGTCTCCAAACTAAGCCAAAGCCTGTATCTTGGAGGTCAGCGTTCGGTCGCACTATAGAAAACAATAAATTAACAACCGTTGACTATATGTTATGTTTAGTATATACGAGCTTAACCAAGTTAGCTAGAATATCTTAGCTAGGATGCTGTCCCCTTACACCCGGTATATTTGGGCCAGATGACCAAGTGAAGTCAGATAGGAAAAGCTATAGCTACCCGCCTGGCGAGTGTTGTGACCAGAGGATCAAAGCCTAACCGGACATGTTTGAAACTTGTATATATGCAGTACGCTGCAAACACTTCAATACCGCGATTCAGAACTTGTGTTTCTTGTAGTGACGCCATCTCATCATCTCCTTAGCCTCATCCCGTATCTTACGGGGTTGGCTACCTAATCTAAGGGATTGAACAAGGGTACTGGTTTTTACACAGAGCAACTGCCATCTGACCTCTGCAACCTAGAAGGGAAACCAGACCCAATCCTAGATTAGGTCAGAGTTTTTAAGCACTCAGGCCTCTGACATGGCTTAACGACTAATATCTACGGTATTAAACGATATTAACCGGGACCAACGGCTTAACGTGCCTTCCGAAGCACGGAAAAAGCGCCGAATAAACGTACATATGAAATTCGAAAACCGAAAAACACATTGGTACGTGGTGGGATTCGAACCACGACCTCCCGCTCAGGAGGCAGCGGCCCTATCCACCACACCATCGGGCTCCATCTCCAGCTCATCGTTACAATATACGACAGCCTGACCAGCAATTTAGCGTGTCATAAAATGGAACTATAAACACAATTTATTTTTGAATTTCGGTTTGCTTTGACACCTCTACTAAACACTTCATTTCATGTATGTAGCAAATAACAGAAAATAGCTATGAAATTTCACTGCTTATTTCCTTATATTTATCATTCTAATATTTGCAGTGATCACGCGATAGTAATTATCTTATTATTTACCTACTTTGGCATGCTATTTTCACGCCCGACCTACAAATAATAGCGTTAATAACGTATAACTTCCATGCTGGACTGGGAATGATAAAACAGCGATATAATGTATAGTTCCCGGCTATTAACTTGACATTGGGCTCGATTCTAGATCCACCGGATAAAACTAAAATTAAAATCTAACTGTCACTTTAGAAATAATAAAATTGAAAAAGGACAGACGATTTACCCTCTATGGTTTTACACTTTGTCCCCAGTATTTCTGTCAATTTTATCCGCCATGTCATATGACGGCGGATATAAATGACAGATAACGCATTAAAGCACCGACGGTAAATCAAAAACCGGAGAGAATCGATCTCCTGTCAGTTTCCAATGTTTTAGTCTGAAACTGACAAATAGATTTTAATATTTTAGTTTAGCCGGTTGAATTTAGAATTAAGCCCATTGGATCGCATAGTTTGTGCATCAAAAATGGGGTTTAAATTAAAATGAAGCGCTTACGTGTGAATTTTAGAAAACTACTTCATATTTCCTGAAATGTCCCGAAAATAATCCTCGTGGTGAAAACGCATTTTAATATAGACGTTTTACGTTCTAGCTACATTGTAAAAACGTAACTTTATGTGTGTCTAGCTTTTTAAACCGCAGCAGTTTGACACACCATATAATATTTATAAGTTTTCCCACGGGAATCAGATACAGCTTAAGCTTTAGCTTTCTTATGGCGATGACTTGGCAAAACGCCTTTTATTAGGCGTTACATTCTGCCTACTCCTTACGGGACGAAAGCGTGAGTTAAATGTACGTATCAAGAATTTTCATTGCATTCTCCACGAGCCACTCCAAATCTCAATCTTACACAACTATATAATCCGAAGAATTTTAAATCGATATCATGACTAGCATCTTCCTTCCTAGTTAGTAGTTTCCTGAAATTCAGCGGGTTTTTTCCATCGACTTCCTGAGGAAGCTATGCGCACGCGCAGATTACGTAAAGGTTAGGAAAGTGGTCTAGTGGGCTATATGGGGGTATTGAAGCGTAAAGTATAGTAGGTTTGCAATGTGGAGTGAAATTTTTGAGTAATTAGATACATACACATAGTCATGTCTTTATCGCTAATGGGGTAGGCAGAGCGTGAATGAACTAAATAAAGGTCGTTCTGCTACGTCTGACAAAGTTTTGCGGGTTATTTAAGATAGATTTGTAGGTATGTTGCTGTAAAGACAGGTTGTCAGCTCATCGCCTAAATTACAATATACAGAAACCCTCAGATCCCTTAGCTGGTTTTTACAGAATGCCCGGGAGGAAATGTAGCTGGCACATTCGATGTTTTTCTCTGGCTCCCAGGCCAGCATGGAAGCGTTTCTGAAATATGGCGACAAGATAAAAGATTTATAAGATACAAGGAATATCAACATCACATCTATGAAAGAAAAACATACAATGTGCTAGCTGTAATTCCTCCCGGGCATAGGTACTGTAAAATCTAGCTAAGGGATTCGAGTACATCATCATCTCCCTAGCCTTATCCCGTATCTCACGGGGTCGGCTTCCTAATCTAGGGGATTGAACGAGGGTACTGGTTTTTACACAGAGCGACTGCCATCTGACCTCCGCAACCCAGAGGGTAAACCAGACCCAATCCTAGATTAGGTCAGAGTTTTCAAGCCGCCAATGCTTAGCACAGGCCTCTGATATGGCTTAACGACTAATATCTACGGTATTAAACGATATTAACCGGGACCAACGGCTTAACGTGCCTTCCGAAGCACGGAAAAAGCACCGAATAAACGTACATATGAAATTCGAAAACCGAAAAACACATTGGTACGTGGTGACTGGTGGGGTTCGAACCACGACCTCCCGCTCAGGAGGCAGCGGCCCTATCCACTACACCATCGGGCTCTTGGGATTCGAGTACATATTGGTAGCAATTCGTACTTGCAAAAATCACGACTTAACGAAAATAAGTCTATACCTGTCACTTTCTATCGTGAGAGAAAAGTAAAGGACGGCAACAGTTTAAGTAAAGATTGCCCATGAAGCGGTACCATTGTAATTTAAACGATGAGCTGACAACCTGTCACTATAGCAATATACCGTCTATCTGAAATGACCCTAAAAGGTTGAAAGACGTGGCTAGACGACCTTTTTTTCAAACGTTGTTGCTCAGCCTACCACATTTGGGATAAAGGTGAGATGGTATGTATATGTATAAGAGCCCGATGGTGTAGTGGATAGGGCCGCTGCCTTCTGAGCGGGAGGTCGTGGTTCGAATCCCACCACGTACCAATAAGTTTTTCGAATTTCATATGTACTCGTACGTTTATTCGGAGCTTTTTTCGTGCTTCGGAAGGCACGTTAATCCCGGTTAATATCGTTTAATACCGTAGATATCAGTCGTTAAGCAATGACAGAGGCCAGTGCTAAGCATTGGCGGCTTGAAAAACTCTGCTTTTATCTAGGATTGGGTCTGGTTTCCCTTCTGGGTTGCGGAGGTCAGATGGCAGTCGCTCTGTGTAAAAACCAGTATCCTCGTTCAATCCCCTAGATTAGGTATCTCACGGGGTTGGCCCGTGATATAGGGAGATTATGTATGTATATGTATGTATGTATCATCTATCTGTGAATGAAATAACTGCATAATAGAGAAGTGAGATCATGTGCAGTATAGTTTCCCCTGTTAGAGGACACGGTCCGTTTCACGCGGGAAAAACGCAGTACTGCGCATTACTTATGGTTTTCTTCACGTTTTTCGCACTTGAACGTACTATTAAATACATACATATAATCACGCCTTTATCCCTAATGGAGTAGGTAGAGCGTAAATTATCTAAACTTAGGTCATTTCTCCACGTCTGACAAAGTTTTGAGGGTTATTTAAGATAGATTTGTAGGTATAGTGCTCTAAAGACTGGGTCAACCCATCGCCTAAAGTGTAATAATATACAGAAACCCTCGGATCCCTTAGCTGGTTTTTACAGAATGCCCGATAGGAGACGCAGCTGTGACATTCTATGTTTTTCTCTTGCTCCCAGTCTAGCATGGAAGAAGTACGTACAATGATTATCTTACTAATATTATAAATGCGAAAGTTTGGATTGAATGTTTGTTACTGAATAACGCTTCTACCACAGGACGGTTCGGGACAAAGCTTAGGCTCGTAATTATTAAGCGATCTCAAACTTGAGAGCAATATTAAGTATGGATTTGACGGGTCAGTTTGTATTGAAATGACATTTCTGATACGAACTCAAACTGGCTGCCACTCATGAGGACTGTTTATAAATACGGTCCTAAGTATATATATAGGTTAGGTTCTGGAACAGAGGGACTACGAAACCCTTAAATCAAACGGGAAAATTCAATATACATACATACATACATACATATAATCACGCCTTTATCCCTAATGGGGTAGGCAGAGCGGAAACGACCTAAACAAAGGTCGTTCCGCCACGTCTGACAAAGTTTTGAGGATTCTTTAAGATATATTTGTAGGTATATTGCTGTAGTGACAGGTTGTCAGCCTGTCGCCTAAATTGCAATATACAGAAACCCTCGGATCCCTTAGCTGGTTTTTACAGCTTGCCCAGGAGGAAATGCAGCTGGCACATTCTATGTTATTCTCTCGCTCCCAGTCCAGCTTGGAAGAAAATTCAATATCACTCAGTGAATTGTGGCTATTTTGGATATCTTTGTGAGACTATTCCCAGTTTGGTTAGGACGATGCAGGCTGAATGGCTAGATTCAATGTCTCTACAAGACAAAGTGCCGCGTTTCACATGCGCAAGCGACTGTAGGACGCACGCAATACACCAGGGTGACAATAAACTAGGATTACTTACTGTCGGTCACTAATTAAAAAAAAACTATTCAAGGTCACCTAAAAAGTGAGTGTTGCGAATGAAACTGAACAATGTTCTTCAAAAGACGCTTTAATAAAACAGAAATTATACATACATACATACATATAATCACGCCTTTATCCCTAATGGGGTAGGCAGAGCGTAAACGACCGAAACAGAAGTCGTTCCGCCACGTTTGACAACGTTTCGAGGGATGATTTATAGGTATATTGCTGTTGTCAGCCCATCGCCTAGATTACAATATACCGCCTCGGATCCCTTAGCTGGTTTTTACAGCATGCCCGGGAAGAAATGCAGCTGGCACATTCTATGTTTTTTTTCTTGCTCCTAGGCCAGCATGGAAGCATATCAAAAAACAAACAGATCATTATACTCAATAAAATGAAAAAACGCCTGTCTGGACAGCGCTAGAGATTGACTGCTAGTTTGAGTTCGTATCAGAAATGTCATTTCAGTACAATGTGGCCTGTCAATTTAATAGTAATATTGCCGTCAATCTTGAGATAGATTTATAAATACGAGGCCATTGATTGGTACAAAACTAATATATCTCTACCTAAATAATATCTTGTATAAACCATTTCATGTATTTAAATAGTACATACATACATACATACATATAATCACGCCTTTATCCCTAATGGGGTAGGCAGAGCGTAAACGACCTAAACAACGTTTGACAAAGCTTTGAGGGCTATTTCAGATAGATATGTAGGTATATTGCTGTAGTGACAGGTTGTCAGCCCATCGCCTAAATTGCAATATACTGAAACCCTCGTATCCCTTAGCTGGTTTTTACAGCATGCCCAGGAGGAAAAGCAGCTGGCACATTCTATGTTTTTCTGTCGCTTCCAGGCCAGCATGGAAGAAATTAATTTAAATAGTAGAATTATAAAATATGACAGGTGTTAATACTACCCGACATGTAGTATTAACAATTCTGCAAATAAAAATAAACGATCTTTAATAATTGCTTGTATTATTTCATAGCTACTGTCCTATATAACAGTTTCCTTTCTCAAAGTTATTTGATTAATTTACAAAAAACTATTTAAAAAGTTCTTCCATGCTGGACTTGGAGCGAGAAAAACATAGAATGTGCCAGCTGTATCCTCCTGGGCATGCTGTAAAACCAGCTAAGGGATCCAAGGGTTTCAGTATATTGCAATTAAGGCGATGGGCTGACAACCTGTCACTACAGCAATATACCTACAAATCTATCTTAAATAACCCTCAAAACTTTGTCAGACGTGGCTGAATGGCCTTTGTTTGGGTTGTTTGCGCTCTGCCTACCCTATTAGGGATAAAGGCGTGATTATATGTATGTATGTATGTATTCCTATTCATAATGACTCGAGCCACGGACACCATTTTTTATGCGAGGGCCATTTTTTTTCTTATTTCGACCTGTGGGGAATTCCAAACCACAGTGGGTACATATTTATTTATTTAGTTGTTCAGTTTCATGGTTAGGTACACACCGTAAAGATTGGTTAGCTGTTTTTTTTTTAATTCGATATGGGTTTGCTCTTGACTCCAGTCTAGGCTGAGATGGAGTCGACGATGGAGCGAAATCACCCATAAAATGCCTGTTCACTCCAACTTTGAAGTATTGTGTATCATATTCTTTACATTTCTAACAAGAGCCCGATGGTGTAGTGGATAGGGCCGCTGCCTCCTGAGCGGGAGGTTGTGGTTCGAACCCCACCACGTACCAATGTGTTTTTCGGTTTTCGAATTTCATATGTACGTTTATTCGGCGCTTTTTCCGTGTTTCGGAAGGCACGTTAAGCCGTTGGTCCCGGTTAATATCGTTTAATACCGTAGATATTAGTCGTTAAGCCATATCAGAGGCCAGTTCTAAGCATTGGCGGCTTGAAAACTCTGACCTAATCTAGGATTGGGTCTGGTTTCCCTTCTGAGTTGCGGAGGTCAGATCGCAGTCGCTCTGTGTAAAAACCAGTACCCTCGTTCAATCCCCTAGATTAGGTAGCCGACCCCGTAACATACGGGATAAGGCTAGGGAGATGATGATTCTTTACATTTCTAACCGTATTTTCTTACCTATATCTATCTGCCTCCTAAGGGTCATAAGCATCTAAATGTCCGCATTTTCGCGTAAAGTGTAGTTACTCTACCCCCCCTCTGCGTTCACTTCGCTTCGTCGCAAGAAAGTGCCTCAGTCGACTGCGCGCGCGCTAGTCTGTACACCGTCGACATATACTTGTGTAAATACTCAATAATATTGTATATAGTGCCCTTGTTTAGGCTTGTAAGTACATAATTGTATATACACAAGTTTGTTTAGTACATATGTGAGTGTGGGGTATATATTTGGGGATTTGTTGTAAGTTACTTAATAGTTCAAGTTGGATCGGAGTATTACGTCAATTTTGATTTCAATTGTGGAGTGCAATGGTAGGTCAAAGAACTCAAATGTTATATATTGGAGTAATATACTCTTACATAAAGGTTCTAGACATATGAATATATAAATTACCTCTTTTTTTATTAGAGAGAAACTTTTCTAACCTTGAAGATTTTTTTAAACAAAATTAATTACGCTAGACATTCAATTTCGAATATTATATACGTGTTAGTAAAAAAGTGTTTTGTAATTGATAAATTACTTTGCACCTGCCTTGAGTAACAAATATATTTGTGTTAAAATTATTAGTTATATAAATATTGGTAATTTAACACCCGTATTTATAAACAGCACTTGAGACTGAGTGCTAGTTTAAATTCATATTAGATATTTCATTTCCGTATAATATGACCTGTCAATTCTAAACTAATATTGCTCTTAATCTTTATAAATACGAGCCTCCAGCACTTTATCTGTAGAGTGTTTTTTAAGAGTACAATGTTTTTGCGTATGAATAATTATTTTACAATTAAATTATTTACTTAATTCATCAATAAATACATAATTAATTCAATAAACAAATTATTTACCAACACGTCACATTCATAAAAGTATTTTTAACATTCCACTGGTTAATAAAAAACTGGTCATCATTAAATACTCATTAAATTCATTCATTAAATCATTAACTTAATATTCAAAATTAAAATTACATTATATTGTTACAGAATTGGCAAAAAAAACTAGAAAAAAGAAAATTTATAAATGCAAGAACCTAAACCAGCGGCCCTAAACCAAAAGGGTGTAACTCAAATAATTTGGGATTTTATTAAGGACTTTCTATATTTGTACATAAAATTTGCTTTGTACGCTGTTGCAATTTACATATTATTTTATTACTACGATTATTATTTTAGTTAATCTGTTTTTAGTAGTGTTTTAGAGACAGAAATGTGAAGTGAAATATACAAGAATACTTGAAAACGAAGTGCTGTGTTGTGATTTAAGGATTTTTGAACTTGGCCGTGTTTTATAGTGGAACGGAGTTTTGGTGAGTTTTTTTAAATATATTGAATGAGCCCGATAGTGTAGTGGATAGGGCCTGAGCTCATGAGGTCGTGGTTCGAATCCCACCAGCATTCCGGTTTTCGAATTTCATATGTACGTTTATTAGGTGCTTTTTCTGTGCTTCTGAAGGCACGTTAAGGCGATGGTCCCGGTTAATATCGTTTAATACCGTAGATATTAGTCGTTAATCCATATCAGAGGCCAGTGCTAAGCATTGGCGGCTTGAAAACTCTGACCTAATCTAGGATTGGGTCTGGTTTCCCTTCTGGGTTGCGGAGGTCAGATTACAGTCGCTCTGTGTAATAACCAGTCCCCTCGTTCAATCCCCTAGATTAGAAAGCCGACCCCGTGGGATATGGGATAAGGTTAAGGAAATGATGATGACACATAAATGTTACATTTAATGGTCTATATAAGGTTCGATTCCTAGATATTTTTTTATGAGTTATTGAGGATATACAAAGTCAGGTTCATGATATTTTTTACCTATTAAGTTATGAGGATATTCATGCGAAGGTCAAAGAATGTCAAAGAATGAATGCGTCGAGATATGATTGAGACTTTTAAGATACTGATAGGACACTATGATTTACAAGGACTTGATAAGTTAATTTTTAAGAGAGATGAGAATAACCGACTCAGAGGACACGCCCTTAAATTGACCACAACTTTTTCTCATAATAACCCGCACAGGCATTTTTTATCAAACAGACTTGTGAGACAGTGGAACCAGCTGCCAGAAGAAGTGGTTTCTGCAGTTAACGTTAACCAGTTCAAGAACAGATTTAACAAATTTAAACAAACTTCGAAATCATAAAGTAGTCAACTGGATACAGGCCTTATCAGTTGATAACAACTGCCTGCTTGTTTAAAATAATAAAAATAATAATTTACTTAATGAACAATTCATTATTATATAGTTATTTTTTATGGACTAGTACCTGACAATAAAGAATTTATTATTATTATTAATAAAAGCTTATTGAGACCACAGACAGTAGAATTATCAAAACTCTATTATCATGCAAAACCTACATTAAAATTGGCAGCCAGATCGAATTACAACATGCAACACATAATACCTCTTTGCGTCACACTCGGTTAGATGTAGGTCGCAGCGTTTATTGAATACGCGACAAGACCATTGCAAAATTACTGTTCGAAACATACAAACATACATATAATCACGCCTGTATCCCTAATGGGGCAGGCAGAGCGTAAACTAAAATCTATAATAAGTTACCAACAATACTGAAAATCGACACAGACTACAATAAATTTGTGAGAGACTTAAAAGAGTTCTTAATTAGTATAGTATTGAAGAGTATTGAAATCATGCTTTAAAATGATAAATATGTTAAAATTAACATGGTTTATATAATAAGTACTATAGAATATAAACGTGTTTAGTATTGTACGATTAGATTATTCATTTATTTTCTCTTTGTTTGATATTGTCATATTATTTAGAAATGTAGTAATTTTGTTAATTTTTACTGTGCTCTCTACTGTACTTACTTACTGTACTTACTGTACCCTGCCAGGGTGTCATTGTACAACTAACTTCAATGTATGTGGCTTATGCAATAAAACTTTGAATTTGAATTGAATTGGGAGATGGGCTAACAACCTGTCACTACAGCAATATACCTACAAATCTATCTTAAATTATCGTGGCGGAACACCCTTTGTTTAGGTCGTTTACGCTCTGCCTGTCATTAGGGATAGAGGCGTGATTATATGTATGTATCTAACCTAACCTTACCTTGAAAACGTCTAGAAAAAACAATACAATGTGCTGAATGTTTGTTTGCAGATGTAATATTACAAAATTCTCATAATCATAACATAACATAGACAATGAGATGACATTGTACGTAACCTCTCGAAGGTGAGGCGATACTTCACACCGGGACAGCTATTGCAGTTGTACACTGCTCAAGTCCGATCGTGTATGGAGTACTGCTGCCACCTTTGGGACGGTTCAGCTAAATACCAGCTGGCTGCCTTAGACTCAATCGAGAAACGCGCTAAGAAGCTCATTGGAGACTCAGCACTGGTTGAGGCAAAACTGCAGAACCTTGAGCACCGTCGCAGAGTGGCGTGCATGTCGGTATTTTACAGGATACATTTCGGGGAGTGCGCGTTAGCACTTCATGACCTTATACCCCCCTCCCCTTTCCATCTCCGGAGCACGAGGCGTGGACAGGGGTTCCACCCTTATGTCGTGGATATACCACAAATTCGCACGAAGCGGTTCGCTTCCACATTCTTAATGCGAACGGCTAAGGAGTGGAACTCCCTGCCGGCGGATCTGTTTCCGGAACAATATAACCTGGGCCTTTTCAAGGCGAGAGTGAATAGGCACTACATAGGTGAGTATGTTTCAACATAGTCCGCATCGTCACTTTCCACCAGGTGAGATGGCGGACAAATGCTTGCCTATATATGTTAAAAAAAAAAAAAAAAAAAACTGCATTTATTTTGTCACACAGATGAATACAATAAACTGATAAATAGATAGATAGAACATTTATTTCCACAATACACAACTACAAAATTACACAAAAAATCATACAGTAAAACATGAGGGATTGAGGACACATATGATATAGGTGTGTACTGCAGAAATCAGGATACAGCTCAGCGTAATTTTTGCTCATTAGGAGAAAACACTGATAACTGCATAGGTAGGAATATAGCTGCATAGGTGGAAGGATAGATTTGTCAGTGAATTTCAAATGTTATCCATACAATACTACAATGTGTTCGATTCTAGACCACCGGCTAAAACTAAAATTAAAATGTATATGTCACTTTCAAAATAATAAAATTTAAAAAGGACAAGCGATTTATACTCTATGGTTTTACACTTTGTCCGCTAGATTTTGCACGTTTTTCTAGTATTTCTGTCAATTTCATCCGCCATATCATATGACGGCGGATAAAAATTACAGATAATGCGTAAAACCACCGACTATAAATCAAAAACCGGAGAGAATAGATCCCCTGTCCTTTTCCAATGTTTTCAGTTTAAAAGTGACAAATATACTTTAATTTCAGCCGGTTTTTTTTGTCTTTCTGTCTGTTGCTCTTTCAAGCCTTATCTGCTTATCATAGTCATACTTCGTGGGCTGGACGTCTTTTAATGAAATTTGGCAGGGCGGTAGATTGAATCCTGGAGTCATATAGTCTATCTTCAGACTTCCTTTAACCATGGGAAATTATTACTTTCCTACGGGAAAACTCATTTCACAGAAGTGTGCTGTTAGTTACAACTTTACCAATTCAATTAAGTTTTTAGCCAGTAAATGTATTGATCACTTCTCTCTCTCTCTTGTCGTATGGGTTTCCGACCCGATAAACCCATTCAAATCCGTCAAAGGTTTTAACCATCTGATAGCACAATCTAAACTTATAAAATCGTTTGTCCTTTCTGACTGACTGATTCATCAACGCAGAGCCTAAACTACTAAAAAATCGTGACACTTTGAAAGCAAGTTTTTTCTTAAACGTACCCTCCCACTAAGAAATGATTTTTGAATCACTACATAGTATAAAACAAAGTCACTTTCTCTGTCCCTATATCCCTATGTATGCATAAATCTTTAAAACTACGCAACGGATCTTTATGCGGTTTCTATTCATGGATAGAGTGATTCAAGAAGAAGGTTTATATGTATAATATATGCATAACATAGTAGAGAAACACTGATGATTCCCGTGCGAATATATAAAGGGGTAAAAAGGGGATTGAAATTTGTATGATAGTCCGTAAAATTTGTATGTAGGATCTTCCAATTTTGTATTAAGGCTAATGATAAAAAAAATAACACACGTGTTCAGCGTTTTTGTATTTTCTACCCCTAAGGGGGTAAAATAACGGATGGAAGTTTGTATGGAAATTCTGTCAATTTTGAAGTTAGTTCATTGATAAATTAAACTTATAAATATTATTAAGATGACGAGAATTTTTACAGTGTTGTCACCAAAATATTATTGTATTTTATTTGTTTTTTCGTTGAGAACACTTTACAATACAATACATTGTGTACTTATAACACAGAAAATTACGAGTATGAAAAGGAGAAAAAATATTTACACATAATATATCATATGTTATATTATTTACACAACTGAACAGTCTTTACAATTAAATAAAAGTAAGTATGTCAACAGAATTAGGTATAGATTTTTTAGGAGTAAATTGTTGAAGCTAATTAGTGACGATGGTATGGAAAAGGGTGAGCCCGATGGTGTAGTGGATAGGGTCGCTGCCTCCTGAGCGGGAGGTCGTGGTTCGAATCCCACCACGTACCAATGTGTTTTTCGGTTTTCCAATTTCATATGTACGTTTATTCGGTGCTTTTCCGTGCTTCGGAAGGCACGTTAAGCCGTTGGTCCCGGTTAATATCGTTTAATACCGTAGATATTAGTCGTTAAGCCATATCAAAGGCCAGTGCTAAGCATTGGCGGCTTGAAAAACTCTGACCTAATCTAGGATTGGGTCTGGTTTCCCTTCTGGGTTGCAGAGGTCAGATGGACTGCCATCTGCCGCTCTGTGTAAAAACCAGTACCCTCGTTCAATCCCCTAGATTTGGAAGCCGACCCCGTGAGGTACAGGATAAGGCTAGGGAGATGATGATGATGATGGTTGGGAAAAGGGTAGCTACCCGCCTGGTCAGGTGTAGGGACCTGGGGACCAAAGTCCAACCAGACACGATTTGGAACGTTTATATCTGCAGATCGAAAACTTCGATACCGCGATTCGGAACTTGTGTGTCTTGATGTGGCGCCATCTGTCGGCTACAGACTCACACTAGATCTGATTCGATGGAAACACGATTTAGTAATTAAAAATCCTCTCATTTTCTATTATGAGAGAACAGGAGAAAAGACTGCACTACGGACGAACTAATTATAATCAAAAATCTTTCGTCGTGTGGGAGGGTATACCGACCAAAATCCTTTGAATTTTTTGAATGATTTAGAACGGCCCTGGTACCCTAAGTGCAGCAACATACAGGCGTCAGTTACTGCAAGGTTGCGTTCAACACGCTGTCAATTCTTTTTGCATTGCCTACAACACACATGCGTCAACTTACGCGCTACTCGCTCGTACTGGCAGAAGGATGCGCCGACGAAGAGTTACTCGCTACGCGCGTAATGCGTAAGGTGACGCATGTGTGTTGTAGGCAATGCAAAAAGCATTGACAGCGTGTTGAGCGTAATCTTGCGCGCAGTAAGTGACGCCTGTGTGTTGCTGCACTTACTCCTTGGTAGACTGTACATTTATAAGAATTCTTTACAGTACTAAGGGCCGTATTTATAATCAGCGCTCATAAGTGGCAGCGAGTTTGAGTTCGTATCAGAAATGTAATTTCAGTACAAAGTGGCCAGTCAAATCTATACTTAATACATACATACATACATATAATCACGCCTTTATCCCTAATGGGGTAGGCAGAGCGTAAACGACCTAAACAAAAGTCGTTCCGCCACGTCTGACAAAGTTTTGAGGGTTATTTAAGATAGAATTGTAGGTATATTGCTGTAGTGACAGGTTGTCAGCCCATCGCCTATATTACAATATACTGAAACCCTCGGATCCCTTAGCTGGATCTTACAGCATGCCCGGGAGGAAATGCAGCTGGCACATTCTATGCTTTTCTCTCGCTCCCAGACCAGCATGGAAGTAGTAGTCTATACTTAATATTGCTCTCAAGTTTGAGATCGCTTTATAATTACGAGCCCAAGAATTAGTTCAACCACACCTGACTCTACAAGGTAATCTAGGTCGTTTTTTTTAATGTGTTTGTTTAAATGGCTGACAGGGGTCGATTCTAGATTTGCCGGCTAAAACTAAAATTAAAATCTATTTGTCACTTTCAGACTTCTTCTTCTTCTGTCGAGTGGGTATCGAGTCTATCGACCCGATGAACCCTGGTGTCAGAGTTTGTAAACCGCCTAGTAGCACAACTATAAGGCCTCTGACATGGTTTTGAGTAACGACCACTATCAAAGACAGCAACCGGGACCGACGGCTTAACGTGCCCTCCGAAATCATCGTGAAATCAGGTGATTCAGCCTGCAATATCCTAACCAAACTGGGGAAAAAATCACAAAGTGATAAATTCTCAAATATCAACTTTGTGTTTCCCCCTGGGAATCGAACCCATGACCTCCGGGTCGGGAGTCCATGGCACTAGCCACTAGACCACGGAGGAAGTTAAAGATTAAAAACATTAGAAAAAAAATCTATTCTTTCCGGTGTTTGATGTATAGTCGGTGGTTTTATGCGTTATCTGCAATGATATTATATATAGGTAGATACGTTACCAACGCGCGAAACTCGTGCCGTCAAATGGTGCTAATTGTCACCATTTTAGGCAGTCGAGCTGCACTGATTACAAATAGCTATCTGTTTCACTCTTACGCTTTGCCTATTTTCTGTCGCACTCAGCGTTTGTTTAGATATGCAATGTTATAAATATGTATGTATATGTGTCGCGGAACAATTAAAATGTGCACGCAGTATGAACGTAACGTATCTTTCTTAAAATATCATTGGTTAATTGTATTTTTTATACATTGTCATATGATATACATACATACATATAATCACGCCTTTATCCCTAATGGGGTAGGCAGAGTGTAAACGACCTAAACAAAGGTCGTTCCGCCACGTCTGACAAAGTTTTGAAGGTTATTTATGATAGATTTGTATGTATATTGCTGTAGTGACAGGTTGTCAGTCCATCGCCTAAAATGCAACATACTAAAACCCTCGGATCCCTTAGCTGGTTTTTACAGCATGCCCGGGAGGAAATGCAGCTGGCACATTCTATGTTTTTCTCTCGCTCCCAGTCCAGCATGGAAGATAAATAAGCATATGATATGGCGGATAAAATTGTCAGAAATACTGGGGAAACGTGCAAAAGCGCGTAAAATCTAGCGGAAAAAGTATAAAATCATAAAATATAAATCGCTGTCCTCTTTTAATTTTATTATTTTGAAAGTGACATATATAGATTTTAATTTTAGTTTTAGCCAGCGGTATCTAGAATCAAGCCCATTTTCCCTTTCTATAAAGACCTTTAACATTGCCAGCTTGGCGATCGCATTTCTAAGTTTGTTTCATCACAAGTATGTTTTATCTCACATAATTTATCAACAACTAGATTTCTGTTCTTCCATGCTGGCCTAGCAAGAGAAAAACTTATTATGTGCCAGCTGCATTTCCTCCCGTACATGCTGTAAAACCAGCTAAGGGATCCGAGGGTTTCAGTATATTGTAATTTAGGCGATAGGCTAACAAACTGTCTCTACCGCAATATACCACAAAAATACAAATCTCAAGCTCTGCCCACCCTATTATTGATACAGGCGTGATTATTATGTATGTATGTATGTAGATTTCTGTCAGCAGTGTCACCCGCTTCTAAACAAGTTTTCCCGTGGGAATTATTACTTTACCGCGGTAAAAATACACACACACACACCCACACATACATACTAATCTTTCCTCTTTATAATACTAGTGGAGATGTAGATGTATTTGAATCAAAATCGAATCTACGATGTACAGATTTAAGGTCTTAGGACTCACACAACTAGACCACGGAGGCAGTCAGTCCGTTGCTTAACTTCATTTATCGGATGTACTTAGCAACTGCTAACCACGAGATCCAATCATAATGGCCAATTTGATAAGTTATTACAGAATCGATATAATCGCAAAACACAAAAGATTAAATAACAAAATCGATTTGTCGGATTATCACAATCAACGTTGAAATCGTGACCAAAGTAAAAGTGTTTAGTTTATTTAACCTAAACTTCTGTAGACTGTGCGATTTGGTCACACCAAATTGTATTTTTAAATTTAAAAAGTTACTTTACCATAATTTCAACGGATATTTTTTTAAATAGTTTTCCATGCTGGCTAGGGAGCGAGAGAAAAACATAGAATGTGCCGGCTGCATTTCCTCCCGGGCATGCTGTAAAAATCAGCTGAGAGATCCGAGAGTTTCAGTTTATTGCAATTTTGGCGATGGGCTAGCAGCTTGTCACAAATCTATCTTAAATAACCCTCAAAACTTAGTCAAATGTGTAATGTATGCAGGACGACCTTTGTTTAGGTCGTTTGCGATTTGCCTGCCCCTTAGGAACAAAGGCATAATTATATGTATGTATGTATTTTTATATAAATTACATGTTTTTGTGACATTGAAAGTCCTATCTTCCTCCGTGGTATATTAATCTTGATTCCCAACATTTTTCATTTTGTGATTTTTTTCCTAGATTATTTAGGACAATGCAGGCTAAATCACCCGATTGTCTGAAAGAAAAAAAAACCGTTTTTCGGAGGACACGTTAAGTCGCTGTTCTCAGTTGCTGTCTTTGATAGTAGTCGTTACATAAACCAATCCATATCGGGAGCCACGTGACCACGGAGGCAGTCAATATTACTGTAAATAATTCGCACTCCTTTTCACAGTAAAGTTACAAATAATTGTGAAATTTTGAACCAGTGACAAATGTGAGAAAAAAAAAATCTCCACAACGGGCGGACCAAATCTCTTGGTCTGTATACCAAAATAACCTTTGACGTAATACGACCTCGACATCGAATTTGACTATCGATATCGATGTAATATAGAGCTAAACTTTCTATTGAACTAATGATAATGCTAGTTAAATACCATAATTAGTACGATAAAAAACCTTTTAAAATTAAAAGGGTGTTATGGTTTTAGAATAAATTTTAATAAATATGTACATTTATTTAAGTTTCTATAATTTTCATGAATATATTATCCTTGCTTTCCTAATATGTTTAATAAAAACAAAAATCTATATCGGACGAAAACTATTTTTAACGTGCAATTCGAGTGCGTTTTTTCAGGAAGTAAAAATGGCTTTTCCATACATATTTTCTTTGGAAAAGCCTTTTACTCTTTAATGTCCTGAAATAAAGATAATTTTTAAAATCAGTTCAGCTTTTAGGCATAGAAAAGCGAAAAGAAAACGGACAGCAAGGATTACTTTCACATTTATAATATTAGTATGGATTCCATATTAAAACATTAGGAAATATATTCTTTAAACTTATAAAAGGTCAAAGAAACTTTCGTCAACCTTAATCTTATCAGTTAACTGGAAAATCTCACCTAAGCTTTATATAATTCAACTAAATATATATACGTAGCATACATGCATAATAATCACGCCTCTATCTACAGGGTGTAGCAGTGTAAATGGAACTACCTCCTTTTAAAATATCATTACAACCGAATTGAGAATATTTTTTTTTGGATTTGTTTATAAATTACATTCAATCAGATTTGAAAATACGCCCTTTTACGAGTATATTGACGCTCTGCCTACCTCTTAAGGCGTGATTGTGCTATTTAAAAGTTATGAAAATCTATAATAAATCTCCAGAGGGGTCTCGTGTCTGTACATTGAATATTTTTGAGAAATAGTATTTGCAGCAGGCATTATTAACGAAATAAAAATCAAAACACTTTCTTTAATAATGTTTGTCTGTCTGTATGTTACCACATCACGCCAAAACTACTGGATCTATTTTGATGAGACTTTTTTTATTCGACTAATTGTTACTAGGATCGCAACTTAACATACATATAATCACGCCTTTATCCCTAATGGGGTAGGCAGAGCGTAAACGACCTAAAAAAGGTCGTTTCGTCACGTCTGACAAAGTTTTGAGGGTTATTTAAGATAGATTTGTAGGTATATTGCTGTGGTTACATGTTGTCAGCTCGTCGTCTAAATTACAATATACTGAAACCCTCAGATCCCTTAGCTGGTTTTAACAGCATGCCCGGGAGGAAATGCAGCTGGCACATTCTATGTTTTGCTCTCGCTCCCAGGTCAGCACGGAAAATACAAATGCAACTTAAGATACAAATAAACACTTCACCCTACTTAGGGGGTAGGCAGGAATCAAGCAGCGGGTGACACCGGTGACAGAAAGCTAGTCAGGTATATTTTTGTCACATTCAGTTTAGTTATATAACTTTACGACTTATGAGTTTAATCTTAAAAACAGTATTAATTTATATTTTTAGGGTTTCGTACTCAAAGGGTCTTCTTCTTCTTCTGTCGAGTGGGTATCGAGTCTATCGACCCGATGAACCCTGATGTCAGAGTTTTTAAACCGCCTAGTAGCACAACTATCAGGCCTCTGACATGGTTTGAGTTACGACCACTATCAAAGACAGCGACCGGGACCGACGCCTTAACGTGCCCTCCGAAGCACGAAATCTTTTTCTATTCGGACAATCAGGTGATTCAGCCTGCAATGTCCTAATCAAACTGGGGAAAAATTCACAAAGTGATACATTCTCAAAGGGTGAAAACGGAACTCTATAACTGAGCCTTCGCTCTCCGTCCGTCCAACTGTCACTAAGCTTTATCTCATGAACCGTGAGTGATAGCTAGAGAGCTAACTGCGTTTAGCTATCACACTGCTAACTGCCTCCGTAGTCTAGTCGTCAGAGCCATGGGCTCAAGGGAGGTCCTGGGTTCGAAACACAAAGTTGATATTTGTCAATTTATCACTTTGTGAGATTTTCCCCAGTTTGGTTAGGACAATGCAGGCTGAATCAACTGATTGTCTGGAAGAAAAAGCATTTCATGCTTTGACTGGCACGCTAAGCTATCGGTCCCGGTCGCCGTCTTTGATAGAGGTCCTTACATAAACCATGTCAGAGACCTATTAGCTGTAATATTAAGCGGTTTAAAAACTCTGACAGCAGGGTTCATCGAGGCGATAGATTCAATACTTACACGACAGATGAAGAGCTAGAGGGCAACAGAATTGAAATTTTTGAAGATAATGAAAACTGATCGGCTTACTTATTTGTATTTAATTGTATAGAATCGAAACGTCGAGAGTTAACCTAACTCCTTTCCATACAAACAAGTATGCCGATCAGTTTTTTCAGTATGAATAATACTTGTTTCACGTTTAGTGCTAATAAAAAAAAAACATTTGTGCAGATTATGGTATACGGAAACCTTCGTGCGCGCGTCCGACACGCACTTAGCCGTATTTTTTCTTTGTAACTATACCAACAGAAATAGCGTCGCAATATATTATTTAAAATTTATTGCTTGAATTAATTAATTGGAAATGTTTTGAAAAAGATAGATCACCTACATGATTTGCGTTAGACAGAAAATTATGGTGACAATTTTACATAACTTATAAAAACTAGTTTTATTGGAATCTTTTAATACCTTTAGAAAATAACTGGCTAATGTGAAAAAAAAACATCATCATTCGCTTGCCCTTATCCCATTTACTTGGGGTCGGCGCAGTACGTTTTCTTCTTCCATTCACCCCTGTCAGCCGTCAATTCAACACTCACACCTGTTTTAGACATATCATCTTTCACGCAGTCCATCCATCTTTTCTTTGGTCGTCCTCTCCCAACATATCCATCCACATGCAAATTCATTACTCTTTTGCCTATATGACTTTCATCCCTCCGCATAACATGGCCATACCACGCAAGGCGAATTCCTCTTACTTTGTTGGTAATTTGCGCAACTTTCAGACTTCTTATATAATCATTCCTTATCTTATTCATTCTTGTTACTCCAAATGTAAAAAAAAAAATTAACAATGTTTTTTTTTTTAAATGGGTAAAATATTCGAAGCTAGGCAAAAATTGTTATACCGGGTGTAAGATAGAGTCCCGCAAACTTATTGGGGTTGTTTAGTCAATGACACTGAACAACTTCCACTAGGATATTCTCGTACAAAATGTCAGTCAGACAATTCCTTGATCAGACAATTTGTATGGAAAAGCCATATATTTTTTTACCATTCTTGAAAGAATTCCCAGGTGAAAGTTGTTCAGTCTCGTTGACTGAGCAACCCCTATCAGTTTGCAAGTCACTGTTCCTTACACCTCGTTTATAAGTCATACAAACATACATACATACATTCACTGGCCTACAATCAAACTCACGTAACACTCGTAGTCTTGTAATAACTATAGCAATCAACAATAAAAATCGATCTAACAAAATATCGATTCGATTTTAGATCATCAATTATATCGATTCGTTACAGCAAATTGTATCTGAGATCGATTAATAAAAATAAATATCTGTGTTTGTATGTCGACTGTTTTTTTTTATTGTTTTGGTATTTTTACGATATAGCCTCATAAGTGTAATATGGTAATATCAGAATCTCGCGTGGGAATAAGATATGTTACTTCCATGCTGGACTGGGAGAGATAGAAAAGCATAGAATGTTCCAGCTGCCCTTCCTCCCGGGCATGCTGTTGAAGTCAGCAAAAGGGACTCGAGGGTTACAGTGTAATGTAATTTAGGCGATGGGCTGACAACCTGTCACTAGCAATACATATTACAATCTAAAATTGCCCTTAATTTTTGTCAGACGTGGCGAAAGCGCCTTTCACGAGGCGTTAAACGCTCTGCCTACCCCGTAAGGGATAAAGGCGTGATTTATGTATGTATGTATGAATAAGATATGTTCCCGTGGTAAAAAGAAAAAAAAACTTTTCAGCAAACGTTCTCTCAGTCAACGAAACTGAACAACTATGACCAGGAAATTCTTTCAGAAATAGAAAAGAAGAGGAATTTTTTATACAAAATTACCATGTCGATCAGTCAATTTGCCTGAAAAAGCCAGACTTAATATTTTTAACAAAAATCTACATACATACATACATAAATCACGCCTTTATCCCTTACGGGGTAGGCAGAGCGTTTAACGCCTCGTAAAAGGGACTTTCGCCACGTCTGACAAAAATTGAGAGCAATTTTAGATTGTAATATGTATTGCTTTAGTGACAGGTTGTCAGCCCATCGCCTAAACTACAATACACTGTAACCCTCGAGTCCCTTTTGCTGACTTCAACAGCATGCCCGGGAGGAAGGGCAGCTGGAACATTCTATGTTTTTCTATCTCTCCCAGTCCAGCATGGAAGAAACAAAAATCTTCTACTTAAAATTACTATAAGTAGATTCTAGTGTAAAATAGTGGTACTCAATTTTTTTTATTTAACAGCTGTGTGGTTGGGAAATGTCACCAGTCTAGTAAAAGGCCAGTTGCTGCCAATTATAGACATACAAACTTATAGAAGTGGTCATAAAATTGTTCGAACTACTAATCCTTCTATGCTGGCCTGGTAGCGAAAGAAAAACATGTGTCAGCTGCATTTCCTCCCGGGCATGCTGTAAAAACCAGCTAAGGGATCCGAAGGTTACAGTATATTGTAATTTAAGCGATGAGCTGACAACCTGTCACTACAGCAATATGCCCACAAATCTATCTTAAATGACTCTCAAAACTTTGTCAGACGTGGCGGAACGACCTTTTTTTGGGTCGTTTACGCTGTCCGGGGTAAAGGCGTGATTATATGTAATTATAATTTTAATAAACAACAGCGAAGGTCTCAAAACTTATATTATTCGAGTGCCCTGTCTAAAACTTATCAGTGTCTACAATAAAATAATACTGGTCGGCCTTCGACAGTCGTTTGTCATACAAGGTCATACAAAATAGCCGGACATTGGTAGTTATTAAGTTAAATCGTCATCTAACTATAGTTAGTAAACTAGACTTCTTCTTCTGTCGTGTGGGTTTCGAATTGATCGACCCGATGAACCCTGCTGTCAGAGATTTAAACCGCTTGACGCGGTTTGTGTAACGACCGCTATCGCTCGAAAATTTTTCACTTTAATTGATCAATGTTACTTAGGACCGTATATTAATCAGACATCTAGTTTGAGTTCGCCTCTGAAATGTAATTTCAGTACAAAACGACCTGTCAAATCCAAACTTAATATTGCTATCACTCTAGAGGTCGCTGTATAAATACGAGCCTTAAACATGATATTAAACATTCAAAAAGTTGCACTTTGGTGGGATTTGAACCCACGATCTCGGCGTACCGTGCCGACGATCTAACAAACTAAGCCACCAAGCGATTCAACCCACACACGTCGTAATTTCAAGCTTACTTTAGTTTCACTAGGTGGATTGAATCGCTTGGTGGCTCAGTTGGTTAGAGTGTCGGCCAGATCGTGGGTTCAAATCCCATCCCAGTTTTTACATACATATGATCAAGCCTTTATCCCTAATCGGGTAGGCAGAGCGTAAATGACGTAAACAAAGGTCGTTCCGCTACGTCTGATAACGTTTTGAAGGTTATTTAGGATAGCTTTGTGTGACAGGTTGTCAGGTCATCGCCTTAATTGCAATACACAGCAACCTTCGGATCCCTTAGCTTTTTTTTACAGCATGCCCGGGAGGAAATGCAGCTGGCACATTCTATGCTTTTCTCTCGCTCCCAGTCCAGCATGGAAGAATATATCTTTTAGCATATTTATCTTTATGTTTTAAGTGATAGGAGACGTTTTAAGTTACTGGTGTGGCACCTTAAGAAATTAAATCTTGACAAATCTTAGGCAATGCCTAACTCAAAGCCTAGACTACGTAACAGCTAAGCCTAGGCAATCAATTATGAAATATACTGACAGGTCAGCTGCTGATGACATCATGACATAAAGTGAATCTAACGGCCTGGCCACGGGAGGGACATTCATATACATACACTAGCGAACCGCCCCGGCTTTGCACGGAAATTATCAGTGTTTCTCTACTATATTATGCATGTTTTATTCATATAAACCTTCCTCTTGAATCACTCTATCCATTAAAAGAAACCGCATCAAAATCCATTGCGTAGTTTTAAAGATTTATGCATACATAGGGATATAGAGACAGAGAAAGCGACTTTGTTTTATACTATGTAGTGATAAAAAAGTAAATAGTATATAGTTTATTTATACAGGTGTAAGGGACAGCGTCCCGCAAACTGATAGGGGTTGCTCACACTAAACAACTATCAGCAGGTATTTTTTTTCAGGAAGTGGAAAAAAAAGTGGCTTTTCCATACAAGTTGCCTGATCGAGGTGAACATTTTGTATAGAAAAGCCATTTATTAACACTTACATACATACATACAATCACGTCCTTATCCCTAATGGGGTAGGCAGAGCGTAAACGACCCAAACAAAGGTCGCTCAGCCACGTGTGACAACGTTTTGAGGTTTATTTTAAGATAGATTTGTAGGTATATTGCTGTAGTGACAGGTTGTCAGCCGATCGCCTAAAGTACAATATACTGAAACCCTCGGATCCCTTAACTGGTTTTTACAGCATGCCCGGGAGGAAATGCACCTGGCACATTCTATGTTTTTCTTTCGCCCCCAGGTCAGCATGGAAGCAATTTTTGACACCTCCTGAAAAATAATCCTGCTGAAAGAAGTTCAGTGTCGTTGACTGAGAAACCCCTACCAGTTTGCGGGACGCTGTCCCTTACACCCCGTACACTAACTGACACCAGGGTTCATTGGGTCTATCGACTCGATACCCACTTGACAGAAGAAGAAGTTTTTTTTACTTTATCTAGTTGTTTTTTATCCTGTTCGTTCAGTTCTTTCCGGTGCCTCTGATAAAGTTTTTTTACACCATAAACCATGTCAGAGGCCTTTCAATTTTTAAGTGACCATTATCGTGTCTGTTGTAGCTCTACCAATTCCCTAAAAATGTGGGAATGACCCCGATTGGAAAACAAACACTCAAATAAAATAACCTTGTAATTTTCTGTCTCGATTAAACAGAAAAAGACGGCAATAAAGACGAACTTTTAATAATCCTGTCAGTTACAATACGTTAAAAGATTGCAAAGATTTTTTTTTTATTGTTGCATAGTAGTTTATTTTATTCATTTTTTATTTATTTAAGGGCCGTATTTATAATCAGCGCTCATGAGTGACAGCTAGTTTGAGTTCGTATCAGAAATATCATTTCAGTACAAACTGGCCTGTCAAATCTATACTTAATATTGCTCTCAAGAGATCTATTGCTCTTGAGATCGTTTCATAATTACGAGCCTTAATGACATTTTTTCCCTTTTCTACTTTAAATATCATGTTTGTTATAACGTTTAAGGTCGCCCACGATACAGGTCTAAGTTAGTGTGGGGGCCATTGCGAAAACTATTGCATGTTTTTGAGTGCATTTACTTATAAAACATTTAATATTATTACTTAATCGGGACCCGTTTACATCATGTCTTCTGTCTATAGATTTTTTGAACTGACAGCATTGTAATAAGTGCGTCTTTGCTGCCTTCCCTTTCTGTTCGTTCAAGAACACAGAAAATGACAGGGTTATAATCACTTCCATGCTGGCCTGGGAGCGAGAGAAAAACATATAATGTGCCAGCTGCATTTCCTCCCGGGCATGCTGTAAATACCAGCTAAGGGATCCGAGGGATATATTGCAATTTAGGCGATAGGCTGACAACCTGTCAATATGGCAATAAACCTACAAATATATCATAAATAAGCCTCAAAACCTAGTCAGACGTGGCGCAACGACATTTGTTTAGGTTGTTTACGCTCTGCCTACCCCATTAGTGTGATTATGTGTGTGTGTATATAATAGCTTCATTCCTGTCAGTGTATTACCACTGACAGATGCACAGATATCATGATCTGACTGTAGGTAACTAAAATAAAACCATACCTGTCAATTTTTGCGAGTTATCTTAACTTATATCTTAACATATTGTTCTTCTTTGGTTGTTAACTGTTGTGTTCGTCATTTCAATAAAATAAAATAAAATAAAGATATGGATGAATACAAAAAAAAAACAATCGCACTGCCACGACTGAAATATCGTGGCTAATAAATAACCAAGGTTTACCCATGGTAATTCTTCCATGCTGGACTGGGAGCGAGAGAAAAACATAAAACGTGCCAGCTGCATTTCCTCCCGGGCATGCTGTATAAACCAGCTAAGGGATCCGAGGGTATCTGTATGTTGCAATTTAGGCGATGGGCTAACTACCTATCACTGGCAGTATACCAACAAGTCTATCTGGATAACCTTCAAAACTTTGTCAGACGTGGCGAAACGACCTTTGTTTAGGTCGTTTACGCTCTGCCTACCCCATTAGGGATAAAGGCGTGATTATATTTATGTGTTTCTTCACGAATCGGGGTCAATTTGTCACTAATGTTGTATAAAAAACTAAGAAGAAGCTGATGTCAGAAGTAGCTGTTTACCATGACCCGAGATGTTTATCTAACCACAACACAACATAAACACAGCTGCTTCTTGTATTACAAAGATATTGTATGTTGTAGCACTACATAGTATAAAATAAAGTCGCTTTCTCTGTCCCTATATCCCTATGTATGCACAAATCTTTAAAACTACGCAACGGATTTTGATGCGGTTTCTTTTAATGGATAGAGTAATTCAAGAAAAAGGTTTATATGTATAATACATGCATAATATAGTAGAGAAACACTGATGATTTCCGTGCGAAGCCGGGGCGGGTCGCTAGTGTATTACAAAGATCTCCTTATATGGCTGGTAGAAAATTACTTTTAGGCGGTTGAGTTATGCTTTAAAAACCAGCCAACCTTGTTCGGTTCCCCCAGTTTATTAGGACATTGCAGGCTGAATCACCTGATTGTCTGAAAAGAAAAAGGATTCCGTGCTTCGGAGGGCACGTTGTCTGTGATAGTGTTTGTTACTCAAACCATGTCAGAGGCCTAATAACTGAGTTACTAGGTGGTTTGAAAACTCTGATACCAAGGTTCATCGGGTAGTTTGACCCGAGGATCCAGTCGCTGTGACGAAGAACCAGCTAAATGAACCGAAGGTTTCAGTACATTGTAAAATCAATCAAATCAATTTTTAATAACCCTCAAACGTTTTCCCGACCTGTGCTTAGGTCGTTTACGCTTTACCTACCCCATTAGGGATAAAGGCGTGATTATATGTATATATGTAAATCCGTTAAAAATTGTTTTATTAATATGATGTACAGTTGTGCAAACATGAGAAAACGTGTAGGAAAATTGCCTCTTATTTAAAACTAGCGACCCGCCCCGGCTTCGCACGGAAATCATCAGTGTTTCTCTACTATATTATGCATGTATTATACATATAAATCCTCTTGAATCACTCTATCCATTAAAAGAAACCGCATCAAAATCCGTTGCGGAGTTTTAAAGATTTATGTATACCTAGGGACATAGGGACAGAGAAAGCGACTTTGTTTTATACTATGTAGTGATGTAAAAAAAAATGCATTCTATTGGGACCATAGATTGGGACACTAGTGTCTATTGGGACATTCGTCACCTCTGTGTTATGCCATTTGGCCTTAAATTTATAAACATAGATTTTTGTATTGTTTTGTCTATGTGTTACGAACGTCAACATGCCACATGCCAGTTATACCGGGTCTTTCCAAAATTATACTACCTTTATTCATGGTCTGGCTTTGTGGTATAGTGGCTTGAGTTTTGGGCTAGTCGTCGGTTCGATTTCCATAGCTAGAACAAAGTTTAATTAATCACTTATAATTTTAGTTCCAAAAACGAGGATTTTCTTCTTCGGTTGACACATCAGTCCGGTCTTAATTTTTAAAGAAAAAGATTCCGTGTTTTGGAGGCCACGTTAGAGCGGTTTTGCACTGTTCCGTATTCATATCCGTATCCGTGAAAAATAAATAGACGCTGTCAAACATTTTCGCGCCAATACATAAAATTTTTCACGGATACGAACCGCATACGGAGCAGTGCAAAACCGCCCTTAAAGTAATGGTTTTGGTCCACCTCGATAACACAATTCGTATGGAAAACCAAAAAAAATACTTTTCTTAAAGAATTTTCCGGTGAAAGTTGTTCAGTGTCGTTCACTGAGCAACCCCTATCAGTTTGTGGGACGTTGTCCCTTACAACCAGAGTTTATCTTCCTAATTAGTATTTAACACCCAGTATTGTCCAGTAACTTGACCGACTTGAAATAAAGAGGTTGCGTAACATTGTGTAACTACACTAATAACTACATCTGGTTTTACTTCATTGACGTTGAGATGAGCTGTAGTAGTAATTAACACACTTTAGTCTATTTTATTATTAGTTTTAGCGTGAGAAGTGGGCGAGTTTAGTTTTTTATACTTTTTTTTATGTTTATACCGGGTGTAAGGGACAGCGTCCCGCAAACTGATAGGTGTTGCTCACTTAACGAAATTGAACAACTATCACCAGGAATTTCTTCCAGGAGATAAAAATGGAATTGAGCTTCCAATACAAAATGACGACTTCGATCGGACAATTTGTATGGAAATCCAAATTATAATTTTTTGCTTTGAACAATCGATAGTTGTTCAGTTCCGTTGACTGAACAACCCCTGTCCCTTACACACTGTATTTTTTTTTCTGTATTAAGATTAGTTATTCATGGAATGGATCATTATAGAATAGTTTATTAAAACATTTCTTAATTTTTTTCTTCTTTTTTCCATGCTGGACTGGGACCGAGAGAAAAACAGAGAATGTGCCAGCAGCATTTCCTCGCGGGCATGCTGTATAAACCAGCTAAGGGATTCGAGGCTTTCAGTATATTGTCATTTAGGCGATGGGCTGACAACCTGTCACTACAGCAAATATACCTCAGGCTGGACTTTTTTTATTTAGTCTCACACACGTAGGAATGTTCCCCGAATTTCAATAAAAAACGATTTAAATAAATATTTCTAACACATACACCTACAATAGATCAGGACTTTCAAGAAATGCCCTTAACTTGAGCATGACTGTATCCATACAAAATGCAAAAGTGACTGATTTTGTTACCTTTTCACACCTTAAAGACTAAACATTTTTTTTTTGTTGATACATACATACATATAATCACGCCTTTATCCCTAATGGGGTAGGCAGAGCGTAAACGACCCAAACAAAGGTCGTTCCGCCACGTCTGACAAAGTTTTGAGGGTTATTTAAGATAGATTTGTAAGTATATTGCTGTAGTGACAGGTTGTTAGCCCATCGCCTAAATTGCAGTATACTGAAACCCCCGGATCCCTTAGCTGGTCTTTACAGCATGCCCAGGAGGAAATGCAGCTGGCACATTCTATGTTTTTCTCTCGCTCCCAGGCCAGCATGGAAGTTGCAATACGTTACATAATAACCTAGAGTCAGGTAATGCTACTTGTTGCTTTGGGAATACACCAGATTCCAATGGGTAAACTCCGTTAATTGTAAATAAAATGAAAAATACGTTTATTTGATGTAAAAAAAAAACTTTTATTTCAGACCTTTTGATCCATACAACAAAACAAAAATAGGTTTAGTGTTTACATAATGACATACATACATACATAAAATCACGCCTTTATCCCTTACGGGGTAAGCAGAGCGTTAAACGCCTCGTAAAATGCGCTTTCGCCACGTCTAACAAAAATTGAGGGTAATTTTAGATTGTAATATGTAGTGCCATAGTGACAGGTTGTCAGCCCATCGCCTAAATTACAATACACTGTAACCCTCGAGTCCCTTTTGCTGACTTCTACAGCAAGCCCGGGAGGAAGGGCAGCTGGAACATTCTATGTTTTTCTATCTCTCCCAGTCCAGCATGGAAGTAATGAGACTTAGATAATTACATTAGTACACACACTTACAGTAGTATTGTTCCAATATTTCATGAAACGGCCTTCACACAGTCTATTACCAATGACTGCCAGAGCGCTGTTGGTGCTGGCGCGAGTTTTAGAACACATTACATTATTCCTTAGATCTGCCGAACCCATTTAAAGTTTGTCGGCAGCAATAAATACTCCTATTTAATTAGGCTCTAAACTGGTAATATGTAATTAGTAGGTACTTACAAAATAAGCTACAGTCATCATCTTCCTAGCCTTATCCCGTATCTCACGGGGTCGGCTACCTAATCCAGGGGATTGAACGAGGGTACTGGTTTTTACACAGAGCGACTGCCATCTGACCTCCGCAACCCATTAGGGAAACCAGACCCAATCCTAGATTAGGTCAGAGTTTTTAAGCCGCCAATGCTTAGCACTGGCCTCTGATATGGCTTAACGACTAATATCTACGGTATTAAACGATATTTAACCGGGACCAACGGCTTAACGTGCCTTCCGAAGCACAGAAAAAGCGCCGAATAAACGTACATATGAAATTCGAAAACCGAAAAACACATTGGTACGTGGTGGGATTCGAACCACGACCTCCCCACTCAGGAGGCAGCGGCCCTATCCACTACACCATCGGGCTCTCTACAAAATAAGCTACAGTAATAGTAGTAAATGTAAATATTATGTAATAATAATGTTAATGTTATGTAATATTAAGGGGAAGCGCGGTACGGAAAGTTTAGAAAAGAAGAAAAATGAAAAAGATAGTATATAAGTATTTGTGCGCTCATCTATATTTGATTCGTATCCAATTCATATCGGGAAAAAATCCATATGACGACAGCGCAAGCTGTCATATTATAATTTACAAAAGTTAGTTTATTGATACCAACTTGTTTTGTAGCTTATAAACTGCTTTTTTCCTTACAACTTTAAAGAAAGTAAACCGCAAAACATATGTTTGTAACAAGGTTCAAGTTTGCAGTTCCGAAATTTGAACCTCTACTGAGTGAGCAAAGAAAATGTTATTAACGGGCCGCAAAACACGTTGGCATTGATAACGCAAAATTAAAAAAAATAAGTATAGGAAGGTAATAAGTATAAGAAATTCTGATACGAATGACATACATACATACATATAATCACGCCTTTATCCCTAATGGGGTAGGCAGAGCGTAAACGACCAAAACAAAGGTCGTTCCGCCACGTCTGACAAAGTTTTGAGGGTTATTTAAGATATATTCGTAGGTATATTGCTGT
This sequence comes from Scrobipalpa costella, assembly GCA_949820665.1. Taxonomy (NCBI): domain Eukaryota; kingdom Metazoa; phylum Arthropoda; class Insecta; order Lepidoptera; family Gelechiidae; genus Scrobipalpa; species Scrobipalpa costella. Next base: position 7,273,852 of record OX463321.1, on the reverse strand, counting down.
AGTGACAGGTTGTCAGCCCATCGCCTAAATTGCAATACACTGAATCCCTCGGATCCCTTAGCTGGTTTTTACAGCATATCCGGGAGGAAATGCAGCTGGCACATTCTATGTTTTTCTCTCGCTCCCATTCCAGCATGGAAGTTTGATACGAATGATGAGTTCACAAAAGCCCTAAGTAAAGTTTCTCGACCTCCACTCATACAAATGCAATTCTTTGTTTGATGTTAACGCATCAGTATGCTAGTTAAATACTTGCGACATTCATATACATACATACACACATAAAATCACGCCCTTATCCCTAATGGGCTAGGTAGAGCGTAAGCGACCTAAACAAAGGTCGTTTCGCCACGTCTGTCAAGTTTTGAGGGTTATTTAAGATAGATTTGTAGGTGTATTGCTGTAGTGACAGGTTGTCAGCCTATCGCCTAAATTGCAGTATACTGAAACCCCCGGATCCCTTAGCTGGTCTTTGCAGCCCAGGAGGAAATGCAGCTGGCACATTCTATGTTTTTCTCTCGCTCCCAGTCCAGCAGGGAAAAAATATCTAGATAGATAAGATTATTTAAATCTTCTTTTATCTCAACAGATAATACAAAACACCTTTTACTAGGTACTCAAATTTTATTTTCTATTTCTTTACCGCTTATAAGAATCAGCATGTGAAAGAATCGAACCTGGAACCCTCAATGTAGAAGGCAGTGCTCTACCAACTGCGCCGATTGTCATCACTCATCAATATGCGAAAATGTACAAATTCTCTGTATTGGCTGGTGTCAGTTAAGTGTCTTTTGCTGGGTAGGTTATGCTTGTTGAATATTATAGTAGGCTTTGTTACATACATACACACTGTCACGCCTTTATCCCTTACGGGGTAGGCAGAGAGAATTTTTTTATCGCCACGTTCGATTTATTTAAAGGCTGACTGTGACAGTTTTTTTTATTTATAGGTACTCCGCCGTTTTGCCATACCTATAAATATAACTTAACATCTTTTTAGCTAGTGGATTCTCGAGTCAGTCAACCCGATGAACCCAGAGTGTCAGAGTTTTGAAATCCGCCTAGTAGCAGAGTAACTTAGAGTGTCAGAGTTTTGAAAACCGCCTAGTAGCAGAGACTGACGGCTTAACGTGCCCTCCGAAGCACGGAGTAACAAAGTAACATATAACATCATAGAATTTACACCATAAATAACAGTTTTAAGTGAAGTGAAACCGACGCTATATGCATTGTTCAACAGTGAAGGCAATAGAATTGGATAGAACAGAGACGGATTTAGGATACATACATACATATAATCACGCCTTTATCCCTAATGGGGTAGGCAGAGCGTAAACGACCTAAACAAAGGTCGTTCCGCCACGTCTGATAAAGTTTTGAAGGTTATTTATGATATGATTTGTATGTATATTGCTGTAGTGACAGGTTGTCAGCCCATCGCCTAAAATGCAACATACTAAAATCCTCGGATCCCTTAGCTGGTTTTTACAGCATGCCCGGGAGGAAATGCAGCTGGCACATTCAGGATTCAGGATATTATATCATCATCTTCCTGTGTGTGTTTGCGCTCAGATTGGAACTAGGTGGACGATATCGGTACGTTGCCGTGTCGTGTGTAGATTTTCATAGATTACCCCTTCTACTGTACCGTCGCCGTTGAAGTCGCCGTGACGTCTAGAGGAAAAACGGCCGTTTTCTATGGATTTCAAATAGATTTTCTTTTGTTTTCCCTGGGAATTGCCTCTGTTGCAGTTACCATCTTAAAGCTTTTTGAGTATAGAGCTATATTTTGCAAGACCATAGGCTAGGCTAGGTCATACAGAAACTCTTACTAAATCCGCCCCTGGCGGTCCATTCTATTCGTGACGGGTTTAGACAGGCAATCAGTTACAGTATAGCCTGAATATAGGTTGGTGGAGAGAAGGGAGATGATCCAAGGACTCTAAGGCTCCTATTTATAGAGCAATCTCAAGATTGAGAGCAGTATTAAGTATGGATTTGACAGGTCATTATGTAATGAAAGGACATTTCTGATACGAACTCAAACTTATTATCAGATTTAAGTGCTGATTATAAATACGGGCCTAAGACATTTACCATTTAGCTAGAATGCATAGAACCATACTTAGTTACTTATTATAATTAATAATTCGAAAGTAACTCTTGTTGGTATGTTGCTCCTTTCACGCCTAAACGACTCAACGGATTTTGATGAAATTTTGCATGGTGATAGAAGGTAGCCTGGAAACTGACATAGGCTAGGCTAAGCAAGTAAATAAATGCAAATGTTTGGATGTTTGTTACTCAATCATGCTACAATAGGCATGTTGACTGGGTGGCTAAAAAAATCACATTATACTTAAAACTGATGGTTAAAAATACTGTGGATCTCAACATTTAAAAAAAAGTGCACATTTAGGTTAAATAATCCAGTTAAAATTATTGAAGTTATTGATTTGACTAGTCAATATTTACTGGCGACGTCATGATCCGCTATTTTCATACAAAAAAATGTTTATGACATATCATACTCCTCCGGGAAAGAGGCGTGACGTTATATATGTATGTATAAAAACTTGCCGATTTGACTAGTAGGCAAAGCGTATTATTGAACGGAATGGGATTAACTTGGCGAATCCTACCACGTACCAATGTGTTTTTCGGTTTTCGAATTTCATATGTACGTTTATTCGGCGCTTTTTCCACGCTTCGGAAGGCACGTTAAGCCGGTGGTCCCGGTTAATATCGTTTATCACCATAGATATTAGTCGTTTGTTTGTTTTATTTGAGTTTTGTTTGTTTGTTTGAGTCGTTGACGCTCTGCCTACCCCATTAGGGATAAAGGCGTGATTATATGTATGTATGTATATTAGTCGTTGAGCAATATCAGAGGCCAGTGCTAAGCATTAGCGGCTTGAAAACTCTGACCTAATCTAGGATTTCCTTTTGGGTTGCGGAGGTCAGATGGCAGTCGCTCTGTGTAATAACCAGTACCCTCGTTCAATCCCCTAGATTAGGTAGTCGACCCCGTGAGATACGGGATAAGGATAGGGAGATGAAGATAGTTTTATGCATTATCTGTCATTTTTATTCGCCGTCTTATGATATGGCGGATAAAATTGACAGAAATACCTACTTGGGCAAAAGCGCGTCAAAATCCAGCGGACTAAGTGTTAACACATAGTGTAAATTGCCTGTCCTTTTTCAATTTTATTATTTTGAAAGCGACAAATAGAGTTTAATTTTAGTTTTAGCCGGAGGTATCTAAAATCGTGCCCAACACTTCGTTTGCATGTTAAAAAACAATCGCACAGCCACGAGTGTAATATCTTGGTTAATAAATAGCCAAGGTTAACACCCAGTATGTCTTTGGTAAATTCTATCCCCCTTCTAGTTTAGACCACCTACAAGGAACTTAGTGTTTTAACCGTCTAATCCAGTCACGATTCAGCTCAGTGGTCTAGTGGTAGTAGCCGTGGGTACCCAATTCGGAGGACGTGGGTTCGATTTCCACTGAGGGAATTTAAATTAGATATTACCAAAAACGCTCGTTAAATACGGGTATTTTACGGTAAGTTAAATGAATTACGGTGAAATTACCGTTATTAGGGGTATCCCTAATAACGGTAATTTCACCGTGTAGGCGTGGTAGAATGTACCTATATATGTATGTAAAATAAACGAAACCTTATGCTTATGACGTTTTAAGCAATGGTTTTAAGACGAACTTATGAAATGAAAACTCGAATGGAATCACAAAATTATATAAATACATACCAGGCCACTCAGAAAGTATTGCGATAAATAGTTTTTATATATGGCAGACTGGCCGGTTAGAATCTCTTTTGAAAATATGATTACTTGTAAGTAAAAATATGTGTGTTCCATTTTCAAAATTTCCCTCCACATTTTTTGAGAGCCAATTCAAAGTATCGTGTCTTACTGAAAAATGGATCTGCGCCGGGAACATTTTAGAGCTATGATTTTTTACGATTTCAAGTGTCGCCTGAAACCGGATGAATCGTTCGATAGACTTCAAATGGCATTTATGGATGAAAGCCCCTCCAAGGCAACCGTGTATCGTTGGTATAACGAATTTAGGCGCGGTCGACCAACCTTGGGGGATGAAGAAAGAAGCGGTCGCCCTTTGACGGCTATTACGGAAGAAAACGTGCTAGCAGTGAAAAATTTAATCCAAGATAATAGGCGAATTACATATCAGGAGATTCAGCACATATTAAAGATTGGATCGGGAGGCGTTCACGAGATTCTACAAGGGCATCTTCGCGTGAGGAGGATAGTATCGCGCTGGGTGCCGCACTACCTCACAGACGCTCAGAAGCAGGCCCGGGTGGAATGGTGCCGTGATATGCTGAACAAATTTGAAGCAGGCTCGTCTCGGCGTGTTTACGACATCGTAACAGGTGATGAGTCCTGGATTTATCAATACGATCCAGAAACCAAGCGCCAGTCGACAGTTTGGGTGTTTCAAAATGAACCAACGCCTACCAAAGTGAAGCGATCTCGAAGCGGGGGGAAAATTTTGATCGCCAGCTTTTTTAATTTGACTGGCCACTTGGCCTCAATTCCCTTACGAGATCAAAGAAGCATTAACGCCGAATGGTATACTACCAAATGTTTACCAGAAGTTTTTTCTGTTGTGAGCAACAAGCGACCAAACACAGGGCTCCGCGGACTACTGCTCCACCACGACAATGCGCCTGCACACACCGCGCTCAAAACGAGGGACTTCCTGGACAGCACACCAGTCAAACTCCTGGGTCACCCTCCTTACAGCCCTGATCTAGCACCGTGTGACTTCTTTTTATTTCCAAAAATAAAAAATCAGCTCAAGGGGATACAATTTTCGTCGCCGGAAGATGCGCTGGCTGCGTTCGAGCAGGCTGTAAACGAGGTGTCTACGGCGGACTGAAAAAAGTGTTTTGAAAACTGGTTCAGACGCATGAATCTTTGTATAGAGTACTTTGAAAAGATTTAATAAAAATATATGTACCCGTAGAACATTTTTTTTTAGTGTCGCAAAACTTTCTGAGTGTCCCACGTATAATCATTTTTCAATTCTTCATTCACAATGTTGCTGCCACATTTACCTGGTTTTCGTTAAATACATTTCTTACCGTATTTTAACTGCCTCCGTGGTCTAGTGGCTAGTGCCATGGACTCCCGATCCGGATTTATCACTTTGTTAATTTTTCCCCAGTTTGGTTAGGACATTGGAGGCTGAATCACCTGATTGTCCGAAAAAGAAAAAGATTTCCGTGCTTCGGAGGACACGTTAAGCCGTCGTCCCGGTCGCTGTCTTTGATAGTGGTCGTTACTCAAACCATGTCAGAGGCTTGATAGTTGTGCTACTAGGCGGTTTAAAAACTCTGACACCAGGGTTCATCGGGTCGATAGACTCGATACCCACTCGACAGAAGAAGAAGACCGTATTTTATATTTTAATACTAGTAATGTTATATTTCTCTTCCATGCTGGCCTGGGAGCGAGAGAAAAACATAGAATGTGCCAGCTGCATTTCCTCCCGGGCATGCTGTAAAAACCAGCTAAGGGATCTGAGGGTTTCAGTATATTGTAATTTAGGCGATGGGCTGACAACCTGTCACTACAGCAATATACCTACAAATCGATCTTAAAATAACCCTCAAAACTTTGTCAGACGTGGCGGAACGACCTTTGTTTTGGTCGTTTACGCTCTGCCTACCCCATTAGGGATAAAGGTGTGATTATATGTATGTATGTAATGTTATATTTCTTCCATATGTGTGTGACTGATAGAAAAACTTAGAATGTGTCAGTTGTGTCTCCTCTTGGGCATGCTGTATAAACCAGCTAAGGGATTTGAGGGTCTCAGTGTATTGTAATTTAGGCGATGGGCTGGCTGACAATCAATCAATCAATAAACGATGGATTGATTGATTGAAAAACTTTCAAAACAGCAATTTACAGATCTATCTGAAACGACCCTCAAAACTTGTCAGACGTGGCGGGACCACCTTTGTTTAGGTCGTTGACGCTCTGCTTACCCGATTAGGGATAAGGGCGTGATTTATGTATGTACATAATTTTACATCCCCAGAAGTAACAAAGGCTCGTATTTATAAAGCAATGTCATAATTGAAAGCAATATTAAGTAGGCCACATTGTACTGAAATGACATTTCTGATACGAACTGAAACTAATTGTTAGTCTCAAGTGTTGTTATTCTTCTTCTGTCGAGTGGGTACAAATATCAACTTTGTGTTTCCCCCCTGGGAATCGAACCCAGGACCTCTAGATCAGGAGGCCATGGCACTAGCCTCTAGACTACGGAGGCAGTTTATTAATACGGGCCTTTAAATAGCCTATGCGCTATACCTGAAGTACCGACAGTATTAAAAACAAAACAATGCCGCGGTAAAAGTAAGCGCCTGCGCATACAAGGCCGCACGCCGCAAGGTGAACGACCTGTGCCTCAGCCTATACCGGGTGTAAGGGACAGCTTCCCGTAAAATGATAGGAGTTAGTCAACGAAACTGAACATTATCCACTAAGAAATTCAAAAATCGCCTGACAATGTTTTGAGGGTTATTTTAAGATAGATTTGTAGGTATATTGCTGTATTGGCAGGTTATCAGCCCATTTCCTAAATTTCAATATACTGAAACCCTCGGATTCCTTAGCTGGTTTTTACAGCATGCCCGGGAGGAAATGCAGCTGGCACATTCTATGTTTTTCAGCATGTATACTGGGTGTAATGGACAGTTTCCCACAAACTGATAGGGATTGATTAGTCAACGAAACTGAACAACACTGAACAGGAAATTCCTTCAGAAGAAAAACTATAATGTACTTCACAACTTTCAATTTACATCTTTCATCCCAACTAGGTAGGATAGAAGAGATCTCTTACAGAGATAAGCTCGCTTTTGCTTTAAATTTAAGATTTAACCTATGTATTGAAATTTATGCAATCACTACCTGTGTAGTGATTGCATATATTTTAAATAAAATAAAATTTAATAAAATAAAATAATAATAAATTTGCATAAAAAATGTTATACTATTATAAAACAAAGTTGCTTTCCCTGTCCCTATATCCCTATGTATGCATAAATCTTTAAAACTACGCAACGGATTTTGATGCGGTTCCTTTTAATGGACAGAGTGATTCAAGAGGACGGTTTATATATATTATACATGCATAATATAGTAGAGAAACACTGATAATTTCCGTGCAAAGCCAGGGCGGATCGCTAGTAAAGAATATAAAATAAAATAATGCTTTAGTCCCTAATAAAGTTAGAGAATCAATCGAAACTAAGGTCGTTCCGCTCATCTGACATGCTAAGCTTTTATTTCAGATAGATTTATGTACTGGGTGTAAGGGACACTTTCCCGCAAACTGATAGGTGTTGTTCAGTTAACGAAACTGAATAACATTCACCAGGAAATTCCTACAGTAAATGAAAAACAAAATACAAAATAGTTACCTCAATCAGACAAAATTTGTTAGGGGAATCTCTTACCGTGACCGTGAAAATTGTTCAGTTTCATTGACTGAGCAAACTCTATCAGTATGCGAAAAGCTGTCACTTACACCCTATTTAATATTATTAGCATAGGTACCTATGTATGCAATGTGCGTTAAGCCTAGAATAGCTTCAATTGCCTCTATGGTCCAGTGGCACAAGCCTTGGGCTCCTAAACCGGAGGTTCGATTGCATTGGCAAAACGCATGATTGATATTTTTCATTTTCTTTTTTTTCATTTTCATATTGAGGCATGATATTGGCCTCGATTCGTACGCGTACACAACCTCAATAAAATGAGTCTACGTCACGTGACTAGGTATAGCTCATTCAAAAATATGTTTTTCACTATTTGAATTGACTAGACTAATCCTACAAATCTATCTTAAATAACCCTTAAAACTTTGTCAGACGTGGCGGAACGATCTTTGTTTAGGTCGCTTATGCTCTGCTTACCCCTTTAGGGATAAAGGCATGATTATGTGTATGTATGTATGTGTGTACGCTCTGTCTAACCCATCAGGGATAAAGGCGTGATTCTTCTTCCAAATAGGAAGAGGCGTGCTGTCAGAAATAACCATATAGTATGGGACATAAAATAACAGTTGATGACCTTAAGGAAACATACAATCAAAAGGGAAAATTATGACTGATACTTCCTCTCTATAACAAAGAAAAATACCAACAAACATACATGTTATTATTGTTATAACGTATTTTTGATAACCGTTTTCGGAAACTGTATGACAATGGTCGGAAGAGAATAATATCGATGTACTCATCTGGTATTGTGCCTGTTATTTTAGTGATGGGATGAAGTTAAATATCGATATCGAAAAATCATGAAATAATCTTGATAGGTACGGTACAGACACCGACGATCTGTATTTGCGTTCTTTTTAATTTAAGCGAAGCAAAGAAATATACAAGGTAATACCTCAAGGTTTCCAAGTACATTGCCGTTACTTCATATTCCCGCAAATTATTACACAAGCAAAATAAGGCTTCCATGCTGTCCTGGCAGCGAGAGAAAAACATAGAATGTGTCAGCTGCATTTCCTCCCGGGCATGCTGTAAAAACCAGCTAAGGGATCCGAGGGTTTCAGTATATTGTAATTTAGGCGATGGGCTGACAACCTGTCACTACAGCAATATACTTACAAATCTATCTTAAATAACCCTAAAAACGTCAGACGTGGTGGAACGACCTATGTTTGGGTCGTTTCCGCTCTACCTACCCCATTAGGGATAAAGGCGTGATTATACATGTATGTGATTCGAATTATCAAATCATCGTACGACATCGATATCGTAATTTTTCCCATCACATCCCATCACTACAATCAAACAATGCAAGGTTCCTTACATTATTTACTTGTGACTATTTACCTTAATCAGTTTCACATGTTCCTTATTCCTTATGTAATAGAAGCTATATTTCCTCAGCAAAGTTAGTAAATAATTTGTAGAAGGATTTTTTGTGTACTTGATACGTTTTTGTCTTATGTAATATGCATTTGGGGCAGATGTCAAGAATAACATTTTAACACACCGTTTTAGTGACGGTAGGGCCTTGTGCAAAGCACGTATAGATGACCAGTTGTCAGTTTGGTGATTGATTTCTGATAAAAGATAAGTACCATAGGTTCTTCTGAGAAATATCTTGACAATGTTTTTTTTACAACCAGTAGGTAGTAGTAACAACACAAGTATTTCCGTGCTACGGAAGGCACGGACCCTGGTGTCAGAGTTTTCAAAACGAATAGTAGCACAGATAACAAGGCCTTTGCGTAGCAACTATATCGAAGATAGCAACCTAGACCGCTTAGCGTGCCCTCCGAAGCACGGAATCTGTTTTTTACAGACAATCAGGTGATTCAGCCTGCATTGTCCTAACCAAACTGGAGAAAATCTCACAAAGTGATAAATTAACCATAATCAAGTTTGAGTTTCCCCGCTGGGAATCGAAGTCAGGACCTCCGGATTGGAAGCCCATGGCTCAGACCGTTAGACCCCGAAGAGCCCGATGGTGTAGTGGAAGAGCCCGATGATGTAGTGGATAGGGCCGCTGCCTCCTGAGCGGAGAGGTCGTGGTTCGAATCCCACCACGTACCAATGTGTTTTTCGGTTTTCGAATTTCATATGTACGTTTATTCGGCGCTTTTTCCGTGCTTCGGAAGGCACGTTAAGCCGTTGGTCCCGGTTAATATCGAATACCGTAGATATTAGTCGTTAAGCCATGTCAGAGGCCAGTGCTAAGCATTGGCGGCTTAAAAACTCTGACCTAATCTAGGATTGGGTCTGGTTTCCCTTCTGGGTTGCGGAGGTCAGAGGGCAGTCGCTCTGTGTAAAAACCAGTACCCTCGTTCAATCCCCTAGATTAGGTAGCCGACGCCATAACATACGGGATAAGGCTAGGGCGATGATGATGATGGCTCAGACCGTTAGACAAGCTTATTCTGTTTTGTTTAGAATCGTACAGCACTGCGTTTGTCCAATAGTGAAAGTGGGCAACGGAGCGTATAGTCACTGGTTCGAATCCATTGTTGTAAGACATACGAAGTAATCAACTACAAAAGTAATTCATACATACATATAATCACGACTTTATCCCTAATTGGGTAGGCAGAGCGTAAATGACCTAAACTAAGGTCGTTCCGCCACGTCTGAAAGTTTTGAGGGTTATTTAAGATAGATTTGTAGGTAAATTGCTTTACGGCACGGTATATTGCTTTACTGAAGTTACATACATACATAAAATCACGCCTTTATCCCTTACGGGGTAGGCAGAGCGTTAAACGCCTCGTAAAAGGCGCTTTTGCCGCGGCTGACAATAATTGAGGGTAATTTTAGATTGTAATGTGTATTGCCATAGTGACAGGTTGTCAGCCCATCGCCTAAATTACAATACACTGTAACCCTCGAGTCCCTTTTACTGAAGTTACGGCACAGAATATATAATAGTACTACATACAGAATGGACATTCACCTCCCTTCGCCAGTCCGACATACGTCACAGTCCGCGCCGGATTGTGGGCCACATTGAGCGTAGGCTTAACGGGTATGGAGCGCGCATGTTTCCCAGTGTAACGGAAATAATAAAGTTTTTTTGTTCCAAAGATGGTTAGATACTGTTTCGTGTACGGATGTCTTTCTACCACAAGATATGACTCCAATAGAAACTTTTTTAGATTCCACAGTGATGAGAGACGCTAAGTAAATTCATACAAAATATGCAACCTAATCTATTCTAACAATTCAGTTACAGTGAAATACTTTAAAACGTTGATTTAATCAAGAACCACATTAATCAAGTGTTGATTATGACCGGTATAACAAATTTTGTCAACCCTTATAACACGCACACAAACACATGCCAAGTGCAACATGCCGTCTGTCGATGTGTGACCAAAATGACATGGTAATTAGGAGTGTCCGGGCTGGTTATCAGCCCATCGTCTAAATTACAATATACTGAAATCCTCGTATCGTTTAGCTGGTTTTTACAGCATGCCCGGGAGGAAATGCAGCTGGCACATTCTCTCGCTCCCAGGCCAGCATGGTTCGAATTCATTGTTGTACGAAGTAAGCTATTACAAAAGTAATCTACTTATTAAAAAATATAAACAATCATACCTTTAACCCTAATGGGGTAAGTAGAGAATCAACGACCGAAACAAAGATAGTTCCGTTACTTCTGAAAGTTTTGCAGGTTATTTCATATAGAACTATATACCAGTTGTAAGCGTCATCAAGAATTTTCTGGTGAAAGTTGTTCAGAGTTGGTCTCTGAACAACATTCACCAGAAAATTCTTTCAGGATGCGTTTTTTTTTGCATTTACTTACGAATTGTCTAATGATGGTGGTCATTTTGTATTAGAAAGTATTTTTATTTTCATTTCCTGAAAATAATGCCTGGCGTAATCTGTTTAGTTTTGTTGTCTGAGCAACCCCTATCAGTTTGTGGGACGCTATCCCTTACACCCGGTATATCGTAAGACATTTGACAATGGACACGCACCGAGCCAATACTTGCAATATTAATAGCCATAGTGACCTCGGTATGCAATAATTACTGCACTTCACTAATACCGGGTGTAAGGGACAGCGTCCCACAAACTGATAGGTGTTGCTCAGCCAACGGTACTGAACAACTTCTACCAAGAAATTATATCAGAAACTGAAAATAAAAATTGTCTTTTCCATACAAAATGGCCACCTCGATCAGACAATTTGTATGGAAAAGCCAATTATTTTTGTCACTTCCTGAAAATCCTGCTGATAGTTGTTCAGTTTCGTTGACTGAACAAATGACACCCCGTATATCGGGGGTACCAAAAATGATGTTACCGCGATATAGAAAAAAGAAAAGGAGAGATGTTGGGACACATGATAAGACTGCCTCCGTGGTCTAGTGGCTAGTGCCATGGACTCCCGATCCCGAGGTCCTGGGTTGGATTCCCAGGGGGGAAACACAAAGTTGATATTTGAGATTTTATCACTTTGTGAATTTTTCCCCAGTTTGGTTAGGGCATTGCAGGCTGAATCACCTGATTTTCCGAAAAAGAAAAAGATTTCGTGCTTCGGAGGGCACGTTAAGCCGTCGGTCCCGGTCGCTGTCTTTGATAGTGGTTGTTACTCAAACCATGTCAGAGGCCTGATAGTTGTGCTACTAGGCGGTTTTAAAACTCTGACACCAGGGTTCTTAGACTTGATACCCACACGACAGAAGAAGAAGACACGACATGATGAGTTATTAAAGACGATCATTGAAGGAAAGAGAAGGCAGGAGAGGAAAGGGAAGGCCAAGAATAAGTTACATCGATCATGTGAAAGAAAAGATTAAGGTCAAGTCGTACCAGGAAGTCGAGGAGAAGGTGGAATGCAGAGAGAGCTGGCGTTCACTTCATGTACCGGGTGTAAGGGACAGCGTCCCGCAAACTGATAGGGGTTGCTCAGTCAATGACACTAAACGACTTCCACTAGGATTTTTTTCTAAAAATTGGCTTTTCCATACAAATTATCTGATCACTATAGCAATTTACCTACAAATCTAACTTAAATAAACCCTCATAACTTTGTCAGACGTGGCGGAGCGACCAATGTTTAGGTCTTTTCCGCTCTGCCTACCCCGTTCGGGATACAGGCGTGATTATATGTATGTATGTATGTACCAGGCCACTCAGAAAGTATTGCAATAAATAGTTTTTATATATGGCAGACTGGCCGGTTAGAATCTTTTTTGAAAATATCTTTACTTGTAAGTAAAAATATGTGTGTTCCATTTTCAAAATTTCCCTCCACATTTTTTGCGAGCCAATTCAAAGTATCGTGTCTTACTGAAAAATGGATCTGCGCCGGGAACATTTTAGAGCTATGATTTTTTACGATTTCAAGTGTCGCCTGAAACCGGATGAATCGTTCGATAGACTTCAAATGGCATTTATGGATGAAAGCCCCTCCAAGGCAACCGTGTATCGTTGGTATAACGAATTTAGGCGCGGTCGACCAACCTTGGGGGATGAATAAAGAAGCGGTCGCCCTTTGACGGCTATTACGGAAGAAAACGTGCTAGCAGTGAAAAATTTAATCCAAGATAATAGGCGAATTACATATCAGGAGATTCAGCACATATTAAAGATTGGATAGGGAAGCGTTCACGAGATTCTACAAGGGCATCTTCGCGTGAGGAGGATAGTATCGCGCTGGGTGCCGCACTACCTCACCGACGCTCAGAAGCAGGCCCGGGTGGAATGGTGCCCTGATATGCTGAACAAATTTGAAGCAGGCTCGTCTCGGCGTGTTTACGACATCGTAACAGGTGATGAGTCCTGGATTTATCAATACGATCCAGAAACCAAGCGCCAGTCGACAGTTTTGGTGTTTCAAAATGAACCAACGCCTACCAAAGTGAAGCGATCTCGAAGCGGGGGGAAGATTTTGATCGCCAGCTTTTTTAATTTGACTGGCCACTTGGCCTCAATTCCCTTACGAGATCAAAGAAGCATTAACGCCGAATGGTATACTACCAATTGTTTACCAGAAGTTTTTTCTGTTGTGAGCAACAAGCGACCAAACACAGGGCTCCGCGGACTACTGCTCCACCACGACAATGCGCCTGCACACACCGCGCTCAAAACGAGGGACTTCCTGGACAGTACACCAGTCAAACTCCTGGGTCACCCTCCTTACAGCCCTGATCTAGCACCGTGTGACTTCTTTTTATATCCAAAAATAAAAAATCAGCTCAAGGGGATACAATTTTCGTCGCCGGAAGATGCGCTGGCTGCGTTCGAGCAGGCTGTAAACGAGGTGTCTACGGCGGACTGGAAAAAGTGTTTTGAAAACTGGTTCAGACGCATGAATGTTTGTATAGAGGCTGGTGGAGAGTACTTTGAAAAGATTTAATAAAAATATATGTACCTGTAGAACAATTTTTTTTAGTGTCGCAAAACTTTCTGAGTGTCCCACGTATTATCTGATCGAGGTGAACATTTTGTATGAAAAAGCCAAATTTATTTTTCACTTTCTAATCAAAATGGAAGTTGTTTAGTGTCATTGACTGAGCAACCCCTATCAGTTTGCGGGACGCTGTCCCTTACACCTGGAATAGGTATTATCTATCTGTAAGATCTTTCATATCACACCAAAGCATAACAAAGCCCCTCTTTTATTCCCAAGTCGGTTAAGGAAACTAGGTCTTGCTATACATACAGATCACGTTTAGTCTGTCCGTCTGTCACGTTGCATAACTGTCCATAACGCCAGGGGTAACCAATAGATGGTCCGCATCAAAAATATGTGAAAAATAAAGCAAAATATGTTTACTGTGGACGGGATTTGAACCTGTGACCTTGAAATACCATCATATTGCTGAACCAACTAGGATACCAAAGCCATACGTACCTTAAACGGTGAAGTAGTGACACGTAGTCTCTTGAATCGTAATAATAAATAAATAAATAAAATAAATAGTAATCATTTATTTCAGGCGCAAGACCCATAAAATACATAAAAAGAATCACAATTTTGGTAGTGAAATCGACAAAATTACAATTGAAATTGACTAAATTAAAATTATGGAACTATGAAATAAAATAATAAAACTAACAGTTATCACTTTAGTTTTGTTTTTTTATAAAATAATGAAAACACACACAGTCACGTCTGTTCTGCAATTTCTCAAGGGGCTGGCAGAGCATCAATGATCTCAAAATAGGTCGTTTTCGCGACGTTCGACAATGTTTGAGGCTTTGAGAGTTACTATAAGTAAAAACGAACTATACTGCTGAGCAATAATTTGTCATTCATCCGGGAAGAGAAGCAGCTGGAATATTCTATGTTTATACTGTGACAGATAGATTTTTATTCTAGCTTTAGTAGGTGGCATTTAGATTGGAGAACATAGCACGACATAAATAAATCTTGACTTGAATTCTGATCTGTCATTATAGAAACTGGTGACGCATGACTTGATAGTTTAGTCGTGTTTTTCAATTGCTACCAATATTGGTAGTAATTGAAAAATGCAAAAATCACGACTTAACTAATATAGAGAGAGAGAACAGAAAGAGACAGCAATCATTTTAGTCAGGATTTAGTTAAGCTGTGCGCTCTAAGCTAAGAGATCCAATAAAAAAAAAACCTGTACATTGCAATTTAAGCGATAGGCTAACAACGTGTCAATTCAGCAATATACCTACAAATATATCTTAAACAACCCTCAAAACTTTGTCAGACGTAGCGGAACGACCTTTGCTTAGGTCGTTTACGCTCTGCCTACCTTATTAGGGATAAATGCGTGATTATATGTATGTGTGTATATATGTGCGCTCTAGGAATCAACTTTAAGATGCCAATTACACCTTCCGCTACTTGACAGAATGACCCTCAAAATGTGAAGCTTGAAGATCCCTGCATTACGTGTTTCGGCTTTTATGAATTGCATTTATTAATTGCTTTTATTAATTGCAAGACGGTACTACTGTTACATTTTAGTATGTATAACATAATTTTTACCTCTATTATTATAATAGTTAGTAACTTTTTTGACGTAAGAAGCTACTAGGTACTTGCTATTCATAGGCCCGTATTTATAATCGACTCTTGAGACTGCAGCGAGTTTTAGTTTAAATCAGAAATGTAATTTTAGTACAAAGTGTTCTGTCAAATCCATACTTAAAACTGCTCTCCATCATGCGATCGCTTTTTAAATACGACTCTTAGACGATCAAAATTTTGATTGATGGTTGCTTCTGAAGCGCTCGTTGGTCAAATAATTAGTGCTTCTTCATTCCGATAACGAATGTTAAGCAGGCCATGGATGGGTGACCAGTGGTTGTAAAACAAATTAAGCGATTCCGTGTGATGGTCCCAGTCAATATAGTAGATATTAGTCGTTAAGCCATGTCAGAGGCCACTGCTTAGCATAGGCGGCTTGAAAAGTCTGACAGAATGCCTAACAAATATCAAGTTCTGGAATATAAAAATCTTTAATCAGCTACCTCGGCCCAAAGTATAAAAAATCAGATGATAAAAACAGAATTCAATATTGGGCTCGATTCGAGATTTGGTGGCTAAAACTAACATTAAAATCTATTTGTCACTTTCAGACTAAAAACATTGGAAAAAGACAGAAGATCTATTCTCTTCGGTTTATAGTCGGTGGTTTTATGCGTTATCTGTAATTTTTATCCACCGTCAAATGTTTTCCATGCTGGACTGGGAGCGAGAGAAAAACATAGAATGAGCCAGCTGCATTTCCTTCCGGGCATGCTGTGAAAAACAGCTAAGGGATCCGAGGGTTTCTGTATATTGCAATTTACGCGATGGGCTGACAACCTGTCACTACAGCAATATACTTACAGTTGCATCTGAAATAACCCTCAAAAGTTTGTCAGACGTGGCGGAACGACCTTTTTAGGTCGTTTACACTCTGTCTACCCCATTAGGGATAAAGGCGTGACTATATGTATGTATGTATGTATACTCGGATTGTTTGAATTCTTTTTTATTTCTAAAACTTATCTGCTGCAGTAAAAGGGAATTTAGGATGTGGGAATTGTTTAAAAACTGTTTAAATTAATTCAGCATATTGTTCTTTCATTCTGTTTCTTTTTATCGTCTTTCTATATATATGTATGTATGTACTTCCATGCTGGACTGGGAGAGATAGGAAAACATAGCATGTTCCAGCTGCCCTTCCTCCCGGGCATGCTGTAGAAGTCAGCAAAAGGGATTCGAGGGTTACAGTGTATTGTAATTTAGGCGATCGGCTGACAACCTGTCACTATAGCAATAAACTTTTCAATCTAAAATTGCCCTCAATTTTTGTCAGACGTGGCGAAAGCGCTTTTTACGAGGCGTTTAACGCTCTGCCTACCCCGTAAGGGATAAAGGCGTGATTTTATGTATGTATGTATGTATTGTATGTATGTCCGCCACACTTCTACGCATGTCATTGACCTCTCCACCACACTTCCTCCAAAAATAATTGAGGAAAATGCAATCTGGTACATTGGTTCCCATTCTGTTGTGGACACAACTTAACTTATTTTAGTTTGTTCCTGTCACGTTGTTATTTAAACTGAAACAGAGACAGCAACACATACATACATATAGTCACGCCTTTATCCCTAATGGGGTAGGCAGAGCGTAAACGACCTAAACAAAGGTTGTTCCGCCACGATTGACAAAGTTTCGAGAGTTATTTAAGGTAGATTTGTAGGTATATTGCTGTAGTGACAGGATGTCAGCCCATCGCCTAAATTTGAATATACTGAAACCCTCGGGTCCCTTAGCTGATTTTTACAGCATGCCCGGGAGGAAATGCAGCTCGCACTTTCTATGTTTTTCTCTCGCTCCCAGGCATGGAAAAAACAACAACAGCAACTGATTTATAATACCGTCAAAGTTTAACGTCTAAAATATTTCTAAACAAAAACATACGTTGAAATTAAGGAGAAAAATTAATGATAATTCATACATTTGGTCCATTGAAATAAAAATATAGTAATAATAAAACATAAAAAAAACAATTATCATACTGTTAAACAAAGTGACAATTGTCAAACAAATGTGAAATTTTAAAATCCAAATAAGGAAAAAGATAGGGCGAAACTAAAATAATTCTTCTTCTTCTGTCGAGTGGGTAACGAGTCTATCGACCTCATGAACCCTGGTGTCAGAGTTTTTTAAACCGCCTAGTAGCACAACTATCAGGCCTCTGACATTGTTTGAGTAACGACAACTATCAAAGACAGCGACCGGGACCGACGGCTTAACGTGCACTCCGAAGCACGAAATATTTTTCTTTTCGGACAATCAGGTGATTCAACCTGCGATGTCCTAACCAAACTGGGGAAAAAATCACAAAGTGATAAATTCTCAAATATCAACTTTGTGTTTCCCCCCTGGGAATCGAACCCAGGACCATGGCACTAGCCACTAGACCACGGAGGCAGTCAAAATAATTTAAGTTGTGTCCATAACGGAATCGACACCACTGTGTACTTGAACACCGTTACTTACAAATATAACGGAGTGTTGCCATAAGATAATTTAAATCAGCTGATTGACAAGTGACAATCGGTCAATAAAAAAGGTTTAAGTGGTACATTAAGTCTTAAATAAGGATAAATAGGTTACGTAGTGACCTGGTTAAGTGTCACAACCTACTTTTTATTACGAGTTTGACCTTGTGGTATGTTTTGATTTTTTAGGAGTAAATTGTACATACAAACATATAATCACGCCTTTATCCCTAATGGGGTAGGCAGAGCGTAAACGACCTAAGCAAAGGTCGTTCCGCCACGTCTGACAAAGTTTTGAGGGTTATTCAAGATGGATTTTTACGTATATTGCTGTAGTGACAGGTAGTCAGCCCATCGCCTAAATTGCAATATACTGAAACCCTCAGATCCCTTAGCTGACCGTTACTGCATGCCCGGGAGGAAAAGCAGCTGGCACATTCTAAGTTTTTCTCTCGCTCCCAGGCCAGCATGGAAGTGGCTTATAAGACCAAAGAAAAGATGGATGGACTGTGTGAAAGATGATATGTTGAAAACAGGTGTTAATGTCGAACTGACGGCTGACAGGGATGAATGGAAGAAGAAAACATACTGCGCCGACCACAAATAATGGAATAAGGGCAAGGGAATGATGATGATGATGTTGAAGTGGCTTATATGATGGATGGGAAAAGGGTAGCTACCTGCCTGGGTGTTGTAACCAGGGGATCAAAGTCCAAGACAACTTTGGAACTTGTATATCTGCAGATCGCCGAGTAAACTTCGATAGCGCGTTTCAGAACTTGTGTTTCTTGATGTGGCGCCATCTGTTGAGTACAATTTATTAGTTTGGGGACACTTTTAAGGGAGCTGAGTGTCTTTTTTTTGTGATTTACCTCTAAAAACCGAGGAGCCCTGCTAACAGGGTCTTTAAAAAACAGCCTCAAAGACCTCCTACTTGCTTTTGTGTTGCAATGGCAACCTTAAGATAAGTTTTGACACGCCGACTGTATCAGACTCAGAATCGACGTGCCTTTGGAAGCACCTTATCACTTTCTTGACAGTTTTTTTAAAAAAATTATCTCACTTTGTGCCTCTTGGAAATCGAACCCTCTAAGTGGCAAGGCCCATAGAACTAGAAAACCAAGTATGGTCTGTTGACGCTCTGGCTACCTCATAAAGGATTACAGGTGTAAAACCATATAAATGCCCAACTGATGTTTTTTTTTATTGTTACAGGTCAAACTGGAATAATGAAGCGATCGCGGCACAGATGGCTGGGACTGACTATATTTTGTAAGTGACAAATTGTTTTTAATACATCCATCAATTCACACATTTACTCCTACAGGGTTGGCAAAGCGTCAAACGCCTCGTAAAAGGCGCTTTCACCATTTCTGACAATAATTGAGGGCAATTTTAGATTTTAATGTGTAATGCTGTAGTGACAGGTTGTCAGCCCATCGCCTTAATTACAATACACAGTAACCCTTGAATCCCTTGTGTATTTAATTACTTTTTATTTTAAACACCTTAATCCTCGGTCCATTACAACTTAAAATCTTAAGGTGGAAACAGAAGTAGGTGGCGAATTCTGCATTTTATAATTCATATTAGGTACTTAACACTCAAAGTACCTAAGTAATTTTCCGTTAACCTCTTCGGTATGTCTCGTCTAGACATCTCAAAATGCTAATTCTAGATTTGACACAAGTTAACCTTGGTACCAATGTAAGAATCCTTCGTTTGACATTTAAAAGAAGATGTTTCCTTATACGCAAAGGTTTTAGATCGATAATTATTTCTTGAGAAACTGATTGCTTAATAAAGATAGTCTTATTTGGAAATCCAAGTAGCTACTAAATTATCATTGACTGTTATTACTATTATAGCCAGCCTATTAGATCCCACTGCTGGGCAAAGGCCAAAGAGCAATGGAGCGGAGTATCCTAGGCGTCAAACGAACGGACAGAGCTCGAAACACTTCGCTGCGAGCCAAGACAGGCATAACTGACATAGGGTTCAAAATCGCCAAGGTTCAAACCGTCAAATGGGAGTGGGCTGGGCATGTTTGTCGGATGCACCCGGATCGATGGGCCAAGATCATTGTGTATATTTAAAACAAAAACTTGCTGTTTATTTTTGTCGCACGAGGCGACATCGCCTTACAAGCAAGGTGTAAGGGATAGTGGCACCGATTTATGTGACATCATCCTAATTCTAATTCTTAGAGAGCCCGATGGTGTAGTGGATAGGGCCGCTGCCTCCTGAGTGGGAGGTCGTGGTTCGAATCCCACCACGTACCAATGTGTTTTTCGGTTTTCGAATTTCATATGTACGTTTATTCGGCGCTTTTTCCGTGCTTCGGAAGGCACGTTAAGCCGTTGGTCCCGGTTAATATCGTTTAATACCGTAAATATTAGTCGTTAAGCCATATCAGAGGCCAGTGCTAAGCATTGGCGGCTTGAATACTCTGACCTAACCTAGGATTGGGTCTGGTTTCCCTTCTGGGTTGCGGAGGTCAGATGGCAGTCGCTCTGTGTAAAAACTAGTACCCTCGTCCAATCCCCTGGATTGGGTAGCCAACCCCGTGAGATGCGGGATAAGGTTAATGAGATGATGATTCTAATTCTTAGCTAGCGCTGTCACTTTCTTGACTTTGACATAAGAACAGAATAGCAAATAAACACATGACTTTGACATTCCTAATTGGAAATAAGACTGCTCATTTGACGTAAAATAAGGAAGCATGCTCTATGCTCAGTTCTTATTTAAAGCGTCTTACGTCAAATTGGAAATGTCAAAGTCATGTGTTCATTTGCTATCCTGTTCTTATGTCAAAGTTACGAAAGTGACAGCGCTAGCTAATAATTAGTCGTGAAGTATTCACGTGGTCCAAGAAAGCATCCCTGTGGTATTCCTACTTTTATTTATTTTTATTTATCATAAGGTTTTGAAGAATCTGTTCTTAATTTAACTTGAAAATTATCTTTTAGTAAAGTATAACTCTAGTTGATTTATCCTTGTAATATGTAGATGGAGAAAATATATTTTACTCAGTAGACCCTTATGCTAAGCAATATCAAAGGCTATCCAGAAATCTAAGAAAGAAAAGGGCAGAAAGGGGTTCCGATATAGCCTAAGTGGCGCCCCCATCAGTTCAAACATCATAACTCACTAAGAACACATCAAGTTATAGTCATTAAGATAATTTAGAACCTTATAAATTAGCAATTCATAGTTCGTTGTAGTAACAGGAAGAAAACATGAGTATAACGCCCATTAACGGCAATTTTTCGTCCTGTTACTACAACGAACTAAGAATCGTTAATTTAAAATGTTCTAAATTATTTTTATATAAAAACTATAACTTGAGTCTGTTCGACTGATTTTCGATTTGTTGTGATTTAGTGAATTATAATGATTTAACTGATGGGGGCGCCACTTAGGCTATATCAGGACCTTATAAGTAAAGACATTAAAATCAAGAGATGTTTATGATGTCTAGCAGAAAGCCTTCATCTACAGAACAAATATTTTATGATAGATACTTAATGAAATAGTGCTTATATGCTTGAGACCTTGGATCTTTTTTCCTTAAGTTTTATTAAATCTTGAATGATTCTTAGAATCTTTTGGGTTTTTGTCGATGAAAAAGTACCTACCTAAGAGCAATAAATAATTGTCTTGACCTTTTAAGGTTTTTCGTTACAAAAAAACGTATGAGTCAATTTAACCTAAATTATGAAAAGTAATAATAATACAATACATACAATCACGCCTTTTCCCTATTGCGATAGGCAAAGCGAGCGTAGAATGTGCCAGCTGCATCTCATCCCGGGCATGCTGTAAAAATCAGCCAAGGGATTTGAGGGTTACAGTATTGTAATTGAGGACTACCAACCTGTCACTAAAGAAATTTACAGATCTATCTGGAATAACCCTCAAAACTTGTCAGACGTGGCGGAACTACCTATGTTTAGGTCGTTAGGTCGCTCTGCCTACTCCATTAAGGATAAAGGAGTGATTATACCGGGTGTGTGGGACAGCGTCCTGCAAACTAATAGGGGTTGCGCAGTCAACGCTACTGAACAACTTCCGCCAAGAAATTATTTTTACATATTAGCCATACAAAATGTCCACTTCGATTAGACGATTTGGATATGGATAAATTCATTTTTCTGAAAGATTTTCCTGGTGGAAATTGTTCAGTGTCGTTGACTGAGCAACCCCTATCGGATTGTGGGACGCTGTCCCTTACACCCTGTATGTAGGAATGCGTTGTTCAGTGTATTGTATAGGTTCACCCCCTAAATAAAAATATGGCCTGCACTTTTACTGCATACATACATAAAATCACGCCTTTATCCCTAATGGGGTAGGCAGAGCGAAATCGACCTATACAATGGTCATATCACTACGTCTGACTAGTTTTTAAGGTTATTACAGCTACTTCCGGTAATTTTATTATAAAGATCTTTACATTTTAGGTTAAATACTTATATTATGTTAGTTCTTCCATGCTGGACTGGGAGCGAGAGAAAAACATAGAATGTGCCAGCTGCATTTCCTCCCGGGCATGCTGTAAAAACCAGCTAAGGGATCTGAGGGTTTCAATATATTGCAATTTAGGCGATGGGCTGACAACCTGTCACTACAGCAATATACAAAATACAAATCCATCTTGAATAACCCTCAAAACTTTGTCAGACGTGGCGGAACGACCTTTGTTTAGGTCGTTTACGCTCTGCCTACCCCATAAGGGATAAAGGCGTGATTATATGTATGTATGTATGTATTATGTTAGTAACTTAGAGTTCCTTGTATAGTATTTTTTAGGTTTAACCTGTCTAACTATACACTTTATTAAACAATAAACAAACAATCATTCTGAAACTCTTTCCAGGTATATTCATCACCACAACCCAGCTGCCCATCACGACAGCAGTGAAAGCCACCTCCCTGATCTTCGCGAAAACCACCTCGACCACACCAGCTCCTGAGGAGGCACCTTCGGCATCTGAAGATGGAAGCCAGGTACCAATAACAAAACAGTCGCACTACGCTACGGTTACCTGAGCCCGATGGTGTGGTGGATAGGGCCGTTGCCTCCTGAGCGGAAGGTCGTGGTTCGAATCCCACCAAGTACCAATGTTTTTCGGTTTTCGAGTTTCATATGTAAATACGTTTATTTACGGTTTTTATGTACGGCGTTTTTTTCGTTGGTCCCCCAGCGGCTAGCGACATTACAGGGTTAATCACCTGTTTTTTGTAAGAAAAATGTGTCCGTGCTTCGGAGGGCACCGGTCGCTGTCTTTGATAGTGGTCGTTCAGTATACCTAAGGGCCGTATTTATAATCAGCTCTCATGAGTGACAGCGAGTTTGAGTTCGTATCAGAAATGTCATTTCAGTACAAACTGGCCTGTAAAAACCATACTTAATATTGCTCTCAAGTTTGATCATCATCTCCCTAGCCTTATCCCGTATATCACGGGGTCGCTTTCCTAATCTAGGGGATTGAACGAGGGTACTGGTTTTTACACAGAGCGACTGCCATCTGACCTCTGCAACCCCGAAGGGAAACCAGACCCAATCCTAGATTAGGTCAGAGTTCTCAAGCCGCCAATGCTTAGCACTGGCCTCTGATATGGCTTAACGACTAATATCTACCAACTACCAACGGCTTAACGTGCCTTCCGAAGCACGCAAAAAGCACCGAATAAACGTGCATATGAAATTCGAAAACCGAAAAACACATTAGTACGTGGTGGGATTCGAACCACGACCTCCCGCTCAGGAGGCAGCGGCCCTATCCACTACCCCATTGCTCTGAAGTTTGATATCGCTTCATAAATACGAGCTTCTTCTTCGTCTTATCGTGTCGATGGAACACGTAACTATCTCAAAATGGCGGCCCAGAACGTTTCCACGAGCTTAAGCTGTTGTTGCACAAAACATAATATTATAATCAAGCTTATCTAATTTTATATTGACATGTAGTTGTTTTGGAATCTAATCCTTATTATCAAGCGAAGCTATTGATAAACCAAACTTTGTTTCAATAATATTTGGGCACTTAACTAGCAGTTTATTTATTTAACTAACAGTACAATGATGAGAAGGTTTAGATGCTCAGTTATTAATTCTATCTAGTTCTAACAACTCGTCAATTAAGTATGATTTTTTAATCTTAAAAAGTGGTTCTTTTTGAAAATAGACATCTTCTAGGTGCCTGTTGATCCAAGAATTAAGTCGAGAGGAAATTAGTGAATAACGTTTAAGTTCTGTGGGTGAAGATGGCAAGAATCAGGTGTATTTATGTGTTCATCTTTATTCATCAGTTGACAGCCACTGATATGTTTCATGTCCCTGTGGGTATACTTATCATTTTCCATCACAGATTCTGTTATTTATTTGAGAGCCCGATGGTGAAGTGGATAGGGCCGCTGCCTCTTGAGCGTTTCCAACCCCACCACATACCAATGTGTTTTTCGGTGTTAGAATTTCATATGTAAGTTTATTCGGAGCATTTTCCGTGCTTCGGAAGGCAAGTTAAGGCGTCCCGGTTAATTTCGTTTAATACCGTAGATTTTAGTCGTTAAACTATGTCAGGCCAGTTACAATTAGGTCTGGTTTCCCTTCTGGATTGCTGAGGTCAGATGGCAGTCGCTGTGTGTAAAACCACTACTCTCGTTAAATCACCTAGATTATGTATTCGACTCCGGGAGATACGGCATAAGGTCAAGGAGATGATGATGATTCTGTTATTATTATTTTTACATGCATATAATCACGCCTTTATCCCTAATGGGGTAGGCAGAGCGTAAAAGACCTAAACAAAGGTTGTTCGCCACGTCTGACAAAGTGAGGGTTAAATCTATCTTAGATTTGTAGGTATATTGCTGTAGTTACAGGTTGTCAGCCCATCGCCTAAATTGTAATACACAGAAACCATTGGATCCCTTAGCTGGTTTCTACAGCATGCCCAGGAGGAAATGCAGCTTGCACATTCTATGTTTTTCTCTCGCACCCAGTCCAGCATGGAAGTATTATTATTTTACTTTTACTTACATTGGTTAAGTCAAGATTTTTGGAACTACGAATTGGTATCACTGTGGGCCTTTATTTCAATTATAATATACTAGCGACCCTCCCCGGCTTCGCACGGAAATTATCAGTGTTTCTTCACAATATTAGTCAAGTATTATATATATAAACCTTTCTATTGAAACATTCTATCCATTAAAAGAAACCGCATCAAAATCCGTTGCGTAGTTTTAAAGATTTATGCATACATATGGTTATAGGGAGAGAGAAAGCGACTTTGTTCTATACTATGTAGTGACTATGCTGATAATCCGGACCCAATATGAAAAAAAAACATAATATGAAAGTTTACGTATACTATATTGAGTTTCCACGATAATGCAGCATCTATGAAGATTCATTTTTTTCTTAATACCTCCTTTTTTAAAATTACAGCCAGAAACAACAGCAGAAGGCGGCGAACCGGCGACCAACACGACGTCCAAATACACCGGAATCCCTCAGCTAGATTACATCTACGACCCGAATCTTCCCCGGGAATTGAACGGGTACAACTTATCCGAGTACCCGTTCTACGAGACCGTGCCACCACCAGAAACAATGGACTTCAAATGCGATGGTCTGCATGACGGGTTCTATGCGTCTGTGCCGCATAAGTGTCAGGTAAATGCAGCAACTAAGGCCTCACTTACTGCACGCATCCCATTTTTTTTCGCTACGCTGTCCCTTACACCACCCGGTGAGGGCCGAGTTATTTATTTAATCGTATGGCATAGTGTACTTTGTAGCCAATTATATATATACATCAAGGCCACGTAGCCAATCAACAGCCTCCGGTGTTAAATTATGATAGAGATCCTCCAGGTTTCTCCTATATCGAGACTTTGGACAGCGCAGGTGCCGAGTCTCTGCGAAAGTTACCCTTTCATTCAAGATTCAAGTGGAAGTGAGAGAAAAACATAGAATGTGCCAGCTGCATTTCCTCCCGAGCATGCTATAAAAACCAGCTAAGGGATCAGAGGGTTTCAGTATATTGCAATTTAGGCGATGGGCTGACATGACAACCTGTCATTACAGCAATATATGTACAAATCCATCTTAAATCACCCTCAAAACTTTGTCAGAAGTGGCGGAACGACCTTTGTTTAGGTCGTTTACGCTCTGCCTACCCCATTAGGGATTAAGGCGTGATTATATGTATGTATGTACATATCGCTGTCAGCGATAACACCGCCTTTGTTCACATTTATTTAATCTGAATTAATACGGCTCCAGCTTCCTGCAAACTCATTCAATGAAAAAATATAGTTACCTACCGGGTGTAAGGGACAGCGTAGAATTTTTTTTGGGTTGCTCGCTTAATCAACGCAACTGAACAACTATTACCAGGAAATTGCTTCTGTGGTCTTAACTGCTTTTGTGGGCCCGGAGGTCCTGGGTTCGATTCCCAGGGGGAAAACAGAAAGTTGATATTGGTCAATTTATCACTTGACTTTCCCCAGTTTAGTTAGGACAATGCGGGTTGAATCACCTGATTGTATGAAAGAAAAAGGATTCCGAGCTTCGGACGGCACCGTCCCGTAACATAATAATGTATCATCATTCATCATAATTGGAAGGCGTGGTATGTTCGCACGTATATCGGGTGTAAGGGACAGCGTCCCGCATACTGATAGGGGTTGCTCAGTCAACGAAACTGAACAACATTCACCCGGAAATTCTCTCAATTCTTATGGATGCAGCACCTTAAACCCTTCATTGTAATTTTGCAAACTGACAGGGGTTGCTCAGTCAACGAAACTGAACAACATTCGCCAAATTCTTTCAATTCTTATAGCAGCACCTTAAACCCTTCATTGTATTTTTCCAGGTCTACCACCATTGCCTCTTCGGCACTCGCTACGACTTCCTCTGCGCCAACTACACCGCCTTCGACCAGAAGACCTTCATCTGCCATTTCGCATCCGAAGTGGACTGCAAGAATTCTCCCAACTACTTCAGCAGGTAATGGGAAAATGACCACACTATCAAAAGCTCATCAAGTCTAAAGGTCTAACTTCCATGCTGGACTGGGAGAGATAGAAAAACATAGCATGTTCCAGCTGCCCTTCCTCCCGGGCTTGCTGTTAAAGTCAGCAAAAGGGACTCGAGGGTTACAGTGTATTGTAATTTAGGCGATGGGCTGACAACCTGTCACTATAGCAATACATATTACAATCTAAAATTGCCCTCAATTTTGTCAGACGTGGCGAAAGCGCCTTTTACGAGGCGTTAAACGCTCTGCCTACCCCGTAAGGGATAAAGGCGTGATTTATGTATGTATGTATGTAAGTCTAAAGGTTAGACCGCACTAGGACGAAGCACGACAAATGATTCTTTGTATGAAAATGTATGAGAGGTACCGCACTGAAGCTTCACTGAAGCTGCAGCGGAGCAGCGCTTCACGGCGCGACAATGTCAGTTCATACATTTTGACAGATTTTGTCGCGCAGAGTCGCGTCGCTGCAGTGCCGTGCCGCGCCGCTGCAGTGCCGTGCCGCGCCGCTGCAGCGATGCCATAGTGTGGTCTAACCTTTAGTGTCAAGTAATTTATACTGCCACTCCTTTCAGTTGTCTTGAAATGGTGACACTTGTGATGGCAACACTTATATGTGATGTTATGACGATCTCTTTCTGTTACTGCCTCCGTGGTCACAGATTACTTATGGGCGCGGCGGGTGTGCCGTGGTCTAGTGCATGGTCTGAGCCATGGGCTTCCAATCCGGAAGTCCTGGGTTTGATCAGGGTTGAACACAAAGTTGATATTTGCTAATTTATCTCTTTGTGAGATTTTCCCAACTTTGGTTCGATTGTTCCAGAGTGAGAGGTTGAATCATCTCATTGTCTGTTAGAAAGAAGATTCCGTGCTTTGGAGGGCACGTTAAGCCGTTGGGCCCAGCCGCTTCGATAGTGGTCGTTTCACAAACCGTTTCAGCGGCCTATGCTATCAGGTGGTTAAAAAACTCTGACACCAGGGTTCATGGGGCCAATCGAATCGAAAGAAGTGAAGTACCTCTGGCAGATGCACAGATGTTATGGTTTCACTTGTATTGTATGTAATGATAAGATAAATCTCTTGTTTTCCAGAAACGAAGCCCTGTACAAGGCGACCACAGCGGCCACTCCCCCCCCACCCCCCTCCACGACTACAACGACTACGCAAGCCCCCCGCCGCCCCCCGCCCCGCAGGCGGCCCTACTACAGATACAACTACGATGACGATTATTACGAAGACGACTATGATTATGAAGACAGGTATAGTTATCTTCCGTGCTGGACTGGGAGCAAGAGAGGAGCTTAGAATGTGCCAGCTTCATTTCCTCCCGGGCATGCTGTAAAAATCAGCTAAGGGATCTGAGGGTTACAGTGTATTGCAATTTAGGAGATGGGCTGACAACCTATCACTACAGGAATATACCTACAAATCTATCTTGAATAACCCTTAAAACTTTGTCAGACGTGGCGGAGCGACCTTTGTTTGGGCCGTTTGCGCTCTGCCTACCCTATCAGGGATACAGGCGTGACTATATGTAAGTATGTATGTATAGTTATCCAAAATCCCTAGGAGACGAACTCCATAATACAAAGTCATCATAACATAACATAAAAATACTTTATTGCACTTAATAATACAACATACAACACAAAAGATAACAAAAAACAAGTACAATATAGGCGGCCTTATTGCTAAGGTAGCAATTTCTTCCAGGCAACCTTTGGGTGAAAGAAAAAAGTGTAGCGGTAAGCGGGATAGTGCAAACCTAGTCAAATAGGTATCCTAAATACATTACATATAATACATAAATTAAGTACAAGCTACTACATAGATATTTGTAAAATAAACTAATACATAATATACTAGCAGCCCGTCCCGGCTCCGCACGGGGTAGACAATTTTTTTTTTTTAAGTAATTAGAATAAAAGCAGAGTCGAATAAAATATATACAGTCTAAATTAAACGTTGACAACTTTCAACTAAAATTTCTACACCTTCGGTTACATTGTTCAAATTTTACCAAGGATCCCTAATTTTTTTCAAAATGAAATGTAACCTATGTCAAATTGAAAGAATGTAGCATTCTATTTTTGAAAGAATTTTTTAAATCGGCCCAGTACTTTTTGAGCCTATTCATTACAAACATACAAACATACAAAAATAGGTACAAATCTTTCCTCTTTATAATATTAGTGTAGATAATAAACTAATACATAAACATCATTCCCTTGCCCTTATCCCATTATTTGGGGTCGGCGCAGTATGTTTTCTTCTTCCATTCATCCCTGTCAGCCGTCAGTTCGACATTAACACCTGTTTCCAACATATCATCTTTCACGCAGTCCATCCATCTTTTCTTTGGTCGTCCTCTCCCAACATATCCGTCCACATTCAAATTCAATACCCTTTTACCTATATGACTTTCATCCCTCCGCATTACATGTCCATACCACGCAAGCAAAACTCCATAATACAAAGTACCGGGTGTAAAGGACAGCGTCCCGCAAACTGATATAAGTTGCTCAGTCAACGAAACTGAACTCACAAAATGACCACCTCGATCAGACAATTTGGAAAGGAAATGCAATTTTTTTTCATTTCTTGACAATAATTCCTGCACATAGTTGTTCAGTTTCGTTGACTAAGCAACCCTATTAAAAATTGTAACGAAGTAAACTAATAAAAGATTGTAATGACGTTTATTGAAAATTAATTAAATTATAAGACTAACATAATCTTTTACTAACATAGATTTGATGTCGAACTTACACAAATGCTATGAGAATCAAATTGAAATAAACAATTATTTGTTTCTAGTTTGAGCCAAATAACTTGACTTAAAATGGCACAGTAAATGAATTTTTAAATTCCCAAAATTGCTTAAATTGCTTCAAGAATATTGGTCATTTGTTGTATACTCCGTTTTTTAACGTTGCGTTATCGTTACCTACCAACTTGTTTTGTGGCCCATAACCTGTTTTGCTTTACAACTTTAAAGACTGTGGCTCCGAAATTTGACCCTCTGCGAAATCACGTTGGTATCGATAACTCAACCTTAAAAATACGAACTATAACCTTATGTTGGTTTATGTCACGATTGCCGCTAGGCTATACTTGTGTTTGTGCGTATAGACACGCGCCCTTGTGTGTGTATAGTGTTACTATGCCGAGTTCACGCACACTAAGGCATTGTACGTGTAGGTACATTTACACACACAAACATGGCAAAGCACCAGCCGTGAGATGAAATATTCTGTAAGAATGTATCTCATATCTCCTGTCTGCAATGATGCCGAAAAAAAAATACTTATTTTAAGATCAGTATTAATCAGCAGTTGATTTTCTCTTTATTTATCAAATTTTAGTAAGGCTCGTGTTTATAAAGCCATCTCAAGATTGAGAGCAATAAGTAAATTAAGTATGGATTAAATAAATTTAGTATGGTTTTGACAGTTCATTTTGTACTGAAATGACATTTCTGATACTTAAACTCAAACTCGCTGTCAGTCTCAAGTGCTGTTTATAAATATTAAGAATGGATTAAATAAATTAAGTCTGGATTTGACAGTTCATTTTGTACTGACATGACATTTCTGATACTTAAACTCAAACTCGCTGTCAGTCTCAAGTGCTGTTTATAAATATGGGCGTAAGTGACTGGACAAAAGTTGTGACTACACTACTAAAAAAAAGTGATAATTTTTCAAAATCAAATTTGTACCATTATACAATTAGATCACTGAGGTAGGCCTATACTTATGAAATAATATAAATTTTCCAGAGGACGTGGTGGAGGCAGAGGACGTGGAAGACCAGATCGAAGACCGGCGGGAAAGCGGCGGCCATATGATGATGAGGATTACAGGTGAGCACTGTTTACATACATATAATCACGCCTTTATCCCTAATTGGGTAGGTAGAGCGTAAAAGACCTAAACAAACGTCGTTTGAAACGTCGTCTGACAAAGTTTTGAGGGTCATTTAAGATAGATTTGTGGGTATATTGCGGTAGTATTCAAGTTGACTGCCTATCGCCTAAATTGCAATATACAGAAACCTTTGGCTCACTGAGCTGGTTTTTACAGCATGCCCGGGAAGAAATGCAGCTGGCACATTCAATGTTTTTCTCTCGCTTCCAATCCAGCATGAAAGAAAGTTCATTAATTGCCTATCTACCATCCTTTAAACGTTAGTAAAATATTTAAACCTATCCTTGTAAAAAATAACTATACAAATTTTCCTACATGTTCCAGATACGAATCCCGTCCAAGACCGCGAGATGAGGAAGAGGATGACTATGGTGACAGAAGACCTTATGATAGAAGACCAGGAAAGAGAAACCATTATGGAGGACAGAGGTCAAGACCGTACGATGACGATGACAGGAGAGCCGCAGATGATCGCAGACCTGTAGATGACAGGCGACCAGTAGATGACAGGCGACCAGCAGATGACAGGCGACCAGCAGATGACAGGCGACCAGCAGATGACAGGCGACCAGCAGATGACAGGCGACCAGCAGATGACAGGCGACCAGTAGATGACAGGCGACCAGTAGATGACAGGCGATCAGTAGATGACAGGAGACCGGTAGACGACAGGAGACCGGTAGATGACAGGAAACCTGCAGAGGATCGAAGACCTGTAGAAGACAGAAGATCAACTGAAAACAGAAGACCTGTTGAAGATAAAAGACCAGTTGATGATAGAAGGCCAACTGAAGATAGAAGATCGCCTGAAGAAAGAAGAACCACCGAAGATCGAAGACCTGTTGAAGATGGGCGGTTTGGTGAGGACCGAAGACCTGTAGATATTAGAAGACCTGGTTTTATAGGTAAAAGACGACCTGGTGAAGACAGGTCTAAACCTCGTGATGACGATCGGTTCGACGAAAGACCAAGACCACAGAGGGATGATATAAGGCCAAGGGATGAAGCAAAAAGTGAAAGACCTCGTGAATCAGAAACGACTAGAAGAGACGAATCTGTAAAGCCAATAGATGAAGGTAGAGTGCGAGATAAACAAGAAATACGACCAAGAGATGAAATACGCCCTAGAGATGAAAAACGGCCTCGAGATGAAATAAGATCCAGGGATGAAATTCGACCACGGGATGAAATAAGACCAAGAGATGAAATCAAACCCCGTGACGAGATACGGCCTAGAGATGAAATAAGACCTCGTGACGAGAAAAGAACTAGAGATGAGCCAAGATCCAGAGATAGTGTAAGACCAAGACCTCGTGATGACAGAATACCTTCAAGAGACGATAGAGATAGGCCGTATAATGAAGGGAGGAGATACAGAGAAGATAGACCTTACAGAAATCGTGACGACCGGTATAGGGATGACGACAGACTCGAAGAAAAGAGGCCTAGTACTGGGCCTGATACTCCTTTGGTAAAACCTAACGGCCATGGGATTTTTGCTCAGCCTCGTATGCCTCCTAAAATTAAAAGGCCTGTGCCGATAAATGAAAGAGAAAAATATGATTACGTCCCTGCTGTTGTAACTACAACCAAGGCACCGCCTAAAGATGATTATTACTACGATGAATACGAAGATGAGGATACAAGCAGACCTTCGTCCTCTGGCAAAACTAGCACAATCGAGAAAAGGCCTATACCAGAGCCAGTTGAAAGAGAAAAATTTAAGCCATCTAGGCCACACAAAAAACCAGCGAACTATAAGCCCCCTAGACATTTTGAAGATGACTATGATTATGAAATCAAACCACAGACACAAACCCAAAGGTATAGAAGTAAAGACAGGCCAACTAGACGACCGAGTGACGATGACTACTATCAGTATGATGAAAAAGCCGATGACAGGCCCAAAATTTTCGAGGAAGATATCACGTATAAAATGAAAGATTTAAAACCTAATGTTAAAGTAGTGAGGAGACCTTTTTTACCTTCTAGAAGTGGTAGTCCATATTTACCAAGAGGATTGCAGCCCGTCGGTGGCAGAAATTTAAGTAGTCCTATAAGCACTACTTCTAGACCTACTACTACAACAACTACCACTACTACAACTACAACAACAACAAGACCTACAACAACAGAACCGACGACAACAGAATATACAACAACGAGATATACAACTACTACAGAACAACCGACAACGACTTACATCACCGAAATACCGTCGTCAAAATCAACAGCAGCAGACGAATACGAAGAATACTACGAAGAAGATGAAGTAGAATACGAAGAAACTCACAAATCAACAACAACATCTGAACCTGAGACTCCAGAACCAACAACAGAAAAACCAACAACAACACAGACGAGTAAACCAGCAACAACAACTACAAGCGTTCCGACAACAACTGAAGAACGAGCTAAGAATTTAGCCTCAAAAGTCTTGAGAACTTACAACGATCAATATGAGGCTATTCAAAAGCAACTAGAAAGTTCTTTGTCTCCAGGTGATTACCTAAAACCCTATTTAGCCACTCAAGCTACTCCTATACCAAAATATAAGCATGTTCATCCTAAAGTAACTGATGAATATGATACAGCTAAAGGGGAGCAAGAATTTTTCCAAGAATTTAAGCATGATATGCAAAAACCCAAACAAACTTATCACCTCAAACCTGATACATACAAGAATTATGCAACGTCTAAACCGAGCGAAGAAGACACTTTTAGACCAATTTTGAAGCCTCAACCCAAACCAGACATATCTAAACCTTACACAGCAACTGGGAAGCCAATTTTAGAAAATTTCTCAATCAAGCAAAACCTTGCAGACTCAATTGAAAATGATTATGACGTGCGTCTGAACGAAGCTTTGGCGCCAAATCTACCACCCGCTGTCAGTATCAGAACTCCGAGCGGGTTTGTGGTGCCTGTTGAAAGGGACTACGCGTATTCCAGATTCAGAACGAATCTTCAACAGGAACCGCAGTACGCCGCGTCAGAATTGACTTCCTTCCAACTAAGAAAAAGGCCCCAAATATCAGGGGTCAGTATAAGAACTCCGTCGTCATATTTCTTGCATCCACAAAGGTTATATGATGATGGTGTTCCTAGACATCCCAGACAGTTAGCTGGTCAAGTAGTGTATAGACAAGTTTTCCCACAGGAAATCTATTAAGTTGTTGAAAATGTGATTCCTTAGGTCTTTGTAAATTCTATAGGTCTGCCTTAAGTTTTTTTTAACTAAAGGTTTAGTAGTTGAGTTTTATTTCATAATAATGTAAAGATGTACATTTATTTTTACTTTTATACACAATAAGAAAACTTCATCACTAAATACTTTTGTATTGTAACTATATAGCGCCATAAAAATATATCACATGGAAAATCATGATGATAGACGAACAAAAATAGCTATGGCGCCATTTATGAAAATAAAAGTGTTTTTAGCTCCATCAGCTTAAGTTACTTTACAAAAAACTTTTGGCAGACTATCTAACTAAGCCACCAATAAAAAATGGCGTAGTTACTATAAATACTGAAGAAGCTAACATATGAAGACAATTGTTTAGTTGTATGGCCATGCTACTAGATTTCTGCGGCTTCACGTCGTATTCCAGAAGCAAATGTGTGCCAAGTTCGTCCAAATCCGTCCAGTGGTTCAAGCCTGATTGAGTAACAGAATATGCAAACATTCGCATTTATAATATTAGGTAGGATTGACCACATGATTAAACAAAGAACTTCTAACGGGCACTTATTTACTAACCATGGGTAAAAAACCCCAATAAAAAACCTGCAGGGTTTTCAAAACCAAAAACGCTCCAGGTTTTTGTGAGTAAAAATTCAATAAAATTAGTCATTTTCAATTTAATTTGTAAATTAATTTTAAGATTATAAAAATTGCAAAAAATTATCACTGCCAATTTAATTTATAGAAAAACATTTCTTTCTATTATAAGGTTTCTTCGAAATACTCTAAGTTACCCTAGGTAAGAAATTAAATAAGTTATATATTTCTGAGGTTACCTATTTCGTACATCGAGCGAGCACTGACTTTTATATTGTTTTATAAAAAAACTGAAAAAAGAAATTTGTATAATACTTAAAAATATATAATTAAGATAAAACTACTTAGAGATAATAAAAAATGGTAAAGATAAAGTCTTTTATTGAAATTATTTGGGTATAATTTTCATTGAAACCTAAAACCCAATAAAACTTAGGGCGTTAAAGTACTGTTCGTATCCGTGAAAAGCTTTGATACAGTTTCACGCCAATACATATATTTTTTCACGGATACGAAGCGAATACGGAGCTGTGTAAAAACGCTCTAAATCGTCGGTATGGAACTATAGAGTTATTGATGATTCAACAATCTACAGGCATAAATAAAAATAATTAGGACTTTCAAATCGTCAATAAAGTCCCTTTTCATTGAGAACGTCACATACCGTGTGTAAGGGAGGGACAGCGTCCCGCAAACTGATAGGGGTTGCTTCAACGAAACTGAACAACTATCACCAGGAAATTCATTCAGGAGATGAACAAAAAATACCTTCCCATACAAAATTACCACGTCCATATTTATTAGAGGGTGCGTTCAAAGCCGATCTAGGTGTAGCTTGTAGCCAGGTGAAAAATTATCCTGCCCGTTAACAGACACACCTGGGTTCGATTCCCAGGGGGGAACACAAAGTTGCTATTTGCCAATTTATCACTTTGTGAGGTTTTCCCCAGTTTGGTTAGGACATTTCAGGCTGAATCACCTGATTGTCCGAAAAGAAAGAGGATTTCGTGCTTCGGTGGGCACGTTAAGCTGTCGGTCCCGGTCGCTGTCTTTGATAGTGGTCGTTAATCAAACCAAGTCATAGGCCTAAATAGTTGTGCTACTAGGTGGTTTGAAAACTCGGACACCGGTTTGAGAACTCGGTTCATCGGGTCTTTCGACTCGAGAATCCACTCGCTAACAAAGAAAGACAGACATACCGGAGAAAAACTTTTATCTGACAGCGGCGACACGTTCAGTGTATCTCAGTGCCTGTCAATTGCGACTAGGCAAATTTTTATCCGGAAATGGTTGTTTTACAACGCTCAATAGCCGGAAAAAGGGACATTTCGCGGATTGCACATAATGCAAAACGCCCAATCTGCGAAATGTCTTTTCGATTATGTGTAATCCGCAAAATGTTATGTCAATGCCATTGAGCGTGAAAATACATACATACATATAATCAAGCCTTTATCCCTAATGGTGTAGGCAGACCATGAACAACCTAAACAAAAGTCGTTCCGCCGCGTCTGACAAAGTTTTGAGGGTTGTTTAAGATAAATTTGTGGGTATATTGAACATAGTCGTAGATAATAACTTCACATAATAGGTAAGTTTAATAAAACAACTCTGTAGGTATTCAATTGTATAAAACTTTACTAATCTAATTTAATTCTACTTAAAAATATCGAACTAGATACCTACTTACTCATTGCCATTTCTTTCTATTTATTACAAACAAATATTATTTAATAAAAAAAATATATAAATTACCTATTCCTTAATACAAAATACTCACTTTGGTTTTTTCGCATTTTAAATTACCCTATAATCCAAAAAATACAAAAATTGATGTGAAGTTGAAAATTATATTATTTATTAATTGTGTGTTATCTTAATAATTTAAAACAAAGTTAATTAATAATGTCGATAAATCTTTATTTATAAAATTCCCACAATTTTCCAGGATTTGCGTTCCATTAAGAAAAAAAACAGTCCCCCTTAAAGTTTTGGCCAGTTCAAGCAAAATTGTATAGTGTTCCTTATATCAAAATTACTATTACATTTTAAAACTTTAATTAGGTAATTAATACGTACGTTAATTTTACATTTCACATTATTTTAATATTATCATAGCTTAGAATTTTCAAACTGACTTCTTATTGATCTATATTTCAAACTCCATGATTTTGTTGAAAACGGTGGCGTTTTAAAATCCACATTAGTTGTCTGCAGGCCATTTTGATCAACGCCGCCATCTTGTTTTACGCCGCCATTCTGTACCGCATCGTCACCTTCCTTTGCGCCGCCATTTCCTGTCGCATCGACAATTACTTTTACGCTGCCATTTTGTTTCTCTCCGCCATTTTCTTTTGCATCGTTAGTTTGTGTCATTTCCCCGTTTACTGGTAATCCGTTTCGGAATGGGTTTTCCGGGGTTGTGAATTCTTTTTGCTGTTCAGGTTCCTGGAAAAAGATAAATATTGGTTATTGTAGCTTAGCTTTTGCTTAGCTTTATCTATTGTCCATAGTGCGTGTCAAAATGGCAGTACGCCAGACGTAAAATCAATTGAAACGCCGTCTAATATTTAGGGCTGATTTTGCACAAATTTCAGGCGAAGTTCTAGCCGCGTCTAACATGATTTCAGTAACCAAAGTTTTCAGTGACCTGTACCGACGGACCGGATGAACGTGCCATCCAAGCACGGAATCCTTTTTATTTTTTGACAACCAGGTGATTCAGCCTGCAATATCCTAACCTACCCAAACTGGGGCAAAACCTCACAAAGTGATAAATTGACTAATATCATCTTTGTCCCCCCCCCCTGGGAATCGAGCCTAGGACTTCCGCCCACGGCTCAAACCACTAGACCACGAAGGCAGTTGAGATTGGTCACCGAAATTCGGTTCGGAGGTCAATTATTATTATTCTTCAAAAACAAACCAACCTAACTCACCTTCCCATGAATCAGCCTGTTGATAGGCCACTGCATCTCGTAGAAGACGTAGGAGGAAGTCCAGATGAGGACCTGGAAGAGGCAGACCTGCCACCAGGTCATGATACCAAAGACGTTGTACAGCCAGCGACCCGCGAAGAAATAGATGGAGTAGTATCTGTGGATGAAGGGGATAAACGATTGTACTTGGTGTATAGATTGGTAAATAAATGCTCGGGAATCTAGACTGAAAATGTTGGAAGCAGAAAGTTTGTCCTCAGATCTTTGTTAGGACTAGTCAGGAGGTAAACACACTAACTAACCATATCAGAAACTGAACAAAAAGAAAAAACTTTGATCGATATGGTAATTTTAATAAAGAAGCATTAATTCATATTTTTTCAAGTAAAGGGGGAATAATGGAAGGGACTATCAGAAAACTCGGTTAACTAAACTGAACAACTTTCACGGGAAATTCTGTCAGGACGTAAAAAAAAGCTTTCCATACAAAATACAACTTTGATCTGGATCTGTCATTTCTGTATGTGGGAAAGCCATGTTTTTTCATTTCCTAAAAAAGAAACCTGGTGAGAATAAAAGTTGATCAGTTTTGTTGACTGAGCAACCACAACCAGCTTCTGGTACGCTGTCCCTTACACCCTACTTACACTATAGCAAAGAGGTTCCCCACAGCACCATCCATGATCAGCTCAAGTTTCCTATTAGCAGGGTGTCTCCTGGGCTGCAGCAGGGTTTCCACCGCCAGGATATTGGTGTGGACGCAGTTGTTGAACCACCAGGGCACTAATACTCGGTGTAAGGGACAACGTCCCGCAAACTGATAGGGATTACTCAGTCAACGATATTTAACAACTTCCAACAGGAAAATATATTTTTGGAAGTGAAAGTAAAAATTGGCTTTTCTATACATAATGCCTACCTCGATCAGACAATTTGTATGGAAAAGCCATTTTTTTTTACTTCCTGAAAGAATTTCCTGGTGCAGGTTGTTCAGTGTCGTTGACTGAGGAACCACAACCAGCTTCTGGTATGCTGTCCCTTACACCTTCGGTATGTATACCATACTCACACTATAGCATAGAGGATCCCCACAACTCCATCCATGACCAGCTCAAGTTTCCTATTAGCAGGGTGTCTCCTGGGCTGCAGCAGGGTTTCCACCGCCACCATCGCCAGGATATTGGTGTGGACGCAGTGGTTGAACCACCAGGGCACTACCGCGTCGTACACCTTTGGGAAGACCAGCTCACGATCGATGCTGTAGAGCGTCCAGAACATGGTGAAGACAAACTGAAATTTGAAACAAGTATTTTATAAAGTCTTCCATGCTGGACTGGGAGCGAGAGAAACACAGAATGTGCAAGCTACATTTCCTCCCGGGCATGCTGTAATACCAGCTAAGGGATCCGAGGGTTTCAGTATTTTGCAATTTAGGCGATGGGCTGACAACCTGTCACCACAGCAATATACCTGCAAATCTATCTTAAATAGCCCTCAAAACTATGTCAGGCGTGGCGGAACGACCTTTGTTTAGGTCGTTTACACTCTGCCTAACCTATTAGGGATAAAGGCGTGATTATATTATTTAATAAATGAAATATTATAAGATAAATAATGTAATATTATAACATTCCAAACTCACACAAGTGTAAGGCACGACTAGGGAAGTGAAGATGACATCTCTCCAGTAGCGAATCTTCTTGCCCACTGTACTGTCCTGTTTACTCGTCCATTCCAGTAAGTCGTGTGCCAGTGCCAGGAACAGGAATGTTGTTTGAAACAACTGTGGAAGAAAATAAGTAGGTATTTTAATCATCATCATCAATTTAAGATGATTCCTCCCGACAAATGGTTGTTTTTCTTCTTCTTCTTAGCAAGTGGATTCTCGAGTCGATTAAGCCGATGAACCCTGGTGTCAGAATTTTGAAACCGCTAATAGTAGCACAGCTGTTAGGCCTCTGACATGGTTTGCGTAACGCTATCAAAGACAGCAACCGGGACCGACGGCTTAACGTGACCTCCGTAGCACGGATTTTTTTTTCTTTTTGGACAATCAGGTGATTCGGACTGCAATGTCCTAACCAAGCTGGGGAAAATCGCACAAAATTATAAATTGACCAATATCAACTAGAAGAAAATAATCCGTATTATGATTATCTACAATCGCAACATATTTTTTTTTAATCGGTGTAGTAGTTCTTACGGAATTAGCTTTTTTGAGCTTTTTTCGCACATTTTTGACGCGGCCAGGGACGCGCGCTATATTAAGATATTACGGGCGATGGTTGCATATCTTGAAATTTATCTGCTCATCTGCCGGGGGGATACACCTTAATAATACTGGGTATATTTACATACATACATACATAAATCACGCCTTTATCCCTTACGGGGTAGGCAGAGCGTTTAACGCCTCGTAAAAGGCGCTTTCGCCACGTCTGACAAAAATTAAGGGGACTATTTTAGATTGTAATATGTATTGCTTTAGTGACAGGTTGTCAGCCCATCGCCCAAATTACAATACGATGTAACCCTCGAGTCCCTTTTGCTGACTTTAACAGCATGCCCGGGAGGAAGGGCAGCTGGAACATTCTATGTTTTTCTATCTCTCCCAGTCCAGCATGGAAGAAAAGGGTAATATAATATATAAAGGGTATATTTAGCTTATCTGATCTCATTCATAATACCCGACTCAATTGGGAAATGCAATTAAAACAGCATGATTAATCACTTTTCCCGGACTTTATAAATAAAGTCCACTCTTTCTTGTACAGGTCAACTGTAGTGTTTTGTTTATTAAATGAAGTTAAACTTACATAATTGTCATGAAAAAGCTAACAAAAATAAACTATCGAACATAATAGTTAAAAACCGGCCAAATGCGAGTCGGCCTCGCGCACGAAGGGTTCCGTACTGTATCTATAAAATATATAGACACTATTTTTTATATTTTTTTTACTAAATACTGTTATTAATATAAAACAAAAACCGGAAATTATATCATGTTTTTGTATGGGATAATAAATGAATTAAAATGAAATATTTTTAAAGGGGGGGGGGGGTATTAAAATAAATATATTTAAATGAAATAATTTATTAATTTCATTTTCAAAATAATTGTACAACTCAATGTTCTGTGAATATTTCAAGCGTTTACGATGATTTATTTATTTACCTGGTAAAAAAATCACGTTTATTGTACAGGACCCCACCCTTAATTTTTTTATTATTTTTTTTTGTTTTTGTTATTATATCAGCAACGGAAATACATCATCGTTGAAAATTACAATTGTCTAGCTATTACGGTTCATGAGATACTGGTGACGTGGTAACAGACAAAAAAAATCACGTTTGTTGCAAGGGAAGCCTCCTTAAATATTATGTTCTGTTTTTAGTATTTGTTGTTATTTAAATATAGTACATTATATGCGAAAAAATCAACTCCCTAGCTACCGTCCATGAGATACAGCCTGGTGACAGACGGATGAACGGACAGCGAAGTCTCAGTAATTAAGATCCTGTTTTTCACCCTTTGGGTACGGAACCCTAAAAATTAAACCTACTTTTACTATGACAAACATATTACTTAGGAACAATAGATTATAAATATACTATTTATACTTGCGATTGTCGGCACTTGGTGAAACTCCATATTTATAATGTTGTTATTAAAAACACTTGTACTTGTTTCACTTCGTTCGCTAAATATGAACGGTTTA
Organism: Scrobipalpa costella; assembly: GCA_949820665.1. NCBI lineage: Eukaryota > Metazoa > Arthropoda > Insecta > Lepidoptera > Gelechiidae > Scrobipalpa > Scrobipalpa costella. The sequence goes on along the minus strand of OX463321.1, from coordinate 7,232,357 downwards.
TTTAAAATGTTTTATGTGTTGTGTATGATGTGTATAAAATCCCTGATGATGCTATAAGTTAGCGAAACCGGTAGTATTAAATTATATTAAGTGAAACAAGTACAAGTGTTTTTAACAACAACATTATAAATATACTCTTTATTGTACACAAAATTCAAAATAAACACTAAACTTAAATCTAGTTCACAAACGTGAGCTTATCTCTATAAAGAGATTTCTTCCAGCCAACCTATAAAACTGAATACGAGATAAATACATACGGGGACAAGACTTTACTCTATGTAATAAAACATTAATAGTTAATATGAATATAGGTACAATATACGTACATAAATGAATACTAATATAAATAAATATAAAGATTAGTAAACTGAGAAAAATCAACTGAAATATCTAATAATTTAAAAAAGTGAAAGAAAGAAAGTTGTACAATACTTACATACATACAAATAATCACGCCTTTATCCCTAATGGGGTAGGCAGAGCGTAAACGATCAAAACGAAGGTCGTTCCGCCACGTCTGATAAAGTTATGAGGGTTATTTAAGATAAAATTGTAGGCATATTGCTGTAGTGACAGGTTGTCGGCTCATCCCCTAAATTGCAATATACTGAAACGCTCGGATCCCTTAGCTGGTTTTTACAGCATGCCCGGGAGGAAATGCAGCTGGCACATTCTATGTTTTTCTCTCGCTCCCAGGCCAGCATGAGTAATATACTTTATTGCACAATAATACAGAAATAACGAATTGCTAAAAAGAAAAGTAGTACAATTGGCGACCTTATTGCTAATGTAGCAATATCTCCCAGGTTATTAAGTTTAATATACCTACACATCTATCTTAAATAACCCTCATAACTTTGTCAGACGTGGCGGAACGACCTTTGTTTAGGTCGTTTACGCTCTTCCTACCCCATTAGGTATAAAGGCGTGATCATATGTATGTATTATTAAGTTTAGAATTATTTATTCTTGCAAGATCAGGTTTTGTGATATTTTGAATTGCAAAGAATGTTTGATTTCTTGTATTTCTGCGGCCCAATTTATCGCATTGCCCGGGTATAAGTAGGGAATTATTCATACTGCCCGGTCCAAGTGATAAATTCGAGCAATTTAACTCAAACACTGACTTATGGCATGGACCACAATTTATTCGATTTGCCCGACGACGCTCTTGGGAATCACTACATAGTATAAAACAAAGTCGCTTTTTCTGTCCCTATATCCCTATGTATGCATAAATCTTAATAACTACGCAACGGATATTAATGCGGTTTCTTTTAGTGGATAGAATGATTCAAGAGAAAGGTTTATATGTATAATACATGCATAATATAGTAGAGAAACACTGATAATTTCAGTGCGAAGCCGGGGCGGGTCGCTAGTTATTAGTAAGTCCTTTAACTGCCTCCGTGGTCTACTGGCTAGTGCCATGGACTCCTGATCCGGAGGTCCTGGGTTCGATTCCCAGGGGGGAATCACAAAGTTGATATTTGAGAATTTATCACTTTGTGAATTTTTCCCCAGTTTGGTTAGGACATTGCAGGTTGAATCACCTGATTGTCCGAAAAAGAAAAAGATTTCGTGCTTCGGAGGGCACGTTAAGCCGTCGGTCCCGGTCGCTGTCTTTGATAGTGGTCGCTACTCAAACCATGTCAGAGGCCTGATAGTTGTGCTACTAGGCGGTTTTAAAACTCAGACACCAGGGTTCATCGGGTCGATAGACTCGATACCCACTCGACAGAAGAAGAAGAAGTAAGTCCTTATTAATAATAATATTACTTCCATGCTGGCCTAGGAGTAAGTGAAAAACATAGAATGTGCCAGCTGCATTTCCTCCCAGGCATGCTGTAAAAACCAGCTAAGGGATCCGAGGGTGTCTGTTTATTGCAATATAGGCGATGGGCTGACAACCTGTCACTACAGGAATATACCCACAAATCTATCTTAAATAACCCTCAAAACTTTCGGACGTGGGAAGTGGCGGAACGATTTTTGTTTAGGTAGCTTACGCTCTGCCTATACCATTAGGGATAAAGGTGCGATTATATTATGTATGTATGTCTGTATTAATAATGCCCAGTTAATCACGTTGCCCGTAACATATACTGGATGTAGCTATAACACTGAACAACTTCCACCAGGTCTTTTTCAGGAAGTAAATAAAATATGTTGGCTTTTCATAGTCCAATCGATCAGATAGATCGAGGTGGACATTTTGTATGGAAAAGCCATTTTTTTCTTCACTTTTCGAAAGAAAAATCCTGGTGGAAGTTGTTCAGTGTCGTTGACTGAGCAACCCCTAATAGTTTGCGGGATGCTGTCCCTTACACCCGGTATGTTAAAACTTTGTATGACCTACTCATAAAACTGAACAACTTTCCCTGAGGAACATAGATTGAAACATATATGAAAAAAATGGCGTCCCGAGCGTCCCAAAGAAATGGTGCTTTGTTTGCTTCGAGTCATTTTGTATGGGCTACTTTTTTTCCATATTTCACTTCGGGGAAAGTTGTTCAGTTTAAAGAATAAATATTGTGAGCATACCATACTAAACAAGGCAGACTATTAACTCTAAAATTAGATGATAAGGAAAAAATAATCTTGTATAAAAAACACATTCACAGTTATAGTGCGTGTTTTTCGTAAAACTATTTTTCTTCAAAAAAGAATTTATGCAAATTTTAAAAATTTCTAGTTTCCAATTTGTATGTTTAATTTTGAATTTGCCTACGCATAGTTTACTACTTTCACAAAATTTTAGCTAAGTTGTCGATATTTTGAGTTGATATTAGTGTTGTGAAAAGCTTTCATATCGAAGCCTACATACATACTAACATAATTACGCATTTATCCCTAACGGAGTAGGCTCTGTAAACGATCTAATCAAAAGTCGTTCCGTCACGTCTGACAAAGTTTTGAGGGTTATTTAACATAGATTTGTAGGTATTTTGCTGTAGTGACAGGTTGTCAACCCATCTACTAAATTACAATATACTGAAACTGTCGGATCCTTTAGCTGGTTTTTACAGCATGCCCGGAAGGAAATGCAGCTGGCACATTCTATGTTCTTCTCTCACTCCTAGGCCAGCATGGACGTCTATCCTATCCTTTTCTATCATGGCAGAACCTGAAATTGCTGCTTTAGCAATAAGGCGGCCTATATTTTACTGTTTTCTCCCTTACTTTTCTGCTGTATGTATTGTTGTTTCTTTGTGCAATAAAGTATCTTGTATTGTATTGCACATTCCCGCGGTAAAAAAGAGCCTATGTTACTCAGGATAAACGTAGCTTGACTAAGTACACTGTCCCTTACACATATCGACAGGCATAGCTAATTGCTCCGCATCGATAATCGATATTAAAGACCAGCCCTGCTGCCAGCATCACTAAGTTTAAGTTTGGCGTTAAATTCTACACATTTCAACTTTCTCTCAAGCACGTACTAAAAAATGGGTATCACCAAAAATCTGTCATACAAATGTAGAATACCTAGTTTAATTTTGTTTATGGTCTGTCATACAAACGCAAAGTAAAAAAACTGTGTGATTAATTTTATGGTCGTTAAAGGAGTAGGTTCCTATCTATTTTCATAAACGGTAAAATTTCACTGACTTAAGATCGAATGTGGGGTTCTACCTATGATACATATAACATATAATCACGCATTTATTCCTAATGGGGTAGGCAGAGCGTAAATGGCTTAATAATAATAATTACTTTATTGACAGATTTTCATCCATAGATTGATAGTAAAACACAAACACATTTAAACATAATTGTTAGTAAGGCATATAAAAAAAAATTAAAATAAATAAATAAATAATCACACGTAATAAGATCTGCCGATACTGCAACCTTTAATCGGGGTCTTATCGACATGTAGTCGTACCCAGCGCTGCAGTATCGGGGAGTCCCAGCGGTCTGCGAGTGTTCGCAAGATGCTGTTTGAGCTGTCACGTATACGACTTAAAAGTGAGGCGGATCGACTAAACAAAGGTCGTTCCGCCACGTCTGATAAAGTTTTGAGGGGTTATTTATAATAGATTTGTAGGTATATTGCTGCAGTGACAGGTCAATCGCTTGAATTGCAATATACTGAAATCCTCGGATCCCTTAGCTGGTTTGTACAGCATACTCGGGAGGAAATACAGCTGGCACATTCTATATTTTTCTTTCGCTCCTAGGCCAGCAAGGAAGCCTTCTACCTATGAAACTGAACAAATTCCCTATGGTGTGAAGTCTCAGTGTGAAAGTGGGGCATTCCTGACAACTTTCTTCAGGGAACAAAGGTCGAATCGAAACACGAAGAAAAAAGACTTTATACGGGGTGTCAGATTTTCCATACAAATTGTCTGATTGAGGTGGTCATTTTGTATGAGAAGGTATTTTTTTGTTCATCTCCTGAAAGAATTTCCTGGGAGTGTTGCCAAGTCCTTTTAGTATGAAATCACCGAAAAGTCAAAATTCAAGTAGCCCAAGGAAGCCCAAGTGAAGTAGCCTAAAATCGCCTAAATCATTTACGAATAATCTAAATAGCTACTATTTTAAATGCTTTAGACCTATCCCTTAAGATTCTATTTAGAAGGGGTGTTATTTTAAATAATTAGATTCGATCTCAAAATCTTGAGTCAAAGTGGGTGGGTGGTAGAAATTTCCCATGATTACGAAACCCCTTGTATTTGGGCCCATTTTGTTCGTTCTCTTACCCTATTTGATGAAAATAGCCTACTATGCCTTATTATTTTGAAGAAGCCTCATCTCATCTCCCTAGCCTTATCCCGTATCTCACGGAGTCGGCTTCCTAATCTAGGGGACTGAACAAAGGTACTGGTTTTTACATAGGGCGACTGCCATCTGACCTCCGCAACCCAGAAGGGAAACCAGACCCAATCCTAGATTAGGTCAGAGTTCTCAAGCCGCCAATGCTTGGCCTCTGATATGGCTAAAGGATATTAACCGGGACCAACGGCTTAACGTGCCTTCCGCAGCACGGAAAAAGAACCGAATAAACGTACATATGAAATTCGAAAACCGAAAAACACATTGGTACGTGGTGGGATTCGAACCACGACCTCCCCGCTCAGGAGGCAGCGGCAATATCCAATTTTATTTTATTTTTTTAATGGACCTGTTTGCAAAATACTACAAAGTGTATATAATGCGTCACCGGGCTAAGGCGGGGAGTTGCTACACGCAATCAACACCCTTAATGAAATGGCAACTGCCTAAGGGCGCCCACTAGGGCTCGAACCTCGGCTTATGACGTTGCCTTGGGGACTCCTTATCGGAGAGAATCTGCCCGATACGTGACGGTAAACCCCAAAGTGGGGAGCAAAGGAGGGACCTCCGCGACCCCGCCGGCGGGGTGCGCTGTTGCTGGAAGAGCTTGTGCAGAGTGTGGCTCGACTAATATTGGCAGCATTAAACGCAAGAGTAATTTGGTCATCGCCGTCGGTAAGGGCCCTATCCACTACACCATCGGGCTCATTTTGAAGAAGCCTAATGACGCCTAATTTTCCTTTCGAGATAGCCAACATTGCGACCAGACGCAAATCGCAATATTTGGTTGCCACAGCACCCTCCAAGATAGCTTGAATAGCAATAAATCGCCGCACTTGGCAGCACTGTTTCCTGGTTAAAGTTGTTCAGTTTCGTTGACTAAGCAATGAGCAACCCCTATCAGTTTGTAGGATGCGTCTCCTATATTAAACCCCGTATAGATTTTGAACTACATTTTCCTGCACATTTTCTCCATTTACAACGTTCCTTTCCACATACATATAACCACGCCTTTATCCCTAATGGTATATAGGCAGAGCATAAACGACCTAAACAAAAGTCGTTCCGCCACGGCTGACAAAATTTTGAGGATAATTTTAGATAGATTTGCAGGTACATTGCAGTCAGCCTATCGCCTAAATTGCAATATACTGAAACCCTCGGATCCCTTAGCTGGTTTTACAGCATGACCAAGAGGAAATGCAGCTGGCACATTCTGTTTTTATCTCGCTCCCAGTCCAGCAGATTTGTAGGAGATACGTCAGTGAAAGGTTGTCAGTCCATATTTAAACTATTCCACGTTCCAATTCACGTAAACGTTGCTCCAATTTTTTTTCTTATCTCGCATTGGGCAACAGCTGACCGGGGTCAATGACATCACGGCCAAAGTGCCACAGATAATAATATAATATATAGTAAACGTGATAGGCACGTGGATCGTCTATTTGTATTCGTTTATCTTAGAGGAAGCATTTAACTGCCTCCGTGGTCTAGTGGTCCGAGCCATAGGCTCCCCATTCGGAGATTCTGGGTTCGATTCCCGGTGGGAACAAAAAGTTGATGGGCAATAAATTTTTTAACCGGCATTACCGGGATATGGTCTTAGGTCTCAAAATACTGAAAATTAAAATGGCATTTCTAAAAAAAATACGATTAGATTGATACATTCGTAAATGATTATAATGTATAGTAAAGTTTGTCAATTAGCATTAAATTTACAGAAAAAAATATACTATTTTGCTTCAACTCTGCGTGCTTGAACTCTGTATACTATTTTGCTTTTTATTGGCTTTTTAGTAACGTACGTGAAGTGTAGGCGATGGACTGACAACCTGTCACTACAGCAATACATAGATCTATCTGAAATGATCCTCAATACTTGTCTGAAGTGGTGCAACGAACTTTATTTGGGTCGTTGACGATCTCCCTACCCCATTAGGGATAAAAGCGAGACTTTATGTATGTAACATTTCGTCCATACAACCAAAGCTTAACTCGATTAGGCACTAGACATTCGGTAGACATGTTTTTTTTTTAATATCTTAACTCTTATTTTATCATGTCTTCCATGCTGGACTGAAAGTTATAGAAAATATAGAATGTGCCAGCTCCATCTCCTCCCGGGCACTCTGTAAAAACTAGCCAAGGAATTTGTAAAAACTAGCCAAGGAATTCGAAGGTTATTTAGGCGATAGGATATATTGATCTATCTAATTCAACCCTCAAAACCTGTCGAACGTGGCTTGCGTCGTTGACGCTCTGCCTACCCCATTAGGGATACAGGACTGATAGTATGTATAATGGTATCTTATCTTAACTAAAGAATCCGGATCTGATGAAGGTCTGTCAGTTACTTAGTTTGTTTATTATTTAGTAAATATTATCAATAACCAATTAGAACACTGTTAGAAACTCGTGTGATTAATTGATTATAATTTAAAAATAATTAGGATTATAAGTTAGTAATTACTCGTGGATTTGCTGGCTATAGTCATACATACAAACATACATAATATAATCACGACTTTATTCCTAATGAGGCAGGCAGAGCTTTACGCTAATAAAAGGTTGTTCCACCACGTCTGACAAAGTTTTGAGGGTTATTTAAGATTGCAATAAATGCCGCCAAAATTGCAATATACAAATCCCTCGGATCCCTTAGCTAATTTTTACAGCATGCCCGGGCGGAAATGCAGATGGCACATTCTATGTTTGTTTATCGCTTCCAGTCCTGCATGGAAGTTAATAACGAAATCATTTTCTTAAATTACGTACTCACCATTAGCCCGCGAAGTAAGTATGTAGGTAATTAAATTAATGGAAATATTTTGGCTTTTAATTTAATCCTTTATTTCCTATAATGAAATAAGTTTTCCGTGAAAACAACTTATTTTTCCAGTAGGTACGTCCTAATCCTTCCATGCTGGACTGGGAGCAAAAGGAAAACAAAAAATGTGCCAGCTGCATCTCCTCCCGGGCATGCTGTAGAAGCCAGCTAGGGGATCCGAGGGTTTCATTATATTGTAGTTTGGGCGATGGGATGACAGCCTGTCACTACAGCAATATACCTGCAAATCTATCTTAAATAGCCCTCAAAACTATGTCAGACGTGGCGGAACGACTTTTTTGGGATTGTTTACGCTCTGCCTACCTCATTAGGGATAGAGGCGTGATTATATGTGTGTATATGTATGTATGTATTTTGTCTAGACGATGATACTGATAACCTGTGCATAATTAAATTACCCTTTAGTGATAACTTTATGATAACCTAGTGCGTGTTAATTAGTGATTTGTGGTGGTCTGAGCCGTGGTCTCTTTGTCCGGAGGTCGTGGGTTGGATTTCCATAAGTCTTATGGCATAAGGGCCGTTTTCGGTTCGTATCCGAATCGTGTCCGTGAATTTTCCACATAAAACGGATATGGATGGGTGCGCAACCTGTCATACATTTACTAGGAAGGCCAATTCGGATCAGAAAATATTCGAATACGGATTCGGACCGGTACAAAAGCGGTCTAAGGTTTATCAAATTTATATTGGTGTATTTTGGTCACCTGACAGTATTAAAATAAGCAATGAATTTCTATCTCTTTTTTATTCACATTTAAAAAACTGACAGTTGTTTCTACGATCAAATCGGATTTTGTTTCAAGTTAAATTATCTTCCATGCTGGACGCGGAGTGACAGAAAAACATAGAATGTGCCAGCTACATTTCCTCCCGAGCATGCTGTAAAAACCAGATAAGGGCTCTGAGGGTTTCAGTATATTGTAATTTAGGCGATGGGCTGACAACCTGTCACTACAGCAATATGCGTACAAATCTTTCTTGAATGGCCCTCAAGTCTTTGTCAGACGCGGCGGAACGGCCTTTGTTTAGGTCGTTTACGCTCTGCCTACCCCATTAGGGATAAAGTCAAAGTCAAAATTATATGTATGTATGTTAATTAAGGCACTGCAGGTTTTTAGATATCTGAAATACAGGGGTATGCTTTGCATAATGACCGCATTACAGTGTGAGTAGGCTGACAATCTGTCACTACAGCAATACACAATACACTCTTATCTGAAATCACCCTCAGCAATCGTCAGACGTGGCTAAGGCTGTTTTAGTCAGCCGTTGACGCTCTGGTTCCCCCTAAGGGATACAGACGTGATTATTATAATATATAACGCGGTCAAAACGTGCTAAAGTGTCTTGCAATCGAATGATATTATCTTGAAGACTACTGAACCGACTTTGATAAAACTCGGAATCTCGGGTCAGTTCAAGATCATTAAATTACCTACACGTATTAAATTGAAAATAACTTTCTAAACTTATTTAGAAATTTAACAAACATATTTAAAAAACGTACACTCATCATCATCTCTCTAGCCATATCCCGGCTACCTAATCTAGATGATTGAACAAGAGTACTGGTTTTTACACAGAGCGACTGCCATCTGACCTCCGCAACCCAGAAGGGAAACCAAACCCAATCTTATATTAGGTCAGAGTTTTCACGGCCTTTGTTTAGGTCATTTACACTCTACCTACCTCATTAGAGATAAAAGCGTGACTATATGTATGTATGTAGTAAAGGATAAAGGCGTGAGTTTATGGTATTTTAAAGTGCACTCACAACGTTCCATCCGGTAAGGTACGCAGCTCGGAATTGGTACAGCATTTTCAGCTCTGAATCCTCACTTTCCTTCAAATCCGTCTCCAGATTTGTAGCAAACAGACCAACTATTGCATAATGGTATAAAGCTAGGAAATGTAACACAGTTCGCCAGTATAACTTTGCGTCACTTCTGTCGAATAACTTTTCGTTTTCTGTTATTAAAAAACACAATATATTATAGAAAATGTTGTTCTCTTTGTACAAAACTGTTAGGTTATCCATAATTGTTGATTTTTAAAACTGCTTCTTAATATAAAAGAAAAAGTCGTATTTATTTATAATGTAAAACTGAAATTATTAATTAAACTTAACACTTATTTATTTATAATATAAAATTGAATTAATTGATTACACTTAAAATTAATAGGCGCCCAAACGAACAGTACGAAGGGCGACTATTGATAACATAATTAGTACGGCGGTAGATGCAATATTAAATGCGGTAAAAATTTAGTGTTGCTGCTTCTATCAAAAAATTACCCACATAATTTGAAATTAACTAAATGTTTCAATATTTAACGTGATCAAGCAATCCAACTTCTTAATTTGAAACATGTGTAATTTTGTGGGTAGTTCGTTAGTTCTGTTTATTTATATAGGTTACTAGCGACCCGCCCCGGCTTCGCACGGAAATTATCAGTGTTTCTCTACTATATTATGCATGTATTATACATATAAACCTTCCTCTTGAATCACTCTATCCATTAAAATAAACCGCATCTAAATCCGTTGCGTAGTTTTAAAGATTTATGCATACATAGGGATATAGGGACAGAGTAATCGACTTTGTTTTATACTATGTAGTGATGAAACTAAACAAAAACAACCTCCTGTTAGTCTGCTGTAAGAAAATTCTGTTTAGTGCCTGTTGTGTCGTTGTTTTTGTGTACAATAAATGGTTGAAACATTAAAATATGGGAAGAAACTTCAAAATGTAAAAGGACATACTAAATGACAGTTGATTAAAAGGCAAAAGGTTTCTCTTATCGCATACCTCCACGTACTAGCATTACGGCAGAAAATTAATTCAAAAAATATTTTTCAAAAAAAAAGTGGCTCACTTCTAGATTAGACGTAATAAATTACCTTTAATTGAGGGTAATTAATTTGTTGCAATACCAAGGCAATATAATCATCAATTCACATCCCATTCATCATATTAGTGTGCGTATAACATTCTAAAGAGTGGACAACACTTGGCATTCGTCTGATAAATGATTTCGGCTAAAGGACTTGTTTCCATGCCAAGACTCTTTTTAAATACGTAAATAAAAAAGATTTCAATTGAAATGCAGTGCATTGATGTGACAGTGATTAGCATAATAATGTGCTGTTAGTCTTCTTCTGTCGAGTGGGTATCGAGTTTATCGACCCCATGAACCCTGGTGTCTAGAGTTTTTAAACCGCCTAGTAACACAACTATCAGGCCTCTGACATGGTTTGAGTAACGACCACTATCAAAGACAGCGACCGGGACCGACGGCTTAACGTGCCCTCCGAAGCACGAAATCTTTTTCTTTTTCGGACAATCAGGTGATTCAGCCTGCAAAGTCAAACCAAACTGGGGAAAAAATCACAAAGTGATAAATTCTCAAATATCAACTTTGTGTTTCCCCCCTGGGAATAGTAAAAGACAGTGTAATGGAAGTGTCAAATAAAGTACAGAAATCCTATATGGTTCGACTCGACACTCCCACGTAATTCTTCATAGAGCATTGGAATGTGGACGCCACACTCGCATTCTAATGAGTTCTAGATAAGGTTGAGGTTTTGCGCAGGGATCATGAAAAAGCAGACGGACTTTGTTCCTCGCTCTTCTAAATTAGTTCCTTGCAGCGTTTATTGTATTAATATGGTGGATTTAACATAATAATCTGTTAACGAGAAACAATATGGCGGGAGTAAAAAGCAAAGGAAGGCGCTACCGTATGATTTGGTTAGATACAAACATACATATAATCACGCCTTTATCCCTTATAGGATAGGCAGAGCCTAAACCACCTGAACAAAAATCGTTTCGCCACGTGTGACAAAGTTTTGAGGGTTATTTAAAGTAGATTTGTACATTGCTGTAGTGACCAGTTGTCAGCCCATCGCCTAAATTACAATATACTGAAACCCTCGGATCTCTTAGCTGTTTTTTACAGCATGCCCGGGAGAAAATGCGACTAGTACATTCTATGTTTTTCGAACGACCTTTGTTTAGGTAGTTTACGCTCTGCCTACCTTGGGATAACGGCGTGATTGTATAAATACTTTCAGAAAATACATATGTATGTATTTTCTAAAAGTATTTTATCATATCAGTTGTCAGCCCATCGCCACAGCTTTGACACTCCTAACTACAATGTCATTTTCGTCACACATTGACAGACGGCATGTCGCACGTGGCATGCGTTTGTGTGCGTGTTATAAGGGTTGAAAAATTTTGATATACCGGTCATAATCATCACTTGATTAATCTGGTTATTATTAAACCAACGTTTTAATGTAGTTCACTGTAACTGAATAGTTAGTAGATTGCATATTTTATACGAATTTACTTACCGTCTCTCATCACTATCGAATCTAAAAAAGTTCCTATTGGAGTCATATCTTGTGGTAGAAAGACATCCGTACACGGAACAGTACCTAACCATCTTTGGAATACAAAACTTTATTATTTCCGTTACACTGGGAAACATGCGCGCGCCATACCCGCTAAGCGTACGCTCAATGTGGCCCACAATCCGGCGCGGAGTGTGACGTATGTCGGTCTGGGGAAGGGAGGTGAATGTTCATTCTGTATGTATATTATATATTCTATATTATATATTCTGTACCATCGCCTAAATTCCTACACTTCTTCTGGTTTCTATAGTATGGCTGCGATGAGAAGCAGCTGGAACATTCTATGTTTGCTTATCGCTCTCGCTTTCGGAAGAACAGATAGACGCGGATATACTTATTAGCATTTAACCTAAGGTTTAACCTTGACACTTGAGAGTTTTTTTTTGTTTTAACTGCTGGTTTTAAACGAAAATTATGATAATACATTTACTAATACAATTGTATTCAAAACTGGTTATTTAAGTGATGTTGAGAAACGCACACCAAATATTTTAAAGTATAAGTTCCATGCTGGACAGACAGCCAAAGAAAAACGTAGACTATACCAGCTGCATTGCCTCCCGGCCATGCTGTAAATACCAGCTAAGGGATCTGAGGATTTCATCTTGAATTTTCAAAACAATCATCGCGACGTTTCGATCCTATACGAGAATCTTCATTAGGAGTGTGACTTTTTTCTCTCCTGATAAAGATCCTCGTATAAGGTCGAAACGTCGAGGGCTAACCCTCCTTTCAATACAAACTAGTAAGCCAATCAGTTTTCATACATACATACATACAATCACGCCTTTATCCCTAATGGGGTAGGCAGAGCGTAAACGACCTAAACAAAGGTCGTTTCGCCACGTCTGACAAATTTTTGAGGGTTAATTGAGATAATATGTTTAGGTATATTGCTGTAGTGACAGGTTGTCAGCCCATCGCCTACATTGCAATATACTGAAACCCTCGAATCCCTTAGCTGACTTTTACAGCATGCCCGGGAGGAAATGCAGCTGGCTCATTCTTTGTTTTTCTCTCGCTCCCAGTCCAGCATGGAAGTATTCATTATGACAGGTATTATTTAAATTAAATCGTACTTACAATATTCCAAACAGCACAAAACAGAAAACTCGACACTTGTAACGCTAAAAGATTTTCTTTAACATCATTTAGGATATTATTCTTGTTGAAATTTTCCATACAATTTTGCATCATTTCATACAAATTGTATGAAGACGCTAAAATAAGAACACCAAAATATGAACTGTGGAAAACTGTTTTACAAAGCAATATTAAATTCACTGCAGGATTTTGTCGAGTAAATTTTTCGTCCGCCATTTTGGATAATTTTACAATTATTATAAAAATGAAATCGCAACGTTAGTTCTGAACAAAAAGTGGCTTTGTATTGAAATAGTTTTCTATTAATATTCAAATGTCAGTGACAAAGTCCCAAGTGTAAGAAAAACGCAAATGATGTAAAAAACATGACGCCGTACATACATACATATAATCACGCCTTTATCCCTAATGGGGTAGGGAGAAAGTAAACGACACAAACAAAGGTCGTTCCGCCACGTCTGGCAAAGTTTTGAGGGTTATTTAAGATAGATTTGTAAGTATATTGCTGTAATGACAGGTTGTCAGCCCATCGCCTAAATTACAATATACTGAAACCCTCGGATCCCTTAGCTGGTTTTAAGAGCATGCCCGGGAGGAAATGCAGCTGGCACATTCTATGTTTTTCTCTCGCTCCTAGGCCAGCATGGTCGTCTTGGATTTAAGTAAATAGGAACTGCATTATATCTATTGACGTCTCAATAGTTCCCGGCAAACATCTTGATTTAACTGCACACATATTTCTATACTCCAGATGTTTACTGGGAGCGAGAGAAAAATATAGAATATGCCAGCTGCATTTCTTCCCGGGCATGTTCTAAAAACCAGCTAAGGGATCCGAGGGTTTCAGTATATTGCCGAGTATTGGTTAAAATTAATATAAAAACGCCTAAACTATCGATACGACAAGAAGAAGAAGTACATTGCAATTGAGGCGATGGGCTGACAACCTGTCAGTACATCAATACACCTACAAATCTATCGAAATAGCCCTCAAAACTTTGTCAGACGTGGCGGAACACCTTTTGTTTAGGTCGTTTACGCTCTGCCTACCCCGTTCGGGATACATGCATATTTTACGTATGTATGTAGAACCAACCAGTTCAAATTGGTTTCTCCCATAGACTAACTAAAGAATGAACAGATCTAGACTAGGTAACCTTAGTTTCTCATAGAAAAATCTGATATCCCCTCAACTGTGTTGCGACCCGGGATGGGGCGCTGTCGGATTCGAATAATCTGTGGCGCGCCCACAGAAAAATCTGGGGTCCACAGATGAGCCATATGCCATATTCGCCATTTTGGCTTCAACAAATACATACATACATATAATCACGACTTTATCCCTAATGGGGTAGGCAGAGCGTAAACGACCTAAACAAAAGTCGTTCCACCACGTCTGACAAAGTTTGGAGGGTTATTTGAGATAGATTTGTAGGTATATTGCTAAAGTGACAGGTTGTCAGCCCATCGCCTAAATTGTAATATACTGAAACCCTCGGATCCCTTATCTGGTTTTTACAGCATGCCCGGGAGGAAATGCAGCTGGCACACTCTATGTTTTTTCTCGCTCCCAGTCCAGCATGGCAGACAATAACAGTTGAGGAGTTAATAAAATTTATTTGGGCCTGCAACATATAAAAAAATCATCCCTTACGGGGTAGGCAGAGTAAAATTAGTCTATTAAATGAAATAAAAATAACTTACATAATTCCAGTTAGTTAAATAGCCCCAAAAATATATTTTCATAACTTGATAATGTTCTGCTGCATTTATATCCATATTTATTAACATTAACGTTCCCCATACTGTCACGAAAATACCAAAAACTAATAAACCGCCATGCACACTAGTTTTCACACACAATTTACAGGTTTTAAAAACTATTTTCAACATATTCACATTTAAATAAATAAATATTTTAAAAACAAGCTTCAAGCAATTATTCCAAGTTTAAGTAATAATAAGTCTTGTTTCAAAGGTAACATATTACGATCTGAAATTAAATACTCTGCCTTTAAAAAAAATGCCAGCGATTATGTTAATTTTGTATAATTTTGAGTTCCGTATTCATATAAATATACCTTACTTCATATAAATATATCTTCCATGCTGGACTGGGAGTGAGAGAAAACCATAGAATGTGCCAGCTGCATTTTCTCCCGAGCATGCTGTAAAAACCAGCTAAGGGATCTGAGGGTTTCAGTATATTGTAATTTAGGCGATGGGCTGACAACCTGTCAGTACAGCGATATACTTACAAATCCATCTTGAATAACCCTCAAAACTTTGTCAGACGTGACGGAACGACCTTTGTTTAGGTCGTTTACGCTCTGCCTACCTCATTAGGGATAAAGGCGTGATTATATGTATGTATGTATATATGTATATGTATGTATGTATGTATTCATAACAATATACCGGGTGTAAGGGACAGGTTCCCGCAAACTGATGATGGAGCTGAATATCTTTCACCGGGAAATTCTTTCAGAAAATTATCAGTTTTTTTGCTTTTCCACACGAATTGTCTGATCGAGGTGGTCATTTTGTATTGGAAAGTCTTGTTTTCTACTACCTGAAAGAATATCCTGGTGAAAGTTGTTCAGTGTTGTTGACTGAGCAACCTCTATCAGTTTGTGGATACTGTCATATACACTATATAGCTTCCATGCTGGACTGGGAACGATAGAATAACGTAGAATGTGCCAGCTGCATCTCCTCCCGGGCATGCTGTAAAATCCAGCTAAGGGATTCGAGGCTATATTGTAATTTAGGCGATGGGCTGACACCCTGTCACTACAGCAATATACAGTTCTATCTTAACCCTCAAAACTTGCCGGACGTGGCGGAACGACCTTGTTTGGGTCGTTGACGCTTTGCCTACCCTATTAGGGATACAGGCGTGATAGTATGCATGTATGTATGTCATATACACGCCATATACGAAATTTAATGAAACTTCATAAACAATTTTCTAAAAACGACATTTTGACGTTTCCGCGCGTCTCTTTGAGCCAACGGGGGATCCAAGAGGTGGCAACTATTCTGCACAAAGGGTTAGTTAAGCTACAGATGCCTCCGTGGTCTAGTGGCTAGTGCCATGGACTCCTGATCCGGAGGTCCTGGGTTCGATTCCCAGGGGGGAAACACAAAGTTGATATTTGAGAATTTATCACTTTGTGAATTTTTTCCCAGTTTAGTTAGGCCATTGCAGGCTGAATCACCTGATTGTCCGAAAAGAAAAAGATTTCGTGCTTCGGAGGGCACGTTAAGGCGTCGGTCCCGGTCGCTGTCTTTGATAGTGGTCGTTACTCAAACCATGTCAGAGGCCTGATAGTTGTGCTACTAGGCGGTTTAAAAACTCTGACACCAGGGTTCATCTGGTCGATAGACGCGATACCCACTCGACAGAAGAAGAACCATGCTAGACTGGGAGAGATAGAAAAACATAGAATGTTCCAGCTGCCCTTCCTCCCACACATGCTGTATAAGTCAGCAAAAGGGACTCGAGGGTTACAGTGTATTGTAATTCAGGCAATAGGCTGACAACCTGTCACTATAGCAATACACATTACAATCTAAAATCGCCCTCAACTTTTGTCAGACGTGGCGAAAGCGCCTTTTACGAGGCGTTTAACGCTCAGCGTTAACCCCGTAAGGGATAAAGGCGTGATTTTATGTATGTATGTATCTATTCTAGTAGATAAGCTCGTTTAGCCATACAAAGGGGTAAAAAATAAACACGATCACACTCATAGCCGCCACTAGGGGTCCCTGTATCGGGGTGCCATGGACATACACAGAAACAACCACAAAGAACACCCAGACCCAGAAACAGACATTTAAACTTACCATTTAAATATCTGCCCCGGCTGGGAATCGAACCCAAAACCTTTTGCGTAGCAGGCAGGTACACTGCTAACTAGGCTGCGCAGGTCGTCAAATAAATGCGGCCCTATAGATCGTATTTATAAAGCGATCTCAAGATTGAGAGCAATATTAAGTATGGATTTGACAGGCCACATTGTACTGAAATGACATTTCTGATACGAACTCAAACTAGCTGTCAATCTCAAGTGTTGTTTACAAATACGGGCCTAAGATACCAAGAGAAAATACTCCTTTATGCTGCGCGGTCGTCATTAATTGTGATTGCTTATTTAGTGTATTTTTTGTGTTTTACTGTTAATTGCAATAAAGCGTATTTTCAACAACAAAAAAATGCGGTTTTTTTCTAACGGTCCTGAGCAGCAATTGCCTTTGCTGACTGTACCTACGTAGGTAACTGTTTTTTTTTTTTATTCTAATGAGAATACTTCAGTTTCTCAAACAATGCAACAAAAAAAAAGTGAAGTACATAAAGCTGTATAGGTACATAAATATTTCCCTTGAGTAAAATACAGTTTTATCTATCTATACATATAATAAATCTCTAGAAGCGTCGTGTTTGTACATAGAATATTTATCGAAAAAAATAATTGCAGCTGGCATTATTAACGATATAAAGACCAAATCTTTTTTTTTTTTTTGTCTGTCTGTATGTTACCACATCACGCCAAAACTACTGAACCGATTTCAATGGGACTTTTTTTTATTCAACTTAGTATTACCCGGGTTGCAACTTAGGATACCTAAAATCACGCTACCTTACTTAGAGGGTAGGCAGGAAATTTGAATTTGGCTGTTTTTTAAACGATTTCGATCAAACTTTTTTTATGCGACTGATAGTTATCTAGGAAAAAACAAAGAATACAATTAATCACGCCACCTGAGTTAGGGGATAGATAGGAAATTAAATTTTGATTGTTTCTTACTCGATTTGATGTTTTTTTTTATTCGCCCGATTGTTACCTCGCTTAAAACTTTATATTATATACGTAAAAAACCACGCCACCTGACATAGGGCAGAAAATTGAATCCTGTTTTTTAAAATCTCATTAGAATACAATAAATAGTCTCATTACGACCTCAAGTATCGTGTTATACACGAGTTAGGCTTAGCTAACGTGATTCGTAATGATACAAATAAATAAGAGTAAAGAGATTAAAACGTTCATCGAGACGATGGGCAACCCACCGACTTCCCTCATGATAGAAATAGTCGCGTATAGACTTTTTTGCTACTACGAATTGGCTCAATTATGAAATTAAATCGAGCGAGGTAGCGATCCGCTAACCCGCTGATAATAAAACGGCGGCTGAGTGACCTGGGATCGGCGAAGTCGACGGCTTTCCAACGCGGTAAAAACTCAAAAATTCATCAGAAGTATTTGGGCTGAGAAAATTTGATTCGCCGCGACACGCAAAGAAGAAGAAGATCAGAAGTATTAGTGTTACCAAGAAAAATCACACCACCGCGATCTAAAAATATCGCCAAATCGTACAGCGACATCTGTAAATACACGGTATAGAGATCTTTTTATGTATTTACAGTAAAAATCATGAAAACCTAATAAAAACCTTAAGCACTTATGGTTTACGAAACGTTAAAGCATTTATAAATTTGATAGGTCCGCCACTTACCACTAGATGACATTATGTAAAATTTAAAACAAAAAATACATCGCTGTTTAAAATCATAACCACCACGCGTACGGAGTCGCGGGCACAGCTAGTGCTATAATATAGTTGGATAAACAGTGGTACCAATTCGTAATTGCAATCATCACGACTGCTATACCTGTCATTTTTTGTCATGAGAGAACAAAAAGGGACGCCAACAATTTTAGTTACATACCTATTGTTATCTAAGAGCCCGATGGTGTAGTGGATAGGGCCGCTGCCTCCTGAGCGGGAGGTCGTGGTTCGAATCCCACCACGTACCAATGTGTTTTTCGGTTTTCGAATTTGATATGTAAGTTTATTCGGACTATTACTTCCATGCTGGACTGGGAGAGATAGAAAAACATAGAATGTTCCAGCTGCCCTTCCTCCCGGGCATGCTGTAGAAGACAGCAAAAGGGACTCGAGGGTTACAGTGTATTGTAATTTAGGCGATGTGCTGACAACCTGTCACTATGGCAATACACATTACAATCTAAAATTACCTTCAATTATTGTCAGACGCGGCGAAAGCGCCTTTTACGAGGCGTTTAACGCTCTGCCTACCCCGTAAGGGATAAAGGCATGATTTTATGTATGTATGTAAGTTTATTCGGCGTTGTTTTCCTTGCTTCGGAAGGCACGTTAAGCCGTTGTTCCCGGATATCGTTTAATACCGTAGATATTAGTCGTTAAACCATATTAGAGGCCAGTGCTAAGCATTGGCGGTTTGAAATCTCTGACCTAATCTAGGATTGTGTCTGGTTTCCCTTCTGGGTTGCGGAGGTCAGATGGCAGTCGCTCTGTGTAATAACCAGTACCCTCGTTCAATCCCCTGGATTAGGTAGCCGACCCCGTGAGAAACGGGATAAGGCTAGGGAGATGATGACCTATTGTTATCTAAGTAACTACCAGAGGCCAATGGTATACTGGATAGGGCCGCTGCTTTCTGAAAGAGAGGTCGTGCTCCGAGAGATACGGGATAAAGCTAAGGAGATGATCGGTCTTGATGCATGTGCCACGACATAGAACAGCTGCTTTTCGTGGAGGTTTCAGTTACCGTGCAAATAAATGTTGGAATGATATTCCACCCCCCATAAGGAATATTTATTCAAAATTTGTTTTTAAGAAAAATTATAAAGAATATCTTCTTATTGACCAAAAAAAAACAGGTAACTGAAGTCTATAGTTTACTTTTACATATATTTATATATGTTTTATTATATTTAAGTAGTATATGTTTTTACAATATTTACCCCAATACCATATTTTATAATCATACTTTCTTTTTATCTACCCTTCATACTTCTATTAATACCATTACATACATTGCAATTTGTTAATTCATTATATTTATTTTAATATCGATCAATATATTAAAGACACGACATAGAATTTGTTAGCAACTTTTAATTTAAATTTAATATCTACTTTTTTTTGCGTAACTTTGGTACTGACAGAATATCAGTGTTGCTTAGAGTTGTACTCGTTCTACTCTCTGCAACAAAATGCTGAGTCAGTCCCTTTTCCCTGGGCAGTGCAGTTTACATTATTCTAATGTTATATTTTACAGTGTGATGTTTTTTGTAAGCTTTTACTGTTTCCTGGGAATAAAATATATTCTATTCTATTCTATTCTATTCTATTCTATTCTATTCTATTCTATTCTATTCTATTCTATTCTATTCTATTCTATTCTATTCTATTCTATTCTATTCTATTCTATTCTATTCTATTCTATTCTATTCTATTCTATTCTATTCTATTCTATTCTATTCTATTCTATTCTATTCTATTCTATTCTATTCTATTCTATTCTATTCTATTCTATTCTATTCTATTCTATTCTATTCTATTCTATTCTATTCTATTCTATTCTATTCTATTCTATTCTATTCTATTCTATTCTATTCTATTCTATTCTATTCTATTCTATTCTATTCTATTCTATTCTATTCTATTCTATTCTATGATGATCTAAGTAACTACCAACTCACATAGTTCCAATTCGTACCGTAGCACGGTGAAAACCACCTGATATTGTCCATATATATATTCTTCGCCTGTTTGTCTGTCACACCGAACCATATAGCACTACATCCGTATATTAACGTGAAATTGTTAATAACAATATAAATTACGTGAAAAATTGTTTGTAGAATTCGTCGTGTCAAGGTTTTTGGACTTGAGGGTTGGTCATCGTCCTCCATGACATTTTAATATATATATATATATACAAACATACTATCACGCCTGTATCCCTAATGGGGTAGGCAGAACGTCAACGTCCCAAACAAAGGTCGTTCCGCCACGTCTGACAAGTTTTGAGGGTTAGATCTTTATATTGCTGTGGGGACAGGTTGTCAGCCCATCGCATCGCCCAAATTACTATATATTAAAACCCTTGAATCCCGTAGCTGGTTTTACAGCATGCCTGAGAAATGCAGCTGGCAGATTCTATATTTTTCTATCACTCCTTCTCCAGCATGGAGGCAAAAGTATTTTGAATTTATAATAATTATCATCAATCACTTATAGTACTTAAAACTGGTGTAAGGCTTAACGAAAATTTATTGGGGTTGTTCAGTCAACGAAACTGAATAAATATCTCAAAAAAATAATTCTTATAAATAAAAATGGCTTTTCCTTACAAATTGTCTTATCGCTGTAGTCATTTTGTATTGGGAATTATTTTATATATTTCATTTTCTGATAGGATTTCCTGCTGAGAATTGTTTAGATTCGTTGACTGAGCAACCACCTCAGTTTGTGGGAAGTTACACCCCGGGGAGGGTTGTTTTAAAAATACTATTAAAAGATGCTTTTCCATACAAAATATTTACTTTACATTATCTTGAAGTGGCATGCTGGACTGGAAGCCTTTAAAATCATAGAATATTCCAGCTTCTTCACTTCACTGCTAAGACATTTTACAGAATCAATAGAGGGAAAAAAGGGTTTCTGTTGACTGACAATCTATCACTATTATACACAGTTTGTTCTTTCCTTCATATTTTTAGCCTTAAAACTTGTCAGACTTTTACGAGGTGGTTGACGCTTTTACCTACCTCGTATGGGATAAAGGCGTGACTTAACGTCCGAAGTACGTACGATATTCATAAGATAAAGTCATATAACTTTTCATGGATTTTAATTATTTTACTTAATATCATGGACAAAGATTTTCAGAACCCTTATTCGTCACAATATATTCAATAAATATTCTTATTTATTAAAATAAATCACTCATCCACAAACCACAAACAATATACTGTGTTTTTTTATGTCAAGTTTGTAGATTTGTCAAACAGAAATTTATAGGAAAGTTGTTTATTCTGAGGCCTGAATATTAACAAGTAATTTAAAAAGTTCAAAAATCTAATTGCGTAGAAAGTTATCGTTAAATTGTCATAGATTTTTAAAAAAATAGTTATTAAATGATACTCGCTATCGTTCAATGTCGTTCGTTTGACTGATGTTGGTGTTCCTATTTGTAATAAAATAAAATAAAATAAAAATGTCTTTAGTGACACGCGCAAAGTAAACACGATGAAGTAGAAGATTGCATAAAAATTAAGTACAAGTTATATTCTTCTTCATAGACTCGATACCCACTCGACAGAAGTGTCGAGTGGGTATCGAGTCTATGGACCCGATGAACCCTGGTGTCAGGGTTTCTAAACCGCCTAGTAGCACAACTATCAGAACTCTGACATGGTTTTTGAGTAACGACCACTATCAAAGGGACCGACGGCTTAACGTGCCCTCCGAAGCACGAAATCTTTTTCTTTTCGGACAATCAGGTGATTCAGCCTGCAGTGTCCTGACCAAACTGGGAAAAAAATCACAATGCGATAAATTCTCAAATATCAACTTTGTTTTTTCCCCCCTGGGAAACGAACCAAGGACCTTCGGATCGGGAGTCCATGGCACTAGCCACTAGACCACGGAGGCAGTTATATTGATATAAATTCATCATTCGGCGCAGTATTTTTTCTACAAAATGAAATAAATAAATACAAACATACATTATGTATTTATAACTATATGTATTATTATGTATATTTATTGTGCATACATACAAACATATAATTACGCCTTTATCCCTAATGGGGTAGGCAGAGCGTAAACGACCTAAACAAAGGTCGTTCCGTCTGATAAGGTTTATATTTATTATATTTAATGATATTAGGGTTCTTATCGTATTTAATGAAATTTTACCTACATTTTAAATTGTACATGCCTTATCTGCCTCACTTAAATGCACTCTTACTACCGTAGGTCAGCTAGAAGTGATTTCTTTTTAGAGATAAGCTGTACCTGTTGTGCTATTGTTTTTTTTATGTTTGTATCGTCTGTATGATCATGTGTACAATAAACTGTTAAATAAATAAATAGATTTTATTACTCACATAATTCCAATTCGTCCCGTAGCAAGGAGTAAACAGCCTTAAATTATCTACAAATACATTTTTGGCTTGTTCGTCTGTTATACCAAACCAAATCACCAACCAATACAAAGACACAGAACATTTAATCACTAAATACACTAGATGAAACACAGTTCTTAAAAATATCATTAATTTAGACACTTTTCTGGGAGAATTAACTGATATATCGTATTGTTCTATAGGATACATGCACCTTTCAAAGTCCATTTTGCAAACGTTTTATAATAGTCTAGGATTGGGTCTAGTTTCCTTCCCTTTTAGGTTGCGGATCATGACCTGTACCCTCGTTCAATCCCCTAGATTAGGTAGCCAACCCGGGAGATAAGGGATAAGGCGATAATAACACAGGATAATAAGTACTTAATAGTCACTTCACTACAAATATAGTCACTATTTGTTTTTATAAATGTATGTAGTTTTAAAATAAAAGTAATTTAATATTCCACAATCACCTTCAACAAGTGTTTATTCATTTGCAAAATGTGCACTTAGTTTATTAGAATTATTATCATTTTATTAGAATCACTATTGAATAAAATGAATTTGGTTTGTATATGTTTTTCTGTGATGTTTTTTGTCAATTGTTTCACCTTTTCAAGTTGTTATGAAGTAATTAAATTTATTTTGTTTCCCTAACAAAGTCACTCGTAAAAACTTTTTTTTTATTAGGTTTAAATTTGTGAACACATAATGCTCAGATGGTTAGAGCTGCGCTCAGCCGTAGCACGGAACGCCGGGATAGTGGCTTCACATCACTTTTGTGGTTTAAATTTTTCGCTTTTTTTATTTTTGTCATCAGTTTTTTTTTATATAAGTACAAATATCCACGTCAGTTATGATCGTTTTACTGAGACAAAGTGCGTACAAAATATTCATTGAAACTTAAAAAACCAGTTAACCTAAAAAATACCAGACCCAAAATACTGCTTTCGATAACATTTTACGGACAAGGAAGACCAGACAATCACCTTCCGAGTGACAAGGTTTTCAAAAATATTAAAAATTCGAGTGCGTTAAAAGGGAACTACAAACTTAACTTCCCCGTGTGGTGCCGGGTTAGAATAGCATCACCCAAAACTCAAAGGCGACTAAGGGATCAATCTAGGGAATAGGCAGCAGCGTTCCCTGTGAATGCGGTCACCAACCCGCCTGCTAAGCGTGGTGAGTATGGCATATACCCCCAATTTTGGGGAGGCCCATGTCCAGCAGTGGACTATTGTGGCTGATGTTGATGATGATGACAAACTTAAACTATGTAGTACTATTATATATTCTGTGCTTAAACTTAAACTCTTTATACATACATAAAATCACGCCTTTATCCCCAATGGGTTAGGCAGAGTGAAAAGGACCCAAATCAAGGTCGTTCCGCCACGACTGACAAGTTTTAAAGGTTATTACAGTGGATTATGATGTGTCATAGTGAGAGGTTGTCAGCCAATCGCCTAAAATTGCAATACACTATAACCCTGAAATCCCTTCGCTGGTTTTTACAGCATGCCCGGGAGGAAATGCAGCTAGCACATTCTATGTTTTTCTATCACTCCCAGTACAGCATGGAAGAAATCGTTATAGCTTCTAACAATAATGTTTTCTTCCATCTTTCCAGTATATTGTAATTTAGGCAATGGGCTGACAACCTGTCACTACAGCAATATACTTACAAATCTATCTTAAATAACCCTCAAAACTTTGTCGGACGTGGCGGAACGACCTTTGTTTGGGTCGTTTACGCTCTCCCTACCCCATTAGGGATAAAGGTGTGATTATATGTATGTATGTATAATAATGTTTGTTCTAATTAATAAAGAGTAAGATTGCCGTACCATCGTAAACAGGGTTTAAGGGACAGCGTCCCGCAAACTGCTACGAGTTACTCAATCAACTTCCACCAGGAAATTCTTTCAGAAAGAGAAAAAAAAATGCTTTCCCAATTGCTGCATGTCGGCTTATAGTTACAATTTAAAAAATATTAATAAAATAATTCCAAATGTCGGTTAAATAAATGAAAAAAATCTTAATTCTGAACACATAATATAAATTAAAATTATTGTCACATATTTCATTTTAACTTATTACTATTTAAATGTTCGTCAACCGAGTAAAATATCATTACAATCAATCAATAAATATAATAATATATGGAAAAATATAATAATATATGGATAATTTTATGGAAAAGCCATTTTCTTTTATCACTTCCTGAAAACAATTCCTGCTGATAGTTGTTCAGTGTCGTTGACTAACCAACCTCTATCAGTTTGCGGGACTCTGTCCATTACACCTGGTATATCTACAAGTTTTATGAATTATGTTATTTTCTTCCATGCTGGACTGGGAGGGATAGAAAAACATAGAATGTTCCAGTTGCCCTTTATCCCGGGCATGCTGTAGAAGTGGCGGAACGACCTTTATTTAGGTCCTTTACACTCTGCCTACCCCATTAGGGATAAAGGCGTGATTATATATATATATATATGCTGTAGAAGTCAGCTAAAGGGACTCGAGGGTTACAGTGTATTGTAATTTAGGCGATGGGCTGACAACCTGTCACTATAGCAATACAAATTACTATCTAAAATTGCCCTAAATTTTTGTCAGACTTGGCAAAGTATAAATATCTCGGTTCTGAAATTGGCGTAAAGGATAAAGACGTGACTTAATGTAGGTATTATTAACTGATATTACATACATACATATAATCACACCTTTATCCCTAATGGGGTAGGCAGAGCGTAAATGACCTACACAAAGGTCGTACAGTCTGACAAAGTCTTGAGGGTTATTTCAGATATATTTGTACGTATATTCCTGTCGTGACAGGTTGTCAGCCCATCGCCTAAGTTACAGTATACGGAAACCCTCGGATCCCTCAGCTGGTTTTTTACAGCATGCTCAGAAGGTAATGCAGCTGGCTCATTCTATGCTTCTCTCTCACTCCCAGTTCAGCACGGAATCACTTACTTGAACTTTCTGATATTACTGAATGAAAATAATTTTCATACTCACATAGTTCCAATTCGTCAGATATAATGTAGTAAATCTCTTGATACTATCGAATAAAACATTTTTGCTCTGCTCTTCGGTTATTCCTAAACATATATTTACTCCAACCACTGTTACTATTAAGTAAAACACATAATAACACAAATGGAACACGGTCCTTAAAAAACGCAAGAAAGATGGCGTCGTTTTTGACGTTTCTGCGGGATTATTTGCAGATTCCAAATCTGGCATGTTTTGATTTATTCATATAAATACACAAAATTATATTTTGACTAACTGGGTCAGTAAATTTTTTTTTTTTCACTAAACAAAAATATTTTTTGTAAACATCATTTTTTAAATATTAATTTAAACTTATTTTACTAACAAAATAAAAAAGTTAACAGCCTTAATATCTCGACAAAACATTGTACTGAACGATCGCAGAGATATAATAAAAAATAATACAATAACTTAAGGTGGTATCGGAGCATAGGTGGCGCCACAATCACGCCTTTATTACTAATTCCATCTATGCTGGACTGGGAGAGATAGAAAAACATAGAATGTTCCAGCTGCCCTTCCTCCCGGGCATGCTGTAGAAGTCAGAAAAAGGGACTCGAGGGTTACAGTGTATTGTAATTTAGGCGATGGGCTGACAACCTGTCACTATAGCAATACTACAATCTAAAATTGCCCTCAATTTTTGTCAGACGTGGCGAAAGCGCCTTTTACGAGGAGTTTGACGCTCTGCCTACCTGCTCCTTTGATAAAGGCGTGATTTTATGTATGTATGTATGTTTATTCCTAATGTAGGCAGAGCGTAAACGACTTAGACAAAGGTCGTTTTGCCACGACTGAAAAAGTGTCGAGGGTTATTTAAGATAGATTTGTAGAAATATTGCAATACTGACGGGTTGTCAGCCCATCGCCTAAATTACAATAATTACAAATCTATCTTAAATAACCCTCAAAACTTTGTCAGACGTGGCGGAACGACCTTTGTTTGGGTCGTTTACGCTCTGCCTACACCATTAGGGATAAAGGCGTGATTATATGTATGTATGTACAATAATGTTTATTCTAATTAATAAAGAGTAAGATTGCCGTACCATCGTAAACAGGGTTTAAGGGACAGCGTCCCGCAAACTGATACGAGTTACTCAATCAACTTCCACCAGGAAATTCTTTCAGAAAGAGAAAAAAATTTGCTTTCCCAAATAAAATGTTTGCCTTGTTCAGATAATTTTATGGAAAAGCCATTTTCTTTTATCACTTCCTGAAAACAATTCCTGCTGATAGTTGTTCAGTGTCATTGACTAACCAACCTCTATCAGTTTGCGGGACTCTGTCCATTACACCTGGTATATCTACAAGTTTTATGAATTATGTTATTTTCTTCCATACTGGACTGGGAGGGATAGAAAAACACATAATGTTCCAGCTGCCCTTTCTCCCGGGCATGCTGTAGAAGTCAGCTAAAGGGACTCGAGGGTTACAGTGTATTGTAATTTAGGCGATGGGCTGACAACCTGTCACTAATACAAATTACTATCTAAAATTGCCGTAAATTTTTGTCAGACTTGGCAAAGTATAAATATCTCGGTTCTGAAATTGGCGTAAAGGATAAAGACGTGACTTAATGTAGGTATTATTAACTGATATTACATACATACATATAATCACACCTTTATCCCTAATGGGGTAGGCAGAGCGTAAATGACCTACACAAAGGTCGTACCGTCTGACAAAGTCTTGAGGGTTATTTCAGATATATTTGTACGTATATTCCTGTCGTGACAGGTTGTCAGCCCATCGCCTAAGTTACAATATACCGAAACCTTCGGATCCCTCAGCTGGTTTTTTACAGCATGCTCAGAAGAAAATGCAGCTGGCTCATTCTATGCTTCTCTCTCGCTCCCAGTCCAGCATGGAAGAACTGATACTGATTTTACTGAATGAAAATAATTTTCATACTCACATAGTTCCAATTCGTCAGATATAATGTAGTAAATCTCTTGATACTATCGAATAAAACATTTTTGCTCTGCTGTTCGGTTATTCCTAAACATATATTTACTCCAACCACTGTTACCATTAAGTAAAACACATAATAACACAAATGGAACACGGTCCTTAAAAAACGCAAGAAAGATGGCGTCGTTTTTGACGTTTCTGCGGGATTATTTGCAGATTCCAAATCTGGCATGTTTTGATTTATTCATATAAATACACAAAATTATATTTTGACTAACTGGGTCAGTAAAAAATTTTTTTTTTCACTAAACAATTTTTTTTTTTTTAAATAACATTTTTTAAATATTAATTTAAACTTATTTTACTAACAAAATAAACAAGTTAACAGCCTTAATATCTCGACAAAACATTGTACTGAACGATCGCAGAGATATAATAAAAAATAATACAATAACTTAAGGTGGTATCGGAGCATAGGTGGCGCCACAATCACGCCTTTATTACTAATTCCTTCTATGCTGGACTGGGAGAGATAGAAAAACATAGAATGTTCCAGCTGCCCTTCCTCCCGGGCATGCTGTAGAAGTCAGAAAAAGGGACTCGAGGGTTACAGTGTATTGTAATTTAGGCGATGGGCTGACAACCTGTCACTATAGCAATACTACAATCTAAAATTGCCCTCAATTTTTGTCAGACGTGGCGAAAGCGCCTTTTACGAGGAGTTTGACGCTCTGCCTACCCCGTAAGGGATAAAGGCGTGATTTTATGTATGTATGTATGTTTATTCCTAATGTAGGCAGAGCGTAAACGACTTAGACACAGGTCGTTTTGCCACGACTGACAAAGTTTCGAGGGTTATTTAAGATAGATTTGTAGAAATATTGCAATACTGACGGGTTGTCAGCCCATCGCCTAAATTACAATATACTGGAACCCTCGGATGCCTTAGCTGGTTTATACACCATGCCCAGGAGGAAATGCAGCTGGCACATTCTATTTTTTTCTCGCGCTCCCAGGCCAGCATGGAAGATAATAAATTAATTGTGTCTCAAATACAATAATTTTCTTGACAATTATACGTTTCGCGAGTATTACAACTAATACTCCATTTTATCATCCATAATTTAATAATTTTAATTATATATTTGAGCTTTTCATTACAAATGTGGTAAAAGTGGCCACTTGTACCACATTTGTAATACAAAACTTAGATACTAATTATGAAGTATGATATTATGTGTTATTTCTTTCATGCTGGCCTGGGAGCGAACGAAAAACATAGAGTGTGCCAATTGCATTTCCTCCAGGGCATGGTGTACAAACCAGCTAAGGGATCCAAAAGTTTCAGTAATTGTAATTTAGGCGATGGGCTGACAACCTGTCACTACAGCAACATACCTACAAATCTATCATAAATATCCAATCAAAACTTTGTTAGACGTAGCGGAACCACCTTTGTTTAGGTCGCTTACGCTCTGCCTAACCCATTAGGGATAAAGGCGTGATTTTATGTATGTATGTATGTATGTTATAAAATGGAGAATTACTTGCGGCTTATTTGATGCTAACCGTAAAATATTCATGAAAATGTTTGTATTTTATTACGAGTGAGGGCGCCACCTGTGATCTGTTTTCACCTAGAGGTTAACCAGTTTTTAATGTGTGCTAATAAACAAGTAAACACATTCATTATAATTACATCAAACTGGTTTATTACGTCGTTGGAGCATCTTATTTTTAGCTGGAAAAACATAGAATGTGCCAGCTACTTCTCCTCCGGGCATGCTGTAAAAACCAGCAAATGTATTTCAGGGTTGGTGGTATATTGTAATTTTGGTGATAGGCTGTCACTAGAGCAATATACAGTTTCATTGGAAATAACTCTCAAAACTTTGCCAGACGTGACGGCACGATCTCTGCCAAACCCATTAGGGATTAACCCATTTATATGTATGTAATTCACCGACACATAAGGACTTTGTTGTGTCTTTGTTTTATATGTATATGGCCTTTGTATTTTATTGTGGACAATAAACTGTTAAATAAATAAATAAATAAGGGCGCATGAACGCCGAAACTAATACAGGAGTTGACAGCGGTCGCCATGAACCAAAACGGTCAGAAGGGATTATTATTATGTATGTATGAACTGAACTGGACGAGAACCTCGCATGCTTTCACCGCTTGCTTTAAACGCACATTTAGGTATGTTCTTTGATATATTCGAGATTTACAAGATTATTATTCTGATATGAATAGGCAACGGGTGAACCCGATAGTGGATTGGGCCACTGCCTCCTAAGCGGGAGGTCTTCGTTCGAATCCCACCACGTACCAATGTGTTTTACGGTTTTCGAAATTTTCATATGTACGTTTATTCGGCGCTTTTTCCGTGCTTCGGCAGGCACGTTAAGCCGTTGGTCCCAGTTAATATCGTTTAATACCGTAGATATTAGTCGTTAAGCCATATCAGAGGCCAGTATAAGCATTGGCGGCTTGAAAACTCTGACCTAATCTAGGATTGGATCTGGTTTCCCTTCTGGGTTGCGGAGGTTAGATGGCAGTCGCTCCGTGTAAAAACTAGTGCCCTCGTTCAATCCCCTAGATTAGGTAGCCAACCCCGTGTGATACGGGATAATTCAATTCAATTTATTTCGTTAACAATATAAATTGTGTTCGAAGTTACATAAAATAACAGTTCAAGATTACAATAAAAATTAACAATCAATAAGACTTATCAACGGTTCAATATTAGGAAAAATAATCATTTTATAATTAAATTCAAATAGATAATAGTGTAAAGTCAAGGTATTACTTATACTAAAAACAAATATTTCAAAATAACTAAATTAAAATAATATTCCTAAAACTACATTCAAAATAACAATGTAAATAGTTACATTTGCTGTTAGCTATTACTAACATTTAAAAAATATGTAGATAAATTACATGTCACATTATAAAATTACATTATTGAAAACAACAGTGTGCTTTACGTTTACGTTTTAATCATTGTATTGCTAAAACTCGTCAATACTATAGCAGCACTTTTCCAAAAGGTATGCTTTTAATTTGTGTTTAAAAGAATTTACATTCTTTATAGTTTTTAGAGTTGAAGGTAATCGGTTAAACAAACTAACTGCCTGGTATCGCGCGCAGTGTTTAACTACATTCAAAGTAGGCTGAATAATATTATTTAGGTCCTTTCGCCTAGTGGATTTTCGTAGCTCCATTTCCGTTTCAGTCTCAAAAATGTGTCTTTGTTTGACGACATCAGTTAGTAAGACCAAAATATAAAGACTTGGAACAGTCAAAATGCCCAGACTTTTAAAATGGGGTTTACATGAATCCCACGGTGGGATGCGAACTATTGTTCGTACTGCTCGTTTCTGGGCAATAAACGCTTTCTGGATGTTATAGCAGTAGCTATTACCCCATAGTTTGACGCTGTACCTAAGTTTTGATTCAATGAGAGCAAAATAAATAATTTTTAGCTGTTTGCTTGTCAGTTCGTCTCTCAAGCTACGCAAAGCATAACATGCCGAGCTTATGGAACTTTCCACGGACTTTAATTCAGGTTTCCAGTTCAGAAATTGGTCCAAATATACACCCAAGAATTTAACTTCACTAACATTCCTAATCGACTCTCCATTTATTGTAACATCCAAAATGTCTCTATTTCGAGCCGTGGTCTTTAAAAGCAATATGTTTGTTTTACAAGTATTTAATTTGAGATTATTGCATTGGAACCATTCATTAAATACAGTTAGTGCTTGACTAACCTTATCATTTAGGTCATGAATATTATCACTTGACAAAATGGCGTTCGTGTCATCTGCAAATACAACTAGTTTAACTTCAGGGATTTGATGAGTAATAAAATTCAGCATGTCATTTAAAAATATTATGAACAGAATTGGACCTAATATAGAGCCCTGTGGCACGCCTCTAGATACCTTTACCAATTTTGAAGTATGACGACTTTGAGTCTGAGTGCCTTCTGTAAGTTGAGTTATCTCAACAAATTGTTGCCTGTTATTAAGATACGATTTAAACAAATCTAAGGCCCGGTTTCGTATACCATAATACTCCAATTTTTGTATCAGTATATCGTGGTCCACTGTATCAAACGCAGAGCTCAAGTCTAAAAATATTCCAGCAACTTTTTTCTTAATGTTTAACTGTTGCATTGTATCATCAATGAGAGTATCTATGGCTGTGGTAGTACCGATTCCTCTCTGGTAACCAAACTGTCTCATATGAAGAACAGAATTAGTGAGAATGTGATTTAATAATCTGGATTTCAAGATCTTCTCAAAGATTTTTGCTAAAGATGGAATAAGCGAGATTGGTCTATAATTCCTTGGATCCATTTTGCAATTCTTTTTATGTATTGGTACTACTCTACCTATTTTCAATTGATCAGGAAATGTGCTTTCTCTAATACATAAATTAAAGAAATGAGATAAGGGTTCAGCCATTACGTCAATATTGTCTTTTATTACTGAAATTGGCACTTCATCGTAACCTGATGATTTTTTCGCTAACATACCTTGTACTATCTTTGTCACTTCAAACTTGTTTGTCGGACGTAGTTCCATTTCAGTTTCTACTCGTTTGGTACTTGTTTTTAGTAAATAATTTGCTTTTAATAAATCACTAGAGTTCATCAAATTTTCTGGGTCAAAAGAACTACTAAAAACATTAGCAACGTCAATAGGCTCGTCAATAATGCGATTATTTACTTTTAAAATAATATTACCATTTAACGCTCTAGGTTTTTTATTTGTGTGTTTATTGACTATGCTCCAAATTCCTTTCACGGAATTTTTAGAGTTCTCTATTTTTGCTTGAACATTTATTGACCTCGCATTTCTCAAGACCTTTTTGTACAGTTTTATATACGATGTCCGGTAATTAAATAGAGTTGTGTCATTATGTGTTTTGTCTAGCGTGCAGAGTACTCTTTTCATTTTACTCGAGACTCTTACACCTTTTGTAACCCAGTTAAGTTTTGTAGACTCTTTAAAATAAACTCTTTTCCTTACTTTCTTAAAGCTTACTAAAAAGATTTCCCTAAACTTTTTAAGAAACCCGTTTATTCCTAAACAATTCCAATCCACGCTAAGCATATTTTGTCTAAATATGCAGTTATTTTCCTTATTAAATAATCTCTTTTCTACAAACATCGTTTGATCGTTATTACAATCCAAGACCTTTCCCCCGCTTTTACTTTCTAACTCTACTCTACCTAGAATTGCACTATGCCCGTCTGAGAGACCATTTTGATCTACATTTATGTTCTTTATCCCATTATCAGAAATATTAGTTATAAAATTATCTATACACGATTGCAATCCATTACGTTCAAATGTCACAGTATTATCCACTAGATGTCTAAAATTATAACATTTCAGCAAGTTCAAAAAATCTGATTTGTTATCATCATTTTCTTTCATCATATCGACATTAAAATCTCCACAAATCAAGCAATTCTTTTTAAAAAAGTGCTGCAATAATAACTCTAGTTTTTGTAGAAACGCGTCAAAATTTTTATTATTTTGATACAAACAACACAGATTTAGATTAGTATCTAAATCCCGCAAACCGCACACTTCAAAGCACTCACATTTGCTTATTTTATTACAAAAATCTATATTTATCATTTCTCTACCCTTTCTAACTAATATCAGTGTTCCACCTCTAATTTTATTAGACCTTGCATAATATGCAGCCAATTTGTATTGATCCAAATTTAGATTTTTTATAGCAGTTTCATTTAAGAAGTGTTCACAAATACAGACATAGTCCTGATTAAACTGTAATTCATCCAGATATAATTCTATTTGGTCTTTTTTCGTGTTTATACCACATACATTCTGAAAGAAAATGTTTAATTGTACATTTGGATATACGAACTTTTTAGCAATGGTTGGAGTTGTAGAAGAAATGGATACATATGATTCACAATTACTAATGTCCTTGCTCACGAAAAAGCTGTATTTTTAACGATTTACAAATAAAGTCAATAGTATCAAATATGTCATTAAATAATGTTTGCATTCCAAGACCATTCAGAGTCCCTGTATTTTTATGAAACATAGAAAATTCATATTCCAAGTTTTTATTGGAGTCTACCAAATAAGCGTATTCATGTGACTCTATATCCAAGCAAAGCAGATTATTAAAAACTTCTATACGTGAATTGTATATATTCATGAATTGTCCATGTTTATATGTCGGTGAACAAATTATAATATTTGTGTGTTGAATACTGGATAGAGTCTCTCTAATAAATATGACTAAATCAGGGTAATCAACAGTTGTACGGAAGTCTTCTTCACCTAAAATTACTATACAAAAGTCTGCCATGGTGAAGTTTCTTAGTTTAGAATCTAAGCCCGTTAACAGGTGGTGTGTATCGCAGTTTGCCATGTTATAATGACAAAATTCAAAATTTCCGTTAAATGTATTGTTTGCCGCCATTAATACTTTGTTTGATTTATTAGAGCTCAATATGCATACTCTATGCTTCGGTTTCTGGTCTTGTGAAGTCTCGTTAGGTAATTTAGGCTGAGTCTGTTCCGGAGTGTGGGGTGGTTGTGCTTGTGACATATTTGGAAGTTTTACCCGTGAAAATGAGTTCTCTACATTAGTATTGGTGCTAATTTCGACCTTTGTTTGGAACGATTCTTCTGCCTCTGGGAGTAAAAAGGACATAGAATTGTTAATTTTAGCTTTTAATTGCTTTTTCTTGCTGCTGGATGTCATACATAATTTTCCCAGGTGGTCGCATTTCTTCATGTATTTCTGTAACTCATTTTTTAATTCACAATTTTCGGTCACCATATTTGTGATTTCGTTGTCAGCCGACTCTAGTTGCGCTTCCAGCATTATCACCTTTTCCCTTAATTGTTCTAGTTCACTTAGCATCAACACATAAGGCTAGGGAGATGATGATATGAATACGCAAAGAAAACAGTGATACCCTGGCTGGCACCCATATAAGTTGGGCGCTGGAATAGGGATATACGCTACCTTTTACCGCGGGAAAATCTTCATTTCTATGGGAAAACTATTGTTTTCACAGGACCTTCAGTTTGATGTAGTATGTTAAAAAAAACTTAAAGATAAGATAAAGTTTATTAACTGAAAGCGATTTTACATGGTGTTTTTTTTTCCTTTTCTAAAGTTAGGTACAAAATAAACACTTAGAGTAGTGAGAATATTAATACATATTTTCAGACGATGTCTAAAATAGGCACAATAGCCCGTACTATAGACATCGGCTTCCATATCAATTTATTTATTTAACAGTTTATTGTACACAATAAAATACAAACAATATATACATATAAAACAAAGACACAACAGGCACAGCTTATTTCTAAAAAGAAATCTCTTCTAGCCGACGTAGGCTAGTGAAATAGCATTCTGAGAGGCAGATACGACGTGCACAATTATAAATATTGAAAACAACAAAATATAATTTACTTATCACTATAAAAATATATGTCAGGCGTGGCGAAAGCGCCTTTTAGGAGGCGTTTTACGTTCTGCCTACCCCGTAAGGGATAAAGGCGTGATTTTATGTATGTACTAAAAAAATAAAAACAAACACAATTACTTGAAAAATATGCTAAATAATCCTACTTATAAATATTAATTATATATACTCATGAAATAAATAAACAATATAGGTACTGCTAGATTAAATACATACATATAATATATAAATATATATATACTGGTTAATTGATAATCAATTGTTGCAGTGCACAGCCATTTACAAGTATTGTCCTGTTGATGGATGGATTATTGTGTCTCATATACAAACATTTTGATGATGAATACATACATACATGAAATCACGCCTTTATCCCTAATAGGCTAGGTAGAGCAAAAACGACCTAATAATAATAATAATAATAAAATCGTTTATTCCAGACCAAAGATCCATATCCATATCACAAAATTCATATTTATCACAAAAAACTTAAATTAATATAGCATAACATTCAGAATTAAAAATTAAAAACATTCAGACATTAAAAATATAACATATAAATAAATTAACAATACATTCCAATTCATTAGATTCAATTAAATATTATATTATATTATTATTTATTTAAAGAAAGGTCGTTCCGCCACGTCTGATAAGTTTTGAGGGTTATTTAAGATAGATTTGAAGAAATATTGCAATACTGACGTGTCGTCAGCCTATCGTCTAAATATACAGAAACCCTCGGATCTTTTAGCTGGTTTTTACAGCATGCCCGGGAGGAAATGCAGCTGGCCCATTCTATGTTTTTCTATCACTCCAAGTCCAGCATGGATAAAACTAATGTAATCTAATTCATACGGTAACAATTTTCAATGCCTGATTGATTACAAAATAAAGAATTAGTTACTTCCAATTTTCGCAAAACGGTAAATATTTATGGAAATGTTTGTATTTGAGACACAATAAAATTACTTGTGGGGGCGCGAAAAAACCTGCTGATACATTCTATGTTTCATATCGCCTGTCCAAGGAGGCTTCAAACTTTGTTTTTAATCGTTATTAAACTGTATTTCCGTCACCTTCCGTGCTGGACTGGGACTGATAAAAAACAAAGAATGTCCAAGCTTCTTCTTCTCCCGGACACGCTGTAAAAATCAGCAAAGGGATACGAGGGCTATAGTGACAGGTTGTCAGTTCATTATTGCCTATATTACGTAAAATTTTGGTAATGGGCTTACAACCATAACTATCTGAAATATACCCAAAAATCATCAGACGTGGCGGAACGACCATTGTTTAGGTCGTTAACACTTTGCCTACCCCATTAGGAATGAATGCGTGATTCTATGTATACAGGGTGTAACAGAAAGGGTGTATGACCCGAAAGGATGTGAATCTTCCTATGAAACTGAACAATTTTTCCTAAGAAACATAGGATACGGAATACGAAAAACTAATTTGGAAGCGAGAGAAAAACATAGAACGTGCCAGCTGCATTCCCTCCCGGGCATGCTGTAAAAACCAGCCAAAGGATCCGAGGGTTTCTATATTTTGCAATTTAGGCCATAGGCTGACAACCTGTCACTATAGCAATACACGTAAAAATCTTTTTTAAATTATCCTCAAAACTTTGTCAGACGTGGCGGAATGACCTTTGTTCAGGTCGTACACGCTCTGCCTACCCCATTAGGGATAAAGGCGTCATTATATGTATGTATGTAATTTGCTTCCCATACTCACCGTGCTATATACAAGCTGATGTTTTTTGTATGGAAGTTTTTGTACATATATATCTACTAGCGACCCGCCCCGGTTTCGCACGGAAATCATCAGTGTTTTTCTACTATATTATGCATGTATTATGCATATAAACCTTCCTCTTTAATCACTCTATCCATTAAAAGAAACCGCATCAAAATCTGTAGCGTGGTTTTAAAGATTTATGCATACATAGGGATATAGGGACCGAAAAAGCGACTTTGTTTTATACTATGTAATGATGATTAGGTGTATATTGTACTTACATAGTTCCAATTGGTGCCATATCCAAAAGTATAAAACTTAACTATCCTAAGAAGTTCATCTTTCGCTTGTTCTTCAGTTATACTTAAACACATGATAGTACCATACACGGACACAGCATTGTTTATCACTAAATAAACACAGTGAAAAACTGTTTTACAAAATAACAAATAAACACATTTCTTTGTTTTTGCTATTGAGTCCACAACCGCTTCAACATCACTCATTTTTTAGATATTTTTATTTTATTATTATTATTTTTACTTTAAAGTCACCAGCGTTGAACACATAAGTCAATGAAAAAAATATTTTTATTTGAATATTTATTTTATTACAGTTTTACATTCGAAAATTAAACATTAAAAGTTGTTTTATTATTTAAAAAAAAAACACGTGCATTGTACAACCACTTATACACTTATGTGCAAGTATTTAATTGTCAACGCTAACTTGATCTAATTCAGGGATCCGTGACAAAATTAAAAACCCTTCAAGAAAATTAAGTCAGAGTATATATTTTTTATAGAGTTCTAAGATATATAGTGTAAAGGCACTTTGGCTTTTATGATGACTGTAAGAGAAAACAAAACGCACCGGTTCGTCGTTTGTTGACCACTGTTTCGTCTTCATTTCGACTCATCAGACGCGGAAGTGTCCGCATTACAGTTGGTTCTAAGATATGTTCACCCAACTATATTTTTTTTAACTAAACTGTTTTAAATTCTTAGTTACGGACGGAAACCAAGTTGTTGTTATTGAAGAAAAAAAAACACTAGTTATTGTCCGCCACCGGTTCTCAACCTTTTTGGGGGTTTCCTAGGTATGGTATTTACAACTCGGTTTTAGAATAAAGATAAACAAAGATTCATGTCTTTTTATTCTAAAACACATTTAAAAAAATATTATATGTGTTGGCAAATTAGTTAAATTACTAAAACTACTATTTCATTATGTTATCATTTCTAATAGCTTAAACTTATTTAAGAAACAAGATGTTCGATTAAAAGACATGAAACGTTGTTATTCTAAAACTGAATTGGAAATACTATAGGCCCTAAACAGATCCTCCACACACACACGAAACTAGTAAATATGTAAATCCTGCCAAGCAAAAATATTTGCACTTCTAAGTTCCAGTTTGCAGAAAATGATAGTCTCTGAAATTACTGGCACGAAATAATGAAAAGTCAAAATCAAATTCACGAAGGTCTTCTCAGACAAGGTTCTAGTCAGAACAATATGCGATAGTAGTGTAAGACTAAGCTTTAAATGTTGTGTCACTCAGGAGTCGGTACAAATGTTGATGGGTTTTTTTCTAAGATGTTTATACTGCTTAAACCAAAACATTATATTTCTGGGGGTCACAACATTAAGAGTTTGAGAAACTTGTTACGCGCTTGTGAGTTAATTTTTTTCTAGTTTTTCAAGGTATTGTAATTTGTTATTTACACTTGTCTTAAATAAAATAAATATGGTGGAAATACCATCCATACTGGACTGGAAGAGAAAGAAAAACATAAAATGTTCCAGTTGCCCTTCCTCCCGGGCATGCTGTAGAAGTCAGCAAAAGGGATTCGAGGGTTACAGTGTATTGCAATTTAGGCGATGGGCTGACAACCTGTCACTACAGCAATACACATTACAATCTCCCTCAATTTTTGTCAGACGTAGCGAAAGTGCCTTTTAGGATGCGTTTTATGCTCTGCCTACCCCGTAAGGGATAAAGGCGTGATTTTATGTATGTTATGTATGAAAAAAAGAGTAGCTTTTCCATACAAAATGTTCACCTTGATCAGACAATTTGTACGGTAAAACATTATTTTTTAATTTCCTGAAAAAAAAATTGCCGATAGTTATTCAGTGTCGTGTCGTTGACTGAGCAACCCCTATGTTAGCAGTGGATGACTGCTAAATAAGGTTTTCCGTGGGAACGGTGTACTTTCCCGCGGTAAAAAGTAGCTAACGTTACTCAGGGTGAACGTAGCTTTCTAGTGATAAAATATTTTTTGAAATCTGTCCAGTAGTATTTGAGTTTATGCGTTACAAACTTACACACACAAAAATACAAATCTTTCCTCTTTATAATAATAGATATAGATAATCATTTACATACGGGGTGCAAGGGACAGTGTCCTGAAAACTGATAGGGGTTGCTCAGTCAACGAAACTGAACAACTATCACCAGGATTTCTTTTCAGGGAATGAAAAAACAAATTGCTTTTCCATACAAATTGTCTGATCGAGATGGTCATTTGGTACGGGAAGGTATTTTTTTTTCATCTCCTGAAAGAATTTCCTGGTGAAAGTTGTTCAATTTCGTGGACTGCGCAACCCTTATCAGTTTGCGGGACGCTGTCCCTTACACCCGGTATATCAAATTAATAAAAAAAAAAACTGGCAGCTTCATTGCAGTTAGCGTCTCAGTATCATTACGTGATATTAACACACTTATATCACGTATTACTATTTTGATATCACTGAGAGAGAGATAACGAAAAGATGATTCATCTAATCACAGCCTTTGTAAACTAGAATAAAGGTTAGACCGCACTATGGCGTAGCTGCAGCGGCGCGGCGAGGCACTGACACTGCGCGACAAAATCTGTCAAAATGTATAAACCTGACATTGCCGCGCCGTGGAGCATCGTGAAGCGCCTCGCCGCTTCGCTGCAATACCAGTGCTGCTTCAGTGCGGTACTTCTCATTCATTTTCATACAAAGAGTCATTTGTCGCGCAGTGTCGCGCCGCACCGCTCTGCTGCAGCTACGTCCTTGTGCGAACTTAAATGAGTTTTCTCGAGTGAATGAGGTATTTTTCGGCTGTAAAAAGAATACATTTTTTTAGTTATTTCGTATAATATGAAAAGAAAGAACGTTCTCTAACGTCCACTATGTATACGTCATACACAAGAAAGACTATGATAGGTTCGCCACAGCTACTACCTCCTCGGTAGCTCAGTTGGCAGAGAGCAGATAGTTCGAAGGTCGCAAGTTCAAGTCTGCCCGAATCGAATTTCTTAATTCGTTCATATTATTATAAAAAAGTAGCATATATAAATTTATAAGGTTCAATAAATTAAGGGGCTTCAATAAGTTGGGTTTGCTGTGAGCTGATTTTTTACTGTTGAGGGCCCAAAGAAGTCCCTAAAAAATAATATAAGGCGGAACCCAAGCCCATTTTTAAACACTTGCCCTTTCCCGTCATACTTTGAACTGGTCAATTACAGTTCAATGTAGGTGCATTAAGTGTCTAATAGTACTCAATTGATGGCTATTGTTGCATAATGCAGTCCACGGTGACTCACTTTATACTGTTACTATATACTACCGATTTTTATCACTTTGTGAGATTTTCGCCAGTTTGGTTAGGACAATGCAGGCTGAAACATCTAATTTTCTGGAACAATAAAGATTTCGTGCTTCGGAGGGCACGTTAAGCCGTCGGACCCGGTCGCTGTCTTTGATATTGTCGTTACACAAACAAAGTCAAAGGCCTATAAGCTATGCTATTAGGTTTCTTCCATGCTAGACTGGTAGCGAGAGAAAAACATAGAATGTGCCAGCTGTATTTCCTCCAGCGCACGCCGTAAAAACCAGCTAAGGGATTCGAGGTTTTCAGTATTGTAATTTAGGTGATGGGCTGACAACCTGTTACTACTGCAATATACAATACAAAATTCTTTATTGCCCAAAGAAACACATACAACAGATATAAAAAAGGAACAAACGTGACAGTACCATATGGGCGGCCTTATATATATGTGAGAGGCCTAATAGCTGTACTACTAGGCGGTTTAAAAACTTTGACACCAGGGTTCTACGGGTCGTTGTTCGACTCGAGAATACATTCGCTAAGAAAAAGAAGAAGAAAGAAGTATTGTAATTTAGACGATGGGCTAACAACCTGTCACTATACACTATTTACCCGGCAATATACCTACAAATCTATTTTAAATAACCCTCAAAATTTTGTTAGACGTGGCGGAACGACATTTGCTTAGGTTGTTCCGCCACGGCACTAGGGACATGCCACGCCATTAGGGATAAAGGCATTATTATATGTATGTATGAGGTTTAAAAACCCGAAGAGCCCGATGGTGTAGTGGATAGGGCCGCTGCCTCCTAAGCGGGAGGTCGTGGTTCGAATCCCACCACGTACCAATGTGTTTTTCGGTTTTCGAATTTCATATGTACG
This sequence comes from Scrobipalpa costella, assembly GCA_949820665.1. Lineage (NCBI taxonomy): Eukaryota > Metazoa > Arthropoda > Insecta > Lepidoptera > Gelechiidae > Scrobipalpa > Scrobipalpa costella. Next base: position 7,190,519 of record OX463321.1, on the reverse strand, counting down.
TTTATTCGGTGCTTTTTCCGTGCTTCGGAAGGCACGTTAAGCCGTTGGTCCCGGTTAATATCGTTTAATACCGTAGATATTTGTCGTTAAGCCATATCAGAGGCCAATGCTAAGCATTGGCGGCTTGAAAACTCTGACCTAATCTAGGATTGGGTCTGGTTTCCCTTCTGGGTTGCGGAGGTCAGATGGCAGTCGCTCTGTGTAAAAACCAGTACCCTCGTTCAATCCCCTAGATTAGGAAGCCGACCCCGTGAGATACGGGATAAGGCTAGGGAGATGATGTATGAGGTTTAAAAACTCTGACAAGAGGGCTCGTCAGGTCGATAGAAGAAGAAGTTGACAACGTTATCTGTCGTTGACTGTTCACCGTGGATGCATGAGATGCATGGTACATTCATTGTCTAAGATCATGGTGACTAGATATTTTCCTGTTTTTACCTTGCTCTTGATACTAATTTCTAGAATATTCTAACATGCTATTTGTTTTTCAAGTTAAATGCTGTTATTGTTATTGTCTTGAGAATAGACCATGTCCATTTGATGACCATTTAGATGTTGAATCTACCAGTGAAATAATAATAATATTAAAAAAAACTGTTTAATATAGTGAAAAAAAACACTCCTAACATACATACATACATAAATCACGCCTTTATCCCTTACGGGGTAGGCAGAGCGTTTAACGCCTCTTAAAAGGTCAAAGGCCACGTCTGACAAAAATTTAGGGCAATTTTAGATTGTAATATATATTACTTTAGTGACAGGTTGTCGCCTAAATAACAATACACTGTAAACCTCCTTTTCCCTTTTGCTGACTTCAACAGCATGCCCGGGAGGAAGGGCAGCTGGAACATTCTATGTTTTTCTCTCGCTCCCAGTCCAGCATGGAAGAAACACACACTCCTAACACCTCGACATTTTAAAGCTACGTTCGGTTGACCTAAAGGCCTATTAAAAGGCCCTATTTATCAGGTTAAACTGTATCTTTACGTACATTTCTTTGTCTTAAACATAGATAAGCAAGTTCAGCAAGTTCAGCAAGATCAGCAAGTTCTGAAATTGCTGGTGCAGGCTTTGTGATGCTTATCAGAGAACTGCCACCTACATGGTACCTGGAGAACTGCATCAGACTGATAGCGGTAGCTTCGGGAACCCTGACTAGCTGGCTTTGATACCAAGTCTAAGGCTCGTATTTATAAAGCGGTATCAAACTCGAGACCAATATTAAGTATGGATTTGACAGGCCAGTTTGTACTGAAATGACATTTCTGATACGAACTCAAACTCGCTGTCAGTCATGAGAGTTGAATACAAAATACGGCCCTATGGATCGTATTTATAAAGCGATCTCAAGATTGAGAGCAATATTAAGTATGGATTTGACAGGCCACATTGTATTTACTTAAAAGATATATTTCTGATACGAACTCAAACTAGCTGTCAATCTCAAGTGCTGTTTACAAATACGGGCCTAAGATACCAAGAGAAAATACTCATTTAGGGTGTTTTTGCACTGCTCCGAATTTGGTTCTAATTCAATTTGGTTTTTCTAGTAAATGTAATGAGAGGTTTTGCACCCATCCATTTCCATTTTATATGATTTTTTTACGGATGCGAATTGAATACAAATCGAATACGGAGCAGTGCAAAACCACCCTTAGATTCTATTTTTCATCCTCCATGCTGGACTGGGAGCGAAAGAAAATCATAGAATGTGCCAGCTGCATTTCCTCCCGGGCATGCTGTAAAAACCAGCTAAGGGATCCAAGGGTTTCAGTATATTGCAATTTAGGCGATGGGCTGACAACCTGTCACTACAGCAATATACCTAAAAATCTTATATTAAATAACCCTCAAAATTTTGTAAGACGTGGCTGAATGACCTTTGTTTAGGTCGTTTACGCTCTGCCTACCCCATTAGGGATAAATGCCTGTTTATATGTATGTATAGTTGTCCATGCATGGGCCTGTATCCACTTTTTAGACAAAGTCCTTTTAAGAGGTCTTTGGTCGTTAGGAAACGACTTTTTTTATTGAACCCTCCCATCGGAATACTACGGTGCCATATAGCTCGCTATGTTCCGTTTACCCCTTTAACTGCCTCCGTGGTCTAGTGGCTAGTGCCATGGACTCCTGGTCCGGAGGTCCTGGGTTCGATTCCCAGGGGGGAAACACAAAGTTGATATTTGAGAATTTATCACTTTGTGAATTTTTCCCCAGTTTGGTTAGGACATTGCAGGCTGAATCACCTGATTGTCCGAAAAAGAAAAAGATTTCGTGCTTCGGAGGGCACGTTAAGCCGTCGGTCCCGGTCGCTGTCTTTGATAGCGGTCGTTACTCAAACCATGTCAGATGCCTGATAGTTGTGCGGTTTAAAAACTCTGACACCAGGGTTCATCGGGTCGATAGACTCGATACCCACTCGACAGAAGAAGACCCCGTAAGGGAAACAGGCGTAATTGTTGGTATGTATTGCATACGGAACGCTTCTAATAACAATTTCGACTCGCTTTTGACGATTGTGGTGGATTAAGGCTAGAAGCCCTACAATAACTGAGGAGAGGGCTACGTCCTGTAACTGGATAGGACTTGAAGGCAATTCGACGTTGCAAATTACACGACTTAACTAATATAAGTTTATTTAGGCGGTTTAAAAACTCTGATACCAGGGTTCATCGGGTCGATAGACTCGATACCCACTCTACAGAAGAGGAAGTTTATTTCTGTCACTTTTCTATCGAAGGAGAACAGAATGGGTCGGCAATTAGCTTTAGTTGAGATTTTGTTAAGTCGTGTTCCTACCGAATTGCCTCCAATGTATGTTACGCTGATGTGAAACAGAACAAACTGAAAGTAAAATTTATTTTATGCAATGATGGACTGGCGGTCATAGAAAAACATCGGTTAGTAATGCTGACAACCTATCACTGTAACCAAATACAGTTAGCTATACTTTTGACCAACAAAACATCTCTATTGTGGCGAAAACGTACGCTTACCCCGATAGGAAATTTTTCTTCTTCTTATACATACATATAATCACGCTTTTATCCCTAACAGGGTAGGCAGAGCGTAAACGACCTAAACAAAAGTCGTTCCAATACGTCTAACAAAGTTTTGAGGGTTATTTAAGATAGATTTGTAGATACATTGCTGTAGTGACAGGTTGTCGGCCCATCACCTAAATTGCAATATACAGAAACCCTCGGATCCCTTAGCTGGTTTTAACAGCATGCCCGAGAGGAAATGAAGCTGGCACAGTCTATGCTTTTGAATCTTCTTCTTATCCAGTGTTTTGTTTAGTCAACGTATGACCAGATTAACTCTATTGGCCGTGTTTCGAGTAGACGGCACGGCGACGGCACGGCACCGTGAAAGAGATAATCTATGAGAATCAATAAAATTATATGGCACGCTTTTCCCCTTGCCCGCACGGCAACGGCACGGCATTGATTCCCACCGGTACCGTCGCCGGCCTGCCAAACTGCATGTGTTTTGTATTCGTACGAAGCATGCGCGTGTGTGTGTGCGCTCAAATTAGAATTAGGTGAACGTTATCGGGACGTTGCCGTGTCGTTGCCGTGCCGTCTAGTGGAAAAACGCCCATTGTCTGATTTTTTTAAATTGTCTGTTAGCACAACTCTATAGTTGTAGCCTAGCCTATGCTAGGCCTATGATATGGTTTATGAACCAACACGACGTCTTAACGTATCCTCCAAAGCACGGAATATTTTTCCTACAGTCGATCAGGTGACCTGCTTGACTTACCGATACTTTGTGACCCATTTAGGGGGGAGGGAGGGTTACAACAAGCTTGGTCACAGGGAGAAGGGGCAGAATGTTTTTGTCACTAAGGCTCGTATTTATAAAACGATCACAAGTTTGAGATCAATATTAAGTATGGATTGAGAGGTCATGTTGTACTGAAATGACAGTTATGATACGAACTTAAACTAGCTGTCAGTCTCAAGTCCTGTTTATTAATACGGGCCGTAGTGTCCTACCTTACCATCATCATCTCCCTAGCCTTATCCCGTATCTCACGGGCTTAGCTACATAATCTAGGTGATTGAACGAAGGTACTGGTTTTTACACAGAGCTACTGCCATCTGACCTCTGCAAACCAGAAGGGAAACCAGACCCAATCCTATATTAAGCCAGAGTTTTCAAGCGCCAATGCTTAGCACTGGCCTCTGACATGGCTTAACGACTAATATCTACGGTATTAAACTATATTAACCGGGACGAACGGCTTAACGTGCCTTCCGAACCACCGAAAAAGCGTTGAATAAACGCACATATGCAATTCGAAAACTGAAAAACACATTGGTACGTGGTGGGATTCAAACCACGACCTCAAGAGGCAGCGGCCCTATCCACTAGGGAAACCTCACAAAGTGAAAAATTAACAAATATCGACTTTGTGTTCTCCCCAGGGAAATCAAACCCACGACCTCCGGACCCGGAGCCTAAGGTTCACACCACTAGACCACTAGGGCAAGGGAGTTAAACACTGAAGTGAAACAGAAGACTGGTACAACCCGGACCCTTATTTTTGAACCGCTCGAAAGCGAGAATAAAGTTCGCATACGATTTCCATACAAATTGGCATGCGAAAGTTGCTCATGCGCATGCGAATTCAATTCAAGTGATTCAAATGGTCTTACAATGATGTTCATGACAGCAATAATGATTAAGTATAGGCCTATCATTATCTCCCTAGCATTATCACGTATCTCTCGGGTCGGCTATCAAATCTAGGTGATTAAATAAGGTGCTGGTTTTTACACAGAGCGATTGCAATCTGACCTCCGCAACCCAGAAGGGAAACCAGACCCAATCCTAGATGAGGTCAGAGTTTTCAAGCAGCCAATGCTTAGCACTGGCTTCTGACATGGCTTAACGACTAATATCTACGGTATTAAACTACATTAATCGTGCCTTCCGAGGCACGGAAAAAGCGTGAAATAAACGTATATATAAAATTCTAAAACCGAAAAACACATTGGTACGTGATGGGAATCGAACCACGAACTCCCGCTCAGGAGGCAGCGGCCCTATCCACTACACCATCAGGTTCTTCATAGGCCCATCTCAATCAAAATTATCAATTTTAGACACATGCAAAGTTTTTTTGCATATCAAAATCAATTTGCCAATAATTTGGTTCAAAGACAGCCAAGCTAATCCGCCACGGCCATAACTTAAGACGCGTTTAAAAAAAACGTTAGCCCGTGCTCGTTTGTATCACTGACTAATCCGAGCTTACAGCATTACTTCAGTTGGTCTCATATAACATTTATAAATATTAGTAGCTCGTAATTCCACCCGCGGTTTCACTCGCGTTATAATTAAAGAGGAAGTAAACATACCTGTCATAGAGAAAAACAGACAGAATAAGAGAGGGACTTATGCATTTCCCATAAGCCCTTCTCTATGGTATCTCTGTGACTGGTATTTTTAATTCCTGGCAGGGGTATAAATAAGTTATCATTAAAATGATTCACTTTTTCTTACTACTATTGGGTTGGATGGAAGAGATCTCTTCATAGAGATAACTTCGCCCTTGCACACTATGTTTTTAAATTACATTTCTTTCGTGTTTATATGTAATATGCAATAAAGTATATAAAGAAATGAAGTTATTCTTCCATGCTGGACTGGGAGAGATAGAAAAACATAGAATGTTCCAGATGCCCTTCCTCCCGGGCATGCTGTTAAAGTCAGCAAAAGGGACTCGAGGGTTACATTGTGTTGTAATTTAGGCGATGGGCTGACAACCTGTCACTAAAGCAATACATATTACAATCTAAAATTCCCTCAATTTTCCACAGACGTGGCGAAAGCGCCTTTTACGAGGCGTTAAACGCTCTGCCTACCCCGTAAGGAATAAAGGCGTGATTTTATGTATGTATGTATGTTATTTTTTCCGTGGAAATGAAGGCTTTTCTGAAAAGAAGCCTGTATCCTATTTCAGGAGTCGACCCATATGTGCGCCAAGTTACATCCCGATTTGTCAGTGGTTAAAACGTGATTGAGTAACAAACAAACAAACTAACGCAAAAGCTCAATCAGACAATTTGCAGGGAAAAGCAAAAAAAAAATCATGAAATAAATTATGTGTAAAAGTTGTTCAGTTTCGTTGACTGAGTATCACTATTTGTTTCCGGGAAGCTATCCCTATACTATACTTAGAAGCTTTCGCATGTAACTACATACGTACATATAATCACTCCTTCCTTCCTAATGGGGTAGGCAAAGAGTGAACGACCTAACAAAGATCGTTCCGTCACGTCTGACAAAGCTTTGAGGGTTATTTCAGATAGATTTGTATGTATATTACTGTAGTGACAGGTTGTCAGCCCATCGCCTTTATTATAATATACAGAAACCCTCAGATCCCTTAGCTGGTTTTTACAGCAGGAAATGCAGCCGGCACATTCTATGTTTTTCTCTCGCTCCCAGTCCAGTATGGAAGAATCGCAGGTAACTGCAACTAAAACTATAATTATATTTATTCAGGTCAATACTTTTATTTAAAGTAAGTAGTTTTGCTGCGACTCAAAAAATATCTTTTTGAAAGTAAATTACGTATACCAAAAAATATAATTTCACCGAGTACAAAAAACAAGCCTATATCACCCATGATTGATACGCCAGGCAGGTTTTATCGAAATACATAAAAGTACTCAAACGCACACACTAATAGCGAGCTTTGCCAAAAAGCTTGTACAAAAAGTTCATCTTTGCATCTCGCAAGAACGCTAAACTAAACTTGACATCAACATAATCCACAAGAGTAGCCCAACCGAAGTTCTCCACGTCTACAAACTTGCTAAAAGAAAGTAGGTGCCTATAAAGTGGGTACACACACGACGCGCATCCAGTCATAACCTTGAGCGCGGCGGCGAAAGCACGTGCTTTCCATACAAAAAAATACACCTGGCTGCATGCACCGCGCCCTTTTGCCTAATTAAAAAGTTAGCGGGCAGCGCGCGTCAATTATCAAAATGGCGTCCGGGAAAATTTTCTTCGTAGTTTTTCTTTTATATCTAAGTAGAGTCGAGAGTGCCAGTTTGTTGGAACGGTCTTACGAATACGTTATGAATTTCGGGAAGACTGTAGCTCCTAGTTTGCTTTCGTTTTTGGACTGTTTTGGGGAGCAAGACGCTTGGGGCTGTACTAAAGAAAAGGCGGGAAGGTTGTTGGACAAATGGGAAGGCGAAGTGAACAAGCAGAGGCGGGCTTGGCAGGGTAAGTGTTTTTTTTATAAAATAAACAGCAATGTTTACAAGTTTTTAAAAAAAACAAGTTACTATTTAAAAAGCACACCGTGAAATTAAAGCAAACAGAATAAAATATATTTTTTCATGCGAAAGTTACAAGTATCAAGTTCACAAATCCTAAAATATTGAAAAAAATGAATAAAATGTTTAAAATAGTTCCAATATTGAAATATATTTGAGCAATTAGGATTACATTTAATTACCGCAGGGTATTATTCCAATGGAATATGTGAAACCGTGAGTAAACCAATGGGATGTGAACTAGCTAATCTTTTTAGTATTTAATCTATTATATATATTTATTCTAAAACTGAGTTGGAAATATTATAGTTACTTCAACAGTTATACAACTATTTATCCAACAAGTACCTATAATTTATTTTTTAATTTAGTGTTGGCATTTAGTTAATTTACTAAAACTACTATTTCAGTTATCATATCTAATAGCTAAAACTTATTTTAGAAATAAGATCTTCGATTTAAAGATATGAAACTTTGTTTACCTTTATTCTAAAACTGAGTTGGAAATACTGTAAGTAAATTATCGTATCTACATAAAATAAACAGTCTCAAATAATTTATATAATCTTTTTCCCTGATATTTTTTTACTGATTCAATTAAATAATAATGTGTTTACTTAATTTTGTCGAAAGTTATACTTTCACTGAAAAGAAAATAAGATAAAAGTGACATTTAACTAAATGTTAATGTGTGCATACCTTGACCATACCATGGCATTGTTTTGAATACATGTACTGGTTTACTTTTTAGTTAGAAGAATACAATTGAACAATAAAATACGAAGGAAAATAATGGACATCTCCCTAAAATGTACTGATCGGAATGATTATTTAAATTTCTATGGGTATAGTAGATTTTACGACAAGTGCACAAAACAAGTCATTTTTGTCCGCATTTTAAGCTGCCCGATCCCTCAGGGCGAGGGTTTATATGAAGTCATACATACATAAAATCACGCCTTTATCCCTTACGGGGTAGGCAGAGCGTAAAACGCCTCCTAAAAGGCGCTTTCGCCACGTCTGACATAAATTGAGGGCAATTTTATATTGTAATCTGTATTGCTGTAGTGACAGGTTGTCAGCCCATCGCCTAAATTACAATACACTGTAACCCTCGAATCCCTTTTGCTGACTTCTACAGCATGCCCGGGAGGAAGGGCAACTGGAATATACGATATGAAGTCGAAGACGAAAATGGTTTTGTCCACGAGTATAATTCTGCTTTTCACTTCGATTGCGATGTTAATTGAGGAAATACTGAAAAATATTGTAAATAAACTAAACGATTCATTCCAGCCATTTATTTTTTTAAATCATTTGTCATGAATAGTCATACAGCATTCTATTAAATTAATTTTGTAATAATAAATTAAATAAACTATATCTAACTTGAATTAAACTTTTAATATCGTTTCGTGTCATAAAACACACAAAGTCAAATAATGTTAAGTCGATATAATAAAATAATAAGTTCTATGTATGAATTTTTCATTATGATTGGCTGAATGGCCTAATTTTCTTTGCCTTAGAAAAGATGTATTTATGAGTAGATTCGTTTTTGCCGCTGTGTTATTTTGTGCAGGCTGTAGGTTGCACAAAATTGAATTTTGTGCAACCTACAGCCTGCACAAAATAACACTTTCAGAGCATGACAAAATAAAGTATTTTTTCTTTTCTTCTTGCTATTTCCTTTTGTCAAAATTTGTGAGCAACCCCTCTTAATTTTGTTACCAATTTGCGTACTGACTAAAAAAAATACCTTGTATTTATACGGGGAGTAAGGGACAGCATCCCGAAGTCAACGAAACTGAAAAACTATCAGCAGGTTTTTTTTAAGGAAGTGGAAAATAAAATGATTTTCCATATAAACTAATCGAGGTGGTCATTTTGTATTTTAAAGTTTTTTTTCACTTCTTGAAAAGATATGTTACTACAACGAGCTGCAAATCGCTAATTTATCTTAATCCGTTGGACCGGTTTATCGATTCACTGCGTTTTTAGCGAATTAAGGTTTTTTAACTAATGGGGGCGCCACTTGGCTAGTATCGTCACCTGAAAATTAAAATCAACTTTTCCCAAGGAGTACTTTTCACAGGTCGAAATATGTCAAAAATGGTCCCATACAAAATAAAAATATGGTTCAGCAGCTCAAGTCATTTTGTATATGTCATTTTGGGGGTAGGCAGAGCGTAAACGACCTAAACAAAGGTCGATACGCCACGTCTGACAAAGTTTTGAGGCTTATTTGAGATATATTTGTAAATATATTGCTGTAGAGACAGGTTGTCAGCCCATCGCCTAAATTGCAATATACTGAAACCCTCAGATCCCGCAGCTGGTTTTTACAGCATGCCCGGGAGGAAATGCAGCTGGCACATTCTATGTTTTTCTTTCGCTCCCAGTAATTTTGTATTCCCATACAAAATGACTTGAGCTGCTGAATGACTTGAGCGATTATTTCGACATTGAAGTAATATAATCTATTAACTTCAAACAGCTGCTTTATAAGAATCGAAAAAAACGACTTATTTTATATTATAGTACAATTTTGTTACTGCGATACAAGCAAGATTTATTTTGCCGCCAAATATTGAGAAATCACGATATTTAATCGTCTCGAAGAATCTGAATTTAGCTGTACACCAAAAAGTAACATACATACATAAAATCACGCCTTTATCCCTTACGGGGTAGGCAGAGCGTTAAACGCCCCGCAAAAGGCGTTTTCGCCACGTCTGACAAAAATTGAGGGCAAGATTGTAATGTGTATTGCTTTAGTGACAGGTTGTCAACCCATCGCCTAAATTGCAATACACTGTAACCCTCGAGTCCCTTTTGCTGTCTTCTACAGCATGCCCGGGAAGAAGGGCAGCTGGAACATGGGAGGGTAGACGTAATTTTTTTTTTATTTCGGTATTTTATAGTAAAATCAATACGAAAAATCTCTGTCTCTAAAAGAAAATCAGTTTCTCTTTAAACGCAAATTGTCAGTAGCGCTATATTTATACTTAAGATATACTTAAGGCTATATCTTTAATCTCAATAAATGCAGTTTCATCCTTTCTACTCGCACTGTCTGCGTCGAAGCCAATTCTAATAACAAATTGCTGTTTCGATATTCATTGACTTCCATTGATATTTTATATGACCAATTATTATGGATGATTCTATACTGACCAAGACCGTTTTCCGATTCATTGCGTTTTTAGAGTTTTTTTTTTCTAATGTGGGCGCCATTTGATTAAAATCTTAAACTACATATTACTTTTTTCTTTAGATTTTTCGTCGAATTCTTAATATAACGACAGTTCAAAAATGTTAAAGTCACCTTTTTTTATCTCTTACAAAAAAGTTTCACAGCTAGTTTTGAGTTAGCTATGAAATTATATCATCGGGGCATTTAAATAGGCAAAAAATACAATATACTGAAATCTTGAGGTCCCTAAGCTGGTTTTTACAGCATGCCTGGAAGGAAATGCAGCTGGTACATTCTACTCTCGCTCCCAGTGCAACATGGAAGAATTAATAATAAAAATAACGCCAGTAATTTTAAACAGCACTTGAGACCGACAGCTAGTTTGAGTTCGCATCAGAAACGTCATTTCAATACAATATGGCCTATCAAATCCATACTTTATTGCTCTTAATCTAATAAGAGCCTAAGAAAATAAGAATTTATTTTTATAATGAAGCTGATTCGAGAAGAAGTAATGTACATCAAACGTACTGTCTTAATCAATTCTATACTAGAATCAGCCTTCTAAACGGCCTGTCGTCGGTACTAGGTAGCAATAGCAACCATGGTAGCAACATACCGCAGCCATTACCGCAGGGAGATACCGATATCTCTATCAGCTTGAATGAGGGGGTGCCGGTGACCGAGAAAATATTATACATACATATAATCACGCTTTTATCCCTAATAGGGTAGGCAGAGCGTAAAAGACCTTAACAAATGTCATTCCGCACGTCTGATAAAGTTTTAAGGGTTATTTAAGATAGATTTGTAGGTATATTGTTATAGTGATAGGTTGTCAGCCCATCGCTTAAATTGCAATATACTGAAACCCTCGGATCCCTTAGCTGTTTTTTACAGAGAGATGGAGCTGGCACATTCTATGTTTTTCCCTCGCTCCCAGTCCAGCATGGAAGAATAGCTAATAATAATAAGAAAAGAAAAATTTATTTTTACAATGAAGGTTCATCATCATTTCCGAGCAAGATCGAGAAAAAGTAATGAACATCAAACTTACTGTCTGAATCAATTCTTTACTAGAATCAGCCTTCTAAACGGCCTGTCGTCGGTACTAGGTAGCAATAGCAACCATGGTAGCAACATACCGCAGCCATTACCGCAGGGAGATACCGATATCTCTATCAGCTTGAATGAGGCGGTGCCGGTGACCGAGAAAACGTAATACTAAGTGTAAAAAACCATTTGGTCTTACTACTTCCATGCTGGACAGGGAGAGATAGAAAAACATAGAATGTTCCAGCTGCCCTTCCTCCCGGTCATGCTATTGAAGTCAGCAAAAGGGACTCGAGGGTTACAGAGTATTGTAATTAAGGCGATGGGGTGACAACCTGTCACTATAGCAATACATATTACAATCTAAAACTACCCTCAATTTTTGTCAGACGTGGCGAAAGCGCCTTTTACGAGGCGTTAAACGCTCTGCCTACCCCGTAAGGGATAAAGGCGTGATTTATGTATGTATGTATGTAAAAACCATTTGGCATAGTTTTGGCGTAATACAGGGTCTAAAAAAAGCTATTTTTGTATCCTGTAAGCTATATTTCTTCCTTGCTGGACTGGGAGCCACCTGCGTTCTCTCCCGGGCATGCTATAAAAACCAGCTAAGGGATTCAGTATATTGTAATTTATCGACTCAAAACTTTCTCAGACGTGGCTGATCGACCTTTGCTTAGGTCGATTACGCTCTGCCTACCCCATTAGGGATAAAGGCGTAATTATATGTAAATGCATGTAAATTTATTGGCTCTGTTGAATATAAAAATGAAAAATTCTCGCGGCCACTGATGAATCCTATGCCAACCGACAGATAATAGGCTCGATTGTAGATTTGTTGGCTAAAACTAAAATTGAAATCTATTTGTCACTTTCAGACTATAAACATTGAGAAAGGACAGGAGATCTATTCTCTCCGGTTTTTGATTTATAGTTGCTGACATATGATATGGCGGATAAAATTGACAAAAATACTGGGGAAACGTGCAAAAGCGCTTCAAATTCCAGCGGACAAAGTGTAAAACCATAAAGTATAAATCGCCAGCCCTTTTTCAATTTTATTATTTAAAAAGTGACAGATAGTTTAAGCCTGTGGAATCTAGAATCGAGCCCATTATCATTACAATAAAAAATATTTCTTTAGTAAAATCTAGAAAAGTGGCGTCGAACAAAGTTATAAGTATTTTTTTAAATAATGTTCTTTTGAAAAATCGGCAAAACAAACTTCTAACTTTGTTTGGCGTCACTTTTTCAGATTTAACCAAGAGAATATTTTTAATTGTAATAATATTATCAGTCGATTGGCATAGGTTTTATCAGTGGCCGCTACTACTCAAATCTTCAATGGCTTTTGCTGACCCAACTTCAGGGCCTTAACATATCCATGAAATTAAATAATTTGCCTCAAAAAACATAAGTAGAAATATGAAAAATAAAATGGTCTTCCCATCAAAATGTCAGCGGCTCGAGTCATTTCGTATGCTATTTTTTGTTCAGTTTCAAGGGTAGGTCCACATCTTGTTTTAAAAATTAAAGAAGAACCTAATTATTATATTTTCTTTGTACCTACGTACAGATAGATAAATATATTCTTAATTGCACATAAAACAAAAACAACAGGAATTGAGAACAAATAAAATAAAAATTAAAGTACAATGAAGGCGGCCTTATTGCTATGGTAGCAGTTTCTACCAGGCAACCTTGGGTAGAGGAAATCAAATGTAGATAATGCAGGTAAAGGTACCTAAATCCAAAACCTAAATGGTCTAAAACAGGTCTTGTCCTGGCATACATCTTGAACAAAACATTAACTTTTTTTTTATCTGAATCGTTTGAGCGTACATTACGTTCAAGATTAGAACTTATTCTTATGCTGGACTGGGTTGGAAAGAAAAACATAGAATGTGCCAGCTGCATTTCCTCCCGCGCATGCTGTAGGAACCAGGTAAGGGATCCGAGGTTTTCTGTTTATTGTAATTTAGGCGATAGGCTGAGAACTGGTCACTACAGCAATATACTTACAAATCTATCTTAAATAACCCTCAATACTTTGTCAGACATGGCGGAACGACCTTTGTTTAGTTCGTTTACACTCTGCCCCCCCCCCATTAGGGATAAAGGCGTTATATGTATGTATGTTAGTATTTATTTGCAAGGAATTCTATACTTTATATGAAAGACTTTAACTCATTGTAGTTAATTATGGTATTATCCGCAATTACACGTTAAATTGCAAGTAATTACAATTACACACGTTTTCCATTATTAACATTTTATTCCAACACAACTTTCTACAAAGAATTTTTCGACGAAACGTAATTTTTAAAACTGGTTTGAATGAAAACTTGATCTTGTATCATTTGTCCTACTTTTGTAAAGAATCCTACTAATATTACAAATGTAAAATTTTGTATGTCTGGATATTTGTTACTCAATTATGCTTCAATCACTGAACGGATCGGGATGAAACTTGGCTGGCACACATACAGGGTGTAAAGGACAGCGTCCCACAAACTGATAGTGGACTTCCAGATAGATATTTTTTTCAAGACATGACAAAAAACATACTTTCTCAAACAAAATGACCATTTCAATCAGATTGTATGGAAAAGGCTTTATTTTTCACTGAATAAAAAAAAACTGGTGAAAATTGTTCAGTTTCTTTGACTGTTACCCCTATCAGTTTGTGGGAAGCTCTCCCTTACAAACTTATACATAGTTTTTTCATAAATCGCCCGGCCAAACTTCATATGAGCTGCCATACTTAGGTACTTTTCATTTCCTGCTTCTAAAACAAGGCCACTGTTAAAATCTAGGTCGAGATTAACCTTATTGTCATTAGATTAACCCATAAAGCCTAGATTATACTTATTATCTTTAGAAAAGCACAAAATGCCGCCATCTTCAACTTTGGCATTCTATTAATTGATTGTGAGAAGGAAATTTTATTACGATTTACTGATTGGCTGATTTTGTTCACGCTTATTTGTGATTTCTTCCATGCTGGACTGGAAGTGAGAGAATAACATAGAATGCGCCAGCTGCATTTCCTCCTGGGCATGCTGTAGATACCAGCTAAGGGATTCGATAGTTTCTGTATATTGCAATTTAGACGATGAGCTGACAACTCGTCACTACAGAGAATATACAAAGCTATCTATAATAACCCTCATAACTTTGTCAAACGTGGCGCAACGATTGATAACGTTCCCTCCGAAGCACGAAATCTTTTTCTTTTTCGGACAATCAGGTGATTCAGCCTGCAATGTCCTAATCAAACTGGGGAAAAATTCACAAAGTGATAAATTCTCAAATATAAACTTTGTGTTTTCCCCCTGGGAATCGAACCCAGGACCTCCGGATCTGGAGTCCATGGCACTAGCCACTAGACCACGGACGCAGTTAATAAAGATACCTACTTAAATACATTAAAACATCACTTCGAACGAACATGAGTAACTTATCTATTTAAATAATGGTTCAACGGCTAAAGATTTATGCAACAGCTAATAAGCGTGGGATCATCCCTTGGATGATCATACATCCAATCACTAATAACATACATACATATAATTACGCTTTTACCCCTAATGGAGCCATCGTTCCGCCACGTCTGACAAAGTTTTGATGGTTAATTAAGATAGAATTGTTGGTATATCTTGAAGGTAGTCTTCAGGTTTTTCGTGAAAAGACATACCTTTCGAAAGGTATATTAATTTCTTCCATGCTGGACTGACAGTGGGAGAAAAACATAGAAAGTGCCAGCTGCATCGAGGGTTTCAGTATAATGCAATTTAGGCGATTGTACAGCTGTCAGTGCAGCAAGATACGTACAAATCTATCTTAAATAACCCTTTGACGGCGCGACACGGCGCGACACGGCGCGACAAATGATTCTTTGTATGAAAATGTATGAGAGGTACCGCTCTGAAGCGACACTGAAGGTGCAGCGGAGCGACGCGGCGCTTCACGACGCGGCAATGACAGTCCATACATTTTAGCAGATTTTGTCACTCTAACCACCATGTCATTTTGGTCACACATCGACAGACGGCATGTTGCACTTGGCATGTGTTTGTGTGCGTGTTATAAATAAGGGTTGACAAAATTTGTTATACCGGTCATAATCATCACTTGATTAATCTGATTCTTGATTAAACCAACGTTTTAAAGTTGTTCATTGTAACTGAATAGTCAGAAGAGATTAGGTTGAATATTTTGTAAGAATTTACTTACCGTCTCTCATCATTGTGGAATCTAAAATAGTTTCTATTGGAGTCATATCTTGTGGTAGAAAGACATCCGTACACGGAACAGTACCTAACCATCTATGGAACACAAAACTTTATTATTTCCGTTACACTAGGAAACATGCGAGCGCCATACCCGTTAAGCATACGCTCAATGTGGCCCACAATCCGGCGCGGAGTGTGACATATGTCGGACTGGGGAAGGGAGGTGAATGTCCATTCTGTATGTAGTACTATTATATATTCTGTGGTAGCTGTTTAACCTTCATTGGCACAGAATAATAAATATCCCACGCAATATGAAAGTCTAGAAACACCATCTCATTGAAAGTAAGAGTGATGATCCGATAGATTATGAGGAGATATTTTCCCACGGTAAAACAATGTAATTTCCACTTTCGATGTTTTTTGCAATGAACATACAAACATATAATCACGCCTTTATCCCTAATGGGATAGGCAGAGCGTAAACGACTTAAAAAAGTTTTGAGGGTTATTTAAGATAGATTTGTACTGCATTATACGCAGTAGAGACAGGTTGTCAGACCATCGCCTAAATTGCAATATACTGAACCATCGTATCCCTTAGCTGTTTTACTCAGCATGCCCGGGAGGAAATGCAGCTGGCACATTGTATGTTTTTCTCGCGCTCCCAGTCCAGCATGGAATTATTATATATAAATATATATATATCCAAGGGAAAACTAATTTCAAGCCTATGTCTTATTCCAAGACCTAACCAAAATGTGTGCCTGATTCGTCACCATCCGTCAAGTGGTTGAGCATGATTGAGTTACGAACAGTTAAATACCAAACTTTTACACTCATAATATTAGTTGGAATCTTCTGTCATGTGGATTTGAGTCAATCAACCCGATCAACCCTGGTGTCAGAGTTTTCAAACCGCCTAGTAGCACAGCTATTAGGCCTCTGACATTGTTTGAGTAACGACGACTATCAAAACTGCGACTGGGACCGACGGCTTAACGTGCCCTACGAAGCACGAAACCTTTTTTTCTTTTTGGACAATCAGGTGATTAGGTCTGCAATGTCCTAACCAAACTGGGAAAAACCTCACAAAGTGATAAATTGACAAATATCAACTTTGTGCTCCCCCTGGGAATCGAACCCAGGACCTCCGGATCGTTAGCCCATGGCTCTGACCACTAGACCACGGAGGCAGTTGGGATAGGAAGTAAGATGAAATAAAATAAAAGTTAACAGATTCGTACGTAGTATTTAATTAAAATAAATAAGACATAATAGAAATACAAAAGGTATAAAAAATAAGAAGGTACAAATACAATAACGAAACTGAACAATTTAACACCGTGGGTTGACATTTTCAAAAATCCTATATTAAAAGAATTTCCGTTAATTTTAAACACATTTGTATAAAAATGATCAGTTTCATTAGCATTGTCCCCTTCGAACATGATTTTTATCGATTTCAATCCAGTACATAAATTTAAATTTAAAAAAATCTGTTAGAAAAAACGCAATCAGCTCTCTATATACAATTCCATAATTTGCCCGGTCTTCCACCGAGAGCGTTAGAAAGACATAGAATGTGCCAGCTGCTTAATTTTCCGGTACTTTAGAAGCCAACAAAATGAATGTATACTGATAAATCATAATTTAGCCTACGGGCTGACAACTCGTAACTACCATTTTCGAATTTACCATTAAAAAATTGTCATGCAAGCTGTTAAGGCCGCAGTATATTCCGTAAGGCTTGATTTCTTATTTCTTCTAATCATCATCTTTCTCCTTCTTCCAGAATTGGCGGATGCGTCGGCATGCACCCAAAGCGGAGTCTGCAGCAGAGGGGGGAGTGGCTTGGGAGGCGGCGCGGTTGGGGGGGTCAGCGCGGTTGAGGGAGCCAAAACGGGCGGGGGGGCCAACGCGGGCGGGGGGGCCGACGCGAGCGGGGGGGCCGACGCGAGCGGGGGGATCAACGCGGGCCGGGGGTTCAACGGGATTGATGCGATAACGGGACGCGGGCTCGGGGGGAGCGGGACGTTCGGGGCGAACGGGGGGGTTATAGACCACTCTGGAACCCGGGCGCTCCTCAACGTCCGAGGGTTCGTGGGCGTGGCAGCCGCAGGTCAGCCACCCCCATCCGTGCTGGGGAGGGAAGTTGAGGAGTACCTTACGTCGCTGGCTGACATCGTGCAACATGGTGTTGCTAGGTAAGTCTAGCAAGAAACACTCTGAAAACGTTCTTTCCGGACAAACGATGTTTCATTTTCCCGTGGAAAAAGGTAGCTTATATTACTCTTGGTAAAATTAACTTTCTAGTGATGTCAAAATTATCGAAATCGGTTAAGTAGTTTCTGAGTTAATGGCATCACGGGTTTGCGTTAACGGTCCCACGTAATCGATGCCAGTCTAAGCGAAAGACCGCTTAAATTGTGATCCTTACACCAAAGCTTGTGCTCCATCGCTTTACAGATAGAACATTTCAGAGCTTGTTCCATCGTCGACTCTGTTTCAGTCACCTACTGCCTTTGTGGTCTATTGGTCTGAATTATGAGCTCCCGATCAGGGATCGTAGGGTCGATGCTTATCAATATATCACTTTATGAGATTTTCTCGATTTGTCTGTTTGTAAGTAAAAGTATTCCGTGCTTCGGAGGGCAAGTAAACCCTTCAGAATCAGCTTTGCTATTAGACGGTTTAAAAACTCTGACTTCAAGGTTCATCGAGTCACTTGATTGGAAGAAGACCACGAAAACTAGACTCAAGAGCTTACCTACGGCAAACAAAGAAACACTTACTCTAAAAAGTTTCAACAGTACAAGAAGCAATAGTATAGCTCCAATGATAGCCAAAACTTTGATAATTGTAGGATTCACTCCGACTATGCGACGCCTAGGTCTTGGTTCTTGGTTTTCTTCATTGTTACATTGAGAATCACTTAGGCACATCTTATGGTGTGTTTCGAAGTAGGTTATATGTTAATTATTATAGTATTTTTCATCAGCACACGTTACCCACCTCCATCCCCACTGTTGAAAAATAATATATACATATAATCACGCGTTTATCCCTAATGGAGTAGGCAGAGCGTAAAAACCTAAACAAAGGTCGTTCCGCCACGTCTGACAAAGTTTTGAGGGTTATTTAAGATATATTTGTAAGTATATTGCTGTAGTGACAGGTTGTCAGCCCATCGCCTAAATTACAATATACTGGAGCCCTCGGATCCCTTAGTTGGTTTTTACAGCATACCCGGGAGTTAATGCAGCTGGCACATTCTATGTTTTTCTCTCGCTCCTAGGCCAGCATGGAAGAAACATATAAGATACATATAATCACGCATTTATCCCTAATGGTTTAGGCAGAGCGTAAAAAACTAAGAGCGTACTAAACAAAGGTCGTTCCGCCACGTCTGACAAAGTTTTGAGGTTTATTTAAGATAGATTTGGAGGTATACTGCTGTAGTGACAGGTTGTTAGCCCATCGCCTAAGTTACAATATACTGAAACCCTCGGAGCCCTTAGCTGTTTTAACAGCATGCCCGGGAGCAAATGCAGCTGGCACATTTTATGTTTTTCTGTCGCTCCAAGGCCAGTATGAAAGAAACTAAGTTGATATTTGTCAATATGTAGGTTTTCCTGAGTCCAGTTTGGATAAGACAATGCAGGTAATCACATGATTGTCTGAAAAAAAAGATTCTATGCTTCGTTAAGGTGCTGTCTGTCTTCGATATAGTGGTTATGCAAACAATAAGCATACACAGAAACAACCTCAAAGACATTAAAATTCATCATTCAAACATCTGCCCTGATCTAGAATTGAATGTTCGAATATCGTATCCTATACATATACCGAGTAAAAGAGACAGCTTAACGCAAGTGATAGGAGCTGCTCAGTCCAAATTCACTAGTTTTTTTTATGGGACAGTCAAAAATTATGTTAACTCGACCATACATTGCTTTTTTCGGCCTCTAAAGTATCCATGTACCATTATTTCCTGAAATATCTTCATGGTGTAAATTGTAACCCCGAGTTAGCGTTAAGCTGTCCCTTACACCGTTTAGTGACAGTCTATACTCACCCTCAAAAACTTTAACAATAGAAACAAGAGTACCAGGGCTCCAAAAATGGCAAGAGCTTTGACAATCACCGGGTTAACACCAACTATTCTACGGCGCACTCGCACTCTAGGGTCTCGTTCGTATTCGGAGCAATCCGTAAAGCACATTCTATGATGTGGCTCCCGTGACCGTTTCATGTATACTCATCAGCCATGGCAAGGGTTTGGTAATAGGTTCAACGGAAAAGGTCAAAATGCATTCTGAATCTGAAACTGAAAACATTTCCAAAGTTACTAATATTAAAGTTGTCGTCTTTGATGCTGGACTGGATGCGATAGAAATACGTACATACAATGTACCAATTCTAGCTGTTTCTCTTCCGGTACTGAAGAAACAGAAAACGAAGCAAGAGTTTCGCTCAGTTACAATTTAGGTGAAAGGTTGACAACATACAACGAACCGTTGATTCTAACGAGCCTCAAGCGTTTGACAGAGGTAGTTGCATAACCCTTACAGAGGAGGATAGCTTAGAAACCCTGATATCAGATATATTCAGGCCGTTCGATCCAACCCTCACGAAAGACATAGACAGTTCTTTGTTTTTAAAATGAACCTCAAACGTTTGATAGTGGTCGGTGCACAACCCTTACAGAGGCTGATAGTTTAAAAACCCTGATACCAGATTTCTTTAGGCCGTTCGATTCAACCCACATACATATAGGTTTCGAGTCGATCGACGTAGGAGAATTAAGAAGATAAGATAGTTTTAAAAGATGAATGAATAAAGATGAAGCGAAAGAAGTTTGCTAGGATTATAGCAAGTGGGAGGATGCGATCTCTGCCAAGCCTTGGGGAGAGAAAGTGGAGAGTATGTAAAAACTTACGTTGCTCTAACACCTTCCATTTTCGTCCAAGGTGTGAGCCGAAGATGTGGACACTGAACACAATTTTTGTTTGCTACATGCTGAGTTTGCCTTTAGATTTTAATGAACTACATAATTTGATATTGTTTACATTTTATTTTGAAAAGTTGTGATACTGTCAGAAGAACTGACATTGAAGCTGTCACTCGCTCCATAAATTAAAGGTTTACTTTTTTCTGGGATTTCTGATTAGACTCAAAAAGGATTTTTATAAACTCCAAGATGTGAACAGTATAAAGTCACGCCTTACCTATTCCTTACAGGGTAGGCCGAGAGTAAAACGCGTAGCAAAAGGTTTTCGCCATATCTGGCATATATTCCTTCCATGCTGGCCTTGGAGCGAGAGAAAAACATAGAATGTGCCAGTTTCATTTCCTCCCAGGCATGCTGTAAAAACCAGCAAAGGGATCCGGGAGTTTCAGTATATTGTAATTTAGGCGATGATGGGCCGACAACCAGTCACTACAGCAATATACCTACAAATCTATCTTAAATAACCATCAAAACTTTGTCAGACGTGGCGGAACGACCTTTGTTCGTTTAGGTCGTTCACGCTCTGCCTACCCCATTAGGGATAAAGGAGTGATTATATGTATGTATGACATATATTGAAGGCAATTTTGGATTGAACTAATAAAGGTTGTCAACCCATCGCCTTAATTTCAATACACTCTCGCATGCCGTCGCTGATTTCTTCAG
The DNA here is from genome assembly GCA_949820665.1 of Scrobipalpa costella. Classification (NCBI taxonomy): domain Eukaryota; kingdom Metazoa; phylum Arthropoda; class Insecta; order Lepidoptera; family Gelechiidae; genus Scrobipalpa; species Scrobipalpa costella. Next base: position 7,169,048 of record OX463321.1, on the reverse strand, counting down.
CGTACCCGGGAGGAGAAGCAGCTGGGAGATTCTATGTTTTTCTGTCCCAGTCCAGCATGGAAGATACATCACACATTCATGTAAACGATATGAAATTCACCTTAAACTCCATAAACAACATAATGACAGAGATAATGTGTGTAAGTCTGTCTCACCGTCACAGATAGTTTCCCCCTGTAATGGTCGGCACGTGTGTAGGAAATAGCTGGTTAGAGACTTGGTGACATTTTTGAAATCTCTAGGACTAGACTTCTCTTTGCTTGAACTATCTTGCCTTGGTATCACCATCTATAGTATTTCCAATTCAGTTTTTGAATAAAGGTAAACAAAGTTTCATGTCATTTTATTTAAAAACACATTTCAATAATAAATGTTACGTGTTGGCAAATTAGTTAAATTACTTAAACTTCTATATTATCTTATCTAATAGCTAGAACTAGTTTTAGAAACATACATACATATAATCACGTCTGCATCCCTGATGGGGTAGGCAGAGCGTCTACGGCCCAAACAGAAGTCGTTCCGCCACGTCCGAAACTTTTGAGGGTTATTTAAGATAGATTTGTAGGTAAATTGCTGTAGTGACAGGTTGTCAGCATATCGCCTAAATTGCAAAATACTGAAACCCTCGGATTAAACTTAACTTTCCCAACTTTCCTTGATATTTCCTTTCCTGTCCGCGTTCAGTTTCCCTACCTTTTATACTCGCCACTGGCACAAAGTTCTACTAGTTAAAAAAATAAAACCCACGGATCACTTAGCTGGTTTTTACAGCATTTCCGGGAGGAAATGCAGCTGGCACATTCAATGTTCTTCTTTCGCTCAGTCCAGCATGGAAGAAGTTAGAGTCATGGGGACATTTTTTAAATCTCTAGCTCTAGACTTCTCTTTGCTTCATCTATCTTGCCTTGGTATCACCATCTATAGTATTTCCAACTCAGTTTTAGAATAAAGGTAAACAACGTTTCATGTCTTTTAATCGAAGACCTTGTTTCTAAGATAAGTTTTAGCTAATAGATATGATAACGTAATGAAATAGTAGTTTAAGTGCTTTAACTAATTTGCCTACACGTATCATATATTTTTGAAATGTGTTTATATAAATAAAAAGACATGAAACTTTGTTTACCTTTATTCTAAAACTGAGTTGGAAATACTATATAATTAGTTTTACAGCGGGAAGCTAAAAGGTTCCGAGATGCTCCAAGAATGCCCGTCAATGTGTGCGAGATCAAAAACGTGCTATTGCTATAGTTCGCTTTTTTAACGTTGAGGTATCGATACCCATTTCGTTTTGCAGCCCATAAACAGCTTTTTCCTAGCAACTAATCCAAGGTTCAAATTTCGGAACTCCAGATATGATTTGCGGTTGACTTTCTTTAAAGTTGTAAAGAAAAGGCGTTTATGGGCTGCAAAACAAGTTGGTTTCGATAACTCAACGCTGAATAAACAAACTGTATTGATGCTGGACTGGGAGCGAGAGAAAAACATAGAATGTGCCAGCTGCATTTCCTCCCGGGATGCTGTAAAAACCAGCTTAGTGATCCGACAGTTTTAGTATATTGAAATTAATGCGATGAACTGACAACCTATCACTGCAGCAATATACCTACAAATCAATTTTAAATAACCCTCAAATCTTTGTCAGACGTGGCGGAACGACCTTTGTTTAGGTCGTTTTCGCTCTGCCTACTCCATTAGGGATAAAGGCGTAATTATATGTATGTATTCACGTCAATGTGTGCGTGATCAGAAAGGTGCTATTGTATTGAGTGTGCCATCGATCATAAGTAATCTTTGAATACAGATTCCGTGTTCTTACAAATATCTACGGGTGTAAGGGACAGCGTCCCGCAAACTGAACAAGTACCAGCCGGTTTTTTTTCAATTTTTTTTTTTTTGGGATAAAGTCGGGACTATATGTGTATGAGAAATCCTTCTTTAAAATTGAAAACGTAAGCTTTCTAAACATTACTCACAATATTCGCACTTTCACTCAAAACAAACAGCGAAATCACACGTAAGCTAAAGAAAAGTGGTCTAATTCTTTGAACAAATATGTAAATATTAACATAAAAGCGAGATATGTTTGTACGTAAAGTATGAAGTTTCTAGAGAGAGTGGGTTGGACAACTACACTATAAGGCTCATATTTATAAAGCGATCTCAAGATTGAGAGTAAAATTAAGTACGGATTTGACAAGCCATTTTGTACTGAAATGATATTTCTGATACGAACTCAAACAGGCTGTCAATCTCAAGTGCGGATTATAAATACGGGCCTTATGCTCGTATTTCCAAAGCAATCTCAAGATTGAGAGCAATATTAACTATGGATTTGACAGGCCACATTGTTCTGAAATGACGTTTCTGATAAGAGCTCAAACTGGCTGTCAGTCTCAAGTGCTGTTTATCAATACGGGCCTTAGAGAGCACTCTAGTTAACATTGAATTTGTGGTCAGTATGTCTGCCTGTCATGTATACTTAATACTCAATTGGCTAGTTTCCTACCATTTTCCCACTGTCAAATCAGCAACTTTTTATGCATACATACATACATATAATCACGCCTTTATCCCTAATGGGGTAGGCAGAGCGTAAACGACCCAAACAAAGGTCGTTCCGCCACGTCTGACAAAGTTTTGAGGGTTATTTAAGATAGATTTGTAAGTATATTGCTGTAGTGACAGGTTGTCAGCCCATCGCCTAAATTACAATATACTGAAACCCTCAGATCCCTTAGCTGGTTTTTCCAGCATGCCCGGGAGGAAATGCAGCTGGCACATTCTATGTATTTCTGTCGCTCCCAGGCCAGCATGGAAGAAACTTTTTATGAAATGACAAAAATGCTTTTTTGTATAAAAATAGCGAGTTATGACGCCTCTCCTTGGGAAGTAATGTACTACGCTACTACGCAAATCAATAACTTCTAACTTAACTAACTTCTATATTTTTAACTCGATTATTAAACCTAAGACTCGTATTTATAAAGCAAACTCAAGATTGAGAGTAACATTAAATATGGATTTGACAGGTCGTTTTGTACTGAAATTACATTTCTAATACAAACTCAAAATACGGGCCATAATGTGTTTTTTTTATTTTGAATGTGATCCACATTGGATGCACAATTTTTTTGCCTTAAGATTTAAATAAAAATATAATTTTTAACCTCCCAGTCAACACACCTGTAAACTGAAGACTCATTAAAATGTCATACTACCGTCTCTTTTTAGATAGCCCGATGGTCTAGTGGATAGGGCCGCTGCCTCCTGAGGAGGTCGTCGTTCGAATCCCAACACCAATGAGTTTTTCGTTTTTCGAATTTCATGTGTACGTTTATTCGGCGATTTTTCTGTGCTCCAGAGGGCACGTTAAGACGTCGGTCCTAGTTGATATTTGATAGTAACCATGTCAGATGTTATTAAATGCTAAGGCGTTTTTAAACCTCTGACACCAGGGTTCTCGGGTCGTAACTCGAATCGAAAGACTAAGAAGTCCAGTACGGAAGAAATGCCTTTACTGCCCAGCTTTGCTTATTAATTCAAAGTCAACGTCTTCTTCTGTCGAGTGGGTATCAAGTCTACCAACCCGATGAACCCTGGTGTCAGAGATTTTAAATCGCCTAGTAGCACCACTATCTTTTGAGTAACGTCCACTAATTAGTAAGCCAACTAATTTACATACACAACACACAAACAAACATTGACCTCCAAAACTTGCTCTCACGGCTATCTCGGTCGCAGAGAAAGTGAATTAGCAGGTTGTGGGTTCGATGCCCGTTCATATGGCATTGCCTAATATGGATACAACTTCCATACATACATAGATAGATAGATAAAAGGTTTATTGCATAAAAAACATCACACATGAAACAAAAGGTAAACACAAAGAAAGAAGAGATGAAAATAAATAAAGACACGACAAAAATAAGACAAACTAGTGCCTACATCCTATTGAATGTGTGCTGAAGTGATGCAGAGGGTCAAAGCTCAGTGTATTATCTACACTAATATTATAAAGAGGAAAGATTTGTAAGTTGTAACTTCCATACTGGACTGGGAGAGAAAGAAACACATAGAATGTTCCAGTTGCCCTTCCTCCCGGGAATGCTGTATAAGTCAGCAAAAGGGATTCGAGGGTTACAGTGTATTGTAATTTAGGCGATGGGCTGACAACCTGTCACTACAGCAATACACATTACAATCTAAAATTGCCCCCAATTTGTGTCAGACGTGGGGAAAGCGCCTTTTAGGAGGCGTTTTACGCTCTGCCTACCCCGTAAGGGATAAAGGCGTGATTTTGTGTATGTGTATGTGTGTAAGATTTGTACCTATTTTTGTAAGTATGTTTATATGTTTGTAATGAATAGGCTCAAAAAGTACTGGGCCGATTTAAAAAATCTTTCACCAATAGAATGCTACATTCTTCCAATTTGACATAGGCTACATTTCATTTTGAAAAAAATTAGGGATCCTTGGTAAAATTTGAACAATGTAACCGAAGGTGTAGATAAATGAGTCTTAAAATGTCTTTCGTCGAATGCGCTGCCGAAACTATTAGCGATAGATATTCTACTCTGCTTTTATTCTAATTATTTTTAAAAAAAAATGTCTACCCCGTGCGAAGCCGGGATGGGCTGCTAGTAGCTCATAAAGAGCAACACTGATTTTCAGCTCTCACCCAAATAATACCTATAATCATGCCTAATCTGGGGAAGACAGAGCGTAAACGACCTAAATAAAGGTCGTTCCGTCGTTAAGTTTTGAGGGTTATTTAAGATAGAGATTTGTAATATTGCTGTAGTGACAGTTTGTCAGCTCAACGCCTAAATTGTAATGTAATATACAGAAACGCTCGGATCCCATAGCTGGTTTTTAAATCATGCTCGGAAGGAAATGGTGCTAGCACGTTCTATGCATTTCTTTTGCTTCCAGTCCAGTATGGAAGTAACTAACAATTTCCATGCTGGTAGAAAACCATAGAATATTCCAGCTGCTAGACTACAGTGTAGAGGGAAGCGAGAGTTTCAGTGTATTTTGCAATCAGCTGACACTTTTAACAATACTACCCTCAAAGAGTCTGACAATTATTAACCATGCCTGTACAGATTTTAATAAAATTTGACTGGTCGATAGATAGATAGAGATAGAGAAGCCCAATGGTGTAGTGGATAGGGCCGCTGCCTCCTAAGCGGGAGGTCGTGGTTCGAATCCCACCACGTACTAATGTGTTTTTCGGTTTCCGAATTTCATATGTACGTTTATTCGGTGCTTTTTCCGTGCTTCGGAAGGCATGTTAAGCCGTTGGTCCCGGTTAATATCGTTTAATACCGTAGATATTAGTCGTTAAGCCATATCAGAGGCCAGTGCTAAGGCGGCTTGAAAACTCTGACCTAATCTAGGATTGGGTCTGGTTTCCCTTCTGGGTTGCGGAGGTCAGATAGCAGTCGCTCTGTGTAAAAACCAGTACCCTCGTTCAATCACCTAGATTAGGAAGCTGACCCCGTGAGATACGGGATAAGGCTAGGGAGATGATGATGCCTGTACAGATTTTAATTAAAATTGACTGGTCGATAAATGTTAACCTGGAGACGGACAACTACTTTTACCTCAGCAAAATACCTTTTTCCACGAGAAAAACTTTCTTCTATGATGGCCTGGGAGCAAAAGAAAACAATAGTATGTGCCAGCTGCATTTCCTTCCGGGCTGTAAAAGCCAGCTAAGGGATCCGAGGGTTTCAGTATATTGTAATTTAGGCGATGGGCTGACAACCTGTCACTACAGCAATATACAAATATATCTTAAATAACCCTCAAAACTTTGTCAGACGTAGAGGAACGACCTTTGTTTAGGTCGTTTACGCTCTGCCTACCCCATTAGGGATAAAGGCGTGATTATATGTGTGTATGTAGAAAAACCCCTACAGATTTTTTTATTGCTATTTGTCTTTGTCAACAGAGCGCTATCCAGCAGAGGCCACCACGAGGATTCAACAGTCAACTTGGCCATCTCAACTTCTGGAGGCAAGAAGAAGAAGAAGAAGACGAAACCCCCCAAGATCCACCTGATCCCTGTCAAAATGGAGAAGGAGAAGAAAGGAGACGATCGTGGGTTCAGCGCCAAAGCCCAAACCTGGTCTATTGGGGACAAAGTTAACGAGACCAATGCTAGAAAAGGACGGGGCATTATGGGAGACCTGTGGGCTGTAGGAGAGAAGGGGATAGATGGTCTCGCTGAGCATGTGCTTGAAAAGGAACAGTTGGAGGATGAAGTTCAGGATAAGGATATTGGAGGTATGGTGGTGGTCGCATTTTGACTTAGTTTTAAGAATTCAAATGTGATTCCTCCTTGTGATTTAAGGTGAATCCTCCCGGCAAATGGCTGTTTTTAAGAGCTGTGCTACTAGGCGGTTTGAAAACTCTGACACCAGGGTTCATAGGGTCTTTCGACTCGAGAATCCACTCGCTAAGAAATAAAGAAAGAGCTAATTTCTCCTAAACGAATCATTGGAAAATTCTAAAAAAATATACGTCTAAGAAATTTGTTCAAGGCCTGCAATTGCAACAATTAAAAATATTCTAGTTCATAAATTAGTATGGTTACTCAAAGTCAGAGGCCTAATAGCTGTGCTACTAGGCGGTTTAAAAACTCTGACACCAGGGTTCATCGGGTCGTTGTTCGACTTGAGAATCCACTCGCTAAGAAAGTATGGTAAAAAAAACGGGAAGTAAAGCTGTTCATATCAGTAAATTTGATATTACTTCTAAACTATTACGAACGCTTTCACGGTTCCTTCGGGAAAATATCCGTATTATGATTATCTAAAATCGCAACATAGCTTCCTTAAATCCATACATACATACATATAATCACGCCTTTATCCCTAATGGGGTAGGCAGAGCGTAAACGACCAAAACAAAGGTCGTTCCGCCACGTCTGACAAAGTTTTGAGAGTTATTTAAGATGTATTTGTAGGTATATTGCTGTAGTGACAGGTTGTCAGCCCATCGCCTAAATTGCAATATACTAAATCCCTCGGATCCCTTTGCTGGTTTTTACAGCACACCCGGGAGGAAATGCAGCTGGCACATTCTATGTTTTTCTCTCGCTCCCAGGCCAGCATGGAAGTTTCTTAAATCCGACTCGTAGTTTTTATGGAAATAGCTTTTTATTGCCACTGACGGAACCGCCGCGCCATGCCGTAGTGCGCGCTGTTTTGAACGATATTCCAAGGCATTACAGGCGATGGTTGCATATCTTGAAATCTACCTGCTCATCTGCCGAGGGGATACATACATACATACATACATATCATCACGCCTTTATCCCTAATGGGGTAGGCAGAGCGTAAACGACCTAAACAAAGGTCGTCCCGCCACGTCTGACAAAGTTTTGAGGGTTATTTAAGATAGAATTCTAGGTATATTGCTGTAGTGACAGGTTGTCAGCCTACGCCTAAATTACAATATACTGAAACCCTCGGATCCCTTAGCTGGATTTTACAGCATGCCCGGGAGGAAATGCAGCTGGCACATTCTATGTTTTTCTCTCGCTCCCATACCAGCATGGAAGAAATACCGAGGGGATACACCTTCAAAATCTACAGTACGACACGCTTGTCAATGAACGTAGGCAGGAACTTCGATTCTACTTCTTCCATGCTGGACTTTGAGAGAGAGAAAAACATAGAATGTGCCAGCTGCTTTCCTCCCGGGCGTGCAGTAAAAACCAGCAAAGAGATGCGAGGGTTTCAGTATATTGTAATATAGGTGATAGGCTGACAACCTGTCAATACAGCAATATATCTACAAATCTATCTTAAATAATTCTGAAAACTTTGTCAGACGTGGCGGAACGACCTTTGTTTAGGTCGTTTACGCTCTGCCTACCCCATTAGGGATAAAGGCATGATTATATGTATGTATGTATCAACAATGACACTCTCACTACCGTAGGTCAGCTCGAAGAAATTTGTTTTTAGAGATAAGCTGTACCTCTGCCTACCCCATTAGGGATAAAGGCGTGACTATATGTTTGTATCTACATTTTACCATTTCTCTTTCCGTACTTAAAAATCTGCATACAAAATGTACCCCGCCGGGAATCGAACCTAGAATAGAGACTGCCGTCAATTTCACTACCATGACAGTTTGCCATTTGTATACAATTTTGAACAGATACCTACTTTGCAATTCAAATTGGGCAGTTCAAAGACTGCCTTTGGGTGATCGTAAGTTTAAACCGTTTTCCAACTTTCACGGTGACATGGATATTTTAACTTAATATTCTAGTCATGTTACTATTGATTAGTCATTGATGGAGAAATTGATCGGCTTTTAAAGTAGTGTCGATTTAATTATACTTACTTACATATAGTCACGCCTTTATCCCTAATGGGGTAGGTAGGCAGAGCATAAACGACCTAAACAAAGATCGTTCCACTAGTCTAACAAAGTTTTGAGGGTTATTTAAGGTAGATTTGTAGGTATATTGCTGTAGTGACAGATTGTTAGCTCATTGCCTAAATTGCAATATACTGAAACCCTCGGATCCCTTAGCTGATTTTTCCGGCATGCCCTTTAGAGGAAATGCAGCTGGCACATTCTATGTTTTTCTCGCGCTCCCAGTCCAGCATGGAAGAACGATTTAATGATAGGCACTATACTTCTTTCTTTTGTCGAGTCTATCGACCCGATGAACCCTGGTGTCAGAGTTTTTAAACCGCCTAGTATACTAAAAATATCTTAAAAACACCGTATAATGATGGCAATTAGGCGTTACAAACGACACGACTTGACTAATGTAAGTTCATCCTTGTAATTCTCTATCAAAAGAGACCAGAAAAAAAATTAAATTGATTAAATTGTACAACGAGTCAAATTTGATTGCCTGCTGGAACTCTGTAATATTTTAAGATCTGACATACTGTATTCTGGAAAATAAATATATTCTATTCTATTCTATATTCTATTCTAAAGGGATGGCAATAATTTTATTTGAGACTAGCAGCCCGTCCCGGCTTTGCACGGGGTAGATAATTTCTTTTTTTAAATAATTAGAATTAAAGCAGAGTCGAATATCTATCGCTAATAGTTTCGGCAGCGCATTCGACGAAAGACATTTTAAGACTCATTTTTCGGCTACACCTTCGGTTACATTGTTCAAATTTTACCAAGGATCCCTAATTTTTTTCAAAATGAAATGTAGCCTATGTCAAATTGGAAGAATGTAGCATTCTATTGGTGAAAGATTTTTTAAATCGGCCCAGTACTTTTTGAGCCTATTCATTACAAACATACAAACATACAAAAATAGGTACAAATCTTTCCTCTTTATAATATTAGTGTAGATTTAGTTAAGTCGGGTTCATCACGAATTGCCTCACCCTCTATGGGTTTTTAAAGTATGCAAGAGAAGCAGCTGGTACATTCAATGGTCTAAATGACTCCTAGAAACACAACCATGAAAGAACAAATATCCACTTCATTAATACTTTCCTATGAACATTTTTTCAGGACAATAGAGAGTTCTATTTTTTTGAAGCCGTAAGATATTTTTGCATATTTGATGCATGAAATTACAATATGCATTTTGAATATCGCATGATGCATTTTTTTTATCATTTTGCACACGTTTTATTGTTGGCATGTTTTTTGCATTGAAGTGCATACCGGGTGTAAGGGACACAGCGTCACGCAAACTAATAGGGGTTGCTCAGTCAACGATACTGAACAACTTCCACCAAGAAATTCTTTCAGAAAGTAAAAATAAAAATTGCCTTTTCCATACAAAAATTTCACCTCGATCACACAATTTGTATGGATATGTCTTTTCTTTTTTCACTTCCTGAAAGAATTTCCTGGTGAAGGTTGTTCAGTGTTGTTGACTGAACAACCCCTATTGTTTTAGGGACGCTGTCCTTTGCACCCCGTATAGAATTGCATCCTATCTATTTTAATTTTAGGCATGCAATTGAATATTTATTTTTTGTTTAAATTATTTACTTCATAAGGAATATGCATGACAGAAAAGTCATATTAAATATAATGATTATAAAATTCTTATGAAAAAAAATAAGAAATCGGAAATTCGTCGCGGCTGCCCAAATAAAAATATGTTTATGGGGGCCGGTTGAACCTGCGACCTTGAATTGCCGTTCTTTCGCTCTACCAACTGAGCTATCATCGCAATTCCGTCGCGTCGTTTTTTTGGGTTCTTACTTTTGTAAAAAATTTTATACAATGAAACTGAACAACTTCCTCTTTAGAAGCTAAAAATGGTCTAAAAAGAGTTTCATCTGAATTTTGTATGCGACCATTTTTTCAATATTTCGACCAATGTTTCATGGAGAAAATTTATCAGATTCCTTTGGTAAATGAAGAATCGCGCTGTATAGGTTAAAGATTCTAATTCATTCTCGTACCTTCTAGAAATGCGTGGAAAGAAAAAGAAGAAGAAGAAGGCAATCCTGAAGCTGCTTATCCTCGGAGCTGTCCTGAAGGCGAAGATTGGAACCTTACTGCAGATCCTGTCTTTCAAATTGCAGGTAAAATATCTCCCTAGTTTGTTCCCGTATTTCACGGGGTAGGCTAGCTAATCGAGGACACTGGTTTTAACACAGAGTGACTGCCATCTAACCTTAACTCAGAAGGAAAACCAGGCCCAATCCTAAATTAGGCTTTTGCCAGGTTAGTGGCCAACCCAGCTGTCAGAGGTTTAAAACCACTGATTAATCCATTTATTCATTGAAAATCTTATCTCAGGCTACATTTTACACAAATTATAAACAATTTCAACCGAAAGGGTTTCTGTATATTGCAATTTAGGCGATGGGCTGACAACCTATCTCTACAGCTATATACGTACAAATCTATCTTAAATAACCCTCAAATCTTTGTCAGACGTGGTGGAACGTCGTATGTTTAGGTCGTTCACACTCTGCCTACCCCATTAGGGATAAAGGCATGATTATTTGTAAATGTATGTTTCAACCGAAAAACAGAGGATATGCTATGTTTAGCAATGGCCTCTGACATAGCTTACCAAATAATATCTAGGTACGATAATACTTAACGTGCCTTCGGAAGCATTATTTCTTGTTCAATCAACGAAACTTGAATGTACTAGGAAATTCTGAAAGTTGTTCAGTTTTATTGACAGAGCAACTACCATCAGTTTGCGAGAATGTTTATCCAAATTGTTCAGCAGCGCCACCTACTGGAACTTATCTGTAAATACCTACACAACCACCACCAATATTCTATTTAGGTCGTGTGCTAACTGAATTGATGGTTGTATGGTTGCTATAGTTATTTATTTATTTAAAAAATGATTGCACACATAACCATTCTTAGGACACAAATACAAAAAAAAACAATAGTACAACAGGTACAGCTTAACTCTAAAAAGAAATCTCTTTCAGCTAGCCTTCGGTTGTGAGAGTGTTATTGTTGATACATACATACATATAATCACGCCTTTATCCCTACTGGGGTAGGCAGAGCGTAAACGACATAAACAGAGGTCGTTCCGCCACGTCTGGCAAAGTTTTGAGGGTTATTAAATCACCCTATAGCCTCGATAGATTTGTAGTGACAGTTTGTCAGCCCATCGCATAAATTGCAATATACTGAATCTCTCAGATCACTTAGCTATTTTTACAGCATGCTCAGGAGAAAATGCAGCTGGCACATTCTAGGTTTCTCTCTCGCTTCCAGGCCAGCATGGAATAAATTTGTTGATAGCCTATCTCTTTCTACTGTAAAGTTATTTCCTGTTTTTTTTCTTATGAAACGTTTAAGTTACTATCGTTTTCCTCAATCCGGGTATTTTCTAGCTTTTCTCAATAGTAATTATTTGTTAAAAACAAGTATTAAGTGGGCAAGTAAGGTAACATCACTACACAGTATAAAACAAAGTCGCTTTCTCTGTCCCTATATCCCTATGTATGCATAAATCTTTTAAACTACGCAACGGATTTTGATGCGGTTTCTTTTAATGGATAGAGTGATTCAAGAGGAAGGTTTATATGTATAAAACATGCATAATATAGTAGAGAAACACTGATAATTTCCGTGCGAATCCGGGGCGGGTCGCTAGTTCCTTATAAAGGGCGAGGCAGCTACTTTTGAGGTCAAACTTGAGTTAGCCGTTAGAGACAGTGAAAATTTCTTTAAAGATGTACTCGCCCTTCCATGAACATATTATCGCGTCTATATCCGTAATGGGGCAGGCAGAGCGCCAATGACCCAAACAAAGTCGTGTAGCCGCGTCTGATAAGTTTTTGAGGGTTGTTTGAGATAGATTTATATTGTATCTGTATTTGCTGTAGTGACACTTGTCAGCCTATCGCCTAATTTACAATATACTGAAACTCTCGAATCTCTTAGTTTGTTTTTACAGCATGCCTAGGAGGAGATGCAGCTGGCACATTCTATGTTATTCTATCGCTCTCAGTCTGGGAAGTATGAATATAGCGTAGGAATGATACTAAAACATAAAATTTTCGTACAGTATGGGGCTATTAATATTGGAAAGAGGCAGTGACGATTGCCACTACAGCATTACCGTTTTGAAATCCCGCTTATCATTTCTCAATACTTAATTTTCTTTCACAATTTAAAATGGCATGTCATGGCAGACAGACACAGTTTTTAATAAGCCGTTGACGATCTGCCTACCCCGTTAAAAGGATATAGGCGTGACAATGTACTTTGGAAACGTACTGGAAACTGGAAACTGTACGTTAGAGCCCGATGGTCTAGTGGATAGGGCCGCTGCCTCCTGAGCGGGAGGTCGTGGTTCGAATCCCACCACGTACCAATGTGTTTTTCGGTTTTCGAATTTCATATGTACGTTTATTCGGCGCTTTTTCCGTGCTTCGGAAGGCACGTTAAGCCGTTGGTCCCGGTTAATATCGTTTAATACCGTAGATATTAGTCGTTAAGCCATATCAGAGGCCAGTGCTAAGCATTGGCGGCTTGAAAACTCTGACCTAATCTAGGATTGGGTCTGGTTTCCCTTCTGGGTTGCGGAGGTCAGATGGCAGTCGCTCTGTGTAAAAACCAGTACCCTCGTTCAATCCCCTAGATTAGGTAGCCGTCCCCGTAAGATACGGGATAAGGCTAGGGAGATGAATGTACTTTGGAAACGTATTTTATTCTACCTACCCATTTCATGTGTTTATTATTTTTATATAATGCAAGGTAGTATTTTCTCATACCATGACTGCAAGTAATTATCAAGCCAAAATATTCTTCTGACACCAGGGTTTATCGAGTTAAGATTTTTTTATAGCTTCAAGTCCAATATGGAAATAAGTATTTTATGGTAGAGATCTAGAAAACGGTATTTTATTATGTATCGCAAATTCCTATCATTTTTACGATTACGATTTTTATATAATAGGCGATTTGAATATAGATAAAATTTGCAATTCAATAGTTTCACTTTCTTTTTGATTTTGCAACTCGTTTGCCTATCAAAAACCGACTTTTTTAAATCGTTTATAATAAAACTACTTTCTTTAAAATTATCTCTGACATCTAGCGTAGCTTATGAGTTAGCGATTATAGCATAAAATTTAACAGCTGCTTTTTTTCCCGGGCATACGGTAAAAATAATATCTACAGTTCTTAAAATATTGCATGCTGGCCTGGGAGCGAGAGAAAACCATAGAATGTGCCAGTTGCATTTCCTCCCGGGCATGCTGTAAAAACAAGCTAAGGGATCCGAGGGTTTCAGTATATTGTAATTTAGGCGATGGGCTGACAACCTGTCACTACAGCAATATACTTACAAATCTATCTTAAATAACCCTCAAAACTTTGTCAGACGTGGCGGAACGACCTTTATTTGGGTCGTTTACGCTCTGCCTACCCCATTAGGGATAAAGGCGTTATTATATGTATGTTTAAAATATTGCATTTCCGTGAATGACTGTCAAACACTACTCTTTCCAAGTGTCAATGTGCAATAATGATAGCCCTTTACTGTACCAAGAAAAACCCAATACATCTTGTCGTCACGGTCCATGGTCATATGGTCAATGGCCATCCTGTTGTGGGTCAAATGACATGGCTTATGGCCATTGGTGATAGGACAGGTTTTGTAGGAAAGCTGTACCTAAATGTACATACATACTTACATATAATCACGCCTTTATCCCTAATGGGGTAGGCAGAGCGTAAACGACCTAAATAAAGGTCGTTTCGCCACGTCTGACAAAGTTTTAAGGGTTTTTTAAGATATATTTATACGTATATTGCTGTAGTGATAGGTTGTCAGCCCATCGCATAAATTACAATATACTAAAACCCTCAGATCCCGTAGCTGGTTTTTACAGCATGCTCGGGAGGAAATGCAGCTGGCACATTCTATGTTTATCTCTCACTCCCAGGCCAGCATGGAACCTAAATGTACTTGGGCGTTTATTTACCATATAAGGCATTTTATACGGGGTATTTCCCATGCTTGACTTAAAGCAAGAGAAAAACGTAGAATGTGCCAGCTGCATTTCATCCCGAGCGTGCTGTAAAAACTAGCTAAGGGATCCGAGGGTTTCAGTATATTGTAATTTAGGTGAAGGGCTGACAACCTATATACCTACAACTCTAACTTAAATAACCCTCAAAACTTTGTCAGACGTGGCGGAACGACCTTTGTTTAGATCGTTTACGCTCTGCCTACCCCATTAGGGATAAAAGCGTAATTATATGTATGTATGTATATAACTAGACAAACAAACCGAGACAAACCTATTACGGGTTTAGCGATGTCTTATAGATTGTTGAAGGGTTATTTATTGTAATACATACATACATATAATCACGCCTTTATCCGTAATGGGGTGGCAGAGCGTAAACGACCTAAATAAAGGTCGTCCCGCCACGTCTGACAAAGTTTCGAGGGTTATTTAAGATAGATTTGTAGGTATATTGTTCAGTGACAGGTGGTCAGCCCATTGCCTAAATTACAATATACTGAAACCCTCGGATCCCTTAGCTTGTTTTTACAGCATGCCCGGGAGGAAATGCAGCTGGCACATTCTATGTTTTTCTTTCGCCAGTCCAGCATGGAAGAAAAACATATTATATCTAATATATTATATCTTATCTTTTTTCTTAATTCCCCAGGTGAAATTCTTCCTGATCGCGCTGGTGGGTCTCGGCATCAACCTGGCCAGGTTCTGGCTGGACATCAAGAAGCAGCACCAGCCTCCGCAGAAGGTAAGATCTAAATTTATTTACATACATACATGGCTTGACGTCGTGAAAGCGGACATGAAAGAGAACGATCTCACACCAGTGGATGCTGAAGACCGGGCAAAGTGGAGTAGGAAAAGCCGGAAAGCGGACCCCAGCATCAAGCTTGGAAAACGCTAAGCAGAAGAAGAAGACATACATATAATCACGCCTTTATCCCTAATGGGGTAGGCAGAGCGTAAACGACCTAAACAAAGGTCGTTCTGCCACATCTGACAAAGTTTTGAGGGATATTTAAATTTGTAGATTTATTTACTAGCAGAAAAACTGACCCAGTACCGACCAGTCACTAACTGGCGCGCTTTACTGTCGTAGGTTTAATCCCACTTCGGGTCGCTGAGCTAGCGAATAGAGAGGGAGTTACTACGTTCCCTCTCGTCTCCGTCGTCCCTCCCCTCCTTCTAGTCTCCGCGTCCCTCCCGTCTCTGACATCCCTCCCATTCATCGGACCCATACGCCCTCCCGCCCCTCGCGTCTCTCCCGAAATCCCTTCTATCCCTCCCCCAGTTAAAATTCTTCCTGTTAAATTATGATTTCTTTACTAGCTGATGCGGTGAACTTGGTACCAACATACATACATACATATAATCACGCCTTTATCCCTAATGGGGTAGGCAGAGCGTAAACGACCTAAGCAAAGGTCGTTCCGCCACGTCTGACAAGTTTTGAGGGTTATTACAGATGATCATGACGTATATTGCTATAGTGACAGGTTGTCAGCCCATCGCCTAAAATTGTAATATACTATAACCCTCGAATCCATTAGCTGGTTTTTACAGCATGCTCTGGAGGTGATGCAGCTGGCACATTCTATGTTTTTCTTTCACTCCCAGTCCAGCATGGAAGAATGTATGGTAAAAAACAACTGAGATCATTTTCCCTACCGTCACTCCCAAGACCCCCGTCCCTCCCGTCCCTAACACATCGTGAGGACGTCCCTCCTCTCAGTAACGTAGTTCCGGTTCTCTTAGGGCCGTATTTATAATCAGCTCTCATGAGTGACAGCGAGTTTGAGTTCGTATCAGAAATGTCATTTCAGTACAAACTGACCTGTCAAATCCATCCTTAATATTGCTCTTAAGTTTGATATCGCTTCATAAATACGACCCTCAGTCCCCCGGCCTGCGCGTCTCTCATTTTGCATAATCCTCCATTGATTACAAAATGTGTCCATAATCAATTTCTATTAAAAATTCAAATATGTTGAATGAATGAAAGTTACAAAATCATTTCCAGTTTTACGATATAGTTTTCGATTCGCTCATTATAATAATAATAAATATGAATAATTACTACATAGTATAAAACAAAGTCGCTTTCTCTGTCCCTATATCCCTTTGTATGCATAAATCTTTAAACCACGCAACGGATTTTGATGCGGTTTCTTTTTATGGATAGAGTCAAGAGGAAGGTTTATATGTATAATACATTTATAATATAGTAGAGAAACACTGATAACTTCCGCGCGAAGCCGGGACAGGTCGCTAATATTTCTATAAATCACAGTAAAATTGAATTGACTTTCCAATTTCATATCAATTTTTGCCTGAGCATAGCTTTACAAAATTCTCGTATTTATACCAGGTGTAAGGGACAGCGTCCCGCAAACTGATAGGCGTTGCTCAGTCCACAAAACTGAACAACTTCCACCAGGAAACAAAAAACTAATCAGGAAGAAAAAAAAACTTTTAGAAAGAGTAAAAAAAATGGCTTTTCCATACAAAATGTTCACCTCCATCAGTATTTTTTATGGAAAAGCCACTTTTTTTTACATACATACATAAAATCACGCCTTTATCCCTTACGGGGTAGGCAGAGCGTTAAACGCCTCGTAAAAGGCGCTTTCGCCGCGTCTGACAAAAATTGAGGGCAATTTTAGATTGTAATGTGTATTGCTAATGTGTAGTGACAGGTAGTCAGCCCATCGCCTAAATTACAATACACTGTAACCCTCGAGTCCTTTTTGCTGTCTTCAACAGCATGCCCGGCAGGAAGGGCAGCTGGAACATTCTATGTTTTTCTATCTCTCCCAGTCCAGCATGGAAGAATTTTTTTCACTTCCTGAAAAAATATCCTGCTGATAGTTGTTCAGTGCCGTTGACTGAGCAACCCCTATCAGTTTGCGGGACGCTGTCCCTTACACCCCGTATTATAGAGCTTATAAAATGTTAGATATTGCAACCGCGGAGATACACACTAAATGTAGGAAAATTGTTCATTAATTAAAATTCATCTTTATAGAACAACTGCCTCAATGGTCTAATGCTCTGTGCCCAGGGGTCTTAATTTGAAGGACCTAAGTTCGATTACTGTATGTCGTGTGTTTTGCAGCCACTGTGATAGTCTACACTCTAGAGTCCGTCGCAGCATATACCTAAATTACCTTGGGAAATATTTCATTCCCGAGGGAAATAAACCGCAATCGCTAAGCATATCACACACGTACAATACAAACACTCCTTTACCTGCCTCCGTGGTCTAGTCGTCAGAGCCATGGGCTTACAATCCGAAGGTCTTGGGTTCGATCCCAGGGGGGGAACACAAAGTTGATATTTGTCAATTTATCACCTTGTGAGGTTTTCCCCAGTTTGGTTACAACATAGCAGGCTGGTAAATAAAAAAGGATTCCGTGCTTCGGAGGGCACGTTTAGCTCGGTCCCGGTCGCTGTCTTTGATAGTGGTCGTTACTCAAACTGCAAGAGGCCAAATATGTGTGTTACTAGGCGGTTTGTAAACTCTGACACCAGGGTTCATCGGGTCGTTCGACTCGAGAATCCACTCGCTAAGAAGACTCCTTTTCCTTTTATAAAAAGAAAGTGTTATAATTTAATGCGTGGTGACCCCAATTCAGCGTTTATAGTTAAAAATGAAAGTAAAATAACTGTTATAAGTGTTGTTATAAGATTATAAGCTTAGTATATTGTTTCAGTGTACTTACTAACAATATTAAAGATACTACAAGGTATTTAAAAGTAAGATGAGTAAGGATTAAGAACTGAATGTAAAGAAAATTCAAAAGCATATTATGAGACTTATAAAAAGAAAATACTTTCGTATATCTTTTTTTAATAGAAATGCGTATGCTCTTGACTCTAGACACTAGGGCTTGTATTTATAAAGCGATCTCAAGATTGACAGTCAGTTTGAGATCATATCAGAAATGTCATTCCAGTACAAAATAGCCTGTCAAATCTATACTTAATATTGCTCTCAATCTTGAGATTAATTTATAATTACGTCAGGGATGACCGAGACAGACTCAGCGATAGAGCGAGCTCACATAGAAGATGCCTGTTATGGCACCGACGGAACACAGCAAGCTTTTTGGCACCGGACTCCGGTGGTCGGCTGGTTGCGAGCCAGGCGGTCCCTTGCGGAGCCTACCACCGCTTTGTAGGGATCTTTCAGCCGGACTTATTCACAGGCTTAACTACATCCCACCCCAAAACCTACCCCTATTCGAGAGAAAACCCGCATCTTAATGCGAAAGTTTGTATGTTTGATTGTTTTGATGTTTGATTCTCAATCACGCTTCAATCACTAGATGGATCGGGATAAAAATTGACACACATTTACGTTGCGTCCTGGAAAAGGATATATGACGAATTTTTGCCGCAGGGAAATACTTTATTCCCATAGGAAAACTCATTTAGCCGCCAGATGAAGCTGCTCTTCTATGCGGGACTGGGAGCGAGAAAAGAACATAGAATGTGCACGTCAAAACTTCAGACGTGGCTAAAGCGAGACGTTTTTCGCTCTGCCTACCCCGTAAGGGATAAATGCGTGATTTTTATATTATGTCTGTATGTATGTACGAAAGATAGTACATTAAATTCTCTGATGTAAGGGCACAGAAATTGACAACACTCTACAATCGTGTGAAAAACCACATCAGCTAAAAAAAACATCCAATCCATACAAATAGCACAAACGCACATTCAAATAATCAGTAAAAAAGAATGATGATTCACTTTCTGCTAAGCTATAATTTCACTTGTATTGCACTTATAAAAATTGCTAAGTTTGGTGTTTTTTTTTATCTAGAAGGTCATGATGTCATTACATACATATAATCATGCCTTTATCCCTAATGGGGTAGGTAGAGCGTAATCGACCTTAAAAAAAGGTCGTTTCGCCATGTCTGGCAAAGTTATGAGGGTTATTTAAGACAGATTTGTAGGTATGTTGTTGCAGTGACAGGTTGTCAGCCCATCGTCTAAATTGCAATATACAAAAACCCTCAGATCCCTTAGCTGGTTTTTACAGCATGCCCAGGAGGAAATCCAACTGGCATATTCTATGTTTTTCTCTCGCTACCAGTCCAGCATGGAAGAATAATAATGATGTCATTACTTTAAAGTATTTCCGTAATCTTTTTCCTTAAGGAAAACTATTAGTTCTTTTTCAGTAGAATCTTTTACTTTAACGAATTTGATGCTGTGCCTTTTTATTTTCTTTAATGTAAGTAATCAAATCACGCCTAGGTTGAGCGTTTATTGTCACGATTTGTAAATTTTGATGAGCACTGCATATAGGATAGTGTAAAAATATATCTTCCATTCTGGACTGGGAGCGAGAGAAAAACATAGAATGTGCGAGCTGCATTTCCTCCCGGGCATACTGTAAAAACCAGCTAAGGGATCCGAGGGTTTTAGTATATTGTAATTTAGGCGATGGGCTGACAACCTGTCACTACAACAATATACCTACAAATCTATCCAAATAAACCTCAAAACATTGTCAAACGTGGCGTAACGACCTTAGCTTTTTTACGCTCTGCCTACCCCATTGGGGATAAATTCGTGATTGTATATAAGTGGGGTAAACTAAAGGTTTTCTGCACGATCTATCCAGACATCTCATCGATGCATCCGGTGTCCCGAGGGCTGGTAGTATCTTTGCCCAAAGAATAAGCCTAGCCATTCAGAGACAATCTTCCATGCTGGACTGGGAGTGAGAGAAAAACATAGAATATGCCAGCTGCATTTCCTCCCGGGCATACTGTAAAAACCAGCTAAGAGATGCGACGGTTTCAGTATATTGCAATTTAGGCGATGGGCTGACAACCTGTCACTACAACAATATACCTACAAATCTATCCAAATAAACCTCAAAACATTGTCAGACGTGGCGTAACGACCTTAGCTTTTTTACGCTCTGCCTACCCCATTAGGGATAAATTCGTGATTGTATATAAGTGGGGTAAACTAAAGGTTTTCTGCACGATCTATCCAGACATCTCATCGATGCATCCGGTGACCCGAGGGCTGGTAGTATCTTGGCCCAAAGAATGGCTAGGCTTACCAGTCAGAGACAATCTTCCATGCTGGACTGGGAGTGAGAGAAAAACATAGAATGTGCCAGCTGCATTTCCTCCCGAGCATGCTGTAAAAACCAGCTAAGGGATCTGAGGGTTTCAGTATATTGTAATTTAGACGATGGGCTGACAACCTACTACAGTACAGCAATATACGTACAAATCTTTCTTTAATGGCCCTCAAAACTTTGTCAGACGCCTTTGTTTAGGTCGTTTACGCTCTGCCTACCCCATTAGGGATAAAGGCGTGATTACATGTATGTATGTATGTATGTATTCAGAGACGCAATGCTGCCAGCCTCCTGGAAATACTGCTTAACTTTCTATTTGTAATAATGTGAATTGTATAATTGACGCCTGTAATTGTCTAATATAAAGTTTCTCAACATTAAGTGGGGTATTTTTGATAGAATTCTATATAGTGAACTGTTTATGCTGGCTGCATTTAACAGTATAGTGTCGGCAATATCGTGGGAATAGAATACATACATACATAAATCACGCCTTTATCCCTTACGGGGTAGGCAGAGCGTGGGAATAGAATATCCACGCCAATGTGAACCATTGCAACTCAGCTGCTCAAACGACTTAAAAGACGAGACTCCAAACCGAAAAACCACCCCACCTCAACGGTTTTCTGTTTGAAGTTTCTAGTTTTTACTAAAGTCTATAAAAGTGTCTGTGTTCCAGTAAAGCGGGTTCATTCTGTATTTTTCAGTTGGTGGATGCCCACGTTTAACAACGTAACATTAAGTTTGTAAATTTTATGATAAAGTTTGGTAAAACTATTCTTGTTAAAATTACCCTTTAGTTAACAATAGGAAAATAGTTTCCCACGGGAAAATCTAATACCTAAGCATAATGTACAGAACACTTAACGTATCATTCTCACGTACTCACCCCAAATCACGATATAGAACCCGAGCAGTTAACTTTAACTTTTAACCGAAGTAGACGCAGTTAAAGTTAACTTGAAACATTGACCGCGAAATCGCTGACACACATTTTCACTACTTATAAACCAGTATAGTGCGGCGGCCAGAGAGGACTTAAAGCGTTAAATCATATTCTGGTATATAATGTTGTAAATAATATTTTTCCAAAAATCACATCATATTTATTACTAACATACATATATTCACGCCTTTATCCCTACTGGGGTAGGCAGAGCGTGTACGACCTAAACAAAGGTCGTTCCGCCACGTCTGACAAAGTTTTGAGGGTTATTGAAGATAGATTTGTAGGTATACTGCTGTAGTAACAGGTTGTCAGCCCATCGCCTAAAATACAATATACCAAAACCCTCTGATCGCTTAGCTGGTTTTTACAGCATGCCCGGGAGGAAATGCAGCTGGCACATTATATGTTTTTCTTTCGCTCCCATTCCAGCATGGAAGCAATATTTATTACTGGTTACGAGTATATTTATAATTTCAGTAATACTTGTTACGAATACTTACCAATTTATAGTAGCTTTATTGATTCAAGAATCCACTCGCTAAGAAGAAGAAGTAGTTTTAACATGTTGTAATATTAAATAGATCGTAAATCTGTCTGTAACTACATTAATAACATACATACATACATATAATCACGCCTTTATCCCTAATGGGGTAGGCAGAGCGTGAACGACCTAAACAAAGGTCGTTTCGCCACGTCTGACAAAGTTATGATGGTTATTTAAGATAGATTTGTACGTATATTGCTGTAGTGACAGGTTGTCAGCCCATCGCCTAAATTGCAATATACAGAAACCCTCGGATCCCTTAGCTGGTTTTTACAGCATGCCCGGGTGGAAATGCAGCTGGCACATTCTATGTTTTTCTCTCGCTCCCAGTCCAGCATGGAAGATAAACTACTTGTATTTACGAATACGTAGGTATAGGCGATTTGAGCACAATTGTTCAACAGACTACACTAAAGACATAAAAGCCATACAATCTTTTCCATTGTTTAAAAAAACATTGAAACACCATGTCTCTAAGGACTTTTCAAGTCTTAGTTAAAAAGAAAAAAAAATGTTTTTTTTTTTTTGGGGCTTTGTGATTCTGAGGGTACTATAATACCTCTTAACACTCAAGTCTAACTAGAATATATTACTAACCCTACCTTACTTCTAATGTAGAACAGTTTTGTTTCTGCTAACGCTAGGTTGTTTGCAATTTTAATACATAAATAATTTAGCTGTATTTCTCAAAGTAAGCGAATGTAAATTCTTTTTTGAGTAAATAAATTTCTTGAATATATAAAGCGCTTTGCAACGGTCGCCACGGAAGATCAGCGTCTTGGGCCTTCTTCTTCTGTCGAGTGGGTATCGAGTTTATGGACCCGATGAACCCTGGTGTCAGAGTTTTAAACCGCCTAGTAGCACAACTATCAGGCCTCGGACAAGGTTTGAGTAATGACCACTATCAAAGACAGCGACCGGGACCGACGGCTTAACGTGCCCTCCGAAGCACGAAATCTTTTTCGTCGTCTTGGGCCTAAAAACACAAGACAAAATGCTGAGTGGCCACCATTTTGGTATTTTATATTTAGTTATTAACAACCTTGTAAATTTCAAAACCAAATAAAGTGATTTCTATTCTACTCTATTTTGTGGTTAAGCGCTTACCTTAAGTTTTAATAATATCATAGCTCGATCACAATATTACCTATCGCTATTTTTAATTGAGACTAACTTTAATAAATCTTAGAATAATCATATTCTGGCTGTGGCTGATCTTCTTGTTCTTAGCGAGTGGATTCTCGAGTCAAACGACCCGATGAACCCTGGTGTCAGAGTTTTCAAACCACCTAGTAGCACAGCTATTATCGAGCACTGTCAAAGAGAGCGACCTGGACCGACAGCTTAACGTGCTCTCTGAAGCACGGAATCCTTTTTCTTTTCAGAAAATCAGGTGATTCAGCCTGCAATGTCCTAACCAAACTAGGTAAAACCGCACAAATACCAGGCCACTCAGAAAGTATTGCGATAAATAGTTTTTATATATGGCAGACTGGCCGGTTAGAATCTTTTTTGAAAATATGATTACTTGTAAGTAAAAATATGTGTGTTCCATTTTCAAAATTTCCCTACACATTTTCTGCGAGCCAATTCAAAGTATCGTGTCTTACTGAAAAATGGATCTGCGCCGGGAACATTTTAGAGCTATGATTTTTTACGATTTCAAGTGTAGCCTGAAACCGGATGAATCGTTCGATAGACTTCAAATGGCATTTATGGATGAAAGCCCCTCCAAGGCAACCGTGTATCGTTGGTATAACGAATTTAGGCGCAGTCGACCAACCTTGGGGGATGAAGAAAGAAGCGGTCGCCCTTTGACGGCTATTACGGAAGAAAACGTGCTAGCAGTGAAAAATTTAATCCAAGATAATAGGAGAATTACATATCAGGAGATTTAGCGCATATTAAAGATTGGATCGGGAAGCGTTCACGAGATTCTACACGAGCATCTTCGCGTGAGGAGGATAGTATCGCGCTGGGTGCCGCACTACCTCACCGACGCTCAGAAGCAGGCCTGGGTGGAATGGTGCCGTGATATGCTGAACAAATTTGAAGCAGGCTCGTCTCGGCGTGTTTACGACATCGTAACAGGTGATGAGTCCTGGATTTATCAATACGATCCAGAAACCAAGCGCCAGTCGACAGTTTGGGTGTTTCAAAATGAACCAACGCCTACCAAAGTGAAGCGATCTCGAAGCGGGGGGAAGATTTTGATCGCCAGCTTTTTTAATTTGACTGGCCACTTGGCCTTAATTCCCTTACGAGATCAAAGAAGCATTAACGCCGAATGGTATACTACCAAATGTTTACCAGAAGTTTTTTCTGTTGTGAGCAACAAGCGACCAAACACAGGGCTCCGCGGACTACTGCTCCACCACGACAATGCGCCTGCACACACCGCGCTCAAAACGAGGGACTTCCTGGACAGCACACCAGTCAAACTCCTGGGTCACCCTCCTTACAGCCCTGATCTAGCACCGTGTGACTTCTTTTTATTTCCAAAAATAAAAAATCAGCTCAAGGGGATACAATTTTCGTCGCCGGAAGATG
The DNA here is from genome assembly GCA_949820665.1 of Scrobipalpa costella. NCBI lineage: Eukaryota > Metazoa > Arthropoda > Insecta > Lepidoptera > Gelechiidae > Scrobipalpa > Scrobipalpa costella. Next base: position 7,144,407 of record OX463321.1, on the reverse strand, counting down.
CGCTGGCTGCGTTCGAGCAGGCTGTAAACGAGGTGTCTACGGCGGACTGGAAAAAGTGTTTTGAAAACTGGTTCAGACGCATGAATCTTTGTATAGAGGCTGGTGGAGAGTACTTTGAAAAGATTTAATAAAAATATATGTACCTGTAGAACAATTTTTTTTAGTGTCGCAAAACTTTCTGAGTGTCCCACGTAGATACAGAAATTAACAAATAATGACTTTTGTGTTACCCCCTGGGAATCGAACCCAGGACCTCCGGATAGTAAGCCTATGGCTTTGACTACTAAACCATAATAAAACCAGCGAACCGATATCTAATTACGAACAGAAAACAACACTGAGCTCCCGCACTATAGATCATTTCTTGTTTGTAAGATATTATCTTTATACTTAATGCATTGAATTAGTGTTATTTATGATATTGTGAAAGGAAAATGGCTTTATTGTGATGTAGAATTCAACAGGAAATTCAAGTCATTAGTATTACATACATATAGTCACGCCTTTATCCCTAATGGGGTAGGCAGAGCGTCAACGACCTAAACAAAGGTTGTTCCGCCATGTCTGTCAAAGTTTTGAGGGTTTTTTACAACATGCTTGGAAGGAAATGCAGCTGGCACAATCTATGTTTTTGTCTCACTCCCAGTCCAGCATGGTAGTAGTATTACTGCTTTTAAAATCCTAGCTAGGTTGACAGGCGTTGCATAAAGCCCTAAGCAATTTAGGCGTGATTTTTTATGAATGTATGATTTGGATTTTTATTTGATCATTAATTTGATTATCTCCTTAAATCTTCTTCATTAGAAAATACATTATTACCTACCTATCATTTGCATGCAAAATACCGCAACAAAACTGTATATTTCTTTGCAAGTTCTTAAATTACATTTTCAATTTTATTAATGCTTATCATTAGCCTACTCAAAAACCTCTTTATCATTCGATGACACTCAGTTTTTTTTCAAGTAGGCAAATAAAACATGGACTACTATAGTCAATAGTGATATTAGTGATCTTTGCCCATGCTGGCCTGGGAGCGAGAGAAAAACATAGAATGTGCCAGCTGCATTTCCTCCCGGTCATGCTGTAAAAACCAGCTAAGGGATCCGAGGGTTTCAGTATATTGTAATTTAGGCGATGGGATGACAACCTGTCACTACAGCAATATACTTACAAATCTATCTTAAATAACCCTCAAAACTTTGTCAGACGTGGCGGAACGACCTTTGTTTGGGTCGTTTACGCTCTGCCTACCCCATTAGGGATAAAGGCGTGATTATATGTATGTATGTATGTTGCCCATGATAAACACTTGAAATCATTTTCGGCAACGGTCAATAGCGATTATAATGATCTTACATACATACAATCACGCCTGTAACCCTAATGGGGTATGGGGCAGGGCGTAACCGACCTAAACAAAGGTTGTTCCGCCACGTCTGACTAGTTTTGAAGGTTATTTAAGATAGATTTGTACGTATATTGCTGTAGTGACAGGTTGTCAGCCAATCGCCTAAATTGCAATGTACTGAAACCCTCGGATCCCTTAGCTGGTTTTTACAGCAGCAAATGCAGCTGGCACATTCTAGGTTTTTCTCTTGCTCCCAGTCCAGCATGGAAGTAAACTCATCATTAGTCTACTCAAAAACTTCTTTATCATTCGATGACACTCAGTTTTTTTTTTCAAGTAGGCAAATAAGCCTATCTATCAATAGCAGTGATATTAGTGATCTTTGCCCATGATAAACACTTGACTCTTTTTTCGGCGACGGCAATATTTAGTGAAGAGTTAACTGCCTCCGTAGTCTAGTGGCTAGTGCCATGTACTCCCGATCCGGAGGTCCTGGGTTCGATTCCCAGGGGGGAAACACAAAGTTGATATTTGAGAATTTATCACTTTGTGAATTTTCGCTAGTTTGGTTGGGACATTGCAGGCTGAATCACCTGATTGTCCGAAACGAAAAAGATTTCGTGCTTCGGAGGGCACGTTAAGCCGTCGGTCCCGGTCGCTGTCTTAGATAGTGGTCGTTACTTAAAAACCATGTCAGAGGCCTGATTGTTGTGCTACTAGGCGGTTTAAAACTGTGACACCAGGGTTCATCGGGTCGATAGACTCGATACCCACTCGACAGAAGAAGAGTGAAGAGTTTCGTTAAGTCGTGCCCTCAACGAATTGATGATCAGTATTTAAGGTGTAGTTTACTGATAAAAGCAGTTTTACTGGGTTTTTTTAGCATACTTGTTTATGAACGAGAATATTTTTAAGTTGCAATTGCAGGCCATGAACATTTATTTTATTTTTAAAAATATTTTTTTTAAAAATCCAATGATTCGTTTAGGCGAAATAAGCTTTTGGCGAGAAGCGCGTGCGGTTGATGGTGGTGAAGTAAAACTTCTGCGCGCTATTTACAAGTGTATATTTATAGAATGTACAGGTTGTTCAATGCGATAAAACATATAAATATTGTTATAACTAAATCGCAAGAAATAGTAATCAAATCACAAGAGCTGTGGCGTCTGTACCAGGATGACAGTTTGACAATCTGTCAGTAGTGAAAAATATATTTACAAACGAGTTTGCTTCCAATGACGTTGGACGTTACAAGCTCTTGAAAACAACCATTTGCCTAGAGGAATCACCTTAAACGTCCTCATCGGAATTCAAAGCCACAACCTTTGATTTGAGAGTGCAAGGCTCAAACCATTACACTACGGAAACATAAGCCGTTATAAATAGCTGAACTTGATCTTTGAGGGCAATTTGGTAAGAACACGACTTAACTTTTCAACTAACATTGTTGCCGTCCCTTTCCGCTCTCTCATGATAGAAAATTACAGGTACGGACTTATATTTAGTTAAGTCGTGTCATTTGCAACGCCGAATTGGCCTCTAAGTCTACTTTCCCATTGTATTCAAATGAACAAACTAACAGATGCTTACTAGGTTTAAGCATATAAGCAGGTGGCAAATTCTATAGACATAATGACTTACAAGTCGGCCTTATGACCGGCAATTTCTAAAGCTAACATACGAGCAATTGTCATACATAATTCATACAAATTTAACTTTGTAATGAATTGTAAGTGAGTGAAAATGTAGTGTCAAAATTACTATCGTATTTTGCTTATTTAGGCTGGTATTTTATAAAGCTAACTCAAGTTTGAGAGCAGTATTAAGTATGCATTTGACAGGTCACATTGTACTAAAATGACATTTCTGATACGAACTGAAACTAGCTGTCAGTCTTAAGTGCTGTTCACCAATACGGGCCTTAGTTCGGCACTCATAACAGTTTAATAGTTCAAATCTCTTTCCAGAACATTATAACCGGGGCCTTTATAAGGCCAGAATATTGTCCCACTTATATTGCGAAAACTTTATACGTATAACCTGGACTTTTGCTAAGCGTGAATACCTTTCCTTCAGGTCAGATGCGTCTAAGGCCCGTATTTATAATCAGTACTTGAGACTGAGAGCCAGTTTGAGTTGGTATCAGAAAAGTAATTTCAGTACAAAGTGGCCTGTCAAATCTTACTCTTAATATTGCTCTCAATCTTGAGATAGTTTTACAAATACGAGCTTTAGTCAGCTTACCGGTCACCCATCCCAACGAATCATACTTTTCGGTTTGCATGACCTTGGTACAAATCCGGTGTAGGTCGTCGACCTCCATACTCGCAAAGCGGTGTCGCGTTGCACTTTCGCTGCGCCGGCGCAGCTAGCTGTCACATCCGCAATGGAATCGTCGCGTCTGATATTCAATTATTGCATTTGAAGATACAAATTAATAAACGTACGGAGATACAACTTGAGCAACTTTTACAAATAAATTCTTTAGAGAAAATAAAAACATTTCTAAACGAATCATTGTCTGATGTAGAGGTAATTTCGTATGGAGATATCATTTTTTTTCTCTTTTACCGATTTGTTTTCGTGTTCTTCGTAGTCTGAGCATCCCCTTACCAATTTGCGTACCTACTCATCATCTCCCTAGCCTTATCACGGGGGCGGCTACCCAATCTAGGGGATTGAACGAGGGTACTGGTTTTTACACAGAGCGACTGCTATCTGATCTCCGCAACCTAGAAGGGAAACCAGACCCAATCGTAGATTAGGTCAGAGTTTTCAAGCCACCAATGCTTAGCACTGGCCTCTGACAAGGCTTAGCGACGAATAACTACGGTATTAAACGATATTTACTGTGACCAACAGCTTAACGTACCTTCTGAAGCACGGAAAAAGCGCCGAATAAACGCACATATGAAATTCGAAAACCGACAAACACACTGGAACGTGGTGGGATTCGAACCAAGACCTCCTGCTCAGGAGGCAGCGGCCCTATCCACTACAATATCGGGCTCTTGGAGGCTGGCTCGTGCAACCTTTAAACTTGAATTTCCTGTTAAATTCTACATCACAATAAAGCCATTTTCCTTTCATAATATCATAAATAACACTAATTCAATGCATTAAGTATAAAGATAATATCTTACAAACAAGAAATGAGCTCGAAATAGTGCGGGAGCTCAGTGTTGGTTTCTGTACGTAAGTATAGTATTCCCAATTCATATCTACGTTATTAAACAATATTAACCCGGACCAACTGCTTAACTTGCCTTCCGAAGCACGGAAAAGCGCCACATAAACGTACATATAAAATTCTAAAACAGAAAAAAACATATTGGTACGTGGTGGGATTCGAACCACGACCTCCCCTATCCACTACACCATTGACTAAAATAATATAAAGTAGACTTAAGAGGAGAAATTCAAGATCAATTCCTTTCTCAAAGGTCTACCTTAATGGCAAGACTTACTGCATTCCGTTTTAATCTTGATGACCCCGTGATGACCCCACCCTTCGTGACAGTCAGCCAATGACCTTTTAGGACACGATGCACATTCACTCTCTCTAGTCGTGTGGGGTTTCGAGTCAATGGACCCGATGAACCTTGCTGTTAGAGCTTTTGAACCTCCCAATAGCGCAGCTAATAGGCTACTGACGTGGCTTGTGTAACGACCACTACCAAAGATAGCTACTGACGGCTTAATGTGCCATCCCATGCACGGAATTCAAGTGATTCATACATACATACATATAATCACACCTTTATCCCTAGGAGTAGGCGATTCAAATGGAGGAGAATCTCATAAAGTGATAAATTGACAAATATTAACTTGCGTTCACCCAGAACCCAGGGCCTCCGGAGCGGGAACCAATGGCTCAGACCACTAAACCGCAAGCCCTATAGCTTTTTAGGTCTCGATGCACTTTCACTGAACATGATATTTGCGAAAGCGCCTTTGTTTCTCATCTTGAATATAGAGGTACCTTCTTCGGTTTCAATAAATTGAGGGCCGTATTTAAAATCAGCTCTCTTATGAGAGCGAGTTTGAGTTCGTATCAGAAATGTCAATTCAGTATAATCTGGCCTGTCAATTCCATACTTAATATTGCTCTCAAGTTTGAGATCGCTTCATAAATACGAGCCTACGAATAGAGGATGTTGCTGAGTGGGAATGTCGACCTTTAAACGGGGTGTAAGGACAGCGTCCCGCAAACTGATAGGGGTTGCTCAACGGAACTGAACAACTATCAGCAGGATTTTTATTCAGGACGTTAAAAAAAAATGAGTTTCCGTACAATTTTTCTGATCGAGCAGGTATTATTTTTATCTGAAAGAATTTCCTGGTAATAATTGTTCAGTTTCGTTGACTGAGCCACTCCTTCCAGTTTGCGGGACGCTGTCCCTTACACCCGGTATAACTCTACCTACTTTACATCTATTTATTATAATTATTAATTTCTATCACTCTTTGTCTAGTATTTATTGTCAATTCTATTCCAGCCGGAACATAGCAAATTAAATTAATTGTATTTCTCTTTCACAATAAATAGAATACAGTTATAATAATAGAACACAGACGCAAAGAAAACTCGTTGCATGCGACTATAAATAAGTAATGATAATTTTTATTGAAGAAAGCTAGGTGAGAAACTAAACTACTTGCGGATATTACTTCTAATATTATAAAAGAGAAAATATAATGTATTTTTGTTTGCAATAAAATGAGTAGGTAAAGTCAAAACCCACTAGTACTAATTCTTTAATTTCTTATCTAGTCAATTTCCAAATTTAACTATTTAATTCTATTTTATTTCTTCCATGCTGGACTAGGAGTGAGAGAAAAACATAGAATGCGCCAGCTGCATTTCCTCCCGGGCATGCTGTAAAAACCAGCTAAGGAATCCGAGGGTTTCTGTATATTGCAATTTAGGCGATGGGCTGACAACCTGTCACTACAGGAATATACGCACTAATCTATCTTAAACAACCCTCGAAACTTTGTCAGAGGTGGCGTAACGACCACCTAGGTCTTTTATGCTCTGCCTACCCCATTAGGGATAAAGGCGTGATTATATGTATGTATGTATGTTCCTAATTTAACATTAGGAAATTGAGTAGATAAGAATATACTTTTATGCACAGAAAAGAAAATAAAAATGTACAAATAACATTACAAATAGGCTCAACATGGGCCACTATTTACCAATGGAAAATTTATCCAGCTCGGAAAAATATGTAAGCTAAAAGACAAGCTGTTTTAGTAAAGTGTCTTTTGATTTTAAATCTTGGTCATGCAGCTTCATAAATAACTAGGTAAGTTCGGATAGAAAACCGAATGGGTGACAGATATACAAATTTAATATTATAAGTAAATCATTATAACTGCTTAACATGAACAGGTAATTAACCCGTGTTAAACTGTTATAATGGGCCCTTACCGGCGACGGCGATGACCAAATTACTCTTGCATTTAATGCTGCCAATACTAGTCGAGCCATACTCAGTACAAGCTCTTCCAACAATCGCGCACCCCGCCGGCGGGGTCGCGGAGGTCCCTCCTTTGCTCCCCACTTTGGGGTTTACCGGCACGTACCGGGTAGATTCTCTCCGATAAGGAGTTCCCAAGGCAACGCCATAAGCCGAGGTTCGAGCCCTAGTGAGCACCCTTAGGCATTTGCCATTCCATTTAAGGGTGTAGATTGCGTGTAGCAACTCCCCGCCTTAGCCCGGTGACGCATTATATACACTTTGTAGTATGGTGCAAACAGGTCCATTAAAAAAAATATATGTTATAATGGGCTCCATTTTAGATTTAGGCTATAACTAAAAATTAAAATCTATTTGTCACTTTTAGTCTAAAAACATTGGAAAAGGACAGGGAAATCTACCCCTTCGGGTTTTGATTTATAGTCAGTCGGTAGTTTTATGCGTTATCTGTAATTTCAATCCGCCGTCATATATGGCGGATAAAATTGACAGAAATACTTGCAAAAGGGAAACATGCAAAAGCCATCAAAATCTAGCGGACAAAGTGTAAAACCATAGAGTATAAATCGCCTGTCTTTTTTCAATTTCATTATTTTGAAAGTGACAGACAGATTTCAATTTTAGTTTTGGCCGGTGGTCTAGAATGGAGCCCAATTTGTACGTACCATGCGCGAAAGAAACAAACATAAGTAATTCATTTATAACAACAGTGAGTACTACAACTCTAAAAATGTACGTAACAAGAAAAGGACGCCATTTTGACAATTTCCCCCTGTAATGGGCGGTCCAGGCCTTTCGATCTATCATCCGAAAAAGAGTCTAGCATTATTGGACATGCGATTTAGTCGGATCGGAAGCGTCGGATGATTATGCTACATACGTACATATAATCACGCCTTGATCCCTAATGGGTTAGGCAGAGCGTAAACGACCTACACAAAGGTCGTTTCGGCACGTCTGACAAAGTTTTGAAGGTTATTTAAGATAGACTTGTAGGTATATTGCTGTAGTGACAGGTTGTCAGCCTTTCCCCTAAATTACAAAATACCGAAACCGTCGAATCCCTTAGCTGGTTTTTACAGCACACCCGGGAGGAAATGCAGCTAGCACATTTTATGTTTTTCTCTCGCTCCCAGTCCAGCATGGAAGTATCAACGTAAAATACTGTAATTCAACATGAATAATCTTCAACGTCTAAGGCCACTAGGTGAAAGTGGCATGAGCAGGATTCGGTTCCCCCGTGGCCACTGCCACAGTAGGACACAGATGGGCACCTGTTCTGGTGTTGGTATGGGTTTCTTGAATGTGCTTTCTCTCTCCGTTTTGGAAAATATGAATATTTAAATTGTTTAGGGCATTTACTGAATTGGCTTTTTACTCCTACACAACTTTTGCAAGTGTGATGGGTCTTGAATCTAAAATAACTTGCAGCAGCGATGTCAAACTTGACTATTGAGCAATATTAGGTATGGATTTGACAGGCCAGTTTGTACTGAAATGACATTTCTGATGCGAACTCAAACACGCTTCCACTCATGAGAGCTGATTATAGATACGGCCCTTAGTATTGTGGTTTTAGTACCTAACCATATTAACCACCTTCATAACCAATTTCTTAGGATAAGACCCATTTCATGACACAGTCTAACAATACATACATACATACTTTATCCCTAATAGGGTAGGCAGAGCGTAAATGACCTAAACAAAGGTCATTCCGCCACGTCTGACAAAGTTTTGAGAGTTATTTAAGATAGATTTCTAGTTGCAAAAATTAGAAGATACCAATTCGTAGTTGCAAAAATTACGATTTAACTAAAATAAGTCTATCCTATACCTGTCATTTTCTGTCACGAGAGAACACTAAGGGATGCCAATAATTTAAGTCAAGATTTAGTTAAGTTGTACGCTCTACGAATCGATAACATTGACCTTAAACCATTGAGTCACCATTTAGCATCTTGTTTCGCCATTTAGGCACTGGTTTCCAACAAAATACCTGATTCTTCTTCTGTCAAGTGGGTATCGAGTATATCGACCCGATGAACCCTGGTGTCAGAGTTTTTAAACCGCCTAGTAGAACAACTATCAGGCCTCTGATATGGTTTGAGTAACGACCACTATCAAAGACAGCGACCGGGACCGACGGCTTAACGTGCCCTCCGAAGTACGAAATATTTTTCTTGACGATCAGGTGATTCAGCCTGCAATGTCCTAACCAAACTGGGGAAAAATTCACAGTGATAAATTTTCAAATATCAACTTTGTGTTTCCCCCCTGGGAATCAAACCCAGGACCTCCGGATCGGGAGTCCATGGCACTAGCCACTAGACCACGGAGGCATTGTATGGTAGTCGCATGGGAATCCTGACCAAACTTGAATTGTTGAATACTTTCACTACAGAATAATAATGCTGTTTGACCTCTACTTTCGACTGGATGGTTTATTGAGATATTCGCAATGTTGCAGACAAGGATGGGCGCTTTAACAAAGTGAACATACATACATATAATAACGCCTATATCCCTAATAGGTTAGGCAGAGCGTAAACGACCTAAACAAAGGTCGCTCCGCCACATGTGACAAAGTTTTGAGGGTTATTTAAGATAGATTTGTAGGTATATTGCTGTAGTGACAGGTTGCCAGACCATCGCCCAAATTGCAATGTACTTAAACCCGCGGATCCCTTATCTGGTTTTTACAGCATGCCCGGGAATATATAATATGCGACTGGCACATTCTATGTTATTCTCTCGCTCCCAGGCTTTTTTTAATTTCTTGAAAGAATTTTCGGTTTCAAAAGGCAGTCACTAATCCACCAGTCAGATAATATCTACCTGCAAAATTTTATCAACATCGGTTAAGTGGTTTAGGCGTAAAAAGCAAGAAACAGACAGACACAGTTACTTTCGCATTTATAATCTTTATGAATGACTTGATACTTTACTTTCTTGTTTCGATCACGTAGATATAATGGAATGCTTGGTGGATGATCATTAACTTTTACCTTTAGCTTCTGCTTTGGTCAATGCTTATTTTTATTATTTACGAGAGAAAATGGCTTGTAAAGTGTTACTGTACAAAATAAAACAGTTGCCTACAGTATTAGCCGTCATTTGTAGTAAGAATTTTGACTAGACATTGGGCTTGATTCTAGATCCTAAACTAAAATTAAAATATATCTGTCACTTTCTAAATAATAAAATTAAAAAGGAACAGGCGATTTATACTCTATGGTTTCACACTTTGTCCGCTAGATTTTGACGCGTATTTACACGTTTCCCCAGTATTTCTGTCAATTTTATCGGCCATATTATATGACGGCGAATTACAGATAACGCAGCAACCACCAACTAAAAATCATCAACTGGAGAGAATAGATCTCCTGTCCTTTTCCAATGTTTTTAGTCTAAAAGTGACAGATAGATTTTAATTTTAGGTTTAGCCGGTTGAATCTAGCATTAAGCCCATTATTCTATCCCGATACACTCGAAGAAAGTTTTGCCATGCTGACCTGGGATTGCCAGCTGCATTTCCTCCCGGGCATGCTGTAAAAACCATCTAAGGGATCCGAGGGTTTCAGTATACAACTGACAACCTGTCACTACAGCAATATACCTACAAATCTATCTTAAATAACCATCAAAGGAATCATTGTCAGTCGTGGCGGAACCACCTTTGTTTAGGTCGTTTACGCTCTGCCTACCCCATTAGGGATAAAGGCGTGATGATATGTATGTATACTCGAAAACTTAGATCAAATTTGCAACAGATGTACGTAATTCTTCATCATGTTTGATGACTGGAAATATTGGGGAACATTTCCGGGCACGTGGAAACCTCCGGCAATAGGGAGTGTAAGGGACAGCGTTCATGTGTTATTTCTTTGTGTTTGCGTTTTGTTTTATGTGTGATAATTTTTATGCAATAAACTTTTTATCTATCTATCTATTTCCACTGGAAATATTCCCGGGAGTGGGAATATTCCCAACGGCACATCACTAGTAACACGCCTTTATTTCTTACGGGGAAGGCAAAGTGTAAAACACCTGAGTATAAAAGGCATTTAGTTAGGCGTCACGTCGGACAAATATTGTAGCCAATTATGGAACGAAATATGTATGGTCAAATTGGTCAATAGTAGACCTACCTATTACCTAGGTATTATACTAATGAATGGTTGTATGTTTGTCTGCAGGTGATATACTACGAGCACGCCCAGCATCAGCACCACTACGACCACGAGGAGGAGCAGCCTGGCGGCTGGGGACCCTGGTCCAGGAGTCTGGATCCTGAGGTTGGTTTTCAAGGATTTGCCCTAGTTCGGATGGTATAGGGGTGGGGTCTTTAAAAGTGCCCTGTTCAATTACCTACAAATGGTCTACTTATTCTTCAATCTGTTTTCGTGAAGTCAAGCCCGCGCGCTTCGCTCGCGTAGCGTGTTCATTCAAATGGAGCTCATGCTCGCTTCGCTTGCATTCCTTATTAACTTAACTATCGCGATGTCGCGCTCGCTTCGCTCGCGTATCGTGTTCATCAAATGTTCTTGCTTGCTTTGCTCGCATACCGTTGATTAGATTTTCGCGAATTTTGAATACTTTTGTAATTATACACAGTAAACTATTGATCAAATAAGATTTTGATTTCGGCCGCCTACCGAAGAAAAATTAATTGGTTTTAACGTTCAGAAAATTTTAATGACCGATGATGCACCGATGTTTTTAAATACCAATTTTTTATGAAATATGTTCAGGATTTACAATTGATTTATTTATTTTACATTTTAATTATAGCTAAACAGCAACCTCTTTAGGTTTTCGGGACACCGTCCCTTACACCCTTTCAAAGAAGGAACTTCAACTGTCTCCTCTTCTAATAATGTATCTTTCTCTTTCAGCAGCAAGAGACAAACGACGCAGAAATAGACTTCGACGTGAACATACCGTACCACGCCCAAAACAGGAACTCATATAGTCGGCCATTGATAGCCCAGGCCTTGCACGCACGCACTTAGCTCAGAAGAAAATCTAGCCAAAACTTAGCTATACAACGAGCAACGAGAGCTTTCAACGCAGTTTCATAACGCATGAAACTGCGTTGAAATATCGGACACTCATTCAAAAATGGAAAACCACGGTAAATTTCCCGTTTTCATCATTATAATGTTGATAACCGTGAGAATTTGAACTATGAAGGCAATTCATTACGCACACGATCTAACTATCACGCCCAAAACAGGAACTGACGTAGTCAGCCATTGATATCCCAGGCCTTGCACGCATGCACTTAGCTCTGAATAAAATCTAGCCGAAACTTAGCTTTAAAATGAGGGCAATTCAGTACGCACACGATATGACTACCACGCATAAGACAGGAACTCATATAGTCGGCCATTGATAGCCAGGCCTTGCACGCACGCACTTAGCGCTGAAGAAAATCTAGCCAAAACTTAACCTAGCCGTACAATATGGGCAATACGGTAAAAACATAACCCTTCCGTCTGTCCGACTGTCAAAGTCGGCTGTAATCTGTCATTAATAGCCGTAGAAATTCTAGCCAAAACTTAAAAATTATACAGGATGTCAATTTAATTGCGTGTGAGCCTGAATGTATCAGTAACTATGGCACACAAATAAATTATCGCCTGCATAGTGTACTGTGTAAAACATACCATAATTTAAGGTATGAATGTTGCCATAAAACCCGGCAATTTTCCCCTAGGAATAAAAGTCAAAATATGAACAATATTTGGATTTTGATGTAGGTTGTTATTCTTTGGGGAAAACGTTTTAGCTTCATACCCTAAAATATGGTATCGCATTTTCTTTTAAATACATTTTAGAATTAATGTTCACCTTGAATTAATCAACAAATTATGTAAAATACCGACATATCGCTGAACTTATTTCGTGCTGGATTTTCGACCCCAGGTGAGTTTTACCGTGGGATTAGCTTTTTTCCCGCAGCAAAACGAAGCTTATGTTACTTGTGGATAATTAAGCCTGTTTTTAAAAAAGACTTGTACAGTCTTTTTTAAAAACAGGCCAGTAGTTTTCGAGTTTATTAGTACGGCAATACAGACCAATTCTTTTTTTATTTGGAAGATAATCTAGAATTTTTTCAAGAAAATAATTTATTTTCTGAGACTGTAACTAAACCCAGTAAAACACGTGTATTAAACAGTTTTTAGTTTGATGTTCAGTGTTTAAAGTGAAACCAGTTTCTGAATTACCTTATACTATATACTAAGAATACCGATTACATTTCATAAATTGTAGCAAAATTATTAAAAAATATTTATTATAATTTTAGTGTAAACGAAAATGCATTTATTGAAGTTAATGTACAAATTAAAACCCATAATTTATTTATATTAGTTTTAATTAGATTAATTATTTATTTCATATAACAATGTTAATGAAAATACCGGAAAATGAAAAGATAAATTTTCCGATATTTTCGATTTCTGGGTGTTTCTAAAATAAGTTAAAATTAAGAAATTTAATTTATTTATTTGTTATGGTAGTGTTATGGCCATAAGAGTGATTGGTTTAATTTATTGGTATGTGTGTATTTTTTGTAATAAATTATTTTTCATATTAAGTGTTTTTTTTTTTAATTCGCTAATACCTATCTAATGCATGAAATTAGAAAAGCAACTATTTCAAATAAAGTGTAGTGTAGATTTTGACACATTAATGTGGTTTTCTGTAAAAGTGCTACCTGGTAAATTATTCCCACTAGATCGGTCAACAGAACTTCTAGGAAAAATAATTCGCACTAGATCGTTTAACAGAATAATAAGAAAAATAATTCTCAATAGATGAGTGAACAAAACTACTCGGAATAATATTCCTACTAGATCAGTCAATAAAACTACTGGAAACAATAATTCCTACTAGATCGGTCAACAGAACTACTAGGAAAAATAATTCCTACTTTATCGGTCAACAAACTACTAGGAAAAATAATTCCCACTAGATCGTTCAACAGAACTACTAGGAAAAATAATTCCCACAAGATCATTCAACAGACTTACTGGGAAAATAATTCCCACTATATAGGTCAACAGAACAACTATAACAATAATTCCCTCTAGATCGTTCAACAGAACAACTAGGAAAATAATTCCCACTAGATCGTTCAACAGAACTACTGTGAAAATAATTCCCACTATATCGGTCAACAGAACAACTATAACAATAATTCCCTCTAGATCGTTTAACAGAACTACTAGGAAAAAAGAAATAGAGAGAAGTTATTTTTCTAAAGAAAAATAATTCCCATTTGATTGTTCAACAGAACAACTAGAAAAATAATTCCCACTAGATCCTTCAACATAAAAACTGGGAAAAATAATTCCCACTCTAGTAATGGTCGATCTATCGCTCAACAGAACTACTGGGAAAATAATTGTCACTATATCGGTCAACAGAACTACCATAGGATTACTCTAATTAGGTATCTAAAATGTGTTTAGAAAAGTGTCCACTACGTGAAACTTGATAAGGCTTTGACTGTACATATGTTTCTCGTTAGTTCTTTATTATATGTTGATCATAAGTATGGGTACATAAACCAGCATAAATATTGTCAGTTATTTAATTTAAACTCTAATGATTACATAGAAGCTTTACATAAAGATATTATGTAGATCACCTTAAGAGTCATCAATCACTCTTCACCACACACTTAAAAAAAAACACCGTTTTTTTTATAAAAACCAAAAAATATATTCTTTTTTATTAGTACATACAGATTAACATATACGTCCATATCGCACTAAACAGGCACTAAAAAACAAATACACCATTCCTTTTTTTAATCTAGCCCAATATTATCGAGGCGAATATCTAGGATTCTCTGGCGCATAAGTGAAACTTCTCAGTTCGTAAGAGACGCCATTTTGATTATCATAACCGATTTGATTCATTTTACTCTCTTCGAACTCTCCGCAACCGCCAAATACGCGATTCGGGCCACGATTGGTCAGCGCCGAGGCGCCCGCTTTCTGATTGGTCGGCGTCGCCGTGATTGGTGCGTCGTGATTGGTCGGTTTCTTGTCTGCGCTGTGATTGGTCGGCGGTGACGCCACCGGGCTCTGATTGGTCGAAACCGGGCGGAATAGTGCGGAATGTGCCGTGGCCGTGTCCAAATCAGCTTTGCGAGATACTAAGATGCGTATGTCGGTGTGAAGATACAGTTTGCCCGATTTCGAAGTCATGAATCTGGAATGAAAAGAAAGGATACGTTAAATATGTCTGTTTAAAAACCATAATAAACATTGGTGTTAGGGGTTGCGCTGACATAGTTTTTGATTGTTTATGTACGTCTCTACATACATACATAAATTACGCCTTTATCCCTTACGGGGTAGGCAGAGCGTTTAACGCCTCGTAAAAGGCGCTTTCGCCACGTCTCTACACAATACAATACTAACTTCTAGAACTTGGCTTTGGTTTAGATTTCACACTTTTTTATTTAATTTGTTACAAACGAGACTTTGTATGTTTTACAGAATATTTTTGTTAGGATATGGCTGAAGGACCATGTGCTGGTGGCAACTGTCCCTTTCAAACCAATGACAGACGTGCTCTGTCCTCTTCTAGCATAGGGCTGTTTCCCGCGGATTTCATATATTTTTGTATATATCTCGATGAACACCAAATGTATTGAAAAACAGAGTTAATCATAATGTTCTTCATAATTTAATGGTGAATTCTATAATTTTTGTTGTTTCTTATCTTATAAAAATGCCACTTTAGTTCAAATTCGGCATTGAGACGCGAATTTAAAACGCGCCAAGAAGCTCATCGCCGACCCGTCACTGGTAGAGGAAAAGCTGCAGAGCCTCGAACATCGTCGCAAAGTAGCTTGCTTGTCTGTGTTCTACAGGATACATTTCGGAGAATGTGCAGCATCGCTTCATGACCTGATACCCCTCTCCCCATTCCATCTCCGGGGTACGAGACGCCGGTTGGGATTCCACCCTTATGTTGTCGACATTCCAAGTTTTCGCACAAAGCGGTACGCTTCTACATTTTTAATGCGAACGGCCAAAGTGTGGAACTCCCTGCCTGCGGATCTATTTCCGGAACGTTATAACCTGGGCCTTTTCAAGGCGAGAGTGAACAGGCATTTTCTAGGCAATCATGCTCCATCATAGTCTACATCATCACTTACCATCACGTGAGATGGCGGACAAATGATTGCCTATCAAATATTTAAAAAAAAAAATAAAAAAAAAAATTTCATGATATTTCTGATGGTTTCCTGATGTAATATTAGGTTTTATCTTATATCTTTGGATCATGTTGATCTCTATATTCCAGAAAAACAGTTTCCAGTAATAATATACAGATTTGTTGAAAAGTCAACTATTAAATGTCATAAAAAGTTCAAATGCCGGACCGGGTTTGGCCGATTTAGAGTACTGACCTCCTTAAGAGTCTTGAAGCCTTTTGACAGTTTGCAATAACACGGTTTGTGTTTGTTTGTGTAAACTATACACAATACTTAAAATATACTGCTGGTACATTCTATGTTTCTCAATTACCCTCGACTCCTTATTTGACATATGTGACCTAAACTTGGCTCTTGACGCGCTGCTCACCCCGTAAAAACACAGCCGCGACTAAAACGTTTGAAAGAAAAGTACCAGGACACCAGACTCACCTAAGATGTATCAAATACCGCAGCCACTTGTGCAGTTTGTGCGGCGACGGCGGATCGGCTCCGGCCGGCATTTACAACGTCCTTTGCTTTAGGAAAGTCCGAGCCATCGACGACATACGTACATACATCCCTTATGGGGTAGCCAGAAGAAAACGGCCACACAAAAGTGCGTTTTTCCCATATCTGTTACACTGTGTTTAGGAGAAAAGCTGCTGGTACATTCTATGTTCTTTACTTCTGAGCCAATTATGGCGGCAAAGAAAAGGTGAGATGAGATAGACACTATTATAGTAAGCGATACTCTGCCTATCTCGTAAGGGATACGGGCATGATTTTATGCCTCAATGTAAATTCAAGGTACCAGAACACCCAACTTATCTAAATTTAGCTCTTGACGCGCTGCTCACCCCGTAAAAACACAGCCGCGACTAAAACGTTTGAAAGAAAAGTACCAGGGCACCAGACTCACCTAAGATGTATCAAATACCGCAGCCACTTGTGCAGTTCGTGCGGCGACGGCGGATCGGCTCCGGCCGGCATATACAACGTCCTTTGCCTTAGAAAAGTCCGAGCCATCGGCGGCATACAGGTCAGGTCGTATAGCACTACGAACATCTTGACTAAGGTTCCGTGCGGGTTGAATAGGGAGACTTGGATGGTGCCTGAACGGGCCACGCGGTATCCGTTCGGTCCTAGGTTTATGTGGCCCTAGAATCAAGAAAACGGTAGGTTAGGTAAACGAAAAATACTTCATAATCATGGAAGTCCCTGTAATATGCCGTTCAAATAATAATACGACTGTCATCATTTAATAAGTTTGTTTCGTCAGAAACGCGATACAAAATGTTGGAATGAAAGTCCTATATTTAGTTTGCTTACATCCTAAAAAAAAACTAAAAAAAAGATTGAAAATCCATGATTCGGGGCGGGACAGAAGCGCCCTAATTCTGCGTTGATTCTGACACGGTCGCCAAAAAATATCAAGCCCCAAAAAAATACAGTAGTGACTGTATAGGGAAGGAAAGGAAAGGAAAGCGAAGGGAAGGGAATCTGAAGGAAGAGAAGCAAAGCGAGGGGAAGTGAAGCTGAAGGAAGAGAAGGAAAGCGGAGGGAAGGAAAGAAAAGGCAGCGAAGGGAAGGGAACCCAAGCGGAGGGAAGGGAATGAAAGGAAAGCGAAAAGAAGGGAAGCTGAACGAAGAGAAGAACATCGGAAGGAAGGAATAGAAGCGAAGGGAAGGGAAGAAGGAAAGCGGAGGGAATGTAAGGAAAGGAAAGCGAAGGGAGTGGAAGCGGAGAGAAGAGAACCGAAGCGGAAGGAAGGATGACTCACCAACTTTAAATCCTGCTACAGTCGCCAAAACTGCCTACCCCCTAAGAAATTCAGTAGTGACTTCATAAGACTCACCATATAAGGCGCGTTGGTCCCACCAGGCGCGTAAAAGAACACAGTGACTGGTAAACGTCTGTGGGCGGGACAGAAGGCTCCTGAAGCTCCTAGTTCTGCTGTGAAACCTGCTACGGTCGCCACAGGTTCTAAACGGCCCTTCAGAGCTGATTCTTCGAAGCTGCCTGAAATGGGGAGAGATAATGTTGAATTAGAATTATTTAAGATAATTGACAAACGACTGGATGAAACTGAATACATTTTGGTAAAAACGGGAGAAGGAAAAGGAAAGGGAAGGAAATGGGATCGGAGGGAATGGAAGTGGAGGGAGGGAAAGAAAGTCAAGGGAAGCGGACGGAAGTAAAGGGAAGGATAGGTAATGGAGCGAAGGATCGGGGATTATAGCGAAGGGAAGAGAATAATAGGTAAGAAACGCGAAGGGAAGGAAAGGGAATGATAGCGAAGGGAAAGGAAGAATAGGGAATGACAGCGAAGGGAAGGGAAGAATAGGGAAGGAACATGAAGAGATGGGAAGGAAGGGAAAGGAAGATAATGCTAGATAATGCGTTTGGCGTTAAGTCCGCCCATGTAACACTTTTGTGCATAAAGTATTTTTTTTTTCTTATAGCCTATAGGTCGTTCTAAAGTTAAATAAATAAAATATTTAAAATAAATAAATAAAGGAAGGGCATTGAAGGGAAGCTGAAAACCTTACCCAACAAGCCAGCACTAGGCCCCATCCTAAGCTTCCTCTTGGCATCCTTCTTGGGTCTCGGCGGGGGTGAGGCGGCGCGCGGCGCGGGCGGGGAGGCGGGCGACGGCGGCGCCAGGGGGGGCGGGGAGATCGGGTGGAACAGAGCGCTGGGAAAGAGAAGTAAAGAGTTTAGCTTCTGAACATAGCCGAAGTAATAAGTACTGCTAAGGTAGTAATCTGGTCGTTACAGGTTGTAATTGGTCTAAATTGAACTGTTTATTTTTTTTTAATATTTACATATAATCACGCATTTATCCCTAATGGGGTAGGCAGAGCGTAAACGACCTAAACAAAGGTCGTTCCGCCACGTCTGATAAGTATTGAGGGCCATTTCAGATAGATCTGTGTATTGCTGTAGCGACAGGTTAACAGCCCATCGCCTAAATTACAATATACTGAAACCCTCGGATCCCTTAGCTGGTTTTTACAGCATGTCAATTTTATACTTATAGTGCTATTTTATATTCAAAATTCTGAATGATTTGTTGTTTTGTAAATTATATTTTGAATAATTTCTAAGGCCATAATTGTGTTTAATTTCTGTGATTAGTAATTTCTGTTCCTCTGATGATGACTGTAGTGCAACTTTGCATTTAAATATAAAACTACCAAATAAATAACTTCCTGGCCTGGGAGCGAGAGAAAAACATAGAATGTGCCAGCTGCATTTCCTCCCGGGCATGCTGTATAAACCAGCTAAGGGATAAGAGGGTTTCTGTATATTGCAATGTAGGCGATAGGTTGACAACCTGTCACTACAGCAATATACCTACAAATCTATCTCAAAGAACCCTCAAAACTTTGTCAGACGTGGCGGAAAGACTTAAAAAAAAAAAAGTCGGTCGCATACGCTCTGCCTACCCTATTTGGGATAAGGCGTGATTGTATGTATGTA
This sequence comes from Scrobipalpa costella, assembly GCA_949820665.1. Classification (NCBI taxonomy): domain Eukaryota; kingdom Metazoa; phylum Arthropoda; class Insecta; order Lepidoptera; family Gelechiidae; genus Scrobipalpa; species Scrobipalpa costella. The sequence goes on along the minus strand of OX463321.1, from coordinate 7,124,860 downwards.
AATAAATATGGACACAACCAAATGTCATCATTACAGGTAAAAAGGGAAAAGTCTTACCTCTTTATGCCAGAAATTCCGTTGATGGAGTCGTCAAAATCGAAACAATTGTTACCCCTTCGCAAAGGGGCAGGGCTAGACGTCAGCGGCAAACCAGTCTTAGTATGAAATACCATCGAGGCAGCAGAATCGAACCGCCACCTAAACCTATCCATCTCGGACGGAGAGGGCACTTGCGGATCAACGTGATTCAAACTCTCTGCGTTGTGATTCAAATTCTCCAGATTGTGATTCAAGTTATCCGTCATCTGATTCAAATTCTCCGTCATCTGTTTCAAATCTTCCGTCTTTTGGATTAAATTCGTTTTGAGATCTGATTGGTTCGGATCTGGGAATTTAAATCCGTTATTGTCGATTTCTTTCGGGGATTCCATGTCACATTGGTCTATTGTACCGTAGTCACATTTCTCATACAACACATAGTCGTCAACATTAATTGAGTATGTTTTCTGCCTTTTCGTCTCCGGTTTTGGAACTGAGAATACTGTATCATCGTTTTTGAGATGAAGCTGTTCCATATCCGAAGTTGAGTCTTTATTGAGCCTGTCAGTCAAGACTTTTTCAATCCTATCGACTCTAGGCACAAATCTCCTCAATTTGGGTCGTTTGATCAAATCCTTATCACTAAACCTAACACTATCATCAACTAATTTATCACACTGTGTATTACTACTAAGATTATCACATTTGAGCTTTTTAAAAGACCTCTTTTCGTCTTCACTTTTCCTTCCTTTACCTGCTTCGATCTTTCCGTCATTTAAAGATGCCAAATTATAGTTGCCATCTGACCTGACCATTCTACAATTTTCGCATTTGAGGTTAATTTTTACACCGCATTGGCAAAACATGTCGTCGGTTTGAGTGGAAACTGATACAGAGCGTTTGATTTCTTGAGGCGGTATGCTTACTGTATCTATAAAGGGAGATCTAGTTTCAATTCTGCTTGCGGGTAATGTCAAATACGTTTGGTTCCTATAGCACCCAATGGCTCTAAAGCGATCGAATCTAGCTGCTTGAAGTATAGGGATAGACGTATGAGTTTCTTTTTTTAAACCGTCTCCTTCTGAACTGGTACTGTCACACAGCTTTTTTAACTTGCTCTCTTTGCGCAGTCTTCTTTTGTATTTAGCGATTTCTTTGAGACGTCTCTCGTCTAGCTTCTTAGGTTCTTGAGTAAAACTATTGGAAGACCGATTGTCCGACTCTTCATCACAATTGCATTTATGCTTTCCATTCTCGCTGCAGTTTGTATGCATTCTATCATCGACTATTTCCTCTGCATCGTCTTTTTTCTCATCAGCAGTTTTGAATAGAAACTCAGTCGATCCAGGATTGGATATAATAGACAACCTGCGACTCGAAGTCCCGATATTCGAATTAATAGAACCCTGACTGAAATCATACTTCTGTTCTAAAGTGAGATCATTTAGTTTCCCCACCAATTCCTCGTGAATATTGACAGGGATTTCTTTCGATGCCCTGCGTTTTTGACAGGTGCATTTGACAGCTGGTATGTCATCAATCCGTGGCAGACTCTCAAGCATAACTTTGAGGTAAACATTATTTCCTATATCTGTGACTGGAAAAGTGTGGTCGGTGGGTGGTCTCGAGAATTCCGCCATTTTGTAAGACTCGCCGGGTATTTTTATGGAGTAGGCGATATTCAGTTTGCGATCTTCGTTTGCCGGGTCCGTGTCGTCACAGTTGGACTCCAGTTTTTTGTAGTTGCACTGCTCGCGGCTTAGCTTGCGTCTGTAATGGAAGAAATTATTTTTTGTAGAAATGGTACTGAAAACTAGTAAATGAAATGGGAAGGGAACTGAAGGGGACTAAAAAATGAAATGGAATAAAAGGGGAGAAGAGAGTGGAAGAGGGGAATAATAGGAAATGGAATTGATAGAAATCGAAGGGTAAGAAACGGAAGAAAAGGACAATGAAATAAAAGGGAAACTCAAGGGAATGGAAGAGTGGAATAGAAGGCAATAAATGACTAGAAATCGAAGGTTAAGAAACAGAAGGGAAGGGGAATAAAAGAGGAAATTGAAAGAAGTGGAAGGGAATAGAATATAAGGTAATGTAACGGAAAAGGAATTCAATTAAAGGGATATTGAAATAAGAGGAAGGGAATAGAAAGGGAAAGCAACAGAAGGGAAACGAAATGAAATAAAAGGGAAATTGAAAGGAGTGGAATGTAATTGAATCGAAATTGAAAGGAGTGGAAGGTAATGAGAGGTAAAACAAACAAACCTGCGCTCAGTAGGATTCTCTTCGACCTCCCCCTTCAGCCGAGACAGCCAGGCGGACAGCTGGGAGAAGTGCAGTTGAGACCTGACCGCGTTCAGCAGCCACTGCGATGTGATGAAGGCCGAGTTCTCGTGGGGCCTGCAACGGAAGACAGTGCCATAAGTAACATAGTTAATTGGCTTCATGCTGCATTTAGCGTAGAAATCCATCGGAGAGGTACTACAATTTAAGTCTCAGTTCCGTAGACTTAAATTCAGCGTTAGCTGGAAAAAAAATATTAGTAGGAATAAGCTGTACCTATTGTGTCGTTATTCCTTGTGTTACTTGTGTACAATAAACAGTAAATAAATAAATACAGTGAACTCTTTCAACGATTCTGCAGTATATCCAATACTAGCAACTTAAAAAGCAGTAATTTGAAATCTCTTGCTTGCTGCGCTAGCTATAAGTGCATAAATCTCGATCAATAATGTGATAGATCGCGCTCACTACATCCGCGACATGAGTTAATAGACCTTTATTAACATACATACATACATAAATCACGCCTTTATCCCTTACGGGGTAGGCAGAGCGTTTCACGCCTCGTAAAAGGCGCTTTCGCCACGTCTGACAAAATTGAGGGCAATTTTAGATTGTAATATGTATTGCTATAGTGACAGGTTGTCAGCCCATCGCCTAAATTACAATACACTGTAACCCTCGAATTCCTTTTGCTGACTTCAAAAGCATGCCCGGGAGGAAGGGCAGCTAGAACATTCTAAGTTTTTCTATCTCTCCCAGTCCAGCATGGAAGTGACAAGAAGACCTTTATTAATAACTACGAAATCTCGCGCTCGCTACGCTCGCCTCGCGTAAGTTAAAGTACGTCTTTTTCGAATTAAACCTACAAGTGAGTTATACTTCAAAAATTTAAAGCACGTCAATAAGTAAGGTGAAATCTCACGCTCGTTTTGCTCGCGATACATAAAGTACAATACAATACAATACAATACAACATACTTTATTGCACAAAGAAACACAAATACATACAGCAGAAAAGTAAGGAACAAAACAGTACAATATAGGCGGCCTTATTGCTAAAGCAGCAATTTCTACCAGGCAACCTTTAGTAAACCTTTAGTAAAGTATATAGGATGTAAGGGACAGCGTCCCGCAAACTGATAGCTATCACCAGAAAATTCTTTCAGGAAAATAAAAAAACAATATGCTTTTCCATACAAACTGTCTGATCGAGGTGGTCATTTTGTATGGTAAAGTCATTTTTGTTTTCATCTTCTGAAAAAGAAAATCCTGGTGAATGTCGTTCAATATCGTTGACTGAGCAACCCCACATAGACGCTGTCCTTTACAACATGTACATTTAAAATTATACTATAAATTATATTATTTAAATTTCACTACCATGCTGGACTGGGAGCGAAAGAAAAACATAGAATGTGCCAGCTGCATTTCCTCCCGTGTATGCTGTAAAAGCCAGTTAGGGGATCGGAGGGTTTCAGTATATTGCAATTTAGGCGATGGGCTGACAACCTGTCACTACAGCAATATATTTAAAAATATATCTTAAATAACCCTCAAAACTTTGTCAGACGTGGCGGGACGACCTTTGTTTAGGTCGTTTACGCTCTGCCTACCCCATTAGGGATAAAGGCGTGATTATATGTATGTATGTATGTACATTTAAAATTGATTTCCGTTTTTACCTCGGATTGAATCCGACGCCAGTAATTCTGGCAACCTTAGGAGAGGCTATGTCTTGTGGACTTTTGCGGCAGATAAGAACACTCACTTGGTGAGAGCCCGATGGTGTAGTGGATAGGGCCGCTGCCTCCTGAGCGGGAGGTCGTGGTTCGAATCCCACCACGTACCAATGTGTTTTTCGGTTTTCGAATTTCATATGTACGTTTATTCGGTGCTTTTTTCGTGCTTCGGAAGGCACGTTAAGCCGTTGGTCCCGGTTAATATCGTTTAATACCGTAGATATTAGTCGTTAAGCCATATCAGAGGCCAGTGCTAAGCATTGGCGGCTTGAAAACTCTGACCTAATCTAGGATTGGGTCTGGTTTCCCTTCTAGGTTGCGGAGGTCAGATGGCAGTCGCTCTGTGTAAAAACCAGTACCCTCGTTCAATCCCCTAGATTAGGAAGCCGACCATGTGAGATACGGGATAAGGCTAGGGAGATGATGATGAAGAACACTCACTTGGTGACAAGAGCTCGCATGGTCCAGCGTTCCAACAGGAGGCCGCGTTGATGGTTGTGCATTCTGTCGTAAGAGCCCTCCCCGTCGATCCTGGTCAGCGAGGTGTAGCATTCTGAGCAGTTCGGAGCCAGGAGGACCTGGAAATTGTGAAAAAGATTTCTTTAAGATTTCCAGCTCATCATATTGGAAATCAAAAACCGTGATTTTAAAATTTTTGATTTCTTTTTTTCTTCCATGCTGGCCTGGGAGCGAGAGAAAAACATAGAATGTGCCAGCTGCATTTCCTCCCGGGCATGCTGTAAAATCCAGCTAAGGGATCCGAGGGTTTCAGTATATTGTAATTTAGGCGATGGGCTGACAACCTGTCACTACAGCAATATACCTACAAATCTATCTTAAATAACCCTCAAAACTTTGTTAGACGTTTACGCTCTGCCTACTCCATTAGGGATAAAGTCATGATTATATGTATGTATGCACACGCCTTCCTCTGGCGGGTGTTTATTTACCAGTTCCCCCCCCCCCAAAGTATAAAAGTTGATATATTCCGTAAGTTCATAATTAATAAATTAATTTAATTTTTTTCATTTGGACATCTTTATTTTCTAAAAGTAAAATTTTAATTGATATTATTGGTTTCAGTTTGACAAATATAATTGAGAGTGGTCTCTAAGATTATAATATATAATGATAAATGCAACAGGAATAAATAAATAAATACTAAATCTAAATATTATAAAATAACAGAGTGTTTAAGTGTTTTTTACTAACAAAAATGGATCTGTGTAATCTGATTAAATAAATGAATTATTATTATTATTATAATTAATAGCCGGGAAAATTTAAAAGATAATACAACAAAAACCGAAAACTATACAAGACAGTCCCTCGAGCTTCACTTTTAAGAAGAGACTGAAAGAGCATTTTATGACCTCTCTATGACGTATATAATTATATTTTATTTTATCATTTATATATCATATAAATATATTTATATGTATTAGTTTATTATAGTATGTTAATATGTGTATTAGTATTATTGTACATCAATTTGTAATTAAATTATACTAACTGTATCTGTTCCCGTGAATTTCCCATCTTTTATCCCCATTAGGTTGGCTGGAAGAGATCTCTTATAGAGATAAGCTCGCCTGTTGTTTAATTTTTTAAGTTGAACTGTATTTTTATTTTTTAAACAATAAAGAATATAATACAACAGTGACAATCACCATGCTATGCACAAATACCTATCCTGGACTAACAGCTGATGCAGACTTCTTCTAACTGCTTCTTCTTCTGTCGGGTGGGTATAGAGTCTATCGACCCGATCAACCCCGGTGTCAGTTTTAAACCGCCTAGTAGCACAACTATCAGGCCTCTAACATGGTTTTAAGTAACGACCACTATCAAAGACAGCGACCGGGTACGACGGCTTAACGTGCCCTCCGAAGCACGAAATCTTTTTTTTTTCTTTCGGACAATCAGGTGATTCAGCCCGCAATGTCCTAACCAAACTGGGGAAAATTCACAAAGTGATAAATTCTCAAATATCAACTTTGTGTGTTCCCCCTAGTAATCGTACCCTGGACCTCCGGATCGGGAGTCCATGGCACTAGCCACTAGACCACGGAGGCAGTGAACTAACTGCTGACTGCTGTAGGTGGCAAACCAACCTCTATGCAGACTGGGATCTGTTCGTGCCACAAAGCTTTGACGTGGCTCTCCAGCAGTGCTTCCACTCTTGGCCTCGGTTCCACGTCGGGTTTCGGTTGGGTCACCACCTGAAATAAAAAAAATTGTGGTCAAGTAATCATGTCTTGTGTATGCTGTAGATTCAGAATCATATCTTATGGCATGTGAGGAATAGTGAGGAGCGTCTATCTTCCATACTGGACTGGGAGAGAAAGAAAAACATAGAATGTTCCAGTTGCCCTTCCTCCCGGGCATGCTGTATAAGTCAGCAAAAGGGATTCGAGGGTTACAGTGTATTGTAATTTAGGCGATGGGCTGACAACCTGTCACTACAGCAATACACATTACAATCTAAAATTGCCCCCAATTTATGTCAGACGTGGCGAAAGCGCCTTTTAGGAGGCGTTTTACGCTCTGCCTACCCCGTAAGGGATAAAGGCGTGATTTTATGTATGTATGTATGTATGTCTACCGGGTGTAAGGGACAGCATCCCGCAAACTGATAGGGGTTGCTCAGTCAATGACACTGAACAACTTCCACTAAGAACTTTTGGCTTTTCCATACAAATTGTCCGATAGGGGTGATAATTTTGCATGGAAAAGCCAAATTTTTTGTCACTCCCTGTAAGAATCCTGGTGAAGGTTGTTCAGTGTCGTTGACTGAGCCACCCCTATCAGTTTGCGGGACGCTGTCCCTTACACTCCGTATACCTAAATCCAGAATAGCATCCCTTGCATATCATTTCTCAAAAATCCAAAAAGCCAGTTCGACAATTAATATTTATTTAACTTTATGCACAAAAATGTTACATGGGCGGACTTAACGCCAAAGGCATTATCTACCAGTCTACCTTAGGGCATGTGGAAATGATAAGGCAGGTGTAAAATCCCACTGCCAGCCATGGTAAGGGAAGACATAACATACATACATACATATAATCACGCCTTTATCCCTAATGGGGTAGGCAGAGCGTACACGACCTAAACAAAGGTCGTTCCGCCACGTCTGACAGAGTTTTGAGGGTTGTTTAAGAAAGATTTGTAGGTATATTGCTGTAGTGACAGGTTGTCAGCCTGTCGCCTAAATTGCAATATACAGAAACCCTCGGATCCCTTAGCTGGTTTTTACAGCATGCCCGGGAGGAAATGCAGCTGGCACATTCTATATTTTTCTCTCGCTCCCAGTCCAGCATGGAAGTAATAACCAGCTTGTTAAGCCAAATGAGCTGAACTTGACATGTAAACAAGACACGTACTTCATCAACATGAATCGGAAAAGCAGCCATTACCTTGAAAGAGAAACATACCTGCAAGCTAGCAGAAGGTGCTCTTAGATCTGATAAGGCGATGGACAAATCCACTGCTGGACTTACAAAAACATACATCATCATTGGCCTCATACGTCTTTGACAGACGATTTAGTCAGTGTCTGAGACAAGATTTTTCGTGGCTATATAAACCAATACGGGAGCGGCAAATTTTCCCACATGCTCTGCATTTGAAGGTGGTAATATTGGTGACTGATTGCTGTGTATTTAGATGTCGTTTTTGTCTTTTGTCAGCGAGACTAGCAAACCAGGCGTCATCATGGACTTTACGCCCATCTAACACACGCTTTCGCCATTTATCCCTATCTTCAGCGAGCTCCTCCCATCTTTCGCCTTGGATGTCAAAAGCGGCCATGTCTCGCTTGGCGCAATCTTTGAAACGCAGCATGGGTCTCCCTACCCCTCTCTTAGCGTTTGCTACAGCGCCGAGCAGAACACGCCGCGGCAGACGAGAAGGCTCCATCCGGTGCACATGCCCTAGCCACCGCAGTCGTCTCTGCTTAAGCAAGGCTGTGAAGCTAGGCAGCTGTGCCATTTTCAGAACCCGCTCATTTGTAACTGTGTCCTGCCAAGTGATACGCAAGATATTCCTAACGCAGCGCATATAAAATGTGTTGAGTTGACGTTCCTGTTTTGCGTACGATGTCCAGGTTTCAGCTCCGTACAAGAGTATGCTCAAAACGCAAGTTTGGTACACAATCATCTTGGTCTTGACTGAGGTGTTTATTATTCCATACTCTTGTACTGAGCTTACCGAACATGGTGGCCGCTTTGCCGATACGTGTATCGTTCTCAGCATCCAGCGTGAGATTGTTCGACACAGTTGACCCTAAGTAGCAAAACTTGTCGACTACACTCAAGGGATCGCCACCAAGCAAAATAGTAGTAGGTGCTGCTGCGCCCTGAGCCATCACTACGGTTTTTTTGGCGTTAATGGACATTGAGAACAGAGTGCACGCATGGGAAAATTTGTCAACTATGTCTTGAAGCTCGCGGTCAGAATTGGCGACAAAGGCTGCATCGTCGGCGAACAAAAGGCTATCGACGAATAAGTCTTCGCAGTAGCGCTTAGACTTGAGAAGCGAAATGTTGTATAGCTTCCCGTCAGCCCTCGTGTGGAGGTGGATACCCTGTTAGTCATTACCAAAAGCTACATTAACAATTACAAAAGTAATGAAAAGAAAATACCAAACAGGGTAGGTGCCAACACACAGCCTTGGCGAACACCTCTTCGCATTTCGAACGGCTCAGATGTATTACCGTCAAACACAACTGCTCCTTTCATGTCCTCATGGAAGGATTTTACGAGACTTAGAAGTTTTGATGGGCAACCGATATATTCTAGTGCAGTAAAAAGTCCTTCTCTGCTCACGGTGTCGAAGGCCTTGTTCAGGTCAACGAACGCTACAAACAGAGGTGTTTTCTGCTCTCTACACTTTTCTTGCAACTTTTTTTTTTTTATTTTTTAAATATATATAGGCGAGCATTTGTCCGCCATCTCACCTGGTGGAAAGTGACGATGCGGACTATGTTGAAGCATACTCACCTATGTAGTGCCTATTCACTCTCGCCTTGAAAAGGCCCAGGTTATATTGTTCCGGAAACAGATCCGCCGGCAGGGAGTTCCACTCCTTAGCCGTTCGTATTAAGAATGTGGAAGCGAACCGCTTCGTGCGAATTTGTGGTATATCCACGACATAAGGGTGGAACCCCTGTCCACGCCTCGTGCTCCGGAGATGGAAAGGGGAGGGGGGTATAAGGTCATGAAGTGCTAACGCGCAGTCCCCGAAATGTATCCTGTAAAATACCAACTAGACAACAGAGAGCAACTGACGAAGTGTAAAGATCATGTCAGTAGTGGAACGTTGGGCGCGGAATCCACACTGAGATTCGGGATAAATACGGTCAGCTAGTTTCTGGAGTCTTAACAGGACTAATCTAGCAAACAGTTTACCCACTATACTTAAAAGGGATATCCCACGGTAGCAGTTACAGTCACCGCGGTCACCTTTGCCTTTGTATAGGGTAACAATGTTAGCGTCGCGCATATCTTGTGGTATATATCCCGCTTCCCAACATTTACTGAGCAAATTGTGCAGGATGGGAGAAATGCACTTGAGCTTAATGATTTCGGCGTGGGTACCGTCATTCCCAGGACTTTTTCCAAGTTTAAGCTGCTTAACAGCCTTGTGGTATTCCCCTACGGTAGGAGGGTCGTCCAACTCAGTCCAGGTAGCAAGTTTCGGCATGCGATCCGCAGCTTCTGGCATTATGTTCACTGGTTCTGAGTAGAGACCGATGTAATGTTCTACCCATCTATCAGTTATAACCGTGCCATCTGCCTCTTTTAGGGGGGCTGTTTTTTTGGGTATAGGGCCAAGAACCCTCTTAATACCAGCATAGACACCGCCAAAATTTCCCACATTTGCACATGATTGAATGCTCTGACACATCTCAGTCCAGTATGCATTCGCAAAGTACCGGGATGGGCGTTGAAGTGCAGCCTTTGCACTTGCTAGGCTGCACTTCAACCTAGCAAGTGCTAGGAAAAACATACATACATACATATAATCACGCCTTTATCCCTAATGGGGTAGGCAGAGCGCAAACGACCTAACCAGAGGTCGTTCCGCCACGTCTGACAAAGTTTTGAGGGTTATATAAGATAGATTTGTAGGAATATTGCAGTAGTGACAGGTTGTCAACCCATCGCCTTAATCACAATATAATCCCTCGGATCCCTTAGCTGGTTTTTACAGCATGCCCGGGAGGAAATGCAGCTGGCACATTCTATGTTTTACTTTCGCTCCCAGGCCAGCATGGGAGAACTACTTACAAAAATCCTGAAGAAAATTTACCTGTGTGGTGCCGGGATAGAATAACATCACCCCATAACTTCCCGCGGGTGTCGTAAAAGGCGACTAATGGATAAATCTAGGGAATAGGCAGCAGCGTTCCCTGTAAATGGAAAACTTCTACTGCGCTCACCAACCCGCCTGCCAAGCGTGGTGAGTATGGCATATACCCCCAATTTCGGGGAGGCCCATGTCCAGCAGTGGACTGTTTTGGCTGATATTGATGGATTGAATTTTTTCTTCCATGCTGGACTGGGAGCGATAGAAAAACATAGAATGTTCCAGCTGCATCTCCTCCCGGGCATTCTATAAAACCAGCTAAGGGATCCGAGGGTTTCAGTTGCTCAAAAATCCAAAAAGCCAGTTCGACAATTAATATTTACTTAACTTTATGCACAAAAATGTTACATGGGCGGACTTAACGCCAAAGGCATTATCTACCAGTCTACCTTAGGGCATGTGGAAATGATAAGGCAGGTGTAAAATCCCACTGCCAGTCATGGTAAGGGAAGACATAACATACATACATACATATAATCACGCCTTTAACCCTAATGGGGTAGGCAGAGCGCAAACGACCTACCCAAAGGTCGTTCCGCCACGTCTGACAAAGTTTTGAGGGTTATTTAAGATAGATTTGTAGGAATATTGCAGTAGTGACAGGTTGTCAACCCATCGCCTTAATCACAATATAATCCCTCGGATCCCTTAGCTGGTTTTTACAGCATGCCCGGGAGGAAATGCAGCTGGCACATTCTATGTTTTTCTTTCGCTCCCAGGCCAGCATGGGAGAACTACTTACAAAAATCCTGAAGATAATTTACCTGTGTGGTGCCGGGATAGAATAACATCACCCCATAACTTCCCGCGGGTGTCGTAAAAGGCGACTAATGGATAAATCTAGGAAATAGGCAGCAGCGTTCCCTGTGAATGGAAAACTTGTACTGCGCTCACCAACCCGCCTGCCAAGCGTGGTGAGTATGGCATATACCCCCAATTTCGGGGAGGCCCATGTCCAGCAGTGGACTGTTTTGGCTGATATTGATGGATTGATTTTTTTCTTCCATGCTGGACTGGGAGCGATAGAAAAACATAGAATGTTTCAGCTGCATCTCCTCCCGGGCATTCTATAAAAACCAGCTAAGGGTTCCGAGGGTTTCAGTATATTGTAATTTAGGCGATGGGCTGACAACCTGTCACTACAGCAATATACCTACAAATCTGTCTTAAATAACCCTCAAAACTTTGTCACGACCTATGTTTAGGTCGTTTACACTCTGCCTACTCCATTAGGGATAAAGGAGTAATTATATGTATGTATGAAATTTACCTGTGAGCTCGTTGACGGATTAGCAGCCCTCAGTTTGGCCTGCAGCAGTCGATCTCGAGGGTCTTTCGACTCTCTAGGAGTACGCGAGGATGGTGAGATACTCCTTGCCCTGATGATGAGGCGGCCTAGCTGCTGCAGGAGGGTAGGACCCGTCGCCGGCGGCGCCGGGACCGGCTCGCAACTGTGCATCTGGAAGAGAAGGAATTTGGAAATTAGTTGTTGTCCTTTTACCCATTGATTCTTATCAGTTCGAGACAAAAATAATGAAAGGGAACTTTACATACCTACATACATACATACATAAATCACGCCTTTATCCCTTACGGGGTAGGCAGAGCGTTTAACGCCTCTTAAAAGGCGCTTTCGCCACGTCTGACAAAAATTGAGGGCAAGTTTAGATTGTAACATGTATTGCTTTAGTGACAGGTTGTCAGCCCATCGCCTAAATTACAATACACTGTAACCCTCGAGTCCCTTTTGCTGACTTCAACAGCATGCCCGGGAGGAAGGGCAGCTGGAATATTCTATGTTTTTCTATCTCTCCCAGTCCAGCATGGAAGAAAACCGTCATGGAACTTTAAGCCGTCATATCCAATCGTTGCCTTTTAAGGAGCCCGATAGTGTAGTGGATCGGGCCGCTGCCTCCTGAGCGGGGGGTTGTGGTTCGAATCCCACCACGTACCAATGTGTTTTTCGGTTTTTGAATTTAATTTTTACGTTTATTCGGTGATTTTTCCGTGCGTCGGAAGGCACGTTAAGCCGTTGGTCCCGATTAATATCGTTTTATACCGTAGACGTTATACCGTAGACGGTATAAAACGACGGCTTAACGTGCCTTCCGACGCACGGAAAAATCACCGAATAAATTATTAATATCTATATTAGTCGTTAAGCCATATCAGAGGCCAGTGCTAGGCATTGGCGGCTTGAAAACTAATCTAGGATTGGGTCTGGTTTCCCTTCTGGGTTGCGGAGGTCAGATGGTCAGACGGCCGACCCCGTGAGATACGGGATAAGGCTAGGGAGATGGAGATGATGATCCAATCGTTGCCTTAGATACATCTCCCTAGACAACGAGCACACAAATAATTTTAAATCTTATGGAATAAAATAAAACTGAACTTACGTAAGATCTTCCATGCTGGCCTGGGAGCGAGAGTAAAACATAGAATGTACCAGCTGCATTTCCTTCGGGGCATGCTGTAAAAATCAGCTAGGGATCCTTGGGTTTCAGTGTTTTGCAATTTAGGCGATGGGCTCACCACCTGTCACTACAGTAATATAACTACAATTCTATCTTAAATAACGCTCAAAACTTCAGACGTGGCGGAACGAACTTTGTTTAAAACATTTACGCTCTGCCTACCCCATTACGGATAAAGGCGTGATTATATGTATGTGTGAATTTTATTTTAATTTGTTCTTCCATGCTGGACTGGGAGAGATAGAAAAACATAGAATGTTCCAGCTGCCCTTCCTCCCGGGCATGCTGTAGAAGACAGCAAAAGGGACTCGAGGGTTACAGTGTATTGTAATTTAGGCGATGGGCTGACAACCTGTCACTACACATTAGCAATACACATTACAATCTAAAATTGCCCTCAATTTTTGTCAGACGCGGCGAAAGCGCCTTTTACGAGGCGTTTAACGCTCTGCCTACCCCGTAAGGGATGGAGGCGTGATTTTATGTATGTATGTATGTATGTGAATTTTAATTTACTAAGCAACCCCGTATCAGATTGCGGGACGCTGTCCCTTTCACCTGGTATATAAAGGGTGTAAGTGACTGGGTCCCCAAGACTGAAATGGGATTGCTGTCATGAAACAAAAAAAAAAACTTTCGCATGCAAATATCTCGATCGGACCATTTGTATGGTAGAAACCTAAAAAGATTTAATTTACAAGAATAATCTGTGTGCATTTTGATCCGTTGTATATTCTATTTTCCTGACAAAGACAAATTGCACGGAATTAACTTCGAACGGTAAAACATGAACCGTGTTCTATTTTTAAAACCGGAGCGTTGGCAACACCGAGTGACCAAAATAGGCGGCGGTCAGGCAATGGACACTCTATGCAGCCTTTTAAGGGCGGACGAAATTAGGTTACCAGGACAAATTATTTAGGCTGTATGTGATTCGGACACTTTGCCCACTAAATAGTCTATATAGAAATCCCTTCTAACTGCATCCGTGGTCTAGCGGTCTGAACCACGGGCTCTCTAATAGGTTCGATTCCCGGCGTTGACATTGTGTTGCAGTTTCTAGTTCGGTTAGGACATTGCAGGCTGATCACCTGAATGTCCGAAAAGTAAGATGATCCATGCAGTCGGATGGGCATGTAAATACTCGGTCCTGCGCCTGACTTCTCTCTGGTCTAGTCAGTTAATCTGTCCTATCAGAATAAGAGATTGAATGAAAAGAGAGTGCACCCTTGTGTAGCGCAAACATTTGGGCACTAAAAACTAGTCCTATGAAGTTGGCCGATCTCTGGGAGATTAGCCGCCATCACCGAAAATCGGTGGGAGGACTAATATATAAATCCCTACATCCCACTACGTACCAATGTGTTTTTCGGTTTTTGAATTTAATACGTTAAGCCGTTTGTCCCGATTAATATCGTTTAACACCATAGATAATAGTCGTTGTAAGTAAGAACAGAATGTAACAGTTGATTAACTGGTACATTCTATCTTTTCTATCGCTTCCAGTCCAGCATAGCAGAAACTTTCAGTGTTAGCCTTGAATACAACACATTCAAGTGTTGCAAGATGTTGAGCAACACAGCTTGTGTGAAAAGGGCAGTAACTCGAGAAACTAGATATTCCGGCTTTTGGCCAATGTCAGGTGAGGTGAAAGTAGGTATTTAGCATTTTAGTAAACCTGTCGACACCTATCTCAGTGGTCTAGTGGTGTGACCCATGGGCTTCCGATCCGCACATCCTTGGTTCGACTCCCAGGGGAGAACACAAAGTTGATATATTTCGTTGGTATTTTCAACATTGATTATCGATACAAACAAACATATAGTCACACTTTTATCCCTAATGGGGTAGGCAGAGAGTAAACGACCTAAACAAAAGGTCGTTCCGCCACGTCTGACAAAGTTTAGAGGGTTATTTAAGATAGATTTGTACATTTGTATATATTCTTCCGTGCTGGCCTGGGAGCGAGAGAAAAACATAGAATGTGCCAGATGCATTTCCTCCAGGGCTTGTACTAAATGCATCCACGCCCTAAGGTTGACCTATTTTTGAGATTTAGGTCAATGAATCCGACCTATTTTTGGCGCACAGGGCTATGAATGACATGATATAATATTAAAGTAAAGTGGTTATCGGCGAATGTCCCGATGAACCTAGGTGTCAAAGTTTTCGAACCGCCTAGTAACCGCTAATAAGCCTCTGACATGGTTTGTGTAACGACCACTTTCAAAGGACGGATTAACGTGCCCACCGAAGCTCGGCATCTTTTTCCTTCCAATCAGGTGATTCAGCCTGCATTACATACCTACATATAATCACGCTTTTATCCCTAATGGGCTAGGCAGAGCGTACACGACCTAAACAAAGATCGTTCCGCCACGTCTAACAAAGTTTTGAGTAATTTAAGATAGATTTGTATCTGTAGGGCCAGGGTGGCCCATCGCCTAAATTGCAATATACTGAAACCCTCGGATCCCTTAGCTTGTTTTTACAGTATGCCGGGAGGTAATGCAACTGGCACATACTTTGTTTTCCTCTCGCTCCCAGTCCAGCATGGAAATTGTTTTAATTTTGCATAATCGATTCATGCGAACTTATGCTTATTTATACTTCTCTGTGTAAGCATTGTATTATTCTATATGTCGTATGATTTAATAATAATTTAAATCTTACATATTAATCTTAGATTCGATACTAAAACCTATTCTTCTTCTGTCGTGTGGGTGTCGAGTCGATCGACCCGTCGATGAACCCTGGTGTCAGAGTTTTTAAACCGCCTAATAGCACAGCTAATAGGCTTGTGACATGGTTTGTGTAACGACCACTTGAAAACTCTGACACCAGGGTTCATCGGGTCGTTGTTCCACTTGAGAATACACTCGCTAAGAAAAAGAAAGACCGAAGGCTTAACGTGCCCACAATCCATTTTCTGCCAGATAATCAGGTGGATTCAGCCTGCATTGTCCTAACCGAACTGGGGAAAATCTCACTCGATAAATAGAAAAATATCAACTTTGTGTTCTCCAATGGGAATCGAACCCAGGACCTCCGGATCGTGAGCTCATGGCTCTGGCCTCTAGACCACGGAGGCAGTTGACCTCTCTATTGCAACTTTACAATGTATTTCACCAGTAGCTAAACTTGGCTGTATAAACTCAATTCCTTTGTCCGTCCGCCTAGCAACTAGCCGCCGCGCTGTACGGCGCATGCGCGAATGCACCAGGCTTCACCTTAACCTACTTTTTAGTGCACCCACCCCTATATTGGGACTCATCATCATCTCCCGTCGCCTTATCCCGTATCTCAATCTAGGTGATTGAACGAGGGTACTGGTTTTTACACAGAGCGACTGCCATCTGACATTAGCAACCCAGAAGGGAAACTAGACCCAATCCTAGATTAGGTCAGAGTTTTCAAGCCGCCAAAAATTAGCATTGGCCACATATCTACGGTATTAAACGATATTAACCAACGGCTGAGCCTGCCTTCTGAAGAACGGAAAAAGCGCCGAATAAAAGTACCTACATATGAAATTCCAAAACCAAAACACCTCCAATTCAGGGTGCAGCGGCCTTATCGACTACACCATCGGGTTCCTTTGTCCGTCCGCCTAGCAACTAGCCGCTCAACTGCGCACGCGCGAATGCACTAGGCCTCACCTTAACCTAGTTTGTAATGCACAACGCCCTATATTGGGACTGATAGATATAAACGCGTACATAGATATGTAGTTTATCAATGTAAGCTGTGAGATTAAGAGCCATTATGTCATTGTGTTTTTGTCGTATAGGTAATATTTTGTTCTTAGTAGCTTGATGACAGCATTTTATTTAGTTATATACGTAGAAATTGAAATTGATTTCCAGTGGAAGGCTGACAACTTGCCACTATAGCTAAAAGTACTATCTGAAAAACGCCCTTTACTAGGCATTTAATGCTCCAAATACTAAGAATATACTATAAGGCACAGAAAAGTGCATCTAACAGAATTCTATTTAATATCAAATGTTGGATTTTCACGTAGCTCATGTTAAGTGCTACTCTACCGCTTGGTCAAATTGATGCATATTATATTACATGTATCCAATGCTACTAAAATAAACTAATCTATTACTTTAGTACATTATTTTACCTTCGTTTTAACCTGAGTCAAGCAAAAATCTACGAATTATTTGATGACATACACATGGTCATTTACTTATTTACAATGCACCTTAAAATCACATGATCTTATCGAGGCTTTTGATTGCGTTGACCATGAAAAGTCGTCATGAAAACATACTTAAACCGTCAACGGTGAATTTATACCTCTAATATATATACATAATACCTTCTAAGCACTCATCTTTTCGTAAGAGATCAAAGGCAAAGTTTAAATGTCATAAACAAGAAGCAAAGTCTAAGCTTAAGTGCCACAAGGGTCGATATTTGGTCTATTCCTATTTTTAGTTTACAACGATGCCCTCGGTAATACGTTTGAAATATTAGATAATAGATATCTTTGAAACTGTGACTTTGGACACGACTCATCCGATCTTTCTGTGGGAATAAGATATATTACCGTAGTAAAAAGTAACTTAAATATACATAAAGCCACGCCCATAACCTTTACTAGATATGCAAAGCGACCTATTACAAACGTTCTGATAAATTTTGAGAGCCGTTCTTTAATCTTCTTTTCTTTTTTGACCCCATGAACTCTGGTGTCAGAGTTTTTAAACCGCCTAATAGCATAGCTAATAGACATCTGACATGGTTTTTGTACAATCAAAGACAGTGACCGGGACTGACGGCTTGACGTTCCCTCCGAAGAACGGTTTTTTTTCTTCCAGATTAGGTGACTCCGCCTGAATTATCATAACCAAACTGGGGGAAATCTCACAAGAGCGAACCCATACATACATACATATAATAACGCATTTATCTCTAATGGGGTAGGAAGAGCGTAAACGACCTAAACAAAGGTCATCCCGCCACGTCTGACAAAGTTTTGAGTGCTTTTTAAGATAGATTTGTAGGTATATTGCTGTAGTGACAGGTTGTCAACCCATCCCGGATCCCTTAGCTGGTTTTTACAGCATGCCCGGGAGGAAATGCAGCTGGCACATTCTATGTTTTTCTATCGCCCCTAGCCCAGCATAATATATTCAGTGGCAAACAGAATTATGTCGATGATAGTTAACTTAAGGCAAAGCGCATGCGTAATTGCATCTTGAGCCTTAACCCAGTTGCTAATGCACCCCCCACCCTTAAGTGAACCGGTGACCTATATCGGTCACAGGCTATTTATAGAAATTATATTTATAGGTTTCTTATGATTCATTCTTCTTCTTCTTCTTAGCGAGTGGATTCTCGAGTCGAACGACCCGATGAACCCAGAATTTTGATACCGCCAGTAGCACAGCTATTAGGCCTCTGGCGTGGTTTGAGTAACGACCACATTCAAAAACAACAACCGGGACCGACGGCTTAGCGTGCCTTCCGAAGCACGGTGTCCCTTCGCGCATCAGCAGCCCTCACTGCGCAGGGCGGAGTCTGCACCAAGGTCAGAACCCTACCAATGCATATTCTATCGATCCAATATCATCAGGCGAAAAAATAACCGAAGGTTACACTTTTAGGAAAACCTTGACACAGACAAAATTTTAAACATTTTCATGAATGTCTAGTTACGCGGGAAAGGAATTTTAGAACTTTGGAATTTGTTGTACAGTTATGCATACATACACACATATAATCACGCTTTTATCCCTAATGGGGTAGGCAGAGCGTAAACGACCTAAACAAAGGTTTGACAAAGTTCTGAGGGTTATTTAAGATAGATTTGTAGGTATATTGATTTAGTGACAGGTTATCAGCCCATCGCCTAAATTACAAAATACTGAAACCTTTGGGTCCCTTAGCTTTTAGAGCATGCTCGGGAGGAAATGCAGCTGGCACATTCTATGTTTTCTCTTGCTCTAAGTCCAGCATGGAAGAATACAACAATATACACATCTATCTGAAACGATCCTCAAAGCTTGTCAGACGTGGCGGAATGATCTTTGTCTGGGTCTTTGAAGCTCTGCCTACACCATTAGGGTCAAAGGCGTGCCTGTATGTAAACTAACACCTGGTTAATATTAGATTATTCCGGGTTGACCTGGGTTGATGAATGCACAAGCCACATCCACGAAAGGTCAGTAAGGTCAAAGCAAATTGAATCAGCACGTAGCTGTTTGAAACTAGTTATACCATACATACATATAATCACGCCTTTATCCCTAATGGGGTAGGCAGAGCGTAAACGACCTAAACAAAGGTCGTTCCGCCACGTCTGACAAAGTTTTGAGGGTTATTTAAGATGGATTTGCACGTATATTGCTGTACTGACAGGTTGTCAGCCCTTCGCTTAAATTGCAATATACTGAAACCCTCTGATCCCTTAGCTGGTTTTTGCATTGCAATGCAGCTGGCACATTCTATGTTTTTCTCTCACTCCCAGTTCAGCATGGAAATAACCATAACCATATAGTTATACCAAATGAATAAAATTTGATTAGGTTTCCATGCTAACAATAAACAAAACTATAGAATGTACTAGCTGCTAGTAACAAAGACTAGCCTAGAAAGGCAATTTCGTCTATCCTTTATCACGTAATCAGAAAAATATTAAAGGCAATGTAAGTCTGTTGAAAATTATACGAGGTGTAAGGGACAGCGTCCCGCATACTGATAGGGGTTGCTCAGTCAACGACACTAAACAATTTCCACCAGGATTATTTTACAGGAATTGAAAATAAAAATTGGCATTTCCATACAAAATGTCCACCTCGGTTTGTATATCAGTTTGCAGGATACTGTCCCTTACAACCAGTATGTGGTCAATAAATGCGTAATTTGAAACATTAGTAAAACTATCAAAAAATATGTCATTTTCATTTTCTTTTTCTATTTCAAATAAATATTGTACACTCGTTGAATCTCTCTAGATTAGGTAGCCAACCCTATGAAATACAGGATAAGGTTTGGGAGATGATGATTATTTGTTTATAAATGAGACCTTCAGTCCGTAACCGACAAAAAATAACAAGAAGTAAGTCTAAACTAAAGATTAAACAGCTGGTTTATATTCAAATACGATTTACTATTATCCTTGAAACATTGAAAAACAAGGTTATGTTTGACATTAGATATAATGACTATTTATTTTGCAAAAATTTATAAAACCTGTATAAAATTTGTATTTTGAATTTATTTATACAAATTCCATGCTGGCCTGGGAGCGAGAGATAAACATAGAGTGTGCCAGCTGCATTTCCTCCCGGGCATGCTGTAACCAGCTAAGGGATCCGAGGGTTCCAGTATATTGTAATTTAGGCGATGGGTTGACAACCTGTCCCTACAGCAGTATAGTTATAATTATATCTTAAATAACCCTCAAAACTTTGTCAGACGTGGCGAAACGACATTTGTTTAGGTTGTTTACGCTGTGCCTACCCCATTAGGGATAAAGGCGTGATCATATGTATGTATGTGTGTATTTATTCAATTTAATAAAACTAAATTAGTACACCATTCATAATAGATCCAATTATGCGTCTTATTATCAGGTGTTCCTGTGGCAACCCAAAAAGACCTAGGCCTGTGCTATCACAGTTTACACAGCCCTATGGCTAGTAACAAGAATGGATAAGATAAGGAATGAGTACATAAGAGGAAGTGTGAATGTTACGCTAATTACCAACAAAGTAAAAGGAAATCGCCTTGCGTGGTATGGTCATGTTATGCGGAGGGATGAAAGTCATATAGGCAAAAGAGTAATAAATTTGAATGTGTATGGATATGTTGGGAGAGGACGACCAAAGAAAAGATGGATGGACTGCGTGAAAGATGATATGTCTAAAACAGGTGTGAGTGTTGAACTGACGGCTGACAGGGATGAATGGAAGAAGAAACCGTACTGCGCCGACCACAAGTAAATGGGATAAGGGCAAGCGAATGATGATGATGATGGCTAGCCACAAACGAAACCAATTTTTGTTTATTAACTAAATTATAATTACTTTGCGGTTCACTAGTTAAGAGTATTTATTAGTCAGTAATAACTAAATATTAAAGAAACATGCAAAGATACATAAAAAATAATAGATAAAGTTTAATATATACTTTTAAAAAAATAAGATAAAATCAATAAGTTTTAACTATTAGATATGACCACATAATGAAATAGTAGTTTTAGTCATTTAACTAATTTGCCAACACGTATAATTTATTTTTGAAATGTGTTTTTGAATAAAAAGACATGAAACTTTACCTTTATTTTAAATCTGAATTGGAAATAGTATAGAATTTTTAAGATAAGAGAGTTTTTAATACAAAGCCGATAATTCTCGGTAACCTTTGCCAAGTAGAAAGCAATAAAGGTTGAAAAACAATCTGGGCATAGAAATATCCTCCGTGGTCTAGTGGCTAGTGCCATGGACTCCCGATCCGGAGGTCCTGGGTTCGATTCCCAGGGGGGAATGGTGTCAACTTTTTATAGAAACTCCAAAAAAATGCTCGTTGAACGTTGTTCAGTTTCTTGGGTAGGTTCATACCTGTTCTCCTTACCTACCGTACCTTTGTGGTTCAAACCATGTTATAAATAGTGTAAGGGACAGCGTCCCGCGAACTTATAGGCGTTGAACTTGCAGGTATTTTTTTGAGGAAGTGAAATAAAAATATTTGCTTACGAATGTGATGGTCATTTTGTATGGGAAGGTCTTGCTTTTCACCTCCTGAAAGGATTTCCTTGTGAAAGTTGTTCAGTTCGTTGACTGAGTAACCCGTTCGTTGACTGTAAGTTTGCGGGACCCTGTCCCTTACACCCTAGTCCTAAATTTTTTACACAGTGTATTATTAGTTGGAACCATGCGGTCAGGAAAGTTTAAAAATAACCTCTTCGTTGAAACATACCCCCAAAGTCTATTTTAAAACACTATCAATGGAAACTATCACAATAACAACTATTTATTCCAAGCTGGCCTGGGAGCGATGGAAAAACATAGAATGAGCCAGCTGCATTTACTCCTGGGCATGCTGTAAAAACCAGCTAAGGGATCCGAGGGTTTCAGTATATTGTACTTTAGGCGACGGGCTGACAACCTGTCACTACAGCAATATACCTACAAATCTATCTTAAATAACCCTTAAAACTTTGCCAGCCGTGGCGGAACGACCTTTATCTAGGTCGTTTACGCTCTGCTTACCCCATTAGGGATAAACGCGTGATTATATGTATGTATCAATGGAAACACAGCTAAAAACTACAAAAAAAGCACACATGCTTTAAAAACAACAACACTGAACTCTAATCTAACTATTATGATAATCACGATCATATGGAACTCGAGCGGCCATCTTGCTTTGCGCGTGACGGAGATAGCACTACGTAGAGTTGCGCAAGAGCGACCGAAACGGAAGATTGTTTGTCAACATTGCGCATGGTTTCAAATTTAGAACAGTGTTCTTCCGTGTTCTAACTGGGATGTTATTCGATAGTTTGAGTTCTTACGAATTTCGGGCAAAACAGGTTCTCTGATTATAGATAACAAAACTGGTAATCTGGCTCGTCCATATAGGGCTGGGAGCGAGAGAAAAACATAGAATGTGCAGCTGCATTTCAAAAAAACCAGCTAAGGGATCTGAGGGTTTTAAGATATTGCAGTTTAGGCGATGGGCTGACAACCTGTCAACACAGCAATATACTTACAAATCTATCATAAATAACCGTCGAAACTTTGTCAGACGTGGCAGAATGACCTTTGTTTGGGTTGTTTACGCTCTGCCTACCCGATTAACACTCAGTTTTGTTGTGCGTGTGCGTGTATGCGTTTGACATGTGTAAGAACTATCATGCTATAGGGTATATGGGGATTCATAGAATCGACACGACAGAAATGCTATCTCAAAATGTTACAGTGACCTATAAAACTCTGAAACGCGGAAATTTTCAGCAAACAGCTCGTCAAATCTTATCTTAAACCAATACTAATATCACTTGTATTATCACAAGGACGTCTGTTCGTAGCATGTGTTTATATCGGTACGATAACCAATTGCATAATAATATTAACAATAAACATGTAATCACCTCTATCCCTAATGGGGTAGGCAGAGCATAAACAACATAAACAAAGGTTGTTTCGCCACGTCTGACAAAGCTTTGAGGGTTAGTTAAGATAGATTTGTAGGTATACTGCTGTTGTGATAGGTTATCAGCCCATCGCCTAAATTACAATATACAGAAACCCTCGGATGCTGCTGGTTTTTACAGCATGCCCGGGAGGAAATGAAGCTGGCAAATTCTATGTTTTTCTACCGTTTCCATTCCAACAAGGAAATTCAGTAAAAACTAATGTATCGATTTTGATAAAACTTCGCTTCAATTTCTGTCGTGTTGGCCCTATGAATCATGGGCACGGACTATTCCCTATAACATGATAATACTGACACATGTCAAACGCATTATTTTTTGACAGTTATGAAGAAGTAAGTCTCCCGAAGAAGAAGAGAGCCCGATGGTGTAGTGGATAGGGCCGCTGCCTCCTGAGCGGGAGGTCGTGGTTCGAATCCCACCACGTACCAATGTGTTTTTCGGTTTTCGAATTTCATATGTACGTTTATTCGGCGCTTTTTCCGTGCTTCGGAAGGCACGTTAAGCTGTTGGTCCCGGTTAATATCGTTTAATACCATAGATATTAGTCGTTACGCCATGACAGAGGCCAATGCTAAGCATTGGCGGCTTGAAAAACTCTGACCTAATCTAGGATTGGGTCTGGTTTCCCTTCTGGGTTGCGGAGGTCAGATGGCAGTCGCTCTGTGTAAAATCCAGTACCCTCGTTCAATCCCCTAGATTAGGTAGCCAACCCCGTGAGATACGGGATAAGGCTAGGGACTTGCCAGTCTTGCTGTCAACTATGTGTCATTTTTCAGGTAACATGAGTCTCCTGACAGCAGGTAGGAAATATAAAAACATCACACTTGCGAAAGAGACTTACTTCTTCATCATGAATATATATATCTTCTTCATGATGAAGAAGTAAGTCTCTCTGACAGCAGGTAGGAAATATAAAAACATCACACTTGCGAAAGAGACTTACTTCTTCATCATGAATATATATATCTTCTTCATGATGAAGAAGTAAGTCTCTTTCGCAAGTGTGATGTTTTTATATTTCCTACCTGCTGTCAGGAGACTCATGTTACCTGAAAAATGACACATAGTTGACAGCAAGACTGGCAAGTTAAAGCTCAAAACAGGGAAAAATGGAGGGAGAAGAGGGAGGCCTTTGCCCAGCAGTGGGATGATTCAGGCTAAATAAGATAAGAAGATAAGTTGACAGCAGGTAGGAAATATAAAAACATCATACGTGCGAAAGAGACTTCTCCATAACTGTCAAAAAGTGTATGCGTTTGACATGTGTCAGGATTATACAGTGACCTATAAAACTCTGAAGCGCGGAAATTTTCAGCAAACAGCTCATCAAATCTTATCTCGAACCAATACTAATATCACTTGTGTTATCACAAGGACGTCTGTTCGTAGCATGTGTTTAGTTTATCGCTACGATAACCAATTGCATAATAATATTAGTGTCGGGTATATTTGTTATTGCATTTTGTTTCATGCTGAATTGTCATGTCTTCCATGCTGGACTGGGAGCGAGAAAAAAACATGGAATGTGCCAACTGCATTTCCTCCCGGGCATGCTGTAAAACCAGCTTCTTCTTCTGTCGAGTGGGTATCGAGTCTATCGGCCCGATGAACCCTGGTGTCAGAGTTTTTAAACCGCCTAGTAGCACATCTATCAGGCCTCTGACTTGGAAAAACCAGCTAAGGGAGGGTTTAAGATGTATTGCAATGTAGGCGATGGGCTGACAACATGTCACTACAGAAATATACCTACAAAACTTTGTCAGACGTGGCGGAACGACCTTTGTTTAGGTCGTTTACGCTTTGCCTACCCCATTAGGGATAAAGGCGTGATTATAAGTATGTATATAAATTGTCATGTCTTTCATGCTGGCCTGGGAGCGAGAGTAAAACGTATAATTTGCCAGCTACATTTCCTCCCTGCCGTAAAACCAGCTAAGGGATTCGAGGGTCTAAGGTGTATTGCAATTTAGGCGACGGGCTGACAACCTGTCAATACAGCTATACACCTACAAATCTATGTTAAATCACCCCCAAAACTCGTCAGACGTGGCGGAACTACGTTTGTTTAGATGGTTTTCGCTCTGCTCGCTTTCGCTCTATCAGGAATAAAGCCCATCTCATACATACATACATAAATCACGCCTTTATCCCTTACGGGGTAGGCAGAGCGTTTAACGCCTCGTAAAAGGCGCTTTCGCCACGTCTGACAAAAATTCAGGGCCATTTTAGATTGTAATATGTATTGCTATAGTGACTTACTTAATTACAATACACTGTAACCCTCGAGTCCCTTTTGCTGACTTCAACAGCATGCCCGGGAGGAAGGGCAGCTGGAACATTCTATGTTTTTCTATCTCTCCCAGTCCAGCATGCCCATAAGTAAGCCCATCTCGCCTTTATATATTTGTTGATTGCCTACCCCAATAATAAAGGCATTATTATATGTATGTATGTAATTAAATCAAACTCACTAGGGCGCAAATGTAAAAAGGCGGAAAGCTTCTAGTATACTAAATCTTAGCTAACGACAAAATGGCACTATGCCTTCAAGCTTCTGTCCAAACACAAATTAAAACAAATGTTTTCGTGTCTCGTCCGGTTCGTCAGCCTTGTAGATTGACCTTTAAACGTAAATAGACTCATCCATTGTTTAATAAATTCCGACCACGTGTTGTCGTGTTGTCAAAATATAGTCTTGCTTGGTTCTGTCAAGCAAAAGCAATACCTACAAATCTAACTTAAATAACCCTCGAAACTTTGTCAGACGTTGCGGATCGACCTTTGTTTAAGTCGTTTACGGTCTGCCTACCCCATTAGGGATAAAGGCGTGATTATATGTATGTAATTTATATTCGTATTTTATAGCTAATAAATTCATAATTAACGTGAAGATGAATCTGACAGGTGCATCTGCCAAAACATGTTTTTTAGTGTCTGTGGCATTTCCGCGTTTTCTGCTCATCCGTGTTGAAATTAGAACTATGTCACAACTTGCTCTAATATGTAAAATACTAGCTACCCGCCCCGGCTTCGCACGGAAATCATCAGTGTTTCTCTACTATATTATGCATGTATGATTCATATAAACCTTCCTTTTGAATCACTTTATCCATTAAAAGAAACTGCATCAAAATCCGTTGCGTAGTTTTAAAGATTTATGCGTATGCGTATGTAGGGACATAGGGACAGAGAAAGCGACTTTATTTTATATTATGTAGTGATGTGTCAAAATAACAACAATCGGAAGAGTGTGATGACACTAGCCAAGTGGCGCCCCCATTAGTAAAAGGTTCGTTGTAGTAACAGGAAGACAAATTCCCGTTGGTAGCCGTTATTCGGAGCTTTTCTTCCTGTTACTACAACGAACTATGAATCGCAAAATTATAAGGTTCTAAATTATCTTAATTACTATGATTTGATTCTGTTGGGCCGGTGAAAAGAAAGGGGAGTTTTGTTACAAGAGGACATTTTGATTTTCTTTTTATTATAAAGATAATAGTTGTCAAAATGCTATGTTAGGTGCGTGCTGACTGTACGAACCACGAGTTGCGCCAAGGAAAAGGAGGGTACACCTACTTTTGATACAAGATACCATTTTGCGAAAGGGACATTTTGATTTTCTTTTTAGATACATACATATAATCACGCCTTTTCCCTAATGGGGTAGGCAAGGCGTAAACGACCTAAACAAAGGCCGTTCAGCCACGTCTGACAAAGTTTTGAGGGTTATTTAAGTTAGATTTGTAGGTATATTGCTGTACTGACAGGTTGTCAGCCCATCGCCTAAATTACAATATACTGACACCCTCGGATCCCTTAGCTTGTTACATAGATACATATAATCATGCCTTTATCCCTAATGGGGTAGCCAAGGCGTAAACGACCTAATCAAAGGCCGTTCAGCCACGTCTGACAAAGTTTTGAGGGTAATTTAAGTTAGATGTGAAGGTATATTGCTGTAGTGACAGGTTGTCAGCCCATCGCCTAAATTACAATATACTGAAGCCCTCGGAACCCTCAGTTAGTTTTTACAGCATGCCCGGGAGGAAATGCAGCTGGCACATTCTGTGTTGTTCCTTCGCTCCCAGTCCAGCATGGAAGAGAGGAGTATGTTTTTTTTATTATAAAGATACTGGTTGTCAAAATGTGATGTTATTGTGCTGACTGTACGAACCACAAGTTGCGCTAAGCATGTCAAGGATCATTGCGTCAAAGTACACTCAAGTGCGGTTAAATAGTGGGAGAGACGTACAGTACGGAATACACGCAACTTATGTTGGGAGAGGACGACCAAAGAATAGATTGGAGTAGGATGGGTCAGGTCCTCCACATACAAAATTTATAAATGTTAATCCATACTTCCATGCTGGACTGGGAGCGAGAAAAAAACTTAGAATGTGCCAGCTGCATTTCCTCCTGGGCATGCTGTAAAAACCAGCTAAGGGATTCGAGGGTTTCTGTATATTGCAATGTAGGCGATAGGCTGACAATCTGTTACTAAGCAATATACCTACAAATCAATCTTAAATAACCCTCAAAGCTTGGTCAGACGTGGCAGAACAACTTATGTTTAGGTCGTTTACGCTCTGCCTACCCTATTAGGGATAAAGGCGTGACTTTATGTATGCATGAGTTTGCTCTTGACTCTAGACACAAAGGTCAGGGATGACCGTGAAAGAGTCAACGATAGAGCGAGCTCACCCACAAGATGCCTATATGGCACTGGCAATCTCTCGCACCGACGGAACACAGCGAGCTGTTTGGCGCCGGACTCCGGTGACAGGGTGGTTGCGAGCCAGGCGGCCCCTTGCGGAGCCTACCACCGCTTTGTAGGGATCGTTCAGCCGGACTTATTCACAGGCAAGCCTGTGTTGCCGTTGCTCGGGGTGGACCACTGGGAGGTAGATCCCATCCCATCCAGACCTTGGTGTCAGCCCATCGCCTAAATTACAATATTATAACCCTCGAATCCCTTAGCTGATTCTTACAGCTTGCCCGGGATGAGAAACAATATACATACTTGACAAACAAATACTATCACGCCTGTATCCCTAATGGGGTAGGCAGAGCGTAAACGACCCAAACAAAGGTCATTCCGCCACGTCTGACGAAGTTTCGAGGGTTATTTATGATAGATTTGTAGGTATATTGCTGTACTGACAGGTTGTCAGCCCATCGCCTAAATTGCAATATCCTAAAACAATCAGATCTCTTAGCTAGTTTTTACAGCATGCCCGGGACAAAAACAGCTGGCACATTCTATGTTTTTCTATCACTCCCAGTCCAGCATGGAAGGAATGGTACCTTCATGTATTCTTATTATTCACTATCGATTGCAACTAACCATTCACCAAATATATTTCGCAAGTGAACGGCTAATCCGGAAAGCCAACAAGCTAACAAAAAGACCTCCTATAGCTTTTGCCAAGGGCGTCTCTCCGAAACTAAGTCAAGGTACCTATCATATTTAAATGCCAATCACTACATAGTATAAAACAAAGTCGCTATCTCTGTCCCTATATCCCTATGTATGCTTAGATCTTTAAAACTACGCAACGGATTTTAATGCGGTTTCTTTTAATGGATAGAGTGATTCAAGAGGTTTATATTAACATTAACCTAAATTGTGTGAGAGAAAATAAATGAATTTATTATTATTATATGTTTAATACATGCCTAAAAGTAGAGAAACACTGATGATTTCCGTGCGAAGCCGGGGCGGGTCGCCAGTAATTGGATATAGCACTCTGATCGTGTGGGTCTCGAGTCAATCGACCTGATGAACCATTGTGTCAGAGTTTGAAACCGCCTTTAAACTAGCTTAGGTAATATGTTTCGACATGGTTTGTGTAACGACCACTACCTAAGACAACGATAGGGAGACCGGAGGCTTAGCGTGCCCTTCAAAGCACGAAATCCTTTTTCTTACAGACAATCAGGTGATTCAGCCGGCATTGTCCTAACCAAACTGGGGTGAAACACTCAGTGATAAATTAACAAACAGGTGTCAACTTTGTGATCCTCCTCCGGTAATCGAACCCAAGACCTCCGGATTTTGAGCACATGGCCCAGACCCGACGGCAGTTCAAATGTTAATAATTGGATATAACTCGTATGCGATAGAATAAGAGATTAAATTTTTAAGTGTATTTATTTTTCATTTGTCCTGTATGTTTTTAGACTAACAACAATATTGAAGACTCGAGAATCCATTCGCTTAAAAGAAGATCATAAGACTCTTAAATAAATAAATAAGATTAATCAGAATATTCTTCTGTTATGCTTCTTCTTTCTTCCATGCTGGCCCGGGAGCGAGAGAAAAACATAGAATGTGCCAGCTGCATTTCCTCCTGGGCATGCTGTAAAAACCAGCTAAGGGATCCGAGGGTTTCAGTATATTGTAATTTAGGCGATGGGCTGACAACCTGCCAATAAGCAAGATACCTTCAAATCTATCTTAAATAACCCTCAAAGCTTTGTCAGACGTGGCAATACGACCTTTGTTTAGGTCGTTTACGCTCTGCCTACCCCATTAGGGATAAAGGCGTGACTATATGTATTTATGTATGCTTCTGTAGTATATAAACCACCTCTTTCAGTAAGAGAACGTGTCTAGTCTAGACTAGACCACTCGTCGCCATTACTATTTTAAAGCTAGATGGTTTTTATCCGACATCTTGAAGTAAAGAGGATTAAAGATTGTGATCTTCTTACCGAGAGGATTCTTGAGTCGAATGACCCGTTGAACACTGACGTAAGAGTTAACAAACCGCCTAGTAAGACAGCTATTAGGCCTCTGACGTGGTTTGAGTATCGACCACTATCAACTGAGACCGGGACCGACGGCTCGGGCGGTTCAACAAACATGGAATCTTTTTCCTTCCGGAAAATCAGGTGATTCAGCCAGCAATTTCCTAACCAAACTAGGGAAAATCTGACAAAGGGATGAATTGACAAATATCATATTTGTGTTCACCCCTTAGGAATCGATCCCAGGACCGGATCGAAAGCCTATGGCTCTGACCACTAGACCACGGAGGTAGTTTAAGTATGTTAAACTTCTGCTTAACTAACGACAGAAATAAGCAAGAGTTTTTGATAGTTTACAATGATTACTTCCATACTGGACTGGGAGCGAAAGAAACACATAGAATGTGCCAGCTGCATTTCCTTCCGGGCATGCTGTAAAAACCAGCTGAGAGATCCGAGGGTATCAGTATTATATGTAGTAATATGCACTATCCCGCTTTCTGCTTGTACAATTTCTATACCCAAAGGTTGCCTGGTAGAAATTGCTGCTTTAGCAATAAGGCCGCCTATATTGTACTGTCACGTTTGTTTCTTTTTATTTCTGTTGTATGTGTTTCTTTGTGCAATAAAGAATTTTGTATTGTATTGTATTGTATCAGTATACTTTTGCAATTTAGGCGATGGGGTTACGACCCGTGACTAAATCTTAAATAACCCTCAAAACTTTGTCAGACGTGGCGGAACGACCTTTGTTTAGTTCGTTTACGATCTGCCTTCCCCATTAGGGATAAGGGCGTGATTATATGTATGTATGATATCAATGAAACTAACTTCGGTTTGCGCAAAACAAATCGACTCACGCGCATGTTTTGTTCACGCTTCATTACGTGCTGTTGCTAACTTTACAAACTGCCTCCGTGGTCTAGTGGTCTGAGACATGGGCTTTCGATCCGGAGGTGCTGGGTTCGATTCCCACTGGGGGAACACAAAGTTGATATTTATCAAATTATCACTTTGTGAAAACATAGAATGCGCCAGCTGCATTTTCTCCCGGGCGTGCTGTAAAAACCAGCTAAGGGATCCGAGGGTTTCAGTATATTGCAATGAAGGCCATGGGCTGACAACCTGTCACTACAGCAATATACCTACAAATCTATCTTAAATAACCCTCAAAACTTTGTTAGACGTGGCGAAACGACCTTTGTTTAGGTCGTTTACGCTCTGCCTACCCCATTAGGAAAAAAGACGCGATTATATGTATGTATGTAACCGCGCATGTTAAGTTCACGCTTCATTAAGTGCTGTTACTAACTTATTCGTTGCTATGTGCAACTTATCTTTACATAAATCACGCGTCTAACTCTAACGCGGTAGGAAACGCATGAAAATCCGTAGTAAAATACTGAGCTGGCTTTTACTCCACAGTAAAAAAATGGACTCCAGAAATTGGGTGACCATATTTTAGGGTGTGGTTCTACACATGAAAACTTTATTTAAAATTTGAAAATTTTATTTTCTCTTGTGTCTTTTCAGTGCAATAAAGTATATTCTTATCTTATCTTATCTTATGAAACTGAACAACTGTCTCCAAAGAACATAGGTCGAAATACGAAAAAAAATGTGTCATCCGCTCTAGTCGTTGTGAGGGAGGGCCATTTTTTTTACATATTTCGACCTATGTTCCTAAATTCTTCCATGCTGACCTGGGAGCGAGAGAAAAACATAGAATGTGCCAGCTGCATTTCCTCCCGGGCATGCTGTAAAAAACAGCTAAGGGATCTGAGGGTTTCAGTATATTGTAATTTAGGCGATGGGCTGACAACCTGTCACTACAGCAATATACCTACAAATCGATCTTAAAATAACCCTCAAAACTTTGTCAGACGTGGCGGAACGACCTTTGTTTATATCGTTTCCGCTCTGCCTACCCCATTAGGGATAAAGGCGTGATTATATCTATGTATGTATGTTCCTAAAGTTATTCAGTTTCATAGGTAAAATATTTCCTGCAATTTTTTTACGCCCGGTATATGGGTTGGGTGTAGTTAAGGCTCAAGTTTAGCCACCTTGAGTCGCGTCTTGTGGATGACCAATCAGCGACGAAATTTCAGCAGTCAAGGTAATAGATTAGTCACAGCTAGGGATGAAAAATTACGTAAAAATACGCGTGTTTTATGGTAATTTATATAAATTACGGTAAAATTACCGCTGATTTCATAAAAAAAAAAGTGATTTACCATGTATTGTAATTTAAGATATGGGCCGATACCTGTCTCTATTGATACACTTCAATCTAAAATTGTCCTCAATATTTTTCAACATACATACATATAATCACAACTTCCTCTGTGGTCTAGTGGCTAGTGCCATGAACTCCCGATCCGGAGGTCCCGGGTTCGATTCCCAGGGGGGAAACACAAAGTTGATATTTGAGAATTTATCACTTTGTGATTTTTTCCCCAGTTTGGTTAGGACATTGCAGGCTGAATCACCTAATTGTCCGAAAAGAAAATTTCGTGCTTCGGAGGGCACGTTAAGCCGTCGGTCCCGGTCGCTGTCTTTGATAGTGGTCGTTACTCAAACCATGTCAGAGGCCTGATAGTTGTGCTACTAGGCGGTTTTAAAAACTCTGACACCAGGGTTCATCGGGTTGATAGACTCGATACCCACTCGACAGAAGAATCACACCTTTATCCCTAATGGGGTAGGCAGAGCGTAAACAACTTGATCATAGGTTGTTCCGCCACGTCTGACAAAGTTTTGAGGGTTATTTAAGATAGATTTGAAGGTATATTGCAGTAGTGTCAGGTTGTCAGCCCATCGCCAAAATAATAATATACTGAAACAAATGGATCCCTTAGCTGATTTTTACAGCATGCCCGGGAGGAAATGCAGCTGGCACATTCTATGTTTTTTTCTCGCTCCCAGGCCAGCATGGAAGGTTTTCAAGACTCGTTGAAAATGTCTTTTACAATGCGTTTTATGCTCTGCCTATCCCATTAGGAATATGTATCGGTGTCTGACACTGCTGTTGCCTAGTACGTTATTTACCGAATTTTACCGTACTTTACAGTACAATATAATATTTAACGGTAAATTACGTTATTTTCTTTATTTTACCGGGATAATTTTACCGTCTTACATCTCTAGTCACAGCATAGGTTCTATAATTTCTTAACCAACAGCATATCGCCAATATGCCAAGTAACTGCTTATCGGTTGCTAAGTGCAATATCACCATGTTGGTAGTAAAAAAATCGGCAATTACGTCACATAATTACGTAGGTTTCGGTGAAATGTATACTTGTCGCTATACTGACTACATACATACATATAATCACACCTTTATTCCTAATGGAGTAGGCAGAGCGTAAAAAACCTAGACAAAGCTCATTCCACCGCCCGTCTGACCAAGTTTTGAGGATTATTTAAGATAGATTTGTAGACAGGTTATCAGCCAATTGCCTAAGTTGCAATAAACTGAAACCTTCGGATCCCTTAGCTGGCTTTTACAGCATGCAGCTGGCACATTCAATGTTTTTCTCTCGCCCCCAGGCCAGCATGGAAGACAAATATGTAGAAGTTATTCTAAATAAGATTAATCTTCAATACTGTCCCTACTTCTAGCACAGGACGTGCACTCCATACAAGCCGCCGATTTTCGTACTACATGCGCAATAACGTATTCGTAAAGGTTTGAAGTGTCACGTCCTTCCATTTGGGTGAGAGCTGAAAATCAGTGTTGATCTTTATGAGCTATAATACACTGAGCTTTGACCCTCTGCATCACTTCAGCACATATTTAACAGAATGTAGGCACTAGTTTGTCTTATTTTTGTCGTGTCTTTATGTATTTTCATCTCTTCTTTCTTTGTGTTTACCTTTTGTTTAATGTGTGATGTTTTTTTATTCAATAAACCTTTTATCTATCTATCTAAGTGGGTTTGTGTGCGTGCTGCCGCGTAGTCGACACGGCTCGAATACCCGTTGGCGCGGGGGAGATGAGGTGAGGTAACATTTCAGATCGGGGGTGGGACTGCCTCTTCTTTAGCGTTAGCTAATATTATATTTTCTTTGTTTCTAGCCTAGACTATGGTAAAGAGCAAATATATTTCCTATAAAAGAAGACAAATTCGTTCACAAACCTATCTTTTTCTGTCGAGTGTGTATCGAGTCTATGGACCTGATGGACCCTGGTGTCAGAGTTTTTAAACCGCCTAGTAGCACAACTATCAGGCGTCTGACATGGTTTGAGTAACGACCACTATCAAAGAAAGCAACCGGGACCGACGGCTTAACGTGCCCGAAGCACGAAATCTTTTTCTTTTCGGACAATCAGGTGATTCAGCCCGCAATGTCCTAACCAAACTGAGGAAAAATTCACAAAGTGATAAATTCTCAAATATCAACTTTGTGTTTCCCCCCTGGGGATCGAACCCAGGACCTCCGGATCGAGAGTCCATGGCACTAGCCACTAGACCACGGAGGCAGTTATTCACAAACCTATTTATCAATAATTCATAATTCATTTATTTGCTGTCTTAATAATTATGTTTACTATACTAACTCTTTGTCATTATCATCATATATTATCAGTTGCTTCTGACACTTTAGCGACATGCAGTTACTATACTACTTATGATAACCCTCCAATTCTAGCAAGGTAGGTATAAGGTGAACTTTCACGCTGGCCTGGGAGCGAGAGAAAAACATAGAATGTGCCAGCTGCATTTCCTTCCGGGCATGCTGTAAAAGCCAGCTAAGGGATCCGAGGGTTTCAGTATATTGTAATTTAGGCGATGGGCTGACAACCTGTCACTACAGCAATATACTTACAAATCTATCTTAAATAACCCTCAAAACTTTGTCAGTCGTGGCGGAACGACCTTTGTTTGGGTCGTTTACGCTCTGCCTACCCCATTAGGGATAAAGGCGTGATTATATGTATGTATGTATGTATGTACTTCGTCTTAGCGAGTGGATTCTATATATATATATACAGCAATATACCAAATGTATCTTAAATACCCCTCAAAACTTTGTCAGACGTGGCGGAACGACCTTTGTTTAAATCGTTTGCCTACCCCATTAGGGATAAAGGTGTGATTGTAGTATATATGTATTAAATGTGTTTACTATTTACTATACTTTGTCATTATCATTTTAGTTTGTCATCTGTCATGCAGTTACTATACTACTTATGATAACCCTCCAATTCAAGCAAGGTAAACAGTGCATTTTATATGATAAGGATTAAAAATATTCCTACCTTCTTCTGTCGAGTGGGTATCGAGTCTATCGACCCGATGAACCCTGGTGTCAGAGTATTTAAACCGCCTAGTAGCACAACTATCAGGCCTCTGACATGGTTCGAGTAACGACCACTATCAAAGACAGCGACCGGGACCGACGGCTTAACGTGCCCTCCGAAGCACGAAATCTTTTTCTTTTTCGGACAATCAGGTGATTCAGCCTGCAATGTTCTAACCAAACTGGGAAAAATTCACAAAGTGATAAATTCTCAAATATCAACTTTGTGTTTCCCCCCTGGGAATCGAACCCAGGACCTCCGGATCAGGAGTCCATGGCACTAGCCACTAGACCACGGAGGCAGTTCCTATTCCTACCTATAGTTCGTTTATTTAACGGTGAGTTAACCATACCAATCTGTCCCATCAGTATAAGAGATTGAAGGAATAGAGAGTGCACCTGTGTAAAGCGCAAACACTTGGCCACTAAAAACTAGTCCTGCGCATTTGGCCGATCTCTGGCAGATTGGCCGCCATCACCGAAAATCGGTGGGAGGACAAATATTGAAAATGAAGATCTTCTTAACGAGTGGATTCTCGAGTCGAACCACGACCCGAAGAACCCTGGTGTCAGTTTCAAACCGCACAGTAGCACAGCTACTAGGCCTCTAACATGGTTTTAAATAACGACCTAGCAAAGACAGCGACCGGGGCCGAAGGCTTAGCGTGCCCTCCGAAGCACGGAATCCTTTTACTTCTCGAACAATCAGCCAAATGTAAATAAACAAAACACAAAAGCTGTTCCAAAAACTACGCAATACGCATCACCTTGGATTTCAAAATCGCTTCATAAAATACACTAACTTAGTCAGTGGCATTTCGAACTTTATTACAAACGCATAAACTTCGAAATCCAACAAAGCTAAGCGGTAGCGGCTCTTCCTGGTTTTAATAGCGTGATTTTTAGCTGCGTAGTTGTGACGTCATAGTTTTAAGTAGATACAAGGCTTTTCTATCGTGGGATTCGATTTGATCGAACCGATGAACCCTGGTGTCAGAGTTTATTAAGCACAGCTACACTACCACTATCAAAGACAGCGACCAGGACCGACGGCTTGACGTGCCCTCCGAAGCACGGAATCTTTGTTCTTCTAGACAATCAGGTAACAGCCTGCATTGACTGCGGAAAATCTCACAAATATCAACTTAGTGCTGGGAATCGAACCCAGGACCTCCGGATCGAGAGCCCATGTCTCAGACCACTAAACGGCGGAGGTGGTTCGTGGTTGTAGTAGCGTCATTTTAGCTGCGTAGTTGTAACGTCATCGTTTTACTACAAGGCTTTTTGGTTGCCAAAGTCAGGGGACCGTGTTATTGACAGGAGAAAAAATATAAACAGATTAAAAAATATATAAAAATACTAACGACCCGCCCCGGCTTCGCATGGAAATTATCAGAGTTTCTCCACAATATTATGCAAGTATTATATATATAAACCTTCCTCTTGAATTACTCTATCCACTAAAAGAAACCGCATCGAAATCCGTTGCGTAGTTTTAAAGATTTATGCATACATAGGGATATAGGGACAGAGAAAGCGACTTTGTTTAATACTATGTAGTGATATACAGATAGTTCGCGATTTTTGTTCAGGCGGACAAATTGAGAACTACATACATACATAAAATCATGCCTTTATCCCTTACGGGGTAGGCAGAGCGTTAAATGCCTCGTAAAAGGCGCTTTCGCCGCGTCTGATAAAAATTGAGGGCAATTTTAGATTATAATGTGTATTGCTAATGTGTAGTGACAGGTTGTCAGCCCATCGCCTAAATTACAATACATTGTAACCCTCGAGTCACTTTTGCTGTCTTCTACAGCATGCCCGGGAGGAAGGGCAGCTGGAACATTCTATGTTTTTCTATCTCTCCCAGTCCAGCATGGAAGAAAACAAATTGAGAACTACAAAATAATACATATACATACGGGGTGTAAGAGACAGGGTCCCAAACTGATAGGGGTTGCTCCTGCAACGACACTGAACAACTTACACAAGTTATTTTTAATTTATTTTTCAGGAAGTGTTAAACACACTTCCTGAAAAATATCTTAATATATCTTTTTACTTCCTGAAAGAATTTCCTGGTGGGAGTTGTTCAGTGTCATTAACTGAGCAACCCCTATCAGTTTGCGGGACGCTGTCCCTTACACCCGGTATGGTCACGCCTTTATCCCTAATGGGGTAGGCAGAGCGTAAACGACGTCAAGAAAGGTCGTTCCGCCCCGGCTGACAATGTTTTGAAGGTTATTTAAGATAGATTTTGTAGGTACATTGCTGAAGTGACATGTTGTCAGCTCATCGCCTAAATTGCAACATACTAAAACCCTCGGATCCCTTAGGTGGTTTTAACAGCATGCCCGGGAGGAAATGCAGCTTACACATTCTATGTTTTTCTCTGGCTCCCAGTCCAGCATGCAAGAATGTATCGAATAACAAAAATTATCTTTACATTTTTAAATATAACCACTATCATTGTGTAAGGAAACGACAAAAATTACAATGCATATCTAAATTACATTGATATTATATCTATAATTATTCAGTCACGTCTATATCCCTTACAGGGTAAGCAAACTGCCTCCTTAGTCTGGTGGTTAGAGCCATGGGCTTACGATCCGGGGGTCCTGGGTTCGATTCCCAGGTGGAGAGCATAAAGGTGACATGTGTCAATTTATCATATTGTGAGGTTTTCCCCAGTTTGGTTAGGACATTGCAGGCTAAATTACCTGATTTTTTCGAAAAAAAAAAAGGATTCCGTGTTTCGTTGTGCACGTTAAGCCGTCGGTCCCGGTCGCTCAAACCATGTCAGAGGCCAAACAAAAACTAGGCGGTTTGAAAACTTTGACCCCAGGGTTCATCAGGTCGTTGGACTCGAGGACCCACTCGCTAAGAAGGAGACGGGGTAAGCAGAGCGACAACCACCTAATAAAAGCTGTTATTTTTTGCTTTTGCCTTGACAGGCTTTTCAGGAAGAGAAGCATTTGGTATATTCTATGTTGTACTTATTCATTCATTCCAACATTAAAAATAATTACTCGTTTATTATAAGTTATACCTAACCACAAGTATAGATAGCTAAACAGGTTATATTTTACCACAAAAAAAACCACATTCTCACGGGAAAATTAAATTAACC
The DNA here is from genome assembly GCA_949820665.1 of Scrobipalpa costella. Lineage (NCBI taxonomy): Eukaryota > Metazoa > Arthropoda > Insecta > Lepidoptera > Gelechiidae > Scrobipalpa > Scrobipalpa costella. Next base: position 7,086,570 of record OX463321.1, on the reverse strand, counting down.
CAACTGCCTCCGTGGTCTAGTTGCTAGTGCCATTGATCCGGAGGTCCTGGGTTCGATTCCCAGGGGGAAACACAAAGTTGATATTTGAGAATTTATCCCTTGGTGAATTTTTTCCCCAGTTTGGTTAGGACATTGCAGGCTGAATCACCTGATTGTTCGAAAAGAATAAGATTTCGTGCTCCGGAGGGCACGTTTAGCCGTCGGTCCCGGTCGCTGTCTATGATAGTGGTCGTTACTCAAACCATGTCAGAGGCCTGATAGTTGTACTACTAGGCGGTTTAGAAACTCTGTCACCAGGGTTCATCGGATTGAGAGACAGAAGAAGAGAAGAACGCAAGTTTAATAGGACGGACCGCTAGTTACTGATAAGCGTTAACCAGTTTACTCTAATTGGTCTAAGTGGCCATTTGACACAGTTTTTTTTAATAGAACTTAATTTGATCAATTATTTAACTAAGAAGAGGTAGTTAATATTAATCTATTTGTTGGTATGCCTAGCTAGGTACTAGTTTTATACCCAAAAAAAATATATTAGCCTTCGTGACACGGTGGTATTTCCATGCTGGACTGGGAGCGAGGGAAAAACATAGAATGTGCCAGCTGCATTTCCTCCCGGGCATGCTGTAAAAACCAGCTATGGGATCCGAGGGTTTCTGTATATTGCAATTTAGGCGATGGGCTGACAACCTGTCACTACAACAATATACCTACAAATCTATCTAAATAACCCTCAAAACATTGATTATGTCGTTTACACACTGTCTACCCCATTAGAGATAACATACATACATACATACATAAATCACGCTTTTATCCCTTACGGGGTAGGCAGAGCGTTAAACGCCTCGTAAAAGGCGCTTGCGCCGCGTCTGACAAAGATTGAGGGCAGTTTTAGATTGTAATATGTATTGCTATAGTGACAGGTTGTCAGCCCATCGCCTAAATTACAATACACTGTAACCCTCGAGTCCCTTTTGCTGACTTCAACAGCATGCCCGGGAGGAAGGGCAGCTGGAACATTCTATGTTTTTCTATCTCTCCCAGTCCAGCATGGAAGTAATAAAGGCAAAGTAATTAGAGATAAAGGCGTGATTATATGTATGTATGTATGTGACACGGTGGTGTCAGCTATGATTCGGAAGTCGTAGGTTCGATTCCCATGGGAAGAAGATGAAGTTGAATTTGTCAGTTTATCACTTGCTGAGATTTTCCTCACTTTGGTTAGGACACTACAGGGTGAATCACCAAATTGTCTGTAACAAAAAGAATTCCGTGTTTCAGAGCCGTCGGTCCCGGTCACAGTCATTGATAATAGTCAAAAACCATGTCAGAGGCAGTGACCTTCGAGTATTGTCGTTATATTGTCCTTTTTCGCAAAATGTTCCTTTTAGGTCACAGAAGCAGATTTAGGTCAAAGGAGCACCTACTAAAAAAAAAATTTTTTTATTTTTTATTAGATATGGGTTTGCTCTTGACTCTAGACACTAGGTTTAGGGATGACCGTGACAGAGTCGACGATGGAGCGAGCTCACCCAGAAGATGCCTGTTATGGCACTGGCAATTTCACGCACTTCAAAGGCACATTTTGTGAAAAGAAGGGATATTTTGCGAAGATACTGCCTACCCCATTAGGAATGGAGGCGTGACTATATGTATGTATGTATACTGATTTTTGCTAAGGGATTCGAGGGTATATTGTAATTAAGGCGATGGGCTGACAACATGTCACTACAGCAATATACAGTTCTATCTTAACCCTCAAAACTTGTCAGACGTGGCGGAACGAGCTTTGTTTGGGTCGTTGACGCTCTGCCTACCCCATTAGGGATACAGGCGTGATATGTATGTATGTACTGATTTTTGTTTTACAATCAGCTTTACCGTTAAACGTAACGCAGCGCCTTAACAACGAACTACATACCAGGTGTAAGGGACAGCGTCCCGCAAACTGATAGGGGTTGTTCAGTCAACGACACTGAACAACTATCAGCAGGATTTTTTCTGGAACTGAAAAAAATGCTTTTCAATACAAATTGTCTGATCGAGGTGAACATTTTGTGTGGAAAAGCCAATTTTTAAACTTACATACATAATACATAACATAAAATCACGCCTTTATCCCTTACGGGGTAGGCAGAGCGTCAAACTCCTCGTAAAAGGCGCTTTCGCCACGTCTGACGAAAAATGAGGGCAATTTTAGATTGTAATGTGTATTGCTATAGTGACAGGTTGTCAGCCCATCGCCTAAATTACAATACACTGTAACCCTCGAGTCCCTTTTGCTGGCTTCTACAGCATGCCCGGGAGGAAGGGCAGCTGGAACATTCTATGTTTTTTCTATCTCTCCCAGTCCAGCATGGAAGAAACCTGAATAAAAAATCCTGCTGATAGTTGTTCAGTGTCGTTGACTGAGCAAACCCTATCAGTTTGCGGGACGCTGTCCCTTACACCTGGTATAAAGATCTGTGCGCGTGAGTAGTGAGTGCACTTTCACTGAGTGACTGTGGCCTACTTCACCCAGTGAATCGCCAGATCAACATTCAACGCCGTTTTATACGATTTTATGGAGAAGTACATACATACATACATATAATCACGCCTTTATCCCTAATGGGGTAGGCAGAGCGTAAACGACCTAAACAAAGGTCGTTCCGCCACGTCTGACAAAGTTTTGAGGGTTATTCAAGATGGATTTGTAAGTATATCGCTGTAGTGACAGGTTGTCAGCCCATCGCCTAAATTGCGATATACTGAAACCCTCAGATCCCTTAGCTGGTTCTTACAGCATGCCCGGGAGGAAATGCAGCTGGCACATTCTATGTTTTTCTCTCGCTCCCAGTCCAGCTTGGAAGTATAACTATAACTGTTACATTAATATTACTGCATTTTTTTTATTTTGGCCAGTAGTAAAAAAAAACACTGGACTGGGAGTGAGAGAAAAACATAGAATGTGCCAGCTGCATTTCCTCCCGAGCATGCTGTAAAAACCAGCTACGGGATCTGAGGGTTTCAGTATATTGTAATTTAGGCGATGGGCTGACAACCTGTCACTACAGCAATATACGTACAAATCTTCGAATGAATGGCCCTCAAGATTTTGTCAGACTAGACTAGCTAAGAATTAGAATTAGGATTATGTCGCGAGAATCGACGCCATTGCGAACATCCTAATGGTTTCTCTAGGAGTTAAAAGGTTAAAGCGAATTGGCTTAGTGATGATGGATGGGAGTCGGGTAGCTACCCGCCTGGTCGGGTGTTGTGACCACGTGACCAGGAGACCGAAGTCCAACCGGACAAGTTCGGAACTTGTATATATGCAGATCGCTGAGAAAACTTCGATACCGCGTTTCAAAACTTGTGTTTCTTGATGTGGCGACATCTGTCGGCTACAGTGTCCATTCATACCTCATTTGGACCATCGTCTTCGCCCTCAGCGTCTACAGATTTCGCACACTCACCTGCGAAAAAAGAAAAAATATATTAAATTCATTGATAAGTATCATTATCATTATGTAACTTTTAACCAAGATAAGGCGAAAACATACATACATACATACATACATAAAATCACGCCTTTATCCCTTACGGGGTAGGCAGAGCGTTAAAAGCCTCGTAAAAGGCGCTTTCGCCGCGTCTGACAAAAATTGAGGGCAATTTTAGATTGTAATGTGTATTGCTAATGTGTAGTGACAGGTTGTCAGCCCAACGCCTAAATTACAATACACTGTAACCCTCGAGTCCCTTTTGCTGACTTCAACAGCATGCCCGGGAGGAAGGGGAGCTGGAACATTCTATGTTTTTCTATCTCTCCCAGTCCAGCATGGAAGAAAAACATACATATATACATTATAATATCCTTATTACTACCTAAATAAAGGTCATTCCGCCACATCTTTCAAAGTTTTGAGCGTTATTTAAGATAGATTTGCTGTAGTGACAGGTTGTTAGCCCATCGCCTAAATTACAATATACTTGTTAATTCTCAAATTACGGAGGAAGTTGAGGTCAGACAAAGGAAACAACCGTTCACAAGACAAGCTTCTAATCAACCCCAAAAAGGCGGTTGGACGCAGCCACCCGCAACTTATATTCTAATACCTTCATATTACCAACAATACTAAAACCCTCGGGTCCCTTAGCTGTTTTTACAGCATGCTGGAGAGGAAATACAGCTGGCACATTCTATGTTTTTCTCTCGCTCCCAGGCCAGCATGGAAGATTTACTAATATGATAAATGCGAAAGTACCTCTGTCTATCTGTTTATTTGTTGCTCTTTCACGCCTAAACAGCTAAACCGATTTTGATGAAATTTTGCAGGACGAAAGCTGGTAACCTGGAGACGGACATGGGCTACTTTTTACCGCGGGAAAATATCTTATCCCCACGGGAAAACCTAAATAAGCCGCGAGTGAAAGTGCAGGGCGGAAAGCTAGTAAACAATAAAGTGGAATAAAAAAAAAATGCTGTCCATATTTTAGGTTGTGATTCTACCCATTAAACTGAAATACTTTCCCCAAGGAACATAAATCGAAATATGGAAAAAAAATTACCCTCTCATACAAATTGACTCGATTCGCTGACACCATTTGTATGGAAGATCCATATTTATTTATTTTTATACGACCTATGTACCTGGGGGAAAGTTGTTCAGTTTCATGGGCAGATTCACACCCTAGAATTGAACCAGATATCTTTTTATTTACTTTCGGGATTTAGGATTAACTTAAATATTTAATTTTAGTTACGAAAAGAGCGTCAAATTTGACACCAATTTGACAGATGGCTACTACTCATTAAGGCGGGTGAATGAGTGAAATCGACTTTGTGTAAATAGCGTAACTTACGTAAGAGAATACATTATACTTTACGTAATATACTAATGACTATTTCTTGATATTGACCTACTATATACCATACGTTACGACATTTTAAGGTAACCTGGGGGGAATGGGATCTACCTCCTAGTGGTCCACCCCGGGCAACGGCAACACAGGCTTGCCTGTAAATAAGTCCGGCTGAACGATCCCTACAAATCGATGGTAGGCCGGCCGCCTGGCTTGCGACCACCCTCTCACCGGAGTCTGGCGCCAAACAGCTCGCTGTGTTCCGTCGGAGATTTCCAGTGCCATAACAGGCATCTTACAATACAATACAATACAAAATTCTTTATTGCACAAAGAAACACATACAACAGAAATAAAAAGGAACAAACGTGACAGTACAATATAGGCGGCCTTATTGCTAAAGCAGCAATTTCTACCAGGCAACCTTTGGGTATAGAAATTGTACAAGCAGAAAGTTCTTCTGGGTGAGCTCGCTCCATCGTCGACTCTGTCACGGTCATCCCTGACCTAGTGTCTAGAGTCAAGAGCAAACCCATTTAATTTTTTTTTTTAAACCTATGCTAGAGACTATTTTAGTAGAAATACCGATAAGTTCAAGTTCATATCACACAGAATAATATAAAATAATCTCTCACTCCATATAGGAGCCCGATGGTGTAGTGGATAGGGCCGCTGCCTCCTGAGCGGGAGGTCGTGGTTCGAATCCCACTACGTACCAATGTGTTTTTCGGTTTTCGAATTTCATATGTACGTTTACTCGGCGCTTTTTCCGTGCTTTGGAAGACACGTTAAGCCGTTGGTCCCGGTTAATATCGTTTAATACCGTAGATATTAGTCGTTAAGCCATTTCAGAGGCTAGTGCTGAGCATTGGCTGCTTGAAAACTCTGACCTAATCTAGGATTGGGTCTGGTTTCCCTTCTGGGTTGCGGAGGTCAGATGGCAGTCGCTCTGTGTAAAAACCAGTACCCTCGTTCAATCCCCTAGATAAGGTAGCCGACCCCGTAAGATACAGGATAAGGCTAGGGAAATGATGAATCTCTCACTCCATAAACTAAAAGTTTTTGCATGTATGCGTGTTAACCCACCAATCTCCTTTTGGTTATAATTTGCAAATAGGTGCCGCCTGGTGCTAACCTACATAATGTAAATTACTTATTTAAGAAACTCAGGTTTTCGGGTCATTATTTTCATTATTTTCTTCCATGCTGGCCTGGGAGCGAGAAAAAACCATAGAATAAGCCAGCTACATTTCCTCCCAGGCATGCTGTAAAAGTCAGCTAAGGGATCCGAGGGTTTCAGCAATATCCTACAAATCTATCTTAAATGACCCTCAAATCTTTGTCAGACGTGGTGGAACGACCTTTGTTAGGTCGTTTACGCTCTGCCTACCCCTTTAGGGATATAGGCGTGATTATATATATGTATTTCGCCTGTAGAGTCTCATCAAAGTAATTTTTCAGTTTTAATTCCTCCTTCCGTCCTTGCTTTTTTTTTGCGGACTGTTTTTTTGTTAATTGTTTATATTTAAGTTCTTTATACTCCCTTCAATAACCATCCCATACCACATCCATACTTAATATTAACTCTGTCTGTCCGTTTGTTTCTTGCTCTTTCACGCCCAAACGGCTAAACGGATTTAGATATAATTTGGCACAGTGATAGAAGGCAACTTGGAGACGGACTTAGGCTACTTTTAACCGCGGGAAAACACTTCATTCCCACGGGAAAAATCACTTAACGCGGGTGAAACCCCGGGCAGAAAGCTAGTAAAATATAACTCTAAAATTCACCGTTAAACTACGTACAACGCTGCAATGCAACGGTAGATACTAGATGCCACTGATGCAACGCTCAAGTGTTGTTTAATACAGGGTGTTAACTGACATGTTTTACACCCGATATAGTACAACTAAACTGAAAAACTTCCCGATACAAATTGCCTAACCGTAATGTAATTTTGTTTCAGGCAGACTTATTTTTGTCATTTCCTAAATGAATTCTCTGGCGAAAGTTATTCAGTTTTGTTGACTGAGCAACCCCTACCAGTTTCCTGGAAGCTGTCCCTTACACCCTGTATAGATTTCATGAATTGATTTGGTATGGACAGTTACAAACAACCAAGGTTTATTCTGCACCTGGATTCACTCAGTTTATTTGGCTTATAAATAGTTCTGTCCCCATTTCCGTCAGTACTTATTTATGTTGCATTTCTAGCAATAAGGCCGCCTAATTGTACTCTGTTTGTTTTGTAATGTTTGTTCCTGTGTTGTTTATGTGCAATAAAGAATATCTGTATTGTATTGTAAGAAACTTACATACCATACATTTACGTTTCTATCGCTAAAGGCATAGTCAGAGCGTCAACGGTCTCAACAAACGTTGTTCCGCCACCACAGCTGACAAGTTTTAAGGATTATTTTAGATAGATCTGTGTCATCATCTCCCTAGCCTTATCCCGTATCTCACGGGGTCGGCTACCTAATCTAGGGGATTGAACGAGGCTACTGGTTTTTACACAGAGCGACTGCCATCTGACCTCCGCAACCCAGAAGGGAAACCAGACCCAATCCTAGATTAGGTCAGAGTTTTCAAGCCGCCAATGCTTAGCATTGGCCTCTGTCATGGCTTAACGACTAATATCTATGGTATTAAACGATATTAACCGGGACCAACGGCTTAACGTGCCTTCCGAAGCACGGAAAAAGCGCCGAGTAAACGTACATATGAAATTCGAAAACCGAAAAACACATTGGTACGTGGTGGGATTCGAACCACGACCTCCCGCTCAGGAGGCAGCGGCCCTATCCACTACACCATCGGGCTCTTTTAAATAGATAGATCTGTGTATTACTGTATATTGCTAATCTAGGATTGGGTCTGGTTTCCCTTCTGGGTTGCGGAGGTCAGATGGCAGTCGCTCTGTGTAAAAAACCAGTACCCTCGTTCAATCCCCTGGATTAGGTTGCCGACCCCGTGAGATATGGGATAAGACTAGGGAGATGATTTTGATCTGTATATTGCTGTAGTGACAAGTCGTCAGTCCATCGCCTAAATTGCAATATACTGATACCCTCGGATCGCTTAGCTGGTTTTTACAGCATGCCCGGGAGGAAATGCATCTGGTACATTCCATGTTTCTTTCTCTCCCAGTCCAGCATGGAAGTTATCCTATCTGCTATATATTAGTACAGTTGTATCTCTATAATCGTCAATGACACCAAAACATACATAAGCTATTATATAATACTAATATACTCGTGTAAGTAGATACAGACCTTGCTACGTTTATTGAAGGGCTATGAAGGGCGTTACGCAATACCACGTCAATTTTACAATACGGCCCTTAACATGCTGGTTTGGAGCGACTGAAAAACATAGAATGTACCAGCCGCTTTTCTTCACAAACATACGGTAAGAAACAGTAGAGGGAGTCTGTGTAAGCGCAGAAGACAACTTGTCAGGGCATTTTTTACACTGCTGCGTATTCGGTTCGTATCCAATTCGTATCCGAGTTGGCCTTCCTAGTAAATTTATGACAGCTTGTGCACCCATCCATATCCGTGGGAATTTTCACGAATACGAATCGGATATAAACCGAATACGGAGCAGTGCAAAACCCTTACATACATATAATCACGCCTTTATTCCCTATTGGGGTAGGTAGAGCGTAAACTACCTAAACAAAGGTCGCTCTGCCACGTCTGACAAAGTTTTGAGGGTTAGTTAAGATAGATTTGTAGGTATATTGCTGTAGTGACAGGTTGTCACCCCATCGTCTAAATTGCAACATACTGAAACCTCGGATCACTTAGCTAATTTTTACAGGAAATGCAGCTGGCACATTCTATGCTTTTCTCTCGCTCCTAGTCCAGCATAGAAGTAAGCCCTTACAATAGCGATAAATAAATACACAAATTATTTGTCAAATATGGCGAAAACGCCTTTTACTAAGTTGTTTGTTACGCACTGGTTACCCCGTTAGGTATGAAGAGCTTGATTTTACTATGTGTAGATAGGAACCTTGCTTTGTTCATTGAAGGGCTATGAAGGGCGTTCTGCAACACACATACATACATACATATAATCACGCCTTTATCCCTAATGGGGTAGGCAGAGCATAAACGACCTAAACAAAGGTCGTTCCGCCACGTCTGACAAGGTTTGAGGGTTATTCAAGATGGATTTGTACGTATATTTGTGCTACTATTTGTTTCATTTAATTTAATTTTCACTTGTGTCTTTTCTGTGCAATAAAGTATATTCTTATCTTATCTTATCTTATATTGCTGTAGTGACAGGTTGTCAGCCCATCGCCTGCATTGCAATATACTGAAACCCTCGGATCCCTTAGCTGACTTTTACAACATGCCCGGGAGGAAATACAGCTGGCACATTCTAAGTTTTTCTCTCGCTCCCAGGCCAGCATGGAAGTGTTCTGCAACACCAACTCAATTTGTGCTCTATTATACGGGGTGTAAGGGACAGCGTCCCGCAAACTGATAGGCGTTGCTCAGTCAAAGAAACTGAATATCAGCAGGATACAAAAAATATATTTGGTTTTCCATACAAATTGTCCGATTGAGGTGGCCATTTTGTATGGGAAGTTATTTATTTTTTCGTCTTTTGAAAGAATTTCCTGATGTAAGTTGTTCAGTTTCGTTGACAGAGCAACCCCTATCAGTTTGCGGGACGCTGTCCCTTACACCCGGTATTGTATTCTCTTACGTAAGTTATTCTATTTACACAAATACGATTTCAATCATTCTCTTGCCTTAATGAGTAATATAATTTATCAAATTGGTGTACCTTTTCGATTGCGGGACGCTGTCCCTTACACCCGGTATACGCACAATCATCTGGTCCTTTATACGATGATCTGACGCGAAGATGGTAATGTTATTTATGATAAAGATCGACTTGCTTACTGGGTAGGTAGAGAAAGAAACACATAGAATGCACCTGCCTTGTCATTTCCACATGCCCTAAGGTAGACTGGTAGATAATGCCTTTGGCGTTAAGTCCGCCCATGTAACATTTATGTGCCTAAAATAAATAAATAAATGTGCCAGCTGCATCTCCTGGACATGCTGTAAAAACCTAAGGGTTTCCTGGGTTTTAGTGTATTGTAATTCAGGCGACGAGCTAACAAACTGTCACTATACTACAGCAATATACAAACCTATCTGAATATAATATGAAAGAAAGAAAATAATACATTCGTTTCGGGCATGGATCGAACCTGCGTCTCTTGAATGCCAGTCCATCGCTATACTACTAAGCTACCGAAACGGTAGTGGGAGTGACGAACTTATCATAGCCTTTCTTTATGTAAACGTCATAGCGACGTTAGCGACATCTAGCCGTGTAGTTTAAGAACTACGCAGAGCTTGGCCAGGCCAAATTAAGACTGGAATTCAAATAGTAATGATTTCGCCTCACTTTTGACATATTTTTAAGGAAACTTACAATGTGCTAAAACCCTCAAAAACTATCTGAAATGATCCTCAAAACGTGTCAGACGTGGCGGAACGACCTTTGTTTGGCTTGTTACACAGGCATACACATTAGATATACAGGTGTGATGGTGTGTAGTATTATTAATTACTGTATTAATTTCTCAATTTATCCCCTAAATTGATTCTGGCATGAACGTAAAACAACTGAAACGTTTCGCAACACGTGGATTCTAAATTCTGTGTTTATGGTGCGTATTTATAAACTTGTCCTCATTTCCTGGCTGCATTTAAACTGCAGTATCTAAAATAACTATCGGATATAGAGTTACCATGCATACAGTCACGCCTTTATCCTTTACGGGGCAAGTAGATTCAGAATATAGCCAATTATGAAAGACATGTAGATTGGTAAACGAATGCTCATATGGGTTCTGGACGGAAGAGTTGGATGCAGGAATATTGACTTAGGAACTTTGTTTGTACTAGTTAAGATAGTAGGGTAGTACAAAAAGTGTAAAACACAAAGTTGTAGGTAATTTTATAAGGTATCATTATGTAGTCCAACAAAACTTCGTACGACGCACCTTTTTCGAGATGTAACCAAAAAACGGGACCTTCTTTGACCCCCAGGCGGATCCAGAAATGTACATACATACATAAAATCACGCCTTTATCCCTTACGGGGTAGGCAGAGCGTTAAACGCCTCGTAAAAGACACTTTCGCCGCGTCTGACAAAAATTGAGGGCAATTTTAGATTGTAATGTGTATTGCTAATGTGTAGTGATAGGTTGTCAGCCCATCGCCTAAATTACAATACACTGTAACCCTCGAGTCCCTTTTGCTGTCTTTTACAGCATGCCCGGGAGGAAGGGCAGCTGGAACATTCTATGTTTTTCTATCGCTCCCAGTCCAGCATGGAAGAAAAATTTAACAAAAAAGTCAAATCTTTGAATTGATTTAGCTCCACTTCGACGTTAGTGACAGGTAAATTAACGTACCCTCTAAATCCGCAAATAAATCTAAATAAAGTTACATCAATAGAATATTAAAACGTAGTAACTGTGAAGCAATCTTCATTACAATAGCGCCCACGCCCTATGCCCTTGATACAATCAAACACATATGAATAACGTTTTTAGGTGTGCTCTAGCTATAACTATGACGTTAGTCTTGCTAAACAAAAAAAACACGCCTCATCTATCGTTTCCTTAAAAAAATCGCCTATCCTTCTTCTCTTCTCTTCTTCTATGCCTATTCTTTCCTAAAAACACACCTATCCTTTACGATTTAGTCAGAACGTCAATCAACTCACAAAAAGAGTGGTTTCGTCACGACTTCAAAACTTTAGAGTGATTTGCTATTCAGTTTTTTTCTAGCGAATCGGTTTTGAAATCGACGAACGAACATCGAGACGAACAGACCGATGAACACAGGCCATCAGTCATAAGTTTCTGACGACTTCAGCCTCCAAAACGCGTATAAAGTCTGCATTGTCTTAAACAAACTAGGAGCCATCACACAGAAGTTTGTGTCAGATCTATGGCAATCGAAGTCACGACATAGGTATCGAGAGCTTAAACTAGGGACTTTGCAGAATATTACTAATACATATTTCCTGAGATACTATAGATCACGCCAGCGCCCTCTTTAGTAAAAACATCGTTACTCACTGAAAACGCAATTAATCGAAAATCCGGTAGATCAGATTGAAGTTTATTTTAAGCATTATAATATCACTACATAGTATAAAATAAAGTCGCTTTCTCTGTCCCTATATCCCTATGTATGCTTAGATCTTTAAAACTACGCAACGGATTTTGATGCGGTTTCTTTTAATGGATAGAGTGATTCAAGAGGAAGGTTTATATGTATAATACATGCATAATATAGTAGAGAAACACTGATGATTTTCGTGCGAAGCCGGGGCGGGTCGCTCGTAAATTTATAATTCAGTGTTCACGGAAGCTACGGATAGCAAAAGCGCTAAAAATGGTCGATTTTCGCATATTTTCTATTTGTAACTATTACGAACGAGTTGCAACTTTATGAGGTTCTAAATGACCTTTAGTGCTTTAACCACAATCTGATCTACCGGATTTTCGATTGATTGTGTTTTCTGTAAATTATGATTTTTTCCTTCCGGGTGGTTAGGTCTGTACTGATCTACATAAAGCACAATTTTCACAGAGAACTTTTCTTAAAAGTGTTCTTTATTAAATGTCGGAAATACGTAAAACCTGACACAAAAGGTACATTCAGCTACATTATCTTAAGTACGGAAATTCCGCATACGCATAAATATCGCAATTGAATGACAGATGAGGGCACAACTTAGCCAAGGGGAGCACCTTAATCTGAAGCATGAATCATCCAATGACTGTTGATTCCCAGATTCCCAGTAAGTATACAATAAATCATAAAATTCTAAAATTTCAAGCATTTGTTTGAGATACGTATTGAATACTGTAAGCATTAAGATAATTTAGAACCTTTAATATAAGCGATTCATAGTTCGTTGTATCTCGTTCGTTGTTTCTGAAGAGAAAAATTACTAAATTATGTTGGACCAGTTTTTCGATTCATTGTGTTCGAAGTGAATTATAATTGTTTAACTAATGGGGCGCCACTTGGCTAGTATCGTCACCTTAAAAGGACATATCTATAATTCTGAATAATGATATCTCTTCCCAACTGCCTCCATGGTCTAATGGTTGGGCAAGCTTTGGCTCTCGATCTTTGGGTCGGGGGTTTGATTTCAAAGGAGGGACACAAAACTGAAAAATGAAAATTGGTTTTTTAGTTCAAATAGGACGCTGCAGGCAAGCTGAATCGTAAAAAATACCGTACTTACTTACTTCACTACATAGTATAAAACAAAGTCGCTTTCTCTGTCCCTATATCCCTATGTATGTATAAATCTTTAAAACTACGCAACGGATTTTGATACGGTTTCTTTTAATGGATAGAGTGATTTAAGAGGAAGGTTTATATGTATAATACATGCATAATATAGTAGAGAAACACTGATAATTTCCGTGCGAGGCCGGGGCGGGTCGCTAGTATTAATATAGTTAAGTCATATTGTAAAATAGGCTATAAGATTACCAAAATAAGATTAACAAAATAAATAAATTATAAACATTGCCAAGTCCTCCTACCATCTCGTAATAAATCTGAAAAGGTATTTCGAAGTCAAAAACCCCGCCCCCCAACGCATATGCCGTCTGGCTGAAGTCTAGACTTTAGACAAGACCTAGGGCAACGTACAGGGACTGAGATTGTCTATTTTTATTAGGGGGAGGGTTCTGGGAGAACTTAAAGTAGTTATATATATACCATTAAGTACGAGGTAAGCAACCATCATCTCCCTAGCCTTGTCCCGTATTTTACGGGGTTGGCTACCTAATCCAGGGGTTTGAACGAGGGTACTGGTTTTTACACAGAGCGAATGCCATCTGACCTCCGCAACCTAGAAGGAAAACCAGTCCCAATCCTAGATAAGGTCAGAGTTTTCAAGCCGCCAATACTTAGCACTGGCCTCTGATATGGCTTAACGACTAATATCTACGGTATTAAACGATATTAACCGGGACCAACGGCTTAACGTGCCTTCCGAAGCACGGAAAAAGCGCCAAATAAACGTACGTACGAAATTCGAAATCCGAAAAACACATTGGTACGTGGTGGGATTCGAACCACGACCTCGCGCTCTGGAGGCAGCGGCCCTATCCACTACACCATCGGGCTCTGAGGTAAGCAATACAAATTATAAAACACATATGTAAGTAATTTTGTTAGACTATGGACTGACATCTTATCACTAGAACAACGCCTAAAAATATATCCTATCCAAATATTATCAGAAATTACGAAAACACTGACGATCTGCCGAAACCGTAAAATATAGAAGGCGTGATTTTACGTAGGTACGTAATTCGAAAAAGAAAAATGTATCTTCTTTACATGAACAAAGTCACGCATGTATCCCTTGAGGTTAAGGGGTAGGCAGAGCGTGAACGATAAAAATATCAACGAGACGACAAAAGAGTGTTTTCGCTATTTTACAATTCTTTCATTTTTCCCACTGGTAAACATGTAGCAACAAGTATTATAAAAATAATTCAAACAGCCCGACTGTTTTACATACATACATATTATCACGCCTTTATCCCTAATAGGTTAGTCTGGACGTAAACGACCAAAACAAATGTCGTTCCGCTACGTCTGACAAAGTTTGAAGGTTATTTAAGATAGATTTGTAGGTATATTGGTGTAGTGACAGGTTGCCTATCGCCTAAATTGCAATATACAGATACCCTCGGATCCCTTAGCTGGTTTTTACAGCATGCCCGGGAGGAAATGCAACTCACTTCCAGGCCAGCATGGAATCAGACTGACCCGCTTGTAGTACCTATAAAAATCTATTTTTAATTACCTTTATTTTGATATCCCACTCGATAGGTTCAGTCGAGAAAACATATTTAAATGCTTACAATTTAGCGCTTAAAATCCGCCATATTGAATTTTGAAAAAATACACCTATCTAGATAGATATATAGATAAAAGGTTTATTGCATAAAAAACATCACACATAAAACAAAAGGTAACACAAAGAATGAAGAGATGAAAATAAATAAAGACACGACAAAAATAAGACAAACTAGTTCTTACTCGTTACTTCAGCACATATTTAACATTCTGTTTTAACATTCTGTTAAATATGTGCTGAAGTGATGCAGAGGGTCAAATATCTAATATCTAATAACACTCGGGTGCTTTTTCTCGGATTACAGGTAATAAATTAAAACATACATACACCAAAGTCATATAGGTAAAAGGGTATTGAATTTGAATGTGGACGGATATGTTGGGATGAACAAAGAAAAGATGGATGGACTGTGTGAAAGATGATATGTTGAAAACAGGTGTTAATATCGAACTGACGGCTGACAGGGATGAATGGAAGAAGAAAACATACTGCGCCGACCCTAAATAATGGGATAAGGGCAAGGGAATGATGATGATACGTACACCTTCCATGCTGGACTGAGAGCGATAGAAAAACATAGAATGTTCCAGCTGCATCTCTAGGACATGCTGCAAAAACCAGCTAAGGGATTCAAGTCGAAAGTATAATTTAGGCGATGGTCTGACAACCTGTCACTACAGTAATATACAAAACTATCTTAAACAACCCTCAAAACTTGTTAAATGTGGTGGACCGACCGGTCGTTGACGCTCTGCCTACCGCATTACGGATACAGGCGTGATAGTATGTATGTATGTATGTACAAACATACATACAAGATAAGTGCGAAAAACACACTTCCTTGACAGTCGGGTAAAAAGTATAATTTGTGAACCAAACAAACAGAGCAGAGGTCTGTCTGGCGAAAGTCTAGACCTGACCTAGGTCATTGTTCAGGCTTCAGGCTTCAGACTACAAAGCGTCTAGGGCTAGGGCATTCACCTGAAGGGTGTTGTAGGTTCCGGGGGGTAAAGGGATGAAATAGCTGCCTCCGTGGTCTAGCAGTCTGAGTCATGGGCTCCCGATCCCGAGGTCGTACATTTGATTCTACAGGGGTGAACACTGTTGATATTTTTAAATTTATTGCTTTGTGACATTTTTCCCAGTTTGGTTCGGACATTGCAGATTAAGAGTTCCAAAAGGCACGTTATAAGCAACTTTCCCGAAACGAAGGCAAAAATATTTTATTGAAAAAAAAACATCATATATATAAAAAAAAATGTAAAAAGGGCCAATTTTCTATTTTCTAATTTCAACCCATGTTCTTAGGATAAAGTGGGTCAGTTTCATCTAGGTAGAATTAGACCCTAAAGTTCGGTGAGAAAAAGAACTTACTCCCTGCATTTGCAAACCTTTACATGAACCAATGTGGATGTTCTTCCATGCTGGACTGGGAGCGAGAGAAAAACATAGAATGTACCAGCTGCATTTTCTCCCGGGCATGCTGTAAAAACCAGCTAAGGGATCTAAAGGTTTGCATTGCAATTCAGGCGATGGGCAGACAACCTGTCACGACAGCAATATACCTAAAAAAATATCTTAAATTACCCTCAAAACTTTGTCAGACGTGGCGGAACGACCTTTGTTTAGCTCCGCCGACACCATTAGGGATAAAGGCGTGATTACATGTATGTATGTAATGTGGATGAACCAATATCTAATTGAAGTAATAAAGTCATACTTACTAACACCAAATAGGCAAAACATTATCACAACACTTTTATTGCTTATTAATAATAAAAAATATATCACAATATATTGCTCACTTTAAAGAAAATAATAAGTAAAAAAAATATTAATAAAATAAAAATATTAATAAGATTAAAATTATTGCATTATTATAATAAAAAAGGAAATACAATAAATTACAAAAGATATAACAAATCGGCTTTTACAAATCAATTCCTTTAGCATAAGAAATAAATAAAGATAATTTTAAAATAACCTAATCATAATAATAAATTAAAATTTGAGCATCGAATTTAATTAATCATGAATTTTCAAACTACAAGATAAATTCAATTATAATAGAAATATAAATAAAAAAAATGAATCTCGAAAGCTAGAGAAATTCAATAAAAATAAATAATAAAAAAAACAAGTTCTTGTCATAGATATGATAGAAGAACTAGAATAAAAAGAAAATCTAAAAAGTAATAAACAATATCACGTCCGTGCCGCTCGGCGGTCAACAACAAACTGACGAATATCAGCTGTTTTCATTTCGCCAAATACCCACAGGTTGTCGCTTTGAAACTGGAGTCTAGACATTAGGGGGGTTTCCCCCTTTCCCCCTCCAGACTTGGGGGTAGGGAGGTATTAGACGAATGGAATTACTGTCGAGATGAACTCTTGGAAGTGCTTTTGGTTTTTATTAAAGTAGTTTTGTGAATTTAATTTTTCAAAGTGAAAAAAAAGTTGTTTCCCTTTGAAACTGTCTAGTGTTTTAACTTGCCGATTCGGCGGTAGTTAGTTCGATATGAGAAATAAGAAGGAAATAAAAAATATGACGCAGACAGTAATCATACCTGCGTCCTTGCAAAAGCTTTCCATCGCTCTACCAACTACCCAAGGTGTAA
The DNA here is from genome assembly GCA_949820665.1 of Scrobipalpa costella. Classification (NCBI taxonomy): domain Eukaryota; kingdom Metazoa; phylum Arthropoda; class Insecta; order Lepidoptera; family Gelechiidae; genus Scrobipalpa; species Scrobipalpa costella. The sequence goes on along the minus strand of OX463321.1, from coordinate 7,069,160 downwards.
CTACCCAAGGTGTACTGTTTGTCCTGGAATTTGTTTCACAACAATTAAGCTTATATTCGCATATCAGAAGTCACATAGCAAATCATTCACTAGTCAATAACAAAGTCAGTGCTTCCATGCTGGCCTGTAAGCGAGAGAAAAACAAAATGTGCCAGCTGTATTTCCTCCCGGGCATGCTGTAAAAACCAGCTAAGGAATCAGAGAGTTTTGGTATATTGCAATTTAGGCGATAGGCTGACACCCTGTCACTACAGCAATATACCTACAAAGCTATCTTAAACAACCCTCAAAACTTTGTCAGGCGTGGTGGAACGACCTTTGTTTTGGTCGTTCACGCTCTGCCTACCCCATTAGGGATAAAGGCGTGATTATGTGTATGCATGTATGTTCTGTGGTATAAGTAACGAACACTATCAAAGACAGCAACCAATGCCCTTCAAATTATGTAGTTAGTTCGATATGAGAAATAAGAAGGAAATAAAAAATATGACGCAGACAGTAATCATACCTGCGTCCTTGCAAAAGCTTTCCATCGCTCTACCAACTACCCAAGGTGTAACTACCCAAGGTGTACTGTTTGTCCTGGAATTTGTTTCACAACAATTAAGCTTATATTCGCATATCAGAAGTCACATAGCAAATCATTCACTAGTCAATAACAAAGTCAGTGCTTCCATGCTGGCCTGTAAGCGAGAGAAAAACAAAATGTGCCAGCTGTATTTCCTCCCGGGCATGCTGTAAAAACCAGCTAAGGAATCAGAGAGTTTTGGTATATTGCAATTTAGGCGATAGGCTGACAACATTTCACTACAGCAATATACCAAAAAAGTTTGTTAGATGTGACGGAACGACCTTTGTTTAGGTTTATTACGGTCTGCCTACCCCATTAGGGATAAAGGCGTGATTATATGTATGTATGTAGTATGAAAGCAAAGCTATATAAAAATTGGCAGCTTCCATCCTTTGTACTCTTAAAAATTTCCCCAAACATTTTTAAACTTTTTGTAATCAGTCTTCTTCAAAACCTGACTTCTGCAAGGAAATGAGAAAAATCTAGCCGTCTCTCTTGAACTTATCGAAAAAGCAGGTTAAGACAGAGAGGTCAAAAGAGAGCAATGATCGGTCAGTACCAAGGTTGTGATGACGTCACAGCTTTTTTTTTTCACCGTCAACTGTTTTTGTTGGTAAAAAATAAATGGTAACTTTAGCCAAATGTTGTTATTTAATATCTAGATTTCAGCTAGTCAAGCCACTGTGGTTTAAAGGTCTGAGTCATGGGCTCTTGATTCGAAGGTTGTGGGTACAATTGAATAATATAGGTTGAGATATTATTAATTTTAAGTTAAGACCATGCAGGCTTTGATTGTCTGACAAGTAATTTCATAATTTGAAGGGCATTGGTTGCTGTCTTTGATAGTGTTCGTTACTTATACCACAGAACATACATGCATACACATAATCACGCCTTTATCCCTAATGGGGTAGGCAGAGCGTGAACGACCAAAACAAAGGTCGTTCCACCACGCCTGACAAAGTTTTGAGGGTTGTTTAAGATAGCTTTGTAGGTATATTGCTGTAGTGACAGGGTGTCAGCCCATCGCCTAAATTATAATATACTGAAACCCTTGGATCCCTTAGCTGGTTTTTACAGCATGCCCGGGAGGAAATGCAGCTGCCATATTCTATGTTTTTCTTTCGCTCCCAGGCCAGCATGGGAGAACCACAGAACACTTCCCGAAAAAAAATCCTTGTAGAAGTTGTTCAGTATCCTTGACTAAGCAACCCCTATCAGTTTGAGGGACGCTGTCCCTTACACTACGTAATCCCCGTATGCAAAAATGAAAACAATCTCACTAGACGATACTATCAACTTTATGTTTCCAATTGGGAATCGAATCCACGACCTTCGAACGAAGACACATTCACTAAATAAATAGCTAACGTTTACAAAACAAATCGTATGTCTGTATGTCGGAAGCCAAAAACTATATCTGTTGTGCCAGTGACGGTATGAGAACGACCTTGTCTGTACGTTAATAATACCACGGGAATAGAGGTTTGTACGACGTACGATAGAGATCAGCTGATTTTACATACATACTTATAATCAAGCCTTTATCCCTAAAGGGATAGGCAGAGCGTAAACGACCTAAACAAAGAAAGTTCCGCCACGTCTGTCAAAGGTTTTGAGGGTTATTTAAGATAGATTTGTAGGTTTATTGATGTAGTGACAGGTTGTCAGCCCATCGCCTAAATTGCAATATACTGAAACCCTTAGCTGGTTTTTACAGCATGCCCGGGAGGAAATGCAACTGGCACATTCTATGTTTTTCTTTCGCTTTCAGAATAACAGTACCAAAAAAAATAATTCTACTCTTTCATTCTCTCTTCTCATCTAGGAATGAGATAACTGACATTTGAGACAAAAAAAAACTTCCATTCTGGACTGGGAGCGAAATAAAAACATAGAATGTGCCAGCCGCATCACCTCCAGAGCATGCTGTAAAAACCAGCTAATGGATTCGAGGGTTATAGTATATTACAATTTTAGGCGATGGGCTGACAACCTGTCACTATAGCAATATACGTCATGATCATCTGTAATAACCCTCAAAACTTTGTCAGACGTGGCGGAACGACCTTTGTTTAGGTCGTTTACGCTCTGCCTACCCCATTAGGGATAAAGGCGTGATTATATGTATGTATGTATGAGACAAAGTATAGCCCTGAACCTATTGCATGCAACGAATAAACAAATACGGGGTGTAATGGACAGCGTCCCGCAAACTGATATAGGTTATTTAGTCAACGAAACTGAACAACTAACAGCAGGTTTGTTTTACAGAAAGTAAAAAATATATTTTGCTTATACAAATTGTCTAATCTAAGTGGTCATTTTGAATGGAAAAGTTATTTTGTTTTTCCTCCTCCAGAAAAAAATACTCTGTTAAATTTGTTCAGCTTCGTTGACTGAGCAAGAACCGCTCACGTTGAGCTGACGCTGTCCCTTACACCCATATTATTTCTAAAACAAAAATACGATTCATAACTCAAAATACCAACTTATATACGTGTTATTAGAAAATAAAAAATTGAATTATAAAGATATTGCAGGTTTAATAATAAACGATACTATTCGTATTGAATTGATCTTGCCGTTTATACGGGATGTAAGGGACAGCGTCTCGCAATCTGATAGGGGTTGCTCAGTCCACGAAACTGAACAACTATAAACAGGATTTTATGTTTCAGGAAACTTTCGTTGACTGATCGAGGTGGTCATTTAGTATGGGAAGGCCAATATATTTTTCTTTTCCTTAAAGAATTTATTACTGATAGTTGTTCAGTTTCGTTGACTGAGCAACCCCTATCAGTTTGCGAGACGCTCTTAGGTGTAACCTGGTAAATTTTTAGACATCGAATCTATTTGTAATAAAATAAAAATAAATCTCATCATAATCTTTGTTGACCATTATCTTAGTTGATCATTGTACAACATCTCTTTACCAAATCAATAAGAACACGAGGTATAAAAGTCCGGATTTCGGTGCATCGGTCGCTTATGTAAATAATCTACCATGTGGTGGGTAGATTAACATGTTTTGTGTTTGAGAACAAAAGTCCATCCACATGCATACATACATACATACATAAACTCACGAATTTATCCCTTACGGGGTAGGCAGAGCGTTAAATGCCTCGTAAAAGGCACTTTCGCCACGTCTGACAAAAATTGAGGGCAATTTTAGATTGAAAAGTGTATTCCACATGCATCCATGCAAAGAACATGCATATTACTACGTATTATATAACGAAGTCGATAAACCTTCCTATCCTAATTTCTTCCATGCTGGACTGGGAGCGAGGGAAAAACATAGAATGTGCCAGCTGCATTTCCTCCCGGGTATGCTGTAAAATCCAGCTAAGGGATCCGAGGGTTTCAGTATATTGTAATTTAGGCGATAGGCTGACAATCTGTCACTACAGCAATATACCTATAAATCTATCTTAAAAAAATCCTCAAAACATTGTCAGACGTGGCGGAACGACCTGTGTTTAAGTCGTTTACGCTTTGCCTACCCCATTACATATAAAGGCATGATTATATGTATGTATGTATTGATTTCATGCAAGTTTCATCAATTAGTTCCTCAAACAAGATATAGAACGCCGTCGGTGGTGAGATAAATTGCTAGCAATATGTTTACATACATATAATGACGCCTTTATCCTCAATGGGGTACGCAGACCGTTAACGCCAAACAAAGGTCGTTGCGCTACGTCTGACAAGTATTTAGGGTCATTAAAGATAGATCTGTGTATTGCCGTTGTGAGGGGTTGTCAGCCCATCGCCTAAATTACAATAAACTGAAACCCTCGAATCCCTTAGCTGGTTTTTACAGCATGCCCGGGAGGAGATGCAGCTCGCACATACTATGTTTTTATCGCTCCCAGTCCAGCATGGTTGAAATATATTTACACATATACAATATTTAATTTGTTAAATAAAATGCGAATTGGCGTTTAATGTGTTATTCTTAGTGATACGAAGGTGCAACGTCCTACAATTCAGTGCATTGGCCTAATAATGCCGCCATTTTGGATTTTGTTTTCAGTGTAATGCACTTTTCGGAAGCAGTAGTTGCGTACAGTTTTATTTTTACATACATATAGTCACGCCCTTATCCCTAATGGGGTAGGCAGAGCGTAAAGGACCTAAACAAAGGTGAAACGAGGATCCCTTAGCTGGTTTAACAACATGCCCGGGAGGAAATGCACCTGGCACATTCTATGTTTTTCTCTCGCTCCCAAAGTAGCATGGATTTAATAGCAAACCCATCCATCCATCCATATAATCACGCCTTTATCCCTAATAGGGTAGGCAGAGCGTAAACGACCTAAACAAAGGTCGTTCCTGCCCGTCTGACAACGTTTTGAGGGTTATTTTCAGATAGACTTGTAGGTATTGCTGTAGTGACAGGTTGTCAGCCTATCGCTTAAATTACAATATACTAAAACCCTCGGATCCCTTAGCTGGTTTTTACAGCATGCGCGGGACGAAATGCAGTCCAGCATGGATTTAAAAGTAAGCCCATAATAAAAAAGTATGTAGGTACAAAAATAAATATAAGTAGGTAAAGTAGACTAAATTAGTCACAGAAATAGCAGAAGCCTATTCTCTGAAGCCTTACTAATACTATGCTAATTAAGTTATGTAATACATACGTTATTGCGTAAGTACGTTCATACGTACCTACTTATGTACCTACGTTTCCGCATGTTAATATATTATTTTATTTTTGCAACATACTAGCTATATCTGGTGTAAGGGACAGCAAAAAACGGCTTTTTCATACGAATTGTCTGATCGAGATGAACATTTTGTATGGAAAAGCCATTTTTATTTTCTCTTCCTGAAAGAATTTCCCAGTGAAAGTTGTTCAGTTTCGTTGACTGAGAAACCCCTATCAGTTTGCGGGACGCTGTCCCTTACACCCGGTATGGAGGTATGAACTTACCCTTTTGTTTCTACAGACTCATTCCTTCGAATATTATTTTCATAACATACCTTACACTTCTATCCAAGTTTTAATATCTTCTGAATTTCAGAACATAACAGCAGACTCACCTGTGGGCAAAAGAAAAAGAATATTATTATTTTATGACAACTATTGACCAATTCTCATGTTATGCTGGATCAGATAACCACCAGCCCATCTCTTTATAAAACAATATCCCATCGGGTTTACTATTGTCAGAGTTTTTAAACCAACAACTCCTTCCTTTAATTGAAATGGGCTTGCTCTTGACTCCAGACACAAAGGTCAGGGATGACCATGACAGAGTCGACCATGAAGCGAGCTCACCCAGAAGATGCCTGTTATGGCACTAGCATTCTTACGCACCAACGGAACACAGCAAGCTGTTTGGCGCCGGACTCCGGCGGCCTCTTGCGGAGCCTACCACCGGTTTGTTGGGAACGTTCAACCGGACTTATTCACAGGCTAACCTGTGTTGCCGTTGCCCGGGGTGGACCACTAGGAGGTAGATCCCATCCCAATCCAACAGGGACAGAATAAGACTTAATATCCCCTTCGTAGCACAGAATCTTCTCACTTATCAAAAGGAAGACAGCATTGTCCTTACCAAGCTGGCAAAAACATAAATCAACGTTGTTTTCTCCCATGGAAATCGAACCCGCGTCCCAAGGATCGAGAGTCAATGGCTCGGATTACTAGACACCACAAAGTTATATCTGTTAAGAATATAAATTATTTACAATACTTGTATATAGTATTTCCAACTAAGTTTTAGAATAAAGGTAAACAAAGTTGCAAGTCTTTTAATCGAAGCTCTTGTTTCTAAAATAAGTTTCAGTTATTACATATAAGCTTCAGTTATACAACATAATGAAATAGTAGTTTAAGTAATTTAACTAATCTGCCAGCACGTATTATTTATTTTTGGAATGTTTTTTTGGAATAAAAAGACATGAAACTTTGTTTACCTTTATTCTAAAACTGAGTTGGAAATAATATAGATAAGATAAGATAAGAATATACTTTATTGCACAGAAAAGACACAAGAGAAAATAAAATTAAATGAAACAATTAGTAGTACAAATAGGCGGCCTTATTGCTATGCAGCAATTTCTTCCAGGCAACCTTAGGGTACAGGAAAATAAAAAGTTGAACTAGTGGGCTGGTATACATTTTAGGCAATATATTGTATAGGTAAGTAAATAAGCTACTTAGGTGTATTTATATAATTAATAACAATAAATAGTCTTACATATAAATTACTTATACCTACATAGAAATACATAAATACTATAATACATATATATAATATTAATGAAAGAAAATGTATATAGGTAGTCTGTCATTCACATTATAATGATTGTTCGTTGCTACACCAACACAAACAAAACCCACTTCATAGCATATGACATCACCACACAGATAGACATGTTGGCGACAATTGCGCTAAATTAGGGTTCCTCAGGCAAATAGACGGAACCATAATCTTGTCATCTGTATAATTCTGAGCTGAACAGCTATTTTCGCCAAGTAATAATAATTTTATTTATTTACTGTTTATTGTACACAAGTAACATGAGAAAGACAATACACAAGGAATTATGACACAACAGGTACAGCTTATTTCTTCTAAATTTCTTCCAGCTGACCTACGGTAGTGAGACTTAAATTGAGAGGCAAAATAGGCAAATTATTATTAATATAATAATAGTCCTTCCACCGATTTTCTGCGCAGGAATAGTTTTTAGTGCCCAAGTGTTTGCGCTACACACAGGTGCATTCTCTATTCTTTCAATCTCTTATTCTGATGGGACAGATTAACTGACACGACCAGAGAGAAATCTGGCGCAAGACCGACTATTTACAGGCCCATCCGACAGCCATAGATCATCTTACATTTCGGACATTCAGGTGTTACAAGCTACGCTTAGTGCAGGTTTCGCTGTATAACTGTTCTATAATTAAGAATATTCTGCATGTTGTCTAAATGGTAATTCGTTTATAATCATGTTTGGTAAATAAATATTATCATTTTCATTTTTTTTCAGCCTGCAATGTCCTAACCAAATTAGAAACAACAACACTAAGTCATTGTCCCCCGCCAGGAATCGAACCCGGGACCTTCGAGTCGAGAGACCATGGCTCAGACCGCTCGGCCACGGAGGCAGTTTCGCCACGTATAACACACACTGAGGGCCATTTCAAATTAACAATCTTTTGGGTGTAAGGGCGGCCACACATAAAGACGTCGCGTCGTAACGTTACGTCAACGTTGAACGTAACGTTGTCGTGACGTGGATATCCACGTCGCACAACCATAAAAACTCACGTCACGGCATCCTGACGAGACAAGTTGCGGCAAAGTTTTCGATTATACATACATATAATCACGAGAAAAGCAGCTGGCACATTCTACGTTTTTCTCTCACTCCCAGTCCAGCATAAAAATAATATGGAAGTAGTTTTCGATATTATCTACCGTAATCCGTAAATTGTTGAAAGGTAATAAAATAGTTTTTCGTGGGAATCAGATTTCATCCCGCAGTAAAGGTAACTCATCAAAGATTTTATGAAATAGCTCTAGAAGTTTTTGAGTTTTTTTTATATAGTCAGCTAGCGACCCGCCCCGGCTTCGCACGAAAATCATCAGTGTTTCTCTACTATATTATGCATGTATTATACATATAAACCTTCCTCTTGAAATACTCTATCCATTAAAATAAACCGCATCAAAATCCGTTGCGTAGTTTTAAAGATTTATTCATACATAGGGATATAGGGACAGAGAAAGCGACTTTGTTTTATACTATGTAGGGATAGGCAATCATTTGTCCGCCATCTCACCTGATGGGAAGTGATAATGAAAACTAGGATGGAGCATGATTGCCGATATAATGCCTGTTCACTCTGGCCTTGAAAAGGCCCAGGTTATAGCGTTCCGGAAACAGATTCGCAGGCAGGGAGTTCCACTCTTTAGCCGTTCGCGTTAAATATTTTGAAGTTTATTCGTAACAAACATACGTACACTACACATACACACACAAAAACACATTTTCTCTTTATTATAATATTCTTCTTCTTCTATCGTGTAGGTATCGAGTCAATCGACCCGATGAACCCTGGTGTCAGAGTTTGCATCATAATATTAGTATTGATGTCTGGAAAATTAGTTTAAAATCCACCGTGACGGAACCAACATCTTACGACGCGCCCTTGCCATTTTTTTTGCCAACCGTCCTTCAAGCATTACTTTACATGGCGACTTGGCTTTGACATTGGCCACCACGCCAGGAAAATATACACGTGATCTAAATATAGCTGGCTCGTGGAACAAGGGAGTGATCTTGCTGATTGTACAAGGTAAGGTGTATCCTGCCGGCAGATGAGCAGGAAGATTTCAAGATATGCAACCCCATCTCACTAGACTTACTTTTAAACTGCCTTACTTTAAACTAGCCTTACTTTTAAACTGCTTTAATTTTAAAAATATACCTACAAATTTATCTTGAATAACCCTCAAAACATTGTGAGACGTGGCGAAACGACCTTTGTTTAGGTTGTTTACGCTCTGCCTACCCCATTAGGGATAAAGGCGTGATTATATGTATGTATAATACGGATATTTTCCAAAAAGCGCTCCTAATAGTTTAGAAGGAATATCAAATTTACTGATAAGGACAGATTTACTTCCACATTTTTTTTGAGCCTACTTATTTATGAACTAGAATATTTATAAATGTTGCAATTGCAGGCCATGAACTAATTTCTTAGATGTTATTTTTTTTTTAATTTTGCAGTGATTCGTTTAGGAGACATAAGCTCTAAAAAACAACCATTTTCCGTTAAGAATCACCTTAAGGAAATCTAGGGCTGGATGGGTGACCATATCGATTGGGTTTTCGAACTGACGAAAATCTCGACGAATCTTGGTGACAGAGTTTTAAACCTCTAAATTATCTCCTAACCAAACTTTGAAAAATCTGTGTGTAATATGTAATAAATAAATAAATAAAAATCTCACAAATCATATGTGTTTTTCCCGTGGATATAGAACACACGACCTGCAGATCGGGAGCATACAGCTCAGACCACTAGACCAAGGAGGTTAAGTCCTTCAGGTATTATTTTACATGGCGGCTTGGCTTTGACATTGGCGAACTCGCCAGGAACGTACACGTGATCTAAATACCAGGTGTAAGGGACAGCGTCCCGCAAACTGATAAGGGTTGCTCAGTCAACGACACTAAACAACTATCAGCAGGATTTTTTTCAGGAAGTGAAAAAGACTTTCCATACAAATTGTCTGATCGACGTGAACATTTTGTATGGAAAAGCCTTATCTTTTTCACTTCCTGACAACCTGAACGTTTATGAACCTGCTTATAGTTGTTCAGTGCCGTTGACTGAGCAACCCCTATCAGTTTGCGGGACGCTGTCCCTTATACCCGGTATAGCGAGCTCGTGGAACAAAGGAAAATAGGTCTTACTGATTGGTCTAGTGGTTTGAACCTCGAGGTCTCGTCAAAAACTATGTCAGAGGCCTTTTAGGGATTGATTTATCTTCTTCTTCTTCTTCTTAACGAGTGGATTCTCGAATCAAACGACCCGATGGACCCTTGTGTCGAAGTTTTCAAATCACCTAGTAGCACAGCTATTAGGCCTCTGACGTGGTTTGAGTATCAACCACTATCAAATCAGAGACCGGGACCGACGGCTTAACGTGCCCTCCGAAGCACAGAATCCTTTTTCATTTAAAAATATCAGGTGATTCAGCCCGCAATGTCCTAACCAAACTGGGGTTAACCTCACAAAGTGATAAGTTGACAAATATCAACTTTTGTCTTCCCCCCTGGGAATCGAACCCAGGACCTCCGGATCGTAAGCAAAGCAAAAGCAAAAAATATGAAAATATCTAATGCACTTACATTTAGTTACATAGTTTTAAAAATATTAAAGAACTAACAAGATTAAGTGACTGTGAAACTCTGGCTCCCAAACTAGGTTAGAACCTGTAAAGCCCATGGCTCTGACCACTAGACCACGGAGGCAGTTGATTTATCTAAAAGGGGCATCCTTCTTCTTGTCGAGTCGATCGTTTAAGCTAGTACTCTTGTCTGCCACGACTTTACTACATTAAAATGTCACAGTTAGGAGGCCTTTGCCCAGCAGTGGAAAATTAACGGCTAGACAAGACAAGACAAGACAAGACAAGACCAGACAAGACAAGACAAGACAAGACAAAACAAGACAAGACAAGGAGCCCGATGGTGTAGTGGATAAGGGCGCTGCCTCCTGAGCTCCCGTTCGTTCTCGTTCCTCCCGGTCGTGGTTCGAATCCCACCTCGTACCAATGTATTGTTCGAATTTCATATCTACGTTTATTCGGCGCTTTTTCCGTGCTACGGAAGGCACGTTAAGCCGTTGGTTAAAATCGTTTACCACCGTAGATATTAGTCGTTAAGCCATTTCAGAGGTCAGTGCTAAGCATTGGCGGTTTAAAAACTCTCGACCTAATCTAGGATAGGGTCTGGTTTCCCTTCTGGGTTGCGGAGTTCAGATGGCAGTCGCTGTGTAAAAACCAGTACCCTCGTTGAATCCCTTAGATTAGGAAGCCAACCCCGTGCGATGATGAATGAGATGAAGAATGAAACATTTTGCAACCAAAGGACATTTTTCGAAACATCTTGCGGTGACGTTACCGCAATTTTTTCCTAAATAATAAATCATAATCCTCTTAGATAGTCAACAACCTACAAACACTTGAAAAAGAAGTTGAAATGAATTGCAAAAACTATCTTTAGAACAGTACAAAAAATCATTTTTTAAAGTAGATCCTTGCGCGGTCATTCAACTAACTGAGGGGGCCCGGGAGGTCATTGAACCCATGGTTAGTCGTGACATCCTGATGTTTATAATCGCCTGGTTCTTTTGATGATGAATTTGTTTATTATTTCACCATATAGTTAAATGAAAGAGATCCTTTCCAGTGATAAGACCGCCTTGTAGTATTTTTGACTGTTTTTTTTGTTATCTTCCATGCTGAGCGAGAGAAAAACATAGAATGTGCCACCTGCATTTCCTCCCGGGCATGCTGTAAAAGCCAGCTAAGGGATCCGAGGGTTTCAGTATATCGTAAGCAATGCGATGGGCTGACAACCTGTCACTACAGCAATATACCTACAATTCTATCTTAAATAACCTTCAAAACTTTGTCGCACGTGGCGGATCGACCTTTGTTTAAGGTCGTTTACGCTCTGCCTACCCCATTAGGAATAAAGGAGTGATTATTTATGTATGTATGTAATATATTACACAATCAAATCACTCTACACTAGAATGATCAGATAATGTTTTTAAACCTACAATAATATTGATAAACATTGCAATAGCAATAGTAAACAAATTCCAATATGACCAATGCATGTCATCAATATACCTACCTGATATAGTACCTATAATCAAATGCAAACCCTCGGATCTCTTAGCTGGTTTATACAGCATGCCCGGGAGGAAATGAAGCTGGCACCATCTATGTTTTTCTCTCCGTCCCAGTCCAGCATGGAAGGTAGGAAATACCGTTCTCTGAATAGTGAGAAAATTATGTTCTTATCACTACATAGTATAAAACAAAGTCGCTTTCTCTGTCCCTATATCCCTATGTATACATAAATCTTTAAAACTACGCAACGGATTTTGATGCGGTTTCTTTTAATGGATAAAGTGATTCAAGAGGAAGGTTTATATGTATAATACATGCATAATATAGTAGAGAAACACTGATAATTTCCGTGCGAAGCCGGGGCGGGTCGCTAGTAGGCTTATATAACGTAGTGATGATATTTCCTATACTGGTGCCATTTCTGCTGCAAACTTAACTTATTCTAGTTTTGTTCTGTCACTTTTAATTTTTCCATACTGGACTGGGAGCGAGAGAAAAACAGATGTGCCAGCCGCATTTCCTCCCGGGCATGGAGTAAAACCAGCTAAGGGATCCGAGGGTTTCAGTATATTGTAATTTAGGCGATGGGCTGACAACCTGCCAATACAGCAAAATACCTACAAATCTATCTTAAATAACCCTATTAGGGTTGAAAGCTTGAACGTGTGTATCCACCCTACTACAAGATACTTTCCATACAAAATTGTTGCGCATCGTGTGTTTAAGCCCACTTACTGTAGTTTAAATTATAGGGCCCATTGTTGTCTTTAACAATGAAGTAACTGTATTGGTGTTAACATTATTAGTGCATTTATTTATACAAACATACATAAATCACGCCTTTAACCCTAATGGGATGGGCAGAGCTTCAACGACCTAAATAATGGTCGTTTCGCCACGTCCTGTATCGATCTGTATATTGCTGTAAGATGTCAGCCTAATTAACACTGAACCCCCTGCATCCTTTAGCTGGATTTTTCGTCATGCACGGGAGAAGATGCAGCTGGCACATTCTATGTTTTAATATTTATATTTTATACTTTTATATTTATTTAATTGTGAGGTTTTCCCCAGTTTGGTTAGGATATTGCAGGCTGAATCACCTGGTTGTCAGAAATGAGAAAGGATTCTGTGTTTCGGAGGGCACGTTAAGCCCCGACGGCTTATCAGTATTTTTTACAGCATGCCCGGAAGGAAATGCAGCTGGCACATTCTATGTTTTTCTCTCGCTCCCAGGCCAGCATGGAAGTTCACTTTATACCTACCTTGCTAGAATTGGAGGGTTATCATAAGTAGTATAGTAACTGCATGTCGCTGTAGTGGCTGTAGCAACTGATATGATAATGACAAAATATAAGTAAATAGTAAACACATTTAATATATATGTACTTAACTAAGTAATTAAATAATGTTAATCTTCCATGCTGGACTGGGAGCGACAGAAAAACAACTAGTAAAATTTTAATGTAAACAACTAATAACTTAAATGGTGCTCTGATTACCGCATTGGAGATAAAAGTGTGATTATATGTATGTATGTAAATTCTCCAGCTGCATTTCCTCCCGGGCATGCTGTAAAATCCAGCTAAGGGATCCGAAGGTTTCTGTATATTGTAATTTAGACGATGGGCTAACAACCTACAAATCTATTTTAAATAACCCTCAAAACTTTGTCAGACGTGGCGCAACGACCTTTGTTGGTTGTTTACGCTCTGCCTACCCCATTAGGCATATAGGCGTGGTAATATGTATGTATGTATTTATTTTTTAATGTAAAAAGGGTTTGATCTTCTTCTTCTTAGCGAATGGGTTTTCGAGTCGAACAACGAACCGATGCACTCAAGTGTCAGAATTTTCTAACCGCCTAGTAGCACAGCTATTAGGCCTCTGACATGGTTTGAGTAACGACCACTATCAAAGACAGCAACCGGGACCGGCTAAACGTCCCTTCCGAACCACGGAACCTTTTTGCTTTTCGGACAATCAGGTGATTCAGGGTGAGTCCTGCAATGGGCCTAACAAGGTCTTGCAATGGGCAAACCTAACAAGGCCTTGCAATGGACAAACCTAACAATGCCTTGCAATGGGCAAACCTAACAATGCCTTGCAATGGGCAAACCTAACAAGGCCTTGCAATGGGCAAACCTAACAATGCCTTGCAATGGGCAAACCTAACCTAACCAAACAAGGATAAACCTCACAAAGAGAAAAATTACAAATAACATCTTCCCCTAGGAATCGAACCCAGGACCTTCGGATCGTAGGCCCAAGGGTTTGATGTAGACAGTCAGTGAAATGTAGAAGAGACAGAGTCGAAAGAATAAAAAAAACTACTATAAATCACTCCTTCTTCTGTCGAGTGGGTATCGAGTCTATCAACCCGATGAACCCACTAAAGCCACCCTATAAATCACTTATACACCAAGTATTGAAATGAAACTGAGAAACCCTGAACTCGGAGAAAGGTAGAACCAGTTCCCTGCTCCGGATCCAACAAGACCCTGTGAAGTTTTGAAAAAGCCGGGTCACGGACCTACAGGCGGAGATTTGGCAACAAAATAGTGCTGTAAGAACCGGTTTTTTGAAATACTTATCGGTATTTTGTAGATAACTGTTACAAAGGAACAAGCAAGTGAAGTGTGCAACTGCTCAGAAATATCTAGATTTATTCACGAAAAACTAAGATGTAGAGCTGTGATAGATGCAAGATGCGAATTAGGGAAAACAAAAGACGCCGGTAGGGTACGGTTATGGAGGGGGTTGCAGTCTGAAGTACGCACATAAAGGTACACTCTGACATCATCAAAAGTTAATTGTTTCTACAATGAACATATGAGCAGTTTCTCGACTATAGGTAAATTTCAATCGGCTGATTACCAATTTTGCAAGTACAAAAAAACAGTAAAAGAAATTTCATATTTTTACCTCCATATTCCTCAAGGAATGTTCTTTAAATATGTATGTATAGTAGAAACCCAGCAAGTAAATTAACCAATCACTTAGCCTGAGTCTTTGTCGCAAACTCATCATTGGATCGATGCAAACACGAACAGTAAATTATTTATCGATTCTTGATACGGAATATGAAACACGCTACACGTTCTGCATGGCAACATGCTAATTTTCATTTGAAAAGGTTGTTGAGGGTAATATCTTGGTTTGCGATATTATATGTAGGGATGTGATCTCTGCCTACCCCTCCGGGAAAGAGGCGTGACGTTATGTATGTATGTACGTATGCGATATTATATATTTAGGAAGTATGTACCCAACACTTTTTTACAATATAAAACCTAATTTTCCTTTTTCACTATTTTGTTTCTTCCATTCTGGCCTGGACGAGAAAGATAAACATAGAATAAGCCATCTGCATTTCCTCCTGGGCATGCTGTAAAAAATTGTTAAGGGATCCGAGGGTTTCAGTATATTGTAATTTAGGCGAAGGGCTGACAATCAGTTACTACCACAAATCTATCTTAAATAACCCTCAAACCTTTGTCAGTCTTGGCGGCCTTAGGTCGTTTACGCTCTGCCTACCCCATTAGGGATAAATGCGTGATTATATGTATGTACGTAAAACCTAATTAACTGCTAACCTAGATATTTTGCGAGAAATCAATAACATTTTGGCTAAAACAAATATTTCTAGATTATTATTACAATTACGTTTACGCTCTGCCTACCCCATTAGGGATAAACGCGTGATTATATGTATGTATTGTTACAATACATTAGCATTAGCAAAGCATATTGCAGAGATGTGCAACACATATTTAGCAATAGCATAGGATACTGCAGAGATATGATTCGGTCTATTTCAGGCATTGTTGATAAAAAACAAATTCTATTTATAACATTGCTTGTTTAAAAGTGAATTCACAGCAGAATCCACTCATAACCCAGAAATGTTTGCTAATGTGCCACTAACAAAGGCCTAGAAACAACAAGCCTTATCTTAGCTGAGTGCATTCACTTTCCAACGACACAGTAAGGGTTCCACCACACTTATCTACACGGAAACGGCTTGCGGCGATCTTGTATCCCACAGTGTTGCCACGTTTCTGCAGTTGCCATTTTGATGAGGAGCCCCATTTTTGCACGTAAGTATGGTAAAAGTCGACTAATGGAAACATCATTCCCTGTAAATTATAAACATAACATCTTGCAACGCACTCGCCAATATGCCTGCCGGTGGAAAGTATATTAAATACTTCCAGACTTCCAGCAGCGCATTTTTTGTGGTTTTCAAGTCATAGTCTGTAGCACTGTAGGGGTTACTGAATACCGTTCCATTTTTATTATATTTGCGTGCAAAATGGACTTTAAATTTTTCTGTCATCAATGTAGGTAACCAGACCAATGAATGACCAAAAATGCTAACGGATACTCTTTTGTATTGCCTGTGCCCTAGACTACATTCTATTCACCCAAAGGATGACGTGGCTCCGAACAAAAACGCTGATATCAAGGGTAGAAGTGTAGTGAGACCTTTACGTAGGATGTAGGGTGATTTACTAACGAGATAACCAGTAAACACATTTAGTTGTTGTGTTATGACTAACTACAAAGTAATCTGATTAGTTGTTAGCAGGTTTCAAGAAACGACATGCTAATAATATATTTAGTATGGACTGCCCTTTTTATTATTTTTATTATGTAAATAGACCAAAGTCATACCAAGAACTATGTCTTCTATAGAACACAATGTACATGATAATTTATATAATTGAACATTGAAAGTTTTTGCTGTGAGACTCAAAAACAGAATGTACCAGCTGTTTTTATTCCCACGCTTACTGTAAAAGGAAGTAGATTAGATGGACTCGAGGTTTTCGGTGTATTGTATTGCGATGACTGTCTCCTTGGTGTAAGTGGTATGAGCAAGCGGGTTCGATTCCCAGGGGGAACTTTGTAATATTTTACCAGTTTGGTTAGGACATTGCAGGCTGATCAATAGGTCAATCAATCACCTGATTGTCCAGGGCACGTTAAGCCGTCGTCGGTCCCGGTCGCTGTCTTTGATAGTGGTCGTTACACAAACCATGTCTGAGGTCTATTAGCTGTGCTATTGAGCGATTTAAAACTCTGACACCAGGGTTCATCGGGTCGAT
The DNA here is from genome assembly GCA_949820665.1 of Scrobipalpa costella. Lineage (NCBI taxonomy): Eukaryota > Metazoa > Arthropoda > Insecta > Lepidoptera > Gelechiidae > Scrobipalpa > Scrobipalpa costella. The sequence goes on along the minus strand of OX463321.1, from coordinate 7,052,070 downwards.
CGATCCGAACCCACACGACAGAAGAAGAATTGCGATGATGGGTAGATATTGATAACCCGTCACTATAGCAATACACAGTCTTATCTGAACATCCTATCAAAAGTCAGAAGTGTCGAAAAGGCTGTTACTAAGCCGTTGACGCTAAGCTTTGCCGCAAAAGAGAAATTGCCGTGATTTCATATGTATGTATTAAGTAATTAATTAACAAAGTGGAAGAGGTAACTATTGTTTAACATTTTAGCGTACTGCATTAACGCAGGTAAAATTCCATGACTGTTACCATAGTCACTATACAAGTCATTAAAATGAGTCACAGTGTTTATGCCTTGAAGGTAATGTTCCTAGTATTAGCACAAAAGATGGAACGGTAAAATATCTTTAAACACGCGACCAGAATCAGCTTTATACATACATACATATAATTACGCCTTTATCCCTAATAGGCAGAGCGTAAATGTCTTAAACAAAGGTCGTTCCGCGACGTCTGACAAAGTTTTGAGGGTGATTTTAAATAGATTTGTAGGTATATTGCTGTAGTGACAGGTTGTCAACCCATCGGCTAACAATATACTAAAACCTTCAGATACTTTAGCTGGTTTTTACAACATGCCCGGGAGGAAATGCAGCTGGCACATTCTATATTTTTCTCTCACTCCCAGGCCAGCATGGAAGAAAGCATGGAGTTTTATACAGATGTGAAGTAATACCAGTTCGCTTAAATTTGCAAAAAAAATTAATGATTGAAATACGCCTAGTTCTGGAGGTAGCTGAGGTGTAAGGTCATCTTTATCATTTGTGACATTTTCCCCAGCTCGGTTAGGATAATGCAGGTTGAATCACTTGATTCTCTGGGGGAAGATTAACGTTAAGCCGTCGTCGGCGTCGGTTCCATCCGTTGTTGTCTATGATAGTTACACAAACCATGTCAGAAGCCTATTATTAGCTGTTACTAATTTACAAACTCTGGCACCAGGGTTGATCTGGTCGTTCGTCGATAAGAAGAAACCCATCTTACCCAAAGACTTATTTCTTCTTCTTCAATCCTATGGTACCCCGCTTTCTTTTCATGCTGGTTTGGTAGCGTGAGAAAAACATAGAATGAAACAGCTGCATTTCCTCCCGGGCATGCTGTAAAAACCAGCTAAGGCATCCGAGGATGTCAGTATATTGTAATTTAGGCAATATGCTGACATCTTGTCACTACAACAATATACCTACAAATCTATCTTAAATAACCCTCAAAACTTTGTCAGACATAGCGGAACGACTTTTGTTTAGGTCGTTTACGCTCTGCCTACCCCATTAGGGATAAAGGCGTGATTATATGTATGTATGTATGTATGAATAAAACGGTATCGCTTTCATTTCACAAGTTCACAACGAATTGCAAGAATTACTCATTTCCTGTGGTTTTAACACGTGTTTCAATTATTAATCGCATTGCTTCTATTTAATTATAATAAAATATACGCTTGCTTTAAACATATAATACCTACAATATAGTCACACCTAAGGTCACGCTACTAACCTGTGCTCCCTTAGGAAATTATCGTAATGAAAACGGTTTTCGCCACTAAATGAAAATGGTATTTGCCATTAAAAACCGTTTTCACCACTCTGACTAACATGCATTGCGTCTGTCAGGGATAGTGACGAAGACTTCGTAAGGTCATAAAAAGACTAACTCAGGTTCTTGCCTGCATCACCCTAACCGAACTGGAAACAATTTCAAACAGCGAGCATGTCAAATCAATTAATTTATTTAACAGTAATAAACTGTACACATGAACACACATAGAATAATTACATGAGGAATTCAGACACGACAGGCACTGCTTATTTCAACAAAGAAATTTCTTACAGCAGACCTAATAAGATAGTGATAACATAAAACGTAATACAAATAAGACGTCAAGTTTTCAACCAACTGCGATGAGACATCTAGATCGAAATAAAAATGCGTGACCAAAGTAGCTTTTCGCTAAAGATGTGTTTTGCAGGAAATTCTATCTTGGCTAACTTGACCGCTTTCCATCAGACGGACGTATGCCTGTCGGCCATTATTAGGCTATTGCAAAACAGTTTCAAGTGTGCGCATATTCATATTTCCATTTCCATACATTGCATCACATCTATCGATTAATCAAGGTCATTTTATGAAGCTTTGGATCGGTGAAAGGGACAGCTATATACTTCGTGTCTTATATTTCCCATGCAAGCAGGTTCAGTCAGTGGCTCTATACATAAATTTTGGATTGAATTTTATCAGTTTCAGTTAAATGGCTTCAAAATTCCCTATGTACCGTTTACTATCATGCTGTGTTTGGGTCGTCAGACCAAAGAATGATCTGATAAACCCCGCAGTCAGAGTTCATGAACCTCTTTGTAGTCCTGTTCCGATTAATGAGAAAGAACAATGAAAAATTCGTGACCCGAACAATTATCGTATTTAGGTATAATTTTATCACCTAGCTAACTAGGTCAAATCACCAGAAATTGTTTTTCAGCGACGATAATGAACAAAGAACATGTTTGCCAAAGTGGGACGTGTCCGTTACGAAAAAATAAATAAAGCTCATGAATAGGTTCATTCAATAATAAGAATATAATGGTTAATTTATACAGATAACATTAATTTACTAAATAGCTAATTATACATTCAAAACAACGATAAAATCTCGATAATTATAGGAACGTGGCGTCACGAAACCTAAAAAAAAATTAACTGGCTGAATAGGAAGTGACCATTGCCAAATTACCGTTACCTGTATATTTTTCTAGACTTTCGAAACCGGTATTGATCAATGCACATCACTCCTCGAAGGGCTGGGTCGTGGTACCTGCTAAACCCGTTACAAAAAAAAAAACAAATCGCTAGGGCTACGAACTATAGGGCCAACATCCTTTGTTAACGCAGGTTGTTCCTCCAAACAGCTGATTTCTATTTTGTTTTTTTCTACCACGATCTCGCTCGATTACTGCGTATCAAATTAATTGTAAGGTGTGCGATAATCTTATGCAGTTACGCTACAAAATTGCATTGCACATGCACGTTATGTCTTTCCGTGTGTAAAAGAATTCACCATAATTCAATCGGGTTATAGGCCTGTCAATTTAACTTTCTAAAACGCTAGGTTTTTTACAGTACCCACTTCGCAACAGTTATAATAGCTGAACGGAAGTATGTTGCACTGTGAAAATAGGGTGTTGCACCAAAACCTAAACATATGGTAGAACTACGCGTGAATAAAACAAAGAAATAGACGCATACATACCTTTTTAGAAGCAAACGAAATCGCCTTACTCCACTTTAAAACACATACGCTATAATATTACACTTCGGAAATCGTGTCTTTTTCTCTTCACATACATTATTACACAGTTTCACCAAGTCAGGACGCGTCAAACGCAGTCTAAAGGGAGATTTTCCAATGAATTTTAGCTTCCAAAGACTGAGCGAGCGACTATCCAGCGCTCGCGATATTCACCTACTGAAAATGTCAGCCATTGTCAGCTGGGCAGTGCGTTCTCATTGGTAAATCGATTTGAAAATAGACAATAAACTTTCGTGTCGTCTCTTTCTTACGGGCGATGACACACAAAGACGACAATACGCACAATATTTTTGTACAAGTTAAAAATCAATTTCATTTAACTCCATGGAGAAAATTAGTGATCAATTTATATATTTTGTATTTAACAACTAATTTACACAATTTTCCTCTGTCGTTTATATTGCATTTCGTATTTTGAACCACTACTTTTCAACAAACGTGCGGTAACACACCATCGTGTGTAGTCCACACGAGGTCTCCCATCTCTTTCGCACTTGAAGACTACAGAGCGACCTTGATTCCCATTTTTGAGGATTTCCCGTACATATTTTGAACAAAAATGTTTATCAGGCTTCTATTATGTTCCAAGCTAGGGTTACATATGAAAACCAAGCTGCAAAATGACTGCATTTGCCCAAACTAAATCATATGGTAGACAAAGCAATCCGCCATAAACGTGTATATTCATAACAAAGAAAACATAGATTATTGACATTACAAACTCGCCTGCTGATTGGTCGTCGCACAGCTGTTTTTGACAAGAGACGTGCTGTTAGTAATTCTAAGTAGTTCATAGCTTTGTCAATAGATGGCAGCAGATACACGTAAACAACAACCGAAACACATGATTTATCTACATTTCAGTCAAATTTTAATATATTTCAGCTTTTTATAAAGCAGATGATAGCACCATCTATACATTAAAGTATAAAGTTATATAGAAAATCAATAAAAAAGCAGTCAATTGACCTCTCGATTCAATCACTGTATTGACGTGTGTAGTTTTCGTTGCCATGGTAACAGAATGTCTATTTATTTTCTTTCCTGCTGTCTGTCTGATTGTTGCATTGCATTGCAACAAAAAAATCGTAAATACTAACTTGTGTGTTGTTTTATTTTAATTATAATGGATTCCGTGGATCTATTAGCCCGTGAAGATGAGTTTAAGAAGCTCAACAAGCAACTGGAAAAGAAAACTGAAAGTTTGATGAAGCAAATTGAACATGCAATGGTAACACAAATATAATATTTGATTTGTCGATAATTTTGCCATAATTTGCTTTTAATTTCAGTTTCTGTACTCATTTTAAGTTTGATGCAGGACTAGTACCTATTAGTTTAACTCAATGTTTCTAGGCAGTAAACTAAACTATTAGCAATTTTATACAAACCTAAAATCGTGCTTTTATGCCTGGAGTATGCTAATTATCCAGAATTCACGTTTATCCATACTTTTCTATTGTGTAAGCTGTCAGCGTACTGATTAATTATTTGTATGTCTAATACCTGAATTTTAAATATTGCAAACCTAGGGTGTCTCTACTAGTATTTACAGCATGTCTAGGAAGAAAATTATCTGGTACATTTTTTATTGTTCCCAATTCAGTAGTTATAGTTATATTGATCAAGTAAATGAAAAAGTAAATGCCAAGTCGTATCAGGATATCAAAGAACATACATACATACATATAATCACGCCTTTAATGGGGTAGGCAGAGCGTCAACGACTCAAACAAAGGTCGTTCCGTCAAGTCTGACAAAGTCTATCAAAGAACTGGCCAATAATAGACAAAAATGGAAGTTGCTCCACCGACAAAAGCCCAGCTCTTAAGTGAAAGAAGAAGGATCCAGCATAGAAGTTAATTATATCCTTCATATTATTAAAATGAGAATGAATTTCTGTCCACAGCAAAAGCAAGACATTTTCTCTGAATTCTCGCACAATCTCACTTTAAGTCCCTACCATACCAACCATAACACAAGGAAACACAGCTGCGATACTCCAAAACAATTTTCAGAACACAGCACCCCAACCAGAACAAGAAATGTAATAAAAAAAGAAATACCCGTTTTAAAAAATAAAAACTCGGTTACCAGCCAATCAGCGAGCGAGACATTTGAAAATGGAACAGAAAATACTGACCAGAACTGCACAGATTGTGTTAAAAATTGTGCTAAGAGAGTGGTATGTGACTGTTGCGCTTCGGAAGTAAGGAATGAAAGGGTCACAGAAGATTTGGAGTTTTTATACGCTTTTGTATCAGTTAGCGTACAGGAAAAGGTTCTACCTCAATCTTTTTTAAAAGGTAAGACTTACACACATACATGTAATCACGCCTTTATCCCTAATGGGGTAGGCAGAGCGTAAACAATCTAAACAAAGGTTGTTCCGCCATGTCTGACAAGGTTTTGAGGGTTTTTTAAGATGGATTTGTATGTATATTGCTGTAGTGACAGGTTGTCAGCCCATCGCCTAGATTACAATACACTGAAATCCTCGAATCCCTTATCTGGTTTTTACAGCATGCCCAGGAGCAAATGCAGCTGGCACATTCTATGTTTTTCTCACCCAGGTCAGCATGTACTATATGTTGTGTCTATAAACATATTCTTATTTAATTACATCATCATCATCTCCCTAGCCTTATCCCGTATCTCACGGGGTCGGCTACCTAATCAAGGGGATAGCAAGAGGGTACTAGTTGATTGCATACATACATACTATCACGCTTTTATCCCTAATGGGGTAGGCAGAGCGTCTTAAACAAAGGTTGTTCCGGCATGTCTGTCAAGTCTTGAGGTTAACAATACACTGAGTTGTATTTTACAGCATGCCCGGGAGGAAATGCAGCTGACCCATTCTATGTTCTTCTCTTGCTCTCAAGCCAGCATAGCAGAATGGGAAATTGAAAATTTTGTTTGAAAAATATATTCTTTCTAATTTCAGATAGATGTACCGTTGAGAGTGTTTGCAAGTTCCTATCATCTAAGGTCAAGTTAATGCAAGAGCAAATTGACAAGCTGCAAGCTACTATCAATAAAAAGGTAAATAATAGTACATACTTTCATTTCCTGATACTGGAAGAAATTCCTGCTAAGCAATAAGGCCTCCTCTGTTTTTACTGTGTTTTATATTGTTTGTTCTTCTTCTACGTTTTTGTTTGCTAGGCACTTCCTGTGTTAAAATTACATAGAATGTACCAGCTGCTTCTATTCATAATTATAATAATTAAATCTTAGTTGAGGGTTCTATAGGACAACCTTCCATCCTATTTTCTTCTATGCTGAACTGGGAGAAAAGAGAAAAACATGTGCTAGCTGCATTTTCTTCCGGGCATGCTGTAAAAATCAGCTAAGGGATCCGAGGGTTTCAGTAAATTGTAATTTAGGCGATGGGCTGACAACCTGTCACTACAGCAATATTCCTACAAATCTATCTTAAATAACCCTTAAAACTTTGTCAGACGTGGCGGAATTACCTTTGTTTACAGAAATATATAATGGTAATTTTGTACGGGAAGTTAACATCTTTTTTTCTGATAGAATTTCCTGGTGATAGTTGTTCAGTTTCGTTAGAAGTCAGTGAGCCCGATGGTGTAGTGGATAGGGCCGCTACCTCCTGAGCGGGAGGTCGTGGTTCGGATCCCACCACGTACAAATTGTTATTCGGTTTTCGAATTTCATATGTACGTTTATTCGTTGCTTTTCCCTTGCTTCGGAAGGCACGTTACGCCGTTGGTCCCGGTTAATATCGTTTAATACCGTACATATTAGTCGTTTAACCATTTCAGAGGCCAGTGCTAATCATTGGCGGTTTGAAAACTCTGACCTAATCTAGGATTGGGTCTGGTTTCCCTTCTGGGTTGTTTAGGGCAGATGACAGTCGCTCTGTGTAAAAACTAGTACCCTCGTTCAATCTCCTAGATTATGTAGCCGACCCCGGGATACGGGATAAGGCTAGAGAGAACAACCACTATCAGTTTGCGGGACGCTGTCCCTTACACCCGTTATTAGTTTGGTCGTGATTTATGCAATTACAAATTGGTAGATACCATTGCTTCTGAATAACGATTGCTTCTTATCAAAATTTTCTTTAAATTCTAGTTTATTTTGATAACCCAAGTCAGTGGGTCAATAGTATTTTCTTATCATTGTCATGTTTATTTATACATACATATGATCACGCCTTTATCCCTAATGGGGTAGGGAGAGCGTAAACGACCTTAACAAAGGTCGTTTAAATTCACTATCTTTAATGTACCATATTTTTGTGCAAATAAATTCAATTCTACGCCACGTCTGATTAAGTTTTGAGGGCTATTTAAGATAGATTTGTAGGTATATTGCTGAAGTGACAGGTTGTTAGCTTACGCCTAAATTACAATATACTGAAACCCTCGGTTCCCTTAGCTGGGTTTTACAGCATGCCCGTGAGGAAATGCAGCTGGCACATTTTATGTTTTCCTCTCGCTCCCAGTCCAGCATGGAAGACGCTCTTAAATAAACGATGATTGATAACAGCTAATAGGCCTCTCCTCTGACGAAGTATATGTAACGACCATTATCAAAGACAGCAATCGGGATCAACGGATAACGTGCCCTCGGAAGCACGGAATCCTTTTTCTTACAGATAATCAAATGTTTCAGCCTGCACTGTCCTAAACAATCTAGAGAATTCTCACTAAGTGATAAATTGACAAATATCACTTCAAAGTTAGAGTGAACTAGCATCTTCTGGGTGAGCTCGCTCCATCGTCGACACCGTCTCAGTCGCTCTCGACCTAGACTGGAGTCAAGAGCAAACCGATTTCAAATAAAAAAACATGTTTGTGTTCCCTCAAAAACTCTTCTGATACCAGGGTTCATTCACCAAGGTAGTTAAGCAAGTAACTATACTTATAAATCTATATTCTTATTTATCAGGCCAAACAATGCGAAGTCCATTTGACTCATCAAGCCGAACTGGAGAGCGAGCGAATGTCTCTACTGAACAAATGTAACAACCTTCACGCTACCACTACAGAAACTAGAGCTAAATATCAGGCGGCTTCGAAGAAACTTGAGGTATGTATTCATTCAAGTCTGAAAGAACCCTTAGATAGTTTTACCTGAGTCGTTGACGTTCTGCTAACCCAGTAAGCGACACATGTATCCACTAAACAAATGTAACAACCTTCAAGCTACCACTGCAGAAACTAGAGCTAAATATCAGGCGGCTTCGAAGAAACTTGAGGTATGTATTCATTCATATCTGAAAGCACCCTTGGGGCGTTTTTGCACTGCTCCCTATTTGTTTGGTATCCAATTCGTATCTGATTTGGTCTTCCTAGTAAATATGTGACAGTTTGTACACCCATCCAAATCCGTTTCATATGGATTTTCACAGATGCGAATCGGATACGAAAACAGTGCAAAAACGCCCTTAGATAGTTCTAAGTCGTTGACGTTCTGCCTACTCCGTAAGGGACACATGTCTCTACTGAATAAATGTAACAACCTTCAAGCTACCACAGCTGAAAGCACCCTTAGATAGTTTCCCTGAGTCGTTGACGTTCTGTCTACCCCGTAAGAGACAATGTCTCTACTGCAGCGGAAACTACAGGTAAATATCTGGTAGCTTTGAAGAAAATTGAGGTATGTATTCATTTATATCTGAAAGCACCGTCAGATAGTTCCCTGAGTCGTTGACTGCCTAACCTGAGTCCTTCCCTGAGACCTGCCTACGGTGTAAGGGACAATGATAAACAAATGTATCAACCTTCAAGCTACCACCTTAGAATCTAGATCCAAATATCAGGCTGCTTATGCAAATTTTAACCAAATTCATATCTGAAGTCTACGGTTTCTCGTAAACTGTTTCTAAGTGGTTTTCCACCAACTTAATCACCCTCAGAAACATACATACATACACATTCTTTGTTTTTCTGTCGCTCCCAGTCCAGCATGGAATATAATATTTACTTTCATATGTAGTTATTTTAGATATCCAACTACCTAACCTATGCTCTGGTTTCGATTACTAACATAAACATACGAGGGGTGGCTGATAAGTAATCTACCTAACTATGAAAGAAAAGACTTTGATGGCTAGTTTATTTTTTATTTTTCTATATAGTCTCCTGCAAGTGAAATACACTTATGACATTTTCAAATATGTGACATCATGCCGTTATAATAGTAATTTTTATTTTGCTCGTCAAAATGGTCAGTCACAGCCTCTTTCATTTCTTCGTCCGTCGAAAATCTGCGACCCCTCAATTTTTTCTTTAAATCTTTGAATAAGAAATAGTCACAGGGAGCCAGATCTGGACTATAAGGTGGATGGTTAATTTCTGTGAAGCCGTTTTTGCTCAGGGCTGACCTCGCCGTTAAGGCTGTGTGTACAGGAGCATTGTCTTGTAAAATCAGAACACCTTTGCTGAGTTTGCCTCTCCGCTTTTCTTTGATTTGTTCACGAAGCTGGTCAAGCAAGTTTGCATAATATTCAGCATTCATTGTTGTATTTTTAGGCAAATAATCTATCATCAAAATCCCTACAACATCCCAAAATACGGTGGCCATTAGTTTTCCAGCCGACGGCCGAACCTTGAACTTCCTTGGCGGCTTTTCTCCTTTAAATTTCCATTGCATTGACTCTTGTTTAGTGTTGCAACAGAACTCTGCTTCCGCTTCCGCAACTGCAGAAGTTCCGAATATTTTTTTACTTCCGTTTCTGCTTCTGGTTCCGCAAACTTTATAACAGAACTCTGAACGGAAGCGGGGAGAAGCTTAATATGACGATTAACACTATTAGAACCAGACAATCCAATTTCATCCAAGATGATGACTGCGAACCTTCCCCCAAAAGAAGCCGAACTCAAATTGCAATTGAAGACATTGAAGTGCAGCCTTCTACAAATACAAATACAATAGCCGACTATAATACTACAGCTGACGATGTTGACAATTTACTTTTAAAGATGGAAATGCGCACAAATACCCCCATATTTTGCCAATAGTTCGCCAATACTTATCAGCTCCCCCCACCAGTGTAGCCTGCGAGCAATTATTTAGCGGAGCTGGTTTAATATATGAAGAACATCGAAATAGGCTGAAAGGTGAAAAAGCGGCCAAGTTACTCTTTATTAAATATAACTTGCCGCTGTTTAATTTTGACTACTAAAATACAAATTTAATAAAAAAGTTTTAAATGTACAATTGTCCTTTTTTTTTCATAGTGTTAACGCTTCCGTTTCCGCTTCCGTTAAGATTTACTTTTGACATCTGTTTCCGTTTCTGCTTCCGTTATGCCAGTTCCGTTGCATCACTACTCTTGTTTGCTTTCCGGATCCCACTGGCGAATCCAAGTTTCATCACAGGTCACAATTCGAGAGAGAGTCTCTTCTTCTTTACCTTTGACCACGTCTAGAAATGCCTGACAACATTCTACTCGCCTTTGTTTGTCAAAGGGGGTAAACATTCTAGGGACCCAACGCGCGCTCACCTTGGACATGCCCAAATGTTCGTGAATAATTTCATGAACTCGTTCCTTGCTAATGCCCACATCTCTGGCTATCTCCCACTGCTTGATTCGCCGATCTGCAAGAATCAGGTTCTTCACCTTTTCAACATTATCTGCGGTAACAGCAGAAATTGGCCTTCCACTACGTGTGTCGTCTTCCAGGCTCTCACGGCCATGTTTAAATTGCTTCGACTAAAACTTTATGACGAATTCAGAAGGACTTGAATCACCAAACACCTTTAACATGCGCTCTCTGATCTGCGTAGGCGTATTTCCTTCTTTACTTAGGAATTTAATCACTGCTCGATGCTCAAATTTCATCATTTTGCAATTTTCTTTCGACATGGTGAAATCAAAGCCGCGCCAAAAAAACAAAAGCAAGCGAAAAAAAATAAGCGTCATAAGTTTGAAAAAGGAATAAATATAGAATATGATTTTGCAATGGCCAGTTCGATTTTCAAAACTTTCTTTAACAAAGTAGGTTTTATATCAGCCGCCCCTCGTATATTAACATACCACATCTTATTTAACTCTAGGAAAAAGACCGTCTCTACAAAGAACAGCGAAGCGAAGCCGACAAGCTCTCATCAGAAGCGAAGCGCCTTCGCTCCAAGAACGCAGGCCTGGAGGCGAGGTGCGCCTCGCTAGAAGACTCCGTGGACAACCTGAGACTGCAGCTGGATGCTGCTAAGAAAGCTGAAAAGGTAGGAATATTAATGTGACATCTGGTGCTTGCTACGCTCGCCATATATAGTATACCTCGTTCTATCAATATAACAGAATTCTCCCGCTAGCTATGCTCGCCATATAAGTATACCTCGCTCGTTCAATAAGGTGAATACTCCCGCTAGCTATGCTCGCCATATAGTATACCTCGTTCGATCAATAACGTGAATTTTCCCGCTAGCTACGCTCGCCATCTAGTATACCTCGCTCGATCAATAAAGTGAATTCTCCCGCTAGCTACGCGCACCATATAGAATACCTCGCTCGTTCAATCATGTACATTCTCCCGCTAGCTACGCTCGCCATGTAAGTATCCCTCGCTCGTTCAATAAGATGAATTCACCCGCTAGCTACGCTCGCGATATAAAGGTTGTAAGGGACAGCTTACCGTAAACTGATAAGAATTGTTCAGTCAACGAAACTGAACAAGTTCACATAGAAATTATTTCAGGAAACTACAAAAACTTCCCCATACAATAGAAAATTCAGAGTGAAAGAGTTTCTTTAGGACAATTGTTCACTTCGTTGTCTGAACAACTCTACCTAGTTTGCGGGCAGCTGTCTCTGACAGCTGTCCAAGCTGTCATGCTGGCCTGGGAACAAGAGAAAATCATAGAATGTTTATTGACACAACATATAGTACATGCTGACCTGGGTGAGAAAAACATAGAATGTGCTGCATTTCCTCCCGGGCATGCTGTAAAATCCAGCTAAGGGATCCAAGGGTTTCAGTATATTGTAATTTAGGCGACGGGCTGACAACCTGTCACTACAGCAATATACCTACAAATCTATCTTAAATAACCCTCAAAACTTTGTCAGACGTGTTTACGCTCTGCCTACCTCATTATAGATAAAGGCGTAATTATATGTTATGTCCCTTACACCCGGTGTTTCTTTGCAGGACTTCCGCGACTCGACTCGCTCCCTGTCCGCATCGCACCAAACAACCATATCAAAACTGGAGGCCCGGATAAAATCTCTGACGACCCGATGTCAGAGGCAAGACAAACTCATACAGAACCTTCGGGAACAGCGCAATGTGTTGATGGCTGATGGGGCGTTGAAAAGTCTGGAGAAGGAGTATAGTGCCTTCTTATTGAGGGATTTCTAGGCTATTTAATAGTATTTTCTAAGTTATATTTAGGATAGTAAAAATCTGAGAAGTCGAAAAGAGAATCAGCAAGAGTCAAAAATAGAGAAGAAAGTCTGTAGGGGTTAGTAACTTGGGCAAAGAGTCAGTCAGAAAGTCGGTAAGAGAGTCTTACAGTCTGGAAGACAGTCAGTCGGAGTCAATAAGTGAGTCAAGAAGTTTGGAAGTGAGTCAAGAAATCAGAATCAGGGAGTCAGTAACATAGTAAGGAGCTGGTCTAATCAATGTTCTATTATCTTCGTACCTAATAAACATCAGCAAACTAGAATTAAAATCTCATACAGAACCTTTGAAAACAGCGCAATATGTTGATGGCTGATGGGGCGTTGAAGGGTTTGGAGAAGGAGTATAGTGCCTTCTTATTGAGGGATTTTTAGGCAATTTGATATCTAGAATATAGATTTGAGAAGTAGGAAAGAGAGTGAGAATGAACGAGAGAGTCAGACAGTTTGGAAGAAAGTCAAAAGAGAGTCGGTCAGAGTCAATAAGTAAGTCAAGAAGTTGGGAAGAGAGTCAAGAAATCGTACAGAACCTTCGAGAACAGCGCATTTATTGAGAGATTTTTAGGCTATTTGATATCTAGAATAGGAATAGGATATCAAAAGTAGGAAAGAGAGTGAGAGTCAACAAGAAAGTTATAAAATCTGGAAGACAGTCAATCAGAGTCAAGAAGTTGGGAAGAGAGAAATCGGAATAAGATTTAGGGATTTAGTAAGATAGTTAATGAGCTGGTCCATTCTATGTTCTATCATATTTGTACCCAATAAACATCAGCAAATTAGATATAAAAGCGCAATGAGGGATTTCTAGGCTATTTGAAAGTGTTTTCTAAGTTATATCTAGAATAGTTTAGATCTGAAAAGTCGGAAAGAGTAAGGAAGTCTAGAAGAGACTCCATAAAAAAAAGAGTCAGGAAGGAGGAAAAGGGTCAGATAGTCGAATAAAAGCGTGAAATATGCTAGACGCAACAGAGAGACGCAAAAGAAACCACACAGAACTTTCGAGGACACTAAAAAGATGTAGAGAGAAAGAGTATAGTGATTTCCTAAAATTGAGGTTACTTGAGATATCTTTTGATTTAGTAAATTTAAGAGGATAAAACAACATTTGCTTTGTGAATATAATTAAATAAATAAATAGTTTTATAGTACTGAATAGTGTTACTGCTTAAAACCTAATTAACTATCTTCTTCTTCGACTTCCATGCTGGACTGGGAGCGACAGAATAACGTAGAATGTGCCAGCTGCATCTCCTCCCGGGCATGCTGTAAAATCCAGCTAAGGGATCCGAGGGTTTCAGTATATTGTAATTTAGGCGACGGGCTGACAACCTGTCACTACAGCAATATACCTAAAATCCTATCTTAAATAACCCTCAAAACTTTGTCAGACGTGGCGGTACGACCTTTGTTTAGGTAGTTTACACTCTGCCTACCCCATTAGGGATAAAGGCGTGATTTTATGTATGTATGTCAACTATCTTCTTAATATTATGTATGAGCAAAACGGTACCCAGCTCCATAAATACAGGGTAAAGGTTAGACCGCACTATGCGATAGCACACGGCACTGCAGCGACGCGACACTGCGCGACAAAATCTGTCAAAATGTATGAACTGACATTGCCGCACCGCTCCGCTGCAGCTTCAGTGTCGCGTGCGGTACCTCTCATACATTTTCATACAAAGAATCATTTGTCGCGCCGTTCCGCTGCAGCTACGTCTAGTGCGGTCTAACCTTAAAACAAATGTATTTTTTCTCGAATACGGCGTGTAAGGGACAGCGTCCCGCAGACTGATAAGGGTTGCTCAGTCAACGACGCTGAACAACTTCCACCAGGAAATTCTTTCAGGAAGTGAAAAAGAAATTGGCTTTTCCATACATATTGTCTGATCGAGGTGGACATTTTGTATGGAAAAGCCAATTTTTATTTTCACTTCTTGAAAGAATTCCTCGTCGGAAATTGTTCAGTGTCGTTGACTGAGCAACCCCTATTAGTTTGCGGGACGCTGTCCCTTACACCCGGTATTTTATTTTTTTCGTATTTAAAAAAAATAACACTCTGTTTTTAACATGCTTATTGGTAAGACTTATCAAAATCCATATTGAATGACAATATCAAATAACGTGGTATGGTCAATTAATTCATATAGTTTCGAACGTCATGGTTCTCAATGAACGTGTGCCCCCCGCACACGTTCATTGAGAACAATCTGTCGTATAAGGAGAACTGTCAAATCTCCAACTGCCTTCGTGGTCTAGAGGTCAGAGCCAGTCATGGGCTCACGAGCCAGATGTCCTAGGTTCGAAGCCCAGGGAGCCCGAAATTGATACTTGTCAATTTATCACTTTGTGAGATTTTTCTCAGTTTGGTTAGGACGATGCAGGCCGTATCACCTGATAGTCCGGAGGAAAAAGACTATCTTCTTCAGAGAGCACGTTAAACGCACGGTCCGGGCGCTGTCGTTACACAAACCATGCCAAAGACACCAAAGGTAGCACACCTACCTATTTGGCAGTTTAAAGATTCGATACCCACACGACAGAATATGAAGGAGAAGATTGTTAAATAACATACACACATACATATAGTCACGCCTTTATCCCTAATGGGGTAGGCAGAGCGTAACGACCTAAACAAAGGTTGTTCCGCCACGTCTGAAAAAGTTTTGAGGGTTATTTATGATAGCTTTGTAGGTATATTGCTGTAGTGACAGGTTGTCAGCCCATCGCCTAAATTGCAATATACTAAATCCCTCGAATCCCTTAGCTGATTTTACAGCATGCCCGGGAGGAAATACAGCTGGCACATTCAATGTTTTCCTCTCGCTCCCAGTCCAGCGTCGAAGAATAAGAAGAGAAGAGATTGTTAAATAAGAAGGACAAGGATGTTAAAAAAGAAGGAGAAGGATGTTAAATAAGAAGGAGAAGAATGTAAAAAACAACATCCATGCTGGCCTGGGTGCGAGAGAAAAACATAGAATGTGCCAGCTACATTTCCTCCGGGGCATGCTGTGAAAAACAGCTAAGGGATCCAAGGGTTTATGTACCAGGCCACTCAGAAAGTATTGCGATAAATAGTTTTTATATATGGCAGACAGGCCGGTTAGAATCTTTTTTGAAAATATGATTACTTGTAAGTAAAAATATGTGTGTTCCATTTTCAAAATTTCCCTCCACATTTTTTGCGAGCCAATTCAAAGTATTGTGTCTTACTGAAAAATGGATCTGCTCCGGGAACATTTTAGAGCTATGATTTTTTACGATTTCAAGTGTCGCCTGAAAGCGGATGAATCGTTCGATAGACTTCAAATGGCATTTATGGATGAAAGCCCCTCCAAGGCAACCGTGTATCGTTGGTATAATGAACTGAGGCGCGGTCGACCAACCTTGGGGGATGAAGAAAGAAGCGGTCGCCCTTTGACGGCTATTACGGAAGAAAACGTGCTAGCAGTGAAAAATTTAATCCAAGATAATAGGCGAATTACATATCAGGAGATTCAGCACATATTAAAGATTGGATCGGGAAGAGTTCACGAGATTCTACACGGGCATCTTCGCGTGAGGAGGATAGTATCGCGCTGGGTGCCGCACTACCTCACCGACGCTCAGAAGCAGGCCCGGGTGGAATGGTGCCGTGATATGCTGAACAAATTTGAAGCAGGCTCGTCTCGGCGTGTTTACGACATCGTAACAGGTGATGAGTCCTGGATATATCAATACGATCCAGAAACCAAGCGCCAGTCGACAGTTTGGGTGTTTCAAAATGAACCAACGCCTACCAAAGTGAAGCGATCTCGAAGCGGGGGGAAGATTTTGATCGCCAGCTTTTTTAATTTGACTGGCCACTTGGCCTCAATTCCCTTACGAGATCAAAGAAGCATTAACGCCGAATGGTATACTACCAAATGTTTACCAGAAGTTTTTTCTGTTGTGAGCAACAAGCGACCAAACACAGGGCTCCGTGGACTACTGCTCCACCACGACAATGCGCCTGCACACACCGCGCTCAAAACGAGGGACTTCCTGGACAGCACACCAGTCAAACTCCTGGGTCACCCTCCTTACAGCCCTGATCTAGCACCGTGTGACTTCTTTTTATTTCCAAAAATAAAAAATCAGCTCAAGGGGATACAATTTTCGTCGCCGGAAGGTGCGCTGGCTGCGTTCGAGCAGGCTGTAAACGAGGTGTCTACGGCGGACTGGAAAAAGTGTTTTGAAAACTGGTTCAGACGCATGAATCTTTGTATAGAGGCTGGTGGAGAGTACTTTGAAAAGATTTAATAAAAATATATGTACCTGTAGAACAATTTTTTTTAGTGTCGCAAATCTTTCTGAGTGTCCCACGTATATTGGAATTTAGGCGATAGGCTGACAACCAGTCACAACAGAAAATACCTACAAATATATCTTAAACAACCCTCAAAACTTTGTCAGACGTGGCGGAACGACCTTTGTTTAGGTCGTTTACGCTCTGCCTACCCCATTAGGGATAAAGGTGTGATTATATGTGCGTATGTAAGAATGTTAAACCTCAAGATAGCGGCGTTGGTTCGTTTTTTTGCCACGTTCACTTAAAGCGTGGTCGTACTCATTTTATCTTAAACCAGATGTTTGAAACGCCCATTCAGTGTTTTTAACAAGCATTAGCTGGTTACACACACCATTCGAGCAAACAAGGAAAATACGCATTTATTTACACATTATATAAGATGTTAAGATATCTATCATGCTGGCTATATTCTTTCAAGCTAAAAACATAGAATGTGCCAGCTGCATTATCTTCCGAGCATGCTGTAAAACCAGCTAAGGAATCTGAGGGTTTTAGTATATTGTAATTTAGGCAATGGGCTGACAACCTGTCACTACAGCAATAAACCAAACAATCTGTCTTAAGTAACCCTCTAAACTTCGTCAAACGTGGCGAAACGACCTTTGTTTAGGTCGTTGACGCTCTGCCTACCCCATTAGGGATAAAGGCGTGATTATGTGTATGTATGTATTTACACATTATATAAGGCGTTAAGATATCTCTTCCATGCTGGACTGAGAGCGATAACAATGATATATATAGAATGTACCAGTTGCTTCTCTTCCCAGGTCAACTGTTAAAACCAATTTGGGTTGATACGTTTCTACCACATTCTATTTAATCTGAAATGCCTTAGAATTTGTATGACATAGCGAAGACATCCATTATTTGATGTTGACCGTCTGCCTAACCCGTGAGGCCTATAGGTGTGATTTCATGTTAATCGCAGGTTGGGTTTGATGGTTTTTATAGCATCTTGTATACCGGGTGTAAGGGACAGCGATAGGAGTTGCTCAGTCAATGAAACTGAACAACTTTCACCAGGAACTTCTATCAGGAGATGAAGAATTGTATTGACTTTCCCATATAAAATGTACACCTCGACAGTTTGTATGAAAAAATAAAAAATAACCTCAAAGAATTTCTGTGA
Organism: Scrobipalpa costella; assembly: GCA_949820665.1. Taxonomy (NCBI): domain Eukaryota; kingdom Metazoa; phylum Arthropoda; class Insecta; order Lepidoptera; family Gelechiidae; genus Scrobipalpa; species Scrobipalpa costella. Next base: position 7,033,894 of record OX463321.1, on the reverse strand, counting down.
TATAGTTGTTTAGTTTTGTTGACTGACCTATCAGTTTGCGGTATTTACTCCAATCAAAGTTAATTGCAGAAATATCTGTTTCCAATTATTTAAACGTTTTAGATTACATAGTAATACATACATACGTACATATAATCACGCCTTTATCCCTAATGAGTTAGGCAGAGCGTAAACGACCTAATCAAAGTTCGTTTCGACACGTCTGACAAAGTTTTGAGGGTTATTTAAGACAGATCTGTAGATATATTGCTGTAGTGGCAGGTTGTTAGCCCATCGCCTAAATTGCAATGTACATAAACCCTCGGTTCCCTTAGCTGGATTTTACAGCATGCCCGGGAAGAAATGCAGCTGGCACATTCTATGTTTTTCTCTCGCTCCCAGGCCAGCATGGAAGTGAGTTTAAGACAGATCTGTAGATATATTGCTGTAGTGACAGGTCGTCAGCCCATCGCCTAAATTGCAATATACATAAACCCTCGGTTCCCTTAGCTGATTTTTACAGCGTGCCCGGGAGGAAGTGCAGCTGGCACATTCTATGTTTTTCTCTCGCTCCCACTCCAGCATGGAAGAAACATGGATTACATAGTAATATGAGTCATTTAAAAGACCCTATATGAAATTTGACCTACAATATCTGGCCGACCTTTTATCAATACCATATCAAGACATTAGCTCATCAACCATCAGCTTAAACGGACGCATTCTCGAAAATAACCTTGATTTAAATATTCAACCAAAGAACTGTTTACGTGTAAAAAAGATCTTTTTAAACAAAAATAACATAAGGACGAATTGAGAATCTCCTCCGTGTTGAAGTCGCCTAAAAATGGTGAAAATTGTAGTTTTTCTGGCGCTGGTTTCCGTGGCTGCTGTCGTGGTACAGGCAGACCATTTGGTTGTGGGAAATGTGGCTAACAGAGTCCAGTTGGCTAAACATGAGCTGGTCGAATACAACGCTTTCCCGTTCATGAAAAGAGTGAAGATGTATTTCTATTCTGGGCCGGATTATAAGAAGATTCAGGTGAGTTGATTTGAAGTTGTCTTTAAGGCCCGTAATTATAAACAGCACTTGAGAATGACAGCTAGTTTGAGTATGTATCATAAATGCCATTTCAGTACAAAAGGACCTGTCAAATCCATACTTAATATTACACTCAATCTTGAGATAGCTTTATTAATACAAGCTTAACTTAAATGTCTTCCATGAATACATATAATCACGCCTTTATCCCTAATGGGGTAGGCAGAGCGTAAACAACCTAAACAAAGGTCGTTCCGCTACGTCTGACATAGTGTTGATTGTTATTTAAGATAGATATGTGTGCGTGTTTGTCTGCCATGCTGGACTGAATTGGAAGTGAAAGAAAAACAGAATGTGCCAGCTGTTTCTTATCCCAGGCACACTGTTAAAATCAGCTAAAGGATTCGAGGGTAATTGTGCACTCATTTATATTAGATTCGGCTTTTATAAGGCCGCCTATTTGTACTACTATTTATTTCATTTTATTTTATTTTCTCTTGTGTCTTTTCTGTGCAATAAAGTATATTCTTATCTTATCTTTTTCTAGTAATTATATGATAGCTTGTGCACCAATCATATGGATCTTTTGAATACAAATTGGATACGAATCTAATATGGCTAAGTGCACATACGCCATTACAGTGTATTGTTATTGCGATAGGCAGACAACCTGTCAGTATAGCGATTCACATTTCAATCCAGCTATCAATATTTATCAGACGAAGCGGAAACAACTTATATTCTAGGCCTTTTACGTTCTGCCTACCCCGTAAGGAATGAAGGCGTGGCTTTATGTATGTATGTACCTACTATATGCATAAAATACATGTATAAGAGCAGTGATATGGTATGGCATACAACAAAGTTTAGTAAATATCATTGTGTTCGAAATTCCACCGGTTTCTACTTTGCTTGTTCGATAAGTTTATCCAATCTTTAGAATCAGAATCGTTTATTTGCTTGAAAAGGGTACTCAAAGATGGTCAATATTAAAGATCTCCTAAACAGCCGTTAACAACAGCATGCAAATCTTAAATAGTTAATTCAAATTCTTCTTCTCTAGAGTGGGTATCGAGTCTATCGACCCGATGAACCCGGGTGTCAGAATTTTTAAACCGCCTGGTAGCACTACTATCAGGCCTCTGACATGGTTTGAGTAACGACCACTATCAAAGACAGCGACCGGGACCGACGGCTTAACGTGCCCTCCGAAGCACGAAATCTTTTTCTTTTTCGGACAATCAGGTGATTCAGCCTGCAATGTCCTAACCAAACTGGGGAAAAATTCACAAGGTGAGAAATTCTCAAATATCAACTTTGTGTTTCCCCCCTGGGAATCGAACCCAGGACCTCCGGATCAGGAGTCCATGGCACTACCCACTAGACCACGTTAATTCAAATTAAATTAATAGAAACATATCATCATCTCCCTAGCCTTATCCCGTATCTCACGGGGTTGGCTACCTAATCTAGGGGATTGAACGAGGGTACTGGTTTTTACACAGAGCGACTGCCATCTGACCTCCGCAACCCAGAAGGGAAATCAGACCCAATCCTAGATTAGGTCAGAGTTTTTCAAGCCGTCAATGCTTAGCATTGGCCTCTGTCATGGCTTAACGACTAATATCTATGGTATTAAACGACATTAACCGCGACCAACGGCTTAGCGTGCCTTCCGAAGCATGGAAAAAGCGCCGAATAAACGTTCATATGAAATTCGAAAACCGAAAAGCACACGTGGTGGGATGCAAACCACGACCTCCCGCTCAGAAAGCAGCGGCCCCATCCACTACACCATCGGGCTCTCCAGAAACATAATAAATAAAACATGTAATAATATTGTCAAGGTAACGAGAATGTCAAATCAATAATAATTTATATTAGAACTTATTAAAATATTCATCTAAACTATAAAAACTATTATTACATAAAATGTCAGAGATGATTTTCGGAAAGATGGTGTTAGGCAAGAAGTTAAACAATTTTTTTGACTCATGACTCACTCACTTTCTTAACTTTGACATTAGAACAGGATAGCAAATTAACACATGACTTTGACATTCCTAATTTGACGTAAGAACTGAGCATAGAGCATGCTTCCTTCTTTTCAGTCAAATAAGCATTCTAATGTCAGATTAGGAATGTCAAAGTCATGTGTTAATTTGCTATCCTGTTCTTACGTCAAAGTTAAGAAAGTGACAGCGCTAGCTAAGAAATAGAATTTGGATTATGTCGCGAGATTCGACGCCACTTAGCTGTTTCTGGAAAGGCAGATTGTCTTATTTGGCATAGCAGTAAATTTGTCTGGATATCTGGTAAAAAATGTGTAATTTAGGCGATGGGCTGACAAACTGACAACCGAGTGACAACCTGTCACTACAGCAATATACAAATATATCTTAAATAACCCTCAAAACTTTGTCAGACGTGGCGGAACGACCTTTGTTTGGTTCGTTTACACTCTGCCTACCCCATTAGGGATAAAGGCGTGATTATATGTATGTATGTATGTAGAACCAAGTTCTTTTATACGAAAATTTTCTTTTTTATGTTTGTTTCTTTACTCTAACAGTTTGTATGCGACAGCTTTTATTAGTTACTAGCAACCCGCCCCGGCTTCGCACGAAAATTATCAGTGTTTCCCTTATATTATGCATAGATTATACATATAAACCTTACTCTTGAATCACTCTATCCATTAAAAGAAACCGCCTCAAAATCCGTTGCGTAGTTTTAAAGATTTATGCATACATAGGGATATAGGGACAGAGAAAGCGACTTTGTTTTATACTATGTAGTGATAGGGAACATAAGTAGATTCCACCATGCTGGACTGGGAGCTATAGAAAAACATAGAATGCGCCAGCCGCTTTCCTCTGCATTCTGTAGAAATCAGGAAAGGGATTCCAGCATGTTGGAATCTATTCTTCGCCCGGGGCGATGGGGTGACAACCTGTCACTATAGCGATACACATTTCAATCTTTAATTGCCCTTAATATTTGTCAGACGTGACGAATACCTCGATTCACTAGGCATCTTACGTTCTGCCTACTCCACAAGGGATAAAAGCGTGACTTTATGTATATGTTATTCCAAACCATTTTTTTATCCCATCAGAGATTGAAGGAATAGAGAGTGCACCTGTGTGTAACGCAAACACATACATACATATAACTACGCCTTTATGCCTAATGGGGTAGGCAGAGCTTGAACGACTTAAACAAAGGTCGCTCCGCCACATCTGACAAAGTTTTGTCGGTATATTGCTGTAGTGACAGGTTGTCAGCATATCGCCTAAATTGCAATATACAGAAACCCTCGGATACCTTAGCTGGTTTTTACAACATGCCAGGGAGGAAGTGCAGCTGGCACATTCTATGTTTTTCTCTCGTTCCCAGTCCAGCATGGAATAAACACATAGGTATCAAAAAAAAGTCCTGCGCAGTTGATCGATCTCTGGCAGATTGGCCGCCAACACCGAAAACTCGGTGGGAGAGTTATTATTCAAACCATTTTCCCATCTATTCCAGGGTATCCAAGCCCTGGACACGCTACACAGCAAATCCAGCATCAACATCACAGCAGGCGGCATCGGCCATTCCTTCGTCAACTTGCGTTTGAAGAGCGAACGTGGAAAAGGACTTTCCTACGACATCGGAATATACGTAAATCCGGACTTCCAGTAACAAATAATAACGCCTATTGCTATGTACTTACTAGGACGGTAAGATAAATTAATAATTTATTTAATAAAGAGTTATGATGCTATATTTGTTTTTTTTTCTTCCATGCTGGCCTGGGAGCGAAAGAAAAACATAGAATGCGCCAGCTGCATTTCCCCCCGGGCATGCTGTAAAAACCAGCTAAGGGATCCGGGGGTTTCTGTATATTGCAAATTCTGTCACTACAGCAATATACCTACAAATCTATCTTAAATAGCCCTCAAAACTATGTCAGACGTGGCAGAACGACCTTTGTTTAGGTCGTTTACGCTCTGCCTACCCCATTAGGGATAAAGGCGTGATTATATGTTCGTATGTAGTTTTCTTTTTTACGTAACCCCACACAAAGTGAGTCAAACAGATAGCGATTGTATCATCTTTTCGAGTCGAACGACCCGAGACAGTGTAAAACTATTTTTTTTTTGTTTCTGATCAATTCTAAATCAAAACTATCCAGGTTTATTTTTTTTTGCCACCTTTCCTCTTTTTACCGGGCGTACTAAATACGCCTCTGTTAGATCTGCCTTCAGCAACAATTCGTCTTATGGTAGTATTGAATCGCTGAAATATACCAAAGTTTAGTATACATAATATAATACACACGAAAAGTTCAATGAACCAAAGTATCAAGACGTGTCATTCCTATTAACCAGTCAGCGCTTGCGCATGGCTCAATATTGATGATTGTGTTTGATCTGCACCTGTTCATCAAATATTCTTTGATAAACATTAAAAACAATATTTCTTGCTTGCTGGAGGAGCCCGATGGTGTAGTGGATAGGGCCGCTGCCTCCTGAGCGGGAGGTCGTGGTTCGAACCCCACCAGTCACCACGTACCAATGTGTTTTTCGGTTTTCGAATTTCATATGTATGTTTATTCGGTGCTTTTTCCGTGCTTCGGAAGGCACGTTAAGCCGTTGGTCCCGGTTAATATCGTTTAATACCGTAGATATTAGTCGTTAAGCCATATCAGAGGCCAGTGCTAAGCATTGGCGGCTTGAAAACTCTGACCTAATCTAGGATTGGGTCTGGTTTCCCTTCTGGGTAGCGGAGGTCAGATGGCAGTCGCTCTGTGTAAAAACCAGTACCCTCGTTCAATCCCCTAGATTAGGAAGCCGACCCCGTGAGATACGGGATAAGGCTAGGGAGATGTATTTCTTGCTTGCGAACGAAGAGGTTTCTTCGACATTTTCGCAACCTCTAAAGGAAATTTGAAGCCAAACCATAAACAATTCCTCGAAATATTTCAGATGACAGATGTTTTTTTTTTTTATTGCTATATGAAAATCGCTATTTTTCAAACAATTTTTGCCATCAGATCCTGGTAGACCAGAGTAGATAGTTAGTATAGTAGTACAAATAGGCGGCCCTATTGCTTAGCAGCAAATTCTTCTTGGCAACCTTAGGGCACAGGAAAATATTAGTTAAACTAGTTCGAACATTTCAGGCAATAATAATAATAATAACCCCCCCATGGGATCACCTTGCCGTGGTGGGGGGGCTTAGGGGACGCAAGGCACTGATAAACTTAAGCTCAGACTAACTAGAGAAAATCCCATTTATTAGGTACTGGTCAAAATTTGTCGCTCATCCAGACTACCCTTCCCAACCAACGATCCTAACCCCTCTTTTTGATGCACTATGGAAGAAAGTCGTAATCGAAGGTATAATCTACGGCCGCTTCCCGGGGGTCGCCGGGGTACACCTGGAGCCGGTGCTGGGTGTCACAGCATGCGAACCACTGGCGGTGGGGGACTGAACAGGCGGGTTCCCCCCGAACAATCGACGACAGCCGAACCAATCCGTTGCCCAAACTCACCATTATCCGAAACATCATCAGCAAACAATAGCCTTTATTCCACACCAATTTCATCCCCGTACCGCATCGAGATGCCATCTCGATCTTCTTTCTCCTCACCTATGTCAGAAGATGTTGTACATGAGGCATGCGCCGCAAAAAGTGTACCCATTTCTGGCATTACAAGCGCAAGAAAAAGATGGAGTTCAGAGATGAACGAATTCATATGGCGCAACTACTTAATTTTAACAAAAAATGAAACAAACACGAGTTCATACTTAGAAATACTACATCAGAAATTTATAGAAAGATTTCCAGAAATGGATGTATCCCGACAAAGAATTGGCGATCAACGCCGAGCTATCATAAACAACAAGTTACTCACACAATCTAGACTAGATGCAATTAAAACAGATGTCATACTTCTTCTTGAAAATGGTAGTGTTCTAAACAGTCGATTTAACCTCACACAAAATACAGCTACCCGAATGCGATGGTCTGACGACCTAAACGAGTCAATTATGAGATGTTATTTCGTAGTAACGGTTCTTGAAACTGACATGACAACATATAGGAAAAAACTTCACACAAAATTCATTGAACAACATCCACACCTCAATCATATTTCAGAACAACGATTATCAGATCAAAAAAGAGCAATAGTCAACAACAAAATGATAACACAAGAAAGAATGCAACAAATAAGACAGGAAGTTGAAATAGAACTATTAGGACCGACACAACGACAAACCCAACCAGAAAACACAACATATCAAGCCATGAATGACCAAATTACACAGAGAACAATAACACCTGAAATGGAAGAATCACATATATTTACTAACGTGCATGGAACATTTAACATTAACTTACGTAACGAAGAGGAAATCTCCTCTAATAACAATACAAATACCTTACAGGCAGATTTTGCGCAAAAAATTAGAAACCAGTTCATATCGGCGATGGAAAAATTCAACAATAGTGACCCAACATCTCGACCTTACATACCGAAACAGAAGACATCAAAAAGGCTAGCTAAAGTTGTAGATTTTATAGACACAAATATTCTTCCCGAGTACTTAAATAACGAACAAGATTTCTACACACTTCACACTCTCTATGGGGCTAAAATTGACACAGGGTGGCAGACTTGTAATGGCAATAGAAGAACATAACCATCCTGGCAACAAAGATTAGAGAGAAAAAATTGTAAATTGAGATCTGATATAAGCTACCTAACTCACTATAATAATGGAAATAGAAGTATCAGAGTAGTTTCGTCTGTAGAAGAAATAAAAAATAGATACCAAATACACGCTCAATACGAAAATCCTAACACTGAATTAAAACACTTCTTGGATACCCTAAAACAAAAGTTAAATGTAACGTCTAGCCGCCTCAAAAGATATTTAGCCTGCACAGCCCGAAAATCACAAAACCGAAGATTTATAAATAAAGAAAAAGCCTTTTACAGAACCTTCTCTTCACCAGAAGAAACCGGCACTAGAGAAGTAGAAACACCAACACCCGAAACACTTAAGGAATTTTGGGGTAACATTTGGGAACAACCTGTCGAGCACAATAGGAATGCTGAATGGATAGAAGATATTAGTAAAACAGCTGAGCTCACCCCTGAAATGCAGTTCGAACATATCCCTGTAGAGACATTCATTAAATTCTTAAACGTATGCATAACTGGAAATCTCCAGGGTCAGATAACTTACATGCATACTGGTTTAAAAAATTCACACGCACTCACCCACACATACACAACCATTTAAACACATTCATCCAATCACCAGAAACAATGCCCGCATTCATAACTCAGGGAATAACTTACATGTTACCTAAAGATAAGCACGACACACTGAACCCAGCCAAATATAGACCAATTACCTGTCTCCAAATAATGTACAAGATCTTAACTGGTTGCATTAGTGAGCTTATATACCAACACGTTGCTGAACATAACATTCTCTCAGAACAACGGGTTGTAAAAAATATAGTCAAGGGTGCAAAGAGCAACTTACATTGGACGCAATAGTATTGAATCACGCATACAAAAAAAAAAAGATATTCACTCTATGTTCATTGATTACCGCAAAGCTTTTGACTCCGTACCTCACACCTGGCTGTTACGAATTTTAAACATTTACAAAATAAACCCTAGCATTATAACATTTTTACAAGTCCCCATGCAAAACTGGCAAACTACATTACAAATAAAACAAACAACAGCATCACTAACTACTGAACAGATAAAAATTAAGCGCGGGATTTTCCAAGGCGATGCCCTTTGTCCTTTGTGGTTTTGCCTAGCTTTAAACCCACTGTCGGAACTACTAAATAACAGTAGCATTGGTTTTAAGTTGAACAATGAACGCAATAGTATAATAACACACCTTATGTATATGGACGACATTAAATTATTCGCAAGTAATGAAGCAGATCTTTTTACATTAGCTGATGTCACTCAAAAATTCTCATTAGATATTCACATGCAGTTCGGTGTTGAAAAATGTAAAACTCTTTCAGTAAAAAAACGCAAGATTGTACACAATCCATACGTACTCGACACAGGAGAACTGATTGAACCAATGGATGAACTTAACACTTACAAATACTTAGGCTTCCACCAGTCCAGACAGATCCAAAAACGGCAGACTAAAATCGATCTCACAACTAAATTCAAACACCGTCTCAACCTTATATTAAAAACAGAACTAAATTCTAGGAACACTATAAAAGCCATTAACACATTCGCCATTCCCACACTCACTTATTCATTCGGAATAATAAACTGGTCACAAACAGATCTGCAGAAATCACAACGTAGCATACATACTAATCTAACAAAATTCAGAAAACATCACCCAAAATCATGCATTCAACGACTCACACTGCCACGCCAAGAAGGAGGAAGAGGACTGATAGACATTCATAACCTACACAACAAACAAATAACTACACTCCGACAATACTTTTACACCAAATCAGAACACTCAGAACTACACAGACATGCAACCGAAACAGACGTAAAACTTACTCCACTTAACTTACATGACAGACAGACACAGACCAACGAAAAACTAACAGACACAAAACAGAAAATTGCAACGTGGGCTGGAAAGTCACTCCATGGAAGACACCGATCCCACCTTTGCCAGGCATACGTCGACAAAGATAAGTCGAACGAATGGCTAAGGAAGGGTGAACTGTTTCCTGAGACCGAAGGCTCCATGCTCGCGATACAGAACGAAGTAATAGCCACAAAGACCCAAATCAAAACAACGACTCCTGTAGACACTGCAATAGCGCATCCGAAACAATACAACACATAACTGGTTCCTGCAAAAGCATTGTACGGACAGACTACAAACATAGACATGACCAGGTAGCATCCATCATCCACCAAGAACTCGCATACAAACTTAAATTCATAGACACAAAGGAGCCCTATTACAAATACAAACCGGACACAATAATAGAAGACGAAAACTATAAAATTTACTGGGACAGGACCATACTAACAGACAGAACAGTTCACTACAATAGACCCGACATTACTGTACACGACAGACAAAACAAAATAGTTTACCTAATCGACATAGCTATTCCCAACACCCACAACATTCAAACCACCATATCAGACAAACTATCAAAATACCAAGACCTCGCCATAGAAATTAAAACTCAGTGGCACGCTAATACCGTCCACATCGTGACAATAGTACTATCCTAAAAAAAAAAAAAAAAAAAGAAGAATACTTACCAAATCACCGTTTCAGACATTCTTGTTTGTTGACATTCCTTCGAATAATAGGATTGATGTACCGATGATCACACATCACACAATCATTTAAATTATCCTTAATAATGTTTATTTTATTTGATATGTCTTTTTTTTTTTTTATATATATATATTATAGTTTATTTTATGGTTTTTGATTTGAACCATACTTTATTTATATATGAATATATCGTAGCGTCATTTCTCTTTAAAAGGGCTCACAGAATACCAGCGTCGCGGTCTCACAAGATCGCGGCATAAGCTGAGTTGGTCCTTTTATTGTGACGTCGCGACACGCACATTCCGGTAGCATTAACTGTTTATTTTTAGGTACCTTTATATTAGATAATAGTAACTGTTTATATTATTACTTTATTTCACTTTCGTTTGTTCTGTTCTTGTTTAAAAATGTATTTACTGTGTTGTGTTTGTGACGTCATAAATAATAAATGTTTTCTATTCTATTCTATCCTCAACTGGAATCATTCCCAAAGCCAATAGCCTTAAAACTCTTAACATCTCTACAAATCTGATATACTCGTACACTGTACAGAAAGCTACAATCCTTAACACATGCCGCATCACAAGAAAGTTTTTAACTTCATCGACAATTACCTCAGAACCTTCTGCCATACTTGGTTAAGGCCCGTATGGTACAGTATTACCTTCTTTAAAAAGAAGAGAATAACAAAAGTATAAATAAATAATAATAATAATAAAATACATTTAACATGCTACTTAAGTGTACTTACATAATAAATTAATTGCAATAATAAATAAACATACATAAAAAATACTTATACCTACATAAAAATAGACAAATAATATATATTATAATATAATACATACCTATATAAATATACATAATATTTATGAAAGAAAATGTTATAAGCAATTAATCAAGGAAATACGCAAATGCAAGCGGTTTAGGAAGAGAAAGATAGTGAGCTTCTTCTTCTGTTGAGTGGGTATCGAGTCTATCGACCCGATGAACCCTGGTGTCAGAGTTTTTAAACCGCCTAGAACAACAAATATCAGGCCTCAGACATGATTTGAGTAACGACCACTATCAAAGACAGCGACCGGCACCGACGGCTTAGCGTGCCAATTTTTTTTCTTTTTAGCGTACGAAATCTTTTTCTTTTCGGACAATCAGGCGATTCAGCCTGTAATGTCCTAACCAAACTGGGGAAAAATTCACAAAGTGATAAATTCTCAAATATCAACTTTGTGTTTCCCCCCTGGGTATCGAACCCAGGACCTCCGGATCGGGAGTCCATGGCACTAGCCACTAGACCTACGATTCTAATGAAGGAGACGTCTATTGCATAGTTCTTAACTAATGCAGCTTGTAATTGAAATGGCAATTATTTAATATTTTATTTTATTTGGAAAACACAACAGGTAACAATCGATACATGAATGAGATAATTATACATTTTTAACTTAACTAGATTGATACCCTAAGCGTGTTTACACAGCACGATAAAATTGTTACAATAAACAGTTATTACAAAACAAAATATTAGGTAAAAAAATAATAATTAAGGTTATATAAATCATTTTTTAAAATTAAATGTTTTACATATGTATACTTAAATAATTGTATATGTAATATACATATATACTTAAATATATGTATACTTAAACAATTTGTAAATGTTGCTGCAAGCTCCCCAAATAAAATAAATAAATAAATGTTTATAAGGCCATTACTTCCATGCTGGACTGGGAGAGATAGAAAAACATAGAATGTTCCAGCTGCCCTTCCTCCCGGGCCTGCTGTGGAAGTCAGCAAAAGGGATTCGAGGGTTACAGTGTATTGTAATTTAGACGATGGGCTGACAATCTGTCACTACAGCAGTACACATTACAGCATAAAACTGCCCTCAATCTTGTCAGACGTGGCGAAAGCGCCTTTTACGAGGCTTTACACGCTCTGCCTACCCCGTAAGGGATAAAGGCGTGATTTTATGTATGTATGTTATAAGGCCAACAACTGCATTAATATCGGCAAACCTGGCCCGCAACATTCAAAAGGTTGGCTACCCCTTAGGTTGCCTAACCGTCAGAATAAAAACTATTTGCTTTTACTAGTCCACAGAATTCATTTCACATTATTGAGTTATAATATTTACAAAAAACTTAACAAATCTTTAAAATTGTCAAACCTAAATAAGTACAAATTAAAAAAACTGTTATAAATTGGCTACTAACACAAGACTATGATAAGACTGAAAACTTACTTACCTTCATAACTTAAAATAAGTCACACTTGAAACGTTAAACACCCATGCACACACACTCACACACACTTACACTCGCACACACACTCACACAAACATATAAAAATCAAAATATAATGTAAATTAAGATTAAGTGTTTTTGCTTTTTTTATGTAGTTTATAATGTATAAAATCGACGCAACAATATTATGTGTCGGTCTCCTCTTTACTCTTTGAACACTGTCCCCCAAAATACAGGTTAAATCCTAGTTTGGGTGTCAGGGCTCCTCTTAAATATTCTAATAACAGTTCGTCACATCTATTGTTAAATAAACTACTTTTTTATTTATTTATTTACTTACAGAAGTAGAAAAACTTTTTCTTGAAAACTCTTCTGTTACCAATTTCTTCTTTTCCAGCAAATTCAAAGTGACATTTGACGCGAAAAACAGTTGGAAATCGCCGACTGCTACGGATTTTCAGAAATATTGTGAAAAGTGTTTGTTTTTTTGTATGTTTAGTGCAATTTTATGGTATCATGCGAGGTTTGAATTTGTTAACACATAACAAATGTTATTTAGCAATTTTTTATGGTGAGTACGATTTTTCTCTTCATAATAGTTTCTTCCTTGTTGGCCTGGGAACAAGAGAAAAATAAAGAATGTGTCAGCTGCTTTTCCTTCTGGGCATGCTGTAAAACCAGCCAATGGATCCGTGGGATTCAGTATTTTATAATTTAGGCGATGTGTTGACAGCCTGTCACTACAGCAATATACCTACAAATCTATCTTAAATAACCCTCAAAACTTTGTCAGACGTGGCGGAGCGACCTTTGTTTAGGTCTTTCTCTGCCTACCCCATTAGGGATAAAGGCGTGATTATATGTATGTAGGTATAATAGTCACATAAGGTCTTAACATAAATAGTTATCCATAGTATCAGTACGTATTTTTACCTTACAAATCATCTTACTTTTGAAATCCCTCAAGAATGTATGGAATGTCTATAATGATAGACCCTGACGTCATACTTGTCAAACTGCCGGCAAAACATGCCCTCCGAAGCAAGGAAATCTTACTTGTCAGCCAATCAAGTGAAGCATTGCTTGTGATTTCTCCTAATCGAACTATGAGTAATCTCACAAAATGAGTTTATAAAATCAACTTCTGCTTCTCCCGTTAAAGTTCGTTTATTTAGCGTTGAGTTATCGATACCAACTTGTTTTGCAGTCAATCGCATAACATAAGTTTGTAACAAGGTTCTTGTCTGCGGTTTAAAAATTTGAACCTCTGCTAAGTTGCAAAGAAAAGGCTGTTTATGGGCCGCAAAACACGTTGGTATCGTTAACTCAACATTAAGAAAACGAACTATAGAAACGAACTCACAATATGTGGATCAAGAGCTCAGTACTCCGACCATTAGACGAAACAGGTAGAGGTCTTCTGCAGCTATCTCGCTCTAGTTTTGGAATTATAATGTTAAGCCGTAATGCGTTTTTTTTTATATAAATGATAATTTAATAGGGATATTAGGGATTTAAATTCTACCCAAAAAAATCGATAAATAAGTCTTCTTCTTCTGTCGTGTGGGTATCGAGTTGATTGACCTGATGAACCCTGGTGTCAGAGTTTTTGTACTGCCTAATAGCACAGCTAATACCCCTCAGCGTTTGACATGGTGTGTGCAAGGACCACTATCAAACACAGCGACCGGGACCGACGGCTTAACTTGCCCTCCGAAGCACGGAATCGTTTTTTTCCCAGATAACCAATCTGGGGAAAATCTTACAACTTGATAAATTGACAAATATCAACTTTGTGTTCCAACCCTTGGAATCGAACCCAATAAATACCTCCGAATCGTGAGTTAAGGTGATTCCTTACGGCAAATGGTTGTTTTCAAGAGCTTATTTCTCCTAAAAGAATCATTGGAAAATTCTAAAAAAAAAATGTCTAATAAATTAGTTCATGGCCTGTAATTGCAATATTTGAAAATATTCTAGTTCTGGAACTTAAGCTGTTTTTATAAGTAAATTTGATATCCGTTCTAAACTATTAAGAGCGCTTTCACAGTTCTTTCTGGAAAATATCCGTATTATGATTGTCTTAAAATCGGAACATACCTTTTTAATCCGACTCGTAGTTAGTATGGAATTAGCTTTATTGTGCGTTTTTCACACATTTTTGACGCGGCCAGGGACGTAACCGCCACGCCGCCGCAGCGTGCACTATTTTGAACGATATTCTAAGGCATTACGGGCGATTTGAAATCTACCTGCTAATCTGCCGTTGGGATCTAGACACGCGGTAGCGTGTCCAAGCCAAACCAAGAGAACCATTTGGAGCCACAATTGACCCCTTTCTAACTCAAAAACAACTAAAGTTAAATAGACCAAATTTGGTTCATATATTTAAATCCTCTAGATAAAAAAGTACTCCAAATTTTATAAACATAGATCAAACGGTTATTTAAATATTAATTATAAAAACTCGTATTTTTTACTACTGATTCACTGACTGACTGACATACATATCAAAAATCAATGAATCTAAAACCCAATGACCTAGGAAGCTGATATTTGGAATTAAAATTGACTATAATGACTAAAAGTGGGTAATGTAAAAATTAAATAAATTTAAAAAAATATTGGACAAATATTGGTTCATTTCATGTGACTTGGCCGTTGTAGAGTGGCGTTGTAGGTGCCAGGTCGAATTATTCTCTACAACGGCCAAGTCACATGAAATGAACCTTATTGAAGAGCTAAGAATTATTATAATACACCCTAGACTTGGCTCCCTTTTTAGATCTCACAACTTTTTGTGCAATTCCATGACCACCATGAACTTGGCTTTCACTTTTAGATTTATGTTTTTGGTGGGATACACGTAAAGTGAAGTTGTGATAGTCCTCCCACAGATTTTTGGCCGATTCTACGTACCTTATGTTATATTGTGATTATTGTCTTCTTTCACAGTTTATTTTATCTGATGGTGCTGACGAGATGCCATACTATATCTAAAAGTATAGCAAGCTACGACCAGTTAGATGACGGCATAGACGGCTTGAACGAGTATCCGTTCACTTCTGTCTTCAATTTGCGACATGAAAGGTAAGAAATCAAAAATCTTCCATGCTGGACTGGGAGCGAGAGAGAAACATACAATGTGCCAGCTGCAAATCCTCCCGGCCATGTTTAAAAACCAGCTGAGGGGTAATTTAGGCGATGGACTGTCACTACAGCAAAATACCTAAAAATCTATCTTAAATAACCCTCGAAACTTTGTCAGACGTGGCGAAACGACCTTTGCTTAGGCCTTTTACGCTCTGCCTACCCCATTAAGGATAAAGGCGTGATTATATGTATGTAAGGAAGAAACTTTGGTAACTTAGTTGGGAGAACGATGGAATGGTCTTTCGAAGGTCAACAGGTTCAAGCTAGAAGCTGCAACGAATATTTGCTCTTACTTTAAAATAATACCGGGTGTAAGGAACAGCGTCCCGCAAACTGATAGGGGTTGCTCGGTCAACGACACTGAACAACTATCAGCAGGAATTTATTTCAGGACGTAAAAAAAGGCTTTTTTAATACAAATTGTCTGAGCGAGGTGAAAATTTTGTATGGAATAGTCTTTTTATTTCTCTTCCTGATGCAAATCACTACTCGGATGTACAAAAGTTGATAGTTGGTAGGAGAAAACTAAATCCAATGCCTGAAAGTAACTGTCATTCTTACACCACACCGGATCACGGGAAGTTGTTTGCGGGACTTCGAAGACTTGAAGCGGTCTCAAGCGACACGGCCGCTCTTGCCGAACTTACGACTGTTTTTAAGGCCTTTCTGCTAGACCTTTCCACAAACACGGCTATGATATCGTTATGAGGAGCATCGGCTGCCGTCGTGGTCTAGCGGTCTAATCCACGGAGGTCCCGGGTTCTATTTCCGGCGGGGGACAATGACTTTGTGTTTTTGTTTCTAGCTTAGTTAGGACATTGCAGGCTGATCGCCTGATTGTTCGAAAAGTAAGATGATCCATGCCTGTCGGATGGGCATTTAAATTGTAGTAGATTTCTCACTGGTCGTGTCAAGGAATAGAGAATGCACCTGTGTGTAGCGCATACACTTGGGCACTTAAAACTAGTCCTGCGTAGTTGGCCGATCTCTGGGAGATTGGCCGCCATCACCAAAAATTGTTTTATGCATAAAAATAGAAACGTACATGGGCGGACTTAACGCCAAAGGTATTATCTACCAGTCTACCTTAGTAGATGCTGGGTGTTAGGCCCCATACCAAGTACCAACCCAAATCCCTGCAGAGGAAAACACACACACAGATACACACATTAATGTAGGTAATCCTCTAAAGTAAGTAACGCAATTTCACTATTTATAGGATTCACCCCAAATATAGAAGAGATGAAACCGGGACAACGACAGCGCTTATCGCCAGATCAACCGAGGCTACAACTAAAAGTAAGGAAAAAGTCACCACGTCTTTAATGACGACGGCGACGAAACAAAGAGAGACCACCAAGACACGTAAAACTACGACTGAATCTACAAAACCTGTAACGGCAGCTCAACTCGATAACTTCAAAGTTAATGAGAATCCAGAAAAGGCTACTATGAATCTGTTCAGGCGGCTCAAACATAAATTCAGTTGGAGAAACAGAACTGCTAAAGGCACGACGAAGAAGAGAAAGCTCAACAAGAAACACAAACAAACCACTACAAAGGTTGATCGAGAAAAAAGAGTCGCTACGTATATGATACCCTCGAACGAATTTGATCAAATAACAGGAATGTTCAGCACATTCAAAACGACACCAAAGTTTTTGCTTGGGGACGAAAATATAATGAGTAACATAAAGATAGGAAATATAGTTGAAACTATAGACGATAGACATTACCAACCTGTATCTCGTCTAGATAGCAAAGAAAGATTACCTTTTACATCTCCAACTGAACAATTTCCTCATGAGATGCAAGATGATGACATCTACAAAGGTACGGCAGGCATCGAAGCATTGCTGAACAAAATAAAAATGCATGCTATAGATATCATTTCCGAACAAAGCAATTCAGTTGGAGAAATTATTACAAATTCTGTAACTGAAACCACTTTTGATGCTGATCCTGTACTACATACAATGACTATAAGAAGATATACTGAGAAACCAACTGCGTTTGATTTCAAAGATGTAGTTCATCTTGCAGATTTGGATGAAGATAACAGAAAAGTTTCTGTCACTTCTGAGACTAAATATAATGCACAACCAGAAAACCCAGTCGGTGCAGTTGGTTATAATTTAGAATACAAACTGCAGAAGGAAGTGAAATATGCCTTGACGAAAGCTAAAGATACATTAACAGGTGGTCTCAACAAAGCTTGTGATCAAATGAAGAGTGTAACATGGAAATTCATGCATAGCACAGCTGGTGAACTGAATGATATCGCAAATAAAATAGAACATTCGGGAAATGTTAAAAAAGTGCCAGCAGCTGTTTCAGAAAATAAAGCAAAGATTACGACAACACCGACACTATTGACCAAACCAACATCAACTAAGTCGTCCAAACTCCAAAACTTTAAACAGAATTTGAAATCTACAACCGTTGCTAAACCTGCTAAAAAGCCCGCAGAATCTTTGATAAATAATAATATTACTACAAGAAAAATTAGAGAAAGACCTGCAGCTGCAACGAGCAGCAATAAAGAGAAAGACTCAGAAGATGAATCACAAGACGATTACTTTATGTTGAAGGTTTACGAAAAATATTTATCACATAAAGATAGTGCTGTGAAAGTTTTAACAACCACTCCTCGAACAATCGTAAAAAGTTTTCAAGGTAAAGTTTCTAAACGAGACACGGAGACTTTAGAACATTTAAATCTTAAAGAGACAATAAGGAAAATAAACGACGGAGAAGGAATGCCCGATGTAGATTTCAATCATAATTATCGAAAACCGAACACGGAACGAACATACTCCCCTGATGTAGAACTCTACAGTGAAGGAAGCACTGCAAAACTGACTGAAGCAACGTTACGCGAGATCGCAAGTCCTGATAATAGTTACGTCGGGCTAACTAACAAAATACATTACAATGAGTTTGTAAATGGCTACAAACATTATTTGAATTTCGCTAGAGCTTTAAACAAATTCGAACATAATTTCTCAAACCATGTTCGCTATCAAGCTCACAGACACCACAGCGTTGATGATATAGGAAGATTTATTCTAACAAGACTACCGCCTATTCCCGAATGGAGGAATGCTGAGAAATACGATAACCGCAGAGACAAACGGGCGCCTTTATTTGAAGAATTGTATGAGGAAAATAAGAAGATAACACCAAACAATGATAACTGGTGGTTCAAAAGGCATTTCAATTTGTTTTATGATGCTAGTCCAAAGAAAAAGTTTCACACGCAACAGACGGTTACTCTGAAAGCTGAAATTTCTACAGAAACTAAAACAGATAAAGCTCAGTTACTTAAAGTTACCAAAGATGATAATCGTAAACTAGGCGAGAAAGAAGGACTAAAATTTGGCTGGGTGTCTAGTAAGAAGGTAAACAAACCAACATCCACCGAACCACCGAAAGTTGAACCGAAGCTTTCACAACCACCGTACGTGTCTTGGCAGCCGGAAGGAGAATCAGTGATATCTAAGAGTGAAACTACAACTCCAGTTGCACTCTACGAAACAACAGATTCACTTCATACGGTCACAGATGTTGATATTGGCGCGTTATTGAAGAAAATTGATGATATTTTAGGAACGACAACAGACCTGCCTTTATCAGGAGACGCTAAATCTCAAGCAGACGCAGATATCAATGAGTTGATAAAGAAGATCAGCAAATCATCAGCTAAACTGGCGATTTCTAAGATTTATCCAGAACATACAACAGCGACAGCTTCTGCGGAGGAGACTACCAATTTTGATTTGAAGATGCTTCAATCTCTGATGTCTTCCACTTCTGTATCGCCCGAATCCGAGGCTTTATACTTAAATGGTATGTATATTTTATTATTAAATCAAACAATGAATTTTAGATTCATTGTCATCCACTTGAAGCATCTAAGCACGTAGTACAACGTGTTACTGAAATAGCGCAAAACCTGAAAAAGGTTTATCAAAAAAGTCAAGTGCTTGATTCGATTTTTTGTCTCCTTCTTTATCCTTGCTTTAGGAATTACTTCTAAAGTATTCTAAATAAAAAAATACGTAAAGATTATTTTAATTTTTCCAGGCCCGTCTTTGGAATAAATTTTAAAAATATAGAACTTCAATAGTTCAAACAAGAAAATTTATTGCGTAGCTAGGTGAGTAAAACCTTAATTAAAATCGAATAATATTGGAAGTAATATTATGAGCAAAAATCTACCACTACATTGTTTTTTCGTTTTATTATAACTGATCAAAAAATACTGTTAGATCTTTTAAACCAATATAATGTTTTGTGTTATTTCAGTGACACGTTGTTTATCTAAACCAAATAATTAAACCTTCATGAAGTAAATTATTAATAAAATTTTATTTTGTGTTCACAGAATTAGTGTCAGCACTCATTTTACACACTCCAACTCCGGGGAACCTTTTTACAGTTACAAAAATAGAGGGTCCTCGGCATGCATTGTTTCACAAAATACTTAACAGAGCGGGCCGTGCAGCTAGTGACGATAACGAAGACGAAAACAAGGAAGCTGCTAATGAAAGTGACAACCAGCAACTCGAAAAAGACACTAAGAACTCTAACAAAGAAGAGTTTGAACAGATGAAAACTACCATTCCAACTAACTTATTCCAGGATGCTGCTTTATATCCGCAGCAAAACATGAAATTTGATAAATTTGGTTATGTCAATCTGGATTTAGTTGCAAAACCGGTAACACCCATACAAAAGAAGAAAAAGAATAAATGCAAAAAGTTTTTTGAAAAAATAAAGTTTAAGAAGAAGAAGATAGATAAAGGTAAAGAGAAAAAAGGAGAAGAGAAGCTAAGAAAGGCAAGACACATCGCTTTTAAATTGTTAAAAAATCTGTTCAAAGCATCTGTTCAAACTGAGTCAGACGAAAGCATATATAGTACAACCGAACCATTTTCCTACAAATACGTGGATATGGAGCGAAGTCTGAAGGAGTTTATGAAACAAGTACCAAACATATCTTCGGAGGACGTGACATCTTATCAGTCATCGACGAGTTTCTCATCTGCTCCTACTGTTGTAATGAATCCTGTGCTTGCAGTCACCACCTCAGCCAGGCCTGTGACTTACACTACTCTGACATCACCTGGTAAGTTGTAGTTTGTGTTTTATTGTGTCAACATCAGTTAGGTAGTTCTCCTAATTGACGGAAATAACACGAATATGTTCCGCGATATAACATTACATTAGAATAATTTTACAGATACAAGCATTAAATGTGACTAATATATAGCTTTTAGGATGTGGTCACTTAATTACATTTCTAAAAAGAAACCTGTTTTTCCATCAAGGCGAACTACCCAGTTCATATACGTCCCCACCGAGAGGCACGAGTCTATCCTGAATTAGGGAGATTTTATCGTATCACTGATACATTTTCAAGGACATGATTATGGAAACTTCTAGTCTCGTAGTGACATTGACTTGCAAATATTGTATTTATTTTCAGCTGCTACAGACGTTCGGCAACAGATAAAAAAGAAACAGTACAAGCCTAACAATGATAATGATTTACCATTCAATTTTAGAGTTACACCGAGCCCCAAAACTCAACCATCGCCAACATTACACGTTACACTAACGCCTGTCACACTAGATGAACTTATGACGGAACTTCGTGTCAACATGTATAACAATAAATTCAAAACAAATAAAGTCTCGTTTTCACCAAGACCTTACAACACGCGCAATTTAGCGGAGAATAGTATGTCTACAAAGTTTATGCCAATACCAAAAGTGTCGAAATTAAAATCGAAGCAATATTTTGACAATATTTATAACAGAGATATGACTAAACTTGCTAATAAGAATTATACGCCAAGAAATATTATTCTTAATAATGATGTCAAAAGGTACGGTATTCAATCTCGTTTGACAGATCATAATAAAGATGAAAATAAAATCGAAAATCCACTTGGTAATAATTTAAAAAACATGCATGACTTTTTATATGAGAAAGATGATAAAAGCTATGAAAACCAACTGTATGACGTCAAAAAAAATAGTTTCGATAAAGATGATGGCTCTAGTCAATTAAATTCAATTAAAAACGCAGAACCTGGTTACAGTAAGAAGGATATTTTTTTTGACAGTAAACATGACGATCCAGAATTGAGTGCAATTGAAAACAAATTATATGGTATTAAAAAAATACAATTTAACAAAGAAGATACTAGATTTAATAGCTTCAAAAATCTTCCAAACAAAGCGGTTGAAATATATAAAAATCCATACAAAAGTGTTTTTTATAAAAATGAAGAGAAAAAACAATATGATATGAACTCTATTGATATTAATAGTTACAATAAAAATATGGAAGATAAAACAGATATAAATCAATTAAATGGTCTTGTAAAAAATAAAGCAGAAGCGGGGAAACTTGCGATACAATTCCCTGTTTTGAAAAACATGCGATACGGTACTACTGACTTTAAATTGCAGAATATTGAAAATAATAATAGAGATGGCATAAATTTCCAAAATATTAGTCCCTTTGATGATGATGACACTACAGAAGGTCAAGGTTTTAGAACCACAAAACGTCTCATCGAAAGCTATAAGAGAAATAAATTACAATTTCGCTCTACCAAAATACCACGTAATTATGAGAAATATAAAAGTGGTGTACAACGAAATACTATTAAATCTTCCACATATAACGCAAAACACAATGATGATATACTGGATAGCATTGGTGCCAAGCTACATAATTCTGCTCTTGTGTTGCGGAAAAGTAGAATGAGAGAAAATTTATACGAAAATAATTTTGCAAGCAAATTTCTTACAACCACTAAAGCTCACATATCTTATCCTGACTATTTCAATGACTTCATTAACTGGAACCAAGATATTTTAGGCCTAGATCGCGTCACAAATCCAAGTATTGAGAAAATTGTGAGCAGCCTCATGAATGAAACCATAACCACGGCAAACTCCCATCAACTAATGGATGAAATATTGCATATGCAAAATTACTTGAAAAATATGAGTCTCAAACACGCTTTGATACACACTACTGCGATTCCAAGACATAAATTTAAAATGACAACTACTAAAATGTTAAATTCAATATCGACGACGAAAAAGGATCCAAAAGTAGTCAAGCGTAGAGGAAATAGTAATGAGAAGACAAAACTGCAATCTTTAGAGCAACTAAATCAAATGGTTGACAACATTAACAAAATGTACAGAAAGTCTTTCAACAAATTTGGCATACCAGAGGAACATACTAAAGGTAATACTCACTACAAAACAAATCAAAGGAAAATTAAAAAGTAGATTTCGTTGATAAAAATTCTAACTATTCTGTTTTCGAACATGAGAATTGAGAATCTCAGAAAAATCTTAATTTTGAAAATCTAGTAGAACTGTGGTTTGCTTATACAAATCGAAACCCTAAATAGATAAGGTAATATAATGGTCTATTTTTTTGCAGGCAGTGTAATAACGACCTTTTCTCTGGATGATGTTAGTCAGTCTCCTATTATGGATACAACCATCTTCGCGTACGATGATTCCCTAAACATTATACCAGAAGAGTTGAAAAGTCTGTATTCATTCTCGAATATATTTGTGTTACAATCCTGAAAAACCAAGTTCTACAATTTCTTATTTCTTTACAGTGGGCGGATATTCTACTAGTACTCCTAAGACAATAAGATCTAAAATAGAGAGGAAGGTAAGATTATTTGTTTTTTCATAATATTCACTGAAGTGTTTAGTTTTACCATTATTACCAGACTTTTATACCAACGACCCCAAATGTAGGATACGTGATTTTTATTTACAGGGTGTTAGATAAAGGGTGCATGTACCCGTAAGAATGTCAATCTGCTCATATAACTTTCACCCAATATACAATTTGAATGTTATAAATTTAAATTTCAGGGTGCCCTATCGTCTAAAACTAAAATAAGCCCGCCTCCAGAACAGTACTTCAGGACACCATTGCCTATGCAGCCTCATGAATTTGACCAATTCCTAAAAGACCACGATCTTTATCTACCCAATATAACCACACCATACAACGAAATATCTCGATTTGAAGAGAACTGGGAAAGGAAACATCATATTCAGTCGAAACTCATGGATACCAGAGGAAAACACGAAAAATTCCTTGATGTACCCAAGTTGCTAAAACATCTGAACCAGGCAGACTTTACGCCTGAACGTGTTAAAATAAAACTACCTGAATTAAATGACAAAATATCACGCAATGATATTAATATTCAATACAAAGTTACTAAAACTGAAAAGAATACAGCTCTTCAACGCGGAAACGAATACGTTAATTTAGACGACGGCGAATATAGAGGATTTTATGATGATAATATAGAAACAGGACTAAAAAATGGAAACAATTATAATATTGAAGATTCTATAAAGACAAAAAGAAAAATTAAGCCCTTGAGTTCTGTGAAAACAAGTTCAAAAACTCCTTTTAAAACTACTAACAAACCTAGCAGTCTCAATTTTGATATCACAATCATAGATATAGATGATATAATGAGCATTAGTAAGTCGGAAAACCTAGAAATGCCCAAAATTTCTCACACTTCACTAGCACCTGAGACAACGACTTTAAGCCCAGAAACTCAAATACCAGTTCAAAATGTACCAGAAAGTCAAATGCCTGTAGAAAATGTACCATATAGTAAAATGCCTAATAGTATAAATGTACAAAGTGAACCAGAAACACAAACACCTGAACAAAATGTACCAGAAACGCAATATGTGCAAAAATCTACCGAGTATAACTCCTTAGATATTGACCCTGAACCGGAAAACATTCCGGATTCTGACTTAATGTCACAGGAAACACCAGAAAACTATCCAGGTCAATATAATATACCCGAAAACCCAAATAACCTTGAAGAAGAAAATATTCATAAAAATGAAAATTCTAAATATGAAGATGTAGACAACTCTTATAAACATCCTGAAGATGGTATAATTTATCAAAAAGACGTTAAAGTTCCAATAGAAGAAATCAGAAAATATAAACCACCGACAGCACAATATGTGTCTTCGAAATATAAGCCAAACGATAGCGTGGAATCGGAGTATTACGTCAATTCACTGGGAACAAAAGTTAACAGAAAACTGAAGATTCACAAAGCAAAGAATCAACATGATAAGAACAATGATACACCTCACAGCCTACATAACGATCTTCTTTATCAAAATTTTAATATTGATCAGTTTGTTGGAACTACTTCAGAACAGACACTATTACCCAGTAAAGGACCTGTTAAATTTTTCCGCCATGACCCTAAACAGAAACTTATGGAGCAAACATCGTTAACAAAAACAAAGGCTCGTGATGACGATTCTGAAAGTTTAGAACGACTGCCTGACAATAATCGCGAGATGAACTCGCATACGCAAATCGAAAAAGTGCTTAATGCTAAAGTAAGGCTTGTACCTAAACCTACACCTCGTTCAACGCAGAAAACCCTAGAAGCGTTTACTGGGGAAGACCTTTTCACTGTAAAGCCTTCAAAACAGCGTGTACCAACGACGGTTCCGTTCTTTTCACCAGGATCAAAGATAAACCTTCAGCAAAAGTTCCGGAAGCAGCCAAAGCGGATAATGTTCAGCAGCCATACAATGAAATACGATGTTATGTACGATGACAACGCGAAGATGTGGAAAAGTTACGAAGGTTTGTAATCCTTAGTGTTACAACTGGTATACTCGAACTATTTGGCGTCTGACTTCAGTATGGTGGAAGTTGCAAGCCAACCGGCTCCTAAAATATGTAGATATTATGGGGATGGTTCCATGAGCTGCAGTGATGCTATTGCTTAGTGGGCTGTGGACTACTGTGGACCGATAGAGCTATGCCAGGCAGCGTGCTTACAACTGGTATACTCGAACTATTTGGCGTCTGACTTCAGTATGGTGGAAGTTGCAAGCCAACCGGCTCCTAAAATATGTAGATATTATGGGGATGGTTCCATGAGCTGCAGTGATGCTATTGCTTAGTGGGCTGTGGACTACTGTGGACCGATAGAGCTATGCCAGGCAGCGTGCTTATATTATGCTATTTTCCCATCATCAATCAGATATTGATTTATTATTATCTCTTTTTTATTGTTATTATGCCCAATCTTCTTTTTTAGCTAAGTAAAATTAGTTTTTTTTTGAGGATACCTACAGAATATAAGTATGTGCATATATTTAGGAACAGTGGTGTCTCCTGACACAGGCAATTTAGCAGTCACTATACTGTTTCAAACCTGTTCGTAATGCCCAAATATTTTTCTTTTTCGTCCCAAACTATAAAGATGTCAGACCTCTACCAAGTCAATACCATATTATTTGGTGACTTTATTAAACTCATTGCAGGATTTACGGGAGCTAAACTGGACCAGACAAAACCAAGGAATAATTACCCCCAAATGACCAGTGAGTAAGTTATTTTTATTTTGTATCAAAAGGTTGACATGTAAAATAAAATTTTGGGTTCCAACATTTTGCAAATTAGTTTGTCAATTTTAACCTTGCCGTTACTTTTTGATCTGTTAGTAATACAATCGCTTTTCAGGTTTTAAACTGTCTTCACCATCTATAAATACTATTGAATTGAATATACATTCAAAAGATGACGTCACCCTGCCTAAATATTTCGAATTCTTTAGTCCACCCCACATTGATATCTACATTGATCTTCCAACCTATTACCTTCCCGATAGACATGTCACAAAA
Organism: Scrobipalpa costella; assembly: GCA_949820665.1. Taxonomy (NCBI): domain Eukaryota; kingdom Metazoa; phylum Arthropoda; class Insecta; order Lepidoptera; family Gelechiidae; genus Scrobipalpa; species Scrobipalpa costella. Next base: position 7,007,410 of record OX463321.1, on the reverse strand, counting down.
CCACTAAATGACAAAAAAAAAAAAACCAAATAATAGGTCACTTTACATTAAAAAAAGATGTCCTAACTAAAGGACAATACTGATGCAAACGCAGTCCAATAATATTTTGAAATATACAAAATTGTGGCTGACCTAGTCAATAACGTTTATATTGAAATTATCTGAAGTCCTGTATGTAAAATAAAAAATAAAAATAAAATATTTGTGGAAATTATTTATTATAGAGAAGGCACATAGTACTGATTGGACAGATGGCGTTGGCGAAGATAGTGGAATTGATGTCGATAAGATTTTAAGAGAAGTGCTCGGAGGTCCTGAAGGGAATCGAAGACGAAGAAAAGGTAAGCAAATGGATAGGGACCATTAGAAAGAAAAAAAAAAAATATAGATGGATTAACTGATTACTTCCATGCTGGCCTGGGAGCGAGAGAAAAACATAGAATGTGCCAGTTGCATTTCCTCCCCGGGTATGCTGTAAGATCCAGCTAAGGGATCCGAGGGTTTCAGTATATTGTAATTTAGGCGATGGGCTGACAACCTGTCACTACAGCAATATACCTAGAATTCTATCTTAAATAACCCTCAAAACTATGTCAGACGTGGCGGAACAACCTTTGTTTAGGTCGTTTACGCTCTGCCTACCCCACTAGGGATAAAGGCGTGATTATATGTATGTATATGGATTAACTGATGGACTAATTGATGGACGTTGTCCCGTACGACGGACAAGGCGGACTATTACGTAAAATCTTTCACGGTCCGAGCAGTCAAATTGTGGAATTCCCTTCCCGAAAACGTTCGACGAACACCGTCTATTGAGACATTTAAAGAGCGAACAAGAAAGTTCTTCTTAAAGAATGATAGTTAGTTGTTTATCCTATGTCCCATTAGCATAATATGTATTAGTTTTTATTTTAGTTATGTATTTATATAGTTAGAATTTTTTTATTGTTGTAAAAAAGGTACTCGAGGGTTACAGTGTATTGTAATTTAGGCGATGGGCTGACAACCTGTCACTATAGCAATACACTTTTCAATCTAAAATTGCCCTCAGTTTTTGTCAGACGTGGCGAAAGCGCCTTTTACGAGTCGTTTAACGCTCTGCCTACCCCGTAAGGGATAAAGGCGTGATTTTATGTATGTATGTATTTATATTGTTTAAGTATTAAGATGAACTTAGTATGCACTATCCCGCTTTTTGCTATGTACTATCCTAATACCTAAAGGTTTCCCGGTAGAAATTGCTGCTTTAGCAATAAGGCCGCCTATATTGTACTGTTTTGTTCCTTGCTTTTCTGCTGTATGTATGTGTGTTTCTTTGTGCAATAAAGTATCTTGTATTGTATTGAAACTGAAAAGGGTTGCTCAATCAACGAAACCGACTTTTAAAAAGATATTCTTCTAGTTAGGCTTCATACAGACGAGCAGCACTTGCCAACTGCAGGTGTGCCTGCAAATAATGTCTGAAAAAACTTTTTGGTTTCCCTGTACAAAATTGCCACTAAGGAAAAATATCCAATACCAGATGAATGTAAGTATGTGAATGTTTATATGTGATATGCATGTTTAATTTAATTTATTTATTATAAACAATTATTTATTTATATTCGGAATTTTTGTTTATCTATGTCCTATATTAGTATTTAATATGTAATATTATGTAGATCTTAAGTGTTGTAGGTTAAGTGTTTAGTTCTTTCTTTGATGTTGCCGCAGCTACTTGCTATGTATAATTTTTATTTTTTAAATGAAAATGAAAAATTTATTAATAACACATAAGTCAATAAAATTAACAAGAAATAAATGGTAGTATTATCAGACTGATAGTACTACAATAATATCATTAAAAATTTACAAATAACATAACAATTTTATTAGTTCATTGTAAAAATAATATAAAGTAATTAGGGAAAACCATTAATATGTCATAAACTTAAATCCAATTTGAAAAAGGGTTGTCTGGAAGAGATCGCTTGAAGCGATAAGGCCGCCTTTGCGCACACTGTTATTTTTAAGTTTTTCGAAACTGTACGATTTATGCGCAATAAAGAGTTTATCTATCTATCTATGAATATTTTTGTGAAAGTGGTTCAGGTTTATTGACTGAGCGGCTTTTGGTTAGCAGGCTAATATCCCTTCACCTGGTAGATTATATTTTTCGTTATCATCATCATCTTGCCCACATCCACCCACTGCATGGTACAGGCCTCTTCTCAACTGCGCCACTCCTCACGGTCCTGTGCTAGTCTCATCCAGTTTGCGCCTGTGAATTTGTCGATGCCGTCAGATCATCGGGCTAGTGGTCTGCCCACTGGCCTTATCGCACCTATTGGCAACCACTCCGTGAGAGCTATAAAGATATTATATTGTTTTAGCCATGTGGCGCAAGTGGAGAACCACCAATGTGACAACCGCCGCTAGTACTACAGAAACCACAAAGCCATCTGAAATTACACCCACTAGGAGATGGTTCAAGTTTATGCCGAGTAAGTAATCAGTAGTTCAACTTTTTACCTTAGGTTGCCTGGAAGAAATTGCTGCTAGCAATAAGGCCGCCTATTTGTACTACTATTTGTTTCTCTTGTGTCTTTTCTATGCAATAAAGTATATTCTTATCTTATCTTAAGCCTGCGTTTTTAAAGCAAATTATGTTATTTACAATCAAACTACATACCACATTATACATCGCACAATCAACGCGAAAAACATAAATAAATATCATGGTATTATTATATATGTTATGTATGATAAGATGGTATTTTTTAATTCGCATTATGGATTTAAAATAATCCAAATGGCTGAATGAAAAATTTACAAAATTGAATGATTTAATGAATGAAATGCGCTCCTGTCAAAAGCGTCATGCAAATTTTAAAAATTAATAAATAATTAAATTAATTTTAATATTATGGAGGAATCGCAAGTTTGATGCGTATTGTTATTGTTTCCATGCAAAATGAGAGAAAAGTATTATAATTCTCTCAGTCGAAATAGCAATATATGGTCTCATTTTATTGGTCTTGTTTCCTCGACTGCGTCTCGGTCTTTCAAATTGTCTCGACCATATATTGCCTTTTTTCGGCCTCATAATGTACTATTTCACAAAGACATGCAACTGAAAAGTAAGGAACAAAACAGTACAATATAGGCGGCCTTATCACCACCATTTTCATTTCATGTTACTTTAATTACTCTTTACTTCCATGCTGGCCTGGGAGCGAGAGAAAAACAATGTGCCAGCTGCATTTCCTCCCGGGCATGCTGTAAAAACCAGCTAAGTGATCAGAGGGTTTCAGTATATTGTAATTTAGACGATGGACTGACAACCTGTACCTACAGCAATATACCTACAAATCTATTAAGATAGATTGCCACGTCTGACAAAGTTTTGAGGGTTATTTAAGAATAACCCTCAAAACTTTGTCAGACGTGGCGGAACGACCTTTGTGTAGGTCGTTCGCTCGGTCGTTACGCTCTGCCTACCCCATTAGGGATAAAGGCGTGATTATATGTATGTTTTTTTTTATTACAGCGATGCCGATAAGCAAACAGAAAACAAGAACTAGTACACCGAGCACTTCTTCAATATTGATTTTGTCTTCGAACAATTCGAGTAAGTAACAACCAGGTGTAAGGGACAGCGTCCCGCACGACACTAAGGGCCGTATTTATAATCAGCGCTCATGACATGAGTGACAGTGTGTTTCGAGTTCGTATCAGAAATGACATTTCAGTACAAACTGGCCTGTCAAATCCATACTTAATATTGTTCTCAAGTTTGAGATCCCTTCATAAATACGAGCCTAAACTAGTTTCACACTTAAATCATTTTTCCATATAAATCATCTGATCGAGGTGGGATTTTGTACGGGAAGGTCAAATTTATTTTCATCTCCTGGTGTAAGTTGTTCAGTTTCGTTGACTGAGCAACCCCTGTCAGTTTGCGGGACGCTGTCCCTTACACCTGGTATAGTGTTTGCCTAAGTTGCCTGTTTTCATGGATTAGCCAAAAACAATGGGAGCGAAAGAAAAACATAGAATGTGCCAGCTGCATTTCCTCGCGGTAATGCTGTATAAACCAGCTTAGGGAATCGAGGGTTTCAGTATATTGCAATTTAGGCGATGGGCTGACAACCTGTCACTATAGCAATATACATTCAAATCTATCTTAAATAATTCTCAAAACTTTGTCAGACGTGGCGGAACGACCTTTGTTTAGGTCGTTTACGCTCTGCCTACCCCATTAGGGATAAAGGCGTGATTAGTATGTATATTATCATAATTGTAACTTATCATGTGCTTCTTGCTTCAGAAAGATATTCAAATAGGCCACGATAGATTTTTGGAATGCCAGACAGTGTTAAAAACGGTCTTCTTTATATGAATAGGTATCAGTGGCGAAGGGTGAATATTATTAGGTTGGCTGGAAGAGATCTCTTATAGAGATAAGCTCACCTGTTGTTTATTTTTTTTAAGTTGAATTGTATTTTTAATTTTTAAACAATAAAGAATATAATATTATCGATAGAGAAGCCGGAGTAAAAAACAAATACATATTACTACGTATATCTCATTTTTAAGTTCTACACCAATATCCAAAAAGACAATTCCGCTGCCTAACAAGACAACAAGGATAAATAAACCATTTTCTTAAGATAACAATACAAATACCTACCATTTGGTTGATTTCAAAAGGGAAGCCGACGGGAATCGTGTTTTTTATTTATTTAAAAAAAATTAAAAAATATGACAGGACTTACCTATATCTAAAGATTTACATAGAGGGAAAGGGTCGTTCCGGAAAGAAACGTTCAGTGTAATTAACATTCAAAGAAATTGACATTGTGGGAAAGAGATATTGAGGAAAATTTACATACAGGGAAAGGGTCATTCCGGAAAGAATTCAGTGTTATATGGACCCTTCGCCACTGATAGGTATGCTGTTTTGCCCTAGTCTAGGTCAAGGACCATAGAATCGACGATGAGATGAGCTAACCCAGAAGATGCGTATTCAATCTAAATTCTACATTTGCTGGACTTCTTCGTTTTCTAATAGCGTGGTTATTTTGAGTCGACGAACGACCCCAATTTCTTCTTACCGAGTGGATCCTCAAGTCGAACAACGACCCGATGAACCCTGGTGTCAGTTTTCAAACCGCCTAGTAGCACAGCTATTAGGCCTCTCACATGGTTTTAAGTAACGACCACCATCAAAGACAGCGACCGGGGCCGACGGCTTAATGTGCCCTCTGAAGCACGAAATCCTTTTTCTTGGACTACCTCACAAAAAACTGGGGAAACCTCACCAAGTGTCAAATTGACAAATAATAACTTTGTGTGTCCCCTGGAAGGGAAACGAACCCAGTACCTCCTGATCGTAAGCCCTTAGCTCAGAGAACTAGGCCATGGAGGTAGTTAAACGACCCGAGAAACCCTGGTATCAAAGTCTTCGAACCGCCTGTTGCACTTTAAATGATTTTCAGCCAGTAGCCCCATCCTACTATCTTCAGCCGTCACCAGCCAACGTGTAGATGCCAAAAAACGAGGAGAGAGGAATAGCGACACCAGAAACGGAGACAGAAGCCGTGACATCGTTTACATTGTGGACGTGCTTAATGGCAACCATCAAGTCCAGGTATTTTTACATATATACATACATACATACATACATAAAATCACGCCTTTATCCCTTACGGGGTAGGCAGAGCGTAAAACGCCTCCTAAAAGGCGATTTCGCCACGTCTGACATAAATTGAGGGCAATTTTAGATTGTAATGTGTATTGCTGTAGTGACAGGTTGTCAGCCCATCGCCTAAATTACAATACACTGTAACCCTCGAATCCCTTTTTTACATACAGAAAAGATGGACTGCGTGAAAGATATGTCTTAAACAGGTGTGAGTGTTGAACTGACGGCTGACAGGGATGAATGTAAGAAAACGTACTGCGCCGAGCCCAAGTAAATGGGATAAGGGCAAGCGACTGTTGATGATGATACATATAATAACGCCTTTATCCCTAATGGGGTAGGCAGAGCCTAAACGACCTAAACAAAGGTCGTTCCACCACGTCTGACAAAGTTTAGAGGGTTATTTAAGATAGGTCTGTAGGTATATTGCTGTAGGGACAGGTTGCCAGCCTATCGCCTAAATTGCAATATAGAGCAGCTGGCACATTCTATGTTTTTCTCTCGCTCCCAGTCCAGCATGGAAGAATATATTTCCAGGTATTTTTTGTGTTAATTATCTCTCCACACTTCCATGCTGGCCTGGGAGCGAGAGAGAAACATAGCACGTGCCAGCTGCATTTCCTCTCGGGCATTCTGTGAAAACCAGCTAAGGGAACAATCTGTTACCCCCTGTTTTATACAGACAAGAAAAAATGGGGAGGCACTTTTTGGACCTAACTTCAATTATTACCCGACTCTCAAGGAAGGGTTGTTTTTCGCGCGTATCTTGTATGTAGGTATGCATTTACTGATATTTCTTTATTACCTCGTATCTCCGAAACAGCTAGATGGAAGTCAACAAATAATAGGGTATGGTTCGATTGGTCGCACCGACAGGTCGTTGTAATTTTTTTCAAAATTTAAAATGGCGGATTTTAGGCGCTAAATTGCAAGTCTTCGTAAAAATTTTTTCGGCTGAACTTCTCGAGTGGGGTATCAAAATAAAGGCAATGAAAAGGAGATTACAAAAATATATATTAAGTATATGTTACCGGTAATTTTTTTGAACAAATAATTAATTAAAACGTGTTTTATAGGTACTACGGGTTTTTAAAATTATTTTTAAAATACTAGTTTATGACAGATGTCTGCAGTAACAGCAGCAGCAGTAGTAGCGGAAGCAGAAGGTTCCACCCAGGTTCCGAAACCAGGAGACATCACCTTCATCTATCCAGCTCGTGTGGTCAACGACGGCGGGAAACCCAAAATCACCACCAAGGGGGAAACCTTTATAGAACCAGACTGGGCTAAGGTGAGTTTTTGAAGAACTTTTTTTCGAAGTAATACTGAAGTAATAATAATCCCATTCAGAATAATAATTCAAACATATACGAATTACTTACTATTTTGTTGTACATAATAAATGGTCTTTGATCTTCTGCTAAGTTTTAAGAACATTCCAAGCTTTCCTTGTCCTTTGTACTTCCATGCTGGACTGGGAGCGAGAGAAAAACATAGAACGTACCGGCTGCATTTCCTCCCGGGCATGCTGTATAAACCAGCTTAGGGATCCGGGTTTCTGTATATTGCAATTTAGGCGATGGGCTGACAACCTGTCACTAAAGCAATATACCTACAAATCTATCTTACCCTCAAAACCTCGTTTCAGTACAAACTGGCCAGTCAAATCCATACTTAATATTGCTCTCAAGATTGATATCGCTTCATAAATACGAGCCTATATCACCTCGTACTTTTGTAGACAGTACTCACTAGAAATAACTTATAAATTGTTCATGATGTGTTATGGTAAATTCTAAACATCAGGGTTTCAAAATTATTCTAACTATAAATACCGGGTATAAGGGAGAGCGTCCCGCAAACTGATAGGGGTTGCTCAGTCAACGGAACTGAACAACTATCAGCAGGATTTTTATTCAGGAAGTGAAATAAAAAAATGGCTTTTCCATACAACTCGTCTTATTGAGGTTGGACATTTAGTATGGAAAAGCAAAACGTATTTTTACTTCCTGAAAGAACACTGCGGGACGCTGTTCCTTACACCCTGTATAAATTTCATTACAAACATCCCATCGTTGTCTTAGTCTGTCGATAAGCTTCTTTGTCGAAATAGTAATAAATAACTTTAGATTTCATTGTTAACAGACTCTAAAACCACATTTACCTCATTTCCGACCATACCACAAGCAAACCCCGAAAAATGAAGGAATAGTGAAAGATTACACATTGATACGCAAACTTGACCACGCAAACCCAAATAATCTTCCTAAGGAAGCTGAAAATACAGAGGAAACTAGTATCTTCAATGTGGACACACAGGGTAATGGTTATCAGGATTTTTACGTTGAAGAGAAGAGAGAGCAACCTGACCCTCAAGATCAACCCACGATTAGTTTCCCAGAGTCTATTTTCATCACCAGCAGCCCTACTATGTTCGATGCCTCAGAAATTACACATTATTTCAAAGACAGCTCTCGAGACACAACTGAATATGGCGATACAACTACCTCTGAAAATATGTTAGATATATCGTCATTATTAGACTCTAAAGATATAGGTCCAGACTTTGCTGAAAATTTGGCGTTGCAAACAAACAATACAAAATTAAATAAAGACTTTGATATTACTAAACTGAAACAGGAAATAATTAAACTAGAAAAAGAAATGGAAACTAAAAAAATATTGAACCAGAAGCAAGCGGCATTATCTACGTTGATGACTGATAAGGCTATTCTAGACGAAATCGAAGCGGCTAAATCTAAAGCTTCCGCTGCAGCCCAAACGGACACAGAAACCAAATCAACCACTACCGATAAACTTACTACAACAACTAAATCTATGAATTCAATTGCTGAAGAAAAGCAGGATGTTAATGAAAAAAAGGTGATGGATGGAAAAGAAAAAGTTGATTATTTGCAATCAGCTGCTGATCAAAAAAAGCTAGCAGATATGGAAAAGGCTATAAATGAAAATATTATGAAGGAAAATGCTAGGAAGGAACCAGAAGCAGCAGTAGCAAATCAAAAGGCTAAACCGCAACATTTCTCACCAGCAAGTGATGAAGCAAAAGAGCCTATTAAAGATAAGCAATCCGTTGCAGAACAGAAAGGTACAAAAAATGAAGCAACTGTTGATAAGTCGGCAGACAATGCTAGTTTAAAAAAAGACTCAAAAAAGACCACAACTAAATCCTCCAAAACCAGCTCCGCAACTACCACTAAAGTTACAAAATCTAAATTGAATTCAAAACATACCACACACACAACAAGTGCTACTAAAGCTTTGACACAGCCTTCAGCATTAACTACATCTAAAAATACTAAAACTACATCTACCTCTACTACCAAGAAGGACAAGAAGCAAAAAACTAAAAAAACTACAATCACAACAGTAGCAACCACAACAACTCACCCAAAAACCACGATAAAATTAACAACAGTTAAAGAAACAAAGAAAGCTAAAAATAAAAATAAGAAATCAAGGCTTATTAAACGTGAAACAGCCGAGGGTGATAATGCAATATATACAGCTAAAGATGTGGCAGCGCTAGAAGTTATTGTTGATCTAATGAAAGATGCGACTGAGAGCACCCCTAAAGGAAAACTCAAACCAGTAAAATACAACGAAAATTATCATCACCTTCCGAGTACAAACGCCATACAGGTGCACATAGCATTACCTTACCAAATGGAAGACAGAAAAAGATCAGCTGAACCTACAAAACTGAGAAAAGTATTTTCTGCAAAAATGTCAGTACCAGTTGATATTGAGTATCAAGTACGTTCACTCAATGTGGGCGATAGCACCCGTAAGCCATGCCCAAAGAATTCAGAAAGCTGCATCTCACCGGGAATGTATTTGTTAGTTGAAGACGCAAAAAACAACAAAGGATTTGCTTTAAAACCTGTCATTAGGCAAGTCTCGCAAGATTACGTGCCCTCTACTATAAAGACTACCAGTCCTAAAAATTTAGCGAGAGTGACTTTGTCTAAAGACTATATACAGTCTATTAATGATCAACTTAAACAACTCTATCAAAATCTTAGTACCATGGATCAATGTACTAAAAAAAATGTTAAAAAAAGATACGCCGAAAATGAACACCTAAGAATCAGAAGGATAATTAACTGGGATGAAGTAAGGAAATTGTTCGTGTCTAATAAACGAGTATGTAGTTGCAAATGTGTAGCTAACCAAACAATGTGCAAAGCTTGCGCTGCTAGTGATGCTGTCATGACAGAATTGCTCTTTGAATTTGATAACATGGCTAAATATATGGATGATCACTGCACTGAAATTCAAACGTACTTTTGGATGAATCCTTCTGGCGGAAGAAAACTTCGAGACATGGTTCATAAAATTGACAAAAATATTAATGACTACTATAAGAGGGTAAAAGGTAAATGCCATGGAAGACCATGCAATGCTTTTGATAAAAGGGAGATAACCATGCCTTATATCATAAATGAAGATGAATACCTCGGAAACCCGCTGTTAGCTGACATAGAATATCTAGCGCAAAGTTTGCAAGAAGCCCAAAACTTAAAGCTTATCTGCAGTAGAGAGTTAAAAAGTATTGTGGACCGTCTAGTTCAAATAACAAAAAATTGTACGGGAAATAAGAGACTTAAAAGGTCTTCATCCGGAGAAAAGAAAATATATTCTCTGGATAATATCAATGTTAATATAATTTGTAATCAAGATTCGTCATTACAATCAGAGACTCCTAGCTTACCATCTAGTGCTTACGACCTTTTGACTACAGAATTTCCAGTTTTTGATTACACGGATGATGAAGTCACGAAAAACACTAGGAAAAGTTTGAAGAACATATTTGTGAAAAGAAAGAACAGACGCTCTCATAAAAAAGCTAGTAAGAGAGATACAGTTGTACAAATAGAATCGCCTCTGTATGTGTCCGATGCGCAAAGTTTGTGGAGAGAATATCTAAAAGATGCAACTGAACCTACCACAGATCATGCTAAACCAGTAATTACTTTAGACGTTTTAGAAAAAACCGATGATCACACAATTAAGTTATTAATACCAGATTCTGCTACGAGTAGTAAAACTAGAAACGAAATTTTACTGCCAATGGCCAATCTTTATCCGAAGCGTGTTTCAGGACAAGACATGTTTTTAAATATTGATGACCTGACCACTAAATCCAACAAAAATAAAGACATAAAAGAACTTTTGAAACTATTTGAACTAAATACTCAAGAATACAAAAGCATCACTGGATTTTTTAAGGAAAGGTTTGCAAAAGCTACGCAAAGTTACAAACCTCATACAACGCAAACGACTACAATAGTGGCTGGTTCCCCGAAGGAAAAAGTAGAAATTGTATCGTCTGTTAAAGCCGTGACAACCACCAAAGCCACGTTGCCAAGTAAAATGAAATCATATACAAATATTACATCCACAGCTACTACTCCATTTGTTTTAATGAATACTAATCCATACGGGGACGTTAATGTACAGGATAATGAAACCTCTACGCAAACTTCTCAGTCTACTAGTAATAAGACAAAAGAAAGTTGGTTCCATAAATTAAAAAAAATCGTCACCCAGGGGTATGAACATACCACGCAAAAACCTAAAGGTAATGATAAACATTCTCAACAAGAACTGTCGAACCAAATGAATGTGGCAATGAGTGAAAACATAGATGTAATATCAGACATAACTACAACTAGTTTTCCAACACTTTTCATAATTGAAGATTTACCAAATGATGTGAAATATTCTGATTATGAAAACTTATTAATAAAAATAATGGAATATGAACGAGATAAATTAGACAGCGAACTTACAAAACATAAGATTCGACAAAAGAATATATCGGATAAGGAAACGATGAAAATTCTTATAGCCGAACAGAACCAAGACTCAAGGTAAGTTAAACTTCAAGCTACTATCTAAATAATTAATTTATCAATTACTAGCGACCCGTTCCGGCTTCGCATGGAAATCATCAGCGTTTCTCTACTATATTATGCATGTATTATACATATAAACCTTCCTCTTGAATCGCTCTATCCATTAAAAGACCGCATCAAAATCCGTTGCGTAGTTTTAAAGATTTAAGCATACATAGGGATATAGGAACAGAGAAAGCGACTTTGTTTTTATACTATGTAGTGATGAGACACTCCACAGTGTTCACATTTGGTAAAAAAAATGCGATCTCTATATGTCCAAATTATTTACTGCACGATTTCACTATCAACAAACACAATGAATGATCTCAATAGTGGAACTTGATACATATACGGGGCGTAAGGGACAGCATCCCGCAAACTGATAGGGGTTGCTCAGACATCGGAATTGAGCACCTATCGGGAAGAATTTATTTCAGGACGTAAAAGAAAATAATTTTTGATTTACCATACAAATTGTCTGATCAAGGTGGTAATTTTATTTGGAGAGTTAAAAAAAAAAATCTTCTGAAAGAATTTTCTGTTGAAAGTTGTTTAGTATCGTTGACTGAAGAACCCGTATCAGTTTGAGGAACGCTTTCCCTTACACCTGGTATTTGTCTAAAATATGTTGATCCCACTGAAATATAGTACTATTTCCAGTGTTGCAACACCAATGCCTTATACCAAAGGGCCAAGTAAGGTAACCGAATTGCCAATAAATCGACAAACTGATGTTGCTGAGGGTGATTACTGCATACATAAGATTTGGAATAAATACAAGAATGCTTGGATACCGCAATATGAAGACGAAGATTTTCTGAACACAAAGAAGACAACAGCAAAACAAAGAGATTCAAACAATTTGATTAAAATGTTGCTGCAGAGTGTGAAACGTAGCTCTCAAAAGGTAAATCACGTTAGTCATATTTATTATGCCTAGGTTTGTAGACTGGTATAAATGTACACTTATAAATTGTTACAATATTACTTTGAGGATTTTTAGCACTGACAATGCTATTAATGTAGCTCAGTTGGTAGAGTGATGGACTGGCATTCCAGAGACGCAGGTTCGAGTCCTGCCAGAAACGAATTTATTATTTTCTTTCTTTCATATTATATCTTACAATATTGTATGAATGCGATATTTGTTAGGCTGGTAGCTTTTCATCCAAAATTCACATTTAAACATTCGATTATTGTTAATAAGTATAGTAATCTAACATTTCGTCAGGCAGGCAAACAGTCGATGATTTCTCCAAATCAGTCTTCTAATCAAGAAAACCAAAACGAAAACAAACTGAATCTACCAACGGAAACTACCGAAATAAATCAGCAAGATCATTTAGGAAACACAGATGAAACTAAAACTACTCAGCAGGAACTTACCAGTTCTATATCAAAATCCGAAAATACTCCCGAGCATGCTGAAGTTCCAAACTTTAATACTGTGGACAATGATGCAGAAAACCAACAAACACAAAGAGACAATGATAACGTGAATTGGTTCCTGGCTCAATATGCCAGCACTATTATATTTACAAACGTTGATTATGGTAAATGTAAGTATTAATATTTGCGATTGGTATTAAGGTCACAATCGTAAAGGCGTTATTCATCAATGCTCGACTGGCGAGCGAGAGAAAACATAGAATGTGCCAGCTGCATTTCCTCCCGGGCATGCTGTAAAAAGCAGCTAAAGGATCGCGAGGTTTTCAGTAGTAGTATTGTAATTTAGGCGATGGGCTGACAACCTGACGCTACAACAATATACCTACACCTATTTTAAATAATCCTCAAAACTTTGTCAGACATGGCCGAACGACGTTTGTTTAGGTCGCTGACGCTCTGCTTACCCCATTAGGGATAAAGGCGTAATTATATGACACAGACAGCTCAAAATATTTTACAGACAGCATTCCTGATAATGTAACTGAGAAGTTTAAAATTAATAAAGAGGACATATACAACAATGTTCCGGATTCCACTACAGATTCTTCGTATGCTCCAAAAGATGAAACTCCACCAGCTACTACTACAATGGCTGCGTCTACAAATTTCGGCTTTATCAAGGGTCCACTAGCTTTTCATTCGAAGGTATTTTTCTACAATGTTTCATCTGCTATACAACACCATCATGGCTTTGTTTTTTTTTGTGTTGTAGTTTATTTTAAATGTTTAATCTTCTTCTCTTATGCCTATGGTATGGTCTGTTCAATAAATAAGAAAAATAATGGGCAGAAGTTATAACTAATAATAATTTTAGATAGTTGAAGCTATAGTCAGATGATACTCCTGCCAAATTGTATTTTCATTAATAAAGATGAAATTAAGATAACTTTTATAAGGTTTTATGCCTCTTTTCGATATTTATCAATCATCATCATCTTCCCTATCCTTTCCTTGTATTTCGCGGGTCGGCTTACTGATCCAATATGTTTGTCAATACTGCAGGTTAAATTGGAGCCATATCCAAAAAAGAAAACTACACAGTTTGGTTTAGATGTTGAATATAAGAATGGAAAAGATAGTATACTTTCAAAATTTAAACCCAAACAAACCTCACTCGTACCAGATGAAACAACAACGTCGACTCAAACTTCACTCGTATCAGAAAAGACCACACCATCGACATCATCATCTGTGCCTACCACATCAGCTGATAAAAATATAGCAGTTGATAAAACCACGGAATCTTTAGCACCCATACCTTTTACAACTGAGAAACATAAAGCCAATAATAAAGAAGACGACGAAGAAGTGTACGCAGAAGAATTCGAATCAATTAAAGATAAATCTAAAAATAACAAAGAAACTACCAATTCCGTAAACAAATTAGGAAAAAATGCTGAAGATAACAAAGAAACTACCACTTCCGTAAACAAATTAGCAAATGAAGCTAAAGATAACAAAGAAACTACCACTTCCGTAAACAAATTAACAAATAAGGCTGAAGATAAAGGCGAAATTATTGTTACACCAGAACCTAGTGAAGTACAACCAATCAAATCTGAACCATCTGAAGCAAAATCTGAAAATGATATAAATCAAAACAACCATGATGATAACTCAGCTAATAAACCCAAGAATGAAATAGATAAAGAGAAAACGCCTGAAAATCTTGAAGAATCGCCCAAAACAGAGATAGACAAAGATGATGAAACATTTGAAAAAGTCAAAGAAACAAAACCTAAAAATGAAATGAATACAGAACAGAAAACACCTGAAAAACTCAATGAAATAAAGCCTAAAAATGAAATGAATATAGAACAGAAAACATCTGAAAATCTCAAGGAAACTAAGCCTAACAATGAAATGAATTCTGAACAGAAAACACCTGAAAATCTCAAAGAAACCAAACCGAAAAATTTATTGAATAAAGAAGAAAACACTGTTGCAAAACTTGAAGAAACCAAATCTAAAAATAAAAACAATCAGAATGAAAAGTCTGCTGAATCTGGTTTAAAGAGGGTGCTTAATAAAGACATTAGCAAACAAAAAAAATACGTAAGAGGTAATTTTAATTTATATTTTTTTGTATAAAGAGAAATTTAACGTTATAACTAACTTTATCAATTCATAGTTTTATTTTGAGGAAGTGACAGGATAGGATTTAGAAACGTGTTTGCCGAATAACGCCGTTAGTATATAACATCATTAAAATCAAATCAAATAACCCATCATTTTACATGCTTATCTTTCTGGGTATTCTGTAGGAATCTAGTGAGGACGAAAAGGATTTAGACGGTCATTAAGGCGCAACAATCGATTACTATAGTAGAACAATACAACACAGTTTGTTCCTTCTTACACGATCCTAAAATCTTGTCAGTCGTGACGAAATCTCCTTTGGTCGTCCTAAACGCCTAAGATCAATGACGATCTGCCTACCCCGTATTTCAAAGTAACTAACACTCGTCGTTTGTCCTAAGAGGCTTGTGATCCCAAAACCGAAATGTGTTTGTGTGACATCAGCGCCACTTCCGAGCATATCGTCGACGTACGGAAGACATCGCCCAGGAAAGATTTTGAGGAATACATCAAGAACGTCACTTGCTACGCGTAAGTATTCAACGTCACTTGCTACGCTTAAGTATTCTATGTTTGTAAGTTGTAGATACCACCTCATCTCCAATCACCAGCTTCAAACAGAAATTTTGTGCTAAACAGATGTCTTAAGTTCGTAGGAGTGCTTTTAGGGCTCCTGTCTTGGTGAGCTCGGATGTCCTAGTAAAAAGATTATCTAGGGCTTTCAGAAAGATTTAAAATAGTTCCAGCCACATCATACCGCTGGTAATATTTCAATAAGAGGATTTGCTTACCAGCCCGGCCATCGGGACGTCCGCTGCAGCGAAAATTCGCTTACAAGCGTAAAAGTGGTACATTCCTTATAGTCACAAGAAGCATCGCCCAAGAGCATGAAAAATAGCTAATCAATTTACTTCTTAGAAAGATTTATTATACATATTTAATATATTTTTTCAAGGTATAAGAAGCCTCCACCTTACTTTTTGATCGATCCCTGGAAACGAAAAGTCCGAAAACGTAAACATCAGAAACAAAGACGATTCAACAGATATTTTGATTCCGTGCCTCTCAAGAAGAACCTCAAATGGGACTGGATTCGTAGGAAACGCTCATTGTTAAGTGTCAGAGATGATGATGATGATAATTTTGGACCAGAAGAAACCAGTTACCATACTAACAATGAATTGCATCCTCATAGTAACAATGTGAAAGAAGAACCTGAAACAATTACTAATAATTATAAAGTGCTTGACACAGACATAGATGATTTCGAAAGTTTATATAAAGGAGATGATAATGTCTATAGAGCGATAAAGAAACGACTGAAAAGAACTGCTGGAGATATGAAAGAACTTGCTCACGGATTGAGAAATCTGCCACCGCTTCAATCTAGACAGGTTAGTTTACTAGACAGAAAGAAGAATAGACATTTTTTTATAATTTATATACTGCTACTTCTTCTTGTCTTCTTTTGTCGTGTGGGTATCAAATCAATCGTCTCGATGAACCCTGGTGTCCAGAGTTTTAAAACCGCCTAATACCACAGATAATAGGCCTCTGACATGGTCTGTGTAACGACCACTATCAAAGACAGCGACGGGGATCGACTGCTTAACGTGCTAGGAGGGACAGAATCTATTTTCTTCTTGACAATCAGGTGATTCCGCCTGCATTGTGCTAATAAAATTAAGGAAAATCTCACAAAGTGATAAATGGAAAAATATCAGTTGTCGGTCCCGTTCGCTGTCTTTGACAGTGGTCGTTACAGAAACCAGAGGCCTGCCTATTAGTTGTTACTTGTAGATGGTTGAAAAACTTTTGCACCAGGGTTAATCAGGTTGATGATTCGAAAACCCACTTGATATGGAAGAGGAAGATACCTATAATACCATACATACATACATATAATCACGCCTTTATACCTAATGGGGTAGGCAGAGCGTAAACGACCCAAACAACCGTCGTTCCGCCTCGTCTGACAAAGTTTTGAGGATTATTTAAGATAGATTTGTAGGTATATAGCTGTAGTGATACGTTGTCAGCGCATCGCCTAAATTGCAATATACAGAAACCCTCGGATCCCTGAACTGGTTTTGAAATGCAGCTGGCACATTCTATGTGTTTCCTTCGCTCCCAGTCCAGCATGGAAGATATAATACCTAATGTAGTTTTTGATACACTAATCAACTTTCCAGGATGAACTCTACGCCATGCTAGGTGATAAGGTTTCCTTAGACTGTGTTCACGCCTCTCGCTACCATAAATCCGCCCAGCCAGTGTCCTGGGACGCCGAGAGACCTGTCATGCTGGCGTCTCCTGACGTGGTTGTCAAGGGTCCAGCTGTGATAATCAAGAGGGTTGAAGCGAGGAACTCTGGGAACTATACTTGTAACCAGGTAAGTTGGAAGCGGGGTGTAAGGGACAGCGTCCCGCAAACTGATAGGGGTTGCTCAGTCAACGAAACTGTTTTTCCATACAAATTATCTGATCGAGTAGGTCATTTTGTATGGTAAGGTATAAATTTTGTTTTCATCTCCTTAAACTTAACTGCCTCCGTGGTCTAGTGGTCAGAGCCATGAGCTTACGATCCGGAGGTCCTAGGTTCGATTCTTAGGGGGGAACACAAACTTGATATTCGTCAATTTATCACGTCTTTGTGAGGTTTTCCCTAGTTTGGTTGGGCGGATTGTCTATAAAGTAAAAGGCACATTAAGCCGTCGGTTCCGGTCGCTGTCTTTGATAGTGGTCGTTACTCAAATTATGTCAGAGGCCTAATAGCTGTGCTACTAGGCGGTTTGAAAACTCTGACACCAGGGTTCTTCAGGTCGTTGTTCGGCTCGAGAATCCACTCGCTAAAGAAACTACTTAAAAAAATCCTGTTGATAGTCTTTCAGTGTCGTTAACTGAGTAACCCCTATCAGTTTGCAGGAAGCTGTCCCTTACACCTCGTTATTAACGTGTTCGATCTTTTTTATATATTGACGTGTAAGTTCTTCCATGCTGGACTGGGAGTGATAGAAAAACATAGAATGTGCCTGCTGCATCTCCCGGGCATGCTGTAAAAACCAGCGATGGGATTCGAGGATTATAGTATATTGTAATTTTACGTCATTACAGAACGGCATGACGCTTAGTGTTCAACTGACGGTGGAGACGGTTTCACAGTTCCATGTGGTGTTAAAATCGATATAGAAAAAAAACATAGTCGCATAATGGCATCGTCGCCCGTTGTCACGATCTCACAATGTCACGATCGCCCAATGTCACGATCGCATAACGTCACGATCGCATAACGTCACGATCGCATGACGTAACGATCGCATAACGCCACTATCGCATAAAGTCACGATCGCATAACGTCGCGATCGCATAACGTCACGATCGCATAACGCCACTATCGCATAACGTCACGATCGCATAACGTCGCGATCGCATAATGCCACGATCGCTTAATGTCACAGTATTCGCACTACGCCATATAGGTACATAAGTGTTTTCATTTTACAGAACGGCAAGACGCGGAGTGTTCGACTAACAGTGGTGACGGTTCCGCAGTTCCATGTGGTGTTTATTCCGATGTACTATTCCAAACAAGGGTGCAGCTATGATGCAAGTATTATTTAGTAACGTTTCTTAAATGCTGGACCATAAGCGATAGAGTATGAGATCCGCCTGATAACCAATGTTATAGCAGTAGAGATGCATTTTTTTCGTGTAACGCACCAGTGTTCTTCTATGCTGGCCTGGCAGCCAGAGCAAAACTGCCAGCTGCATTTCCTCCCGGGCATGCTGTAAAAACCAGTTAAGGGAACCGTGGGTTTCTGTATATTGAAATTCAGGCGATAGGCTGACAACCGGCCACTACAGCAATATACCTACAAATCAATTTTAAATAACCTTCAAATTTTGTCAGACGTGGCGAAACGATCTTTTGTTTAGTTCGTTTACGCTCTGCCTACCCCATTAGGGATAAAGGCGTGATTATATGCATGTATGTAATAATTCACACACCTACACACCTACTCAAAATAATAATATGTGATTTTAATATTATTTCATACACTACACAAACTGAAACATTTATCCCCACATTTATTTTTTATTTCACCCATTATAATAATGTACATACATACATACATACAATCACGCCTTTATCCCTAATGGGGTAGGCAGAGCGTAAACGACCCAAACAAAGGTTGTTCCGCCACGTCTGACAAAGTTTTGAGGGTTATTTAAGATAGATTTGTAAATATATTACTGTAGTGACAGGTTGTCAGCCCATCGCCTAAATTACAATGTACTGAAACCCTCGGATCCCTTAGCTGGTTTTTACAGCATACCCGGGAGGAAATGCAGCTGGCACATTCTATGTTTTTCTCTCGCTCCCAGGCCAGCATGGAAGGCTTCTATGTTTATAATAATGTACGCCCATTAATTTATTCATATTTGACTGTAATATTTGTGTGTTTTTAGGACCTGAGGGCCATGAAGCACCTGGGACCGCTGATTTCGAGAGAAAGCTGCTTATACTCTCAGAACTGCAACTCTGTTCAAATCGATGAACCAATCTGTATGGAGGACAAGGTATAAATACCGGGTGTAAGGGACAGCGTCCCGCAAACTGATAGGGGTTGCTCAGTTAACGACCTAACACGTTTCAACGTAACTCGTTTCAACCTAACTCGTTTCAAACTTTTTTGTTTCAACCTCATTAGTTTCAACCTCATTAGTTTCAACCTCATTAGTTTCAACCTCATTAGTTTCAACCTCATTAGTTTCAACCTCATAGGTTCAACCTCATTAGTTTCAACCTCATTAGTTTCAACCTCATTAGTTTCAACCTCATTAGTTTCAACCTCATTAGTTTCAACCTCATTAGTTTCAACCTCATTAGTTTCAACCTCATTAGTTTCAACCTCATTAGTTTCAACCTCATTAGTTTCAACCTCATTAGTTTCAACCTCATTAGTTTCAACCTCATTAGTTTCAACCGCATTAGTTTCAACCTCATTAGTTTCAACCTCATTAGTTTCAACCTCATTAGTTTCAACCTCATTAGTTTCAACCTCATTAGTTTCAACCTCATTAGTTTCAACCTCATTAGTTTCAACCTCATTAGTTTCAACCTCATTAGTTTCAACCTCATTAGTTTCAACCTCATTAGTTTCAACCTCATTAGTTTCAACCTCATTAGTTTCAACCTCATTAGTTTCAACCTCATTAGTTTCAACCTCATTAGTTTCAACCTCATTAGTTTCAACCTCATTAGTTTCAACCTCATTAGTTTCAACCTCATTAGTTTCAACCTCATTACTTTCAACCTCATTACTTTCAACCTCATTACTTTCAACCTCATTACTTTCAACCTCATTAGGCCCGCAAACTGATAGGGGTTGCTCAGTCAACGAAAATGAACAACTATCACCAGGAAATTCTGAAAATTGAACTTGCCATACAAAATGATCAACTGAATCAGACAATTTGTACGGAAAAACGAAACGAAAACTGGTTTTTACAGCATACCCGGGAGGAAATGCAGCTGGCACATTCTATGTTCTTAAGAAAAAAATGCAAATAACGGCTACCAACGGCAATTTTTCGTCCTGTTATTACAACGAGCTATGAATCGCTAATTTATGAGGTTCTAAATTATCTTAATTGGTACTAATACTTGAGTCTGTTGGACCGGTTTTTCGATTCACTGCGTTTTTAGTGAATTATTTTTTTTTACTAATAGGGTCGCCACTTGACATACATACATACATACATAAATCACGCCTTTATCCCTTACGGGGTAGGCAGAGCGTTTAACGCCTCGTAAAAGGCGCTTTCGCCACGTCTGACAAAAAAAAAAGCCACTTGACTAGTACCTTAAATACCTCTTTCAGGACGACGGTTCCATCCATCTGCGCGCGACGGAAATCCTAACAGCCTGTCCCCATCCCGAAGTGAAATGCAGTGCGCAGTGCCGGCGCAACTTGCAGTGCGCTTTTGCACTGCTCTGTGCAGCCAACGCTCCCGTGTTGCATGGTGTCAAAGGTAGGTGTCAGATTCAACCAACTTCTGGGTTGCGGAGGTCAGATAGCAGTCGCTCTGTGTAAAAACCAGTACCCTCGTTCAATCATCTAGATTAGGTAGCCAACCCGAGATATAGGAGATAAGGCTAGGGAGATGAGATGACCTTTATACGGAGTATAGGGACAGCGTCCCGCACACTGGTAGGGTTGCTCAGTCAACGAAACTGAACAAAGACTTTTTTTCAGGAAGTGACAAAAAAATTGGCTTTTCAATACAAAATGTTCACCTAGATCAGACAATTTGTATGGAAAGCCCTTTTTTTTCACTTCTATAAAAAAGCTAGTTTGTGCATTGTTGCTGACTGAGCAACCAGTTAGCAGGACGCTGTCCCTTACACTTATCTTGTTACAGTGGTGGTGGCCAGACAGGCGTACAACAAAACCTTGATACCATCCCACGGTAATAACAGAAGACTGATCGTCACACACACACTTAGGAAAAAAGGTAACCACTGTGAATGATACGTACATACGGGGTGTAAGGGACAGCACCGTAGGGGTTGCTCAGTCAACGACACTGAACAACTATCACCAGGAAATTCTATCAGGAAATGGAAATAAAAGTTGGCTTTTCACTTCCTAAAAAATGATCCTAGTGGAAGTTGTTCAGTGCCATTGACTGAGCAACCACTATCAGTTTGCGGGACGCTGTCCCTTACACCCCATATAGTCACGCCATTGTCCCTAATGGGGTAGGCAGAGCGTAAACGTCCTACACAAAGGTCGTTTCGCCACGTCTGACAAAGTTTTGAGGCTTATTTAAGATAGATTTGTAGGTAGGTAGGTATATTGCTGTAGTGACAGCTTGTCAGCCTATCGCCTAAAGTGCAATATACAGAAACCCTCGGATCCCTTAGCTGGTTTTTACAGCATGCTCAGGAGGAAATGCAGCTGGCACATTCTATGTTTTTCTTTCGCTCCCATTCCAGCGACTTGACCGGTGAACTAAAATCGCGGTCGATTTATAATTTGCCAACAAGACGCAAGGAAGATTATCAGCTACGCAATGTTCTTCGAATTATCATTGTCAAATTGACATTGTCAGATTTAAACAGGTCCTAGGACTCCCAAGTTATTCATCCTGCATTGCACTAACTAAACTGGGGAAAATTTTACTGATAAATTGACAAACATCAACCTTGTATCCCCCTTGAGAATCGAAGAACCTACCACCTCCCCTATCATCAGAGATTGACTCAGACCTCTAGAACACATACCCAATAAACAAATTTCACATTTCTGCTGAAAGTGACCATCCACGTTTTTCCCTGGTCTTCAGATTTACAGAAACACCTGGAGTACCATCAGCTCGCAGCCAGTATGTTACCTGGGAACTTAGACATCGTGGTCTCCTGTCCCGCTGGCTACTACCTTATACGGAAGCAGAAGATTTGTGGTAAATATTCAGGGTTTAAGGGATAGCGATTATTAGATTTGACGGCCCGCACAGTCTACTTGGCACTGTTGGCAGTATATCTGCCTGCTACGCAGAGATTCCCGGGTTCGACTCCCGGCCGGGGCAGACATTCAAAATTTAAATGCCTGTGTCTAGGTCTGCGTGTTCTTTGTGGTTGTTTCTGTGTATGTCCAATGGCACCCCGAACAGGGAACCCTAGTGGGGGCTCTGAGGCCTAATATTCTTTTCCTTAGAATATACGGGTTTGCTCTTGTGCACAAAATTCAATTTTGCACAACATGCACAAAAGGCGCTTTCAGAGCATGAGAAGTGAAAAAGAGCTTTTCATTTATTTTACTGACTACTACAGTACTGCAGCTAAGTCATATTTCGTGTGAAAAGTTTGGTCACCAATCTTTTTATAAATTTGGACTAGGTATCTTTCTTACCGATTAAAATTCATACCAAATACCCAATATTTTTTTACTAAAGAACCTTGTACCCCGTAGCGGCGTGCCCGGCGGACACCTACGCGGCCGCCGGGGAGAACACCTGCTACGCCTGCGCGCCTGGTACCTCTTCAGAGCCTGGTGCGGCGCGGTGCAAGCTGTCCATACGCCGTATGAGGAGGTACGATGTACGTACTTAATAGACAGTCAATTTCAGTCAACTAAGATCATCACCTTCATCATCTCCGTCATCATGATCATCATCATGATCATTATGGTCATCGTCAGCATCGTCATCATCATCGTTATTATCATAATCGTCATCATCATCATGATCATCCTCATCATCATGATCATCCTCATCATCATGATCATCCTCATCATCATTGTCATTATCATAATCGTCATCATCATCATGATCATCCTCATCATCATTGTCATTATCATAATTGTCATCATCATCATGATCATCCTCATCATCATTGTCATTATCATAATCGTCATCATCATCATGATCATCCTCATCATCATTGTCATTATCATAATCGTCATCATCATCATGATCATCCTCATCATCATCATGATCATCCTCATCATCGTGTCATCATGATCATCCTCATCATCATTGTCATTATCATCATCATTGTCATTATCATCATCATTGTCATTATCATAATCGTCATCATCATTATGCAGCATCGTCATTATCATCATGATTATCATTATGATCATCATCATAATCATTACCATAATCATTATCATTATTATAATCATTATTATAATCATTATCATAATCATTATCATAATCATAATCATAATCATTATCATAATGATTATGATAATCATTATCATAATCATTATCATAATCATTTTCATAATCATTATCATGATCATCATCATGATCATCATCATCGTCATCATTATCATGATCATCCTCATCATCATCATCATCACCTGTTCGGGATAGATAGGGATAGTGATAGACAAAAAACTAACTTCTTTATTCTTTTCGTGTTGATGGAAAAAAAAAAAATCTAAACTTCTTTGGACCAGTGTTCAAAACTACGAACAGGTCAAAGTCAAAACTGCATTTGGTGACAAAGATTGCAAATTGACAAAATAGCAATTAGCCTTAATCGAGAATAGATTTTGTCAAAAAATATCAATATTTCCAAATTGGTCAAAAAATATCTATATTTCCAAAAACAGTTTAAAAAATTACGCTTCGGAATTTGGCCTATTGCAAATTTGAAAATTTGCAACTTTGACAAAATGCGAAGAATGCAACTCATGCCGTTTATAGCAGGGTTTTTAATCTACCTACAAATTTCTTGCATGCTGGACTGGGAGCGAGAGAAAATCATAGAAAGTTCCAGTTGCATTTCCTCCCGGGCATGCTGACCAGCTAAGGAATCCAGAGGGTTTCAGTATATTGTAATTTAGGCGATGGGGAAATCTATCTTAAATAACCCTCAAAATTTTGTCAGACGTGGCGGAACGACCTTTGTTTAGGTCGTTTGCGCTCTGGCTTTCGTATTCTATTAGGGATAAAAGCATGATTATATGTATGCATGTACAAATTGCGTATCTCTTGCAGTGGTGGTGGTACCCGCCTTGTGGCTACGCTGTGGCTGCAGTTGGCGTGCTGTGCGCATGCGTTGTGTGCACCATTTGCGCGCTGGTGTCGCACGTGACGTCGCGCTCGACGGCGCGAGGCCATGCCGGACCGGTGAACGTCGCCAGGGTGGACAGTCGGTGGACTTGGAGTAAGAGAGCTGGTGAGACTGCGTGACGTCACGCTTGATGACGGGAGGCCATGCCGGACCGGTGAACGTCGCCAGGGTGGACAGGCGGTGGACTTGGAGTAAGAGAGCCGGTGAGACTGCGTGACGTCACGCTCGACTGAGCGAGGCCATGTCGGACCGGCGAACGTCGCCAGGGTGGACAGGCGGTGGACTTGGAGTAAGAGAGCCGGTGAGACTGCGTGACGTCACGCTCGACGGAGTGCGCCATGCCGGACCGGCGAACGTCGCCAGGGTGGACAACTCTCCCACCTCCTTCCATGGTACTATCGACCTCTCGGTCATCAGGACCGTGTCAGACCGAAACAAAGGGACGTACAGGGGACTTACAAAGCATACGCTAAAGCACTGCCTGAATTTTTTATCCCTACAAAAATAAATTCCTGGCTTGCGTGTCCCCCGTCGCACTCTCCCCACTCTGGGGCAGGACTTCACAGCACGGCTCCTATCTTCTTCCTTTTTCCTCCGATCGCCTCTCGATCCCTACTCTCCTTACACCTTAAACGCTTCTCTATTCTCCATTTTCATCAGTTGCTACATCCTGATCTTCTCTTGTCACTTCTAGACCCTCTCGAACCCGTTCCTCGATCTCTTCAGTTCTCCTCCTTCGGTGCCATTTGTAGCAAAATTCCTTGAAACACGCAAATTTCGCCTCGAAGATACCAGTTCCGCGAAATGAACTGGTGCCTCCTCACCTACGCTCAGACACCCCAACAGAGTCGCCCTCTCCCGCTCATACGTCCTACATGACGTCCTACATGAGGCCCCTATACTCATCAGCTTCCCCGCAATTACACGTGCCCTCGGACCGAAGCCCGAGGTCACGGAGCCGACCCTTGAAGTGTCCGTGCCCAGTGAGCATCTGGGAAACGACATAGTCTGGTTCCAACCACCTACCCGATCGTTGACACTAGGGATGAAACGTTAGAGATCCTTGAGAGATAGAGGCCCTTGTGCGATTGTTCCCACCGTTCCTGCCACGAGTGCAGTGCCTCATCCCATGTAAACGCCCCTCCCTCGCCCCACACGGATTTTTCACGCGTTGCTCTTCCAGCTTGCCCGCCCTTACCACCTCCAGATCCGCCGGCAGCACTCCGGCCAATACCGGCAGGCAGTCGGTGCTTGCCGTGCGGTAGGCCTTAGTCAGAAGGACTAAGGCTCCCCGCTGCGTGCTCAGAAGCTTCGAGCGTACCACGTGGCCGGGGTTACCTGTGTGATACCAAATCCCAGCAGCATACGTTAGTGTCGTAACAAAAGTACCGTGATAAATTAGTCCCATCTTAAAAAGTGTTTATGAAAAAGTACAAATAGACAATTCTTTTTTTTAAAGAACTTTGTGTAATGAACAGTGAAATTTTGCGAAAGGCACATTTTGCGATAAGTTCATTATGAGAAATGTATATTCTGCGAAGTAAGGCTAAATATCGCTGTCGATTCGTAGAGCATGGCTAAAATGATTGCAGTCTCTTTCTCTTCTCTCATGATAGAAAAAAACAGATAAACCGGGTGTAAGGGACAGCGTCCCGCAAATTGATAGGGGCTGCTCAGTCAACGAAACTGTACAACTTCCACCAGGAAATTATTCAGAAGAAAAAAAAATACCTTTCCATACAAAATTACCACCTCAATCAGACAATTTGTATGGAAAATCAAATTTAATTTTACGCTTCTGAAAAATATTCTGCTGATAGTTGTTCAGTTTCGTTGACTGAGCAACCCCTATCAGTTTGCGGGACGCTGTCCCTTACACTTGTATTAGTTAAGTCGTGATTTTCGCAACTACGATTTGCTACCATTATGTTCAATAGGTATTTGACAGACGTGACGAAAACGCCTCATAATAGGTGAAGAAGGCGTGACTTTATAATTTTTATTTATCACAGCAATGAAGAGATGCAGCAGCACGTCAGCGGGGGTGCCGACAAGGGGGGAACCACCTTCTCCATCAGCCGTGATCCTCGCCAGATTCTTCAGGGTTTCTGCTTCCTCCTCCAGAGCTACTGGTTAGTGCCTACAGTAGAAGGATAAGAACATATATACATATATATAATCACGCATTTATCCCTAATGGGGTAGGTAGCGTGTAAACGACCTAAACAAAGGTCGTTCCGCCATGTCTGAGGTTTGGAGGGTTATTTAAGATAGATTTGTAGGTATATTGCTGTAGTGACAGGTTGTCAGCCCATCGCTTAAATTACAATATACTGAAACCCTCTGATCCCTTAGCTGGTTTTTACAGAATACCCAGGAGGAAATGCAGCTAGCACATTCTATGTTTTTCTCTCGATCCCAAGCCAGCATTTAGGTTGTTTACGCTCTGCCTGCGGGAGGTCGTGGTTTCAATCACACCACGTACCATGTTTTTCGGTTTTCATATGTACCTTTATTTCCGTGCTTCGGAAGTCGGAAGGCATGTTAAGCCGTTGGGCACGGTTAATATCGTTTAATATCGTACATATTACTCGTTAAGCCATGTCAGAGGCCAGTGCTAAGCATTGGCGGCTTGAAAACTCTGACCTAATCTAGGATTGGGTCTGGTTTCCCTTCTGGGTTGCGGAGGTCAGATGACAGTCGCTCTGTGTAAAAACGAATACCCTCGTTCAATCCCCTAGATTAGGTAGCCGTTCACGTAAGATACGGGAAAAGACTAGGGAAATGATGCTTAGAAAAAAAATAAGCAATATATCCCCTCGGAAATCGAACCAACACGACCACTAGATCGAAAGCCTCATTGTCAGTTCAACCAAGTGTAGTCTAAGCATATCTTTAAAAGTCAGAACTTTAAAAAATATGCTTAGATTTACTCTATATATTTTTATTTAGTAGATCTTTACTATTTTCCAGATTCGCAAGAGACCAAGTTCGAGCAGTGGAAGGAAAAGAACATCCCCCCTCCCCTGCCACCCGTCGATTTCGATGTCAGTTGATTGTGACAAGTTAACAGAGACTGTTCAGTGTAAATGTATGTGTATTTTGCGTTTTGTACATTTTGCAAGGCAACAGAGACTGTTATGTGTAAAAGTAAATGTTCATTTCGCGAATTGTGCAATTTGTGACCTATGTTCTTTATGCGTTTTGTACATTTTGCAAGTCAACAGAGACCGTTCAGTGTAAAAGTAAATGTTCATTTCGCGAATTGTACAATTTGTGACCTATGTTCTTTTTGCGTTTTGTACATTTTGCAAGGCAACAGAGACTGTTCAGTGTAAAAGCAAATGAATACTGTGCAAATTGTACATTTTGGGACCTATCTTTAGTATGCGTTTGTACATTTTGCAACTTGTATGTTCGCGTTTTGTACATTTTACGAGTAGTGCTCATTTTAAAATTGAGTACAGAATAGTCACCATAACAGAATAGATAGTTGCCAAAGTTGCCATATAGAAAAGTCGCTTAGTGCGAGCGGGAAAATTACTTCTTTTGCTCCCTGCAAGATATGTATTGTTGTTCCACTCACACTGCGTGACAGTTGGAACTATTTCTTTCCCGCTCACACAGTATGATTTTTTGAGATTTTAAGAGAGACAGTGCTATTTTATTGTAGCACTATATTAGGTATACTTACGTACTATTATTCTGTGTAATGGTAAATACAAATGTACTAAGATTCTCTAATTTATGTATTATTTGCGAATTACATAGTTTCCTTGCTGATACTAGTGTTATATATTTATTTATTGTTTATAAATCCAATAACTGGATGAATACTAGGTATTTGATTTAAAATTTTAATAGCTCATCAAATCTATTTTTTAATTAAGGATTTTATACTTTTAGATGTAGTTTTGGATAAGAAGGCACTGTATAAGTTATTTGCTAAGCTTATTTTGTTCCTGTTATTGTAACACGTTTGGTAAGTTTTTAAGTACAGTGATGTTGCAAATAATAAGTGTTTTATTTCGTTTTTTAAATCGTTCACACCACAACGGAATTCAACACTCATTCGTAGGTTCGGTCACGCCTCGTAATTACAGAATCTTGCATGTTTTAGGTAGGATTCACCTTGAAATTTGGCCAAGCCCGTTTTTAATTTCCACAAGATTTAAGTAGTATATTTATAAAAAAATACACACCACAAAAAACTACAACCCTAAACCTATATGGATATTTCACGTACGAATCCATTCAAGTCTTAAAATGTAGAATACTCCTAATGCCACTTTCGTAGATCGACAAATTTGAAAAATATCAACTTTCTGGGATCCACCCTTACGAATGCAATTTCTTTGATCTTCATAATTAAATGCTTTATTTCTAAAAGGCGCTTTCGCAAAATGTCAAGCCATTTGTCGTTCCCATCATACCACATTCGCAAAATGTCGCACTTCCGGAATTTCCTTCACGGGTATGTCATTTTGCGATTGTCCCTTTTAGCACTATGGGAACGACAAATGGCTTGTGATATTTTGCGAAAGTGCCTTTTCAGGAATAAGGGATGCATACTTTTTCGTCTTTCTTTAACACGATAGTAAGTATATTTCTTCCATGCTGGACTGGGAGCGAGAGAAAAACATAGAATGTGCCAGCTGCGTTTCCTCCCGGGCATGCTGTAAAAACCAGCTAAGGGCTCCAGGGGATATTATATTGTTATTTAGGCGATGGGCTGACCATCTGCGACTACAGCAAAATACCTACAAATTTGTCAGACGTGTTCACCTTTGTTTATATCGTTTACGCTCTGCCTACCCCATGAGGGATAAAGGCGTGATTATATGTATGTAAGTATATTTTGTAGTGCAGGTACCAAACATAAATACCGAAGTTTAGATGTAGTACGCAGATAAAATAAAACACAATATTAGCAAAATGAATGGCACATTTATATTTAATTAATATTATTCATTTTTATAATTAGACCTTTCTTGTAATTATATCATTTTACTCTATGCATTTGAACAGAACAAATAATTATCGAATGCTCTATGATACATGTGGCAGTAGTGTTGCCATGCAGAAAAAAATAACAAAAATATCTTCATCGCAAAATGACGAATCCGCACAATGTCACATTATTGCTACTTCTACTTGACACTTGTATATAATTCGATATACTGCGATGCCTCGCGTGACATTTTGCGATTTAGTCATTCTGCGGATCGACGAATAAGCCTCGCATTTTGTACAAAATCTCCAGGATTAACAAAATACCTCCAGTGCCTTGGACCATTCATAAAAAATGAGCATTTTACAATAAATTATCGTTTACAAATACCGATTTAAAAAAAACTGTGTCTTAAAATAGACATACGTAGCTAGCTGTACGTACGGACAACAAAATTATGTATATAATAATAATTAATTAAAAAAACTTAAGAATAACGCTAAAATGGAAGAAGTCAACTAAACTAAGGTCTTGAAATGATTAGACTTATACCTAGCGACAGAATAAAATCAAAGGTAGTTTTAAAAGTCCACTGAATACTCAAAAATAACACTAAATATCCCGAACTTTATTACTTTCTTTAATCAGTACGTCCGAGTTAACACAAATCCATACATCGAACAATGGTGTCCATTTTGTTGTGAACTTAACTTATTTAATAGTATTTCCAACTTAGTTTTAGAATAACGGTAAAGACATAAAACTTGTCTTTTAATCGAAGATCTTGTTTCTAAAATAAGTTTTAGCTATTAGACAACATAATGAAAAAGTCGTTTTAGTAACTTAACTAATTTACCAATACATATCATTAATTTTTAAAATGAGTTTTTGAATAAAAAGACACGAAACTTTGATAACCTTTATTCTAAATCTGAGTTGGAAATACTATAGTCCTGTCATTTTCCAATATTTAAATTAAAAAATAGACACAAACATAACAGCTGAGTATAGTATCTATATACATTTAAATTTAAAAAAAGACACAAACATAACAGCTGAGTATAGTATCTATATACTATACTCAGCTGTTATGTTTGTGTCTTTTTTTAAATTTAAATATTAGAAAGTCTCATAACAGCTGTTATGTTTGTGTCTCATAATATGTTTGTGTGTCTTTTTAAGATACTCAGCTATAATAGTATAGCTATATTAGTATAGCTGAGTATCTTATCAAAGTGAATGTTATATTATTTTAGGCTTGTAATATCAGTTTACAGAATTATAATCATAATCAGCTGTTGTATTGCTCTCTCTTTTTTATTCAAATATTAGAAAGTGACAATACCAAAACAAAATGGACGCCACTGTCAAAGTAACTCTTTGGATCAGTACGGTCAGTAACAAAAATACGTAACATACGTAATAATTCATTTAGGCTCGTATATATAAAGCGATATCAAGATTAAGAGATTAAGAGCAATATTAATAATGGATTTGACAGGTGAGTTTGTACTACAAACTCACATTCGTTGTCACATTTGAGAGCTGATTATAAATACGGGCCCATTATACTAGCATACAAAATCATACTACTACATGCTTACATAAAGTAATTATTAATCTAAAGTAGCTAAGTGTGTTTTTCAAGTATCCAGAGGACCGACTGCGGATTTCTTTAATCTATGCCTATATTCTTCATTTTGTCATAATTTTGGTGTCAATGATTAACTTAGTTTGTCTGCAAAGTTTGACCAAACGCGAATTGTACATTTTGCGTATTTTACCAAATGCGACGATATCGCAACGAACCGCAAACGTTTCATAATTTTCGTCCAATTGATAGACAAACATTGAAATTATCTTAAATTATTATGTCATAAGAAAAACTAAGTCTATTTAATACAGTTTCATTCGGCGACTAAATTTTAGATTGGGCGTCCACTAATATGAAAGAGAATTTTCAAAATCGTTCTTTATCCAAAGTCGATGTAAAATATATATTTTGAAAATTCACAAAGTTAAGATAAGAAACAACTATCAATATTGTACTTTACTCGTAATCGAATGATTACTGATCTAGTACACATTATAATTGCAAACAGACAAACAAACTTATTTAATATATATATATATTTTTTATAAAATAAAATCCACTGTCATGATTTAACTGTCATTATTTGGGGCGGCTAGCACCATACAAACTTAGTACATTTTTCAAAATATGATTTTACCGACATTTTTATGAGATGCAAAATCAAAATTATGGCAAATAAAAAAATAGTGAGTTAATATGGTGCTAGATATATTTTAATAAATTCATAATAAAAGAGAGTGTCAAATATGTCATGTCAAGAAAATTCCATTAATATTAATAACGAAAGTATTGAGCTTTCAATTTTAAATATTTTATTTACAACAAAAAAAATATTATGCCAATTTATTACAGAAGACATTTTGAAAACAGAAAAAAAGTCCAATAAACTTGTACATCTTTGATAATCTCGATAAAAATCAGTAAATAAACTTTTTTTTTCGTTTTAATTCTGTTAATAAATTATAAAAAAGAAAACAATTTAAGTTTAGGCCCCTGCTGTCTGAGCATTTAAGTTTTAATAATTAAAACCATTTCACTTCATACATTATATCCAGTTACTGATTTTTAGGAAGAAAGACAGGTACATGATTTGTTTTTAAAATGTCAGAATAAAAATAGCTACCAAATAAAAACTAGCCAAATTAAAAAAAAAGTGTAAATATAATAATACCTTATGATTGCAAATCACCTGGATTCACATTTATACAGGGTGTCACTAACTGCATTAATGTTTTGATTTATTTATTTTACTCAATCATATAATTGAACTACATTTTTGCAGTCTTAAGACCCTATATAAGCAAAATACCAATATATTCACTGGAGTTTTGGTACAAATAATAGAAAAAAAATCCTTAAGTACGTCCTTAAGTTAGCAGCCATTTTTTCAAAATTAAATTAAGATATCATCGCACTTTTTGTAAATACAACAAAAACATTACATTTCAAGAAAGACTTGACGGATTTTGATAAAACTCTTGCTATTTCTTCTTTGCCCGAAAGATAAGAAACAGCAAAAGAAATAAATAATACAAGTAAATATTCTATAGTATCAATTTCATTTAATATACATCGTTTTCTTTTCTATTATCCTGTTCTATATTTTTTTTTCTTGCATTTACAAAAATCAACGTATCAAAATGTGTCTACCGCATCGCACCACATACAAACAAACCGCCTTTTTTGAAATAGATCACAAAAAAGTCCACAATTAATATCATTCATACGATCAGGAGTACATTTCCAAAGTTTATTGTCAAGCTTCCATACAAAAATATGACAAAAGAATCAATAAGGACGGTAAGCGGTGGTGGCACAAAAAAAATATTCTGTCGAAAAATGTACTCCCAAAATTTTTCCTTAAAAAGTACGCTTATGGCAGCGAAAAAAATCGATTTAAGTTGTAATTAAAAATATCTTTTCTTATTGTTAAAAATTACTTTATATTTATCGCTATGTACCTATACATAGAATGTACGTCTAAGGCTAATATTTTACAAATTCTGGATTCACCATTTTGTCTTTGGGGTAAAAAGACAGGTATATTCTCAAAATCCCCACTAGCTTGTTTTTATATAGAATGCGCATGTGATTTTCTGTATTAAATGTCGCAATAAAAGCCAAAAACTTAATTAATTTACAAAAAATGTTGAATATTGTAAAAAAAAACATACCTAGAATTCAGCCCGATTTCATATAGGAAGACATTTTTACAGTTCAAACTATGATTTTATTCTTAAAAAATGTGTTTCATTGCCAATCACTTTCCGTAACAAATACAACTTAAAAAAAAATAAGTAGCATTCCGCCATTTTGAAAAGATCTTTATGTGTGTTTTACTAACTGCTACTGGTTAACATATCACCAAACAGTGATAATAAATACAAATGACGAAAATTTCCTTACACAGAAGCTACTTTTATATTACAATTATACAAAGGTATAGATGTGTTGTTTTAAATATTATAACTGCTAGTGGTGATTAAAAGAATCATCAATTTTCTTGTCAAAAGAAAAAACCTCTTTAGAGCGATGATAGGCGTTTTTTTTATAGTAAAATGTATAGAAACTAGAGCCTACGCTAAAATATACACGCTTAAACTACAGTCCGACATAAATAAACACTACGCACTGCCTTTAACACTTTTTGGGGCAATTCTGACCATCTACCATCACACAATATAACTTTATATAAAATAATACATTTCGTGTTTCAAGTATTTTCAATAAAAATTAAAAAAAAACTATAGAAAAAGAAATCTGTAAACAGACAAGTAGATTTGTTTTGAAAGTAGTCGCCCGAAGACTACAGACTGTTAGAAATGATGCAAGAGCCAAATAAGTACAGATGTTGGAAAATGACTTGAAACACAAAATGTAAGTTCGTTTACTGTGTTCACTGGGGTATAATAATTCAAGTAGATTGCCTTTATTAATTGTACGTTTGTATATTTAAAAAGTCTACACGGTTTTGTTATCCATCCATCCGCATATAGTTAATACACAAACATACAACTAATATCTCTGATTCCAGCCAGAGTTTTGGCATTACATTTTGTTACATTCAAGTAACCCTGCATATTACATTTTCTAATGACATGGATAGAATACAGTCCGGCTAAAATCATTCTAATACTTTTACAGCTCCACCGATTTGAGGCCATTTTGATCCAGTAACAGCCAACTGTGTTGGGGCCAGTATGTCAACTGCTCTTTGGGCCAGTATGTCAACTGTTTCTTTAGCCCAGTATGTCAACTGTTCTTTAGCCCCAATACGTGAACTATTATTTGGGCTCAATATGTCAACTGTACTTTTAGCCCAGTATGTCAACTGCTCTTTGCGACCATTATGGCAACTGTACTTTTAGCCCAGTATATCAACTGCTCTAGTATACCAGCCAACTGTTATTTAAGCCCAATATGTCAAATGTACTTTAAGCCCAGTATGTCAACTGCTCCTTAGGCCCAGTATGTCACTATTGGGCCTACTATTTCAACATTACTTTTAGCCCCGTTCTTTAGGCCAACTATAGCCCTGTTGGGGCCAGTATGTCAACATTTCTTTGGGGCCAGTATTTCAACATTTCTTTGGGGCCAGTATGTCAACATCTCTTTAGAGCCAGTATGTCAACATTTCTTTGGGGCCAGTATGTCAACATCTCTTTAGAGCCAGTATGTCAACATTTCTTTGGGGCCAGTATATCAACATTTCTTTGGGGCCAGTATGTCAACATCTCTTTAGAGCCAGTATGTCAACATCTCTTTAGAGCCAAGTATGTCAACATTTCTTTGGGGCCAGTATGTCAACATTTCTTTGTCACAGTATGTCAACATCTCTTTGGGGCCAGTATGTAGCTGGTTCTCTCCTATGTAATCGTGTAATTCCTACCAGTGTTGTGGCCAGTGCAGGCAGTGCTATGGCGGTGCGTGGTGGCGGACGGGGCGTCGCTATTGCGGCGGGGGGCCGGGGGGGCCGCCGGGGAGCTGGCCCATGCCCTGTTGGGAAAAAAAAATAGCTTTAATGACTAAATAATACACAAACATCTTCAACTATACCGCGCTCAATCATTTTAATTAGTAATTAGTAAAATAATACACTAACATCTTCAACTATACCGCGCTCTATCATTTTAATTAGTAATTAGTAAAATAATACACAAACATCTAAAACTATACCGCGCTCAATCATTTTAATTAGTAAAATATTACACAAACATCTCCAACTATACCGCGCTCAATCATTTTAATTAGTAAAATATTACACAAACATCTCCAACTATACCGCGCTCAATCATTTTAATTAGTAAAATATTACACAAACATCTACAACTATACCGCGCTCAATCATTTTAATTAGTAAAATATTACACAAACATCTCCAACTATACCGCGCTCAATCATTTTAATTAGTAAATATTTTTGTTCCCAAGTGAGTGAGATTGGGAGGTATTCCCGCGCTAAAAGACCGACCGTACCTAGGATCCCATTTATAATCTCGCCTAATTATCCATCCGTTCAGCCAGTGGCGTTACTTTCGCATTTATAATATTATACTGCGATCAATCCCTCCTAAGCCCTATCGCCTGAAGATTCTTACCGGCATGGGCTGGTAATGTAGTGGTCCGGCGAGCAGCTTCGGCGCCTCTTCCGCCTTTTCCTCCTCGCGACGCTTCAGACACGCCGCTTTAGGGTTTAGGTTGCGTTCTAAAATAAGATAAGAATAAACTTTATTGCAGAGAAAATACACAAGAGGAATATAAATAAAATGATACAAAAAGGCGGCCTTATAACGTCTCTCAATTTAAGTCTCACTTCCGTAGGTCAGCTGGAAGAAATTTCTTAGTAGAAATAAGCTGTACCTGTTGTGTCGTTTTTCTTGTGTATTGTCTTTGTCATGTTACTTGTGTACAATAAACAGTAAATAAATAAATAACGTGTTCAATGCGGAAGTTTAGTCAAATACATCTACAGATTAGAGATTTCTCTTATCCCTTAGACTGGCAGACAGGCCGGCGGCCGGTTTTCGCGTTTTTTTTACGTCTGGCAGGCGGCCGGCTGCCGGCCGCGGTGAAGTTTCATATTTCATGCGTATTAAAAACTGATTTTAGTGTCGTGACTAGTATGCTGCTGTATACTAGCAGTTCGGTAACTTAAAAATGGATCGAAAAATAAATAAATATCAATCTAATAGAATACGAATACTTAGAACAAGTCATTTGAAAACTTGGCTGGCAGAGCGACAGCTCAAGGCAATTATCAAAATTGCGCTGCCAGCGGAAGGGATATACCAGCCAAATGTAATGAAATTACAAAACATTTAGTAACAATGATGCAGCGGTAGCTTCGCTCGCGATACGAGATTCTATATCATGTTCAACAACGCGAGAACTACGCTTGCTTCGCTCGCAATATGCGCTAATGTTCTTCTATCAATATCGTGATATCTCTCGTTTTTCTTTTTTTTTAATGAACTTATTTGCACCATAATACAAAGTGGAAATAATGCGTCACCGGACTAAAAGCAGGGAGTTGCTACACGCACTCTACACCCTTATATGCAAATGGCAACTGCCTAAGGGCGCCGACTAGGGCTCGAACCTCGGCATATGGCGTTGCCTTGGGAATACCTTATCGGAGAGAATCTACCCGGTAAACCCCAAAGTGGGGAGCAAGTAGGGACCTGCGTGGTTGCTGGAAGAGCTGTTGAGTGTGGCTCGACTTGCATTGGCAGCATTAATTGCACGAGTAATTGGTCTTCGCCGTCGGTAAGGAATGAGATGTCAGGCTTGCTTCGCTTGCAATATGACAAATACACACGATCACACTCATAGCCCCCACTAGCATTCCCTATGTGCCATGGAAATACACAGAAACAACCACAAATAACACCCAGACCCAGAAACGTATCGTCTTCTGTACACCTGACGTAGGGTGGACTTAAAAACAGCCAAGCTGTATCCACACCTTTTTCCACTTCTGTAAAATATCTATATGCCTACCTGTCTGTGTTTGTTATGTTATTCTTGATTGTGTGTTTTAATTTTTGTAATGTGTTTTCACTACATATCACTACATAGTATAAAACAAAGTCGCTTTCTCTGTCCCTATATCCCTACGCAACGGATTTTGATGCGGTTTCTTTTAATAGACAGAGTGATTCAAGAGGAAGGTTTATATGTATAATACATGCATAATATAGTAGAGAAACACTGATCATTTCCGTGCGAAGCCGGGGCGGATCGCTAGAGAGGAAATAAAGTGATTATTATTTGTATTGTGTGTGTGTGTGTGTGTGTGTGTGTGTGTGTGTGTGTGTGTGTGTGTGTGTGTGTGTGTGTGTGTGTGTATGTGTGTGTGTGTGTGTGTAATAATAATAAAATCGTTTATTCACATAAGACAGCATGTTTATATTTGTACAACAAATTCCGCCAAACTGTACAACAGTTTGTTGGCAGAAATAGACTCCCCTGTATTAAACATTTACATTACTGCTTTATGTTATCTAAGTTAATATTGTAAGTTTAGCAAGAAAAGTTTAAATGAGTTACAGTTTTGCAAATATTATAAAAACAAATGATTGTTATTATTTATCAGTTCGAGTTCAGTTTTACTTTAAGATTTTTTAGTATGTATTTTTTTAGACTAGCTTTAAAAACATTTTTAGTTGTGCTCTTTCTTATAGTTAACGGTATATCATTATATATTTTGGGAACGAGATACGTTCTAGCCCTCTCACCGTAATAGTTCACAACTCTAGGTACAATTAGCGCTTCATTAGCTACCTTCCTATGCAACATTGGATTATTGACGTGCACTTTAAAGTCGTCACATCCAAATTGCTCTAGAGCAATCTGAAACGATACTTTCTCATCGACCGGCAAGATGTTACATTTTAGAAACAGTTTATTATAATCCATACTACAAAGTTGTTTTGTTTTCTTGTCTACTAAAACTTTTATGAATCTGATTTGAAGGGTTTTTATTTTATCTAGGTAAGTTTTAAACGTTCGTCCGTATGTGCTCAGTCCATAAGAAAGTATCGATTCAGTAAGTGCATAGTAAACCGTATATAAGGTAGCCCTGTCAGTGAAGAACTTCAGGTGGTGAAATTTCACAAGCACCGCCCTCAACTTGTCACACACTAATTCCACATGTGCACTCCACGTGAAACGGGAGTCAATAATTAGCCCCAGGTACCTGTAACTTTCCACCACCTCAAGCTGCCCACAGTGACAGGGGGAAAAACCACGATGCAAACAATCGTAGTTGTGACCAACTATTTTAGGTATGTCTGTTATACATTTGTTGTAGGGGGAGAAAATATGCATACATTTTGTTTTTGCAATATTGATTATAATCCCATTGTCATGGGCCCACTTAATGATATTATTTAGGTCTTCTTGAATACAAAATTCAATCTCTTTTATATATTTGCTTGAATATACTAAACAGGTATCGTCCGCATACATATATATCCGCGAGTGTTTGACTACATTACACATACTGTTAACGTGCATGATGTATCCGACGGGACCGTACACGGAGCCAGTCGGCACCCCGCATGTTACTTGTGCACTATCACCCGTGACGCCGCAAACGGCAGTCCTCAGCGTCCGTTGCGATAAGTAGGCCTGTAACCACTTATGTGTGTGTGTGTGTGTGTGTGTGTGTGTGTGTGTGTGTGTGTGTGTGTGTGTGTGTGTGTGTGTGTGTGTCTCACCTCTGACTTGTTGCTCGAGCGTCATGATGACCTCCACAGCCATGTTGAGTATGCCGAGCTTGGTCTGCGGCTTGTCACTCTTCAAATGCGTCATACACATGCGACCCAGCTCCTTTAGCGCTTCGTTGATGTCCCTTATTCTTATCCTGGGGATTTTGGAGGTAGATGTTAGTCTTTTGTAATC
The DNA here is from genome assembly GCA_949820665.1 of Scrobipalpa costella. Classification (NCBI taxonomy): domain Eukaryota; kingdom Metazoa; phylum Arthropoda; class Insecta; order Lepidoptera; family Gelechiidae; genus Scrobipalpa; species Scrobipalpa costella. The sequence continues at coordinate 6,968,228 of OX463321.1, read as the reverse complement.
CCGCTTTATGTTTTTTTTATTGTGAATTGGTTGGAAGAGATATTTCCGAATTTCAAATGAGTGTCTGTCTCAATAATGTGAAACAAAACCAATTAATAATTTTGAAATATGCTTTTTCAACCAACCAACAATAATTACGTGTACATGCTAGATATTTGGTCACAGTATGTACATTAACATTGAATTCTATCATTGGTCACATCATACGAACAATGGAACATTACACTAAAAACTAACTGTCGAAAAGTTACTAAAAATCCGTAATATGAAAAGAATTTTAACATAACAGATACCAACGTGTGTTGCGGCCCGCAAACACCTTTTTCTTTGCAATTTAGCAGAGGTTTAAATTTCAGAACCGCAGACTGTAACATTATTGCAAACATATGTTTTGCGGTCGCCTTTCTTAATAGTTGTAAAGAAAAAGCAGTTTATCTCCTGGAAAATAAGTTGGTATCTATAATATGAACTGTATGTATAACTTCTCCGATACACTACAGATGAATGAAATTAATTTAAAAGCTTTGTAGCTTCAAAATCACAAGATACCTACAAATAAGGCTTATTTTCGACTCTCCCACCGGATTCTGGTATCAAGTTTGTTATACCGGGTGTAAGGGACAGCGTCCCGCAAACTGATAGGGGTTACTCAGTCAACGATACTGAATAACTTCCACCAGGAAATTCTTTCAGGAAGTGAAAATAAAAATTGTCTTTTCCATACAAAATGTCCACCTCGATCAGACAATTTGTATGACCACTATTAGAAACAGTGACCAGACATGCCCTCCCAAGCACGGAATCCGTTTTCTTGCAGACAATCAGGTGGATTCAGCCTGCAATTTCCTAACCAAACTGGGGAAAATCTCACAAAGTGATAAATTGACAAATATCAACTTTGTGTTTCTTTGTGGGAATCGAACCCAGGACCTCCGCATCGTAAGCCCATGTCTCTGAATGGAATCCAAGGATCTTATAACAGCACATACCTTTCCCTAGCATTGTTCGCTTGCCGTCTCTCCTTTTCCCGTAGCGCTTTCGCTTGAGGATCTGATTCGTCGTCTCCTTCGTCCGTGGATGAGCAACTGATAGGAATTTCAGGTTTAGATAATTATCTTATCTTATCTTTTGATGGAATAAAGTAGGGATTGATGGGAAAACTATTCATTGGTACAATAAAAACGATTTAGAAAGAAGAATGTTTGAACCAAAATGACAGAATGCTCTATCGTCGTCCTTTTCTTACATCTCAAGAATTCTTAGTTAAAATAAATAGTAACACGATACGCAAATATTTCAACAATTAAATATTTTTCATAATTCTATTTGCTTATGGTCAGATACAGTGAAAAATTAAGTTACTGTTTGTTTTTAATTCGTCAGTAGCTTATCGAATAAGGTTAATGAAAGTTTTCCCATCAAATTCCTGAATTCTATAGAATTTACCAGCTAATCCTGCAAGAAGAGGACCTGTATATCGTTTCGTTACCTCACAACACGAAGGCAGCACGCGAGAGAGAGAGACAGCAGACTCCTGTAGGGAACTATACTAAGAGCGAAAGGGACAGACACACCCAGGACCCTTGAATAGCAATGTTGGGAAACCATTTTCCATAGTATTGTTATGGAATATAGGAAAAAATGTTTAATTAAACTATACTCTGTTAAATCTAGGATGGAAGCTGTGGCAGATGCAATACGCTATTTTCCTAATAGTCAAAACAACAACTTTTTATGAAATGTTAAAATACTTTTTTTTTGTATAAAAATTGTGAGTTATGACGTCACTACATACATACACATAATTACGCCTTTATGCCCTAATGGGGTAGGCAGAGCGTAAACGACCTAAATCTAAACAAAGGTCGTTCCGCCGCGTCTGACAAAGTTTTAAGGTTATTTAAGAAGGATTTGAGGTATATTGCTGTAGTGATAGGTTGTCAGCCCATAGCCTAAATGTCAATATAATGAAACCCTCGGATCCCTTAGCTGGTTTTTACAGCATGCTCGGGAGGAAATGCAGCTGGCTCATTCTATGTTTTTCTCATCAGTGTTAAGTATAAACCTTTTTATTTTTTAGCCTCCCAGTCAAAATGCCTATAGTTCGTTTTTTTAACATTGCGTTGTCGATACCAACGTGTTTTGCGGCCCGTAAACAGCATTTTCTGTGCAACTTAGGAGAGGTTCAGTTTTCGGAACCGCAAACAATAACCTTGTTACAAACATATGATTTGCGGTTTACTTGCTTGAAAATTGTAAGGAAAAAGCTGTTATGGGCTGCAAAACAAGTTGGTATCCATAGCTCAACGCTAAATAAACGAACTTTATATATTTTATTTTGTTTTCCTTCTGGAATGGCATCTATCGCATTTACCATCCTACATTTCACAGAATAATTTTAAAAATAATTATTCAAGTTTGTATTTTAAAATGGTTTCCAATTTTGTGATGGTATGTGAAATGATTATTTACAACTAAGTACATAGTTGAAATTATGTGTTTGTTAGGAATGAAGGACTACAAAAACCCAGAACAAATCACTCATTAGAAAACTGATCTATCGAAACTTACCTGATATTAAAATATAGCTACCGATTAGGGAAGAACACGACTTAACTAAATTTTAACAAAAAAATATTGACGTCAATTCTGTTATCTCATGATAGACCAATTCGTAGTTGCAAAAATCACGACTTAAATAATACATACATATAATCACGCCTTTATCCCTAATGGGGTAGGCAGAGCGTAAACGACCTAAACAAAGGTCGTTCCGCCACGTCTGACAAAGTTTTGAGGGTTATTCAAGATGGATTTGTACGTATATTGCTGTAGTGACAGGTTGTCAGCCCATCGCCTAAATTGCAATATAGTGAAACCCTCAGATCCCTTAGCTGGTTTTTACAGCATGCCCGGGAGGAAATGCAGCTGGCACATTCTATGTTTTTCTCTGGATCCCAGTCCAGCATGGAATAAATAAATAATATAATATAATAAACTATATAATAAACTTAAATAATATTAGTCTATCTATCATTTTCTGTCATGAGAGAACAGAAAGGGATACCAATAGTTTTAATCAGGATTTAGTTAACTTATGCGCTTTACGAATCAATAGCAAAGACAGGTTTAGTCAAATCGTGCCTTTTCAACGCCGCGCCGAATTACCGTCTTTTCTTATCTAGCCTAAAAATGATCCCACTGCTAGGCAAAGGGAAGAATGAAAGGAGAAGAATTACCGTCAAAGTATAAAAAACCTTTAAAAAAACTTAAAACACAGACAGGACTCTAAAGACAGAGTCAAGTCTAAAAACATTAAGGCCTCCTATAATTTTATTTTGAAAATAGTTATACCTAAAAAAAGATCACACACAGAATAGATATCTGAAAAGATGGAATTCAATAAAATTTACATACTGTGACCGTGTTAGTTAGAATGATGAAAAATGCTGAAACTTATCATATTAATTTTTGTTAGTTCATATTTACACTGAAAATATACATTTGTATTTTATGTTTTTCATTCTATGGAATATTGCACACTACAGATATGGTGTAAAATCTGGAATGAGTCGAAGAATTCATTAGAAATGGTAATTAAGAAAGATGAATTTTATTGTAATATCCCAAAGACGGAAGGCGCTTTTTGTATAAATCGAAAATATTTTATTATATATAAGTAATAAAATTAAAATACTACATTAAATTCAAAAATATTATAGTTCTTTTGTTATATAAAATAATATGTAAGTTAATATACAAAAAGCGTCTTCAGTAAATAGACTAAAAAACAATTAATGAATGATTAATATACTCGGCCAGATTTTAGCGTTCCCCTGCAAATGGTGGTATGATTGCGCAAACAGATCTACTTTTATGTAATTCAAAATTAGTCTAGGAAATAATAAAGTTTATTTTAAGGTGACGATACTAGCCAAGCCCATTAGTAAAAACATCATAATTCACTAAAAACGCAGTGAATCGAAAAACCGGTCTAACAGACTCACGTATTACTATGACTTATTATATATGTGATGGCTAGTATCGTCACCTTAAACCCGAATGAAAGTTTTAAATTATAATTTAATCGTTTCACTCGTTTGTGCAACCACTCCTAAAAAACAATGAAATCAAAAGCAGACTTAACAATATTTCCTCTGTTTTATAAAATTATAACGCAACGGCAATATTCCAAATCGCAGAATGTCAAATTTCCAGAACATCAAAAACGCATTAGGTTTTTTTTGTTCAATTAGGAAATTATTAACTAGAGGAAACACTGTCACAATCTTTTCCGGGGTGAATAAAGGTTAGAATAGATAGAAGTTAGAAGCGAGTTTAGAGTAAAGGTTAGACCGCACTATGGCGTAGCTGCAGCGCGACACTGCGCGACACTGCGCGACAAAATGTGTCAAAATATATGAACCTGACATTGCTGCGCCCTGAAGCGTCGTGAAACGCCACGACGCTCGGTTGCAACTTCAGTGACGCTTCAGTGCGGTACCTCTCATACATTTTCATCCAAAGAATAAATAGTCGCGCAGTTTTTGATATTTTTTTTAATGGATCTATTTGCACTATACTACAAAGTGTATATAATGCATCACCGGACTAAAGGCGGGGAGTTGCTACACGCAATCTACACCCTTATATGCAAATGACAAGTCCCTCGGCGCCATAAGCATGGCGTTGCCTTGGGAATCCCTTATCGATGAGAGTCGGTACGTGTCGGTAAACCCCAAAGTGGGTAACAAAGGAGGGTTTGTCACGCAGTGCCGCGCTGCGGTCTAATCTTAATATTCAACAACGCGTGGCTAACTTCTTTCTGTTAAGACGTGATAGCATAAGTGTCCAAACACAAAATCGCAAGTTCGATATGATAAGGTCTGTAAAAAGGTAAACTATATTAAACCATTAAAAATATACATATTTTTAAACTGACTATTAAATTGTAATACCGGGTGTAAGGGAGGGACAGCGTCCCGCAAACCGATAGGGGTTGCTCAAGCAACGAAACTGAGCAACTATCACCAGAAATTTCTTTCAAGAGATAAACAAAATGAACTTCCCATACAAAACAATCAAACAATTTGTAAGGAAGTCCAAATTTTTTTTTCACTTCCTGGAAAAAGATCCTGCTGACAGTTGTTCAGTTCCGTTGACTGAGCCACCCTTATCAGTTTGCGAGACGCTGTCCCTTACACTCCGTATGCCTGTAATTTTGTGGAAGATAATAAACAAATATATATACATATATATATTTTAATTATTGCAGTTTTGTGTTTGGACTTCTACGAAACCAGTTTAGGTTCATTTGGTCATCTGTTTCAAAACGGCAACTACCCCAATTGAAATAAAGTTCTGTATTCAAACTATTTAAACTTAAGTGAGACATTCTAAATAAAGATTTTAATAACGGGCACTCACTTTGGAATATAAGTTGCGTACTTTACGACATGTTACGGGACATTCGGAGTCCCTCATCAGGTTGAGTGTGTAGGTCGTGAAGTACGCGACTTATTTTCCAAAGTAAGTGCCCGTTATTAAATTTTTTATTAAGTTCTGTATTGACCAATTCTCAAACGGTAATCTCTGGCCAGTTTTTATTATACTAGCCAAGTGGCGCACCCTTAGTAAAAAAAAAAAACTCTTAAACCGCAGTGAATCGAAAAACCGGTCCAACAGAATCAAGTTATAGTAATTAAGATAATTTAGAACCTTATAAATTAGCGATTCATACCTCGTTGTAGTAACAGCAAGAAAAAACGGCAACTTTTCTTGTTACTACAACGAGCTATGAACCGCTAATTTATAAGGTTCTAAATTATCTGAATTACTATACCTTGATTCTATTGGACCGGTTTTTCATATCACTGCGCTTTTAGTTAATTATGTTTTTTTTACTAATGCGCCACTTGTCTAGTATCGCCATCTTAACCAAGTAGATACGGATCAATCCAAACGCAATATTTTTTGTATGTAATCAATTATCTTTAAATTTAATATCAATCTCATCATGGACATTTTTTTTTTATGGCTTCACATCTCGTGATTCGAGACGTATTCTGCCAAGACGACGTATACTCGAACTCTACACAAAAGGACTGTTCGGTAAAAAAAATGGCATTATCAGAAGTTGGCATTTTGAGAACTGTTATTTTGTTGAAATCATTTAAAATTTTGCGAATGTGGCATCACGCAAAGTTGTCATTTGGCGAATATGTTACTTTTAGAAATCACATTTTCGGTAAACCAATTCTGTAAGTTGTCATTTTGAGAACAGTAGACCAAATAAACCCCCCCACACAGACACATAATACACAAAGCGTGGCACCTCTCGCGAACGTTGTTGGCTTGTCTGCGTTCTCTCTCGCGCGCGGCCTTCGTGTCCGGATCGCCGTCTTCCTCTTCGGCCGACGAGCAGCTGGGCAGAGCCATACTGATATCAGTGCAACAACGTCAATACATTTATAGTTGGTATCATAAGGATCCGAGCAAAAAAAAACTAGTTAATTTCGCAATTATATAGCAAATTTTGTAAATGAGTAGCTAAATATTACCCCCTAATTTGCTAAATTTTACTGTAAATTGCTACATTTGACCCCTCAATCACTAAAGTTGTCCTAAGGTTGCTACATTTGACCCCTGGATCACTAAATTTGTCCTACAGTTGCTACATTTCACCCCTGGATCACTAAGTTTATACTACAGTTGCTACATTTGATCCCTGTGTCACTAAATTTGACCTCGTATTGCTACTTTTAACCCCACGTTGCTACATTTCGCCGTCTTCCTCTTAGGCCGACGAGCAGCTGGGCATACTGATGTTAGTGCAATAACGTCAATATACGCACTCATAAACAATTGTAGTTGGTATCATAAGGATATGAGCAAAACATACATGACCTAGTTAATTTTGTAATAAATATATGGCCCTAATTTGCTAACTTTGACCGTAAATTGCTACATTTGATTCTGTCTTGCTACATTTCACCCCGTGTCGCAAAATTTGTCCTACAGTTGCTAAATTTGACCCCTGTGTCACTAAATTTGACTTCGTGTTGCTACTTTGACTCCGTGTCATTAAATTTGAAGTTGCTACTTTTAACCCCACGTTGCTACATTTCACGCACTTTCTTCTTCAGTAGTGTTAGTGCAAAGTGTCTCAAAAACAATAGTATCAAGACATAAGACAGACAAATCTCTAATTTTATGCGCCATTTGCTAACTTAGGCTACCAAAGTTGCTAATTCTGTACCCTAATCTCTAATTTTCTAATTGCTAACTTTGTGCCAGTGTCACAATTTTTTACCCTAACAGCAGACCCATACTAATTTTAGTATAAACCACAAGTCAGAATAGGCACAATGGCATAACATAGATCATATGAAAATATCAATATAATTAACACTACACTGTGATAAGTCAATGTTTGCCAAATTGCTAATTATGAGATAAAGTTGCTACATTTGACCCTTAACTGCTACATTTAACCCTAACTTGCTATATTTCTTCCCTCGCCCCGTTGCTACATTTAACCTAAACTTGCTACTTTCGACATCTAATTTAATTGGTATATAACCCCACGTTGCTCCTTTTGACTCCGTGTTGCAAAATTTGAGGTCAAGTACATATCTATATATACCCGAGAAGAAAAAGTCGCGCAATCCTCATTCAGACGCAAAATTATAGCAACCTAGAAACTTAATAACCTAGCCGCTAACTTAGTAACCTAGTCTCTTATTAGGATCCTAGTCAATAAATAAAATAAACGCAAAGTTAGCACCCTAGTCGCTAATTTTGTCATAATATTAATGCCTAGTACTAATATTTTGTCGCAGTCGCTCAAATTGGCGCCCTATTCGCTAATATAGAGTACTTGTCGCTGTTTTAACAACCTATTGTTGAATTATTTAGCAGAGTCCCTAATTTTGTCCGTAGTCGTTAATTTAGTATTGATGTGTCTAATTTAGTATTCTGGTCGCAAATTTAGTAACCGAGTCGCTTATTTTTGCAAGTAATAGTGCAAAGGAAAGATTGAAAGAGAGAACGCCGATAGCCAACTTCGTGCTTGAGAGATGCCATTGTATATTGATGAGAATTCCCAGTTTAGGGTCTCCTCACTGCTATACCCTTGTATAAAACAGTAAGTGGCCAAGGCCAAGGCATGCATATTCAGATTGTCCCACGTAACCTGTACCAGAAAAACTCTGTGATCAGGGGACACTGATACCCATCGATTGAACCCTGTATTACCGCGATATTTTGTAGTTTCCTCCTGTCCGCAAGACCTTCGCTGGTATAGGTTATGATGGAACAGCTGTATGGAGTGTAAGAGACGGCGTCTCGAAAATTGAAAGAGTTGCTCAATCAAGGAAAGTGAACAACTTTCATAAAGAAATTCTTCTGGGAAATTAAAAATATGTGTTTTGCTTCCTTATACAAATTGACAGAAGCCTGTATTTTTTTAATAATTTGATGCATATTCTAAATAGTAAGAATCGACATGGAAATCACATTTGAATGCAGGCGTGTTTCCATTAAAATAATTAAAAAATATTACCCCGGTCCTGATGAAAGTCGTCAATTTTATGGGGAAATCAAATATGCATATTTTTCCATATCAAAGAAGACCTTATTCAATTTCACCGACTGAGCACCCCTTTCAGTTAACGGTGCACCGTCCTTAACACTCTTTATGGAATAGTGTTTGCGCACCTCTCGCGCACGTTGTTGGCCTGGCGACGCTCTATGGTCTTCGAATCTGGGTCGCCATCGTCCTCGTCGACCGACGAACAGCTGGGAGGGTAATAAAAAAAAGTCTTATAAACCGCACGCGTATAAAACAAGAAGCACAAGAAAATTTATATAATTCGAAAATACGATAAAACATGCTAGGATAATTTGAATAATTTATATAGTGTCCCAGTTTCCAAATACGTTCCAGTTTCAAATTTTTCGTTCTAGTTAGTAATTTCGCGACCAAATTGCTAGCTTTAAACTCTGCATCACGCTTGCTAGATGTACGTTTGAGTTGCATTTATTTGCTTATTTTGCGTACATGTTGCTATATTTGACCCTACGCTGCTTATTTAAAATCCCATTCTACATTAACCTTAAATTGCAAGTTTTACCCTAATTTGCTACATCTGACCCCAAATTGCTACATTTGACCCCAAATTGCTACATTTAACCCTAAATTGCTATATTTAACCCCATTTATTTTCACCTCAAAAAAACTACACTTAACTCCATAATTTGCTACAATTGATCGTAAGTTACAATAAGTATCTATGTCTACTTACTATCTGCGCGACCGTTTGCTGCTGGGCGGTTTGGCCGCGTCAGCTGACTGACCCCGAAGGCGATGGTTTCGAGTCAGTTCCGAGGCTCTTAGTGACACTCCTATATCTCTCAATACTAGCTACAACAACCGATTGCTACCTATGACCTCAAGTTGCTACGTTAGTCCCTCAGATGCTACAGTTCCCCCGAGTTGCTATATCTGACTCCAAGTAGCTTCTCTGCCCTAAATTGATAAATCAGAAGTTCCAATGCTATATTAGACCTAAAGCGCTACATCTGACCAATAATTGTTACATTTTGTCTCCATTGCTAAAGTTAACCCTGCATTGCTATATCCGACCCTAAAGTTGCTACATTTGACCCCGAGTAGCTACATTTGTCCCAAAGATGTTACATTTGACCCTTTATTGCTACATTTAACCCTAAAATTGCTATAATTGTCTCCAAAATTCTGATATTTCACCCTAACAATTGCTACATTTTACTCTAAATGACAATTTCTACTCACTATCTACGCAACCGTTAGCTGATAGGCGATTTGTCCGCGTCAGCTGACCCAAAGACGACGGGTTCGAGTCTAAACCTGAGTCCAGGAGCCATATTTTTGAATAACTCGAACTTCAATGCGCATACGAAAAAGCAACTTTGGCCTGAAATTTCCATACCATTTGGCATGCGAATGTTAGTCTTTCTTATGCAAATTAAATTCGAGCGGTTCAAAAATACGTCTCCAGAGTTCTAAGCGACACTCCTATATTCCTCATCACTAGCTACAACAACCGGGTGCTATATATGACCCCAAGTTGCTATACATTATCCCTGGGTTGCTACAATCGTACTAATTGCTACATTTTGCCTTTAATTGCTACATTTAACCTCAAAATAACTATTTACCCCATAGTTGGTAAATTTTACCTAGAATTGCTACAAATAACCCTAAATTGATAAATTTAACTCCAAAATAACTATTTACCCCATAGTTGGTAAATTTAACCTTGAATTGCTACAAATAACCCTAAATTGATAAATTTAACCCAAAAATAACTACTTACCCCATTAGTTGGTAAATTTAACCTTAAATTGCTACAAATAACCCTAAATTGCTACATTTAACCCCAAAATAACTATATTTTACCCCAGACTTTATAAATTTGACCTTAAATTGCTACAAATAACTCCAAATTGCTACATTTCACCCCAAATAAGCATTTGCCCTCTTATTAGTACTTTTGAGTATAGATTTAAACTTCTACTCACTATCTGCGCGAGCGCTTGCTGCTGGGCGGTTTGGAAGCGTCAGCTGACCCGGAAGACGATGGCTTCGAGTCCAGCCCTGAGTCCGGAGGCTCTTTGCGCTTCTCTGCAACAAAACATTTATTTTATTTATTTATATTTATTTTTACAGGACCTTAACCCAATTTTTTACATACATACATACATTCACGCCTTTATCCCTAATGGGGTAGGCAGAGCGTAAACGACCTAAACAAAGGTCGTTCCGCCACGTCTGACAAAGTTTGGAGGGTTATTTAATATAAATTTGTAGGTATATTGCTTTAGTGACAGGTTGTCAGCCCATCGCCTAAATTACAATATACCGAAACCCTCAGATCCCTAAGCTGGTTTTTACAGCATGCCCGGGAGGAAATGCAGCTGGCACATTCTATGTTTTTCTTTTGCTCCTAGGCCAGCATGGAAGAAATTAAAATTATTAATTTTTTACATATATATATATATATATATATATTACTTACATTAGTTATTAAATACTATTCAATTGAAAAACTGAATAGTATTTAATAACTCATGTAAACTGTGCCAGCTGCATTTCCTCCCGGGCATGCTGTAAAAACCAGCTAAGGGATCCGAGGGTATCAGTATAAGTATTGTAATTTAGGCGATGGGCTGACAATCTGTGGCTACAGCAATATACCTACAAATCTACCTTAAAGTGACCCTCGAAACTTTGTCAGACGTGGCGGAACGACCTTTGTTTAGGTCGTAACGCTCTGCCTACCCCATTAGGGATAAAGGCGTGATTATATGTATGCAATTGAAAAACAATTCAGTGCCGTTTCTGTGGAGTTCCGCAAAGAGTAATTGAAAAGAACAATGTATCTCTCCACCTTGTTTAATAATCGCAAGCCAGTCGCGAGCGGCGAGTGAGTCATACATATTTAGCATACAGCGTGACAGGTTGTCAGCCTGTAATATAATATACTGAAACCCTCGGATACCTTAGCTGGTTTTTACAGGTTGGGAAATGCAGCTGGCACGTTCTATGTTTTTAGCATGAAAGAAGGTCATGGAGTCTGTTAAAATTTTGAAATACTAATTGGTTCTTCTTATGTCGAGTGGGTATCGAGTCTATCGACCCGATGAACCCTGGTGTCAGAGTTTTTGAACCGCCTAGTAGCACGACTATCAGGGCTCTGACATGGTTTGAGTAACGACCACTATCAAAGTCAGCGATCGTGACCGACGGCTTAACGTGCCCTCCGGAGCACGAAATCTTTTTCTTTTCGGACAATCAGGTGATTCAGCCTGCAATGTCCTAGGAAAAATTCACAAAGTGATAAATTCTCAAATATCAACTTTGTGTTTCCACCCTGGGCATCGAACCCAGGACCTCCGGATCGGAAGTCCATGACACTAGCCACTAGACCACGGAGGCAGTTATATATAATATACTGAAACCCACGGATACCTTAGCTGGTTTTTACAGCTTGCCCGGGAAGAAATGCAGCTGGCATATTCTATGTTTTTAGCATGGAAGAAGGTCATGGAGGCTGTTAAAATGTTGAAATACTAACTGGTATTGGGGAGTAAATGCCGTTCCATCTTAACGGGCTCCGCGTGTAGATGCGGCGGCAGACCTCCCGCCACGCCTAGTCGGGACACTGCAACAACACGTAAAGATTCTTAATTCTTAATTCTTTATTGTACACACAGATATTCTTAAAATTAACTTAATCTAGATACATTATGTACAAAGGCGAGCTTAACTCAAAATATTTGAGTTGTCTTCCAGCTTACCGTGTGAGAGGAAAAAATATATATAGATAACAGCAGACAAGAGTGTACGCAAAGACTATAATAAGCTAAATAACTAAAGATTACTTTAGTTATTTTACTAGATTTCCGTACATATACATATAATCACGCCTTTATCCCTAATGGGTTAGGCAGAGCGTAAACAACCTAAACAAAGGTCATTCCGCCACGTCTGACAAAGTTTTAAGGGTTATTAAGATAGATTTGTATGAATATTGCTGTAGTGACAGGTTGTCAGCATGCATACATGCATATAATCACACCTTTATCCCTAATGGTGTAGGCAGAGCGTGAACGACCTAAACAACGGTCGTTCCGCCACGTCTGACAAAGTTTTGAAGGTTATTTAAGATAGATTTTTAGGTATATTGCTGTAGTGATAGGTTGTCAGCCCATCGCCTCAATTGCAATATACTGAAACCCTCCGATCCCTTAGCTGGTTTTTACAGCATGCCCGGGAGGAAATGCAGCTGGCACATTCTATGTTTTTCTCTCGCTCCCAGTCCAGCATGGAAGAACTCGATTTCCGCCCCGCGGTTATACCCGCAGTTAAATAGTTTTACCGTGGGAATGAAGTATTTTCCCCGAGGTAAAAAAAGCAGCCTATGTCCGTCTCCAGGTTACCATCTACTGGTTCAGCCGTTTAGACGTGAAAGAGCAATAAACAAACAGACAGAGTTACTTTCGGTGGGGTTGAGAGGAAATATTTGGTGTCAAATTAAATTATTTTGGGGTTGGGTAGAGTCGTTTTGGGGTAAAAAAATTGAGGTTAAATGGAAAGATTTGGGGACTAGTGGATAGATTTGGGGTTAAGTAGAAAGATTCGGGGTTAAGTATAAAGATATAGCGCTATGTGGGAAGAATAATTTTGGTGTTCTAAGTTTAAAGTTTATGAATTGAATGGAAAGATTTGTGATTGAAAGTTGAATGCTTTTTGGGGTTGAGTGAAAATACTAAGCCAATTGGCTTTAAACCTCTATGACAGGTATTTTTTAGGGATAGCCCTGTATAGACTTGAGATTTATTTTACGATTGCATCTTCTTACCTGGTGGCGCTTGGTGTGGGTGTACATCCTGAGGGTACAGTTCTGGAGCCTCGGCGTGGTTGCGGAGCACGTTGATGGCGTCATCCAGACGCTCCTCCATTCGCGCACCCTGGGGGTACAGGATACACACTGTCAGACCTTATACATCTTATAAATCATCATCATCTCCCTAGCCTTATCCCGTATCTCACGGGGTCGGCTACCTAATCTAGGGGATTGAACAAGGGTACTGGTTTTTACACAGAGCGACTGCCATCTGACCTCCGCAACCCAGAAGGGAAACCAGACCCAATCCTAGATTAGGTCAGAGTTTTCAAGCCGCCAATGCTTAGCACTGGCCTCTGATATGGCTTAACGACTAATATCTACGACTAATATTAACTGCCTCCGTGGTCTAGTGGCTAGTGCCATGGACTCCCGATCCGGAGGTCCTGGGTTCGATTCCCGGGGGGGAAACACAAAGTTGATATTACACACTTTGTGATTTTTTCCCCAGTTTGGTTAGGACATTGCAGGCTGAATCACCTGATTGTCCGCAAAGAAAAAGATTACGTGCTTCGGAGGGCATGTTAAGCCGTCGGTCCCGGTCGCTGTCTTTGATAGTGGTCGTTACTTAAACCATGTCAGAGGCCTGATAGTTGTGCTACTAGGCGGTTTAAAAACTCTGACACCAGGGTTCATCGGGTCGATAGACTCGATACCCACTCGACAGAAGAAGAAGACTGTCAGACCTATACATCTTATAAATACGTTGGTATGAACCATCGTAGTTTTACCGCCTCCGTGGTCTAGTGGTCAGAGCCATAGCATTATGATCCGGAGATCCTCGGCTCGGGGCAAAGTTTATTTGTAAATTTATGACTTTGTGAGATTTTTCCCAGTTTGGTTAGGACATTGCAGGCTGAAGCACCTGATTGTCCAAAAAGTAAAAGGCTTTCGTGCTTCGGAGGGCACGTTAAGCGTTGTGGCTGTCGTCGCTGATCGTAGAAAAATCTGACACCAGAGCTCTTCGGGTCGTTGTTCGACTCAAGAATCCACTCGCTAAGAAGAAGAAGATTAACCATTGTTTGCGATCTTCTTTTTAAGTGTCACCTACGAGGGTAGGATTGACAATTGAGTAGATAATGGTTGATGTCAGAATTTCAATCTAGTTTAAAATATTGATACTGAAACTGACGACTAAGAGCTATAGAAGCTTATATTTATTTACAAATTTGACAAGAAAATAATAAGTAAGTTTTATCTAATATACTTTTAAGGACCAGAAGATATACAAAGCATAAATCCAAACCATGCCACAAGACATAAAAAAGACTGTAAAACTATTTAAAATAAAAAAGAGTTCACATTTGGACAGTAGAGTATACATATTGATAGAGACAGTTTAAGAGTTTTTGGGCTCACTCATCATCGATTCTGCCTTCTTAAATGTCCAAATATGGCCCTTGAAGCTACTTACCCTAACACCACTGTGGTTCTGAAGGTACATCATCGTTTCGGCCGCGTCTCAGGGCCGCTGCCCTAGCAAGGTCACACAAGGTCAAGGTCACGGCGACCAGAGGAACTGAGGCTTTAGGGTCAAAATACTGTTTAAATATGTACCTTCATGCTGCTCGCCCCAACACCGCTGTAAGGTCACTCAAAGTCAAGGTCACAGCGATCGGAAATCTAAGGCTTTAGGGTCAAAATACTGTTTAAATATGTACCTTCATGTTGTTCATTCCAACACCGCTGTAAAGTAAGGTCAAGGTCACAGCGACCGGGGGATTTAGGGCTCCGGGGTCAAGATATCTCTGAATTGACTGTCTCCTTAAACTGTCCAAATATGTACCTTGAAGCTACTCACCCCAACATCGCTGTGGTTCTGAAGGAACACCATCGCCTCGTCCAGCGGCCGCGTCTCGGGGCCGCCGCCCTAGCGAGGTCACGCAAGGTCAAGGTCAAGGTCACGGCAAAGATCACAGCGACCAGGGGAGCTAGGACATGTGATGGAGGCAAATCCATGCTAGATCTACAGAATCTTAAGTTCAACAAAAGTAATCTATGTTTAAACTAATGGTAAAAAACATGTTGCTGCATTTTAAGCAACGAATATTAATGTAATCCACATTAGATAGATTCTCTACAGAAAAAAAAATCTTAGGATTCTAGAAAAATAAACTGTTCTTGATAATAAAAGTTAGATAGTAAAAAATCTACATAATCATGTCATGTATGTATACTCTAGAATCTAGACTCAAAGTCTTCAAACAAACTAATCCAAAATCTACTAAATTTGGAATAAAAATTAAAAATAAGGAAAAGAATAATAAGAAAAACAGTAGTCACAAGCTCCACACAGGTCGCTGTGATAAAAACACAACAAAAAAACACAAAAATATTAAATACAAAACAAATAAATGTGATTTCATTACAACCAACAAAGTAAACTAAATAATGATAGAATTATAAAAATAAACGTATTTTAAAACTGTTAGTAATAAAATCACATTTTTGAACAAATCCAAAATAGTCAAAATACTATGTAGTCATTAAAAGCTTTCTAAGAATTGCTAAACTCCACACTACACACGAAAAAAATCATTACTATCAAATCATTTGAAAATTAAATCATACATGCACGAGATACCATGCCTAACTATGGAAAAACTATCAAAAAACTATATTTACAAAATAGTCCCCAAAATCCTTTCATGTTTTCTATCTAAATAATTGATTCTATACCCGTCTTCTACAAAAACTAGTCTACAGACCCTAGCCATCTATACTCATCAAGAAACGTCCTTTTCTTTAACCCACCACAACCCCCTTCCCTACCCCACAACACCCTTATTTCTCGTTCCAAAACCCCATTTTCCCTAACCTACAGACACCCTTTTCACTACCCTACAAAGCTCCCTTTTCCCAAATCCACAACACCCCCATTCATTTTCCTACCCTCCAAAACTCCTTTTTCACTACCCTCCAAAACTACCTTTTCACTACCCTCCAAAACTCCCTTTTCACTACCCTCCAAAACTCCCTTTTCAATACCCTCTAAAACCCCATTTTCCCTACCCTACAACACCCCCCTTTTCACTACCCTCCAAAACCTTCTTTTCCCTGCCCACCAAAACCTCCTGTTCCCTACCCTACATAACCCTGTATTCCCTACCCTACAAAACCCCATTTTCCCTCATTACAAAACCCCTTTCCATACCCTACAAACATCCCTTTTCACTATCCTAGAAAACCGTCTACTTCCTACCTTAAAAAACTAAATCCCCTTTCTCTACCCTACTTCCTGCCCCTACCTTTCTCCCCCCCCCTTTACCCCCCCCCCCCCCCCCCCCTTACCATGACGGGCGAGGGGAACACGCCCACGTGTTGGTGATGCCCGTTGGGTAGCACTGGCACAAGCCCCGACGCCGGCGGTGACGTCACGCCAGACGACACCCAGTTCGCTTGCTGGAACGACAAATGGCAATGTTGAAGTCAAGTCATTATTATACGACAGTCAATAAAATAGTAAAATCTTACGCTCGCTCAAGTTACAATTTAATACCTCGATTAATAACGTTTAATTATCTTCAATGCTGGACTGGGAGCGAAAGAAAAACATAGATATATTCCGAGGGTTTCAGTATACTGCAATTTAGGCGATGGGCTGACAACCTGTCACTACAGCAATATACCACAATCATCATCTCCCTAGCCTTATCCCGTATCTCACGGGGTCGGCTTCCTAATCTAGGGGATTGAACGAGGGTACTGGTTTTTACACAGAGCGACTGCCATCTGACCTCCGCAACCCAGAAGGGAAACCAGACCCAATCGTAGATTAGGTCAGAGTTTTTCAAGTCGCCAATGCTTAGCACTGGCCTCTGATAGGGCTTAACGACTAATATCTACGGTATTACACGATACTAACCGGGACCAACGGCTTAACGTGCCTTCCGAAGCACGGAAAAAGCACCAATTAAACGTACATATGAAATTCGAAAACCGAAAAACACATTGGTACTGGTGGGATTCGAACCACGACCTCCCGCTCAGGAGGCAGCGGCCCTATCCACTACACCATCGGGCTCTCTCCACTACACCATCGGGCTCTCAGCAATATACCACAAATCTATCTTAAATAACTATAAAAACTTTGTCAGACGTGGCGGAACGACCTTTGTTTAGATCGCTTATGCTCTGCCTACTCCATTAGGGATAAAGGCATGATTATATGTATGTACGTATTAATAACGTGAACTCCCATATGCCTCAATCAATAACGCGCATGCAACCACGCACTCGCACCACTAAAACTTAGGACCAGTAACGTGAAATCACTTGCTTGCTACGCTCGCCATTTATCTCCAATGCGTGATTGTACGCTCGTTTCGCTCGCGATTTACAAACAATACCCTTATATTACTTTTGCATTTTTATCTGAACTGTGCTACCGCCGGCCGGCTGGCAGCATCAGCGTCGCTGGCTCTCACCTGTGTGCTGTGTATGTTGTGGTGGTGCGGGCTGTGTTTGAGCGGGTAGAGGCGCGCGTGCGGCGGCGGGCTGTGCACTGGCGTCGCCGGGGAGGATCCGTACGAGGACACGCTGCCCTCCGCTAACGCTGGCCCGGCTGGCGTGCTGGCGGTGCCACTGGCGCCACCGCTGTACATCTGGAAATTTAAGAGATGGAATTTTAGACAGTAGATTAGGTTCTGGCAACGGTAGGTAGGATTATGGCAACAGTAGATTAAGTTTGGACTTTCAGTCAGACTGCTTTCGTTGTATAGTGTGTATTATGTACATTCTTTCTGTGGTAACTAATAAAGAAATAATAAATAAATAAGTTCTGGCAGCAGTAGTAAGAATCTGGTAACAGTAGATTAAGTTCTGGCAGCAGTAGTAACATTCTGGTAACAGTACATTCGGTTCTGGCGACAGTAGAGACTCTGGCAACAGTAGATTAGATTCGGGCGACAGTAGATTAGATTCTGGCCCATACCTAAAATGAGAATTATAATAGAGGTCTTACCGGTTGCAGTGGTGGTTTGACTAATATCGCCGGCTCGGGCGGCGAGTGCAGCGGCGCGGCGGCGCGGAACGAGGACATCGGCGGCAAAGGGAGCTCCGCCCCGCCGCCCGCCTCGCCGGCGCTGCCGCCAGCGCCTGCTATACCTGGAACAACGTTCGTATTAAATTAATAAAAGGATAATAAGGAGTGGAATTCTGACACAAAGGTGTATCAAGTCATTGAACAGATAACTTATTTGAAAAGTGGGTCACTATTTGTCTACGATATCAACCGTTTTCTCACCGAGCTACAGTAGATTGGCTCTGGTGACAGTAGATTGACTCTGGCGAAGGTAGATTAGTTTCTGGCGATCGTAGATTAGTCTCTGGCGATCGTAAACTAGTCTCTAGGCTCATCCGGCGACTGATACACTTGGCGGTAGTTGGGCGCGGCAGCAGTAAACGGCTGGTAATACTGAGCGCCCCAATCCCCGTTTAAGTACGGCTCCTGGTACCGAGCAGGAGCACCGCTACTCGTAGGCGACAGTATTAGACTCAAGAGACTGTAGACTGCCTCTGGTGACGGTAGATTGCCTCTGATGACGGTTGATTAACTCTGGCGGCAGTATATAAGACTCTGGCGGCAATATATAAGACTCTGGCGATGATAGATTCAACTCTGGCGACTGTAGATTAGTATTATATCTCACCTGGCGACTGATACACTTGGTGGTAGTTGGGCGCGGCAGCAGCGACCGGCTGGTAGTACTGCGCCCCCCACTCCCCGCTGTAGTACGGCTCCTGGTACTGCGCAGGCGCACCGCCGCTCTTGGGCGACGCGTACCGTGACGGCGAGTCGTGGCCGAATTCATCGCTGCCGTACTGGAATAGGAGAGAAAGAGGATTGGTTAGTTATGCTGAATATTCCAGAATACTTTAACACCTGGATAAACAGGGTCAATTCTGTAAAAGGGTGTAATGTAAGTGAAGAGGCTGCTCGCTCACTGCTCAGTTAACGAAACTGAACAACTACCACAAAGCTTTTTTGTATGGAAATGAAATATTCTTTTCGCCCTAAGATCAGCACAGCAGGCAAAATGTACTTTCACTGAGCTAAATGGAAAGTTACATACCAGGTGTAAGGGACAGCGTGCTGCAAACTGATAGGGGTGGCTCAGTCAATGATACTGAGCAACTTCCACCAGGATTTTATTTTCAGGAAGTGAAAAAAAACAATTGGCTCTTCAATACAAAATGTTCACCTCGATCGGACAATTTGTTTGGAAAAGCGTTTTTATTTTCACTTCCTAGAATATGTTCCTGGTGAAAGTTGTAAGTATTCAGTATTCTTAACTGAGCAACCCCTATCAGTTTGCGAGATGCTGTCCCTTACACTCCGTATAAATAATTATTGCAAATTAGTTATTTACTACAGCTGTATTCCTTGAAAGTAGGCATTAAACTTAACTAAAAACAAGCCTTACTCTACTAGTTGGTGATTTATTTGTTTCATTATGATCTGTTAGATACGAAATTACGAATATAGTAAACTAGGAAATTTAGAAACTGACTCAAGAAATGGAATATTTATCCGTTGATCTAGCTGCTTAGGCAGTAATAGAAACCTTGGAAAGGAATTGTGTCAAATTATGTTTGAGAAATGCTGAAAATGAAATGAGAAATCCTTGCTGGCCTGGGAGCGAGAGAAAAACATAGAATGTGCCAGCTGCATTTCTTCCCGGGTATGCTGTAAAAACTATCTAAGGGATCCAAAGGCTTTTGTATTGTGTATATTGTAGTCCAGCATGAGAGAAAATTGTAATAATAATAATTGTATGAATCAAATAAAACTAATAAAAAACTGTCAGACGTGACGGAACGCCCTTGTTTAGGTTGTTTACGCTGCCTACCCCATTAGAGATAAAGGCGTGATTATATGTATGTATAAATCATCAACACTGATTTGAATCTTGTTTGTCTAGAGACTGGACGTTGCCAAGTTTCTTTCCATCCTAGTCCAGATCCGTATGAAGAGAACAATACCACAATACTGGAGATAACGCCTAACTGGTACACTAGCGGACAGTGTAAATGGTAGACCAGGTTACCATAGGTGACTACAGTGGCCGCAGTTCTGCACGCACTGTTCCTTAACTAATTCTTAGCTAGCACTGTAACTTTCTTAACTTTGAATTAAGAACAACGATTCTCGCGACATAATTCTAATTCTTAGCTAGTGCCGTCCCTTTCTTAACTTTGACATAATAACAGGATAGTAAATGAACACATGACTTGAAAATTAATAATCTGACATAAGAGTGCTTATTTGACGTAAAATAAGAAAGCATTCTTTAAGTTCAGTTCTTATTTAAAGCGTCTTACGTCACATTAGGATTGTCAAACTCATGTGTTCTTTTGCTATCCTGTTATTATGTCAAAGTTAAGAAAGGGACGGCACTAGCTAAGAATTAGAATTATGTCGCGAGAATCGTCGACAGAGTAAGTTTTACAAGCTGGGAAACGTAAGATAAATTCTATATCTAGGTACTAATATTATAAAGAAGAAAGATTTGTATCTTTCTGCGCGTGTATGTTTTTAATGAATAAACTCAAAAACTACAGAACCGATTTCAAAAATTCTTTCACCATTAGAAAACTAAGTTTATCCAGGGTAACATAGGCTACTTTTTAAATTATTTACGATTTTATTAAGCCGATGATACACTGCAAACTCCGTTAGGGATACATGCCTGCCTGATATCAACTTTCACCAAGTCTGAAATAAGGGCGTTACCGATAGGAATAAGACTGTATTAATGTAAGGTTTTCAGCCTATCGCCAAAATTGCAATGCAAATCCATTTTGTGTTTTTATCGTTATCAATCCAAAGTCTACTTTTATTAGATTTATAAGAAGTATGACAGTGAAGATGCTTGACTTTCGTCACCCAAAAGAATAAGCTCATCCAACCGGAATATAAAACTATAAAATTATACTCGTTTTGACACTAAACAGAACTTGTTTTCGATAGAACTCGTTTCTAATCTATGAATCATAATACGAAATTATATGTTTTAGTGTGATACTTTTATGAATGGAAACTAACGAAGATTCTATCAGATATTTATCAGTAGATCATCAAAATTTCCCATAGCGGTATAGTAATTGTATCTTTGTCATACTGGTTTAAATCTTGACCAAACAATTTAAATTAAAATAAAACATGATTGCCTGGGAGCAAGAGAAAAACAAAGAATATGCCAGCTGCATTTCCTTCTGGGTATGCTGTAAAAACCAGCTAAGGGATCCGACAGCTTCAGTATATTGCAATTTAGGCGATGGGCTGACAACCTGACACTACAAGAATATAGCTAAAATAACCCTCAAAACTTTGTCTGATGTGGTGGAACGACCTTTGTTTACGCTCTGATTACCGCATTAGTGATAAAGGCGTGATTCATATATATGTATTTTTATTTAGCAATCAATTTCAAGATAAAAAGAATTAGAATTATATCTTTTTTTCTCAGAAATACATACCTATCTAATGTTTTTCAGTCGCAGCTGTGTGAATATGATACCCACACACTATTTAATAATCTTTATAATCGTACTTTACTAGACTGAAACATCATCATCACCTACTACCTAGCCTTATCCCGTATCGAACGGGGTCAGTTACCTAATCTAGGTGAACGAGCAAGGGTATTGGTTTTTACACAGAGCGACTGTCATCTGACATCTGCAATCCAGAAAGGAAACTGTTAGAATTAGTCGGATGAGGCGGTGGAAACGGCTTTTGGTAGAGTACAGTTCCCCGTAAGTTTCTTTCCATGCTGGACTGGGAGCTAGAGAAAAACGTAGAATGTGACAGCTACATTTCCTCCCGGGCATGCTGTGAAAACCAGCTAAGGGATCCGAGGGTTAAATATTTTGTTATTTAGGCTGACTACCTATCACTACAGCAATATACCTACAAATCTGTCTAAAATAACCCTCAAAACTTTGTCAGACGTGGCGGAACGACCTTTATTTAGGTTAGGGATAGAGGCGTGATTATATGTATGAATGTATGTAAGTTCGGGTGAGATTTACTAACTGACAGTTTAAAATGTATCCCATGCATTGTCCTTAACTGTACACCACAATCACACTACACCACAATAAGCGCAATCAGAGCTTTCGCCGTGTCGCAACCGTCGCACGCGCAGACAGATATGGCCCGGGACAGTTTCGGACAAATTATTGCACAATTAACCCGGTGAATCAGCTGGAAAGTCTGAACGAGTGTACCACATTTTGTGTACAACTGTACGTTTAGTTATTGCATTTAGTACCAATTTTATAAATGTGTCTGTTAACTTAATCCGTGGTCTAGTGGCTAGTGCCGTGGACTCCTGATCCGGAGGTCCTGGGTTCGATTCCCAGAGGGGAAACACAAAGTTGATATTTGAGAATTTATCACTTTGTGATTTTTCCCCGGTTTGGTTAGGATATTGCAGGCTGAATCACCTTAAGCCCACACGTTTGGCACGTTAAGCCGTCGGTCCCGGTCGCTGTCTTTTGTAGTCATTGGCTGCATGAGTAGTAACCCTTGCCATGACGTTATTTTAAAAAAAAGGTCCGTCACTGTCAACAGAGGGGTTTTACATCGATGTTGCTCGGAATTTAAAAAGACGTTTTATCAGTGTTATTAGTGTTAATTTACATCTCAGAAGTGGTATAGCGGCAATATTTTATTAATATTGTTGTAGTCCCTTGCCCAAAAGTAGTGTGAGACTAATTGCAATGGACTGGGATCGGAGAAGCCCCGGTACACCCGAAGGCACGCCGCCAAGGAGAAAGTCAAGTCGGCGCGACCGAAGTGTACGTCGCACAAGGACCAGGTGTACAGAAAATTCATGTCATCACGTCGCAGTTTCTAATGAGGAGAAGCTCCGCACCCGTAGCCAGACACGAGGTCGGAGTGTCACCCGCTCACCGTATATAAACCGCGCAAGGTATCGCCGGTCACGTTCTAGGTGTTCGAAAGGAAGACGTTCTCGTTCTACATCGAGACGACCATTGGAATCAAGTGAAAATTCAAGGTACCACAGATATCAAGACAAACGAAAATTTACTTCTGGGAGGTCAAGGTCACGACTTACTGATCGCGGTAGAAGTTACCGGTCACCATCAAGGGGTTCGAGGCGATCTTCGACATCTATTCCTGGACACCCAGAGGCGTTTAATAAATCCAGATATCGTAATAAACGCCATAGAGTACATAATATTAAGTCAAGGTCAAGCTCTAGATCAACGTCTTATTCACCTATACCACGTCGTTGTTCGGGACGAAAACATAATGATAATGAGAATCAGAACTTGTTCCTTGAAAAATTCATAGATGCAATGAATAATTTCAAGCCAAAAAGTGATAATATAAATTATCCTGTTTTAAACGTTGTTCCAGAATTTGACCCCTTAAATAAAGAACAGACAGTAGATACTTGGATTCATAAGGTAGATGAATGCGCATATATATATAACTGGAGTGACAAACAAATAGTGCACTACGCGATGCCTAAACTAAGCGGCCTGGCGAAGACGTGGTACCAGGGATTGCCGTCACTCCTATATTCGTGGACTGAATGGAAAGCTAAACTGCGTGAATCTTTTCCGTCACGGGAAAACTACGCAGAGTTGCTTATAGAAATGCTAAATAAAAGAGTAAGACACGGGGAATCCCTAGATTTATACTTCTATTCTAAAATGAATCTTTTAAACCGGTGTGAAATTTCAGGCAAACGCGCAGTGGACTGTTTGTTAGCAGGTATTGATGATCGAAATGTTAGAGTTGGAGGACAGAGTGCTGAATTTACAGAGCCTGAACAAGTACTAAAATTTTTAAAATCTATTAAAATTGGACAGGATAGGAATCAAATTGACAAGACAACTAGAGAGAAAGACAAGGATAGACGTTTTAATCAAAATAATAATAATTCAACCTTTAATTTAAAAAATGGTTCTTCTCAACCAAATTCGGCAATAGTTTGTTTTAACTGCAACGAAAGTGGACATCCATTTTTCCGATGCCCTAAACCGAAAGTACAGTGTACAAATTGTAACTTACGTGGACACGTGGCCTCTGATTGCCCTAAAACTAAACAGAGAAGCGATGATACTAAAAGTAAGGCGGTTATGCAAATTGCGGGAGAAAAAGGTACAAGCTTTAAATATAAAATGCCAATAAAGTTAAATAACAAATTTATTAACGGTCAAGTGGATCTAGGTAGCGAAGGAACACTGATTCAGGAGAGTGAGGCCAGACGTTTGCAGTTAAAATGGGATCAAGTTCGTGAACCTTTGTTGAGAGGATTAGGAAATGTGCCATATACACCTCTTGGTGTAGTTTATGCAACAATTTCGGTACAGGGCATAGTTGAGCATAACGTTGAAGTTCTAGTTGTAGATGACCGACTTATTAATTGCTCGATGTTACTTGGTCACACATACACAGAGCGACCTACCATTAATATCACAAAAACACCCTCTGACGTAATATTTAAAAAACACCCCAGTCTTGAAAGTGAAATAAAATGTCCTCTTTACTGTGCTACTGACTTTGTGATCAAGCGTGGTGAACTGAAAGTAGTACCTATTATGACTAATGACAAATACTTTGGAAAAGTATATGTTAATGGAACTATTAGAGGGTGTCATAATAATGAGCATTACCTTTTGCCCGGAGAGTACGATTTAATTCAGGGTCTAGGCAACGTCCTTATCCAAAACATCTGTTCTAACGACATAACAATGAGAAAAGGAGATTTAATTACACGCAGTTACGTTATCAATAATTCGATTACAATAAATACAGTTGGAATGAATAATCAAGCAGAAGCTAACGACGAGGAACTAAAATGTGGTGAAGAACTTACGACGGATCAAAAACACATATTGAAAGAATTACTGGATAAATACAAATGTTGTTTTTCATCAAATCTAACTGATCTAGGGTTCACGACCGAAACAGAAATGGTAATCCATCTACATGATTCTGAGCCAGTAGTATACCGCCCCTACAGACTGTCGTTTGCTGAAAGACAACGAGTGCGTGAGATGATACAAGAAATGCTAGACAGTGAGATAATTAGGGAATCTAGTTCTTGCTACGCTAGCCCAATTGTGCTTGTAAACAAAAAGTCCGGAGAAAAGCGATTATGTGTGGATTATCGAGCACTAAATCAGAAAACCAAACGTGAACATTACCCTCTGCCGAGAATCGAAGACCAGCTTGATATGTTGAGTGGTAGTTGTTTATTTGTGACTCTTGATTTAGCCTCAGGTTATTACCAAATTCCTATTGCTGAGCAATCGCGTGAGTTCACCTCATTTGTAACACCAGACGGACAATATGAGTATAATAGGATGCCGTTTGGCTTGGTCAATGCACCCTCAGTATTTCAGCGCACAATGCATAAGATCCTGCAGAACTCACCAGTACGAGCGTACGCACTCGTCTACATGGATGATATACTCATACCAGCGAAGTCCTTCGACGAGGGCATAAAAAGATTAGAAGAAGTCCTTAAGGTGTTGAAAGATAGCGGTCTAACACTAAAGAGGGGGAAGTGCAACTTTTTCTTTAGTAAAATCGAGTACTTAGGCTATGAAGTTAGTGCTGAAGGAATAAGGCCTGGGAGTTTGAAAACAGATGCCATTGCAAAATTTCCTACCCCAAAGAATGTACACGAAGTAAGGAGATTTTTGGGACTAGCCAGTTTTTTTAGAAGGTTTTTAAAAGGGTTTGCATTAATAGCACGCCCTCTGACTAGTTTACTAAAAAAAGATTGCACATGGAATTGGGGTCAAGAAGAATCAGATGCGTTCGACACATTAAAACAAGGATTAATGAAAAGGCCAGTGTTGGCAATGTACGACCCTAAAGCGGAAACGCAACTTCATACAGATGCGAGTAAGCATGGCGTGGCAGGCATTCTATTGCAAAAGGACGACTCTGGCTTGTTGCGACCAATTGCTTATTACAGCAGACAAACTACACCTGACGAACAGAAGATGCACTCATTCGAACTTGAAACGTTAGCAATACTAGCGTCGTTGAGTAAGTTTCGCGTTTATTTGTTAGGCATTAAATTCAAGATCTTTACAGATTGCAATGCCTTACGCACAACACTAGTTAAACGTGATCTGGTTCCCAGGATTGGACGATGGTGGCTGCAGTTTTTAGAGTTTGATTGCGAAATTGAATATAGGTCTGGTGAAAGAATGGCCCATGTCGACGCCTTGAGTCGGGGAGCTATTGAAGAAGTAGAAGATAACAACACGCATGTCCTTGACGTCCTAACTATCAATTCGGAAGACTGGATAACGACAGTACAACAATCTGACAGTGAAATCAAACGGATCGCAGAAATCCTCAAAGATACGAAGACTAAAGACGTTGTTGATATATACAATAATTACAAACTTGTCAACGGCAGAGTATACAGGATAATCGGAAAAGATACTATTCGCTGGGTTGTGCCTAAGGGAGCGAGATGGCAAATACTTAAAAGTAACCATGACGATATAGGTCATTTTGGCTTCGATAAAACCTTATCCCGTATACAAGCTCATTACTGGTTTCCTAAGATGAGAAGGTTTACAAAGAAATATGTTTTATCTTGTCTCGAATGTGCGCATCATAAATTGCCAGGTGGTGCCAAAGCAGGTGAATTACATCCAATCCCGAAAGTAGGCATACCATTCCACACTGTGCACGCAGACCACTTAGGGCCTTTTATTCGGACGAAGCGTGGAAATACATATATATTAGTGATCGTTGATGCATTTACTAAATTTGTCAATATTTATGCAGTGCGTAACACTAAATCATCTTCAAGTATTAGAGTCTTTCGCGATCACTTTAGCTACTTTGGTACACCTTCTCGTCTAATCACTGATCAAGGATCCAGTTTTACTAGCAACCAGTTTAAAGCGTTTATGAAATCGAGCGGTATAAAGCACGTATTAAATGCAGTCGCAACACCTAGGGCTAACGGCCAAGTCGAACGATATAATCGTACGATTCTGGCAGCTTTAGGAACTATGAACCACAACAAACCTAATGGAGTTTGGGATGAGCACTTACCCGATATTCAACTGGGAATAAACACTACGGTGCACAAAACTACGCAAAAGACACCTTCTGAGTTACTTTTTGGACGCAACGTTATTAATCCTTCAGAAGGTTCGCTTAATGAAGTGATTGCAGACGTTACTTCTGATGTTGAGACCTCTTTAGAAGACATAAGAGCAAATGCCAAAAAACTGATTGAAACGCAACAAGCCAAAGATAAAGAGATGTATGACAAGAATAGGAAAATAGGCATACAATTTAATGAGGGGGATTTAGTGCGGGTTATCAGAGCTAAGACTGGGATAGAAGGACAATCAAAAAAACTCGAACCTAAATGTAAAGGTCCATACAGAATTAAAAAAATACTACCTAACGATAGGTATGTTATAGAGGATACACCTCTTACGAAATGCGGAAGACCTTATGAAGCCGTTGTAGCAATTGATAAGATCTTTCCTTGGCTTTCTTTTACTAATCCATCCCAAGATGATGAATCTTCCGGTCCTGAAGATAGCACTGATTAGATAAATAATTTCTAGTTTAACCTGATCAATGTCATGGATCATTGTGTTAGTTTCTTAAGTAGATAGTGACCAAACTCATGAGTCAACAATGAATGTAATAATTATAAATAAGATTTTAACAATGTGAGTAAAATCTGATCAATGTCATGGATCAACTGTATTTCTTGACATGGTGTTGACCAAGGTCATGGGTCAATGATCATGTCAGGGGTCAATTATGTCAAAGACCAAGGTCAAGGGTCTATGATTATGTCAAGAATCATTTTAGGTATTCCTCGATATGGGGTTGATCATGGTCATGGGTCAATTATCATGTCAGGAAGGAATTTTGTATCTTTTGTCATGGGGTACAAAAAGACCAAAGTCATGGGTCCTATCAATATGTAAATCTCATGTCATGTGAACTAAGGGCTATAAAAAAAAAAAAGCTTGTCAGCATGTTTCTTTTTTTTAATGTTTAATTTTATTACTATAAAACAATATTCTAATAAACAACTTCTTCTTAACTTTGCATATTTTTTTGTATTGTGACATTAATAAGAATAATTTAACTATTTCTGTCTATTTTTAAATTAATGGTAATGTTGTTTAATTTTAAGATAACAGGATATATGAACCTAAGTTTATGCTTGTATAAAGTTGTGCAACGAAGGGTCTCGTTGATAAGAGGATGGTCGAGTTGTAGTCATTGGCTGCATGAGTAGTAACCCTTGCCATGACGTTATTTTAAAAAAAAGGTCCGTCACTGTCAACAGAGGGGTTTTACATCGATGTTGCTCGGAATTTAAAAAGACGTTTTATCAGTGTTATTAGTGTTAATTTACACTTTGATAGTGGTCGTTACTCAAACCATGTCAGAGGCCTGATAGTTGTGCTACTAGGCGGTTTAAAAACTCTGACACCAGGGTTCATCGGGTCGATAGACTCGATACCCACTCGACAGAAGAAGAAGAAGAATCACGCATTTATCCCTAATGGGGTAGGCAGAGTGTAAGCGACCTAAACAATGACTGTTCCGCCACGTCCGGCAAAGTTATGAGGGTTATTTAAGATATTAAACCAGCTAAGGGATCCCAGGGTGTATTGTAATTTAGGCGATGAGCAAAGTCAAAGACAAATCATTTATTTCCAAATAGATTCCTAATAACACTTTTAGAAAGTCACAAGTGAGTCTATTACAAAGAAAATTAAATTATATCTATGTCACAAAATAAAATAAAACTACATCACAATGAAGAAGAAGCATGAGAAACTCGCACTTTGCGCCCCTCCCTTAGTTTTATCTTATTCTTACTTTTGCTGTTGACAACCTACAGCAATATAATAATAATACCTACAAATCTATCTTGAATATCCCTCGAAAGTTTGTCAGACGTGGCGGAGCGACCTTTGTTTAGGTCGTTTACGCTCTGCCTACCCCATTAGGGTTAAAGGCGTGATTATATGTATGTAAACCAATTATCATCCAAAGCGCAAAGATTACACACCTTTACAATTATAATATAATACGATCAACGAAAAATACTTTTCAAAGTACCTACTAAATAAGCTAACATGCGCATGATTCACGCTCCGACTAAAGTCCAGAAGGATCTTATTCCCGTCCTGAATTTGTGACGCATCATGCTTCCTGTTACATGCTTTGGGGTGTGGTATAATTCATACGAAACACTATACTTCTAAGTCGGATTTGGATTTAATTAATTTATTTTACAAATATCTATGAAGTAGCTTGTACTTAGTTTATGTATTATATGTAACGAATAATGTAATGTATTTAGGATATTTATTTGACTAGGTTTGCACTATCCCGCTTACCGCTACACATTTCTCTTTCACCCAAAGGTTGCCTGGCAAGAAATTGCTACCTTAGCAATAAGGCCGCCTAAGTTGTACTTGTCTTTTGTTGTTATCTGTTGTGTTATTACGTGCAATGAAGTATTTTTATGTTATGTTATGATTGGGAGGGATTTGCCAGACGCGTCGGAAACATTTCAAAAACTATGCATTATGTTAGTCCCTCTTAACGCGAAGCGGGCGCGAAGTCGTCTCAGGAAAAGATGGCGCACACCTCGAACTCGTTGGAAGAGGCTCAAGACAGGGAAAAATGGAAGAAGG
Organism: Scrobipalpa costella; assembly: GCA_949820665.1. Classification (NCBI taxonomy): domain Eukaryota; kingdom Metazoa; phylum Arthropoda; class Insecta; order Lepidoptera; family Gelechiidae; genus Scrobipalpa; species Scrobipalpa costella. The sequence continues at coordinate 6,938,073 of OX463321.1, read as the reverse complement.
AGAGGGAGGCCTTTGCCCTGCAGTGGGACACCTGAGGCTCATCTCTCTAACCTTATCCCGTATCTCACGGGGTCGGCTTCCTAATCTAGGGGATTGAACGATGGTACTGGTTTTTACACAGAGCGACTGTCATCTAATCCTAGATTAGGTCAGAGTTTTCAAGCCGCCAATGCTTAGCACTGGCCTCTGATATGGCTTAACGACTAATATCTACGGTATTAAACGATATTAACCGGGACCAACGGCTTAACGTGCCTTCCGATGCACGGAAAAAGCACCGAATAAACGTACATATGAAATTCTAAAACCGAAAAACACATTGGTACGTGGTGGGATTCGAACCAAGACCGTTTAGGAATAACCCTATCCACTACACCATCGGGCTCTCCTCTGGCTATTAATAAATAATGTAAGTAAAGATACAAGCTGAGGGAGTTGAATGTACCTAAATAAATAAAATAAGTCTTTGACAAAGTCGTGTTTAAAATTAATCATTGGAAACTTAGAATTCAATAAACTTCACTACAAACATTTCTTAGAATAACAATAATTAATAAGAATATAAGTAATATTTCTACGAAAGAAAAGGTCAACAAAATTATTCAATTGAAGTTATAATTAAAAGTAAGTTTCTAAAACCTAAATGAATAAATCTTGAGTGTTATCAAGTGTTATGAATTTATACTTCAAATTCACCTTGAGATGTTCCCTATATTCCCAGTAGTTCAATTGACAGTACAATGTTTGAACTAGTGAGAATTTAAAGAGCCAGCTCAAATGCAACTCTTCTTCTTAGAGAGTGGATTTTCGAGTCGAACAACGACCCGATGAACCCTGGTGTCTGAGTTTCCAAACCGCCTAGTAGCACAGCTATTACACTGACATGGTTTTGAATAACGACCACTATCAAAGACAGCGACCGGGACCGACGGCTTAACGTGCCCTACGAAGCACGGAATCCTTTTGCTTCTCGGACAATCAGGTGATTTAGACTGCAATATCCTAACCAAACCTCACAAAGTGATAAATTGACAAATATCAACTTTGTGTTTCCCCCCCTAGATATCGAACCCAGGACCTCCGGGTCGTAAGCCCATGGCTCTGACCACTTGTCCACGGAGGCCAATTGAATCTTAAAAAACTATAAACTGCCCATCGCTTGTGTCTTGCACCAACAATCAAACGGTATTTCCAATTAATTTTATTCTAACGGATATGATTATTAAGATTTTTGATTCTCGACTCGTTTTTTATGCGTCCCACATTATATATATGCGAGAGAACATGCATGAATACTATTACTATACCGGGTGTAAGGGACAGCGTCCCGCAAACTGATAGGGGTTGCTCAGTCAACGAAACTGTACAACTTTCACCGAGAAATTCTTTCAGGAGATGAAATAAAAATATACCCACCTCGATAAGACAATTTGTATGGAAAAACCAATTGTATACTTCCCGGAAAAATATCCTAGTGAAACTTTCAGTTTCATTGACTGAGCATGAGCAAACTCTATCATTTTGCGGGACGCTGTCCCTTACACCCCGTATAGTCGTTTTTCTTTCTACATACATACATACATAAATCACGCCTTTATCCCTTACGGGGTAGGCAGAGCGTTTAACGCCTCGTAAAAGGCGCTTTCGCCACGTCTGACAAAAATTGAGAGCAATTTTAGATTGTAATATGTATTGCTTTAGTGACAGGTTGTCAACCCATCGCCTAAATTGCAATACACTGAATCCCTCGGATCCCTTAGCTGGTTTTTACAGCATACCCGGGAGGAAATGCAGCTGGCACATTCTTTGTTTTTCTCTCGCTCCCAGGCCAGCATGGAAGTTAGTTTTTTTTTAGTATCGGCTAATTTGACTATGTTACGAGTTATCTAGTTAGACAGTCGCCAAAAAGTCTATCTTGACTTGGCTTGTCTGTATAAATTACTAACAAGAAAAAGAAACTTGGCTTAGTAACAGACGCTGATCACGGAGAGATATGAAACATAGAATGCACCAGCTGCTATTTTTGGAAATCAGTGGCGTACGAGCTGTTCATCATCAACACATGTCTATATGAAATACCAATCGTCAGTCTATTGGTAATTTGCGATTGGTACTTTGAAATTGAAACCTTCAGTCAATTCTATTAGCTTTTATAGTAAGAAAAAAACATGTTTAACGCTCTATGTTTTTGCAGTCCGACATAAGAACAAAATCAAGAACCTTGCTTATTTAAATCCCACTTACATACATACATATAATCACGCCTTTATCCCCAATAGGGTAGGCAGAGCGTAAACTACCTAAACAAAGGTCGTTCCGCCACAGCTGACAAAGTTTGAGGTCTATTTAAGATCGATTTGTAGAAATATTGCTGTAGTGATAGGTGTAAAATGTAATATACTGAAACCCTCGGATCCCTTAGCTGATTTTTACTGCATGCCCGGGAGGAAATGCAGCCGCAACATTCTATATTCTTCTCTCGCTCCCTGGCCAGCATGGAATGTATCTAATCCTCAACAAATAGACAAACTTTCAATATCATATCCGGCTAAGTTTAAAACTAGATCTAATATTGCCAAAGCGCAATCAAATATCTATATTTAGGGCACAACATTGCGTACTCTAACACTATAAATAGTGTAAGGCGGTCGCTCCAAGTGGTATATAAATATTGTACCAGTATTAGTGTATTAAGAAGTTGGAATATTGCACGTGTTATGCAGACTTTGTATGTTCATTATTGAATTTTAGGGTGAATAAACCCTGCATTCCTGCAAAACAATATTTACATACATACATATAATCTCGCTTTTGTCCCTATTGGGGTAGGCAGAGCGTACTAAACAAAGGTCGTTCCGCCATGTCTGACAAAGTTTTGAGGGTTCTTTAAGATAGATTTGTAGGTTTATTGCTGTAGAGACAGCCTGGGAGCGAGAAAAAAAAATAGAATGTGCCAGCTGTATTTCCTCCCGAGCATTCTGTAAAAACCAGCTAAGGGATCTAAGGGTTCCAGTATTTTGTAATTTAGACGATGGGCTGTCAACCTGTCACTACAGCAAAATACCTGCAAATCTATCTTAAATAACCCTCAAAGCTATGTCAGACGTGGCGGAACAACCTTTGTTTGGGTCGTTTGCGCTCTGCCTACCCCATTAGGGATAGAGGCGTGATTATATGTATGTATGTAAATAAAAAACGTTTGCTCTCTTCAAAATCTTTCAACACTCCTCTAGGAAGTGACAAACACTCAAACAAAATATTTTTAAACTAAAGCATAATAATAATTATTGGTGTCTGTTTGTGCGTGGGAGTCCTGGCCGTGGGCTAGTGCCACAGACTATTAAACGGGAGAGGACTACGCACCCATTGGTTTTTATCAGTAGGTATTCTTCTGTCGAGTGGGTATCGAGTCTATGGACCCGATGAACCCTGGTGTCAGTTTTTAAACCGCCTAGTAGCACAACTATCAGGCCTCTGACATGGTTTTGTGTAACGACCACTATCAAAGACAGCGACTGGGACCGACGGCTTAACGTGCCCTCCGAAGCACGAAATCTTTTTTTCTTTTCGGACAATCAGGTGATTCAGCCTGCAATGTCCTACCCAAACTGGGGAAAAAATCACAAAGTGATAAATTCTCAAATATCAACTTTGTGTTTTACCCCCTGGGAATCGAATCCAGGACCTCCGGATCGGGAGTCCATGGCACTAGCCACTAGACCACGGAGGCAGTTAGTAGGTATTAACATACATACATATAGTCACGCGTTTATCCCTAATGGGGTAGGCAGAGCGTAAACGACCTTAAAAAAGGTCGTTTCGCCACATCTGACAAAGTTTCGAGGGTTATAATGTTGTTATTAAGAACACTTGTACTTGTTTCACTTAATATAATTTAATAATACCGGTTTCGCTAACTTATAGCATCATCAGGAATTTTATACATATCATACACATCACATAAAACATTTTGAATAAACCATTCAGATTTAGCGAACGAAGTGCAATAATTGATATGTTAGTTATAGTCAAATTTCGAGGGTTATTTAAGATGGATTTGTACGTATATTCCTATAGTGATAGGTTGTCAGCCCATCGCCTAAATTACAATATACTGAAAATCAATACAGTAGGAGAGTATTTCAAAGACTTGTGACGTAAAGTTAGTTCTAGTGTTTCTGAATGCATTACAAAAAAAAAAAATTGGCACTGATAAGGGTTTATACTACACGATTGTTTCAGTAGACGAAAACCTACACCTTTTGCCTTTAAATTAAGAATCGATGACGAACAGTTACTTCATTCAAAACATTATTCTAGAAACCTTAACCGCTCTCCAAATTCAAACTCTACCGAAGCGAAGTCTTCCGTTGTGTAGTCTGTGGATTACTACTAATGATCGCAGGCGCAGCAAAATAAACGGCTTTGACATTCGAAATGTACGTCAAATCGTGTCAAACAGTCAGATTGTCTAAATATTTCATGACGGTTGGTTCAGCATTTCAGGGAAATATATTATAACTTCAAAATATCATAAAATAAATAAGTAAAATACACACAGTTTAAATAGTAAAGAGTTAAATATAAAACCAAGCACCTAGGTAAAATTTGGGGGGAATATTAGAGTGAATTTGCATACCTTGTAAGGGCACTACCGCTAAAGATAAGTATGGCAATAAATATAGCACAAACATAAACCATTGAGTAACTTTAGCCAGTCGTATAGCAAATGTTATTTACGGCCTCGTGCTGTAAGCTGGTTACAAAAAATCCAAGGGCCAATGACACAAGTTTTTTAATTCCTTGCTTGTATACCTAAATTAAACATATAAGTAAAGAATTTTACTTTCTTACTTTGAACTGCTACGCTTGACGCCAATATGTAGAATTGACCAGCTGAATAAACAGCTGAAAAAAAACTTGCCCCCGACTCAAGGCGGCTTATTAGCGGTTCTATGAGGCGGTTTAAAAACTCGGACACAGGGTCTTCTTCTGTCCTACCCGATCAATCCTGGTGTCAGAGTTTTTAAACCGCCTAATAGCACAGCTTTCGGACAATCAGGTGATTCAGCCTGCATTGTCCTAATCAAACTGGGGAAAACCTCACAAAGTGATAAATAGACAAATATCAACTTTGTATCCTCCCCTGGGAATCGAACCCAGGACCTCCGGATCGTGACCCCATGGCTTTGGCAGCGGCCCTATCCACTACACCATCAGGCTCCTCTGTAGACGAAAGTAGTGACTCGTGAACCAACTCACCCCTGATTCGTGGCTGGTAACTCCTGGCGGTATTCCATGCTCCTCGTGGTATCTTCTCCTCGCCCTATGCCTGAGCAGTGCCGACGCGTCAGGCTGCCCGAAACTGAACACTTGCTCCTTAAACACTTTATCCGTAAAGTCTGTATTCACGTATTCACTGAGTCTGTCTTTTTCTAAGTCTGTTGAGTACTCTCTCACACCGTCTAGTATTTCGGAGGTTAGTCTGAGAGAGTCTGAAGCTCTAATTTCGCTTTCTGGACGGTAGTTTTCACATATTTGGTTGAATGTGTTGAAGTATTCTGTGGCGAGGTCCGTTTTGGATTCGTAGTTAATGTCTGTGAGGGGTGGCGGGTCGGCGGGTAGGAAGTTCGATTCCATGTTCGTGTCATGCCGTAAAGCCATCGCTAGCTACTTTTTGTACACTTTAGATTTAATTTCATAGTCACTAATTTAGTTTTATTAACTACGCGAACTATAATTTGTACACTTTTGTTTTAGTTTTTAAAACTTTAAAACTAAGTTTGTACTTTTTTCGTCACTTGAACTTAAACTTCTTACACTTAGCTGTTGACCGCATCACTGATTTCACCAATTTTTATGAACCTACTAAAAACAAAAATAAATAAGCATTTACGTTCCGCCATTTTCTTTTTTTCCCAACATCTGTCGGACCACCCCGGCCCAAAACCGCAAAAGTACACAAAAATAATGATCGCGAAATTAAGTCGGGGAAAAAAGCTGAAAATCATCTTTAAGATTGATTATCTATAGAGCCACCTTGAGCGGAACCCTTTATGTAAATCGCTCGGCCGGGAATTGAATCTTGGACAAAGAGAAAGCAGGTAGAGGCCGCGGCGGATTAAGACTGCGCGAGCGCAGGTAAGCAAAACACCATCTGTCAAATTTCTTCATCATTATGATAGAGTATAATACCTATGGATCCTTTATCCGAAGAGTTTGCTTCTTCGATAGAGTGCAACGTATGGGCAAAAAATTGTTGCGAGAATTGTAAAGTAATGTATTGCAAAGATAGTCATGTTACTAAGTAGTTTTGAACCGTCTGTTTGTGGTACGCATGACTGATATTTATCGACGTACAAGAGAATATAAATACAAAACATTTATATAAGTACTCCAGATTAGATATTATATAAGAACTAAGTAGGTCCAGAGGATAGTGCATCAGCCGGTTTTGTTGCATCTTTAACACCAGCCGGGGTCACGTGTAGTGTTTGTAAGGAAGATTCTACGGACGTGGAGCGACATCGACTTGTAACGACCACTGTTAGATCCAGTGACCGGGATTGACTTAACGTTCCGTCCGAAGCACGGAATCCGTTTTCATCCAGTTAATTAGGTGAATTCAGCCTGCAATGTCCTAACCAAACTGGGGAAAACCTCGCAAAGTGATAAATTGACAAATATCAAAGTGTCCCTGTGAATCGAATTCAGGACCTCCGGATCGTAAGCCTATGGCCACCAGACCACGGAGGCAGTTATTGGTCCTATTTATGCGCTACATATTTTTTTTACTAGGTAGACCATAAACTATTTCACATGAGAATGCTACATACATCTATCTACCTGTATTAGGGTCACAACACACCTTGCCAAGGGTACACTACACCAGTGCAAATTCTATTGAAGCTTGAAAAAGAATGCGATCAAAATTGCAAGCTGTCAATGTCAAAGAGTGACATTTCTATGAAGAATGGACACATCAAAGGTCAGAAAGTGGGTTTAATACAATATCTATGAGAATATTTTAAAATAAGTTTTGAAGTGCATTTTTTTCTAAGTTGTTGAACCAAAATTATTAGTTTACAAAAAGATCAACTAAACTACCACTCTGAATCCAAACTAATATTATAAATGCGAAAGTAACTCTGTCTGTCTGTATGTTTGTTTATTTGTTGCTCTTTCACGCCTAAACGGCTGAACCGATTTTGATGAAATTTGGCAGGACTATAGAAACCTGGAAACGGACATAGCCTACTTTTTACCGCGAGAAAATATCTCATTCCCAGGGTAATATTTTGAAATGGTATATCGATAAGAACGGCATTTGATATACAGATTGACTATCGCTGGAAATAGCAACAGGCAAACTTTTACCAAGGCAAAATAAGATAAAAATACTTTAACAAATCATACAACACAACAAATGAACAACAAAAGAAGTACGCGGCCTTATTGCTAAGGTAGCAATTTCTTCCAGGCAACCTTTAAATATTAAATTCCCAAAGGAAATTAATTCTCAGGCGGAAAGCTAGTACATACATACATACATATAATAACGCCTTTTTCCCTAATGGGGTAGGCAGAGCGTAAACGACCTAAACAAAGGTCGTTCCGCCACGTCTAACAGTGGCGGAAAGCTAGTAAGCCATATAAAATGAGATCGAGTCACAATTATAAATGGAATATTATTGAACAGTTGAAAACGTTTCTCTTATCAATCACGCTGCGCATGAGTCAGTTGTCTGCTTAACAAAGGCGTAATACGTCAATTAATTCATTTTATAGCAACATTAACTTTATACAGTGCCATAATATAAAAGAGTCATAGGTTAGATAATTAAATTTAACGGTTATTTATTATACAGACAGGGTGTAACAAAAATATAAGCTCGTTTAGCGAAAGAATAACGTAGAATGTGCCAGCTGCATTTCCTCTCAGGCATACTGGAATAACCAGCTAAGGGATCCGAGGGTTTCAGTATATTGCAATCTAGCCGATAGGCTAACAACCACTACAGCTATACACCTGCAAATCTATCTGAAATAACCCTCATAACTTTGTCTGACTGGCGACACGACCTATGTTTAGGTCGTTTTCGCTCTGCCTACCCCATTAGGGATAAAGGCGTGATTATATGTATTTATGTATGTATAATGAAGGCTATGTAATACCAAATAAATTGTTTTTAAAGTTCATTCACCTAATTCAGAAGCTGAATAAAAGCAAGAGTTAGCGCCTTTACTTCCACGCTGGCCTGGGAGCGGAAGAAAAACATAGAATGTGCCAGCTGCATATCGTCCCGGGCATGCTGTAAAAACCAGCTAAGGGATCCGAGGGTTTCTGTATATTGTAATTTAGGCGATGGGTTGACAACCTGTCACTACAACAATATACTCGTACCTACAAACCTATCTTAAATAACTCTCAAAACTTTGTCAGACGTGGCGGAACGACCTTTGTTTAGCTCGTTTACGCTCTGCCTACCCCATTAGGGATAAAGGCGTGATTATATGTATGTATGTGTAGCGCCTTGGCACCTTTTTGTATTAAACCTACCTATGGCTTCCCCGACCCAGTGGAATGGCATCAAAATGCAAAGAAGGAAAGTTCTGTAACGCTGTGCTTACTCCGTAAAGGATAAAGGCATATATCTAAAAGGCCTATATATCTAACCTAAATAACCCCGATTTAATGAATGCCATGCAATACCATCTAACTTGTTTTTAAAATTCTTTCACCCAATTCAGAAGCTGAATCTGACACCTAACTCCACAAAGAAAGCAAGAGTTGGCGCCTTGGCACCTTTTTGCATAAAACCTACCTATGGCTTCGACCCAGTGGAATGGCATCCAATGAGCAATAAAGGATAAAGTTACGTGTTTAGGGGTAACTTACGGCTTAACAAGATACATACATACATATAATCATACCTTTATCCCTAATGGGGTAGGCAGAGTGTAAAAGACTTAAACAAAGGTCGTTCCGCGACGTCTGACAAAGTTTTGAGGGCTATTTTACTCGTAAGATAGATTTGTAGGTATATTGCTGTAGTGACAGGTTATCAGCTCATCGCCTGAATTGCAATATACTGAAACCCTCAAATACCTTAGCTGGGTTTTACAGCATGCCCGGGAGGAAATGCAGCTAACACATTCTATGTTGTTCTCTCGCTCCCAGTCCAGCATGGAAGAAAACAAAATATTTCTATAGCAAATGTTAAGCATGGGTGATCGGACCGGTGTTTTTTATTAGATAGACGTTAGGAAGTTTTTGAAACTTTGTCGCGGCTTACTTTTTCCTGTGTAAATAAGATATTTGCCGCGGGCAAATATTGACTATGTTACTTAAGAATAATTGAGCTTTCTAACAAAGAAAGAATTTTTAATATTTTTAAGAGTTTTTTTCTAGTTAATAAGCAAAAACAAAAATTTCTGGTCTATAATTTTAATACTGGAGGTTAGATAATTACTGGTTTTTTTTTCTTGGCCGGATATGAACCTATCTCCTTCGATTTTAGTTCCACAGCTCTACCAACTGAGCTACTTTGCAAAACAACACTTTCGCAAGCCAATCGCAGAACCGAGGGATGTTTTCGCCATACCATATACGGCACACGATCACAGATAAGCCATACCTTTAAGAGATATCTCAAAGATTATCTCGAGATAAAACTGGATGTGCAAGTAGGTGTGCTTTGTATGGTATCCTGAACGGAGTTTTGTTTTACCAAGTGTAACGTGGTTTTTGAGCTTCGTAAGGCACGTTTCACGACTGATATTAAAACTTGTTTTCATAAGTATTATAATAAATAAGATACTTTCCCGGGGAAAAAACAAGATTTTTATATTTACTTCCGTATAATGTAAATAGTGAAGATGGACGATAACTTCCATGCTGGACTGGGAGCGAGAGAACAACATATAAGGTGCCAGCTGCATTACTTCCCGGGCATGCTGTAAAAACCAGCGAAGGGATCCGAGGATTTTTATATATTGCCATTTAGGCGATGGGCTGACAACCTGTCAATACACCAACCTACACATCTATGTTAAATAACAATAAAAACTTTGTCTGACTCTGCCTACCCCGTTAGGGATAAAGGCGTGATTATATGTATGTAATGACCAAACTAATATTTTGAGCTTATAGTGCTTATGCAGTACATAGTCGGTTCAGTATAAAGCATTTTTGTGTTTTGTAATGTACCTAAATCCTGATTTCAAAATCTTTCATATATCTACTCATAAAGGAAACTAATAAAAAAAAAAATTTAAATGTATTACCGAATAATCGCCAAAAATCGTCTCCAAACCCCTTTACAACGAAATGACAATGATGAAGCCACCGGGACTCGAATCCCACACCTTCGGTGGGCGACCACCGGCGTCGAGTAACCCGATACCGAACGATCAGCTGATTCTCACGAGTTGCAAGGTAAATGTAACATTATCACGTGCAAGGTGCAACGAATATGGGGTAACTTTTTAGCGAGGCGGGTAGACTGGACGCTACTTTGTAAAGACTCAATACCGGTTGTAAGGGACAGCGTCCCGCAAACTGAAAGGGGTTGGTCAGTCAACAATAATCACTAGGATTTTTGTGCAGGAAGTGAAAAATACGTTATGATTTTCCATACAAATTGTCTGATCGAAGTGGTCATTTCATATGGGACGGTCAATTATTTTTTTTATTATCTGAAAGAATTTCCTGGTAAAAGTTGTTCAGTTTCGTTGACTAAGCAACACCTATCAGTTTTTTTTAAATTCTAGTGGTTATTGCCACGCTGAATCCGAATCTGAGGATTACTAACAAAATTTAGTGACAGAACATATTTTTTTTTTTGTAATTTTATGCAAAGGAATTAAAAAAAAAAACTGAAGCCTATCGTGTGTAGTATCCAATAAAACGGCGGTTTAAACTGATTCTAAAAATACATCACATCATTACATATCACTCACAAATTTCAAAACATATAAAGTCTAGGCTGATCCCATATCCAGACAACCTTCTATTTCCGAATGCCTAAAAAAACTTCGCACCTAAACACACCAACGCATCCATATGGAGTCAACAGGTGATTGTACGTCTGTTCATCCTCACACGTGGCAGCCAGTAGCCACCTGACAGGTGCCGCAGGATCCTCCAGATGTCAGGTTATGGTGTCAAGGTCGAGCTGGCCTTTTTGGATAGTTTAACATTCGGTATGCAGATTTTTGGAGCGGTAATTTCGGTAGCAAATCTTTGCAGACTTTGTATAAATTCCATTTGATTTTAGATGTGTGTTTACTATGAAAATTACTACATCGGGTGTAAGGGACAACGTCCTGCAAACTGACAGGGGTTGCTCAGTCAACAACACTTTTTTTTTTGTTTTCCATACAAATTGTCAGAATTAAGTGGTCATTTTGTATGGGAAGGTCAAATTTTATTTTTATCTGAAATAATTTCCTGGTGTAAGTTGTTCTGGTTCATATACCTATATCAGTTTGCAGGACGCTGTCCCTTACACCCGGTATGTAAGCACGTGAGACAAGCCACCTTCTGTCCAACTAGAACCACACCTGATGTTTGAAACAAACAGTAAATGAGGGTATCTCTGGGATATGTATCAGTATATTTTTTTTTATTGAAATATTTATTTAATAGTGTGTAAATATTGTCTAAGTATTATATGTAGTAATATGCACTATCCCGCTTTCTGCTTGTACAATTTCTATACCCAAAGGTTGCCTGGTAGAAATTGCTGCTTTAGCAATAAGGCCGCCTATATTGTACTGTCACGTTTGTTCCTTTTTATTTCTGTTGTATGTGTTTCTTTGTGCAATAAAGAATTTTGTATTGTATTGTATTGTAGTTCTGGTAAGCCACATGTGTAGGAATGCCATCACAGGTGTCTTCGAAGCGAGGGTAGCTGCCACAGATGTGCAGGATAGAAGGTGGATGGTGAAGGTCAACTTTGTCCATTGGTATAAATCGTATTAAACTCTATTTGGTATAGTTTTAGTAAAAGGTAGAGGACGCTGAAGAAATTAGTTTTTTATAAATAAGCACGCGAGACAAGCCACCTTTTGTCCCTTTAGAACCGCACCTTTTGTTTGTAAACAAACAGTAAATGAGGGTAGCTCTGGTTAGCCACATGTGTTGGAATGCGTTCACAGGTGTCTTCGAAGCGAGGGTAGCTGCCACAGATGTGCAGGATAGAAGGTGGTGAAGGTCAGGTTTATTTATACTATGAATGGCTGAGGTTAGATTGACTGCTTAAGAGATCTTCCATGATGGCCTGGAAGTGAGAGAACAACTTAGCATCCCGGGCATGCTGTAAAAATTAGCTAAGGGATCCGAGGGGAGGGAGGATATATTGTAATTTAGGGGATAGGCTGACAACCTGTCACTATAGCAATATACCTACAAATCTATCTTAAATAACCCTTAAAACTTTGTCAGACGTGGCGGAACGGCCTTTGTTTAGGTCGTTTACGCGCTGCCTACCCCATTAGGGATTAAGGCGCAATTACATGTATGTATGTATGTTATCTATCGTAGTTTGAAAATGTTGGCTTATCTTACTGCACTTGGAAACTGCCTATTTTTGTCAGTCGGCTCGTTCACAATCGCGTATCGCGCGGTATATTTTGCAACACACCTCTCGAGTGCAAAACATTGGATGTTTTGGAAATTGGCGAGCATTGTGGCGAGTATTGTGCCCAGTTGACGGGGCATTAACGACTGTACGCCATTGAATTGAATTCCATTCTAAGCTTCTGGTGTTTCCAAGTTTATATATTTTATTTATTTAAACTTTACTTCCATGCTGGACTGGGAGTGAGAGAAAAACATAGATTGTGCCAGCTGCATTTCCTCCCGAGCATGCTGTAAAAACCAGCTAAGGGATCAGAGGGTTTTAGTATATTGCAATTTAGGCGATGGGCTGACAACCTGTCACTACAGCAATATACGTACAAATACATCTTAAATAACCCTCAAAACTTTGTCAGACGAGGCGTTACGACCTTTGTTTAGGTAGTTTACGCTCTGCCTACCCCATTAGGGATAAAGGCGTGATTATATGTATGTATGTATTTATTTAAAAGCCACCAGGGCAAAGGCCTCTCTTCCTTCCTTCGGCACGGCACTGCAGCAGCGCGACACTGCGCGACAAAATCTGTCAAAAGGTATGAACTGACATTGCCGCGTCGTATAGCACCGCTCCGCTCCGCTGCAGCTCCAGTGCTGCTTCAGTGCGGTACCTCTCATACATTTTCACACAAAGAATCATTTGTCGCGCAGTGTCGCGCCGCGCCGCTCCGCTGCAGCTACGTCCCAGTGCGGTCTAACCTAAAGCCTAAATCAATGGCATTCGCAGTACCATACACCAAAAGATCAGTAAGCATGTATTTGAATCCCATCCAGGGAGTCGGAAAAACGTGCCTTCCGAAACATGGTAAACGCACGACTCATAAAGATCTATTTATAAATCCCGCTTTCCCCAAATTAGTGTTAACCAAAACCAGATATTTAATTATAACTACTGAGTACCTTAAACTTTCAAAAGCCTTCCAGACCGCATGCGGACATAACAGTAACAGTACAGTACGGGGTCGTTAATATTGCACATCAACACATAGAAAAAGACAGCGGCGTTTGCCAGCCGTTGTATAATAATAATAATAGTCCTCCCACCAATTTTCGGTGATGGCGCAGGACTAGTTTTTAGTGTCCAATTGTTTGCGCAACACACAGGTGCACTCTCTATTCCTTCAATCTCTTATTCTGATAGAACAGATTGACTGACACGACCAGACAGAAATCAGGCACAGAACCGACTATTTTCATGCCCATCCGACAGCATGGATCATCTTACTTTTCGGACAATCAGGTGATCAGCCTGCAATGTCCTAACCAATAGAATTGTCATTGTCCCCGCCGGGAATCGAACCCGGGACCTTCGGGGCGAAAGCCCATGGCTCAGACCGCTAGACCACGGAGGCCGTTGTAAAAGTGCGACAGGGATAACGTTATACAAAGCTGAACTGAGTTAATGTGTAATATTACTGGCCTTTTACAGTACTTATGTGAGGACCCGAGGACAGATGCGCTAGCGACAGGTGCGGGTTCGATTCCCGGCGTGAAAGTTGCCCGTGCCGGGGTTTCTTTAATGGCGTCGGCTTTTTGGAATTTTTTGGCGCATTTTTTTACGTGATTACCGAGTTTAGTCTGTGAAGCTGATTTTATTACATACATACACATACCGGGTGTAAGGGATAGGGATAGCAAAGTGATAAGGGTTGTTCAGTCAACGATACTGAACAACTTCCACCGAGAAATTCTTTCAGGAAGTAAAAATAAAGATTGGCATTTCCAAACAAAATGTCCACCTTGATTAGACGATTTGTATGGAAAAGGCAATATTTTTTTCACTTCCTGAAAACCAGTACCCTCGTTCAATCACCTAGATTAGGTAGCCGACCCCGAGAGATGCGGAATAAGGCTAGGGAGATGATAATGACCGTGCGGGCTCTACCACTTTGAACTATACCTTAGATGACCCGTCCCGATCTATTTAACTTAATATGTGGTATATAAATATGTAATTATATTAGGGTTCTCTGACCAGTATTGAATTTCTTTAAAAATATTGTCTGTAAACTCAATAAAATTGTTTTTATATATGTATTTGCAGACACATACAAAACACTGTAAATAACGGTGAATCACATGTCTTACGAAGTTCGAAAAACTCTTGTTAATTAATAAACCTTTTACCCTTTATTTAATAAACTACATGAAGAAAATTGCGTTAAAATATTAATATCTTAATTATATTTTCCCTCGAAAAAACAATTAAAATCTCATTAGACATAAAACTCGGGTATAATTCGTAATAAAACACAATAATTTGGTAATACCCCGATTACTGCTAATTAAAAGATATGTATAAATAAATATAGATCCAGCGGCAGGTGCCTTCGGACAGCTGGGCAACCGGTTCGACTCCCGGAGGATGGTAGGGCTGTCAAATCCATACATGCATACCTACATATACTCACGCCTTTATCCCTAATGGGGTAGGAAAAGCGTAAACGACCTAAACAAAGAATGTTCCGCCACGTCTGACAAGTTTTGAGGGTTAATTAAGATAGATTTGTAGGTATATTGCTGTAGTGACAGGTTGTCAGCCTAAATTGCAATATACAGAAACCCTCGGATCCCTTAGCTGGTGTTTACAGCATGCCCGGGAGGAAATGCAGCTGGCAAATTCTATCTTTTTCTCTCGCTCCCAGTCCAGCAAGGATGAAATCCATACTAATATTATAAATCTATAAATCTTTTTCTCTCGCTGCCAGTCCAGCATGGATGAAATCCATACTAATATTAAAAAATCTATAAGATCTGTAAGTCTTTGTGTTGTGTTTTCACTTTAACGGCGGAAACTACCTCGTTCCAACGGGAAAATTTACTGTCAGAAAACTAGTTTACATGTACGAGTAAAACATTACATACGAATATACCTATCCATTCAAAACGGTTTTATGTAAGCCGTTGTTTGACGCTCTGTCTACCCTATAATCAAAACAGGCAATTTAGGTAAAATTAAATTAAATATTCTTTTGTCAAATGAGCACGTTTAATAATATCTATTTTTGAAAGAAATATATTATTATTTTTTGACAACCTATCACTACAGCAATGTACCTCTAAATCTTTCTTAAATAACCCTCAAAACTTTGTCAGACGTGTCGGAACGACCGTTGTTTAGGTAGTTTATGCATTACTACATAGTATAAAACAAAGTCGCTTTCTCTGTCCCTATATCCCTATGTATGCATACATCTTTAAAACAACGCAACGGATTTTGATGCGGTTTCTTTTAATGGACAGAGTGATTCAAGAGAAAGGTTTATATGTATAATACATGCATAATGTAGTCGAGAAACACTGATGATTTCCGTGCGAAGCCGGGGCGGGTCGCTGGTCAGGGATAAAGGCGTAACTATATGTTTGTATAAGAATGAATTTATTTAAAAATACTCAGTTGCCAACCCTGAACAAGGCATGCTTCCTCTTTTATAGTTTTGACCTGTTTGCGCGCCTTTTTTCAAAACGCATTGAAATTTTAGTGCGAGGATAATGAACACTAAGAGGTCGCGGATTTGATTCCGGCGCGGCACGAATGTGATCCCGAAAAACACGTTTTGGAGTTAAATAACATACATACATATAATCACGCCTTTATCCCTAATGGGGTAGGCAGAGCGTAAATGACCTAAGTAATTGTCGTTCCGCCACGTCTGACAAAGTTTTGAGGATTATTTGAGGTATATATCGCTGTAGTGACAGGTTGTCAGCCCATCGCCTACATTGCAATATACAAAAACCCTCGGATCCCTTAGCTGGTTTTTACAGCATGCCCGGGAGGAAATGCAGCTGGCACATTCTACGTTTTTCTCTCGCTCCCAGGCCAGCATGGAAGTAAAATAAAATGTTGAATAGATTATTTCCACGGGGGTACCTAAAGGTTGATATTTGTTTTACAACTTAATGCGATTTTCCCTGAGTTTGGTTAGGACAATGCAAGTTGAACTGAAACACAGTATAGTCTGTAAAAAACTGTACTTCTTAGTTCCGGTTGCTCTCTTTGATAGTGGTCGTTACATAAACCATGTCAGAGGCTTTGTTAGCTGTGCTTTCATCAGGCAGCATAAAAACTTTGACATCGAGTCGCAAAAACCCACTTGACATACAATACATACAATCACGCCTTTATCCTTAATGGGGAAGGCAGAGCGTATACGATCGTCGTTGCGTCACGTCTGACTAAGTTTTGAGGGTTATTTAAGATAGATTTTTATGTACATTAATGTAGTGACAATTCCCATCACCTAAATTACAATACAAAACAAACACAAATGACTCTATTTCCACAAAACACATTTCAAAAAAAAAACATTAAACCCTCGGATCTCTTAGCTGGTTTTATAGCATGCTGGAGAGGAAATGCAGCTGGCACATTCTATGTTTTTCTCGCAAAACAAGTATAAAACTGTCTCAAGTGCACCAAGAGGAATGCGACACGGGCCTCCCAGTATCTATTATGGTATGGTCAGCAAAAACATCAAACATCGCTGCAGCTATCCTTGGAATGCTGACCGTACTTGCTTACATACATAGGAACGTCAGCAGTTACACGCGCCGGCATGATTAATGGAACCTTTAGAAAAATCTATCATTTCATAAAACAGTTCAGACGAATGTTTGTAAATTGGAGGCACATTTTAATAACAATATAAAATATGTGTCTGTACGTTAAAAATATTGATGAATTGCTTCCTTGCTTTTGCCGACTACAACGACCGCGTTGTTATCAATCATAGTGATTTTATTAACAGATAATAAGTAAAAATCTTTCAAGCTGGACTGGGAGAAAGAGAAAAACATAGAATGTGCCAGCTGCATCTCCTCCCGAGTATGCTGTAAAAACCAGCTAAGGGATCCGAGGGTCTCTGTATATTGCAATTTAGTTAATGGGCTGACAATCTGTCACTACAGCAAAACCCTCAAAACTATGTCAGACTTGGCGGAACGACCCTTGTTTAGGTAGTTTACGCTCTACTTACCCCATTAGAGATAAAGTCGTGATTATGTGCAGCCATATTTCTTTTCACTACCTGAAGAAATATCCTGGTGAAAGTTGTTCAGTGTCGTTGACTAAGCGACCTATCAATTTGCGGGACGCTGTCCCTTACACCCGGTATACATCCCCACCGAGGGGCATGACACGAGCCTACCCTGATAGGGGAACGGATTACTCGACTTCACACACACAACTATTGAATTTCTATATAGACACTGTAATAGTTTTTTTATTTAACTGTAATAGCCATCTAATTCTCCCGCTAAGTGTAACACTATACTAGTCACACCGCATACTATGGTATGGTATGGTAATATGGGGCCATACCCTCAACTATGACTATAAGAAAACTATGTTAATGTCATACATATGCCGTTTATGTCTTCTGCCTTCCTTGCGACGTGGTTAGGATTTTTATTGTGTGACGTCACGATTTTATGAGCAAATCTCGAAAGATGAAATAGTTCTGTATGTCTGTATCTACCGTAATTTAAACAGTACAAGTAGAAATCAAGTTTCACTAAACACTGAGATTCTTGGTGAGGTGATGGCCTGCAATTGCAACATTTGAAAATATTCTAGTTCATAAATAAGTATGCTTAAAAAAACTGGTAGTAGAGCTGTTTTTATCAATAAATTTGATATTTCTTCTAAACTTTTACGAATGTTTTCACGGTTCCTACGCCAAAAATATCCGTATTATGATTATCTAAAATCGCAACATAGCTTTATTTAAAACGATTCGTAATTTTTATCGAATTATCTTTTTTGTGCGTATTTCGCACATTTTTGTCGCGGCCACGGACGTAACCGCCACACCGTAGCGCGCGCTGATTTGAACGATATTCTAAGGCATTACGGGCGATGGTTGCATATCTTGAAATCTACCTGCTCATCTGCCATTGGACCTCAACCACATCACTACGCGGAGCACCATACTTTACCAAGAATATTCCACTGTGTCAGTTTTTCCTTGCAGAACTGGGAGCAATAAATAAACATAGAATACACCAGTGTCTTCTATTCGCGCACACACCGTAAAAGCCAGTAAAGGGCCTCGATGTTTCAGTTTATACATACATACAATCACGCCTTTATCCCTAATGGGGTAGGCAGAGCGTAAACAACCTGAACAAAGGTTGTTCCGCCACGTCTGACAAACTTTTGAGGGTTATTTAATATAGATTTGTAGGTATATTGCTGTAGTGACAGGTTGTCAGCCCATCGCCTAAATTACAATATACTGAAACCCTTGGATCCCTTAGCTGGTTTTTACAGCATGCCCGGGAGGAAATACAGCTGGCACATTCTATGTTTTTCTCTCGCTCCCAGTCCAGCATGGAAGATATGCATGGATTTCAGTTTATAGGAATGCAATTTAGCCCATAGACGATCCGTCTCTAAACTTAATCTTATTTAAAATATCCCTTAAAGACAGGCCGTGGCAAAGACTATTTTCATAATCGTTGATGCTCTGCCTTCTCCGTGATTTTAAGTACGTGTAGCTGGTCTATTGCGCCACGTCAGCGTTCTCCTGATTATTTACCACTTATATCTGAATAACATATTTCCCGTAATTATGGAGGGTAGAATAAAACACCCCCATATTTAGCGTGGCGCACTCTGTAATCTAAAAGGGTTGTTTTGTGAAAATAGTTGTTACACCTAAAGATAGGGGTTGAAAATTATTTTTGATTATTATTTTTTTATTTAGAATGGTTCTGACTTTTCGAACTTAAGACAGCGACCAGGACGGCTTAACGTGCCCTCTGAAGCACTGAACTTTTTATCTTACAGACAAACAGGTGATTCAGCCTGCATCATCCTAACCAAACTAGGAAAATTTCACAAAGTGATAAATTAACAAATACCAACTTCATGGTCCCCGTAGGAATTGAACCCAGGATCTCCAGATCGGAAGCCCATGGCTCAGACCACTGGACCACGTCGTTAGACATGTTTGTAACAATGTTTATATTTTTTAGTCCACACCAAGTCAATCTTCTTCTTCTTCTTAGCGAGTGGATTCTTCTCGAGTCGATAGACCCGATGAACCCTGGTGACAGAGTTTTCAAATCGTCTAGTAGCACAGCTATTAAGCCCTCTAACCTGGTTTGAATAACGACCACTATCAAAGACAGCGACCGGGAGCGACGGCTTAACGTGCCCTCCGAAGCACGGAATCCTCTTTCTTTTCGGACAATCAGGTGATTCAGCCTGCAACCTAAATGCAGCCTAACCAAAGTAGGGAAAACCTCATAAAGTAACAAATTAACAAATACAAACTTTGTGTTCCCCGTGGAAATAGAACCCAGGACCTCCGGATCGTAAGCCCATGGCTCTGACCACTAGACCACGGAGGCACCAAGTCAATTAAAGTAAGCAATTAATTGGTTATGCATGCACACGTACATATTGAATATGTAACGACGGACGGACAGACTGCACGACGCCTCGTGTATATTAGTATGTAACCGCCTCCGTGGTCTAGCGGTCTGAGCCATGGGCTTACGACCCGGAGGTCCCTGGTTCCATTCCCGGCGGGGGACAATGAATTTGTGTCGATGTCTCTAGTTTGGTTAGGACATTGCAGGCTGATCACCTGACTGTCCGAAAAGTAAAGTGATCCATGCCGTCGGATGGGCATGTAAATAGTCGGTCCTGCGCCTGATTTCGCTCTGGTCGTGTCAGTCAATCTGTCCCATCCTTGGACGAAGATCAGTATGAGAGATTGAAGGAATAGAGAGAATAGAATGGAATAGCAATAAATTTATTATTTTAACGAATACGCACAGGTGCACTCAATAATTTTAGAGTGCACCTGTGCGTAGCGTAAACACTTGGGCACTAAAAACTAGCCCTGCGCAGTTCGCCGATCTCAGGGAGATTGGCCGCCATCACCGAAAATCGTTGGGAGGATTAGTATGTAACAAACGCTTAGATGTATACTCTACATGCATATATATTGAGCATAAGTACCAAAACTATGGGATATTTTACGAGTATCTTACCGCGATTTGAATGATTTCATGAGTTGCTGATATTTAGATGCTGTTACAAACATCCATTTCTTCCATGCTGGACTGGGAGCGAGAGAAAAACATAGAATGTGCCAACTGCATTTCCTCCCAGGCATGCTGTAGAAACCAGCTAAGGGATCCGAGTATTTCAGTATATCGTATTTTAGTCGATACGCTGACAACCTGTTACTACAGCAATATACATACAAATATATCTTAAAAAACCCTCAAAAGTTTGTCAGACGTGGCGAAACGACCTTTGTTCAGGTCGTGTATGCTCTGCCTACACCATTAGGGATAAAGTCGTGATTATATGTATGTATGTACAAACATCATGATCACGGGTAGACTCTTTCTCTCTCTCTTTCTCATACAATCGCGGTAAGAAACCCGTAAAATGTCTCATAGTTATAGATAAACAGCTCTACAAAAGGCGAATTCTTATGTAAGTATACTAAGTTAGGTATGCGAGTCAGTAGCTTGTAGCAAGGAAGGTTAGTTCCGTATACATTACAAAGCACAATGATCGGGTTACTTGTGTGTTTATACGGCTGAATCACATCACACGAGGACGGGCCTTTTTCATTACGGGGTAGGCAGATGGTAAAACTCATCCCTAATGGGGTAGGCAGAGCGTAAACTATCTTAACAAAAGTCGTTCCGCCACGTCTGACAAAGTTTTGAGGGTTATTTAAAATATATTTGTAGGTATATTGCTGTAGTGACAGGTTGTCAGCCCATCGCCTAAATTGCAATATACTGAAATCCTCGGATCCCTTAGCTGATTTCTACAGCATTCCCGGGAGGAAATGCACCAGGCACGTTCTATGTTTTTCTCTCGCTCCCAGTCCAGCATGGAAGCATATTCATATATTCACAGCTGTCAAATATTTAAAGTTTGTATCACTCATCATCATCATAGCATATGGCAATCCCTGCTTGGATCAAATGTCTACATCCAGATTTTTCAGCCAGCTTTCTGCGTCAGCGGTGAAGTTGTATCACTATAGTTACTAATTGTCAGCCCATCGCTATATTATTTTATAGTATACTAGCTTTCCGCCCTGCGAGTATATAAGTTTATGAGTTTTCCCGTAGGAATGTGTAATTTTTCCGCGGTCCATAGTGGCCTATGTCCATCCTAAGGTACCTACTATCTATTACTATGCCAAATTTCATCAAAATCTATTAAACCGTTTAGACGTGAAAAAGCAACAAACAGACAGAGTTACTTTCGCATTTATAATATGTTCTTCTTCTTCTTCTGTCGAGTGGGTATCGCTTAGTAGCACAACTATCAGGCCTCTGACATGGTTTTGTGTAACGACCACTATCAAAGATATGTATTTAGTATATATCGTATTTTCCGAATTCCCAAAATGCATTAAGCAAGATGCACCATTTAAGAATCCAAAATGCATAATAACGGCGTTATAACTCGTTACGGCGTTCCTAACGGCAACAAAACGCATCTGCCACATGAAAAGTTGCCCGTATTCTTTGCACCACTTAATTATATTAATCTGCCTTACAATTTAAGTCTCACTTCAGGTCAGCTGGAAGAAATTTCTTAGAAGAAATAAGCTGTACCTTTTGTATCGTTATTCCTTGTGTATTGTCCCTCTCATGTTACTGTGTACAGTAAACAGTAAATAAATATATTAAATTGCATCTTTTGGAAACATTTAAATTTCATTTAGGAGATTTTTGAAATGATAGTCTTTTTCTTCTTCTTATCCAGAGGGTTTTCGACTAGCGACCCAATAAACCCACATGTCAGAGTTTTTAAATCGCCTAAAAGTAAAAGCTAATAGAACTGTGACATAGTTTGTGTAACGACCATAATCCTCTTACCCGTTGCGTGACTTTATGTTCTTAATTCCTACCTTTATCGATATTGAGAAATGCATACATATAATCACACCATTATCCCTAACGGGGTAGGCAGAGCGTAATTCGACCTAAATAAAGGAAATAATCGTTCCGCCATGTCTGACAAACTTTTAAGGGGTTATTTAAGATAGATTTATAGGTAAGTTGGTGTAGTGACAGGTTATCGTCTAAATTGCAATATACAGAAACCCTCGGATACGTTAGCTGGTTTTTACAGCATGTTTTTCACTCACTCCCAGTCCAGCATGGATAAATAACTCCTTGAAGGTAATATTTAGTTATAGTACTCGACAATATCCCCCACTTCACCCCACAGTGCAAACACCCCCGGCACTCACCACTTAGGTCGCGGGTTCGATTCCCGTAACCCGACACCTCGATGAGAGCTTCCGTCCCGGCGCATCCGCCGATTTTTTTAATGATGCGATTGAATTTTTGTTTACATAAAGGTAAGGTACTTCCAAGCAAGGAGCTATAGAGAATTTTAGAATGTGCCAGCTGCTTCTCCTCCCTGGCATGCTGTACAAATCAGTGAAGGGATTCGAGGGTAACAATTTAGTTATTATTATTATTTATTATTAACAGCCTGAGGTGTCCCACTGCAGGGCAAAGGCCTAACAATTTAGTATTTATTAAATTACATCACACAATAAATAATAATATACAAAAGCCCGGGATCGGGCGCATTCTATATTTTTATCACTGTCACAGACCAAAATGGAAGTACAAAATTAAGCATTAAATTCCTATAAAAATAAGTACTTCTAGTTACGCTAGGAAATACGAAACCGTATTAGAAACCACCACGTCAGCTAAACGATCGCCACAGAATATTTAACTAGAATATTGCGAATAAATCGATTCGCCCGCAACGTAATAAATGTATATAATTACATAATTGACGGAGTTTTCTTTGTGCCCCAATTATAAAAATTAACTACAAGAATTATTGATAGGTATTTCACTTTGTAGAAAAGAAGAATTTCTAATTGTTTCAAGTTAATAGCTACGAAAGCTTTGGAGTAATTATACCAGGTGTAAGGGAAAGCGTCCTGCAAACTGATAGGGGTTGATTCTTCTTCTTCTGTCGTGTGGGTCATTCAATCGAACCGATGAACCCTGGTGTCTGAGTTTATAAACCGCCTGGTAGTACAAATATCAGGCCTCTGACATGGTTTGTGTAACGACCACTGTCAAAGACAGCGACCAGGACAGACAGCTTAACGTGCCCTCCGAAGCACGAAATCTTTTTTCTTCCAGACAATCAGGTGAATCGGGCTGCGTTGTCCTAACCAAACTGTGGAATATCTCACAAAGTGGTAAATTGACAAATATCAACTTTGTATCCCCCCTGAGAATCGAACCCAGGGCTCTGACCTCTAGACCACGGTGGCAGTTAAGAATTTCCTGGTGATAGTTGTTCAGTGTCGTAGACTGAGCAACCCCTATCAGTTTGCGGGAAGGTGTCCCTTACACCTGGTATATTTTGTAGCTTACTTTTTCTATAATATGAATATATTTTAATTACAAAATGTTTAAAATTTCGTCATACTGTCATAGTAGAAAATAAACAAAACAATGAACATTCATCATCTCCCTAGCCTTATCCCGTATCTCACGGGATCGGCTTCCTAATCTAGGGGATTGAACGAGGGAATCTTTGAACATTATGCCAATAAAATACAGTAATTGAAACATATTTTTTATAAAATTTTTGGCTCTCTAAGCAAGATAGAACTTCCATGCTGAACTGGAAGTGAGAGAAAAACATAGAATGTGTTACATTTCCGTAAAAACCAGCTAAGGGATCCGAGGGTTGGAGTATCTTACAATTTAGGCGATGGGCTGACAACCTGTCTCTACAGCAATATACGTACTAATCTATCTCAAATAACCCTTGAAAGTTTGTCAGACGTGGCGGAACGACTTTTGCTTAGGTAATTTACGCACTGCCTACTCCATAAGGGATAACGGCGTGATTCTATGTATGTATGATGAGAAAGATAAATTCAAAAACACGACGCTTTATTAATACAATGTTATTTGTATTTCGTCGAGTGAAGAAGAACGTACCGCCATAGAATACTAATGTATCTATTTATACATATATCGATATATAATTCTGCTATAAACATTATTTAAGCTGTGTTTAGGTGACGTTCACACTATAGGCGCTCGTTATCATGTATTTAATTTAGTTGAATTTTTCTTGGGAGCGAGAGAAAATCATAGAATGTGCCGGCTGCATTTCCTCCCGGGCATGCCGTAAAAACCAGCTAAGGGATCCGAGGGTTTCAGTATATTGCAATTTAGGCGATGGGCTGACAACCTGTCACTACAGCAATATACCTAAAAATCTTATCTTAAATAACCCTCAAAATTTTGTCAGACGTGGCGGACTGACCTTTGTTTAGGTCGTTTACGCTCTGCCCACCCCATTAGGGATAAAGGCGTGATTATATGTATGTATGTATGTACGTGAATTTTTCATATTCGTTTAAAACTTGATAGTTTAAAATGAAAACTGATCGGCTTACTTCTTCTGTCGAGTGGATATCGAGTCTATCGACCCGATGAACCCTGGTGTCAGAGTGTTTTAAACCGCCTAGTAGCACAACCATCAGGCCTCTGACATGGTTTGAATAACGACCACTATCAAAGACAGCGACCGGGACCGACGGCTTAACGTGCCTACTATCGGCTTACTTGTTTGTATTGAAAGGAGGGTTAGTCTTCGACGTTTCGATCCTATACGTGGATCTTCATCCGGCGAGAAGTGGCGGGCGGTGGAGTGTGACTTTCTTGTCTCCTGATGCAGATCCTCGTATACTAGGAGTAAGGGACAGCGTTCCGCAAACTGATATGTTGCTCAGCAACTGAACAACTTTCACCGGGAAATTATTTCATGAATTGAAAAAAGAAATTGTTCTTCCCATAAAAAAATAAACAATTCGATCAGACAATTTGTATGGAAACCGTTTATTTTATCAATCACTGAAAAAAAAAATGCTGGTAGTTGTTCAGTTTCATTGACTAAACAACCCCTATCAGTTTGCAGGACGCCATCCCTTATACTAAAATACAGATAGTCGGGTCCAGTATGGAAAAGTCTTTATTTTATAAGCTCATGGAAACGTGAGGGCCTTTGACATTTCCATACAAACAGGTTCCATACAGAACCTATACTGATTTTATGAATGGGTTTAGATAGTTGTACGTTTACCTATATCAGCATAGTAATTACATGTATTTATGTTAACTTAACTGTGTAATTAATTAATTTTCTTCCATGCTGGACTGGGAGCAAGAGAAAAACATAGAATGTGCCAGCTGCATTTCTTCCCGGGCATGCTGTAAAAACCAGCTAAGGGATCTGAGGGTTTCATTATATTGCAATCTAGGCGATGGGCTGACAACCTGTCACTACAGCAATATACGTACAAATACATCTTGAATAACCCTCAAAACTTTGTCAGATGTGGCGGAACGACCTTTGTTAGGTCGTTTAAGCTCTGCCTACCCCATTAGGGATAAAGGCGTGATTATATGTATGTATGTAACTGTGTAATTATTTAGATTTTGCATATTTATTGTATTCTTGCTGCTCACGACTTGACCACATTTTTTCGTGGGAACGGAAAAAATACGAGAAACTTGGGTATAAGAGACAAAATTACTTGGTGTAAGAGACAGTAATATGTACTGGAAGTCAAATTTAGTATAGACTAGACCAAACTAGTTTATCCTGAAGTGTACCTATTCATTTTAGGCTCAACCAATTCCTCCTAGGTTTAGTCGCCTTTAGGATCAGTTTGGCCTAGTCTGTACCGGTTTATATAAACATAGAATGTGCTAGCTGCAATTTCTCCCGGGCACGCTGTACAAAACAGCTAAGGAATCCGAGGGTTTTAGGCGATGGGCTGACAAACTGTACCTACCTACATAACTAATCTCAAATAACGCTCAAAATTTTGTCAGACGTGTTTAGATCGTTTACGCTCTGCCTACCCCAATAGGGATACAGGAATGAATGTATGTATGTATTTATGTACCGGTTTATCCAATCGCATATAGGTTATATATCTTAAATAACCTCAAAACTTTATCAGATGTCTTTTATATGTATGTATGTTTATGTTCCTTCCATGCTGGACTGGGAGAGATAGAAAAACATAGCATGTTCCAGCTGCCCTTCCTCCCGGACATTCTGTAGAAGTCAGCAAAAGGGACTCGAGGGTTACAGTGTATCGTAATTTAGGCGATGGGCTGACAACCTGTCACTATAGCAATACACTTTTCAATCTAAAATTGCCCTCAATTTTTGTCAGACGTGGCGAAACCGCCTTTTACGAGGCGTTTATCGCTCTGCCTACCCCGTAAGGGATAAAGGCGTGATTTTATGTATATGTATGTATGTATGTTTATAGGTTGAAGTATTTTAGCCTAGGCAAAACTTGTTCGGCCTAAAATCGTTTTGGCCCGGTAATAAATACTTTGTTGTCAAGTGAATAACATCTTATCAACGGCTTATGAAATTTTGAATTAAATCTTAATCACAATCATTTTTTTTGATAAAATTACCTACAATACTTTGTAAGATCGCATTTTAGGTATTCTTCCATGCTGGACCTGCATTTCCTCCCGGGCATGCTGTAAAACCAGCTAAGGAATCAGAGGGATTCAGTAGTTTGTAATTTAGGCGAAGGGCTGACAACATGTCACTACTGCAATATACCTACAAATCTATCTTAAATAACCCTCAAAACTTTGTCCGACGTGGCGGTACGACCTCTGTTTAGGTCGTTTATACTCTGCCTACCCCATTAGGGATAAAGGCGTGATTATATGTGTGTGTATGTATTCTAGTGGTCGGAGAACCCTATCTCGATCAAAGTTCATATATGTTTATACTCGGGAGATCAAAAATAAGTGTAAGGGACAGCGTCCCTCAAACTGATACAGGTTGCTCAGTCAACTGAACAACTATCACCAGGAAATTCAGAATTAAATATACTGTACCCCCGAATCCATTTTGCTGACTTCTACAGCATGCCCGGGAGGAAGGGCAGCTGGAACATTCTTTTTTTTTTCTATCTCTCCCAGTCTATTATGGTAGAGAGAGAGAGAGAGAGAAATATAATTTTTATTTATTTATTTATGAGCCTGTGGTGTCCCACTGTTGTGCCGAATGTTCTATGGGCTAAAATTACCACCGAATGGGAGAAATATAAAGATAAGGAAAATGTATTGGATATGCGCGATTCATATCTACAAAGATAATATTGTTATGACGTAAATGGATTAAGATAATACATACATACATACATACATAAATCACGCCTTTATCCCTTACGGGGTAGGCAGAGCGTAAAACGCCTCCTAAAAGGCGCTTTCGCCACGTCTGACATAAATTGGGGGCAATTTTAGATTATAATGTGTATTGCTGTAGTGACAGGTTGTCAGCCGATCGCCTAAATTACAATACACTGTAACCCTCGAGTCCCTTTTGCTGACTTATACAGCATGCCCGGGAGGAAGGGCAGCTAAAACATTCTATGTTTTTCTATCTTTCCCAGTCCAGCATGGAAGGAAAGTTTTGAGGGTTGTTTAAGATAGATTTGTAGGTATATTGCTGTAGTGACAGGTTGTCAGCCCATCGCCTAAATTGCAATCTACAGTAACCCTCGGATCCCTTAGCTGGTTTTTACAGCATGCCCAGCTGGCACATTCTATGTTTTTCTTTCTCTCCCAGTCCAGTATGGAAGTTGATATTAAGATAATATTGATAATAATTATCATAATCATGTTAAACAACATTGTCTATATTATATCTATACTGATTCATGTTATTTAAGTTCGGAAGTGTTTGACTTCCATACTGGACTGTAAGCGATAAAATACGTATTACAGATAAACTCTAAAACGAATAGATGTACATACCTACAGTCACGCCTTTATCACTTCCATGTTGGCCTGGGAGCGAGAGAAAAACTTAGAATGTGCCAGCTGCATTTCCTCCCGGGCATGTTGTAAAAGTCAGCTAAGGGATCCGAGGGTTTCAGTATATTGCAATGTAGGCGATGGGCTGACAACCTGTCACTACAGCAATATACGTACAAATCCATCTTGAATAACCCTCAAACCTTGTCAGACGTGGCGGAACGACCTTTGTTTAGGTCGTTTATGCTCTGCCTACCCCATTAGGGATAAAGGCGTGATTATATGTATGTATGTATGTAAGTATGTACGCCTTTATCTATATATTTAAAGAGCCCGATGGTGTAGTGGATAGGGCCGCTGGCTCCTGAGCGGGAGGTCGTGGTTCGAATCCTACCACGTATCTGTGTTTTTCGGTTATCGAATTTCATATGTACGTTTATTCGGCGCTCTTTTAGTGCTTCGGAAGGCACGTTAAGTCGTTGGTCCCGGTTAATATCGTTTAATACCGTAGATATTAGTCGTTAAGCCATATCAGAGGCCAGTGCTAAGCATTGGCGGCTTGAAAACTCTGACCTAATCTAGGATTGGGTCTGGTTTCCCTTCTTGATTGAAGAGGTCAGATGGCAGTCGCTCTGTGTTAAAACCAGTACCCTCGTTCAATTCCCTAGATTAGCCATCCCCGTGAGATACGGTATAAGGCTAGGGAGATGATGACTCACGCCTTTATCCCCAATGAGGTATGCAGAGCATCAACGACCCGTTAGAAGACATTTTGCACGAACTATAGAAATGACGACGTTTATTTTATTTATTAATTTTATTCAATACTTCCATGCTGGACTGGGAGCGAGAGAAAAACATAGAATGTGCCAGCTGGGCATGCTGTAAAAACCAGCTAAGGGATCCGAGGGTTTCTGTAGATTGCAATTTAGGCGATGGGCTGACAACCTGTCACTACAGCAATATACCTACAAATCGATCTTAAATAAACCCTCAAAACTTTGTCAGACGTGGCGGAACGACTTTTGTTTAGATCGTTTACGCTTTGCCTACCTCATCAGGGATAAAGGCGTGATTATATGCATGTAGTTTCAACACCAATTTGTTTTGAACCAATTTATCAGCCTCCGATACATTTATAGTAACTTAGTAACAGAATTCTTAGAAGTTGGCAAATGAATTTACTGACTTATTCCCCGAATGTCTTACTCAACGACGCCTACATAGCAAAATACCTACAATTTAGTTCAACATTGTGAATAACAATGTTAAACTAAAGATGTGGTCTCTGCCTACCCCTCCGGGAAAGAGGCGTAATTATATGTATGTATGTTAATAAGTAAATGATAAAATACAATTTATAGAAATAAATACATGAAATTACGCATTTTTATACGTTGGTAGGGTAATGGTCAGGTCAAACTGGTAGATAATGCCTTTGGCGTTAAGTCCGCCCATGTAAGTTTTTGTGCATAATGTTAAATGAATATTACTTCCATGCTGGACTGGGAGAGATAGGAAAACATAGAATGTTGCAGCTGCCCTTCCTCCCGGGCATGGGGCATGGGCAAGGGATTCGAGGGTTACAGTATATTGTAATTAATCGATGGGCTGACAACCTGTCACTACAGCAATACACATTACAATCTAAAATTTTCCTCAATTTTTGTCAGACGTGGCGCAAGCTCCTTTCACGAGGCGTTTTATGCTCTGCCTACCCCGTAAGGGATAAAGGCGTGATTTTATGTATGTATGTATGAATAAAAAAGTATAAATAGGTACAGGTAGAGTGACAAATGTCTTCTGAAATTGTAATTTTCACTATTTGGTCCTTCGAGCCGGATGACGCTTTTGGCTTGTAAGTTTGATGTAAAGTTTAAGTTTAATTTGATAGTAAGTTTAATGTGGTAGTATTTTCTTCGTAATTACTTCAATAGTATATTCATAATGTTTTCCAAAAACAATTGTTCAGTCTGTGTATTTCATACAGTTTGTAAAAGTAGAAAAGACGCCGCCATTTTTTAATTGAACAATCAAAAATTACATCCGCCATATTAGTTTTCATTTAAATAAAATATTAAATAAACAGACCATTATTATTTAGGGCTGTACGTTTACAGTTTATCGTAAATTGCGTAAATAAAGAAAATGCAATAGTTTCAAGCACGTGGTAAGACACGTTTGTGATGCATTTCTATTAAATTCTTAACAAAATTTTGTAAAATAGACCTATATAGAAAAATATTAAAAATAATTTATGGTATAAATATTTTCTAAAACTTTCGGAGAAGAATTTGACAGATGGTTTTACGCACAAACTTCTGAGTTTCCCTTTTCCAATTTCCAGCTTTTTTCCAAAACTCAACATCGCAACCTACCTCAACATGTCGACATCCAAAAAATCCTTAAACTTTTCAAACTTGGAACAGAAAAAATATAACCCTCTGTAAGCGTTGCACAGAAAAAAAAAACGATCACTGAACGAAACAATCGGACGGAACGTAAACACTTTGAACACAATGAATGAGTTTTCCACACAGATTAGAAAATTTTGATAGCACTGGCCACTTATAAGTTTGAATAGAGAACAAGTTTTGAGTTTTTAGTTACATCACTGTTTTGCGCGGGAAGAACGCGCGTACGGAGCGACGCGCGGCGTACGACTGCTGCCGCTCACTTGTTCAGTGTTGCCATCTGCGAGTAGAAATTACCCCTCGGGTGATTTTGAATTTTTGATACAGAGCTTTTCACTTTCGAAGCTATTTTCTTGGTTTTTTTACTAATATACTTTTTATTCATTAGCGAATTGATCGCCTTCTCCGATAACAATTTCCGAAATTAATTTAACAAGTTAAGCGAATATAATCGCCACCCTTTAGCTATAGGTTATGTATTTCGAAAAAATAACAATAATTTATATTGTGTGATAATAATAAGACATATTTTAATCAAAAACTTTTTGTTTATTGTATTCGGTCGGACTAGACCTTGAATACGAAACACGTCACGTGTATATCAATTATACAACCCATAGATAGAAGAAAAACACCGGAATTGTGTCAATAGATAGTTATCATTATCAGTAATCCAATGCCAATCTTAATACTGAATACATGTAATAATAATAATAAGTATTTCGAAGTATTTTATGCGCTTCAATTTTATTTTTAACAGTGTATCATAAAATTATGTAGTCATATTTATCTCTAGATAAATAGGATTATTATAAAGTGGGTTCTCTTAAATATAAGTTCTCGAAACTTATGAATCGTAACAAATTATACGACTAACAAACGTAATTTAAAATTCACATGTCCGTCCAAGCCTACAAATTTTACCCCAATTATCGGTAACAAAAGCTCTCCCCGAACTGGCAACACAGTGCGACGTTGCCAGCTCGCTACGCTCGTAATGAGAATGAGGTTAAAGTTTCCAACCAACTTTTTTTTAATTTTCAGAGTAGAGACCGTTTCAAGTAGATAGCTTCAGTACAACTTGTGAAATCTTTTCAAAGGACGAATTAGTCCAGTCTTGTGACGGCAAAAGTATATGTTTTTATTCACAGTAAGGACTCTATCTTAATACTTAACTGCTTTCTTAATTCCTTTTTTCATAACAGTACTTTAATTTAAGTAAGAAAGAATCTCTTAGCATCTAATAGGTTAAAAATTAAGGAAAATATAAAAAATCATGTTTATAATAAACAAAAGAAATAAAAATATAGTCGCTTTAACTTTCATTTTCATAAATGCATAAGAATATTTCAAACAAAGTCTTTTCAAATCCCTGTATTTAAAAAAGAAAAGTGAGTGTAGTAATTTTTTTTTTAAATTACAATATTAGCCCAACTGAAGCAATATCCTTTAATATACTAAGTTCAACCGCGAACTGTGATTAGTCGATTCGAAATTAGAATAAATTTGATTAATGAGCCGTTTTTGTACAAGATAAATAATGCAAACTTCCTTACTCCGCAGTTAAGGAGTTAGAAGTTTTTACGTAATGGGTTAAGGAAGATATCAACTTTAGTCAGAATAAAAAAAAACATTACATTATTTCTTTCTTTATTTTGCTTCCATGCTGGAGTGGGAGCGAGAGAAAAACATAGAATGTGCCAGCTGCATTTCCTCCCGGGCATTCTGTAAAAATCAGCTAAGGGATCCGAGGGTTTCAGTATATTGCAATTTAGGCGATGGGCTGACAACCTGTCACTACAGCAATATACCTACAAATCTATCTTAAATAACCCTTAAAACTTTGTCAGACGTGGCGGAATGACCTTTGTTTAGGTCGTTTACGCTCTGCCTACCCCATTAAGGATAAAGGCGTGACTATATGTATGTATGTATGTATTTTGTTTTATTTTGTATTTCGAGGAAAACTAGCAGCTATTAATATAAGAATACTTAAACTTAATACAATACAGAAAGCAAATTACAGGTTTTCACCAATAGAAATTACAGGTTTTCACCAATAGAATTTCTTTATCATCGTTTCCCTAGCCTTATCTCGTATTTCACGGGGCGGCTACCTAGTATAATATACCTATTGAACGAGGGTACTAGTTTTTACACAGAGCGACTGCCATCTGACCTCCGCAACCCAGAAGGGGAACCAGACCCAATCCTAGAGATCAGAGTTTTCTAACCGCCAATGCTTAGCACTGGCCTCTGACATGGCTTAACGACTAATATCTAGGGTGTTAAACCATATTAACCGGGACCAACGGGTTAACGTGCCTTCCGAAGCACGGAAAAAGCGCCGAATATACGTACGTATGAAATTCGAAAACCGAAAAACACATTGGTATGTGGTGGGATTCGAACCACGACCACCCAGCCCAGGAGGCAGCGGCCCTATCCACTTCACCATCGGGCTCGATCATATTTTATTTAAGAACATATTTTTCTACAGACAGAAAAAATCCTTCCATGCTGGACTGGGAGCGAGAGATCCTTCCATGCTGGACTGGGAGCGGAGAAAAACATAGAATGTGCCAGCTGCATTTTCTCCCGGGCATGCTGTAAAAACCAGCTAAGGGATCCGAGAGTTTCTGTATATTGCAATTTAGGCGATGGGCTGACAACCTGTCACTAAAGCAATATACCTACAAATCTATCTTAAATAACTCTCAAAACATTGTCAGACGTGGCGGAACGACCTTTATTTAGGTAGTTCACGCTCTGCCTACCCCATTAGGGATAAAGGCGTGATTATATGTATGTATGTAGAAAAAAAAACATTTCATCAAGACGAAGTAATAGGTACTCGTGATAATGATGTTGATAATAACTACTCTTAAAACTTAAAAGATTTATAACCTTGGCACATCGATGGACCGATATTAATAAAAATCATACTAAAATCGAGTTGCCATGTCCAATAATTTATTCATAAGTGAAAAAAAAAACACTAAACAGAATTTGACCAACACAAACTACAAAAATTGAATAATAAATATTTATTTAATAGTTTGGCATTGGGATATTCAGATCAAATTAAAATATTTCAAAATATGAGAAACAACAAGAAGTTAAATAGTTGTTCAGTTTCATAAGTTATCACTGGATTTCTGCTAGTTACACGTTTTGCGCTCACCAACCCACCTGCCAAGCGTGGTGAGTATGCCATATACCCCAATTACGGGGGGCCATGTCCAGCAGTGGACTGTTGTGGCTGATGTTGAAATAATGAACCTCTTCTATAATTTTCTTACTTACTATTTTACCTATGTGCCTGGTACAGAAGTATTTTCTTTGTTTTTCACTTACCTGGAAACAAGAAAGAGAGAATTAGCAAAATAAACATTGAATTAAAAATAAACATACTTCCATGCTGGCCAGGGAGCGAGAAAAAATTAAAATGTGCCAGCTACATTTCCTCCCGGGTATGCTGTAAAAACCAGCTACGGGATCCGAAGGTTTCAGTATGTTGTAATTTTGGCGACGGGCTGACAACTTGTTACTACAGCAATATAGCTACAAATCTATCTTAAATAACCCTCAAAACTTTGTCAGACGTGGCGGAACGACCTTTGTATAGGTCGTTTGCGCTCTGCCTACCACATTAGGGATAAAAGCGTGATTGTATGTATGTATAAACATTAGATTTGCTCGCCTATCATTTTATAAACTACTCTACTACACAATTTGTAGGTTAGGTTAACCGGAGGTTTTTGACCTCACCGTTTCGACCCTATACAGGGGTCTTCATCAAGAGTAAGAAAGGAGTCAAGATCAAGAGCAAACCCATCTCAAAACAATCGCGTGTATGATTTGTTTCGTAACTAGCACCCGCCCCGGCTACGCACGGAAATTATCAGTGTTTCTCTACTATATTATGCATGTATTATTCATATAAACCTTCCTCTTAAATTACTCTATCCATTAAAAGAAACCGCATCAAAATCCGTTGCGTAGTTTCACAGATTTATGCATACATAGGGATATAGGGACAGAGAAAGCGACTTTGTTTTATACTATGTAGTGATGTAAACAAGTTACGCGAAAAACAAAATGTCACAGACAAGACAAATGAAAAAATATCACAAATCTACGCATACAGAAAGAATCTGTAATGTCTCTGTCACGTCTTACGCCATTCACAGGATAGTGTATTACACTGACAGACAAAATTTTTTGTTCAATATACGCTTTCCTTAAAAAGTGTCCTCAAGTCGTGAGCACCAAGAATAATAAATATGCAAAGTCTAAATAATTACACAGTTAACTTAACACAAATACATGTAATTACTATGCTCACTATTATAACTATATTCTTCCATGCTGGACTGGGAGCGAGAGATAAACATATAATGTGCCAGTTGCATTTCCTACCGGGCATGCTGTAAAAACACGCTACGGGATCCGAGGGTTTCAGTATATTGCAATTTAGGCGATGGGCTGACAACCTGTCGCTACAGCAATATACGTACAAATCTATCCCAAATAACCCACTAAGCGTTGTCAGACGTGGCGGAATGACCTTTGTTTAGATCGTTTACGCTCTTCCTACCCCATTAGGTAAGGTAAAGGTGTGATAACATGTATGTATGTGTAAAAATGAGTACTGAATTCCTTCTGCTATGAAACCAAACTACTTTCCCAAAGCAGTACTTTTCTTACGTTACAAACAAGAGGATTTTAATTTTCCAAACGTTTTAGTCCTTGTAGGATTTGCAAGAGCTGGTACATTCTATGTCGTCCCGTTGACCCTGCTCCCGAGTGTACAGTTACATGACTGTCAATCACTATATCGTTCAGTTGCGCAACATATACACGTGAGTTTCTGGATGTTAGCTAATCAGTACAATACAACCTTAGCACAACAATATAATATTGACATTCCTCTCCTGTTAGCCCTTGCAAGAGCTGGTACATTCTATGTCGTCCCGTTTACCCTGCTCCCGAGTGTACAGTTACATGACTGTCAATCACTATCTCGTTCAGTTGCGCAACATATACACGTGAGCTTCTAGATGTTAGCTAATCAGGACAATACAACCTTAGTACAACATTATAATATTGACATTCCTCTCCTGTTAGCCCTTGCCAGAGCTGGTACATTCTATGTCGTCCCTGTGTCGAGTGTCGAAAATTTCCATCGTGTTCGGTTGCGCAACATATACACGTGAGTTTCTAGATGTTAGCTAATCAGGACAATACACACACACATACATACATACACACATACATATAATCACGCCTTTATCCCTAATGGGGTAGGCAGAGCGTAAACGACCTAAACAAAGGTCGTTCCGGCACGTCTGACATAGTTTTGAGGGTTATTTAAGATAGGATTCTAGGTATATTGCTGTAGTGACAGGTTGTCAGCCCATCGCCTAAATTACAATATACTGAAACCCTCGGATCCCTTAGCTGGATCTTACAGCATGCCCGGGAGGAAATGCAGCTGGAACATTCTATGTTTTTCTCTCGCTCCCAGGCCAGCATGGAAGTAGTAATACACACACACAACACACACAGACTTAATATACATCCATGAGAGTTTGAATTATTATTACTATCTCTTTTTTATTTAATTTTGTTAGCTTAGTAAAATTAGTACATATATATATAAATATATTTTTCTTCCATGCTGGACTGGGAGTGATAGAAAAACATAGAATGTTCCAGCTGCATCTCCTCCCGGGCATGCTGTAAAAACCAGCTAAGGGATCCGAGGGTTTCAGTATATTGTCATTTAGGCGATGGGCTGACAACCTATCACTACAGCAATATACAATACAGATCTATCTTGAACAACCTTCAAAACTTGTCAGACGTGGCGAAATGACCTTTGTCCTGGTCGTTTACGCTCTGCCTACCCCATTAGGGATACAGGCGTGATGTATATTTCTTGTGGATACCTACAAATTATAAGTAAGTGCATATAAAGGAAGAGTGGTGTCTCCCGACACACGTAATTTAGCTTAAAGGGAGACACCAATCACTATACTGCAATAAGGCCGCCTATTTGTACTACTATTTGTTTCATTTAATTTTATTTTCTCTTGTGTCTTTTCTGTGCAATAAAGTATATTCTTATCTTATCTTATACTGTTTAAATAATATTTGTAACGCCCAAATAAATTTTATTTATTTATTATTTACTAGCGACCCGCCCCGGCTTCGCACGGAAATCATCAGTGTTTCTCTACTAAATTATGCATGTTTTATACATATAAACCTTCCTCTTGAATCACTCTATCCATTAAAATAAACCGCATCAAAATCCGTTGCGTAGTTTTAAAGATCTAAGCATACATAGGGATATAGGGACAGAGAAAGCGACTCTGTTTTATACTATGCAGTGATTTATTCAACCTTAGTACAACAATATAATATTGACATTTCCCTACTGTTCGCAGCTTAAGAACCGTATTTGTCCTTTGGTCTTGAGAATAGGGAAAGGTTGAATTGGAAAGATTAGATTTTTTTTTTTTTAAATATATATAGGCGAGCATCTGTCCGCCATCTCACGATAAGAGGCTTGGAAGGATTTGAAACTAAAGGTTTACAATTTGGTTTGGAGAGCCCGATGGTGTAGTGGATGGAGAGCCGGATGGTGTAGTGGATGGAGAGCCGGATGGTGTAGTAGATATGGCCGTTACCTCCTGAGCGGGAGGTTGTGGTTCGAATCCCAACACGTACCAATGCGTTTTTCGGTGTTCGAATTTCATACATACATACATACACAAAGTCACACTTTTATCCCTTACGGGGTAGGCAGAGCATTAAACGCCTCGTAAAAGGCGCTTTCGCCACGTCGTACAAAAATTGAGGGCAATTTTAGATTGAAAAGTGTATTGCTATAGTGACAGGTTTTCAGCCTATCGCCTAACTTACAATACACTGTAACCCTCGAATCCCTTTTGCTGACTTCTACTGCATGCCCGGGAGGAAGGGCAGCTGGAACATTCTATGTTTTTCTATCTCTCCCAGTCCAGCATGGAAGTATTCGAATATCATATGTACGTTTATTCCAAGTTAATATCGTTTAATACCAATTAGTCGTTAAGCCATGTCAGAGGCCAGTGCTAACCATTGGCGGCTTAAAAACTCTGAACTAATCGAGGATTGGGTCTGGTTTCCCTTTTGGGTTGCGGAGGTCAGATGGCAGTCGCTCTGTGTAAAAACCAGTACCGTTGTTCAATCCCCTAGATTAGGTACCCGACCCCGTGACATACGGGATAAAGCTAGGGAGATGACTTTGCGAAAATCGAACCCACGATACGACTTAGCTCAGCAAGTGGGATCAATCTACTAAGCTATCAAGCCCGCCATATCTTGGAACAGTAACTATAAAACGTTATTCACATACATACATACATACATACTATCACGCCTGTATCCCTAATGGGGTAGGCAGAGCGTGAACAACCCAAGCAAAGGTCGTTCCGCCACGTCTGACAAGTTTTGAGGGTTGTTTAAGATAGAACTGGATATTGCTGTAGTGACAGGTTGTCAGCCCATCGCCTAAATTACAATATACCCTCGAATCCCTTAGCTGGTTTTTACAGCATGCCAGGGAGGAGATGCAGCTGGCACATTCTACGTTATTCTATCGCTCCCAGTCCAGCATGAAAGCTATTCACTATATCAATTTCAAAGAGAACTAATAAACAATTTAGTTTACACTATATACGGTTTTTTAAAACGAATTGTTGGTGCCCATTAGCTAGTTATAACAAAGGAATTAACATATTATGATGGTATATAAACTCGAGCTAACTATTTATGACTATTATAGAACACAGTATAAAACTGAAGGAAAAGTGTGTTTGTTCACTCCATCGTCTCCCTAGCCATATCCCGTATTTCATGGGAACGGCTACTTATCTAGGCGATTGAACAAATGTACTGGTTTTTACACAGAGCGACTGCCATCTGACCTTCGCAACCCAGAAGGGAAACCAGACCCAATCCTAGATTAGGCGAGTTTTCAAGCCGCTGCCTCTGACATGGCCTAAGGACTAATATCTACGCTATTAAACGATATTAACCGGGACCAACGGCTTAACGTGCCATCCTATGCACGGAAAAAGCGCCGAATAAACGTAAATTTGAAATCCTCAAACCGAAAAACACATTGATACGTGGTGGTCAGGAGGCATCGGCCCTATCCACTACACCATCGATATAAAGCAAAAAACCGGGAACGAAATCACGATTTAGTATGGGAGCCCTCTTTAATATTAATTTTATATAGTTCTTAGTATTTGTTGTTATAGCGGCAACAGGAAGGCATAGTATCGTCTGGTATGCTTGCACGCGGTGTGCGTCTGCGCAGAGTGCGGGCCACCGTCAACACCGTCCTGAAGATGATAGCCGATAGATTTGATTGTGTATATATCAAGCACTGCTGTGAGATACATGTCACGGCATTAAAAGTGTTAAAATATGATTTGTACTAACCTTTACGTCATATGTCATTTTCTTTTTACTAACCCAATTATGAGTCTGTTGTTACTCGAAATAAACGTATTTTATTTATTTATTTTTATAGTATGCGAAAATGTCAACTCTCTAGCTATCACGGTTCATGAGATACAGCCTGGTGACAGACGGACAACGAAGTCTCAGTAATAAGGTCCCGTTTTTCACCCTTTGGGTACGGAACCCTAAAAAACTTAGATAATTATTTACATACATAAATACATGTAGTCACGCCTTTATCCCTAATAAGGTAGGAAAAGCGTAAACGACCGAAACATAGTTCGTTCCGCAACGTCTGATAAAGTGTTGAGGGTTATTTGAGATAGATTTATAGTTGTAGTGACAGGTAGAGAGCCCATCGCTAAACATGCAATATGCTGAAACCCTCGGATCCCTTACCTGATTTTTACAGCGCGCCCGGGAGGAAATGCAACTGGCACATTCTATGTTTTTCTCTCGCTCCCAGTCCAGCATGTAAGAATTTTTAAATTTACCGCGGGCAAATATCGTTTATTCACACGGCAAAATTCTGATACAGAACAGGTGAATCCACAGACAGAAAGCTAGTACACAAACGAGTATCTATCGAAGGAGTATGTCTCGGAACAGGACAGGGGAGGTAAAAAAAATACGGGCAGGTGGTAAGAGTAGTGAGGATTATTGGTATTAATAGATGCCAACTGGGATAGGCGGTTTCCAGACCTTTAGATATTTGCAGGACCAACCTAGGAATCTTCTTCTTAGCGAGTGGATTTTTGAGTCAAACGACGCGACGCGATGAAACCTGGTGTCAGAGTTATTAAACCGACTAGTGGCACAGCTATTAGGCCTCTGACATGGTTGGAATAATTACCACTATCCAAGACAGCGACCGGTGCTTTTTCCGTGCATCGGAAGGCACGTTAAGCCGTTGGTCCCGGTTAATATCGTTTAATACCGTAGATATTAGTCGTTAAGCCATATCAGAGGCCAGTGCTAGGCATTGGCGGCTTGAAAACTCTGACCTAATCTAGGATTGGGTCTGGTTTCCCTTCTAGGTTGCGGAGGTCAGATGGCAGTCGCTCTGTGTAAAAACCAGTACCCTCGTTCAATACCCTAGATTAGGAAGACGACCCCGTGGGATACGGGATAAGGCTAGGGAGATGATGATCCAAGACAGCGACCGGGACCGACGGTTTAACGTGCCCTCCGAAACACGGACAGTCAAGTGATTCCATCTATACACAGAAACGATCTACAAATACAAAAAAAATATGGAACAAAATAAACTTAGGCCTATTACAAATTTCCATAGGATACCGCACTAGAAAAATCCTGTATCGCGGGAATCCGATCTGTTCCCTTATCTGGTTTTTACAGCCTGCCCTGGAAGAAATGCAGTTGGCACATTCTTTGTTTTTCTCTCGCTCCCAGTCCAGCATGGAAGATACCGTACCATTTCATTAGACTCATATAATATAGTTTTAACGATGGCTTGGAAGTGGGGTCAGGCTCACCCCACCACATAAAAACTATAATAAACATTATAATGATCCCGCGTTCACTCACCGATGTAATAGTCCTCCCACCGATTTTCGGTGATGGCGGCCAATCTCCCAAAGATCAACCAACTGCGCAGGACTAGTTTTTAGTGCCCAAGTGTTTGCGCTACACAAAGGTGCACCCTCTGTTCCCACAATCTCTTTTTCTGATGGTACAGATTGACTTACACGACAAGAGAGAAATCAGGCGCAGGACCGACTATTTACATGCCCATCCGACAGCATGGATCATTTTACTTTTCGGACAATCAGGTCCTAACCAAAGTAGAAACACCAACACAAAGTCATTGTCCCCCGCCGGGAATCGAACCCGGGACGTCCTGATCGTGAGCCCATGGCTCAGACCGCTAGACTACGGAGGCAGTTAAGTCTCCGATGTAACCATATAATATCACCGGCTGTTTAAAAATAGATCTATCGGCCATTTGTAATTGCTGCATTTCCTCCCGGGCATGCTGTAAAAACTAGCTAAGGGATCCGAGGGTTTCAGTATATTGCAATTTAGGCGATGTGCTGACTACCTATCAATATAGCAATATACAATACAGATCTATCTTGAACAACCTTCAAAACTTGTCAGACGTGGCGAAATGATCTTTGTCCTGGTCGTTTACGCTCTGCCTACCCCATTAGGGATACAAGCGTGATAGTATGTATGTATGTATATATTTTTTGTGGGTACCTACAAATTATAAGTAAGTGCATATTAAGGAAGAGTGGTGTCTCCCGACACACGTAATTTAGCTTAAAGGGAGACACCAATCACTATACTGTTTAAAAAATGGTAACAAATCTATCTTAAATAACCCTCAAAATTTTGTCAGACGTGGCGGAACGATCTTTGTTTAGGTAGTTTACGCTCTGCCTACCCCATTAGGCATAAATGCGTGATTATGTGTATGTATGTATAAAGGGCTATAGGCGTGATCAAATGTATATCTAAATGTAACTGAGCTTATCACTCTCCAAAAGATTCCATTCCACAAAATTTCTAAGATCTATAACCCAAAATCAAGGTAAAACCAATAAATAACCCGTAAACCCACATCTTGTTCGAATTATAAAAACAAAGATGGCCGCCGTTCTAAAAAGATGTTCATTTTTTAAGTCCCAATCGCTGTTTATAATTTACACGTAGTTTAGTAAGAATTTCTAGCGATTTTCTCTTCGGAAAATATACCGATAAACATGTAAATTTATCTGTGGAACACTTTTTACTCTCTTGTTGGGGAAAAAGTAGTATAATCTTTTTCATATGTACCTTATGTGTAATGCTGTTGCTGCCATGCTGGAATGGGAGCGAGAGAAAAACATAGAATGTGCCAGCTGCATTTCGTCCCGGGCATGC
Source organism: Scrobipalpa costella (assembly GCA_949820665.1). NCBI lineage: Eukaryota > Metazoa > Arthropoda > Insecta > Lepidoptera > Gelechiidae > Scrobipalpa > Scrobipalpa costella. The sequence goes on along the minus strand of OX463321.1, from coordinate 6,895,758 downwards.
TGTAAAAATCAGCTAAGGGATCCGAGGGTTTCAGTATATTGCACTTTAAGCGATGAGCTGACAACCTGTGACAGGTTTACAGAAATATATCAACAAATCTATCTTAAATTACCCTCACAACTTTGTCAAGTTATAACAAAGGAATTAACATACTATGATGCTATGTAAACTCGAGCTAACTCGTTATTACTATTATAGAACCACATAAAACTGTAGCAAAAGCGTGTTTGTTCACTCCATCATCTCCCTAGCCTTATCCCGTATTTCATGGGGTCGGCTACCTAATCTAGGTGATAGAACGAGGGTACTGGTTTTTACACAGAGCGACTGCCATCTGACCTCCGCAACCCAGAAGGGAAACCAGACCCAATAGTTTCGTGGCGGAACGACCTTTGTTTAGGTAGTTTACGCTCTGCCTACCCCATTAGGGATAAGGGCGTGATTATATGTATGTATGTCTAATGTCAGTAGGTATAGAACTAACTGCACTCTGCAGTTGTTGTGGTAGAGCCATGGGAGCTTAATCCGGGGTTTGACTCCGACCGGGTTCACATAAGACACTGTCAGATTGTTCCCAGAATGGCTAGAACAATGCTGGCTGGGTGAGATGATTTCGAGTTTCGGAGGGCACGTTGAGCCGTTAGTCTCGGTCTCCTTACAGGGGAGTTAAAAAGAGAAACTGGCCCGGGAGGAGATGCTGGGACATTCTATGTTTTTCTTTCATTCCCAGTCCAGCATATCATATTTTCTAGTCATAAAAATAGTCATCAAACAATTTATCCTACAAAACTATCCATAACTTCATTTCACGGCCACATAATCCTAAGCTAAAAAGACACATAGAAATATCCACTTCTATTCGCGAAACAAAAACGCGACGTTGCCACGCCGCCGCCCCTCCGAGCGAGATGGAAAGAGACAGAGACGGAAGATAGACAGAGAAGGAAGGAGGGAAAGGAACGGAAGACTGGGGAGCTTTCGTACAAACGGTTGTAAACATTACAGTCAATGGAAGGGAAGTCAGTATGTGATGTGATCATTTGCAGGGTTGGTAGATTTTGAGCTTGTTTTTATAGGCACGCCTGTTTCTGTTACGGAGTAGGCAGAACGCGAATGACTAGATGATAAGGCGTTTTCTGATAATTACTTAGGATTATTTTAGAAAGGACGTACTTGTTTTTTTTATTTACGATGAGACCTTAAACTCACTTCAATATACTGAATCAGCTGAAACATTCTACATTTTTTACACCTTTACGGGGTATCATTAACGACTTAGTTATTTTTCTAATAGTTAACAGCACAAATACAATAATTTCAAAAAATGTATACATACATATAATCACGCGTTTATCCCTAATGGGGTAGGCAGATCGTAAACAAATTAATAAAATGTCGTTTCGCTACGTCTGACAAAGTTTTGAGAGTTATTAAGGATAGATTTGTAGGTATATTACTGTAGTGACAGGTTGTCAGTCCATCGCCTAAATAGCAATATACTGAAACCCTCGGATCCCTTAGCTGGTTTTTACAGCATGCCGCTCCCAGTCCAGCATGGAAGAGTTGGGTGCTTAGTAATTTTGACAACAGTTTCTTCCATGCTGGACTGAGAGAGATAGAAAAACATAGAATGTTCCAGCTGCCCTTCCTCCCGGGCATGCTGTAGAAGTCAGCAAAAGGGACTCGGGGGTTACAGTGTATTGTAATTTAGGCGAGGGGCTGACAACCTGTCACTATAGCAATACAAATTACAATCTAAGTGGCGGAAGCGCCTTTTACGAGGCGTTTCACGCTCTGCCTACCCCGTAAGGGATGAAGGCGTGACTATATGTATGTATGTATGTATATTTCTTTCATGACTATTCAATTCAGATATCGAAGAAGTTAACTAAGTAACGTGCACTCTAAAGCTCAGAGACAAAAGCCCAAACAATTGACATTACACCTGTTAAGTCAGAAACTACAGAAATTCAGTCCAACTATTACCCCCAGCAGCTAATGAAACAACTTATTATCCATCTCTGTTTAACACGAGGAGTGTGATCGAAACGGGTAGACAATATTATTAAGTTAGGGTGAAGTTTTGGTCAAGTTTTTGGGGAAGAGAGAAGATTTGATATTGTAAGATAAAGTTTTTTATCAATATCATAGTTGTTCGATATATACAACACCATTAATATTGGCCGTTATTATATTTCGGGAGCGAGAGCAAAACATAGAATGTGTCAGCTGCATTTCTCATGCTGTATAAACCAGCTAAGGGATCCGAGGGTTTCAGTATATTGCAATTCAGGCGATGGGCCGACAACCTGTCAGTACATCAATATACCTACAAATCTCAAATAACCCTCAAAACTTTGTCAGACGTGGCGGAACGACCTTTGTTTTACATACATACATATAATCACGCCTTTATCCCTAATGGGGTAGGCAGAGCGTAAACGACCTAAACAAAGGTCGTTCCGCCACGTCTGACAAAGTTTTGAGGGTTAATCAAGATGGTTTTGTACGTAAATTGCTGTAGTGACAGGTTGTCAGCCCTTCGCCTAAATTGCAATATTCTGAAACCCTCAGATCCCTTAGCTGGTTTTTACAGCATGCCCGGGGGGAAATGCAGCTGGCACATTCTATGTTTTTGTCTCGCTCCCAGTCCAGCGTGGAAGAAATTAGGGATAAACGTGTGATTATATGTATGTATGTAAAACTCCAACACCTAAAAGTCTAGCTAGATCTAGTTGGCACACTACCTATCTATAGTTAGTATATATATAGTACAAGTGACTACAGTCGCAAGTTTGATAAATAATTGTGTACCAGTTATTACGTAGCCGCTATCTGGGCCACGGTGGTACTTGCTATAATAATCGTAGAGTTTATTGATAACTCCACCTATAGTATTTCCAACTCAGTTTTAGAATAAACGTAAACAAAGTTTCATGTCTCTTTTTATGCGTTAAAACTTAGCAGAGTTTCAAATTTCGGAATTGCAGACGATAACTTTGTAACAAACATATCTTTTGCGGTAGACTCTCTTTAAAGATGCAAAGCAAAAACAGGTTAAGGGTCGCAAAACAAGTTGGTATCGATAACGCAACGTTAAAAAATGGATTATTTTTAACTTTACCTAAGTACTACTAATGAGTGTTTAAGCATTGATGAAGCTATGATGCTGTTTTAAGACTTAGTCTCAGCAAAGTAGTATTTTTTAAGGCCATCCTTTTATGAAGCCATTGACGCTCTGCCTGCCTCGTAAGGGATGTAGGCGTAAACCTGGAGGGTTTATTAAGCCGGTGACGCTCTGCCTACACCGCAAGTGCTTAATAAGGCGAAGCGTCTAATGTCCTCATGAAACATGCACGACTTGCATAGGCCCTCCGTTTAGAAGTTTGTACCGGCCTAGTGCCTTAATACGTGTTTCGAAGGCAATTTGCCTAGTGGCCTAGTGGTCTGAGCCAAGGGCTCCAGATCTGGAGGTCGTAAGTTCGATAAGACACCCACGGGAAAACACAAAATGAATATTTGTTATTTTTTTTTATTAAAAATGGGTTTGCTCTTGACTCCAGTCTAGGTCGGGAACGACTGAGACGGAGTCGACGATAGTGCGAGCTCACCCAGAAGATGCCTGTTCACTCTAAATTTGAAATGTTGGGGGTTGAAGGCGTTCGGAAACACAGACGCAGGTAGTGAGTTCCACACTTTTGCCGTGCGCATTATAAAGGAATTTATCAGTTTGTGAGATTTTCACCAGTTTAAGACAGTGCACGCCCATTACCCGATTGCTTCCTTCTTCTTCTGTCGAGTGGGTATCGAGTCTATCGACCCGTTGACGCCTGGTGTCAGAGTTTTTAAACCGCCTAGTAGCACAACTATCAGGCCCCTATTGCTTCCTGATTGTCTGTAAAACTTCGGAGGGCGCTGTCAAACACGGTTGCTGACTTTGTCAGTGGTATTAAGTCTAAGTCTTAATTTACACACTATTACACATTTTTATAGTAAACCAGCTAAGGGATCCGAGGGTTTTAGTATATTGCAATTAAGGCGATGGGCTGACAACCTATCACAACAGCAATATACCTACAAATCTATCTTAAATAACCCTCAAAACTTTGTCAGACGTGGCGGAACGACCTTTGTTCAGGTAGTTTACGCTCTGCCTACCCCATTAGGGATAAAGGTGTGTATGATGATATGTATGCTTATAGTATTTAAAACTCAGTTTTAAAATAAAGGTAAACAAAGTTTCATGTCTTTTTATTCCGAAACACATTTTTAAAATAAATGATACGTGTTAACAAATTAGTTTAATTACTATAACTACTATTTCATTATGTTTTCATATCGAATAGCTAAAACTCAACTGAACTGCGATTAAAAGACATGAAATTTGTTTACCTTTATTCTAAAACTGAATTAGAAATACTAAACATTGCACTTTTTTTTCCTATTAGGCGGTTTAGAAAATCTGACACCAGGGTTCATCGGACCGTGTATCGACTCGAAAACACTCGATAAGACGAAGCAGTCAGGTGAAGTACTCTAGAAAACAAGTAATTTAAAAAGTTCAAAAAAAACCAACTGCGTAGAATACAAAGTAAGCTTTAAAACTTTAAATCGTTAGATTATAGATCTTAAACGATTGTGCAAAAGGGAAAATGATATAAGAAAAGTCTAATTGCTTTTCAAATAGCTATTTAACGATTCCCCTGGAAAAGTTCGTCGACCATATTTTTTTTCCTTTGTTACAAAATGGCGTCTGATTGACAATATTGTTTTTTTTTTGACAAAATCATGTCTTTAGTGACACTTGCATGGTTAAAACAAATTGATTGACGTAAGAATAACTAAACTCGGCCCCGCGTTAGGTCTCTAGAGCGCCACAGAGGATTAAACTTACATACATAGATTTCTAATAAATTATGAAATTATTATTATTTATTACTAGCGACCCGCCCGGCTTCGCACGGAAATTATCAGTGTTTCTCTACTAAATTTTGCATGTATTATACATATAAACCTGCCTCTTGAATCACACTATTCATTTAAAGAAACCGCATCAAAATCCGTTGCGTAGTTTTAAAGATCTAAGCATACATAGGGATATAAGGACAGAGAAAGCGACTTTGTTTTATACTACGTAGTGATTAACAATGAACGCTCTGCCTACCCCAGTATGCGAATGGACTAGTAATTATAATACTGCAATAAATATATTTATATATATATTTTTTGTTAGATATGGCGATAAACACATTACCCTCCTTTGCGTTGCGCAGTCCGGTAAAAAAAAAAAGAAATGCAATATCTATCGCCATCAAGTTGATGACATCAACACGTAATAGCTCAGTGGAGAAGTTGAACAATTCTTTCCACCATCGATTTAGCCCCCGCTCTAAGTGCTCTAAAGTTTTTAACTTCAAAACTCGACGCGTTATGAAACTTTTCTATGTGCTATAAGAACTGGTATACAAGAATACTTCCGTGTTGGACTGGGAGCGAGAGAAAAACATAGAATGTGCTAGCTGCATTTCCTTCCGGGCATGCTGTAAAAACCAGCTAAGGGATCCGAGGGTTTCTGTATATTGCAATTGAGGCGAACCTATCACTACAACAAAATACCAACAAATCTATCTTAAAATAACCCTTAAAAACTAGTCAGACTTGTCGGAACGAACTTTGTTCAGTTAGTTTACACTCTTCCTACCCCATTAGGGATAAAGACGTGATTATATGTATGTATGCGTTTTATAAGTTCTGTAATATCAAGGGGTCAAAACTGCTATAAAGTGGTTCGAGAAAAGGATAGTACGGGCTCGCCCGTTAGCTTCACTAGGCAATATAAAATCAAGTACCTATGACATGAAATGAAAACGAAATGTTTTGATTTGTCAAACAAAAGGTTTAAAAAGAAGAAGTAGCTGATAAATTCAAAATTTTTATAGCATAAAAGTAGGTGTATTTGATGGATAAATACATACATACATATAACATCCCTAATGAAGTAGGGCAAGCGTAAACAACCTAAACAAAGGACATTCCGCCACATCTGACAAAGTTTTGAGGGTTATTTAAGATGGATTTGTAGGTACATAGCTGTAGTGACAGGTTGTCAGCCCATCGCCTAAAACACAATATACTGAAATCCCTTCCCCTAGCTGGTTTCTACAGCATACCCGGGAGGAAATGCAGCTGGCACATTCTATGTTTTTCTTTCGCTCTCAGTCCAGCATGGAAGATCAAGTAACAGGTTTAAAAAATCAGAGTTAGAAGTAGCTGAATACATTCTACATTTTAATAGCCAGTCGAGCATAAAAGTCTATTTGATGGACAAATACAATATTTAAACAAAGGCAAATATGTAGGAAGGCTTGATGAGAGGCATGTTTAAATTCCAAGCTACATAACTAACAATACACGAACTAACCGAGATAAAATATTTACTCCAAAATAGCTAGACACCCTCAAAATTAACCCGCCACACCCCTTCAACACCGCACTATTTACAAAAAAATAAAGCTTAAAACAAAAACGAAAAAAAACGTGTGTTTATTTGACTGGGCCACGTCAGCCCAAACAATCTTTAAAAATCCACCCTTTGTATAAAGAATTCAAGATATAAGTGAAACACTAAAAAATACAACCGACTTCCATCGCCCGACCACTGACGGTAACGCTCTAGAGTTTTAACTTCTTTCTTCCATGGTGGACTGGTTGCAAAAGAAAAACATAAGAATGTGCCAGCTGCATTTCCTCCCGGGCATGCTGTAAAAACCAGTTAAGATTCTGTATATTGCAATTTAGGCGATGAGCTGACAACCTGGCACTTCAGCAATAACCTACAAATCTATCTTAAATAACCCTCAAAACTTTGTCAGACTTGGCGGAACGACCTTTGTTTAGGTCGTTTACGCTCTGAGTACCTCATTTGGGATAAAGGCGTGATTATATGTATGTATGTCTTGAAAACTAAAGAACCGAAATTGATGAAATTTGTATGAGAGCACCTCAGGAGTTAGAGCCTATAGTTACCTATTGTTTTGCATCGAAATGGAAATTCAAACACTCGAGTTACACAGGTACAGCAGCTTGCTGTGTTACGTCGGTGCGTGAGGGCGTTTTTGCACTGTTCCGTATTCGGTTCGTATCCAATTTGTATCCGTAAAAAAAACTTATACCTAAGACCGATATGGATGGGTACACAAGCTGTTATACTTTTACTCGGAATGTCAAATCGATTACGAATTGGATATGTACCGAATACGGAGCAGTGCAAAAATGCCCTGAGAGTACCAGTGTTATAACAGGCATATTCTGGTGAGCTCGCACCATCATCGTCAACTCTGTCACTGTCATCCCTACCAGACCTTGTCTAGTCTAGAGTTAAATGAGAATCCATATTTTGTTAAACAATCTCTTCCTTCTTTCTAAGTAGGTTAAAAAAACACGAAAGAATGAATTCTTCAGTTAACAATTACTGAGTTGATTTGCTACTGGTTTATGCATCACGCCACGTATCGGAAAGGGGTTGGCAGCGGGCATTAATGTTAGATTGTGATATTTTCACCGTTGATTGGCCTGTATTTAGGTCGGTATTTTAGGCGTTTCCACAAATCGTAGAAAATCTAAGTATAAGAAATGTAGGTAGAAAATTAACAAGTTAAAATATTTTTTATCCTTCCATGCTGGACTGGGAGAGATAGAAAAACATAGAATGTTCCAGCTTCCCTTCCTCCCGGGCATGCTGTAGAAGCCAGCAAAAGGGACTCGAGGGTTACAGTGTATTGTAATTTAGGCGATGGGCTGACAACCTGTCACAATAGCAATACACATTACAATCTAAAATTGCCCTCAATTTTTGTCAGACGTGGCGAAAGCGCCTTTTACGAGGAGTTTGACGCTCTGCCTACCCCGTAAGGGATAAAGGCGTGATTTTATGTATGTATGTAAAATATTTTTTCCTTCCATAGTCTAGTTTCAAAAGTTGGCTAACTAGTTTATAATAAGCAAAATTATAGATAATATTTCTAACCAATAGGTATTTGAATACGTTTAGAGCGAACTATAATTAGTTTAATAGTATAATCATTTCACTAGTGAGCGTTCCGTATTTCTCTGACAAAATTTTGAGGGTTATTTAAGATGGATTTGTAGGTACATAGCTGTAGTGACAGGTTGTCAGCCCATCGCCTAAAACACAATATACTGAAATCCCTTCCCCTAGCTGGTTTCTACAGCATACCCGACAGGAAATGCAGCTGGCACATTCTATGTTTTTCTTTCGCTCTCAGTCCAGCATGGAACATCAAGTAACAGGTTTAAAAATCAGAGTTAGAAGTAGCTGATACATTCTACATTTTAATAGCCAGTCGAGCATAAAAGTCTATTTGATGGACAAATACAATATTTTAACAAAGGCCAATATGTAGGAAGGCTTGAAGAGAGGCATGTTTAAATTCTAAGCTACACAACTAACAATACACGAACTAACCGAGATAAAATATTTACTCCAAAATAGCTAGACACCCTCAAAATTAACCCGCCACACCCCTTCAACACCGCACTATTTACAAAAAAATAAAGCTTAAAACAAAAACGAAAAAAACGTGTGTTTATTTGACTGGGCCACGTCAGCCCAAACAATCTTTAAAAATCCACCCTTTGTATAAAGAATTCAAGATATAAGTGAAACACTAAAAAATACAACCGACTTCCATCGCCCGACCACTGACGGAACGCCCTAGAGTTTTAACTTCTTCTTTCTTCCATGCTGGACTGGTAGCAAAAGAAAAACATAAGAATGTGCCAGCTGCATTTCCTCCCGGGCATGCTGTAAAAACCAGTTAAGATTCTGTATATTGCAATTTAGGCGATGGGCTGACAACCTGACACTTCAGCAATAACCTACAAATCTATCTTAAATAACCCTCAAAACTTTGTCAGACGTGGCGGAACGACCTTTGTTTAGGTCGTTTACGCTCTGAGTACCTCATTTGGGATAAAGGCGTGATTATATGTATGTATGTCTTGAAAACTAAAGAACCGAAATTGATGAAATTTGTATGAGAGCATCTCAGGAGTTAGAGCCTATAGTTACCTATTGTTTTGCATCGAAATGGAAATTCAAACACTCGAGTTACACAGGTACAGCAGCTTGCTGTGTTACATCGGTGCGTGAGGGCGTTTTTGCACTGTTCCGTATTCGGTTCGTATCCAATTTGTATCCGTAAAATAAACATATACCTAAGACCGATATGGATGGGTACACAAGCTGTTATACATTTACTCGGAATGTCAAATCGATTACGAATTGGATATGTACCGAATACGGAGCAGTGCAAAAATGCCCTGAGAGTACCAGTGTTATAACAGGCATATTCTGGTCAGCTCGCACCATCATCGTCAACTCTGTCACTGTCATCCCTACCAGACCTTGCCTAGTCTAGAGTGAAATGCGAATCCATATTTTATTAAACGTAAAACGTTGCAATCTCTTCCTCCTTTCTAAGTAGGTTAAATAAACACGAAGGAATGAATTCTTCAGTTAACAATTACTGAGTTGATTTGCTACTGGTTTATGCATCACGCCACGTATCGGAAAGGGGTTGGCAGCGGGCATTAATGTTAGATTGTGATATTTACACCGTTGATTGGCCTGTATTTAGGTCGGTATTTTAGGCGTTTCCACAAATCGTAAAAAATCTAAGTATAAGAAATGTAGGTAGAAAGAGAGCCCGATGGTGTAGTGGATAGGGCCGCTGCCTCCTAAGCGGGAGGTCGTTGTTCCAATCCCACCACGTACCAATGTGTTTTTCGGTTTTCGAATTTCATATGTACGTTTATTCGGCGCTTTTTCCGTGCTTCGGAAGGCACGTTAAGCCGTTGGTCCCGGTTAATATCGTTAAATATCGTAGATATTAGTCGTTAAGCCATATCAGAGGCCAGTGCTAAGCGTTGGCGGCTTGAAAACTCTGACCTAATCTAGGATTGGGTCTGGTTTCCCTTCTGGGTTGCGGAGGTCAGATGGCAGTCGCTCTGTGTAAAAATCAGTACCCTCGTTCAATCCCCTAGATTAGGAAGCTGACCCCGTGAGATACGGGATAAGGCTAAGGAGATGATGAAGAAATGTAGGTAGAAAATTAACAAGTTAAAATATTTTTTCCTTCCATAGTCTAGTTTCAAAAGTTGGCTAACTGGTTTATAATAAGCAAAATTATAGATAATATTTCTAACCAATAGGTATTTGAATACGTTTAGAGCGAACTATAATTAGTTTAATAGTATAATCATTTCACTAGTGAGCGTTCCGTATTTCTCTATCATTATGAAAGGGTACTAATACCACAGAATATATAATAGTAATACATACACCTCTTTAACTAGTATACCGACGGTCATTATAAATAATAGTCTACAAATTTCAAAGTTATAAAGTTTAAGGATGTAGAAAGTATTTGCTCCTAAAATGATCAGTAGAGATAGAGATAAATTTATTAATAATTATAAATTACAAGTCAAAAATTATAAGCACTTCCTATGTAATTGTTCTGTGTATGTTTCTGTGTACAATAAACTGTTAAATAAATAAATATATCACATTAATAATCATTTAAATTGTATTGCTTTCATGCTGATCTGGGAGCGAGAGAAAAACATAGAATGTACCAGCTGCATTTCCTCCCGGGCATGCTGTAAAATCCAGCTAAGGGACCCGAGGGTTTCGGTATATTGTAATTTAGGCGATGGGCTGACAACCTGTCACTACAGAAATATACCTAGAATTCTATCTTAAATAACCCTCAAAACTTTGTCAGACGTGGCGGGACGACCAATGTTTAGGTCGTTTACGCTCTGCCTACCCCATTAGGGATACAGGCGTGAATATATGTATGTATGTATCACTGAATCCCTCGGATCCCTTAGCTGGTTTTTACAGCATACCCGGGAGGAAATGCAGCTGGCACATTCTATGTTTTTCTCTCGCTCCCAGGCCAGCATGGAAGTTGCTTGATTACATCGGGTATTTTATTAAATACAGCCGTGCCCATCACATGCGTGGTTTTGGCGGTCTTTTCCAACGTGTACGAGGTGTAAGGGACAGCGTCCTGCAAACTGATAGGGGTTGCTCGGCCAACGAAACTGAACAACTACCAGCAGGATATATATCCGGGGTACGAGACGCCGGTTGGGATTCCACCCTTATGTTGTCGACATTCCAAGTTTTCGCACAAAGCGGTACGCTTCTACATTTTTAATGCGAACGGCCAAAGTGTGGAACTCCCTGCCTGCGGATCTATTTCCGGAACGTTATAACCTGGGCCTTTTCAAGGCGAGAGTGAACAGGCATTTTCTAGGTAATCATGCTCCATCATAGTCTACATCATCACTTACCATCACGTGAGATGGCGGACAAATGATTGCCTATCAAATATATAAAAAAAAAAAGGATTTCCTTTTTGAAAACGAACATGGTTTTGCATACAAATTGTTTGATCGAGTTGTTCATTTTGTATAGGAATGTCAATTTTCTTATTTATCTCCTAAAATAATTTCCCGGTGAAAGTTGTTCAGTTTCGTTAACTGAGCAATCAATATCAGTCTGCGGGACGCTGTCCCTTACAACCGGTATGATACTGCAAAATAAAAGCAGTTTATGGACCGCAAAACACGTTGGTATCATTTTCATATTTATTTATAGAATATAATTAGGATATCTATTCTTAACATAGGTTTCACGAGAATTAGAAATAAATCAACGTTAAAAATACGAACTATACACACAATGCCGCATATACCTACGGCGGATTGTAGATAATTTCTGAGGGGTCCTGGATGTCAATTAGAATTGGGTACACCTAAGTACTGCTAAGGGACAAGTTGTCAGCCCATCGTCTAAATTGCAACTCCAAAGCCTTCGAGATCCAGTATTTACTGAAATATTGGATATTCACGGTGTGCACGGAGACTGAAGTAAACGCTTCATTTTATGTTACTTAACTCACTCAGTCCAGCATGGAAGTAAGTCTTTATCCGTTATGGGGTAGGTAAAGCGTAAACGACCTAAAAAAAAGTCGTTCCGCCAGATCTGACAATATTTGAGGGTTATTCCAGATTCATCTGTATATTACTATAGTGACAGGTGGTCAGCCCAACGCCTAAATTACAATACTGAAACCTTTAAATCCCTTAGCTGATTATTACAGCACGCCCACGAGATGCAGCTGGCATATTCCATGTTTTTCTATCACTCCCAGTCCAGCATAAAAGTAAGTACACAATTAGGAAAATAAAACTATCAATTCTTTAACAATGTTTCGTGGCCCATAAAAAGCGAACGGAACAAGTAGTCTAAACCCAATCCACTTACAGTACACCCCATTATTTCACGTTAACGTCCCGTAAGTCACGGAGAGCCCGATGGTGTAGTGGATAGGGTCGCTGCCTCCTGAGCGGGAGGTCGTGGTTCGAATCCCACCACAAATGAGTTTTACGTTTTTCTAATTTCATATGTAAGTTTATTCCGTACTTTTTCAGGCATGTCAAACCGTTCGTCCCGGTTAATATCGTAGATATTAGTTGTTAAGCCAGGTCAGAGACCAGTGCTAAGCATTGGCGGCTTGAAAACTCTGACCTAATCTAGGATTGGGTCTGATTTGCCTTCTGGGTTGCAGACGTTAGATGGCAGTCGCAATGTGTAAAAAACCAGTATCCTCGTTCAATCACCTTGATTAGGTAGCCAACCCCGAAAGAGACGGGATAAGGCAACGGGAGATGATGTCCCGCAATGAGTTAACCCCCTCCCCTCGATTAAACAACCCCTCTGAGGTCCAAAGAGTGGATTAAGGAAAAGCGAGTCTTTATTGTGTGTTATTGTATAAGTAGTAGTTACAGGGGCTATCTCTTATCGGTGCACTCTGAGACACTTCAGTCATCACAAGCGGTGAAGTTGTTCAGTTTCGTTGACCGAGCAACCCTTATCAGTATGCGGAACGCTCTTTACAGGGTATGTAGACCGTCACCGACCTCATAGTAAGGCATTTCCGTCGATTCTCGCAACATAAACCTAATTCTAATTCTTAGCTCGTGCAGTCACTTTCTTAACTTTAACATAAGAACAGGATAGCAAGTAAACACATGGCTTTGACATTCCTTATCTGACGTAAGACGCTTTAAATAAGAATGAGCATAGAGCATGATTCCTTATTTTAAGCCAAATAAGTAGTCTTATGTCAGTTTGGGAATGTCAAAATCATGTGTTTATTTGCTATCCTGTTCTTATGTCAAAGTTAAGAAAGTGACAGCACGAGCTAAGAATTAGAATTAGGATTATGTCGGATTATGTTGCGAGAATCGACACCAATGCCTTATTATGAGGTTGGTGACGGTCTACATACCCCGTAAAGAGCGTTCCGCATACTGATAAGGGTTGCTCGGTCAACGAAACTGAACAACTTCACCGCTTGTGATGACTGAAGTGTCTCAGAGTGCACCGATAAGAGATAGCCCTGTACCTACTACTTAAACAATAACACACAATAAAGACTCGCTTTTCCTCAATCCACTCTTTGGACCTCAGAGGGGTTGTTTAATCGAGGGGAGGGGGTTAACTCATTGCGGGACATCATCTCCCGTTGCCTTATCCCGTCTCTTTCGGGGTTGGCTACCTAATCAAGGTGATTGAACGAGGATATTGTACGGTTTTTTATTTAAGGAATAGTGCGCCCAGAATAGGTACCTACTTCAGGTTAGTTTTTAGAAAAAAATACCGTCAAGCTGTAACAGGGATTAGCTGTCAAGATTTTAGTGTATTGCTAAATTGCGATACAATGAAATCTTTTAGTAGTCTAACCCCAATCCCAAAAGTTTTTGGAATCCATACATACATACATATAATCACGCCTTTATCCCTAATGGGGTAGGCAGAGCGTCAACGACTCAAACAAAGTTCGTTCCGCCACGTCTGACAAAGTTTTGAGGGTTATTAAAGATATATTTGAAGGTATATTGCTGTAGAATTGAAAAAAGAAAAAAAAATGTTGAATGTTTTGGAATCCACTTACAGTATATCCATTATTTCACGTTAGCGTAACGTAAGTCTCGGCGAAATGAGTTCACCCCCTCCCCTCGCCCATACAACCCCTCTGAGGTACAAAAAGTAGATATAGGGAAAGCGATAGTGTTTTATTGTGTGGTCTAGCGGTCTAAGCAATGGTCTCTCGACCCGGAGGTCTCGAGTTCGATTCCCGACGCGGAAAAATGACTTTATTTTGTTGTTTCTAGTTTGGTTAGGACATTGCTGGCTGTTCACCTGTCTGATACTGATGCCTGTCGGATGGGAATGTAAATAGTCGGTCTTGCGCCTGATTTCTCTCTGGTCGTGTCAGTCTATCTGTCCCATCAGAATAAGAGATTGAAGGAATAGAGAGTGCACCTGTGTGTAGCGCAAACACTTAGACACTAAAAACTAGTCCTGCGCAGTTGACCGATCTTTGGGAGATTGGCCGCCATCACCGAAAATCGGTGGAGGACTATTATTATTGTGGAGAGAAATTCTCCAGTCTAGATAAACTACAGGGTCTATCTCATTCATCAGCCATGTCATTCATCATCTCAATCACGCCTATATGGAATTCCTTACTAGGGTAGGCAGAGCGCCGACGAAATAATAAAAATACTAATAGGGCGTCTTCTTCACGACAAGGCTTAATTTGAGATTAATAAAAAAAAAAAAACATGCTGGCCTGGGAGCAAGCATGCTGTAAAAACCAGCTTAGGGATCCGTGGGTTTCAGTATATTGTTATTTAGGCGACGGGCTGAGAACCTGTCACTACAGCAGTATACCTACAAATGTATCTTAAATAACCCCCAAAACTTTGTCAGACGTGGCGAAACGACCTTTGTTTAGGTCGTTTACGCTCTGCTTATCCCATTAGGGACAAAGGCGTGATTATATGTATGTATGTATAAAAAAAACGTGTGTTTTTTTGTTATAGTGTTAGGTTTTCAGTGAAACCCTCGTCGTTCTCAACTGATTCTTACAGTGCGTCTAGGAAGAGTAGCAGCTGAAACACTTCGTTTTTCTAACGCTCACTGTCCAGCAGTGTTCAAAAAAACATTTGGTTAATATTGCCAATTTCTTGCATTAGAAAAAACGCTTTGTTTGATATATTTATTATTATGTGGCATCGTTACAAGACACCCTTCTTCAAGGTTTGTACAGGTGTGTTAGAGGGCGCCCTTGTGTAGTGGGGTAGATAAACCGAGCTATCTGTAGGAATTTGCTTAGCTTACCCTCGCCATCCCAAAACTTTCCTATTAAATGTATACAAAAATAATACTTACCAGCTTAGGGATCCGTGGGTTTCAGTATATTGTTATTTAGGCGACGGGCTGAGAACCTGTCACTACAGCAGTATACCTACAAATGTATCTTAAATAACCCCCAAAACTTTGTCAGACGTGGCGAAACGACCTTTGTTTAGGTCGTTTACGCTCTGCTTATCCCATTAGGGACAAAGGCGTGATTATATGTATGTATGTATAAAAAAAACGTGTGTTTTTTTGTTATAGTGTTAGGTTTTCAGTGAAACCCTCGTCGTTCTCAACTGATTCTTACAGTGCGTCTAGGAAGAGTAGCAGCTGAAACACTTCGTTTTTCTAACGCTCACTGTCCAGCAGTGTTCAAAAAAACATTTGGTTAATATTGCCAATTTCTTGCATTAGAAAAAACGCTTTGTTTGATATATTTATTATTATGTGGCATCGTTACAAGACACCCTTCTTCAAGGTTTGTACAGGTGTGTTAGAGGGCGCCCTTGTGTAGTGGGGTAGATAAACCGAGCTATCTGTAGGAATTTGCTTAGCTGTTTGTTTGTTGGGGTTTTGGTCAGTGACCTAGTTGGAAGAATAAGTCCTAGATTTGGTGTATTTATTCCTTTATATTAAATAAAGGCACGGTCAGTACAAAACCCCCTTCTTCAAGGTTTGTACAGGTGTGTTAGATTGCGCCCTAGTGTAGTGGGGTAGATAAACCGAGCTATCTGTAGGAATTTGCTTAGCTGTTTGTTTGTTGGGGTTTTGGTCAGTGACCTAGTTGGAAAATGACCTTAAAATTGTGTAAGAATGAGTTTTTTTTGTATTGTTTTAACAACAAGTTGAAAGTGTCTTTGGAAAATTAAAAAAAGCGTGATTATTCCACAATCTAGGTTAGTACCACAGTTAAAAGTAAGTATAGTACAGGGAATACCGTAGCTAAACCAAAGTCCGCCGTGGTCTAGACAGTGGTCTGAGCTATGGGTTCCTAATCCGGAGATAATGATTATTTGTCAATTTATCACTTAGTCAGGTGTTCTCCAGTTTAGCTAGAACATTGCAAGCTGATCGCCTAATTATTCAGAAAGAAAGAGGATTTCGTGATTCGGAGGGCACGTTAAGCATCTACCAAACAAAAATGATCGAAACTAGCTTTTCCAACCGCAATGTCACCCATGTGTGGGTGTGTGGCCGATCACTCGTCGTTAGCTTTAGCTATCGGAGACCAAAAAGCATGGACCGTAGACTTACTTTTCTTTCTTATCATAAAACCAGCTCAGACCACGCGTCTAAGACACAAAGCTCAAAGAAACACAGATACATACATATAATCACGCCTTTATCCCTTATGGGGTAGGCAGAGAATTAACATACATACATACATATAATCACGCCTTTATCCCTAATGGGGTAGGCAGAGCGTAAACGACCTAAACAAAGGTCGTCCCGCCACGTCTGACAAAGTTTTGAGGGTTAATTAAGATAGAATTCTAGGTACATTGCTGTCGTGGCAGGTTGTCAGCCCATCGCTTAAATTACAATATACTGAAACCGTCGTGGCGAAAAAACGTGGCGGTACATCACATTAGAGATAAAGGCGTGATTTATGTATGAAACGCTGCAATCCCATAGCTGGGATAAACACACAATCCTGTAATAATAATCAACATGGCCTTAGAATGGCACTAAATTTAATGAATATACTGATCACCTTTCCGAGAACTATCCATACCATAGCCTAATAGAATAAACTTAGTAACCTGGACCAAAACGAAAAGCGACCTATCTCCAATTAACTCCAATGTAGCTTAGCTTCACTTATATTAGCTAAATTTCCCTAATCGTAAACCAAGCTCAGACCACGCGTCAAAGGCCCAAAGCTCAAAGAAACACACGCTCCTGTAATAATAACCAATATGGCCTTAGGATGATATTAAATGAATGAATATACTGATCATCTACCATGAACTATCCATACCATAGTAAATGTAAAAATAATCTTATTAACTTGGACCAAAAAGCGACCTATGTCCAATGAACTCCAATGTAGCTGTAACTTAGCTTCACTTATATTAGCTTAATTTTCCTTATCGTAAAGCAAGCCCAGACCACGCGTCAAAGGCCCAAAGCTCAAAGAAACACACGCTCATGTAATAATACCGACGCACGCGCCGACGCGACAGATGTTCGCGTTCGGGCGCATTCGGGCGCGATCGGTCGTCTTCGGGCGGACCTCTAGGGTCTTGAAGAAAGTCTTGGATATTGGAGTCGGGGTATCGTTGGGTTTGGGCTTTGTTAATTGATATCGAGGTCTGGCATATTGTGAAGTACTACGAAGTTCCATACCGCTTTAGGTTAAAGATAAATCGCCATAGAAAATATCATTTATTTATTTATTTAACTTTATGCACAAAAATATTACATGGGCGGACTTAACGCCAAAGGCATTATCTACCAGACTACCTTAGAGCATGTGGAAATGACAAGGCAGGTGCAAAAGTTATTATTTAAAATAAATAAATTATTATTTATCATCTCTTCTAATTTATATTTTCATTTTGAAATTATCAAAATCGCTTATACGCGTGTTCATTATTTTATATTCATTAGTCTAACTACAAAATTTTAAGATCCTCAATTATATAAAAAAACACAAAGAAGCAAGCAATTTTTGATTCTCCATATTTCATAGTTTTAAACTCTTTTTATAATGTTTTTTTTTTTATAAGATACTAGAATATAAGATAGGTATTTGTTAGCCATTAAGTAACGAGTGCTACCTTACCAACAAACTGCTTTCGCAGTTTGGCGAGAATGTAACATGTAATTCTGTGAATACCTTTTTTTGTGAAATAAAAAAGAAATAAATAAATAAATAAGAACCAGCCGCGAAGGAGTTGATTCCTATCAAAAACTTAAACGTAACTAGGTCCTGGCAAACACAAACCAGATAAAAAGCTCGAACTACCCTACTATATCAGCTCTTTTAGTAGATAAAAATAAGCTAAGCGGTAGGTCTTTGTAACCCCCGCATGTATGGAAAATGGGTAATCGATACGTTAATAATAAAATCTGTGACAAAGACAACCTTTAAAATTATCTTTTAGTATAGGGAAGAGAACGCGGTTTTAATAAACTTAAACTGATTCAAAAATATCTATGTGATAGTGATATGCAAGATCACGAGAAATAGTCATTTTACATACAAAAAATTAATATAATTTTATTTAAAACCACTTTAAGTACCTAAATAAAATAATATAAAAACGCCTGAACGATCGACACGACAAGAAGAAGTACCTAAAGAAAAAACTGTAGAAATATGGAGGCAAAAATTATCTACTATTATTTTGTCAGAGTACATACATACATACATATAATCACGCCTTTATCGTTATTTAAGGTAGATGTAGGTATATTGCTGTAGTGACAGGTTGTCAACCTTTCGCCTAAATTGCAATATACAGAAACCCTCGGATCCCTTAGCTGGTTTTTACAGCATGCCCGGGAGGAAATGCAGCTGGCACATTCTATGTTTTTTTTTTGCTCCCAGTCCAGCTTGGAAGTAAGTGTAAGTATTTTGTCAGAGTACTGGTTGAAATTAATTTAAGTCATACACATACGATCGATACGACAAGAAGAAGATTTTGACAAAATAAGCAATATTGTGCAGTGACTATAAAATTCTCCTAACACAATATGCCCAAATCCAAAATAATGAATCATACCATAAAGAACTTAATACCAAATGAAAAAAAAAAAACTATAAATCAAAATTCGCACAAAACATCGTAACTCAAAACGACTCATTTTTTGCGCGTCGGGTCGCGTGCTTTACAGCGCTACTTTTTGATGTTGACCATAAAAGGGACGATGATTCTCCAAATGATATAGTAGCAGTTTACTGTCTCTCTCTCACTTATATTAAAGAAAATATATTTGAGCGTGTAGTTTAGAATAGAATAGAAGAGTTTATTACTTGCTATTGCTAGATAGATATCCGGTTAAAAATTAATAACAACCTTTATTTCTTGATAATCGGCATGGTCTGTCTGATTGTTTTGTACGGCAAAATTATTTTGCATGAAATTTTATTTCACAAGTATTTTTTTCTTTTGAAGCGTCCTAAAGCCTTCCCTTCTCTGTTCCTACCGGTCAAGATTGCGAGTTACACTTTACTTTTCCTTTTTTTTTAAATGGCGAGGTGGTGGCGCAATAGTTATTGAAATTGAAAAATAAAGTTAATTTCTAATGCAGACAAAACAACCGTTTTGCGTGATTTCTTTAGAAACATGTGCAAAATCCTCTACAGCCAATCAATGAGGTACAGTACATACCAGTACATTTTCAATTAGGTATCTTCTTTCAAATATATTTGTAGTTTCCACACAAAGGCCCAGGCAATCTTGCTTTAAACAAGATTTTAATCAGTGCAAGAATTAGCCCTGGACTCCCTGATCCCTTGGCTAAAGAGCTGAATGCAAGGACTCTGCCCTATTCAGATCTCCCCTCGGTTTTAGCCTTTTTTTATTTTCAAGTCGGTCGTTCAACTTGTCTTTTGAACGGGATTGAAAAGACTGGTGGAATTTTTTTCGGGGTACGTTTATCTTTTGGAATATATCATTACTGCAGTATAACTATTATACATACATATAATCACGCTTTTATCCCTTATGGGTTTGGCAGAGCGTAAACGATCTTAACAAAGGTCGTTCCACCACGTCTGACAAAGTTTTGAGGGCCATTCGAAACAGATTTGTAGGTATATTGCTGCAGTGACAGGTTGCCAGCTCATCGCCCAAACTACAATATATATTAATACCATCGGATATATTGAAACTAATAATATACTGAAACTATTGTATCAGTCGATAAATAGTTCGCTAAGTGGTTAGAGTAATCTTTTTGATTTTATAAAAGAAAATATACCTAATATGAAATTTTACCATTAAACTAAGCATCTTTTCAACAGAAATTTGCTACCTATTGAGGTTTACAAACACAAGAATATCAGAAATAAAATCCAACTCGAATACAATATTTTAATAAGATTCAATAAAAAAACTCATATATCACATACGGAACCCTAGGAAACATTTTTATTGACCACTAACACTATTACCCCGATTTCTTCATAAAAAGACTTACGTCATTATTCCACTACACCACTTTATAAAAGGGTGATCGTATGAAGTGTTATTCCTGTCACACTAAAACGAACTTTATGCCTGAAGTAATAAAATAAAGATGGCGATTAAAATGAAGTTTTTATTTATTGTGATTTTAATATGAATGTGTATTTAGTGTATTGTGTTGGCTTGGGTGGTTATGTATTTGATTAGTGATAGCTTTTGTTCGCGGGTTTACTCGCGTGGATAAAAAAAACGGGTTTATGAAGGTCCGTTGATCATCTACTCAATTTAACCGACTTTGGCATATCAAAAAGAATTCTATTTTTAAATAAAGTATATTTAATACTCAAATTGGTTGTTTCTTCCATGCTGGAATGGGAGTGATAGAAAAACATAGAATGTGCCAGCTGCATCACCTCCAGAGCATGCTGTAAAAACCAGCGAATGGATTCAAGGGTTATAGTATATTACAATTTTAGGCGATGGGCTGACAACCTGTCACTATAGCAATATACGTCATGATCATCTGTAATAACCCTCAAAACTTGTCAGACGTGGCGGAACGACCTTTGCTTAGGTCGTTTACGCTCTGCCTACCCCATTAGGGATAAAGGCGTGATTATATGAATGTATGTATGTAAATTGGTTGTTTTATATCTCGTCTGCCGCTCGGCCATACTTGTGTGTGTATCTTCCATGCTGGACTGGGAGCGAGAGAAAAACATAGTTCCAGGTGCAATTTCTCCCGGGCATGCTGTATAAACCAGCTAAGGGTTCCGAAGGTTTCAGTATATTATAATATATTTTAATTAACCCTCAAAACTTTGTCAGTCGTGGCAGAACGACCTTTGTTTAGGTCGTTTACGCTCTCATTTTGAGGGTTATTTATGTTCTATGTTTTTCTCTCGCTCCCAGTCCAGCATGGAAGTAGCAGTGTATAGTACCTATTGAATATAAAGAAACAGGCTCGTAGCACCTGCGCACGCGTCACTAGGTGGATCAACTCGTGTGTCTTGTAGTCAATGACCATTATGGCCATGTTGTATTAGAATCGCCGTAGCATTCTTCGTAAACACTTATTTTGTTTGTTTATTTGGTCATCGAACATGGCAGGAACAAGTATATTTTTATAAATTATTTATAATCTAACAAACATCTGGGTATAGATCACACTTGAAAATCTAGTTTCTTCTTTCCACTGTGCCAAGTCTATTTAATTCTATATGCCTTACGCCGTAAGTTTACGGGGTAGGCAGGGAGTCAACGGGTTCATAAACGCCATTTAGTATTGCTGTAGTGGTAGGTTGTCAGCTCAACACTTTCTGATCCCATTAGTGACTTATATATATTTTTTTTACATTTTCGTGTTTCGGAAGGCACGTTAAGCCTTTTCCCCGGTCAATACCGTTTAACACCGTAGATATTAGTCGTTCTGACAAAGAGTTGAGGGTTATTTAAGATAGATTTGTAGGTTTATTGCTGTAGTGATAAGATGTCAGCCCATCGCCTAAATAACAATACACTGAAACCCTCGGATCCCTTAGCTGGTTTCTACAGCATGCCCGGGAGGAAATGCAGCTGGCACATTTTATGTTTTTCTCTCGCAAGGCCAGCATGGAAATAATTCTACAGACTATTATTCTCATTCTTATTAGTAGACTATGTGCTAGTTACATACATATAATCAAGCGTTTATCCCTAATGGGGTAGGCAGAGCGTAAACGACCTAAACAAAGGTCGTTCCGCCACGACTGACAAAGTTTTAAGGGTTATTTAAGATATATTTGTAGGTACATTGCTGTAGTGACAAGTTCTCAGCCCATCGCCTAAATAGCAATATACTGAAACCCTCGGATCCCTTAGCCGATTTTTACAGCATACCCGGGAGGAAATGCAGCTGGCACATTTTATGTTTTTCTCTCGCAAACAGACTATTATTCTCATTCTTATTAGTAGACTTATGTGCTAGTTACAACCATATTCATTGTTCTCTACGCCTATCGCCTGACCAGTGACCAGTTGTCTCAACAGGATCAACTGGTCCACATCAGCTGTCGCGTGCATACTTATCAACTATTTGTAATTAGTAATAATGACACGCGGTTTTACACTCACAGTGGTGGCGATTCGGTAAGAACAAAACATAACTAAATTAGAATATAAACTGATCGGCTTACTTGTTTGTATTGAAAGGAGGATTTAGCCCCCGACGCGAAGTTTCTCTCCTGATGAAGATCCTCGTATAGGATCGAAACGTCGAGGGCTAACCCTCCTTTCAATGCAAACAAGTAAGCCGATCAGATTTCATTATAAATAGCACTTGTTTATCGTTGCGTTAAAATAACTTAATTAAGTCTAAACCTGACATTTTATATCGTGATCATGAACCCTAAACAGAAAGGCATTCGTGACTATGGATACTCGTAGTTAAAGTTAAAGTCACGCCTTTATCCCATACGGTGTAGACAGAACGTAGAACGTCTGTCAAAAAATGAGGGAACAATTTTGGATTGTGTATCGCTCTAGTGATAGGTTGTCAGCGCAAGGATTAAATTCGAATCAGAATCCCTTTAGCTGACTTCTACAGTATATTTGGGAGGAATGGCAACTGGAACATTTCATATTTGTCTGTCGCTTCCAGTCCAGGATTTAACTAAAACCGTGTATACTGCCGTCCCTTTCTATTCGCTCTTGAGAGAAAATGACAAGTGTACTCTTCTTCTTATGAGTGGATTCTCGAGTCGAACGACCCGATTAAACCTGGTGTCAATGTTTTCAAACCACCTAGTAGCACAGCTATTAGGCATCTGACGTGGTTTGAGTAACGACCACTATCAAAGACAGCGACCGGGACGGACGGCATAACGTCTCCTCCGAAGCACGGAATCTTTTTCCTTTTTCGGACAATCAGGTGATTCACCCTGCAATGTCCTAACCGAACTGGGGAAAACATCACAAAGTGATAAATTGACAAATATCAACTTTGTGCTTCCACCTGGGAATCGAACCCAGTACCTCCGGATCGTAAGCCCATGGCTATAACTACTAGACCACGGACGCAGTTGAGTGTACTAAGACTTATTTTATTTAAGTTGTGTGCTTACGAAATCGACACCATCGGGAGGATGTGTCGATATGCGAACTGTAATTGTTAAACGGTTTCCTCTCGGTAGAAAATGGCTCTAGTTTCGTAATGACAAGTTCGGAAAGGTTGAAGAAGATCACCGTTTGCAAAGCACATCATACAGGGTCTAAGGGACAGCGTCCTGCAAACTGATAGAGGTGGCTCAGTCAACGACACTGAACAACATCCACCTGGAAATTCTTTCAGGGGGTGAAAATAAATTTTGGCTTTTCTACACAAATTGTCTGATTGAGGTGGACATTTTGTCCGTTCTTTTTTCCTATATACATATAATCACGCCTTTATCTCTAATAGGGTACGCAGAGCGTAAACGACCTAAATACAGGTCGTTCTAACTTGACAAAGTTTTGAGGATTATTAACGTTAGATTTTTAGGTATATTGCTCTAGTGACAGGTTGTCAGCCCATCGCCTAAATTACAATATACTGAAACCCTCGGATCCCTTAGCTGATTTATACATCACGCCCGGGAGGAAATGCAGAAAGCGCATTCTATGTTTTTCTCTCGCTCCCAGGCCAGCATGGAAGTAACAGAGCAGGTTACACGCGGTATATAGAAGAGCTGAAGATGAACAGAGTGACACAGAGCAATCAAAGCTGTGTGTCAGTATGGCAGCCGGTTGGGGCTCGCCGGGTCAGTCGGTGCGGCGACGCGAGTCAATCCACAGACCACCTGATAAAGATTTGCATACTGCGGTATCATGAACAGAGCAGGTTACACACATACATATAATCACGCCTTTATCTCTAATGGGGTAGACAGAGCTTAAACGACCTAACCATAGGTGGTACCGCCACGTCTGACAAAAGTTTGTCAGTTTGGTGGGCTAATAGCCCATCGCCTATATAATAATGTACTGAAACCCTCAAGCAAGCCTGGGAGGAAATGCAGCTGGCACATTATTTGTTTTTCTCTCGCTCCCAGGCCAGCATGGAAGTAACAGAGCAGGTTACACGCGGTATATAGAAGAGCTGAAGATGAACAGTGACACAGAGCAATCAAAGCTGTGTGTCAGTATGGCAGCCGGTTGGGGCTCGCCGGGCCAGTCGGAGCGGCGACGCAAGTCAATCCACAGACCACCTGACAGAGATTTGCATACTGCGATACTAGCAACAGAGTAGGTTACACGCGGTAGATAGAAGAGCTGAAGATGAACAGAGTGACACAGAGCAATCAAAGCTGTGTGTCAGTATGGCAGCCGGTTGGGGCTCGCCGGGTCAGTCGGTGCGGCGACGCGAGTCAATCCACAGACCACCTGACAGATTTGCATACTGCGCTACCCTAGTACCCTTCTGGGTAAAGAGGTTAGAAGCGATATATGAATGAGAATCAAGTGAGTCGAGCGAGATAATGGAGATCGTGAGAGAGCTTTGCGATGCAAATGCAATGGAAAGAGACGTCGAAATAGTTGAAGTTTTCGAAAGAAGTCAAGCAATCACCTGTGGATTATCTTACGCTAGAGAATACTCATAATAATAGTCCTTCCACCGATTTTCGGTAATGGCGGCCAATCTCCCAGAGATCAGCCAAGTGCGCAGAACTAGTATTTAGTGCCCAAGTGTTTGCGCTAGACACAAGTGCACTATCTATTCCTTCAATCTCTTATTATGATGGGACAGATCGACTCACACGACCAGAGAGAAGTCAGGCGCAGAACCGACTATTTACATGCATATCTGACAGCATAGATCATCTTACTTTTCGAGCAATCAGATGATCAGCCTGCAATGTCCTAACTATAATAGAAACAACATCACAAGGTCATTGTCCTCCGCCGGGAGTCGAACCCGGGACCTTCGGGTCGAGAGCCCATGGCTCAGACCGCTAGACCACGGAGGCAGGCATAATAATAGATGGTGTAGCAGTATTGTAGAGGGACTTATATTTTCAACTAGCCATAATAGGTTGAGGAGTAAACACAATAAATCCTTTTGTCAAACTGTAATTTCTACATACACACATACATACCCTCACTCCTGTATCCCTGGGGTAGGCAGAGCGTCAGCGTACCAAACAAAATGTCATTCCGCCAAGTCTAACAAATTTTGAGGGTTGTTAAAGATACAATCTACAATCCGAACAGGCAGAATCACCCCAAGGAAAGTCTCACCAACTAGCTTCTAATAATCATCAGAATCGAGAACAATCGGTACCGCACCGATATACGCCACTCATCAATAATTTATGCGAACCAGCTTAATACGGACATTTGTATTCTGTCTCGTTGTGTCGTAGATTTGTTGTCATACCGGTCGCTAGACTCAGGTTCATCGCGTTTTAGATCACAGATTTACACAATTTTCCATAATTGACATAATTATTCCATGCTGCGAAAGAAAAACATAGAATTTGCCGGCTGCATTTCCTCCAAGGCATGCTGTAAAACTAAGCTAAGGTATCCGAGCGTTTCAGTATATTGCAAATTAGACGATGGGCTGACAACCTGTCACTACAGCAATCAATCATCATCACCCTAGCCGTATCCCGTATCTCACGGGGTTGGTTACCTAATCTAGGGATTGAACGAGGGTCCTGGTTTTACACAGAGCGACTGCCATCTGAACGCCGCATCCCAGAAGGGAAACCAGACCCAATCATAGATTAGGTCACAGTTTTCAAGCCGCCAATGCTTAGCACTGGCCTCTGACGGCTTAACGTGCCTTCCGAAGCACGGAAAAGGCACCGAATATAAACGTACTTATGAAATTCAAAAACCGAGAATCACCTTGCTACGTCGTGGGATTCGAATCATGACCTCCTCGCTCAGGAGGCAGCGGACCTATCTACTACACCATCGGGTTATTCTGTCATTACAGCAATATACCTCAAATATTTCTTAAATAATCCTCAAAACTTTGTCAGACGTGGCGGAACGACCTTTGTTTAGGTCGTTTACGTTCTGCCTACTTCATTAGGGATAAAGGCGTGATTATATGTATGACAAAGATTCACCAGGTAGTTCATCGACGCGTTAGATGGTAATATAAAATTATAATATTTCCGTTATTCAAATGACCCCCATGTAAGTTAGTACTAGTAGAAACTATATTTACATATATTGTCAGTTTGTGTTAACATGAATCGAAATACATTGTGCAGCTTATAAAGGTTTTTTTAAAGGGGTGGAATGGGATCTACCTCCTAGTGGACCACCCCGGGCAACGGCAACAGAGGCTTGTGAATAAGTCCGGCTGAGCGATCCCTACAAAGCGGTGGTAGGCTCCGCAAGGGGCCGAGTGGCTCGACCACCAACCACCCTCTCATCGGAGTCCAGCGCTAAACACCTTGCTGTGCTCCGTCGGTGCGTGAGATTGCCAGTGGCACAGTGGCATCATCTGGGTGAGCTCGCTCCATCGTCGACTCTGTCACGGTCATCTTTGACCTAGTGTCTAGAGCCAAGAGCAAGCCCATTTCTAATTTTAAAAAACGAAGACGAAGAAAGTCCACCCGAAAGAAGAAAACTTAAAAAGTGTGTATTGAAAAAATACCTTAATAACCGTTTGTCACCAAACCTCGCGTTCTATTTTTTTTTATTCACAGATCCACATTACAAGGATAAGTTATCTGAGGGCAAATATTGACAGTGACTCAGGCGCACGTGGTATATATTTGCTGATCGGTATTTGATTGAGAGGTTCAATTGGGCTGGTCACTCACCCTGCCAATGAAAGGGATATTTTGTAACAGGATATCGAGTCTTCCATGCTGGACTGGAGTTTTTTCGTATCCCCCTTCCCGCGACCAGGACAACCTTCGCTCGCCGTTTTGCTAGTTATATCCATCCATGTATATACAATCGCATCATCCAAAAATGTGATATCCACAATCTCAAGGTGAAACAAGCCAAGTCTATAATAAGAAAAAAAACTGCTTGCCCTTACTTATGACCAAACTGAAGAACTTTAATGCAATCCCTACTGGTCCGCTTAACCGTACACAGCCGATATTTCAAACAATATCTGTATTTGCTCCGTTCACACACACACACACACACACACACACACACACACACACACACACACACACACACACACACTCGGATTTACATTCAAACCTTATTTACTTCCGATAGCATTCTTTTATATTTTAAATTTCCACTCTATTAATATTTTGTTGTGTACTTTGTCTTCTCATTTTTTTTTTTCCTTTTTTATAAACATGTATTTCTACACTCCGTACCGGTGATAAATGTTTGTTATTATAACGCTCGCTCTGGACTCTCGAGATACAGGTTCTACCTAGTGCGAGGTCCGCTGGTATTTGTATCTAAGTTAAGTTCCTTATTTTAAATAAAATTTGACTGGCGAGAGAAAAATATTGAATGTGCCAGCTGCATTTCCTCCCGGGCATGCTGTAGAAGCCAGCTAAGGGGTCCGAGGGTATCGGTATATTGGGCGACAACCGCTACAGAAACATACCTACAAATCTATCTTAAATAACCCTAAAAACTTTGTCAGACGTGGCAGAACGACCTTTGTTAAGGTCGTTCGCGCTGTGCCTACCCCATTAGGGATAAAGGGGTGATTATATGTATGTATATCGAGGATTTTTATTCTTATCATTCCCTCTTAGTCTTTAATAAATTTGTGGCACAGACTAATTTACCTTCACCACTTCTTATACTTCCATGCTGGACTGGGAACGAGAGTAAACATAGAATGTGCCAGCTGCATTTCCTCCCGGGCATGCTGTAAAAATCAGCTTAGGGGTTCCGAGGGTTTCAGTATATTGCAATTTAGGCGATGGGCTGACAACTTGACACTTCAGCAATATACCAACAAATCTATCTTAAATAACTCTCAAAACTTTGTCAGACGTGGCGGAGAGACCTTTGACGAGACCACGACCTCCGCATTAAGAGACTAAGGCTTACTCAACTAAGCTGTACGATTACATGCTAAGTTAAGTAGAACTCTATCGATCTTCAGTTACAGGATATCGCATTTATATTTGCGGTTTTTAACCCGAGTTATTTCTAACCATCGCGCGAATTTTATGAGTTCATTCAATGCAATTCGAATCAATACAAAGAAATAATATTTGGTAACAAGAGTGAATTGAAATCTACCTACATACATATAATCACGCCGTTATCCCTAATGGGGTAAGCAGAGCGTAAACGACCTAAACGAAGGTCGTTCCCGCCACGTCTGTCAAAGTTTTGAGGGTTATTTAAGATAGATTTGTACGTATAATGCTGTAGTGACAGGTTGTCCGCCCATCGCCTAAATTACAATATACTGAAAGCCTCGGATCCCTTAGCTGGTTTATACAGCATGCTCGGGAGGAAATGCAGCTGGCACATT
Organism: Scrobipalpa costella; assembly: GCA_949820665.1. Lineage (NCBI taxonomy): Eukaryota > Metazoa > Arthropoda > Insecta > Lepidoptera > Gelechiidae > Scrobipalpa > Scrobipalpa costella. The sequence continues at coordinate 6,866,867 of OX463321.1, read as the reverse complement.
CTGTTTTTCTCTCGCTCCCAGTCCAGCATGGAAGAAAAGACATTTCACGCGTCATTTCTAAACGTTTTAGATGAGTTATAGTTGGACAATACAGTCACGTATTTACTACGTATTTATCATATTATTTATTTACTTATTGTATATAATTAGGATGTCTATTCTTAACATCGGTTTTATGATGTTCAGAAACAGGCCAAACTGACACGATGCGTCGACAGTAGTTTTTATATTGGACCTTCGCCACATGCAAATTTTCTTGGAAAGCTTTCATGAAAACTACCTCTCTAAACTGCAGTTTCAATCACACTAATACTTGATTAGCTGTTGCTCAACATTGGTAATCGTGCAAAAACTCCGCGAGCGATATTCTGCTGCATTCGCGGTGCTTGACCGCGCTATTTCCGAGCAGCGCAGTTTATAACCGCGGCGGTGCGAGAGAAAAGCTCACAGCGTTTTGTCGTCCGTCAGTGTTTCCACATTATCTAGCGGTGGATGGTGGTAGGTTCTGCGAGACTTGCTACATTGCTTTAAAGCACTAAGTTTCCCAATCACGATATCGTCACTCTATTACGTCTTGTCTTGTCTTGACTTGAGTAGCCTTCCCACTGCTGTCCCAATACATACGTGAACTTAAAAAAAAAAAGAAAACATTTCTACCATAAGAGTAAATACATGGGAAGCAAGACAAAAGAAAGTAACCCTCTGTCAACAATATATATGTTAAATCTGAAAAATCTGACTGTAGACATAGGATCCAAGCGGGGATTGCCATACGCTATGATGATGATATGTTAAAGCTTTACTTTAGGCTAATGGGTGGCAGAGATATTACCACCGGGACGGGACATAAGTTCTGTCATATACACACACCGACGGTGACCTGCCATTTCGGCTCCAGCTTACTAAACTTATCAAAGGGATTCAATTTAATCAGGTACCTTTAGGATCTAGTCGTCTGAGCCTTAGTGTATCAATCTGGAGGCCGTGGGTTCGATTTCCACGCAAATTTTAGGTTTCATTTCAAAAAAATTGTTTTAAATACCTTGAATTTGTTTTACATACATCGAATGAAACAGCTTTAATCTTTTAACTTATCCCACCGACCGGATGCTCTAACTGTATACTTTTGTCCAGGGTTCGCGTCTTGGCATTTCGGCTCCGGCTTACCAAAACAACTTATCAAAGGGATTCGATTTAATCAAGTCTCTGTGCCTCTAGGGTGTAATGGTTTGAGTCTTAGTGTCTTGATTCGGAGGGCGTGGATTCAATTTCCACGCAAAAATGATGTTACCTTCCAAAAACAGTAATAAGTTGAGGTGAAAACATTATGGAATTAAACCGCTAGTAACTTTTAACTTATCCCACCGACCGGATGCTCTAACTGTATACCTTTGTCCGGGGTTCGCGTCCTGGCATCCCGGCTCCGGCTTACCAAAACAACTTATCAAACGGTTTCGATTCAATCAGGTACCTTGAGACCAGTAGATGAGGTACTTACCTGTGGAAAGAAATGAGGTATATTAGTATTATATAACAGGAGTGTGCAGAGGAAAAGAGCAGAGAGCGAATATATATTATTCAAACTTATTTTTTTATGATACATACATACAGATTAAAATAGTGGTTCGAATCCCACCACGTACCAATGTGTTTTTCGGTTTTCGAATTTCATATGTACGTTTATTCGGTGCTTTTTCCGTGCTTCGGAAGGCACGTTAAGCCGTTGGTCCCGGTTAATATCGTTTAATACCGTAGCTATTAGTCGTTAAGCCATGTCAGAGTCCAGTGCTAAGCATTGGCGGCTTGAAAACTCTGACCTAATCTAGGATTGGGTCTGGTTTCCCTTCTGGGTTGCGAAGGTCAGATGGCAGTCGCTCTGTGTAAAAAGCAGTACCCTCGTTTAATCCCCTAGATTAGGAAGCCGACCCCGTAAGATACGGGATAAGGCTAGGGAGATGATGATGACATACAGATTAAAATACTGGTGACACAATATTTTCTTATTCATATATTATTATTAAAACAGTCTTGGAGAATAAAGCGCTCTTATTTATTCTAAATTTTTTTGGTAAGATATAATTTGACTATCAAGATCAAGGGGCATAAAAAATATAAGAAAATCTTCACATATTTACAGTAATTAAAAGCTACAATTAGTACAAAAAATGCAAATATGCAGTTTAACAAAGAGGCTAAAACACTACATTACCTATGCGATGAAATTTTATTTAATAATTTTGCATGGACGCTATTATTTACGTCACGTCCTTTCATTTTGGGTGAGAGCTGAAACTCAGTGTTCCTCTTTATGAGCTATAATACACTGAGCTTTGACCCTCTGCATCACTTCAGCACACATTCAAGAGAATGTAGTCACTAGTTTGTCTTATTTTTGTCATGTCTTTTTGTATTTATTTTCATGTGTTCTTTCTTTGTGTTTACGTTTTGTTTTATGTGTTATGTTTTTTATGCAATATTTTTTTATCTATCTATTTAGAAAACATACGGGTATTATTTTTAATTGACTGCTGTTTTGATCCAGATGTGATAGATAACGACACAGACTTCTAGATTTACTAGTGCTTCCTACACCCTTGGAAAATATGCATCCCAATCACTGTTTAAATCGTCTGACAGACGTAAAGGCCTATGATGATTCTCAAAAATACTTTTATTTCAGTTTATTCCCGTCAGCCACAAGGTCTATTCCCGTTCCCACACAAATCCGCCCAATACTTAAACAGGTTAAGAGACAAAACTGGCAAAACGGTAACTATTAAATGTCACCATTATACAGTGACAACATCTGTTGCCGAAAACTATTGTTTACAAACAAACAAAATGGCAGTAAAGTTAGTTGTCAATTTAGCACCTTCGACAAAAGCACGTAATTTGGCAAAGATAAGATAAAAGGAACTTTCGTTTTTCTAAAGTAAAGAATAGTTTGGCCTTGCGTGGAGACGGTTTTGTAAAAGAAATACGAAATTTACAAGCAGACAGAACGAAACGGTACGAACACAGGGTACGAAGCACGGCCAGACATTTTTTTAAATATGTTGTGAAACAAGTGACAAAAACACGCACCCAAATCAATGTAATTTAGAATTAAAGTTAATACAGATAAGAGCATTTTAATAAAACCTTTTTGTTTTAATCCTTTAATTATTTTTTTTCTACTAGTGTCAAAGATTGTATGTACTCTTTTTAGCATTCTCGTCGGATTAACTAACCGAATAGAGTAATCAATAAATAATTTTACATACATGTTTTCCTAAGGTAAACCACTATAAATACATGTTACAACCACCAAGAGATACCCCTTAGATTGGTGTGACAAGCGACTAATAAATACACTTGTTAAATACATGTTTTCTCCAAATAGGGGTATGTGAGTTTACAGCATTTATAATTTACAAGTGTAATTGGTGTAGACAACACTTGTTTTTCTCTAGTAAAAGCCTTTTAAAGATGACAGTAAAATTAGTTACACGTTTGATATTGGACTCGATTCTAGATTTGACGGTTAACACCAAAATTAAAATCTATTTGTCACTTTCAGACTAAAACATTGGAAAGGACAGGAGATCTCTCTGAGGTTTTTGATGTATAGTCGGTAGTTTTATGCGTCATATGATATGGCGGATAAAATTGACAGAATTACTGAGAAATCGTGCAAAACCGCGTCAAAATCTAGCGGACAAAGTGTAAAACCATAAAGTATAAATCGCCTATTCTTTTTTAATTTTATTATTTTGAAAGTGACAGATAGATTTTAATTTAAGTTTTGGCCGGTGGAATCTAGAATCGAGCCCATTGGTAAAGTATAGTGCTTAGGGTGAAGTCAAGGCAAAATTATGTCAAGGGAATAATTATTTTTAAATGTTTCGGTTAGCTAGAAATATTATAAGTACCCTAGTTCTACTCTATCTTGCATTAAACACATACATACATATTACAATCTAAAATTGCCCTCAATTTATGTCAGACGTGGCGAAAGCTCCTTTTAGGAGGCGTTTTACGCTCTGCCTACCCCGTAAGGGATAAAGGCGTGATTTTATGTATGTATGTATGTATGTATGCATACATATAATCACGTCTTGATCCCTAATAGGGTAGGCAGAGCGTAAACGACCGAACTAAGGCCGTTCCGCCTAGATAGATTTGTAGGTATATTGCTGTAGTGACAGGTTGTTAGCCGATTGCCTAAATTGCAATATACAGAAATCCTCGGATCCTACAGCATGCCCGGGAGGATATACAGCTGGCAAATTAAATGTAGATTATTTTAACTGTTTACGTGTTCCAAAATATGAAATACACCCAACAACGTTGATTTTACCATTCTACATAACATACATAAAATCACGCCTTTATCCCTTACGTGGTAGGCAGAGCTTAAAACGCCTCGTAACAGGCGCTTTTGCCACGTCTGACAAAAATTGAGGGCAAATTTTAGATTGTAATGATTTGTATTGCTGTAGTGACAGGTTGTCAGCCCATCGCCTAAATTACATACATACATACATATAATCACGCCTTTATCCCAAATGGGGTAGGCAGAGCGTAAACGACCTAAACAAAGGTTGTTCCGCCACGTCTGACAAAGTTTTGAAGGTTATTTATGATAGATTTGTATGTATATTGCTGAAGTGACAGGTTGTCAGCCCATTGCCTAAAATGTAACATACTAAAACCCTCGGATCCCTTAGCTGGTTTTTTTTGCCTAAATTACAATACACTGTAACCCTCGAATCCCTTTTGCTGACTTCTACAGCATTCTAACATTCAAAAAACCGTTTAATTTCGCCAAGACCATCCAAATACCTGTAAGAGCGCCATATGCTTTCAAAATCTCCAATCCATTGTCCTATCTCGACCGAATCGAAACGAATACGAAAAAAAAAAACTATCTTCGAAACATCTGTTCTATCCACCCACCCCTTGGGAAAGAGATGGAGATATGAATATTCTATAGGAGTGAAAGAGAGAGCGGAACAAAGCACCCTTGAGGCAAAAAATTGAAATTCGAATGCGCGCACGCATCGTTCCGTTTCCGAAGTTCGAAATTTAAATCTGAGGATGTGGATGTTTGATTAGCCGAACTTTACATACATAAAGTCACGCTTGTATCCCAGGTACGGGGTAGACAGAGCTTAAAACGCCTATTTAAAGGCGTTTGCACCACGTCTGACAATTGACTATTAAGGGGCAATTTTAGATTGGAATGTGTATTTATTGACAGGCTGTGTATCGCTATAGAGACAGGTTGTCAGCCCATCACCTAAATTACAGTACACTGTAACCATCCCCTTGCTGGTTTCTACAGCATTATCAGGAGAAGCAGCTGGCACTTTCTATGTTTTTCTATCGCTCCCAGTCCAGCATGGAAGTAAGCCGAACTTTTGTTATTCAAATTGCGATTGGTCGGTTAGATGATCATCGGTTAACAAACTGCGGTTTAAACTGGGTGACATGTTTTAAAATGTATCTGTCATAAATATGCATTTTTAAAGCAATATTGAAGGGTCTTTCTTCACGAAGCCGATTTTAGTCGCTCGTATTTACTAAAAAGACTTTTTTTAAATTACGATAGGTATACCTTCTTCCACGCTGGCCTGGAAGCGAGAGAAAAACATAGAATATGCCAGCTGCATTTCCTCCCGGGCATGCTGTAAAAACCAGCTAAGGGATCTGAGGGTTTCAGTATATTGTAATTTAGGCGATGGGCTGACAACCTGTCACTACAGCAATATACTTACAAATCTATCTTAAATAACCCTCAAAACTTTGTCAGGCGTTGCGGAACGACCTTTGTTTGGGTCGTTTACGCTCTGCCTACCCCATTAGGGATAAAGGCGTGATTATATGTATGTATGTATGTATACCTATAAACCTAACCTATTAGGGATAAAGGCGTGAATATATGTATGTATATCTACAAATCTATCTCAAATAACCCTCAAAACTTTGTCAAACGTGGCAGAACGACCTCTTGTTTAGGTCGTTTACACTCTTCCTACCCCATTAGGGATAAAGGCGTGATTATATGTATGTACGATAGGTAAGATTAGGTAAGATTTACAGTTTTGCCCTGTAGTAGCTGCGCAAGATTGCATTCAGAAGGAAAACAAAAGAAAATGTATCCTAAATCTATAGGAATTGCATGTCATAGCCACCATCTTAGATCTTTTTTTGAATATAGACCAATGGCGATCAAGGCAGAGAGAGACGAAGATGGGACAAGCTTAAACATAAGCTTGAATGCCATTTTGATTGTTCTTTACGTCTTCTGTCTGTATAGATCTTAGAAGAAGTAATTTTAAATCATGTGATAGAGCTTTCAGATTATTCTGAAAAATACGAAGTGTAAGGGCGACGTATCAGAAACTGATAGGGGTTGCTCGGTCAGTCAATGATACAGAACAACTTTCGAGAAGGAAATTTTTTCAGAAAATTACAAAATATTTACTTTCCCATACAAAATGACCAAGCTCGATCAGACAATTTGTTTGGGAAAGCCATTATTTATGCGTTTTAAATAAAAAAAATACAATTTTAGTTTCTTAACTTGTATGGATATCGATAATGAAGAAACTTCATCCACCCTCAATATTTAAGTAACAAGATTACATTTTTGTTCATTGACAAAAGCATCGAAATTCGATACGTAATTTAAATTGAACATTTCAAAAACGCACACTTGTAAAACTAAAAATATGTATACTCAACCTGTATTTATACCGAGCGAATACCTGCTAACTGCTAAACACTAGAAAGGGATGTCTATATACAATTTGGTGTAGAAACGAGAGAGACGCAAGATTTTTTGTATGTGTTCAAGAGACAGATGTTCAAAGTTGGTTCAACTTTTATACTTATGCGGGTGGTTTTTTTGCCTGTAGTTGTTTTTTTTTTTCGAAAATTACTGAGGTGGTATTCTGTCGGCTTCCTGAGTAAAGTCGTGGGAAATGACTGAAGTTATCTATTTATATTTGGTGAGAAAAAGTTGGCTTTTGTTGGGAGAAAGGTGGCGAATATCACAGCTTTGTTTTTTTTTTTTGTGGTGAGTTTGCTCTTGATCTAGTTCTAAGCAGGGGTTGACCAAGTCAGAGGCGACGATGGATCGAGCTCACAAAAGCTTCAGAGATATTGCTAAATCGATAAAATGCTGTTTGGACTCTGGTGGAAGGTGGTGCCAGGTCGGAAGCCAGACAGCTCGAGAAATCGTTTAACTGGACTCATACACAGGACACTTGGGGTTGGCATTCATATTTATAACATGTCGTATACGAGTTAATGCGCCCAGAAAATTATATCGACGTATACATGAAAGCTTTGTTGATCATCAAAATTATAAACCTAGTATTTCCAAACCGCATAACAATACAGTTTATTTTTAATTGGAGATAGGTTTGCTCTTGACTTCGGTCTAGGTCGGGAACGACTGAGACGGAGTCGACAATGGAGCGAGTTCACCCAGAAGATGCCTGTTCATTCTAACTTTGAAGTGTTAGCGGTTGTATGCATTCGGAAACACAGACGCAGGTAGTGAGTTCGGCTCTTTTGCCGTCTTCTTCTTCTGTCGAGTGGGTATCGAGTCTATCGACCCGACGAACCCTGGTGTCAGAGTTTTTAAACCGCCTAGTAGCACAACTATCAGGCCTCTGACATGGTTTGAGTAACGACCACTATCAAAGACAGCGACCGGGGCTTAACGTGCCCTCCGAAGCACGAAATCTTTTTCTTTTTCGGACAATCAGGTGATTAAGCCTGCAATGTCCTAGCCAAACTGGGGAAAAATACACAAAGTGATAAATTCTCAAATATCAACTTTGTGTTTCCCCCCTGGGAATCGAACCCAGGACCTCCGGATCAGGAGTCCATGGCATGCCATGGCATTAGCCACTAGACCACGGAGGCAGTTATTGCCGTGCGCATTATGAAAGATTTTTAGTCCGTATTGGTGGAATATCAACCAGGATTGCAAGAAACAAGTAATGCACTTGCAGCCAACACCCCCTTATGTCGAACAAGTACAGTACAGCACACCCCTATACCACCCCACTGCAATAAAGGATGTTCATATACCGTGGCGAGGGGACCGGCGCCCGCGCACCCTAGCCCTGTAGGGGGCTTTTCGTCCCGCTTGCTCACCCTTTGTGTTCTGAGTGACGATTCTGGTGTGGGTTGGAGTTTGTAGACGAAATCTGTTGCAAGTCCATAGCTGCTATAGCTAGATATTTTCGAATACAAGGTGATTGGCACATTCGCTACTTTTGGCAAGCGAGTTGATAAGCACAGCTAGAACTACCTATTTACTTTAAACCTTTGTCGATAACCGCGGGTTTTTGCATTTGACAGATTGTCCCACCTGTGGTCAAACGATTTAAATTCACATCTATCTAGTATGTCAACTGCCTCCGTGGTCTAGTGGCTAGTGCCATGGACTCCCGATCCGGAGGTCCCGGGTTCGATTCCCAGGAAGGAAACACAAAGTTTATATTTGAGAATTTATCACTTTGTGAATTTTTACCCAGTTTGGTTAGGACATTGCAGGCTGAATCATCTGATTGTCTGAAAAGAAAAAGATTTCGTGCTTCGGAGGGCACGTTAAGCCGTCGGTCCCGGTTGCTGTCTTCGATAGTGGTCGTTACTCAAACCATGTCAGAGGCCTGATAGTTGTGCTACTAGGCCGTTTAAAAACTCTGACACCAGGTCTAAAGAAGTATGTCAATAATTAAGCACCATTATCTCGTTAAAGCAGATATTACACTACTTGCTAATTAGCATTTGATTTGATATACATTGCTGCTTAGCCTATATGGTTAATTTCAAGTCAACGTAGACTAGGAAGCAATGTATATAAAATCGGATGCTAATTAGCACGTAGTGTAATAGCCGCTTAAATTCTATCTCTTGACTAACACAAGAAAATGTTGTTAAAAAAAAACATGCGATGGTTAATCTATCATTATGTTATAGCACATTTAGAAATAATATACGAACAATACAATTCATTCTTTATTGCACAAAGAAATACATACAAAAGAAATAAAATTAACAAACGTGACAGTACAATATAGGCAGCCTTATTGCTAATGCAGCAATTTTTATCAGGCAACCTTTGGGTATAGAAATTTTACAAGCAGGAAGCGAACCACGCAATGTATTTAAAATCTTCTGCTGTTAGCAGTAACAGTGATGTGAATTGTCCCTCATAAAATACTATGAGTGTATTATTATTCCAAGTCACCAACTATTAAAACTATTGGATTGGAATATACCTTGTGGAATTTCAAAATTAATATTGTGGGGCGTTAATTAATTTGTGAATGAAAACTTATTAAATATCGAGGTCACTTACGGAAACGTTATTGATATAGAAGAACGAAAGTAGAGAAACTTTTAACATATATTTTTAGATTTCTTTGATTTTGGTTTGATTGTCTAGTTACTTCTGCTAAGTTTGCTGTAGGAAATTTATTCATAGAAATAAGTAAGCATGCGTACATACATATATTCGTGTTATAATAATAATCTCTCTATTAATTGTGTCTTTGTTCACTGTTATTTGACTCTATCGAGTAGGTCAAATCAATACAATATCAATACAATACATATAATCACGCCTTCATCCCTAATGGGGTAGGCAGAGCGCAAACGACCCAAACAAAGGTCGTTCCGCCACGTCTGACAAAGTATTGAGGGTTATTTAAGATAGATTTGTAAGTATATTGCTGTAGTGACAGGTTGTCAGCCCATCGCCTAAATTACAAAATACTGAAACCCTCGAATCCCTTAGCTGGTTTTTACAGCATACCCGGGAGGAAATGCAGCTGGCACATTCTATGTTTTTCTCTCGCTCCCAGGCCAGCATGGAAGAAATTGTGCAATATACTTTATTGCACAAAAAAACACAAAAATTACAAATTGCTAAATGAGTGACTTAAACTCGATGAGTCATTATTTCAGGCATTTTAAACCTCCTTTTTCATTTTGAAGCCTTTGAATTTGTCTGACATGGTCCTTACTACGATCAGTCAGTGGATATTTACCACGGAAAATATTTATTCCCAAAAAAAAAAATCTGCTGGACTGGGAGCGATAGAAAAACCTAGAATGTGCCAGCTGCATCTCCTCCCGGGCATGCTGTAAAAAACAGCTAAGGGATTCGAGGGTTTCAGGATATTGTAAGTTAGGCGACGGGCTGACAACCTGTCACTATAGCAATATACAGATATATCTTAAATAACCCTAACAAAATTGTCGGACGTGGCGACACGACCTTTGTTTAGGTCTTCGACGTTCTGCTTACCGCATTAGGGATATAGACGTGATAATATGTATGTATAAAAGCTATCTATAAGCTAACGGTAAAGATATGACCGTCAGGGTATTCTTACTTCGCGTAAAAATGGCCAGGCCGATCAGACTAATTTCACGATCGAATTTGGCGATCACATTCATACAGCCAGACTCCAAGAATCAGGTCACTACCCTCCATGGCCAGACCTCCGAACAGCTGTTCTGCGCAAGAGTCGAAATAAAAACAAAACGCGATCGCCGCGCGCACGCGGACGAGAAAGCGCGGGAATTGGACTTTGTGGGAGACAAGCGAAGTTATTCGCTAAAAAATTTGGACATTGTTTGGAGTTTTTTGATAGACAAAGAGTATCACCTCTTGCATAGGAAGAGTTGATACTCTTTGTAGGCACATTTTAAAATATTCGGGAACAGATGCTTTGAAAGAGAGTCCACTACTTATGACTTCCCGTTTATTCGACCGCCGGTAGTAAAGATTTTATGAAATTGTCTAGCTTGTTATATGGATGACAAAGAACATGATCATCTGATTATAGAATATCCTCTGATGCGACGTTCAAAAGTTCTGAAAGCTTCGCTATTCCATGCAGTTATTTCAAACTTACATACATACATTTTTTTGTAAAAATATAATCTCGCCTTTTATCCCTAATGGAGTAGGCAGAGCGTAAACGACTTAAACAAAGATCGTTCCGCAACGTCTGACAAAGTTTTGAGGGTTATTTAAGGTAGATTTGTAGGTATATTGCTGTAGTGACAGGTTGTCAGCCTATCGCCTAAATTACAATATACTGAAACCCTCGGATCCCTTAGTTGTTTTTTACAGCATGGCCGGAAGGAAATGCAGCTGACTCATTCTATGTTTTTCTCTCGCTCCCAGGCCAGCATGGAAGTAACAAACATTTGCCAACAATTTCCCCAAATCGCACTCCTTCACACTTCCCCCATCGTATAATATCATCGACGTACAGTTCCACGAGTTGCGCGTACGCAGCGATTGGCGGCGCGCGCCAGGTGCGCGGGAGTCACCCCCCTCCCCCGCAGGGGATAATGGGGAATTGGAGAGACTTTAGGGATGGGGTGTAGGTCGATGAGGTTGTCGATAAGACGGTTGAAAGTCGTTGGTGCGGTAACAGAGCGTGAATTTGAGGAAGTCGTGGTGTTGATTCTAGAATATGATAGAACATATTTTTCTTTCATTACTTAAGAGGTGCAACTTCTTAAGTAATGAAAGAAAAATAATCTTTGTTAAGTTATGCAGCCTTTTTAAAAAGTTTGTCTCTCTTTTCCTCACATTCTGAAAAGTTTCGTTACAGGCATTTGGCTCAGAATAAGCTACATATAAACGAAGGAAATCCACACAAACCTAGGCTGCAGAGTTAGTAAGAAAATATTCAGAATTACATACATACATAAATCACGCCTTTATCCCTTACGGGGTAGGCAGAGCGTTTAACGCCTCGTAAAAGGCGCTTTCGCCACGTCTGACAAAAATTGAGGGCAATTTTAGATTGTAATATGTATTGTTTTAGTGACAGGTTGTCAGCCCATCGCCTAAATTACAATACACTGTAACCCTCGAGTCCCTTTTGCTGACTTGAACAGCATGCCCGGGAGGAAGGGCAGCTGGAACATTCTATGTTTTTCTATCTCTCCCAGTCCAGCATGGAAGAAAGATATTCAGAATTACCTCCTAGATCTGCCTATTTATTTTATTCATAGAATTTGGCAAGTCTGGACAGATGTCAATCCGGCGACGAGCTCAAATTATGTTTGCAAATGCACTGAAGGTGATATATTGGTGAATTATTCGCCTAATATGTTACGTCTGGCTGGCTTGACAGGTCTTTTTGAATTTTCGGGGTCGGTGGGAAAACTTTGTACTCCATCATTATCATCATCTCCCTAGCCCTATCCCGTATCTCATGGCTTCGGCTACCTCATCTAGGTGATTGAACGAGGGTACTGGTTTTTACACAGAGCGACTGCCATCTGATCAACCCAGAAGGAAAAGTTTGCCAGGTTAGTGACCAACCCAGTTGTCATACGGAAAACTATTTTCATAAATAAAAAGGTTTGCTCTTAATTCTAATCAGTGGGGTTATGACTTTGTGCACCGAGAGGCAAGCGCATAAATTCCTTAAGGGCGCTCCCATTCGAACCGATTGGACACAGCATGCTGCTTGGCGCTGGACTCCAGCCATCGCAAGGCAAGCGCTTTGCTAAAACTACCACTGTATCACTTAATGTGGTATCATTTAAGCCGATTTCTCTTTCAGCAGTCAACCCTGTGTAGTTAAGCCGTTGGTCCTGGTTAATATCGTTTAATACCGTAGATATTAGTCGTTAAACCAAGTCAGAGGCCAGTGCTAAGCATTGGCGGCTTGAAAACCCTGACTTAATCTAGGATTGGGTCTGGTCCCTTCTTGGTTGCAGAGGTCAGATGGCAGTCGCTCTGTGTAAAAACCAGTACCCTTGTTCAATCCCCTAGATTAGGTAGCCGGCCCCGTGAGATACGGGATAAGGCTAGGGAGATGATAGTCAAGCTTGTGTAGTATGTGTTGCCGTTGGCCTGGGATTCCATACTATGCTTATCTAATCGGGAACCCAATTTTCAACTACACAGCTCTATCTTAACCATCTAGCCCAGACGGCATCAACAGATGTCAGACCGAAATCTAACTTTCAAAACTGACACTAACTTATTCACCTGGTTTCCGTCGCAATTCGCAACTCAAGATGACACTCATTATAAGTCCAAAAAGCCTAGATATTTTATGCATGTGCATGAAATATTCAGCATCTTTTTAGAAGACTTTGAACAACTCACTGTCTCCAACTTTATATTTTAAAAAGTTAAGTTCATCTATCGTATACACTTTTGTATTATTATCGAATCAAGGAACGTCCTAAAGAACCCAAATGTAATTTTTTGACCCTAACAGACCTTCGACATGGTTGCAAAGAGCGTTGAGCTTGAATGGACCACAGGCGGTCTCTTTGATAAGTTTAAGTAAAATTGTATGTTACAATTCTTATTGTTATGTTTTATTATCCTTCCATGCTGGACTGGGAGCAAGAGAAAAACATAGAATGTGCCAGCTGCATTTCCTCCCGGGCAAGCTGTAAAAACCAGCTAAGGGATCCGAGGGTTTCTGTATATTGCAATTTAGGCGATGGGCTGACAACCTGTCACTACAGCAATATACCCACAAATATATCTTAAATAACCCTCAAAACTTTGTCAGACGTGGCGGAACGACCTTTCTTTAGGTCATTTACGCTCTGCCTACCCCGTTAGGGATAAAGGCGTGACTATATGTATGTATGTATGTTTTATTAAGTTCTTCAGTTTGTATCTAGAACTTAAACTAAGGAACTCTAAACTTATAATCCAAAACACAAAAAACACATCTGGATGTGCTAGCATTATTCTAATTCTAGAACATCTTGACGCCTGAATTTCAATTTTGTTGTTTCCGTTGAATCAAAAAGATTGACCATCTCTTTTTTTTTTCAAGCAATCCGAAAATCAATTTCATATTTAGGTAAACCTAAATGGCAGTTAATTTGATCTATATTTAGTTCAAATAGAAAAGATTCACAATTTTATACGTACGTTTATATACTACTTCTTCAAGTGCCGTCTCCCATCGGAGGCTGGCAACAATTTAGGCGATCTTAATTTTTGATAGCGCTTATACGTTTATATTAAAAGAACTTAATAGGTAAGGTTTGTCCCTCACCACAATAAAGCTTTTCATGATAAACCAAATACATCAAGTGAAACAACACTCGGAAAAGCTATTCCTAAATAATACATACATATATAAAATAACGCCTTTATACGTTATGGGGTAGGCAAAACGTAAAACGCCTCGTAAAAGGCGCATTGCCACGTCTGACTAAAAATTGAGGGCAATTTCAGAATGTTATGTGTGTTGCTGTATAGTGACAGGTTGTCAGCCCATCGCCTAAATTACAATACGCTGTAATCCTCGAATCCCTTTTGCTGACTTCTACAGCATGCCCGGGAGGATGGGCAGCTGTAACATTCCATGCTTTTCTATCTCCCCCGGTCCAGACTGTTATTTTTCAGCTATTCTGTACGATTTATGCGCAATAAAGAATTCATCTATCCAGCATAGAAGTCATAATAATTTATCGACAACCTGTCATAAGAAAGCTGTTTCTAAATAATCTTTTATCGATACCTTACCATACTCTACCCCATCCCTATCTCGCAAAAAAGCGGTACGTGCCCTTTTACTCACAGGCTCACAGGTATAAGCAAGTAGGTAGGCACATCCCTTCGGCTGGCTCTTTCTTTTTCATTTTGGAGATCTCGTAATCTTCGTTTTATTGTTATGTAATAAACTAGCGACCCGCCCCGGTTTCGCACGGAAATTATCAGTGTTTCTCTACTATATTATGCATGCATTATATATATATAAACCTTCCTCTTGAATCACCCTATCCATTAAAAGAAACCGCATCAAAATCCGTTGCGGAGTTTTTAAAGATCTAAGCATACATAGGGATATAGGGACAGAGAAAGCGACTTTGTTTTATACTATGTAGTGATGCACGATTTTTACTGTTTTGAGCAGAGTTATGGCAATAATTATTCTTTGTGTTGGTCTGAGATGAATAAAAAAAATACATTTCAACTTGATTCACTTCTAGTAAAAGGTACTTCGGTACCTATAGCCCGAGGGTTTGAATTCAGTGTAATATTCAATCAATCAATGCATATATAAGTTCAATCACCACCAATATGACATGACATGCATATGAATCTTCAAACATTATGAGAATGTAATTTCCTAAAAACGAAAAGGCCCTCTATGTCGGAATCACTCGCCTTACAACTTAGGGAGAAGGGTTTGGCTGAAAATCAGCATTGTATGAAACCGCATCGTTCCATACAAGAGCAAGCCTAAACAGCTCCTTTTGCCTATGTAATCATATGTAATGTGTTACTTCTAGTTTAACTGTACTTGTAATTTTGGCAATACATTGAATTCTTATTTATGTATTACTAGCGACCCGCCCCGGCTTCGCACGGAAATTATCAGTGTTTCTCTACTATATTATGCATGTATTATACATATAAACCTTCCACTTGAATCACTCTATCCATTAAAAGAAACCGCATCAAAATCCGTTGCGTAGTTTTAAAGATTTATGCAAACATAGAAATATAGGGACAGAGAAAGCGACTTTGTTTTATACTATGTAGTGATAGTACATACATACATACATAAATCACGCCTTTATCCCTTACGGGGTAGGCAGAGCGTTTAACGCCTCGTAAAAGGCGCTTTCGCTTTTTTTTCAGTTTTCGCAATTTTAGATTGTAATATGTATTGCTTTAGTGACAAGTTGTCAGCCCATCGCCTAAATTACAATACACTGTAACCCTCGAGTCCCTTTTGCTGACTTCAACAGCATGCCCGGGAGGAAGGGCAGCTGGAACATTCTATGTTTTTCTATCTCTCCCAGTCCAGCATGGAAGAAGTGATTTATAAAAATATTTGGGTGTGATCGACAGACCGGGTTTCAAAATAATTAGATAGATAGAAGGAAAGGAAGACGACATATTTAACATGTGACAGTAAGCACATTGCAACTGCATTCGTCATTTCTAAAAACGTGTCAGGAAGCGTCTCCAACTATCAGTCGAGCACCGAACCTACTATCACCGTTTCGCAATTCGACTGTGTAACTGTCACACCTTCAAAAACGTGATGTGTAACGCCATTTTGTGTGGTAGGCCCAGATATATTGCCATTTTTTTATTATTAGAAATGGGTTTGCTCTTGACTCTAGACACTAGGTCAGGGATGACCGTGACAGAGTCGACGATGGAGCGAGCACACCCAGAAGATGCCAGTGATGGTACAGGCAATCTCACGCACCGACGGAACACAGCATGCTGTTTGGCGCCATATTTCGAAGTTGTTCTTGGGGAAAGTTGTTTAGTTGCATGTGTAGGTTCATACCTTAAAGTTTGATCAGAATTTCTTTACCACTATAGCAACACCTTTACCTCTTATCATCTCCCTAGCTTTATCCCGTATCTCACGGGGTCTGCCATCTAATCTAGGTGATAAAACGACGGTACTGGTTATACCCTTACCAAGGGTAGAAAGAGTACATACATACGTATAATCACGCCTTTATATCAAATGGGGTAGGCAGAGCGTAAATACCTAAGCAAAGGTCGTTCGGCTACGTCTGACATAATTTGGAGGATTATTTAAGATAGATTTATAGGTTTGTTTCTGTAGTGACCGGTTGCCAGCCCATCGCCTAAATTGCAATATACTAAAACTCTCAGATCCCCTATATGCCTGGGAGGAAATGCAGCTGGCACATTCTATGGTTTTCTTTCGCTGCCAGTCCAGCATGGAAGTAGAAAGAGTGATACAAAGAAAACAAAAAAAACCATAAACGTGTCAGGAAGCGTGTCTCACTATCGGTCGAGCATCGAACCTGCTATCACCGTTTCGCAAACCAGATGTATAACAGTCACACCTTCAACAACGTGATGTGTAACGTAACTTACACGTGATAGTTTTATTGTGACAAGGTCAAGGGCGAATAGTCAAATAGAAATAATTATTGTAAGGAATTTCATGCTGGCCTAGGAGGGAGAGAAAAATAGAATATGCCAGCTGCATTTCCTCCCGGGCATGCTGTAAAAACCAGCTAAGGGATCCGAGGATTTCAGTATATTGTAATTAGGCGATGGTCTGACAACTTGTCACTACAGCAATATGCCTACAAATATATCTTAAATAACCCTCAAAACTTTGTCAGACGTGGCGGAACGACTTTTGGTTAGCTCGTTTACGCTCTGCCTACCCCATAAAGTAATTATATGTATGTATGCATCTCCTCCCGGACATGCTGTAAAAACTAAGGGATTCGAGGATTGTATATTGCAATTTAGGCGATGGGCTGACAACCACATACTGAAATAACCCTTAAAAACTTGTCAGACATGGCGAAATGGATCTTTGTTTAAATCGATGACACTTTGCCTACTCCAATAAGGGATGAAGGCGTGATTCTATGTCATAGAGAATTAAAATTGGTGACACTATAATTTGACTACCTATAATTATTGAGTTAGTACCTCTGCCTACTACGGTTATTATATGACACAATCGCCGTATGTCGGCAGTGGGCGGACTCGATAACACAAGGTTCTTGTTAACATTATTAACATTCCATATTGCGACTTCCTTCCTTTGCGCTTATAAGAAAGCTAGTGGGATACAAGAATATAAAGTCTTATTGAATTGTTTGCAAGGATAATGACTTTTTGGGTTTATGATATGTAAGCTATGTCGACTATTAGTTACAGGAAAATTGGTTGCAAATAGGTACTTACTTAAACAAAATAATAATGATCTGGTTACAATATATATTTTATGAAGAAACAGGATGTGATTTTTGTAAAAAAAAAAATGTCCTGTCTGGGTCTCTCTCGCTCCATCTTCGACTGTATTTAAATAATAAAACTTAACTCGTCACTAAAGAGCAAACTCATCGCAAATTTTAGTACAAGACTTATTTTCACATTATTACAAACATAACAATAATACAAAGAATCAATAAGTCTGAATATTACTTAAGGTATTATTATTGGATTGCAAATGTTAAGTTATTACTTTATTTTATATTCATCACATTTAAAGGATTCCGATTAAGAACCTTTTATTGTCAAAATCATTTTACTCTGTAACAGAGTATTTGGATTGTAATTTTTCATTTAAATGTAATATTTAATTAAAATGTAATTTTAAAGTTATTGCATTTTGTAACATGATTATTATTTAAATTGTGAAATTGTATTAATTACTATTTTTATTTACGTTTATTGAATCTTTTTGACATATTATAATTATCAGAATTTATTTTTTATACTTTTCACCGCATTACGGATGACATTGTAATTTTATTTTATTTTGAAACCTTTAATTGTGAAATAAATAAGCTACATACATACATACCGTCACGCCTCTTTCCCGGAGGAGAAGTCATACATAAACTAGACTAACATTAGTATGTCCATAAGAAGTTTTAAAGAAATTATCATAGAAGACCATTGTGCTATTTTCGACGGTAGTTAAATATGAGACTCCCACGCAGCGTCTAAATCACTACATAGTATAAAACAAAGTATCTTTCTCTGTCCCTATATCCCTATGTATGCATAAATTTTTAAAACCACGCAACGGATTTTGATGCGGTTTCTTTTAATGGATAGAGTGATTCAAGAGGAAGGTTTATATGTATAATACATGCATAGTATATTAAAGAAACATTGATAATTTCCGCGCGAAGCCGGGGCGGGTCGCTAGTAATTTTATATTTATGCAAATCAATAACACTTATTATAAACAATATAAATTATTAACACGATTATTAACACTTGTAACCTGATAACTTAGGGCGAAGGTCAAAAGATGTACCTACAGTCAAACATAATAAGACGTGCAGAATATTTTTTATTGTCTCTTCGTGTAGTAGTCTGGTCCTTGGGTTCTTGTTACGGAGGTAGTGGGTTCGACTCAAAATTCATTTTTATTTTCAATTTAATACTTAGTAAGATTGTTTCGTATTTGGTGAGGACAATACCTGAATCATCTGACAACAGGCGTCTAAATAGTTTTACCGTGGAAATTAGGCATTTTCCCGCACTAAAAAGTACCCTATATCCGTCTCCAGGTTGCCAGCTATCATTCCGCCAAATTTTATTAAAATAAGTTTAGCCATGTTGGACGTCTTCCGTTATTATTTTGTTACTTCCATGCTGGACTGAGTGATAGAAAAACACGGAATGTGCCAGCTATATCCCCTTCCGGGCAAGGTGAACAAATCAGCTAAGGGATTCGAGGGTTTCAGTATTGTAATTTAGGCGATGGGCTGACAACCTGTCACTATACAGATCACAGCAACATACAGATCTATCTGGAATAACCATCAAAACTTGGCGGAACGACCTTTGTTTAGGTCGTTTTAGCTCTGCCTACCCAATTAGGGACAAAGGCGTGATTATATGCATTTATATATGTAGAGGTAATTCAAAAATTCAAACTCTCTTTATTTCATGCATTAACATCACCCATATAACAAACACATTGCAGACTTGAGGTATTAATGAACAGACAGAGTTACTTTTGCATTAATTTATAATAGATATTAGTTTTTAGTATAGATAGTATAGGTTGGATTAATACGAAGCTGACTGTACCAACTCAATCAAAACGTGTTCTATCTCTCTAAAGCAAACTTGTACGTATTTGGTATGAAATATTGTTTTGATTCAAAGTATAATAAGTCTCATTGAATTTAATTTCCTACACAGTACAATACATTCTATTACAGGTACCTACTTTATAATTTTGTAATAGATTTTTGTTTCATTTATTTTACAATTTAATGTTAAACATACATACATACATACATAAATCACGCCTTTATCCCTTACGGGGTAGGCAGAGCGTATAACGCCTCGTAAAAGGCGCTTTCACCACGTCTGACAAAAATTGAGGGCAATTTTAGATTGTAATATGTATTGCTTTAGTGACAGGTTGTCAGCCCATCGCCTAAATTACAATACAATGTAACCCTCGAGTCCCTTTCGCTGACTTCAACAGCATGCCCGGGAGGAAGGGCAGCTGGAACATTCTATGTTTTTCTATCTCTCCCAGTCCAGCATAGAAGAAATGTTATGTTAATGTTAAACATAGACAGAACAATTACATAACGCATTAAGATACAACAGGCACTGCTTATTTCTACAAAGAAATTCCTTACAGCAGACCTAATATTTTTTGCAATTTTATTTGTGAGTAGCGTCCACTCATGACGAGTAATAAATAGCATATCACTAATTCGTCGCTCGGGACATGGCTGCTGTAGCTTAGCGGTTTAAAGCGTTAGTGGTTTTCCAAAGACGCGGGTTCAAATTCCGTCAGCGGTCGAATTTTTGATTCGTTATTTCTGATACCAACTTTATACCAAGGCTTTTACCCTTAGAATTTTATAATTAAAAGCAGTGGTTAGTAATTAGCATATCAATTTACATACATACATACATACATATATTCACGCCTGTATCCCTAATGGGGTAGGCAGAGCGTAAACGACCTAAACAAAGGTGTCCCGCCACGTCTGACAAAGTTTTGCGGGTAATTTAAGATAGAATTCTAGGTATATTGCTGTAGTGACAGGTTGTCAGCCCATCGCCTAAATTACAATATACTGAAACCCTCGGATCCCTTAGCTGGATTTTACAGCAGGCCCGGGAGGAAATGCAGCTGGCACATTCTATGTTTTTCTCTCGCTCCCAGGCCAGCATGGAAGTATCAATTTACATAATCATATTACACGAAGAATCTTATAATATATAATGGCGGATAAGATAAAAATAGGGAATTAGATAAAACTGGTGCACAAAAACTAATTATTATAACAGCAACAAAAAACAACAGTAACAGGAAAGCACACTGAAAAACACCAAAATCTGCAATAACGTAAATTTGCGTCACACGCAAAGCCTTATGCTTGTACCAGCCCTTACGAATCTACGTCCGTTTAGGCTTAGTTTTTGCTACAATTGTGCTCAAAATTAATAAGTGACGAAGACAAATTGTACAGGAAGCACACAAAAAAAGGCAAAAAATACACAACAAAACAACATCAAGAAAAACACAGAAACAACTAGAAAAAAACACAGAAATTTCTACACAAAACTGTTGGTTCTGTTGGTGGTGCTGGTGGCGTCTGTCGGGCTGGTGGTGACCGTTGGCAGCCGCGCACGACGTGGCCGCCACGCCGTACTAGCGGTGCAAAGCCTTGTGCGCGTACAAGCATGATACATCTGTCTAGTCTGGTAAAGTTTTGATACGATTGTGCTCTAATTTAGAAACAGATATAAGTGATGAAATAAAACCTACAGGAAGCATTCTAAAAAACCAAAAATAACCACAGAAACAAGAAGAAAAAACACATAAATGTCAAGAAAAAACAGAAACATCAAGAAAAAACACAACAACGTCAGCTACAACGCCTCACCCATTGCGGTGGTACGTCCGCGTGCTGTTTATGGTGCTGGTGGCGTCTGTCGGGCTGGTGGTGACCGTTGGCAGCCGCGCACGACGTGGCCGCCACGCCGTACTAGCGGTGCAAAGCCATATGCGCGATACAAGCATGATACATCTGTCTAGTCTGGTAAAGTTTTGCTATGATTGTGCTCTAATTTAGAAGCGGATATAAGTGACCACATAAAACCTACAGGAAGCATTCTAAAAAACCAAAAATAACCACAAAAACATCAAGAAAAAACACAGAAATGTCAAGAAAAAACACAGAAACATCAAGAAAAACACAACAACGTCAGCTACAACGCCTCACCCATTGCGGTGGTACGTCCGCGTGCTGTTGGTGGTGCTGGTGGCGTCTGTCGGGCTGGTGGTGACCGTTGGCAGCCGCGCACGACGTGGCCGCCACGCCGTACTAGCGGTGCAAAACGGTATCATTGTTAGGGGAGTGCAATAGTGTACAGATTTGTGATCACTACATAGTATAAAACAAAGTCGCTTTCTCTGTCCCTATATACCTTTGTATGCATAAATCTTTGAAACTACGCAACGGATTTTGATGCGGTTTTAATGGATAGAGTGATTCAAGAGGAAGGTTTATATGTATAATACATGCGTAATATAGTAGAGAAACACTGATAATTTCCGTGCGAAGCCGGGGCGGGTCGCGAGTAAATAATAAATACATACATACATATAGTCACGCCTTTATCCTTAATGGGGTAGGCTGAGCGTAAACGACCGAAACAAAGGTCGTTCCACCACGTTTGACAGAGTTTTGATGGTTATTTATGATAGATTTGTAAGTATATTGCTGTATTGACATGTTGTCAGAACATGGCCTAAATTTAAATATGCTGACACCCTCGGATCCCTTAGACGGTTTTTACAGCATGCTCGGGAGGGAATGCAGCTGGAACTTTCTATGTTTTTCTCTCACTCCCAGTCCAGCATGGAAAGGTAATAAATCATGGTAACATAAGTATTAGATATGATTTAAAAGAGTATAAATTGATGATAGATGATGAAGTTTAAAACTATTTAGTTTCATTATTAGCAAGATTTATACGGGGTGTAAGGGACAGCGTCCCGTTACTCAGTCAACGAAACTGATCAACTATCACCAGGAAATTCTTTCATGATATAATCATCAAAGTTTGCTTTTCCACACAAACTGTCTGATCGAGGTGGTCATTTTGTATGGGTAAGTATTTTTTTTCATCTCCTGAAAGAATTTCCTGGTTAATATTTTATCACTAAATGACGAACAAGTGTTATTCATACTGATCAATTAACGACTACTCACTTACAATACAAGATACTTTATTGCTCAAAGAAACACAAATACATACAGTATAAAAGTAAGGAACAAAACAGTACAATATAGGCGGCCTTATTGCTACAGCACTTGTTTGTTTAACGGAGGTGTTAGAGCACGCTGGCCTGGGAGCGAGAGAAAAACATAGCATGTGCCAGCTGCATTTCCTCCCGGGCATGCTGTAAAAACCAGCTAAGGGATCCGAAGGGTTTTAGCATATTGTAATTTAGGCGATGGGCTGACAACCTGTCACTAAGCAATATACCTTCAAATCTATCTTAAATAATTCTCAAAGCTTTGTCAGACGTGGCGAAACGACCTTTGTTTAGGTCGTTTACGTCTCGACTCTTTACCTTCCTAGTGAATGTTGTTCAGTATCTTTGACTGAGCAACTCCTATCAGTTTGCGGGACGCTGTCCCGGTTTTTACAACCGGTACAACCGCGGTTGTCGTCGTAAAGTCCACAACACATCAAATTCGGTAACGGCATCTTGCACTGAGCTCGCTAATTCTGCTTTACGAAACGGGGAAAACCCAAGTCCAGCAGTGGACTGAGTGATTGTGTAAGTCTGTTTAAAAATTCACAAAAAAAGTTCTTCCATGCATGTCTGGGAGCGAGAGAAAAACATAGAATGTGCCAGCTGCATTTCCTCCCGGGCATGCTGTAAAAACCAGCTAAGGGATCCGAAGGGTTTTAGCATATTGTAATTTAGGCGATGGGCTGACAACCTGTCACTAAGCAATATACCTTCAAATCTATCTTAAATAATTCTCAAAGCTTTGTCAGACGTGGCGAAACGACCTTTGTTTAGGTCGTTTACGTCTCGACTCTTAACCTTCCTAGTGAATGTTGTTCAGTATCTTTGACTGAGAAACCCCCGTCAGTCAGTTTCAGTTTGCGGGACGCTGTCCCGGTTTTTACAACCGGTACAATCGCGGTTGAGTCCACAACACATCAAATTCGGTAACGGCATCTTGCACTGAGCTCGCTAATTCTGCTTTACGAAACGGGGAAAACCCAAGTCCAGCAGTGGACTGAGTGATTGTGTAAGTCTGTTTAAAAATTCACAAAAAAAGTTCTTCCATGCTGGTGTGGGAGCGAGCGAAAAACATAGAATGTGCCAGCTGCATTTCCTCCCGGGCATGCTGTAAAATCCAGCTAAGGGATCCGAGGGTTTCAGTATATTGTAATTTAGGCGATGGGCTGACAACCTGTCACTACAGCAATATACCTAGAATTCTATCTTAAATAACCCTCAAAACTTTGTCAGACGTGGCGGGACGACCTTTGTTTAGGTCGTTTACGCTCTGCCTACCCCATTAGGGATAAAGGCGTGATTATATGTATGTATGTATGCAAAAAAAATATCAAATCTAACTGAGCTTAGTAAGACCAACTTCTTCATCATAACGTGTAGGTTACTACGCCACAGCCGCTAACCCTTCAGTAGCTCAGTTGGCAAAGCGATGTAACGGCATTCCGTAGGTTAATTCCCATCCGACGCGTATTTTTTTTTTCATATGTGTACAAGGTGGCGCAAAAGAAATCACCCTATTGGAAGATGCTCTCATTTTTGCAAATGGCCGCCAATGTCAAATCTGTTTTGACATTTGTGGACTAGACAGATGCAGAATACAAGTGAACAAGCCATGGAGCGATACACTCCCCAAGAACGCGGAAAAATCGTGTCTATTTTTTTGAGTAACAATTCGTCTGTGGTGTTGGCGCAGCGCGAATTCCGTCGCCGATTCCCCGGCCGTCCGACACCGACTGCGCAAACACTGCGACGTTTAGCCACCAACCTTGAAGAGTATGGGACCACACGAGACGTTGCTAAGAGTGGCCGGCCCCGGAGCGCCCGTTCTGCCGAGAATATCGCCGCTGTAGCCGAGGACGTTGAAGTGAGCCCCGAAACATCGACCAGACGACGTGCCACGCAATTGGGCCTCAGCCGGCGGTCCTTGCAGCGAATTTTGGTGCGAGACTTGAAGATGTTTCCTTACAAAGTCCAGACCGTGCATCAGCTGCTGCCTGCCGACCGCCAAACGCGCGTAACCTACGCCCAAGCCATCCTCAATCTCGAGGAAGAATTGGACAATTTTTCGACCAAAATCATCATGAGCGATGAGGCTCATTTCCACCTCAGCGGTTACGTGAATCGGCAAAATTATCGCTTCTGGGGCACCGAGAATCCACGAGTGATGCACGAGGAGCCGTTACACCCGCTCAAAGTGACTGCGTGGTGCGCTGTTCACGCTGGAGGAGTCATCGGGCCATTTTTTTTCGAGAACGCCGCGGGTCAAACGACAACAGTGGACGGTGCGCGCTATAGGGCCATGTTGACCGAATTTTTTCTGCCGCAATTGGACGAATTGGGACTGGAGGACATGTGGTTCCAACAGGACGGGGCAACGGCGCACACTGCACGAGCCACAACCGACATTCTGAAGGCGGCATTTCCGGGTCGCCTAATCTCTCGTTTTGGCGATTTGCACTGGCCGGCCAGATCGCCCGATTTAACGGTCCCGGACTTCTTTTTATGGGGTTTTTTGAAGTCTCGTGTTTACGTCAACAAGCCTGAGACCTTGGAAGCCCTCAAAGACAACATTCGACACGAGTGCGAGAATCTGTCGCCCGAAGTTCTCGCCGAAGTGATGAAAAATGCCATAAAACGAGCCCGTATGGCAATCAATTGTAACGGCGCCCATTTGGCCGATATCATCTTCTCGACTTGACCAGTAAAATTCTAAAGGTGCAAATAAATATAATCAAAAAACAGATTCGAAGTTTTTCATTTAGAAAAAAAATGAGAGCCAAACAACATCGGATGACTTCTTTTGCGCCACCTTGTAGCTTAGGCTCGTAATTATGAAGCGATCTCAAATTTGAGCCCATTATTAAGTATGGATTTAACAGGTCGTTTTATACTGAAATGATATTTTCGATACGAATTTAAACTAGCTGTCAGTCTCAAGTGCTGTTTATAATTTAGGACCTTAGGCTCGTATTTATGAAGCGATCTCAAACTTGAGCCCAACATTATGGATTTGACAGGCCAGTTTGTACTGAAATGACATTTCTGATACGAACTCAAACTGGCTGTCAGCTGATTATAAATACGGCCCTACACGGTGACAGTCAAGCAACGGCCATAAAGTGTAGTGGCTCTTCCTAGCCGAACTATAAAGAGTCCCTCGCGAACGGCCTCTTAAGTGACACAAGACACTTAACTGAGTGAAAAGGTCGGCCGCTGACCTCTCGTAATGGATAAACTTGACAATTATCTAAGACTTACTTCCATGTTGGACTGGGAGCGAGAGAAAAACATAGAATGTTCCAGCTGCATTTCCTCCCGGGCATGCTGCAAAAACCAGCTAAGGGATCTGAGGGTTTTAGTATATTGTAATTTAGGCGATGGGCTGACAACCTATACAGCAATATACGTGCAAATCTATCTTAAAAAACCCTTAAAACTTTGTCAGACGTGGCGAAACGACTTTTGTTTAGGTCGTTTACGCTCTGCCTATCCCATTAGGGATAAAGGCGTGATTATATGTATGTATGTTGTCTAAGACTTACTTCCATGTTGGACTGGAAGCGATAGCTAGAAAAACGTAGCTGATCAGCTGCCATTCTTCTCGGGCATGCTGTAGAAGTCAGCAGAATTCGAGGATTATAGTGCACCGTATATTCTTTGCCGATGGGCTGACAATCTGTCGCTATAGCGATTTTCATTTGCAATTGCCCTCAAATGTGTCGGACATGGCGAAAACCTCTTTTCACTGGCTGTTTAACGCTTGGCATCTTGGCAAACATACATACATACCATTACGCCTTTATTGCTTATGGAGTAGGCAGAGCGTCAAAGACCCAATAAAAGGGCGTCACGTCTGACTAAGTTTTGAGGGTTATTTATGATAGATTTGCGCTGTGCTGTAGTGACATGTGGTTAGCCTGTACATCGTAAGGAATGAAGGCGTGACTTTATGTAATGGAGATAGGTCTTCTTCTTCTTTTCGAGTCAATGGCTTTAAATCCTTGACGCCCAGAATGGAGATAGGTAATTTCCTATTTCGGTTTTTCTACTTCTGTCGTTACCGGGTCGAAAAGTTCTGGTGTTAGTTTAGAATGCTGGCAGCACTAAATAAAATTTGCCATTTAATAATAGGTAACGCTTGATTTTAGAAACCGGGCTTGACGTACTCTCCGAAATACTGAACCAATTTGAAAACGAAACAATTTAACAGTGGGCAACTATCTATCGACTACCCTTTCGATGGCAATCGAATTGTAAGGATCGAGAGATAACCTAAGACTCTGACGATCAGGCCACAGAGAGCTATTACCGCCTAAATGTATAACTGCCTCCGTGGTCAAGTGGTCAGAGCCATGGGCTTACGATCCAGAGGTGCTGGGTTCGATGACCAAGAGGGGAACAAGTTGCTTTCTGTCAATTTATTAGTTTGTGAGGTTTTCCCCAGTTTGGTTAGGACATTGCAGGCTGAATCACCTGATTAACTGAAAAAGGATTCGGTGCTTCGATGGGCACGTCAAGCCGTCGGTCTCGATCTCTGTGTTTGATAGTGGTCTTTACTCAAACCACGTCAAAGGCCTAATAGCTGTGCTACTAGACGGTTTGAAAACTCTGACACCAGGGTTCATCGGGTCGATCGACTCCAGAATCCACTCGGTAAGAAGAAGAACCAACTTAATTATATTATCATAGGTATATTTGTTAAGTATTAATGTAAGCCTAGCTATGACACGCAAATGTATAAGTTGTTACAAATAAATAGACTTTTGCTTTTTTTTTTCTTGTAACACAAGAACTATTTGTTTTATCTCCACTAACGTAAACGCTGGAACCTGTAAAAATCTTGACTCACTCAACAGACACTCATTCACGCGTGAAACGGAACGCAAACTTAGAGGAAGGGCAGGGTTGTCAGTCCCCAACTATCTATCGACTTTACTCGTCCGTGGGAATCGAATCGTAAGCATCAAGAGAGCACCTAAGGCTGTGACAACTAGACCACAGAGAGTTATCACCGCCTAAATTACAAGAACTATTTGTTTTATCTCTACTAAAGTAAACGCTGGAACCTGTAAAAATCTTTACTCACCCAACAGACACTCATTCACGCGTGAAACGACGAAACGGAACGCAAAGTTAGGAGGGCAGGGTTGTCTGGGTTCCAAAATTAAAAATAGCTACATACATAAATTCACACCTTCATCCATAATGGGGTAGGCAGAGCATAAACGACCTAAACTAAGGTCGTTACGCCACATCTGACAAAGTTTTGAGGGTTATTTAAGATATATGTAGGTATATTGCTGTAGTGGGTTCCAGCGAGTGGGTTCTTTATTTTCGGAAGGTAAGACATCTCTAAAACCCAGCATTACACGACACGAAGTACTTTATATAGCTAAATGAGAATCTCAGAGGCCTATTATCTGTGCGGTTTCAATAACTCTGACACCAGGGTTCATCGGGTTGATCGAAACCCACACGGCAAGAAGAATAGCAATCGACTCGATTTAATCCAGCGCAGCAACTTCCAAAAAAAAAATATAAAATTAAAAAATGTCGCGCTATCGAAAAGTTTCAACGTCCGAACGCTTAGCAACCCTATTTGAGGGAGAAGGGACAGAGGGACTTTGCGAGGGTAGGAGAAGTTACTCCCTTTTAATTCGCGGCCTTGCCTTCCTTGCCTCTTAGCGGGACAGTCACGCAGAAAAGTGTAAACACTAGAATCCTCCTTTTCGATCGAATGGATTTTCGAATGAACGAACTTTGATGATTCGCCTCTTGACGGACTATCAGGTGATTCACCTTGCATTATCCTAACCATACATACATACATATAATCACGCCATTATCCCTTATGGGACAGGCAGACCGTAAACGACCTGAACAAAGGTAGTTTCGCAACGTCTGACAAAGTTTTGAGGGTTATTTATGATAGCTTTGTAAGTATATTGCTATAATGACTGCTTGTCAGCCCATCGCCGAAACAGCAATATATTGAAACCCTCTGATCCCTTAGCTGATTTTTAACCATACATATAATGAAGTCTTTATCCATAATGGCGAAGGCAGAGCGTAAACGATCTAAACAAAGGTCGTTTTACCACGTCCGACAAAGTTTTGAGGGTTATTTAAGATAGGTTTGTATGTATATTGCTGAAGGGACAGGATGTCAGCAAAATTACTAAATTACAATAAACTGAAACCCTCTGATCCCTTAGCTGGTTTCGAACTACAGTTTTTTACAGCATGCTTGGGAGGAAATGTAGCTGGCACAATCTATGTTTATCTCTCGCTCCCAGTCCAGCATTTTATCATCATTCAAATTCAAATAATTTATTGCTTAGCCATAAGTTTCACAAGGTGGCATAATTAAATAATAGGTCCATTACAGCTACCTGGTTAGGTGTACAATATGATTATGATAATGTAGTATTGGTTACAATAATTGCAAATTATTTCATTTTAAATGTTATTAATTTTAGCCAAATACAAGCAGCAAGTCATAATTATTATAAATTCATGAAGACTAATAAATAACATAATTGTCCATTGTTGAAAAATTATAATTAATGTTACACCAAAAGGCTTGTTTATATATTAAAAATAAAAAAAATTAAAATATGTCAGTAAAATAACGCAAAAACTTAAAACTTAAAAATACCTATAAAATGTCAGTTATATAAATTATTAATTATAAATACAATGTCATTCAATGGTTAAAAATGTCTATTACATGTTTCCTAATAAAATACTCTATACTAATCTACCACGGTTCTCCAAAAAATCAGTCACACTATAAAATAATCTAGTTTGTAACCAAGCAGTTAATTTTTGTTTGAGTTTATTTTCATCTAGCTCTTTAAATTCGTCTGGAATAGAATTATAAATTGTTACAGCCATGTAAAATATACTCCTATGATAAAAATCTGATAAATTTGTACCAGAATGAAGAAGGTTGTTATTTCCTCTCAAGTTACGGTTAAGTTTCCGTTTAGATTCATAAAGTGCCATATTTTTCTTTACAAACATTACAACTTCCTTAACATAGAGACACGGAAGTGGTAGTATTTTATATTTTCCAAACAATGGTTTGCATGAATCAATCTGTGCCAGTCCTTCCAGGGCCCTCACACAGCGCTTTTGTGCAATAAATGCCTGCGAGGCATCGGTAGAGTTACCCCAAAAAATTAGGCCATAAACCAGCACTGATTGGACATAGCCAAAGTAGGCCATCAAGGCTGCCTCTATCGATGTGCTATAGGCAATACGCCTTAGAGGGTACACAAATTTTGATATCCTATTGCACACACTCTCAACATGAAATTTCCAGTTACAGTGGGAGTCTAATATAAGGCCAAGGAATTTTGCCGTGGAAACCTGATCCAACAAGCAGCCTTCACATTTTACATTTAATTCAAGAGGTTGTCTAAAATAGGAATGGAATTGCATAATGTTTGTCTTAGCTGTATTCATACTCAATCCATTAGATTTCATCCATATCGTTATATCGTCTAGAGTACTAACAATTTTGCTTTCGTAACCTTCCAAGGAGCATGACTCTATAACCGCAGTGCTGTCATCAGCAAATAAGACCATTTTGGTTTGGGTGGCTCTAGGAAGGTCATTAATATAAAATAAAAATAATAGAGGCCCTAAAATAGTTCCCTGGGGAACACCTCTACAATTTACTCTATAATCTGATTTGTTTGACAAATAGGCTTGATTTATACTACAAAGGGCATTGACCTCCACACACTGCAATCTTCCACAGAGATACGAACGAAACCAGTTTAATATGTTTCCTCTTACACCATATTTTTCGATTTTGGCTAGAAGAATACTATGCTCTACACAATCGAATGCTTTTGACATATCAGTGAGAATAGCTGACACATTAACGCGTTTATCAATACAATTATGAATGGTTTCCATTAGCTGATAGACTGCGGTGTTAGTAGATCTCCCCTTGCGAAATCCGTTTTGTTCCTTGGCAATTAGATTATACTTTTCAGTAAAACCAATAAGTCTATTATACATGGCCCGCTCAAATACCTTAGCAAAGATTGGAATAAGAGTTATTGGCCTGTAGGTAGCCATATCTGTTGTTTGACCTTTGTTTTTATATATTGGTTTAACAATGGACATCTTCAGTTTTTCAGGATAGACGCCTGTTTCAAATGACAAATTAATTATGTGTTTTAGTGGGCTAATAATAAATAACCGAGACAGTTTAATGATGTGACTGCTCAGTTCATCATATCCTACCGCATTTGAATTTTTGAGCTGGGAAATAACAGTCATCAGTTCTTTTTCCGTTACTGGCGTCGCATAGAAAGTATGGCAACTTGGTGTTATATGTCTACATGCTTCTTTACATTCAATTTTATTTGTATTTGGTAGAGAATCGATAAAGTGATTATTAAAGTGGTTCGCAATTAGCTTAGGGTCGGTCAATTCTACACCGTTCACCATTATATTGGTTATAGTATGCGGGAGACCATTTGATAAACCTGAACAGTCTTTAATAATTTGCCATGCTCCTTTACATTTGTTGTCAGATTTAGATATCATTTTTTGATTTGCGATTTTGATAGCCGTACGAGTACACCGTTTTAGGATAGTGTTATAGTTTTCATACGTATTTTGTTTTGATTTGTTTCCTTTAAGTTTAAATTGGACAAATAAATTTCTCTTTATTTTACTAGATACTTTTAAACCTTTAGATATCCATTTATGCCTAACAGAGTTACGTTTCACCTTAATTTTAATGACGGGGAAGCATAAGTCATAAAACAATTTGTACAGTTCAAAAAACTCTTCATAAGCTCTGTCAACATTTGTTTGTGAGAATACTGTAGAGAATGAGATTTGCTTAATGCTGTTGATGAACTTCTTAATGTTACCATCAGAATAGTCTCGTTTAAATATGAACCAATATTTTGGAAGTTTCTTTGTGTTAACTTTTATCGTCAGGGACTGTGCTGTATGGTCCGAGGATGTTAAATTTGTATGTATTTCAGCTTTAATTACTTTTTTGAAATTACAGATAAAATTGTCTATACAGGATTTTGTTGTATCTGTGACTCTTGTATAATTGTTGATGTGAAGATAAAAGTTATAACTACTAACTATATGTTTAAATTCAGCTGCTATATACTTCAAATTTTGTTTTTCTGTTAATATATCTATATTATAGTCTCCACATATTATTATTTTAGACTTGTATTTATTTCTTAGTTTTGATAAAAGAGCATTTAGTTTATCAAAAAATAAACAAACATTGTCTTTATCAGGAATGCGATAGAGGCATATTAATATTATATTCTCGCTAGGCAAATGGATCCCACAACACTCGAATACATTTTTTGTTGCCAACGATTTCAGATCTAATCGTACAAAGTCAAAGTGTTTTTTTAGGAAAATACAAGTTCCGCCACGATTATTTATGGATCTTTTTTTACTTATTTTCTCTCTAGAGAAATAGTCTGCTAACAAGTAACCGTCGAGTGACAAGTTGTTTTCTTCACCTCTGGGCACAAAATGCTCCGTGATACACACTGCATCGATCGAAGCTTGATTGTTACTTTCTAGTTCGGAGATTGCTAATAATAATTGGTCTTTTTTGGAGAGTAAGCCGCCTTCATTCTGGTGCAAGACACAAAACCTGTTTTTAAAACTATTAGTCATATCATTTGCTACACGAGACTTGTATTTGTACTGGTTGTCATTTGTCTTATTTTGATTCACGAAAAAAGGTATTTTCTGTCATTTTTCTAAAATAAAAGGGAATAGTTCCTTTTTTGTATTCAATATCATTTTTTACATTAAATTTACAAGAAGTAGGAGAACCGTTAATCTCTTTTAAAATATTATGGTTATTAGTATTAGGTTTAGAGAAGTAATAAGGAATGGTTCCTTTTTTATACACATTTAGTTTAACATTTTGTCTTGTATTATTGCGATTAATTAATTTCCTTAGTTCAGTCACATTTAAATATTTGCTGTCATAATCAGCACAGTCAATAATGTAGTTTATTGATTTACACATATCTTCTAATGTATTTTTGCAAACTAGAAAATGACAATTATTATACTGATCACAGATATTTTTAATTAAACTATTCAGCTTTTTCTCGTTTAGATACCTATTTTTAAATATTTTCAATATAATGACGGTTGTTCTTTCATTTGACTCTATGATTGTTTTTAGTTCTGAGCCTAGTAGCGAGGGATTTCGGTCGTTTTCTCCAATACATATCACCAGTTTGTCATCTGGTGAAAGTTTATCGTTTTTACAATTCTTCAGTATTTCATCGCAATGAGCACCTGGTTTGATTTCTGCGAATATATCGTAATTCTCATACTTGGTGTTGGTTCTAGAGTATTCCAAAGCAGAAGCGATACCTGTACATTGTTGCGAACCGTAAATCATTGTTCTTCGTCTGTTGGTTTGAGTGTGATGATTAGACATATTAGTGCAGTTTTTCACATTAGGTACAGTAGAGACTAAGACTTCAGGGGTGTCTTCTATTTCAAATTTATTTAAGGCTAAAAGCTGTTCGTTTAGTTTTTTAATTTCCTGGTTCGCTAAGTTGAGCTCCTGTTGTAGTAGATTAATTGCCGTTTGCATTCCTTCCCTCGTAGCGTCAAATTCTGTAGTGCATTTTAGAGAAGTATTGGGGGAGGATGTCGTGGGCCGGTTACCATAAAGGGGTAGCATTGAGGATCTCTTTTTCTTCTTGAGGCTGCCGTTTACTTGGTCTCGATCCTGATTCTTTGTAGGGGCTTTACACAAAATTTTGAGAAAATCTACTTCTTTTGTGAGCTTATCGACCTGTTTGTGGAGAGAATTATTTTCTAGAATTGTGTTTTCTAGTTCTTCTTGGGTTGATAAAAGTTCAGCCTTGAGTAAATCTTCTGATTCCTTCATCATATTCATCATCGTCATCTAGAAAAACATTATCCAAGGATACAGAAAACATGTTTGTAAATGTGGATAATAAATGTATTTGTAAATCCTAACGCTTTTCTTCACAAGTGTACCAAGGATACAGACAGTATCAGGGTCATAAAACTGGAGACGTAAGCACTCAAGCGACTAACACGAAAATACACGTACATTACGATACATGTGTACCTACTTACATACAAGTGTAAGGGACAGCGTCCCGCAAACTGGGGTAGCTCAGTTAACGGTACTGAACTACTATCAGAAGAATTTTTTTAGGAGGTGAAAAAAAAAATGTTTTTCCATACAAATTGTCTGATTGAGCTCATCATTTTGTATAGGAAGTTATGTTTTTTTTCCATCTCCAGATAAAAATCCTGGTGATAGTTGACTGAGCAACCCCTATCAGTTTGCGGGACGCTGTCCCTTACACTTGGTATATAGGTAGATAGGTACCTAGGTGGAAGTAAATAGACAGCGTACGAAAAACTCATAAGGGTTAGTCGGTCAACGAAATTGAATAACTTTCATTAGGAAATGCTTTCAGGAAGAAGGATACCATCCATACCTGGTTGATATTCCACCAATACGAACTACTTTTTTTTTCGTAATGGGGTAGGCAGAGATAAACGGATTAAACTAAGGTAATTCCGCCACATTTAATAAAGTTTTTAGGGTCATTTAAGATAGATTTGTAGGTATATTGCTGTAGTGACAGGTTGTCAGCTTATCGCCTAAATTACAATAAACTGAAACCCTCGGATCACTTAGCTGGTTTCGAACTAAGCGCTTCTAAAATTCATTCATAATGCGCACGGGAAAAGAGTGGAACTTACTACCTGCGTCTGTGTTCTCGAATGCATTCTACCCACAACACTTCAAAGTTAGAGTGAACAGGCATCATTTGGGTGAGCTCGCTCCATCGTCGATCAAATCTCAGTCGCTCCCGACCTAGACTGGAGTCAAGAGCAAACCCACTACGAATACAAAAATAGTTTTCCTATACAAATTGTGTGACCACCTTCAACAAAAAATTAAAATTGTGTCCACGTGGTTATTTTCACAGACTGACTGACACCACCAAAGAGAAATCACGTGCTTCTGCACCGAACCGTCTATTTACAAATTACATGCCCATCCGACATCAAGGATCATCTTACTTTTGGACATCAGGTGATCAGCCTGCCACTGCCTCCGTAGTCTAGTAGAACCATGGGCTTACGATCCGAAGGTCCTGGGTTCGGAACACAAAGTTGATATTTGTCAATTTATTACTTTGTGGGGTTTCCTCAGTTTGGTTAGGACATTGCAGGCTGAATCACCTGAATGTCCGAAAAGTAAAAGGATTCCGTGCTTCGGAGGGAACATTAAGCCGTCGGCCCCGGTCGCTGTCTTTGATAGGGGTCGTTACCCAAACCATGTCAGAGGCCTAATAGCTGTGCTACTAGGCGGTTTAAAACTCTGACACCAGGTTTATACGGATCGTTGTTCGACTGGCGAATCGACTCGCTAAGAAGAAGCCTGTAATGTCCTAACAATACTTAAAACAACAAAGTAGTGTTACCCAGTTAGGAATCAAACCCCATTTCCCACTAGGTAGCCCAAGCCTCAAACTACGAGACCACAGAGGTTGGTAACAGCAGCTGTAAAGGTCATTAACCTATTAAAACTGAACTAATTAATCTGCCAATTTCGCTTTACCAATAACAATTGCGGGCTTTGCACAAAGACACCTCAGAACCAGTCGGTGGAATGTGGACTCGGTCCCGGCAGATGTTCCAACTCTTGCTCTGTTTGTCATAATCGAGGCGCTAGGTTCGATTCTCGTGTCAAGCTAAGGACGGTCATCTACATTTCATTATGAGGGTTAATGACCTTTTGGCGATAAATAATAATTTTGGCATAAATTATTGGTTATAAGCAGTTACTAGAATATTATAGTGAATTTGTTATAAATTAGGTATTAATTAACTACGAGCAGGGTTAATGATATGATAACAAATGGTGAACAGGTTTTTAGTCAAAATGAAGGCAAACATATAATTACATAAAAACGAATCCATATTATGTATTTTATTGAAATCGAATTATGATTTAGGCACTAAAATTTCATCAGTTACATTTTACCAAGGCATATTTGTCTCATTTTCATGAAAATAACTTGGCTAGGAAAATGTATGTATAATATTACTAGCCACCGAATACAATGGTTACATAGAGTTACAAAATGATCTTAAACGAGAGCAGAAACAAAACCCTTTATCACTATATATAAAACAAAGTCGCTTTCTCTGTCCCTATATCCCTATGTATGCCTTTAAGTCTTTAAAACTACGCAACAGACTTTGATGGGGTTTCTTTTAATGGATAGAGTGATTCAAGAGAAAGGTTTATATGTATATTACATGCATAATATAGTATGCTGCTATAGTGGGCATGCTGTAGAAGTCAGCAAAAGGGTTTCGAGGGTTACAGTGTATTGTAATGTAGGCGATGGGCTGCCAACCTGTCAGTACAGCAATACACATTACAATCTAAAATTGCCCTCAATTAATGTCAGACGTGGCGAAAGCGCCTTTAGGAGGCGTTTTACGCTCTGCCTACCCCGTAAGGGATAAAGGCGTGATTTTATGTATGTATGTATGTATAATATAGTAGAAAAACACTGATAAATTCCGTGCGAAGCCGGGGCGGGTCGCTCGTAAAACATAATAGTGAGAAGACATGATGTTCGTTTTGCGTGAGTAACGCAGTCTCTCTATAGGGCAAAAAATACCTAGTTTATAACATTTTAATCTTTAATAAAAGTACAGCTTAGGGTCAGCGCATACTGATATGTGGCGAATGGTCTACAATATTTTTACTGTATAGCGGAAGACTACAAGTCAAATGAAAGTTAAGTTGACGTCATCAATATTTCGTTGCTGACATTTCGTAGGATGATACAATAGACAGTTTAGGCTGCAATAACCTACAAGTATATCTTTTATGATTTTGGATTGATTTTCAGTATCTTAATACTTCAATTTATCACTCAAGCAAGTCCATTTTGCTGACTTCTAGATTTATCCCTAATGGGGTAGGCAGAGCGTAAACGACCTAAACATAAGTCGTTCCGCCACTACTGCCAAAGTTTTGTTTTGTTATTTAAGATAGATTTGTAGGTATATTGTTGTAGAGACAGGTTGTCAGCCCATCGCCTGAAATACAATATACAGATACCTTCGGATCCCTAAGCTGCCCGGGAGGAAGGGCAGCTAGAAAATTCTATGTTTTTCTATCTCTCCCAGTCCAGCACGGAAGAAACCTGATTTTCTCAAAGACTGAATTTCTTGCAACAACTTAGTGTGTCTCGGCCCTAACCCAAACAAACCACCTGTCCTGTCACCGCAGACGCGTACGCATATATTAAACAAAAATAATGCAAAAGCGGCGTAAATATAACTCGAAACCGCTTTATAGCCGGTAAACATAGATTGTGACACTACTGGACCACTTTTTTATTATTATTTTTTAAGTTAGAGCGGCCATAATTGTTTTATAAATGTTTTTAGAAGACGACGATCGTGTGTGTGTTGTGCCTTAGGGTGTAAGTGTAAGTGTTTCTTCCATGCTGGACTGGGAGCGAGAGGAAAACATAGAATGTGCCAGCTGTATCTCCTTCCGGGCATGCTGTAAAAACCAGCTAAGGGATCCGACGGTTTTCTGTATATTGCAATTTAGGCGATGATGGGCTGAAACTCTGTCACTACAGCAATATGCAGATCTACCTTAAACCAACCTCAAAACTTGTGAGACGTAGCGGATCGACCTTTGTCTTGGTCGTTGACGCTCTGCCTACCCCATGAGGGATAAAGGCGTGATTTTACGTATGTAGTTTGACGAAGTGGCAGTCATGAGATAAAACATCTGAAACCTAGTAAATGTCCCCTGAAGGTAAGACCGCAAACATACATTTACTGGCTATACTATAACAACAACAACATACATACATAAATCACGCCTTTATCCCTTACGGAGTAGGCAGAGCGTTTAAAGCCTCGTAAAAGGCGCTTTCGCCACGTCTGACAAAAAATTGAGGGCAATTTTAGATTGTAATATGTACAGTGAAAGGTTGTCAGCCCATCGCCTAAATTACAATTCACTGTAACCCTCGAGTCCCTTTTGCTGGCTTCAATAGCATGCCCGGGAGGAAGGGCAGCTGGAACATTCTATGTTTCTCTATCTCTCCCAGTCCAGCATGAAAGTAACAACAACAAAAAATGCCAATAATAAAACTGCACATCACTACATAGTATAAAACAAAGTCGCTTTCTCTGTCCCTATATCCCTATGTATGCATAAATCTTTAAAACTACGCAACGGATTTTGATGCGGTTTCTTTTAATGGATAGAGTGATTCAAGAGGAAGGTTTATATGTATAATACATGCATAGTATAGCAGAGAAACACTGATAATTTCCGTGCGAAGCTGGGGCGGGTCGCTAGTATATATATAAATTGCTTAATCGACAGCATCTTTTGAATTCTATTAACTTTTTACATACCATCCGATGAAATATTGGTTAATAAGGACTAGTTTTTAACCAATTTGGTCAGCATTTTTATCTCGTGCGGTTAAATGGTTAAAATGACGAATCGTCAGTAATAGGCTCCAGATGACAAGTATAACGGCTTGATCGCAATCCACTTATGTCTTTAATGAAAATGGTTTAAAAAAACATGACGAACTTGTATTGAGTCGCCTCTCGTTAATACATACATACATACATATAATCACGCCTTTATCCCTAATGGGGTAGGCAGAGCGTAAACGACCTAAACACAGGTCGTTCCGCGACGTTTGACAAAGTTTTAAGGGTTATTTAAGATAGATTTATACGTATATTGATGTAGTGACAGGTTATCAGCCTATCGCCTAAATTGCAATATACTGAAACCCTCGGATCCCTTAGCTGGTTTTTACAGCATGCCCGGGAGGATATGCAGCTGGCACATTCTATGTTTTTCTCTCGCTCCCAGGCCAGCATGGAAGTAAATCTCCTCTCGTTAATATCAGATAAATATTTTTACTGTACCATGTCAATTTATATATGAAATTATTATGTAAGCAAGGAAAAATATTCATAGTTTTACCAAAAATGGTGACAGGCATAATCGGAACCTTAAAAGCAAAAATAAAATTGACCAGCCCCCGTTTAGGGTAGTTAAAGTTAAAAAAACATTTTTAGGTCTATGTATACAATACTATAACAAAATACTTGACCATATATTAAATTTGTCAGAAAATCAATTTAAAGATACTATTAAAAACACATTATGTCGGAAAGCATATTATAAGTTAGATGACTATACTAATAACAAAGATGTATGGAGCTCTGATATTTCAGTGAAGCGTAAGAATTTGGCACACATTGCGGTCACAAACCCTATTTTGAACAAAAAGAAGAACAAAAGTAAGAAAAGGGAGAAAACAAAGGGAGGGGCGCAAAGTGCGAGTTTCTCATGCTTCTTCTTCATTGTGATATAGTTTTATCTTATTTTGTGACACATATATAATTTATTTTTCTTTGTAATAGACTCGCTTGTGACTTTCTAAAAGTGTTCTTAGGAATCTATTTGGAAATAAATGATTTGACTTCAACACACATACCATGCTGGACTGGGGCGAGGGAAAAACATAGAATGTGCCAGCTGCCCTCCCGGGCATGCTGTAAAAACCATCTAAGGGATCCGAGGGTTTCAGTATATTGTAATTTAGGAGATGGGCTGACAACCTGTCACTACAGCGACATAGATAGATAAACTCTTTATTGCGCATAAATCGTACAGATTGGAAAAACTTAAAAAATAACAGTGTGCGCAAAGGCGGCCTTATCGCTTCAAGCGATCTCTTCCAGACAACCCTGCATTATATAAAAAAAAATTACACATAGCAAGTAGCTGCGGCAACATCAAAAACACAAATAACACTTAAACAACCATCAACACTTAAGATCTACATAATAGTACCTACATTTTAAATACTAATATACATAGACATACCTACAAATCTATTTTTAATAACCCTTAAAACTTTGTCAGACGTCGCGAAACGACCTTTGTTTTGGGCGTTTACGCTCTGCCTACCCCATTAGGGATAGAGGCGTGACTACATGTATGTATAAAGTTCGCATGCGATTTATACAAATAGACATGCGAAAGTTGCCCTTGCGCATGCGAATTCGATTCGAGTGTTTCAAAAATACAGTTCCAGGGTCGATTCTATAGCCACTTTTTTTTTTTATTATTAGAATTTTATTACAATAAATGACCCTTATACAATCTATAAGACATCGCTAAACCCGTAATAGGTTTGTCTCGATGACTATCCGCACCCTGGTAGGTCTGACGAATTTCTTTGGAAAATTCCGAAGGTGAAAGAAGTGAGCCAATGGCCCACACTAAGTACTTGTAAAATAGGAGCAATACATACATACATATAATCACGCCTTTATCCCTAACGGGGTAGGCAGAGCGTAAACGACCAACACAAAGGTCGTTCCGCCACGTCTGACTGTTTTGAGGGTTATTTAAGATAGATTTGTAGGTATATTGCTGTAGTGACAGGTTGTCAGCCCATCTCCTAAATTGCAATACAAATTACAATTGCAAAATACTGAAACCCTCGGATCCCTTAGCTGATTTTTGCAGCATGCCCGGGAGGAAATGCAGCTGGCACATTGACTGTTGTTCTCTCGCTCCCAGTACAGCATAGTATTGTTAACGCAACGTTAAAAAAACGGACTATTATTTTATATATATATTTACATATTTGTAGACTCTAGTATTTTACTTCCTAAATTATTAAAACCTGTTAAAACGCAGACATCAACGCATTCGAAAAACATATAACTAAAAGGCAGCCCTGAAAGGTAAATGAGTGAGTACTAATAAGGAGCGATTAACGAAGATTAATTAAAAATACCTACAATCAGTAATATGATAATAGGTTTAAAAATTATAACAGGTACCATTTTATATATAGCCGTGGGTTATTAATGCAATTAATTTATTCCGAATAAAGATTGTAATTTGTAATTTGCGGAAATAAACTGATTTGTATTTGTATTTTGAAATGATACCGCAAATTATGATTAAATGCCATATGAAAATTAGTATTTATTCTTCTTCTGTTGAGTGGGTATCGAGTCTATCGACCCGATTAACCCTGGTGTCAGAGTTTTTAAACCGCCTAGTAGCACGGCTATCAGTCCTCTGACATGGTTTGAGTAACGACCACTATAAAAGACAGCGACCGGGACCGACGGCTTAACGTGCCCTCCGAAGCAAGAAATCTTTTTCTTTTCGGACAATCAGGTGATTCAGCCTGCAATGTCCTAACCAAACTGGGG
This sequence comes from Scrobipalpa costella, assembly GCA_949820665.1. Lineage (NCBI taxonomy): Eukaryota > Metazoa > Arthropoda > Insecta > Lepidoptera > Gelechiidae > Scrobipalpa > Scrobipalpa costella. Next base: position 6,825,729 of record OX463321.1, on the reverse strand, counting down.
AAAAAATCACAAAGTGATAAATTCTCAAATATCAACTATGTGTTTCCCCCCTGGGAAAAGAACCCAGGACCTCCGGATCGGGAGTACATGGCACTAGCCACTAGACCACGGAGGCAGTTTATTATTAGTATTTATTGAGACATGTTTTGTTTATTTACTCTGCGTTGTACATTTTTTTTTATAATTATTGTTTTTATTTCTCATGTTCTGAACGTGCTATTTTGAGGCTGCACAAAAATATTTTTTGGGCACAAGGACAAATACGCATCTACTCATAAATTCATCTCCTCTAAAGAACATTAGGCCCTAAGAAGAGATGCATTTAAGAGTAGATACGTTTTTGCCCTTGTGCACAAAATAGCACTTTCAGGGTATGAGAAGTGAAAAATACAATTGTTTTATTACTAGCCTTATAAGTGCGCCCCACTCCGGGCGCCAGAATATCAATACTTCAAAAAGTAAATATAGAAACAACAATACGCACAGTTTTATACGCAGGCTCTACATATAACATACATACATATAATCACCTTGCTTCGCCTTTATTCCTAATGGGGTAGGCAGAGCGTAAACGTCCTAAACGTAGGTCGTTTCGCCACGTCTGGAAAATTTGAGGGTTATTTAAGATAGTTTTGTATATTGCTGTAGTGACAGGTCGTCAGCCCATTGCCTAAATTGCAATTAACTGAAACCCTCGGATCCCTTAGCTGGTTTTTACAGCATACTCGGGAGGAAATGCAGCTGGCACGTTCTATGTTTTTTTCTCGCTTCCAATCCAGCATGGAAAAATGCCTGTTGTGGCTAATAAATACAATTAGTTTATTACTACCCTCATAACTACCTCCGTGGTCTAGTGGCTAGTGCCATGGACTCCCGATCCGGAGGTCCCGGGTTCGATTCCCAGGGGGGAAATACAAACTTGATAATTGAGAATTTATCACTTTGTGATTTTTTCCCCAGTTTGGTTAGGACATTGCAGGCTGAATCACCTGATTGTCCGAAAAGAAAAAGATTTCGTGCTTCGGAGGGCACGTTAAGCCGTCGGTCCCGGTCGCTATCTTTGATAGTGGTCGTTACTCAAACCATGTCAGGGGCCTGATAGTTGTGCTACTAGGCGGTTTTAAAACTCTGACACCAGGATTCATCGGGTTGATAGACTCGATACCCACTCGACAGAAGAAGTGCGCCCCACTTCGGGCGCAAAAATATCAATACGTCAAAAAGTAAATTTAGAAACAACAATACGCACAGTTTCATACGCAGGCTTTACATATTCTTAGAAATAAATCATCATCATCTCCCTAGCCTCCGTATCTCACGGAGTCGGCTTCCTAATCTAGGGGGTTGAACGAGGGTACTGGTTTTACACAGAGCGACTGCCATCCGACCTCCGCAACCCAGAAGGGAAACCAGACCCAATCCTAGATTAGGTCAGAGATTTCAAGCCGCCAATGCTTAGCACTGGCCTCTGATATGGCTTAACGACTAATATCTACGGTATTAAACGATATTAACCGGGACCAACGGCTTACGACGTGCCTTCCGAAGCAGGGAAAAAGCACCGAATAAACGTACATATGAAATTAGAAAACCGAAAAACACAGATACGTGGTGGGATTCGAACCACGACCTCCCGCTCAGGAGGCTGCGACCCTATCCACTACACCATCGGGCTCTTCTTTCTTAGAAATAAATATCGCCTTGATTTATTGGCGCCGATATAAAATGCCAGGTTATCCTTTTCCCGCGCAAAAAGATATCCCTTTCCGGTTGGCGGGGAAAAACCGCTGAGCGTGCGTAACCTTTTTTATTATTTGCATTTTTTTCTATATATTTTTTGGATAGAAGGAGAGGATATATGAAACTAATATAATATGTAAATTTTTAAGATACTTTCTTCCATGCTGGACTAAGAGCGAGAGAAAAACATAGAATGTGCCAACTGCATTACTTCCCGGGTATGCTGTAAAAACAAGCTAAGAGATTCGAGGGTTTCAGTATATTGCAATTTAGGCGATGGGATGACAACCTCTCACTACAGCAATATCCTTAAAAATATATCTTAAAATACCCTCAAAACTTTGTCAGACGTGGCAGAACGACCTTCTTTTAGGTCGTTTACGCTCTGCCTACCTCATTAGGGGTAAAGGCGTGATTATATGAATGTATGTATATTTAAGATACTACACAAAATCGTTCGCATAAATGGGTTTTTTTTATATGAAAAAAAAATTAAAAAATTTTATTTACATTAATATGAAAAGTAACTCAGCATAATATTCATTATTTGAATTTTTTCTTTATATTTTTGGTTAGAAGGAAAGGATATATATATATATATATATATATATATATATATATCCTTTCCTTCTAAAATTTTGTTGTTTCTGTGTATGTCCATGGCACCCCGATACAGGGAATCCTAGTGGGGGCTATGAGTGGGGTCGTGCTTTATATATATATATATATATATATATATATATATATACCCTCAAAACTTTGTCAGACGTGGCAGAACGACCTTCTTTTAGGTCGTTTACGCTCTGCCTACCTCATTAGGGGTAAAGGCGTGATTATATGAATGTATGTATATTTAAGATACTACACAAAATCGTTCGCATAAATGGGTTTTTTTTATATGAAAAAAAAATTAAAAAATTTTATTTACATTAATATGAAAAGTAACTCAGCATAATATTCATTATTTGAATTTTTTCTTTATATTTTTGGTTAGAAGGAAAGGATATATATATATATATATATATATATATATATATATATATATATATATATATATATATATATAAGGATATATATATATTTGTTTTTTTTATATGAAAAAAAAATTAAAAAATTTTATTTACATTAATATGAAAAGTAACTCAGCATAATATTCATTATTTGAATTTTTTCTTTATATTTTTGGTTAGAAGGAAAGGATATATATATATATATATATATTCTAACCAAAAATATAAAGAAAAAATTCAAATAATGAATATTATGCTGAGTTACTTTTCATATTAATGTAAATAAAATTTTTTAATTTTTTTTTCATATAAAAAAAACCCATTTATGCGAACGATTTTGTGTAGTATCTTAAATATACATACATTCATATAATCACGCCTTTACCCCTAATGAGGTAGGCAGAGCGTAAACGACCTAAAAGAAGGTCGTTCTGCCACGTCTGACAAAGTTTTGAGGGTATATATATATATATATATATATATATATATATAAAGCACGACCCCACTCATAGCCCCCACTAGGATTCCCTGTATCGGGGTGCCATGGACATACACAGAAACAACCACAAAGAACACCCAGACCAAGAAAAAAACATTTAAATTCATCATTCAAATGTCTGCCCCGGCCGGGAATGGATCCTGGGACCCACTGCGTAGCAGGCAGATGTACTACCAACTAGGCTGCAAGAGATGCCTTTGCCCTTAAGTAGGATTCAGGGTACATGAAAAAAAAGGGTCCAAGTCTAACAAAATTTAATAAAAATGTAATACTGCTTGTGATAAACTACCTGCCTAGATAATTCTAAATCACTACATAGTATAAAACAAAGTCGCTTTCTCTGTCCCTATAGCCCCTATGTATGCATAAATCTTTAAAACTACGCAACGGATTTTGATGCGGTTTCTTTTAATCGATAGAGTGATTCAAGAGGAAGGTTTATATGTATAATACATGCATAATATAATAAAGAAACACTGATAATTTCCGTGCGAAGCCGGGGCGGGTCGCTAGTCATATATAAATAATACTTACGTGTTTGACTATGATTGTAACTTGACCTTAAAAATAAAAGTATATTAAAGTATGTTAAAACAAAGCTCTTAAAAATATCACTTACCATTCCATTGTCCATTCCTCCATATGGCGACTGGTATCCCGCCTTTTCTGTGACTGCTAAAAACAACGTTGTAATCATTAGTTTCATTCACAAAAAATAAAAACACTTAAAGATCACTTTTCCGCACCAACTCGCGTTCCTCGAACAGTTTCTTTATGAAATTCGACCGCAAGTGTTGTTATGCCATTTAAATTGTTATCACCTATCCGGATTCTAGATAATAAAGCGTTTAATAACCTGAAATATTAAAACATAGTAAATAAATAAGGTGCAAGGGACAGCATCCCACAAACTCATAGGGGTTGCTCAGTCAACGGTACTGAACAACTTTCACATGAAAGTTCTTAAAGGAAATGTACAAAAAGTCCAAATGATCAGATAATTTCGACGGAGAGTAATTTTTATTAATCATTTCCTGAAAGAATTTCTTAGTTAAAGTTGTTCAGTTTTGATGACTAGACCAACCATTCCTTAGGTATAATATAATGACAACGATTTGATAACATTTAAACTGAATGAGGTTTGTAAAGAATACTTTACGTTGGTCCTATTGAAACCAGCTAAAAAGTTAGCCCCATTTTGGGCGCCAAAATTGCGGCCGGGACCTTTGGTGAATCAATTGTTTGGAAACGTATTCATAAGTTTTTTATAATCCCATAAATCTCGTTTTTTTTTTTCAATGCAATTTTAGTTTGTCTTCTTTACAATAAAATAAATACACCCGTATTGACAGGGTTAAAGTAAATAAAATAGAGATTATTTTTTTATTAGAATTGGTGATGTTTTTTTATTGTTATTTTATTTCAACCCTTTCGTAGTGTGAAGTGGCGTCGCGACCAATTCAAAGCAATCAAAATGTGCATCATAAAAAATATGTTATTTTCTATGATACTTAATATTATTTATGTTAAATTGCATTGAAATTTTATAGTTTGACGGTCTGCTTACCCTATAAGGATAGACCTTTTAATTAATTATGTATGCATAGAAAATCGTAACTAAATGTTGTATTTTAATGCCAGTAAAGTAGGTATTTAATGGAGCTCCTGGTTTGTTTCTACAAAAGTTGCATGCAAACAATTTCATTATACATACATATAATCACGCCTTTATCCCTAATCGGGTAGGCAGAGCATAAACGACCTAAACAAAGGTCGTTCCGCCACGCCAAATTTTGAGGGTTTTAAGGATAGATTTGTAGATATTGCTGTTGTGACAAGTTGTCAGCCCATCGTCTAAATTGCAATAAAGGTACTGAAACCATCAGATCCCTTAGCTGGTTTTTAAGTAATGCCCGGGAGGAAATGCAGCTGGCATATTTTATGATTTTCTCTCGCTAACAGTCCAGCATGGAAAAACTACGTCGTACTATTAAATTATATTATTTTATTTATTGTTTGCATTGTCACAAACAATAATAATCTACTACACAGTCTAATTTTCAAGGAATATCGGCGACATCACAGAATCAACGAGATTTCTACTTTGTGAGACTTTCCCCAGTTTCGTTACGACAATGCAGGCCGAATCACTTGATTGTTTGGAAGAAAAAAGATTCCGTGCTTCGAAGGGCACGTTAAGCTGTCGGTCCCGGTAGCTATATTTGATAGTGGTCGTCACACAAACCATGTCAGAGGTCTATTAGCTATTAGGCAGTTTGAAAACTCTGACACCAGAGATTATCTTGTCGATTGACTCGTTACCCACACGACAGAAGAAGAAGACTGCGTTTTCCAAAAGCAAAATGAGTCGATTGATTGAAACGTCGAGGGTAAACCATTGAAATACAAACAAGTAAGCCGATCAGTTTTCAATATGAATGACACTTGTTTTTCGTTTAGTAGTTTTCATTATGAATAACACTTGTTAATATACCTACAAATCTTTCTTAAATAACCCTCAAAACTGTCAGACGTGGCGGAATGACCTTTGTTTAGGTCGTTTACGGTCTGCCTACCCCATTAGGGACAAAGGCGTGATTATATGTATTTATGTATGTATAACACTTGTTTACAGTTTAGTGTTAAGATTCCAGTACCCTCCTATGCTGCAAACTCAAAGGGAACCTCCCTTGTTTAATATTTTAATAAATTAAACGTATAACAGCTTTTTGTCGTACGAATTGTCTTCTGAATGGCCCCAGACGAGAACAATTATAAAACACATTCACTATAATTTGTATAATATCTCGAGAGATGAGCCAGTTTCATCGTGAAAGATAATCGATACATTTAATCGACAAAGTTAATGAATCGATTAATAAAATGAGTCGAAAATTAACTGGCTGCTAAAGAGTGCTATTAACTATTAAGGTTTATTTTATATACATCGAAATAACTAAGGTAAATCGATAGTTGTAAATGCCGTAAAAATTTATAGGTCCTCCAAAGTAGTTTACATTTAGTCTTTAGGTAATATATTAAGACGCATATGTTAAATTAAAGCAATTAAGGTTAAGGCAACATTATATAAAATCTTCTACGCAAAATATTGCTTTATTTAAAACTAGCGACACGCCCCGGCTTCGCACGGAAATCATCAGTGTTTCTCTACTATATTCTGCATGTATTATACATATAAACCTTCCTATTGAATCACTCTATCCATTAAAAGAAACCGTATCAAAATCCGTTGCGTAGTTTTAAAGATCTAAGCATACATAGGGATATAGGGACAGAGAAAGCGACTTTGTTTTGTACTATGTAGTGATGTCATTATCTGTATTCTATGTCGCCAATACTTATTTAGTTTAATAAGGGCACAGTTCCATAAAATAAATTAAATCAATAGCAAGTTACGATAACATTAATCTGAAAACTGACATCCACAAACAACTATAAATACGAACCTACGGTTGAGATAGCTCTCAGCGATAAGATCGCCTTTGTGTTTATTTATATTACGTGTCTTCTTTGTAAATATGTGTAATTATGTTCTTTTTACTTACTACTACTTTCTTACGAAAAAAAGTAAGCCCTTAGCCTTATCCTTTCGTCCCAAGCCCTATTTCCCTCCATTTTGGTGATAAACCGCAACGAGCGCTTTTATTTTATTTTCAACTTCCAAGGATAATCTGCACTACTATTATTTATTAAACATAAAAAAAAAACACCAACAGCTGAAAGTTTAGTTTTACACAAGAACTGTACATTTTTCTTCCACGCTAGCCTGGGGGCGAGAAAATTCGCTTATGATATCTGATACTACTATAGTACACGTGGTATCTCCTATTCTTCAATGCTGGACTTGGGGCGAGAGAAAAACGTAGAATGTGCCAGCTGCATTTCCTCCCGGGCATGCTGTAAAAACCAGCTAAGTGATCAGAGAGTTTCAGTATATTGTAATTTAGGCGATGGACCTGTCACTACAGCAATATACCTACAAATCTATCTTAAATAACAATCAAAACTTTGTCAGACGTGGCGGAACGACCTTTGTTTAGATCGTTTACGCCTTGCCTACCCCATTAGGGATAAAGGCGTGATATTATGTATGTACTTAAAAAAATTTGGCCCCACGTGGGCGCCAAAATATACTCGACTCGATATCGATAACTAATCCTTTCGCCCCAGCCCTGTTTCCCCCATTTCGGTGATAAACCGTAACGAGCGCCTCTGTTATTATGAAGCGTTGACTTACTTCATTTTCAACTTCCAAGGATAATCTACGTAACTAAGGAATTCAGGTCTGTTATTTTCGTTGAGTAATTAGAGTGAGTAGACTAAAAGCTATGTACAATACCATTATTATATTCAGTCATCGTTAGTCAAAGTAAAGTCTGACTGCGGATCTGTTTCCGTAACGATATAACATACATACATACATATAATCACGCCTTTATCCCTAATGGGGTAGGCAGAGCGTAAATGACGTAAACAAAGGTCGTTAGGCCACGTCTGACAAAGTTTTGAGGGTTATTTAATATAGATCTGTAGGTATACTGCTGTAGTGACAGGTTGTCAGCTCATCGCCTAAGTTACAATATACTGAAACCATCGGATCCCTTAGCTGGTTTTTACAGCATGCAGCTGGCACAATTCTGTTTTTCTCTCGCTCCAAGGCCAGCATGGAAGTTACTAATGATATAATCTGGACCTTTTTAAGGTAAGAGTGAATAGGCATTATCTAGGAAAACAAGCTCCATCATCGCCTGCATCATCATTTTCCATCAGGTGAGATGGCGGACAAATTGGTTGTATATTAGTAATAAAAACAATGATATAACTAAACTCACAATTATTTTTTTTAATACCAATCTCTGTATTAAAAACGTTGACGCTATACGTTTTTTCTTTAAAAAAAAAACATTAAATTAATAATGTTTAGCTTTAATTGTTTGATTATTATATAACGCTCTTCCTACCTCAAAAGAGATAAATGTGTCAATTTTTATTATAATAAATAATTCTAATTCCCTTAAAGTTCAATGAGTAGGGTGGTTACCACCGTGCTCTCCGAAGCGAGTAATCCAGATTAGTAACTGTGCACTTACCGCGCGTGTGTCTGTCAGGTTTGCTTATTGGATAATTAACGGAGGATACATATAGTCAGGCCTTTATCCCTAATGGGATAGGCAGAGCGCAAACGACCTTATAAGATAGATTTATATTGCTGTAGTGACAGGTTGTCAGCACATCGCCTAAATTGTAATATACTGAAACCCTCGGATCCCTTAGCTGTTATATGTATGTATGTATGTAGGTTTATAGAGTAAAGTCCAATCAGGTACACTAAACATTAGCAATATTAAAAAAAAAATGATTTGAAAAACGAAAAAGGCCTAACATGCACGTGGATCGTTTTTGTCGGCGATGTAGCCTAAAAACGAGACCTAAAGTTATACCTTTATATAACTACATACATACATCATATAATCACGCCTTTATTTCAAATGGGGTAGACAGACTTACTTCCATGCTGGACTGGGAGAGATAGAAAAACATAGAATGTTCCAGCTGCCCTTCCTCTCGGGCATGCTGTAGAAGACAGCAAAAGGGACTCGAGGGTTACAGTGTATTGTAATTTAGGCGATGGGCTGACAACCTGTCACTATGGCAATACACATTACAATCTAAAATTACCCTCAATTATTGTCAGACGCGGCGAAAGCGCCTTTTACGAGGCGTTTAACGCTCTGCCTACCCCGTAAGGGATAAAGGCGTGATTTTATGTATGTATGTATGTATGGGTAGACAGAGTGTAACATTCTGATAAGAGATGAAAAAGTGGAGCAAATAAAAGTTTGTTTATTTGAGTTAATTGTTTACAGCAGATGGAAAGTGTGATAGTGATATTGAAAGGAGAGTGAATGCTGGTAACATGGTGAATGGGGCGTATCCCTAATGGGGTAGGCACAGCGTGAACGACCTAAAAGAAGATCGTTACGCCACGTTTGACAAAGTTTTGAGGGTTATTTAAGATAGATTTGTAGGTATATTGCTATAATGACAGGTTGTCAGCGCATCGCCTATATTACAATATACTGAAACCCTCGGATCCCTTAGCTGGTTTTTACAGCCTGCCCGGGAGAAAATGCATCTGGCACATGTTTTCCTCTCGCTCCCAGGCCAGCATGGAAGTAAAATAAAAGTTACACTTGGGTGGGATTTGAACCCACTGTCTGGTGCGTACCACCGTGCCGATACGCCGAAGACTGTGGGTTCAAATCATACATACATACATAAATCACGCCTTTATCCCTTACGGGGTAGGCAGAGCGTTTAACGACTCGTAAAAGGCGCTTTCGCCACGTCTGACAAAAATTAAGGGCAATTTTAGATTGTAATATGTATTGCTATAGTGACAGGTTGTCAGTCCATCGCCTAAATTACAATACACTGTAACCCTTGAGTCCCTTTTGCTGACTTCAACAGCATGCCCGGGAGGAAGGGCAGCTGGAACATTCTATGTTTTTCTATCTCTCCCAGCCCAGCATAGAAGTAAGTTCAAATCAAGAACAAATATAACTCTATATAAGGTGATTTTAAATCAAGTTCAAATATTAAAACTTTTAAATCTACCATGCTGGACTGGGAGTGAGAGAAAAACATAGAATGTGCCAGCTGCATTTCCTTCCGAGCATGCTGTAAAAACCAGCTAAGGGATCTGAGGGTTTCAGTATATTGTAATTTAGGCGATGGGCTGACAACCTGTCACTACAGCAATATACGTACAAATCTTTCTTGAATGGCCCCTCAAGAGTTTGTCAGACGTGGCAAAACGGCCTTTGCTTAGGTCGTTTATGCTCTGCCTACCTATTATTATTATATTAGGGATAAAGGCGTGATTATATGTATGTATTAAATCTACCCATGAAACTAATCAACTTTCCCTAAGGAACACAGGTCGAAAAACGAATAAAAAAATTGGACCTTTCATACAAAATGCACCAGCTGATAGCGCACTTAGTATGGGAAGTCAATTTTTGTTTTCCGTTTTTCGACCTATGTTCCTTAGGGAAAGCTGTTCAGTTTCATGGGCAGATTCACACGTTTTAATATTTACACTTGATTTCAAATTACCTTATATATAACTCTTTATATAACTCTGTGTCTAATACATAAACCGGCTCAACAATTCAGAGCCGCTCAGTCATTTGAAAAGGCGGCCCCTCGTTTCCACCAGTTCGTCTGAATGACAGAAATAATAATACCAAGCTCGCTGGCAAAGCGAATGCTTAATCCAAATTATACGGTGCGACAAGTCAGAATGGACTGGGGGAGTGGGGTTGTGTTCCATTTGTGTCGACACAAGAGGTATAGACTAAAGGTATCAAAAGTAAGAATAAGAATAACTTTATTTTCCTCAACAAACAGCACATACAATAAATTAAGTTGGTACATATAACCTGTGAGGACAAAAAAAAATGCGTTTGGAGAGGCTGGCACCTAAACTAGGGAAACCCTGTATTATAGGAGACCAGGCCTCCACCTCCAGAATTGTTTTGTAAATGAAATGATTATAGGTACAGAAAAAAAAAGTAATAGTAAAAATAACTTAACAGGTAATTACCAATGTTTAAATAACTTAGTAGGTAGTAACATGCAGAAGAAAAAACAATTTATCATTACAATAAAATAATAAGTGATTGTTATTGTTACATGTGTGTGAATATGTGTGTGTGTGTGTGTGTGTGTGTGACGTAGTGCTTTATATACGTGGATTTCAAGAAATACTAAAAAAAAAATGCGTAAGAACTAGGAAACAACAAAGAGAAGGTTTTCTACTTCATCGTAAAAGTAAACTAAAGGTTTCTTCCATGCTGGACTGGGAGAGATAGAAAAACATAGAATGTTCCAGCTGCCTCCCGGGCATGCTGTTGAAGTCAGCAAAAGGGACTCGAGGGTTACAGTGTATTGTAATTTAGGCGATGGGCTGACAACCTGTCTCTATAGCAATACACATTACAATCTAAAATTGCCCTCATTTTTTGTCAGATGTGGCGAAAGCGCCTTTTATGAGGCGTTAAACGCTCTGCCTACCCCGTAAGGGATAAAGGCGTGATTTATGTATGTATGTATCAAAAGTAAGACACAAAACATCGGCAGTTAATTTAACAAAATGTCTAAAGGTTTTGCTTAAATTTACCTGCAGTTTTTCATCACTACATAGTATAAAACAAAGTCGCTTTATCTGTCCCTATATCAATATGTATGCATAAATCTTTAAAACTACGCAACGGATATTGATGCGGTTTCTTTTAATAGATAGAGTGATTCGAGAGCAAGGTTTATATGTATAATACATGCATAATATAGTAGAGAAACACTGATAATTGCCGTGCGAGCCGGGGCGGGTCGCTAGTGAGATAAGAATAAAGTTTATGCCAGTCTTTTATTATGGGACTTATAATAAGTAAAGATTAGGTATTGACCAAGTTTATTCAAAGGAGGAAGTATCTAGCAACTTATACAGAACGAGTAGAATATAAAGAAACGGTTCTTTCAAAACTTAATAAGCAAGCTCAAATATCAAAGTTGTCTATACCAAAATATTTAGTATGTTTACATACATACATATAATCACGCCTTTATCCCTAATGGGGTAGGCAGAGCGTAAACAACCTAAACAAAGGTCGTACCGCCACGTCTGACAAAGTTTTGAGGGTTGTTTAAGATAGATTCGCAGGTATATGGCTCTAGTGACAGGTTGTCAGCCCATCGCCTAAATTGCAATATAGAGAAACCCTCGGATCCCTTCGCTGGTTTTTACAGCATGCCCGGGAGGAAATTCAGCTGGCACATTCTATGTTTTTCTCTCGCTCCCAGTCCAGCATGGAAGAATACTATCAATACCTAACTTTAATTTGTTAAAACTTTGTACTTTGTTGTTTAGTATGTTTCTTCCATTATATCCGTCTCGCACCCTCTAATACATACATACATAAAATCATGCCTTTATCCCTTACGGGGTAGGCAGAGCGTAAAACGCCTCCTAAAAGGCGCTTTCGCCACGTCTGACATAAATTGAGGGCAATTTTAGATTGTAATGTGTATTCCTGTAGTGACAGGTTGTCAGCCCATCGCCCAAATTACAATACACTGTAACCCTCGAATCCCTTTTGCTGTCTTTTACAGCATGCCCGGGAGGAAGGGCAACTGGAACATTCTATGTTTTTCTTTCTCTCCTAGTCCAGTATGGAAGATACTGAAGACCCTCTAAGTTGTACTCATATTGTGTTGGATGATCTAAATTATATGGAACTGTATGTAGACGTGTTTTTCATTGGGGACGACACAGAAAAATCTGTATTAACTTCTAAATTTTGCGTTGTTTTGCTTTTTTAATTGTTATATTTAATACATATACATAATCACGCCTTTATCCCTAATGGGGAAGGCAGAGCGTACACGACCTAAACAAAGGTCACTCCGCCACGTCCGACAAAGTTTTGAGGGTTATTTAAGATAAATTTGTAGGTATATTGCTATAGTGACAGGTTGTCAGCCTATCGCCTAAATTGCAATAAAGAAAAACCTATGATCCCTTAGCTGATTTTTACTGCATGCCTGGGAAGAAATGCAGCCGGCACATACTATGTTTTTTTTAATATCTGGAAGTAAACATTTATGAAATTGAACACCTTTTAACAAAGTAAAGTTAGGTATTGATAGTATTCTTCCATGCTGGCCTGGGAGCGAGAGAAAAACATAGAATGTGCCAGTTACATTTCCTCCCGGGCATGCTTTAAAAACCAGCTAAGGGATCCGAGGGTTCTAGTATATTGTAATTTAGGCGATGGGCTGACAACCTATCACTACAGCAATATACCTACAAATCTATCTTAAATGACCCTCCAAACTTTGTCAGAAGTGGCGGAACGACCGTTGTTTAGGTCGTTTACTCTCTGCCTACCCCATTAGGGATAAAGGCGTGATTATATGTATGTATGTTGATAGTATGAACCGGCTGCTTTTCTTTTAGAGCATACTCAGTATGCCATGCCAAGTTTCGGAGTTTTTGGCTGACAACCTGTCACTACAGAGAAAGGATTTGATACGGGCGGGAGGACCGTTGGTTGGTTATAAATCCGTCGAGGCTCTGCTTAGCTCTTAATGGATTATGCATGTATGTAAGTTATTAAATCGATGCATTGATTCTAAATAGTTCCAGGAAATACTGCCATTTTGCTTTCTACAACTTTAAATCGCAAACGTTCCAAGGACATGTAGATGGAGATCAAAGTGATATATTTGATATATTTGAACTGCCTCCGTGGTCTAGTGGCTAGTGCCATGGGCTCCCGATCCGGAGGTCCTGGGTTCGATTCCCAGGGGGTAAAACACAAAGTTGATATTTGAGAATTTATCACTTTGTGAATTTTTCCCCAGTTTGGGTAGGACATTGCAGGCTGAATCACCTGATTGTCCGAAAAGAAAAAAAAGATTTCGTGCTTCGGAGGGCACGTTAAGCCGTCGGTCCCGGTCGCTGTCTTTGATAGTGGTCGTTACACAAAACCATGTCAGAGGCCTGATAGTTGTGCTACTAGGCGGTTTAAAAACTCTGACACCAGGGTTCATCGGGTCCATAGACTCGATACCCACTCGACAGAAGAAAGTGATATATAAAGTAGGTCGATTGCGAAACTTCCATGCTGGCCTGGGAGCGAGAGAAAAACATAGAATGTGCCAGCTGCATTTCCTCCCGGGCATGCTGTAAGATCCAGCTAAGGGATCCGAGGGTTTCTGTATATTGTGTATATCGCAATTTAGGCGATGGGCTGACAACCTGTCACTACAGCAGTATACCTAGAATTTTATCTTAAATAACCCTCAAAACTATGTCAGACGTGGCGGAACGACCTTAGTTTAGGTCGTTTACGCTCTGCCTACCCCATTAGGGATAAAGGCGTGATTATATGTATGTATGACGATTGCGAAAATGGCCGCCAAATTACATGGCAATAGTAACTTGATACGGCGATAGAGAATTTTATACGAGATATGTCATATAAGATGACTAAAATATTCTTCTGTCGTGTGGGTATCGAGTCAATCGACCCGATGAACCCTCGTGTCAGTTTTTAAATCGCCTAATAGAACATCTAATAGGCCTCTGACATGATTTGTGTAACGACCACTATCAAGATAGCGACCTTGACCGACGGCTTAACGTGCCCCCTCCGAAGCAAGGATACCTTTTTCTTGGACAATCAGATAATTAAGCCTGCAATGTCCTAACCAAAATGTTCCCCACAAAGTGATATAATGTCAGATATCAACTTTGTCCCCCCCTAGGAATCGAACCCAGGACCTCCGGATCGTGAGCCCATAGCACTGAAATATTGCAAAGGCTTTTCTTAATATTTTACGATAGCTCGCCCGCGGTTAAATTATTTTTCTCGCGGGAATTAAGTATTTCCTTGCTGTATCCAATGTCCTTTTAGGAGTTAAAGGTTGAAGCCAATTAGCTTAGTGATGATGGTTGGGAAAAGGGTACCTACCCGCCTGGTCGGGTGGTGTGACCATGTGACCAGGGGACCGAAGTCCGACCGGACAAGTTTGGAACTTATATATCTGCAGATCGCTAAGAAAACTTCGATACCGCGTTTCAGAACTTGTGTTTCTTGATGTGGCGCCATCTGTCGGCTACATCCTATTCCAGGACCTAACCTATTAGGCATATTATGAGTATCAAGTTTAAATCCGCCCAATGGTCGACGCACGATTGAGTAACAAATTTAAAAGCATTTTGAAACATTTCTTCTTTCTTCCATGCTGGACTGGGAGCGAAAGATTCTTCCATGCTGGACTGGGAGCGAAAGAAAAACATAGAATGTGCCAGCTGCATTTCCTCCCGGGCATGCTGCAAAAACCAGCTAAGGGATCCGAGGGTTTCAGTATATTGTAATTTAGGCGATGGGCTGACAACCTGTCACTACAGCAATATACCTACAAATCTTTCTTAAATAACCCTCAAAACTGTCAGATGTGGCGGAATGACCTTTGTTTCGGTCGTTTACGCTCTGCCTACCCCATTAGGGATAAAGGCGTGATTATATGTATGTATGTATGTTGAAACATTTGATAACATGAAAAGGCCATTAATGCATTCCACCATTCTGTAGCTTATTTACGTACACAATGTATTTCCTGAAATGTATACCAGCACTTCCATGCTGGACTGGGAGAGAGAGAAAAACATAGAATGTCCCAGCTGCATTTCCTCCCGGGCATGCTGTAAAAACCAGCTAAGGGATCCGAGGGTTTCAGTATATTGCAATTTAGGCGATGGGCTGACAACCTGTCCCTACAGCAATATACCTACTAATCTATCTTAAGTAAACCCTCATAACTTTGTCAGACGTGGCGGAGCGACCAATGTTTGGGTCGTTTCCGCTCTGCCTACCCCGTTCGGGATACAGGCGTGATTATATGTATGTATGTATGTATACCAGCCCACTAGTTCAACTTTTATTTTCCTGTGCCCTAAGGTTGCCTGGAGGAAATTGCTGCTTAGCAATAAGGCCGACAAAATACTACTATTTGTTTTATTTTTCTTTTGTGTCTTTTCTGTGCAATAAAGTATATTCTTATCTTATCTTATCTAAATCGGACTGGTAGCGATAGCAAAAAAAAAAACATGAAGCAAAATGCACTGCTTCTTTTTCCTAGAGGAAAAGCCGATATTTTAACAAATTATAATGTATAAAAGTCTTGAATTTTCCTCTAAATGACGCTAACGAGGGAAGCACGGTTTTCCCTCCGCTCAATAGGCAGGAAAAGTAGAGGAAACTAGTATTTGCGAATACCCGTATGTATGACCGCGTTGTTTTCTCATAAACAAATCATTAATGTAAAAAAAATATATATGACTAAGAAAGGATTACGTACGTATGCGTAAACGTAGAAACCATTTTTTTTTTTTCTTAGCCTGAAATGTCCCACTGCAGGGCAAAGGCCTCCCCTTTCTTTTTCCACTGGTCTCGATCTCCAGCTATGTTTTGCCAGTCTTTTTCAAAATAATCTAAGTCATCGCGCCATCGTTTCCTCGGTCTTCCTCTCCCTCGCCGGCTATCGAGGGGAACCCAATCGGTCGTTGATTTGGCCCATCTCTCTGTCTGAGAAACCATATATCACTATGTTTTTATTTTGGATGGGTTTACTCTTGTATATGTCCCAGGTTTATGATCAAATCATACGTTTTAAGTTATGAGTAAAATTAAGTAGTCATTTTGTCACTCAAAAGTCTTGGGGTTTGCAAATCGACTATAGTATTTCCAATTGGATTTTAGAATAACGGTGAACAAAGTTTCATGCATTTTTATTCAAAAACACTTTTTATTATTATTATTCTTGAGCAGACAGGCAGTCGATATACAACTGATAATGCCTGTATTCAGTTAATAATAATGCCAACTGATAATGCCTGTTTTCAAATCTTACTGTAAAAATACCATCCTGTATATACAAATTCTTTCTGTGTTATCTATCGGCGTGGGCTGGGCGCATGGGGTGCAAGTGCAAGAGAGACGCACGGTTTCCTTTGTTAAGGGATTAACCAGCGCAGGAACTTGGAGTAAACAAGTTGTTGTTCATCAATTAGATTTACTTGCGTTTGCGAACCATTCTCCCACTCAAATTATATTTTATTGTTATTACGCAAAAATATTCTAATTTTATTTATTATTTTAAGTATGTGTCGTATTTAAAAAAAAAAGTGTGCTGTATTTAGAAAATATGAATATGTTATGTTGTTTTTTAAGTTAATTAAGTTTTTTGTTTTGTTTTATTAGATTAAGGAGGAATGTGCAGTGCCAAGACAAACCTTTTTAAGGTTTATTGGTACTAAGAATTTGATGTCTGTAGAATCTTTTATATGTGAAATAAAATAAATAATAATATTAAATAATAGTTGATTTAGTCAGCTTTCTTTTTCTTAGTTTCATTCATATGTGCATCTAGTTTATTTTTAAATGTATAAGCGTTTCGCGCAGAGACTACTTTTCCTAAATAAATGATCGTGTTGGCAAATTAGTTAAGTTACTAAAACTACAATTTTGTTATGTTGTTATATCTAATAGCTAAAACTTATTCTACAAACAAGATCTTCGATTAAAAGACATAAATCTTTGTTTTTTTATTTCTAAACCCGATGTGGAAATACTATAGTGCCTACCCATATTTTGGTGTGATTTTATGTCATGTTTGATCATATAGTTTAATCAATGAACCTAATTAGAAACTTTTAAATATGGTAGCACCATCTATATATATTTTATGTAATCACTAGCGACCTGCCCCGGCTTCGCACGGAAATCATCAGTGTTTCTCTACTATATTATTCATATAAACCTTCCTCTTGAATCACTCTATTCATTAAAAGAAACCGCATCAAAATACGTTGCGTAGTTTAAAAGATTTAAGCCTACATAGGGATATAGGGAAAGAGAAAGCGACTTTGTTTTATACTATGTAGTGATAATCACGCCCCCTAAATCGGAATTAACGTGTAACATATTTTTATTCTTATCTGTGGTTCAAACTTTAGTAATGATAGTGACATACGTATCGTAACAGATAGAAAAGATAAGATAAGGCTTATCTATTCAAATAATAATCAAAAGCACTAAAATCTCAATTACCACTTCGTGTCTACTTAAAAAAACTGATTCACCCTTATTTTGTTAAAATTTCAATGAAACTATATAAATTCTAACCAGCAAGCAAAAATCTGCTTTAAACTAATTGGATAGAAGCTATATTTTGTGGTGTATATTTCTCAGTTCATGGAAAAATCTACCCTAATTCAAATGTCATACAAATAAAAATTAAATAATTATTTTTTGTGTTAGGGTTGGCTCTCCCCTTATCCAGTGAGAGATAAAATCATATAAAATAAAATCAATCATTTCACGCTGGATTAGCAAGGAGAATAAAATTACAACTAATTGTGCCAAAAATAAGGGTCAGTGTGGTACAACCCTTAAAATGGGTCAGTATGGAACAACCCTTGTAGCGGAAACTGACGCATCAATATTGTCAAAGGTTTTCATCAGACAAATTAGTTATGACGTGGATTTAAACTGAGGTTTTTTTTAAAATCAATTATTTGTTCTCTATAGGGACAGAGTCTAGGCAGAATAGGTAGTAGATATGACATTTACATATGTTTTTTAGAAGCTCAATACGGTAGGAAAGGAACCTTGGAAATTACAATAATGGGGACTAATTTTCTAAAAGATGTCTATTTTGAGAAAATAGGCGTTGCATCTCGTAAACGTATAACTTAAACTACAATCTCTTAAGTGAAACTGGCTTATAGAAGTAGGGTTTCGTTTCACCAATCAAAACCAGAGTCGGGCCTACAGAACAAATTAAAAAAAAAACAAATAGCGACTCCCTCACTCTCGCCATGACATACTGGCTGGAAAACGGGTAGCGTTTAAAAAGAAAACAAATTCAACACGGAATTGGCGCGAAAACACGTAGGCCATGAAATAAATCCCGAAATAAAAAATACTCCCTAACTCTCGCTATGACATACTGGCTGGCAAGCGGGTAGCGTTTAAAAAGAAAACAAATAGTACACAGAATTGGCGCGAAAGCACGTGGCGGTCGCGCGCCATTTTGAGTACGTCATCGTGTGTTGTCGTCAAATCGACACTGCTTTTTGAGGGGTTCATTTTTACGATATGTTTTTTTTGCCGCTCTATTATTTGGTTCGGTATATTCTTCCCGATTTCAGAGGCAAGTCTAATTTACTTTTGCCAAATTTTAAAAAATATCACACTCGAGATTCGATTTTACAAATAAAATGGTTAGGTTTAGATTATACTGAATAACATAAACATGGTTTGCAACTGACCAAACTAAATATGTTTGTAGCTAGATTCTCTGCATCGGCTAACGGACCTGCCTGTATATTTATTGTGAACATATCCATGCAATGATTACGTGGGACACTCAGAAAGTATTGCGACACTAAAAAAAATTGTTCTACAGGTACATATATTTTTATTAAATCTTTTCAAAGTACTCTCCACCAGCCTCTATACAAAGATTCATGCGTCTGAACCAGTTTTCAAAACACTTTTTCCAGTCCGCCGTAGACACCTCGTTTACAGCCTGCTCGAACTCAGCCAGCGCATCTTCCGGCGACGAAAATTGTATCCCCTTGAGCTGATTTTTTATTTTTGGAAATAAAAAGAAGTCACACGGTGCTAGATCAGGGCTGTAAGGAGGGTGACCCAGGAGATTGACTGGTGTGCTGTCCAGGAAGTCCCTCGTTTTGAGCGCGGTGTGTGCAGGAGCATTATCGTGGTGGAGCAGTAGTCCGCGGAGCCCTGTGCTTGGTCGCTTGTTGCTCACAACAGAAAAAACTTCTGGTAAACATTTGGTAGTATACCATTCGGCGTTAATGCTTCTTTGATCTCGTAAGGGAATTGAGGCCAAGTGGCCAGTCAAATTAAAAAAGCTGGCGATCAAAATCTTCCCCCCGCTTCGAGATCGCTTCACTTGGGTAGGCGTTGGTTCATTTTGAAACACCCAGACTGTCGACTGGCGCTTGGTTTCTGGATCGTATTGATAAATCCAGGACTCATCACCTGTTACGATGTCGTAAACACGCCGAGACGAGCCTGCTTCAAATTTGTTCAGCATATCACGGCACCATTCCACCCGGGCCTGCTTCTGAGCGTCGGTGAGGTAGTGAGGCACCCAGCGCGATACTATCCTCCTCACGCGAAGATGCCCGTGTAGAATCTCGTGAACGCTTCCCGATCCAATCTTTAATATGTGCTGAATCTCCTGATATGTAATTCGCCTATTATCTTGGATTAAATTTTTCACTGCTAGCACGTTTTCTTCCGTAATAGCCGTTAAAGGGCGACCGCTTCTTTCTTCAACCCCCAAAGTTGGTCGACCGCGCCTAAATTCGTTATACCAACGATACACGGTTGCCTTGGAGGGGCTTTCATCCATAAGTGCCATTTGAAGTCTATCGAACGATTCATCCGGTTTCAGGCGACACTTGAAATCGTAAAAAATCATAGCTCTAAAATGTTCCCGGCGCAGATCCATTTTTCAGTAAGACACGATACTTTGAATTGGCTCGCAAAAAATGTGGAGGGAAATTTTGAAAATGGAACACACATATTTTTACTTACAAGTAATCATATTTTCAAAAAAGATTCTAACCGGCCAGTCTGCCATATATAAAAACTATTTATCGCAATACTTTCTGAGTGACCTGGTATAGTGGGGTCAATATATAAAAATGTAAACTGTAAAATGAATGTCATATAATGCAATGTATGGGGCTTGTACCCTGAAAAAAAGATTTTTATTTTATTTTTATTTATTTAGATTTAGTGCCTTGTATGCTAAGACTTCTATAAACTGAGGTCGACGCGGCACATGCGCCAAAAGTTGAAGCGCATCAACGAGGGGAAATTGGCACTCTTGCCTTCAGCAATCCTCGAGTGAACAAATGAATGTTGTAATTTTGGGACGAATTTTGAATGACGAATTGCTTAGTACGCCGCGTCTACCTCAGTTTATATAGAAGTCTTTGCTTGTATGACCGATTTTCAGTTCAATATTAAAAAAGGACTTCCATGCTGGTCTGGGAGCGAGAGAAAAACATAGAATGTGCCAGCTGCATTTCCTCACGGGCATGCTGTAAGATCCAGCTAAGGTATCCGAGGGTTTCAGTATATTGTAATTTAGGCGATGGGCTGACAACCTGTCACTACAGCAATATACCTAGAATTCTATCTTAAATAACCCTCAAAACTTTGTCAGACGTGGCGGAACGACCTTTGTTTGGGTCGTTTGCGCTCTGCCTACCCCATTAGGGATAAAGGCATGATTATATGTATGTATGTATTAAAAAGGAACATAATATTTTCGTTACAGTTAAATCACTGGAATAGTTTTCGATTTTTAGTCAAGAGAAATCTACCGCTACTTAAATCCAGATGGACGACCAACCCGATAAACATTAAATTCCTAATTCTATCAACACAGGAAACCCATGGGAAGTGTACTTGACAATATGGCAACCAAATAAATGTTCCGTGCACAATCGCCCATACGACGGCACGCGACCACTTGTGGTAAAATGGTGAAACCTTTACACTGTATTAGCTACCGTTTAATACTATCTAGGGTGGGATTGTTTATAGAAGAATAGTTTTATGTTTCTCAATGTGAACTGGGAACATCAAAAAAGGATAAACCAAAATTAGAAACGACAAGGATAAGCTTTAACATATTAAACAACAAAAAATACTGAATAATAACAATTTATTTCGATTTACTGACTCCGATTCTGGTCGTTTAGTGGTATGATTAAATAAACTACAAATTAACATACATATATATTCACGCCTTTATCCCTAATGGGGTAGGCACAGCGTAAACGATCTAAACAAATATCGTACCGCCACGTCTGACAAAGTTTGAAGGTTATTTAAGATAGATTTGTAAGTATATTGCTGTAGTAAATTGCAATATACTGAAACCCTACGATCCCTTAGCTGGTTTTTACAGCATGCCCAAAAGGAAATGCAGCTGGTGCATTCTATGTTTTTCTCTCGCTCCCAGCCCAGCATGGAAGAACTACAAATTAATCAAGGGAGAATACGGTATTCCCATCGGAAAACAGAGCTAAACAGTACAATATAAAATCATTTCAGGGCTTTTGCTCTGCCTACCTCTTTAGGATAGAGGCATAACTTTATTGCATTTAAAATTGGCCAAAAACAGCGTCAGTAAATCGACCCGCGTCTCTGCGATAGATGAGACGCGAGCGAGCGGGTTTTAATCACAAAGATCATATCCCATATCATCATTCACTGTTCAGTCGAGTCAGTTAAGACCCTCCTGATGGCAACGAGGCTATACCAACGCCGAGACTATGTAGTTTCGTCGTGAACACAACGATACCGCGTTTTAAAAACCTAGTGGCGCCATCTGTTGAGATTTTTTGGAACTAACTCGGGATGATAGTGTCACAATGTATTTATAGATCGATCGGGTTTGATAATCGTCACGCGTCATTTGTAGAGGGACATATTATTCTTTTAGTTTTGGTGATAGACTTCCGGATGATGACTGTTTTTATGTTGATTGTAGATTTTTTTTGTCATAAAAAATATCATCAATTTCATAAAAAGTACATGAAATTATTAAAAATTACAAAACATAAAAACAATACCAAAAGACAACTACTATGTGATTGAATGCGTAAATAGAACATATTCGACTTTCACAAAGCGGCAAAATAATGCATGCTTTCAGAAGGTCGTTAACACTCTGCTTAACCCGTAAAGGATACAGGCGTAACTATATCTACGCAAAAATAAAATTCTCGCAGTCAAATTGAAAATTTCATGCGAAAGACACACTAAATCCATATTTCATCCACTATTTTCATACACAAAACAATAATGACACCCCAAAATCACATTTAGAACTCCAAGCTAATTTCAATAATCACATGGTAGCCTAGTTCCAGTGTATATTTGTTCTTTATCTCGCTCTAACAAGTGGTAGTAAATGGGAGTGCGAGAGGGAGAGAAAAAGTGGGGATTTGATAATGTTACAAATATTGTCCTCGGTGAAGTGATTACCGAGGGTTAGGGGCGTATGCATAGTCGTGGAGTGGAATTAAAATTCGAACCTGTAAAATTTAAGATGGTAGCTGTGACAGTTGCGATTTGTATAAAATTTTGATACATTTTTTGTTTTTCTTCTGATTGACATCTGTCGTAGTACGCCTAAATTTTACAGGGTATAGTGCAACTAATTTAAGTGTAGGTTTGATCTAGAACTCTGGTCAGATTTTGAGACCTGAAAAGCTCATTTCTTAAATTGTAAAACTTATCTTTAGCCGTTTGTTTGTTGGACATTTAGTTAAGCTGAGCATTGATATGTCCATCTTAACATGGCAGGGTTTAAATTTTTTACGGAAGACCTATGGTTTAGGCGGGATATTTCAAGTAGATATTACTTGCTTGTCAAACAACGTCTCACTTCCGTAGGTAAGCTGGAAGAAATTTCTTAGTAGAAATAAGCTGTACCTGTTGTGTCGTTATTCCTTGTGTATTGTGTTTCTTATGTTACTTGTGTATAATAAACAATAAATAAATAAACTATAAGTTAGATTGGGCACCGAGCAATTTCAAATAGCAAAATAAAATGAATGCATAAAAAGGTTTAGCGACCTGTGTGATATGTAAGTTATACTTTCTTTATTTAACGTTGAGTTATCGATACCAACTTCTTTTTGCACCCCATAAACTACTTTTTCTTTACAACTTCAAAGAAAGTCAATCGCACAACTTATGTTTGTTATAAGGTTATAGTCCGAAGTTCCATTCCAGTTCGATTTGAACCCATGCTGAGTTGCAAACAAAAAGCTGTTTATGGGCCGCAAAACACGTTGCATGCTGGACTAAGAGAGATAGAAAAACATAGAATGTTCCAGCTGCCCTTCCTCCCGGGCATGCGTGCATTGTAATTTAGGCGATGGGCTGACAACCTGTCACTATAGCAATACATATTACAATCTAAAATTGCCCTCAATTTTTGTGACACGTGGCGAAAGCGCCTTTTACGAGGCGTTTAATGCTCTGCCTACTCCGTCAGGGATAAAGGCGTGATTTATGTATGTATGTAAACACGTTGCGTTAAATAAACGAAGTACAGTTTCAGTTATTTCAACACCAAACTCTTTATTCGTTCATGAATTGACTAAATCCATGTCAACATCTATGGCTACGACCCCGCTAGTGGACGTAACTGTCACACTATGCAGTATGATAAATCGTAGGGAAAGCACCCCGACGCATAGCATTTTGTATGCACTCGGTACAAGAGGGATGATGTTCTCAGTTCACCGAGAACATAGGGGGCAATAAATATTAAAGAAGATTCCGTGGAATAATAAAAAAAAAGTATATTTAGAGGCACGTTTCCCGTTACATACATATAATCACGCCTTAATCCCTAATAACGAGCTAAACAAGGGCCTTCCGCCAGGTCTGACAAAGTTTCTACAGTGGCAGGTTGTCAGCCCATTGCCTAAATTACAATATACTGAAACCTTCGGATCCCTTAGCTGGTTTTTACAGCATGCCCGGGAGGAAATGCGACTGGCACATTCTATGTATTTCCCTCGCTAAGAAGCAAAATATGTTAGATCATCATAAACACCAAAGTTTTCGTCAGTTTATGAATTGACTAAATCCATGTCCACACCTATGGCTACGACCCCGCTAGTGGGCGTAACTGTCACACTATACAGTATGATCAATCGTAGGGAAAGCACCCCGACGCATAGCATTTTGTATGCACTCGGTACAAGAGGGATGATGTTCTCAGTTCACCGAGAACATAGGGGGCAATAAATATTAAAGAAGATTCCGTGGAATAATAAAAAAAAAGTATATTTAGAGGCACGTTTCCCGTTACATACATATAATCACGCCTTAATCCCTAATGGGGTAGGTTAGGTAAACGACCTAAACAAGGGCCTTCCGCCAGGTCTGACAAAGTTTCTATAGTGGCAGGTTGTCAGCCCATTGCCTAAATTACAATATACTGAAACCTTCGGATCCCTTAGCTGGTTTTTACAGCATGCCCGGGAGGAAATACGACTGGCACATTCTATATTTTCTCTCGCTCCCAGGCCAGTTTTCGTCAGTTCATGAATTGACTAAATCCATGTCCACATCTATGGCTACGACCCCGCTAGTGGGCGTAACTGTCACACTATGCATTATGATAAATCGTAGGGAAAGCACCCCGACGCATAGCATTTTTGTATGCACTCGGTACAAGAGGGATGATGTTCTCAGTTCACCGAGAACATAGGGGGCAATAAATATTAAAGAAGATTCCGTGGAATAAAAAAAAAAAGTATATTTAGAGGCACGTTTCCCGGTACACCCATACATATAATCACGCCTTAATCCCTAATGGGGTAGGTTAAACAAGGGCCTTCCGCCAGGTCTGACAAAGTTTCTGTAGTGGCAGGTTGTCAGCCCATTGCCTAAATTACAATATACTGAAACCTTCGGATCCCTTAGCTGGTTTTTACAGCATGCCCGGGAGGAAATGCGACTGGCACATTATATGTTTTTCTCTCGCTCCCAGGCCAGTTTTCGTCAGTTCATGAATTTCCTAAATCCATGTCCACACCTATGGCTGCGACCCCGCTAGTGGGCGTAACTGCCACAGTATACAATATGATCAATTGTAGGGAAAGCACCCCGACGCATAGCATTTTTGTATGCACTCGGTACAAGAGGGTTGATGTTCTCAGTTCACCGAGAACATAGGGTGCAATAAATAAGGAAAGAAGAATCCGTAGAATGGAAAATAAATAAAAATGTATGTATATTTATCTAAATATGTATACTTATCTTAAAGAACCCTCAAAAGTTGTCAGACATGGCGGAACGACCTTTATTTGGAACGTTAACGCTCTGCCTACCCCATTAGGGATACAGACGTGAGAGTATGTATGTACGTTTCCCGGTTACTTCCATAGAGGGAAAAACATAGGATGTGCCAGCTGCATTTCCTCCCAGCATGCTGTAAAACCAGCTAAGGGATCCGAGGGTCTCAGTATATTGTAATTTAGGCGATGGGCTGACAACCTGTCACTAAAGCAATATGTCAGACGTTGCGGAACGACCTTTGTTTAGGTCATTTATGCTCTGCTTACCCCATTAAGGATAAAGGCATGATTATATGTATGTAAACCTATCTTACAATTTGATTTCAGGACTTAAGCCTGTAAAAGCTTCCTTTATAAATCCCGAATGAGCCGTATATTTGTTTGAGCTCGCCAAACAAAGGTCCGGCCATGTTTGCTCGATACAAACAATCAAACACAGGGGTTGGACGGTTGCTTTTTTACCGGTTTATAAACTGTTTGCGGAGAGTAGTCTACCTTAAATTGAGGTCTGAGTTGAGGAGGGTTGTATTGTGTAGTGTGATGGAAGAGCTGGCAACCCATTACTATAGCGGGTAGAGATTTGAAACAAAGTTTGAAACCAAAAATCGCCTATTAACATAGGTGAACGAAACATGAGTAAGGGTAAAATAAGATTTAAGATATAAATAATACACAACCATGAAGAAAACAAAGAATAAGTTAGTAAAATTCGTGATGTTTGTAAATCTTCCATGCTAGCCTGGGAGCAGGAGAAAAACATAGAATGTGCCAGCTGCATTTCCTCCCGAGCATGCTGCAAAAACCAGCTAAGGGATCCAAGGGTTTCAATATATTGTAATTTAGGCGATGGGCTGACAGCCTGTCACTACAGCAATATACCTACAAATCTACTTTAAATAACCCTCAAAACTTTGTCAGACGTGACGGAACGAACTTTGTTTAGGACGTTTGCGCTCTGCCTGCCCCATTAGGGATTAAGGCGTGATTATATGTATGTATGTTTGAAATTCAACCACAGTTAAAGATAGAATGTCCCTGTTTTAAAAAAAAACGCAGTAAAAACAGATTATAAAAAAAAAAGATTTTTCTGTAAGTTTTTACTAGGCCATTGACGCTCTCTGCCTAAACTATGACAACGATATTTTTATTCGCTTCTTCTGTCGAGTGGGTATCGAGTCTATGGACCCGATGAACCCTGGTGTTAGAGTTTTTAAACCGCCTAGTAGCACAACTATCAGGCCTCTGACATGGTTTTGTGTACACCTATCAAAGACAGCGACCGGGACCGGCGGCTTAACGTGCCCTCCGAAGCACGAAATCTTTTTCTTTTCGGACAATCAGGTGATTCAGCCTGCAATGTCCTACCCAAACTGGGGAAAAATTCACAAAGTGATAAATTCTCAAATATCAACTTTGTGTTTTCTCCCGTATTCTATTCGCTAGAGAACCCTAAACAAACTTAATTTATATCAGTGTTAAAATTCACAACCAAGTTACCAAAAGCAGAAGAATCGTGCGGCGATTCGCAAAATTAATTAAATACAATTAAACATATAAACCCTTATACGGCAGAACAGTGTTTAAAGAAGAGATTTCAGCCATATAAAGAGGTTGCTTTAAATTTATTATTATCATTAAAACTGTTTTAAGATTTACGTGACTGTGTTCGTAAACGCGAATGTTGTGGCGTTTTCACGGTGTAGATAGCTGTCTTCATAAATGCAGTTGCGATTGCAGAAAATATAGAGATAAATGTATTTATTAAGAATGTAAGTTAGTACTATATTAAAGATAAGAAGAATCGTTAATTCTAAACAACAAGTGGGATGATTTTAAGAGTTTCGATAGCTTCACTACATTTTATAAAACAAAGTCGCTTTCTCTGTCCCTATATCCCTATGTATGCTTAGATCTTTAAAACTACGCAACGGATTTTGATGCAGTTTCTTTTAATGGATAGAGTGATTCAAGAGGAATGTTTATATGTATATTACATGCATAACATAGTAGAGAAACACTGATGATTTCCGTGTGAAGCCGGGGCGGGTCTCTAGTCTATCTTAAAATAACTCTCAAAACTTTGTCAGACGTGGCGGAATGACCTTTATTTAGGCAGTTTACGCTCTGCCTACCCGATTAGGGATGGGGGCGTGACTATATGTATGTATACTATTTTATCCTATATGGGGGGAAATGCAGTTTATAAAATGTGTGAAGCAGCAATGGATAAAAATGTCGCCAATTATTATTATAAGGAGTAAGGTAGTTGATACAATTCTCACACCTCTTTAAAATAAGGTTAAGAATCCGAGATGAGCTTACAGCCTTTTAGAGAAGGCGGTTTTTTACACGTTCATTAAAATGCTTCATTATAATTTTCATAATGAATAAATGAAATAAGTAAGTAAGGGTAGGCCCACTGCGAACTTCGAATCGCAATCACTACTTTATCCCTAATGGAGGAGGCAGAGTGTCAACGCCCCAAGGAAGTAGTCGTTTGTCGAACAACACAGTCGGAAAAGTTTTGAGGGTTATTTCCTTAGGTTATTTTTGATAGATTTGTATATTACGAAATTGAAATACAAAGTGGTCACTAACAAACACACTAAAGCAATACATATTACAATCTAAAATTGCCCTCAATTTTTGTCAGACGTGGCGAAAGCGCCTTTTACGAGGCGTTAAACGCTCTGCCTACCCCGTAAGGGATAAAGGCGTGATTTATGTATGTATGTATGTAACAAACACACTAGTCATTACATACAGTAGGCAGAGCGTAGACGACCTAAACAAAGATCGTTCCGCCACGTCTGACAAAGCTTTGAGTGTTATTTAAGATAGATTTGAAGGTATATTTTGTTGCTGTCATTTCCTTCGTCTAGTTCTGATTGTAGTTTGCATTCCATTAGTTTATTATATATTATGTATTAGTTTATTTTACAATATCTATGTAGTAGATTGTACTTAGTTTGTGGATTATATGTCATCATCTCCCTAGCCTTATTCCGTATTTCACGGGGTCGGCTACCTAATCTAGGGGATTGAACGAGGGTACTGATTTTTACGCAGAGCGACTGACATCTGACCTCCGCAACCCAGAAGGGAAACCAGACCCAATCCTAGATTAGGTCAGAGTTTTCAAGCCGGCAATGCTTAGCACTGGCCTCTGATATGGCTTAACGACTAATATCTACGGTATTAACCGGGACCAACGGCTTAACGTGCCTTCTGAAGCACGGATTATTTATTAATGTAATGTATTTAGAATACATATTTGACTAGGTTTGCACTATCACGCTTACCGCTACGCATTTTTCTTTCACCAAAAGGTGGCCTGGAAGAAATTGCTGCCTTAGCAATAAGGCCGCCTATGTTGTACTTGTCTTTTTATATTGTTATCTGTTGTGTTGTATGATTTGTATTCTCACGTGCAATAAAGTATTCTTATGTTATGTCATGTTATGTATATTGCTTAGTGACATGTCACATCAGGCCCATCGCCTAAATTACAATACACTGAAACCACCAAATCCCTTATGTATTTCATTTTTTTTAAATTAAAAATGGGTTTGCTCTTGACTCCAGTCTAGGTCGGAAACGACTGAGAGGAGACGATGGTGCGAGCTCACCCAGAAGATACCCTTAACTTGTTTTAACAGCATGCCCGGGAGGTAATGCAGCTGGAACATTGTATGTTTTTCTATCTCTCCCAGTCCAGCATGGAAGGAAAATATAATGAATCATCAAGCTTTTTAATCTGTAAAGTCGATAATGGTGATTTACATACCTACATTGATAAGAGTATAAATGATAACCTCTGGGTTACTACGTCGCTTATGATATCTGATACTACTATAGTACACGTGGTATCTCCTATTCTTCCATGCTGGCCTGGGAGCGAGAGAAAAACGTAGAACGTGCCAGCTGCATTTCCTCACCGACGAACTGTAAAAACCAGCTAAGGGATCAGAGGGTTTCAGTATATTGAAATTTAGGCGATAGGCTGACAATCTGTTACTATAGTAATAAACCTACAAATCTATCTTAAATACCCCTCAAAACTTTGTCACACGTGGCGGAACAACCTTTATTTAGGTCGTTTACGCTCTGCTTACCCCATTAGGGACAAAGGCGTGATTATATGTACGTATGTATCGACTATACTGATTAAAAAGTTATGATGATTCATTATATTTATTTGGTTTGTGTCATTATAATCTATATATTATGCTTTTGTGCAACTTTGTATTTTTGATCTCGTTTTTATTCGTTTTGATATCAATGAATTTATTTGATAACTAAGCATAAATACCAGGTGTAAGGGACAGCGTCCCGCAAACTGTGAGGGGTTTCTCAGTCAACGACACTGAACAACTATCAGCAGTTTCTTTATTTTTTAGAAAATGGTTCTTCATTACAAAATGTTCGCCTCGATCAGACAGTTTTATTTTTACTTCCTGGAAAAAAAAGTCCTGCTGATAATTTCAGTGTCGTTGACTGAGCAACCCCTATCAGTTTGCGGGACTCTGTCCCTTACACCTCGTATAACTTTATACTATATTTTAATGACTGTTTTACAAATCAATTACATTTAACACTTGTCTGAGATAACCTAAGGTTACTGCGTATCGGGTACATATCGTGTCAGATGTCAGTCAGAGTTGGAGTATTGCTAATTGGACGATAATAAGTAGGTATAATATATAATATAGTCACGCCTGTGTTTCCTACGGGGTACGCACTCTTCCATGCTGGACTGGCAGCGAAAGAAAATCATAGAATGTGCCAGCTGCATTTCCTCCCGGGCATGCTATAAAAACCAGCTAAGGGATCCAGGGGTTTCAGTATATTGCAATTTAGGCGATGGACTGACAACCTGTCACTACAGCAATATACCTAAAAATCGATCTTAAATAACCCTCAATACTTTGTCAGACGTGGCGGAACGACCTTTGTTTAGGTCATTAACGCTCTGCTTACCCCATTAGGGATAAAGGCGTGATTATATGAACGCACTCTTGACGTGACAAGATACCGGGTGTAAGGAACAGCTTAACGCAAATTGATAGGGGTTACTTAGACAACGACACTAAATAATTCTCATATGAAAAAAAATATGGCTGATAATTTTGAAGAAAAATATTTTTTCTCTCATTGTATTTCCTGGTGAAAGTTGTTCAGTTTCGTTGACTGAACAACCCGTATCAGTTTGCGTTACACCGCGTATAAAATTATATTTTGGAAAATAAAATTTTGCTTCCGATTTTTTTTATGGGGTAGGCAGAGATCAAATCAACGACGACTATTATTAATTTACGAACTGATTTTTAAAGTTGTCTCAAAAAGAGAGGCAACAGGTACATTCTATGCATTTTTATCGCTCTCAGTCCAGCATGAAAATATGCATAGGTCATCAAAAAGGTATCTAATGTTAGTGAGGTATATAAGATAACCGCTTCAACCGATTAACTATCAATTATTTATTTATAACTGCAATTAATTAACTCTTAAAATACCTATTAATTAAGTTATAAACTGCGTCCATATTAAATACATAATGTCATGATTATTACATTAAAACAGAATAGGTAAGTATAAGCTTATACCTAAAATACTATCAACTGTATGTATACATACATGCCTTCACGCCTGTATCCCTGATGGGATAGGCAGTGCGTCAACGACTCAAACCAAGGGCGTCCCGCCACGTCTGACAAGTTTTGAGGGTTGTTTTAGATAGAACTGTATATTGCTGTAGTGACAGGTTATCAGCCTGTCGCCTAAATCACAATATACTGAAACCCTCAAATCCCTTAGCTAGTTTTACAGCATGCGCGGGAGGAAATGCAGCTGGCACATTCTATGTTTTTCTCACGCTTCCAGGCCAGCATGGAAGTTAATTAAAGAAACAAAATAACTGAAAAGCTAAAAAGTGCCAGTTTTAATTTGATTTTCTTATTATTATTTCCATGCTGGACTTGAAGCGACAGAAAATCATAGAATGGGCCAGTTGCATATCCTCCCGGGCATGCTGTAAAAACCAGCTAAGGGATCCGAGGGTATCAGTATATTGTAATTTAGGCGATTGGCTGAAAACCTGTCAACCTACAAATCTGTCTTAAAATAACCCTCAGAACGTTGTCACACGTGGAGGAAAGACATTTATTTAGGTCGTTTATGCTCTGCCTACCCCATTAGAGATAAAGGAGTGATTATATGTATGTATGTATGTTTAATTTGATTACAACCCTGTAATCAAATTACCGACCCAAATAAAATAACCCAATTTAAATGACCCAATCAACCCTTATTGGGTCGTACGTAGACTTGAAAGAGGAAGCAACCGGGAAGATTTAACGTGCTCTCCGAAACACGAAATGATCTTACTCGCAAACCTTGCCAGTAAATCAGATGAGAACAATATTACAAATTTTGCCTCCGGGAATCAAACCTGCTGCGGGTCGAGAGCTTAAGGCTCAGACGGCTCACTAGACCACGGAGGCTAAACTATATAATATATGAGAGGAATCTATCTTCCATGCTGGCCTGGGAGCGAGAGAAAAACAAAGAATGTGCCAGCTGCATTTCCTCCCAGGCATGCTATAAAAATCAGCTAAGGGATCCGAGTGAGGCAATTTAGGCGTTGGGCTGACAACCTGTCACTACAGCAATATACAATACAATATTCTTTATTGCACAAAGAAACATATACAACAATATACCTACAAATCGATCTTAAATAACCCTCAATACTTTAGCAGACGTGGCGGAACGACCTGATTAGGTCATTTACGCTCTGCCTACCCCATTAGGGATAAAGGCGTGATTACATGTATGTATCTGTCTGTCCGTATGTGCGTAGAACCGTGTCGAGGTCGGCGCGCATTCGATGATAATGTACCGATAAAATAATTGCTCCTAGTGTGTTTAGAGAACTAGAGATACGTCATCTTTTATACTACATATAATCACGCCTTTATCCCTAATGGGGTAGGCAGAGCGTAAACGACCTAAATAAAGGTCGCTCCGCCACGTCTGACAGAGTTTTGAGGGTTATTTAAGATACATACATACATACATACATAAAATCACGCCTTCATCCCTTACGGGGTAGGCAGAGCGTAAAACGCCTCCTAAAAGGCGCTTTTGCCACGTCTGACATAAATTGGGGGCAATTTTAGATTGTAATGTGTATTGCTGTAGTGATAGGTTGTCAGCCCATCGCCTAAATTACAATACACTGTAACCCTCGAATCCCTTTTGCTGACTTATACAGCATGCCCGGGAGGAAGGGCAACTGGAACATTCTATGTTTTTCTCTCTCTCCCAGTCCAGTATGGAAGATTATTTAAGATACATACATACATACATACATAAATCACGCCTTTATCCCTTACGGGGTAGGCAGAGCGTTTAACGCCTCGTAAAAGGCGCTTATTTAAGATAGACTTGTATATTGCTGTAGTGACAGGTTGAATCGCCCATCGCCTAAATCGCAATATGCTGAAACCCTCGGATCCCTAACTGGTTTTTACAGCATGCCCGAGAGGAAATGCAGCTGGCACATTCTACGTTTTTCTTTCGCTCCTAGGCCAGCATGTATGCATGCATGTACGGTGGAGTTAGGCTACCCAGAAGAACGCAGGTCACTTGCTTATGTAATCGGATTAGGCAGTTTGAAAACTCTGACACCAGGATTCATCGCGTCGTTCGAGTCGAGAATCCACTAGCTAAGAAGAAGACCGTCACATATCTTTACAGTTTTATCAATTTAAGTATCAAATATACTGTTTAGCGGTTGGCACTGGACAGGACAATGTTGTGATTTATAACATTCATTAGCTAACTGGCAAGTTTAGGTTAAGTTTAGCTACTTTGTAAAGTCACATATCCAGTGGTTTGTGAATCTAAGTATCAAATATACTGTTTAGCGGTCGGCACTGGACAATGTTGTGATTTTAAGTTTAGCTACTTTGTAAAGTCACACACAAGTGTTTTGTGAATCTAAGTATCAAATATACTGTTAAGCGGTCGGCACTGGACAATGTTGTGATTTATAACATTCATTATTAGCTAACTGGCAAGTTTAGGTTAAGTTTAGCTACTTTGTAAAGTCACATATCCAGTGGTTTGTGAATCTAAGTATCAAATATACTGTTTAGCGGTCGGCACTGGACAATGTTGTGATTTATAACATTCATTATTAGCTAACTGGCAAGTTTAGGTTAAGTTTAGCTACTTTGTAAAGTCACATATCCAGTGGTTTGTGAATCTAAGTATCAAATATACTGTTTAGCGGTCAGCACTGGACAATGTTGTGATTTATAACATTCATTAGCTAACTGGCAAGTTTAGGTTAAGTTTAGCTACTTTGTAAAGCCACATATCCAGTGGTTTGTGAATCTAAGTATCAAATATACTGTTTAGCGGTCGGCACTGGACAATGTTGTGATTTATAACATTCATTAGCTAACTGGCAACTTAAGTTAAGTTTAGCTACTTTGTAAAGTCACATATCCAGTGTTTTGTGAATCTAAGTATCAAATATACTGTTTAGCGGTCGGCACTGGACAATGTTGTGATTTATAACATTCATTAGCTAACTGGCCACTTTAGGTTAAGTTTAGCTACTTTGTAATTATAAAGTCTTAAGTTTCTTCAAATAAGTATAAAATGTGTGTGCGAAGTAATAAAACACCTGGTTTTTCGGACTTGTGAGTAAGTTTTTTATAGGGAATAAGAATATTTTCACCTAAGGTATTCCAGATTAACTTAGCTTTCTATTGGTGGAAGAGTCTTGCAATTACGTCATCATTTTCGATTTTAAAGGCAATACGTAATAAACATACATAAATTATGATCCTTCTCATACATAATATTCTAATACGAATAGTATTCTCAAAATCTATATTTTTATTACAATTCATAAAAACTTATTTGCTTGGTCTAACTAATGTGGAAATGTTTAGTACTTTTCGAGCAAATCCGCTAGCGTATCTGACTCAATTTAATAATATAAATATAATATTATTGTGCTGTATGTCTATCAATCAACGGTGCGCGATTTTCAAATATAATCACTGTCATTGATCTAGCCTAGTTTGGAGTGTGTTGCGTTTTAAGCTTGTATTAGGTGATGGTTTAAGTTAATGAACCTAGCGATGAGATAAATATGTTTTGACGTTTTACTGTATATCAGCGGTGGGGCTGTTGGTACTGTCTCCCCATATTATAACACCATAGCGAAGCCAATAATGCGCTAACATTATAGTTGATTAGCATGCGACGAGAGTGTGTATATCTGTGACGGCTTCTATAGCACTGTTTGATAGACAAATCGAAAATGCCTGGAAGAGATATCGTTTTGAAACTGCGACCAATGAAAAAAAATATATCCCGATCCTCAACTAAAGCTTAAACTTGGACTTTAACGGATCTACAAAGGTTGATTCTGGAGATGTGCCAGTCAGCTATAGAATGTAGTATGCTAGCCTTGAAGCTAAAAATTCAATACACTAATACCATACTGCGCACTAAAACTTAAAATATGTGGCGCAGCTCGATTAGCAGTCCTGATGTGACTTCGATTTATATAGTTCAGGCTATATTGTAACTTTTCGTCTATGCTCGACTGGGACCGAGAGAAAAACATAGAATGTGCCAGCTGCATTTCCTCCCAGGCATGCTGTAAAAACCAGCTCATGGATTAGAGGGTTTCAGTATATTGTAATTTTGGCGATGGGCTGACAACCTAACACTACAGCAATAAATACCTACAAATCTATCTTAAACGACCCTCAAAATGTTGTCAAGACGTGGCGGAATGACCTTTGTTTAGGTCGTTTACGCTCTGCCTACCCCATCCCTAATAAAAGCGTGTTTATCCCTAATACGTGGTTATAATATGTATGTATATTGTAACATTTTTAAAAGGGGCTGCCTTTGTCTATAAGTTTAAATTAAAAGGTCGACTTCTGCACGACAACGTAATTATTTTAAAAGTAAATCACTTTACTATCGCCTTAGCCGCCAACTTAAGCCAGACCACAAACATTTTACAATACCCCAACATATTTCAGACTCGTATGAATCAAAATACATTGACAATATAACGTCACCAAATACGGTAAGACACGTTGTGTTAAGAAACTGTTATGTGCTGGCCATTCATTACAAATGGCCGGGTAAAGATGGGCCGTGAGAAATATATGAGACTAATAATCGATAAATATAAAGTGTTCGAGAAAATTATAGAATATTTCGAGATATTAACTGGCCTAGAATGGTCCAGGACTCAGTGGATATATGCCTCTTTTTGATATAATAAAAGTAGTTGATTCAATCTTCGCATAATCTTATATAGCCGTAAGTGTCCCACTGCTGAGCAAAGGCCTCTCTCCTTTCCCTCCGACTGCCTATCTTGGGCTTCCTCCGGCCATGCCTTGCTGAGCGCGTCCAGCTCGTCTCGCCATCGTCGTCTCGGTCTGCCGCGTCGCCTTCTGTCAGTCGGTGGCTTCCACTGTGTAGTGGTCTTTGCCCACAATTCATCCGGCATGCGGGAGACATGACATCTTCGCATAAATCAAATATTAATTGTTGAATCTATTTTTGAATTACTGTTGTTGTCTATTCTTCCATGCTGGACTGGGAGAGATATAAAAACATAGAATGTGCTAGCTGCATCTTCTCCTGGGCATGCTGTAAATCAGCTAAGGCATTTGAAGGTTTCAGTATTGCAATTTAGGCGGTGGGTTGACAACCTGTCACTATAGCAAAATACAGATCTATCTGGAATAACCCTCAAGACTTGTCAGACATAGCCTACCTCTGCCTACCCCATTAGGGATAAAAGCGTGTTTATATGTATGTATTCATGAATGTGTGTTGTTGTCTCTATTTATAAACTTTGATAACAGATTTATTGAACCTACAATTTCGGAATCGAGAACCTAATGCTCGGATTACTAGACCCAAGAACTCAGGATATGAACTCATCATAGCGTAGCTTTATGGCAAATTCCTGAGTAGCTCATACCTCATAGTTCTATCTCTACGGATTTCTGCCAGTTAAAAGTAAGTAAAAAGTACATACATATACTCACGCCTTTATCCCTAATGGGGTAGGCAGAGCGTAAACGACCTAAACAAAGGTCGTTCCGCCACGTCTGACATAGTTTTGAGGGTTATTTAAGATAGAATTCTAGGTATATTGCTGTAGTGACAGGTTGTCAGCCCATCGCCTAAATTACAATATACTGAAACCCTCGGATCCCTTAGCTGGATCTTACAGCATGCCCGGGAGGATATGCAGCTGGCACATTCTATGTTTTTCTCTCGCTCCCAGGCCAGCATGGAAGTAGTAAAAAGTAGTCAGAAGTAAAATTTCAAGAGCTATACATGAAAAAAGTAAATAAGAAAAAAACATCTACTATCCCGAGATATCCTACCTGGCCCCAGAGTAACGGTTACGACGCGTCGGGAACGCATAAATCACGTTCGCGGTATGCGTAGCACGGAACGTTAAACTATATCGGCAGTCTTACGTATAGTATCGTTTTCAATAGGAAAAATGAGTTTTATTTCGCCTTGATTTTTCGAGCTGACTTATGACAGAGATTTTAAACCACCTTCTATTGTATTTCCAAGTCAGTTTTAGAATAAACGTAATCAAAGTTTCATGTCTTTGTATTCAAAAACACATTTCATAAATAAATGTAACGTGTTGGCAAATTAGTTTAATTACTAAAACTACTATTTCATTATGTTGTCATATCTTCCATGCTGGGACTGGGACTGGCGAGAGAAAAATATAGAATTTGCCAGCTGCATTTGCCCGGGCATGCTGTAAAAAATAGCTAAGTGATCCGAGGTACAGGTAACAGTATATTGCAATTTAGGCGATGGGCTGACAACCTGTCACTACAGCAATATAACTACAAATTTTAAATAACCCTCACAACTTTGTCAGACGTGACGGAACGATCTTTGTTTAGGTTTACGCTCTGCCTACCCCATTAGGGATCAAGTTGTGATTATATGTATGTATATGTCATATCTGATAACTTAAACCTATTTTAGAAACAAGATCTTCGATTAAATTCTTCCATGCTGACCTGGGAGCGAGAGAAAAACATAGAATGTGCCAGCTGCATTTCCTCCCGGGCATGATGTAAAAAACATCTAAGGGATCTGAGGGTTTCAGTATATTGTAATTTAGGCGATGGGCTGACAACCTGTCACTACAGCAATATACCTACAAATCGATCTTAAAATAACCCTCAAAACTTTGTCAGACGTGGCGGAACGACCTTTGTTTAGGTCGTTTACGCTCTGCCTACCCCATTAGGGATAAAGGCGTGATTATATGTATGTATGTATCTTCGATTAAAAGACATGAAACTTTGTTCACCTTTATTCTAAAACTGAGTTGGAAATAGTAAAGACTCCAAATAGTATAGCTAATAGACTGTACTAGTACTGAGATGTTTTGCGTAACGACCACAATCAAAGACAGCGCCCGGGGCCGACAGATTAACGTACCCTCCGAAGCACAGAACACTTGTTTTCGACAGACAATCAGGTGATTCAGCTTGCATTGTCTTAACACAAACTGAGGGAACTCTCACAATGTAATAATGGCTACTGTTTGTTGGCAGGCGTTACGTATGGAATCTTCAATATTGTGTGTAAGTTGTAAAAAAAAAACGGGAGAAAAATACATGGTTATAAATTTGCAATCACGAATGTATCTCTTACGGGGTAGGCAAAGCGTCAATGGCATATCAAGAACCATTTCAAACGCGACGGACAATTGCTGAGGCTGATTTTAATAGTTTTAATTAAGACAGTATCTTGATTTTTAACATTTTGCACGTTTCTCGATAAATAAACACGGAATCTTGATAAGTTCGAGAGTTATCGTAAATGATATATTTTTTAGATAAAAGCTATCTAAATTTACACCTGCTTAGCGCAATACTATACAACTGCCTCAGTGGTCTAGTGGTCAGAGCCATAAGCTTACGATCCGGAGGTCCTGGGGGGAACACAAAGTTGTCATTTGACAATTTATCACTTTGTGAGGTTTTCCCCAGTTAGGCCCTAGCACAATGATCAGGTGATCCTGATTGTCCGAAAAGATAAAGGAATTCCGTGCTTAGGAGGGCATGCTAAGCCGACGGTCCCAGTCGCTGTTTTTGACAGGGGTCGTTGCTTAAACCATGTCAGAGGCCTAATAGATATGCTACTAGGCGGTTTGAAAACTCTGACACCAGGGTTCATCGTATTGTTCGACTTGAGAATCCACTCGCTGAGAAAAAGAAGCGAAATACCGAGAAATACCCATAATTAGAATAAATACCCAGGATTGCAACCAGTGGAAAGAGAAAGAGAAGGCATTTGCCTTGGGACAGTACAGGATAGCAAAAAAGAAACATAATTAGACCCTGGTACTCTCTCTTCTTTAAGACCGTCTTGGAAGGAAATATAGAGGGAAAGAGAGGACGAGGAAGACCGAGACGAACCTACATAGACCAAATAAAAGAAAAAGCTGAGGTCGTGTCGTACCAGGATGTCAAGAAACTTACACAAAATCGATCCGAATGGCGATTACTTCACAGACAAGAGCCCTGCTCTTAAATTTAAAGAAGAAGAGAATCTCTCAAAAGAAAATAATAATTTCAAAATCAGTCGAATATTAGCGTACATAAAAAATAAGCCAAGCTAAGTAATCTGATGGTTTCAGTATATTGTAATTAAGGCGATGGGCTGATATCCTGTCACTACAGCAATATACCTATATTAATTAACCCTCAAAACTTTGTCAGACTTGGCGAAACGACCTTTATTGAAGTCGTTTACGCTCTGCTTACCCCATTAGGGATGAAGACGTGATTGTATGTATGTAAGTTAAAAAAAGTATAGTCGTATAATATCAAACCCTTATTTTTTAAGGTTAGAAAGTAATATGCTTCGAAAATAATGATTTTCTTCTAGAATTGCGTATTTTTATTTATACACGATTATTATTATTATTATACTAGCCTAAGCTGTCCCAAAGGCCTGCCCTTTCTTTTTCCACGCTTCCCGTTCTTTGGCAGTTTCCGACCAGTTTGAATCAAACGCTGTGAGGTCATCCCGCCATCTCTTCTTTGGTCTCCCTCTAGGCCGACGTTCTTGCGGGACCCAGTCGATAGCTAGCTTTGCTAGCTTTGCCACACGATACATACATACATATAATCACGCCTTTATCCCTAATGGGGTAGGCAGAGCGTAAACGACCCAAACAAAGGTCGTTCCGCCACGTCTGACAAAGTTTTGAGGGTTATTTAAGATAGATTTGTAAGTATATTGCTGTAGTTACAGGTTGTCAGCCTATCGCCTAAATTACAATATACTGAAACCCTCGGATCCCTTAGCTGGTTTTTACAACATGCCCGGGAGGAAATGCAGCTGGCACATTCTATGTTTTTCTCTCGCTCCCAGTCCAGCATGGAAGAACACGATAGATCTCTTAATTTATTTACGGCCAATGGAATGAATAATTCGATTCTGATAACAGTAAATTCTTATATCGGTGTTTCTAGACTACCCCTTGTTTGTATCATCATCATCATTCGCTTGCCCTTATCCCATTTACTTGTGGTCGGCGCAGTACGTTTTCTTCTTCCATTCACCCCTGTCAACCGTCAGTTCAACACTCACACCTGTTTTAGACATATCATCTTCCACGCAGTCCATCTTTTCTTTGGTCGTCCTCTCCCAACATATCCATCCTCATACATACATACATACATATAATCACGCCTTTATCCCTAATGGGGTAGGGAGAGCGCAAACGACCTAAACAAAGGTCGTTCCGCCACGTCTGACAAAGTTTTGAGGGTTATTTAAGATAGATTTGTAGGTATATTGCTGTAGTGACAGGTCCATCCATCCTCATTGTGTATAATAAATATATATATTAGTTCCATGCTGGCCTGGGAGCGAGAGAAAAGCTTAGAATGTGCCAGCTGCATTTCCTCGCGGGCATGCTGTAAAAACCAGCTAAGGGATCCAAGGGTTTCTGTATACTGTAATTTAGGCGATGGGCTGACAACCTGTCACTATAGCAATATACCTACAAATGTATCTTAAATAACCCTCAAAACTTTGTCAGACATGCTTCTTCTTCATTGTGATATAGTTTTATTTTATTTCGTGACATAGATATAATTTTCTTTGTAAAAGACTTGCTTGTGACTTTCTTAGTGTTTTTAGAAATCTATTTGGAAATAACGAACGACCTTTGCTTAGGTCGTTGGCGCTCTGCCTACCCAATTAGGGATAAAGGCGTGATTACATAAATAATTTCATATCTAGCTACATTTTTAAACATACTTCCACCAGTAAAATAGTGCATGTAATCATGTTAGCTTAGTTCTGAATATATTAATGTACGGACACTTGTACAAACATTGGCTATTAGTAAATAACGCATAAGCTTGGATGAGTGTACAAGTCCCAATTTTAATGTAATGAAATTATAGTCTCTTTAAGTGGTAATTTTTATTTTTTATTTTTATGTTTATAGAATATTTATTAGGTAATTTTTTAGTTGAACCGCAATAGGTATTTACCTGCATTCTAATATGCATAGGCCAGGCATGTAAAAAAAGTGTTGAAAGCCAAAATAGGAAAAAGAAACCAGTACAGTTACGTAAATTGATTTTCAAAATTTGTCCAAATGGTAAAATAATTGCCTATATAACAACCCACTTGATTACACTCAGTTCACACTTGGATATATTTTCACACCTGACATATGCAAAAAACTGCCTCCGTGGTCTAGTGGCTAGTGCCATGGGCTCCCGATCCGGAGGTCCTGGGTTCGATTCCCAGGGGGTAAAACACAAAGTTGATATTTAAGAATTTATCACTTTGTGAATTTTTCCCCAGTTTGGGTAGGACATTGCAGGCTGAATCACCTGATTGTCCGAAAAGAAAAAGATTTCGTGCTTCGGAGGGCACGTTAAGCCGGGACCGCTGTCTTTGATAGTGGTTGTTACACAAAACCATGTCAGAGGCCTGATAGTTGTGCTACTAGGCGGTTTAAAAACTCTGACACCAGGGTTCATCGGGTCCATAGACTCGATACCCACTCGACAGAAGAAGAAGACATATGCAACATCCAGGGTTTGTTTCATACAGATGTATGCTGTTCTCAAAGACGGAAATCTGATCAGGAAATACTCTGAAAAGGTAACTGATTCCTGGTTTCAGTTGTATGTATGTTGTAGGATACATACATACATACATATAATCACGCCTTTATCCCTAATGGGGTAGGCAGAGCGTACACGTCTGACAAGGTTTTGAGGGTTATTTATGATAGATTTGTAGGTATATTGCCATAGTGACAGGTTGTCAGCCCATCGCCTAAATTACAATATACTGAAACCATCGGGTCTCTTAGCTGGTTTTTACAGCATGCCCGGGAGGTAATGCAGCTGGCACATTCTATGTTTTACTCTCGCTTCCATTCCAACATGGAAGTAAACATTAACTGAAATAATATCTCATATAGGTTAAGAAATGTTTTTGTACATAATAAGTAAGTGATTGTACCTATGATAAGATAACTAACTAACAACTGTATGTATCTCAAAATCTGAAATAAAGCATTTTTAATTATTTATTTTTTGACCTCTTAAATTATATTTTATTTAACATTTATATATTTATATGTATTAGTTTATTATAGTATGTTAATATGTATATTAATATTATCCTATAAATTTGTAATTAAATTATACTAACTGTATCTGTTCCTGTGAATTTCCCTTCTTTTATTTCCATTTGGATGGCTGGAATCGATCTCTTATAGAGATAACAACAGAAAACAGCTTACAGACAACAGTGTCTTAATTTTTAACTTAAACTATATATTAAATTTTTAAAGCAATAAAGAATCACTACATAGTATAAAACAAAGTGGCTTTCTCTGTCCCTATATCCCTATGTATGCATTA
Source organism: Scrobipalpa costella (assembly GCA_949820665.1). Classification (NCBI taxonomy): domain Eukaryota; kingdom Metazoa; phylum Arthropoda; class Insecta; order Lepidoptera; family Gelechiidae; genus Scrobipalpa; species Scrobipalpa costella. Next base: position 6,782,943 of record OX463321.1, on the reverse strand, counting down.
ATCTTTTAAACTATGCAAAGGATTTTGATGAGGTTTCTTTTAATGGATAGAGTGATTCAAGAGGAAGGTTTATATGTATAATGCATGCATAATATAGTGGAGAAAAACTGATAATTTCCGTGCGAAGCGAGGGTGGTCGCTAGTATATATATATATTTTTACACCTGACATATAAAAACCAGTCCAAGAGAATCAAGTTAGAGTAATTTAGAATCTTATAAATTAGTGATTTATAGTTTGTTGTAGTAACAGAAAGAAAAATTGCAGTCTATACAAAAAATTTCTTCCTGTTACTACAACAAATTATGAATCACTAATTTACAAGGTTTAAAATTATCTGAATTACTATACCTTGATTCTATTGGACCGGTTTTTCGATTCACTGTGTTTTTAGTGAATTATGTTTTTTTTTAACTAATGGGGCTTTTTTTTTACTTGGCTAGTACTGTCACCTTAAAGACTGAAATCTGATCAGGAAATGCCCTGTGCAGGTAACAGATTCCTTTTTTCAGTTGTATGTATGTTTTAGGATGATTTAGTATAATCACGCCTTTATCCCTAATGGGGTAGGCAGAGCGTAAACAATTTGATTAAAGGTCTGATTTTGAGGGTTATTTAAGATAGATTTGTAGGTATATTGCTGTAGTGATAGGTTGTCAATCCATCACCTAAATTACAATATACTGAAACAATCTGATCCCTTAGCTGGTGTCTACAGGATGCCCTGGAGGAAATGCAGCTGGCACATTCTATGTTTTTCTCTCACTCCCAGGCCAGCATGGAAGAAACTTTAACAAAATTTGACAATCATTTAATGAAATCAACCCCCATAAAGTTTATGTTCTACAATCTATTTAATCAACTATACTACAGTGAGATGACCAATCAATACATCATTGTCTGAATCTGTGATAACCTTGTGCCTAATAGAGATAATGCTATTCAATATAACTACATTAATTAAATAAATGAGCCCATTTTGTGACACTTATCGGCCATAATACTATAGAAATTATGATCTAATAGTCAAGTTCAGGGAGGAGGGTAGGAGTTGGTGTATAGGCTTGGGGCACTATGAAAAGCATGTATAGAAAAAATAATTAAAAAATATACTGGAAATACAAATACATTTTCAGGATAATTTTTATTTTTAATGAAATTGACCCTACATGAAATTTTTCTTAGTTCTTTTTCCATAGTGCCCCAAAGGCAGCTATATAGCATAGTGCTCTAACCAGGGTGCTTAGTAGGTAGAAGATATGAATCTCATAATAATATCTTGAAAGGAATTTTATACAAAGTGTTAGTGATGTTTATGATATTTTTTGGGAAGAATGACTTCATTTGTATATTATTCTATGATTTTCAAGCGTAGTAAGATAGCCATCTATAAATTGTATAGACGAACGATACGTCGTCCGCGCCTCTGTGTAAATAAACAAATTACAGTGTAAACATACGCCTTTACTGAGCATAAAAACGTTAATTCGCGCTCCAAATCGCTATACGGTCTCACGACAACAGTCTCTGCCTGAGAGCGTCCAGCCCCATCGCTCACAAAAAAAATATGCATCCCGTCTGATGCGTCTTCTACACATCTAAAAACATTCATTACAGATTTTAAGATCTTCTGCTGAAAAACGCATGAAAAACACCGCCACGAGTCGTAGCAGCTAAAAGTTTACCTGGTAACACCGTCAGAGTTAACGTCAAAGCAAATAAATCCTTTGAAACAATTCAACTTCTCGCTGTAAACCAACGGAGGCACAATGGAATGAGCACATTTGACAATTTACGTGCGATCAAAACATAGCCTTTTTACACTAAGAATATGAGTTGAACACACTGTGCCCAACGAAAACGTATAGTTAAGACATTGGAGAATCATAATAAAGGCGTTTCGAGCACGTAAATTGTATTTTTGGGCGGAATTTTGTAAAAATGCTTTTGGGATTCAACACTGAAATGGCATAACACGCAAACACTTTGGCGGATTTTCACAATGAAACACTTCACTTGACCGCGATAGTCTGTTCGAGGAACGCGCGACGGGCCACGGTATGCATTTTCTAACTCACCTTGTTGTTTATTCGCTATTTTATTGAAACAGTTTTGAAAAACTTCATATAAATGCATAGGCTCGTCATCGCTCGTCGCCATTTTGGATTTTACTGTCGAAACACCATAGACAACATAAAGTTCATGAAAACGAAATTGGCGTGTTCGTTTCATAATTTTCTCAATTAATTATTTAATTAAAAATATTGTTTAACACTTTTCTTGAAAATAAATGCTTAAACTGAAAACATTTTGTTAAAACATTGATGAAATTAATAGTAAAATAAATATTTTTTGGACGAAATAGGAAAAATACGAACAGAACACAAGGCAGAAAACAAAGTGAGCTCTTGCTTAACCATAGACTAATTTAGAGAACTATACAGATCCGCCATGTTTTGTAAAAAATAAAGTTTGATTGACGTAAGCCTACAAAATTTTCGAGTGCACTCCAAGGAAACAAAACACATAATTTACCTTCATGTAACATGTTTTCACTGAACTCTATAAACACACAAAACCAGGTAAGCGTCAATTTCATCACTCAGAACTCCATGAACTATATAATTTGTTTATTACAGCCAAAAAACGATAGTCATGTACATAACCTTTGGTGTCATTGCAGATTTTAGTTAGTTTTAGTCAGCTATCCAGCAGATATACTAACGCTTTTAAGCTCCGCAAGCATCTATTTGGTAAAAACAAAGATGTGAAAGCAAACGAGTCCAGCACATCTGTGTGCGATGTATCTATCTGTTCTGAATCTATAGAGGAGGTACTGAGAAACTTTGACAAAGATGAATTGGCTTTACTCAGCAAAATCGATATCAGATCACTATCTACGACCGTCGGGACGAAGAAGGAGCCTCTACGGAGTCTCACAGACCTGACGTCATCCAGAAAAGTGTCCTACATATCGTCAGATTCATTCGAGAATAACAAAAATGGTTGGTCGACACCGTCGCTATACATCGACTTCCGTGGACGCAAACAGAGATTCCCGGAGTTGTTTATCAGTGCCCTCGCCAGAAGTCACATGGCCCAGCCATTTGCCTTTGACATCCAAGTGCGTGGGTTCAAAACGGAAAGAAGTGTGCATGCTGACCTGAAACGGAACCCATCCCTCGTGAATAGACTGCGTAAGTTCTTGGGTCAGTATAAGGATAGAGCAAAGCTTATAATTGACCACTAACTAACTTCCATCAACTTTATCTCTTTTGCATTAGATGATACAATAATTTCTTAACCAATATTCCTTCGAAAATTGATTTTATCTGCTATTAGAACATGTCATCATCTCTCTAGGCTTATCCCATATCTCATGGGGTTGGCTACCTAATCTAGGGATTGATTGAGGTTGGTTTTTACACAGCGACTGCCAACTGACCTCCGCAGGCCATAAGGGAAACCAGACCCAACCCTATATTAGGTCAGAGTTTTCAAGCCACCAATGCTTAGCACTGGCCTCTGAAATAGCTTAACAACTAATATCTATGGAATAAATCAATATTAACCATTACCACCGGCTTAATGTGCCTTCCGATGCACGAAAACAGCACCAAATAAATGTACATATGAAATTTGATAACCGAAAAACACATTGGTATGTGGTGGGATTCAAACAACAACCAGCTTAGGAGCCACCGGCCCTATCCACTACACCATCGGCCTCTCATGCTATAAGAACAAGTCTTAGTTGTAATTATTGTGTCACATTCAAACATATAATTTTAAGCTCAAGAGATGATGCAATTTTTTGAAACAATAAGATTGTGCAATAATATCCTATGTAAACAATAATGTTATAAATATTTGAAATTATACAGGCCATTGGACCTAAAGGCATGAATATGGTAATTTGGAAAGCTTTTGACCCCCCAAATGTACAAGACAATAGAATATGTAATCTTTTATTTTATTTATTTAACTGTTCATTGTGTGTACACAGAAACAATTACAGAACAAGTGTATAGGGAATTAAGACACTACAGGCGCTGTTTATTCCTAAAAAGAAATTTCTTACATTGGACCTAGTAAGCAACATTGCACAAGAAAGTAATGCATGGTACATACATATATATAATCACGCCTTTATCCGTAATGGGGTAGGCAGAGCGTAAACGACCTAAACAAAGGTTGTTCCGCCAAGTCTGACAAAGTTTTTAGAGTTATTCAAGATAGATTTGTCCATCACCTAAATTACAATATACTGAAACCCTCAGATCCCTTAGCTGGTTTTTCTCTAGAGATCGGGATTAATATACTATTACATCATTCATAAGGCAAAAACTATTTTAAATTATCTTTTAGGTGTTTATATTTTTTTCTGTCTTACACGACAATTTCCTCCCACAGGTTTGAACAATGAGCCAATTGGTAAGCAGGATCCTCTGACTCCTGAAGTGTCTCCCCGTCTCGAGAAACTCTTGAGTGCGGACAGTGTTCTTACTTCAGAGCAGAAGGACAGGATCAAGATAGCTTTTGCTGAAGGGTATTTGGCTGGTGAGTAAATCAAGATATAGGATAAAGATAGAAATATAAATGCAGTCAGCCACTAAAGTTTTTATTGTCATCACAACATATTCGGGACTAAAATACTATTTACATAACATAATTTAAATGGGAAAGTAAGAAAACTGATTTTTCTGTTAGCTGTTGATTTTATAATCATAATTATTTTTCTAAATGATGGGAAATCAATTATTTTTATGTAATGATAGGATATTGTGCAACTATTATTAGAATGTTGTCCATATTTTAGAGCAAATATAATTATATTATACCAAACTTAAACAATTACCTATTTTTCTTTGGTGTTACAATCCAAATGGTAGTAGTAGAGTAAGTATTTAGTTTACCGTGCCTTCCGAAGCACGGAAAATGGTCAGGTCTAAATTTCTTTAACAGTCACTCATCCAGGTCTTTCAAGCAGAGATTGCTGCCATCACTTCTATCAAGGTAGGTTAGCTATTCAGTGTTGCCAATTTCTATAATGATTATAACTGTTTAATGTCCAATTACAGGTACATACAATTGTTTTACCTCACAACTACAGTTTAGCCATACTTGTAGCGCGCTATTAAGTATGGCGACCTCACGCACGCTAAGAATCGCGTGTCAACACACACAAGTATGGCTAAAATACAGTCGTGAGATAAAACATCTGTACAGGTTTCCTCCTTTTATACTTCCATGCTTATAAATGTTCAGTTAGAGTAAAGTTATGGTAGTTTTAATAAATCATTTACAAATAATTGGCAACACTGTCAGACAAGTTTCCCTGCTTTGGAGGTCACCTCGTCTCATACCCACCACTGACTGGGCTGTTAACCAGGGCCGGAGGCGTCCCCATGTATGAAATCGGTAATGGAAGTAAGCAAGAACCCTGAAATAAGAAAAACACTCAAGTTAGCGTTCACTGAAGGGTTTTTGGAAGCCAGTGAGTAAATTTTTGCGCAATTAGAATTTTAGGTTATAAACTTTATCCTACTACTAAGCCAACAAATTATTATCATGACATGTTTTGTTTTCTTTTCTTCTTAGCGCGTTAATCAATTTTTCTCAGTCCAAAAAGTTGTCACAATTGCCTCCTTACTATATTTGAGAGGCTAGGTGTATACCAAAAAGGGTATCCTTTTTCACATAGTATGAGCATCCTGACACATGTCAAACGCATACAGTTTTTGACAGTTATAAAGAAGTCTCTTCCGCACCTGCGATGTAATTATATTTCCTACCCACTGTCAAGAGACTCATGCTTTCTGAAAAATAATAAAGACCCATAGTTATTTTTAAAACCTCACCTACGACCACCGCAGCCTAGTTGGCAGTGCACCTGCCTGCTACTCAGAGGGTCCCGGCTGGGGCAGACATTCGAATGATTAAATTAGTTGAAAAAAATGTTTCTGTGTTTAGGCGTTTATTGTGGTTGTTTCTGTGTATGACCATGGCACCCCGATACAGAGAATCCTAGTGGGGGCTATGAATGTGATCGCGATAGTATATTATATGGTGTCTCTATTGCCCACAGGTACCAATCCTGAGAACGCACGCGGCACTAAAGCTACCAAGTACCTGAAGGTGGTTCAACAACTGCTCACCATCGTGCTTTTCCTGGCCATCTTCGTTTCGCTGATGGCGTCCGTCAGCGGGACTGTCTTCCGGTAACTATCCATGAAGTACTAGGGTTCATCGGGTCGTCATAAATAAGTATCACCAAAAACAACAGCTCTCTACCTAACTGTCATATATTGCGGGTATAAACGTTCAATAATGGATTTTCTATTGAAGATTGAAGTTTGTGAATAGTCTACTATTTATCAATCTTTCTAGCAATCAGATTTATTGGTGATAAAGTCTTTGAATCTATTTCTAAGAAAACAAGACCTATCTGAATATATGATCGTCTTATTTCGTAATGTCTAATCGCTCATATTTGGTGTTTACAAACTTTTTACAAACGCAGTTTATTTATTTTTTATTATAAAAATAACATTTTGTGCAGCATTTGCCACTTACATCCCTGGTTTTACGTTAGTAACGACCACTTACTGAGCTTAAAGTAATGTAAAAGTATTTGAATGATTCCATACACTGATCTCAGAACATCATGTAATAAGCCCTACTCCCACCGTTGTCCCTAAACGGCACAGAGTATAATCAGCTCCGGTTTCTCTGGTTTCTCTTGGAGCAGGATCCAGCTGGGCAACCAGGTGGAGGTAGACCCGGAGGACATCAACGTGACCTTCGATGACGTGAAGGGCGCTGATGAAGCGAAGCAAGAACTGAAGGATGTGGTGAGTTGCTATATGAACAATTTATTGCAAACAAAGATATCACATTGCTTTTATTACAAACATAATAAAAATAAAACACAAACAACAATGACACAACAGGCACTGCTTATTAATAGAATTCACTACAGAAAATATTACACAATCTAATAATAAAGAGACCTAAATATTTTGCTAAAGAAAAGCGTTGTAAGATACGAAAGTTTAGTTGTAATAAAATAATCCAATATTATTATTTATATTTTTATTACAAAAGCTTACGACTATCTTCATTTCTCATTTACAGGTAGAATTCCTGAAATCACCTGAGAAATTCTCTTCCCTAGGCGGGAAACTACCCAAGGGAGTTTTACTGGTCGGTCCACCTGGCACTGGAAAGACATTGCTGGCTCGTGCGGTGGCAGGAGAAGCGAGGGTGCCGTTCTTCCATGCTGCAGGACCAGAGTTTGATGAGATACTGGTCGGGCAGGGGGCTAGACGCGTCAGAGATTTGTTCAGTAAGTACTCCTACTAATTGGTGACACCCTTTGGTCATTATGATTCTATTAGGATGCCTTTTGGCCTAAAGAATGCTCCTGCGATATGAAAGACGCTGCTAGCTCGAGTGCTGGTGGAGGAAGCGAGGGTGCCGTTTTTCCATGCTGCTCGACCAGAGTTCGATGAGATACTGGTCGGGCAGGGGGCTAGACGCGTCAGAGATTTGTTCAGTAAGTACTCCTACTGATAAGCGACACTTTTCGCTCATTATGATTCAACAAGGATGCCCTTTGGTTTGATGAATGCTCCTGCGATATGGAAGACGCTGGTAACTCAAGTGTTGGTGGAGGAAGCGAGGGTGCCGTTCTTTCATGCTTCAGGACCAGATTTTGATCAGATACTGGTCGGGCAGGGGGCTAGACGCGTCAGAGATTTGTTCAGTAAGCACTCCTACTGATAAGTGACACCCTTTGGTCATTATGATTCTATTAGGATGCCTTTTGGCCTGAAGAATGCTCCTGCGATATGAAAGACGCTGCTAGCTCGAGTGCTGGTGGAGGAAGCGAGGGTGCCGTTTTTCCATGCTGCTCGACCGGAGTTCGATGAGATACTGGTCGGGCAGGGGGCTAGACGCGTCAGAGGTTTGTTCAGTAAGCACTCCTACTGACACCCTTCGGTCATTATGATTCTATTAGGATGCTCTTTGGGCTGAAGAATGCTCCTGCGATATGGAAGACGCTGCTTGCTCGAGTGGTGGTGGGGAAGGGAGAGTTCCGCTCTTCCATGCTGCAGGACCAGAGTTTGATAAGATACTGGTTGGGCAGGGGGCTAGACGCGTCAGAGATTTGTTCAGTAAGTGTACTCCTACTGATTTTTAACACCCTTTGGTCATTATGATTATATTAGGATGCCCTTTGGTTTGAAGAATTTACCTGTGATTTCTTTAGTAAGTTATAACCAGAGGTCGGAAATTCGGGTGCAAAAAAAGTAAAAACCCACTGTTGGAGCTACTAAGAGTTGCTACAACCACCTTTTTCAAGATTTTTAGGGCCCCAGTTTATTTTTCTTTATTAAATTGTTTTAGTAATGCCAATGTGTTATTTGCGTCAATATAAGTCGAAACTGTGTGCAATTTTTTTTAATATTTGTTTAATTTGAAAGATTAAAGTAGAAATGAGTTTTCAATGTACTGAAAAATATTAAAAATATAAAAATATCGTTTGATTGTTTGATATTTTTATTGAATACCCTTTATAAATGATTTCTACAATGCTTTTATTATTATTACACAAAAATTTGAATGGGGCCCTCGGGAGCCCAAAAGCGTTTTATTTCTTTAAAAAAAATTGCGAAGAAAATTCAAATTAAAATTCGTATTTGCAAGGTTAAGACAAGATAAACGCTTTTTACTCTTGTAATTTTTTCTATACGGTTGATAGTTTCAGGATAAATTGATGTTGAAGTTAGCAGGACACAATCGTTCAAAACCAAGCAAAGTAGTGGTTTTTATGGTGAAATCGTCTAGGTTAAGAAGAGATAGGCAAGGCACTTTTCTTTCTTGTTATTTTTTCTCTACGGTTGACAGTTTCACAATGAATTGATGTTAAAGTTGTTACGACAATTTTTGGGACTGGGGGCCCAAAGCATTTTACTTCTTAAACAAAGAAATTACGGAAAAAAACAAAATTAAAATTCTTATTTGGCTAGGTTAGGACAAGATAAACGTTTTTGCTCCTGTAATTTTTTCTCTACGGTTGATAGTTTCATAGTAAATTAACAATTAAATGCTTGTTACTAAGTTACATGAAATACTTTTGGCTTTCTTTATAAAATTTGACCATAATATTGTGTACTTTCAACATTTCACAAATTGAAACAGATGCAGCTCTATACGCTGACCTTGTCGGATATACTGAGAGAGAGAGAGTATATTGGACCAGCATGTATGCGTCTTATAAATAAATATTTCTAGGAAATTTATCACTTCGACCGTTTATCCCAGTATGTGACTACTCAACCATAGTGGAAGAGGCAGGCCGCACCTGCAGCTATACCAAAAAATATTTAAAAGTGACCACTTTGGATTCAAATTGAGTCAATATTGTCAATACAGGTGTTTGAATGCTATTTTTGTTGAATGACGTTGCACGTAATTTAATCTATCAAGCATTTGAATGTTGACTCCGATTACGCCGATGAAAACATCGCCGATCATCGCACATGTCTACTACCTAGTTTCAAGCAAGTCCTCGCTCCGTAGTTCCGGCAGTTTAAGAGAAATTAATTACAGTTTAATAAATAAATATTAAAAAATTACAGCTCGCAACTCTGCCTTGTTTAATGAAATTTAAATAACTTTAAGTGCATCATTCGTTTAGCTTGTAACACTGTATGTATAAATTAAATTCAATAGTCAAATAAAAGAGTATATTGATACTTAAATAACCGATATAGCTATGCACAATAAAACGACGTAAATATGTAAGTTATATTTATATTTCAACACAAATCAACAAAAACAAAATATGCAATAGTTATTTATAAACTAAACTAAACCAAATATCCCTGTCTCTCTCTATCCTTGTCCCTGTCTATCTCTCTCTTTGAGTATGTGCGACAAGGTCAGCATATTGACTGTATCTGTCTAAGTGCGTTTAGGATGTATTGTCTTAATTTTGGTTTGTAAAATATGGCAAGTACACAAAATCAAAAGTGTATTACATGTAACCTAGTATCAAGTATTTTCTCTGTTATACTTATTGGAAACCGGCTAACCCAGGGAGGGTTTCAGTATTGTATTTTAAACGATGGGCTGACAACCTGTCACTATAGCAATATACAGATCCACCTGGAATGACCCTCAAAATTTGTCAGACGTGGCGGAACGACCTATGTTTAGGTCGTTTACGCTCTGCCTACCCCATTAGAGATAAAGGCGTGATTATATGTATGTATGTACTTATTTGTAAAATATAAAATAAAGACGAATCCGGTAAAATTCTGTTTATATATATATGCGAGTGCTTGACTGGTCCTATTTTAAGGATATAGGTGCTTACAATGAACCTTAATAGTTTCACAACGAAAGAAAAAAGTATAGTAATGTTTAAGCAGTAAAATGCTTTGGGGCCTCCAGGCCCAAAAATTGTGTCCAGGGAATTTTAACATCAATTCACTGTGAAACTGTCAACCGTAGAGAAAAAAATCTTTCTTGAAAGAGAAGTGCCCATATCTTCTTAACCTAGCTGATTTCACCATAAAAACAACTACTTGGCTTGGTCTTGAACAATTGTGTCCTACTAACTTCAACATTAATTTACCCTGAAACTATCAATCGTAGAGAAAAAAAATACAAGAGTAAAAAGCGTTTATCTTGTCTTAACCTTGCCAATTACGAATTTTAATTTTAATTTACTCCGCAATTTTTTTTTAAGAAATAAAACGCTTTTGGGCCCCCGAGGGCCCCATTCAAATTTTTGTGTAAAAATAATAAAAGCATTGTAGAAATCATTTCTAAATGGTATTCAATAAAAATATCAAACAATCAAATGATATTTTTATATTTTTAATATTTTTCAGTACATTGAAAACACATTTCTACTTATATCTTTCAAATTCAAACAAATATAAAAAAAAAATTGCAAACACTTTCGACTTATATTGACGCAAAGAACGCATTGGCATTACTAAAACAATTTAATAAAGAAAAATAAACTGGGGCCCTAAACATCTTGAAAAAGGTGGTTGTAGCAACTCTCAGTAGCTCCAACAGTGGGTTTTTACTTTTTTTGCACCCGAATTTCCGACCTCTGGTTATAACATAAGAATTATGTAATTAATTATACAGTAAACAGTCTTTCCATATTGTCAGCAGTAGTGTCATTGCATTGTCTAGTGCAAGCATTATTCTTTCGTTCGCAATTCTCAATATAATGCAACGGCAAAATGATGTCGAAACACGCATATTCGTTCTTATCAATCTAGGCTAAATTCTATACCTATATACATGTTATTTTTTTTAGAGGCGGCAAAGGAGCGTGCGCCGTGCGTTATATTCATTGATGAGATTGACTCAGTGGGCGCCAAGAGAACTAACAGCGTGTTGCATCCCTACGCCAACCAAACTATTAATCAGGTAATTTTGTATTTCTTTCTTTATAAAATTCTTGTAAAACAAGGGGATTGAATCCGCCCGTGACAAACTAAGAGAATATAATATTGGTATGCCATCAACTCTGATACGGACCAACTTTTGAAGATTTAGTAGAATCGGATGATGTCTATTTCTTCCATGCTGGACTGGGAGAGATAGAAAAACATAGAATGTTCCAGCTGCCCTTCCTCCCGGGCATGCTGTTGAAGTCAGCAAAAGGGACTCGAGGGTTACAGTGTATTGTAATTTAGGCGATGGGTTGACAACCTGTCACTAAAGCAATACATATTACAATCTAAAATTGCTCTCAATTTTTGTCAGACGTGGCGAAAGCGCCTTTTACGAGGCGTTAAACGCTCTGCCTACCCCGTAAGGGATAAAGGCGTGATTTATGTATGTATGTGGATGATGTCTATAGTATTGCCAAATAGCTGTAAGAATGAAGGCTAACAAACTTTCACGCCTTTTAATCAAAGAACATGTTTCTAAAATAAGATTTAGCTATTATATATGAAAACACAATAAAATCATGTACCAACACTTCACCGTTTATTCACTGCATCATTTATTTTAGAAATGCGATTAAACATGTCAGTAAGTGGATTCTCGAGTCAAACAACAACTCGATGAACCCTGGTGTCAGAGTTTTCAAACTGCCTAGTAGCACAGCTAATGACCACTATTGAAGAGCAACCGGGACCGACGGATTAACGTACCCTCCGAAGCACGGATTCCTTTTACTTTTCGGTCAATCGGGTGATTTAGCTTGCAATGTCCTAACCAAACTCGGAAAAACCGCACAAAGTGAAAAATAACCAACTCTGTGTTCCTCCCCTGGGAATCGAACCCAGGCCCTCTGGATCGAGAGCCCTTGGCTCTGACCACTAGACCACAGAAGATTGAACAAACTAAAAGATTAGGATGTTGGTATCAACTCTGATTTGGACGAACTTTTGAAAATTTTGGTAGAATCGGATAATGTCCAGCAGTGAATGATGTTGCATGTAGATTGTATACTAAAATAACGTATTTCCTCTTTCAGCTGTTGTCAGAAATGGACGGTTTCCACCAGAACGAAGGCGTCATTGTACTTGGAGCTACTAACAGAAGAGATGACCTGGATCAGGCCCTGTTGAGACCTGGAAGATTTGACGTGGAGGTAGGTGTTTGTGTTGTAATATTGAAGGTATTTAGATACCTTTTTGTATAAACAAGTGGAATGGTTGGCTTCCTCAGGCACGGAAGGTCCAATTACCGGAATGTCAACTATGAGGCATTAACTCCCATTTCCCTGAATGACTATTTCCCTAAACATCCAATTCCCCGAACGTCCATTTCCTTGAAAGTTTATTTCACAGAAAGTTCGATTCGAACACCTGTTTTCAACATTCACACAGTCCATTTCTTCCATGCTGGACTGGGAGAGATAGAAAAACATAGAATGTTCCAGCTGCCCTTCCTCCTGGGCATGCTGTTGAAGTCAGCAAAAGGGACTCGAGGGTTATAGTGTATTGTAATTTAGGCGATGGGTTGACAACCTGTTATTAAAGCAATACATATTACAATCTAAAATTGCTCTCAATTTTTGTCAGACGTGGCGAAAGCGCCTTTTACGAGGCGTTAAACGCTCTGCCTACCCCGTAAGGGATAAAGGCGTGATTTATGTATGTATGTATGTACACAGTCCATCAGTCTTTTGTTTGGTCGTCCTCTCCCAACATATCCATGTATCACTATATAGTATAAAACAAAGTCGCTTTATCTGTCCCTATATCCCTATGTATGCTTATATCTTTCAAACTACGCGCCGGATTTTGATGCGGTTTTTTTTAATGGAAAGAGTGATTCAAGAGGTAGGTTTATATGTATAATACATGCATTAATTAGTAGAGAAACACTGATGATTTGCGTGCGACACCGGGGCGGGTCGCTAGTTGATTGATAAATACTTAATTTTTTTTCTGATTTGTAATATGCCTATATTGTACTGTCACGTTTGTTCCTTTTTATTTCTGTTGTATGTGTTTCTTTGTGCAATAAAGAATTTTGTATTGTATGTCAGGTGAACGTGCCAACCCCCGACTACGGCGGGCGGCGCGAGATCCTGGAGCTGTACCTGGCGCGCGTGGCCGCCAGCACCGACGTGAACTGCGACGTCCTCGCGCGCGGCACCACCGGCTTCACCGGCGCCGACCTGGAGAACATGGTCAACCAGGCCGCGCTCAAGTGAGTTTTTTTTTTCATTTTCTTCTTTTTTTTTCTTTTTTTTTTCTTTTTTTTTCTTTTTTTTCTTTTTTTTCACTTTTTTTTTCTTTTTTTTCTTTTTTTTTCTTTTTTTTTTTACGCACATTCATATAATCACGCCTTAGGGATAAAGGCGTGATTATACGTGCTGGCGCGCGGCACCAACGGCTTCACCGGCGCCGACCTGGAGAACATGGTCAACCAGGCCGCGCTCAAGTGAGTGCCTTAGGGATAGAGGCGTGATTATACGTGCTGGCGCGCGGCACCACCGGCTTCACCGGCGCCGACCTGGAGAACATGGTCAACCAGGCCGCGCTCAAGTGAGTGCCTTAGGGATAGAGGCGTGATTATACGTGCTGACGCGCGGCACCACCGGCTTCACCGGCGCCGACCTGGAGAACATGGTCAACCAGGCCGCGCTCAAGTGAGTGCCTTAGGGATAGAGGCGTGATTATACGTGCTGGCGCGCGGCACCACCGGCTTCACCGGCGCCGACCTGGAGAACATGGTCAACCAGGCCGCGCTCAAGTGAGTGCCTTAGGGATAGAGGCGTGATTATACGTGCTGGCGCGCGGCACCACCGGCTTCACCGGCGCCGACCTGGAGAACATGGTCAACCAGGCCGCGCTCAAGTGAGTGCCTTAGGGATAGAGGCGTGATTATACGTGCTGGCGCGCGGCACCACCGGCTTCACCGGCGCCGACCTGGAGAACATGGTCAACCAGGCCGCGCTCAAGTGAGTGCCTTAGGGATAGAGGCGTGATTATACGTGCTGGCGCGCGGCACCACCGGCTTCACCGGCGCCGACCTGGAGAACATGGTCAACCAGGCCGCGCTCAAGTGAGTTTCTTTTTACGTACATACATATAATCACGCCTTTATCCCTAAAGGGGTAGGCAGAGCGTAAACGACCTAACAAAGGTCGTTCCGCCACGTCTGGCAATGTTTTGAGGGTTTTTTAAGATATATTTGTAGGTATACTGCTGTAGTGACAGGTTGTCAGCCCATCGCCTTTTGTCCTATTGTTCAAAATAGGGTTTGTGACCGCAATGTGTGCCAATTTCTTAGACTTCACTGAAATATCAGAGCTCCAGACATCTTTGTTATTAGTATAGTCATCCAACTTATAATATGCTTTCTGACATAATGTGTTTTTAAAAGTATCTTTAAATTGATTTTCTGACAAATTTAATATTTTTTTTTTTTTAATAATTGCACATGACATTAAACCCTGCTTCTTAAACTAGGTCAACCGGTATCTTAAGAAGCAGTGTTCATCCAGTTACATACATACATCACGCCTTTATCTCTTACGGGGTAGGCAGAGCGTTTAACGCCTCGTAAAAGGCGCTTTCGCCACGTCTGACAAAAAATGTGGGCAATTTTAGATTGTAATATGTATTGCTATAGTGACAGGTTGTCAGCCCATCGCCTTAATTTCAATACACTGTAACCCTCGAGCCCCTTTTGCTGACTTCAACAGCATGCCCGGGAGGAAGGGCAGCTGGAACATTCTATGTTTTTCTATCTCTCCCAGTCCAGCAGGGAAGTCCAGTTACATTGTATTTATAAAAATTTACACAAGTAGTGGTGCTCAGATGATTTGGGGGTGATTGAAATTTTCGCGCTCGCTTCGCTCACGTCGCGTTACATATTAGTATGTTGCTCAAAGTCAAAGGCAAATCATTTATTTCCAAATAGATTCCTAAGAACACTTTTAGAAAGTCACAAGTGAGTCTATTACAAAGAAAATTATATCTGTGTCACAAAAAAAAAAACTATATCACAATGAAGAAGAAGTATGAGAAACTCGCACTTTGCGCCCCTCCCTTCGTTTTGTCTTATTCTTACATATGTCCTTCCTATTGTTCAAAATAGGGTTTGTGACCGCAATGTGTGCCAATTTCTTAGGCTTCACTGAAATATCAGAGCTCCATACATCTTTGACATTAGTATAGTCACCTAACTTGTGCTTTCTGACATAATGTGTTTTAATAGTATTTTTAAATTGATTATCTGACAAATTTCATATATGGTCAGGAATTTTGTTATAGTATTGTATACTTAGACCTAAAAATGTTTTTTGAACTTTAACTAACCTAAACTGGGGTTAGTCAAATTATTTTTGCTTTTAAGGTTGTCACCATTTTTGGTAAAACTATGAATATTTTTCCTTGCATACATAATATTTTCATATATAAAATGACATGGTACAGTTAAAATATTTATCTCTTTGAACAATTCTTTTAGGGAATCACGACATCTGAATTTGTGAATTGATGTATATTATTATTGATTTGATTACATTGCTGAAAGTCGCAGTGTTTATTACTATATCATGTTGTGCTTGCTTCGCTCGCGTTACATACTGATACATACATATAATCATGCCTTTATCCCTAATAGGGTAGGCAGAGTGTAAACGACCTAACAAAGGTCGTTCCGCCACGTCTGGCAATGTTTTGAGGGTTTTTTAAGATATATTTGTAGGTATACTGCTGTAGTGACAGGTTGTCAGCCCATCGCCTTTTGTCCTATTGTTCAAAATAGGGTTTGTGACCGCAATGTGTGCCAATTTCTTAGACTTCACTGAAATATCAGAGCTCCAGACATCTTTGTTATTAGTATAGTCATCCAACTTATAATATGCTTTCTGACATAATGTGTTTTTAAAAGTATCTTTAAATTGATTTTCTGACAAATTTAATATTTTTTTTTTTTTTAATAATTGCACATGACATTAAACCCTGCTTCTTAAACTAGGTCAACCGGTATCTTAAGAAGCAGTGTTCATCCAGTTACATACATACATCACGCCTTTATCTCTTACGGGGTAGGCAGAGCGTTTAACGCCTCGTAAAAGGCGCTTTCGCCACGTCTGACAAAAAATGTGGGCAATTTTAGATTGTAATATGTATTGCTATAGTGACAGGTTGTCAGCCCATCGCCTTAATTTCAATACACTGTAACCCTCGAGCCCCTTTTGCTGACTTCAACAGCATGCCCGGGAGGAAGGGCAGCTGGAACATTCTATGTTTTTCTATCTCTCCCAGTCCAGCAGGGAAGTCCAGTTACATTGTATTTATAAAAATTTACACAAGTAGTGGTGCTCAGATGATTTGGGGGTGATTGAAATTTTCGCGCTCGCTTCGCTCACGTCGCGTTACATATTAGTATGTTGCTCAAAGTCAAAGGCAAATCATTTATTTCCAAATAGATTCCTAAGAACACTTTTAGAAAGTCACAAGTGAGTCTATTACAAAGAAAATTATATCTGTGTCACAAAAAAAAAAACTATATCACAATGAAGAAGAAGTATGAGAAACTCGCACTTTGCGCCCCTCCCTTCGTTTTGTCTTATTCTTACATATGTCCTTCCTATTGTTCAAAATAGGGTTTGTGACCGCAATGTGTGCCAATTTCTTAGGCTTCACTGAAATATCAGAGCTCCATACATCTTTGACATTAGTATAGTCACCTAACTTGTGCTTTCTGACATAATGTGTTTTAATAGTATTTTTAAATTGATTATCTGACAAATTTCATATATGGTCAGGTATTTTGTTATAGTATTGTATACTTAGACCTAAAAATGTTTTTTGAACTTTAACTAACCTAAACTGGGGTTAGTCAAATTATTTTTGCTTTTAAGGTTGTCACCATTTTTGGTAAAACTATGAATATTTTTCCTTGCATACATAATATTTTCATATATAAAATGACATGGTACAGTTAAAATATTTATCTCTTTGAACAATTCTTTTAGGGAATCACGACATCTGAATTTGTGAATTGATGTATATTATTATTGATTTGATTACATTGCTGAAAGTCGCAGTGTTTATTACTATATCATGTTGTGCTTGCTTCGCTCGCGTTACATACTGATACATACATATAATCATGCCTTTATCCCTAATAGGGTAGGCAGAGTGTAAACGACCTAAATAAAGGTCGCTGCGCCACGTCTGACAGAGTTTTGAGGGTTATTTAAGATAGACTTGTAGGTATATTGCTGAAGTGACATGTTTTCAGCCCATCGCCTAAATTGCAATATACTGAAACCCTCGGATCCCTTAGTGGTTTTTACACCATGGCCGGGAGGAAATGCAGCTGGCACATTCTACGTTTTTCTTTCGCTCCCAGGCCAGCATGGAAGCAACATACCGATGTATTTACATAAAGATCACTCTGTTTCCTATCGTTCAATGTGGTGCTTGCTTTGCTTACGTTACTAATTGAATGAATGTTTTATCTTTTGATCGTCGCGTTCACTCCGCTTACTAATTAGAATATTGATAACTCTTATATTTCGTTGTAAATTTACAAAAGCAAAAGACAATTGTAATCTACATAATAGAAATGTAACTATGTTTCCCCAGAGCGGCGATAGATGGCGCTAAGACGGTGACCATGAAATACCTGGAAGACGCCCGTGATAAGGTGCTCATGGGACCCGAGAGGAGGTCCAGGTTACCTGATGAGGAGGCCAACACCATCACCGCGTACCATGAGGGGGGGCACGCTATCGTCGCATATTACACTAAGGTAACAGAATACCTTCTCACCGATAAGGTATTCCCAAGGCAACGCCATAAGCCGAGGTTGGAGCCCTAGTGGGCGCCCTTAGGCACCTTCTCTCCGATAAGGTATTCCCAAGGTAACGCCATAAGCCGAGGTTGGAGCCCTAGTGGGCGCCCTTAGGCACCTTCTCTCCGATAAGGTATTCCCAAGGTAACGCCATAAGCCGAGGTTGGAGCCCTAGTGGGCGCCCTTAGGCACCTTCTCTCCGATAAGGTATTCCCAAGGCAACGCCATAAGCCGAGGTTGGAGCCCTAGTGGGCGCCCTTAGGCACCTTCTCTTCGATAAGGTATTCCCAAGGCAACGCCATAAGCCGAGGTTGGAACCCTAGTGGGCGCCCTTAGGCACCTTCTCTCCGATAAGGTATTCCCAAGGCAACGCCATAAGCCGAGGTTGGAGCCCTAGTGGGCGCTTTTGGGCACCTTCTCTCCGATAAGGTATTCCCAAGGCAACGCCATAAGCCGAGGTTGGAGCCCTAGTGGGCGCTTTTAGGCACCTTCTCTCTGATAAGGTATTCCCAAGGCAACGCCATAAGCGGAGGTTCGAGCCCTAGTGGGCGGGCGCCCTTAGGCAGTTGTCATTTGCATATAAGGGTGTAAATTGCGTGTAGCAACTCCCCGCCTTTAGTCCGGTGACGCATTATATACACTTTGTAGTATGGTGCAAAAAGGTCCATTAAAAAAAAACTTCTAATACAGACATCAGACTATTCTTCACTGACCTCTATATATGTACTTGTATATATAAAGGTCAGAGCTATTATTCTATTAGCAAATGAAACCAAAACTTGTGTTGCTTTGAAAATAGAGGATTATTTTTATCACAACTTATCCAAGTAAATAACAATGTTATCAGTATAGCTTATTTAACTAAAACCTCACCTTTCTTCTATTCTGGACTGGGAGCGAAATAAAAACATAGAATGTGCCAGCTGCATTTCCTCCCGGGCATGCTGTAAAAACCAGCTAAGGGATCTGAGGGTTTCAGTATATTGCAATTTAGGCGATGGGCTGACAACCTGTCACTACAGCAATATACGCAAAAATCCATCTTGAATAACCCTCAAAACTTTGTCAGACGTGGCGGAACGACCTTTGTTTAGGTCGCTTACGCTCTGCCTACCCCATTAGGGATAAAGGCGTGATTATATGTATGTATGTACTAAAACTTACTTCCATGCTGGACTGGGAGAGATAGAAAAACATAGAATGTTCCAGCTGCCCTTCCTCCCGGGCATGCTGTTGAAGTCAGCAAAAGGGATTTGAGGGTTACAGTGTATTGTAATTTAGGCGATGGGCTGACAACCTGTCTCTATAGCAATACATATTACAATCTAAAATTGCCCTCAATTTTTGTCAGACGTGGCGAAAGCGCCTTTTACGAGGCGTTAAACGCTCTGCCTACCCCGTAAGGGATAAAGGCGTGATTTATGTATGTATGTATGTATGTACTAAAACGTAACCTGGAAATAGAGAATGAACATTTAATGTTAATAGCTTCACTAGCGTTATCTATTTATATAAGCTAAGTAGATAGAACTAAACCTTGTTCTGAATATGAAACCTTGTTTTTCCAAGCTGGACTGAGAGTGAGGGAAAAACAGAATGTGCCAGCTACATTTCCTCCCGGGAATGCTGTAAAAACCAGCTAAGGGATCCGACGTTTTCTGTATATTGCAAGCATAGAGCTGGCAACCTGTCACTGCAGCAATATACCTACAAATCTCTCTTAAATAACCCTTAAAACTTTCATGGCGGAATCACTTTTGTTTACGTCGTTAACGCTCTCCCTACCCCATTAGGGTTTTTAAGGCGTGATTATATGTATTGCTTCCATGCTGGACTGGGAGAGATAGAAAACTATAGAATGTTCCAGCTGCCCTTCCTCCCGGGCATGCTGTAGAAGACAGCAAAAGGGACTCGAGGGTTACAGTGTATTGTAATTTAGGCGATGGGCTGACAACCTGTCACTACACATTAGCAATACACATTACAATCTAAAATTGCCCTCAATTTTTGTCAGACGCAGCGAAAGCGCCTTTTACGAGGCGTTTAACGCTCTGCCTACCCCGTAAGGGATAAAGGCTTGATTTTATGTATTATATGTATTTAATGAAAGATGCTGTTTATACAGGACTCTCACCCACTGCACAAAGTGACCATCATGCCGAGAGGGCCTTCACTGGGGCACACAGCTTACATACCCGCTAAGGAAAGGTATGTTCATTAATACCTAGTTTTTTTAGATTTATCACAATAGCTAATGAAATGACAAACAGCAAAAAAAATCAAATGTAACTTTGGTCTTTGTGATGACTGTGAGAGAAAACGTTAAGCAACGGTTCGTCGTTCAATTCAATCATTTATTAATAAATAAAAATTTACACGTCACTATATTCATCAATTATGGTATTTCTTCCATACTGGACTGGGAGCGAAAGAAAAACATAGAATGTGCCAGCTGCATTTCCTCCCGGGCATGCTGTAAAAACCAGCTAAGGGATCCGAGGGATTCAGTATATTGTAATTTAGGCGATGGGCTGACAACCTGTCACTACAGCAATATACCTACAGATCTATCTTGGATGACCCTTTAAACTTTGTCAGACGTGGCGGAACGACCTTTGTTTAGGTCGTTTACGCTCTGCCTACCCCATTAGGGATAAAGGCGTGATTATATGTATGTATGTATATTCATCAATTACATATTTTTTTTTATCAAATTCAAATTTATCAATAATAAAATAAAAAGTAATAGTAGATATATTTGTACTGACATTCAGATTTGTTTATTTCTGCAACTGGGGCAGTTAATTGTCAATGAATTCATTTATATTATAATATGCTTTTGTTAGTAATTCCTGTTTTAATTTAGTTTGTTGACCATAGTTTGTTTCGACTCATCAGATGCGGAAGTGTCTGCATTACAGTTGGTTTGCAAATGCTTCGCTCTTGTGAGCTTAGCTTGTTTGTATCGGAACGGAATCCAACTCTTTAGGAGCAGCTGTTAGGCATGATCTCCGTAAAATTGTCCTTTACACTTCTTCTTCTGTCGAGTGGGTATCGAGTCTATGGACCCGATGAACCCTGGTGTCAGAGTTTTTAAACCGCCTAGTAGCACAACTATCAGGCCTCTGAAACATTGCATTATCTCGACGGGGATATAAGTGGGAAAGGGCCCACTCTGCGGAGATCTTAAGGGTATCCCCGGTGCACGCCAGTGCCCTTATCAGTTAAAAAATCGTTACTCACTGAAAACGCAATTAATCGAAAATCCGGTAGATCAGATTGAAGTATAGATACTGAAGTTTATTTTAATCATTATAAATTAATAATTCAGTATTCACTGCAGTTACCAAAAGTGATAAAAGTGGCAGGATTTCTCAATTTTTTTATCTCTAACTACAACGAACTATAAGTTGCAGATTTCTGAGGTTCTAAATGGCCTTCATTGCTTTAACCTCAATCTGAACTACCGGATTTTCGATTGATTATGTTTCCAGTGAATATGATTTTTTGACTGATGAGGACGCCACTTAACTCAGGGAAGCCCCTTAACGGCTGCTCCTAAAGAGTTGGATCTGTTTCGATCCAAACAAGCTGAGCTCACAAAAGCGAAGCACTTGCAAATCAAAAAAATCCTTTCAGTCATTTATTGTAACCATTTTATGTACATTAATACAAAATAAGCTAAGGCGAAAGCGCCCTTTACGAGGCGTTTATCGCTCTGCCTACCCCGTAAGGGATAAAGGCGTGATTTTATGGATGTATGTATGTATAAGCTAAGGGATCCAAGGGTTTCAGTATATTTCATTTTAGGCGATGGGCTGACAACCTGTCACTACAGCAATATACCTACAAATTGAACTTAAATAACCCTCAAATCTTTGTCAGACGTGGCGGAACGACCTTTGTTTAGGTCGTTTACGTTCTGCCTACCCCATTAGAGATAAAGGCGTCATTTTATGTATGTATGTATGATGACAAACGATGTTTGAACTACAGATACCACGTGACAAAACAGCAACTGCTAGCGATGATGGACACTATGATGGGTGGCCGGGCGGCGGAAGAACTGGTGTTTGGTCCTGACAAGATCACATCAGGTAACTATAGATTGTTTTTACCGACCATAATGAGATTGCGGAGGTCAGATGGCAGTCGCTCCGTGTAAAACCAGTACCCTCGTCCAATCCCCTAGATTAGGAAGCCGACCCCGCGAGATACGGGATACGGCTAGGAAGATGATGATGAAGTTGAGATTTTAAACTGTTTTACCCATGGATCCATATTTTATCACAATATTTTTTGAAACTATCTTCCATGTTGGCCTGAGAGCGAGAGAAAAACTTAGAATGCAGCTGGCGCTTTCCTCCTGGGCATGCTGTAAAATCCAGCTACGGAATCTGAGTATATTGCAATTTAGGCGATGGGCTGACAGCCTGTCACTTCAGCAATTACCTACAAATCTATCTTAAATAACCCTCAAAACTTTGCCAGACATGGCGGAACGACCTTTGTTTAGGTAGGTACCCCATAAGGGATAAAGGCGTGATTATATGTATGTTTGTATTTTTTTAAACTCTTCCAACAGCGCACCTAAATTTCTTTTGATAAGTGTCAAACAGTAAGATGACGCAACAACATGCCGGCCGGCGGTGATTGGATAGCGAGACTGCCGTCACACCCGCCATTTTGATTATAAAAATCATAAAAAGTAGTCGTCAGCTTGTGTTTTTTCTCGGTACTAATTGCTTCTCATAATACCAGTTTTAAGTTATAGATGGCGCTATTTATTCTTACTGTAACAGTAAATAAAACAATACGAAAAATCAGATGAAATAAATCTTAATAAATAAAAGTTTAACTCATTATTTGCGACAAACCTTCCTCGGACAATGACGCTTAAAACACTCATAATTTTACGAAGTTTTGACGCTCATACAGTTGACATTTTCTATGCATCCGAAACTGTTTTTCTGACATCTGCCGATCGTTACTTGCAGATGACCACTGCCCGGAGCTCACTGATCAAATTACCTGATGTTCACACCGGGCAGTGAACGTCTTCAACGCTTTAATTACTTGTATGTAGAACTAAATTTTGGTTTACATGTTTAGTTTTAAGAACTGTTAATGTAATCTGTAAAATAAATTTAAATTGAAATTATTTTGCCAATGTTCCTCCCAGGCGCATCATCAGACCTGAAACAAGCAACAGCAATAGCCTGCCACATGGTTCGCGAGTGGGGCATGAGCGAGAAAGTAGGGCTCCGCTCCATGGAGCCCCCGCGGACAAGCTTGGCGCCCGGCGACCAGCTGGGGCCTTACACCAATGAGCTGGTGAGTAACACAGAAACTATATACAAGTTACACTAAAAAGCATTCGGATAATTTTATTATTAATTATTATTAACAGCCTGAGGTGTCCCACCGCAGGGCAAAGGCCTCCCTCCCCTTCTTCCATTTCTCCCTGTCTTGAGCCTCTTTTAACCAGTTTCGGGCGAGTGCGTCTAGCTCGTCTCGCCATCTTTTTCTGGGACGGCCTCGTGCCCGTCTCGCGTTAAGAGGGACCCAATGTGTAGTTCTTTTTGCCCAAAGTGCGTCCGGCATCCTAGCGATATGTTCGAATAATAAAAAAACAAAAATATGTGCATACATACATACATATAGTCACGCCTTTATCCCTAATGGGGTAGGCAGAGCGTAAACGACCTAAACAAAGGTCGTTCCGCCACGTCTGACAAAGTTTTGAGGGTTAGATTTGTAGGTATATTGCCGTAGTGACAGGTTGTCAGCCCATCGCCTAAATTGCAATATACAGAAACCCTTGGATCCCTTAGCTGGTTTTTACAGCATGCCCGGGAGGAAATGCAGCTGGCACATTCTATGTTTTTCTCTCGCTCCCAGTCCAGCATGGAAGTTAAGCAAAAATATGTGACTTACAGAAAAACAATAATAAATGCACACAAAAACTATTTGATAAAATTCCACACCCGATTCATACAAAAAGAACACCAGATTCACACAAAAACAACACCAGTTTCACACAAAAACAACATTCGACTCGTATAAAAACAAAATTCGAGCCACACGAAAACAACATACAAAAAACGATATTCTATTCACACAAGGACAACATCTGATTCATACAAAAACAACAGCGGGTCACACAAAAACAACATCCGATTCACACAAAATTAACATCCAATTGCAAAATTGACATCCAATTCACACAAAAATGATGATAAATTATAGACCTATAACTCTCATACCTATATTAGCTAAAATTATTGAAAAAGCAGCGCAAACGAGGCTGAACTCTTTTACAGAGTCATTTAATTTAATAAAAAAAGAACAATATGGTTTTAGGAAAAACAAAAATACAACCGAAGCCAACTTTAAACTTGTGAAGTCTGTCACTGAATGCATATATTCAAATACTCATGTAGTAGGTCTGTTTCTTGACATGAACAAGGCATTTGACTACGTGGATCATGATAGGTTAATAAATAAATTAGAAGAATATGGCTTAAGAGGTACAGCATTAAACTGGTTTACTTCTTATCTTAATGAAAGATATCAATGTGTTGAAATAGCAAAAACAATCCAAAATGGTAAAAATACATATAAAAGAGTAGTATACAGGTCTAATTATAAACTAAATGTGCATTCTGTGCGTTTGTGGAACTCCTTGCCACATGAAATCCGTGCAAGCCCTTCTTTGGATGTTTTTAAGAGAAGAGTGAAGGAGCATTTCTTATCCTCATAAATGTATTCATATGTCGAATTATTTTTACTATATTTAAGTGTGTATAATATATATTTATTTATATTCCACGTATTGTATGTACTAATATTATTTATATAACTATTTAGTTAGTATTTATACTTATGTATGTAAGGATATTTATATGTAGCTTATTATAGTCTTTGCCTCTTGCCTGCTGTTATCTATATATATTTTTTCCTCTCACACGGTAAGCTGGAAGACAACTCAAATATTTTGAGTTAAGCTCGCCTTTGTACATAATGTATCTAGATTAAGTTAATTTTAAGATTAAGATTTGAATTAAGATTAAGATGAAAATGAAATAAATTTAACAATTAATAATGTAATAAACTGGTTAGAATCAAATAATCTAAAAATAAATGTTGACAAAACTAAATATATTAAATTTGGTACTTATAAAACAAATAAAATGACATTAAATATTACTCATGGCAGGAAGATTGTAGAAAATTCAAAATCTACGAAATTTTTAGGATTGTTCGTAGATGAAAATTGTAACTGGAAGACACATGTAACGTCAGTGTGCGATCGTTTAAACAGATACTCATATGCCCTCAGACGAATTCGTGAAATCTCGTCTATCGAAACTGCTCTACTTGCATATCACGCAAACGTGGCATCTGTACTACAATATGGTCTTATGATCTGGGGAAATTCGCCTGATATACAACGTGCATTTATTATACAGAAAAGATGTGTCAGATCGCTCTGTGGTGCAGAGTTTTTAGAGTCTTGTCGTCCACTTTTTATTAAATATAAACTCCTGACTCTTACATGCATGTACATTAAACAGCTAAGTATTTTAGTAAAAGATCATCCTGATTATTTTCCTGTACAGACTAGGTCACTGTATGCAACACAAAAATTACGGGCGAGACGTAAAAATCAAGTTGAACAAACTAAGCTCAAATTAAAGTTAAGTCAAAAAAATGCTCCTGCCATGGCTAGCAAAATCTATAACAATCTACCGGAAATGTTGTCTTCTCTAAATGGCAAAATATTTAAGAAAAAGTTGCATGTATGGCTAATTAATAAATGTTATTACTCATTAAATGAATTCTTTGAGGACAAGCTTGTAAATATTAATTCGATAAAATGACATATATTTAACTATTTAATTTTAATGTTTTGGGTAATCGGTACACTATTTGAAATTTTTAATTTTCAGTTTTAATGCCTTGTTGACCTGTATGTACTAATATGAATTTTTAATTAATTGAAATGTTGAAATTGAAATGGAATTCATTTACCTAGACTGATAAGTGATAACATTTTATAACAATTGTGATCAACATGACAATTAAATATTTGCACGCTTGCAAAGCAGATTTTGTAAGGGATTAAAAAAATGTAACAACTGTATTTATTGTACCCAGAATCTTATGCAAATAAATTTGATTTGATTTGACTTGACAAAAACAACATCCGATTCACACAAAACGATACCGATTCACACAAAAACAACATCAGATTCACACAAAAACAACATCCGATTTACACAAAATCAACATTCGATGTAATTTCAATTCCATGTCAAAAAAATATTTTAATTTCTCCAATTTCAGGTGGACGGCGAAATCAAGAAGATCCTCTCGGACAGCTACGAGCGCGCGAAAGCGATCCTGCGCGCGCACGCCAAGGAGCACAAGGCGCTGGCTGACGCGTTACTCAAGTCAGTATTTTAGCACCAGTGACGTAACCAACCAAGAATATCGACTAACCAATCAATCAAAATGAACCAATCAACCAACAAAGTCATCTAACAAATGACTCAAAATTAACTGACCAAGAAACTCGACTAACCAATCAATCAATCTGATATGGCTTAACGACTAATATCTACGGTATTAAACGATATTAACCGGGACCAACGGCTTAACGTGCCTTCCGAAGCACGGAAAAAGCGCCGAATAAACGTACATATGAAATTCGAAAACCGAAAAACACATTGATACGTGGTGGGATTCGAACCACGACCTCCCGCTTAGGAGGCAGCGGCCCTATCCACTACACCATCGGGCTCTCTCCATCCAAAGTCATCTAACCAATGAATCAAAATTAACTGACCAAGAAACTCGACTAACCAATGAACCAAAATTAACTGACCAAGAAACTCGACTAACCAACCAATCAAAATCAACCAACCAACCAACAAAATCATCTAACCAATGAACCAAAATTAACTGACCAAAAAACTCGACTAACCAATCAATCAAAATCAACCAACCAACCAACAAAATCATCAAACCAATGAATCAAAATTATCTGACCAAGAAACTCGACTAACCAATCAATCAAAATAAATCAACCAACCAATCAACAAAATCATATAACTAATTAATCAAAATTAACTGACCAAATAAAAACGACTAACCAATCAATCGAAATCAACCAACCAACCAACAGAATAATTTAACCAATCAATCAAACCCAACCAACAAAATAATGTGACCAATCAATGAAAATTAACCAAACAACCTACAAAATTATCTGACCAAGCCAGAAAATCGACTAACTAATTAATCAAAATCAAACAACCATCCAACAAAATCGACCATATGATCAATCAAACAATCAAATTAAATCGACCGACAACAATCATCTAACGAATCAATCATACAAAACCAACTAATCCACGTCAAAAATCAATTTAACCAGCTTGCAGTTATCTTAACCTTTTACCTTTCGCCCTTGCTTTAATTTTAAGATTTAACCAATGTATTGAAATTCATGCAATAAATAATATATATACCTTCGCAGGTACGAAACCCTCGACGCAGACGACGTGAAAGCCCTAATGAACGGCGAGAAACTGAAAACGGACCGCAACGGCACCGCCCGCAAAGACAACAGCAACAACAAGGACTCCCCGCAGCCCGCGCCCGCGGCCCCCCTGCTGCCGCAACCACAGCCCGCGTAACCACTGGTACATTCTACATTCCGTTATAGAATCTCAAAACTTCATCTGGTTAAGCAGCTGTGTTTAGTCGGAATCAATGTCTTTTATTCCAGATTAAGATTAGGCGTTATTTATTTACGTTCTGCCTACCCCATTAGGGATAAAGGCGTGATAATATGTTTGTATTATTTATTCGTGATAGGAGGACATTATTTACTCGTGATTGGTCATTATTTAGTCTTGATTGGTCATTATTCAGTTGTGAATGGACGTTTTTTAGTCGTGATTGGTCATTATTTAGTCATGATTGGTCGTTGTTTAGTCGTGATTGGTCATTATTTATTCGTGATTGGTCATTATTTATCCGTCATTGGTCATTATTTAGTCGTGATTGGTCTGGGATTGAGCTGGGTTTAGTCAGGATTGGGCTGGGTTTAGTCAGGATTGGGCTGGGTTTAGTCAGGATTGGTCTGCGTTTAGGTAGAATTGAACTGGGTTTAGTCAGGATTGAGCTGGGTTTAGTCAGGATTGGGCTGGGTTTAGTCAGGATTGGACTGAGTTTAGTCAGGATTGGGCTGGGTTTAGTCAGGATTGGTCTGCGTTTAGGTAGAATTGAACTGGGTTTAGTCAGGATTGAGCTGGGTTTAGTCAGGATTGGGCTGGGTTTAGTCAGGATTGGGCTGGGTTTAGTCAGGATTGGTCTGCGTTTAGGTAGAATTGAACTGGGTTTAGTCAGGATTGAGCTGGGTTTAGTCAGGATTGGGCTGGGTTTAGTCAGGATTGGTCTGCGTTTAGGTAGAATTGAACTGGGTTTAGTCAGGATTGAGCTGGGTTTAGTCAGGATTGGGCTGGGTTTAGTCAGGATTGGTCTGCGTTTAGGTAGAATTGAACTGGGTTTAGTCAGGATTGAGCTGGGTTTAGTCAGGATTGGGCTGGGTTTAGTCAGGATTGGTCTGCGTTTAGGTAGAATTGAACTGGGTTTAGTCAGGATTGAGCTGGGTTTAGTCAGGATTGAGCTGGGTTTAGTCAGGATTGGGCTGGGTTTAGTCAGGATTGGTCTGCGTTTAGGTAGATTTGAGCTGGGTTTAGTCAGGATTGAGCTGGGTTTAGTCAGGATTGGACTGAGTTTAGTCAGGATTGGGCTGGGTTTAGTCAGGATTGGGCTGGGTTTAGTCAGGATTGGGCTGGGTTTAGTCAGGATTGGGCTGGGTTTAGTCAGGATTGGTCTGCGTTTAGGTAGAATTGAACTGGGTTTAGTCAGGATTGAGCTGGGTTTAGTCAGGATTGGGCTGGGTTTAGTCAGGATTAGTCTGCGTTTAGGTAGAATTGAACTGGGTTTAGTCAGGATTGAGCTGGGTTTAGTCAGGATTAAGCTGGGTTTAGTCAGGATTGGGCTGGGTTAAGTCAGGATTGGTCTGCGTTTAGGTAGAATTGAACTGGGTTTAGTCAGGATTGAGCTGGGTTTAGTCAGGATTGGACTGAGTTTAGTCAGGATTGGGCTGGGTTTAGTCAGGATTGGTCTGCGTTTAGGTAGAATTGAACTGGGTTTAGTCAGGATTGAGCTGGGTTTAGTCAGGATTGGGCTGGGTTTAGTCAGGATTGGGCTGGGTTTAGTCAGAATTGGTCTGCGTTTAGGTAGAATTGAACTGGGTTTAGTCAGGATTGAGCTGGGTTTAGTCAGGATTGGGCTGGGTTTAGTCAGGATTGGGCTGGGTTTAGTCAGGATTGGTCTGCGTTTAGGTAGAATTGAACTGGGTTTAGTCAGGATTGAGCTGGGTTTAGTCAGGATTGGGCTGGGTTTAGTCAGGATTGGTCTGCGTTTAGGTAGAATTGAACTGGGTTTAGTCAGGATTGAGCTGGGTTTAGTCAGGATTGAGCTGGGTTTAGTCAGGATTGGGCTGGGTTTAGTCAGGATTGGTCTGCGTTTAGGTAGAATTGAGCTGGGTTTAGTCAGGATTGAGCTGGGTTTAGTCAGGATTGGACTGAGTTTAGTCAGGATTGGGCTGGGTTTAGTCAGGATTGGGCTGGGTTTAGTCAGGATTGGGCTGGGTTTAGTCAGGATTGGGCTGGGTTTAGTCAGGATTGGTCTGCGTTTAGGTAGAATTGAACTGGGTTTAGTCAGGATTGAGCTGGGTTTAGTCAGGATTGGGCTGGGTTTAGTCAGGATTGGGCTGGGTTTAGTCAGGATTGAGCTGGGTTTAGTCAGGATTGGGCTGGGTTTAGTCAGGATTGGTCTGCGTTTAGGTAGAATTGAACTGGGTTTAGTCAGGATTGGGCTGGGTTTAGTCAGGATTGGTCTGCGTTTAGGTAGAATTGAGCTGGGTTTAGTCAGGATTGAGCTGGGTTTAGTCAGGATTGGACTGAGTTTAGTCAGGATTGGGCTGGGTTTAGTCAGGATTGGTCTGCGTTTAGGTAGAATTGAACTGGGTTTAGTCAGGATTGAGCTGGGTTTAGTCAGGATTGGGCTGGGTTTAGTCAGGATTGGTCTGCGTTTAGGTAGAATTGAGCTGGGTTTAGTCAGGATTGAGCTGGGTTTAGTCTGGATTGGACTGAGTTTAGTCAGGATTGGGCTGGGTTTAGTCAGGATTGGGCTGGGTTTAGTCAGGATTGGGCTGGGTTTAGTCAGGATTGGGCTGGGTTTAGTCAGGATTGGTCTGCGTTTAGGTAGAATTGAACTGGGTTTAGTCAGGATTGAGCTGGGTTTAGTCAGGATTGGGCTGGGTTTAGTCAGGATTGGGCTGGGTTTAGTCAGGATTGAGCTGGGTTTAGTCAGGATTGGGCTGGGTTTAGTCAGGATTGGTCTGCGTTTAGGTAGAATTGAACTGGGTTTAGTCAGGATTGAGCTGGGTTTAGTCAGGATTGGGCTGGGTTTAGTCAGGATTGGTCTGCGTTTAGGTAGAATTGAACTGGGTTTAGTCAGGATTGAGCTGGGTTTAGTCAGGATTGGGCTGGGTTTAGTCAGGATTGGACTGAGTTTAGTCAGGATTGGTCTGCGTTTAGGTAGAATTGAACTGGGTTTAGTCAGGATTGAGCTGGGTTTAGTCAGGATTGGGCTGGGTTTAGTCAGGATTGGACTGAGTTTAGTCAGGATTGGGCTGGGTTTAGTCAGGATTGGTCTGCGTTTAGGTAGAATTGAACTGGGTTTAGTCAGGATTGAGCTGGGTTTAGTCAGGATTGGGCTGGGTTTAGTCAGGATTGGTCTGCGTTTAGGTAGAATTGAACTGGGTTTAGTCAGGATTGAGCTGGGTTTAGTCAGGATTGGGCTGGGTTTAGTCAGGATTGGACTGAGTTTAGTCAGGATTGGGCTGGGTTTAGTCAGGATTGGTCTGCGTTTAGGTAGAATTGAACTGGGTTTAGTCAGGATTGAGCTGGGTTTAGTCAGGATTGGGCTGGGTTTAGTCAGGATTGGGCTGGGTTTAGTCAGGATTGGTCTGCGTTTAGGTAGAATTGAACTGGGTTTAGTCAGGATTGAGCTGGGTTTAGTCAGGATTGGGCTGGGTTTAGTCAGGATTGGTCTGCGTTTAGGTAGAATTGAACTGGGTTTAGTCAGGATTGAGCTGGGTTTAGTCAGGATTGGGCTGGGTTTAGTCAGGATTGGTCTGCGTTTAGGTAGAATTGAACTGGGTTTAGTCAGGATTGAGCTGGGTTTAGTCAGGATTGGGCTGGGTTTAGTCAGGATTGGTCTGCGTTTAGGTAGAATTGAACTGGGTTTAGTCAGGATTGAGCTGGGTTTAGTCAGGATTGAGCTGGGTTTAGTCAGGATTGGGCTGGGTTTAGTCAGGATTGGACTGCGTTTAGGTAGAATTGAGCTGGGTTTAGTCAGGATTGAGCTGGGTTTAGTCAGGATTGGACTGAGTTTAGTCAGGATTGGGCTGGGTTTAGTCAGGATTGGGCTGGGTTTAGTCAGGATTGGGCTGGGTTTAGTCAGGATTGGGCTGGGTTTAGTCAGGATTGGTCTGCGTTTAGGTAGAATTGAACTGGGTTTAGTCAGGATTGAGCTGGGTTTAGTCAGGATTGGGCTGGGTTTAGTCAGGATTAGTCTGCGTTTAGGTAGAATTGAACTGGGTTTAGTCAGGATTGAGCTGGGTTTAGTCAGGATTAAGCTGGGTTTAGTCAGGATTGGGCTGGGTTTAGTCAGGATTGGTCTGCGTTTAGGTAGAATTGAACTGGGTTTAGTCAGGATTGAGCTGGGTTTAGTCAGGATTGGACTGAGTTTAGTCAGGATTGGGCTGGGTTTAGTCAGGATTGGTCTGCGTTTAGGTAGAATTGAACTGGGTTTAGTCAGGATTGAGCTGGGTTTAGTCAGGATTGGGCTGGGTTTAGTCAGGATTGGGCTGGGTTTAGTCAGAATTGGTCTGCGTTTAGGTAGAATTGAACTGGGTTTAGTCAGGATTGAGCTGGGTTTAGTCAGGATTGGGCTGGGTTTAGTCAGGATTGGGCTGGGTTTAGTCAGGATTGGTCTGCGTTTAGGTAGAATTGAACTGGGTTTAGTCAGGATTGAGCTGGGTTTAGTCAGGATTGGGCTGGGTTTAGTCAGGATTGGTCTGCGTTTAGGTAGAATTGAACTGGGTTTAGTCAGGATTGAGCTGGGTTTAGTCAGGATTGAGCTGGGTTTAGTCAGGATTGGGCTGGGTTTAGTCAGGATTGGTCTGCGTTTAGGTAGAATTGAGCTGGGTTTAGTCAGGATTGAGCTGGGTTTAGTCAGGATTGGACTGAGTTTAGTCAGGATTGGGCTGGGTTTAGTCAGGATTGGGCTGGGTTTAGTCAGGATTGGGCTGGGTTTAGTCAGGATTGGGCTGGGTTTAGTCAGGATTGGTCTGCGTTTAGGTAGAATTGAACTGGGTTTAGTCAGGATTGAGCTGGGTTTAGTCAGGATTGGGCTTGGTTTAGTCAGGATTGGGCTGGGTTTAGTCAGGATTGAGCTGGGTTTAGTCAGGATTGGGCTGGGTTTAGTCAGGATTGGTCTGCGTTTAGGTAGAATTGAACTGGGTTTAGTCAGGATTGAGCTGGGTTTAGTCAGGATTGGGCTGGGTTTAGTCAGGATTGGTCTGCGTTTAGGTAGAATTGAGCTGGGTTTAGTCAGGATTGAGCTGGGTTTAGTCAGGATTGGACTGAGTTTAGTCAGGATTGGGCTGGGTTTAGTCAGGATTGGTCTGCGTTTAGGTAGAATTGAACTGGGTTTAGTCAGGATTGAGCTGGGTTTAGTCAGGATTGGGCTGGGTTTAGTCAGGATTGGTCTGCGTTTAGGTAGAATTGAGCTGGGTTTAGTCAGGATTGAGCTGGGTTTAGTCTGGATTGGACTGAGTTTAGTCAGGATTGGGCTGGGTTTAGTCAGGATTGGGCTGGGTTTAGTCAGGATTGGGCTGGGTTTAGTCAGGATTGGGCTGGGTTTAGTCAGGATTGGTCTGCGTTTAGGTAGAATTGAACTGGGTTTAGTCAGGATTGAGCTGGGTTTAGTCAGGATTGGGCTGGGTTTAGTCAGGATTGGGCTGGGTTTAGTCAGGATTGAGCTGGGTTTAGTCAGGATTGGGCTGGGTTTAGTCAGGATTGGTCTGCGTTTAGGTAGAATTGAACTGGGTTTAGTCAGGATTGAGCTGGGTTTAGTCAGGATTGGGCTGGGTTTAGTCAGGATTGGTCTGCGTTTAGGTAGAATTGAACTGGGTTTAGTCAGGATTGAGCTGGGTTTAGTCAGGATTGGGCTGGGTTTAGTCAGGATTAGTCTGCGTTTAGGTAGAATTGAACTGGGTTTAGTCAGGATTGAGCTGGGTTTAGTCAGGATTAAGCTGGGTTTAGTCAGGATTGGGCTGGGTTTAGTCAGGATTGGTCTGCGTTTAGGTAGAATTGAACTGGGTTTAGTCAGGATTGAGCTGGGTTTAGTCAGGATTGGACTGAGTTTAGTCAGGATTGGGCTGGGTTTAGTCAGGATTGGTCTGCGTTTAGGTAGAATTGAACTGGGTTTAGTCAGGATTGAGCTGGGTTTAGTCAGGATTGGGCTGGGTTTAGTCAGGATTGGGCTGGGTTTAGTCAGAATTGGTCTGCGTTTAGGTAGAATTGAACTGGGTTTAGTCAGGATTGAGCTGGGTTTAGTCAGGATTGGGCTGGGTTTAGTCAGGATTGGGCTGGGTTTAGTCAGGATTGGTCTGCGTTTAGGTAGAATTGAACTGGGTTTAGTCAGGATTGAGCTGGGTTTAGTCAGGATTGGGCTGGGTTTAGTCAGGATTGGTCTGCGTTTAGGTAGAATTGAACTGGGTTTAGTCAGGATTGAGCTGGGTTTAGTCAGGATTGAGCTGGGTTTAGTCAGGATTGGGCTGGGTTTAGTCAGGATTGGTCTGCGTTTAGGTAGAATTGAGCTGGGTTTAGTCAGGATTGAGCTGGGTTTAGTCAGGATTGGACTGAGTTTAGTCAGGATTGGGCTGGGTTTAGTCAGGATTGGGCTGGGTTTAGTCAGGATTGGGCTGGGTTTAGTCAGGATTGGGCTGGGTTTAGTCAGGATTGGTCTGCGTTTAGGTAGAATTGAACTGGGTTTAGTCAGGATTGAGCTGGGTTTAGTCAGGATTGGACTGAGTTTAGTCAGGATTGGGCTGGGTTTAGTCAGGATTGGTCTGCGTTTAGGTAGAATTGAACTGGGTTTAGTCAGGATTGAGCTGGGTTTAGTCAGGATTGGGCTGGGTTTAGTCAGGATTGGGCTGGGTTTAGTCAGAATTGGTCTGCGTTTAGGTAGAATTGAACTGGGTTTAGTCAGGATTGAGCTGGGTTTAGTCAGGATTGGGCTGGGTTTAGTCAGGATTGGGCTGGGTTTAGTCAGGATTGGTCTGCGTTTAGGTAGAATTGAACTGGGTTTAGTCAGGATTGAGCTGGGTTTAGTCAGGATTGGGCTGGGTTTAGTCAGGATTGGTCTGCGTTTAGGTAGAATTGAACTGGGTTTAGTCAGGATTGAGCTGGGTTTAGTCAGGATTGAGCTGGGTTTAGTCAGGATTGGGCTGGGTTTAGTCAGGATTGGTCTGCGTTTAGGTAGAATTGAGCTGGGTTTAGTCAGGATTGAGCTGGGTTTAGTCAGGATTGGACTGAGTTTAGTCAGGATTGGGCTGGGTTTAGTCAGGATTGGGCTGGGTTTAGTCAGGATTGGGCTGGGTTTAGTCAGGATTGGGCTGGGTTTAGTCAGGATTGGTCTGCGTTTAGGTAGAATTGAACTGGGTTTAGTCAGGATTGAGCTGGGTTTAGTCAGGATTGGGCTGGGTTTAGTCAGGATTGGGCTGGGTTTAGTCAGGATTGAGCTGGGTTTAGTCAGGATTGGGCTGGGTTTAGTCAGGATTGGTCTGCGTTTAGGTAGAATTGAACTGGGTTTAGTCAGGATTGGGCTGGGTTTAGTCAGGATTGGTCTGCGTTTAGGTAGAATTGAGCTGGGTTTAGTCAGGATTGAGCTGGGTTTAGTCAGGATTGGACTGAGTTTAGTCAGGATTGGGCTGGGTTTAGTCAGGATTGGTCTGCGTTTAGGTAGAATTGAACTGGGTTTAGTCAGGATTGAGCTGGGTTTAGTCAGGATTGGGCTGGGTTTAGTCAGGATTGGTCTGCGTTTAGGTAGAATTGAGCTGGGTTTAGTCAGGATTGAGCTGGGTTTAGTCTGGATTGGACTGAGTTTAGTCAGGATTGGGCTGGGTTTAGTCAGGATTGGGCTGGGTTTAGTCAGGATTGGGCTGGGTTTAGTCAGGATTGGGCTGGGTTTAGTCAGGATTGGTCTGCGTTTAGGTAGAATTGAACTGGGTTTAGTCAGGATTGAGCTGGGTTTAGTCAGGATTGGGCTGGGTTTAGTCAGGATTGGGCTGGGTTTAGTCAGGATTGAGCTGGGTTTAGTCAGGATTGGGCTGGGTTTAGTCAGGATTGGTCTGCGTTTAGGTAGAATTGAACTGGGTTTAGTCAGGATTGAGCTGGGTTTAGTCAGGATTGGGCTGGGTTTAGTCAGGATTGGTCTGCGTTTAGGTAGAATTGAACTGGGTTTAGTCAGGATTGAGCTGGGTTTAGTCAGGATTGGGCTGGGTTTAGTCAGGATTGGACTGAGTTTAGTCAGGATTGGTCTGCGTTTAGGTAGAATTGAACTGGGTTTAGTCAGGATTGAGCTGGGTTTAGTCAGGATTGGGCTGGGTTTAGTCAGGATTGGACTGAGTTTAGTCAGGATTGGGCTGGGTTTAGTCAGGATTGGTCTGCGTTTAGGTAGAATTGAACTGGGTTTAGTCAGGATTGAGCTGGGTTTAGTCAGGATTGGGCTGGGTTTAGTCAGGATTGGTCTGCGTTTAGGTAGAATTGAACTGGGTTTAGTCAGGATTGAGCTGGGTTTAGTCAGGATTGGGCTGGGTTTAGTCAGGATTGGACTGAGTTTAGTCAGGATTGGGCTGGGTTTAGTCAGGATTGGTCTGCGTTTAGGTAGAATTGAACTGGGTTTAGTCAGGATTGAGCTGGGTTTAGTCAGGATTGGGCTGGGTTTAGTCAGGATTGGGCTGGGTTTAGTCAGGATTGGTCTGCGTTTAGGTAGAATTGAACTGGGTTTAGTCAGGATTGAGCTGGGTTTAGTCAGGATTGGGCTGGGTTTAGTCAGGATTGGTCTGCGTTTAGGTAGAATTGAACTGGGTTTAGTCAGGATTGAGCTGGGTTTAGTCAGGATTGGGCTGGGTTTAGTCAGGATTGGTCTGCGTTTAGGTAGAATTGAACTGGGTTTAGTCAGGATTGAGCTGGGTTTAGTCAGGATTGGGCTGGGTTTAGTCAGGATTGGTCTGCGTTTAGGTAGAATTGAACTGGGTTTAGTCAGGATTGAGCTGGGTTTAGTCAGGATTGAGCTGGGTTTAGTCAGGATTGGGCTGGGTTTAGTCAGGATTGGTCTGCGTTTAGGTAGAATTGAGCTGGGTTTAGTCAGGATTGAGCTGGGTTTAGTCAGGATTGGACTGAGTTTA
Organism: Scrobipalpa costella; assembly: GCA_949820665.1. Lineage (NCBI taxonomy): Eukaryota > Metazoa > Arthropoda > Insecta > Lepidoptera > Gelechiidae > Scrobipalpa > Scrobipalpa costella. The sequence continues at coordinate 6,746,003 of OX463321.1, read as the reverse complement.
GTCAGGATTGGGCTGGGTTTAGTCAGGATTGGGCTGGGTTTAGTCAGGATTGGGCTGGGTTTAGTCAGGATTGGGCTGGGTTTAGTCAGGATTGGTCTGCGTTTAGGTAGAATTGAACTGGGTTTAGTCAGGATTGAGCTGGGTTTAGTCAGGATTGGGCTGGGTTTAGTCAGGATTAGTCTGCGTTTAGGTAGAATTGAACTGGGTTTAGTCAGGATTGAGCTGGGTTTAGTCAGGATTAAGCTGGGTTTAGTCAGGATTGGGCTGGGTTTAGTCAGGATTGGTCTGCGTTTAGGTAGAATTGAACTGGGTTTAGTCAGGATTGAGCTGGGTTTAGTCAGGATTGGACTGAGTTTAGTCAGGATTGGGCTGGGTTTAGTCAGGATTGGTCTGCGTTTAGGTAGAATTGAACTGGGTTTAGTCAGGATTGAGCTGGGTTTAGTCAGGATTGGGCTGGGTTTAGTCAGGATTGGGCTGGGTTTAGTCAGAATTGGTCTGCGTTTAGGTAGAATTGAACTGGGTTTAGTCAGGATTGAGCTGGGTTTAGTCAGGATTGGGCTGGGTTTAGTCAGGATTGGGCTGGGTTTAGTCAGGATTGGTCTGCGTTTAGGTAGAATTGAACTGGGTTTAGTCAGGATTGAGCTGGGTTTAGTCAGGATTGGGCTGGGTTTAGTCAGGATTGGTCTGCGTTTAGGTAGAATTGAACTGGGTTTAGTCAGGATTGAGCTGGGTTTAGTCAGGATTGAGCTGGGTTTAGTCAGGATTGGGCTGGGTTTAGTCAGGATTGGTCTGCGTTTAGGTAGAATTGAGCTGGGTTTAGTCAGGATTGAGCTGGGTTTAGTCAGGATTGGACTGAGTTTAGTCAGGATTGGGCTGGGTTTAGTCAGGATTGGGCTGGGTTTAGTCAGGATTGGGCTGGGTTTAGTCAGGATTGGGCTGGGTTTAGTCAGGATTGGTCTGCGTTTAGGTAGAATTGAACTGGGTTTAGTCAGGATTGAGCTGGGTTTAGTCAGGATTGGGCTGGGTTTAGTCAGGATTGGGCTGGGTTTAGTCAGGATTGAGCTGGGTTTAGTCAGGATTGGGCTGGGTTTAGTCAGGATTGGTCTGCGTTTAGGTAGAATTGAACTGGGTTTAGTCAGGATTGAGCTGGGTTTAGTCAGGATTGGGCTGGGTTTAGTCAGGATTGGTCTGCGTTTAGGTAGAATTGAGCTGGGTTTAGTCAGGATTGAGCTGGGTTTAGTCAGGATTGGACTGAGTTTAGTCAGGATTGGGCTGGGTTTAGTCAGGATTGGTCTGCGTTTAGGTAGAATTGAACTGGGTTTAGTCAGGATTGAGCTGGGTTTAGTCAGGATTGGGCTGGGTTTAGTCAGGATTGGTCTGCGTTTAGGTAGAATTGAGCTGGGTTTAGTCAGGATTGAGCTGGGTTTAGTCTGGATTGGACTGAGTTTAGTCAGGATTGGGCTGGGTTTAGTCAGGATTGGGCTGGGTTTAGTCAGGATTGGGCTGGGTTTAGTCAGGATTGGGCTGGGTTTAGTCAGGATTGGTCTGCGTTTAGGTAGAATTGAACTGGGTTTAGTCAGGATTGAGCTGGGTTTAGTCAGGATTGGGCTGGGTTTAGTCAGGATTGGGCTGGGTTTAGTCAGGATTGAGCTGGGTTTAGTCAGGATTGGGCTGGGTTTAGTCAGGATTGGTCTGCGTTTAGGTAGAATTGAACTGGGTTTAGTCAGGATTGAGCTGGGTTTAGTCAGGATTGGGCTGGGTTTAGTCAGGATTGGTCTGCGTTTAGGTAGAATTGAGCTGGGTTTAGTCAGGATTGAGCTGGGTTTAGTCAGGATTGGACTGAGTTTAGTCAGGATTGGGCTGGGTTTAGTCAGGATTGGTCTGCGTTTAGGTAGAATTGAACTGGGTTTAGTCAGGATTGAGCTGGGTTTAGTCAGGATTGGGCTGGGTTTAGTCAGGATTGGTCTGCGTTTAGGTAGAATTGAACTGGGTTTAGTCAGGATTGAGCTGGGTTTAGTCAGGATTGGGCTGGGTTTAGTCAGGATTGGTCTGCGTTTAGGTAGAATTGAACTGGGTTTAGTCAGGATTGAGCTGGGTTTAGTCAGGATTGGACTGAGTTTAGTCAGGATTGGGCTGGGTTTAGTCAGGATTGGTCTGCGTTTAGGTAGAATTGAACTGGGTTTAGTCAGGATTGAGCTGGGTTTAGTCAGGATTGGGCTGGGTTTAGTCAGGATTGGTCTGCGTTTAGGTAGAATTGAACTGGGTTTAGTCAGGATTGGGCTGGGTTTAGTCAGGATTGGGCTGGGTTTAGTCAGGATTGGTCTGCGTTTAGGTAGAATTGAACTGGGTTTATTTAGGATTGAGCTGGGTTTAGTCAGGATTGGGCTGGGTTTAGTCAGGATTGGTCTGCGTTTAGGTAGAATTGAACTGGGTTTAGTCAGGATTGAGCTGGGTTTAGTCAGGATTGGACTGAGTTTAGTAAAGATCTTTTTATTTATTTTTTATTAATAGTCTGGTGTTGGAATGGGATTAGACAGGATTGGACTGGGTTTAGTCAGGATTGGTCTGGGTTTAGTCTGGATTGGAATGGGTTGTTAGGGTTGGATTGTGTTTAGTCAAGATTGAAATGGGTTTCGTCATAATTGCCCTGTTTTGTCGGGATGGAACTATAGTTAGCAGAGATTAAAAATTTAACTATGAAGTTTGACTCTTTAATTTCCAATTTACTTACATATTTTTTTATTTCAGGTGGAGTCTCGAAGATTCGTCGGCCGTAAGGCGAAACGACGGATCATTGGCGTAAAGTTACTATAATAATAACAATACTTATGCTACATTAAATAGGCAAAAGTGTCTTTGAAAATTTTGCAGGCCTTTACACTAATGTACCTATTGCCAACTTATACATGAATAAAAATAAGTAAAACCATACTTACGCTAGTATATCTGTTTCTTTGTAGATTTCGAATCTAACTGGCTAGATATTTATGCATTTTATCCAAAAATCGCTTTATGAAATGTTAAACTAGCTATGTGCCTTTAAATGCAAAGAATTCTTTCAATATGGACGCAATATTTTAACGAAAATGTTAAGAAAACAAAGAGATTTGCCGTGATAACTAGTCAAAAGCATTTTACTTATCTGACATGATGCAAAAAAAACGCGTTCACAAGCAAAATACTAGAAATTTAACCATATTTTTGTAACCCACATCGGCGTAGCTAAACATAGATATTGTTTATTGAATATAAACAAATAAATTCTATTCGGAGTCTACGTTTCTTTGCTAATTTTAAAGTTAAGATCAGAACAGAGCGCTGCTTTCACAAAAATATTACAAAAAACATATTGATTGTAATAAGTATCTTGAATCATTCGACTTAAAACATTTTAATAGTAAATAAAACAATAGCTATATACAGGGCACATTATTCTCTCCATTTTTAGTTCTTTTTTTTTTAAAATAGTGATCTTGTAGTGCTATCATGCCAAAACAATTCTTATATTTAGCTCATAAAGTGCGCCTTAGGCAGGATATGATATACCTGTAATTGGGCATGTCAGATATTAAATTTGAAGTAATTTTACCACTAAATGAGGAACAAGTGTTATTCATACTGATAAATCAACGACTACTCACTTGTTTAATTATCGGAGGTTAGACTTCAACGTTTCGACTCTTTACAAGAGATCTTCTTCATGGAGAGTGAAATTCACACAGCACCGCCGTGTTTGATCTGCAACTGCGGTTCGCTGCTCGCTGCGCGCGCGCCGACAGTGAGAAGTCGTTGATTCATCAGTTTAAAGTCATTTCGTTCTGAAATTGCTTTAAACGGATGTAGATTTTTTTTTACGTATAATTTTTCCATTTATTTTGATTTTATTTAGGCGGAATTATGAAAAGTATTAAAAAACATTACATTACTGTTTTTTTACACATTATATTAGATTTTCTATCGAATGTGTTATAGAGTCGACAAATGACCCGATAAACCTTGGTGTCAGAGTTTTTACATCGCCTAATAGGGTTTTGACACACGATTTTAGTAACGAGGACCACAATACAAAACCCGAGATTCGAATTCTGAAACAGAACAACTTTTTCTGGGCTCGAGTTGATGATTATGCTTTTTTATATATTTTAATGAATGTTTCTTTTTTATTTGAATTTTCCAGTAGATTTATACCCCTTTTGTTTAGAAACTTGTGAAAAATCCGTAATGAATCCCTTTTCCATATACATTTTTGTAATTTACCGAGTTAAATATAAGAATTGCTTGCAAAATGTCTTATACATGAAATAAACTATCTTTATGTAATTTTGTAATTAGTGTTAGACTATTTAATACTTAGGAGAAAATATTAATTTTAAAATATTTGGTTGGTGAAAACAATTTTTTGTTTTGTTGTGTTGATACAACTGTTACGAAGTAAAATAAGTACTTACCCAAAAAATTTTAAAGGAATATTTTTGCAATTACAAATTATTTTTGTGTCGGTAACATTGTTTGTGAAAATTATTGTTTCTAAGTAAACAAAAAAATTGTTTTCACTCACCATATCTGATAGTTCAAATTGGGAAGTCTCAATAAAAAAAATGTTGACTGTATTTTTTTTTTATTTATTTATCTCTTGAACTATATTACCTTGCTACTTTGCAAAAAGTCCCTTTAAAAATGTATTTTGAAAGTCTTATCATTAACTATCCATTCTTTAAAACCGGCATTTTACTAAAGGTACATTTTGCGAAAAGTTATATTATGCAAAAGAGGGGCTTTGCCAAAGTGACATTATGAGTAAGGGTCATTTTGCGAAAGGAACATTATGAGAAAGGGTCATTTTGCGAACGGGACATTCTGCAAAGTGACGAACTACCTGAAGGTTAAAATTAGGTGAAATGAAAAACTATACTGAGATATGTATCATTATATTATAAAAACTCCAGTAACATTAAAAGTTTCAGTATACAATTATACATACGGGGTGTAAGGGACAGCATCTGGAAACTGATAGAGGTTGTTCAGTCGCTGAAACTCAACAACCATCACCAGGAAATGAAAAGAAATTGCTGCCTATACAAAATAGTCTGATCGCGGAGGTTATATGAAAGTCTTTTTTATTTTACATTTCCTGGTAAAAGTTGTTTAGTTTCTTTGAATGAGCAAACTCTATCAAGTTACGGGAAGCTGTCCCTTACACCCTGTATACATTACAATGGTGTAAATTTACAGACAAAAGCTAAATAAAATTAGCCATGAACAACGAACATTTATATTTAAAAAAAAAACATTTATTCGTTCCAAATATATTTCCATACAAACAATACTCCAAATCAAAATTAAATTAACTCTAAATTATGTAAGTAAAAAGTAATTTCTAAACGTTCTTTATTTAGATTATAACATCCCGGGTGTAAGGGACAGCGTCCCGCAAACTGATAGGGGTTTCTCAGTCAACGAAACTGAACTTCACCAGGAAATTCTTTCAGGAGATGAAAATTAAATTACCTTCCCATACAAAATGACCACCTCAATCATATCATTTCTATGGAAAAGGAAATTTTATGTTTCGCTTCCTGAAAAAACATTCTGCTGATAGTTGTTTAGTTTCGTTGCCTGAACAACCCCTATCAGTTTGTGGGACACTACACCTCGTATGAAAAACAGAAAAATATTCTTCGATATAAATTACATTTACATTTTCTTCCATGCTGGACTGGGAGGGATAGAAAAACATAGAATGTTCCAGCTGCCCTTCCTCCCGGGCATGCTGTAGAAGTCAGCAAAAGGGACTCGAGGGTTACAGTGTATTGTAATTTAGGCGATGGGCTGACAACCTGTCACTATAGCAATACACATTACAATCTAAAATTGCCCTCAATTTTTGTCAGACGTGGCGAAAGCGCCTTTTACGAGGAGTTTGACGCTCTGCCTACCCCGTAAGGGATAAAGGCGTGATTTTATGTATGTATGATATAAATTACAAATTGCTTTGAGTTTCAGTACTGAAACACAACTAAACTAAGTACACGAAAGATTTAAATCAAATAAAATCCTTTAAAAATATTTCTCGTAAACACACACACACAATGACCAATTCGTAGTTTCAAAAAATCACGACTTAACTTAAATAAGTCTATACCTGTCATTTTCTGTCATAAGAGAACAGAAAGGGACGCCAATAATTTTAGTCACGATTAAGTTAAGAGGCTTCTCCGCGAGCGGTGGCGCCCTTACTCGTTAAAAAATCATAAATCGCAAAATATAGACATTTTCAGAACTTCTCTCTGACACTTCCTTAGATTTAGACCTAAGGATTTTTTTAGAAGTAATGAATTGAGTTAGTTCCATGCTGGACTGGGAGTGAGAGAGAAACATAGAATGTGCCAGCTGCATTTCCTCCCGGGCATGCTGTAAAAACCAGCTAAGGGATCCGAGGGTTTCAGTATATTGTAATTTAGGCGATAGGCTGACAACCTGTCACTGCAGCAATATACTTACAAATCTATCTTAAATAACCCTCAAAACTTTGTCAGACGTGGCGGAACGACCTTTGTTTGGGTCGTTTACGCTCTGCCTACCCCATTAGGGATAAAGGCGTGATTATATGTATGTATGTCTATATTTTGCGAGTTATGTTTTTTTAACGAGTGAGGGCGCCACCGCTCGCGGAGAGGCGTCTTAATAGCAATTACACCATATTTTTACAAAGATATAGGCCCGTAATTATAATCAGCACTTGAGAGTGACAGCAAGTTTGAGTTCGTATCAGAAATGTCATTTCAGTACAAAAGGGCCTGTCAAATCCAAACTTAATACGGCTCTCAATCTTGAGATAGCTTTATAAATACGAGCCTTTGTAATGTGCGTATTATAAGTCTTAAGCATGTATACACTGCAGGTGAAAACTGAAGATTCAACGAATATAACCAAGGCTAAGTAACTAATCTTCCATACTGGACTGTAAGCGATATAAAATAGAATGTGCCAGCTGCATCTCCTCCCGGGCATGCTATAAAACCCAGCTAAAAGATTCGAGGGTTTTAGTATATTGTAGCAGGTAATCGGCTGACAACCTGTCACTACTGCAATATACAGATATATCTTACATTGTCAACCCTCAAAACTTGTGAGAGGTGGCGGAACGATCTTTTCTTAAGTTCGTTGACGCTCTGCCTACCCCATTAGGGACACAGGTGTGACTGTTTGTAAGTAAGTAACTAAAGTTTATCACGTATAAAGGATGTTAAATTAATTACATTTCACATAGCTTAGGGGGTGATTCAGTAAATAAAGTGACAAGACATTTTTTTTTAAAGAACTAAAGGCGACTTGAAACGCAACATCCTTCGTCAAATCTTCAGAATTTTTCACCGTAGAGTAAAAAAAACATCAAACTCTTAGCATCTGATTAAAGTAGTTAAATATTTATTAGAGAGAAAACAAAAACATTTTGATACATATGTATTGGTGCATCACTGTCTCATAATGTTTATTTCGCAAAATGTCTACTTAAAGACTTAATTTTTTTTAAATGACATTTTGCGACAGGACAGAGAGTTGTGGCGAGACCGGAGAGAGACCTTTGCCCAGCAGTGGAACACTATCGGCTAAATGAGAGACATTTTGCGAAAGCGAAATTATGACATAGGTCATTTTGCGACGATACCTCTTCAAATGACTCAAAATGTTTTCGATTTCACATGATATTGATACAACTAGTGTAATGTAACTATGGAACACATTTTCAAGGCTATCTTTATATATTTCAAGCGATACTTCACACGTCAGTATGTATCCTATTTCTTATTAATTGTTCAATATCAAAACTACCAATTTAGAAGCACCATGTATCGAAACATTTCCACAATATTTTTGAGGATCTTAGCACTCACAATGCTATTATTTATTTCATGTATAATAAGATAGAAAGAAAATAATAAATTAGTTTCTTACTCGTGGCGAAAGCGCCTTTTAGGAGGCATTTTAAGCTCTGCCTACCCCGTAAGGCATAAAGGCGTGATTTTATGTATGTATGTTTCTTACTCGTTCGCTTGTTTTAACTTCCAATCTTAATTTGGACTGGTCAAGCTCTACGTAGTTCTTAAACTATAAGGCTAGATGTCGCTAACGCGTGTATAGGAAACAATATGATAAATTCGTCACTCCCGCTACCGTTTCTGTAGCTCAGTTGGTAGAGTAATGGACCGGCATTCCAGAGACACAGGTTCGAGTCCTGCCAGAAACTAATTTATTATTTTTGTTCTTTCACATTATATTTCCACAATATTTATTTATCATTAACGTCTGGTCCTATTTCAAATGGAAAAGCCATATTGACCATTTACTACCAACGCCAATGCCCATTTAACATAAGACTTGCGTTTTTAGAACATTACCGACAATAAGATTAAAATTGTAACAAAAAAAAACTGTTTCATCATTATTTTGATGTTGTTTTCGAAAAAAAACTTCAAGATAATGACTTTTTTCAAAAGTTTTCGTTATGTGTGTGTATAGTTTGTTAACGTTATCAATACCAACGTTTTTCAGCATAGGTTTAAATTCCGGAACAGCATAACAAATTGTTACAAACATATGTTTTGTGGTTTACTTTCTTTAAACTTGTAAGGAAAAATTTGTTTATGGGCTGCAAAACAAGTTGGTATCAATAATAAACATTAAATAAACGAACTATACCCACGTTTTTGGCGTCATTTGTTTGTTTCAACCGGACACTTCTCGACAAAACTAGCTTTTCTAAAGTCCGTCCACATACCACAGTCACACCAAGCAAAACGCTGCCATAAGGACCCGGCTGTAGGGTCCAAAACGCTTTGATCACTCCACCCTTTCCTCTTCTTGTATCTCGGGCGGGGCTTCCTGCAAATAAATAAACATTACATATAATCACGCCTTTATCCCTAATGGGGTAAGCAGAGTGTAAACAGCCTGAAAAAAGGTCGTTCCGCTACGTCTGACAAAGTTTCGAGGGTTATTTAACATAGATTTGTAGGTATATTGCTGTAGTGACAGGTTGTCAGCCTGTCGCCTAAAATGAAATATACTGAAACCCTCGGATCCCATAGCTGGTTTTTACAGCATGCCCGGGGGGTAAAGCAGCTCACACATTATATGTTTTTCTCTCGCTCCCAGGCCAGCATGTTTAATATGTATGGAATGGAAATAGGGTATCTTCGCAAAATGTCCCTTTGAAAATTTTCTAAGTATTTTCAGTAGCTGCCCATAATTTGAACAAAAACCATCAAAAACGGGTCATTTTGCGAAAAGGGACATTATGCGAAAAAGATTTTTTGGGAGAGGAACATTTTGCGACCAAGGGTCATTTTGTGAAGTAAAGGGAAATAGTAATATTTCAATACGCGAAGTTTCATATCTCAAATATGAATAACAATAAATATCTCATTGTTCTTCCAGAGCATGGAAGCTATTTAGACACTGAAATACAAAAAAATCATACATACATACATATAGTCACGCCTTTATCCCTAATGAGGTAGGCAGAGCGTAAATGACCCAAACAAAGGTCGCTCCGCCACGTCCGACAAAGATTTGATATTTGTTATTTATGATAGATTTGCAGGTATATTTCAATTTCTATACCCAAAGTTTGCCTGGTAGAAATTGCTGCTTTAGCAATAAGGCCGCCTATATTGTACTGTCACGGTTGTTCCTTTTTATTTCTGTTGTATATGTTTCTTTGTGCAATAAAGAATATTGTATTGTATATTGCTGTAGTGACAGGTTCTCAGCCCATCGCCTAAATTGCAATACAGAAACCCTCGGATCTCTTAACTGGTTTTTACAGCATGCCCGGGAAGAAATGCAGCTGGCACATTCAATGTTTTTCTCTCGCTCCCAGTCCAGCATGGAAGAAATCTATCAAGTAAAACACATACCTGCCACTGCACATACGTGCCTGTTGTGTTTTTGTTTTATATGTATATGTTCTTTGTATTTTATTGTGTACAATAAACTGTTAAATAAATAATACATACATACATACATATAATCACGCCTTTATCCCTAATGGGGTAGGCAGAGCGTAAACAACCTAAACAAAGGTCGTTCCGCCACGTCTGACAAAGTTTTGTGGGTTATTCAAGATGGTTTTGTACATAAATAATAAATATATAAATACCTGTATCTCTGGCTCATCTCTGACAACTCTGTCTCCCTCTCTCCTGCCGGGTTCCAGCTCTATGACCGGATCTGCCGTCGCCTCGGCGAGGTTCGTCACCGATTTAGATTTGAAGCATTGGAAGTCAACATGGCGGCTTTTGGCCTCTTCTTTCTCCCAGGACATGTGTATGAAGGGGCGTTGGACGTAGTTGTAAATTACCTGTGAATAAACATGCTTAAAGTCACGCCTTTGTCTCTTACGGAGTAGGCAGGGTGTAAAACGCCTGGTAAAAGGATTTTTTGGCACGTTTGATAAGTTTTGAGGGCTATATTGAGATAGATCTGTAACGATACGTTACGTTCTCCTTACACACACCTTATCTTTCACAATGGCCACAATTCCCAGAACACAATTCAAATTCAAAATCATTCATGTCATTCCAGCCTTTATCACCCGTCACCCCAGTCAGTTGAATAACAAGTTCCAAAGAAGTACATCATCAGTTTACTACCATATTTATTAATTATTATCATTGTCTCCCTTTTCAATAAGTGCAAGTATTTATTGTATATAAAAGCGTGTGTGCCATATAATCGAATCCCACATAGGGAACGTCTCTGGGAATCAAATAAAGTGTTGTGTGTCCAAAATTCTTCTTTTTCTAATTTGTCCCCGCTACTTTCATTTTGTTATCTCGTCCGACAGATCGACAGATCTGTATATTGCTGGTCACAATCTACATACATACATATAGTCACGCCTTTATTCCTAATGGGGTAGGCAGAGCGTAAACGACCTAAACAAAAGTTGTTCCGCCACGTCTGAGAAAGTTTTGAGGGTTATTTAAGATAGATTTATAGGTATAGATTTATGGGTGTAAAACGCCTGGTTAAAGAAGTTTTTGGAACGTTTGACAAGTTTTGAGGGTTATATTGAGAATAGATCTGTATATTGCTGGTCACAATCTAGATACATACATATAGTCACGTCTTTATCCCTAATGGGGTAGGAAGAGCGTAAACGACCTAAACAAAGGTGGTCCCGTTACGTCTGACAATATTTTTGAGGGTTATTTAAGATAGATTTGAAGGTATATTGCTTAGTGACAGGTTGTCAGCCCATCGCCTAAATTACAATACACTGAAACCTTCGGATCCCTCAGCTGGTTTTTACATCATGCCCGGGAGGAAATGCAGCTGGCACATTCTGTTTTTCTCTCGCTCCCAGGGCAGCATGGAAGCATATTAAAACGCAATGAAATAATATTGTTTACCTTTATTCTAGTAGATACACGTATGTGGCAATACTGTAGTTAGCGAGAAACTGGCCCTTACACCTGGTATTTAACTTTTTTTTATTGAACATAGAATTACCTCTGTGTAAAAACCAGTACCGTCGTTCAATCGCCTATATTAGGTAGCCGACCCCGTGAGATACGGGATACATGATGATATAATTACCTCGGCGCGTCCTCCGGGGCGTTTGCGAACTTTCTCTTTGTACGTGGGATACCCTTCGACTCCTAAACGTATTTTCTTCAGGCCTCGCTCTTTCATTACCTGTTTCGCTACGTCTCTGTGAAGGAAAATGAAATTTTAGAGTAGTACAATTAACATCTTTACTTCACAGAATATCCCATAAGCAAAATGTCCCTTAGTAAAAAAATATCCCAAAAGCAAAATGTTCTTAGTTGCAAAATATCCCACAAACAAAATATGATATAAGCAAAATGTCTCTTAGTTGCAAAATATCCCAAAAGCAAAATGTCCCTTAGTTGCAAATTGTCCCTTAGTTGCAAAATAACCCATAAGCAAAATGTCCCTTAGTTGCAAAATTTCCATAAGCAAAATGTCCGTTAGTAAAAAAATATCCCATAAGCAAAATGTCCTTAGTTGCAAAATATCCCACAAACAAAATATGCTATAAGCAAAATGTCTCTTAGTTGCAAAATATCCCATAAGCAAAATGTCCCTTAGTTGCAAATTGTCTCTTAGTTGCAAATTGTCCCTTAGTTGCAAAATAACCCATAAGCAAAATGTCCCTTAGTTGCAAAATTTCCATACGCAAAATGTCCCGTAGTTGCAAAATATCCCAAAAACAAAATGTCCCTTAGTTGCAAAATATCACATAATCAAAATGTCTCTTAGTTGCAAAATATCCCATTAGCAAAATGTCCCTTAGTTGTAAAATATCCCATAAACAAAATGTCCCATAGTTGCAAAATATCACATAAGCAAAATGTCCCTTAGTTGCAAAATATCCCATAAACAAAATGTCCTTAGTTCCAAAATATCCCACAAGCAAAATGTCCCTTAGTTGCAAAATATCACATAGTTGCAAAATATCCCATTGTTGCAAAATATCCCATTGTTGCAAAATATCCCATAATCAAAATGTCTCTTAGTTGCAAAATATCCCATAAGCTATATATTTGCTTCCATGCTGAACTGGGAGCGAGAGAAAAACATAGAATGTGCCAGCTGCATTTCCTCCCGGGCATGCTGTAAAAATCAGCTAAGGGATCCGAGGGTTTCAGTATATTGAAATTTAGGCGATGGGCTGACAACCTGTCACTACATCAATATACCTACAAAATATATCTTAAATAACCCTCAAAACTTTGTCAGACGTGGCGGGACGACTTTTGTTTTGGTCGTTTACGCTCTGCCTACCCCATTAGGGATAAAGGCGTGACTATATGTATGTATCCCATAAGCAAAATGTCCCGTAGTTGCAAAATATCACATAAGCAAAATGTCCTTTAGTTGCAAAATATCCCTTATGCAACATGGTCCTTAGTTGCAAAATATCTCAGCAAAATGTCCCTTAGTTGCAAAATATCCCATAAGCAATATGTCCCTTAGTTACAAAGTATCCCATAAGCTAAATGTCTTTTAGTTGCAACTTGTATAATCACGCCTTTATCCCTAATAGTTTAGGCAGACCGTCGCTTTTTCCGTGCTTCGGAAGGCACGTAAAGCCGTTGGTCCCGGTTAATATCGTTTAATACCGTAGATATTAGTCATTAAGCCATATCAGAGGCCAGTTCTAAGCATTGGCGGCTTGAAAACTCTGACCTAATCTAGGATTGGGTCTGGTTTCCCTTCTGGGTTGCGGAGGTCAGATGGCAGTCGTTCTGTGTAAAAACCAGTACCCTCGTTCAATCCCCTAGATTAGGTAGCCGACCCTGTGAGATACGGGATAATGATGGGTTAGGCAGACCGCCAACGACCCAAACAAACATTATACTGACCTGTTTTCGATATATTTGAAGAACCTATACAGCGGCGTGGATAGGACCGTCTGACTGTATTCGTCGCCCATTTGGGGAGGGTACTGCTCGTCCCATTCTACAGAGTCGTCGTCCAATAGCACCTGTAATAAAAAAAAACACTAATATATGATATTCCAGGTAGGTGCGTGACAGTGCCAGTGCTATAACAGGCATCTTCTGGTTCCATGCTGGTCTGGGAGCGAGAGAAAAACATAGAATGTGCCAGCTGCATATCCTCCCGGGCATGCTGTAAGAACCAGCTAAGGGATCCGAGGGTTTCAGTATATTGTAATTTAGGCGATGGGCTGACAACCTGTCACTACAGCAATATACCTACAAATCTATCTTAAATAACCCTCAAAACTTTGTCAGACGTGGCGGAACGACCTTTGTTTGGGTCGTTTACGCTCTGTCTACCCCATTAGGGATAAAGGCGTGATTATATGTATGTATGTATGTATGTATCTTCTGGGTGAGCTCGCTCCTTCGTTGACTCTGTCACGGTCGTCCCTGACTTGTGTCTGCTAAGAGGAAACCCATTTCAAGATTTAAAAAAAACATTGCAGGCAAGCCAAACAACAGAAGGCGTATCGGTCTTAGAGGGCTAAACTTTGAAACGAATATCGCGAGCGAAGAGAGCGCAATATTTTATATTCCAAGTTCTAAAACGCGTTTTGCAAGCGAAGCAAACACGTTTTTTTTTATTCTAGTTAGTTTGAAACTGAAGTAACGAGCGAAAATATCACTCGAAATTTTTACATTGGATACGCGTTGATTTGGGCCTTACACGAGGGTCCTTTTAGTGCTTAAGTCGTGGGTCCGCGAAGAGATGATTTTTACCGTACAGAATCGATGTTTTAGTATGGCTTCGGGTATCATGCTGTTTTAAAAACGGATGAGGTATATGCCACTGATACTCACCACGACATGACACTCCCTATCCCCCCGTTCAGCCGACACCACCATAAGAGGAAGAATGAGCTTCTCCAGGAAACTCTCGAACTGTCGCCGAGCACCTTCGTTCGATAGCTCGTGCAGAAGCCCGCGGAGATTCTGTTAGAGCAATGAAAACATTATTGGGATTGGTTGACGAATAAGGAAATATACATACATACATACATATATGTAATCACGCCTTTATCCCTAATGGTAGGCAGAACGTAAACGACCTTTGTTCCGCTACGTCTGACCAATTCCGAGGGTTATTTAAGATAGATTTGTAGGTATATTGCTGTATTGACAGGTTGTCAGCCCATCGCCTAAATTACAATATACTGAAACTCTCGGATCCCTTAGCTGGTTTTTACAGCATGCCCGAGAGGAGATGCAGCTGGCACATTCTATGTTTTTCTCTCGCTCCCAGGCCAGCATGGAAGTATTAGGAAATATTTTAGGGCTTTTAATGCTTACGTCACAGAATATCCCTGTCGCAAAAGATAGTTATAGATAGATTTAGGTCAAAGGGTACTATTAAAAATATACTGGAAACGTTTAAAGGAGCATTTTGCGAAAGGAAAGTTCCGCGATGTAATAATCTTAGATATAAATCCAAACACAACTTTTTTAACATAACTAATAAATAAACCAACGAATCGTTCAACAACTTATAAAATAAAAATGTCAAAGATTAAATATTCACACGAATTGGCAAAATTAAGTCACAATCGTCAAAAATCCGCGGAAGTTTTCATAAAATCGTTCGATTGTATGTTACAATAATATTATTATAACAAGTTTACGGAAACAGAAATACAGATTCAACATGAAAATCTCATTCGAATCTTCATTCAACACTCGTTTTATCACATCAACAGAATGGTAGCACTTCAAAAAGAGTTTTTCATTCTTATTTTAATTTCATACGCACGGTGCAGCAGTAAATTCCTAAAAAGTTCGATGCCCTACTGCGAGCACTTCAAAAACGGACCTATTTTGGACTTTAGAGACCTGGTTGGGACTTGGATGACGGTATATACTCAGCCTAGTACAGTCAACTGCTTTAAGATGTCAATCAGAGCTACCACAGATTTAGTAAGTACTCTACATCATCATCTCCCTAGCCTTATCCCGTATGTCACGGGGTCGGCTACCTAATCTAGGGGATTGAACGAGGGTACTGGTTTTTACACAGAGCGACTGCCATCTGACCTCCGCAACCCAGAAGGGAAACCAGACCCAATCCTAGATTAGGTCAGAGTTTTCAAGCCGCCAATGCTTAGCACTGGCCTCTGACATGGCTGAACGACTAATATCTACGGTATTAAACGATATTAACCGGGACCAACGGCTTAACGTGCCTTCCGAAGCACGGAAAAAGCGCCGAATAAACGTACATATGAAATTCGTAAATCGAAAAACACATTGGTACGTGGTGGGATTCGAACCACGACCTCCCGCTCAGGAGGCAGCGGCCCTATACACTACACCATCGGGCTCTCAGTAAGTACTCTACATACATACATATAATTGCATTCTATTATATTTTATATCCTATTCTATCTATGGCTTGCTCAGTCAACGAACAACTTTCGTCAGGAAATTCTTTCTTATCTTATCCTACTAAGCCTACATCATCATCCCACTGCTGGGCAAAGGCCTCCCTCTTCTCTAACCAGGCCAATTATTTCCAACTCAGGTTGGCAGAAGTAAGGAAAACATGGTCAGGTGCGGATTTTCGGCAAGCCCCGATGTAGACTGTATTTGCGGTGCAGTGCAAACCATGGCACACTTGACATCGTGGCCGGCGTGCCCCAACATCTGCACGCCAGCAGATTTAATGGACGGCAGCTTATCCGCAATACAAGACGCTGAATTCTGGGATGTAATTTCTCGTGTTCCATCGACACGCTAAGAAGAAGAAGGCAAATTCTTTCTAGAATCGAAACAAATAGCTTTCCCCATAAATTGTTTGATTGAGGTTATTGTTTCATTTCATCTCCCTAGCCTTACTTATCCCGCATCTCACGGGTCAGCTACCTAAGATAGGAGATTGACCGAGAGTACCGATTTTTCGTTGTATATGGGAAAAGGGAAAGTAAAAAAATATTTTCGTTTCCTGAAAGAATTTCCTGGTGACATTTGTACAGGTTTGTTGACTGATACATACATATAATCACGCCTTTATCCCTAATGGGGTAGGCAGAGTGTAAACGACCTAAACAAAGGTCGTTCCGCCACATCTGACAAAGTTTTGAGGGTTATTTAAGATAGATTTCTAGGTGTATTGCAGTAGTGGCAGGTTGTCAGTCCATCGCCTAAATTTTGTTGACTGAACAAACCATTTTAGTTTTCGATACGCTGTCCATTACACCCGTTATTTGGGAGGCAATCTAGAAAAAAATATCCTTCAATACACTAATATGTACTGTAATTTTACCACCCTAGGAGCGTGACCAGTTGTCAGTAAGGTACGGCAACTTCAGCGGTCGAGTGGACTTCAACAAATGCTTCTTGCAAATAGAATCAGTGCATGGGAAGCATTTTATGCAAGGAGACGGCGGTGATTCCGGACTGCTAGAGAATATTGTACTAGATGAGGACGAGAAAGGTAAAGGATACATACATACATATAATCACGCCTTTATCCCTAATGGGGTAGGCGATAGGTGCTAACTCTGAAATGAAATTTTAAAGTCGCATTTTTAAAACGCGATAAGATGATGATGATAGGTAAAGGATAGGCGAAGAGAATAAAGAATGTCCGTAGTTGGAAGTTGAATAGAGGGGAAGCATAGAACATACAACAACATTATTATACTGCCTCCGTGGTCTAGTGGTTAGAGCCGTGGGCTCACGATTCTGAGGTCCTGGGTTCGATTCCCATGGGGGGGGGGGGGGGGAACAAAGTTCGTATTTGACAATTTATCACTTTGTGAGGTTTTCTCCAGTTTGGTTAGGACATTGCAGGCTGAATCACCTGATTAAAAAGAAAAAGGATTTCGTGCCTCAGGGGGCACTTTAAGCCGTCGATCCCGGTCACTGTCTTTGATAGTGGTCGTTACTCAAACCATGTCAGAGGCCTAATAGCTGTGCTAGTAGGCGGTTTTGAAATCTCTGATACCAGGGTTCATCGGGTCGTTTGACTCGAGAATCGACTCGCTAAGAAGAGAAGACTAAATCTCTACTAAAAATTACGAGTATAAGTCACGGCACTTTCGAAAGCGGCAGGTATGGACTTATATCAAGTTATAGCCCTGCCAGGAATTAAAAAGAGAGAAGAGAAAGATAGAAAGAATAAGAGAAGGACTTATGCACTTCCTATAAGCCCTTCTAGGGCTTTGTCGTGTAATATTCAACTCCAAAATGCCTTCAATACCGGGCGTAAAGGAGCGTACCGCGTACCGCAATCTGATAGGGGGATAGAAGTCAACGTAACTAAATTAAATTTCAAAAAATAAATGAAATGAAAAAACTACCCATCATCATCATCGTCCTAGCCTTATCCCGTAACTTACGGGGTCGGCTACCTAATATAAGGGATTGAACAAGGGTACTGGTTTTTACACAGAGCGACTGCCATCTGACCTCCACAAACCAGACCCAATCCTAGATTAGGTCGGAGTTTTCAAGCCGCCAATGCTTAGAACTGGCCTCTGATATGGCTTAACGACTAATATCTACGGTATTAAACGATATTAACCGGGACCAACGGCTTTACGTGCCTTCCGAAGCACGGAAAAAGCGCCGAAGAAACGTACATATGAAATTCGAAAACCGAAAAACACATTGGTACGTGGTGAGATTCGAACTACGACTTCCCCCTCAGGAGGCAGCGGTCCTATCCACTACACCATCGGGCTCAACTTAACTTATCCTATTTAGATATGTGTACATTTTACGACCTGGTTGCGGGAAGCTGTCCCTTACACCCATTCCTATTTCATCCAGGTCGAGTTTCCCTGCAAGATCAAAACGCAGACCAGTGGACGATGTTCGGTCGCCGCGGCGGAGAGCTGCTGCTGATGCGGGACTGTTCTGGAGAAGCCCTGGCCATCTTCGCCAGGGCTCCATATTGGCCTGGTGTTACTGACATCTATGCTATCCTACACAGGTACTGTAGTTTTAATCATTTACCGAGAAGTTCTCTAGGGAAGCGATTTCGAAGTTGTGTTTTTTGTTTTTTATTAGATGTAATGTAATGAACACAAAATTGTTGAATAAATGAATAGCATCTTTTTAGAAAGGGAACCTTATTCTCTCCGTCCTTGAGGGTCTCGATGCGGGAGATCAGGTAAAGTCCGGTCGAAAAGACCGATAAGTAGGAACAACCAGGAAGTATAGATTAGCTTGGGCTGCTGCTAATGCGGCCATCTTCGCCAGGGCTCCATATTGGCCTGGTGTTACTGACACCTATGCTATACTGCACAGGTAACACACTGTCATCTCCCTAGCCTTTTCCAGTCTATAGTTTTTTTATATATATTAGGAATGGGTTTGCTCTTAACTCTAGACACTAGGTCAGGAATGACCGTGACAGAGTCGACGATGGAGCGAGCTCACCCAGAAGATGCCTGTTATGGCACTGGCACTCTCAGGCTCCTACGAAATACAGCAACCTCTTTGGCACCGGACCCCGGTGAGAGGGTGGTCGCGAACCAGTCAGCCCCTTACGGAGCCTACCACCGCTTTGTATGGATCGTTCAACCGGACTTATTCACAGGCAAGCCTGTGTTGCCGTTGCCCGCGAGGTAGATCCCGTCCCACCCCAAAACTTTCTGGCATCTATAGACTAGCTTAAGCTTAGCCATCTTCGCCAAGGCTCCATACTGGCCTGGTATTACCAACATCTATGCTATACTGCACAGATACTGTAATTTTAATAATTTAGCGAAAGCTTCCATTTCCTCCCGGGAGTAAATATATATATATGTATGTATGTAGAAATATAGTTTCGAAGACATGAAACACCTCTGTCTATATACGTATAGTCTGACTCAAATTTTGTGTAGCGTTTTCCGTTACCACACATTTGAATGCTAGTTTTGACTTCAAACTTCAGTCAAGATCACGAGTAGGTAAACTACGTTTCCACGCCCGATATCAAATTACAGGTTGGTTAGGAGAATGCAAGGTGAATCACCTGATAGTCCGCCAAAAGGCGAATCATCGGATAGTTTGTACATACTGCCTCCGTGGTCTAGTGGCTAGTGCCATGGACTCCTGATCCGGAGGTCCTGGGTTCGATTCCCAGGGGGAAACACAAAGTTGATATTCGAGAATTTATCACTTTGTGATTTTTTGCCCAGTTTGGTTCGGACATTGCAGGCTGAATCACCTGGAGCCGTATTTTTGAATCACTCGAACTTCAATGCGCATACGAAAGTGTAACTTTTGCATACGATTTCCATACTATTTGGCATGCGAATGTTATTATATCGTATGCGAATTCGATTCGAGCGGTTCAAAAATGCGGCTCCTGATTGACCGAAAAAGAAAAAGATTTCGTGCTTCGGAGGGCACGTTGAAGCCGTCGGTCCCGGTCGCTGTCTTTGATAGTGGTCGTTACTCAAACCATGTCAGAGGCCTGATGTTGTACTACTAGGCGGTTTAAAAACTCTGACACCAGGGTTCAACGGATCGATAGACTCGATACCCACTCGACAGAAGAAGTTTGTACATACATACATATAATCACGCAATTATCCAATTCCATTATCTAATGGGGTTCAGTGAACATAGTTTTTATTAAAATCTGTCTCTAAGTTTCAGTTTGTTTGTTGCAAAACCTGAAAACACATCAAGCCGCGGATGAAAATTCGGCGCAAAAAGCTAGTAACTAAATATTGACAAATGTTCTTGTGCCCAGATGAAGGAAATATATTTTTTTTATTTACAGAAGCGGCGTCAAACCTACTACAGCGCAAAGGGTGCTCTGCCAACCGAACACAGATTGCTTTTTTAACGAAAACAGCGGAAATAATAATCATTAGATTTAATTAGACGATTATACTTTAATAAAAGTTTTTTTTTATTTAAGTTGTTTTTATGAAACTACTTATAGGAAATTGACGATTTAGATTGGTTATATCTTTTCTTCTCACTTGTGTCGTAAATGCCAAAAAAATATATATTTACATGCAAATATTAAATATCACAGTGGACTTGCATACTGCTATACAGGAAGAATGTGGCAACTACTTGGACGAAACAACCTCAACTACCATAGAGGAATAATAAAAAAAGAGAGTTTAAAAAACGAAACGAAATAAATATCTATTACTTCCGAATAATACATACATACATACATAAAATCACGCCTTTATCCCTTACGGGGTAGGCAGAGCGTAAAATGCCTCCTAAAAGGCGCTTTCGCCACGTCTGACATAAATTGGGGGCAATTTTAGATTGTAATGTGTATTGCTGTAGTGACAGGTTGTCAGCCCATCGCCTAAATTACAATACACTGTAACCCTCGCATCCCTTTTGCTGACTTATACAGCATGCCCGGGAGGAAGGGCAACTGGAACATTCTATGTTTTTCTTTCTCTCCCAGTCCAGTATGGAAGAATAATATGTCCTATAAAATAACATAACTATCTGCTCATTTTACTACTAAAAACCACCACCCCCAAAAAATAAAGGAAACTTGTCAAGATACACAAACCTGGCAGCGCACCGTATTGGCATCGAACGGCACCAACAGGTAGTCACAGGCCTCCCTCAACTCCTGCACTGAGACCGTCGGAGGGCATCTGATGGTGCCCCCTCGGTAGTACTCGAGGATTGCTCTGAACACCGTTGCGGATATACCTTCAGCCACTTCGTACTCGCCTCGCTCGTTTGGATGAGTGAAGTCTAAACCTGTAAAGAGTGGATGTTCATTAATAAATAACCAACTGTAAAAGGTTGTGGAGAACATAAATTAGACCTATATAGGATAGTTTATATAATTGTAAAAATACATACATACATACATAAAATCACGCCTTTATCCCTTACGGGGTAGGCAGAGCGATAAACGCCTCGTAAAAGGCGATTTCGCCACGTCTGACAAAAATTGAGGGCAATTTTAGATTGAAAAGTGTATTGCTATAGTGACAGGTTGTCAGCCCATCGCCTAAATTACGATACACTGTAACCCTCGAGTCCCTTTTGCTGACTTCTACAGCATGCCCGGGAGGAAGGGCAGCTGGAACATTCTATGTTTTTCTATCTCTCCCTGTCCAGCATGGAAGGAATTGTAAAAATACTGCATTATTACCAGTCTATCAAATGTAATTTATATAATTACTAGCGACCCGCCCTGGCTCCACATGGAAATTATCAGTGTTTCTCTACTATATTATGCATGCACTATACATATAAACCTTCCTCTTGAATCACTCTATCCATTAAAACAAACCGCATCAAAATCCATTGCGTAATTTTAAAAATTTATGCATACATAGGGATATAGGGACAGAGAAAGCGACTTTGTTTTATACTATGTAGTGATTTAACAATTTAATTATAAACTAAAATACTAACTCTTTATGATACAAGTATAAATTAATTACAGGTTGCAATATACAATATGGATGCCTCTAATTTCTGTCATGATTATACATACATACATATAATCACGCCTTTATCCCTAATGGGGTAGGCAGAGTGTACATGACCTAAACAAAGGTAGTTCCGCCACAACTGACAAAGTTTTGAGGGTTGTTTAAGATAGATTTGTAGGTATATTGCTGTAGTGACAGGTTGTCAGCCTGTCACCTAAATTGCAATATACAGAAACCCTCGGATCCCTTAGCTGGTTTTTACAGCATGCCCGGGAGAAAATGCAGCTGGCACATTCTATGTTTTTCTCTCGCTACCAGTCCAGCATGGAAGTAATCATGATTATCATTGACTAAAATTGATAAAATAGCTTCAATGCATTGCACAATAACAAAAACTAGTAATATCTTAATTTCAGTTGTTGCATCCATCTTCTTTCATGCTGGACTGGAAGTAAGAGAAAAACATAGAATGTGCCAGCTGCATTTCCTCCCAGGCATGCTATATAAACCAGCTAAGGGATTTGAGGGTTTTGTATATTGCAATTTAGGTGATGGGCTAATAACCTGTCACTCCAGCAAAATACCTACAAATCTATCTTAAATAACTCTCGAAACTTTGTCAAACGTGGCTGAACGACCTTTTTTTGGGTCGTTTACGCTCTGCCTACCCCATTAGGGATTAAGGCGTGATTATATGTATGTATGTATGTATGAATTGAGGAGCAAATAGTACCGGGCAGTTACTACCAAAGGTGTGAGTATATTGTAATTAAGGTGATGGGCTGACAAGCTGTTACTACAGCAATATACCTACAAATCTATCTTAAATAACCCTCAAGACTTTGTCAGACGTGACGGAACGACTTTTGTTTAGGTCCATTATGCTCTTTCTACCCCATAGGGATAAAGGCGTGATTATATGTATCCATGTTTACATGATGTAATTTTCTGATAAATGTCTGATTTATCAGAAAGTTACATCATGTTTATTGCAGTTTAAGTGTAAATTCTTAAACAAAGGCAGCTAGTAAACAATAATATTCTAGGGAATAAACAATTTACATACACAAAACATTCCGTTCAATGCATATATGTTTTTGTTACTTGGTTTGCTTACTAAGAAAATGACCTAAATTAGCACCTATCTAATACATTCATGATACCTAATTGATATAATAGAATGTACCAGTTTGGTAATGAGCTGACCATGCACTGCAGCAGCAAAAACACCTACCATATTTTTAACTTAATATGATTTTATTTCGCCCAGCAGTGGGACACTTTAGGCTAATATAATAATTATTATGATTTTATTTAAACTGCATGGTGATTTCAGAGAGATTATGCTTATTTATTCATTATTTATGCAATCAGAAGCAGCAATAAGTATGTCAATAATAATGGTGTGACAAAAGAGAAAGTGACTCATCCACCATAAGGACTCTTTAGGAGCATGGTTATTTTGATCATAGAATGTCTACTGCCAAAAAATAATATATGTATAATCACACCTTTATCCCTAATGAGGTAGGCAGAGCGTAAACAACCTAAACAAGCATAAACAACCTAAACAAAGGTTGTGCTACCTAAACAAGCATAAACAACCTAAACAAAGGTTATGCTGCCACATCTGACAATGTTTTGAGGGTTATTTAAGATAGATTTGTAAGTATATTGCTGTAGTGACAAGTTGTCAGCCCATCGCCTAAATTACAATATACTGAAACCCTTGGATCCCTTAGCTGGTTTTTGCAGCATACCCGGGAGGAAATGCATTTGCCACATTCTATTTTTTTCTTTCGCTCTTAGGCCAGCATGGAACATCCACTATTAGGACTTATTAGCAGCATGGTAATTTTGTCCTCAGACTGTCTACTGCAAAAAAAAGCACAATAAAAAAAGAGAAAGTTACTCACCAGAACTAAACATCCTGCCTAGCATAGTGTTGGGATGAGCGGTGAACTGCGCGGGGTCGACCACGAACCTCGTATTGTCCACTACGAGCGTGATCCGATCCTCGTATCCTCCCTGGTTCTGATTCTTCTGGCCGTTCCTGGGAAGATCGAGGGCTTGCGAAGTGGATGGTGTAGGAGCGTTGGGAGACTGGTTCTTTGGCGGCATCGTCGACGGTATCCGTGTTCTGATCGGTCCGTTGCGCTTCTGCAGCCGTTTACGACGGTCCTCGTCTCTCCTATACTCCTCTGTGTCGCTACTGCTGTCTGGGTAGAAGAAAGGGCGACGCTGTTCTGACATGGCCTCCGGCCCTGCTGCCTGAGAGTCGGACATAGGCGCGCGCTCGTCAGAGCTTTCGCATTACGCACACCCTTAAAATGAGACGTGATTGCCTTTCTTTGTGATGAAATGGAAATAAAAAGAAAAACACGATTTCACTGGAAATTCGTCAGCTCTGTTTGACAGCTGACGGTCAGTGTTGCCAATCAAAAATGGTAGAAACGGTAGGAAAAGTAATCAATCGGTCTGTTCGACAACATTTCATGTCATGAGAAAAACCGTTCTTTTACAACTTTTTGGTGTGTATCCGAACGAAATCAAAAATTACTCGTGCACTGAAAAAAGTTCGATGAATCGGCTGTTGACCTTTTCCCTGTCAAATGCGGAAATTAATAATTTACTAATTTGTTTTCTGCTA
Organism: Scrobipalpa costella; assembly: GCA_949820665.1. Taxonomy (NCBI): domain Eukaryota; kingdom Metazoa; phylum Arthropoda; class Insecta; order Lepidoptera; family Gelechiidae; genus Scrobipalpa; species Scrobipalpa costella. The sequence goes on along the minus strand of OX463321.1, from coordinate 6,721,449 downwards.
TAATTCAGCAAGAAAAGCCTTCAGGGGCTGTGTTTTGTGACAAAATGTGTTAAACATAATTCTGCTTTATAACTGTGACGTAAAAACTCGGGTCAAAAATAGGACGTGAGAATAACTTGTTTGGACGCTGCTAGGGCGTTTCGCATTTTTACGTCGAAAAGCAGTTATAAATGGACCGGCAGGAGGAATACCATGACCCTGACTATCCGGGGACTTCTTCTGGGGCCCTTCAAGGGGCGTCCGACGGGTCGGAGGATGAAAAAGTGGAGAAAATAAGGCGTATAGTTCGCCGGGAGTTCAGCATAGAATTGGAAGCTAGAGAGCACGAGATAATGCTCATTGACCAGCGGTAAGTACTGTACTTGACCTTGACAAACCCGCGAAATCCCCACGATCAAATTTGAGGTTATAACACACTACTCATTCATAGTCATTATAAAAAAAACGCACTGAATCATACTTTGTTTTGTTTTGGCAAGGCGATTGTTGCTTATCAATGTTATTAGAAAGTGGGCTTTTATATTGCTGCAATTAGGGTTCAGAGAAACCATTTATATTGTTGTTGGCAATGGATAATTAAGTTAACCATTAATTATGAATTAGCTTGACTTTCAACTTTCAATTTAAGACCTGTTTTTGGGAATGTTATCTTATCTACTAGTGTTAGGGTCCCATAGTCACTTTCAGGGTATATTCCGATATATTGATATCATTACTAGAGGAAAACAAATTCAATGATAGTGTTATATTATATTTTCCCATGCCTTTAAATAGCCTATTGATTGATCAAAGATACAAGGTATCTTTACCCAAGAAACCAGACTCAAAATAATACCAAGACAAAAGCTCTTTGTTTCTGCTCTATATTTTAGAAGGTTGAACTGGAGAGATTGCACCATGTTTAGGTTTTGCATTCAAAATCAGTGTCTTTAATTGATAAAAAAATTCACTATCAGAATAAAAGATAATATGAATTCATATATTGATTCATACAAAGTTATTTGGACTAAAAGTCTCAAGGCCTACACCCACACAGTCAACTTTCATAAAATGACCGACCTGTTTTCAATTAGATTTATGTGTAACTAGCTTTCTGCCCGAGGTTTCACCCACATTAAATAAGTTTTCCCATGGAAATAAAGGTTCTCTTGGAATGAAAAGCCTATTTCCTATTACAGAACCTAATTTACATATGTGCTAAGTTTCATCCCAACCCATAAAGTGGTTGAAGCATGATTGAGTAACAAACATTTAAATATATAAGCTTTTGTATTTATAATATTTGTAGGAAAGTGGGAATGTTATGATATTTTATTAAAATGTGTTTCCAATCTTGTGTTTAGGCAAATGATAGTTAAACGCAATGGACATATCGGAATTTTCATGATTTCTCCTTTGGGTGAAAGGGTAAGGGGGTTCTAGTTTGTTTAAACTATAAAAGTTTATTTATTTATCACTACATAGTATAAAACAAAGTCACTTTCTCTGTCCCTAAATCCCTATGTATGCATAAATCTTTAAAACTATGCAACGGATTTTGATGCGGTTTCTTTCAATGGATAGAGTGATTCAAGAGGAAAGTTTATATGTATATTACATGCATAATGTAGTAGAGAAACACTGATGAAGGAATTTTCGTGCGAAGCCGGGGCGGGTCGCTAGTTTATTGTCAATATATTGTACACAAAAACATCATAAAAACAGGACATTAAAAAACAGGGTCACTACAGGCACTGATTATTTCTAAAAATTAATTTCTTACATTGACCTACACTATTTATTGATTTAACAGTTTATTGTACACAAGAACACACACAGAACAATTGCATGAAGAATTCAGACAACAGGCACTACTTATTTTTACAAAGAAATTTCATACAGCAAACCTAATAAGAGTGTGATAGCATACAGCGTAACGCAGATAAAATGTGCACAATTTAAATATTTTATCAACACACTATGCAGAAGTAAGTTTATTAATTTTGAGTAAGGAAAGATCTGCATTTTTATGATTTCCACCCCTGTGCGGGGTAGATAAAAGATGAACGGTTATATGAAGTCTGTGAATTTTAAAGGTTAAGGTTTTTCAATTTTGTGTTCAGGCTAATCATTATAAAAATGCAAATAAATGGGATAAGGGCAGGTGAATGTTAATCGTAAAAAATACCAGACTCATCAGCATTTTAAGGAATTAAATAAAAATCATATGAATAGGCTTTTTACATACATACATACTATCACGCCTGTATCCCTAATGGGGTAGGCAGAGTGTGAACAACCCAAACAAAGGTTGTTCCGCCACATCTGACAAGTTTTGAGGGTTGTTTAAGATAGAACTGGATATTGCTGTAGAGACAGGTTGTCAGCCCATCGCCTTAATTACAATATACCCTCGAATGCCTTAGCTGGTTTTTACAGCATGCCCGGGAGGAGATGCAGCTGGCACATTCTACTTTCTTCTGTCGCTCCCAGTTCAGCATGGAGGCTAGCATAGGCTTAGGCTTTTTATCACAGAAAAATTACACATTCCTATGAAAAAAAAAAGATTCTCTTTGAAAACCATATAATGTTATAATGGAACGCCAAATATAAAAACAACTAAACGATCGACACAACAAGAAAAAGTGTTATAATGAAATGGTAATGATATCAAAACTAGTTTTTCACCCCACTACTGTTTCATTACCATTTAAATAAGTGTTCTGGCTGAATAGGTGCTCATTACCTCCCTAGCCTAATAAAATAAAAAAAATATATATACAATTTTGCAATACATCATTACAAACTCAAACCCGCAGTCACTCTTGAGAGTTGATTCTAATTACGAGCTTAACTAAAGTTGTGTTTACAACTGAATCAACTCCAAAATATACCCACCACCAACCACACTAGCTAGATCTCACTTTAAACGAACCTAAGTGGGTTCAGAATGGACAGCGAAATTGGCGTGATTGTACTGACTAGAACTTATAGTACCTAATACAGAATGTCTCTATTTTAGTTATACATGCATATAATTCGTTCCATGCTGGACTGGGAGCGAAAGAAAAACATAGAATGTGCCAGCTGCATTTCCTCCTGGGCATGCTGTAAAAACCAGCTAAGGGATCCAAAGGTTTCTGTATATTGCAATTTAGGCGATGGGCTGACAACCTGTCACTACAGCAATATACCTACAAATATGTCTTAAATAACCCTCAAAACTTTGTCAGACGCGGCGAAACGATCTTTGTTTAGGTCGTTTACGCTCTGCCTACCCCATTAGGGATAAAGGCGTGATTATATGTATGTATGTATATAATCAATCTATGATATAGATTTTGCTATTTAAAAACATACTACTCGAACCATTTCAATCTCTCAGAAGCCGTATGTTTGAACCAGTCGCTCAACTGCGCATACGAAAGGGTAACTTTAGCATGTGACTTTCATACAATTTACCATGCGAAAATACATGCATACAAAGGATTAAGGAGCCCGATGGTGTAGTGGATAGGGCCGCTGCCTCCTGAGCGGGAGGTCGTGGTTCGAACCCCACCACGTACCAATGTGTTTTTCGATTTTCGAATTTCATATGTAAGTTTATTCGGCGTTTTTTTCCGTGCTTCGGAAGGCACGTTAAGCCGTTGGTCCCGGTTAATATCGTTTAATACCGTAGATATTAGTCGTTAAGCCATATCAGAGGCCAGTGCTAAGCATTGGCGGCTTGAAAACTCTGACCTAATCTAGGATTGGGTCTGGTTCCCTTCTGGGTTGCGGAGGTCAGATGGTAGTCGCTCTGTGTAAAAACCAGTACCCTCGCTTAATCCCCTCGCCGACCCCGTGAGATACGGAATAAGGCTAGGGAGATGATGATATATTGTCATACTGTCCTAGGTGTACTGAACATTATAACTGAACATGGCATTTAGTATAGTGTTTATAGGCCCGTATTTCGCTGGGTGGCTACCTAATCTAGGTGATTGAACAAGGGTACTGATTTTGTTTTTTTTTTTTTTTATTAGAATTTTATTACAATAAATGATCCTTATACAATCTATAAGACATCGCTAAACCCGTAATAGGTTTGTCTCGATGACTATAAATCACAGTCGCTTTTACACAGAGCGACTGCCATCTGACCTGCGCAATCCAAAAGGGAAAAATACAATACAAAATTCTTTATTGCACATATAACAGAAATAAAAAGGACCAAACGTGACAGCACAATATAGGCGGCCTTATTGCTAGAGCAGCAATTTCTACCAGGCAACCTTTGGGTATAGAAATTGTACAAGCAGAAACCAGACCCAATCCTAGATTAGGTCAGAGTTTTCAAGCCGCCAATGCTTAGCAGTGGCCTCTGATTTGGCTTAACGACTAACATATACGGTATTAAACAATAACCGGGACCAACGGCTTAACGTGCCTTCCGAAGCACGGAAAAACACATTGGTACGTGGTGGGGTACGAACCACGACTTCCCGGTCAGGAGGCAGCGGCCCTATCCACTAATTAGGTGCTAACCTTTTCTATTCTAAGACTACTACGTTTTTTTGCACCTAAAACATATCTTTCCCTACTGGGATCTAATCCTACTGATTAGACCATTTTTTCACCATTGTCTAATCTTCTTCTACTACCAAGTCGACGGCAAGTCAAACCCCATCTCAATTTTCTCTAGCCCAGTAGTCAGCATCTCTCACCGTATCTTCTGTGGCTTGCATTAATTGCTCTCTCGTGCAGGGAGCAGGGCACATAAAGCACGATATTAGATGGGACTTTTTTTTTATGGGTTGACCTATTTGCACCATACTACAAAGTGTATATAATGCGTCACCGGACTAAAGGCGGGGAGTTGTTACACTCAATTTACACCCTTATATGCAATGGCAACTGCCTAAGGGCGCCCACTAGGGCTCGAACCTCGGCTTATGGCGTTGCCTTGGGAATTCCTTATCGGAGAGAATCTACCCCGTTCGTGCCGGTAAACCCCAAAGTGGGGAGCAAAGGAGGGACCTCCGCGACCCCGCCGGCGGGGTGCGCGGTTGCTGGAAGAGCCTGTACTGAGTGTGTCTCGACTTGCATTAAGTTAAATGCACGAGTAATTTGGTCATCGCCGTCGGTAAGGATTAGGTGGGCCATGGTCTGTGGGTCGACTCTGCATTTGCAGTAAAGGTCGGGGTCACGCGTGAAACCCCACCTGACACCTGTTTTGATTTATACTATATGTATACATATGCGCTGTAGGTTATAATTATTATTTACTCTAAATTACATTTTGTTTTCATTGTTTTGTTCTATCTTTGTTAGTTATTAGGATAAAATTTTGTACCTGCCTTATCATTTCCACATGCCTAAGGTAGACTGGTAGATAATGCCTTTGGCGTTAAGTCCGCCCATGTAATCATTTTTGTGCATAAAGTTAAATAAATAAATACGGTAATTCGTTTTCTGGCCGACTAATTAATTATCCAAGTATTCGCAATAACCGTAGGTTTTTCGCGAAGTTTCGAATTATCAAATCATCCTTCTTCTCTCTCTAGGATTCGAGTCGAACGACCCGATGAACCCTGTTGTCAAAGTTTCCAAACCGCCTAGTAGCACTGCTAGGCCTCTGACGTGGTTTGAGTAACAACCACTATCAAAGACACAATTATAGAAATCATCCTACGACACATACAGTACGCAACGTTTCAGGTCGCTGACGGCGCGACGGATGCTGCAGCGTCTCCGGTACGCGATCGTAAACAATTACTACAACGAGGAGAGACTGAAACTGTCCGCGTCGCAGATACAAGACGAGGTCTCCGGCCAGAGCGAGCCGAGGGCGCAGGCTGCTGTAAGTTATAGAGCTTCTTATCTGTGACAGCCTTTGATTCTTATAATTTTTCCTGGATCTCGGTGTGAAATGTCACGCTTGCTACGCTCACCAAATCACAATAATAGTATAAAACAAAGTCGCTTTTCCTGCGTTTTCTTTTAATGGATAGAGTGATTCAAGAGGAAGGTTTATATCTATAACACATGCATAATATAGTAGAGAAACACTGATAATTTCCGTGCGAAGCCGGGGCGGGTCGCTAGTAAGTTAATATACGTAGGTTTATAACGTGATATCTCTTGCTCGCTAAGCTCACGATATACGTTGATATGCCTCTATTAATATATACAAATTATAATATAAATCGCGCCTTGCTATTTAAGTTACTATACGATACCTTAATTAGTATACCGTGAGATCTCGCGCTCGTTTCTCGCGATGTATAATAAACCCTTGTAAATTAGTTTCGTAGTATTTGTCCCAGATTTAACGCCAGTAAATTGGTTGATTGATAGTGCTTAAAATAACACATAAGCTATTTTATATCGCCGAAACTTCACATCAATTAAAATAAAAAAAAAAACAAAAATTATTTTTATCTTAGTCCAATATACAAAAACAGATTTCCACCAATAAAACCACACTAGGCCAAGCCTGTGTCGAGGTCTCTTTACAAATTAGAATTGACAGAAATAGGACGTATTTATTACATAAACAAGAATCATAAAGGAGTAATAATTAACAATATTCCAGGTATCTTCCCTGCTCCGCGAGGGCCAGCGTCGTCTGCACCCGTCGGTGCGCAAGCTGCTCGGCAAGCAGTCCTCCGCACTGCAACTGCACGAGATACTGTTCAGGAGACGCGCGCCCCGCAACAAGGCCAGGAAGGACTACTCGGTACGTTTTTTGAGTCTGCTTGCGATCACGAGTGGTGCAACTCGATCGAAACGTCGAGCTAAGGTTTCTCTTAATCTTGTACTCAGACCTGCCTGATACAATATAAATACAAAGCGTGGAAGTCTTAAACGTTTTCTAACTATTCACATACTTACAGCCGAAGGCACACAAAATTGCATCCATATGGGGTGTAAGGGACAGCGTCCCGCAAACTGATAGGGGTTGCTCATTCAACGAAACTAAACAACTGTCAGGAGTTTTTTTAGGGAGAAAAAAATATTTTGCTTTTTCATATAAATTCTCTGATCAAGGTATGGGAAGGTAATTTTTTTTTTCGTCTCGTGAAATAATTTCCTGGTAAAAGTTGTTTATTATCGTTCACTAAGCAACCTCTATCAGTTTGCGGGACGCTGTCCCTTACACCCAGTATAACTGCTCTGCGGATGCATCGTCCCATCGCACAAATTTCCGAGCCTGCACGACGCATCGCAAGATTATGTATCTTAGATTAAATTATAAGATATCTTTCCTGCGATATTACATACATACATACTATCACATATCCCTACTGGGGTAAGCAGAGTATCAACAACCCAAACAAAGGTCGTCGCCTGACAAGTTTTGAGGGTCGTTTTAGATTAATTGGATAGTATGCTGCTGTAGTGACAGGTTGTAAGCCCATTTGCCATTGCCTAAATTACAATATACTAATACTGAAACCCTCAAAACGACGAAATCTTTAGCTGTTACACAGCATGACCGGTAGGACATAACGCACGAATTCTCATTATAAAAATAAGATAGACAGATAAGTTTATTTTCGGGTGCCTATTTTCTTTATACTGAAACCCTCAGATACCTTAGCTGGTCTTTTAGGAGATTGGCTTAAAGAAGAAATCGCTACCTTAGCAATAAGGCCTATGTTGTACTTTGTATTTTGTTGTTATCTGTTGTATTGTATTCTTACGTGCAATAAAGTATTTTTATGTAACGAGGGGCGGCTGATATAAAATCTACTTTGTTAAAGAAAGTTTTGAAAATCGAACTGGCCATTGCAAAATCATATTCTATATTTATTCCTTTTTCAAAATTATGACGCTTATTTTTTTTCGCTTGCTTTTGTTTTTTTGGCGCGGTTTTGATTTCACCATGTCGAAAGAAAATTGCAAAATGATGAAATTTAAGCATCGAGCAGTGATTAAATTCCTAAGTAAAGAAGGAAATACGCCTACGCAGATCAGAGAGCGCATGTTAAAGGTGTTTGGTGATTCAAGTCCTTCTGAATTCGTCATAAAGTTTTGGTCGAAGCAATTTAAACATGGCCGTGAGAGCCTGGAAGACGACACACGTAGTGGAAGGCCAATTTCTGCTGTTACCGCAGATAATGTTGAAAAGGTGAAGAACCTGATTCTTGCAGATCGGCGAATCAAGCAGTGGGAGATAGCCAGAGATGTGGGCATTAGCAAGGAACGAGTTCATGAAATTATTCACAAACATTTGGGCATGTCCAAGGTGAGCGCGCGTTGGGTCCCTAGAATGTTGACCTCCTTTGACAAACAAAGGCGAGTAGAATGTTGTCAGGCATTTCTAGACCTGGTCAAAGGTAAAGAAGAAGAGACTATCTCTCGAATTGTGACCTGTGATGAAACTTGGATTCGCCAGTGGGATCCGGAAAGCAAACAAGAGTCAATGCAATGGAAATTTAAAGGAGAAAAGCCGCCAATGAAGTTCAAGGTTCGGCCGTCGGCTGGAAAACTAATGGCCACCGTATATTTTGGGATGTCGAAGGGATTTTGATGATAGATTATTTGCCTAAAAATACAACAATGAATGCTGAATATTATGCAAACTTGGTTGACCAGCTTCGTGAACAAATCAAAGAAAAGCGGAGAGGCAAACTCAGCAAAGGTGTTCTGATTTTACAAGACAATGCTCCTGTACACACAGCCTTAACGGCGAGGTCAGCCCTGAGCAAAAACGGCTTCACAGAAATTAACCATCCACCTTATAGTCCAGATCTGGCTCCCTGTGATTATTTCTTATTCAAAGATTTAAAGAAAAAATTGAGGGGTCGCAGATTTTCGAAGGACGAAGAAATAAAAGAGGCTGTGACTGACCATTTTGACGAGCAAAATAAAAATTACTATAATAACGGCATGATGTCACTTATTTGCAAATGTCATAAGTGTATTTCACTTGCAGGAGACTATATAGGAAAATAAAAAATAAACTAGCCATCTTTTCTTTCATAGTTAGGTAGATTACTTATCAGCCACCCCTCGTATGTTAGGGATAAAAGCGTGATTATATGTATGTATGTATTAACTTCCATGCTGGACTAGGAGCGAGAGAAAAACATAGAATGTGCCAGCTGCTTTTCCCGGGCATGCTGTAAAAACCAGCTAAGGGATCCGAGGGTTTCTGTATGTTGCAATTTAGGCCATAGGCTGACTACCTGTCACTACAGCAATATAACTTTGTCAGACGTGGCGGGATGACCTTTATTCAGGTCGTTTACGCTCTGCCAACCACATTAGGGATAAAGGCGTAATTAAATGTATGTATGTATTTTCTTTATGATTCCACTTTTATTATCACTAATGTGTTTTCTTTTCATCATTCCCTTGCCCCTATCCCATTACTTGGGGTCGGCGCAGTATGTTTTCTTCTTCCATTCATCCCTGTCAGCCGTCAGTTCGACATTAACACCTGTTTTCAACATATCATCTTTCACACAGTCCATCCATCTTTTCTTCGGTCGTCCTCTCCCAACATATCCGTCCACATTCAAATTCAATACCCTTTTACCTATATGACTTTCATCCCTCCTCACATGTCCATACCACGCAAGCCGATTTCGTCTCAATTTATCTGTTATTGCTTTATTGACCTTATTGCTTTTTTATCCCCAGGCAATGATACAAGCCCGCAACTACACGATCTCCGCGGACACGACAAAGTCCCTGCGTCCCGTCTCGCCGGAAATCGAACCTACGACCAGTCAGACGCAAGCCAAGCCCAAGAAGATCCCGCGGCGGATCGATCCCAAAGTCACTAATGTCATGACTTTGGATCAAGCCAATAGGAATCAAATGAAACACCGGTATAGGATTATTATAGGTAAGTTAGGTAATTATTACAGTGTATTGTAATTGAGGCGATGGGCTGACAACCTGTCACTATAGCAATACACATTACAATCTAAAATTGCCCTCAATTTTTAACGCTCTGCCTACCCCGTAAGGGATAAAGGCGTGATTTTATGTATGTATGTATGTAAGTTAGGTAACTGCCTTGAAAGTCACAGAAGGTCCAATTCCCGGAATGTCCAGTTTCTGTAATATACCTTTACTGGGTATTTACTTTGATATTCTGATGGGAACTCAAGTCATACTGCCTTCGTGGTCTAGTGGTCAGAGCCATGGGCTTACGCTCCGGAGATCCTGGATTCGATTCCCAGGGGGGGGGGAACACAAAGTTGATATTTGTCAATTTATCACTTTGTGAGGTTTTGCCCAGTTTGGTTAGGACATTGCAGGCTGAATCACCTGATTGTCTGAAAAGAAAAAGGATTCCGTGCTTCGGATGGCACGTTAAGCCAGCTGCATTTCCTCCCGGGCATGCTGTAAAAGCCAGCTAAGGGAACCGAGGGTTTCAGTAAATTGTAATTTAGGCGATGGACTGACAACCTGTCACTACAGCAATGTACAAATCTACCTTAAATAACCTTCAAAACTTTGTCACACGTGGCCGAACGACCTTTGTTTAGGTCGTTTAAACTCTGCCTACTCCATTAGGGATATAGGCGTGATTGTATGTATGTATGCAAAGGTCGACCATCTGCGCAGGATAATTTTAGTGCCTGAGTGATTGTGCAACACGCAAGTAAGTGCACTCTCTATTCCTTCAATCTCTTATTCTGATGGGACAGATTGACTGACACGACCAGAGAGAAATCAGGCGCAGGACCGACTATGTACATGCCCATCCGAAAGCATGGATCATCTTGGACAAGAATGTGAACAACCTGCAATGTCCTAACCAAACTAGAAACCACATACATACATATAATCACGCCTTTATCTCGAATGGGGTAGGCAGAGCGTAAACTACCTAAACAAAGGTCATTCCGCCACGTCTGACAAAGTTTTGAGGGTTATTTAGGATATATTTGTGCGTATATTGCTGTAGTGACAGGTTGTCAGCCCATCGCTTTAATTACAATATACTAAAACCCTCGGATCCCTTAGCTGATTTTTACAGCATGCCCGGAAAAGCAGCTGACACAATCTATGTTTTTCTAGAAACGACAACACAGTTATTATCTGGAATCGAACCTAGGATTTCCAGATTGTGAGCTCATGGCACCATCTCGGTTCATTCCTTTAATTAAAATTCGTCCACGCGATTAGGCGTGAAAGAGCAAAGCTACTTTCGAATTTATAATACACTTTCATCATCTTTCTTCCATGCTGTCCTGGGAGTGAGAAAAATACATAGGATGTTGCGCTTCCTCCCGCGCTAAAAACCAGCTAACGGATCCGAAACTGTTATAAAGAAATTTCTTCCAGGCAACACGTCAAAATACGCGCCGCCGGCGTCCGCAGCGGACCGATCGACGCACAAGTGGTTGTTGTACGTGCGGGGAATCGAATCGCAACCCGAGATCTCCGCTCTCGTCACCGCGGTCACCGTACGACTGCACCACTCGTACGCACCGCATCATACCGTGCACATTGAGTGAGTTATTTGAACTACGAAACTGTTTGAATAATACAAACCAACTGACCAATCTAAAGTCACAGACCAATCCAAACTAAACCGATAAAACCAATCTGGCTTAAACCGACCAATTTAAAATAAAAGCGACCAATTAAAAGTAACAAACCAAAATCCAGGTTACAGATCAATCCCAACCAAAAGGACCAATTATATCTAACTAACTAACCAATCCTAACCAACTAACTAACCAATCCTAACCAACCAACTAACTAACCAATTTTAACCAACTAACAAACCAATCCTAACCAACCAACTAACAAACCAATCCTAACCAACCAACTAACTAAGCAATTTTAACCAACTAACAAACCAATTCTAACCAACCCATTAACAAACCAATTTTAACCAACTAACAAACCAATCCTAACCAACCAACAAACAAACCAATTTTAACCGACTAACTAACCGATCCCAACTAACTAACCAATCAATTCAAACTCCGACAAACACCGACAAACTGATTAAATTAACCAAACATATATATATTCTTTATTGCGTACAAAAAATTTACAATAAATAAACAATTTTAAATTTAGTTCACAAAGGTGAGCTTATCTCTATAAAGAGATCTCTTCCAGCCAACCTATAAAACTGAATAAACATACAACATTTTCAACAATCTTTTGTATACTTCCAGCACCCCCCCCTTCCATCTGTCCCGGCGCGGGTGGGGGGAGTTCCCCGCGCACGTGGAACTACACTTCGCCCTGCCGCAACGCAACCGCCCCGCCACCGTCACGCACACCATCAAACTGGATAGGAACTACACCGGCTTCCAGACACTAGGTGAGACTAGCACCACCACAGCCCCAGACTTTCCCAAGCGGGTGAGACTGAGGAATCGTACATACATACATAAATCACGCCTTTATTCCTTACGGGGTAGGCAGAGCGTTTAACGCCTCGTAAAAGGCGCTTTCGCCACGTCTGACAAAACTTGAGGGCAATTTTAGATTGTAATATTGCTATAGTGACAGGTTGTCAGCCCATCGCCTAAATTACAATACACTGTAACCCTCGAGTCCCTCTTGCTGACTTCAACAGCATGCCCGGGAGGAAGGGCAGCTGGAACATTCCATGTTTTTCTATCTCTCCCAGTCCAGCATGGAAGAAGGAATCGAATCAGTGCAAAAGCGGCCTTAGGCACTGTATTTCTGAGGCCCCTTTTCAACGTGTTTTCAACCATCTAAATGTCATCAGCGCGACATTGCACGAAACACGAATGAAGCAATTCCATATCAGCTTTTACGACGACGCCTAGCCAGCGCTTCTTTGGTCTGCCGCGTGATCAAAGGCCTTCATAATTTCGCACTAGTAAAACAAAAAGATAGTGTTAGTTTTTAAGACAATCGAATGATGTAATTGTTTTTCGTTGGTACTTTTCCCCATAGATTAATGCCGTAGCGAAACCAGGGCTCCGCGCACGGTAGCGATGTGGCGCCCCCATCAGAGAAATAAAACATAAAACACTAAAAACGCAGTGAAACGATAAACCGGTCCAACAGACTTAAGTAATAGTAATTAAGATAGTTTAGAACCATACAAATTAGCAATTCGGTAGAAAAATTGCGAATAACGGCCACCAACGGCAACTTTTGTTTCTGTTACTACAACAAACTATGAATCACTAATTTGTAAGGTTTTAAATTGTCTTTATAGCTATTACTTGAGTCTGTTTATAATCAAATCTTCATCGTTAATTTCTTGTTTAATATTTCCATGCTGGGCTAGGAGCGAGAGAATAACATAGAATGTGCCAGCTGCATTTCCTCCCGGGCATGCTGTAAAAACCAGCTAAGGGATCCGAGGGTTTCAGTATATTGCAATTTAGGCGATGGGCTGACAACCTGTCGCTACAGCAATATACCTACAAATCTATCTTAAATAACCCTCAAAACTTTGTCAGACGTGGCAGAACGACTTTTGTTAGGTTGTCATTAGGGATAAAGGCGTGATTATATGTATGTATGTATGTTTATAATGTTTTTATTACTGATGGAGGCTCCACTCGGCTTTTTTTATAGTAAGCCTCAATAATAAGCCGATACTGCGATTCTACGTTTGTTTTACTTCATTTAAAATAATCGTCTTACGCTATTATTTACGGGCATTGTACAAATTCTTCCAAGCTGGACTGGGAGCGACAGAAAAACATAGAATATGCTAGCTGCATTTCCTCCCGGGCATGCTGTAAAAACCAGCTTAGGGATCCTCGGATCCCTAAGCTGGTTTTATTCTGAAACCCTCGGGTTTCAGAATATTGCAATTTAGGCGATGGGCTGACAACCTGTCACTATAGCAATATACCTACAATTCCATCTTAAATAACCCTCAAAACTTTGTCAGACGTGGTAGAACGACCTGTGTTTAGGTCGTTTACGCTCTGCCTACCCCATTAGGGATAAAGGCGTGATTATATGTATGTATGTATGTAAAATAATAATAATAAAAAAAACCTCTCGTTTTACAGGTGCAGAGACTGTTGTCGATGTATGGCTATACAGTACAGAAGAAATGCTACAATACGAATTCAAAGATGATATGGACGATAACATTGAAGCCATGAAACAAATAGAGAGCGTCAAACAGGAACAAATAGAGCCAGAAATACCAGAACAAGACGATACGCATATAGAAAACAACATATTCGAAAACCATGGCGACCAGCAAACGGAAAACTGGCTCGACTTCTTCTCAAACACCACAGAATTGGACGTTGACGAAATGATCATTAAACCACAGAAAAAAGTCGAAGAGAAAAATGATTTAGAAAGTCTCATAGAAACTAACGTAATATCGAGAGATAAGGAAGACAATCATATAGACAATCATATAGAATTAGATATTCCTATTGAAGTACCCATAGAACCTGCCCCGCTAATTAAACAAGAAATTAATGATGAAGCGACAGATTGTAATAATGAAGAAATACAGACAAATATTGTTAATAATGATATGCTGAATGTGAATTGTAAAAAAGAACCGATTGAAGATGTGCCTAATGAGTTACTCACTCAACCGACTTCGCCGAAAAAGAGGATAATGAAATATATGGATCCGACCACAGGGAAAATATACTATTTAGAAATGGACAGAAAATTAGACCTAAGCAAAGTGCAGGAAATAGTTATAAATTCAAAAGGGCACGTCAAAACTGCGAAAATAAGTCCGATCAAACCAAACGGCCTGAAGAATGTTCGGAAAAACACGAAAAAAGGTGGAGTGTCGCTGCTAAAGCCAGAAATTAAGAGCTTGCTCAAGAACGAAACGACCAAAACTCAAGTGCAACAGAAATCCATCCTAAGACAGAACTTTAGTCATATAGAGAACGATCACTGTTATTTAGGGCCCGCACCGTTCAGAGAACCGGTGTCACAAACTTTCAATTCAACGTACTGTGAAACCGTTCCAATAAGTTTTGAAGACACGAACACTAATATAAAACAGGAAAAAAGTGTATTTGACTGTGTGTGTGCGGGTTTAAAGCGGTTGTGTTGTGTAAAGGGAGCTGTGGACTTTTGTTTAAGAAAGATTCCCGTAATCAGTAGTGACTCTAGGGACCCGGACTTTGTGAAGCATTTCCCGTTTGTGGTGGAGACTGATGAGAAATATTGGAAATTGGACTTTGCGAAAAGAAGAAATATCGAGGTAAATAACTGAGCACTTTACGATTTCTAACTTTAATGCCAAAATAAAACAAAAAGGCCATAATTTTTACTGAATAGTACAATAAGTAAGATCTTCGTAACATTCATTCAGTCAAGACATGTTCGGGCCCTTTGGACTGTGGGAAGGTTTTGGGGAGGGCACTTTCTTTTTATTCTAGTATTTTTTGCGATGCTGAATCCTAATCTGAGGATTGCTAACAAAATTTCGGGACAGAACATAAAAAAAAGATATATTCTGAAACCTATTGTGTGTGGTCCAATATAAGGGCGTTCTGAGCGGATTCTAAGAATATATCACATCATTACATATCAGCCACTTTATTTATTTTTATATTATTTAATCAGGCAGGCAGTTGTAGCAACTGATAGTGCCTGTATCCCACTCTGTTCACGATTTGCTTGTCTTATTGAAGTTTTGTAGGTATTTGTCCAATTTGTTCTTAAAGACATTTGTATTCTGTGCTGTCACTACATCTTGAGGTAGCTTGTTAAAATGAAAATAATTTTACGTGATGTTGGCGGAATTGTGACAACACAAAAGCCATATAACCTAAGAATTGAATTGAATTGAAAATAATTTTCAAAACATAACAAGTTTGGGCTGCTCCAGATACAATATGGTTTAATAGCTCTTCGCGAAACATACTTCAAATGATACTTAATATCCTCACATGCAATCCCATGAAAGTGATTCGGAAAATAATAATATATTTATTCCCTTACACCCGGTAAAGTAAAGGGTTTAAATTTCGAACATTGACTCTATAACGTAGAACATTATCTCTGTCATATTTGTACTACTTCTTCATTTAATTACAATGATCAAAAATGTCTTATCATTTCAGTGGTCCCGGTCGAAACTAATCAACAAATTACTGAACGAACACCTAGCTACCACAGAAACAATATGGCGAACAAAACAAATACTCATATACTCTAGATTGCACGGTTACTTCCCAGTCAGACCGGATACGAATAGAAAACAAACCAAAAGCGAAACGGACTGGTCATCATGGACCGATCTAGAAAATTCTAGAAAGACCGAATCAAATATCAAAGAACTATACCCAACCGTTGCAGATATATGTACGTTAACAAAGTTCAATCAAGACGAATATAGTCAAAATCTCTCAGAATCATTAGATACGACGAATGAATCAGACGAGGAAGTAGAAATAGTCAAATGGGATGATCCTGTTAAAGTTAAAAAGGAAGTGTTGCCAGATTTAAGTGCAGATTTACCAGTGTTGCCAGTACAAGACGGTCAGGAGAGATTGCAGTTTTTGTTTTTGGAAAGGAAGTGTGCGGATATTGGGATCGAGTTAAGGAATGAAGATGTCGGCAATGGATACTCTTGCAGGTAATATTTGAGGGTTTGACAAAGCTTTGAGGGTTATTTAAGATAGATTTGAAGGTATATTGCACAGTGACAGGTTGTCAGCCCATCGCCTAAATTACAATATTCTGATACCCTCAGATCCCTTAACTGGTTTTTACAGCATGCCCGGGAGGAAATGCAGCTGGCACATTCTATGTTTTTCTCTCGCTCCCAGTCCAGCATGGAAGAACTGTGCTTTAAATAGCTATTATTTGTTTGCAGTGCGGTCCATGCAGTGCTGCTGTCGGCTATGAAGAGTTTCGCAACAGAACTAGTGCGAGCCGCTCTAGCGGACAGGTTGAACACCGAGAGGGAACAGCACCCTCTCCCGCCTGTTTGGGTCGGGTAAGTTTAAAAAAAAAACAGGCCACTTAGGTAGGTTAGGCTTAGGTAGGTATATTGCTGTAGTGACAGGTTGTCACTCCATCGCCTAAATTACAATATACTTAGAACCTTCGGATCCCTTAGCTGGTTTTTACAGCATGCCCGGGAGGAAATGCAGCTGGCGCATTCCATGTTTATCTCTCCCTCCCAGTCCAGCTTGGAAGAAACCTGTACCTCTCCTTTATACATTGTTTATTTCCTTTTCAGGTCGTCGTCGTCTCGTCCCCTAATATGTTTAGAAAACGTGTTCCGCGGCGCAGCGACGGAGGCGCGGCTGCAGGCACTCACGGCGCGAGGACTCGGAACCACTCCCACCACCACGCAATGGCTTTAATATAAACTATTTGTGTATATTGGGCGTTTTATTTCTAACCTCAACTCAAATAACTTTCGAAGCACTCATATAACATCTGAAACACACTCAAATCGCGTCTGAAATATATTGAAATACCATCTGAAACACTCTCAAATAACGTCTGAAACACACTCAAATAATATCTTAAACACACTCAAATAACGTCGAAATAATATCTGAAGCACTCGAATGACGTCTGAAATACAGTCAAATAAAATCTGAAACACACTCAGATAACGTCTAAAAAATAGCTGATACACACAAACAACATCAGCAAAACACCCAAATAACATCTGAAACACAATCAAATAACGTCTGAAACACACCCTTTCCAAGTTGTCATCGTCTCGTCCCCTAATATGTTTAGAAAACGTGTTCCGCGGGCACTCACGGCGCGAGGACTCGGAACCACTCCCACCACCACGCAATGGCTTTAATATAAAATATATGTGTATATTGGGCGTTTTATTTCAAATCTCGACTCAAATAACATTCGAAGCACTCAAACATCTGAAACACACTCAAATCACGTCTGAAACATATTTAAATAACGTCTGAAACACACTCAAATAATATCTTAAACAATTACGTTATTCGTAAAAAGTTACGTTGACATTCCTAAACATACATACATACATATAATCACACCTTTATCCCTAATGGGGTAGGCAGAGCGTAAACGACCCAAACAAAGGTCGTTCCGCCACGTCTGACAAAGTTTTGAGGGTTATTTAAGATAGATTTGTAAGTATATTGCTGTAGTGACAGGTTGTCAGCCCATCGCCTAAATTACAATATACTGAAACCCTCGGATCCCTTAGCTGGTTTTTACAGCATGCCCGGGAGGAAATGCAGCTGGCACATTCTATGTTTTTCTCTCGCTCCCAGGCCAGCATGGAAGAAAGACATTCCTAAACCTGGTATAAAATAAAATTGTTTAAGTAAAATAATGACATTAAATCATAGAATCATAGAGCAGCGCTAGAGCCACAGATGGTAGTACTAAAAAGCGACATAACAGGTTTTATCTTATGTCGCGTAATTTTAGAAATGTCAAATTCACGTCACAAGTTTTTTTTTATCTTCATATTTCTAATTCTAGAGAGTGAGTATTATAAAATGCAGCTAGCCATACACTGGCTGATATTATCTTTTTTGGTTTCGAGAATACCTCGCGTAGTCACTTCAGCGCGCAACTTTCGTATGAAATACGGAAAAAATTGGGAACATAGCGATTTGGGCACCTGGGATGATTATGAGTGGACTTGTCAGGTATATTTTAAAAATACAACCTACAAAACAGTTAGACCCAGATTGTTCGCGTGAGGTTGGGTCTTGAAAACACTTTTTAAAATATATTTTCATAATATATTTAAAAACAAAATTTATATCTATTTAGTATACTATATTCCATATATTGAAAATGTCCTAGGCTTAAATTTTCGCACGCGACCAAATCGGGTCGTAATAGGCACAGGAAAATATATTTCTATTTTTAATTTTGTAAATTATTTTATTATTTTTACTAACATTAAAATCAGAGTCTGGTACTTTTTTGTATTTTTGCTTTCGGTAAGATCAAATAAATCAGTCAATTACACAAGTCAATGTTCTTTTGTAGGAATGTACACTTCGTTGCTCCAATGTGCAAACGCTTAGGAACCACACTCAAGAAGTACATGGTAAATGTTTCTCAATGAAATGCGCCGACTGTCCGTGGGGAGGCCACAAATTTCAGAGTGTTTTCCAAACATGTTTCCCGACACCACCCTCATCTAAGGTATGATTTACAAAGCTTCATACCAATCATACACTGGCTTTAATTCATTGCTTATTTGAAAGAGCGCTGTAATTCTCTTTTTCTTAATTTTGATGTATGAAAGAGATAAAAAAATAATCACCTCACTTTGAAATTTCTAAACTAACGTAAGACGCTTAAAATAACGGGAACAAAACTGGCCAAAGGGCATAGACCCTTTATTTTGAATTGCCAAACTCTATCTTAAAATTAGCTTAGATATGACAAATTCATGAACAAACCAAACCCTATAGCTTAAATTGTTCGTCAAAACTGTTTCTTTTGTCCAAAATCTGCATAACTATTTTCACTTTTTCACCTTACCTAACCTTTTTTTTATACGCTTGTTTTCCAGTATAATTTGCCCATACTGCAACAAATGCATGGATGATAGAGACAGTTTTGTGAAACATATAGATAAAGACCATTTCACCGGATCTCAAAAACCTTGCAATGGATGCGGACAAATTTTCGAAAACAAACAACTGTAGAGTCAACATTACAAACAGTTTAATCCTGTCAGGTTAAGTCAACATTTGACTACCGACGAATTAACATGTGACGAATGTAACAAGTTTTTCAAAAACTACACGTTACTTTAATATCACAAAAAAATACATGAAAGAAATCGCAAAATAAGAACATGTTTGTGATACATGTGGAAACAATTTTAATTAAGGCGATGGGCTGACAACCTGTCACTATAGCAATACATATTACAATCTAAAATTACATACATACATACATATAGTCACGCCTCTATCCCTAACGGGGTAGGCAGAGCGTAAACGACCTAAACAAAGGTCGTTTCGCCACGTTTGACAAAGCCTTGAGGATTATTTAAGATAGATTTGAAGGTATATTGCTTAGTGACAGGTTGTCCGCCCATCGCCTAAACTACAATATACAGAAACCCTCAGATCCCTTAGCTGGTTTCTACAGCATGCCCGGGAAGAAATGCAGCTGGCACATTCCATGTTTTTCTCTCGCTCCCAGACCAGCGTGGAAGAAAATAAAGAAAAGAAAAAAACAATCTAAAATTGCCCTCAATTTTTGTCAGACGTGGCGAAAGTGCCTTTTAAGAGGCGTTAAACGCTCTGCCTACCCCGTAAGGTATAAAGGCGTGATTTATGTATGTATGTATGTATTAAATTACTAAGACTTATATTAAATTGGTCTTCTAGTCTTATGGGTTTCGAGTCGTTCGACCCGATGAGCCCTGGTGTCAGAGTTTTTAAACAAATTGATTATGTATGAATTTGTTTAAAAAAAAACATATGTTAACACAAATTAATTACTGCCATACTGGCCTGAAAGCGAGAGAAAAACATAGAATATGCCAGCTGCATTTCCTCCCGGGCATGCTGTAAAAAGCAGCTAAGGGATCCGAGGGTTTCAGTATATTGCAATTTAGGTGATGGGCTGACTACATGTCACTACCACAATATACCTACAAATCTATCTTAAATAACCCTCAAAACTTTGTCAGACGTGGCGGAACGACCTTTGTTTAGGTCATTTACGCTCTGCCTACCTCATTAGATATAAAGGTGTGATTATATGTATGTATGAAAAACACATTGGTACATGGTGGGATTCAAACTGTACTTTATATTACGTCTGACAAAGCTTTGAGGGTTATTTAAGATAGATTTGAGGGTATATTGCACAGTGACAGGTTGTCAGCCCATCGCCTAAATTACAATATTCTGATACCCTCAGATCCCTTAACTGGTTTTTACAGCATGCCCGGGAGGAAATGCAGCTGGCACATTCTATGTTTTTCTCTCGCTCCCAGTCCAGCATGGAAGAACTGTGCTTTAAATAGCTATTATTTGTTTGCAGTGCGGTCCATGCAGTGCTGCTGTCGGCTATGAAGAGTTTCGCAACAGAACTAGTGCGAGCCGCTCTAGCGGACAGGTTGAACACCGAGAGGGAACAGCACCCTCTCCCGCCTGTTTGGGTCGGGTAAGTTTAAAAAAAAAACAGGCCACTTAGGTAGGTTAGGCTTAGGTAGGTATATTGCTGTAGTGACAGGTTGTCACTCCATCGCCTAAATTACAATATACTTAGAACCTTCGGATCCCTTAGCTGGTTTTTACAGCATGCCCGGGAGGAAATGCAGCTGGCACATTCCATGTTTATCTCTCCCTCCCAGTCCAGCTTGGAAGAAACCTGTACCTCTCCTTTATACATTGTTTATTTCCTTTCCAGGTCGTCGTCGTCTCGTCCCCTAATATGTTTAGAAAACGTGTTCCGCGGCGCAGCGACGGAGGCGCGGCTGCAGGCACTCACGGCGCGAGGACTCGGAACCACTCCCACCACCACGCAATGGCTTTAATATAAACTATTTGTGTATATTGGGCGTTTTATTTCTAACCTCAACTCAAATAACTTTCGAAGCACTCAAATAACATCTGAAACACACTCAAATCGCGTCTGAAATATATTGAAATAACATCTGGAACACTCTCAAATAACGTCTGAAACACACTCAAATAATATCTTAAACACACTCAAATAACGTCGAAATAATATCTGAAGCACTCGAATGACGTCTAAAATACAGTCAAATAAAATCTGAAACACACTCACATAACGTCTAAAAAATAGCTGATACACACAAACAACATCAGCAAAACACCCAAATAACATCTGAAACACAATCAAATAACGTCTGAAACACACCCTTTCCAAGTTGTCATCGTCTCGTCCCCTAATATGTTTAGAAAACGTGTTCCGCGGGCACTCACGGCGCGAGGACTCGGAACCACTCCCACCACCACGCAATGGCTTTAATATAAAATATATGTGTATATTGGGCGTTTTATTTCAAATCTCGACTCAAATAACATTCGAAGCACTCAAACATCTGAAACACACTCAAATCACGTCTGAAACATATTTAAATAACGTCTGAAACACACTCAAATAATATCTTAAACAATTACGTTATTCGTAAAAAGTTACGTTGACATTCCTAAACATACATACATACATATAATCACACCTTTATCCCTAATGGGGTAGGCAGAGCGTAAACGACCCAAACAAAGGTCGTTCCGCCACGTCTGACAAAGTTTTGAGGGTTATTTAAGATAGATTTGTAAGTATATTGCTGTAGTGACAGGTTGTCAGCCCATCGCCTAAATTACAATATACTGAAACCCTCGGATCCCTTAGCTGGTTTTTACAGCATGCCCGGGAGGAAATGCAGCTGGCACATTCTATGTTTTTCTCTCGCTCCCAGGCCAGCATGGAAGAAAGACATTCCTAAACCTGGTATAAAATAAAATTGTTTAAGTAAAATAATGACATTAAATCATAGAATCATAGAGCAGCGCTAGAGCCACAGATGGTAGTACTAAAAAGCGACATAACAGGTTTTATCTTATGTCGCGTAATTTTAGAAATGTCAAATTCACGTCACAAGTTTTTTTTTATCTTCATATTTCTAATTCTAGAGAGTGAGTATTATAAAATGCAGCTAGCCATACACTGGCTGATATTATCTTTTTTGGTTTCGAGAATACCTCGCGTAGTCACTTCAGCGCGCAACTTTCGTATGAAATACGGAAAAAATTGGGAACATAGCGATTTGGGCACCTGGGATGATTATGAGTGGACTTGTCAGGTATATTTTAAAAATACAACCTACAAAACAGTTAGACCCAGATTGTTCGCGTGAGGTTGGGTCTTGAAAACACTTTTTAAAATATATTTTCATAATATATTTAAAAACAAAATTTATATCTATTTAGTATACTATATTCCATATATTGAAAATGTCCTAGGCTTAAATTTTCGCACGCGACCAAATCGGGTCGTAATAGGCACAGGAAAATATATTTCTATTTTTAATTTTGTAAATTATTTTATTATTTTTACTAACATTAAAATCAGAGTCTGGTACTTTTTTGTATTTTTGCTTTCGGTAAGATCAAATAAATCAGTCAATTACACAAGTCAATGTTCTTTTGTAGGAATGTACACTTCGTTGCTCCAATGTGCAAACGCTTAGGAACCACACTCAAGAAGTACATGGTAAATGTTTCTCAATGAAATGCGCCGACTGTCCGTGGGGAGGCCACAAATTTCAGAGTGTTTTCCAAACATGTTTCCCGACACCACCCTCATCTAAGGTATGATTTACAAAGCTTCATACCAATCATACACTGGCTTTAATTCATTGCTTATTTGAAAGAGCGCTGTAATTCTCTTTTTCTTAATTTTGATGTATGAAAGAGATAAAAAAATAATCACCTCACTTTGAAATTTCTAAACTAACGTAAGACGCTTAAAATAACGGGAACAAAACTGGCCAAAGGGCATAGACCCTTTATTTTGAATTGCCAAACTCTATCTTAAAATTAGCTTAGATATGACAAATTCATGAACAAACCAAACCCTATAGCTTAAATTGTTCGTCAAAACTGTTTCTTTTGTCCAAAATCTGCATAACTATTTTCACTTTTTCACCTTACCTAACCTTTTTTTTATACGCTTGTTTTCCAGTATAATTTGCCCATACTGCAACAAATGCATGGATGATAGAGACAGTTTTGTGAAACATATAGATAAAGACCATTTCACCGGATCTCAAAAACCTTGCAATGGATGCGGACAAATTTTCGAAAACAAACAACTGTAGAGTCAACATTACAAACAGTTTAATCCTGTCAGGTTAAGTCAACATTTGACTACCGACGAATTAACATGTGACGAATGTAACAAGTTTTTCAAAAACTACACGTTACTTTAATATCACAAAAAAATACATGAAAGAAATCGCAAAATAAGAACATGTTTGTGATACATGTGGAAACAATTTTAATTAAGGCGATGGGCTGACAACCTGTCACTATAGCAATACATATTACAATCTAAAATTACATACATACATACATATAGTCACGCCTCTATCCCTAACGGGGTAGGCAGAGCGTAAACGACCTAAACAAAGGTCGTTTCGCCACGTTTGACAAAGCCTTGAGGATTATTTAAGATAGATTTGAAGGTATATTGCTTAGTGACAGGTTGTCCGCCCATCGCCTAAACTACAATATACAGAAACCCTCAGATCCCTTAGCTGGTTTCTACAGCATGCCCGGGAAGAAATGCAGCTGGCACATTCCATGTTTTTCTCTCGCTCCCAGACCAGCGTGGAAGAAAATAAAGAAAAGAAAAAAACAATCTAAAATTGCCCTCAATTTTTGTCAGACGTGGCGAAAGTGCCTTTTAAGAGGCGTTAAACGCTCTGCCTACCCCGTAAGGTATAAAGGCGTGATTTATGTATGTATGTATGTATTAAATTACTAAGACTTATATTAAATTGGTCTTCTAGTCTTATGGGTTTCGAGTCGTTCGACCCGATGAGCCCTGGTGTCAGAGTTTTTAAACAAATTGATTATGTATGAATTTGTTTAAAAAAAAACATATGTTAACACAAATTAATTACTGCCATACTGGCCTGAAAGCGAGAGAAAAACATAGAATATGCCAGCTGCATTTCCTCCCGGGCATGCTGTAAAAAGCAGCTAAGGGATCCGAGGGTTTCAGTATATTGCAATTTAGGTGATGGGCTGACTACATGTCACTACCACAATATACCTACAAATCTATCTTAAATAACCCTCAAAACTTTGTCAGACGTGGCGGAACGACCTTTGTTTAGGTCATTTACGCTCTGCCTACCTCATTAGATATAAAGGTGTGATTATATGTATGTATGAAAAACACATTGGTACATGGTGGGATTCAAACTGTACTTTATATTACGTCTGACAAAGCTTTGAGGGTTATTTAAGATAGATTTGAGGGTATATTGCACAGTGACAGGTTGTCAGCCCATCGCCTAAATTACAATATTCTGATACCCTCAGATCCCTTAACTGGTTTTTACAGCATGCCCGGGAGGAAATGCAGCTGGCACATTCTATGTTTTTCTCTCGCTCCCAGTCCAGCATGGAAGAACTGTGCTTTAAATAGCTATTATTTGTTTGCAGTGCGGTCCATGCAGTGCTGCTGTCGGCTATGAAGAGTTTCGCAACAGAACTAGTGCGAGCCGCTCTAGCGGACAGGTTGAACACCGAGAGGGAACAGCACCCTCTCCCGCCTGTTTGGGTCGGGTAAGTTTAAAAAAAAAACAGGCCACTTAGGTAGGTTAGGCTTAGGTAGGTATATTGCTGTAGTGACAGGTTGTCACTCCATCGCCTAAATTACAATATACTTAGAACCTTCGGATCCCTTAGCTGGTTTTTACAGCATGCCCGGGAGGAAATGCAGCTGGCACATTCCATGTTTATCTCTCCCTCCCAGTCCAGCTTGGAAGAAACCTGTACCTCTCCTTTATACATTGTTTATTTCCTTTCCAGGTCGTCGTCGTCTCGTCCCCTAATATGTTTAGAAAACGTGTTCCGCGGCGCAGCGACGGAGGCGCGGCTGCAGGCACTCACGGCGCGAGGACTCGGAACCACTCCCACCACCACGCAATGGCTTTAATATAAACTATTTGTGTATATTGGGCGTTTTATTTCTAACCTCAACTCAAATAACTTTCGAAGCACTCAAATAACATCTGAAACACACTCAAATCGCGTCTGAAATATATTGAAATAACATCTGGAACACTCTCAAATAACGTCTGAAACACACTCAAATAATATCTTAAACACACTCAAATAACGTCGAAATAATATCTGAAGCACTCGAATGACGTCTAAAATACAGTCAAATAAAATCTGAAACACACTCACATAACGTCTAAAAAATAGCTGATACACACAAACAACATCAGCAAAACACCCAAATAACATCTGAAACACAATCAAATAACGTCTGAAACACACCCTTTCCAAGTTGTCATCGTCTCGTCCCCTAATATGTTTAGAAAACGTGTTCCGCGGGCACTCACGGCGCGAGGACTCGGAACCACTCCCACCACCACGCAATGGCTTTAATATAAAATATATGTGTATATTGGGCGTTTTATTTCAAATCTCGACTCAAATAACATTCGAAGCACTCAAACATCTGAAACACACTCAAATCACGTCTGAAACATATTTAAATAACGTCTGAAACACACTCAAATAATATCTTAAACAATTACGTTATTCGTAAAAAGTTACGTTGACATTCCTAAACATACATACATACATATAATCACACCTTTATCCCTAATGGGGTAGGCAGAGCGTAAACGACCCAAACAAAGGTCGTTCCGCCACGTCTGACAAAGTTTTGAGGGTTATTTAAGATAGATTTGTAAGTATATTGCTGTAGTGACAGGTTGTCAGCCCATCGCCTAAATTACAATATACTGAAACCCTCGGATCCCTTAGCTGGTTTTTACAGCATGCCCGGGAGGAAATGCAGCTGGCACATTCTATGTTTTTCTCTCGCTCCCAGGCCAGCATGGAAGAAAGACATTCCTAAACCTGGTATAAAATAAAATTGTTTAAGTAAAATAATGACATTAAATCATAGAATCATAGAGCAGCGCTAGAGCCACAGATGGTAGTACTAAAAAGCGACATAACAGGTTTTATCTTATGTCGCGTAATTTTAGAAATGTCAAATTCACGTCACAAGTTTTTTTTTATCTTCATATTTCTAATTCTAGAGAGTGAGTATTATAAAATGCAGCTAGCCATACACTGGCTGATATTATCTTTTTTGGTTTCGAGAATACCTCGCGTAGTCACTTCAGCGCGCAACTTTCGTATGAAATACGGAAAAAATTGGGAACATAGCGATTTGGGCACCTGGGATGATTATGAGTGGACTTGTCAGGTATATTTTAAAAATACAACCTACAAAACAGTTAGACCCAGATTGTTCGCGTGAGGTTGGGTCTTGAAAACACTTTTTAAAATATATTTTCATAATATATTTAAAAACAAAATTTATATCTATTTAGTATACTATATTCCATATATTGAAAATGTCCTAGGCTTAAATTTTCCCACGCGACCAAATCGGGTCGTAATAGGCACAGGAAAATATATTTCTATTTTTAATTTTGTAAATTATTTTATTATTTTTACTAACATTAAAATCAGAGTCTGGTACTTTTTTGTATTTTTGCTTTCGGTAAGATCAAATAAATCAGTCAATTACACAAGTCAATGTTCTTTTGTAGGAATGTACACTTCGTTGCTCCAATGTGCAAACGCTTAGGAACCACACTCAAGAAGTACATGGTAAATGTTTCTCAATGAAATGCGCCGACTGTCCGTGGGGAGGCCACAAATTTCAGAGTGTTTTCCAAACATGTTTCCCGACACCACCCTCATCTAAGGTATGATTTACAAAGCTTCATACCAATCATACACTGGCTTTAATTCATTGCTTATTTGAAAGAGCGCTGTAATTCTCTTTTTCTTAATTTTGATGTATGAAAGAGATAAAAAAATAATCACCTCACTTTGAAATTTCTAAACTAACGTAAGACGCTTAAAATAACGGGAACAAAACTGGCCAAAGGGCATAGACCCTTTATTTTGAATTGCCAAACTCTATCTTAAAATTAGCTTAGATATGACAAATTCATGAACAAACCAAACCCTATAGCTTAAATTGTTCGTCAAAACTGTTTCTTTTGTCCAAAATCTGCATAACTATTTTCACTTTTTCACCTTACCTAACCTTTTTTTTATACGCTTGTTTTCCAGTATAATTTGCCCATACTGCAACAAATGCATGGATGATAGAGACAGTTTTGTGAAACATATAGATAAAGACCATTTCACCGGATCTCAAAAACCTTGCAATGGATGCGGACAAATTTTCGAAAACAAACAACTGTAGAGTCAACATTACAAACAGTTTAATCCTGTCAGGTTAAGTCAACATTTGACTACCGACGAATTAACATGTGACGAATGTAACAAGTTTTTCAAAAACTACACGTTACTTTAATATCACAAAAAAATACATGAAAGAAATCGCAAAATAAGAACATGTTTGTGATACATGTGGAAACAATTTTAATTAAGGCGATGGGCTGACAACCTGTCACTATAGCAATACATATTACAATCTAAAATTACATACATACATACATACATATAGTCACGCCTCTATCCCTAACGGGGTAGGCAGAGCGTAAACGACCTAAACAAAGGTCGTTTCGCCACGTTTGACAAAGCCTTGAGGATTATTTAAGATAGATTTGAAGGTATATTGCTTAGTGACAGGTTGTCCGCCCATCGCCTAAACTACAATATACAGAAACCCTCAGATCCCTTAGCTGGTTTCTACAGCATGCCCGGGAAGAAATGCAGCTGGCACATTCCATGTTTTTCTCTCGCTCCCAGACCAGCGTGGAAGAAAATAAAGAAAAGAAAAAAACAATCTAAAATTGCCCTCAATTTTTGTCAGACGTGGCGAAAGCGCCTTTTACGAGGCGTTAAACGCTCTGCCTACCCCGTAAGGGATAAAGGCGTGATTTATGTATGTATGTATGTATGAAAATACAAAGTGGTCACCAACAAACACAGTAAGTTGAAAACAAATTAATAAACTCATTAGACAGCCTTCCTGAAAGTGCACTTTCAATACTTATTAATAAGTAAATTAAGTCTAAAGAATGTTAAATAAAAGTGAAGTTTATTCAGCATTTTTATTAAGTTACCTATGTAGGTACAGAAATTTAAATTAAAACATAGATATAAATAAGGCTATTTTTACAAAGACCTAAGAAATCTTCTTTCTTTCTCTGTCTTAGTCTGAAAAAATTTCGCCATAAAAAGTTGATACAAGATTTCATTTTCATTAGTCACTAGAATTGAAGAAATAGAACCTACATATTGGCGTTACGCGCTTTTACATTAGAAAATATAGTACGATTGAATGGTTTTAGCTTAAAAACTTTAGAAAAGTAAAGAACCTTACAATATTTAGTAGTATTAAAATATTTTACTTCATAGATTTACATCAGTTTAGAAACGTCAAAGTCACATGTTTAATTTTATAAATTGTTCCAAATTTGGTTCAAAATTTTAAATTGCTCAGCTCTGCGTGTTAAAAATAAGTGTGTTTTTTTTATATTAAAGATGTAGACTAGGCTGTATGACTTAATTCCTTTCGCGTAAAGGTGAAACTAAAAAAAAACAAAGTCAAAACAAAAGACAGGTGGACGACGGCAGGGCATGGAAACATAGTGATTATATGCTCAGTGGGGCACGGTTTCATGTTTTGTTTTGTATCCTCTTTTTATTGCATTTTGTGGTGTATTTGCTCTGCCCGTAAATAACTTTTAACTTCAAAGTTCCTTTTCTAGATGAAAATATTTTTACAACGTTTCAAAATATTCAATAAAATCAACAACAAACGCATTTCCAAAATTTCCTGATTATTAGGGAAAGTCTATAGAATAATACTACATACCCATCCCACCTGAAGAAGGATCTACAATGGACGCAGAATTAGTAATTCAACATTGCCGATTTTGCGCCGAGGAGAAGAAAGCCGATGATCTCATCGACATAAGCAATGATAAGAAATCTCTGGATCTGACAACCGTCATGGAATACTTCAAAATAGATTTCATTGATTTCACTAACGTGGATTTGCCTCAGACTGCTTGTGTTGAATGTTACAACAAGATTATCGACAGTTATAGCCTTTTTGAGACCATTAAAGAATCTCAAATTGCTTTGTTTGAGTTATATTGCATGAAGAAAGAAAGTTTCGCAGAATTAAGTAAAAAGATGATGAAAATTTGGACTGTGATTTAACCAAACTGGAAGAAATGGTTACTGTACAAAGCAGCCGAAACTCAGTAGTCTCAAATACTTCTAATCAAGATGACAAGTCTATAGGTAACCAATCTAGTGAAGAATTTGATCAGAAATCAAATATAGAACTGGATCCTAAAAATATAGATAATAGTTTTGAATCTTTTACAAATGTTGAAAATAGTTCTCATGAATTAATTCCAAAATCTGATGATGCCTTAAACACTGATGATTACCCAGAGACTAGTGAAAGTCCAGCAAATGAAAACAAAAAGACTGAATGTGAAGATAGAATTGATAGCAACATTGACAATATCTCATGGAATACGTATCGTTGGTGTTGCAATTATTGTGGCATGGAATGTGACAACATGGAAGATGTACGCACACACGGGCTGCAGTTACACAAAAGATGTTACGTTTTCAAATGTGTTGATTGCAATGATATGGTTTACCCTTCGTTCGATTGTTTTATTGAACATGTAAGGCAACATAAAAATGAGCTGAGGTAGGAATTAATGTTTTTTATTAATGTTATAATTATAAATGGACATTGGGAAAAATTGGATGGATAGTAAATTTCCACCAACCAAAAATTATTTTTATTTTGCAGGTTCTACTGTCCCCATTGCAATAATCAATTTCAAACCATTGTTGACTGTTTAGGGCACACAAGTACTCACGTGTCAGATGGAAAACAAATTTGCCGAGTGTGTGGGACAATTTTTCCTGATGGAAATGCATTAAAACTACATAAGACTATGTCCCGAAAGGTTGCAGTTCCTAAGAATCTTTACAAGTTTGTATTTTTTTTGCTTTTTCTTAGTTTGACCACATTTTAATTATAGTCACTCACTCATCACTCCTTTATCTCTTATGGGGTAGAACGCGTAAACGACCTAAACAAAAGTCATCCCGCCACATCTGACAGTTTTAAGAGTTATTTAAGATGGATTTGTAGGTATATTTCTGTAGTGACAGGTTGTCAGCCCATCGCCTAAATTATAATATACTGAAACCCTCGGATCCCTTAGCTGGTTATTACAGCGTGGCTGGGAGGAAATGCAGCTGGCACATTCTATGTTTTTCTCTCGCTTGGGCCAGCATGGAAAAAGATGACAATTGTAGAAAATAAGGTACAAAATAAACACACGGAAATGCACTTGCACACGTACACTTTGACATTCCTAAACTGACGTGATTGCTTACTAAAAAAACGAAATGTTTGAAATTGAAAGCATCTTGGTATACTGTACCTATATTAATTTAGAAATGTCAAAATTATGTCTTTTTATGATAGGGCTAATCTGTTCTTCAGAATCGAGAACTTCAGGGCTTAGAGACTGATACAATATTGTTTGTTTTGTTTTCCAGAATACCTCGCATAGTAACTTCAGCCCGCAACTTGCGTATCAAATACGGTAAAAATTGGGAATATGTAAATTTGGGCAACTGGGACGATTATGAGTGGACTTGTCAGGTATACAGGATAAAAAACAAGTACTGCTTTCCTTTAAACCACTAAAATTATTTATTTTAATGCACAAAACACACATTCGTAAAATAAAAAATTTTCAAGGAATTTAATAGGAATTTAATTTGTATACTTGCTTTTAGTTAGATCAAATAAATCCGAAACATTTTATTAGCTTACTTACACTATTAACAAAGAAGTCAAACAGTTTTTTTTTACCTCTCATCAAATACGCGAACTTATTTTTGTTTTTTTTTCGTAGGAATGTTCACTTCGTTGCCCCAGTGTGCAGTCGCTAAGAAAGCACACTCAAGGAGTACACGGTAAATGTTTCTCAATGAAATGTGTCGACTGTCCGTTAGAAACCCCGTATTTCAGAGTGTTTTTCAACCATGTTTCCCGCCACCGCCCTCATCTGAGGTAAGCTTAATGAGTGATTGGCTTTGATTCTTGTAACGCATGTCTTACAAAATTTTAAGAATGCCCCTTGACGTATGATATGAAAGAAATAAAAAGTTTAATTAAGACTTTGACATTTCCAAACTTAGGTAAGACAACTTATTACCTCAATGGACGCTCAAAATAATAGAAATTTTGAATTGGCCACAGGGCATGGCTCTTTAATTTTAAATTGCCATAATTAAGTAGGTACCTTACCAGACTAGCTTAAAATTAGCTAAGATATAGGTAATACATTCATAAACAACCACCTTACTATGTACCTACCTAATCTATAGTTCGCCAAAACTGTAGATTTCGTCGAAAATCTACACAGCTACTTTTATATTTCCATTAACCTCTTCTTATATGCTTGCTTTTCAGTATATATTGCCCATACTGCAACAAGCGCATGAAAGATAGAGACAATATTGTGAAACACATAGAGGAAGACCATTTCGCTGGATCTCAAAAACCATGCGACGGATGCGGTCAAATTTTCGAAAGCAAACAACTGGAGAGCGAACACTACGCCCAGTTCAATCCCATCAGGCTGAATCGACATTTGACTACCGAAGACTTAACATGTGACGACTGTAAAAAGGTTTTCAGAAATCATAGCTCTTTAAGAAACCACAAAAAGACGCATGATAAAAATCGCAAAAAGGAACATGTGTGCGATACGTGTGGAATACAATCTTATAGACAATCATCATTGAATACGCATATTTTGCAGTGCCATGGCGTAGAAAAAACCTATTTGTGCAAAGTTTGCGACAAAAGCTTTTCTACGAGTCGGTATCTGAAAGCACATGTATTAATTCATTTACAGAGGGAAAAAAAGTTTATATGCGATCATTGTGGTAAACAATATAGTCGTAAATTAAATTTGTCGAAACATATGCTCGAAAACCATATTGGCGTCAATAAAAAATACAAATGCAAAGTGTGTTTTAAAACATTTAAATCATCTACTTATTTAAGGAACCATTTGCTAATCCACGATGCAGATAGACGATATCAATGTCAGAATTGTGAAAAAACCTTCACAAATTGGGGTAATTGTAATAAACACATGATGAGAATTCACAAGACGACTTTAGCGAAGACAAAAAGAACGCCGCATGGTCGGATTCCAATCGATAAAGATGAGGAAGTCGCACACGTCAATAAACAGTGGATGGAGGATCTTGTCAAGAATAAAAAAATGTGTAAAATAAAACAAATATAATTATAGCATTTCCAAGTCAGATTTTCAATAAAGGTAAACAAAGTTTCATGTCTTTTAATCTAAGATCTTGTTTCTAAAATAAGTTAATTAGATATGACATCATAATGAAACAGTAGTTTAAGTAATTTAACTAATTTGCCAACACGTATCATTTATTTTTGAAATGTGTTTTTCAATAAAAATACATTAAACTTGGTTTACCTTTATTTTAAAACTAAGTTGGAAATACTATAGAGTAAAACGATATCATGTATATTAAATAAAAGTGCACTTTAATCATCATTTCAATTATTACATTTAAAATACCTATTTCTACATAAATTTCTATTATTTTATTTAAATTAAATTAAAAACTTAGTTATAAAACATGGCTATTTTTACAATACTGTCGTCGATTTATAATTATATAATAGCGTAGTGTATCTACGTATATTGCTTACTTAATAATTATAAATATAATGAAAATAAAAAGAACATAAAAATATTAACATAATAAAATTAATAAATTTCATATTATTTAAATAAAATCTAAGAGCATATCTGCTATAGAGCATAATCTTATTGATTATTCATGGATGGATAATTCTAGCAGAAATTAAAATAATACACACAAAATCAGCACAGTGAATAATAAATAATGAATAGGTACAAATTCATGGATAAAAATGGGCAAAATACGACCTGTATTTTTCAAAAACATAAAATATTCTCTGCTAAGCGGTGCAAACTGGTCCAATTTAGAAAAAAATAAATATTTATACCTGACTGCTTTCACCACTAGTGGTAAATTGCATTGTACTTATTAGTATTTATATATTTGCGGCAATTCTGGACGCACTATTCCTTAATTAATTCTTAGCTAGCGCTGTCACTTTCTTAACTGTGACATAAGTACAGGATGGCAAATTAATACATGACTTTGACATTACTAATCTGACGTAAGACGCTTTAAATAAGAACAGCATAGAGCATGCTTCCTTATTTAACGTCAAATGTCAGAATAAGAATGTCAAAGTCATGTGTTTATTTGCTGATCTGTTCTTATGTCAATGGCAAGAAAGTGACAACGCTAGGTAAGAATTCGGATTATGTCGCGAGAATCGACGCCATTACCAACTTTTCGCCCGCGTTAAATGAGATATTCCGTGGAAATGTTTTCCCGCGATAAAAAGTAGCTTATGTCCGTCTCCAGGTTAACATTTATCACCATGCCAAATTTCATCTATAGTCTGTCAACGTCGTGCTTACCGCGCCCTAGGGGTACAGACGTTGGCGGGGACGCGGTAGCACGCGGCGATTGCGCGCGGCCTTTCGTACTTTCGCATGCGTCGTGCTCGCTCATCCTCCTGCTTCACCGCCCGCACCCCCGTTACCGCGTCCCCGCGCACGTCTGTACCCCTAAGGCGCGGTAAGCACGACGTTGACAGACTATAGATCCGTGACAAATTAACAAACAGACAGACAAAGTTACTTTCGCATTTATAATATTAATTAGTAAATAACAGATGATTATTTACTAAATTATATTATAATAGATGATTTGATTTGACTGCTAAGGAAGGGTTAGTTTTCGCAGCGTATCTTGTAATTTTTTAACTATCCCATAAAAATGTAATATTGGATTTTATATTATGTATTTTGAATTCTTTGTTGTTTTTGGGATTTTCCCTGAAACTGCATTTGCAATTGCTAAAATAGAGTCTCGTCTTCCTCGTCAGAATTCATAATGGCTTCTACACAAATGTTTGGTTTTAACAAAAAACATTTTCCTACGCAGACAAGTCAAACAATGGTGTTTCTCTTTTGTTTCGAAACATAAGGAGACTTGCCTTAAGACTATAAAATATATTTTAGAAAGAATCATAGAGTATGCTCTTAATTTTTTCAATCTTACGTCAATTTAGAAATGCCAAAGTCACATTTCTATTTTTAGGAAAGTGACAAGAGAAGTGTTTGTTTCTCTTTCACGCCTAAACTGCTGAACCGATTTTGATGAAATTTGGCAGGACGGTAGATAGTAAACTGGAGGCGGACATAGACTACTTTTTATCTCATTCCTACCGGGAATATTTTCAAACGGTATTTCGATAAGGACGGCATAATTGATGTACAGGTTGACTATGACTGGGAACAGCAACACAACAGGCAAACTTTTACAGTGGGAAAATATTTCCCTCGGGAAATCTCATTAAGCCGTGGCTGAAACTGCGGGAAGGAAAGCTAGAAGCTAATAAAAGTAGTTTTGAGATATTTAAACAGTCTAAGTCTGACACAGAGTCATGTAGGATTCTGATTATCTGTTGGGTTTAACTTCCATGTATCAATAGATACTACTGCATCTGCACATACATAGTATGAATACTTAATTTAATTACTTAGGCTCGTATTTATAAAAAAGACAGAGTAATATTAATTAAGTATGGATTTGACAGGTCCTTTTGTACTGAAATAACATTTCTGATATGGACTCAAACTAACTGTCAGTCTCAAGTGCTGTTTATAATTACGGGCCAATAAATTCCTCTTAAAAACAACATATTGTCTCTATAGATTTGTGTGATAATTGAGAAGCTCAAGTTGTTATGTTTTCAACCGTTTCTTCTTTTATTTCTTTTTTCTTCTTACCTCGTTTTGCGGGTAGCATAACCTTACTCTTCCATTCCTCCATTCCTTGCACCTCAAGTTGTATTATCTGTCCCGTCGCAGAGTTAAATGGAAATACCCCTTCCGGAGTTATCTTCTTTTTGGATGTATCTAAATTGTGTCTTCGTTTCATATGCTTGTTGTAGTTTGACCAATTAGAAAACTCCATACAGCAGTGATCACAGGCATACGGTTTAGCTCCGGTGTGTTGACGTTCATGGTTCTTCAAGATTTGTTTAAAACGGAATGCTTTATTGCAATATTTACACACGTGAGGCATAGAGTCTGTGTGGACGATCTTGTGAGCATTTAACTGATACTGAAGCCTAAAACAACGTCCACAGATCTCGCATGAGAATGGTTTAATACCGGAATGCATTTCTACATGTCGTCTCAACATATTCGGGAATACAAATGATTTGTTGCAAATTCTGCAAACATGAGGACGTACTTGATCGTGAGCCATTACATGAGTTGTTAATGTTCCTTTGTTATAGAAAGTTTTCCCACAGCGGTCACAAGTGTAATCTCTCTTACGGTCAGTTGTGTGTCGTTTTACATGATCTCTTAAACTATTTGGGTTCTTATATACATTTTTACAAATATGGCAAGTTAAGTCTTCAATGGTTATAGGTGTGCCTGCTTTTCTTCTGGGTTTACGTTTCTGTTTCATTTTTTGGAATTCCGCATGATGAAGTTGTAAAGATTCTTCATTTGGAAGTATTTCTCCACACATTGTACATGGAATGTTATTTTTGTAATGCTCTTTCAAATGCTCCTTCAGTTCCTCCGGTTTAACAGTTTCATCGCAGTAGTGGCAACGGTCTCTGGAAATTTAAATAATATGATTTTAATATAAATTGCTTAAACTGATATTTTTTCTCTGCATTTGACATAAAATAAATAGAATATGGATTACAATAATTAAATTACCTTAAACCTTTTCTATGTTTTCGGACATGTTTCACGAATAAAGCAATGCAATTAGAATTAGAAAACGCTTTGCAGTCTGCACATGAAAACGCTGCACACTTGTTATGTGTTACTTTACAATGCGATCTTAGAACTTCAAGATCCGTAAACTCGATGGCACAAATTGCACAATTCCATATAAATTCCTTCCACGATTTAGTTTTTTTGTTAACTTCCTTGACTTCTTTTGCATAAATATGTGGAGTGACAGTTTTGCTCAAGGCAGAGTCTAAAATATCTTGAATACTGAAGTTTTCGCTACTATTTTGTACTATAGTCCGTACTGAATCCTGGATAACCGTAGTCGGGTCGGATAATTCTTCTTTCGGCTCTAATTTTATCTCAATAACTGCTTCGGGTTCGAAGTTGTGTTTAACAGGTATCGTTTCAGGTTTCACCTCGGGAACATCGTGAGTTTCGCCGAAAAATTCATCTAAAGCGGCTCTGTCGTCGTCGAAAGAGAAATCAAGTTTCGACCCTTCATCGGCCGGAAAATAGTCAGATATTAGCTTCAACTTATCTTGAGCTTTCTTCACCTTATCGAGGAAATCATAAGCTTGGTTCAAAGAGTCGTAGCAGCCAAAGCAAACGTTTTTGGGGAGATTATCATTGTTTAAAACATTCGCATACATGGCGTTCAGAAACGACAACTTTAAATGTATTTCGTTGCATTTTATCTCGTCACAATCTAAGTTTAACAGGCCATCAGAGTTATTTGGTTCCGCACAAAGTCTGCAATACAAGTTTTCCATTATATTGTATCATTTAAACACAATTAAAGACGAAATATCAGAAAAATCCACTTTCGCTCACGAAAACCAAACATTTTTTTTTCGTTTGACTGACTGACATTTCCTACGTACAGATTCAAAATATTGCGCTGAATCGATCGATTACGGTAAATATCGGATTTTGCACGCTAGTAACCAAGGTCACGATAAAAAAGAAAAAAAAAACCGATAGACTGCATTATTTGGTGACTTGTATTTGTGCGCCAAACTTTGGCCTAACAGAAATAAACCTAATAATGGTTTTTAGGTTTAGTCAGATAAGATTATACAAAAATATTAGCGTACGAAAATTCAGAAATAAAGAGAAGTCAACACGACAAAAGGTAAGTAAAGTAACCTATAAGTTTATAAGTTGATTTATTTACATAAAAATATTTATTACAGGTAAAGCATGCAATTAAATTTACACCTGAACAGTATAGTCTTTTGCACATCAATTATACCTCTAGGATCATGAATTCATACTTATTTACTCTTAAGCGAGTATTCCGGTGTTACTAAACTTCTGGTACATTTATTCTACCGTTTTTTATATGTACACTTTCTTTCAATGTGCACATATAAAAAAATATTAATCTTCCGGTGCACTTGCTAGCGTTTTGATACATATGTGCACTTTCTACCTGTGCACCTAGTAGCGTTTTTATATGTGCACTTTTTCTAGTGCACGCGGTACATGTACTAGTGTGTATTCCTTGATAGTGGCGCCACTTTTTAAGTGCACCGCAAGAGGTGCGCATATAAAATGCTGAAGTTCGCATTTCATATGCGCACTTTTTGCGGCTAAAAAAAGCTTTTTAACGTTTCGTCACGTCATTCTCCTATAAAAAATATCTTCTTTTTTAGTTAGAAATCACTTGGCCAGAAATACAAATAACTCATGGAGAGATCATTAAAGACAGGAAGAGTTCTTTCCAAGGTCATGCAGCTGAAGTGCACAACATCGGCGATATAATGTGAGTCCATCTTTTTTTTACATTAGAAAAGGGTTTGCTCTTGACTCTAGACACTAGGTCAGGGATGACCGTGACAGAGTCGAAAATGGAGCGAAGAAGCTCACCCAGAAGATGCCTGTTATGGCACTGACAATCTCACGCATCGACGAAACACAGCAAGCTGTTTGGTTTGGTTTTCGTGAGGGTGGTTGCGAGCCAGTCGGCCCCTTGCGGAGCCTACCACCGCTCGTTCCGCCGAACGTATTCACAGGCAAGCCTGTGTTGCCATTGCCCGGGGTGGACCACTAGGAGGTAGATCCCATCTCCAATAAATTAATTTTATTAGTTTAAAGAAAATAAACCAGCTGCGATCGATCTAAGATGGCTTCAGACGATGGGTCGCGCAAGGAAATTTGCGACTAACTCCAGTAGGATCCTCGCGAAACTGCATTGGATACCGTCAGGGTCTGCGGGATCGTTTAACCGTACTTACTGGCTTGCCTGTGAATTCGCGGTGTGTGGGACTATGGACCGTTACGATACGAATTGGATTCCATGCATCTTTATAAGACATGCATCATTATAAGGAAGAAGAAATTTTAGTTTTATCTGTACCTACAAAATTCAAATTTCTTTATTACTAGTCACAGGTGGTAAAGATACTCATACATTTTCATGGAAGTATCACTGTAACTTACTAGTATCAGCATGCAATATATTTATATATTATATACACCTTTCAGCGCCGTCCTGTCCAAATTAATGCAGAACAGAAAGATCTACGACGCTACACACAACATTCTAGCCTATCGCATCGAAGAAGACACGAGGATTTCAGAAGATTACGATGACGACGGTGAAACGCATGCGGGTAGCCGAATGCTTCGCCTGTTGCAGATATTGGACCAGAGGAATACTCTTGTAATCGTGTCGCGATGGTATGTAAACCCGCATACGAGTCCAAATTGTACATACATACATATAATATATAGTCACGCTTTTATCCAATGGGGTAGGCAGAGCTTAAACGACCGAAACAAAGGTCCTTCCGCCACGTCTTACAAAGTTTTGAGGGTTATTTAAGATAGATTTGTAGGTATATTGCTGTAGTGACAGGTTGTCAGCCCATCGCCTAAGATACAATACACCGTAACCCTCGGAGCCCTTAGCTGATTGTTACAGCATGCCCGGTAGGAAATGCAGCTGGGACATTCTATGTTTTTCGCTCGCTCCCTGTACAGCATGCAAAAATTCAAATATAAATTATTAAATTTTGGATTATTATTTAGCTATTTACTAGGTATTATAAAATTAATTTTCTTCCATGCTGGACTGGGAGCGAGAGAAAAACATATAATGTGCCAGCTGCACTTCCTCCCGGGCATGCTGTAAAAAACAGCTAAGGGATCTGAGGGTTTCAGTATATTGCAATTTAGGCGACGGACTGACAATCTGTCACTACAGCAATATACGTGCAAATGTATCTTAAATAACCCTCAAAACTTTGTCAGACGTGGCGGAACGACCTTAGTTTAGGTACTAGTATAGTATTATATTATCTGTGGTTTTAGGTCGTTTACGCTCTGCCTACCCCATTAGGGATAAAGGCGTGACTATATGTATGTATGTATAAAATTTATTTGTCTAACATTCGTTAAGTACACCTATTTGTTCTGGTTGACTATTCAAATTATTTAATTCAGAGTTCAGATTGAAGCCAGTTTATACATAATCCACATGATAATTTCGAGGTAAATTAACAATATTAATTTCAATATTATTTCGCAGGTTTGGTGGTGTACAGCTCGGTCCAGACAGGTTCCGGCATATAAATGACGCTGCGAGACAAGCTATAGAGAAAGCTGGACTGATTAATAAATAGTTATGAAAATTTGAAATTACATACCGGGTGTAAAGAATAGCGTCCCGAAAACTGATAGGTATTGCGCAGGCAACGATACTGAACAACTTCTACCAAGAAATTCTTTCAGGAAGTGAAAAAAATAATTGGCTTTTCCACACAAAATGTCCACCTCGATCAGACAATTTGTATGTTTGTTATTTTCCTTATTTTCCTTCACTTCCTGAAAGAATTTCCTGGTGTAAAATGTTCAGTGCCATTGACTGAGCAACCTCTATCAGTTTGCGGGACGCTGTCCTTTACACCTGTTATAACAACAAAAGTTTTGGACAAAAATGATCGTAGAGAGAAATGAGGATATGATGTAATTATGTAGGCGAAGTATATGTAAATCCAAATTAACTAATATAATAACAAAACAGGACTAGGTAAAAACGGACTTTTATTCAATAACAAAATATACTTACTTACACTATTAAAATGTATTACTTTACGTTCCAGAAAATAAACACTGTATTTTAACTGAAAAGTGATTTTTTAAAGATATATGTCTAGAGACAAATACGTAATTAAGTGACGAACACAACTAATTTTCTACTAAGAAAACACTATTCACAACAAATTTCCTATTAAAAATATACCATTATCAGGCAGTATTTGATAAAGAATATTAAATGTATTATTAAGAAGCTTTGACATTTCAAATACTACCTGATGATGGTGTAACGAAACCGGTCGCTTGAATAAAGAATATATAGTGGAACTAGTGCGAATAGTGTTTTCTTAGTAGTAAACTATAGAGTTCCATCAAGAAATAACAATACAACTAATTTCATAACATTGCACATGGACAGGACGTTATATATATCACCAACATCATAATAATAATTTTCAATTTAGAGAGCAAATACCCAAATTTTTTTGAAGTAGTATCTCTTGATATATTATAGTAGGTAGTAACAAAAATAATCCAAATAAGAACAAAATCACGATACTTTCTTCTTTCGCCCGCGCTTTTTCGGCTTGAGCATTTCCTGACACCAATCCGACACGGTACCAGCAATATCGATCTTTTTCGCTTCTCCAGTCTCCCTGTTAATGTCAAGTTTGCCCTGCGCCGTGATTTTAGTCTTGGCGAGTGAGAGTCCGTGCTTTCGAAGCATATGGCGGTTGCAGTTGCCCCAGTGATTGAATGTTTCGCTGCAGACTTCGCAAGTGTATGGCCTTATGCCTGAAATATTACAACGTTATTTTACATAGGTACATACTATCACGCCTGTATCCCTGATGGGGTAGACAGAGCGTCAACTACCCAAACGAAGGTCGCTCCGCCACGTCCGACAAATTTTTGAGGGCTGTTTAAGATATATAGATAGATTATTACTGTAGTGACAAGATGACAGCCCATCGCCTAAATTACAATACTGAAACCTTCGAATCCCTTAGCCGATGTTTACAGCATGCCTGGGAGAAGTTGAACTTTCGCTCCCAGTCCAGCATGGAAGTATTTTATTGTATCAAAAATGAATAAAGACACATAATTTCACACGATTAAGTTATTTAATTTGTTTTAACTTTTGCCTTGGGCGGAACCAGTAAGTTAGGTATGCAAATAGTTAACTGCCTCCGTGGTCTAGTGATCAGAGCCATGGGCTTACGATTCGGAGTCCTGGGTTCGATTTGGTTGGAACACAAAGTTGATGTTTGTCAATTTATCACTTTGTGAGGTTTCCTCAATTTGGTTAGGACTTTGCAATTGCAGGCTGAATCACCTGATTGTCCGAAAATAAAAAGGATTCCGTGCTTCGGAGGGCACGTTAAGCCGTTGGCCCCAGTCGCGCTTTTGTTTAATACAATATACAAAAATCACCTGTATGTTGTCTCTCGTGTATTTTCAAATAGCTTTGCAATCTGAATCTCTTCCCACAAGCACCACACTGGAACGGTAAGGCGTCACTGTGAGACGCCATGTGCAAAACCAACTGGCTTTTCCTCCTAAACTTCTTGCCGCATTCGTTGCAAACGAACTGCTTTAGCTCCAGATGTGTTGTAATGTGCACCTTCAGAAAAAAATAAGCTTTGGTAAAGTTTCACATAATATGAAAGAAAGAAAGTAATAAATTCGTTTCTGGCAGGACTCAAACCTGCTTTTCTGGAATGCCGGTCCATCACTCTACCAACATTCTACATACATACATACATATAATCACGCCTCTTTCCCGGAGGGGTAGGCAGAGACCACATCTTTCCACTTGCTACGATCCTTACATACTTCTTTCGCTTCATCCACATTCATTAATCTTTTCATACATGCTCGTCGGTTTAGGGTACTCTTGACCTGACCTTTCTTTAGGACGTCCCCGATTTGATCCAAGTACGTGCGTCGAGGCCTTCCCCTCCCAACATTTCCATCCACACTCGCCATATATATCTGTTTGGTCAACCTGCTTTCACTCATTCTCTCAACATGTCCAAACCATTTAAGCATTCCCTTGTCAATACCTGTCACTATATCTTCTTTCACACCACAACGTTCCCTAATCACACTATTTCGTATCCTGTCACTCAGTTTGACTCCAATAATACTTCTTAACGCTCTCATTTCTACTGCATTTATTCTGCTTTCATGCTTCTTCTGCCATACCCAACTTTCACTCCCATACATCAGTGTTGGAACCAACACCCCTCTATGCACAGCCAGATGGGCCTTATCGGACACCTTCTGACTGTTCATAAAGGCGTGCAACGCTCCATTCACCATGTTACCGGCATTCACTCTTCTTTCAATATCACTATCACTACCAACATTCTGAACTACAGAAACGGTAGAGCCCCAGTAGTTCTTAAACTACATGACTAGATGTCGTATACATAAATTCGTCACTCCCTCTACCTTCTTCTTCTACTTCTGTAGCTCAGGTAGAGTGATGGACCGGCATTCCAGAGACGAAGGTTCGAGTCCTGCCAGAAACCAATTTATTATTTTCTTTCTTTCATATTATATGAAATAAAATATAATTGTGAGTGCTAAAAACCTCAAAAATTTGGTAGTTTATTCAAAACGTTGCCGTGTACGAGTTTCTTGCGCCTCTTTTCCTCTGGTTCTTTCTTTTATCTTGTTGGTTTTTGGAATCAACGTATGACCCGATTAAACCTGGTGTCCGAGTTTGTATACCTTCTATTAGTAACAGCTAATAGGACTATGATATGGTTTGTGTAACGACGACTATCATGAATAATAATGTGTGCGGAGGCGCTTAGAACGACCTCTTCTAGAAAACCGTGGGAAACAAACCCACGACCTCCGGATCGAGATCCCATGGCTCATTCATAAGTCATTATCATTTCCCTAGCCTTATCCCGTAACTCACGGGGTCAGCTACTTAATCATAAGTACGTACATAAGTCAAGGAATCTATAAGTCACTATTACACGCCATTCATTACCTTCAGTCTCTGCTTAGTGAGGAACGACTTGTGGCAAATCTCGCAGGCCTCAGTCTTGTTGGAGTGGGTCCTGATGTGGTTCGTCAGGGTTTTCGCGTCGAAGAACGCTTTGCCGCACGTGTGGCAAATCT
The DNA here is from genome assembly GCA_949820665.1 of Scrobipalpa costella. Taxonomy (NCBI): domain Eukaryota; kingdom Metazoa; phylum Arthropoda; class Insecta; order Lepidoptera; family Gelechiidae; genus Scrobipalpa; species Scrobipalpa costella. The sequence goes on along the minus strand of OX463321.1, from coordinate 6,677,720 downwards.
GGTCTCTTTCGCGAGACTCGTAATGAATCACTAAGGTAAGGTAACAGAGAATATTATTTATAGCAGACAAAACATTACAAGGACGCAACTACACAGGACATAAAAACAACTCTGAAGCATCTTTTTGCCCGCGGTAAAAATTAGTCTATGTCTGTTCCCGGGATACCAAAATTCATCAAAATCCGTTCAGCTGTTTAAGCGTGAAAGAGTAACAGACAGACTGAGTTACTTTCGCATTTATAATAATACTAGCGACATAAAGTATAATAATATTATGCATGTATTATGCATATAAACCTTCCTCTTGAATCACTCTATCCATTAAAAGAAACCGCATCAAAATCCGTTGCGTAGTTTTAAAGATCTAAGCATACATGGGATATAGGGACAGAGAAAGCGACTTTGTTTTATACTATGTAGTGATTAGTTAGGATTTCTTCCAGGTGCGCTACAAAAGGCAAAGGCAGTCACTAGAACGTAAGGAGGATGATGTAAGAATGTAAAAGCAAAGAAGGCTTAGCCTTGGGTTGGGATAGAAGAAGTGATACTCTATCATCATTGATATACCGGGTGCAAGGGATAGCTTCCCACAAACTAATAGGGGTAACTCAGCCAACGACACTGAACCATTTTCACCAGGATATTCTTTCAGGAAGCGAAATCGCCTACCTCGATCAGACAACTTGTATCCTGGTGAAAATTATTCAGTGCCGTTGACTGAGCAATCCCTATCAGTGTGTAGGATGCTGTCCCTTACACCCGGTATAAATAATAGGTCTGTAGTTTCGTGGCCTATCATGAATTCTACGAAACATTCTTACATTTCTAAACACATGGTCTTTACTGCGGTGCCTTGCGTTTGCCCACAAGTGTTTTAAGCAAGGTTTTATACAACACATCAGCAAATCGGCGGCCAGTAAAACTACGGCTGATGCTAAGACGATTTCTATAAAACCTGTCATCGTGCTGTATTAGCAGAAACCTTCATAATTGAATCCTCGGAAGATATCCGTTATTTTTATTACTCAAAATTTTGTTCCGATCATTATTTTATTTGCTACCAAAATTTGGAACGTGAGAAACTAAAATTTTCCGTCAAATAGATCGAAAGAGTATATAATACCTTTAGTGAATAAATTACTTTTGACACCTATCATCACCATAAACACCAAAATACTTTTTTCAGTTTGACTAACAAGGTTCTATTTCTATTTACCACTGTGATAATGATGACCAAATATTTTGCACAGGAGGGATTTGAACCCTTCGGCGAGCCGGGCAGCTGCTCCAACCAACTGAGCTACCATGCATTCAAATACTTCAGCGAAATTATTGATTCCATTCAAAAATGTATATAGACGTTAAAATCGATGATTAGTTGCTCTCACCTTTATGGTTCCTCATCTGAAACCCATTTGGGAACTTCTTGTGACAGACCCCACAAGTTAAACTCTCGTCATCAGTAACTCCCCTGAGCCTAGGCGAGTTGTAATGGATCTTATGTTCAGTTAGGCTCAGACTATCAGGAAATATGTCGCCACAGCCAAAGCAGGGTTTCTGGAGACCAGATATGTGGGTGGAAACGTGGCTTTCCATGTCTCTTTCGTTAAGTCGGGTATCGCAGTATGGACAATAGTTTCTGAAATGGACAATCATTGTAGAGTTTTCAAAAATACGCGTATTTTAGTTAAGGTTAGAAAAAGTATCGACAATGGTTTGATAAGATATGAATGGTGAGTAAGTAGGTATAGAATAGCAAATACGCTATTGGGAAATAAAGTGGCCCATGTCTAGCAGTATATTTTCAGCTTTTCTAGTGGATCCTCGCGAAAAGATATACATATAATCACGCCTTTATCCCTAATAGGGTAGGCAGAGAGTAAACGACCTAAACAAAGGTCGTACACCACGTTTGAAAAGTTTTGAGGGATATTTAAGATTTGTAGGTATATTGCTGGAATAACAGGTTGTCAGCCCATCGCCTAAATTGCAATATACAAAAACCCTCGGATCCTTTAGCTGGTTTCTACAGCATGCTCGCAGCTGACGCATTCCATTTTTTTCTCGCGCATCCAGGCCAGCATAGAACAATGAAAATATGGGGTGATAAATAATTATATTCTCTTACTAGCGACCCGCCCCGGCTTCGCACGGAATTTATCAGTGTTTCTGTACTATATTATGCATGTTTTATACATATAAACCTTCCTCTTCAATCACTCTATACATTAAAAGAAACCGCATCAAAATCCGTTGCGTAGTTTTAAAGATTTATGCATACATAGGGATATAGGGACAGAGAAAGCGACTTTGTTTTATGTAGTGATGACCCGGTAGCGGATAGTAAATAAAAAATATAAAAATGCTCACTTAAGCCACCCCCTATGCGCTGTGACATGTTCGATGAACTGTTTGTAGATAGCAAGCACGAGGTGGCAATCCGCACACTTCATGGAGAAGCATTTGTTGTGGACGTCGCGGGAATGTGCGCGGAGTCCGGCGATACTATCAACAAGGAGGCCGCAATCCTGTCATGAAAAAAAAAAGTTTTAGTTTAACTCAAACCGTAGTGATTATATGCTCAGTGACTCAAACATGACTGGAGTTTTTGTATTACTCGAATCAAAATTCGCATACGAAAAAGCAATATTTAGGGTGCGTTTAGACGGCCCAGTATAAAATATCGTATGAATTTTAGACTACCGGGACGCACTGAATGTACCAGGCCACTCAGAAAGTATTGCGATAAATAGTTTTTATATATGGCAGACTGGCCGGTTAGAATCTTTTTTGAAAATATGATTAATTGTAAGTAAAAATATGTGTGTTCCATTTTCAAAATTTCCCTCCACATTTTTTGCGAGCCAATTCAAAGTATCGTGTCTTACTGTAAAATGGATCTGCGCCGGGAACATTTTAGAGCTATGATTTTTTACGATTTCAAGTGTCGCCTGAAACCGGATGAATAGTTCGATAGACTTCAAATGGCATTTATGGTTGAAAGCCCCTCCAAGGCAACCGTGTATCGTTGGTATAACGAATTTAGGCGCGGTCGACCAACCTTGGGGGATGAAGAAAGAAGCGGTCGTCCTTTGACGGCTATTACGGAAGAAAACGTGCTAGCAGTGAAAAATTTTATCCAAGATAATAGGCGAATTACATATCAGGAGATTCAGCACATAGTAAAGATTGGATCGGGAAGCGTTCACGAGATTCTACAATGGCATCTTCGCGTGAGGAGGATAGTATCGCGCTGGGTGCCGCACTACCTCACCGACGCTCAGAAGCAGGCCCGGGTGGAATGGTGCCGTGATATGCTGAACAAATTTGAAGCAGGCTCGTCTCGGCGTGTTTACGACATCGTAACAGGTGATGAGTCCTGGATTTATCAATACGATCCAGAAACCAAGCGCCAGTCGACAGTTTGGGTGTTTCAAAATGAACCAACGCCTACCAAAGTGAAGCGATCTCGAAGCGGGGGGAAGATTTTGATCGCCAGCTTTTTTAATTTGACTGGCCACTTGGCCTCAATTCCCTTACGAGATCAAAGAAGCATTAACGCCAAATGGTATACTACCAAATGTTTACCAGAAGTTTTTTCTATTGTGAGCAACAAGCGACCAAACACAGGGCTCCGCGGACTACTGCTCCACCACGACAATGCGCCTGCACACACCGCGCTCAAAACGAGGGACTTCCTGGACAGCACACCAGTCAAACTCCTAGGTCACCCTCCTTACAGCCCTGATCTAACACCGTGTGACTTCTTTTTATTTCCAAAAATAAAAAATCAGCTCAAGGGGATACAATTTTCGTCGCCGGAAGATGCGCTGGCTGCGTTCGAGCAGGCTGTAAACGAGGTGTCTACGGCGGACTGGAAAAAGTGTTTTGAAAACTGGTTCAGACGCATGAATCTTTGTATAGAGGCTGGTGGAGAGTACTTTGAAAAGATTTAATAAAAATATATGTACCTGTAGAACAATTTTTTTTAGTGTCGCAAAACTTTCTGAGTGCCCCACCTTCGCCACTGTCAGATGAAACTTCACTTCCGGTGCGCCTCAGAACGGGCCGGATAAAAATTCACCTAGTCGAGGCAGTATATTTTTTTGCCTAGATGAAACTCGATCGGTTAAGCGGCTCTGAACGCACCCTTGCATGTTAAATAGTATGGAAATTACATGAGATGCGACCGTCATTCTTTCGTATGCGTAATTCTTATCTTATCTTATTTTATTAAGCCTACATCATCCCACTGCTGGACAAACGCGTCCTTCTTCTACTCCCACTCTTCCCTATTTTGAGCCTCCAAGTGCCAGTCCTTTGAGAATGTGTCCAGCTAATTCGCGCCATGCGTAATTTTATTAATAATTCAAAAATACGACTCCTGAAATTAACGTTTGAAATAGTTATCTGGTCTGAATAATAATCAAATATGTCCTTAGGTAACTTTTCAAACTATCCCGCCGCCACCTGGAGAATGATATTTTAGTGTGCACATTCGATTGTATCGTCTGCGAATTGGTGCACTTAAACCATAACCATACCTATAGGTCTTAAAGTATAAGATAAGTTTTTAAAAACTGTCAATATCAGGTGAATTCGTTATTTTGTCCGTTTTGTGGAAACTGCCGTGATCTTTTTTTTAATGCATGGTTCAAAAAAAATAAGGTTTTTCCTTACCTGACATCCCCATTCATATTCCATCCACGTCTTATCCCCAATCACTTTCTTAGGCTTTTTCTTATAGCACCTCTGGGGTAATGGAACCTTCTTATATGCCCTTTTATGGCGCTCTAAAGCAGCCACGTTTGGTAGCATTTCACCACACAATGTGCAAATATAAGAGGTTGACCAATGAGAGACCATGTGACTGGTTGTTTCTGATACATTGCGTGATTTGTGGTTGCAGAAATGACAAAAATATCTAAAAATAAATAGTACAAACATACATATAATCACGCCTTTATCCCTGATGGGGTAGGCAGAGCGTAAATGACCCAAACAAAGGTTGCTCCACCACATCTGACAAAGTTCTGAGGGTTATTTAAGATAGATTTGTAGGTATACTGCTGTAGTGACAGGTTGTCAGCCCATCGCCTAAATTACAATATACCAAAACCCTTGGATCCCTTAGCTAATTTTGACAGCATGCCCGGGAGGAAAAGCAGCTGGCATATTCCATGTATTTCTCACGCTCCCAGTCCAGCAAAATAAATCAAAATATGTAGAAATAAGTAAAAATAGGCCTTATTGCTGATTAGCAATTTCTTCCTAGTAAACTTACAGTTACCTTAAACTTGGTTTATGCTTTTTCAAATGTTCAATGAAGGGGTTGAAATAGTTAAACATTTCTTCACAATCCGTGCATCGGAAGCCAAAACAGATTGTGTGCACTATTTTGGAATGGTCTCGGACTTCCTGCATAGACTTGAATTTTGCATCACAATGTGTACATATCCAATCATAATCTGTCCAGCTATAGTTTGGTTCAATATCTAAGTTATTTTTATTTTCTATTATAGCTTCCTTCTTTCCTGATGTATTTTTTGGCATTACATTTTGATGTTTCTGTACTAGATTGTCTTGTAAAAGTGATTTGCTTTGTATTTCGATATATGGTTGATATTTTACATTTGTATGAATGCTTGCATTTGAACAAGGATTTTCTTTATGATTATAAACAATATTAAGTGTCTTTTCTGATTCTGGACTAAGACAATTCTCATAATCGTTTTCAAGTTTGATATCAATCTTTAATAAATCTTGTTGTGATTTTTTATAAATACTTGATAAATAAACCTGAGTTTCTTTGATCTTTTGAATAAAATTATAACATTCTTTTACAAACTTGCGACAAGGCATGCATAAAGCTTTCGGCAATAAATCATATTTCATGTCGACAATATCTAGTTTCATAGATTCTATAAAGCATTTGAACATTGTTTCGCTCGCTGTAAAGTTCTGTAAGTGATCAATTTTCTTATTTTTCCCACAAAATCTGCAATGAGACCACTTTTTCTTTTTACACATTTTATCCTGCATTTTTAGTTTTATAGTAGTTGTAGAATTAGAATCAATTAGAATTATAATAAAGTTTTAATAACTTGTTATTACATCTAACAGCGTTTAATTAAATGAACAAAAATACGCAAAAAAAATGAGAAATACGTTATAAACATGTCAAAATAAAAATCAGCTGTTAGCTGTCCAACTAGTGATGTTGAAAAATGGTTAAAAACCGGTAATCTTCTCATTCACAAATCGATCGATTTGTATTATAGACTAGGCTGTCTGTGATGCATTATTAACCTCGAAAAAGGGAAATGACAATTCAGTTGTCACTGCAGTGTTCTCGAAGCTACCGATTTTTCGGTATTTATACCGATATGGGCTCTGTGCTACCGAAATACCGAAATATAACGAATTTTCTACGATTTCTGGATATACATGGAAATTCTCCCGATTTCTCTACCGATTTTACACTTTTCAGTTGGCAACCCTTTTCATTTATGTTTAATTTAATGTTACGGACGGGGAAGCACTCAATAGTAAGTATGGGCCTAGTGCAGAATGTTCCATATATTTTGGGGAATACCCTTGTTCCTACAACTTGTTGTCTTACAACTCGATGTTATAAGGGGCTTCCTGCTAGGGAATTTACCTGTAACCAGTCTAGTCTATATAAACAGGAATTCGGTTTTATTTTTTTCATTAATTTTCTTAATTTTGAAGAGATAGTAGAGTACTTATCCTAAAGAGTGCGTGAGAAGATCATTCAGCTAAAATGTCGTCTGACGAGGATCCAAGCACAAGTGCGAGTGTAAGAAGAAAAAAATAACTACAATATTATAGAAAAGAATGGGAAGAAGAATTTCCAGGCTGGCTGCAAGATAGTCGTAAAGGCGAAAGCTATGCCTATTGTAAGAGTTGTGATAAAGATATCAACATCACATCAGGAAAAGACGCTTTAAAGAAACATAGTTCTTCACAAGCACACTCAGTATCATCAAAGAATATAAAATCTCAACCGAAGATATCATCATTTACTGTGACCAAAACTCAAAAAACTGATACACTGGTTAAGCAAGGTAATTTCTTTTTAATTATTTGTTAGGTACTATTTAGATTGTTATATTATTTTGTTTTCTAGTTATCGATAAATAGAAGCAGTGGATATAATTACACCCTAGTCGCTACTAGATATACCTACATAATTTTTAATTCTAAATTTTAATTTCAGGTGAAATAAGATTAGCCTCGTTTGTTGCTGAACACAATCTACCATTCACTATTATGGAGCACCTACCGAAGCTGATGCAAGCCGTTTGTCCTGATTCAAAAATTGGAAAAGAAATCAAATGTTCTTCGACGAAAACTCACGACATAATTGATCATATTATAGGTAAAGAAAGTTTCGATAATTTATGTGAAGATCTGCGGCAAACTAAGTTTTCGCTTATTATTGACGAGTCCACTGATCTTAGTACAACCAAACACTTGTGCTTAGTCGTGAGATATGCGAAAATGAATCGTATTAAAGATTGTTTTTTAGCTCTTATTCCATTAGAAGAAGCTAATGCAGCAACCTTATTTGAACACATAGTAAACTTTTTTAGCAGCAATGATATTCCATATCAAAATAATCTAATAGGTTTTGCATCTGATGGGGCAAACGTAATGATGGGACGTAATAATTCTGTTGTAACATTGCTGCAAAATGAAATTCCTAACATTTTTATACTTAAATGCACCTGCCATTCGTTTCATCTTTGCGCGTCATATGCTTGTACCAAATTGCCACGCTTTATAGAGGATCTAGTAAGGGACATTTACAACTACTTTTCTTCTAGTCCAAAAAGAGTAGCAGAGTTTAAAAACTTTCAAATGTTTTGCGACTTAAAAGTACATAGAATACTTCACCCCTCTCAAACACGCTGGTTATCAGTACATGCAGCAGTGAAGAGAATATTGGAACAACTCTCTGCTCTAAAACTATTTTTTATAGACCAAATCTCTAATAATGATCATCTTTTAGCTGCAGAACATATATTACAAAAGCTCCAAGATCCCACTACGATATTATTTTTGGAATTTTTAGATTTTGTATTACCATTATTTACCGATTTAAATAAAGAAATGCAAGCAGAACACCCGAAAATTCATACTTTATATGAAAAAATAACTGGAACATTAAAAACTATATTTGATTGTTTTTTAAAAAGAGAATATTTAACTAGCACACCAATCAAAAATGTTGATTTTATAAATCCTAGAAATTTTATGGATATTGACGCCGTATACTATGGTGCTGCTGCGTCTAATACACTACTAAGTAGTTCAGAAAATCTAAACGCAGATCAAGTAAATTTGTTTAAATGCAGATGCCTAGATTTTTATATCGAAGCTTGTAAGCAAATAACCACGCGGTTTCCATTGAAAAATAATCCAATAAAGGGTTTAGACATAATTGATCCAAAAAATGTTAAAATTGGCAATACCTCTTCGATAGTTCCTATGAGTAGGCTTTTTCCCAATATTGTTCAGAGCAATGATTTCCAGGAAATTGATACAGAGTGGCGCATTTTAAGAAATTGTGAACAAATCAAAACACTTCCTGATGATGTAGAACTATTTTGGGATGAAGTAAGTTTACTAAAGCGTGGCGATGAAACTCAAATGTTTCCTTTGTTATCTAATTTCATCTTTAATATTTTATCACTTCCCCATTCATCCGCTAACGTTGAACGCATATTTTCACATATTAATCTTTTGAAAACAAAACAGCGAAATAGGCTGTCTACTGAATCAATCACTGGTCTATTACACGCAAAACAACTCTTTAATACAGCTAACTGTTATGACTTTGAAATCAACTCGAAGATGACCGCGGCTATGGCCAAAGAATATTGGTATAAAAAATGATTATATAAATTAGTCTGTAAGTGATTGTATATAAATTAGTCTGTAAGTTTTTGTTTTCAAGTGGTTTTCAATAAATAAACGAATTTGATTGAATACTGTTTGTTTTTTGTCAAATACCGATTTTGGGTACAAATATACCGATTTTAGCTGGCAACTCTACCGATCTTGCTCTATGACGTTCGAGACCACTGGTTGTCAGTTAACTTGTCAAAAGTGAAAATGGTTGTTGCGAGTAACTCACAAAATTCTGTTTATTTCCTATGAACATCATGAATTCTACAGAAAATACCCATTGCCGCCTCTGTGCGGAACTGAAGCATAATTCTAAATTGTTAAACTTACAAGACGACTTCGTAAAACGCACAGAAATAGAGTCAAAATTAAGTCGTGTGAACGCTCACGCCAACTTCCATGAAAACATCTTACCAAAAACTGTATGTTTTGAGTGCATAAGGCGCCTGGATCGTGCCTTCCAGTTCGTGCTCTCCATAGAACAAGCGCAAAGTGCATTGAACGACATATTTCTGGTAAAACAAATAAAGAAAGAATCTCAAGAGTCAAATATTTCTGATGATGAAATCAACCAAGATCTTCCGCTTTTCGACGCTCAGGATGACTTAAAAGATGAAAACAACGAAGCGAATTTCCCAGATTTTCCTATACATCACGTCACAGATTTAAAAGATGAGAACATCAACGTAAAAGAAGAAGATGATTCAGATAATTTTATTGAAACTTTAAAAAAGTTTCAAGTTGAGCATTCCAAATCTTCTAAACGAAAAAACTACAAGAACTCAGTTGCTAAAGATTTTAGCTTGGATACACTACCATTATCACAACTGAATTTAACCTGGAAAGACTATAGTTGGACTTGTTGTACATGTGAAACTATATTTCCGACCATTGACGAACTTCAGTCCCATTCCATGAAATATCACAATATTTGCAATGCTTACAGATGTTCCGATTGTAATGTACGAAAGTTACGCCTTGACAGTTTCATAGTTCATGTGAAAAGACATAGGAAATACCTTAAATTTTCATGCTATAAGTGCAGTGAAACCTTTTCTACACCGAGACAAGTGAATGTTCATGTTTCTGAGCATAAAGTTTCCGATCATATTTGCCCCGGTTGTAATACGGGGTTCAGTACTGCAGAAGACCTAAATAATCACACAGGAACTTACTATCAAGCACAAAAACCCCATTCTAAGTTAACTGCAAAGTTGACTATACCGGATGATTTAACCTGTGTGTTTTGCAAAAAGTCATTCAAGTACCGTGGCACTTTGACTGCCCATTTACTTACCCATTCAGAAAGAAAAAGAGACCATACGTGTGATAAGTGTGGGAAAAGCTTTCTTAGCAAGCAGACTTTGGCCAGTCATATGCTTTGGCATGACAATATTAGAGAATTTCAGTGTGAAATTTGCAAAGCAAGTTTCTTTAGCCGCAGCCAGTTAAGGAATCATATTGGTGTTCATGATAACAAAAAACCGTTTTCCTGTGACCAGTGTGGAAGATGTTTTCGACTAAGTAAGCAGTTGAAATCGCACAGCATAGTCCACACTGATGAACTTCCGTATGTTTGCTCATATTGCAACAAATGTTTCCGATTTAAATCAATTCTAAATCAGCATGTCAGACAGCATACAGGAGAGAGACCATATTCTTGTCAAGTCTGTCAACGAGATTTCACTAACTGGCCAAATTATAACAAGCACATGAAACGGCGTCACGGGATGGACATGTCGAAAAAGAAACACACACCTAATGGAGTATATCCCATAGATCCTAATACTGGTCAAATTATTAAGCATACAGAGACATCAAAGCTTTTAGAATGGAAAAAAGATATTTTAACCTCTCGTAAACCAGGTCGACCTAAACTAAATACGAGTACTGAGAATAATAGAACTAAAGAACAGTAATTATCATAAAACAAGTATTTAAAAAAAGTTAAAAGTTGTATTCTAAGTATTGTTTTCATATTTTTAGTTATGGCTTTTAATTATAACTCTGTAATTCTATCAAGTATTAATTAAGTAAGAAATTTGTAGAGAATAACTAACTAACTTAAAAGCTATACTTTTAAGTTTATTTAAAAGTGTTTTGGGTGGACCAAAGAAAAAAATCTTAAACTACCCTCTAGCTACCAATTTTTCTTTTAGTTTTATTTCATATTACAAATTCTGCACTTATTTTGGATTACTTAAATTCTTTGTTCACCTGTAATGTAACAGTCTCCAATAAGTATTATTTTCTAATATATAATGTACAAAACTTTGAGGCATAGCTAGTACCTAAGTGAATATTTATATTATGATACATTTGTTAAATGTAATTTTTATATTGCTATGTTATTTTAAACAAATTAAACAGACAATTTAGTTATCAAGATTATGTTTTTATTTAATACTTATTAATGCTAAACATTTTGAAGATATATTTTCATTAAAAATCTTCTTAAAATAACAATTATTAACACCGTTTTCAATTATAAAAACAAGCCTATCGTAAAGTATAAAGTTTTCAAACAATGGCTGCAAACGCCTTTGCAATAAAATAAAGATGGCGGCTTTATGTTTAAAACTTTGTGTTTCCCGCCAAATACTCTGTAGTTCTTGAATGTCAAATTGTGCTGTCTTGTCTTTATCTTCTCCATATGTCAAAGTAAAGCCTTCATGAGCATTTTCCAAATACTCTGAAAAACTTTGGTGAACTGTTTTTGTTTTCACAGCTTTTCGTTTGTTTCTTTTTATTCTGTAGTTATCTGGAAAATTTGGGCAGATAGTTATTAATATTATAACAAAACAATAAAATTCGATAAATACAAAAAGAACAAGGGCTGCTAACTTCATATTTACTAACTGCCACAGCCTACCTACGAGAAAGGATTTATTTGTGAAAACTGGAATACACAATGATAGGTATAAACACCGTGCCGTATAATTATACATACATATAATCACGCCTTTATCCCTAATAGGGTAGGCAGAGCGTAAACGAACTAAACAAAGGTCGTTCTGACACGGCTGACAAGGTTTTGAGGGTTATGTAAGATAGATTTGTAGGTATATTGCTGTAGTGACAGCTCGTCAGCCCATCGCCTAGTTTACAATATACTGAAACCCTCGGATCCCTTAGCTGGTTTTTACAGCATGCCCGAGAGGATATGCAGCTGGCACATTCTAGGTTTTTCTCTCGCTACTAGGCCAGCATGAAAGAATATCTCGCTCCCAGGCCAGCATATAATTATACTTACGTTTATGTGCGTAAAACTGCAACGTTGCTCTTGCTAACAAATTAAATACCAACTGCTCAAGACTATCTTGCCAGGTAGGGGGTTGTGCAGCTAACCGAAGAAATGGCACACCCATATAAACGTAACAATCTTCGTGTTTCTCAAAAACACTTTGTAGAGATCTGCTCAAAGGAAAATTCTTGAATCTTCCCGCCTTAGAAACGTCTGGTGCCATCTTGTGGTAGCAACAAGGCAATAGTACGAGCCCTTTCGCATCGGCCATTTTTAAAAACAAATTAATTCCATCTGTTGTCAAATCTGCACAAGCGTGAAGTCCAGTTATGCAAAACGTTGATTTTCCAAACTTATCAATTACATATTCTTGTATATTTCTATCAGAGTTTTCATTGATAGTGTGTTTTATGTATTTCACGTCTTGAACGGACTTCTTGTAATACTGATTTTGTCGTGTTTTGGCGCTAATGTAATGATTTTCGTTGCATTCTATTCCTAAAACTTTTAGATCAGTGGTTTTGAAGAGCATCTGATCCAGATAACCCTAAAAACAAAGTTGGAATGTTGTTTTTAATTTTATCAAGCAAGAAAGTATGTTTATAATAGGTACAAAGTTACCGATTATTAAGGATCCTTACCAAACCTGAACCGAAATCGACGACGGCACGGCACGAACTCTCGTCGCAAATTACTTTTATCTCTTTCGCCAAATTCACTATCTCATGTCTCTTTTTTTGGCAAATAGGGATGCTTACGGTGGTTTCCAAAATGCTATCTTCATCTCCATCAAATCTTTCATAATTTACTTCAAACTTGTCCAACTCTTCAAGGATGTCTTTCAGAAAGTCACTATTATCTTTTACAGACGCCAGATCAAATGTTTCATTAAAAACATTATCTAAATCGTCACCAACGTCAATTTTATCAAGAATATTCTGCAGTAGTATATCAGTGTTAGGTATTTTGAATAAATATTGGTATTTTCTGAAAAACTTCACAGAATCTTCAAAGTAGTCCTCTGACGATATGAAGAATGAAGGTAAGCTCATGTTTTACACGACCTGGAAAATTTTGCTAGTTACATACAAGCAGGTAGTACATCTACCAGTTTAGCCCTACTACTAGAAAAGGACAGATAAACCCGGATTAAAAAAGAAACTGGTGCCCTATGTTAGTTGGTACGTAGGTAAAAAATCTATATTTAAAATCATGTTAAAGAAACATCTCTTAAAATCTCTGCCTTAAATCATAATTACGCATTAGTAATAAGTATATTTTTACATTGTAATGTATAATTAAGCTAGATTCTGATCTCACAGTCAAACTGTATGTACAGTTTTGTGGGGCAATGTTTAGTAGTTAAGTTTTACCCTGTACCTTATAAAATAAAATAAATAAATAGTAGATGTGTATTAAGTACAAATTTTGGTCTCGATTCTCCATCCTTTTACTAACTAATACTTCTTTGCAATTATACAGCGGGAAAAATATGTTAATCCTACGGATAAACTCATTAGTCGCGGTTACAAAAGCTGGATAGATTGAATGGACAAGCGTTACGTCTTTATTTTTATAGCCTATAGGTAGGCTTTATCAAAAAATAATCAAGCCAATTATGTAAGTGTAAGGATAAACAATCTGACTGAATTAAAGATTTAGGAAACTACATACAAAGCAATAAGTTCAGGTGATTTCTACCGGCAAATGGTTAGAAATATCCGATCTTAAAAACTTAAGAGCTTATTTCTTCCACACGAATCATTGAAAAATTCTACAAAAATATACATTTAGGAAATTAGTTCATGGCCTGCAATTGCAACATTAAAAATATTCTAGTTCATAAATAAGTAAGTATGCTAAAAAAAACTGGAAGTAAAGCTGTTTTTATCAGTAAATGTGATATTCCTTCTAAACTTTTAGGAGCGCTTTCACGGTTCCTCCGGAAATTATCCGTACTATGACTATAATCGCAACATAGATTTGGAATTAGCTTTTTTGTGCAGTTTTCGCTCATTTTAGACGCGGCCATAGATGTAACGCCACGCTGTAGCTCGCGCATTCCCGATTCAGGCATAACGGAGATGGTTGCATATCTTGAAATATACCTGTTCATCTGCCGGCAGGATACACCTTAACGTTCAACAGTTTCCTATCATCGTAATGGACACAAATAAAACAAAGTTTATCTCTAAAATATTTATTAGCAACATTCTGAACTATATCATTACCTCTTCAAAATAAATACTCTTTCTAATAAAAGCATACATATAACCCTAATTTTACAATGATTGTCTGCGCCTCAATACTTAGGTATATTTTACATAGAATCAACAACATGAACATAGAATGTATGTTAAACATTTTTAAACAACATGAATTTCACAAAAGGGCCTCTAAGACCCACAAAGCGATATATTTTATTGCATTGCTACAACTCTTAAAAATATTATCTATAGCTATTATGTCGTCAACATAAAATTACACATTAATTTTACATAGTCTGCACTGACCAACAATTAAGAAATGCATATCGCTTAATATTTTAAACATTACTAAACGCAATCGTCTTTCAGTGAATATTTAAGCACTTAAATCTTGATAGACTAACAATAAAACAGACATTTAAGTATTTAACTAAATGCAATTTTCAAAATACATAGGTCGTCTTCGATTCCTAAAAGAGCAGATCTGAAAATTAATAAGTGTCTTTTCGTATAAAACTATATAGTAATAATAAAGTAACGTATTTACAACAAGTTTTAGAATACAATTTATAAGCAGGCGTAGACTCATATAAGATGCAAAGTCGAAGCACGTCGGATATTTCTATCTATTTGTACCCCATGGCAAAAAGATCTTATTCACCGATCGAATCATTGGATATCCTTGAATCATTGCACGATAATGGATGAAATACACTTAGCATTTCTTCGATTTAACTACACCAATGTAAATTGAGCCAAAGACGAAAAAGTTACTTAAAAGGTTTAAATGAAGTCAATCAATTGACTTGAGGTGCTTCTTGCTGAGGACCACTAATCTTTTCCCAAGCTAAATTCTCTTTCTCAAGGTTAGTAGCTTTGTCTCCGATGACGCACTTTCCAGACCAATTCTTAGGTCCCAAGTATTTCTGACAGACTTCCAGCAAGTCCTCTTTAGTAACCTCCAATACTCGTTTCCTTTGCATTGTCCAAATATCATATGACAGTCCGTACAAGAACAAGTCAACTCCCTTCATGTACTCCGCAATAGGTTGATCCATTTGCTGGAGAATCGACAGTTTCGATTCGAATAGATTCTGGTCGTCGAGTAAATGGGCGTTCTTTATCAACCAAGTTGCTGTGTCATCGAAAACGTCTAAAGTTACCCCCGAATTTGGGTCCCTGTACGAATAGAAGCTGAAGATTCCGTCCATGGTTATAGTCGCTCCTCCACCATATGCACCATTCTGTTCTCTTACAATTGGATGCAAATACTTTGAGGTGATAAATCTCGATAAGACTCTGAGTTTAGGGTAATCCGGATCTGTGTAAGGGACAGTTGGAACGACCTTAGCGCAGAAATTAACTGGAATATTGACCTGAATATGCAGTCCTCTGTTAGTTTTGTCCATATCTTTGCAGTCTGTCCAATTTATACGATTCAAATCTTTATTATCATCTGTGCAAAGTTTCGCCAAGAAGTCTTTAACGGATTCAACATTGTTTTCTTGCTGGTTAGAGTAATGGAATGTAGTTCTTAAATTCGATCCCTTTAGAACGTGATCAGCGATATCAGTTACCACTTTTTGAATGTCTTCAGTTTTGTAGCTGCTCTGGACTTCTTGCATGTTCAAAACATGACGAAGACCTTGGAGGTTTTCTTTGCATTCGTCGGCGGAAGAAACTAATGATCTAGCCGTCTGCATGGCGTATGTGTGTCCGTTGTCAATGATACCACTGGTCAGCGATGAGCAGTAGGTATTCATTAGCATTTTCATCCGCTCGGCGTTGGAAAAGTTCGGTTTATCGAAAAGCTCTGACCAGACTTCAAGCATTTTCGGCAGATTTTCATCTAGACAGTGACTTCCCAGCAACAAGCCCTGTTCATATTGTCCTTGTAAATCGATGTGTTCAGTGACATGCAATACAGCACTCATTCCGGAAGTGTATTTACTTGTGAATTGGTCGAAACTTCTATAATCGTATGACTTCGTGTCAAATTTGGTGAGAATGTATCTGAAAAATGGCAGTAGCACTCTTTGCTTTTCATCTAAACATTCAGTTCCTACGACTCCTTTCAAATATGATACGCCATTAGTATTAGCCTCACACAGTTGCAGTGGAATAGTTCCTGAGGCAGTATGTTTAAGTGGGGGAGCAGTTTTGTTTAAAGTGATATCATCAATCTTCAAACATGGTAGCAAATTTAAATCTTCCTGTTTCTTCTGTGCTTTTGAAAGTTCAATTCCATCTTTGTAAACTTGTTCTTTATCTTCTGCTGTTAGTTTTTCAACTTTAGATTTGAGCATTTTTGCCTCAGCTTCATTGAAAATGTCATCAAACTTTGGATCAGGTTGCATGGTCATGATTAGCTTGTGGTTGTTGTTGATAAAGTATTTTTCAATGACATCTTTGACATACTGGGGGTCTCTGAGGTTAGTCTTTAGTTGATCTAGCAGAGTATTGATCTTCATAGCACTTACAATATTCCCATTATGGATCCAGATAGGCATCAAGTTGAAAAGGACATTTAGACCAAACTTTGGTGACTGATGTTTGGTAGATAGCTCAAATCCATGCAGTACACTCTCAATATGATCTTTTTCAAACCCTTTCTCATGAATTTCTTCTAAAGTTTGTTTGACTACCTCTTCAACAAAATCAAATGTGGGTGTTTCAATGTCTCTCAAACCAACCACAAACAAAGTGTCCCTTATCTGATTATCATAACCTGTTAAGCTGGTATATCCACCAGATATATTTTTCTCAATCAGGCTTTTATAAAATGCTGAATTTGGCCCAACCATCATTAGTTCTGAGAGTGCTGTGAGCATAAAGGTATCATAAATACTTGTTATGTCAGACATAGCATACCCTATAGCAATTTGATTTTGTTTTTCAATTGGGCCTCCATATTGGTCAACCCTGCAAGCAACATTAGAACGCCTGGCTTCATCCCATCGTGGCTGTGGTTTCACTAATGTATCCTTGGGGTCCAAGAAAGTATATTTATTGAGATATTCTTCATTTAAGAACTTCAAGTTTGCTTCCAAAGGAAAGTTTCCATAAGAATAGATCCTAGCATTGCTTGGATGATAGTAGGTGTGGTGGAAATTGACCAACTGTTCATGTGTAAGCCCTGGAATGTGTAGTGGGTCTCCCCCAGAGACGTAACCATATGGTCCTTCTGGTAAAATGGTGTTAATGAATTTTTGGCCAAATAATGAGCCTGTCTCAGAAAATGCACCTTTCATTTCGTTATAAACTACACCTTTGAAACATAAATCTGAAGATTTGTCCTCTAATTTTGAATGCTCCAACCTCCAGCCTTCTTGCAAGAAGTCTAAACGTGCCAGATTAGGCCTGAAGACTGCATCTAAGTATACTTTTTGTAAGTTACGGTAGTCAACTTCATTTTGAGATGAGAAAGGATAGAATGTATAGTCTGGTCCTGTTAACGCATTCATAAAAGTGGCTAAGGATCGATTAAGCATTTTGAAGAAAGGATCGCGGATTGGATATTTCTCTGATCCGCATAGCACAGTGTGTTCTAAAATGTGTGCGGTTCCAGTAGAATCCTGCGGTGTAGTTCGGAAACCAATTGAAAATACATTATTAGAATCATCTCTTTCTAAATGCAAGTATTCTGTCTTTGTCTTGTCGTGGGTGAGATGATAAGCCACCATGTTATATTCCTTAATAGGTTCAACATCCGAACAAATAAAACCATGTAATTGTTTACCAGCTTGTATTGAGAGTTCCTTCTTTCTCAGGATACTGCCGCCGCTTTGCCGGCGCGTGGCGACTATCAGGCGGTTGTGGAGGCCCCGCCATCCATATTTTTGAAGTCTTGAATACATTTTCTGTATAACTTTTCTTTTCGTCACTTCACTCCTGTAAGACACATTCACTTGCTAATTTTAAAAGTTCCCGAAACAATAATATGAAAAAATGATAATGAAATCCGTCTCAATATAATTTTGAACGCTCACAAATAAAATAATGCCGAAAGAAATTGACCGCTCAACGAAAACAAATGAAAAATGATGCAACAAAATATACTTACAAATAAATTGTATTCCTGTAAAAATATGATTAAAAAAGATATCGGTATGTTAATAGTTCGTTTCGAATTAAAATTAACTGGTCAATTCAATTCATAGTCATATTTCCACGTATTTTTTGAAAAATTAACCTCACAGTGCAACTTAGGAAAAGTGACATTTCAATGATATAGCGTTGTTGCCATAAACTTCCCAAAATTACTCATTGATAGAAAATTCATGATCGTTTGTTTGTTTACTAAATAAGATGAAACCGAATGCTGCTTTAATACGATCAGACAAACATCACAACAAGGCTTTAATTTATATGAAAGACGTGGCGAAATAATACCCTGCCACCATAGCGTCAACACTAAGACCTGTCACCAAGAAGTTGATATTCTTACCACTGTCTGTATTTATTTAGTATTGTTAACACCTACGTTTCACCTACGGCCACGTTAATTTAAAACCAGACAACATTTTGTTTAATGTTTTTTTTTCAAGACGATTTCAAATTTTAGTTTAGTAATTTTTCTAATTTCATAATGACAACATTTCGAATGCGTTCAAAACATATCCACCCACACCGGAGGCAGAGCGCTATCCACTTGTATTTTGTGGCAGTCTTGCTCATTTTTAATTGATTGTTAGACTTATGTTCCTGTTTTATATTCAAATTAAACCAAAATTGTTAAATAAAAGACGAATTGCATCTTCAGTAGTTCTGACACCGCCAAAAAATAATTCACCATAACTTTTGACAAAAAGGGTCAACTCTTTGAACGCGCCAAGTTTGACAGTTCTTTCTTTTCAAACACGTGTTGTACGCGATGTACACACGTCGATTAATATTCTCTATAAAATAGTAAGAAAATAATCCAAAATGAGTTTGTACAACTTTAAAAAGATCGCTGTGGTCCCCACGGCCAAGGTAAATATTATTTATTTATCATAAAGAAGTATTTGTGTCTAACTTTATAACCTAAAAAAAAAACATTTATTTCAGGACTTTATAGACATAATTTTGTCTAAAACGCAAAGGAAGACGCCTACAGTAGTGCACAAACACTACAAGATATCCCGGATACGAGGGTTCTATATAAGGAAAGTGAAATACACACAACAAAATTTCCATGACAGGCTTTCTAGGATAATTCAGGTATATTTACTTCAAATAATTATTTTTCATGCTAACGGAAAGCTCTTGATTTTGCTCCTGATATACGTTACATAGGGAAATATTCCTGCATCTTTGAAAATGGGACTAAAATCTTAATTCAGTTTACTTTTAGAGTTGAAATGTATTGCACAATATTTCCTTAAGTAATTTAAATTGTGATAGCAGTAAAAGTTTTTTTTATTAATGCCCTTATTCCTTGTCATCATTATTTATCAAAGTAATGAATTTGGTAAATATTTTTAAAATTTTAATATCGAAGCTAATAGTTACACTTGGGTGGGATTTGAAACCAAAATCTTCAGTGTACCTAAATAATTAAAATAAATAATCATTTATTGAAGAGAACGCCAACTCTCCCTGCATTCAATTTTCTCCTTGACTTCCTGGTACGACTTGACCTTAATCTTTTCAAAAATAAAATAAATATAGTAAAAAAGAAAATATTGGCACTGTAATTTTACAGTGCTATTGGCTTCTGAAGTGTTTACCATACATTTGTTTTATATGTAGATTTTTGTATGAAATTGTACATATTTTTTTCTTCCATGCTGGCCTGCGAGCGAGAGAAAAATATAGAATGTGCCAGCTGCATTTCCAGGCATGCTGTAAAAACCAGCTAAGGGAACTGAGGGTTTCTGTATATTGTAATTTAGGCTATGGGTTATCAACCTGTCACTACAGACATGGTGGAACGACCTTTGTTTACGTAGATTACATTCTGCCTACCCCATTAGGGAAGAGGCGTGAATTTATGTATGTTTTCTTTTTCAGGAATTTCCCAAGCTAGATGATGTGCACCCCTTCTACGCAGACTTGATGAACGTATTGTACGACAAGGACCATTACAAGTTGGGTCTGGGACAACTCAACACAGCCAGACATCTTATAGACAAGTAAGTCAATTTATTTACATTAAATAAATTCATGAAAAGAAAGAAATTTACAAATAAAAATAAGGCATAATACCAGGTGTAAGGGACAGCGTCCCGCAAACTGATAGGGGTTGCTCAGTCAATACCTCTGTACAACTCAGCAGGATTTTGTTCAGGAATAGAAAAATAATAGCTTTTCCATATATAGTCTGATTGAGGTAAACATTTTGTATGGAAAGAATTTTTGTATAGAAAATTTGCATCTGAGTAAATCATATTTTTTCCTGGTTCATTGTTTCCTATTAACTTGCAATAATGTCACTTCCGTAGGTCAGCTGGAAGAAATTTCTTTGTAGAAATAAGCTGTGCCTGTGTGCTGTCATTCTTCATGTATTGTCATTTTCATGTAACTTGTACACAAGTTACTTATAATAACCTGGTATTTATAAACATTTTGTTTAATTATTAACAATAATTAAACAAAAAGTTTATAAAACCCAGGTGTAAGGGACAGCGTCCCACAAACTTATAGGTGTTGCTCAGACAATGATACTGTACAACTTCCACCAGGATTTTATTACAGGAAGTGAAAAAAAAATGGCTTTTGCATACAAATAAATTTGTATGGAAAAGACGTTTTTTTTTTTTCACTTCCTGATAAAGTTCCTGGTGGAAGTTGTTCAGTTTCATTGACTAAGCAACACCTATCAGTTTGGACACTGTCCCTTACACCGGGTAAGGATAAATTTTAAACAAAGGTTTTTCTCATTTTCAGTGTTGCAAAAGATTACGTAAGATTATTAAAGTACGGAGACTCCCTATACCGCTGCAAGCAACTGAAGCGAGCAGCCCTCGGTCGCATGGCCACCATTATGAAGAGACAGGCTGCCAACCTCACTTACTTAGAACAGGTTTGTTTTTTGTCTTTATTTTTCACTGGATTTGCTTTTGACTTTAGTCTAATATGGAAGTATAAATAAATAGTGGTGAACATATACCGGGTGAGAGAGATAGCGTCCTTCAAACTGATTGGACTGAAACTGAACAACTATCAGCAGGATTTTTTATCAGGAAGTGGAAAATAAAAATGGTTGTCCATGCAAATTGTCAGATTGAGGTGATCATTTTGTATGGAAAAGTCAAATTTTATTTTCACTTCCTAAAAGAATTTCCTAGTGGAATTTGTTCAGTGTTGTTGACTGAGCACCCCTATCAGTATGCGGGACGCTGTCCCTTACACCCCATATATTTGGGTCAATCAACTTTTTAACCAACATAATCAGTCTTCTCAACATGGTCTTAGGTCTCAAAATACAGATAATTTAAATATTTTTTAAAAAATTATGTAATTTACGTTTAGATTTATACATTCGTAAATGATTATAACATATAGTCAATTTTGACAATTTGCATTAAATTTAAATAAAACATATGGTAACTCTGTATACTATTTCGCTTTTTATTTCCTGTTTAGTAACGCAAGTGACAAAAAAGCTAAATAGTATATACAAAATTACCATATTTTTTCTGTAAATTTAATGCTTATTATCAAAATTTACTTATGCATTGTAATCATTTAGGAATGTATTAATCTAAACGTATTTTTAGCCAGCTAAGGGATCTGTATATTGCAATTTAGGCGATGGGCTGACAACCTGTCACTACAGCGATATACAAATCTATCTTAAATAACCCTCAAAACTTTGTCAAACATGGCGGAGCGACCTTTGTTTACGTCGTTTACGTTATGCCTACCCCATTAGGGATAAAGGCGTGATTAAATGTTATATGTTTATGGCGCATATGATTTCTAGGGATGGAAGTGGGGGGGTAAAATAAACAGAGTTTATGACCTATTTCACTTTGATGCCCTATTCAATCAAGACCAAAATAGCCGTTTGCGTGGTCATAGCATGAAATTGACAACTTGTTTCTCACACAA
This sequence comes from Scrobipalpa costella, assembly GCA_949820665.1. NCBI lineage: Eukaryota > Metazoa > Arthropoda > Insecta > Lepidoptera > Gelechiidae > Scrobipalpa > Scrobipalpa costella. The sequence goes on along the minus strand of OX463321.1, from coordinate 6,655,298 downwards.
CAACCCACACAAGCACTTTCTTTCAAATAGAATGGTTGCTAACTGGAGCAAGCTACCTCAAGATGCAGTGACAGCACAGAATACAAATGTCTTTAACAACAAATTGGACAAATACCTACAAAACTTCAATAAGACAAGCAAATCGTAAACAGTGAACAGTAGGATACACTAAATAACTGCCTCCGTGGTCTAGTGGCTAGTGCCATGGGCTCCCGATCCGGAGGTCCTGGGTTCGATTCCCAGGGGGTAAAACACAAAGTTGATATTTGAGAATTTATCACTTTGTGAATTTTTCACCAGTTTGGGTAGGACATTGCAGGCTGAATCACCCGATTGTCCGACAAGAAAAAGATTTCGTGCTTCGGAGGGCACGTTAAGCCGTCGGTCCCGTTCGCTGTCTTTGATAGTGGTCGTTACACAAAACCATGTCAGAGGCCTGATAGTTGTGCTACTAGGCGGTTTAAAAACTCTGACACCAGGGCTCATCGGGTCGATAGACTCGATACCCACTCGACAGAAGAAGTAGGATACGGCACTATCAGTTGCTACAACTGCCTGCCTGATTAAATAATATAATAATAATAATTTTGTTTAAGGTGCGCCAACACTTGTCCCGCCTGCCGTCCATCGACCCGTACACGCGCACCATCATCATCTGCGGGTTCCCCAATGTTGGCAAGTCCAGCTTCATCAACAAGGTACCTTACACACATTTCTTAATAAACCACTTTTTTAATATTAACTTTGAGTTTGAAATTCTAATTATATTTTTTTATGCACACACAACAGCAGTTCAAAATTGTAAAACTGATAAACTTGTAATAATTAAAAAAATGTTTTGTAAGATGCAATTAGTAACGGTAATTCCTAAATTACAGTCCTCTTTTCTAATTTTTTTTTTGATGACTTACAAGTTAACAAAGTATGATTACACAAAACTTTTTTTATTATTATTCTTTATGTAAAAAGAGCCTGATGGTATAGTGGATAGGGCCGCTGCGTCCTGAGAGAGGAGGTCGTGGTTCGAATCCCACCACGTACCAATGTGTTTTTCGGTTTTCGAATTTATGTACGTTTATTCGGCGCTTTTGCCGTGCTTCGGAAGGCACGCTAAGCCGTTGGTCCCGGTTTATATCGTTTAATACCGTAGATATTAATCGTTAAGCCATATCAGAGGCCAGTGCTAAGCATTGGCGGCTTGAAAACTGACCTAATCTAGAATTGGGTCTGGTTTGCCTTCTGGGAAGATGGCAGTCGCTCTGTGTAAAAACCAGTACCCTCGTTCAATCCCCTAGAATAGGTAGCCGACCCCGTAACAGACGGGATACGGCTAGGCAGATGATGATTCTTTATGTAATGTGTTTTTGTTTTAATTTAGTTTACGTATGTATTTTATTTTTTAGATAACCCGCGCCGACGTGGAGGTACAGCCGTACGCGTTTACCACCAAGAGTTTGTACGTGGGACACACCGACTATAAGTACCTACGGTGGCAGGTGAGAAACAAACACAATATATTGTGGAACAGCAAAAACATCTAATACCGAGATATTACAAAGGTGCTTCCATGCTGGACTGGGAGCGATAGAATAACGTAGAATGTGCCAGCTGCATCTCCTTCCGGGCATGATGTAAAAACCAGCTAAACGATTCGAGGGTTTCTGTATATTGCAATTTAGGCGATAGGCTGAAATCCTTTCACTATAGCAAAATATCTACAAAATCTATTTAATAACCCTCAAAACTTTGTCAGACGTGGCGGAATGACCTTTCGTTTAGGTCGTATACGCTCTGCCTACCCTTTTAGGGATAAAGGCGTGATTATATGTATGGACAACAACAAAAAAAACAAAAATCAAAATTGCTTTATTTGCTTTTCTTCTTCTGTCGAGTGGATTCTCGAGTCGAATGACCCGTTGAGCCCTGGTGTCAGTGTTTTTCCAGGCCAGCATGGAAGAATCCCAGGCCAGCATGGAAGGAAATAAAATAAAATTGTTGTTGTAGGTGATAGACACTCCCGGCATCCTGGACCACCCGCTGGAGGAGCGCAACGTGATAGAGATGCAAGCCGTCACCGCGCTCGCTCATCTCCGAGCAGCTGTTTTATACTTCCTGGACATCAGCGAGCAGTGCGGCCATAGCATTGAGGAACAGGTGAGAGAAAAAATATATCAAAAAAAAAAAACAAAATTATTTATTTCAGTAACTTAATCCTAGTTTACATAAACTGATGTTGGAGTTTCCATTTAAGCGAAAAGATTTGCTTGTATGAGGAAACACCGCTCATCTTTTAACAATGAAGGTAGGTTTAAGATACCACTAGATAAAGTAATATTTATTAAATCTTTAGACTTAAAATTAGTTAATTCAAAATTAATTCAAGATATACATCACTACATAGTATAAAACAAAGTCGCTTTCTCTGTCCCTATATCCCTATGTATGCATAAATCTTTAAAACTACGCAACGGATTTTGATGCGGTTTCTTTTAATAGATAGAGTGATACAAGAGGAAGGTTTATATGTATAATACATGCAGAATATAGTAGAGAAACACTGATGATTTTCGTGCGAAGCCGGGGCGGGTCGCTAGTACATATATATCATCACGCCTCCATCCCTAATGGGGTAGGCAGAGCGTAAACGATCTAAACAAAGGTAGCGTCGCCACGTCTGACAAAGTTTTTTACTGCCTCCGTGGTCTAGTGGCTAGTGCCATGGACTCCCGATCCGGAGGTCCTGGGTTTGATTCCCAGGGGGGAAACATAAAGTTGATATGTGAGAATTTATCACTTTGTGAATTTATCCCCAGTATGGTTAGGACATTGCAGGCTGAATCAGTTGTTTGTCCGAAAAGAAAAAGGTTTCGTGCTTCGGAGGGCACGTTAAGCCGTCGGTCCCGGTCGCTGTCTTTGATAGTGGTTGTTACTCAAACCATGTCAGAGGCCTGATAGTTGTGCTACTAGGCGGTTTAAAAACTCTGACACCAGGGTTCATCGGGTCGATAGACTCGATACCCACTCGATAGAAGAAGAAGACGGAGTGTAAAAAGCTGACCTATTATTTGCTGAGACACCCTGTCTGTTTTTATTTCATTTAATAAAAAAACTCATATAATAAATAAAAGAGGTCAAATGCCTGATTTTTTTTTAAACATTTATGTTTATAGTGTACCACATTTTGACCATGGTCTTCACCGCCCACCCAGCCCATACGGTAGTGCGCAGGTCTTTCAATCCATAGAACCCAGGTTCGAATCTCGACCTGTCCGAATTTTATCAAAAACGGCCCGATCGAAGCTGAACAATGATTTTATTAATTTGTATCAGTCAAAGCGCGGCCGAGATTAATATTTGTCATACGGTCGCACAGTATATAATTAATATATAACCGTGCATTACCTTTGATAAATACATGTTTTTTATTTTGAATGTTTTTGCTCTTACTTTTGTGGAAGGATAATACATATTTTTTGAAATTTAGTTTTTTGAGCAATATACCTACAAATCTTATCTTAAATAACCCTCAAAACTTTGTCAGACTTGGCGGAACGACCTTTATTTAGGTAGTTTACGCTCTGCCTACCCCATTATTGACAAAGGCGTGACAATATGTATGTATGTAGTTTTTCGAGTTTTTATAATTTTAGAAGATATGTATTTCCCTTCAACATACATTTAAGTTTGTTAATGCTTGACCAGTGACTAAAAAAAGAGAAAGACAGAGGAAGGAGAAGAGAAGGACTTATGAATTTCCAAAAGTGCTTATAACTTCTTAATGGGAGGTCCTAATGATAGAATTTTTTTAGTCACCGGTCAGGCTATAATTATCATAATTCTTAATCTTGACTAGAATTGTTGCGGTAAATTTCAGTTTATCCGCAATAGAAAAGGACAGGTGACAATTTTAGTTAAGATTTAGAAATTTTGTGCGCATCCTAATTGCATACATACATACATAAAATCACGCCTTTATCCCTTACGGGGTAAAGGCAGAAGGCTCCTAAAAGGCGCTTTCCCCAGGTCTGACATAAATTGAGGGCAATTTTATATTGTAATGTGTATTGCTGTAGTGACAGGTTGTCAGCCCATCGCCTAAATTACAATACACTGTAACCCTCGAATCCCTTTTGCTGACTTCTACAGTATGCCCGGGAGGAAGGGCAGCTGGAACATTCTATGTTTTTCTATCTCTCCCAGTCCAGCATGGAAGAATTCGTTTATACACCAACTGGCAAATGACTCAATGTGCAATATGTATACCAGGTGTAAGGGACAGCGTCCCGCACACTGATAGGGGTTGTTCAGTCAACGCAGTATTTTTTCATCAGCAGGATTTTTTTTAAGTGAGTGAAAAAAAATGACTTTTCCATACAAATTTTCTGATCCAGGTGAACATTTTGTATGGAAACGCCATTTATTTTTTCACTTTCTGAAAAAAAAGTCTACTTACAGATCAGTTTGCGGGACGCTGTCCCTTACACCCCGTATAATCTAATATGCACCACATTTTTTTATTAACATACATACATACATATATTCACGCCTGTATCCCTAATGGGGTTGGCAGAGCGTAAACGACCTAAACAAAGGTGTCCCGCCACGTCTGACAAAGTTTTGAGGGTTATTTAAGATAGAATTCTATGTATATTGCTGTAGTGACAGGTTGTCAGCCCATCGCCTAAATTACAATATACTGAAACCCTCGGATCCCTTAGCTGGATTTTGCAGCATGCCCGGGAGGAAATGCAGCTGGCACATTCTATGTTTTTCTCTCGCTCCCAGGCCAGCATGGAAGTAAGTTTTATTAACACAATGCATTTATCTCTCCCTAGATCTCCCTATTCGAGAGCATCAAGCCGCTATTCTCCAACAAGCCCCTGATCCTGGTTCTCAACAAGATGGACGTGATGACTCCTGAGGACTTGCCGACGGAGAAACGACGACTTATTGAGGAGTTGGAGCTGGCTTGTGGAAAGGGGAACCTTGTCAAGTAAGTTTTTTTTAAATTTATTTATTTGGGAAAAGAAACAGTTAAACAATGGGTACAGCACATTAAAATAGATTGAGATAAATTTATTAATAATTGAAAATTACAAGTCAAGAAATTATAAGCACTTAAGTATATCACATTAATAATCATTTAAATTGTATCGCTTTTATTATCATAAAAAATATATATAAATATTTATTTCAGTAACTTAATCCTTAATAAAGTTTACATAAGCTGAGGTGGTAGTTTCCATTTAAGCGAAAATAATTACTTGTATAAGGAAACACCGCTCTTCTTATAACAATAACATCAAAATCATTATTACGCTATGGAACTGATTTATCTGGAATTTTTATCGTGCTTAGAAAATTTGGACTTTACATACATACATATAATCACGCCTTTATCCCTAATGGGGTAGGCAGAGCTAAACGACCAAAACAAAGGTCGTTCCGCCACGTCTGAAAAACTTTTGAGGGATATTCAAGATAGATTTGTACGTATATTGCTGTAGTGACAGGTTGTCAGCCCATCGCCTAAACTTCAATATACTGAAACCCTCAGCTCCCTTAGCTGGTTTTTACAGCATGCTCGGGAGGAAATGCAGCTGGCACATTCTATGTTTTTCTCTCACTCCCAGTCCAGCATGCAAATACGTATATATAATAACGCCTTTATCCCTAATAGAAACATAGAATGTTCCAGCTGCCCTTCCTTCCGGGCATGCTGTAAAAGTCAGCAAAAGGGACTCGAGGGTTACAGTGTATTGTAATTTAGGCGATGGGCTGACAACCTGTCAATATAGCAATAAAAATTACAATCTAAAATTGCCCTCAATTTTTGTCAGACATGGCGAAAGTGCCTTATACGAGGCGTTTAACGCTCTCCCTACCCCGTAAGGGATAAAGTCGTGATTTATGTATGTATGTACATAATGAAATATTTGTTTTAGTAATTTAACAAATTAGCCAACCCGTACAATTTATTTTTGAAATGTGTTTTTGAATAAGAAGACATGTAAATTTGTTTACCTTTATTTCTAAAATTGAGTTGGAAATACTATAGTTGAATTTTCAACATATCTGTATATTATTAGTTTCTCTGGAATATACAGAACAACATGATTCAACGACAAAACCTAAAAATACTATGATTACATCAGGAAACCTTAGGCAATATTATGTAAAATTCGCGTCTCAATGCTGAATTTGAACTTTATACGCATTTTATAAGATACTAGCGACCCGCCCCGGTTTCGCACGGAAATTTTTAGTGTTTCTCTACTATATTATGCATGCATTATACATATAAACCTTCCTCTTGAATCACTCTATCTATTAAAAGAAACCGCATCAAAATCCGTTGCGTAGTTTTAAAGATTTATGCATACATAGGGATATAGGGACAGAGAAAGCGACTTTGTTTTATACTATGTAGTGAAGAAACAGCAAAAGAACATTATTCAATACATTTTGTGTACATCGAGATATATACAAAAATATACGAAATCCGCGGGAAACAGCCCCATGCTAGAAGAGGACAGAGGGCGCAGTCTGTCATTGGTTTGAAAGGGACAGCTGCCACCAGCACATTGGTCCTAAAGACAGATGTTGGTTTTCTTGCTTGCTTGCTGTAAAGATCTAGTGGATTCTCGAGTCGAACGACCCGATAAACCCTAATGTCAGAGTTTTCAAACCTCCTAGTAGAACCCACTCGCTAAGAAGAAGATAGTATAAAACAAAGTCGCTTTCTCTGTCCCTATATCTCTATGTATGCTTAGATCTTTAAAACTACGCAACGGATTTTGATGCTGTTTCTTTTAATGTATAGAGTGATTCAAGAGGAAGGTTTATATAGTAGAGAAACACTGATGATCTCCGTGCGAAGCCGGGGCGGGTCGCTAGTTTAATAATAATTTTACTAAGCCAACTTATTTTTCATTTCCAGTGCGGACACAAATTCAGACCTGAAAATGGTCCCCGTCATGCGTTGCTCCACCATCACCGAAGTCGGCGTCCAGGAGGTCAAGATCGAAGCCTGCGAGAGGCTGCTGGGGGCCAGGGTCACTGAGAAGATGAGGACTAAGAAGGTAAGAAGAAACTCACGCTCCTTAAAGAGCGCTTTAATTTTTCACGACCCCATGATGAACCATGCCGCTCTCATATTAGGTCGATTCTCAATTCCCAGCCATCAATCTGACTTCTATAGCTAATCTTTTACTGTACATGCTGGTGATGCCAGGCTGTGGAACGCACTAGCGCACACAGTTCGTGACAGTCCATCTATCTCTGTGTTCAAAAAGCGAGTTACATACATACATACATATAATCACGCCTTTATCCCTAATGGGGTAGGCAGAGCGTAAGCAACATAAACAAAGGTCGTTTCGCCACGTCTGACAAAGTTTTGAGGGTTATTTAAGATAGAATTCTAGGTATATTGCTGTAGTGACAGGTTGTCAGCCCATCGCCTAAATTACAAGATACTGAAACCCTCGGATCCCTTAGCTGGATCTTACAGCATGCCCGGGAGGAAATGCAGCTGGCACATTCTATGTTTTTCTTTCGCTCCCAGACCAGCATGAAAGTAAAAAGCGAGTTAAAGAGCATTATCTATCTATTTCCAATTAATCAGTATATATAGATATAGATTATATATATATATATATGGTATATTTATATATTATATGTATGTATTTAAACTATATACCAGTATATTATGTTTATTTATTTTATAAGTATTTATTATTAATATTTACTTGTAGGAATATTTAGCATTTTATTCAAGTAATTGTGTTTATTTCTATTTTTTTGTGATAAGTTAATTATAATTTATTGTTTCCAATAGGTCGGCTGGAAGAAATTTCTTTTTAGAAATAAGCTGTGCCTGTTGTGTCTTTGCTGATTTCTATAGCATGCCCGGGAGGAAATGCAGCGGGCACATTCTATGTTTTTCTCTCGCTCCCAGTCCAGCATGGAAAGCCGATATTTGTTGTGTCTAATAGTTTTTATGTAACTGCATTACGCTGAAAAACTTCGATACCGTGACTCAAAACTTGTGTTTCTTGTTCTGTCAGGTACAAATTCAATAAACGATAAGGTCGTTTACGCTCTGGCTACCCCATTAGGAATAAAAGCGAGATTATATGTAATTCAATTTAATTTAACAGTTTATTGTACACAGAAACATACACAGAACAATTACATAAGAATCAAGACACAACAGGTACTGCTTATTTCTAAAATGAAATGTCTTACAGCAGACCTAAGAATTGAGATAGCATAAAACGTAAAGCGGTATGTGTATACATACATACATAAAATCACGCCTTTATCCCTTACGGGGTAGGCAGGGCATAAAACGCCTCTTGAAAGGCGCTTTCGCCATGTCTGACAAAATTTTAGATTGTAATGTGTATTGCTGCATGTGTATGTGTGTATAAAATAATTTCCCCCCCCCAGGTGGACGGCATCCTCAACCGTCTCCACGTGGCGATGCCGGCCCCCCGCGACCAGAAGGCGCGCCCCCCCGTCATACCGGCTAACGTGCTCGCCAAGAAACAGGCTGCCGCAGAGAAACAGACCAGGAAACGGAAGCTGGAGAGGGAGATCGAAGTTGAGGCGGGAGACGACTATGTGCTCGGTGAGACACGCACACACACCCACACACACAGACACACACACGACATTGTACGATAGATGGACGAATCAATACCACAGAATATATAATAGTACTACATACAGAATGGCCACTCATCTCCCCCCTTCCCAGTCCGACATACGTCACACTCCGCGCCGGATTGTGGGCCACATTGAGCGTACGCTTAGCGGGTATGGCGCATGTTTCCCAGTGTAACGGAAATAATAATGTTTTGTGTGCCAATGATGGTTAGGTACTGTTCCATGTACAAATATCTTTCTACCACAAGATATATGACTCCAATAGGAACTTTTTTGGATTCTCAAGTGATGAGAGACGGTAAGTAACTTCATACAAAATATGCAACCTAACCCATTCGTCTGTCGATATGTGACCAAAATAACATTGTAGTTAGGAGCGTCCGAGCTGTGTCAATACGTTTTGCGAGCGAAGCGAGCTTGTCGAAATTTCACGAAATAAGATAAATGTCTCCATGAAAGACCATTGTATTTTCTTTTTCACTAAAATAATTAATAGAAATACAATTTCTGTAATACTCGTACAACACACATACTTTCACATAAACACACACTTGCTCAACCTTTCGTTAAGCCGAGTCTCCAGCGCATAAACTAAACACGAAACATACCCCGCGGGGCAGAGGGGAAGGGTTTCTCAAAAATTTCCCTTCCCCTCTCTGCCCCGCGGGAATACCTTTCGTGTTTTGTTTCAACCAAACACATGCTTACACATATTTACTGGAACACACACATACTTACCACAATTACGCACTTTTGGTACACACACAAACTAACACAATCATCTTTGGCCCGATCGAAGCTGAGTACAGTTCAATACTTTACATCAGTCAAAGCGCGGCCTAAAGCAATGTTTGTCATAAGGTCGCACAATATGTTATACATACGTAATTGTGCATTACCCATGATAAAAACAATTATTTTCATAGGCTGGGTTAGGGCGTTTTACATTGCTCCGTATTCGGTTCGTATCCGTGAAAACGTATATGGAAGCGTCATATATTTTCGCGTCTATCCATACAATTTTTCACGGATGCGAAGGAGCAGTGCAAAAACGCTCTTAAGGTCTCTTTACTCAGAATAAAAACTCCAGCATCACATTTTTTTTTTAATATATGCGATTTTGGATAGTTTGGATTCTGGCTTCCTTTGCGTCCCTCACATCTCTTAAATCCCTCGCGTCCCATACGTCTTTTGCATCCGGCTTACATTCCGGTATTAATAGACGAAATCTTTTTTAAAACTTTTTTATTTTATTTTATGCAAATAGGTACAATACGGAAGGGAACGTGCATATAACATATTTTCAGTATCTGAACTTATTTTCAAAAAATATCTTAAATTATTAAAAGAACAGTGAAAACAAAAATAAATTTGATCAAAAAGTCACCGATATATACCATTATAAAGATAGACTATCTATCTCTCTCTTCGAAACGACAATTTATATGGAATAAGTATGGCGCTCCTGTCTTACGACGTCACAAGACACTTCGGACCTCTCTTTTTAACTAACCACTTTAAGGCATTATAACCCGTAAACTAATGAATATTTTGCGAAAATTCCTTCCTATCAATACTCAAGAACTATGATTTAAATAAATGAACATTTATGGTGACAATAATTCTTACTAATAGTTTAAAAAAGGTCACGCTATTACAGACAACAAATTAACTTTACAAAATAAACATAAATGCACAAAAAGTATGTAAACTTTAGGTCCGATTAAAACTGTACATACAAAATCATTCACCATAATATTAATTACAATTTAAACATAAAAAAGAAGAACAATTAATTTAAACACTTTAACGGATTTAAGTTATGTTTTTATATATTTTAATTTTCCCTACGTTTGGGACCCTTACCAGGAAGATTAAATATTAATTCCGAATTAAAAATTGACACAAACAACACTTTTAGTCTCCCGCGACCAAGACTCCTAGAAAGCGTCCGAAACGCAGGGAAAATCATAATAAATAGAAACACAACTTCAATCTGCTAAAAATATGTAAGAGTTGTGCAAACCTCAGAAAACGTAAAATCTTTAATTATGAAACATTTTACGGGTTTCTTACCGCGACTTAAATAATTTGACAAGTTCCCGATATTTCGGCGCTGTTCCAAGCACCCTGATCACGGTTAATTTAAGTCATAGTCATAGAGAAAATAACCGCAAAAGTAAAAAAAGTTAAGTTAAAATTAAGTGTTACGTGAAATCCATGCTTGACTGGGAGTGATAGAAAAACATAAAATTTGGCAGCTGCATCTCCTCGCGGGCATGCTGTAAAAACTAGCTAAGGGATTCGTGGGTTTGCATTGTATATTGTAATTAATTAATAATAATTAATTAATTATTAAAAATAATAAAAAGAGCGCTCTCTTAAGTACTAATAATGCACCTATCATCAACAATTTTTAAGTATGCCTATACTGGTAGTACCACACACACACACACACACACACACACACACACACACACACACACACACACACACACACACACACACACACACACACACACACACACACACACACACATACTCACACACACGTGCACACACACGCACACACCACACACGCGTAAAATTATACTACTTACATTACAATGTGTTTGTTGCAGACCTGAAGAAGAACTACGCGGACATCGCGGCGGAGGAACGCTACGACCCGATCCCCGAGTTCTGGGAGGGACACAACATCGCCGACTACATCGACCCGGAGATATTCCAAGTGAGTATACATAACCCTATTTTCAGCACTATTTACTTCCATGCTGGACTGGGAGCGAGAGAAAAACATACAATGTGCCAGATGCATTTCCTCCCGGGGATGTAGAAGTCAGCGAAAGGGACTCGAGGGTTACAGTGTATTGTAATTTGGGCGATGGGCTGACAACCTGTCACTACAGCAATACGTATTACAATCTCAAGTTGCCCTCAATTTTTGTCAGACGTGGCGAAAGCACCTTATACGTGGCGTACGCTTTGCCTACCCCGTAAGGGATAAAGGCGTGATTTCATGTACGTACGTATTTAAAAAAAAATACAAATCGCTTTCAACAAAAAAAAAAAAAAACAGACTACAAAACCATACGTGTAAGTAAATAAGGTACTTAGATATCTAACACATTACAAAAAAAAACACTATCAAGAATAATATAACAATTCTGGGTTGCGGAGGTCAGATGGCAGTCGCTCCGTGTAAAAACCAGTACGCTCGTTCAATCCCCTAGATTAGGTAGCCGACCCGAGAGATACGGGATAAGGCTAGGGAGATAAAGACAAACAGGACAGGTAGGCATGTAGATATTTATTACAGAAGTGGAAACAGGTGTGGACACAGCTTGGCTGTTATTAAGTCTACCCTACGTCAGCTGTACAGACATACATACATACATATAATCACGCCTTTATCCCTAATGGGGTAGGCAGAGCGCAAACGACCTAAACAAAGGTCGTTCCGCCACGTCTGACAAAGTTTTGAGGGTTATTTAAGATAGATTTGTAGGTATATTGCTGTAGTGACAGGTTGTCAGCCTATCGCCTAAATTACAATATACTGAAATCCTCGGATCCCTTAGCTGGTTTTTACAGCATGCTCTGGAGGAAATGCAGCTGGCACATTCTATGTTTTTCTCTTGCTCCCAGGCCAGCATGGAAGAATGGTATACCTCATTGGCTATAATACCATTATTTAATTTCTGTTTAATACAGGGTGTAAGGGACAGCGTCCCACAAACTGGTAGAGGTTGGTCAGTCAACGCAACTGATCAACTATCTGTAGGAAAATATTTCAGGAGATGAAAAAGAAATGCTTTCCATACAAAACGACAACCTCAATTAGACAATTTGAATGGAAAGGCAATTTTATTTTTCATTTCCTTGGAAAAAAAAAAACAAAAAAAGCCATCAGATAGTTGACGACCTGCGCAGTCTAGTTGGCAGTGTACCTGCCTGCTATGCAGTGAGTCCCGGGTTCGATTCTCGACTGGGGCAGACATTTCAATGACGAGTTTAAATGTCTTGACACTGGTATTGAAACGCGTGCGACATTTAATAGGCATTTATAAATAAATTTATTTTCTTCCATGCTGGACTGGGAGAGATAGAAAAACATAGAATGTTCCAGCTGCCCTTCCTCCCGGGCATGCTGTAAAAACCAGCTAAGGGATTCGAGGGTTTTAGTATATTGCAATTTAGGCGATGGGCTGACAACCTGTCATTACAGCAATATACCTACTAATCTATCTTAAATAAACCCTCATAACTTTGTCAGACGTGGCGGAGCGACCAATGTTTGGGTTGTTTCCGCTCTGCCTACCCCGTTTGGGATACAGGCGTGATTATATGTATGTATGTATAAATAAATTTATGATGTATGTGTACAAAGCGCGCAAGTCAGTTACATATTTTTTTTTTTTTTACAGAAACTGGCCGAGCTAGAGAGGGACGAAGAGCTCCGCGAGGCGGGCGGCATGTACGCCGCGCCCAAGATCGAGCTCGACGACACCGTCAGGGAGATACGGGAGCTCGCCAAGCAGATACGGTAAAGTCAAAGTCAAAGTCAAATCATTTATTTCCAAAAAAAAATAAAAAAAATTACAGTATAACTTTCGGAGGGCACGTTAAGCCGTCGGCCCCGGTCGCTGTCTTTGATAGTGGTCGTTACTCAAAAATTGTCAGAGGCCTAATAGTTGTGCTATTAGCCGGTTTAAAAACTCTGACACCAGGGTTCATCGGGTCGATAGACTCGATACCCACTCGACAGAAGAAGAAGTATAACTTATTTGTAAGACTTAATCACTAACTAATACTACAGCTGGTAAAAAGGCGAGATTGCTCAGCATGAATGCTGTTTTTCAGAATCTCCCTGAATCCCTATCTGGAAAATGCTTCTCACAGCTGGTTACCTGTACTTATATAAATAACTATATATTGACACTTAACTTCCATGCTGGACTGGGAGCGAGAGAAAAACATAGAATGTGCCAGCTGCATTTATTCCCGGGCATGCTGTAAAAACCAGCTAAGGGATCCAAAGGGTTTCTGTATATTGCAATTTAGGCGATAGGCTGACAACCTGTCACTACATCAATATACCTACAAATCTAACCCTCAAAACTTTGTCAGACGTGGCGGAACGACCTTTGTTTGTTTGTTTAGGTCGTTTACGCTCTGCCTACCCCATTAGGGATAAAGGCGTGATTATATGTATGTATGTATGTATGTATTGACATATTTTGTTTACTAGCCTACACTTACTTAATGTTATTAATATTATATCACCAAACTTATTCTATAAATTTACCAATTATTTATCTAATATCCACCTACAAAGCACATTCTGGACGCTACAACAATGGAGCCACCCAATTGCTTTCTGTTTTTTGTTTGTTTATCAGCCACTGCCTACACTGTTGTTCCAAATAGATTCCTAAGAACACTTTTAGAAAGTCACAAGCGAGTCTATTACAAAGAAAATTAAATTATATCTGTGTCACAAAATAAAATAAAACTATATCACAATGAAGAAGAAGCATGAGAAACTCGCACTTTGCGTCCCTCCCTTCGTTTTATCTTATTCTTACTTTTGTCCTTCTTTTTGATCAAAATAGGGTTATTGACTGCAATGTGTGCCAATTTCTTAGGCTTCCGCTTAGGTTAGGTATACATACATACATACATAAAATCACGTCTTTATCCCTTACGGGGTAGGCAGAGCGTTAAACGCCTCGTAAAAGGCGCTTTCGCCACGTCTGACAAAAATTGAGGGCAATTTTAGATTTTAATGTGTATTGCTAATGTGTAGTGACAGGTTGTCAGCCCACCGCCTAAATTACAATACACTGTAACCCTCGAGTCCCTTTTCCTGTCTTCTACAGCATGCCCGGGAGAAAGGGCAGCTGGAACCTTCTATGTTTTTCTATCTCTCCCAGTCCAGCATGGAAGGCATATACTAGCCCTACATACAGAATGGCCACCCTCCCCCCCCTCCCCAGTCCGATGTATTGTCTTGAGGCCAGCAGGCCTAGGAGCGAGAGAAAAACATAGAATGTGCCAGCTGCATTTCCTCCCGGGCAAGCTGTAAATACCAGCTAAGGGATCCGAGAGTTTCAGTATATTGTAATGTCACTACAGCAATATACCTACAAATCTACCTTAAATAACCCTCAAAACTTTGTCAGACGTGGCGGAACGACCTTTCTTTAGATAGTTTATGCTCTGCTTACCCCATTAGGGATAAAGGCGTGATTATATGTATGTATAAAATGGCCCGATCGAAGCTGAGTGCAATACTATATTGTACATGAGTCAAAACGAGGCCGAAAGCAAAAGTTTGTCATACGGTCGCACGGTACATTCACATATGTATACGTGCATTACCTTTGACAAAAACACAACAATTCATTTCGGTAGTTCCGTAATGTATAAATGAGAGCCCGATGGTGTAGTGGATAGGGCCGCTGCCTCCTGAGCGGGAGGTCGTGGTTCGAATCCCACCACGTACCAATGTGTTTTTCGGTTTTCGAATTTCATATGTACGTTTATTCGGCGCTTTTTCCGTGCTTCGGAAGGCACTTTAAGCCGTTGGTCCCGGTTAATATCGTTTAATACCGTACATATTAGTCGTTAAGCCATATCAGAGGCCAGTGCTAAGCATTGGCGGCTTGAAAACTCTGACCTAATCTAGGATTGGGTCTGGTTTCCCTTCTGGGTTGCGGAGGTCAGATGGCAGTCGCTCTGTGTAAAAATGAGTACCCTCGTTCAATCCCCTAGATTAGGAAGCCGACCCCGTGAGATACGGGATAAGGCTAAGGAGATGATGAGTTCCGTAATGTATAAGCCTAAACATTTTTTTTAAAAGGTCACTTCAAAAAGTAATAAACTGAATCTCAATTTTTTTGATTACATTTTTTGTTTTTGATGAGTAGTTTCAATTTGTATACCGCTTTTAAAAGAAAGTATTTAATTTATTCGAAAATAAAAACTCTCTCCGGACTTTTAGAATGTAATTATTTTTGCACCTGCCTTGTTATTTGCACATGCCCTAAGGTAGACTGGTAGACAATGCCTTTGGCGTTAAGTCCGCCCATGTAACATTTTTGTGCATAAAGTTAAATAAATAAACAAATGTCGAAAACGTTTCTGAATGTTCAATTTATTTTTCACAGTAACAAGAAGGCGATCCTGAAGGACGAATCCCTTCTCACCAAACAATCAACTAAACCAGTTATGCCGAGGACTTCCAGAGCCAGAGCCAAGGACCGGTCCACAGGGAAACTCAGAGAAGAAATGGAGAAACTCGGTAAGTTATTCAAACACCTACTCTTGCAAATATAACGCCATATATGTGTTAATAGAGGAACTAAGATACAGTGCCATCTATGAGCGAATAGAGAAACTACCAATCAATCCACAAACTAGTCATGCCCGGACATCACGAGCCAGAGATAAAGACAGGTCCACAGGGAAACTCAGAGAAGAGATGGAGAAACTCTGTAAGTTATTAAATCATCTTGTCATGTAGATAAAGCGCCATCTATGTGTCAATAGAGGAACTAAGATACAGTACCATCTATGAGCGTATAGAGGAATTACCAATCAATCCACAAAACAGTAATGCCCGGACATCACGAGCTAGCGGTAAATACAGGTCCACAAGGAAACTCAGAGAAGAAATGGAGAAACTTGGTAAGCTATTAAATCATCTTGTAATGTAGATGACGCGCCATCTATATGTCAATAAAGGAACTAAGATACAGTGCCATCTATGAGCGAAAAGGGGAACTACCAATCAATCCACAAACCAGTGATGCCCAGAACATCACGAACCAAAGCTAAGACAGGTCCACAGGGAAAAACAGAGAAGAAATGAAAAAACTTGGTGAAGTTATTCAATCATCTTGTCATGTAGATGACGCGCCATCTATGCGCCTACAAAGGAACTATAGTTGAGTAGAAAACTCGCCCATTCTACAAAATTATTTGATAATATCAACATCGCAATACCACGGAAAGCGAAACCACAACCAGAGAGCCTAGAGCGAGCCAAGCCATGCTCAGATCATTAAACCTTTGGTGTTGTAGAAAGTACAAAGTGCATGTCCAATTGTTCCCAACCTGCGACTCGTTACAAGCGAAGACCTTGGCATCTCGTTAGCGACGGCGAAGACCCAATTACATACATACATACATATAATCACGCCTTTATCCCTAATGGGGTAGGCAGAGCGTAAACGACCTAAACAAAGGTCGTTTCGCCACGTCTGACAGAGTTTTGAGAGTTATTTAAGATAGATTTGTAGGTATATTGCAGTAGTGACAGGTTGTCAGCCCATCGCCTACATTGCAATATACTGAAACCCTCGGATCCCTTAGCTGATTTTTACAGCATGCTCGGGAGGAAATGCAGCTGGCACATTCTATGTTTTTCTCTCGCTCCCAGTCCAGCATGGGAGAGACCCAATTACTCGTGCATTTAATGCTGCGGAGGTCCCTCCTTTGCTCCCCACTTTGGGGTTTACCGGCACGTACCGGGTAGGTTCTCTCCGATCAGGAATTCCCAAGGCAACGCCATAAGCCGAGGTTCGAGCCCTAGTGGGCGCCCTTAGGCAGATGAAATTTGCATATAAGGGTGTAGAGTGCGTGTAACAACTCCCCGCCTTTAGTCCGGTGACGCATTATGTACAATCTTCTTCTGTCGAGTGGGTATCGAGTCTATGGACCCGATGAACCCTGGTGTCAGAGTTTTTAAACCGCCTAGTAGCACAACTATCAGGCCTCTGACATGGTTTTATGTAACGACCACTATCAAAGACAGCGACCGGGACCGACGGCTTAACGTGCCCTCCGAAGCACGAAATCTTTTTCTTTTCGGACAATCAGGTGATTCAGCCTGCAATGTCCTACCCAAACTGGGGAAAAATTCACAAAGTGATAAATTCTCAAATATCAACTTTGTGTTTTACCCCCTGGGAATCGAACCCAGGACCTCCGGAATTATGTACAATACACTTTGTAAATAAATGTATGTCCAATGTCACACCAATACTATGACTGATTGTTTTTTTTTTGCCTTCGAAACTATGTACAAAAATACAAATGTTATTCTGATTAACTCTAATCCTTAGGCCCGATCGAAGCTGACCGCAGTTCCTATACTGTGTAACAGTCAAAACGTGGCCAATATCAATATGTTGTCATAAGGTCGCACGATATGTTTTACATACGTAATTGTGCATTACCCATGATAAAAACATTTCTTTAAATAGATTCTATAAACTATTTGTAAGGTTGAGAGGATGAGTGAAAGCAGGTTGACCAAACAGATATATATGGCGATTGTGGATGGAAATGTTGGAAGGGGAAGGCCTCGACGCACGTACGTGGATCAAATCGGGGACGTCCTAAAGAAAGGTCAGGTCAAGAGTACCCTAAACCGACGAGCATGTATAAAAAAAAATATGAATATGGATGAAGCGAAAGAAGTATGTAAAGATCATAGCAAGTGCAAAGATGTGGTCCCTGCCTACCCCTTCGGGAAGGACGCGTGATTGTATGTATGTATTTATAAGGTTTTCAACTATTATTAGGTATAAACCGAGTGTAAGAGACAAAGGGGCATCGTAGCACAAACTGTAAGTTTTTTCCTATACAAAGTGACCACCTCAATCAATTCTTTCTTTTATTGTTTGTAAGAATTTCCTAGTGAAAGTTGTTCAGTTCCATTCACTGAGCTACGCTGTCCCTTACATAGAACACCTATAAAAGTCTAATACCATCATCAATGAAATTAAACTTTTTCTTTGTTAAACTTTTTCATATATAAAGTTCAACTCGCGCTTGCCTTGCCGCTTGAAATTTGTCACGGCTGTCACATTTGTAGGACGTGAATGTTTTATTTTTGATTTTATTTGTTATGAAATCGAAATCTTTATTTTTATAGAATAAACTATTATTAAAAATTACATTAATTCGCGAATTTTAGGACACCTAAATGAGTATATAGTACTATCCCAAATAATAATTTTATTTATACTTTGTGCTGTTTACAAAACAATAAAGAATCATTTTTATAGAAATGCTATTGTGCTATTATGCGGGTTGTAAGGGACAGCTTCCCGCAAACTGGTAGGAGCTGCTCAGTCAACGGAACTGAACAACTACCACCAGGATATTATTTTTCAGGAAGTGAAAAAATATTGATGATTTTCCATATAAATTGTCTGATCGTGTCGCATCTAAAAAATACCTCAAGGTGTTCATTTTGTATGGGAAGTTTTTTTTTATCACCTGAAAGAATTTCCTGGTGAAAGTTGTTCAGTGTCGTTGACTGAGCAATCCCTATCAGTTTGCGGGACGCTGTCCCTTACACCCGGTATTTATTGCGGCCTCGACGAGTTCTTGTCCTACAAATGAAAGATCGAACTTAAATGATGAAGCCACAGGTATTTACATATCTATGTATAAGATTTCTTCCATGCTGGACTGGGAGAGATAGAAAAACATAGAATGTTCCAGCTGCCCTTCCTCCCAGGCATGCTGTAGAAGTCAGCAAAATGGATTCGAGGGTTCCGGTCACTACAGCAATACAAATCATTACACTCTAAAATTTGCCCTCAATTTTTGTCAGAAGTGGCGAAACAAGCGCTTACGAGGCGTTTTACGCTCTGCCCTACCCCGTAAGTGATAAAGGCGTGATTTTCTGTATGTATGTATAAGATTCTTGCTAATTTTTGTTTAATCTATAAAAAAATGAGCGGGGATTGAGGGTACGCTAAAGTTGTTGATAGTCCCGAACGGAATCATCATTTTAGAATCCTAACTAAATTTATTGGCGTGTCTATGGAAATGTAATATTTTAACCACGCGCACGGCTTTCCAAAAGAACATTAGGGAGCAGGTTTTAAACTAGAAACAAAAGTTTTTGAACGTGATAGGGCTTTGTGCAAAGCCTTTCTGGGAGCGTACCACCCTCTTGCTTATTTCTGCCGCCAAGCAGAAGTGTTCGCACTTCTGTGTTTTGGTCTGAAGGGCAAGAGAGCAAGTGAAATTACTGGCACAAGAGACATTCTACCTTAGGTGATTAGAGAGCCCGATGGTGTAGTGGATAGGGCCGCTGCCTCCTGAGCGGGAGGTCGTGGTTCGAATCCCACCACGTACCAATGTGTTTTTCGGTTTTCGAATTTCATATGTACGTTTATTCGGCGCTTTACCCGTCCTTCGAAAGGCACGTTAAGCCGTTGGTCCCGGTTAATATCGTTTAATACCGTAGATATTAGTCGTTAAGCCATATCAGAGGCCAGTGCTAAGCATTGGCGGCTTGAAAACTCTGACCTAATCTAGGATTGGGTCTGGTTTCCCTTGTAAGGAGATGATGATGACCTTAGGTGATTAGTGATTTAGTAGTATAGTAGTAGGTGTTAACTGCCTCCGTGGTCTAGCGGTCTGAGCCATGGGCTCTCTACCCGGAGGTCCCGGGTTCGATTCCCGGCGGGGAACAATGACTTCGTGTTGTTGTTTCTAGTTTGGTTAGGACATTGCAGGCTGATCACTGATTGTCCTAAAAGTAAGTTGATCCATGCTGTCGGATGGGCATGTAAATAGTCGGTCGTGCGCCTGATTTCTCTCTGGTCGTGTCGGTCAATCTGTCCCATCAGAATAAGAGATTGAAGGAATAGAGAGTGCACCTGTGTGTAGCGCAAACACTTGGGCACTAAAAACAAGTCCTGCGCAGTTGGCTGATCTCCGGAGGACTATTTTTTTTAGTAGGTGTTATAGGCTACGGTGCTGCTTACCATCAGGTTGGCCATATCCTTAGTTGGCACTTCTTCTTCTTAGCGAGTGGATTCTCGAGTCGAACAACGACCCAAAGAATCATGGCTGAGAACCCTAGTTGGCACTGAATAACATAAAAACTAACAAAGTCACTAAGACCATCTTAAGAAACAAACTTAAATTATTATTACTATTAGAGATATAAACAGATAAATATTAAATACATATTTGAAATAGTTGTAAATTTTATGCGTGTATGTGTGTGTAGTGTGTGCATGTGTGCGTGTGTGAGTGTGTGTGTGTGGTACTACCAGTGTGGTACTACTTAAAAATTGTTAATGATAGGTGCATGATTAGTAGTTAAGAGAGCGCTCTCCTCGCCAACAAACTGTTTCAGTTTGGCGAGATATTTGTGTATGTTTATGTATGTACCTTTATGTTGAAATAAAAAAATAAAAAAAACTAATACTAAACACCCTATTAATTCTTCCAGGAGTCGACATGTCAGAAACTAAGGAAGCTCACTTCACCCAAACCCGGTCTCGGTCTCGGTCTGTATCCGCGCCGGCGGCCAAGAAGGCTCGCGTCGACGTCTCAAGGGGCAGGTCTGTCAGTCGACCAGCTAGAGACACACAAGGCGTCAAGGACACGACAGTAAGTGAAAAAACTACTCATAAACACATTTCAGTCGCACACACAAACTCCTATACACTGTCACACATATATAACGCTTATGCGAAGTTATGGCTTCGCTACGGAATAAACTTATGGGGTAACAGTACTAAGAAGGCTCGCGTCGACGTCTCAAGGGGCAGGTCCGTCAGTCGACCCGCTAGAGACACACAGGGCGTCAAGGATCCGACAGTAAGTGAAAAAACATTCACTCATATACACATTTTAGTCACACACACAAACTAATATACACTGACACACATGTATTACGCTTATGCGAAATTAGGGCTTCGCTACGGAATAAACTTATGGGGTAACAGCATTATGAAGGCTCGCGTCGACGTCCTAAGAGGCAGGTACGTCAGTCGACCCGCTAGAGACACAAGACGTAAGTATTCTACCACAAGAAACTTGGATACAAACACACAGGCATTCATTTAAATTCAGGTTTACACACATAAAACACTTACGCAGAGTCTTAGCTTCGCAACGGTATAATCTTATTGGGGAAACAGTGCCAACAACAAGTTTTTTTATTAAGAGTGCAGCATACACCAAGTACAATACAATACAAGATACTTTATTGCACAAAGAAACACAAATACATACAGCAGAAAAGTAAGGAACAAAACAGTACAATATAGGCGGCCTTATTGCTAAAGCAGCAATTTCTACCAGGCAACCTTTGGGTAGTAGGATACTACATAGCAGATAGCGGGATAGTGCATACTAAGTTAATCTAAATACTTAAACAATATAAATACTACTAAATAAATACATAAATAAAATAAACTAATATATATATATATATATATATATATATATATAATAAACTAATACATATTATGCTAATGGAAGATAGGATAAATAACTAATTATTATTCTCTAAGAAGAACTTTCTTGTTCGCTTTTTAAATGTCTCAATAGACGGTGCTCGTCGAACGTTTTCGGGAAGGGAATTCCACAATTTCACTGCTCGGACCGTAAAAGATTACAAGTACCCATTTGCTTTCTCACATACTCCTTAAGCGTGCATTAACTTACACTTTAAACAAAACACATTCTGTATTCTTATTTAGACACACATCTCCATAGCCTTATCCCGTATGTAACGGTCGAGATAAGGTAATCTAGGGAATTGAACGAGGGTTTTTACACAGAGCGACTGCCATCTGACCTCCGCAACCCAGAAGGGAAACCAGACCCAATCCTAGATTAGGTCAGAGTTTTCAAGCCGCTAATGCTTAGTATTGGCCTCTGATATGGCTTAACGAATGATATCTACGGTATTAAACTACATTAATGTGCCTTCCGAAGCACAGAAAAGGCGCCGAGTAAACGTACATATGAAATTCGAGAACAGAAAAACATATTGGTACGTGGTGGGATTCGAATCACGACCTCCCGCTCAGGAGACAGCCCTATCCACTACACCATCGGGCTCTTCTTATTTACATACACATCATCATCTCCCTAGCCTTATCCCGTATCTTACGGGGTCGGGTACCTAATTTAGGTTAGGTTTTTATACAGAGCAACTGTCATCTGACCTCCGCAACCCAGAAGGGAAACCAGACCCAATCCTAGATTAGGTCAGAGTTTTCAAGCCGCCAATGCTTAACATTGGCCTCTGATATGGCTTAACGACTAATATCTACGGTATTAAACTATATTAATGTGCCTTCCGAAGCACAGAAAAGGCGCCGAATAAACGTACATATGAAATTCGAGAACAGAAAAACATATTGGTACGTGGTGGGATTCGAATCACGACCTCCCGCTCAGGAGACAGGCCTATCCACTACACCATCGGGCTCTTCTTATTTACATACACATCATCATCTCCCTAGCCTTATCCCGTATCTTACGGGGTCGGCTACCTAATCTAGGGGATTGAACGAGGGTACTGATTTTTACACAGAGCGACTGCCATCTGACCTCCGCAACCCAGAAGGGAAACCAGACCCAATCCTAGATTAGGTCAGAGTTTTCAAGCCGCCAATGCTTAACATTGGCCTCTGATATGGCTTAACGACTAATATCTACGGTATTAAACGATATTAATCGGGACCAACGGCTTAACGGCTTTCTTATTTACATACACAGGTACATAATCATTAAATTGGCCCGATCGAAGCTTAGTACAGTTCAATACTTTACATCAGTCAAAGCGCGGCCTAAAGCAATGTTTGTCATACGGTCGCTTGATACGTTTTTTGTACGTATATATGCATTACCATTGATAAAAACAAGAATAGGTTCTAATCTTATTTTATGGAGACCTCGATGGTGTAGTGGATAGGGCCGCTGCCTCCTGAGCGGAAAGGACGTGATTCGAATCCCACCACGTACAATTTCGGTTTTCGAATTTCATATGTACGTTTAGGCACGTTAATCCGTTAGTCCCGGTTAATATCATTTAATACCGTAGATATTAGTCGTTAAGCCATGTCAGAGGCCAGTGCTAAGCATTGGCGGCTTGAAAACTGACGTTATCTAGGATTGAGTCTGGTTTCCCTTCTGGGTTGCGGAGGTCAGATGACAGTTGCTCTGTATAAAAACCTAACCTAGATTAGGTACCCGACCCCGTGAGACACGGGATAAAGCGACGGGAGATAAGGATGTTCTAATATTGACCAAATCTAGGACTCTATAACTCAATGTGATTATTTTTATTCATGACGTCGTAAATAAATAAAAATATCCTTCTACATTTACATACATTTCAATAACGCTCTATCTCCCTTCCGCAGATGGCGAAAAAGGTTAAAGACATGGCTCACGTGGCGATCGCCAAGAAAACGAAGAAAATGGGGCTCAAGGGAGAGGCCGACCGGTTCATCGGAACCAAGAAACCCAGACACTTGTTTGCAGGGAAGCGTGGAGTGGGAAAAACCGACCGGCGATAGGCAACACTGTGACACACACACACACACACGACCCGCGGCCCGTGACACCCACACATACACACGACCCGCGGCCTGTGACACCCACACTCCACCCAGAATCGACCCCTGCTCCGATCTACCCCCGCCCAGGGTCGCCAGCTACGACAACATACGACCTAAGGTCGACTTTTGCTACGAAAACACGCCGCCATCCAGGGTCGCCAGCTGCGACCACATACGACCTAAGGTCGACTTTTGCTACGAAAACACGCCGCCATCCAGGGTCGCCAGCTGCGACCACATACGACCTAAGGTCGACTTTTGCTACGAAAACACGCCGCCATCCAGGGTCGCCAGCTGCGACCACATACGACCTAAGGTCGACTTTTGCTACGAAAACACGCCGCCAACCAGGGTCGACAGCTGCGATAGTCACAGACCGGTCAAGGTCGCCAGTTGCGAACACCACAGACCGGCCAGTCCCAGGGTCGAAACTTGTTCGTATGTTCCACCTTCGCCCAGGGTCGAAACTTGTTCCCACACACAACATTCGCCCTCTCCAGTGCCTTCCACTTGTAGCTATATGCACCCTCGCCGCAGTAACGCGGAGCCCATTGTCTATGGCGCTCTTTTTGTCATAAATATACTACCTTATGTCACGTTTTATATGCTAGGGGGCGGTGAAAGCGGACAGCTCTAAGAACTATTTTATATGTTAAATATAATTACTTTTAAGAATTAGAATTCAAACCTTTAATTGTTTAAACAAGACAGCGTGTAACTTCTGGGCGTTTACCTACATTTATGTATTCTTATTTTTGTCCTATAATAAAAAAGTTGTATAGAGATTTCGTGTTTTATTCTATACTAGCGACCCGCCCCGGCTTCGCACGGAAATTATCAGTGTTTCTCTACTATATTATGCATGTATTATACATATAAACCTTCTTCTTGAATCACTCTATCGATTAAAAGAAACCGAATCAAAATCTGTTGCGTAGATTCAAAGATTTATGCATACATAGGGATATAGGGACAGAGAAAGCGACATTGTTTTATACTATGTAGTGATATGTTAATAACAAAAATACACAAAGGGTTAATAATCTGGCGCAGTCGGTAGGATATGTCAATAAAACTAATCTTGTTCGATATTTACACTTTAATTAACAGCAAAAAATGGGAAACATTCAAAAAATACACAAAAATAAAACTAACAATAAATAGTCCTTCATTTGGCCCAACGCCTGATTTCTCTCAGAGGAAGTATATTTGAATCGTTTAAATTGGAATTTGCATGACGGACGGTGGACAAAAGTAGTCACAGAGTGGTGGTCAACAGGAGGGACAAGGCCAGTATGCAAAACTAACACCAGTCCAAAGGTCCCACGTACCGTGAAACGAATAGGAAAGGACTTGTGAGATTCAGTCGTACCGATATCAGGCATTTAGGGAATCAGTTCTTATGGACCGGAAGGGTTTTAACAACGGCGGTTCGGAAAGTTACTTCCATGCTGGACTGGGAGCGAGAGAAAAACATAGAATGTGCCAGCTGCATTTCCTCCCGGGCATGCTGTAAAAACCAGCTAAGGGATCCGAGGGTTTCTGTATTTTGCAATTTAGGCGACAGGCTGATAACCTGTCACTACTGCAATATATCTACAAATCTATCTTAAACAATCCTCAAAACTTTGTCAGACGTGGCGGAACGACCTTTGTTTAGGTCGTGTACGCTCTGCCTACCCCATTAGGGATAAAGGCGTGATTATATGTATGTATGTATGTGGTTCGGAAAGTAAGCTGATCAGTTTTCATTATGAATAACACTTGTTTATCGTTAAGTAAACTCGGCTTACTTTCCTTCCAATGCAAACCAGTAAGCCGATCAGTTTTCATTATGAATAACACTTGTTTATCGTTAAGTAAACTCGGCTTACTCTCCTTTCAATACAAACCAGTAAGCCGATCAGTTTTCATTATGAATAACACTTGTTTATCGTTAAGTAAACTCGGCTTACTTTCCTTCCAATGCAAACCAGTAAGCCGATCAGTTTTCATTATGAATAACACTTGTTTATCGTTAAGTAAACTCGGCTTACTCTCCTTTCAATACAAACCAGTAAGCCGATCAGTTTTCATTATGAATAACACTTGTTTATCGTTAAGTAAACTCGGCTTACTTTCCTTTCAATACAAACCATGTTATTCATAATGAAAACTGATCGGCTTACGATCAGTTTTCATTATGAATAACACTTGTTTACTTAACGATAAATAAGTGTTATTCATAATGGCTTACTGGTTTGTATTGAAAGGAGAGTAAGTCCTCGACGTTTCCAACCGCAGTCGAAGGTTGCACTTGGTTGCAATGACACTTTCTTCTCTCCTGATGAAGATCCTCGTATAGGATCGAAACGTCGAGGGCTAAGCTAACCCTCCTTTCAATACAAACAAGTAAGCCGATCAGTTTTCATTAGGAAAGAACTGGATGAGACTGGCGCAGGACCGTGAGAATTGCAATGACTTAGGAAAAGAGGATTGGCGTAATTGAGAAGAGGTCTGTACCCTGCACTGGATCTTCTTTCAATCGACCCGATGAACCCTGGTGTCAAAGATTTTTAAACCGCCTAATCTAAAAAGTGTAAACGTAAAATATTGTTAAGTTTAGTTGCAAAACTATGGGCATATACCTGAAATAAAGAAATTTTATTTTTTATTTTATAGCACAACTATAGGCCTCTGAAACGGTTTGTGTAACGACCACTATCAAAGACAGCGCCGGGAGCGACGGCTAAACGTGCCACGTAATCTTTTTTCTTCCAGACAATCAGGTGATTCGGTCTGCATTCTCCTAACCAAACTGGGGAAAATTTCACAAAGTGATCAATTGACAAATATCAACTTTGTGTTCCCCTCTGGGAATCGAACCCAGTATCTCCGGATCGTGAGCCCATGGCTCTGACCACTAGATCACGGAGACAGTTAAAAATGATATAATGATGATTATGATATATAAGGTCTTATTCGCATAAGATTTTCATATTATTTGTCAAGCGAATGTTACTCTTTCGTGTGTGCATTGTGCTTCGACTGAACTGAATAGACGAAAGGCTAAAAATATTTAACCGACTTAATTGTACCACAGAATAATAAATAGTGATTGTACGAAAGAAAGTTGTATCAAGAAATGTATAAGAAAAAGGTTTTCGAGAACAATTTTTCTACAAATAGTTTTTGCATTTCGTTTCGTAACACAGCTATTTGTCCATAAGGATAGAGGCGTGATTTATTGTATGCGGTGTGGTGTGTAGATATCCTTACTTCGCAGATTGTCCCTTTCGAAAAATTACTTTTGATAGATTTAGTTCAAATCGTGGGCCTACTTAAAAGGACTATTTGCGAAATCATTTTGCGAAAAGGGTAATTTTTCGAAAGAGACATTTTGCGACGTTAACGTAGGTATATGTTAAATAAAAGACATATTTCAATAAATAATACTTGTTTAATTCAATCGTAATGTACAGAGAGTGGCTCGCTTGCTTCATACACCGACTTGACATTTATACGTGGTGTAAGGGACAGTATTACATAAACTGATAGGGGTTGCTTAGTTGACTAAACAACCTGAAAGTTTTCTGGTGAAAGTTGTTCAGTTTTGATGACTTATCAACCCCTTTCAGTTTTCTGTACGCTGTCTCTTACACCCGGTATTTGGCAGTTGCGTTTCGTTTACGTGTTTTGGTATGACTTTGAGAGGAACTTAATAATAATAACATAAGACAAAAAACCATCAAACCATAATTTAAATTCTATTAAATATAAGATATTTCAAGCGAATTCATTTCAGTTTCGGCAGTTCCTTGCAAATGCTCAAAGTAATTTTACACAAAACCATTTATAAAATAAAATACTTTACTGTAGACGTAGTAACGGTTTTAAAACACTTTCAACATAGCAGTACAACCAAAATTATATTTAACTTAAACTGGTTATATATGAGCGTTTTAATTTAAATGCATTAAAATACGTTTTTAATAAATCACTTACGCGAATATAATAGGTTCAGAAAAAAACGCGCCTACTCAAGAAAACTCTTAAACAATTAAATTAAACCATATTAGTTTAAACATACATAAAATCAGTCTAAAATTTCGCTTATAACTAAATCTATAATGAATAAAATACAAAAATCTATAATGCCATCAAATCGCCTTTTTACATAAACACAATTTCATACAAACCTAAATTATGTAGATTGTATTTTACTATAACAGTGACTTATAGTAAAAAACTAGGTACGTGATCGTGTAATTTTTCCAAAGAAATGCCTCGCCTTATTGAATCACTAAACCTATTCAGCAATTTTATATGGAGATTCTTTTTCATATTTCACGTGTGTTCTTTGAGAAAATATGTTTTCTCTAAATTTACTCGGAAAAAGCTTAATTATAAAAAAAGAATTCACTCTTTTCGGTCCTCAAATTTGCAGACGCCAGCAATTTCTCCAAACGACAACAATGACCATTAATGACCGCTACACGAACTATTTAAGGACACACTAGTATGGTTTAGGTGTCTTTTAGTCCACATTATTGATTATTTTGAGGCAGACTGCGCATACAACTTTTTAAATTTACAAAATGAAATGAATAAATTAATGGAATGTGCGTCTGTCAAAGGCGCCATGCAAATTTTAAATGTCAAAATATGATGGAGACTTTGCAAATTTTGATGTTTGTTTCTAAGTTTATAGTTATTGTTTCCTCGCAAACTGAGATAAAAGTACTATACTACTCTCAGCCGAAATAGCAATATATGGTCTCGTTTACATTGGAAGGAATTACAAATTACTCGACCATATATAGCTTTTCTAGGCCTCGGAGTAATGCACTATTATTGTTATTATAACCGGCACATACCTAGTACTTATTGGACACTAATAAATTCAAGACAGAAAATGTTACGCTGTATACAATCTGTATGAGAATAATAAAAATATTTGAATAGCTGGAAGTCGCAAAAAGGAAGTTTTATGACAATCGAGCAATCCCATCAATTCGAAATAATTATCTACTTAAAATTATAATTATTATCAATAATTAATAAGCAAAATAGTCGCGCAGGTTGTTTTTACATCGGATAAGATGCGGCCATTGGAAGGACCTTTTATTTTAAATCATGCCAAATATCATATCAAAACCGTTGTCGCTCTGTCTATCCCGTAACGTACAGGCGTGATTATAAGAAAGTAAGAGACAACGAGTCTCCGATTGCTATCTGAAACGTGCCTTTCGAAGCACGGAAAATGTTCTGTTAATGTCGGCGTTAATTACTTTGTTGATTTGACCTCGGGCATAATTTTGAAAATACGTTTTACCTATTTCCGATATTAACCATAAATCCAATAGTATAATAAAATATTTACATTAATAAGTAATTATAACCGGGGTGTAAGGGACAGCGTCCTGCAAACTGATAGGGGTAGCTCAGTCAACAGAACTGAACAACTAACAGCAGGAATTATTTTCAGGAAGTGAAAAAAAAAGTTGATCATTTTGTATCGGAAGTTCAATTATTTTTAATCTCCTGAAATTATTTCCTGGTGATAGTTGTTCAGTTTCGTTGACTGCGCAACCCTTATCAGCTTGCGGGACGCTGTCCCTTACACCCAGTATAAATAAGTGCGAAGTTAAGTTTGTTCATTGCTCATTTTAAAATTATAGTTAAGTATAAGTTAAACGCCTATATCAAAAATTCAAGTCAATTGATCAAATTCCATCTAAAATCTTTAATATACAAAATTCGTGAAATTCTGAGTTAGGAATCATTATAAGGAAAATAATTTATTTCAAATTTAGAGTACTTTAAAATTATTTTAGTCGCAAAACTGAACAATTAAAATTAATTTAAAATACCCTACGTATTTGACTAGTTACAAAAAGAAAAGGATTTTGTTTCTTAAAGATTAAGAACACAACAAAAATAAACTTATAGCTAGATTTATCCTAAAATAACTAGAAGTTATATACAAATATTATATATAGGTAGGTATACGAATCACAAATGTATTGTACACTAACTAGAAGGTAAAGGGTAGATAGGGATAAAATAGGCAGTGATTAAACTTATAGGCAAGCGCGAAATCTGTCTCGATTCGATTAAAATATAATAACCTAAATAAAATTAGTCGATACCTGTCATTTCCTGTCATGTGGGAACAGACAGGGACAGGAGTATAAACGAATTTAATGTTCTTTTTTTTGTTTAACGATTCTAGTTTTGCCGTCCTAAACTAAAATTAAAATCTACTTGTCTCAGACTAAAAACAAACGAAAAGGACAGGAGATCTATTCTCTCCAGTTTTTGATTTATAGTCAGTGGTTTTATGCGTTAATTTTTCTCCGCCGTCATATGATTAATATGAATAAATTTACAGAAATACTCTGGAAACGTGCAAAACCGCGTCAAAATCTAGCGGACAAAGTGTAAAACCATAGAGTATAAATCGCCTGTCCTTTTTAATTTTATTATTTTGAAGGTAATAGATTTTAATTCTAGTTTTAGCCGGTGGAATCCAGAATAAGCACCATCCAGACCTTCCGATTCTAACTCCCGATCAATCCTAAATCGGACAATGTGCAGTGAAATCGGACGTTCGATTTATAGGAACGGAACTAGACATTATCCAATTTAGGATTTATCGGAAGTTAAGGTTAGACCGCACTATGAAGTAGCTGCACCAGTGCGGAACGGCACTGCAGCAGCGCGACACTGCGCGACAAAATCTATCAAAATGTATGAACTGACATTGCCGCGTCGTGAAGCGTCGTGAAGCGTCGCGCCGCTCCGATGCAGCTTCAGTGCAGGACATCTCATATATCTTCATACAAAGAATTATTTGTCTACGCTACGTTTCTTCCATGCTGGACTGGGAGAGATAGAAAAACGTAGAATGTTCCAGCTGCCCTTCCTCCTGGGCATGCTGTAGAAGTCAGCAAAAGGGATTCTTATGATTGATTATTGTAATTTAGGCGATGGGCTGACAACCTGTCACTACAGCAATACACATCATTACAATCTAAAATTTGCCCTCAATTTTTGTCAGACGTGACGAAAGCGCCTGTTACGAGGCGTTTTACGCTCTGCCTACCCCGTAAGGGATAAAGGCGTGATTTTATGTATGTATGCTACGTGCGGTCTAACCTTTACGATTGAAAGGTCTGGATGCCGCAATAATCCTGCCAGTTAAAGAGTCTATGGACACTCGGGTATACTGGCGTCCCTTTCTGTTCGGTCATGCTGACATACTCGTGATAGAAAATGACAAGTATACACTTTTTTAGTTAAAAAACCGAATCGAGGCCGAGGCGAGGACACTATACAAAATTTAAAACTAATAAAAAGTTCTAAAAAAGTAAAAAGTCTTCTAAAGAGGAGGCTACAGTGTTATAAAATACTGAAAAATTATCTAAAACGCTTGGGTTAGAAAGTTTCTAGTAAAAAATGAGGCACATTAAAAACTGGTACAAAATCTAAGGGTATTCAATATTTAGTACGAATTTTATTTACAATCCAACCAAAAACGTTGGTCGACACCTTAATAGTAGGTAAAGGGTTGACACCTCTTAAACTCGGAAACTTAATACACGACCAAATGCCTAGTTTAAAAAATATCTATTTTTAGCTTACTTTTTGTATGAAACAGAGACCAGAACCTGAAATCATTCATGTCTGTAAATATTTCAATGTTTATAAACGCTTCGAAACATTTCTTCAAGTATTTGAAAACGTTTATAAATTTTTGGTGCTGAAGCATTAACTAATGACAAGCCTTATGCTTGTTAGTCCCGTTAGAAAAGCCTCATGCTTGGACAAGCCTTATGCTTGTAAGTCACCTCATTGGAGAAGCCTTAGGCTTGCAAGACTATTAGAAAAGCCTTATGCTTGTTAGTCCCAATAGAAATTCCTTTATGATTGTAAGTCACCCCATTGGACAAACCTTATAGTTGTAAGTCCATTAGAAAAAACTTATGATTGTTAGTCCCAATGGAAATTCCTTATGCTTGTAATTTACCCTATTGGACAAGCCTTATGCTTGTAAGACCATTAGAAAAGTCTTATGCTTGTTAGACCCAAAAAAAAATGTTTTATGTTTGAAATCACTACATTGGACAACCCTTATGCTCGTAAGTCCATTAGAAAAACCTTATGCGTGTTAGTCCCAATAGAAATACATTATGCTTGTAATTTACCCCCATTAGACAAGCTTTATGATTGTAAGTCTAAAAATAAGGAATCCTATAAAGCTGTAAGTCCATTAGAAAAGCCTTATGCTTGTCATCTTAAAGAAAAATGGTCGTGTAGTAAAATTCCGAGCTTTACATTAATTTCTTTGAGCGAAACATGTGCTTTGAAATATAGTGCATAATACTAAATGAGGTGTCAGTATTCGATTAATAAATTACCCTTTGTATTCAGTAAATGGGTAAAAAAGTGCTTGAGATCATTAAGTTATTATTAAGTCTTTAGATTTCATAATTTTAGGAAATTTTTGAAATTGTATTAATTTTGTCACTTTTTCCTGAAGTGCGTAAAGATAAATTATATCTGATCTTAGTGACTGAACCTGTTTAAAAAAGAAATATTTCCATACATGTTGTCTGATCGCGGTGGACATTTTGTAGGGAAGGGCCATTTTTTATTCACTACCTTACAGAATTTCCTGGTGGAAGTTGTTCAGTGTCGTTGACTGAGCAATGCCTATCAGTTTGCGGAACGCTGTCGTCCCTTATAACCCGTATATTAAAAGTGCATTTTCCTTTTTTGACCCATTTCCGGCTCTTGGAAAAGTTGTTTAGTTTCACGTGTAAGTTCGTTCTCAAAAACATGGCCCTAATTGTAATTCTTATTTTGAATGAAAAGAAGAATATTTTATTTTAAAATAGACAAATGGACAAAATTAATACAAACTTCAGTGGGCTTCGTATTACCCAAAGATGGCACTAATAATATCTTCGTTTAGTTCAGTTTATTTAGTCTTTATTTTTATATTTCAACCACTACGTGCCGATATTTCGTTGCATTTAAACTCGAAATAGATAGATAAAACTTGTAAAAGATAAAATTCATTATAATAATTAAATTACGGCAATTCTGCACGCACTATTCCTTAACTAATTCTTAGCTTGCGTTGTCACTTTTTTTTTCGAGTATTTTATGGCCTGGATACTAGTCCTTCACTGTCACTTTCACTTAATAATTTTGACTTAAGAACAGGATAGGAAATAAACACATGGCGTTTGACATTCCTAATCTGACGTAAGACGCTTAAAATAAGAACTGAGCATAGAACATGCTTCCTTATTTTACGTCAAATAAGCAGTCTTATGTCAGGTTAGGAATTTTAAAATCATGTGTTCATTTGCTATCCTGTTCTTATGTCAAAGTTAAGAAAGTGACAGCACGAGCTAAGAATTAGGATTATGTCGCGAGAATCGACGACACTGTGTCGATTTTGATTTATGCTGAATTAAAGTGGTATCAAATAGTGGTCTGCTATCTCAACTTTTATAAGTCTTACGTAGTATTCATTCACACTTGTTGAAAAGGGCTTGGTTTGTTATTTACAATTAGAATTATACCGTCAGCGTGGCTAGCAGTGGTATACTCCGTTTTTTACCGTTGCGTAATCGATACCAACTTGTTTTGCGGCTCATAAACGGCTTTTACTCTACAACTTTAAAAGAAGTCAACCGCAAAACATTGTTTGTAACAAAGTTATGATTGCGGTTCCGAAAATTGAACCTCTGCCAAAGTCGCAAAGAAAACTCAGTTTACTAACTGCAGAGATGTCGCTGTACGTTTGGGAGTTTTCGCTACATCGCGGTAGTGAGTTTTTTTTTTTGTAAAAACATACTTTTGTTAGTTTTTATCGCCTCATAATAATTCATCTAGCTAATCAGTTAGGACTGTTCTCAATGGCTAGCTATTTTATAAAGTCTGTGGCCTAGCATTAGAACCTATCTAGTGTACCTATATAGGCTAGAATTGTATCGTTCAGGGCTAGCAGTGGAACTGTTGTTGTGTGATGGCGGAGAGGTCCTTCATGAGTCCCTCGAGGTTCTGCATCTCTCTCTGTAGCCTCTCGGTAGAGCGGGACGGCGTGAGCGGCTCGAGCTCCGACGGACAGTGTACCACTGAACCACCTGGAAATACATAATGGTGAAATACATTCTAATTAGCTTATATGCTGGACTGGGAGCGACAGAAGAACCTAGAATGTGCCAGCTGCATCTCCTCCTGGGCATGCTGTAAAAGCTAAGGGATTCGAGGGTATATTGTAATTTAGGCGATGGGCTGACAACCTGTCACTACAGCAATATCCAGTTCTATCTGAAACAACCCTCAAAACTTGTCAGACGTGGCGGAACGACCTTTATTTGGGTTGTTCACGCTCTGCCTACCCCATTAGGAATACAGGCGTGATAGTATGTATGTATGTATGTACATTCTAATTCTTAGCTAGTGCTGTCACTTTCTTAAGTTTGACATAAGAACAGGATAGCAAATGAACACATGATTTTGACATTCCTAATTTGACATAAGACTGCTTATTTGAGGTAAAATAAGGAAGCATGTTCTATGCTCAGTTCTTATTTAAAGCGTCTTACGTCAGATAAGGAATGTCAAAGTCATGTGTTTATTTGCTATCCTGTTCTTATGTCAAAGTTAAGAAAGTGACAGCGCTAGCTAAGAATTATTTAAGGAATAGTGCGTCTAGAATTGCCGCCAATGTCAAGTTAGGATACAAGTTCGGGTAGACAGTGTAAGGCTCGTATTTATAAAGCGATCTCAAGATTGAGAGCAATATTAAGTATGGATTTGGCAGGCTATTATGTACTGAAATGACATTTCTGATACGAACTCAAACTCGCTGTCAGTCTCAAGTGAAAAATGAGTAATGAGTAAAATACGAGTTTGAGTTCCTATCAGAAATGTCATTTCAGTACAAACTGGCCTGTCGAAACCATATTTAATATTGGTCTCAAGTTTAAGATTGCTTAAAGATAAAAGATAAAGATAAAATACATTTATTTCCACATTAACACAAATAACATTAATTCAAAAGAATCATTCAAAATTTCACTTAAAACTAAAATGCATTATAATTTTAATTGGTTAAGTGTAATTAATAACTGAACATTAATTAGGTATCTTAGCGGGAAAATGGCTGATTTAAAGCCCTCCCTGCGTCAGAAGTATTAGAAAGAAAAGTATAAAAAAAGTAATTATAGATTCAATTAATTTTGTTATCGCTTTATAAATACGAGCCTAAGTGTCTATACATTAGTTAAGTACAGATGTTTTATCTCTCACGAATGCTTACTTGAATTTGACGATACTTGTGTACGCCAAAGTAAACAACTGTATCTCGGTCTATTTTGGATTTTCTCTTTGGTGTGAACTCATTGTTTTTACTTTAGTTCCATGCTGTACTGGGAGCGAAAGAAAAACATAGAATGTGCCAGCTGCATTTCCTCCCGGGCATGCTGTAAAAACCAGCTAAGGGGTCCGTGGGTTTCAGTATATTGTAATTTAGGCGATGGGCTAACAACCTGTCACTACAACAATATACCTACAAATCTATCTTAAATAACCCTCAAAACTTTGTCAGACGTGGCAGAACGATCTTAGTTTAGGTCGTTTACGCTCTGCCTACCCCATTAGGGATAAAGGCGTGATTATATGTATCTATAGGGTTGCTCAAAGAGTGAGGTAATTTTATCATTTTCTTTCTGTATGTATGTGAACTAATTTTCTTTCTAAAACCAAATTGGTAAATGGTAAAAGAGGTGACAGAAAAAAAATACTGTTCTTACCTAGCTGTAAGCGGTTGGGTATGTGCCCCGGTGAAGAACTCGCACTCTTTTTATAAGGAGATGATTCTCGCACGCTCCCTGTAAGATAAAGAAAAGAGTTAGTAAACATGTGAACCCATTTTAATGTGTGACTGTAATTTTAATTTAATTTAACTTAATATCAATACTCGTGTGATTTTAATACATATATAATTTTAGTTAATGATTAATTAAGTAATTTATTTATTTATTTCAATTTTTCATTCTTTAAATAATGTAAAGATGTGAATTAATTGGTATTAGTATACAATGCGATTTGGCAAATGTTGTCACATAAATTGGATTGCATGTCATTACTAATTAGAAATATGTTATTTTAATAATTGTTTGATGTGTTTTCTGCTGGTGTACCTTAACAACCAATGTAACAATTGTAATTTAGGCGATGGGCTGACAACCTGTCACTACAGCAATATACCTAGAATTCTATCTTAAATAACCCTCAAAACTTTGTCAGACGTGGCGGGACGACCTTTGTTTAGGTCGTTTACGCTCTGCCTACCCCATTAGGGATAAAGGCGTGATTATATGTATGTATGTATGTACCTTAACAAATAAAATATAATAATGTGTAATTTGGTTAGTTTCACACGTGTAGAATTAATGGCATTGATCGAAGGCCAGAAAGGGCTTTCAATATATAACTTGACACTTAAGGACTCCCTATATACCCTACGCCATGGTATGTATTTTTAGTTACGGAAGGTATACTATACTTAAATTATGTACTTAAATAATAAAATAATTTTCCATGCTGGACTGGGAGTGAGAGAAAAACATACAATGTGCCAGCTGCATTTCCTCCCGAGCATGCTGTAAAAACCAGCCAAGGGATCTGAGGGTTTCAGTATATTCTAATTTAGGCGATGGGCTGACAACCTGTCACTACAGCAATACACCTACAAATCTATCTTAAACAACCCTCAAAACATTGTCAGACGTGGCGGAACGACCTTTGTTTAGGTCGTTTACGCTCTGCCTACCCCATTAGGGATAAAGGCGTGACTATATGTATGTATATTCCAGCGCCATCTATTGGCTACAGGTCCATATACTTACGGTTAGAATGCGAGGGCGTGGAGTGGTCGGACGCGTCGCTGAAGCTATGCAGCGGCGCGTGTCGTCGCTGCAGCGAGCCGCCGACGGATGTCGCTGCGACTGACGCGGCGCCTGACGCACCGGCGCCCGCCTCGCTGCTCAGGGAGTCGCGGCTGGAAATACACATTTTGAAATATGACGTCTAAAATATTGATTTTGTTGTTTGATTGGTCGTTTGGATTTGATTGGTCAGTTGGACTTGATTATTAAGTCTAGTTTGATTATCAATTTCGATTTAATTGGACAGTCTAATTTTTTGATCAGTCTGGTTTGTAAGGTCAGTGCGATTTGATTGGTCAGTTTCGTTCGATTGGTAAATCAGTCTGAAAAGTCAGCCTGTTTCGAATAGTTATTTCAAAATCATTAATCAGTCAAATTTGATACGTCATTTCGATTTAATTGGTCAGTCTAGTTTAAATAGTCATTTCGAATTGATTGGTCGGTTTGGTTCGATTAGTAATTTCAATTTCGATCGAGCCTAGTTTGATTGGCCAGTCTAGTTTAAATTCGATTAGTCAGTTTGGTTTGATTGATCATTTCTGTTTGTTGGTCAGTCTCGATTGATTATTAGTTATTTTGATTTAATTGGTCAGTCTGGTTTGAATAAAATACCAATTTGATTGGAGAAATAGACTTGATTTAGAAGGGCACAGTCCGCATAGTATGAATCTTAGATTGGCAAGCTTGCTAAACTAACTCAAGAAGTCAGCTATTTAGTGTACTCATTGACTGATTGGTCTTTTGTCATTTCTATTTGATTAGTCAGCACCTAAAATAGTTTAGTGTGATTGGTTTGTCTGGTTTCATTAGTAGTTACTGTTTGATTGGTCAGTCTAGTGTGATCTAGTTCGATTGGTAATTTCGATTTGATTGGCCAGTCTAGTTTAGATACGATTAGTCAGTTTGGTTTGATTGGTCAATTCTATTTGATTGGTCAGTCTGGTTCGGTTGGTAATTTCTGCTTGATCAGAGTGTCTGATTTTGTTAATTAGTAGGTCACTTTTGTTCAGATGTTGTTCAGATTAGCTCTGCTCTACTCACTGTGTATAATGTCCCAGTGGTTCATAAGCCACATAGTGTCCGCGCTCCCTGGCAGCACACGCGTATATATCTGAACCAGTGGAAGCGGGCGCATTGGAGGGCGGAGCCCCACACGCCGCGCCGAGAGGGCAGGTCCCCGACCCACCTACAAATAAAAAAAAAAAACAATTATTATAAAGTTGATTATGTTTTGCCTACCTCGTATAACTTACATACCTATAATGACGCCTTTATCCCTAACGGGGTAGGCATAACATAAACAACCTAAACAGAGGTCGTTACGCCAAATCTGAAAAACTTTTGAGGGTTATTTAAGATAGATTTTAGGTATATTGCTGTAGTGACAGGTTGTCAGCCTATCGCCTGAATTGCAATATACAGAAACCCTCGGATCCCTTAGCTGGTTTTTACAGCATGCCCGGGAGAAAATGCAGCAGGCACATTGTATGTTTTTCTCTAGCTTCCAGTCCAGCATGGAAGATTTTTTTAAAGAAATTGATTAAACTTATTTTTGCAATAGCCACTTTCACATTAGTTTTTCTACAGCAGACCGCCATCCGTAGCTGCGATTATGAACGTTGCTTGGAGGTACCAAAATTTGAATAAAGAATACATTCGGATAAGGATGTATTGCTTTCCCATTTGCACAGAGCGTATACTGAGGTTACCGCTACGCATTTTTCTTTCACCCTTAGGTTGCCTAGAAGAAATTTCTACCTTATAGCAAAAATAGCAATAAGGCCGCCTATATTGTACTTGTCTGTTGTTGTTATCTGTTGTGTTACCGATGTTATAATAGCAATAACTGCCTCCGTGGTCTAGCGGTCTGAGCCATGGGCTCTCGACCAGGAGGTCTCGGGTTCGATTTGGTTTTAGTTTGGTTAGGACATTGCAGGCTGATCACCTGATTGTCCGAAAAGTAAGATGATCCATGCTGTCAGATGGGCATGTAAATAGTCGGTCCTGCGCCTTATTTCTCTCTGGTCGTGTCAGTCAGTCTGTCCCATCAGAATAAGAGATTGAAGGAATAGAGAGTGCACTTGGGTGTAGCGCAAACACTTGGGCACTAAAAACTAGTCCTGCGCAGTTGACCGATCTCCGAATACTCACATGGCGCGGGCGGTGGATGATGCGGATGCAGTGAAGCTAGTGACGTCACCGGCGACGACAGTGGCGCCACACCCGCTAACAGCGGCGTACTCTGGAAATTAATATTTACAACGTGTAACAGAAAGGGTATATGCATCGTGAAATGTGTGAATCTACCTATGAAACTGAACAACATTCCCTAAGGAACATAGGTCGAAATACGAAAAAATAAAATTGACTTCTTAACTAAGCTTTCTGTTTGTACAATTTCTATACCCAAAGGTTGCCTGGTAGAAATTGCTGCTTTAGCAATAACGCCGCCTATATTGTACTGTCACGTTTGTTCCTTTTTATTTCTATTGTAGGTGTTACTTTGTGCAATAAAGAATTTTGTATTGTATTGTACTAAATACGCTATCAGCTGAAGCATTTTGTATGGAAGGTCAAATATTTTTTTTCATCTTTCGACCTATGTTCTTTAGGGGCAGTTGTTCAATTCCATAGGTAGGATAAACACATTGTTCGATGCGTATACCCTTTCTGTTACACGTTATATGTGCTAGAAAATTATATATTATTTAATTAATATTCATGAAATCACCGGATATTTAATTTTTTATATCTAAGTTTACAACAAACAAGACATATTTTAAGACATACATTTTATTTCGATTTATTAGAT
This sequence comes from Scrobipalpa costella, assembly GCA_949820665.1. NCBI lineage: Eukaryota > Metazoa > Arthropoda > Insecta > Lepidoptera > Gelechiidae > Scrobipalpa > Scrobipalpa costella. The sequence continues at coordinate 6,615,459 of OX463321.1, read as the reverse complement.
AAAACTAATTTCGGTTACGAAAAATTGTTGTACGTACATAATTGAAAAACTAGGTTATGTACGGTACATACGTGGTACATGCACATAGCAAGAATTTTGTATAATTTATTTTGTATTTTTAAACTTTTTTTAACGGCGTAAGTGAACTTGGTGTGATAAACACCAGTCTCACCATTTCGACATTTTAACACTAGGCTTTTTAATCTACTTTAAGTTTTTGTTTTGTTTTAAATCTAATTTAATTTAATATAAAATTAAACTTAATCTAATTATATATGGACAAATAATTGCTAACATGACTGCAATGTAATTTAGTCTGAAATAAAACAATTTTATTTTATTTATTTATTTTGATTTAAGATAATCACATCAGACTTACAATTTTGACCTTTTAGATTTTTTATTTTTAATCTACATATTTTAAGTATTTTTTATTTTAGATGATCACATTAAATGTACTATTTATTGTGAGAAAATAGACGGTAATATTATAAATAGTGAACGGAAGTAAAGAGGATTTTTAACAGTGCAAAAAAAAAACAATTCTACGGTGTTAACTTGGTTCCTTATTCTCACCGAAAGTCAAAAGTCCAGACTGAAAGTACGCTGAAGAGCAACGTAATATATTAACATCTTATAAGTATTAAACGGTATGACCGATCCAAAACTAGAAAAATAAATAGGGCACAGTTCATGATAAACTAGGCTGCGTTAGCGACATTCCCTTAGCCGTCGGTCGATAGTGGTCGTTACTCAAACCATGTCAGGGGCCTGATAGTTGTGCTACTAGGCGGTTTAAAAACTCTGACACCAGGGTTCATCGGGTCGATAGACTCGATACCCACTCGACAGAAGAAGAAGAACTGGGCCCAATGTCACTAAGACGCATCGCAAATATGAGAAATTTCCAATTCAACAGAAATTTGGCGCCTTGCCGGTTTCTATTTTCGACGCGCCTTAGGAACGTCAAAAAAATATTTCCCATGAAAATAGCAATGTTTGAGAATTTTTCTATGGCATTATTATAAAAAGTATCGACCCGACAGCTAATTATATATACCCGATAGCCAACATCTTTTTACCTTATACCGGGTGAAATGGGACAGCATCCCGGAAAATGATAGTTCAGTGGATTTTTTTTTCAGGATACGAAAAAGAAAAATGGCCACCTCGATCCGACAATTCGTATGGAAAAGCAATTTTTTTTCGACTTCCTGAAAATAAATCCTGCTGATAGTTGTTCAGTTCCGTAAGCCGAACAACCCCTATCAGGTTGAAGGACGCTGTCCCTTACACCCTGTATTAGTCTCTCTGGCTTACTTATACATACATACATACATAAAATCACGCCTTTATCGCTTACGGGGTAGGCAGAGCGTTAAACGCCTCGTAAAAGGCCCTTTGCCGCGTCTGACAAAAATTGAGGGCAATTTTAGATTGTAATGTGTATTGCTAATGTGTAGTGACAGGTTGTCAGCCCATCGCCTAAATTACAATACACTGTAACCCTCGAGTCCCTTTTGCTGTCTTCTACAGCATGCCCGGGAGGAAGGGCAGCTGGAGCATTCTATGTTTTTCTATCTCTCCCAGTCCAGCATGGAAGAATGGCTTGGCATGGCTTACTTATAGGTGTACTAAAGCTCACCTGATCAGGATGCATAGGTCGATGCTGCCTCCTGTCGCACGTGTTAGCGCAGCCCACGCTACCCATGCCGCCCATGCCGCCCATGCCACCCATGCTTCCCATGCCGCCCATGCTACCCATGCCGCCCATGTTGCCAATGCTGCCCACGCCGACGCCCACGCCGGTCATTGCTGGAATGTTACAATTGGTGCCGTGACCAGGATTGTCTAAGTTATACGGGGTGTAAGGGACAGCGTCCCGCAAACTGATAAGAGTTGGTCAGTCAACGAAACTCAAGAACTATCACCAGGAAATTCTTCCAGGAACTTTAAAAAAATACAAACTGTCTGATCGAGTTGGTTTGATGGGAAAGTCAAATTTGGTTTTCATCTCTTATAAGAATTTCCTGGTGAATGTTGTTCATTATCGTTGACTTAGCAACCCATATCAGGTTTGCGGGACGCTGTCCCTTACACCTACATTAAAAAAAGTAATATCGTTGCCGTTAGACTGCGTTATAAATACGAAGAACAAGTGAGAAAATTTCATGAAATACGTGTAATCAGTTTTTACTAACTACCTACAACATCGTCTAAAATGGTAAAAACGTGATGAAATATTATAAATGTGCGAAGGAAAAATACTTAGACTAAAATTTCGAAAAGGTGAACAAGTAAACCTGTTATTAAGACCAAAAAGACACCGAGATAAAAAAAAAGAGCATCATAAAAAACACAAAGATAAAAAATAAAAATAAAATAAAATCTCACGTTTATAATCACATCTATAGCACCCGGAAGACGCGGGGGACGCACGAAGGACGCACGTCTCATCGCTGCTGCCACACGACGCGGCACGGGACTCTAAATAATAATAATATTATGAAGAAAAAAACAAAAAGTAACAAAATAATATAAAAAATACATACATACATAAAATCACGCCTTTATCTCTAACGGGGTAGGCAGAGCATTAAACGCCTCGTAAAAGGCGCTTTCGCCACGTCTGACAAAAATTGAGGGCAATTTTAGATTATGTGTATTGCTAATGTGTAGTGACAGGTTGTCAGCCCATCGCCTAAATTACAATACACTGTAACCCTCGAGTCCCTTTTGCTGACTTCTACAGCATGCCCGGGAGGAAGGGCAGCTGGAACATTCTATGTTTTTCTATCTCTCCCAGTCCAGCATGGAAGTAATAAAAAATACGAGTATATAATGCATAAATAACGTATTGCCTACAAATAATCAAATGTACAACTTTTTTTAAAATTAGAAATAGGTTTGCTCTTGAATCTAGTTCGGGAGCGACTGAGAAAGAGTCAACGATAGAGCGAGCTCACCCAGAAGATGCCTGTTCACTCTTACTTTTGTACAAATTATAACCTCTGCCTATTGAAGTTCTAATTTGTATAGGTCCAGCATAATCTACGCCACAATTTTTGAAAGTTCGTTTTGGAGTTACCTTACTGAAGGCTACTGACCCATTAAAAAAACGTAAGTGTGAATTCAGATAAATATTATATATTTACCAATAAATAATTTTAAGTATCTAACATAGTGTTAGAAGCTGTTACTAAAAACCTATGGGCTATATTGTCTGAAAATAAAGTTAATTTTTTATTTATTAGCTGACTTTAAGTTGCTTAAAGCCATTTGACGACTCTCCCTGAAGGGAAAGATCTGTTCACCTGTGAAATTTAATAATTATTTTGGCCAAAGATGTAGAAAATACCTAGTCCCTAAATTTATGAATGATTTACCGGCAGAAATTAAGAATTGTAAAACAAAAGGTTCATTTAAAAATAAAATTAAAAAACATCTACTAGAAAATATACGCCTAAAACTATGCAAAGATTAACATCTTGTATGTTGTACTGTGTGAAATTGTGTCTGTTTCATTTACATTTAGACTAATTACTTATTACATAATATTTACAAACATAACTTATCTTACTTTAGCTTATTTTGTAAGTACCTAGTAATTACAGTTTAGGGCCTAATTAAATAGGAGTATCTATTGCTGCCGACAAACTTTAAATAAGTTTGGCAGATGTAACAAATTATGTAATGTGGTTCTAAAATCAAATAAACATATTTTTCATATTCATTTCATTTCACATACATAAATCACGCCTTTATCCCTTACGGAGTAGGCAGAGCGTTTAACGCCTCGTAAAAAGCGCTTTCGCCACGTCTGACAAAAATTGAGGGCAATTTTAGATTGTAATATGTATTGCTATAGTGACAGGTTGTCAGCCCATCGCCTAAATTACAATACACTGTAACCCTCGAGTCCCTTTTGCTGACTTCAACAGCATGCCCGGGAGGAAGGGCAGCTGCAACATTCTATGTTTTTCTATCTCTCCCAGTCCAGCATGGAAGTAATTAAGTTAAGTATTTCATTTCATTTAACCGATATGATGGGTGATTCCTTTGCAATAAAAAAATGTATACTAACCAACATAAGTAGGCACGTAATGCCTCCTGTCTAAGCTGGCGGGCGGCGGCGCGTGCCTCGCGGGCTCGTACTCCGCCACCGGGGTGCGGCCCAGCGTCAGCGTCGATGACACCAGCGCGTTAGACCCGTCCACGCTACCCGCTGATACTGGGAATGGACAATTCAAAATCATGGATTTAATATCGGTCTGTAATCATCATCATCTCTCTAGCATTGTCCCGTATCTCACGGGGTCGGCTTCCTAATTTAGGGGATTGAACGAGGGTACTGGTTTTTACACAGAGCGACTGCCATCTGACCTCCGCAACCCAGAAGGGAAACCAGACCCAATCCTAGATTAGGTCAGAGTTTTCAAGCCGCCATTGCTTAGCACTGGCCTCAGATATGGCTTAACGACTAATATCTACGGTATTAAATGATATTAACCGGGACCAACGGCTTAACGTGCCTTCCGAAGCACGGAAAAAGCGCCGAATAAACGTACATATGAAATTCGAAAACGGAAAAACACATTGGTACGTGGTGGGATTTGAACCACGACCTCCCGCTCAGGAGGCAGCGGCCCTATCCACTACACCATCGGGCTCTCATGAAAAAAATATCACATACATACATATATTCACGCCTTTATCCCTAATGGGATAGGCAGAGCGTAAACGACCTAAACAAAGGTCGATCCGCCACGTCTGACAAAGTGTTGAGGGTTTTTAAAGATATATTTAGGTATATTGGTGTAGTGGCAGGTTGTCAGCCCATCGCCTAAATTGCAATATACTGAAACCCTCGGAACCATTATAACCATTATATTATATATTGTTATTATTAACCACTGTAACTATTTTTAAATATCTTTCCACCAATTGGTGTAACATAATAATGTTGCTGATAATAAATAAAAATAAAATAAAATATATTATTTATTTTAGCATGTGATATTAATTTGTACAACACTTTTCTAGAATAAATTATATGTATGGCTAGAAGTAGTCTAAGGATGGTTCATTCTGAGAGCTGTAGCATTAGAAAATGTTGATGAATTTTGAGAAAATAATCATCGAATTAGTAAAAACATCGTTTTTAATGTCACAGAGTACCTAACGCAGGAAGACAAAAAATTCTAAGGAAGGTATTTGAGACACTTAATTTTAAACTTTCGCGGTTGTTTTCACTATAACTATAAGACATTTTACGGGTTTCTTACCGCGATTTAAATTATTTGATGAGTTTTACCCGTGATATTTGATATTTGTTTACCCGTGATCAGGGCATTTGGAACAGCGCCGAAATATCGGGAACTCATCAAATAATTTAAATCGCGGTAAGAAACCCGTAAAATGTCTTATAGTTATAAGGTATTTGACGGACAAACAAAGATATTGATCACAAAAACAAGGGTATATGTATCGTACTCTTACTGGCGCTGCTGTGGAGACTCTTGTCCATATGTTTGAGCTCCATCTGGTCGTGATGGATCCATAAATCTGGAGGTTTGATGGCCGCTGAGGCAGAAGATTTTTGGTATGTGCTGTGAAAGACAATATAGTATTGAGCACACAGCCAAGGAATAAGGTACAAAAGGCCGCTCAAGATTCGTTTTTAAGTAATATTAATTATAATACATATTTTTTGGTATACTTGTACAGTTTAGTAACCATGATTATACGAAATATCATGAAAATCCATATATAATTATCAGAGAAAACTGGTCTAAAGATTAGAATACATGCACAGCCTATAAATAGGTCATACAAAATAAAACAATATTATGGATAATCGAAAAAAATATTAACTAATAAATGTCAAAAAGTTTACGGATTAACATAATTATAGATTAACCCCTGTTTATAGATTAGAATGGCGGATCTTTTACTGTAAACACTCTCTCGGGTCGTTTCCGTAACTGACCTGGTATCAGGAGACAGTGGCGGCTGACTCCGTCTACAACACAGGGACAGCGCTAGGGCAGCGGCTAACGCAAGCACTGCGCACGCCCCACCCGCCGATGCCCATAGCCACGCTGAAGTTGCACTTGCCAGACCACCGCCTGATCCTACTTCTGTAAAATATATGGAGACATTAGATCACATATTAAAATAAATAAAAAGGGACGTAACATATCTCCATCATATCTTATACATCTTGTTAGTTGTCCACCCACCAGTTGCTGAAATCATTAAATAAGTTTTCCTGAAATAGAAAGAAAAAAAATAGTCAAGAAGTTCTCTTTTATAATATTAAAGTAGCAATAAATTCCACTGAAATCCATGCTTAAACCGCTGAAAAGTCTGGCTTCCGTTTCTTAACCCGAATGGCATACAACAAAATTCACACAATCCAAATGGTGAGATGATCACAGTTTTTCAGGATCAGCCATAGATATCTAGTAGTAAACACTCTTTAAATAAATGTTGTTTATTTAAACTCATTCTTCGAGGAGCGCTGCGATTAGTCTTTCAACTCTAATACACATCTCATCAGTAAAATAAAAAATAAATGAATCTAAAATTATTGAATCAGGAAACTCACCCATAGCCGTGGTATAAGAGATAGCGGGTCCAAAAGGCCCAAGTCCTTTACTATTCTTTGCTTGCACTTTGAAACTATACGTAGTCCTGGGTCGCAGCCTGTCGACTCGTGCTCTCCCTTTTTCTCCTACGACGGTAACTGTGGTCCACTCTTCACTATCGGCCGCGGCGCCAGTTCTTTGGACCGCGTACATTATTATGTAACCTGGAGATACGAAAATTTTATAATGTCGAAATTAGAAGAAAACTTTCAGAGGTAGTTTGTGTAAAAATCGTTCTATTATAAAAAAAGAGTTTTTGGTGGTGTAGTGTATAGTAATAAACAAGTTACCAGTAAAAACACCGTTTGGACTAGTTGGCTACCATTAGAATGCCTTTCGGACTATAGTAAGAGCCTCCTACATTTCAATCAAAAATATTTACCCGTAATAACACCATTGGGTTTAACCGGTGGTTGCCAAGACAGGTCGACGGCGCGGGCAGCAGGAGCTGCGGGGATCGCGCGTAGCTCGCGCGGGGGCGAGGCGGGAGCAGTCTCCAGCGTCGTGTTCGCAACTAGCATTGACCAGGATGACTCGCGACCGCCTGAAAATCGTGTAATAAAGAAATGTGATATACTGAATAATATGATTAATTTGAGTTTCAAAATATTTGTATTAAAGTACATACATACATATAATCACGCCGTTATCCCTAATGGGGTAAGCAGAGCGTAATCGACCTAAACAAAGGTCGTTCTGCCACGTCTGACAAAGTTTTGAGGGTTATTTTAGATAGATTTGTAGGTATATTGCTGTAGTGACAGGATGACAGGCCCATCGCCTAAATTACAATATACTGAAACCCTCGGATCCCTTAGCTGGTGTTTACAGCATGCCCGGGAGAAAATGCAGCTGGCACATTCTATGTGTTTCTCTCGCTCCCAGTCCAGCATGGTTAAAGTAGGTAAAATAATACAGAAAATGAGTGGCTATGATGATATTTGGCTCGGTTATTAGAAAATCATGGAAGCAGTTGCATGTTGATGTTGTGTAGATGCATTTAAAGCTTCCTTAAGTTTAGTGTCAACGACCGAAGGGTGAAAGGCTTGCTTTCGACCAAGGAAAGAGGATGGAGAAAAAATGTAAATTGACCTAAACCATTGATTCAAGTAAAAAATCTATAGGTAAGAAAACAAAATCGTCTTAAAAGCAGTTTTATATAAGTAGGTACTTAACAAATGTTTCTTACCTTTGATAAGTTTGACAGCGAACTCGTAGTTCGTATGCGGTTTCAGATCGTCTAGCATGCAGTTCAAGTCAGTGACGTTGTAGGTGCGCGCGCGGCCGCCCGTCGCATAGCGGACCACGTAGCGACGACCATCCGTCGCCGTCTGTAATCACACGAAAATAGGCTGTTTAAAAACTCTGACACCAGGGTTCATCGGGTCCATCGAATCAATACTCACACGACAGAAGAAGAAGAATCACACAAAAAAGTATTAATTAACAGCCTCCGTGGTTTAGTGGTCAGAGCCAGGCTCACGACCCGGAGATCCTAGGTTGGATTTCCAGGGGGTGAATACAAAGTTAATATTTATTTTGTCAATTTATCACTTTAAGATTTTCCCTAGTTTTGTTAGGACAATGCAGGCTGAATCACCTGATTGTCTGGAAGAAAAAATATTCTGTATGCAAAGCGGCTTGCTTTCTGCCAAAGGTTCAGTTTAATTTTTAGAAAGCCCTAAAGCTAAATGGTAATATGAAGTCAGTTTTAAAACGGCAAGATATGAATATAAAAAACTGAAATATAAAGATATTAAATGAAGTCGCTAATTAGACAAGGAGGGAAATACTAGTCCATAAGTACATACTATACAAAACTAACGAAATTTACTTTTAAAGTATTTACCTGTCCTTTAGGCAGAGTAGGATCAGTCCAGTACACTACAGCTGTCGTTCCACTAAGCATTATGGCCTGTAACAAAAAAAATCATGAAGAAATTAAAACAAGTATTTTAAAAAAGAATTCAAACAATGAATGAATGGTTCTAAAATTGATCTTTTACATATGAATGATATTATATATTTTTGTAATATCTTTTTAATTACCTGTATTTTGATACTCGACTCGATAGGCTCAGACGATTTTTCTTCTTTTTTGGACATTTACAACTTAGTACCTAAAATCCCCAATTTTGAATATTGAAAAATTACACCAATCTACGAACATTCGATGCTTGAGACCAATCGAACGGTGCCCTAACTGTCGGAGAAATGAAATATTAAAACATACATACATACATCAAGATACGAAGAGCCCGATGGTGTAGTGGATAGGGCCGCTGCCTCCTGAGCGGGAGGTCGTGGTTCGAATCCCACCACGTACCAATGTGTTTTTCGGTTTACGAATTTCATATGTACGTTTATTCGGCGCATTTTCCGTGCTTCGGAAGCCACGTTAAGCCGTTGGTCCCGGTTAATATCGTTTAATACCGTAGATATTAGTCGTTAAGCCATATCAGAGGCCAGTGCTAAGCATTGGCGGCTTGAAAACTGACCTAATCTAGGATTGGGTCTGGTTTCCCTTCTTGGTTGCGGAGGTCAGATGACAGTCGCTCTGTGCAAAAACCAGTACCCTCGTTCAATCCCCTAGATTAGGTAGCCGACCCCGTGAGATACGGGATAAGGCTAGCAAGAAGACATACATCAAGATACGCGCGAAAAACGTAACCCTTCCTTGACACTCGGATAAAAAATACATTTGATTTCGTATTATTTGTACGTTAGTATTATCAGTTACTCTGTGGTATTATCGAGATACAGAGACATAAAAACAACATCTCATCTCAGCATAAGAACATAAGCATTTTTGAATTATGATCAAAGATGCATGATGCTTTTCCTAATCAGCAACTACCTCATCAATTCACTCTTCTTATTTTATTTCTAAAATAAAAATATTTTTAACAGCTGCTGCAAATTTAGCTGTCATTATATCCTCGTTTAATATTCTAAAACTAATTACCTTCCAATTGGCGGTATAAGCGGAGGTATTTCTTCTTCATCATCCTCATCTTCTTCCATTTCGTCCTCATCGATCTCACCACCCTTAGCTTTAGTCAGTTTGGTACCTAGTGGCGTACATTGATGCCCTATACCTTCAATATTTTTTTACCTTAAGCCCAACTGGTGGTATAAGTGGAGGCGCTTCTTCTTCATAATTTTCATCTTCCTCCATTTCATCATCCTCCTCATCCATTTCATCACCCTCGGCTGTAGCAGGCTTGGTCCTGTCAGTGGCATACATTGTTTACTCTAAACCTTTTTTTTTACCTTGAGTCCAACTGGCGGTATAAGTGGAGGCGCTTCTTCTTCACCATCTTCATCTTCCTCCATTTTCTCGTCTTCTTCATCCATTTCGTCACCCTCGGCTGCAGCAGGCTTGGTCCGGACAGTGGCGTACATTGTTTACTCTAAACCTTATTTTTTACCTTGAGTCCAACTGGCGGTATAAGCGGAGGTGCTTCTTCTTCATCATCTTCATCTTCCTCCATTTCCTCGTCTTCTTCGTCCATTTCATCACCCTCGGCTGCAGCAGGCTTGGTCCTGACGGTGGCGTATACAGCAGGGCCTAGACCAAGCGAGTTGCTCGCTCGGAGAGATATCACGTATTCAGCGTTTGATTCTGTTGACAATCAAGTTGATGTTAGAAAAATGGTTATTGTGGGCTTGTTGCCAACTTTGTTACTAACTTTCCGTCAGTCATTTTGTTGATAACCCTGATTTAACAGGTACTTAAGTTAATCCAAAATGCATTGACACAATTAAGATGCTACCTCAACTATATTAAAACAATAAATTTTATTGCAGAAGTGCTACGTTCTAAAAATAAAAAATACAACAAAAGTGCCACATATTCTAGGTTTATAAATTATACATAAATATTGTTAGTATTGCTCTAGTAATACTAATTCACATACTCACCAAGCCCTCGTATAACGTGCGAGTGTATCTGCGCCGGTAACTCTTTCGAGTGTTCGTCGGGCACGCCGAGCCCCCATCCCAGCCAGTACCCACGCACCAGCACCCCCCCTCCCAACCCCGACCCCCCCTCGTCATCACTCCACCACACCGAGATCCAGTCCCGCCCCGCGCGCGCTGTAAACACAAGCCGTGCGAAACAACCCCCTCTATTCCCCACTAACAGTGAGAGACAGGATAGGGTAACAGAAAATAATTTTATGATGATTTATCGGATTTATTTCATTATCATTAAGTGTTTCTAGTGTTTCTTTATTAATAGTCAATTTATTGTTCGTTTTAATACGAAATAAATGGTTATGAGAAGAGGAAGAGATGATTTGACAAATTAAGTATAATAAGCAACTTAGGTCCTTGAGAGCCTTGGGTTACTCGCAAAAAAAAACGATGCCAAAACAATTTATTAAACATATTTAATTTATCACTACACGATCGTCTTTATTTATCATTATCTTTAAGATGATAAACCAAACATTACAATTTGAAATAGATAGGTAGTGACAAGGAAACTAATAGTGAACATTGTCGAAAGCCTTGCTAAGTTCTACTACTTACTGGTCAACGGTGGTGGTTGCGCGGGGACCCGTGTTTCGTCTAGTTCTTGGTGTTGAGTAGTTGCTGATACCCAGTCGCTGAATGGTCCAGAACCGTTCGCGTTTATTGCGCAAACTCTGATCTAGAATTTAATGAAGACAATAATTTATTGAATTAATGAAAACCATGAGTGCTTGACGTAATGACTGCAAAAGTTTGGTTATGTGGAGTGCATTATAGATTTGAGAATGTCATGTATGTACGTATAAAAATATGTGATAATGAATAAATAAGCATCCAGATCAGACCTAGATTGAAATCCTAACATTTAAATTACAAAATTATCTACAACGTGTAACAGGAAGGGTATATGCACCCGATAGAATAGGAACCAGCCCATAAAACTGAACAACTTTGAAAAGAACATAGGTCGAAAAAAAAAAAAAATATTGACTCCCCATACTACACGCGCTATCAGCTGATGCATTTTGTATGGAAGGTTAACCATTTTTTTTCTTATTCTGACCTATATTCTTTTGGGAAAGTTGTTCAGTTTCATGGGCTTGTTCATATCCTTTCCGATGCATATACCCTTTCTGTTACACGTTGTATATCTGTCCTTTGACAGCCAGCCAAGGCCCAAGGATTTTTACTTTACCTGATAAGTAGTAGCAGTATCCAACCCCCTCAACTCAGCCCGCCTCGCGTCTGCCGGTGTAGTGAGCGAGTCAGCTTTCCGTCGCGAAGCCGCGGGGGCGGAGGCCTGGGGCGCCGCCCGGTAGCGCACCTTGTACCCGGTTAGGGCTCCGCGGTGTGTGCGGGTCGGCGGGGCTTCCCAGCGGACTAGGATCGTCTGTAAAATGGAAAATACGGGATTGCTCAGTCAACGAAACTAAACAACTATGTATCAAAAAGAAATGCTTTCAGGAAATTAAAAAAAAAGTTGCTTTCCCAAACCCATACAAGTTGACTGATCGATGTGGTCTTCTTCTGTCGAGTGGGTATCGAGTCTATCGACCAGATGAACCCTGGTGTCAGAGTTTTTAAACCGCCTAGTAGCACAACTATCAGGCCTCTAGCATGGTTTGAGTAACGACCACTATCAAAGACAGCGACCGGGACCGACGGCTTAACGATAATCGATGTGGTAATTTTGTAGGTAAGTAAAAAAAAAAGTTTTGTAAGCGCTGAGCCGCTGAGCGGAAGTGTAGGTATCTTTTCATACCAAAACTTGTCTTCGTTTGTTAGGGAGTAATACTGCTGAACGGTAGTAGGTACTATTATATATTCTGTGCTAAGGAATGCCTATTATTTTGCGGCATGCCGTCTCTTACACTCTATTATATCATATCAAAGTGTCTTTGAAACTAGTACAGGTTGGAAGACTGCCATATACGAATATGAAAATTATGAAGCGCAGGAGTTCTATTACACTAGCCGATACTGAAAAAACAATAGTAATACAAGTACTCAGTCCTAGATGGCGTTAATTCACAACACAACAGTTCAATGCAATATACATAGATGGCGTTCAAAATTAACAGTACTTACAGTGGCCCCAGTAGAGACTGCAGTGACATTCCCAGGAGGTGCTGGTGTGCCCAATGTAACGAGCACAATCAAAAGTCAGCGACCATCAGGGCTTAACATCCCTTCCGAAGCACGGAATCATCTTATTTGCTATTAATACTCACAGTAGCCCCGGTTGAGACCGCAGTGACATTCCCAGGAGGTGCTAATGTACCCAATGTAACGATTACAATCAAAAGTCAGCGACCATCAGGGCTTAACATCCCTTCCGAAGCACGGAATCAGCCTATTTGCTATTAAAACTTACAGTAGCTCCGGTAGAGACCGCAGTTACATTCCCAGGCGGTGCTGGTGTACCCAATGTAACGATCACTATCAAAAGTCAGCGACCATCAGGGCTTAACATGCGTTCCGAAGTACGGAATCATCTTATTTGCTATTAATACTCACAGTAGCCCCGGTAGAGACCGCAGTGACGTTCCCAGGCGGTGCTGCTGGGGCATCCGAAGGCGTCTTGACCCTGGTTTCCCCGCTGGGCGCTCCGCCGGCCGCCGCCACGCGCACCCAGTAGGCACTAGCTGCTCGGACGCCGCCGATGGTCGAGGATATGGGGGAGGTTGTCGGGTCGATGTCTACCCATTGGAATTGCTCGCGGCCTGTCTCCGCCTTGAGGAAGAAAATTGAAGAGTTTTAGGCCATTATCATTAATTAAATTAAATTAATAATCAGTTTATGTCTCCACAAAATTACAGTTTCGTTAGTTAAGTGGTAACATACATGCATACATATAATCACACCTTTATCCCTAATGGGATAGGCAGAGCGTAAACGACCTAAACAAAGGTCGTTTCGCCACGTCTGACACAGTTTTGAGGGTTATTTAAGATAGATTTGTAGGTAAATTGCAACAGAAGTAATACTAAGACGAGCTTGTATAATAAGTCTTCAGGCACCCACCCCGTTGTTTATAGTTTACACTACACAGGTTACATTTAATTGGAGATTACATTAAAAGAGTCATATTTTTATTATAAAGTCATCGAAATATGTGTGTGTGTGTGTGTGTGTGTGTGTGTGTGTGTGTGTGTGTGTGTGTGTGTGTGTGTGTGTGTGTGTCGTGTGTGTGTGTGTGTGTGAAATTATGTCTGGTCTGGAACGCAGGAAATTTGGATTGGAGTTGTAGACTACTAATTTCAAGTATATTTTATTTTTGTTATATTCTCATCAGGACACAATTGCTAAAAGAGATTCAGTATCTTGATAATCTATTGTTTTGAGGAACTTGGTCACTTTCTTGCACTCATAGTAGGTTAGTGAATATACTTGACATTCGCTTACCCTTATCCCATTTACTTGGGGTCGGCGCAGTACGTTTTCTTCTTCCATTCATCTCTGTCAGCCGTCACTCACATCTGTTTTAGACATAATCTTTCACGCAGTCCATCCATCTTTTCTTTGGTCGTCCTCTTCCAACATATCCATCGGCATTCAAATTCATTACCCTTTTGCCTATATGACTTTCATCCCTCCGCATAACATGGCCATAGCACGCAAGGCGATTTCCTCTTACTTTGTTGGTAATTGGCGCAACTTTCAGACTTCCTCTTATGTACTCATTCCTTAACAGTTTAAGGCCATGGCATATTACAATAAATTATAAGGTTGTTTATATATTTTTCTAGAATTATCAAATAATTACGTCTATTTCGAGAACTGGTTAATATAATCAAAGTCGTCAAGAACTCTCAATCGTCAATAACTTACACAATTCAATCTTCAATAACTCATTTCAACCACAATAAATCACATACATACATACATAAAATCACGCCTTTATTCCTTACGGGGTAGACAGAGCGTAAAACGCCTCGTAACAGGCGCTTTCGCCACGTCTGACAGAAATTGAGGGCAAATTTTAGATTGTAATGATTTGTATTGCTGTAGTGACAGGTTGTCAGCCCATCGCCTAAATTACAATACACTGTACCAATACCCTCGAATCCCTTTTGCTGACTTCTACAGCATGCCCGGGAGGAAGGGCAGCTGGAACATTCTATGTTTTTCTATCTCTCCCAGTCCAGTATGGAAGATATAAATCACTACAATAATAATCACTTAAATCATCAATCACTCACTTCAATCATTAATAACTTTCTTGCAACATTAATAATAAATAACTCACTTCATTCACCTATTACTTACTCCAATTATCGATAAACCACCTCACACCAATTATCAATAACTCACTCCAATTATCAATAATTCACGCCAATTACAATAACTCACTTCAATTTATCAATCACTTACTCCAATTATCAATTACTCTCTCCAATTATCAATAACTCACTCTAATTATCAATAACTTATTCCAACTATCAATAACTCACTCCAATAGTCAATAACTCACTCCAATCATCAAAAACTCACTCCAACCGTCAATCATGTGTTTACCTCGGTATAATAAACAGCGTATTTAGCAGGCTGTCCGGTGGCCGGCGGTGACCAGGTCACTTTGATGGTGTGTGGTCCCGTCGGCTCCGCGCGCACGTTCAGAGGAGGGCCGTAGGTTAGTTCCTCTTCTGGAGTCGTCACTTCTATCATCTGTGGACAATGTGGACATTTAAGTAATGCGATCCTGTATTATTCGGTCCTGTATTACTCCCGTGCTGGCCTGGGAGCGAGAGAAAAACAGAATGTGCTAGCTGCATTTCCTCCCGGGCATGCTGTAAAAACCAGCCAAGGGATCCGGGGGTTTCAGTATATTGTATTTTAGGCGATGAGCTGACAACCTGTCCCTACAGCAATATACCCCCTTAGGGATAAGACGTGATCATATGTATATGTATGTATTATTCGGTAAGAAACGACTTAACTAAATCTCAATGGCTTGGCATGGCTGGCTTTTATACAAGCATGAGGCTTTCTCTTGTACAGGCACGAGGCTTGCCCTTGTACAAGCATGAGGCTTTCTCTTGTACATGCATGAGGCTTTCCCTTGTATAACCATAATGCTTGATTAGCAAGTCATCATCTTACAAACATAAGGCTTACCCTAGTACAAGCTTAAGGCTTTCCCGTGTATACAAGCACAAGACTTTTCCTTATACAAGCATAAGGCTTGCCTAGCAAGTCACCCCTTACAAACATAAGGCTTGCCCGTGTACAAGCATAAGGCTTGACTAGCAAGTTACTCCCTTAAAAGTAAAAGACTTTCACTTGTACAAGCTTAGGACTTGCCCGTATATACAAGCATAAGGCTTTCCCTTATACAAACATAAGGCTTGACTAGCAAGTCACCCCTTACAAACATAACGCTTGCCCGTGTACAAGCATAAGGCTTGACTAGCAAGTTACTCCCTTAAAAGTAAAAGGCTTTCCCTTGTACAAGCTTAGGACTTGCCCGTATATACAAGCATGAGGCTTTCCCTTATACAAACATAAGGCTTGACTAGCAAGTCACCCCTTACAAACATAAGGTTTACCCGTGTACAAGCATGAGGCTTGCCCTTGTATGAGGTCACATCACTTACAAGCATAAGGCTTCTTACCTCAGTCGGCGGAGAGGCGGCGTGTTCCGTATAAGCGAGCACTGCAAACTGGTAAGTAGTGTTGGGTTGTAAGGACGCCACGTTCATCTCGTGTTTTTGCGCCACGCCGCGAGATACGCGCTCTCTGTGGATAAAAGATCAATTACATTTATCTTAGAAGCAATAAGACTCCGTTATTCTTATCCTTGGTATTTAAATAAATATACTTGATTGAATGGTCTTCATAATCGGCAATTTTTTCAAACTTAACCGCACCGCAGACCCACGTGATACAGCTGTTTCAAATTCACTAATCTCACGCCTACAAATACAAATACAATAAATTTATTTCAGATTTACATCCATAAAGAGTTAGTGATACATAAACAATCCTACAGACTAATGTTAGTACTTACAAATATGTGCTTGGCTTAGGATTTACATGTAATTTGGTCCAGTGTTCAAAGAATGGACCCTATCAGCAATAATTTTCAGGAGGCTGTTCCCGCTGCCACGAACTCTGCTTATTAGAGAGGCCACTCTGTTTCGCAAAATGGCTGCGAAGTCATCTACGTAAGCATCTAAGTGCGCCTACGTATTTATATCCTAAAGTTTCTGATATCTATTCCTCACCTCTCACTCCCTTTAACTTTGTAGACGACAGCATATCCTGTTATTTCTTCTTCCTTATGTTCCGGCGCCTCCCAACTAAGCGTCACGAATCTGTAAATAAAATATAATAGAAATAAAAGGCATATATTTAAAAGTTCACCAATTTAATCCTGTTTTGTTCATCTAAAATACTAGATCGTTCACCTAACTTTGTTCACTAATTAAACTAAACGTTCACCTAAAAAAAATATAATAAACGTTCACCTATAAAAGGAATTCTGGATTGTTCACCTAATTTTGTTTACCTATTTATTCGGTTTCACTTAAAATACTAAATTTTTCATCTAAATTTGTTGGTTTTGGTATCGGCTTTCGGCTCTTGGGTTTGCTGGGTCAACATGGTTCGTTGGGTCGACGTGGGTTGGTTTGTCAATGTGGGTCGATAGGTCGACGTGGTTAGTTGGGTTGGCGTGGGTAGACTGGTGGACGTGGTTTCGAAACCACCACCAAACCACATCGAATCGTCAACCCACGTCCACCAAACAAACTACGTTGACCTATCGACAAACCAACCCAAGTCGACCCATCGATCCTCGTCGACCCAACGAACCGAAAGCCGATACCACCGAAAGAAAAAAAAATAGATGAAGAATCTAGTATTATAGGTGAACGTTCAGTATTTTAGATGAACAAAATGGAATAAATACATACATACATACAATCACGCCTTTATCCCTAATGGGGTAGGCAGAGCGTACACGACCTAAACAAAGGTCGTTCCGCCACGTCTGACAAAGTTTTGAGGGTTATTGAAGATAGGTATATTGCTTTAGTGACAGGTTGTCAGCCCATCGCCTAAATTACAATATACTGAAACCCTCGGATCCCTTAGCTGGTTCTTACAGCATGCCCGGGAGGATATGCAGCTGGCACATTCTATGTTTTTCTCTCGCTCCCAGGCCAGCATGGAAGTAAATAAATAGGTGAACATATTTACGTGAACAATCCAGAATTTTAGGTGAATATGTTTAGTGCGACGTTTTAGAATTTTTAGTGCGACATGATTAGGTGAACATTCAGCCTAATAAGCGAACATTCAGTTTTATAGGTTAAAATTAATTGAACCTGTTTAGGTGAACGATTAGTTTAAAAGTGCGACAATTAAAGATTTCCCAATATAAAATGTATAAGGGTTGTTCAGTCGACAAAACCGAACAACTTTCACCTGGAAATTCTTTCAGGAAATGATAAAAATATATTTGACTTTCCCATACAAAATGACCATATCTTTGATCAGATAATTTGTATAGGAAAGCGATATTTTTATTTATTTCCTGAAATGATTTCGTTCTGAAGTTGTTTAGTTTGGTTTACTCAGCACAACACAAATTGTTCCATAAAAAAACATAGTATAATTATGCATTGTGGGACGAATTGAGAACCTCCTCTTATTTTTTGGAAGTCGGTTAAAACTTAAAATTAAAATGATTACTAAATAAATTATATCTACGAGTATGTTACATAAATATTTCATTTAAAAATAGTAAACATTTTCACTAACCTGTGTTTCACAATAACCGCCTTTAAGCCCTTGGGCGCAGAGACCACAGTCGCGTTCCCTTTCCTCAGCTCATCTAAATCCATGTCTTCGGCAGCGTGAAAAGAATCGTTATCATAATAGTCAAGATGATTTACATCACCATCATCATATTGATCATATTCCACGTGACCAGAAGTGAAGGCAGATGATGTTTCTCCCAAGAAATCATCATTGTCAATAGAGTCCATTTGGTCTAATGGACCTGATGATATTAAGCTGTTGAAAATGTCTTGGGTGGAAGTGTTAGTGTGTGTCTTGTTGGTAGCTAAAGTGTTAAAGGATTCTGGGTCGACTTCGGAACTCTGTTCGGACTCTGAAAGAGACAGTAAATAAACAAAAATGTAAATAAAAAGAATAAGCAAAATTAAAACAAAAACCATTAAAATAACATAGTAAAAATAATAATAAAACCCAAAAAATATTAAAATTTATATATTTTTAAATATGAGAAATTTCAATGTGGCTAAGCCATGGGTGATCAGTGCTTCGAAAGGCACGTTAAACCCTCTTTGTACCTGGTTACCATCAAAGATATTAGTCATCAAGCTATGTCGGAGGCCACAACAATCTGGCCGATCATATGATTCTATTTAAATGTACCTGTGTAAGAACTCTGTTACTATGATTCC
This sequence comes from Scrobipalpa costella, assembly GCA_949820665.1. Taxonomy (NCBI): domain Eukaryota; kingdom Metazoa; phylum Arthropoda; class Insecta; order Lepidoptera; family Gelechiidae; genus Scrobipalpa; species Scrobipalpa costella. The sequence goes on along the minus strand of OX463321.1, from coordinate 6,596,396 downwards.
GAGCAAATAAAGATATTCTATTCTATTCTATTGCTAAACATTTGTGGCTTGAAAACTCTGAGAGCTGGGTTGGCCACTTACCTTGCAAAAGCCTATTCTATACTTCGTTTTTTCAGCATTAGAAATAATGTAAACAAAGAAGCAAAGGGCTAGTGAACATAAATATCAGATGACCTATTTTTATCAAGTTTTCATCTCATAAAATAATAAAAAAAAATATATATATATATTTATTTCAGGCTTATCACCCATATTTTTACAATAAAAAAACAAACAAACACACATTCATTCATATTATAACATAAAATTATTATTATTATTAAATCAGATTAATTACATTAAAATTTAATTTTTAAATTCTAGCTCGGCCTAACAACGGTTCAATGGTTCAAACAATTCAAAGTTGCTTTTAAGTTAAGTTAATAAATACAGCAATCTAATTATCTTAATATTTATTCTAAGCGTCAGACTTTTCATAAGTAATTCTAAGCTATTAAGCGTAGGTATGTTTATAGTTACAAAGATCATTTAGTTAAGAGACGGTAGAAATTATTTTAATGTATACCTACCTAAATAATTACATGCACAATCCATCCAGTGCTTAGTGAAACCGCACAGAATTCAAAAGGTAGGTTTCTCCGTGTAAAATATATAAAAACTGGCCAAGAGTGAAATGAATGAATGAATATTCCTAGTCGGACTACGGAACCCCAAAAATCATTACATAGAAAGGAACTTGGAGTTGAACATGAGAAGACAGTGAAAAACAACAGCGTTCCGTTCCATGTTTGCAATCTCTGCTTCTTTAGGTCTTTTACAATACACACCTTTCAAGACGATATTTTTTTAAATATTTTTGTAGTCTTATTTTGTCGTTCTTTTAAAAAAAATATCATAAAGTATTTGAATGAAACGTCACAATATTGTCAATTTCTTTTTATACTAAATAATCTGCTATTATTTCACATATTTTTCTATTGTCGCAATGTAACATGTACAATAAAATACCCATATTTTTTTTCTATCTAATCACTACATAGTATTGAACAAAGTCGCTTTCTCTGTCCCTATATCCCTATGTATGCATAAATCTTTAAAACTACGCAACGGATTTTGATGCAGTTTCTTTTAATGGATAGAGTGATTCAAGAGGAAGGTTTATATGTATAATACATGCATAATATAGTAGAGAAACAGTGATAATTTCCGTGCGAAGTCGGGGCGGGTCGCTAGTGCTAAATAAAACGAAGTATAGGATTGGGTCTGGTTTCCCTTCTGGGTTGCGAAGGTCAGATGGCAGTCACTCTGTGTAAAAACCAGTACCCTCGTTCTATCCATTAGACTACGTAGCCGCCAGGGAAATACGGGAAAAGTCTAGGGAGATGATGATGATACCTGGTCGAGGAGGCAACACTCGTAGCCTCAGTCCCGCAGCAGCAGACCCGGCTGCTGAGCTGGCAACACACTGGAACATGCCTGCGTCTACTCTCAGTACGCCCTGGATACGTAGCGAGGCACTGTGGAAAAAAAAAAAAGTTTCTAACAAGTTTGAAAATATTACCAAGTATTTACTAAAAATTACCTTGAGTTTTACTTTATCTGATCTTTACACAAGTCATTCATTACATAATGAACTCACCCATCTACCAAGGCTGATTATTTGGTGTCAAAGGTTGCCTTTGGCCTTTGAAATATTGACGTGACCTTGACTTTATCTGACCTTGAACTTAAATAACCTTTAAAAAAAAGTCATTTTAATATGCCATGTACTAAGGCTATATCATGACATGATTCATGATTATTCGGTGTCAAAGGTTCTCATCATCTTTCAGTCAGCGGAATGATTTTAAATGACCTTTCCCAAAATAAACGTCATTTTAATATACTAAACTTAACCATCTACCAAGGAGATATAAAAAAAAAACCTGGTGAAATTTGTTCAGAGTCGTTGACAGACCAACTCATATCAGTTTGCGGGATGCTGTCCCTTACACCCTTTTACTTTACTTACCCATCTACCAAGACTATATCATGATTATTCGGCGTCAAAGGTTCCCCATCTTTCAGCCAAGAGACGGAAGGCGCTGGTCTTCCTTTAACTTCGCATCTTAGTGTGACGTCACTCCGTCTACTTGGTGTTACTACCATCGAAATGTTGACACGACCTTGAGTTATATGACCTTGACCTTAAAAAGATTTTTTCCCAATAACACGTCATTTTCATATACTCAACATACCCATCTACCAAGGCTATATCATGATTATTCGGTGTCAAAAGTTTCCCATCTTTCAACCAAGTGACAGAAATCTTAGTGTGACGTCACCGCGTATCCTGGCTGTTACTACCATCGAAAAGTTGACATGACCTTGAGTTATATGACCTTGACCTTAAATGACCTTTCCCCAAAAACACGTAATTTTAATATACTAAACTTACCCATCTACTAAGGCTATATCATGGTTATTCGGCGTCAAAGGTTCCCCATCTTTCAACCAAGAGACGGAAGGCGCTGGTCTTCCTTTCACTTCGCATCTCAGTGTGACGTCACCTCGTGTCCTGGCTGTTACTACTGGACTGTTGGGGAGGTGAACTCTTGGTGAAGTCTGGAATAATACAAACATACATATAATCACGCCTTTATCCCTAATGGGGTAGGCAGAGCGTAGACGACCTAAACAAAGGTCGCTCCGCCACGTTTGACAAAGTTTTGAGGGTTATTTATGATAGACTTGTAGGTATATTGCCGTAGTGGCAGGTTGTCAGCTTATCGCCTAAATTGCAATATACAGAAACCTTCGGATCCCTTAGCTGGTTTTTACAGCATGCCCGGGAGGAAATAAAGCTCCCAGCCCAGCATGGAAGAAATTGCTTGCTTCGATGGTTACATCAAGTCCTCACAAAATACTTACCAGAACATGTAACTGCGTGGTATGGTCAGCAGAATCAAGCCGGTTATGCGCGCGGCATGTGTAGGCACCCGCATCCAATGCGCGTGCTGACTGTACTCGCAGAGACCCTGACCCAACTAGGTAGAACCGGGAGTCCAGGTCACTGGAATTAAAAAAAAAACAATGCTTATGCACACACACAAGTAAACATCTGCCTCCGTGGTCTAGTTAACTGCCTCCGTGGTCTAGTGGCTAGTGTCATAGACTCCCAAACCGGAGGTCCTGGGTTCGATTCCCAGGGGGGAAACTCAAAAGTTGATATTTGAGAATTTATCACTTTGTGAATTTTTCCCCAGTTTGGTTAGGACATTGTAGGCTGAATCACCTGATTGTCCGAAAAGAAAAAAGATTTCGTGCTTCGGAGGGCACGTTAAGCCGTCGGTCCCGGTCGCTGTCTTTGATAGTGGTCGTTACTCAAACCATGTCAGAGGCCTATATATAGTTGTGCTACTAGGCGGTTTAAAAACTCTGACACCAGGGTTCATCGGGTCAATAGACTCGATACCCACTCGACAGAAGAAGAAGTAAACATCGAAGTATACGTCATCATCATCATAAATTGAAGAGCTTTGCATACATACATACATAAAATCACGCCTTTATCCCTTACGGGGTAGGCAGAGCGTAAAACGCCTCTTAAAATGCGCTTTCGCCACGTCTGACATAAATTGAGGGCACTTTTAGATTGTAATGAATGTGTATTGCTATAGTGACAGGTTGTCAGCCCATCGCCTAAATTACAATACACTAACCCTCGAGTCCCTTTTGCTGACTTCTACAGCATACCTGGAAGGAAGGGCAGCTGGAAAATTCTATGTTTTTCTATCTCTCCCAGTCCAGCATGGAAGAAAGAGAGCTTTGCCACAGAATATATAATACTACCGGCTTTGTTCTTATCCGTCAAGTCATCGCCAGCTTTCTCGGTTTTCAGCCTTTATTTATAGATAAAAAACATACATAAAATCACGCCTTTATCCCTTACGGGGTAGGCAGAGCGTTAAACGCCTCGTAAAAGGCGCTTTCGCCACGTCTGACAAAAATTGAGGGTAATTTTAGATTGTAATGTGTATTGCCATAGTGACAGGTTGTCAGCCCATCGCCTAAATTACAATACACTGTAACCCTCGAGTCTCTTTTGCTGACTTCTACAGCAAGCCCGGGAGAAAGGGCAGCTGGAAAATTCTATGTTTTTCTATCTCTCCCAGTCCAGCATGGAAGAAAGAGAGCTTTGCCACAGAATATATAATACTACCGGCTTTGTTCTTATCAGTCAAGTAATCGCCAGCTTTCTCGGTTTTCAGCCTTTATTTATACATAAAAAAACATACATAAAATCACGCCTTTATCCCTTACGGGGTAGGCAGAGCGTTAAACGCCTCGTAAAAGGCGCTTTCGCCACGTCTGACAAAAATTTAGGGTAATTTTAGATTGTAATGTGTATTGCCATAGTGACAGGTTGTCAGCCCATCGCCTAAATTACAATACACTGTAACCCTCGAGTCCCTTTTGCTGACTTCTACAGCAAGCCCGGGAGGAAGGGCAGCTGGAACATTCTATGTTTTTCTATCTCTCCCAGTCCAGCATGGAAGTAAGTAAGTAAGTAAGCCTTTATTTATTTTATTTTAATTTATTTAACTTTATGCACAAAAATGTTACATGGGCGGACTTAACGCCAAAGGCATTATCTACCAGTACCTTAGGGCATGTGGAAATGACAAGGCAGGTGCAAAGTTAGAACAAAACAAAAAAACCAAAATGTAATTTAGAGTACATCATCATCTCCCTAGCCTTATCCCGTATCTCACGGGGTCGGCTGCCTAATCTAGGGGATTGAACGAGGGCACTGGTTTATACACAGAGCGACTGCCATCTGACCTCCGCAACCCAGAAGGAACACCAGACCCAATCCTAGATCAGGTCAGAGTTTTCAAGCCGCCAGTGCTTAGCACTGGCCTCTGATATAGCTTAACGACTAATATGTGATAAACGTTATTAACCGGGACCAACGGCTTAACGTGCCTTCCGAAGCACGGAAAAAGCGATTCGAACCACGACCTCCTGCTCAGGACGCAGCGGCCCTATCCACTACACCATCGGGCTATCATAAAGTCATTTTAAATCAACTACAAATATTTTAAGGGTATGTATTTTTATGTGGAAGAAATAGAATTTACTCATTTTAAATTTTAAATGTGCAGTAGCTTTTATTTTAAATTCTCCTACCAAAAAATATATATATTTTTGACAACACGCTTTGAATAAATAATATGTAGTACTATTATATATTCTGTGACGTCACTAAAATGCAGGCTTTACGTAATTACACTACACGCACACAACGTTCAATCTTCAGCCGATCACGTAGTGTGCGTGTTTTGATATACGGTATAAGCCGTCGGCCCCGGTCGCTGTCTTTGATAGTGGTCGTTACTCAAACCATGTCAGAGGCCTGATAGTTGTGCTACTAGACAGTTTAAAAACTCTGACATCAGGGTTCATCGGGTCGATAGACTCGATACCCACTCGACAGAAGAAGATATACGGTATGTCCGATATTTGTTTAGTTTTTAATTTAAGAATCTATGTTATATGACTATTTACCTTAGATCTATAGCAACGCCGTTGTTCAACCAAATCATCTCCGGCTTCGGATTGCCGACGGCGGCGCAGTCGAACGTTACCGAGGCACCCTCCATCACGGTCACAGGTTGCGGCGTGGCGATGAACCTCGGCGGTGACTCCGGGTTGGCCACTTCTGAGTTGACGCGTAATTCGATTTCTTCACTCGTCCTGGAATCACCACATAGTATAAAACAAAGTCGCTTTCTCTGTCCCTATATCCCTATGTATACTTAGATCTTTAAAACTACGCAACAATTTTGATGCGGTTTCTTTTAATGGATAGAGTGATACAAAATGAAGGTTTATATGTATAATACATGCAGAATATAGTAGAGAAACACTGATGAAATCCGTGCGAAGCCGGGGCGAGTTGCTAGTGTAATATAAATTATAGCGCCATCTATTGGTGACTTGTGAACACTAATAACTATTAGCGACATCTATTGGTAAATTATGTTAGAGACTTCCGAGTTGACGCGTAATTCGATTTCTTCACTCGTCCTGGAATGTAATATAAATAATGGCGCCATCTATTTGTGACTTATGAAGAATAATAACTATTAGCGACATCTATTGGTTCGCTCAAACGACTCAGAAATCTTCTGCCAATCAAAACTAAAATTTCCTTAACTAATTACTATTAGCGATAGCTATTAGTGACTTATGAAGACTAATAACTATTAGCGACATCTATTGGTGACTTATGAAAACTAGTAACTATTAGTGACATCTATTGGTGACTTATGAAGACTAATAACTATTAGCGACATCTATTGGGGACTTATGAAGACTAATAACTATTAGCGATAGCTATTGGTGACTTATGAAGACTAATAACTATTAGTGACATCTATTGGTGAATTATGAAGACTAATAACTATTAGCGAAATCTATTGGTGACTTATTTAACTAATAACTATAAGCGCAATCTGTTGGCCACTTGTAGTGAATGGAATGAATGATGATTAAGGCCTTATGAAAACTAATAACTCTTAGTGACATTTATTGGTGACTTATGTACACCAATAAGTATTAGCGCCCTCTGTTGGCAACTTATGGTGAATGGAATGCATGATGATTAGGATCTTATGAGAACTAATAATTACTAGCGACATCTATTGGTGACTTATGAAAACTAATAATTAGCGCCCTCTGTTGGCAACTTGTGGTAAATGGAATGCATGGTGCTTAAGATGATATTCGGTTGATATCATCTATGGGTACATCTCCGTATATTGAAGAGTTTTTCTAGCTACGAGCGGTTATTGGAAATTGTGGATAGAATAAAAACAAATCAATCAAGTCCTGGCCTCCCCGTTATCTGTAACGCAGAAGACATGCCAACAAGCAGTCACGAGTTACTTTAATATATACATATAATCACGCCTTTATCCTAAATAAAGGTCGTTCCGCCTTGTCTGACAAAGTTTTGAGGGTTATTTAAGATAGATTTGTAGGTATATTGCTGTAGTGACAGGTTGTCGGTCCATCGCCTAAATTGCAATATTCTGAAACCCTCGGATCCCTTAGCTGGTTTTTATAGCATGCCTGGAAAGAAATGCAGCTTGCACATTCTACGTTTTTCTTTCGCTCCCAGGCCAGCATGGAAGCAAGACTAGTGACTTATGAAGACTAATAACTATTAGCGACATCTATTGATGACCTATGTTAGCCACTTCAGAGTTAACGCGGAATTCGATTTCTTCACTAGTCCTGGAATGTAATATAAATGATAGCGCCAACTATTGGTGCCTTATCCTAACTAATAACTATTAGCGACATCTATTGCTGACTTATGTTAGCCGGGTTTACGCGTAATTCGATTTCTTCACTCGACCTGGACTGTAATATAAATTATAGCGCCATCTATTGGTGACTTATGAAGACCTATTCCTATTAGCGACATCTATTAATGACCTATGTTAGCCACTTCAGAGTTGACGTGTAATTCGATTTCTTCACTAGTCCTGGAATGTAAAATAAATAAATGATAATCAAAATAAATGATGTCTATTGGTGACTTATGAAAACTGATAACTATTAGCGCCATCTATTCGTAACTTATTTAACTAATAACTTTGAGCGCCATTTATTAGTGACTTATTAAAACTAATAACTATTAGCGCCCTCTGTTGGCAACTTATGGTGAATGTAATGCATGATGCTTAAGATGAAATTCGGTTGATATCGTCTTCAGGTATAACTCAATATATTGAAGATTTTTTCTAGTAACAAGCTGGTACTGGATATTGTGGATAGAATAGAAACAAATCAATCAAGTTCTAGCCTCCCCGTTAACTGAAACGCAGAAGACCTGCTTGCGGCAAACCAACAAGCAGTCACGCCAGCTTTTGGGCTCGTTGTAGCACTATGACTTATAGCACCATCTATTGGTAACTTATTTGAACTACTCACGCATACAGATTCAATACGTGATAGTGGAATACTCGCGATCGACACTATACTATCCTTTATATTTATTGGTAACTGAACCATCTATTGTAAACTACATACATATAGTCACGCCTTTATCCCTAATGGGATAGGCAGAGTGTAAACGACCTAAACAGAGACCCGTCACGTCTGACAATGTTTTGAGGGTTATTTAACATAGATTTGTATGTATATTGCTGTAGTGACAGGTGGTCAGCCCATCGCCTAAATTGCAATATACTGAACCTCGGATCCCTTAGCTGGTTTTTACAGCATGTCCGGGAGGAAATTCAGCTGTCATATGCTATGTTTTTCTCTCGCTCCCAGTCCAGCATGGAAGATATATTGTAAACTTACGCATATAAATGTGGTGCGTGGGCAATGGACACCCTACACCGGTAGTGTGCCGCGTCATGCGCCCGCGCCGGGTCCAACTCGAGCGCGCCGCTCGGGGTTAGAGCCATCCGCGCGCCTTCGCCACGGAGAGGGGAGCCGTTCTTTAGCCAGGTCACCTGGAAAATAAATCCCAGTAGTAGCATATTTTTTTTTTACATATGTAAATATAATCACGCCTTTATCCGTAATGGGGTAGGCAGAGCGTAAACGACTTAACCATAGGTCGTTCTGCCACGACTAACAAAGTTTCGAGGATTATTTAAGATAAATTTGTAGGTATATTACTGTAGTGACTGGTTGTCAGCACGTCGCCTGAACTACAATATACTGAAACTGTTTTTACAGCATGCCCGGGAGGAAATGCAGCTGGCATATTCTATGTTTTTCTCTCTCTCCCAGGCCAGCATGGAAGTAAGTATGTTTTTTTTTAATTTGGTTAAATCTGTGTTTGTAGCCGCCTATAAACAGTGATAAATAATATATATAGTAGGACATTTATTTCAGACCAAGAGCGTCCATAGCAGGGTTAGTAAAAGGTGGAACCATCTACGCAAGAAGCTTGCGTGTCGAGGCGAAATTTGGTATGGAATTTAATATACCAGTGCTTCTGAGGCGTGAGCTTTCTCCATCGTCGGTCTTGGTTTTGTAACAGCAAAAGCAATAAATTAAAATAAGGCAATCACTTGATTGTAATTTGCGTTGTTGGCTATGCAAATCTTGCCATCGTCATCATATTAGTGTAGTAATAACTTCAAGTACTAGACTTTTAATAATCTACCTTCGGAAAAAAAACCATTGAATCTTTAAATCAATTTAAAAAGAAACTATATTCTATGCTCAGCATATATTAATTAGTTAAATATGTGTTTTGTTATTGAGAGGCAGTATAAAAAAATCCTTAATCAACATAAAAAACAGTTTAAAGTGAAGTGCGAACGACCGTTATTTTTGTCTTTATATCTGTTCTCATGTAAGTAATTCTGTTTTAATAAGAATAAAGAATCTTTAAACTTATGAACTTACATTAAGTTTTAATATAGGCGGCGCAACGTGCACTTTCGAAGACCCGTACACCCTTCTGTCGGGCGGACCAGCGCCTGCAGTGATGACCCTGATGGCGACCCTGGGATGCGCCTTCAGACCACAGGGCAGTAACACAGGACCTCCAACCACGCCTAGCACACTGCGTGGACCTGGGATCAGTTCTGGAAGCTCTGGAAGATGGTAAATTGGGTTTTATGAATTCGCTGTGAGGTTGTGGCGAATAGTAGCGATTATACATACATACATACATAAAATCACGCCTTTATCCCGAATGGGGTAGGCAGAGCGTAAACGAGAAAAGGTCGTTTTGCCACGTCTGACAAGTTTTGATTATAATTATGATAACTCATATATTTCTTTAGCAATGCTTTTACTGAGAAATCCCACCCACGTGTAACTTTATAAATTTATTCATAAAACGACAATCATTTCATACAATACCATGCAAACACAGGATACATAAAATTCAACTCTAACTAACTGTAACTTTTAGCTTGTTTATTTTCATGTTGATGTGTCAATATTTGTTCTAAATTACCATTATACGTGTACATTGTTTTATTCGTAACTTATTGGTCAATATTATCATTTTTTTTTATGTATTAACGAATGAAAGGGAACTTGGGAAGGGTTTATTTACACAACATTATATAGTATTTGGTTTGTGAAACATAGTTTAAATGACATTGCCTAACCTACCTTCAATTGAATGGAAGTCAGAATGGAAGAAAAATGTAGATAGAACACGAAAAAACATTTTATGCTATCATTCTTTTATTAGGTCTGCTGTAAGATTTTTTTTTTGTAGAAACAAGCAGTGCCTGTTGTGTCTTAATTCCTTATGTAATTGTTCTGGTTATGTTTATGTGTACAATAAATTGTTAAATAAATAAATAAAATTATAAAGAACTCACCTGCTAGTAACACTGCAGCTACTCTAGAGACTATGGTCCCCGCGCCCCCCTCTGCTGTCGCCACACACTGGTACTGCCCCGCTAGTGCGGCAGACATGCTTTCTATCACTAGTGACCCGTTTGATAGCTGTTTTCTGGAATAAATTGAAAAGACATGTTAGTTTAAAGAAAAGTATATTTACGACAGGAGAGAATTTACAAACAGACGGCAATGTAAGTGCCTTTTAGGCTTCTGAGGAATATCACTTCGTATTTTTTTTCTCAATCACCTTTGTTCTAGACAAGTGGCAAGAGCAAATCTCCCGTAAAAAAAGATAAATACGAGTATATAGTTTTGATACAGATGCCTCCAATATTCGTCGGTTGCTAACTAGCGCCATATATCGTCAACTTATGATACTAACAGCTAACCCCATCTATAGTCAACTTACAGTGCTAATAGCTAGCGCCATCTATTGTCAACTAACAGTACTAATACCAATATATGCTGCTTATCGCTAGCTGATGTTGTTGAGTTTTGTGTTGTTTCATGAATAAACGTTTTTCTATGCTATTCTGATACTGTGTGTTCTTTAGTCGGGGCGCTGTCGCTATGCCTCCAAGATATTTTGACAGAACCTCTGGACATTGCTGCGCATGATAAAAGTACGCTTTCCCCAGTCACTGCCAGCAGTGCCTGCCACCGTTTTGCTTGCTACCTAACGCCATCTATATTCAACTTACTGTACTTATAGCTAGCGCCATGTGCCGTAAACTTACGGTACTATAACGAACCTTTGCATAACCGCTAGCCGATACAGTATGCTCTCTAATCAGGGCGCTGTCGCTATGCCTCCAAGAAATTTTGACAAACCTCTGGATATTACTGCGCATGATAAAAGTACGCCTTACCCTGCCTGCAGTGCCTGCCACCGCTTAGATTGCTACCTTACGCCATCTATATTTAACTTACTGTACTTATAGCTAGCGCCATCTATTGTCAACTTACAGTACTATTACGAACCTGTGCTTATCGTTAGCCGATACTGTGTGCTCTCTAGAGGGGACGCTGTCACTATGCCTCCAAGATGTCACTATGACAGGACCTCTGGATATTGCTGCGCACGATAAAAGTACGCTTTCCCCAGTCACTGCCTGCAGTGCCTGCAAACTTTAAGCTTTTTACCTAACGCCATCTATATTCGACTTATTGCACTTATAGTTGGCGCCATCTATCGTATACTTACAGTACTATTACGAACCTGTGCTTATCGCTTGCCTATACAGTGTGCTCTAGTCGAAGCGTACTGCTATGCCTCTAAGATATCTTAACAGGTCCTCTGGATATTGCTGCGCATGATAAAAGTACGGTTTCCCCAGTCAATGCCTGACACTGTTTAGTTTTCTACCTAACGCCATCTATAATACTTACTGTTCTTATAGCTGGTCCTATCTATCGTATTCTTATAGTACTATTACGAACCTGTGCTTATCGCTAGCCGATACTGTGTGCTCTCTTGTCGGGGCGCTGTCGCTAAGCCTCCAAGATATCTTGACAGCCCTTCTGGATATCGTCACGCAAGTTGGAAGCACACTTTCTTTAACCATTGTTGGATCTAACTAGACCCATCTGTCGTCAACTTATCGTACTTATAGCTAGCGCCATCTATTGTCAATTAACAGTACTAATACCAACCTATTCTAAACGCTAGCCGATACAGTGTAGTCGGGGTGCTGTCGGTATGCCTCCCGAGATATCTTGACAAAACCTCTGGATATTGCTGCACATGATAAATTACGCTTTTCCCAGTCACTGCCTGCAGTGCCTGCTACCGTTTGGTTTTCTACCTAACGCCATCTATATTTAACTTACCGTACTTACAGCTGGCGGCATCTGTCGTAAACTTACAGTACTATTACGAACCTGTATTTCTCGCTAGCCGATACTGTGTGCTTTCTACTCGGGGCGCTGTTGCTATGTCTCCAAGATATTTGGACAGGCCATAGGGCATCCATAGGGATACCCTGGTAGAAGCACGTTTCCTCCAGCCACAGCCTTCCACCGCTTAGCTTGCTACCTAACGCCATCTATATTTAACTTACTGGTCTTAAAGCTGGCGCCATCTGTCGTAAACTTACAGTACTATTACCAACCTGTGCTTATCGCTAGCCGATACTGTGTGCTCTCTTGTCGGGGCGCTGTCACTATGCCTCCAAGATATCTTAACTGGCCCTCTGGATATGGCTGCACATGTAAGAAGCACGCTTTCGCCAGCCACTGCTACCGCATCGGTGGGCTCCGATGTAAACTTGACACCCTCATCTTGCGTGTCTTCGCCTCCTGGAACAAAATAAAAGGTCTCATGAATACACAATATTAAGTTGTTTGGTGATTTGGAGAGTCCAAAACTCTAGTCGAGATTTTGAAGAAAATTGTTCAATTTTATTAATTAAGTCAGATTAGATCATAGGCTTGTGAGGAGGGTTGAAATCTCTGGGTTTTAGTATATTGCAATTTAGGCGATAGGCTGACTACAGCAATATACCTACAAATGTATCTAAAATAACCCTCAAAACTTTGTCAGACGTGGCGGCACGACCTGTGTTTAGGTGATTTCCGCTCTGCCTACCCCATTAGGGATAAAGGCGTGAGTATATGTATGTATGATATCTCTGACACTAGAATTAATCGAGTTGTTTCGTGTTTCTACTCAACAGCCAAAATAGACAAAAGAATATTCTTATTCGCTTTCTTCAGTAGCCTTTATAATGGCGTCCGTTTGTGGGGTGTAGGGGACACCGTCCCGCAAACTGATAGGGGTTGCTCAGTCAACGAAACTGAACAACTATCACCAGGAAAGTTTTATAGGAAATTAAAAAGAAATATGGTAATTTTGTGAAGGAGAGCGTATATAAAGAGCTATTTTGTAAAAATAAAATCTGTTTCCTGAAAGATTTTCCTGGTGAATGTTGTTCAGTTTAGTTGACTGAGCAACCCCTATCAGTTTGCGGGACGCTGTCCTTTACACCCAGTATGAAATATATAAAACCCTGTATACATAAACGTGTTTTCAATAGCAAATCAAACTTGAAGTGTTCGAAAACAAACCCAACTTGAAAGAAAACCGAAACAGTAGCGTTATAACTTATAACGTTACCGTTAACGTAACATGTAATGGGCCGTTAATAACGTAACGTTACTGTGCCGTTCGCGCCTCGTAACCGTAAATTACTACGGGCATAACGTAAATTATTCTACAAAACTGCCGAATTGTGCCTTATCTCCTATGTTTTGAGGTTTATGTTAATGATTTCGGGAAACGGAAAAGGGTATACGAAGTCTTCGTAGAAATACGTACATACATATAATCACACCTTTATCCCTAATGGGGTAGGCAAAGCGGAAGTGACCTTAAAAAAAGATAATTCCGCCACGTCTGATAAAGTTTTGAGGGTTATTTAAGATAGATTTGTAGGTATATTGCAGTAATGACAGGTTGTCAGCCCATCGCCTAAATTGCAATACACTGAAACCCTCGGATCCCTTAGCTGGTTTTTACAGCATGCCCGGGAGGAGATGCAGTTGCCACACTCTATGTTTTTCTCTCGCTCCCAGTCCAGCATGGAAGCAAAAGCTTCGTAGAAACAAAGATAGAAAACGGCAAATATCATTAATTGATTGGCACTAGGCGTAGGTATTGCTGATTCGGATGCAAACCACAGTTTAGATTCCCAGGAAGGGAACGCAAAATTGATATATTTTACTCAGTTTGTTTTGGATTAGGACAATGCAGGGTGAATTGTCTGATTGTCTGTAAAAACGGATCCCGTGCTTCGAAGGGCCCATTAAGCCGTTTGGTGCAGGTTTTACCAGAAGAATTTATGAAAGTTTTGTTCGCTGAGCAACATCATTCAATTTTCGGGACATCGCATCGTCCTAAGACGTAATCTGTGATATCTTCCCATATCCATAATATATCTGAGCGCGGCAACGGCGACGGCACGGCACCGTCGACGGTACCGTGGAAGAGATAATCCATGAAAATCAATGAAATAGTATGAAACGCTTTTCCACTTGCCGGCACGGCAACGGCACGGCATTGATTCTCACCGGTACTGTCGCCGGCCTGCCAAACTGCATGTGTTTTGTATTCGTACGAAGCATGCATGTGTGTATGTACGCTCAGATTGGGACTAGGTGGACGTTATCGGAACGTTGCCGTACCGTTGCCATGTCGTCGTGGAAAAACAGAGCCACGGCATCGTGACGGCACCGTCGCCGTGCCGTCTAGTGTAAAAACGCCCAATGAATGAGTCAAGTCAAGTTACTTCCATGGTAGACTGGGAGCGAGAGAAAAACATAGAATGACATGCTATAAAAATTTGCTAAGGGATCCGAGGGTTTCAGTATATTGCAATTTAAGCGATGAACTCTCAACCTGTCACTACAGCAATATACCTACAAATCTATCTTAAATACCCCTCAAAACTTTGTCAGACGTGGCGGAACGACCTTTGTTTACGTTTACGATCTGCCTACCCCATTAATGATAAAGGCGTAATTATATGTATGTATGAATGAGTCAAGTCAAGCCCATCACAAACAAAACAAAAAATATGATCAATCCATTCTCAAAAACCGCATACACAAACTAAAAGCGAAAAAAGCTCTTTTCATTTCACAATCTCGTTAATAAAACTCTTTTTATCCGAACGCCATTAAATAAGGCAAACCATCAAAACGTACGCAGCCTTTTGTGCGTTGATTCCCTTTATTCAAATTGTTTATTTCATTTAGGGTTACGTAAGCATCACTACATAGTATAAAACAAAGTCGCTTTCTCTGTCCCTATGTCCCTAATCACTACATAGTATGAAATAAAGTCGCTTTCTCTGTCCCTATATCCCTATGTATGCATAAATCTTTAAAACTACACAACGAATTTTAATGCGGTTTCTTTTAATGGATAGGGTGATTAAAGAGGAAGGTTTATATGTATAAAACATGCATAATATAGTAGAAAAACACTGTTAATTTCCGTGCGAAGCCGGGGCGGGTCGCTAGTGTATGCATAAATCTTTAAAACTACGCAACGGATTTTGATGCGGTTTCTTTTAATGGATAGAGTGATTCAAGAGGAAGGTTTATATGTATAATACATGCATAATTTCCGTGCGAAGCCGAAAAGCGTAGAATGTGCCAGCTGCATTTCTCCTCGCATGCTGTAAAAACCAGCTAAGGGATCCGAGGGTTTCAGTATATTGTAATTTAGGCGACGGGCTGACAACCCGTCACTACAGTAATATACCTACAAATCTATTTGAAATAATCCTCAAAACTTTATCAGACGTGGCGGAACGATCTTTCTTTAGGTCGTTTACGCTCTGCCTACCCCACTAGGGATATAAGCGTGATTATATGTTTAATATATGTCTTCTCTTCACTCCCTGAGGCAAAGTAGAATTAGACCAGGATTCTATGGAGGTAATCTTTGTGATTTTTCATTAATATTTCTTTAAAAATTGCGATCCCGATGGTGTACTGGATAGGGCCGCTGCCTCCTGAGCAGGAGGTCGTGGTTCGAATCCCACCTCGTACCAATGTGTTTTTCGATTTACGAATTTCATATGTACGTTTATTCGGCGTTTTTTCCGTGCTTCGTGCACGTTAAGGCGTTGGTCCCGGTTAATATCGTTTAATACCGTAGATATTAGTCGTTAAGCCATGTCAGAGGCCAGTGCTAAGCATTGGCGGCTTGAAAACTCTGACCTAATCTAGGATTGGGTCTGGTTTACCTTCTGGGTTGCGGAGGTCAGATGGCAGTCGCTCTGTGTAAAAACCAGTACCCTCGTTCAATCCCCTAGATTAGGTAGCCGACCCCGTGACATACGGGATAAGGCTAGAGAGATGATGATGATGATTCTATGGAGGTAATGGGTTTGCTTTGGCGTTTTTACCCAGATTTGTACGGAACCACAAGCAGGTCCGGACTCGCTCTTAACCCTTGTATTCATATCGTGCTCATCCGTACAATTCGCGATGTTATCTCTCTCATTTGACCGGATCTCTCTATTGGAGCATTACAGTACGACGCGGATCTCAATGAACGTAGGCGGAGGCGCTGAATTATAAGGAGAACTGTCAAATTACGTTCATTTAAAGTGTGGTCGCATTGATTCCGCTGTGCAAAGATATTCCGACCCTTTCGTGAGGTACTTTTAACAATTGGCAGTTGGCATTGAATTTATCTAGGTTTAGGTACGTTTTAATAATATACTGAAATAATAACTGCCTTCTACTTCTATGCTGGCCTGGGAGCGAGAGAAAAACATAGAATGTGCCAGCTGCTTTTCCTCCCGGGCATGCTGTAAAAACCAGCTAAGGGATCCGAGGGTTTCAGTATATTGCAATTTAGGCGATGGGCTGACAACCTGCTAGAGCAATATGTCTACAAATTTAAATATCCCTCAAAACTTTGTCAGATGTGGCGGAACGACCTTTGTTTAGGTCTTTTACGCTCTGCCTAACCCATTATTGATACAGGCGTGATTATATAAATGAATGAATGAATAACTGCCTTCGTAGTCTAGTGGTCAGAGCCATGGGCTGAGGATCCGGAGGTCGTGGGTACGATTCCTAGGGGGGAACACAAAGTTAATATTTGTTAATTTATCACTTTGTGAGCTTTTCCCCAGTTTGGTTAGGATATTGCAAGCTGAATCACTTGATTGTCTATAAAGTAAAAGGATTCCGTGGTTCGGAGGGCACGTTAAGAATTATAGTACATGTATTTACGGTGTATGGTACACCGTAAATACATGTACTATAATGGTAAACGGTATCTGTATTCAATAAACTCACTCGTCGTTACGTGGCTGTGTACAGCTCCATATTGAAATACTAGAGGTCTCGAGCCCTCTTCACTTGAGGGTAGTTTACTAATATTGCCGCAATAATTGTTAAAGTGTTTTCAGAGACGTTGTATAAGTTCAAGTTGAATTATTTATTAGTTCAATTAATTAATTAATATTATTTCCAACTCAGTTTTAGAAAAAAGGTACACAAAGTTTCATGTCTTTTTATCGAAAATCTTGTTTGTAAAATAAGTTTTAGCTATTAGATTCCGGGTGTAAGGGACAGCGTCCCGCAAACTGATAGGGGATCGGATAATTCTTTCAGGTGAAGAAAAAAAATCCTTCCCATACAAAATGACCACTTCGATCAGACACATACATACATACATATAATCACGCCTTTATCCCTAATGGGGTAGGCAGAGCGTAAACGACCCAAACAAAGGTCGTTCCGCCACGTCTGACAAAGTTTTGAGGGTTATTTAAGACAGATTTGTAAGTATATTGCTGTACTGACAGGTTGTCAGCCCATCGCCTAAATTACAATATACTGAAACCCTCGGATCCCTTAGCTGGTTTTTACAGCATACCCGGGAGGAAATGCAGCTGGCACATTCTATGTTTTTCTCTCGCTCCCAGGCCAGCATGGAAGAACAGACAATTTGTTTGAAAAAGGCAATTTTCACTTCCTAAAAAAAAATCCTGCTGATAGTTCAGTGCCGTATTTAAAATCAGCTATCATGAGTGACAGCGAGTTTGAGTTCGTATCAGAAATTTCATTTCAGTACAAACTGGCCTGACAAATCTATACTGAATATTGCTTTCAAGTTTTGAGATCGCTTCATAAATATTCAAAATTCTTTATTGCAGTTTACAGGTACATACATACATACATACATATAATCACGCCTTTATCCCTAATGGGGTAGGCAGAGCGTAAACGACCTAAACAAAGGTCGTTCCGCCACGTCTGACAAAGTTTTGAGGGTTAATCAAGATGGTTTTGTACGTATATTGCTGTAGTGACAGGTTGTCAGCCCATCGCCTAAATTGCAATATACTGAAACCCTCAGATCCCTTAGCTGGTTTTTACAGCATGCTCGGGAGGAAATGCAGCTGGCACATTCTATGTTTTTCTCTCGCTCCCAGTCCAGCGTGAAAAGAAGTTTACAGGTACAATAGATGATATGGGCGAAAATATATAAGTTCCACTGAAAACTTGCTAATATGCAAGCAGCATGCAATACAAATATTTTACAAAATTATATTCGACATGTCAACAAAATTTATAATTATCTTAAGTCAATATTTTAAATTACGCAAATTATCATTCAAAAAATCATTAATAGTATAATCATTTAGTGGACAATAAATTATGTAATATTATTTTAAATTGTCTTAATTGTCTTAGACTAGTTTATTTTATATTGTCAGGTAATTTATTGTAGAGCTGAGGTCCCATTGCGAATATTGTATCACTATAAAATGTCATCAACGTCAACAATGTCAACTTCCATGCTGGCCTGGGAGCGAGAGAAAAACATAGAATGTGCCAGCTGCATTTCCTCCCGGGTATGCTGTAAAAACCAGCTAAGGGATCCGAGGGATTCAGTGTATAGCAATTTAGGCGATGGGCTGACAACCTGTCACTACAGCAATATACCTACGAATATATCTTAAATAACCCTCAAAACTTTGTCAGACGTGGCGGAACGACCTTTGTTTTGGTCGTTTACGCTCTGCCTACCCCATTAGGGATAAAGGCGTGATTATATGTATGTATGTATAAAATGTCATATTTGGTTTATTTCGTGGTCGTACCTCTATGTTTTTTCTAGTACATACATACATACATAAAATCACGCCTTTATCCCTTACGGGGTAGGCAAAGCGTCAAACTCCTCGTAAAAGGCGCTTTCGCCACGTCTGACAAAAATTGAGGGCAATTTTAGATTGTAATGTGTATTGCTATAGTGACAGGTTGTCAGCCCATCGCCTAAATTACAATACACTGTAACCCTCGAGTCCCTTTTGCTGACTTCTACAGCATGCCCGGGAGGAAGGGCAGCTGGAACATTCTATGTTTTTCTATCTCTGCCAGTCCAGCATAGAAGATATATTGTTTCTAGTACTCCGAGGATATCTGGTATGTATCAATTTAAACTTACTTAGATGTTCTTTTACAAATACGCATGCCTCATAAATATATAGCGAAGGTAAAGTAAGTAGTTTGAGACTTTTAAAAAACGGAATACAACTATCTTTGTTATTAAGACGACACATCGCTACTTACATGCTGGACTGGGAGAGATAGAAAAACATAGAAAGTTCCAGCTGCCCTTCCTCCCGGGCATGCTGTTGAAGTCAGCAAACGGGACCCGAGGGTTACAGTGTATTGTAATTTAGGCGATGGGCTGACAACCTGTCACTATAGCAATACATATTACAATCTAAAATTGCCCTCAATTTTTGTCAGACGTGGCGAAAGCGCCTTTTACGAGGCGTTAAACGCTCTGCCTACCCCGTAAGGGATAAAGGCGTGATTTATGTTTGTTTTGAATAATGGTAAAGTATGTACCTCAGCAGCATTACCCCAAAGCAGTAGTCCATATCTTAAACTAGAAACTACATATGCATGGTATGCACAGAGCGCAGTTCTTTGAGAAGCTGCCTTAGTGTCGTTGACTGAGCAATCCCTATCAGTGTGCGGGACGCTGTCCCTTACATCTGGTACAGCCTAATTACCCATACCATCTGCCGTATCCACATCACCTATTCAAACGGAACGAGCTCATATAAGAAGACATGACGTCACTGCTCTCGACATAAAAAAAAAATCTATACCTGGCCTCACATCTGCTTATTTGCGGATCATTTGACCGACGTCCACCCTCTTAGGACAGATGCACTGATAACAATGGGATCCAGGTTCTGATATTGTCAGAAAGATTACATCAGAAAAAGGAGTAATCGAGATTACTTTCTTTTATTAGTATAGTGTACTTCCATGCTGGACTGGGAGCGACAGAAAAATATAGAATGTGCCAGCTGCATTTCCTCCCGGGCATACTTTAAAAACCAGTTAAGGGATCCAAGGGTTTCTGTATATTGTAATTTAGGCGATGGGCTGACAACCTGTCACTACAGCAATATACCTACAAATATATCTTAAATAACCCTCAAAACTTTGTCAGACGTGGCGGAACGACCTTTGTTTAGGTCGTTTACGCTCTGCCTACCCCATTACGGACAAAGGCGTGATTATATGTATGTATGTATGTATAGTGGATAGAGCGGCCGTCTCCTGTGCAGGTCGTGTTTCGATGCCCATCACGTACCAATAAGTTTCTCGATTTCCGAATTTCGTATTTACGTTTTTTTGGCGCTTTTACAATGACGGAAGACATTTTGAAACCTGCACAGTTGCACAATTTGCACATACCTAAAAAGAATTTCAATGGTTGTGTGAAGTCAACATCCGTACTAGGCCTTCGTGGTTGACTAAGGCTCGTATTTATAAAGCGATCTCAA
Organism: Scrobipalpa costella; assembly: GCA_949820665.1. NCBI lineage: Eukaryota > Metazoa > Arthropoda > Insecta > Lepidoptera > Gelechiidae > Scrobipalpa > Scrobipalpa costella. The sequence goes on along the minus strand of OX463321.1, from coordinate 6,575,673 downwards.
GAGTGACAGCCAGTTTGAGTTGGTATCAGAAATGTCATTCCAGTACAAAACCACCTGTCAAATCCATATTATTTTTGCTCTCAATCTTGATATCGCTTTATAAATACGACCCTAAGGTCCGATCGCCTTATTCCAGTCCAGGGTAATCTGATGCTTCTCTGTGGGGATGTTTATGAGCTGATGATTATGATTTGCAACGGAATACCTAGATATGTATTCACCGTTTTTACGTTTGTACATCGTTTGAGGTTTCCTGAGTGAAATCAAAAACATAATTCACCCACAAACCATTCGGCGACCATTAAAGCTAAACCAAGATTATGCGGGAAATGGATAAGATTCTATCCACTAAAGCAAGATATATTTATAGACAAAGGTTAGTCAGTACCTCAGAGCCAGAAGAGCACCGTATAATTGCCACAGATGTATACAAATTTGTACATACATATAATCACGCCTTTATCCCTAATGGGGAGGCAGAGCGTAAACGACCTAAACAAAGGTCATTCCGCCACGTCTGACAAAGTTTTGAGGGTTATTTAAGATAGATTTGTAGGTATATATTGCTGTAGTGACAGGTTGTCAGCCCATCGCCTAAATTGCAATATACTGAAACACTCGGATCCCTTAGCTGGTTTTTACAGCATGCCTGGGAGGAAATGCAGCTGGCACATTCTATGTTTTTTATTCGCTCCCAGTCCAGCATGGAAGATACATACATATAATCACGCCTTTATCCCTAATGGGGAGGCAGAGCGTAAACGACCTAAACAAAGGTCGTTCCGCCATGTCTGTCAAAGTTTTGAGGGTTATTTAAGATAGATTTGTAGGTATATATTGCTGTAGTGACAGGTTGTCAGCCCATCGCCTAAATTACAATATACTGAAACCCTTAGGATCCTTAAACTGGTTTTTACAGCATGCTCGGGAAGGTATGCAGCTGGCATATTCTATGTTTTTCTCTCGCTCCCAGGCCAGCATGGAAACAGACATTTTCGCCATGTCTTATTTAAGTTTCACTTTCCAGTCATAAGTACATTTTAATATTTATCTGTGTTGCTGATTGTGAAAATTGTAAAGCTGACTGTGACAGAGCCTTCATCGATAGAGTTACTTAATAAAAAAAACTTAATTCGCAAAATAAGACTCTTTTCGATGTTCTAAAATTCAGAACGTTATATCATTTCTTCTATGCTGGACTGGGAGCGATAGAAAAACATAGAATGTTCAGCTGCCCTTCCTCCCGGGCATGCTGTAGAAGTCAGCAAAAGGGATTAAAGAGTTACGGTGTATTGTAATTTAGGCGATGGGCTGACAGCAACATTTTAAATTATTATCAGACGCGCCGAAGGCGCCTTTTACGAAGGGCTTTACGCTCTGCCTACCCCGTAAGGCGTGATTTTATGTAAGTATGTCAGGTCACTTTGTACTAAGATTTAAATCATGATCATCGACCGCATTGACTGCACTGCAGAATAGATCAAAATACAGTTCTGCTTATGCGGGCGGATGCTATACTAATTCATCATCTCCCTAGCCTTATCCTGTATCTCGCTGGGTCGGCTACCTAATATAGGTGATTAGATGCTATACATTAGTATTAACAAAGCGTTAAAAAAGTAACTCACTATATAACTGAACAAATTTTTCCAAGGGACATATTTCTAAATAAAATTAAACCAAATAATAAAAATATAAATAGTGTCAGCTGCTCGAGTCATTTCACATAATTACTGCCTTTGTGGTCTAGTGGTCAGAGCCATGGGCTTACGATCCGGAGGTCCTGGGATCGATGCCCAGGGGGCTTTTAGAGTTTGCGATTCAGCATTTTTCGTCTTTAAATTATCATCACATACAATTGGCTTATGCGGGCGGATGCAACACAGATAGACAGATAGACACACACTTTTATTATAGTGATACGGGTGACATTCAAAGCTTTTGAATGACCGTGTAATTTATAGTTGACCCATTAGACCATGATTAATGGAAAATATTAAAAAGAACATTATAAAACTGGATCAGAAGAGAGTTGTGATTTGTTTTTTAGAACAATGGCGCCCTCAATCGTAAAAACATCATAACTCGCAAAATATTCAAATTTAGACCTAAGGATTTTTTAGAAGTAATGAATTCAGGACCAAATATTACCAGGAAGTTACTATTGAAATTATTTATGAGAACGGCCACTTTTTTGCTCTAAATTTGCTCCTAAATTCATTGTTTCTGAAAAATCCTTAGGTCTAAATCTAAGGAAGTGAGGTCTCCTAATATAACAAACAAGCCCGATGGTGTAGTGGATAGGGTCGCTGCCTGCTGTGCGGGAGGTCGTAGTTTGAATCCCACCACGTACCAATGTGTTTTTCGGTTTCCGAATTTCATATGTAGGTACGCTTTGAGGGTGAAGGAAAACATCATGAGGAAATCTGCACACGCCTACGAAGACATTCAAAGGTTGAGTGTGAAGTCGACCAATCCGTACTGGGCCCACGTGAACGACTAAGGCCCGATTGCCCTATTCTAGGGTAGGCTCATGCCCCTCGGTGGGGACGTAGATGAGCTGATGATGAAAGTCTTCGGGTATCGGGTACGATGCGGGTGAAATCTCTGGACGGAAAGCTAGTAGTCTATTCTATACCTACTAAATACGGGGTGTAAGGGACAGCGTCCCTCAAACAGATAGGGGCTGCTCAGTTATCCAAACTATCACAAAGTTTTTTCTTCAAGAAGTAAATAAAAATTTGGTTTTCCATACAATTTTTCTGATGGAGGTGTTCATGTTTTTTTTCATCTCCTGAATGATTTTCCCGGTGTGCATTGTTCAGTTTCGTTGACTGAGCAACCCCTATCAATTTGCGGGACGCTGTCCCTTATACCCAGTATAACCCTTTTTTCTCAACATGAACAGGAGAAGGCTCCCATAAAAGTATCATCATCTCCCTAGCCTTATCCCGTATCTCACGGGGTCAGCTACCTAATCTAGGGGATTGAACGAGGGTACTGGTTTTTACACAGAGCGACTGCCATCTGACCTCCGCAACCCAGAAGGGAAACCAGACCCAATCATAGATTAGGTCAGAGTTTTCAAGCCGCCAATGCTTAGCACTGGCCTCCGATATGGCTTAACGACTAATATCTACGGTATTAAACGATATTAACCGGGACCAACGGCTTAACGTGCTTTCCGAAACACGGAAAAAGCGCCGAATAAACGTACATATGAAATTCGAAATCCGAAAAACACATTGGTACGTGGTGGGGTTCGAACCACGACCTCCCGCTCAGGAGGCAGCGGCCCTATCCACTACACCATCGGGCTCCTCATAAAAGTATATGGCTGGAATAATGTTTCCAAGTGTGCGGGCTCTAAGTTATGTGACGTGGTGTGGTCCTAGTGTCGGCGATACTTATTTGTCATCATACATACATAAAATCACGCCTTTATCCCTTACGGGGTAGGCAGAGCGTAAAACGCCTCCTAAAAGGCGCGTTCCACGTCTGACATAAATTGAGGGCAATTTTAGATTGTAATGTGTATTGCTGCAGTGACAGGTTGTCAGCCCATCGCCTAAATTACAATACACTGTAACCCTCGAATCCCTTTTGTTGATTTGTCATCATTTATATATCATATACGTGGGACACTCAGAAAGATTTGCGACACTAAAAAAAATTGTTCTACAGGTACATATATTTTTATTGAATCTTTTCAAAGTACTCTCCACCAGCCTCTATACAAAGATTCATGCGTCTGAACCAGTTTTCAAAACACTTTTTCCAGTCCGCCGTAGACACCTCGTTTACAGCCTGCTCGAACGCAGCCAGCGCATCTTCCGGCGACGAAAATTGTATCCCCTTGAGCTGATTTTTTATTTTTGGAAATAAAAAGAAGTCACACGGTGCTAGATCAGGGCTGTAAGGAGGGTGACCCAGGAGTTTGACTGGTGTGCTGTCCAGGAAGTCCCTCGTATTGAGCGCGGTGTGTGCAGGCACATTGTCGTGGTGGAGCAGTAGTCCGCGGAGCCCTGTGTTTGGTCGCTTGTTGCTCACAACAGAAAAAACTTCTGGTAAACATTTGGTAGTATACCATTCGGCGTTAATGCTTCTTTGATCTCGTAAGGGAATTGAGGCCAAGTGGCCAGTCAAATTAAAAAAGCTGGCGATCAAAGTCTTCCCCCCGCTTCGAGATCGCTTCACTTTGGTAGGCGTTGGTTCATTTTGAAACACCCAAACTGTCGACTGGCGCTTGGTTTCTGGATCGTATTGATAAATCCAGGACTCATCACCTGTTACGATGTCGTAAACCATTCCACCCGGGCCTGCTTCTGAGCGTCGGTGAGGTAGTGCGGCACCCAGCGCGATACTATCCTCCTCACGCGAAGATGCCCATGTAGAATCTCGTGAACGCTTCCCGATCCAATCTTTAATATGTGCTGAATCTCCTGATATGTAATTCGCCTATTATCTTGGATTAAATTTTTCACTGCTAGCACGTTTTCTTCCGTAATAGCCGTCAAAGGGCGACCGCTTCTTTCTTTATCCCCCAAGGTTGGTCGACCGCGCCTAAATTCGTTATACCAACGATTCACGGTTGCCTTGGAGGGGCTTTCATCCATAAATGCCAGTTGAAGTCTATCGAACGATTCATCCGGTTTCAGGCGACACTTGAAATCGTAAAAAATCATAGCTCTAAAATGTTCCCGGCGCAGATCCATTTTTCAGTAAGACACGATACTTTGAATTGGCTCGCAAAAAATGTGGAGGGAAATTTTGAAAATGGAACATACATATTTTTACTTACAAGTAATCATATTTTCAAAAAAGATTCTAACCGGCCAGTCTGCCATATATAAAAACTATTTATCGCAATACTTTCTGAGTGGCCTGGTACATATATTTTGATGTTTTATTTTATTTTATTATATTTATGTGTATTTGTATTACTAAAGATCCTACATAATACTAATTGTATCTGTTCCCGTGAATTTCCCATCTTTTATCCCTATTAGGTTGGCTGGAAGAGATCTCTTATAGGGATTAAGATAAGATCTCTAAGTCAGGGTGGATACTAGGAATATTTGTTCTTACACCCATTATCATCTCCCATAATCTCCCTAGCCTTATCCCTTATCTCACGGGGCCGGATACCTAATCTAGGTGTTTGAATGAAGGTACTGGTTTAATACAGAGTGACTGCCATCTGACCTCCGCAACCCAGAAGGGAAACCTGACCCAATACTAGGTATTGCTTAGCACTGGCCTCTGACGCGGCTTAACGACTTATATCTACTGTCTTCTTCGTCTTAGCGAGTGAATTCTCGAGTCGAAAGACCCGATGAATCCTGGTGTCAGAGTTTTCAAACCGCCTAGTAGCACAGCTATTTAGGCCTCCGACATGGTTTGAGTAACGACCACTCTCAAAGATAGCGACCGGGGCCGACTGTTTAACGTACCCTCCGAAGCACGGAATCCTCTTTACTTTCGGACAATCAGGTGATTTAGCCTGCAATGTTCTAACCAAACTGGGGAAAACCTCACAAAGTGATAAATTGACAAGTAGCAACTTTGTGTACAACAACCTCTGGGAATTGAACCCAGGACCTCCGGAACGCAAACCCATGGCTCAGACCACTAGACCACGAAGGTAGTTATATATCTACGATAGTATTAAACGATATTAACCGGGACCAACGGCGTAACTTCCGAAGCACGGAAAACGCGCCAAATAAACGTACATATGAAATTCGAAAACTGAAAAACATATTGTGTATTAGTATATATTAAAAAAAATAACTCGCTAACACTGAGACTGCGGCCCTGACTCAGCAGAACCCACAATCAGGTCAATTACTAATCCAGACCCACTCCGACACATTGCTTGATTATACTCCGTAGTGTTGTGCCTTGTTTATCGATATCGATATAATCATATTGCTTCCATGCTGGCCTGGGAGCGAGAGAAAAACATAGAATGTGCCATCTGCATTTCCTCCCCTGCATGCTGTAGAAACCAGCTAAGGGATCCGATGGTTTCAATATATTGCAATTTAGGCGACGGGCTGACTACTTGTCACTACAGAAATATACCTACAAATCTATCTCAAATAACCTTTAAGACTTTGTCAGACGTCGCGGAACGACTTTTTGTTTAGGTCGTTTACGCTCTGCCTACCCCATTACGGATAAAGGCGTTATGTATGTATATAATCATATTGGATCCGATAACACTGAGACTGCGGCCCTGACTCAGCAGAACCCACAATCAGGTCAATTACTAATCCAGATCCACTCCGGCACATTGCTTGATTATACTCCGTAGTGTTGTGCCTTGTTTATCGATATCGATATAATCATATTGAAACCGCTTACACTGAGACTGCGGCCCTGACTCAGCAGAACCCACAATCAGGTCAATTACTAATCCAGATCTACTCCGTCACATTGCTTGATTATACTCCGTAGTGTTGTGCCTTGTTTATCGATATCGATATAATCATATTGAAACCGCTTACACTGAGACTGCGGCCCTGACTCAGCAGAACCCACAATCAGGTCAATTACTAATCCAGATCCACTCCGACACATTGCTTGATTATACTACGTAGTGTTGTGCCTTGTTTATCGATATCGATATAATCATATTGCTTCTATGCTGGCCTGGGAGCGAGAGAAAAACATAGAATGTGCCATCTGCATTTCCTCCCCTGCATGCTGTAGAAACCAGCTAAGGGATCCGAGGGTTTCACTATATTGCAATTTAGGCGATGAGCTGACTACCTGTCACTACAGAAATATACCTACAAATCTATCTTAAATACCTGTCACTACAGAAATATACCTACAAATCTATCTTAAATAACATACATACATATAATCACGCCTTTATCCCCAATGGGGTAGGCAGAGCGCAAACGACCTAAACAAAGGTCGTTCCGCCACGTCTGACTAAGTTTTGAGGGTTTTTCAAGATGGATTTGTACGTATATTGCAGTAGTGATAGGTTGTCAGCCCATCGCCTAAATTGCAATATACTGAAACCCTCAGATTCCTTAGCTGGTTTTTACAGCATGCCCGGGAGGAAATGCAGCTGGCACATTCTATGTTTTTACTTCGCTCCCAGTCCAGAATGGAAGACTTAAATAACCCTTAAGACTTTGTCAGACGTCGCGGAACGACTTTTTGTTTAGGTCGTTTACGCTCTGCCTACCCCATTAGGGATAAAGGCGTGATGTATGTATATAATCATATTGGATCCGCTAACACTGAGACTGGAGCCCTGACTCAGCAGAACCCACAATCAGGTCAACTACTAATCTAGACCCACTCCGACACATTGTATGATTATACTCCGTAGTGTTGTGCCATGTTTATCGATATCGATATAATCATATTGGACCCGCTAGCTCCGGCTGGGGCAGTGTTGTTATTACTTATGATACCAATAGATCGTAATTTCTTCAATGCTGGACTGGGAGCGAGAGAAAAACATAGAATGTGTCAGCTGCATTTCCTCCCGGTCATGCTGTAAAAACCAGCTAAGGGATCCGAGGGTTTCAGTATATTGTAATTTAGGCGATGGGCTGACAACCTATCACTAGTAATATACCTGCTAATTTATCTTAAATAACCCTCAATACTTTGTCAGACGTGGCGAAACGACCTTTGTGTAGGTCATTTACGCTCTGCCTACCCTATTAGGGATAAAGGCGTGTTTATATGTATGTATGTAGATCGTAATCCGTCGGTGCGTGAGATTGCCAGTGCCATAACAGGCATCTTCTGGGTGAGCTCGCTCCATCGTCGACTCTTTCACGGTCAGATGACCGTTAGAGATCTAACCTAGTGCCTAGAGTCAAGAGCAAATTTTCATCATCAGTTTCACGTGTACATTCTTTAAACGTCAGTAAGGATCAAAAAGCTTGTACTTTAACGATAAGCTTATATACATACATACATACATACATACATACATATAGTCACGCCTTTATCCCTAATGGGGTAGGCAGAGCGTAAACGACCTAAACAAAGGTCATTCCGCCACGTCTGACAAAGTTTTGAGGGTTATTTAAGATAGATTTGTAGGTATATTGCTGTAGTGACAGGTTGTCAGCCCATCGCCTAAATTGCAATATACTGAAACCCTCGAATCCCTTAGCTGATTTTTACAGCATGCCCGGGAGGAAATGCAGCTGGCACATTCTATGTTTTTCTCTCGCTCCCAGTCCAGCACGGAAGCAAGCAAGCTTACGATCACAAATATTTTTAATCTACATAATGCGGGGTGTAAGGGACAGCGTCCTGCAAACTGAAAGAGGTTACTCAGTCAACGAAACTGAACAACTACCAGTAACATTTTTTTCAAGAAGTAAAAAAAATATTTGGTTTTCCGTACAAACTGACTGATCGGGTTGTTCATTTTGCATGGACAGGATATTTTTTTTTTCATCTCCTGAAAGAATTTCCCGGTAAAAGTTGTTCAGTTTCGTTGACCGAGCAACCCCTATCAGTTTGCAGGACGCTGTCCCTTACACCTGTTACATTATTTTAATCTATCGATATCATGAATCGACTACGGCACATCATTATTCGAACGGGGAAAGCTTTTGGCGTTAAAAAGAGCATGTATGTTAACGACCTTTTAACTTTTCACCAAAAGCTGTTAGAACACCATATTATTATTCTACAGGGTGTTTAAAATGTACCAAGTTCCTTTAAATCACATGTGCTACTTGATACCAAACAACTTTCTAGCCCTAGCCTTATCCCGTATCTCACGGGGTCGGCTACCTAATCTAGGTGATTGAACAAGGGTACTGGTTTGTACACAGAGCAACCCAGAAGGGAAACCAGACCCAATCCTAGATTAGGTCAGAGTTTTCAAGCCGCCAATGCTTAGCACTGGCCTCTGACGTGGCTTAACGACTAATATCTACGGTATAAACCGATATTAATCGGGACCAACGGCTTAACGTGCCTTCCGAAGCACGGAAAAAGCGCCGAATAACGTACATATTCAATTCGAAAACCGAAAATCGATTCGAACCACGATCTCCCCGCTCAGGAGGCAGCGACCATATCCACTACATCATCGGGCTCTCTGAACCAAACAACAAAAACTTTCCCTCCCATAGAAGAAAAATAAATACCTAACCCTTAATTTTTATTAAAGAAGAATACAAATTTTTAACAGAGCAAGACTTTGGCGCTCTTTTGCAAATGCTGCTTAAAAAAGTGCAGTAGGTACTGTTTTCCCTCTGTAAGAGTTATCTAAAAAGAAAATTTCAAATACCTTATCATATTTACATACATACATACATACATAAATCACGCCTTTATCCCTTACGGGGTAGGCAGAGCGTTTAACGCCTCCTAAAAGGCGCTTTCGCCACGTCTGACAAAAATTAAGGGCAATTTTAGATTGTAATATGTATTGCTATAGTGACAGGTTGTCAGCCCATCGCCTAAATTACAATACACTGTAACCCTTGAGTCCCTTTTGCTGTCTTCTACAGCATGCCCGGGAGGAAGGGCAGCTGGAACATTCTATGTTTTTCTATCTCTCCCAGTCCAGCATGGAAGTATCATATTTAACTTTGCCTTATCTAAGTTAATTTACGACAATTCATTGAATTTGGTTCAAAGGCACATTTCGACGTTGCCTTGACAAAAACCTTCGAAATCGAAAAGACTCCGGACAAAGAATAAACCCAATCGACGTTTTTCACTAGACGGTACGTCCACGGCAATGGCAACGGCACGGCATCGTCGACGATACCGTGGCCACAGAATATATAATAGTACTACATACAGAATGGACATTCACCTCCCTTCTCAAGTCCGACATACGTCACACTCCGCGCCGGATTGTGGGCCACATTGAGCGTACGCTTAGCGGGTATGGCGCGCGCATGTTTCCCAGTGTAACGGAAATAGTAAAGTTTTGTGTTCTAAAGATGGTTAGATACTGTTCCGTGTACGTATGTCTTTCTACCACAAGATATGACTCCAATAGAAACTTTTTTAGATTCCACAATGATGAGAGACGGTAAGTAAATTCATACAAAATATTCAACCTAATATATTCTAACTATTCAGTTACAGTGAACTACTTTAAAACGTTGGTTTAATCAAGAACCAGATTAATCGAGTGATGATTATGACCGGTATAACAAATTTTGTCAACCCTTATAACACGCACACAAACACATGCCAAGTGCAACATGCCGTCTGTCGATGTGTGACCAAAATGACATGTTAGTTAGGAGTGTCCGAGCTGTGCCGTGGCAGAGATATTGTATGAAAATCAATAACATAATATGGCACGCTTTTCCACATATCGGCATGGGAACGGGACGGCATTGAATCCCACTAGTCTGCCAAACTGTATGTGTTTTATATAGGTACGAAGTATATTCGTGTGTGTGTGAGCGCTCAGAGTGGAAATAGACAGACGATAAAAAATTAAAAGTAAGTAATATAAGTAGTTTATTGAACAAGCATCTTGCCTAATTAAATTAAATTATAGGTACAATTTGGGCGGTTTAAAAAGGACACAATAAAAAGTAGTGAAACTCACTGCACTAGTTTGCTGAGTGGGAATCGCTTTAAATTCGTCATGACATGATATAATAGTGTAACAATTTTTACGACTATACATACATACATATAATCACGCCTTTATCCCTAATGGGGTACGCAGACCGTAAACAACCTAAACAAAGGTCGTTCTGCCACATCTGACAAAGTTATGAGTAATTTAAGATAGATTTGTAGGTAGATATTGCTGTAGTGACAGGTTGTCAGCCCATCTCCTAAATTGCAATATACTGACACCCTCGGATCCCTTTGCTGGTTTTTACAGCATGCCCGGGAGGAAATGCAGCTGGCACATTCTATGTTTTTCTCTCGCTCCCAGGCCAGTATGAAGTCAGCAAAAGGGACTCGGGGGTTACAGTGTATTGTAATTTAGGCGATGGGCTGACAACCTGTCACTATAGCAATACATATTACAATCTAAAATTGCCCTCAATTTTTGTCAGACGTGGCGAAAGCGCTTTTTACGAGGCGTTAAACGCTCTGCCAACTCCGTAAGGGATTAAGGCGTGACTTTATGTATGTATGTATGTATAATATAAAAACAAAAAAACGAGTTGTATTTGTATCATCACAGACAATGACTGTGTGTGTGTGTGCTACTAGATATAAATCTATAGATATTGTGTAATGTTACGGTACGATACCGTCGATGATATTACCGTACAGTTGAAAAATTAAGCCACGGTATCATTACGATATCGTTATCGTGCCTTTGCCGTGCCGTCTAATGGAAAAACACGCAATACGTCAACATTAAATCCACGCAACGGTGCCTTCTTTATTAACTTTTATTAAATTTGAGGGACTTCTCTGACAAATTGGATTTTTAATTTCGGTCGGAGACAAAGGAAATTCCTTAGAAATACCATCGTTATTTCGGATTTGCAAAAAATCACATTCTTTCTTGAAATTTGATTTACTTACGTCTGATTTCTAAAGGAATGAGGAAGTTAAGTTAACAAATATTATACCCTGAAAAAAATAACTTTGTGAAAGTTGTTCAGTATCGTTAACTGAGCAACCTCTATTAGTTTGCGAGAAGTTGTCCCTAGCTAACACCCTTAGGGCGTTTGTGCACACATTCATATTATAATCGTATTCAATTCGTATCAGAACCATCACCATCATCTCCCTAGCCTTATCCCGTAGATACGGGAAGATCACGGGGTCGGCTTCCTAATCTAGGGGATTGAACGAGGGTACAGGTTTTTACACAGAGCGACTGCCATCTGACCTTCGCAACCCAGAACGGAAACCAGACTCAATCCTAGATTAGGTCAGAGTTTACAAACCGCCAATGCTTAGCACTGGCCTCTGATATGGCTTAACGACTAATATCTACGGTATTAAACGATATTAACCGGGACCAACGGCTTAACGTGCCTTCCGAAGCACGGAAAAAGCACCGAATAAACGTACATATGAAATTCGAAAACCGAAAAACGCATTGGTACGTGATGGGGTTCGAACCACGACCTCCCGCTCAGGAGGCAGCGGCCCTATCCACTACACCATCGGGCTCGCGATTCGTATCAGAACCAATAATATTTAAATGATAATTATATGGATGAGTGTACAAGCTGTCAATTCGGACACGAATTGGATACGAATCAAATATGGACTGCTGGAAGAGATTTCTTTTTAGAAATAAGCTGTGCCTGTTGTGTTTTTGTTTTATATGTATATGTTCTTTGTATTTTATTATGTACAATAAACTGTTAAATAAATAAATAAACAAATAAAATGGACGAATATACGAACTCCTTTAGCATTTTACTTGTTTACTACAGGCTTGTTTCTTATATACGTACTGATACCCTCGGATCCCTTAGCTGTTTTTTACAGCATGCCAGGCAGGAAATGCAGCTGGCACATTCTATATTTTTCTCTCGCTCCCAGTCCAGCATGGAAGTACCCAAATATCCATAATCAACATAATACATGGTGTAAGGGACAGCATCCCGCAAACTGATAGGGGTTACTCAGTCAACCAAACTGAACAACTACCAGCAGGATTTCTTTTCAGGAAGTAAAAAAATGGTTTTCTATACAAATTGACTGATTGATCATTTTGCATAGGAAGGTCATTGATTTTTAAATCCCCTGAAAGAATTTCCCGTTAAAAGTTATTCAGTTTTGTTGATTGAACAGCAGGGTAACAATCAGCAAAACACAGCCATACAATCAGACAAAAGCTCACAAAAGGAGCTACAACGAACAGAATGGCTTCGTATCGAATACAGAAAAAAATATAATCAACATAATACGGGGTGTAAGGGACAGCGTCCCGCAAACTAATAGGGGTTACTCAGTCAACGAAACTGAACAACTACCAGTAGGATTTCTTTTCAGGAAGTAAAAAAAAATAATTTCTATAGAAATTGACTGATCGGGTTGTTCATTTTGCATAGGAAGATCATTGTTTTTAAAATCTACATACATACATAAAATCACGCCTTTATCCCTTACGGGGTAGGCAGAGCGTTAAGAGCCTCGTAAAAGGCGCTTTCGCCACGTCTGACAAAAATTGAGGGCAATTTTAGATTGAAAAGTGTATTGTATTTATATTTAAATCTCCTGCAAGAATTTCCCGGTAAAAGTTGGTCAGTTTCGTTTACGGAACAGCAGGGTAACAATCAGCAAAACAAGGCCATACAATCAGACAAAAGCTCACAAAAGGAGCTACGGAGAATACAATGGCTTCGTATCGTAGCTCGAGCCTCCGATTACAGTTGAAACAAAGATCCGCTACAAAACAGGCCAGTAGTGGCTATGATTTAGGACTGAGCTACGGTGTTGCCACCTACTTGATTTTTTTAAATTATCTATGTCATCCGCATGAATTCTTCCATGCTGGCCTGGGAGCGAGAGAAAAGCTTGGCATGCGCCAACTGCATTTCCTCCCGGGCATGCTGAAAAACCAGCAAAGGGATCCAAGGGTTTTAGTATACTGGCGATGGGCTGACAAACTGTCACTACAGCAATATACCCACAAATCTATCTTAAAATAACTCTCAAAACTCTGTCAGACGTGGCGTAACAACCTTTGTTTAGGTCGTTTTTTCTCTTAAGATTGATTTGTAGGTATATTGCTGTAGAGACAGGTTGTCAGCCCATCGCCTAAATTTCAATATACTGAAACCCTGCCATATTGCTTGTTGATTTTAGCAACAAAATCACGAAAAAGAAATTGACGCAACGCGACTAGCGTGCGAACTGCGAGCCGCGCGGCAGCCCACTGACATTAGCCGCTCCAAGCGGCAGTTCGGCCGAACCTACCTAAACTCGCGAGTGAACCAGGCCTGGTAGGGTGGACTTAATAACAGCCAAGCTGTGTCCACACCTTTTTCCATACATACATGCATATAATCACGCCTTTATCCCTAATGAGGTATGCAGAGCATAAACGACCTAAACAAAGGTCGTTCCGCCACGTCTGACAAAGTTTTGAGGGTTATTTAAGATAGATTTGTAGGTATATTGCTGTAGTGACAGGTTGTCAGCCCATCGCCTAAATTGCAATATACTGAAACCCTCGGATCCCTTAGCTGGTTTTTACAGCATGCCAGGAAGGAAATGCAGCTGGCACTTTCTATGTATTTCTCTCGCTCCCAATCCAGCATGGAAGAATGTACATTTACACACACAAATAAGGCTAAGCAGTAGTTGTGAGATAAAAAATCTACATCTAACTAAAAATCCGGTGCTAGCACCACTGTGGCTAGTGATGGCTGGATGATCTACATTCTAGGTAATCGGGACACGGGTATTAAAAACGACCTAGTCTTGAAATGAGGACTATTTTTCATCTGTCGGATTGCGAGTTATTTCCTTTGATGTTCTGTTTTGAAGGTGTTTGTCAAAGTTCTCTTTTGATATTACTAATAACTAGCTTTATGATCTGTTTCTATTGTAGATTAATGAGTATTCCTGTGGGAATAACATATTTTTGTGCGGGAAACAAGAACGTCTTTTAAGAAATAAGCAGTGCCTGTTGTGTCTTTGTTTTTATGTCCTGTTTTTAATTATGTTTTTGTGTGCAACAAATCACTACATAGTATAAAACAAAGTCGCTTTATCTGTCCCTATATCCCTATGTATGCATAAATCTTTAAAGCTACGCAACGGATTTTGATGCGGTTTCTTTTCATGGATAGAGTGATTCAAGAGGAAGGTTTATATGTATAATACATACATAATATAGTAGAGAAACACTGATAATTTCCGTGCGAAGCCGGGGCGGGTCGCTAGTTGTTAAATAAAATAAAATGAACTTGGCGGCCTAAAGTAAAACGGGTGGGAGGATTAACAGTATTTGTCTACCGAAAGCACAAAAAATGACTATTTTAATTAACACCGATTCAGTAGTTCTCGAGTTAATAATTTCAGCCAAAATAACTACCATTTGAAAATATGTAATTAGGGTTCATCGGGCCGTTCGTCATGACAACCCATAGACGTAGAAACAGCCCAAAGATAATAATAGTAAAACAAAGTAGCTTTAAATCTTTACTACAAAGTTAGACCACTGCCCTGACTATTATGAACATGATTATGTACTTTCCTACGCTGGACTGGGAGCAAGAGAACAAAATGTGCCAGCAGCTGTTCCCCCCGGCCATGTTGTAAAAACCAGCTAAGAGATCCGAGGGTTTCTGTATATTGCAATTTAGGCGATAGGTCGACAACCTGTCACTACAGCAATATACCTATAAATCTATCTTAAATAAACCTCAAAACTTTGTCAGACGTGGCGGAACGACCTTTGTTTAGGTCGTTTACGCTCAGCCTACCCCAATAAAGATATAGGCGTGATTATATGTATGTATAAATATAATTAAGTACCTATAATGTACACTTGTGACATGTAATAATATCTCTACATCTGATCAGGGTTCATCAGTTCGTTCGTCACGACAACCCATACGTAGAACCAACCAAAAAACTCAAGGTAATATCAAAATAAGCTATAGCTTCAAATCTTTACTAATAAGTTAGACCACTGACCTGGCTATTATAAGCATGATTTTCTACTAACAAAACCATCTTATTAGCACTTTCCCATTTCAGACTCGAAAGTGCAAATCACACAATCCGCATTCAGTGCCAACTAACTTTGAACTAGTGTTGTCGATAGTCTATCGATAATACTTGTACGATACTTTCGTATCGAGGTAACGCTATTGATATATAATGACATCGACATATGAAGCATGAATGAATCTGAAATACGTACATACATATAATAACGCCTTTATCAATAATAGGGTAGGCAGATCGTAAACGACCTAAACAAAGTTCGTTCCGCCACGTCTGACAGAGTTTTGAGGGTTATTTAAGATAGATTTGTAGGTATATAGCTGTGGTGACAGGTTGATAGGCTATCACCTAAATTGCAATATACAGAAACCCTTGTAGCTGGTTTTTACAGCATGCCCGGGAGAAAATGCAGCTGGCACACTCTATGTTTTTGTCTCGCTCCCAGTCCAGCATGGAAGAAAAATTATTAATAAAATAGCGGCATAAATACAACAGCTGGTTAAAATTTGGAAAATTAAAATAAGATGGCATGTTAGACGATGTCCTCTTATTTTACTCGTTATTAGTCACTTTGACATATAATCAGCCGGTGTATTGCCGTCTCTACTTTATTCCAATCTTAGAAAGTGACACGACCATGCCCAATGCTTGACTGGGAGCAATAAATGACATAGAAAGATCCAGCCACTTCTCTTCTCGGACATCATCATCATTATCTCCCTAGCCTTATCTAGGTGATTAAACGAGGGATATTTTATATGTTTAGGTGTGTTTGTGTACATGTGTGTGTTTGTTATGTTATACACACTCTTATAACTATCGATATCAAAACAACCTATAGACAACACTATTCACCCGAAGTCGAACCTCGGACCGCACAAGTTGGGAGCCGGCACATAATACATTGAGTCGCACAAGTTAGCGAATGATTGATGAGACCAAATAACTGTAACTCTCACTAGTAGTTTGGGAAGCGGTCTGTCTTGATAGTTTAGTAGTACTTAGCTAGTCATTTCTTCTACTACAAAACTACCTAATGGACTGGGATCGATAAATAACATAGCAAGTTCTAGCTACTTCTCTTCTCGGGCGTCATCATCTCCCTAGCCTTATCCCGTATCAAGAGGCGGCTACCTAATCTAGGAGATTGAACGAGGGTACCGGTTTTTACGCAGAGCGACTGCTATCTGAGCTCCGCAACGCAGACGGGAAACCAGACCAAACCTAGATTAGGCCAGAGTTTTCAAGCCGCCAATGCTTAGCACTGGCTTCTGACATGGCCTACGGTGTTTCACGATATTAACCCGGACCAACGGCTTAACGTGCCTTCCGAAGCAGGGAAAAAGCGCAGAATAAACGTACATATGAAATTCGAAAAACCGAAAATCACATTGGTACGTGATAGAATTCGAACCACGACCTCTTGCTCAGGAGGCAGCGGCCCTACTTCTTGATCATATCTTATGGCATTTTCTGCGTGGATCATAGGATCATACGACATATAGATGTGGATATTCAGGTTTAATAGCCAGTCCTTGGCCGCTGGGGTGAGCTCATGTAATTTTATTTTCTAAGTCGAAAATTTCGACCTTTCTTTCTTACGAGTATAAAGGCTATTCAAAGAAAAATGCCGTTACATTCTACTATATTATATTAATCATTAGTGTTTCTCTACTATATTATGCATGTATTATTCATATAAACCTTCCTCTTGGATCACTCTATCCATTAAAAGAAACAGCATCAAAATTCGTGGCGTAGTTTTAAAGATCTAAGTATACATAGGGATATAGGGACAGAGAAAGCGACTTTGTTTTATACTATGTAGCGATAGTTTATCATAAGATACTTAATTGAAATATTTATTTAATGGTGTGTAAATATTGTCTAAGTATTATTTATTTATTAAGACGAACACAACAGTTTACAATCAAAAAATACGTAGCTAAAAATATATATATATATAATATATAATACAATATATTGTTCCAAATTGTGAAACCAACAAAGTGTCGTACAGCTCGAACAATCATTCAGCTATGTTAATACTTATTAATATATATATATATATATTGCTTAAGCAGCAATTTCTACCAGGCAACCTCTGGTTATTGAAAATGTACAAGCAGAAAGCGGGATAGTGCATATTACTAACATATAATTGTTCAAATTCAACACAATTCAAATTCATAACCATGGTTATGAATAATACTCACTTTAATATCAAGAATTACTAACATACATACATATATATATATATATATTATATATATATATATATATATATATATATATATGTATATAGTAGTAAATCTTGATATTAAAGTGAGTATTATTCATAACCATGGTTATGAATTTGAATTTACTACTATATACATATATATATATATATATATATATATGTATGTATGTTAGTAATTCTTGATATTAAAGTGAGTATTATTCATAACCATGGTTATGAATTTGAATTGTGTTGAATTTGAACAATTATATGTAGTAATATGCACTATCCCGCTTTCTACTTGTACATTTTCAATAACCAGAGGTTGCCTGGTAGAAATTGCTGCTTAAGAAATAAGGCCGTCTGTATTGTACTGTCACGATTGTTCCTTTTTATTTCTGTTGTATGTGTTTCTTTGTGCAATAAAGAATTTTGTATTGTAATAATAGTCCTCCCACCGATTTTCGGTGATGGCGGCCTATCTCCCGGAGATCAGCCAACTGCGCAGGACTTGTTTTTATTGCCCAAGTGTTTGTGCTACACACAGGTGCACTCTCTATTCCTTCAATCTCCTATTCTGATGGGACAGATTGACTGACACGACCAGAGAGAAATCAGGCGCAGGACCGACTATGTACATGCCCATCCGACAGCATGGATCAACTAACTTTTCGGACAATCAGGTGATCAGCCTGCAATTTCCTAACCAAACTAGAAACAACAACACAAAGTCATTGTCCCCCGCCGGGAATCGAACCCGGGACCTCCGGGTCGAGAGCCCATGGCTCAGACCGCTAGACCACGGAGACATTTACTGTATATTTAAACCAACACCACAGAATACTCATCAACTCCCTAGCCTTATCCCGTATCACACGGGGTCGGCTAATCCAGCGGATTGAACGAGGGTACTGGTTTTTACACAGAGCGACTGCCATCTGACCTCCGCAACCAGATTCAATCCTAGATTAGGTCAGAGTTTTCAAGCTTAGCACTGGCCTCTGTCATGGCCGGATAACGACAAATATCTACGGTATTAAACGATATTAACCGGGACCAACGGCTTAACGTGCCTTCCGAAGCACGGAAAAAGCTCCGAATAAACGTACATATGAAACTCGAAAACCGAAAAACACATTGGTACGTGGTGGGATTCGAACCACGACCTCCCGCTCAGGAGGCAGCGGCCCTATCCACTACACCATCGGGCTCTACCAACACCACAGAATACTAAAAGAAGTAATCCGTGCCATCACCCTCAGGGAAAAACATCAATATAAGTTTATTTCACTTGCCAACTGTAATCCTTGGAAGCAAATGGTTATTGAGCTTACAGCCCACATTTACAACCCTTCTTGGTTATTGCGCGGCGGAATCTCTATCGTTACTTCTTATTCTTCAAGTAAGCTCCGTTGTTTATTTTCAAGTACATAACATAACGTTACATTGCTTCCATGCTGGACTGGGAGAGATAGAAAAACATAGAATGTTCCAGCTGCCCTTCCTCCCGGGCATACTGTTGAAGTCAGCAAAAGGGACTGGAGGGTTACAGTGTATTTGTAATTTAGGCGATGGGCTCACAACCTGTCACTATAGCAATACATATTACAATCTAAAGTTGCCCTCAATTTTGTCAAACGTGGCGAAAGCGCTTTTTACGAGGCGTTAAACGCTCTGCCTACCCCGTAAGGGATAAGGGCGTGATTTATGTATGTATGTATGTATAACATAACGTCTACAATAATGTCTGTGTGTTGCTAAATAACATGAACCTTTCTCTACATTTTTCCCGTAAGTTACTTCCATGTCTGGGAGAAAAACATTGAATGTGCCAGCTGCATTTCCTCCCGAGCATGCTGTAAAAAACAGCTTTTTTGTTCCTAGTAATAGATTGTAATTTAGGCGATGGGCTGACAATACTGTCACTACAACAATATACTTACAAATCTATCTTAACTAATTCTCATAACTTTGTCAGACGTGGTGGAACGGCCTTTGGTCGTTTACGCACTGCTTACCCCATTAGGGATAAACGCGTGATTATATGTATGTCTGGCACATTCTATGTTATTCTCTCACTCCCAGTCCAGCATAACCTAGTTAGAAACATAATGTCATGTGATTGACTTTCTTTAAAGTTGTAATGAAAAAACATGTTATGGATAACAAGACAAGTTGGTATCGTTAACGCAACGTTAAAAACATGGAGAATATAATTTCATGCACACCTTGTACGTAAAACTTTTTAATAAAAAATGGCGGGTCTCAGTGAACAGATTAACACCTTAAGGGCCGTATTTATAATCTGCTCTCATGAGTGACAGCCAGTTTGAGTTCGTATCAGACATGTCATTTCAGTACAAATTGGCCTGTCAAATCCATACTTAATATTGCTCTCAAGTTTGATATAGCTTCATAAATACGAGCCTAAGGCATCTTCCAAGGTATGTTTACACGTTTTCATTAACACAGACATAATATAAGATGAACGTAGTCCTGAATTACTTAGGAAAAGACTTTTGCAGGGCTTATAAGCCTAGATGATTCGAAATTCAGGTTTGTTTCAAAGTAAGGTAACTACGGTATCAGATAGGTAGAAACGTTACCAACGCGCGAAACTCGTGCCGTCAAATGGTCCTAATTGTGACCATTTTAGGCAGTCGAGCTGCGAAGTGAGAGAAAAAGTTAAATTATATTCAAGGCTGCACTGATTACAAATAGCTATCTGTTTCACTGTTACGGTTTGCCTATTTTGTGTCGCACTCAGCGTTTGTTTAGATATGCAATGTTATAAATATGTATGTATATGTGTCGCGGAATAATTAAAATGTGCGTGCAGTATGAACGTAACGTATCTTTCTTAAAATATCATTGGGTATCAGTTCCTTCCATGCTGGACTGGGAGAGATAGAAAAACATAGAATGTTCCAGCTGCCCTTCCTCCCGGGCATGCTGTAGAAGTCAGCAAAAGGGACTCGAGGGTTACAGTGTATCGTAATTTAGGCGATGGGCTGACAACCTGTCACTATAGCAATACACTTTTCAATCTAAAATTGCCCTCAATTTTTGTAACACGTGGCGAAACCGCCTTTTACGAGGCGTTTATCGCTCTGCCTACCCCGTAAGGGATAAAGGCGTGATTTTATGTATTATGTTATATGGGTATCAGTAAATAAATGACCGTCAAAACGAACACAATTAATTTGGCTCACCATTAGATCTCACTTCTTCTTACGGCTGGAAGACCGCGTGGCTTAGCAGAATCTTTACACATATAATGATTTTGATTTGATATCACTAACAAAATTTATTTACAAAAAAAGGTGAAACTACTTTGCTTTCAGCCCGTGGCTGAAACTGCCTCCGTGGTCTAGTGGCTAGTGCCATGGCCTCCTGATCAGGAGGTCCTGGGTTCGATTCCCAGGGGGGAACACACAAAGTTGATATTTGAGAATTTATCACTTTGTGAATTTTTCCCCAGTTTGGTTAGGACATTGCAAGCTGAATCACCTGATTGTCCGAAAAAGAAAAAGATTTCGTGCTTCGGAGGGCACGTTAAGCCGTCGGTCCCGGTCGCTGTCTTTGATAGTGGTCGTTACTCAAAACCATGTCAGAGGCCTGATAGTTCTGCTACTAGGCGGTTTAATAACTCTGACACCAGGGTTCATCGGGTTGATAGATTCGATACCCACTCGACAGAAGAAGCCCGTGGCTAAATGATATTCCCATGAAAATATTATGTCCCACCGCGGTAAAAGTAACCTTTAAGGTTAGGCCGCACTTGGACGTAGATGTAGCGAAGCAGTGCGGCGCGGCGCGACACTGCGCGACAAATTCTGTCAAAATGTATTGAGCACACTTTAGAGAATCGTGTAACCCTTTATTTAGGCAATTAAAAATATTAACCTTGCCATGTATTTACATACTAGAAATATGTATTTTTGACAAAAAACACCCCGATCAATTTAAGACCAGAAAAAATATGAATTGTTGTAGTAAGCGATACGAACACTTATTATATATGCCAAGAACTAACTTAGATCTGCGTAAGAGAAATGTATTTTGTATGTGTATTCAAATTTTTAATGCATTGCCCCCGGAAATTAAGGAACTTACACTGACTACTTTTAAAAGACAATTGACTCAATATTTAATTGATAAATGTTTTTATACAATAGACGAATATTTAAAATGACATTTACAAACCTAAATTTATGACTTTTAATAGATTGTAATTGATAGTTTGATTTAATTTATATAATTTTTGACCATAAACAAGTATATTGACTTTATTAAATTTTAATGGGTTATAGCTTTTTATTGTTTTCTATAGTTTGATTCTTGTATGTAGTTATAAATTTTAACAAAATATTCGTACACCTAACGGTTGAGTGAAAGGACGCCATGTTATCTGTAACACCAATATGTACTACTCTAGAACGAATAAAGATTTCATTTCATTTCATTGCCGCGCCGTGACGCGTCATGAAGCGCCTCGCCGCTCCGCTGCAGCTCCAGTGCTGCTTCAGCGCGGTACCTCTCCGCTGCAGCTACGCAATAATGCAGTCTAACCCGCTGTGGCTACGTCTTTATGCGGTCTAACCTTAACCTTTACTCTCTACTAAATTATTTCCATATCTACAAGCATGAACGAAGGTCAGACGTGGCGAAACGACCTTTATTTAGGTTTTTTACGCTCTGCCTACCCCGTTAGGGATAAAGGCGTGATATTATGTATGTATGTATGTATGAAAGAAGGACGCACGTAAACACACTTTGTTAGTATAAATATGCATGAATAACAAAATAACGAACGTTTTTAATATATTCTTTATTGCGTACAAAAAAATACAATAAATAAACAAATTCAAATTTAGTTCACAAAGGTGAGCTTATCTCTATAAAGAGATCTCTTCCAGCCAACCTGTAAAACTGAATATGAGATAACAATATATACGGGGACACGCTGTAGACTTTGACATATAACCTAGAACCTACATAAACATACATATATATTACTTAAATAAACATCTATAATAAATAATAATACATACATATAATAAATACAAATACCTACGTACATAAATACTAATTTTGTTGCGACAGGAAGTGCTCTTTCACTCTTTTTTTGAAAGTGGATATAGACGGACAGTCTTGAACTGTCTTCGGAAGCTTGTTCCAAAGTTGTGTAGCTCGAACAGAAAAGGAATTGGAAAAGAATTTGGTATTAGCACTAGGACACTCAAGTACTTTAGTGATACATGCGCGCCTAGGCCGGGGGTCAGAGGGTAGGAAATTGAAACGGGAACGGAGATACTTAGGAGTGGACAGATCATGAAGGATTTTATAGAGGACAGCCAGGATGTGCACATCACGACGAAGGCGGATTGGGAGCCATTTTAACCGAGCACGAAATTCAGAAATACGGTCATATTTGCGGAAATACATAATTTCAATGTAAGTAAATGAAATAACCACAAATAAACGTATGTATGTATTAACTGCCTCCGTGGTCTAGTGGCTAGTGCCATGGAATCCCGATCCGGAAGTCCTGGGTTCGATTCCCGGGGGGTAAACACAAAGTTGATATTTAAGAATTTATCACTTTGTGAATTTTTCCCCAGTTTGGTTAGGTCATTGCAGACTGAATCACCTGATTGTCCGAAAAGAAAAAGATTTCGTGCTTCGGAGGGCACGTTAAGCCGTCGGTCCCGGTCGCTGTCTTTGATAGTGGTCGTTATTTAAACCATGTCAGAGGCCTAATAGTTGTGCTATTAGGCGGTTTAAAAATTCTGACACCAGAGTTTATCGGGTCGAAGGACTCGATACCCACTCGACAGAAGAAGAAGAACGTATGTATTTTATATGCAGTCCAAAGTCCAACTTCTACCGCCGTAAAAGGATAAAGCCATAATTTATATCCTAGTGAAAAACTGAGGGCACCTTATCCTATTTCATAAAATGGTGCCCGAATATACCGGGTGTAAGGGACAGCGTCCCGCAAACTGAAAGGGGTGGCTCAGTCAACTAAACTGAACAACTATCACCGGGAAACTCTTTCAGGAGATGAAAAAATAAATTTGAACTTCACATACAAAATGTATGGAATATCATATTTTTTTTCACTACCTGTAAAAAAAGTCTTTCTTCCATGCTGGCCTGGGAGCGAGAGTAAAACATAGAATGTGCCAGCTGCATTTCCTCCCGGGCATGCTGTAAAAACCAGCTAAGGGATCTGAGGGTTTCAGTATATTGTAATTTAGGCGATGGGCTGACAACCTGTCACTACAGCAATATACTTACAACTATCTTAAATAACCCTCAAAACTTTGTCAGACGTGGCGGAAAGACCTTTGTTTGGGTCGTTTACGCTCTGCCTACCCCATTAGGGATAAAGGCGTGATTATATGTATGTATGTATGTAAAAAAAGTCCTGCTGATAGTTGTCCAGTTTCGTTGACTGAGCAACCTCTATCAGTTTGCGGGACGCTGTCCCTTACACCCCGTATTTCCCTCAACATGGTGCCTCCCACCAGTCCCACCACATCACATCTATCATGTCAGAATCCCTTCCTAATCAAACAAGTCCTACGTAAAGGCCCACCCTTTATAACCAAAGGGCTATCCAAGTCCAAAGTAAGGCCCGCCGTCGTTATACACACATACATACATATAATCACGCCTTTACCCCTAATGGGGTAAGCAGAGCGTAAACGACCTAAACAAAGGTCATTCCGCCACGTCTGACAGTTTTGAGGGTAATTAAATATAGATTTGTTGATTTATTGCTGTAGAGACAGGTTGTCAGCCCATCGCCTAAATTGCAATATACTGAAACACTCGGATCCTTTAGCTGGATTTTACAGCATGCCCGGGAGGAAATGCAGCAGGCACATTCTATGTTTTCCTCTCGCTCCCATCTTCCATGCTGGACTGGGAGCAAAAGAAAAACAAAGAATGTCCTTATGACCAAAGGGCATAAATGGGGTCTGATTGAATTGGAGCTAGGGCTCTTAACCCACAGGACGTGGCTTCGATTCTTTCCAACGTGACCTTTATTTAAAATATCTCTTATTCCCACCTTGTCTTCTTTCACAAAATACCCTTCGAATAATACCGGGTGTAAGGGACAGCGACCCGCAAACTGATAGGGGTTGCTCAGTCAACTTTCACCAGGAAATTCTTTCAGGAGATTATAAAACTTCCCATACAAAATGTTAAACTCGATCAGACAATATGTATTGAAAACACTTCCTGAAAAAAAATCTTGCTAATAGTTGTCCAGTTCTGTTGACTGAGCAACCCGAATCCGTTTGCAGGCGCTGTCCCTTACACCCCGTATTCTATTGAAGAGCTATGCGCATCAAATCACGTGATGGCTGAGAATCCCTAACTTATTCAAACCAATGCGCTTGATACACTGCCTCCGTGGTCTAGTGGCTAGTGCCATGGACTCCTGATCCGGAGGTCCTGGGTTCGATTCCCAGGGGGGAAACACAAAGTTGATATTTGAGAATTTATCACTTTGTGAATTTTTCCCCAGTTTGGTTAGGACATTGCGGGCTGAATCACCTGATTGTCCGAAAGAGGGCACGTTAAGCCGTCGGTCCCGGTCGCTGTCTTTGATAGTGGTCGTTACTCAAACCATGTCAGAGGCCTGATAGTTGTGCTACTAGGCGGTTTAAAAAGTCTGACACCAGGGTTCATCGGGTCGATAGACTCGATACCCACTCGACAGAAGAAGAAGAAGACTGCGCCATATACATAGACACATGTGATACATATCCTGGAGAAAAAGTAGTACACCGTCAGCCAATATAAAAAGCTTACGAAGAATAAATAGTGCTATAAATTCGGTAAGACTACTACAAGGCTTCTTCTGGCTGGCAGAAAGGCGGATTCCAAACTCCGTGTAAGACTAATTTAATAGTACATTACTCAGAGGTCGAAAAAATAGCAAATTTAAAAAATACAAATACAAAAATCATTTATTTACAAAAAAGCTATTACATATTCAGAAATACCGGGTCCCCGCACTAGGTAAACCTGTATCGCGGGAAACCTTTGGACACATTACGTACAACAGGATGTTTAATGAGCACTCGAAAATACAAAAAATATGAATTTATAATAGTTTTTATTATTATTATTTGATACTAATATAATCGTAGCATGCAATTTAAATATAAAAAAAAAATAAAAAAAATTAGGAATAGTTATCATAAAAACAAAACAAAATCATTAACACTTCCTAATATTTGAAGTATTGCTAACCCGGAAATCATAATGAAAGGATGGGATAGAGGATGGGGGAGTGGGAGAACTTTAATTGATTACAGTCAGGATTTCCTCCGTTTTTGCGTAATCTAATTGCAGAAACCATTTAGTTACAGTTTTCTTTACTTTACCAAAAGACCCCTCTACAATTGAGCAGTTTTCGTTTGTAAAGTCGAGTAAATTTGGAATTCCAATGCAAACGCGACTCTTAACTGCTTTTTCGGCTGAGAGAAGTATATTACTTTTCTCTCATTTTGCGAAGAAACAATAACAGTATACTTAAAAACAAACATCATACTTGCGATAATATTTGGACATTTAAGATTTGCATGGCGCTTTTGACAGTTGCACATTTCATTCATTCATTCCATACATACATACATATATTCACGCCTGTATCCCTAATGGGGTAGGCAGAGCGTAAACGACCTAAACAAAGGTGTCCCGCCACGTCTGACAAAGTTTTGAGGGTTATTTAAGATAGAATTCTAGGTATATTGCTGTAGTGACAGGTTGTCAGCCCATCGCCTAAATTACAATATACTGAAACCCTCGGATCCCTTAGCTGGATTTTACAGCATGCCCGGGAGGAAATGCAGCTGGCACATTCTATGTTTTTCTCTCGCTCCCAGACCAGCATGGAAGTAATAAATTCATTCCATTTTGTAAATTGTAAAGTTGTATGCGCATTCACCCTTAAAATAATCAATATTATGTAAGAAAAATTGTATGCTTCTCTTAAATCAATAAACTTTATTATTATTATTATTTATGTGAACTAAAAAACACCTAAACCATACTAATGTGTCCTTAAAGACATCGTGCAGCGGTCGTTAATTTAATTGTTGTCGTTTGGAGAAATTGCTGGCGTAGTTCAAATATGAGGACCGAAAAGGATGAATGTAGGTTTTTTTTTTTAATAATGAAGATTTTCCCGAGCGAATGGGAGAAAAATTGCTTTATAAATCTTTTAGTCACACTAGATAACAATTATGCTTTTTCTGTTGAGCTTGGTTATACTTAGTACATACATACATATAATCACGCCTTTATCCCTAATGGGGTAGACAGAGCGTAAACGACCTAAACAAAGGTCGTTCCGCCACGTCTGACAAAGTTTTGAGGGTTATTTAAGATAACTTGTAGGTACATTGCTGTAGTGACAGGTTGTAAGTCCATCGCCTAAATTACAATATACTGAAACCCTCGGATCTCTTAGCTGGTTTTTACAGCATGCCCGAGAGGAAAAGCAGCTGGCAAATTCTATGTTTTTCTTTAGCTCCCAGGCCAGCATGGAAGTACTTAGTATAGCAACTCTATTAATTCGGTTACTGTGTTCTTCCATGCTGGACTGGGAGAGATAGAAAAACATAGAATGTTCCAGCTGCCTTCCTCCCGGGCATGCTGTTGAAGTCAGCAAAAGGGACTCGAGGGTTACAGTGTATTGTAATTTAGGCGATGGGCTGACAACCTGTCACTATAGCAATACATATTACAATCTAAAATTGACCTAAATTTTTGTCAGACGTGGCGAAAGCGCCTTTTACGAGGCGTTAAACGCTCTGCCTACCCCGTAAGGGATAAAGGCGTGATTTATGTTTGTTTGTATGTTTGTACTGTGTTTGGGTGTTAATGAAAAGACAAACATATCGTAATCTACCCACACGGATGTGTCTCTCTGTATACGTTCGTTGACGTACAAACAAATGTTTGATGATGTTACATTTGCATGTCGAAGCGTTTATCCAATAGTGTTTTCTTTCCCATAGTGGATTAAGCTGCATCAGCATAGTCATCTAGTGCATGGATGGGTGACCGTTTTTTTTTTTAGAAATGGGTTTGCTTTGACTCTAGACACTAGGTCAGGAATGACCGTGACAGAGTCGACGATGGAGCGAGCTTACCCAGAAGATGCCTGTAATGGCACTGGCAATCTCACGCACCGACGGAACACAGCAAGCTGTTTGGCTCCGGTGAGAGGGTGGTCACGGAGCCTTCCACCGCTTGAAACTGTTATTGGTATTTTAAAAGTAGCTGTTTTGTGCTTCGGAATGCACGCATAAGCTCTTGACTCCAGATTGATGATGAACGAGACAAAGTTAACAAATAGAATTGCAGTTCCTATACTAATAATAAAAATAATAAAGCCAAAGCAAAGCCAGACAGTTTGGCCTCTCTCACAGAGCCTACCACCAATGCCTGTGGACGCTTTTGGATTAGATCGTACATATACATTTAACCACGCCTTCATCTCTAATGGGGTAGGCAGAGCGTAAACGAACTAAACAAAGGTCGTTCCGCCACGACTGACAAAGTTATGAGGGATGTTCAAGATATATTAAGATCGTACTATCATCGACTCTTGTCTCGGTTGCGTACGACCTAGACTAAAATCAAATCAAGATATCGCAAACAAGTAATTTAAAAAGTTCATAAATCCCAACTGCGTAGGATACAAAGTGAGCTCTAAAACTTTAAATCGTTATAGATCCTAAACGGTTGTTCAAAACGAAAAATTATGTAGTAAAACTCAAATTAAATACCTATTCAATGATACCCCACACGTTACAGTTCATCGACTTATTTTTTTGTCATTTTAACAAAATCACAAGTCGCTATATTGATCTTTTGACAATATCATGTCTTCAATGACACTCGCGTGGTTAACACGAATCGATTGACGTAAGAATCATTAAAATTGGTCCACGCGTTTCGTCTCTAGAGCGCTACAGATGATCAAACATACATAGGTATGTGTTTATCAGCCTATCTAGGTAGATAGGCTGATAAACACATTAACCTCTCTGCGTTGCGCAGTAGGGTAAAAAGAATACGGTCTACCTCCAACAGAACCCCATTTCTCTAAATTGTTGAAGGTTTTCTTTGCTACTTGCATAAATTACGTCTTGAAAAAAATGAATGCTTTTCATGAATAAAATGTCGTCATAAAGTCAAGTCTAGACCGAGTTGCACCTGAAGACGTTTCCAGTTTCTAGACAATTTCCCACAGACAGTAACGAATAGAAAAACCGCCAGCTGCTCCCAAATGAGGGGGACAATTTAGATAAACGATCTGAGGTTCATTTTCTAGCTCGATTTTTTTTTCTGGCTTGACTTACCTAAGGCACACTCGGACACTCCTAACTACCATGTAATTTTGGTCACACATCGACAGACGGCATGTTGCACTTGGCATGCGTTTGTGTGCGTGTTATAAGGGTTGACAAATTTTGTTATACCGGTCATAATCATCACTTGATTAATCTGGTTCTTGATTAAACCAACGTTTTAAAGTAGTTTACTGTAACTGAATTGTTACAATAGATTAGGTTACATATTTGTATGAATTTACTTACCGTCTCTCATCACTGTGGAAGCTACAAAAGTTCCTATTGGAGTCATATCTTGTGGTAGAAAGACATCCGTACACGCAACAGTACCTAACCATCTTTGGAACACATAACTTTATTATTTCCGTTACACTGGGAAACATGCGCGCGCCATACCCGCTAAACGTACGCTCAATGTGGCCCACAATCCGGCGCGGAGTGTGACGTATGTCGGACTGGGGAAGAGAGGTGAATGTCCATTCCGTATGTAGTACTATTATATATTCTGTGCCTAAGGGCAGCAACTAGGCACCAATACACAGGCGTCACTTACTGTGCGCAAGGTTGTCCTCAATACGCCATCAGTTATTTTTGCATTGCCTACAACCACAGCCTACAATACAACACACATGCATCACGTTACGCTCTACGCGCGCGTAGCGATGTACTCTACGTCGGCGCATCCCTCTGACAGTACGCGCGCGTAGAGCGTAAGGTGAAACATATGTGTTGTAGGCAATGCAAAAAACTTTAACAGCGAGTTGAGCGCAACCTTGCGCACAGTAAGTGACGCCTGTATGTTGCTGCACTAACTGTAGTTATTACTGTGTTTAAAAAGGAGACCCGGTTGTGTCTAGTTAATTAAGCTTATTTAAAATTTGCGAAAATATTGCTATGCTAGTAATATTACATCGTAAAATGGCTACACGGTTTTTTCTTTTCGCCTTCTATTGTTTTTTATCTTCCATGCTGGCCTGGGAGCGATAGAAAAACATAGAATGTGCCAGCTGCTTTTCCTCCCGGGCGTGCTGTAAAAACCATCTAAGAGATCCCAAGGTGCCAGTGTATTCTAATTTAGGCGATGGGCTGACAACCTGTCACTACAGCAATATACCTTCAAATCTATCTTAAATAACCCTCAAAACTGTCAGTCGTGGCGGAGCGATCTTTGTTTGGGTCGTTTGCGCTCTGCCTACCCTGTTAGGGATAAAGGCGTGATTATATGTATGTATTTTTTTTCAGTAGTTCTAATCCAAACTGTTACCTAATGGTATTATTTGTAAGTAAGGACAGAAACCCTATAACATTCTGGCAACAATACAAGGAAACTCGTTATGCAGTTGCTAGACTAAATTGAGTCTCATTTGGTAAAAGGTAAAGTTTTTTCTGAACTTCAATTCTCTGAAGAAGGTCTGAAGCCTTCTGGGGCGAAATGACCAAAGTGTTAAAATGACCAAAGTGTTAAAATGACCAAAGTAGTTCATTGACTGCAAGTCTTTAGTGCTTAGAGGGTAAATATTGTAGATTGTTTTTATCTCTACGTAATTTGCATAGCGAGCTACATATTTGTTGGTACACAAAATACCTAGACTTCGAACGGAAATTATCAGTGTTTCTCTTCTATATTATGCATGTATTATACATATATTATCCTTCCTCTTGAGTCACTCTATTCATTAATCCGCATCAAAATCCGTTGCGTAGTTTTAAAGATTTATGCATACATAGGGATATAGGGACAGAGAAAGCGACTTTGTTATATACTATGTAGTGATATCTATACTAATATCCTAATATTATAAAGATAAAAGATTTGAAATATTGTGTGTGTGTGTGTATGTTTGTAACGAATAAACTCAATACTGGGTCGATTACAAAATTTCTGTCACCATTAGAATGCTACGTTAACCCTGAGTAACATAGGCAAATTTTTAACGCGGGAAAATATTTCATTACCACTGGAAAACTTATTTGGCAGCGAGTGACACACACACACACACAAATCACGCCTTTATCCCTTACGGGGTAGGCGGAGCGTTTAACGCCTCGTAAAAGGCGCTTTCGCCACGTCTGACAAGAATTGAGGGCAATTTTATTGCTATAGTGACAGGTTGTCAGCCCATCGCCTAAATTACAATACACTGTAACCCTCAAGTCCCTTTTGGTGACTTCAACAGCATGCCCGGGAGGAAGGGCAGCTGGAACATTCTATGTTTTTCCATCTCTCCCAGTCCAGCATGGAAGCAAGTGACACCACTGACAGAAAGTAATGAAATAATGGAAGAGTAAAAAAAACAATGAGAGGAAACGTCTTTTGGGCCCTTGCCGCTCCGCCTACCCCAAAAGTGATAAGATATGCGAGATTTCATATACATACATACATATAATCACGCCTGTATCCCTAATGGGGCAGTCAGACGACAAAGTTCGTTCCGCCACGTCTGACAAAGTTTGGAGTTATTTAGAATAGGGAATACTCATGATTTTTTAAAAACTATTAGTAAGAATTATTGTCACCATAGATGAACGGATGTAAAGGAATTTTCGCAAAATATTCATTAGTTTAAGAGTTATATTGCCTTAAAGTGGTTAGTTAAAAAGAGAGGTCCGAACTGTCATGTGACGTCATAAGACAGGAGCGCCATACTAATTCCATATAAATTGTAGTTTCGAAGAGAGAGATTGATAGTCTATCTTTATAATGGTATATCTCGGTGATTTCTTGATAAATTTTATTTCTGTTTTCACTGTTCTTTTCATAATTTAAGATGTTTTTAGAAAATAAGTTCAGGTACTGAAAATGTGTTATATGCACGTTCTCTATTGCAGGTATATTTCTGTAGTGACAGGTTGACAGCCCATCGCCTAAATAACAATATACTGAAACCCTCGGATCCCTTAGCTGGTTTTTACAGCATGCCCGGGAGGAAATGCAGCTGGCACATTCTATGTTTTTCTCTCGCACCCATGCCGGCATGGAGTAAGACTTTATATGCCTATTCATAAATCTCAGAAATCATCCAGGTGGCCAGATCACATGTCCCATTACCAAAATGTCGAAAGACATTTCTCCACACAAAAACCTCGCCGCTTAGCCGGTCGCGATGACACACCTGACAAATGATGACAACTCGACGCGACGACTGACAAATGTCGACCGGGTCGAGAGGAGATTGATCGCCGTGAGTTGAGCTATTGTATTGTGGGTAGTTTTGAAAGGTTGTTGCCATTTGGAAGCATCAAGTTAGAGAGCATACATACATATAATAACGCCTTTATATCTAATGGGGTAGGCAGAGCGTAAACGACCTAAACAAAGGTGTGTTCCGTCACGTCTGACAAAGTTTTGAGGGTTATTTAGGATAGATTTGTAGGTATATTGCTGTAGTGACAGGTTGTTAGCTCATCACCTAAATTGCAATATACAGAAACCCTCGGATCCCTTAGCTGGTTTTTACAGTATGCCCGGGAGGAATGCCATGCCATGGTTTAAAAACTCTGACACCAGTGTTAATCGGGTCCGATCAAAAAGAAAAAGAATCGAAACGCAATTTTTAACCCACTTTGAGAAAAACCACAACTTATAAAATCTACATACATATAATCACGCCTTTATCCCTAATGGGGTAGGCAGAGCGTAAAAGACCTAAACAAAGGTCATTCCGCCACGTCTGACAACGTTTTGAGGGTTATTTAAGATAGATTTGTAGGTATATTGCTGTAGTGACAGGTTGTCAGCCCATCGCCTAAATTGCAATATACTGAAACCCTCGGATACCTCAGCTAGTTTTTACAGCATGCCCGGGAGGAAACGCAGCTGGCGCTATGTTTTTCTCTCGCTCCCAGGTCAGCATGGAAGAAGAATTGTAAAATCTACCGTTTGAAATGAGGTGAGGTATCTTCCATGCTGGCCTGGGAGCAAGTCAAAAACATAGAATGTGCCAGCTGCATTTCTTGCATAGCAT
Organism: Scrobipalpa costella; assembly: GCA_949820665.1. Taxonomy (NCBI): domain Eukaryota; kingdom Metazoa; phylum Arthropoda; class Insecta; order Lepidoptera; family Gelechiidae; genus Scrobipalpa; species Scrobipalpa costella. Next base: position 6,542,464 of record OX463321.1, on the reverse strand, counting down.
GCTGTTAAAATCAGCTAAGGGATCCGAGGGTTTAAGTATATTGTAATTTCTTCCATGCTGGACTGGGAGCAAGAGGAAAACATAGAATGTGCAAGCTGCATTTCCTGCCGGGCATGCTGTAAAAACCAGCTAAGGGATCCGAGGGTTTAAGTATATTGTAATTTCTTCCATGCTGGACTGGGAGCAAGAGGAAAACATAGAATGTGCGTAATTTAGGCGATGGGCTGACAACCTATCACTACAGCAATATACCTACAATTATATCTTAAATAACTCTCAAAACTTTGTCAGACGTGGCGCAACGACCTTTGTTTAGGTCGTTTACGCTCTGCCTACCCCATTAGGGATAAAGGCGTGATTATATGTGTGTATGTGTAATTTAGGCGGTGGGCTGACAACCTGTCACTACAGCAATATACATACAAATCTATCTTAAATAACCCTCAAAACTTAGTCAGACGTGGCGGAACGACCTTTGTTTAGGTCGTTTACGCTCTGCCTACCCTATTAGGGACAAAGGCGTGATTATATGTATGTATGTATGTATGTATGAAATGAGGTGGCTATTAGTCTCAATTAGTCCTCCTTTTTGTTACGGACCACGTGTTGCTGTGACGAATGTGGAAGGCCAACGTGACGTGACCGAATGGGGGTTCAGGATCAGGAGCCATTTATTATCACGTCGGGTTTGTGAGTTCAGTCACTTGTTTTACCCTTTTTTATAAGAGGTGTGTTTATTTTGCAAGGGTCCAGTCATGCTGGACTTGGAGTCAGAGAAAAACATATAATGTGCCAGCTGCATTTCCTCCCTGCTGTAAAAACCAGCTAAGGGATCCGAAGGTTTCTGTATATTGCAATTTAGGCGATAGGCTGACAACCTGTCACAACAGCAATATACCTACAAATCTAACATAAATAACCCTCGAAACTTTGTCAGACGTGGCGGAACAGTCTTTGTTTAGGTCGTTTACGCTCTGCCTACCCCATTAGGGATAAAGGCGTGATTATATATTTGTATGTATGTTCAGTCAGAACGAACTGGTGAAAATCTCCAGTGGTACGTACATCGTACAATGTACGCCTGTTTAGGTTTGCTGATTCATCATCTCCCTAGCTTTATCTCGTATTTTACGGGGTCGGCTATCTTATCTAGGGGATTGAACGAGGGTAATGGTTTTTACACAGAGCGACTGCCATCTGACCTCCGCAACCCAGAAGGGAAACCAGACCCAATCCTAGATTAGGCCAGAGTTTTCAAGCCGCCAATGCTTGAAATCTCTGTACTGGCCTCTGACATGGCTTAACGGCTAATATCTACGGTATTAAACGACATTAACCGGGACTAACGGCTTAATGTCCCTTCCGAAGCATGGAAAAAGCGCCGAAGAAACGTACATATGAAATTCAAAAACCGAAAAACACATTGGTACGTGGTGGGATTCGAACCACGACCTCCTGCTCAGGAGGCAGCGGCCATATCCACTACACCATCGGGCTCTAATTATTTTTGATGATTGTATTGTATTAAATTCAGAGGGATGGCAGCAGCGTAATGTCAGCAACACACAGGCGTCACTGCGCGCAGGGTTGCGCTCAGCGTACCGCATAAAGTGACACATGTGTGTTGTAGGCAATGCAAAAAGCATTGACAGCGTGCTTAGCGCAATCTTGCGCGCAGAAGTGACGCCTGTGCGTTGCTGCCCTTACATGTGAGAATCATTTAAAAAACTGGTAATCACACTGGATAAATGCGTTTGCATTAATCCCGTGGACTCTATAAATATCGTGATAATAAATTTCTTCCATGCGGGCCTGGGAGCGAGAGAAAAACATAGAATATGCCAGCTGCATTTCCTCCCGGGCATGCTGTAAAAACCAGCTAAGGGATACGAGGGTTTCAGTATATTTTAATTTAGGCGATGGGCTGACAACCTGTCACTACAGCAATATACTTACAAATCTATTTTAAATAACCCTTAAAACTTTGTTGGACGTGGCGGAACGACCTTTGTTTAGGTCGTTTACGCTCTGCCTACCCCATTAGGGATAAAGGCGTGATTATATGTATGTATGTATGTACTCTATAAATATTCAAGTCGTCAGATAATATTGAAATTATACACATTGTCAATCACCTATCGATCAAATGACTGTCAATTACAATGCAAATGTCAGCCCTGAATACGTACAATAGATGATCAGGTTTACTTCTGCATAAAAAGAAATAAAATAATAAACCTTCACACAAGTGGTTGAGTGCTCGAGACCTTAATATATGTTGGGTTTATGAAAAAATACATATAAACACGCCTTTATCCCTAATGGGGTAGGCAAAGCGTAAACGACCAAAACTAACCAAATGTCGTTCCGCAACGTCTGATAAAGTTTTGAGGGTTATTAAGATAGATTTGTAGGTAAATTGCTGTAGTGACAGACCATCGCCTACATTACAATACTTTGAAAGCCTCAGCTCCCTTAGCTGGTTTTTACAGCATGCCCGGGAGGAAATGCAGCTGGCATTCTATATATTTCTCTCGCTCCCAGGCAAGCATGGTAGAATGAAAAAATATGTTGGGTTAAGATATGTACATCTATCCATAGATATATATTTCTTGCATCTATGTCTAAAAAAACTCTGAATCTCCGCCATACTAAAGAAAATATAATATAAGCTAACGCTAAAGAAGAGGCACTCTCACCCCCGATCTGAAATGTTACCTCACCTCGTCTCCCCCGCGCCAACGGGTACGCGATCCGGTTCGAGAAGGCACGCACACAAACCCACTTCAAACTTGTACAACATGTTATTGTGCACGAAAATTGGCGGCTTGTATGGAGTGCACGCCCTGTGGCCAGTGGCGTAACTATGCCATCTGAGGCCTGTGGCAAATTTTTCGGATAGGGCCCTCCGGCGTCCCAGTGAAAATAATATTTTAATTTAATTCATGCTAAAGAAGAGGCACTGCTATCCTTGTGGCCATATAACAGGGATAGCAGTGCCTCTTCTTTAGCGTTAGCTAATATTATATTTTCTTTAGCCATACACTGAATGACCAAATAGACACACTGTAACAGAGGTCACACCTCAAATCGTCTCTGGGAATGCCTCGGTTTCCGGTCTCCAGCAGCCGGACGTGGTTTGATTAAGGTAGAAAGAGCATGGGTGGCGCCTTCAATAGTAATAAATTAATCGTGTCTAATACAAACATTAAACATACATACATATAATCACGCCTTTATCCCTAATGGGGTAGGCAGAGCGTAAACGACCTAAACAAAGGTCGTTCCATCACGTCTGACAAAGTTTTAAAGGGTTATTATACGATAGATTTGTAGGTATATTGCTATAGTGACAGGTTGTCTGCCCATCGCCTAAATTACAATACACTGAAACCCTCGAATCCCTTAGCTGGTTTTTATAGTATGCCCGGGAGGAAATGCAGCACAAATACAAACATTATCATAAATATTTTAACACTAAACGATAAACAAGTGTTACCCATAATGAAACCTAATCGGCTTACTTGTTTGTATTGTAAGGAGGGTATAGGATCGAAACGTCGAGGGCTAACCCTCCTTTCAATACAAACAAGTCAGCCGATCAGTTTTCAATAATATCATGAATATTTTAGGTTTAGCGGACATCGCATGTAATTCTCCATTTTAAAATTAATAATTCAAAATTAGTATCTAAGCTATTATTACATATGTGCTAAAAGTGGCCACTTTGTAATTCAAAGCTTACATGGTTAGTTTGAATTATGATATTATGGGTCATAAAATGGAGAATTACCGGGGATTTCCGCTAAACGTGAAATGTTCATGAAAATGTTTGTATTTTAGACACAATTAGATTAAGAAATAATGAAATAAATAACTTCCATGCTGGACTGGGAGCGACAGAAAAACATAGAATGTGCCAGCTGCATTTGCTCCCGGGCATGCTGTGAAAACCAGATAAGGGATCCGAGGGTTTCAGTATATTGCAATTTAGCTGAAAACCTGTCACTACAGCAATATACTCGTACCTACAATCTATCATAAATAACCCTCAAAACTTTGTCAGAGGTGGCGGAACGACCTTAGTTTAGGTCGATTACGCTTTGCCTACCCCATTAGGGATAAAAGCGTGATAATATGTATGTCTTAAATTAAAATTGGTGTCGCCACCGTCGCGCCAAAGTTCGCCTTTTAGGGGTAGGGCCGCCCTATTTCAGGGGGGAGGGAGGGTAAAGGATTCAGGATCAGGAAGCCATCAGCGAATATGATGTATGTTGTACCATGATGGCTGAGGGTTTGCTTGTCGCTCATATTTATTTGCAGAGTGGAAGCGTGGGAGTCAAATATTTTTCCGCGGTAAATACATACTATCACTCCTGTATCCCCGATGGAGTAGGCAGAGCGTCAACGATCCGAACAATGGTCGTTCCGCAACGTCTGACAAAGCTTTGAGATTAATTTGTATATTGCTGTAGTGACAGTGATATATAGTATATATAGTATATATAGTAGGGTGATATCCGAGTGGGGCGATTCCAATCTCGTCAAGTTCAACGCATCGAAAACCCAGGCGTGTCTATTCTCGACAAAACGGAGTCCTTTTAACCTGGCTCCAACTTTCCGGGATGTATCCGTACCGATTTCTGACCATCTTGAGCTTCTTGGTATGAGCCTTACGTCCGACTTGAACTTTGGACGTTACATTGAGTCTCTGGCCACAACAGTTGCCAAAAAACTTGGTATCCTTTCGAAGGTGAGGCGATACTTCACACCGGGACAGCTATTGCAGTTGTACACAGCTCAAGTCCGATCGTGTATGGAGTACTGCTGCCACCTTTGGGACGGTTCAGCTAAATACCAGCTGGCTGCCTTAGACTCAATCGAGAAACGCGCTAAGAAGCTCATTGGAGACTCAGCACTGGTTGAGGCAAAACTACAGAACCTTGAGCACCGTCGCAGAGTGGCGTGCATGTCGGTATTTTACAGGATACATTTCGGGGAGTGCGCGTTAGCACTTCATGACCTTATACCCCCCTCCCCTTTCCATCTCCGGAGCACGAGGCGTGGACAGGGGTTCCACCCTTATGTCGTGGATATACCACAAATTCGCACGAAGCGGTTCGCTTCCACATTCTTAATGCGAACGGCTAAGGAGTGGAACTCCCTGCCGGCGGATCTGTTTCCGGAACAATATAACCTGGGCCTTTTCAAGGCGAGAGTGAATAGGCACTACATAGGTGAGTATGTTTCAACATAGTCCGCATCGTCACTTTCCACCAGGTGAGATGGCGGACAAATGCTCGCCTATATATATTAAAAAAAAAAAAAAAAAAAAAAAGACAGGTTGTCAGCCCATCGCTTAATTACAATACTGAAACCCTCGGATCCCTTAGCTGGTTTTTACAGCATGTCCAGCATAGCAGGAGATGGCACATTTTAGATTTTTATATCGGTCCCAGTCCAGCATAGAAGCTGGCAAAACGAAACGCATTATTTAAGGATATTTTCTTATCACAGACTGGAACCCCGTAGCTGGTTCCAGATAACGTTTTTTTTATATAATTCTTCGAGACAACTTTTCGAATAAAGTTGTTATCAAAGATCTTAGCGCGACGGTTTGGAAATATCTTGATGAACTGTTGTCATGGATCTTTTTCATTCTTATAAAATACGTATTTAATTTTTAAAAAGACATACATACATACATATAGTCACGCCTGTATCCCTAATGGGGTAGGCAGAGCGCAAACGACCTAAACAAAGGTCGTTCCGCCACGTCTGACAAAGTTTTGAGGGTTATTTAAGATAGATTTGTAGGTTTATTGCTGTAGTGACCGGTTGTCAGTCGATCACCTAAATTGCAATATATTGAAACACTCGGATCCCTTAGCTGATTTTTACAGCATGCCCGAAAGGAAATGCAGCTGGCACATTCAATGTTTTTCTCTTGCTCGCGGTCCAGCATGGAAGCGAAAAAAAATATGAATTTATTTAAAAGAATTTCATGTACAAATTCTTGTTGTTTACGCATGTAATTGACGGTCAAAACGGCTTTTATTTCTTAAGACTTCTGATGCACTGTCATTCCTAAGCATTGAGGCATAAATTCAACATTAGTTGCTTCCAAGCTCACACCCCGAACTTTACCTGATTGAATCAACAATGTGAACATTCAGGAAAAACACATTTCGATTCGATTCCTCGAACCGTACATTTCTTTCCCCTCTTCAGTGGAATTTTAATGCAATTCATTAGTAAATGTCGACGCCATATTTCTGAGAGAGAAATTGACGAAGTCGGAACAATTTACTTTACCGACTTGTTCGACACGGTTCTCAATGAACGTGGGCGGGGACGAGAACTGTCAAATTACATTCTTCCATGCTGGACTGGGAGCGAAAGAAAAACATACAATGTGCCAGCTGCATTTCCTCCCGGGCATGCTGTAAAAACCAGCTGGGTATCGGTATATTGCAATTTAGGCGATGGGTTGACAGCCTGTCACTACAGCAATATACCTACAAATCTATCTTAAACAACCCTCAAAACTTTGTCAGACGTGGCGAAACGACCTTTGTTTAGGTCTCAGTGCCTACCCCATTAGGGAAAAAGGCGTGATTATATGTATGTATGTACTAGTATCCTATTATCCAAGGAAAAGGGTTGATGTTTACCATGGTATAACAGGCCTTGGCTTTACCAGGTGTAGTGTAAGGGACAGCGTCCCGCAAACTGACAGAGCTTGCTTTGTCAACGACGAAATCCTGCTGATAGCTGTTCATTGTCGTTGACTGAGCAAGTTTAGTTTGTGGTACGCTGTCCCTTACCCGTATATTGCTACAAAAATAAGTAGAATTACTATATCTGAAATTTGACACAGGTTTACTAGTAAACGCATTCATTCGTATATTGAATTACAAATTAAATTATCTTCAAATTAATCAATGTCTGTACTAATCCACCCTCCACTATCCGTCACACCATCAATCCAATTTGTGCACTACCCCGTTGTAACAAAGTTTAAATTCGATTACTATGCAAATTGCACAATATTGTCGCTGACAGTGTTTCTCAAACTATAGTGGGTTTAAGATAAATATTAAATTAAACTTAATTTAATTATATATGGACAAATAATTGCTAACATGACTGTAATGTAATTTGGTCTGAAATAAAACAATTTTATTTTATTTTTAAGAGGATTCGTTACGATGTCCTAGCGACACAAAAAAATAAATTACGTATGTACTCGTAAAAGTGTATTGTATTATTTTATTGTTTGTTTTTGCAGATAGAGTTTTTTTTACTTAATATGATCCTATGGGATTGCTAATAAAACTATCCTTAATTAAAAAAAAAGATCAACGCATAGTTACAGTGCACTCGCCTTGACTTAAAACGTTGACTTAAAAGGCTTAGTATGAGTTTAGCCCAAAACAAACCATTTCGTTCAGCCAGAGGCCACAAAATCAAGGCTAAAAACAAAGGTTCTCGTGGAAATGCATTATTTTCCATTTCTTTTTCTCTCCTAGCCTTAGAGTAATATAATACGGGGTGTAAGGGACAGCGTTCCGCAAACTTTTAGGGGTTGCTCAATCAATCTAACTGAATATCTATCACCAGGAATTCATTTCAAGAAACAAAAAAGATTTTATTAAACATATTTATATGTATGGAAAACAAATTTCCTTTTAAATTTCTGTTTTTTTTTTCTGGTGATAGTTGTTTAGTTTTGTTGACTGATTAACCTGTATTAGTTTACAGGACGCTGTCCCTTACACCCGGTATACTAATCCTAGCTGTGAACTTTTTAATTAAAGGTCGCGGACACTTTGAGAACCACTGCGCTAACAGATTTATTTACACACTGCATCTTATTGCGAAATGAGCCTTACTACAATAGTCACAGGACTTAAATTCGCTTGGTGGAGCTGATCACATCTTGCACGTCATCTTTTGTAGTTCAATAAAAAACCGTATTGATAAGAGATAGAGTTCAAATTGCAGTGCAAGGAAGTTGTTTACTAAGGTGCATGGTAGAAGGGTATAATTAGTTGCAGATTTGGCTTACGACAATATTCAGGGATGTAGACACAAGAAATTAATAGAATTATCCTATGAGATGTACACAATAAATTCATTGTGTACATAGAAACCAAAACTATATAAATTGCAAACAGTAAAATGTAGATATCTTTTTACCAGGAGTAAAAAAAAACATTTATCCTCCATGCTGGACTGAGAGAAAAACATAGAATGTGCCAGCTGCATATCCTCCCGAGCATGCTGTAAAAACCAGCTAAGGGATCTGAGGGTTTCAGTATATTGTACTTTAGACGATAGGCTGACAACCTGTCACTACATCAATGTACGTCCAAATCTATCTTAAATAACCCTCAACATGTTGTGAGACGTGGCAGAACGACCATTGTTTAAGTCGTTTACGCTCTGCCTACCCCATTAGGGACAAAGGCGTAATTATATGTATGTAAAAAAAAATTACGGCCATATTTTAATGTGTGATTCTACTCAAGAAACTCAACAACTTTCCCCAAGGAACATAGGTTGAAATATGAAAAAGAAATTGCTCCTCCCAAACAAATTGACTTGAGCCACAATTTTTATGGGAAGGCCAATTTTATTTTTCATATTTCGACCTATGTTCGATGTTTGTTGTATGGAAGCAATTTTTCATATTTCGACTATGTTCGATGTTTGTTGTATGAAAGCAAATTTTCATATTTCGACCTATGTTCGATGTTTGTTGTATGGAAGCAATTTTTCATATTTCGACCTACGTTCGATGTTTGTTGTATGGAAGCAATTTTTCATATTTCGACCTTTGTTCGATGTTTGTTGTATGGAAGCAATTTTTTATATTTCGACCTATGTTCGATGTTTGTTGTATGGAAGCACCTTTGAATATTTATTTTATTCTGTTTTTAGTATTTGTTGTTATAACTTTGTCCGATGTGGCAGAACGACCTTTGTTTAGGTCGCTTACTCTCTGCTTACCCCATTAGAGATAAGGGCGTGATTATATGAATGTATATATATATATGGACTACATCCTGGTAAGAGCCCGATGGTGTAGTGGATAGGCCCGCTGCCTCCTGGGCGGGGAGGTCGTGGTTCGAATCCCACCACGTACCAATGTGTTTTTCGGTTTTCGAATTTCATATGTACGTTCATTCGATGCTTTTTCCGTGCTTCGAAAGGCACGTTAAGCCGTTGGTCCCGGTTAATATCGATTAATACCGTAGATATTAGTCGTTAAGCCATGTCAGAGGCCAGTGTTAAGTGATAGACGAAACTACATAGACCATCAATTAAAATCATCTAAAAATCCTTCAAAACAAGTATGGCGAGTAGTTAATGAAGAAGTATTGTCAAAAAACTATTCACAAAATATTAGTCTAATGGATAAGGGAAATAATGTACAGCCGAGTGAAGTTCCCAACAAATTTAACAACCACTTTGTAAATATAACGAAAAGTTTAAAATTAAATCCGAACACCTACAAATCCCTCAAATACTTAAAAGAGTACGTCGCAACCTTAGACCCTCCAGACTATAACTTACCGATTATTACAAGTGACATATTATCTAATACACTTAAAAATATGTTACATACAGGGTCAACTCAGGACATTTATGACATGTCTGTGAACATTTTGTTGTCTGTGTGGCCAGTCATAGGTGACATATTGGTAGCACTCATCAATGAAATGTTTACTACCGGTATATATCCAGATGCGCTGAAGAGCACGAGGGTATGCCCCGTATTCAAGGGTAAAGGTGACAAAGAGAGTGTTGAGAATTATAGACCGATAACGATTGTACCCAGCATCTCGAAACTGATTGAGTCTATAATATCGAGTAGTATAATGCAACATCTAGAGCGAAATGACTTGTTATCTGAGAAGCAGTTTGCCTACCGGAAGAACAAGTCTACAAATACAGCAGCTCATCAAGTTATAGACTCAATCATAACGAGCATGGATAGCAAATATAAAACTGCTGGTATATTTTGCGATCTTACGAAAGCTTTTGATGTTATACAAGCGGATCTACTATTAGATAAATTATCCTTTTATGGCATCCGAAACAAAGCACACAAACTGTTACAATCTTTCCTGTCAGACAGAAAACAAACCGTGCAGTTAACTATAGATGGACGTAAAATTAAATCTAGCCCCGGAGACCTCACTATCGGCATTCCTCAAGGTTCAGCCTTGGGAAATTCCTTATTTTTGACTTTTATCAATGACTTGTCTAAGTACGTATCTCAAGGTTTAGTAGTCTTGTTTGCAGATGACACAACTGTCATAGTTAGTGCAGAAACATACGAAGAACTTAGCACAAAAATCAATGTTGCCTACACACAGCTACATGAGTGGTTCACTTCAAACGGCCTGGTACTCAATTCAACAAAATCAAATATTTTACTGTTCTCTGGTCGACAAATCACACCACCACCTTCTGTGAGGTGTCCCGTTCCATTACAAAATGAGTGCCGCTTCCTAGGGTTCACTTTAGACTCCAATATAAATTGGAAGTCACATATTGATTTACTTTGTAGCAGACTCAGTAGTGCTGCATATGCATTGCGACAACTACGCCCGTTGATATCCAACGTCGTATTGCGTCAAATTTACTACGCTTATTTCCACTCTGTGATGTCATACGGTGTTATGCTGTGGGGTAATTCTTCTGACCACCATCGAGTATTTGTTCTTCAGAAGCGTGCACTCAGGATAGTTGCCGGAGTCAAGACGAGGGAAACGTGCAGAACCCTATTCAAAAAGAACAATATAATGACATTGAGCTCACTATACCTATTCGAAATAATAAAATATGTTCGCAAAAATTTGCATACCTTTACTCGTAAAACAGGTGGTGGACATAACTTGCGCAGCGTGGGAAAACTGGAGACAGTACCGCGCAGACTTGAGTTAGCGACTAAGAACCCGCGTGTAATCGGTCCCACGTATTACGAACAACTACCCACTGATATAAAAAACGAACCAAATGACGACACGTTTTATTGCCAACTGAAAAACTTTTTATTAGATAAAGAATATTATACTGTAAGTGAATATTATCAATTTGTGGAATAAAATAAATATTAATAATTATATTGACATTTGATTTGTACTTTATGTACTTATTATTTTATTTTAAATTGACATTTTCATTAATTTATTTTATTTTTACTGATCTGACATATTCACATAATATACTGATTTATATTTATATTTTAGTTTTGACATCGTGATAAAAATAAGTTTTTAAATTTGATTTTACAAATTGACTTATTTTAAGTTATTCAGACATCTGTTAGAATCCATTTGTATAATTGTAATTTTTGTTTTGACATTTTTGATTTATTTTTATTGTGTAATCTATATTTTTTGACGATCATATTATTCTTTGACATTTTTATTATTATTGCAATGTAATTGTGAAATTGATAATGTGAAATAAATGAATCTAATCTAATCTAATCTAAGCATTGGCGGCTTGAAAACTCTGACCTAATCTAGGATTGGGTCTGGTTTCCCTTTTGGGTTGCGGAGGTCAGATGGCAATCGCTCTGTGTAGAAGCCAGTACCTTCGTTCAATCTGGTAAGGAACTGTCAACCTGTCATGTCAATGATGTCTGACAGTCAACGCAACTGAACGACTTTTCCCAGGAAATTTGACAGAAATAAAAGAAACATTTTGGGTTACATATTACAAAATTATCAAGGATAATTTGCAAAAATGTACAAAAATGTACAGGACTTCCATGCTGGACTGAGAGTGAGAGAAAAACATAGAATGTGCCAGTTGCATTAGATCTGAGGATTTCAGTATATTGTAATTTAGGCGATGGGCTGACAACCTGTCACTACAGCAATATACGTACAAATATGTCTTAAATGGCCCTCAAGACTTTGTCAGACGTGGCGGAACGGCCTTTGTTTAGGTCGTTTACGCTCTGCCTACCCCATTATAGAAAAAGGCGTGATTATATGTATATGTATGTATGTACAAAATATTCCTTCATGAAAAAGTCGCGTCACTTCAAAATATTTACCAAATTGCAATCACTTTAAAAATGCTAATAGACAGCCCTGCCTCCCCTGCAATGCGACCACGCTTTAATTGAATGTGGCGAAAAACGGAACCAGTTCTTCTTTTTTTGACGTGTGGGTATCGAGGCAATCGAACCGATGAACCCTGGTGTCAGAGCTTTCAAACCGCCTAGTAGCACAGCTTTCAGGCTCCTCGCTATCAAAGACAGCGACCGGGACCGACGGTTTAACGTGCTCTACGAAGCACGCAATAATTTTTCTTTTGTGATTCAGCCTGCATTGTCATAACCAAACTGGGGAAAATCTCAGAAAGTGATAAATTTACAAATATCAACGTTGTGTTTCCCCTGGGAATCGAACCCAGAACCGCGGACGGAGATAAAAAAATTAACGCCGCCATCTTGAGATTTGACAGTTCTCCTTGTATGCCAGCGTCATAGCTACTGCCTCCATGGTCTAGTGGTCTTAGCCATGCGCTCCTGGTTCGGAGGTCCTAGGATCGATTCCCAGGGGGAAAACACAAGGTTCATATTTGCTGATTTATAACTTTGAGAGATTTCCTCACTTTGGTTCGGACAATGCAGGCTGCATCACCATTGTGTGAAAGAAAAAAGATTCCGTGCTTCGGAAGGCATGCTTAGCCGTCGGTTCCCGGCGGTTTAAAATCTCTGACACCAGGGCACAGAATATGTAAGCTTAATTTGTAAATTCTAGTTTAAGTTTCTACGTTTTATTATATCCTGGAAGAGCGGTGCCTCCTAGCACAGGTTTTATTAAACTTAAAATTAGGCTCCGGCCACTGTACATACATACATACATATAGTCACGCCTTTATCCCTAATGGGGTAGGCAGAGCGTAAACGACCTAAACAAAGGTCGTTCCGCCACATCTGACAAAGTTTTGAGGGATATTTAAATTTGTAGGCACATTGCTGTAGTGACAGGTTGTCAGCCCATCGCCTAAATTGCATTATACTGAAACCCTCGGATCCCGGCCCCTTTAATCTATGTATAAACTTTCTAAAACAAATAAATTATTTTGTATTTTTGTATCAGTACTACCGTACCGTACCAGGGTTTATGGGGTCGAACGGCTTGAAACTCACACGACAAGATGGAACACCAACGCCCTCACACACGTTCATTGAAACCTTTGTCGTGCTGTAGATTGATGAATTATCCGCCGTGTACAATGACGTCACACAATTTGTCTTATAAAAAACCGATCGACGCCGTCAGCTAGTTCATTAATTATCTCCAAAATTGGGAGATTGAGGAAATCTGGCGCTGATGGCAAGGGGAGACTGTTTACTTTAAAGTAGAAAAGCTGCCTCCGTGGTCTAGTGGTTAGGGCCATGGGCTTACGATCCGGAGGTCGAAAACACATAGTTAATAAATATTAACTTTAAAATTGACAAATGTCAATTTATCACTTTGTGAGGTTTTTCCCAGTTTGGTTAGGACATAGGAGGGCACGTTAAGCCGTCGGTCCCGGTCGCTGTCTTTGATAGTGGTCGTTACTCTAACCATGTCTGAGGCCTATTAGTTGTGCTACTAGGCGGTTTGAAAACTCTGACACCAGGGTTCATCGGGTCATTCGACTTGAGAATCCACTCGCTAAGAATAAGTAGAAAATGGGCTCGATTCTAGATACCACCGGCTAAAACTAAAATTGTAAACATAATACATAAAATCACGCCTTTATCTCTTAATTCCCTTGACCTTATCTCATCATTGGCAATCACCTGATTGTCTGTTAAATATTATATGAGAACAAACTAGGAATATATAAAGACAGAGTTCTATGTGTAAAGATAAACATACATACATACATAAAATCACGCCTTTATCCCTTACGGGGTAGGCAGAGCGTAAAACGCCTCCTAAAAGGCGCTTTCGCCACGTCTGACATAAATTGAGGGCAATTTTAGATTGTAATGTGTATTGCTGTAGTGACAGGTTGTCAGCCCATCGCCTAAATTAAAATACACTGTAACCCTCGAATCCCTTTTGCTGTCTTTTACAGCATGCCCGGGAGGAAGGGCAACTGGAACATTCTATGATTTTCTTTCTCTCCCAGTCCAGTATGGAAGAAAAGTAAAGATAAACCTTGTTCATAAGTAAATAAAAAAATAATATAACAAAGGAATGCGCTAGCTACATTCTTCTGTCGTATGGGTATCGAGTCGATCGAACCGGTAAACTCTGGTATCAAAATTTTTAAACCGCCTAATAGCACAGCTAATAGGCCTCTGACATGACATGCTTTGTGTAATCAAAGACAGCGACTGGGAACGACGGCTTGACGTGCCCTCCGAAGCACGAAATCTTTTTTCTTCCAGAACATCAGGTGATTCAGCCTCCATTGCCCTAACCAAACTGGGGAAAATCTCACAAAGGGATAAACTGACGAATATCAATTTTATGTTCCAACCTAGAAATCGAAACCAGGACCTTCGGATCGTGAGCCCATGGCTCGGACCACTAGACCTTGGAGGCAGTTAGCTAGCTAGATGAATTGCACGTATATTTATGGTTCTATTTCTATCTATGCTTATAGACAACAAAGCGGCAGCCAGCAGGTGCATTTTGAAAATTCCTTTAAAATGATGAATCTCCTCCTCCTCATCTATCTACTTCAGAACCACAACGCTGGTATTCAAGGGGTTGCATACATACATACATATAATCAAGCCTTTATCCCGAATGGGGTAGGCAGAGCGTAAACGACCTAAACAAAGGTCGTTCCGCCACGTCTGACAAAGTTTTGAAGGTTATTCAAGATGGATTTGTACATATAGTGCTGTAGTGACAGGTTGTCAGCCCATCGCCTAAATTGCAATATACTGACACCCTCAGATCCCTTAGCTGGTTTTAACAGCATGCCCTGGAGGAAATGCAGCTGGCACATTCTATGTTTTTCTCACGCTCCCAGTCCAGCATGGAAGAAGGGGTTGCGGTATATTTTAATGTCCTCCATTTACGACGTTATTTAGCAGCACCCATAAATCTCCTTTAGTAACTTTCTGGAGGACTGGGTTGCCAGCACAATGATAGATAGATATATTCTTTATCACTACATAGTATCCATGCTAGCCTGGGAGCGAGACAAAAACATAGAATGTGCCAGCTACATTTCCTCCCGCGCATGCTGTAAAAACCAGCTAAGGGATCCGAGGGTTTAAGTATATTGTAATTTAGGCGATGACAACCTGTCACTACAGCAATATACCTACAAATATATCTTAAATAACCCTCAAAACTTTGTCAGACGTGGCGGAACGACCTTTTGTTTAGGTCGTTTACGCTCTGCCTACCCCATTAGGGATAAAAGCATGATTATATGTATGTATGTAACTTTACAAGTACAGGTATAATATAGTCGGTGCGGCCGGTCTTCCATTACACACCCTGTCCCAAGTAGGGCGCAAAGAAAGATGAGTAGGATCGCTAGCTCAATGTGGACCAAGCACTGTTCCAAGCCCCTCCTTTGCTCCCCACTTTGGGGTTTAACGGCACGTCCCGGGCAGATTCTCTCCGATAAGGAGTCCCCAAGGCAACGCCATAAGCCGAGGTTCGAGCCCAACTCCCCGCCTTAGCCCGGTGACGCATTATATACACTTTGTAGTATTTTGCAAACAGGTCCATTCTAAAAAAAAAACTGTTTCAAGTAGCAGAGGGATGCGGGGAGGTCATGGTTTTAGAAAACATCTTACTACCGCGATGTAAAAATATGCGCCGTCCGGTATAGTGACATCTGTTGACGAGTAGCGGAAACTGCACTATTTGATCGATGTTGTGTGTCGGCAGTAATTTGACACGATGTGTTACTGTCTACGAATAAGGAATAGTTACAAAACCTATATCTTTATCGTTGTGAAATTATGACAGAATGTTCCACAGGTCTGTTGATATGGTTTTTCATCTTGTTTATCATCAATCCGTAGTATGACACACATGTTAAATATTATAGTATTTAATATGGAACCAAAAAGAATCAACATGTCTAAAAAGAGCGCTACTCGTCGGTGAAAAATCGCAAACACTCTCCAAATAATATAAAAAAATATTAATTAAGTCCATGGGCTGGCAACACTGGTTACAGGAAAGCGGGAGATACGGAAGCGGAAGTTATTTAATATTTCGTGGAAAAACGCACCTTTTTACGGTTTTCTCTGGCTTCGTGCGTACAGCGCGACTAGGTTCTAAACGAACGTGGGCGTGGGCGCTGGCATACAAGGAAAATTGCAAAAAAACGGCCAAGTGCGAGTCAGACTTGCCCACGAAGGGTTCCGTATCGTTATCTATACAATAACGGCAAGAAAAACAGAATATGCCAGCTGCATTTTCTCCCGGGCATGTATTAAAAACCAGCTAAGGGATCCGAGGATTTATAGTATAGTGTAATTTATAGGCAATGGACTGATAACCTGTCACTACAGCAATATACCTACAAATCTATCTTAGATAACCGCCCAAGTAAATAACCCTCAAAACTTTGTCAGACGTGGCGGAACGACCTTTGTTCAGGTCGTTTACGCTCTGCCTACCCCATTAGGGATAAAGACGTGGTTAAATGTATGTAACGGCAAAATATCTCTATTTTTTTAAGGGAGCTCCTGTTATATAGTTATTTTGTTCTGTTTTTAGTATTTGTTGTTATAGCGTCAACAGAAATACATCATCTGTGAATATTTCAACTCTTCATGGTTCCTGAAAGAGATACAGTGTACAGACAGACGAACGGACAGAAGAAAGACGAAGTCTCAGTAATAGGGTAACTGCCTCCGGGGTCTAGTGACTAGTGCCATGGACTCCCGATCCGGAGGTCCCGGGTTCGATTCCCAGGGGGGAAACACAAAGTTGATATTTGAGAATTTATCACTTTGTTAATTTTTCCCCAGTTTGGTTAGGACGTTGCAGGCTGAATTACCTGATTGTCCGAAAGGAAAAAGATTTCGTGCTTGGGAGGGCACGTTAAGCCGTCGGTCCCGGTCGCTGTCTTTGATAGTGGTCGTTACTCAAACCATGTCAGAGGCCTGATAGTTGTGCTACTAGACGGTTTAAAAACTCTGACACCAGGGTTCATCGGGGCGATAGACTCGATACCCACTCGACAGAAGAAGTAATGGGGTCCCGTTTTTGCCCTATGGGTACGGAACCCTAAAAATTGCATCGGCGCTATGGCGGCGGCGTTATAGTTCCCATTCATTTTTTTGATCACATTCATTTAAAGCTTTGTCGTACTTGTGCCGGCACGGCTACCCTAATTAACTTACGATCTCGCTGCTAAAGCTAGCGAAAACGAAATAAGTAATTTAACTACGAAATTTAATACCGGGTGTAAGGGCCAGCGTCTCAAAAACTGATAGAGGTTGCTTAGTCATCGAAACTGAACAACTACGTATTACCTAGTTTTATTTTCAGGACAAAAATAATCTATTTCAAGTCATTTTGTATGGGAAAGTCATTTTGTTTTTCAACTAATGATATTTTTCCTGCTGAAAGTTGTTCAGTTTCGTTGACTGAGCAACCCTTATCAGTTTGCGGGACGCCGTTCCTTACGCCCCGTATTATTAATTATTTCATGTTGGATTGGGAGCGATATAAAAAAAGCTGTAAAAGTCAAAGTCAACAAAGGGATTCATAAGTTACAGTGTCACTACTCCTAAACTACTAGAAAATAAAACATTTTTAATGGATAGTGGGGTGGATTCTACCGATTTACCGGCTATACCTAGTCACTAAAATCTATGTCACTTTCAGACTAAAAACATTGGAAAAGGACAGGAGATCTATTCTCTCCGGTTTTTGATTTATAGTCTGGTGGTTTTAAGCGTTATCTGTCATTTTTACCCGCCGTCATATGGTTTCTTCTACGCTGGACTGGGAGCGAGAGAAAAACATAGATACAGCTGCATTTCCTCCCGGGAATGCTGTAAAAACCAGCTAAGGGATCTGAGGGTTTCAGTATATTGCAATTTAGGCGATGGGCTGACAACCTGTCACTACAGCAAAATACGTACAAAACCATCTTGAATAACCCTCAAAACTTTGTCAGACGTGGCGAAACGACCTTTTTTTTTTAGATCGTTTTCGCTCTGCCTACCCCATTAGGGATAAAGGCGTGATTATATGTATGTATGTCATATGGTAATGGCGGATACAATTGACAGAAAAAAAATGGTTTCATCGGGTCGATAGACTCGATACCCACTCGACAGAAGAAGATTGACAGAAATACTGGGGAAACGTGCATTAGCGCGTCAAAATCTAGCGGACAAAATGTAAAACCATAGAGTATAAATCGCCTGTTCGTTTTCAATTTCATTATTTTGAAAGAGGCAGATAGATTTCAACTTTAGTTCAAGCTGGTGGAATATAGAATCGAACCCAGTATTATACAAAAAATATGTTAAAAGCTAAGTTTTGTATCTTGTTACCATAACTTGCTTATATCTTACCCCAGACAGATCAAATTTTGTTTGAGATTAAATTATTTATCGCATCGTAGAATAACAAAATATTTTTCTTTCAGAAAAGGTAAAAATACGACAGACTCTTCTCAAAAATTTCAAATTAAGTTCTGGATCAAAAGCTTTGTGAAATACATTCTTTCTGGTGAGAGATAGAGAGATAGAGAGAGAGAGAAATAGAGATAAACATACATACATACATACACATAATCACGCCTTTATCCCTAATGGGGTAGGCAGAGCGAAAACGACCTAAACAAAGGTCGTTCCGCCACGTCTGACAAGTTTTGAGGATTATTACAGATGATCATGACGTATATTGCTTTAGTGACAGGTTGTCAGCCCATCGCCTAAAATTGCAATATACTATAACCCTCGAATCCATTAGCTGGTTTTTACAGCATGCTCTGGAGGTGATGCAGCTGGCACATTCTATGTTTTTCCATCACTCCCAGTCCAGCATGGAATGTTATATAATAGAGATAAATTTATTAATAATTGTAAATTACAAGTCAAGAAATTATAAGCACTTAAGTATATCACAATAATAATCATTTAAATTGTATTGCTTTTGTTATCATTAAGGTGTTTAGAACTATTCCGGCAAAATATTAAACCTCGGTTACCAGTAAGTTTTTAACTTGTTCTAACAATTTTCAAAGACCACCTTACCGAAAAAAACTGTGGTTTAGATGATGTGTTCGATTGAAACATTACCTGAAACAAATAAATACATCGTTAGGTTGTATTTTATAAATATTTCATTTCAGATGACATTGTATTTTCCCATAACACGACGTTTAACACAAGACGCAATAATCAAGAAAAACATAAAATGTGAAGCTACATTTCCTACCGGGCATGCTGTAAAAAAACTAGCTAAGGAATCCGAGGGTTTCAGTATATTGTAATTTAGGCTATGGGCTGACAACCTGTCACTACAGCAATGAACCTACAAATCTTTCTTAAATAACCCTCAAAACATTGTCAGACGTGGCGGAACGACCTAGGGTCGTTTACACTCTGTCTACCCCATTAGAAATAAGAGCGTGATTATATGTATGTATGTAACTCAGTGTTATTTATAGAAAAATCCCAGGCCCCAAAGAAAAATTAAATAATAGTGCAATAGGTTCTAATAGCTTTTCTATTGGGCCTAACATCCTTTATTATTTTATAAACAAACAATGTTCTAATATAAAGAAGCATCAGCCAATTACAATGCAGCCGGCGGGCGCGTGCAGTCTGGAATCAAATCCGCGACCTTACGCATCGACTGCCGCAGGGTACGACTAGTTAGTTCGTTTTTGAGTTCCTCTGTAGGGGTCCTTTCTACTCTAGCAATGGTAGAGAGTCATAATACAAACATACATACATAAAATCACGCCTTTATCCCCGGGGTAGGCAGAGCGTTAAACGCCTCGTAAAAGGCGCTTCCGCCACGTCTGACAAAAATTTTGGGCAATTTTAGATTGTAATTTGTATTGCTATAGTGACAAATTGTCAGCCCATCGCCTAAATTACAATAAACTGTAAACCTGACTTTGTTGACTTCTACAGCATGCCCGGGAGGAAGGGCAGCTGGAACATTCTATGTTTATCTATCTCTCCCAGTCCAGCATGGAAATGTATGCATGGAAGAAGTCATAATAGCAAATTAGAAATAATCCTATGGAAAAATAATTTGGCGCCCAATCTTCTTACCCGAAGAACCCTGGTGTCAAGAGTTTTCAAACCACTTAGTAGCACAGCTATTAGGCCTCTGACATGGTTTGAGTAACGACCACACATCAAAAACAGCGACCGGGACCGACGGCTTAACGTGCCCTCCGAAGCACGGAATCCTTTTACTTTTCGGACAAGAGAGAGAAAGAGCCTGTAATGTCCTAGCCAGGAAAACCTCACAAAGTGATAAATTGAATCGAACTCCGGATCGTAAGCCCATGGCCCTGACCACTAGACCTCGAAGTCGGTTACAATTAGGGACTCAGGACAGGGATAGGATATCAGGAGGCAGCAGTAGAAGAAGAAGGGACTCAATGGTACCGATTCCTTGAGGCATGAATGATCTTACTCATCCATGCTTGAGGACACGACTTAACTAAATCTTGACTAAAGTCCACGCTGGCTTGGAAACAAGAGAAAAACATAGAAAGTGTCACGTGCTCGTCCCGGGCATGCTGTGGAAATCAGCTAAGGGATCCGAGGGTTACATTACATTGCAATTTAGGCGATGGGCTGACAACCTGTCACTACAGCAATAAATCCTACACATCTATCTTAAATAACCCTCAAAACTTTGTCAGACGTGGCGGAAAGGCCTTGGTTTAGGTCGTTTACGCTCTGCCTACCCCATTAGGGATAAAGGCGTGATTATATGTATGTACGTATGTTGACTAAAATTGATGCTGTCTCTTTCTGTAGTCTCGTGATAGAACATGACAGGTAACGATTTTAGTCAAGATATTTTAGTGGTTTTGTGCGCATACGAATTGCCCCTAGTGTTATGAATGAATGAATAAATATAATTACAATCATCGTTAGCTTAGTATCAATGGTCAAATAAAACAGCTTCCAATACCAATTAGTACGAAAAGTATTGAATTTACTGAATGATAGATAGATAGGACTACTTACTTCCATGCTGGACTGGGAGAGATAGAAAAATATAGAATGTTCCAGCTGCCCTTCCTCCCGGGCATGCTGTTGAAGTCAGCAAAAGGGACTCGAGGGTTACAGTGTATTGTAATTTAGGCGATGGGCTGACAACCTGTCACTATAGCAATACATATTACAATCTAAAATTGCCCTCAATTTTTGTCAGACGTGGCTAAAGCGCTTTTTACGAGGCGTTAAACGCTCTGCCTACCCCGTAAGGGATAAAGGCGTGATTTATGTATGTATGTACAAGGTGGCGCAAAAGAAATCACCCTATTGGAAGATGCTCTCATTTTTGCAAATGGCCGCCAATGTCAAATCTGTTTTGACATTTGTGGACTAGACAGATGCAGAATACAAGTGAACAAGCCATGGAGCGATACACTCCCCAAGAACGCGGAAAAATCGTGTCTATTTTTTTGAGTAACAATTCGTCTGTGGTGTTGGCGCAGCGCGAATTCCGTCGCCGATTCCCCGGCCGTCCGACACCGACTGCGCAAACACTGCGACGTTTAGCCACCAACCTTGAAGAGTATGGGACCACACGAGACGTTGCTAAGAGTGGCCGGCCCCGGAGCGCCCGTTCTGCCGAGAATATCGCCGCTGTAGCCGAGGACGTTGAAGTGAGCCCCGAAACATCGACCAGACGACGTGCCACGCAATTGGGCCTCAGCCGGCGGTCCTTGCAGCGAATTTTGGTGCGAGACTTGAAGATGTTTCCTTACAAAGTCCAGACCGTGCATCAGCTGCTGCCTGCCGACCGCCAAACGCGCGTAACCTACGCCCAAGCCATCCTCAATCTCGAGGAAGAATTGGACAATTTTTCGACCAAAATCATCATGAGCGATGAGGCTCATTTCCACCTCAGCGGTTACGTGAATCGGCAAAATTATCGCTTCTGGGGCACCGAGAATCCACGAGTGATGCACGAGGAGCCGTTACACCCGCTCAAAGTGACTGCGTGGTGCGCTGTTCACGCTGGAGGAGTCATCGGGCCATTTTTTTTCGAGAACGCCGCGGGTCAAACGACAACAGTGGACGGTGCGCGCTATAGGGCCATGTTGACCGAATTTTTTCTGCCGCAATTGGACGAATTGGGACTGGAGGACATGTGGTTCCAACAGGACGGGGCAACGGCGCACACTGCACGAGCCACAACCGACATTCTGAAGGCGGCATTTCCGGGTCGCCTAATCTCTCGTTTTGGCGATTTGCACTGGCCGGCCAGATCGCCCGATTTAACGGTCCCGGACTTCTTTTTATGGGGTTTTTTGAAGTCTCGTGTTTACGTCAACAAGCTTGAGACCTTGGAAGCCCTCAAAGACAACATTCGACACGAGTGCGAGAATCTGTCGCCCGAAGTTCTCGCCGAAGTGATGAAAAATGCCATAAAACGAGCCCGTATGGCAATCAATTGTAACGGCGCCCATTTGGCCGATATCATCTTCTCGACTTGACCAGTAAAATTCTAAAGGTGCAAATAAATATAATCAAAAAACAGATTCGAAGTTTTTCATTTAGAAAAAAAATGAGAGCCAAACAACATCGGATGACTTCTTTTGCGCCACCTTGTATGTATGTAGATAGATAGGGAGGAACATCCGCATTACGTTTTATGATATCACACTTTTATTAGGTCTGCTGTAAGAAATTTCTTTGTAGAAATAAGCAGCGCCTGTTGCGTATTAATTCGTTATGTAATTGTTCTGTGTATATTTACATACATACTTAGAAATCACGCCTTTATCCATAATGGGGTAGGCAGCGCGTAAAAGACCTATTTTTAGGATTGAAAAATTCACAAAGTGATAAATTCTCAAATATCAACTTTGTGTTTTACCCCCTGGGAATCGAACCCAGGACCTCCGGATCGGGAGTCCATGGAGCCACTAGACCACGGAGGCAGTTACTGTGATAGAAACATATTAGTTTCCAACTACACTATACAATACAAAGGTCGTTTCACCACGTCTGACAAAGTTTTGAGGGTTATTTAAGATAGATTTGTAGGTATATTGCTGTAGTGACAGGTTGTCAGCCCATCGCCTAAATTACAATATATTGAAACCCTCGGATCCCTTAGCTGGTTTTTACAGCATGCCCGGGAGGAAGGACGATAAGTCAGTATTTCATCATATGCTTTAAATCACTGCCTATCTAACTGGACTTTCTTCCATGCTGGACTGGGAGTGATAAGTAGTGAAACTAATTGAAGCAAACAGAATTGGAAAAATAAAATTATCTGGAACCCCTTTTAGCCCGAGGCAGATATTGGACATTACCATTGCTTCATCAACATAATGGTAAGTGTGCCAATGTGCTAGGGGGTCGAATGGACCCCAAGTTAAGGTACACAACAGGGGTACACAATATTTTGTGTACGAAAAATCAGAATAAGATATTTTGTTTATTTTGGGTTATATTTTGTTTAGTTTTTGGATTATATCCTCGGATCCTAGCTTAGTTTACAGCATGCCCGGGAGAAAATGCAGCTGGCACATGCTATGTTTTTCTCTCGCTCCCAGTGCAGCAAGAAAGAAAACGTTTTTTTTTGTATAAAGTGAAATAAATAAAATAAAGGTTTACCACCCCTGCAATTAAGTACGTACCCCCATTGTAAAGCACTGAGATGAACACACGGACAAGTGCATTTTTATTACTAGCGCGGGCCAAATGCGAGGGTTTGATGTTATATTAGTTCGTGTAATTGGATTCACCACAACTCGTCTGGCTGTGCCATTGACATTGCATGTTGACTACAGTAAAAGTCAATTTTTATTTGAAAATACACTCTTATAAAAGCTATACAATATTGACTATACTTCGTTTATTTAGCGTGTGTTACCAATACTTATTGCTTTTGCAGCCCATAAACTGCGTTTTCTTTACAACTTTAAAGAGAGTTGACCGCATAACACATGTTTGTAACAAGGTTTTTGTTTGCGGTTCCATAATTTGAACATTATCTTCCATGCTGGACTGGGAGCGAGAGTAAACATAGAATGCGCCAGCTGCATTTCCTCCTGGGCATGCTGTAAAAACCAGCTACGGGATTCGAGGGCTTCAGTGTATTGCAATTTAGGCGATGGGCTGACAAGCTGTCACTATAGCGATACACATTTCAGTCTAAAATAGCCCTCAAAACTTGTCAGACGTGGCGGAACGACCATTTCTTTGGTCGTTTATGCTCTGCCTACCCCATTCGGGATAAAGGCGTGATTATATGTATGTAATTTGAACATTTTAACCTCTGCTATGTTGCAAAGAAAAAGCTTTTTATAGGGCCGCAAAACACGTTGGTCTTGATAAGTCAACGTTACTTAAATAGTGTCTTCTACGAGTACTTGAAATTACATACATACATACATATAATCACGCCTTTATACCTTATGGGGTAGGCAGAGCGTAAACGACCAAAACAAAGATCGTTCCGCTGCGTCTGACAAAGTTTTGAGGGTTATTTAAGATATATTTGTAGGTATATTGCTGTATACACATGACAATCTAAAATTGCCCTCAATTTATGTCAGACGTGGCGAAAGCGCCTTTTAGGAGGCGTTTTACGCTCTGCCTACCCCGTAAGGGATAAAGGCGTAATTTTATGTATGTATGTATATTGCTGTAGTGACAGGTTGTCAGCCCATCGCCTAAATTACATACATACATACATATAATCACGCCTTTATCCCTAATGGGGTAGGCAGAGCGTAAACGACCAAAACAAAGGTCGTTCCGCCACGTCTGACAAAGTTTTGAGGGTTATTTAAGATATATTCGTAGGTATATTGCTGTAGTGACAGGTTGTCAGCCCATCGCCTAAATTGCAATACACTGAATCCCTCGGATCCCTTAGCTGGTTTTTACAGCATGCCCGGGAGGAAATGCAGCTGGCACATTCTATGTTTTTCTCTCGCTCCCAGGCCAGCATGGAAGAAATTAATTACCCTCAGGTGAAATAAAAACTTCTTGGCGTTCTTTTATTTTCAATGGATTTGATAACATTCTAGAACTAGCAACTGTCTCTATCACTGTTGTGTTATGGTCACTTTCAAATTCGTTTTTTTACATGAATGATAATTATTTTGTGTTAGGACATTTCCTAGTAATTTAAGTGTTAACTAACAATGTTAATAAGAAATAAAAATAACTGAAAAGAAAACCTGAGATAGGTATTTTACAGCAGTTTTTTTATACCAGCCCATTAGTTCAACTTATATTTTCCTGTGCCCTAAGGTAAACTTCTGCTTAGCAATAAGGCCGCCATATTGTACTACTAATTGTTTTATTTCCTTTTTTCTTGTGTCTTTTCTGTGCAATAAAGTATATTCTTATCATATCTTAATACAACTTCCATGCTGGACTGGGAGGGATAGAAAAACATAGAATGTTCCAGCTGCCCTTCCTCCCGGGCATGCTGTAAAAGTCAGCAAAAGGGATTCGAGGGTTACAGTGTATTGTAATTTAGGCGATGGGCTGACGACCTGTCACTACAGAAATACATTTAACAATCTAAATTTGCCCCCAATTTGTTAGACGTGGCGAAAGTGTCTTTTACCACTTGCTCTGCCTACCCCGTAAGGGATAAAGGCGTGATTTCATGTATGTATGTATCTTAATACAAGTTAACCACTAAATCAAGGTAAATACAGTCTACCAATGTCGATCACTGCTGCACTGATAAACAATGTTCCAAAACAGAAAAACGGAGCCACCACAGATACCAAATCGAACATATCAAATCCATTCGCACATTCGGTTGTTTCCAAACCGTTTCGTACGGTCTGTCTGACATTCCCTTATACCATTTCGTTTGAAACCTTGGTCACAACCATTTTCTTTTCGGCGTCTACAAGTAAAGTCCCTTGCTGGGCGCCAATTATCTTGCCAAGCTCAACCAGATCGAAGATTTGATCGCTGTACTTTCTTTGCAAGAGTTTGGTAACCAGATACGATTTTTTGCCACCTAAAGAACATGCCGTGTTCCATGCCGGTCTGGTAGCGAGAGAAAAACATACAATGTGCCATCTGCATTTCCTCCCGGGCATGCTGTAAAAACCAGCTAAGGGATCCGAAGGTTTCAGTATATTGTAATTTAGGCGGTAGGCTGACAATCTGTCACTTCAGCAATATACCTACAAATCTATCTCAAATAACCCTCAAATCTTTGTCAGACGTGGCGGAACGACATTTGTTTACGCTCTGCCTACCCCATTAGTAAACCCCAAAGCATTTTTTTCCGCGGATGTATCATCTTGTATATTTTTTACATTTAGCACAGCGCCAAATTAATTACCGTTTAGGAGATATTAAAACTTACAGTTTGTATGGCGGCCATCTTGTTTTGTCAGCAAAATCTATCTTCTCTCCATTACCTTTACCTGTAGTAGACCGTACTTGGAGTTTTTACCTATTCCCATACACAGGACGGTGCAATATTTTCGCTCGCGCCGGATGCTAAATGAGTTATGCAGGTTGATAAAACACACACGCTGTTGCCCCGATTTGTTGCTTTTTTGTGGGTTTTTGTGGCATCAGGCTTTGCCAAACAGTGCATGGATGCATACATACATACAATCACGCCCTTTATCCCTAACGGGGTAGCCAGAGCGGCAACGACCTAAACAAAGATCTTTCCGCCACGTCTGACAAACTTATGAAGGTTACTTAAGATAGATTTGTAGGTATACTGCTGTAGTGACAGGTTACCTTAGCTGGTTTTTACAGCATGCCCGGAAGGAAATGCAGCTGGCACATTCTATGTTTTTCTCTCGCTCCCAGTCCAGCATGGAAGATGAGTTATGCAGGTTGATAAAACACACACGCTGTTGCCCCGATTTGTTGCTCGCGATGTATCTTTTTGCGGGTTTTTGTGGCATCAGGCTTTGCCAAACAGTGTATGGATGCATACATACATAAAATCACGCCTTTATCCCTAATGGGGTAGGCAGAGCGTAAGTTAACTAAACAAAGATCGTTCCGCCACGTCTGAAAAACTTTTGTAGGTTCTTTAAGATAGATTTGTAGGTATACTGCTGTAGTGACATGTTGTCAGCCCATCGACTACATTACAATATACTGCAACCCTCGGATCCCTAAGTTGGTTTTGACAGCATGTCCGGAAGGAAATGCAGCTGGCACATTCTATGTTTTTCTCTCGCTCCCAGTCCAGCATGGAAGATGAGTTATGCAGTTTGATAAAACACACACGCTGTTGCCCCGATTTGTCGCTCGCGATCTTTTTCGAATCTATTTATCTTCCATGCTGGACTGGGAGCGAAAGAAAAACATAGAATGTGCCAGCTGCATTTCCTCCCGGGCATGCTGTAAAAAACAGCTAAGGGATCCGAGGGTTACAGTGTATTGTAATTTAGGCGATGGGCTGACAACCTGTCCCTACAGCAATACACATTACAATCTACAATTGCCCTCAATTTATGTCAGACGTAGCGAAAGCGCCTTTTAGGAGGCGTGATTATGTTTGTGTATGTACATATGTGTTTTTTGAGGGTTTGATTGGCATCAGGCTTTGCCAAACAATGCATAGATCCGGGGAATGTTTGTTTTACAACGCGCATTGGTCGAAATGAAAGGAAATTACGCCAATAAGCGATTTTAGCAATTGTGCGTAACATATTTATTTATTTACTGTTTATTGTACACAAGTAACATGAGAAAGACAATACACAAGGAATAACGACACAACAGGTACAGCTTATTTCTACTAAGAAATTTCTTCCAGCTTAGGTACCTACGGAACACATACATATGTACCGATATCTGAAAGCATACGGGGTGTAAGGGACAACGTCCCGCAAACTGATAGGGGGGGGGGGTTGCACAGCCAACGATACTGAAGAACTATCAGCAGGTATATTTTTCAGGAAGTAAAAACAAAAATTTTGTTTTCCATACAAATTGTCTGATTGATGTTGTCATTTTAATGTGCACGTCAAATTTCTTTTTATATCTCCTGAAAGAATTTCCGGTAAATGTTCTTCAGTTTTCTTTACTAAGCAACCCCAGTCAGTTTGCGCGACGCTGTCCCTTACACCCGGTATTGAGTTTGTCTATTTAGGGACGGCTTTCTACGATAAATAAGTTCTAATCTAAACAAGAAATTTTGGCAATAACTTTGCTAATGGAACCCTTTGATCTATTTGGTTCTGTCTGCTTGTCAGTCTTATTGGGCTCAATTCTTGATTTGCCGGCTAGAACTAAAATTAAAATCTATTTGTCACTTTCAGACTAAAAGCATTGGAAAAGGACAGGAGATCTATTCTCTCCGGTTTTTGATTTATAGTCGGTGGTTTAATGCGTTATCTGACTTTTTTATCCGACGTCATATGATATGGCGGATAAAATTAACAGAAATACTGGGGAAACATATAAAAGCGCGTCATAATCTAGCGGACAAAGTGTAAAACCATAGAGTATAAATCGTCTGTTCTTTATCAATTTTATTATTTTGAAACTGACAGATAGATTTTAATTTTAGTTTTAGCCGGTGGTATCTAGAATCGAGCCCATCATCTCCCTAGCCTTATCTCGTATCTCAAGGGGTCGGCTACCTAATCTAGGTGATTGAACGAGGGTACTGGTTTTTACACAGAACGACTGCCATCTGACCTCTGCAACCCAGAAGGGAAACCAGACTCAATCCTAGATTAGGTGACAGTTTTCAAGCCGCCAATGCTTAGCACTGGCCTCTGACATGGCTTAACGACTAATATCTACGGTATTAAACGATATTAACCGGGACCAACAGCTTTACGTGCCTTCCGAAGCACGAAAAAAGCGCCGAATAAATGTACATATGAAATTCGAAAACCGAAATACGCATTGGTACGTAGTGGGATTCGATTCACGACCTCCCGCTCAGGAGGCAGCGGCCCTATCCACTACACCATCGGGTTCGATCTAGAATCAAGCCCATTATCTGTTAATTTAAACCTGAAAACGTCTCCATCAGGCCTGAACTGAAACGAGCCATAAATTGTGCTAAGGCCCGTCCAGACAATACCGAAATTTACGAGCACCTTCAAATTATACGAACATTATCTTCCATGCTGGCCTGGGAGCGAGAGAAAAACATAGAATGTGCCAGCTGCATTTCTTCCGGAGCATGCTCTAAAAACCAGCTAAGGGATCCGAGGGTTTCAGTATATTGTAATTTAGGCGATTGGTTGAAAACCTGTCACTACAGCAATATACATACAAATCTATCTTAAATAACCCTCAAAACTTTGTCAGACCGTGCGGAATTATCTTTGTTTAGATCGTTTACGCTCTGCCTACCCCATTAGGGATAAAGGCGTAACTGTATGTCTATGACTTCCCTCCCTGAGGTTAAATAGAATTAGACCAGGATTCTATGGAGGTAATGGGTTTGCTTTTAAATTGCAATGAAATCCAATGATGGGTATATTGTACCGGGTGTAAGGGACAGCGCCCCTCAAACTGATGGGGTTGCCCAGTCAACGAAACTGACAACTATCAGAAGGGAATTCGTTTAGAGTGTGAGAAAAGAAATAACTTCTCATACAAAATGACATTTGGAAATTCGTTTTGTTTCTTATCTTCCTAAAAAAACATTCTTCTGACAGTTGTTCAATTTCGTTGACTAAGCAACCCCTATCAGTTTTCGGGACGCTGTCCCTTACACCGTATCATTTTCTGAGATGGTTGAATGGCAGCAACCCAAAATGATTTTTGGAGGTTACTGCCATTGACAAGTTATCTTTTTCAGTTAATTTTCTTTATTAACTTTATTTTTCTACATCAAATTGATTAAAAAATAAACACTAGAGGAGTTAAAATTTTATTTAGCACTACAAATGCTAAATAAATATTAGCTACTTTATAATCTTACGCAGAAAATAGCTTTCATGCACGTGACATCGTAAAAAAGAAGCTAAACCATACACATACAGTTTTAACGCTAAGGGGGGCCCGCGGGGTCCCGCGGGGTCCCGCGGGAGTCGTCTGCTCGCGACCACAACATAGGGGAAGCTTCCCTGTAGCACTGTCCTACTCTAACACTATACAGGTTGTAAAAAAAACCTGACCAAACTTTAGGGTGTGAACCTACCTATGAAACTCAACAACTTTCTCCAAGGACCCTAGCTAGAAATATGAAAAAACAATGCAGACAATAGCTTTATCTCATGCACGTGGCATCGTAAAAAAGAAGCTAAACCATACACATACAGTTTTAACGCTAAGGGGGGCTCGCGGGGTCCCGCGGGAGTCGTCTGCTCGCGACCGCAACATAGGGGAAGCTTTCCTGTAGCACTGTCCTACTCTAACACTATACCTGTATAGTGTGAATAAAAAAACGGCGGTAGAGCTACGAGAAAACGTCAACAAAGCAAACTGGTCTACCGTCAACAAACGTCGCTCTGTCAACATTGTTATATCCTCGTCTAATTTCATCATCTCGCTAGCCTTATCCTGTATCTCACGGGGTCGGCTACCTAATCTAGGTGATTGAACGAGTGTACTGGTTTTTACACAGAGCGACTGCCATTTCGTCGTCTAATATACTTAGTGTATAATATGTACGTTCATTTAAACCACGTCATGTTACTAATCGCAAGATCGATAAAAATTAAGCTCTTAAAAGAGACTTCCGTATACAAAATTTTAAATGAAGTGAGTATTTTTGTACGAAGAGGGCAATTTTTGTTTTATTGTTGAACTTTTAGAGCTTCCGTAAAGTTATATGTCATTAGACGAATATGTGGTTGAAAAGAACGCAGTTATTCTTTACACCCTGTATGTTAGACGAGGATGGAAGACATAAGTGTTGAAAGGGCCGCGTTTGTTGACGGTAGACCCGCGCCGGGCGCCACTTTGCTTTGTTGACGTTTCCTCGGAGCTATACGCGTGTGCGTGTACGAGTATTTGTGTATGTGTGTGGCGTGGATGCGTTTATGCAAGACTAGCGACCCGCCCCGGCTTCGCACGAAAATTATCAGTGTTTCTCTACTATAATATGCATGTATTATACATCTAAACCTTCCTCTTGAATCACTCTATCCATTAAAAGAAACCGCATCAAAATCCGTTGCGCAGTTTTAAAGATTTATGCATACATAGGGATATAGGGACAGAGAAAGCGACTTTGTTTTATACTATGTAGTGATGCCTCGAGATGTTTGTAAAGCTTTGCCTAACAACGTGTAGTGGGAAAGGGCGATTAGCGACGCGTGAAAAGTGTAGTGGGTATTTTTAAACGAATACATACATACATACATAACCTCACGCCTCTTTCCCGGAGGGGTAGGCAGAGATCACATCCTTCTATTTGCTACGATCCTTGCAAACTTCTTTCGCTTCATCTACATTCATCAATCTTTTCATGCACGCTCGTCGGTTTAGGGTACTCCTGACCTGACCTTTCCCTAGAACGTCCCCGATTTGATCGCGGTACGTTCGTCGAGGTTTTCCCCTTCCAACATTCCCACTCACACTCGCCATGTATATCTGTTTGGTTAATCTCTTTTCATCCATCCTCTCAACATGACCAAACCACCTTTTCTTTTTAAAGGAATACTCTCATTAAAAGCGGATTAAACTCGTATTTAAAAGCGGGTTAAGAGTTAGCTTACCAAGTAAGCTGTAAGCTTCCATGCTGAACTGGGAGCGACAGAATAACGTAGAATGTGCCAGCTGCATCTCCTCCCGGGCGTGCTGTAAAAACCAGCTAAGGGATTCGAGGGTATATTGAAGTTTGGGCGATGGGCTGACAACCTGTCACTACAGCAATATCCAGTTCTATCTTAAACAACCCTCAAAACTTGTCAATCGTGGCGGAACGACCTTTGTTTGGGTTGCTCACGCTCTGCCTACCCCATTAGGGATACAAGCGTGATAGTATGTATGTATGTATGTACTCTCATTAAAATTAAAAAAGAAATATTTTGTAAAAAAAGACGCTAGAAATGTTTTAAAGTATCACTCGTACGCAATTTCCCTAAAATAGAACCTTATAAATTAAAAATTCTTAGTTCGATGGTAGGAAGAAAAACTGCCTTTGGTGGCCGTTATTCGCAATTTTTCTTCCTTTTACTACAACGAACTATGTATAAATCGCTAATTAAAAGGTCCTAAATTATTCTACTTACTATAACCTTATTCTGTTGAACCGGGTTTTTGATTCACTGCGTTTTCACTCTAATGGGAGTGCCATTTGGCTAGTATCGTCACCTTTAATGAAGAAGACTTTTTGGGCTGAAAAAAATTGATTCGCTGCGACACGCAAAAAAGAAGAAGAATGAAGAAGACACGACAAAACCTTAATAATCATTGCTTTATCCCAAATACAAAACTTTACAAGATCCTTAAGGACCCTACTTCTCCTGAATATCTCCGTTCCCGATTCCGTTTCTTACCTCCTGAACCCCGGTCCAGGCGCGCTTGTATCGCAAAGGTGCTTGAGTGTCCTGGTTCAAACACAAAGTTTTTCGTCAATTCTTTTACTGTCCGGGCTATCCAACTATGGAATAAACTTCCTAAACCACTTTAAGACAGTCCTTCAGTTTTCACTTTTAAAAAGAGACTCAAAGAGCATTTTATGAGCATTTTTTAGGTCTCTCTTTGATGTTAATAATATGTATTTTTTTTTATCTATCATAATATACGTATATATCTTATATATTATTTTGTTATGTATTCGTTTTTTTCTATTATTGTTATTACCATATATTAGTATTACTATAATTTATCAGATTTTCTAATTTTAGTTATTGCATCTGTTCCCGTGTTTTTCCCTTCTTTCATCCCCACTAGGTTGGCTAGAAGAGATCTCTTATAGAGATAAGCTCGCCTGTTGTGTCCTAGTTTTAAGTTCAACTGTATGTGTAAATTTTTAATACAATAAAGAATATATATATAAAACTAAAAGCATCCCTTCCAAGGTTTCCCTCAGTATTAATACAATAACCCGGTGTATTTGTATCATGAGAATTGTTAAACAAATATAACAAGTTCCGTTCCGGGGAAAAGGCACCAGGGGTCATTGCCCTCGAACTTGGACAATAACAACAAGTTGTTATTGTACTTCCATGCTGGAGAAAAACATAGAATGTGTCAGATGCATTTCACTCACACACAACCTTTGAATTTCTTCATAGGTGTATTATATGCAGTTTCGTTCGCAATGTTTACCTTCATATATTTCACAAGTAACAATTTATCTAACAAAAATACTGATGATAGGGGTCGCTCAGTCAATGACAGAACAAATTACAGGAAGATTTTTTTCTTTTATTTTCCATATTTTTTTTTTGATCGAGGTAGACATTTTGTATGGAATATCCATTTTTTTTCACTTCCTGGATTCTCCTAGTGTTAAGTGTCATTGACTTAGCAAACCCTTTGTAGGATGGTGTCCCTTTCACCCGTTAGAACTTCTGCATTTCTATTTCTAGTTCAAAACAATAAAACTTCCAAGACAAACGGTGAGTAAAGTTAAAGGACAAACAAGTCTGGGCGTTTACATTTCTGCAGTACAACAACATACATATACATATAATCACGCCATTATCCCTAATGGGGTAGGCCCAACGTAAACAACCTAAAGATAGGTCGTTCCGCCACGTCTGACAAAGTTTTGGGTGTCATTTAAGAAAGTTTTGTAGGTATATTGCTGTAGTGACAGGTGGTCAGCCTATCGCCTAAATTACAATATACTGAAACCCTTGGATTCCTTAGCTGGTTATTACAGCATGCCCGGGAGGAAATGCAGCTGGCACATCCTATGGTTTTCTCTCGCTCCCAGGCCAGCATGGAAGAAATAGATTGTATATCTTGATATTTCTTTCACTCACTTTATTTGATCGAGAAAAACAAGATATCACTGGAATTGGCTTTTCGCAAAATATTTTCGTAAGTTCAAAGACGAATAGAAACAATCTCAAACTCCAATCTCAGGCAAAAGCTAGCGTCGCTAAAAATAACTTTGGCGCCCAGCAAGGTTCTCTTTTAAACTTCAATCCACGCTTCTTCTTCTTCTGTCGAGTGGGTATCGAGTCTACCCGATGAACCCTTGTGTCAGAGTTTTAAAACCGCCTAGTAGCACAACTATCAGGCCTCTGACATGGTTTGAGTAACGACCACTATCAAGGACAGGGACCGGGACCGGGACCGACGGCTTAACGTGCCCTCCGAAGCACGAAATCTTTTTCTTTTTCGGACAATCAGGTGAATCAGCCTGCAATGTCCTAACTAAACTGGGGAAATATTCGCAAAGTGATAAATTCTCAAATATCAACTTTGTGTTTCCCCCCTGGGAATCGAACCCGGGACCTCCGGATCGGGAGTCCATGGCACTAGCCACTAGACCACGGAGGCAGTTATCCACGCTTATTAACCACGTAATTCTCTTAGCCTGTTTATCATTTTATTTCATTCATCATCATCAGTTAAAACACTTAATATGAAAGAGAGAAAACAATATTAATTTAATTCTTTATTAATAAATAAATTCTTCCATGCTAGACTGGGAGCGAAAGAAAAATATAGAATGTGCCAGCTGCATTTCCTCCCTGGCATGCTATAAAAACCAGCTTAGGGATCTGAGAGTTTCGTATATTGCAATTTAGACGATGGGCTGACAACTTGTCTTTACAATAATATACCAATCTATCTTAAATAACCCTCAAAACTTTGACAGACGTGGCGGAACGACCTTTTTTTAGGTCGTTTACGCTCTGCCTACCCCATTAGGGATAAAGGCGTGACTATATGTATGTATTAATGTATGTATGTATATTGGGTTCAATTCTGGATACCACCGTCTAAAACTAAAACTAAAATATATCTGTTACTTCATACATCATCATCAGTTGAAACACGTAATATGAAAGAGAGAAAATAATAAATTCGTTTCTGGCAGGAGTCGAACCTTATTACTCTACCAACTGAGCTACAAAAACAACAAATATACGTCAAAAGATAATAGAAGATAACTTTCTTAGCGAGTGGATTCTCGACTCAAACGACCCGATAAATCCTGGTTCAGTCAGAGTTTTCAAACCACCTAGTAGCACAGTTATTAGGCCTGTGACATGGTTTGAGTAACGACCACTATTAAATACAGCGACCGGGACCGACGGCTTAACGTGCCCTCTGATACACGGAATCCTTATTTATTTTCGGACAATCAGGACATTCAGCCAACCAAACTGGTAAAAACCTCACAAAGTGATAAATTGATACTCGTGAACTTTGTTCCCCCCGCTGGGAATCGAACCTAGGACCTCCGGATCGTAAGCCCATGGCTCTGACCACTAGACCACGGAGGCAGTTCGAAGATAACTGAAATACTAATAACTTTTTATTCTGTCTGCTGTACTTCGATATCATAAAATTGCTCTGGATACCGTCAGATCATCTTCACGATCCTCACGATGTCACAGATGTTCAATTCCTCTTCTGCGTACCAAGTTCGCTCGAAGATTTTTTAACTTTTTTGGACCATATTTATACGAATTCTTCCATGCTGGACTGGGAGCGAAAGAAAAACTTAGAATGTTTCAGCTGCATTTCCTCCCGGGCATGCTGTAAAAATCAGCTAAGGGATCCGAGGGTTTCTGTATATTGTAATTTAGGCGATGGCTGACAACCTGTCACTACAGCAATATACTTACAAGTCTATTTTAAATAACCCTTAAAACTTTGTCAGACGTGGCGGAATGACCTTTCGTTTAGGTCGTATACGCTCTGCCTACCCCATCAGGGATAAAGGCGTGATTATATGTATGTATGTATGTATTATACGAAAAAGCTAATAATAAACTCAATACATTGCTTCTGTCAAAATTTACTAGTAAAAAGACAATCACGATTTGGCTTCTACCACTCAATTACAAATCCACTGAGGACCTCCTTACGCCCATTGAATGAATCAAAACCATATTTACAAATAACATCCATTACTTAACATACATACATACATAAAATCACGCCTTTATCCCTTACGGGGTAGGCAGAGCGTCAAACTCCTCGTAAAAGGCGCTTTCGCCACGTCTGACAAAAATTGAGGGCAATTTTAGATTGTAATGTGTATTGCTATAGTGACAGGTTGTCAGCCCATCGCCTAAATTACAATACACTGTAACCCTCGAGTCCCTTTTGCTGACTTCTACAGCATGCCCGGGAGGAAGGGCAGCTGGAACATTCTATGTTTTTCTATCTCTCCCAGTCCAGCATGATGTCATACTTAACCTAATATTAATACACATATATACACCTATACTTATTAAAACTCAAATATAGAACCATACACAATTTGATAAATTATCAAAATATTTATTATGTATAAGTATATTATATTTAACTGAATTTTTATTTTCATACTTATATAATATAAAATATTTAGACTTAGGTGTATAAGTTTTACATGTTTTTTTTATGAACATAATATTGTAACACTGTGGAAGGTACTAGCCCTCGCGATACAGGGGTATCCTAGTGCGAGGTCCAGCGAAATATTGTATTTAGCCATAAGTTATCAATAAATCATTTTCTTTTTCATTTTCATACTGAATGGCAGCGACGTCCAAAATGTCGAAAATAGACAGGTTTATTATTATTTTTAAACATACATACATACATACATAACGTCACGCCTCTTTCCCGGAGGGGTAGGCATTTAAACAGATCCCTAGAAAGTAGATGCCAACTATACGTAGACTGTGCGTGGAAAAAGTCCATAAAATTGAATGTACCCGTGCATGTTATAATAAATTTAGCAAGAGTGATCGTTGAGTTGTGCGCCGCCAGGACATATTTATATCCTGTCGCAATTGGGAAACGATACGACACAATCTATCCATATATATACAAATCCTTATTGTTACCTTAGCAATAACGCCTCCTATGTTGTACTTGTTTTTTGTTGTTATCTGTTGTGTTGTATGATTTGTATTCTTACGTGCTATAAAGTATTTTTATGTTTTATGTTTATGTTAATCGCATTTCAGAACTTTTTGTATTTCCATGCTGAACTGGGAGCGAAAGAAAAACATTGAATGTGCCAGCTGCATTTCTTTCCGGGCATGCTGTAAAAACCAGCAAAGGGATCTGAGGGTTTCAGTATATTGCAATTTAGGCGATGGACTGACAGCCTGTCACTACAGCATTATACCTGCAAATTTTTGTCAGACGTGGCGGAACGACCTTTGCTTTGGTAGTTTACGCTCTGCCTACCCCATTAGGGATAAAGGCGTGATTGCATGTATGTATGTCTGTTCCAAAATGACACTAAGCTTCCATACGAGCCGGTCGTCAATTCTACATTAGGTTATCTGTATGCGTCATTAACCGGGTTACGCGACAGAGGCGCCAGAATTACCGTGTAATCTGCTAGAAAGCTGTTTTAGAAATTAACAATGTACCTACAGTCGAGTACTATTATGTTAAATTTGAGAAAACACATACATACATACATACACACATAATCACGCATAATATCAGAGCGTAAACGACCTAAACAAAGGTCGTTCCGCCACGCCTGACAAAGTTTTGAGGGTTATTTAAGGCAGATTTGTAGTCTATATTGCTATAGTGACAGGTTGTCAGCCCATCGCCTAAATTGCAATATACTGACCGAAACCCTTAGCTGGTTTTTAGAGCATACCCGGGAGAAAATTTATGTGGCACATACTATGTTTTTTTCTTACTCCCAGTCCAGCATAGAAGAAATGTACAGATTTACAACTATTTCAATAAATAAATAGCAGCAATCAGCTGATCAGGTATTTAGTAAGGGGAGCATTTTTTCGTATATTGACCTATTAAGTTAATTAGCGAAAGCTGTTTAGTTTCATGGGCTGATTGACATCCTTTTGGGTGCATATACCTACCCGTTCTCCCTGTAGAATGAACAGAAGAACACGCTCCATCGTCAAGATTAACCCATCGTACATATTATAGAAGTACGTTCTATGCCGTAGTATGATTTGATAAATCGGAACTTCGCAAAAATCCTAGGGATTTTGCGAAAACGCGGCTAATTAGACGATGGTGAAAACATTATCAAATCTTAGTGGAAATGGTCAGTATTTTCAGGAAAAAAACTCGTCGCTCTAAGTAACATTTATTTTCTCATTTGTTTTCTTAACTTATTAATCCAAAAATAAGATCTATGATTGGTTGACATTTTATGTCAATCATAAACGCTTCTTATTTAACCAATCAGAATAAGATTAAATCAGGAAGTAAAAATCTAGCCAATCAGACTTAAGAATATCAAATTTCACTTGAACGACGAGTTTTTTTTCAATAGGCCTGACTTTTTCCAGTAAGTTTAAATAAAGGTTTCCCCATTGTCTAATTATGCGTGTTTTCGCCAAATCCCTAGGATTTTCGCGAAGTTCTGACTTATCATTCTACGACAAATATATCTCCCGGCTCCCAGTAGCTTTTATTCGCTGTGGCATCAACAAAGTTGCAGTATTGTAGTTTTATGGACAATGAAACTCGGGTTTATGCGCAGACTTATGGGCGAGCTTAAGATACGAGACTGGGAGAAATACCGAGGATTATTACAATTTGTATCGTCGTACACAAAGTTGGAGTTGTACAAAG
This sequence comes from Scrobipalpa costella, assembly GCA_949820665.1. Classification (NCBI taxonomy): domain Eukaryota; kingdom Metazoa; phylum Arthropoda; class Insecta; order Lepidoptera; family Gelechiidae; genus Scrobipalpa; species Scrobipalpa costella. The sequence goes on along the minus strand of OX463321.1, from coordinate 6,503,658 downwards.
TTATACTGCACTTTATTTTATCCAAGAAAGTGGTAAAACTGAAGTCTTCTTCTTCTTAGCGTGTCGATGGAACACAAGAAATTGCATCGTACATACATACATATAATCACGCCTTTTTCCCTAATAGGGTAAGCAGTTTGTAAAGGACCTAAACAAAGGTCGTTCAGCCACGTCTGAGAAAGTTTTGAGGGTTATTTAAGATATATTGCTGTAGTGACAGGTTGTCAGCCCCTCGCCTAAATTGCAGTATACTGAAACCCTCGGCTCCCTTAGCTGGTTTTTGCAGCATGCCCGGGAGGAAATGCAGCTGGCACATTCTCTGTGTTTATCTCGCTCCCAGTCCACCAATTACATCGTAGCGGCCAAGAATTCAGCCACTTGTATTGCGGATTGACTGCCGTCCATTAAATCCGTTGGCGTGCAAGTGTTGTTGGGGCACGCCGGGCACGATGTTAAGTGTGCCATGGTTTGCATTGCACCGCAAATAGTCCACATCGGAGCTAGCCGAAAAGCCGAAATAATCGGCGGGAAAATATTTGACAGCTTCCATATATTTTTACGGATACGAAAACGGAGTAGTGCATAACCGCACCCGAACTAAACAATCTGCTTCAATTTAAGGTGATTCCTACCGGCAAAGGGTTCTTTTTAAGAGCTTATTCCGCCTAAACGAGTTGATGGAAAATTAAAAAAAAATATATATCTACGAAATTAGTTCATGGCAATTGCAACATTTGAAAAAATATAGTTCATAAACAAGTATGCTAATAAAATCTGGAAGTAAAGTTGTTTTTTTTATCAGTAAATTTGATATTCCTCCTAAACTATTAGGAGCGCTTATACGGTTCCTACCGGAAAATATCCGTATTATGATTATCTAAAATTGCAATTCACTACAGCAATATACCTACAAATCTATCTCAAATAACCCTCAAAACTTTGTCAGACGTGGCGGAACGACCTTTGTTTAATACGTTTGCGCTCTGCCTACCCCATTAGGGATAAAGGCGTGATTCTATGTATGTTAAATTGCAATATAGCTTTTTTATTCCGACATTTCACTTTCACATTTTTGACGCGGCCACGGACGTAACCGCCTCGCCGTAGCGCGCGCTGATTTCAATGATATTCTAAGGCATTACGGACGATGGTTGCATATCTTGAAATCTTCCTGCTCGCTCATCTGTCGACAGGAAAACCTTAAGCAATATCCATAGTTTTCGCAGTAGAAAACACATGACGAGGGGATAGAACAGGACAATGCAGACAATACCATCCCTAACGACACCCGCGGGACATAGAGCGTCGTTGTTCAATTTGGGGTAGCTTCTAAGTTCAGGTTTGTTCATACATACATATATATAACGGTCGATATACAATACAATACAAAATTCTTTATTGCTCAAAGAAACACATACAACAGAAATAAAAAGGAACAAACGTGACAGTACAATATAGGCGGCCTTATTGCTAAAGCAGCAATTTCTACCAGGCAACCTTTGGGTATAGAAATTGAACAAACAGAAAGCGGGATAGTGCATATTAGATAGATAGATAAACGTTTATTGCATAAAAACAACACACACGTAACAAAATAAGAAAAACAAACAACAGGTATGAACAAAAAAAAAGGATAATAACATATGTAGTACCTACATTTTGTTGCATGTGTGCTGAAGCGATGCAGAGGGTCAGAGCTCAGTGTATGATTGCTCATAAAGAACAACACTGCTTTTCAGCTCTCACCCAAAGGAAGTGACGGGTCCCTGATTGAGTGTAAGAAATGAGTAAAACTAAACTGTGTTAAAAAATATTAAAATCAATTGAATATCTTGTAAAAGAAAAAAGAATAATGTCTCAGTGCATGTTTAGTGATTGTTATTTAAAAATTGTGATTCATTATAATTTTAATAAATAATTAATAAATTAATTAAGTATAACAATAAATTAAATAATAGATTAATGCATCATCATTGTAACATAATATTAAAAAAAAAAAAACGAAATTACATATACATATAATCACGCCTTTTTCCCTAATGGGGTAGGCAGACCGTGAAAGTGATTACAAAATCCATAAAAAATATACATATAAAGATAAAAATAAAATTATGAATGCCCTATTACTATGTAAAACATATAAAATACAAGATGACTCGCAAAAGCAAGGCAACCACCTCGGCATGCAACTTTAGAGAATACCCAACTTCTGTATCTCCAGTAAATGAATTTTCATGTGTTTTTTGAAAGTGTATTTAGAAGTTAGGTTCCTTACTGGAGGTGGCAAATCGTTCCAGCATTTAGTTGCCTGAAATCGGAAGCTGCCCCGGAAGGCGACAGTTTTATGTTTGTAGCAAGCCAACGGTGGACGCAGGTTTCTTAAGCCATATCTATTGTGCAATAATGATATATTCAGTTTACGCCTTAAATAATTGGGTTGTTCAAATTTTATCACATCAAACAAAAGGTTTGCCAGGTGTAGCTTTCGGCGTGATACAACATTTAGCATTCCCGCAGTATTTAGAAATGGCGAAATATGAGCTCGAGGAGGGACCGTGAAGCAAAATCTGCAGCAAGCATTTTGAATACGTTGTAATACTTTTTGGGTTTTCGCCAACAAACGAGGTCCGTATACCATGTCACCATAGTTTAATCTGGACAAGATAAGCGACTCGCATAAGATGATTCGCGCCTTTTCACTCAAGAGATCACGAATCTTGTACAGGACCTTGAGGCGGTACAAGCAACACTTGACCAAATTTAAAACGTGAGATTCAAAACGCAAGCTGCTATCAAATACTAGACCAAGATTCCTGAACTCACTTACACGTTCCAGCGGTTGCCCTGTGATAGATACCACAAGGTTTGCTCTCAACATTGCATCAAGCTGCAATCTCGTACCTATCAGCATGAATTTCGATTTAGTGGGATTCAGACGCAAAGCATTATGTTGGGACCATTCTACTATACGGTTCAGATCATCATTAATTTTGACAGTGGCATTAGAAATGTTCCCTGGTTCTTCCGATATATATAACTGAACATCATCGGCATAGCAATGATACCTACAGTGTTCAATCACAGACACAATATCTGCACTATAAATAATAAAAAGAAGAGGTCCCAAAATAGAGCCTTGGGGTACGCCTTGTACTATTTGTTTAGAGTCCGACATTAGCCAACTGCCATCGTTTCTCATCAGCTTAACTCTTTGACAACGCTGGCTGAGATAACTCTGAAACCATGCCACGGATATATCATCTAACCCATAATATCTGAGCTTCGAAAGAAGTAATTGGATATTTATACTATCAAAGGCCCGCGAATAATCCAGAAGTGTCAATATTGTACCACGCCCAACGTCCATATCAGCCAATATGTTATCAACAACATCCAACAAAGCCGTATTAGTACCACGACCCCTACGAAAGCCCGACTGAAAATCAGGTAAAATGTTATTATTCTCCACGTATTTTATTAATTGTATGTAAACAGCCTTTTCAAGGATCTTTGATAGATAGGGAAGAATACTTATGGGCCGAAGTTGACTTAATTCAGAAGGGTTGTTGACTTTAGGAAGGGGATTCACTATTGCTTCCTTCCACTGTAACGGAACGGTACCAGTGAGAAGAGACCGGTTAATGACATCTGTTATGATTCTCAATGTACGAGGAAGAGTGAGAATAACCATGTCCCTACTAACTCCATCACATCCAATAGCATTCGACTTAATTGAATTGATAAGACTAAAAACATCCATCTCAGTTACCGGCTTAAGACGGAAAACGGAGTTGCAGAAACGATGGGAGTCAAAATGACTATATTGAGAATCAGGAACGTCATCAAAAGGTAGATCAAGAAAGTGCTCATTTATTAAATTAGGATCATTGAAGCATTCCGGAAGGCAATCTTTTTGGGAAGGATCGACTACAATTTTATCCTTAACATTCTTCCAAAATGTTTTCCCATCTGATACCTGCGAGTTAATGAAGTTATTAAAATAGGCTCGTTTCTCATTTTGTATGCTAATGTATAAAAGTTTTCGTAAATCCTTCCAGTACTTTTTATCGCTATCAGATTTAGTCGAACGAAATTTGACATGAGCCTCATTCCGTAAACTAGTCATATACCGAATGTTATCCGTGATCCAGGGCAAAGTATGTTTATATTTAATTTTAATTTTTTTGATTGGGGCATATTTGTCATAAAATGATAGAATCAAAACATAAAACCTGTCAACCATGTCATCCACACTATACACAATTGATACCGATTCCCAATCTACAACCTCCAACTCCAAATTAAACCCACCAAAATCAATGTTTTTAATTGGCCTATACGATAAACAACGAGCTGGCATTTTCGGTTTTTTTATACACAAACTAACGGTAATCATCAAGTGACCGAGTGAACCGGTAACGTTAAACAAAGATACATCACGCACAGGAACATTGGCGCAAACCAAATCAATAAGTGTTTCGGTCTCAAGTGTAAAATGAGTTGGTTCGGCTACAAACTGCTCAAGTGCCATATACGTCAGAAACTGTTTAAATTTAATAGTGTCCTTATCGGTGATATCCAACATGTTTATATTGAAATCACCGAGAAGAACTATATAGTCGTAACGCGAGAAACTAGCAACAGATTCTGTAAGTGCATCTATGAAGACATCCACACTAATCCAATCGGGTCTGTACGCCGTTCCAATCACAACGCGGGAACCATTAACCTTTGTGGATAGCCACATTTGCTCAATGCTCTCAACTTCAGCACAAGGATGCTTTTCGTATCGCACACGAATGTCCCGCTTAATGTAAAACGCAAGGCCTCCTCCCTTTCCCCGCTTCATGTGTAATGGGCGTGACGTCATCCTCATTCGGAACCCGGGAACTTGCGGAGCGCACGCCTCCTGCCCGCTCGGTAGCCAGGATTCATTGATAGCAACGATGTCGGCATTGAAACGTGTCATCGCAATAATAAAATCGTCCTGCCCAGTATTTAACGAGCCCGCGTTATAAACACCCAATTTTAAGAATTCCCCCAGCTGCGGCATTGTGAAAATAGAAAAGAAAGTAAATTGCCCCTACGCTGGCCTATTAAACTGAACGCTGCTCTGTACAAGTGGACTACGCGCGAGGTGATAAAACAAACGTAAGTAAAACTTTTAATTCTAAGGCTAAGTATCAAATAATCGTATAATCTAATATTCAGAATTTGCCCAATGTCATTATTATAACAAGTGTAATAATAGCAATAACATATTGTGAAATATGTAATGAAATAATTAAAATAAGAAAATAACGTTAAATAAATTTGAATAAATGTATTTCTTAAGTTATTTTGATTTAAGTACGTATAATAAATGCAAATTAGAATCTTGTCAACATATAAAAATGAAATAATTAGTGTGTAAATAAGAACGTGTGTTGATTGTTTACAATATTTCAATTGCAGTGTACCCAGACCCCGACCACTCGGCATCGACCCAGCACTGCTATACACGATGCCAAAGTAATATCGATTTGTGGCAATACCAATCACAATAGGATAATATGAAGTAAGTATTAATAAATATACAAACATTGTACAAAACGTAGCTACTGTAAAAAATATTATACAAGAACAACAATAAAAAAGCAAACAATCTACAACAGCGGTAAGGAAATTAGTAGCTTGCAACAACAAATTTAAATAGTAATTCTTAAATTCCAGAAAACATGCAACAAACACTATGAGTATAATTAAAAGACATAGTTGAAATTCAGTAAAACATAGCATATTGGTAATTATTTGCATTATAATAATAACTAAAAAGATTAATGAATTAACGAGACTGAGATTTGACAAGCAAAGCATAAAGCTCAAAATAAAGCATAATAGGATTGAAATCAATTGTAAAAGACCTGAGAAAATACATGATATTCTTGAATAAATAATAATACTGATTGAAATTAAAGAATAAAGAAAATAATAATGAATATTAATTGTTTTTTTCTTGGATTTCAGGTCCAACAGCGGCTGAACCAAAAACCCGACCTAGATCAGCTTCAGTGCGAATGCGATGACGAGGGACGCCCTGCCCGGCGCGCTCCCGTGCGTAGACTCGGCCATCTTTCGTCCAGATGAACTTCCAGTCCACTCCAACCTCTCGTGCCCGACGGAACAATTGACGATTGAGCCTAGTCAACCTTTCGTTTATATAAAACTTCCGAGGCGGGCCTGGCAGATCGAGGCTTTCGGTTGTAGCTCCCCGACGCACGCGGGCCTCTCGCAGCATGTCGTCACGGCGAGCTCGACGGACTAGGCGGACGACGATGGGTCGCGGTCGCGGCGCGGGGCCGGCAGCACTGGCCTCAGATACCTCCTGAGTTCGGCCCACTCGCGTAGCGCAGACTATGTCGTCCTCCACCAACTGCACTCCCAGCTTTTTAGCAATACCCATTGTCAAATGGTGCAGGTTCTCCCCTTTCTGCTCAGGTATGCAGGATATTTCTATATCATTTAGCAAAAGGTCCTGCTCTCGTTCATTGATTTCAGCCTTTAGATCTACAATGGTATTTAGAAGTTTTGACGAATCACCGGTCTCAAGCTTAAGTATCCGTTCTTCTATTTTTTCCATACGCTTCTCATTATTATCAACTCGAGCCACCACCCCATGGAGTGTGATATTTAGGGCTTCAAGTTGAAGTCGCGTAGCGCGCATTTCTTCCCGAAACAACCGCATTTCCTCCGCTAAAGCTTGGTTGCTCATTTGCTCAGTAGACTCGGGGCTCGTAGTGGCTCCACCTCGCTTGATGCTAACGCCTCGGCTAGCACCCTCATCTCGCATGCGCACCGGCGTGTTGCTATTGTCAGCTTTCGGCTCTCTGCTCTTGCACGCTGCGCACTTCCATGTTTTTCGGTGTTCTCCAGTTAACGTACTGCTAAAGCGTTGCTCCGAAACATTTGCACACAGTAAATCATAATTTTCTGTGCAAATACAGCAGCGCAAAAATTGCCTACTTTCTATTATATGCAAACAGCCAGCACATGTTTTATTTTCTGAAGGCATATTTATTTATTGTATTAATAAGTAAAATAATAAAAAATATTCAGAAAGCAGCAGATTAAAAAACAAAAAGCGAGTATGTTTTTTATTTGACGACGGGATTCGAACTCCAGTTAGCAAAAAACAGCAGCCAGTACAGCAAAAATCCTGTGCGTCTACCAGTGCGCCACACGGCAGATGAAAGCTTGGTTGAAAAACGCAACTAGTTCAACAGCGCTGTAGCATTAAAAGTGAAAGGACGAGCGATAATCGATTGTCAAGGTCAAACAGCTGTTCACGTCAGCTGTTTAACTGATTCACTAACAAATTGTCCACTTTTAAATTGACTTTTTCACGTATTACACTGCTGAATCACTATACGAGTTATACACAAATGTCACGGATTCAATACGAGGATTATTCGGATATAAATTTAACACCAATTCAGTAACTTTTAGACAAGATTTTGAATTATAAAGATAGAGCGTTAACAAAACGTCTTATCACAAAAGCGGTCCCCGCGATCCGATCCGATATTACTACATATAATACTCAGACAATATTTACACACTATTAAATAAATATTTCAATAAAATATACTGATACATATCTTATGATAAACTAATACATAATATATGCTACATAAGATAGGATACTCTATGTTATATATCAGAGAAATTGGTATATAGAATTGGTAGATCAAGCTGTGGAATGAATTGCCCGAAGACATTCGACGTGCACCGTCTCTTGAAACCTTTAAGAGCCGACTTAAAAAACATTACTTGGAAGAAATTACTATCTGATCATTATGTATCCTTCACTTTTATCCTGTGCTGTTGCTGTCATTTCCTTCGTCTAGATCTGGTTGTAGTTTGCATTATCCTATCTTCCATTAGTTTATGTATTAGTTTATTGTATATTATGTATTAGTTTACTTTACAATATCTATGTAGTAGCTTGTAACTAGTTTATGTATTATATGTAATGTATTTAGGATACATATTTTACTAGATTTGCAATATCCCGCTTACCGCTACGCATTTTTCTTTGACCCAAAGGTTGCCTGGAAGAAATTGCTACCTTAGCAATAAGGCCGCCTATGTTGTACTTGTTTTTTGTTGTTATCTGTTGTGTTGTATCATTTGTGTTCTTACGTGCAATAAAGTATTTTTATGTTTTTTATGTTATGTTAGATATACTCGTTACCCACTCGACAGAAGAAGATCATGCCTTTATCCCTAATGGGTAACCGTCCTAAACAATCGTTCTACCACGTCTGATAAAGATTTGAGTGTTATTTAAGATAGATTTGTGGGTATGTGCTGGTTGTCAGCCCATCGCCTAAATTACAATATACTGAAACCATCGGATTCCTTAGCTGTTTTACAGCATGCCCGGAAGGAAATGCAGCTGGCACATTCCATGAATTTCTCTCGCTCCCAGACCAGAACGATCTTTGTTTGGGTCGTTTACGCTCTGCCTGAATGGGGTCATTAGGAGGAGTGATTATATGAATGTATGTATGAATGTAAATATAAAATACTAAGTAATGAGCACTTTCAGGAACCAATAACGGTCCGTATAATTCGCGGTTACAGTTTTTAGTGATTATACATACATACATACATATAATCACGCCTTTGTCCCTTACGGGGTAGGCAGAGCGTTTAACGCCTCGTAAAAGGCGCTTTCGCCACGTCTGACAAAAATTGAGTGTGACAAAAATTTGTGATTATTTTTGTTTGTTTTCGTGTTGTTCTACAAAGGGTTGTGTGTCGTGTTCTGATACCATCTGACATGGATCGTTATTGGTCAAGTGACTCCGTGGTCTAGTGGCTAGTGCCATGGACTCCCGATACGGAGGTCGTGGGTTCGATTCCCAGGGGGTAAAACACAAAGTTGATATTTGAGAATTTATTACTTTGTGTATTTTTCCCCAGTTTGGGTAGGACATTGCAGGCTGAATCACCTGATTGTCCGAAAAGAAAAAGATTTCGTGCTTCGGAGGGCACGTTAAGCCGTCGGTCCCGGTCGCTGCCTTTGATAGTGGTCGTTACACAAAACCATGTCAGAGGCCTGATAGTTGTGCTACTAGGCGGGTCCATAGACTCGATACCCACTCGACAGAAGAAGATTGGTCAAGGAAGGTGTAATGGTTAAAGTTACTATATAAACTTATGTAAGTTGTAAGGAATTGTTCCATGTTGGCCTGGGAGCGAGAGAAAAATATAAAATGTGCCAGCTGCATTTCCTCCCCGGCATGCTGTAAAAACCAACTAAGGGATCGAAGGGTTTCAGTATATTGTAATTTAGGCGATGGGCTGAAAACCTGTCACTACAGCATTATACCTAAAAATCTATCTTAAATAATCCTCAAAACTCTGTCAGTCGTGGAATAGGTCGCATTCGTATTTCGATAGGTTAATCAACGAAACTGCAAAAATTTAACAGCTAGCACTGCAATGTCATCTGCGAATCGGATGAAGTTAATCGTTTCTCCATTAATTTTAACGCCCCTACAAATAGAATTAAGCATTGTTTAATGGCGCACTCTATAAAGATATTGAATATAACTGGTGAAATATTAGACTACCCATAAAAAATACCAAGTGGATCAAAAAATATAAAAATATAATGAATGTTTATTTTTGAGAATCGAAGTTGTTTACTGTTGACTGTGAAGACTAGAAATACCCCTGTTATGTTAGATTAATAAAGAGACCCTGGTCTACGCGCTCTAGACCTGATTCTCTCTCGCAGACAATAATATAGAAAATTCAGCAAGAACCTTTATACCTAGCGGTGGCGCCCCCATTCATAAAAATGGGGTAGGCAGAGCGTAAACGACCTAAAGAAAGGTCGTTCCGCCACATCTGACAAAAAATCATAGCTCGCAAAATACTAACCTTTTCAAAACTTCTATTACTTCCTTAGATTATTTAATTTTTATAATTTCGCAATATAATAATAAGGCCGCCTATGTTGTACTTGTCTTTTGTTGTTATCTGTTGTGTGGTATGATTTGTATTATTACGTGCAATAAAGTATTTTTATGTTTATGTTATGATTAACTTTATTTTATGCGCCCACCACCTTAATGGCTATAACATTACACAAACAATTTAACTATGGTCAATGGCATCGTGACACGGCACGGAACATTGTTGTCAAACAATACAACAAACAAAGTTGAAATAGTCAATTATTCAGGTAATTTATTGTTTCTATGAATGGCCTTGACGAACAGTTTTGAAAAATACTAGAAATTACATACATACATATAATCACGCCTTTATCCCTAATGGGGTAGGCAGAGCGTAAACGACCTAAACAAAGATCGTTACGCCCCGTCTGACAAAGTTTTGAGGGTTCTTTTAAATAGATTAGTAGGTACTAGCGACCCGCCCCGGCTTCGCACGGAAATTTATCAGTGTTTCTCTACTATATTATGCATGTTTTATACATATAAACCTTCCTCTTGAATCACTCTATCTAATAAAAGAAACAGCATCAAAATCCGTTGCGTAGTTTTAAAGATCTCAGCATACATAGGGATATAGGGACAGAGAAAGCGACTTTGTTTTATACTATGTAGTGATATTACTGTTGCTGCTGTTTTCCTCTCGCTCTCAGGCCAGCACGGGAGAAGTAACATGATCGTAACCCTAAAAGCTCCATAATAACCAGTTTCCAGGCTTTACTGGAAACCAGGGTAACTCTAACCACCACGGTAATGTCTGTAACATTACAGCACCAATTTAACCATGGCCGATGGCATCGTGACACGGCACGGAACATTGTTGTCAAACAATACAACAAACAAACTCAAAATAGCTATATTGGGTTCCTTCCATGCTGGACTGGGAGCAAGAGAAAAACATAGAATGTGCCAGTTGCATTTCCTCCCGGGCAAGCTGTAAAAATCAGCTAAGGGATCCGAGGGTTTCTGTATATTGCAATTTAGGCGATGGGCTGACAACCTGTCACTACAGCAATATACCTACAAATCCATCTTAAGATAATTTATTTAAATAACCCTCAAAACTTTGTCAGACGTGGCGGAACGACCTTTCTTTAGGTCATTTACGCTCTGCCTACCCCGTTAGGGATATAGGCGTGACTATATGTATGTATTAATGTATGTATGTATATTGGGTTCAATTCTGGATACCACCGGCAAAAAATAAAATTAAAATATATCTGTTTCTTTCAAACTGATAAAATTGAAAAATGACAGGCGATTTATACTCTATGGTTTTACACTTTGTCCGCTTGATTTTGACGCGATTTTGCACGTATTACCAGTATATCTGTCAATTTATCCGCCATGCCATATCGTGTGACATACATACATACATATAATCATGCCTTCATCCTTACACCACAAGCATTATAACAGTACCAATTTAACACGTGACACGGCACGGAACATTGTTGTCAAACAATACAACAAACAAAGTTGAAATAGTCAATTATTCAGGTGATTTATTGTTTCTTTGAATGGCCTTGACGAACAATTTGAAATAGTAGATTTAACGACAAGTGAACAAAACAACAAGAACTCAAACTGGCTGTCAATCTCAAGTGCGGATTATAAATATCGGCCTAGGTGGTTTAAAATTCTGACACCAGGGTTCAACTTCAACTTTTAGTTGTTTGACGTTTCCAATCGGGCTCATCGAAGAGAAATCACACTCAATGAGAAAAAGACTCGATTACTATTGGGTCTATATATCTAGAGTCGAGAGCTAATCCATAGCAAATAAAAAAAAACAGTATAAAACTAACATTTAACCTAGTAACATAGTGTCAACTCCAATATGTCGCTAAATAACGTCCAATACTTTGAAATATCCCCATATTGACTAACTCCTCGATAGCTCAGTTAGCCGAGCGATGGAACGGCATTAGGTTCAAATCCAGCCCGCGGTAATATTTTTATTCCTTACTTTCAATAAAAACGTCAGTAAAAATACATTTATCCGGGTAACATAGTGACATGTCGTCCGGGGTACAGCACGGAGCCATTATCGGCTCAATTTCCCATGAGACGAACGGCCCGTCGACCCCTTCCTTAATAGTGGTTAGGGAACTTGTGGGAACGAGACGATCAAGTTTGATTGAAGCAAAAGCGAACAAAAACCCACATCAGGCCTATTAGCTGTGCTAATGAGGGCTTGTATTTGTAAAGCTATCTCAAGATTAAGAGCAATAGTAAGTATGGATTTGACAAGCCATTTTGTACTGAAATGACATTTCTAATACGAACTCAAACTGGCTGTCAATCTCAAGTGCAGATTATAAATATGGGTCTAGGTAGTTTAAAATTCTGTCACCCTAGGTTAGTCGGGTTCATCGACTCGAAATTCTACGCAATAAGAAAAAAAAACTGTTACTAGTTGGTCTATATCTAGACTAGAGTCAAGAGCTAATCCATAGCAAATAAAAAAGCAGTATAAAACTAACATTTAACCTGGTAACATAGTGTCAAATCCAATATGTCGCTAAATAACGTCCATCTCCTCCTTAGCCTTATCCCGTATCTCACGGGGTCGGCTTCCTAATCTAGGGGATTGAACGAGGGTACTGATTTTTACACAGAGCGACTGCCATCTGACCTCCGCAACCCAGAAGGGAAACCAGACCCAATCCTAGATTAGGTCAGAGTTTTCAAGCCGCCAATGCTTAGAACTGGCCTCTGATATGGCTTAACGACTAGTATCTACGGTATTAAACGATATTAACCGGGACCAACGGCTTAACGTGCCTTCCGAAGCACGGAAAAAGCGCCGAATAAAGAAAGAAAGAAAGAAAGAAGAAGAAAGAAAGAAAATAATTTTATTTTGCTCCACAACACAATAACAACACGTTACAAAATTAAACTTATCCTAAAATAGAAATTAAAATAAACGTACATATGAAATTCGAAAACCGAAAAACACATTGGTACGTGGTGGAATTCGAACCTCGACCTCCCGCTCAGGAGGCATCGGCCCTATCCACTACACCATCGGGCTCTCCTAAATAACGTCCAATACTTTGAAATATCCCCATATTGACTAAATCCTCGGTAGCTCAGTTAGCAGAGCGATGGAACGGCTTAGCTTCAAATCCAGCCCGCGGCAAATTTTTAATTCCTTACTTTCAATGAAAAAAAAACAGTAAAAAGCTCACATTTATCCGGGTAACATAGTGACATGTCGTCCGGGGTACAGCACGGAGCCATTATCGGCTCAATTTCCCATGAGACGAACGGCCCGGCGTCCCCTTCCTTAATAGTGGTTAGGGAACTTGTGGAAACGAGACGATCAAGTTTGAAGCAAAAACAATCAAAAAACTATATCAGGCCTATTAGTTGTGCTAATTAAAATACATAATGCATCTATGCTGGAAAAACATAGAATGTGATAGCTGCATTTCCTCCCGGGCATGCTGTGAAAACCAGCTAAAGCATCCGAAGGTTTCTGTACATTACAATTTAGGCGATGGGCTGACAACCTGTCACTACAGCAATATACCTACAAATCCATCTTAAATAACCCTCAAAACTTTGTCAGACGTAGCGGAACAACGATGATAGTGAAATTGATTGACCGTCTCGAAACGCCTGCTCTAACTTAGTGTAGACAAAATATACACCGGCTCATTGGAAAAGCATTTATTTAAAGGCCTCAGGGTACAGTATTAACTTACAAATAAAGTATTCAAAACTGAACTGCCACTACTGGTCTAGTGGCTAGTGCCATGGACTCCCAATCCGGAGGTCCTGGGTTCGTTTCCCAGGGAGGACACACAAAGTTGATATTTGAGAATTAATCACTTTGTGAAGTTTTCCCAGTTTGGTTAGGACATTGCAGGATGAATCACCTGATTGTCCAAAAAAGAAAAAAAGATTTCGTGCTTCGGAGGGCACGTTAAGCCGTCGGTCCCGGTCGCTGTCTTTGATAGTGGTCGTTACTCAAACCATGTCAGAGGCCTGATAGTTGTGCTACTAGGCGGTTTAAAAACTCTGACACCAGGGTTCATCGGGTCCATAGACTCGATACCCACTCGACAGAAGTATTCAAAGCCCAGGTAAGCTTTTAACTTATTATTTTATTTAGCTTGCATTGTATGTATGTACCTATGTATGTATGTATATTATATGTTCGGGTGAAATCTTGCAACTCAATTTTGAAGCACTTATCTTCAACCGAATGAGCTAAAATTTTGCATACTTATCATTAATTTTATTCCCTAAAAATAACAAAATATTTTTTTCCTTTGAAACTTTCACTATTAATTTAAAATAACGTCATTCCTCAATTTTTATAATATAAAAGCATGTCGCGAGATTTATACATATAATTACGCCTTTATCCCTTATGGGGTAGGCAGAGCGTAAACGACCTAAATAAAGGTCGTTCCGCCACGTCCGACAAATTTTTGAGGGTTATTTAAAATAAATTTGTAGGTATATTTCTGTAGTGATAGGTTGTCAGCCCATCGCTTTAATTACAATATACTGAAACCCTCGGAACCCTTAGCTAGTTTTTACAGCTTGCCCGGGAGGAAATGAAACTGGCACATTCTACGTTTTTTTCTCGCTTCCAGTCCAGCAAGGAAGCGAGATTTATCTGTGAATTTAACATAAGCATATTAAGTAACTTCAACCTAACTCAAACCATGTCAGAGGCCTGATAGTTGTGCTAATAGGCGGTTTAAAAACTCTGACACCAGGGTTCATCGCGTCGATAGACTCGATACCCACTCGACAGAAGAAGAAGAAGTAACTTCTTGTGTTTAATTTCGCGACATGCTTATATATATGTATATTATAAAAATTGTGTAATAACGTTATAATAAATTGATAGGGAATGTTTTAGAGGAAATTTCGTTTTGAAGTTCTTAATATATAGTTTATTTTATTCATGAAAGTATTAAAGGAAGCCCAGGTATGCTTTTAACAATTTCTTTATTGACTGGAATAAACCAAGAAAAAGAAAAACCAAAAATAAGAGTAAGACTGACGAAGGGGGAGCAAAGTGCGAGTTTCTCATGCTTCTTCTTCAATGTAATATATTATTATTTTATTTTGTGACATAGATGTAATTTCCTATGTAATAGACTCGCTTGTGACTTTCTAAAAGTGTTCTTAGGAATCTATTTGGAAATTACTTCCATGCTGGTCTGGAAGCGAAAGAAAAACATAGAATGTGCCAGCTGCATTTCCTCCCGGGCATGCTGTAAGATCCAGCTAAGGGATCCGAGGGTTTCAGTATATTGTAATTTAGGCGATGGGCTGACAACCTGTCACTACAGCAATATACCTAGAATTCTATCTTAAATAACCCTCAAAACTTTGTCAGACGTGGCGGAACGACTTTTGTTTAGGTCGTTTACGCTCTGCCTACCCCATTAGGGATAAAGGCGTGATTATATGTATGTATTTGGAAATAAATGATTCTTCTTGTCGTGTCGATCGTTTAGGCGTTTTTATATTATGATTTGACTTAGTATAAACTGACGCAACATCTACTCGCTAGTTTATACATGCTGGAAATGCTTATGATAATGCGATTTCGTATCATTTACTATTGTAAGTAAGACGTAGAATTCAATACAAATACAGTGGGCGGACCAGTGAGAAAGCAAACAGAATTTAGTGGCAGTTAAGGTGTTATTGTTGCTACACAAATCTATTACCTACCTATAGTATTTGCAACTCAGTTTTAGAATAAAGGTAAACAAAATTTCATGTCTTTTATCGAAGAACTTGTTTTTAAAATGAGTTTAAGCTATAAGATATGAGAAGATTAGGAAATTGCAGTTTTAGTAATTTAAGTAATTTGTCAACACGTACGAGTATCATTTATTTTTGAAATGTGTTTTTGACTAAAAGACGTAAAATTTTGTTTACCTTTATTCTAAAACTGAGTTGGAAATACTATAACTATCTCTGTGATCTAGCGGTCTGAGCCATGGGCTTACGACCCGGAGGTCCCGGGTTCGATTCCCAGTCCCAATGCCGCCGCAATGACTTTGTGCTTTTGTTTCTAGATTTGGTAAGACATTGCAGGCTGATCACCTGATTGTCCGAAAAGTAAGATGATCCATGCTGTATAGAGGGTATATAAATAGTTGGTCCTGCGCCTGATTTCTCTAGTCATGTCAGTCAATCTGTTCCATCAGAATAAGAGATTTAAGGAAAAGAGAGTGCACCTGTGTGTAGCACAAACACTTGGGCACTAAAACTAGTCATGCGCAGTTAGCCGATCTCTGGGAGATTGGCCGCCATCACCGAAAATGCGCAGACCTACATTGGTGTAGTTATATTTCAATTTATAATATTTTATCATGCAATCATACGTTTGTTACGCAAATACGTAAGTGGAGTAAAATCCAAACTAATATTGCAATTACGAGCGCAAACACTTGGGCACTAAAAACTAATCCTGCGCAGTTAGCCGATCTCTGGGAGATTGGCCGCCATCACCGAAAATCGGTGGGAGAACCTACCTAATATTGGTGTAAGTAAGTATATTTCAATTTATAATATTTTATCATACCCTTTATCCCAAATGGGGTAGGCAGAGCGTAAACGACCTAATCAAAGGTCGTTCCGCCACGTCTGACAAAGTTTTGAGGGTTGTTTAAGATAGATTCGCAGATATATGGCTCTAGTGACAGGTTGTCAGCCCATCGCCTAAATTGCAATATACAGAAACCCTGGGATCCCTTAGCTGGTTTTTACAGCATGCCCGGGAGGAAATGCAGCTGGCACAATCTACGTTTTTCTCTCGTTCCCAGTCCAGCATGGAAGTAAATATGTGTTTAGAGAAAGATACAAAGAAACCTGTAGAGCGATACTACTGGAGCCATATTTTTGAATCACTCGAACTCCAGAGAGCCCGATGGTGTAGTAGACAGGGGCGCTGCCTCCTGAGCGGGAGGTCGTGATTCTAATCACACCACCAATGTGTTTCTCGGTTTATATTATATGTACGTTTATTCGGCGCTTTTTCCGTGCTTCGGAAGGCACGTTAAGCCGTTGGTCCCGGTTAATTTTGTTTAATACCGTAGATATTAGTCGTTAATCCAGAGTCAGAGGCCAGTGCTAAGCATTGGCGGCTTGAAAACTGACCTAATCTAGGATTGGGTCTGGTTTCCCTTCTGGGTTGCGAAGGTCAGATGGCATTCGCTCTGTGTAAAAACCAGTACCCTCGTTCAATCCCCTAGAGGGTGCTGACCCTATGAGATAAGTTTACAAATAGAAACTTTGTGTTCCCCCTGGGAATCGAACCCAGGACCTCCGAATCGTAAGCCCATGGCTCTGACCACTAGACCAAGGAGGCAGTTGAAAGTTATTTTGACCACTTGAAGCATTATATAACATTATAAGCATTGAGGTATAACATTATATATCAATGCCTTAAAGGCTAAAAGGACTGGTTCTTTAGAATCTTTTAGCCAGAATTCAGCCAACTTTTCTCGGCAGATGTGGGTAAACATGGTAGCAATAAGTTTGTATGTTTACCAATTACCCGCACTACCAGTATCGTATGAGTCAGAGGCTTCTCAAATGCATTCTTAACCCATCATCTGACTCACTACAAGCCCACACAGACGATTGTTGCCAGATGCGAAAGAAAAGAATTTTATAAACTTTTTAAAATGTTGTACTTAACATAACATAAAAATACTTTATTGCACGTAAGGATAAAACATTCTCGTACAGCACAACAAAGGACAAGAACAACATAGGCGGCCTTATTGCTAATGTAGCAATTTCTTCCAGGCAACCAATTGTTCTTATGCACAACCTTAAACGATTGTTTGCGAGATGAGAAAGAAAAGAAGTATTTTATAAAAAAAAACATGTTGTACTTATGCACAAGCTAATGCAAATAGTTTTTGAATGCAGAAAGAGAGAGGAAATACCTCATTTCTTTTTTAAATATTGTGTACTCCAATCAATGATATTTTAAGAAAGATACGTTACGTTCATACTGCACGCACATTTTAATTGTTCCGTGACACATATACATACGTATTTATATAACGTTGCATATCTAAACAAACGCTGAGTGCGACACAAAAAAGGCAAAGCATAAGAGTGAAACAGATAGCTATTTGTAATCAGTGCAGCCTTGAATATAATTTAACTTTTTTTCTCACTTCGCAGCTCGACTGCCTAAAATGGTAACAATTAGGACCATTTGACGGCACGAGTTTCGCGCGTTGGTAACATACCAGGCCACTCAGAAAGTATTGCGATAAATAGTTTTTATATATGGCAGACTGGCCGGTTAGAATCTTTTTTGAAAATATGATTAATTGTAAGTAAAAATATGTGTGTTCCATTTTCAAAATTTCCCTCCACATTTTTTGCGAGCCAATTCAAAGTATCGTGTCTTACTGAAAAATGGATCTGCGCCGGGAACATTTTAGAGCTATGATTTTTTACGATTTCAAGTGTTGCCTGAAACCGGATGAATCGTTCGATAGACTTCAAATGGCATTTATGGATGAAAGCCCCTCCAAGGCAACCGTGTATCGTTGGTATAACGAATTTAAGCGCGGTCGACCAACCTTGGGGGATGAAGAAAGAAGCGGTCGCCCTTTGACGGCTATTACGGAAGAAAACGTGCTAGCAGTGAAAAATTTAATCCAAGATAATAGCCGAATTACATATCAGGAGATTCAGCACATATTAAAGATTGGATCGGGAAGCGTTCACGAGATTCTACATGGGCATCTTCGCGTGAGGAGGATAGTATCGCGCTGGGTGCCGCACTACCTCACCGACGCTCAGAAGCAGGCCCGGGTGGAATGGTGCCGTGATATGCTGAACAAATTTGAAGCAGGCTCGTCTCGGCGTGTTTACGTCATCGTAACAGGTGATGAGTCCTGGATTTATCAATACGATCCAGAAACCAAGCGCCAGTCGACAGTTTGGGTGTTTCAAAATGAACCAACGCCTACCCAAGTGAAGCGATCTCGAAGCGGGGGGAAGATTTTGATCGCCAGCTTTTTTAATTTGACTGGCCACTTGGCCTCCATTCCCTTACAAGATCAAAGAAGCATTAACGCCGAATGGTATACTACCAAATGTTTACCAGAACTTTTTTCTGTTGTGAGCAACAAGCGACCAAACACAGGGCTCCGCGGACTACTGCTCCACCACGACAATGCGCCTGCACACACCGCGCTCAAAACGAGGGACTTCCTGGACAGCACACCAGTCAAACTCCTGGGTCACCCTCCTTACAGCCCTGATCTAGCACCGTGTGACTTCTTTTTATTTCCAAAAATAAAAAATCAGCTCAAGGGGATACAATTTTCGTCGCCGGAAGATGCGCTAGCTGCGTTCGAGCAGGCTGTAAACGAGGTGTCTACGGCGGACTGGAAAAAGTGTTTTGAAAACTGGTTCAGACGCATGAATCTTTGTATAGAGGCTGGTGGAGAGTACTTTGAAAAGATTTAATAAAAATATATGTACCTGTAGAACAATTTTTTTTAGTGTCGCAAAACTTTCTGAGTGTCCCACGTATCTACCTATATATAATATCATTGACTCGAATGTACAACGTTTTTAGAACTCAGAACGGCTTTACAGAGTCGCAGGTTTGAGTCCTACCCGAGGCAAATTTATTATTTCTTTCTTTCATATAAAATGTTACAATGTCGCCGTTTCGGTGTGAATTCTAACTTGCATACACTATTCTAGATTTATATTCTTTTTTTAAATATACATAGATACATAAAATCACGTTTCACTGTATCCCTAAAGGGGT
This sequence comes from Scrobipalpa costella, assembly GCA_949820665.1. NCBI lineage: Eukaryota > Metazoa > Arthropoda > Insecta > Lepidoptera > Gelechiidae > Scrobipalpa > Scrobipalpa costella. The sequence goes on along the minus strand of OX463321.1, from coordinate 6,483,855 downwards.
AGGCAGCGCGTCAACGACCCAAACAAAGATCGTTCCGCCACGTCTGACAGTTTTGAGTTTTGAGGGTTGTTTAAGATAGATCTGTATATTGCTGTAGAGACAGGTTGTCAGCCCATCACCTAAAATTGCAATACATTATAACCCTTGAATCCCTTAAATTTATCCTTTCTTTAAATCTGGCAATACTATTTACTCACAAGCCGATAACAAGCAGCACAAACAACCCAACATTCACTGCATGTGGCGTATTGATGCGAAATATCACCAACTAGCGACCCGCCCCGGCTTCGCACGGAAATTATCAGTGTTTCTCTACCATATTATGCATGTATTATACATACAAACCTTCCTCTTGAATCACTCTATGTATTAAAATAAACTGCATCAGAATCCGTTGCGTAGTTTTAAAGATTTATGCATACATAGGGATATAGGGAAAGAGAAAGCGACTTTGTTTTATACTATGTAGTGATGTTGCCACTTTCACAATTCTCATACATTTGTTTAAGGTTTTAGCGTTTTTCGTATTTGTTTGTTTGGTAAGTATAAGATTATATTGAAATCGCCTTTTAGCTTTTTGGGGAAACTTGTTCAGTTTCATGGGAGAACCACACCCTAAAATGTGGTCAGCTATTTTTTTTACTCATACATACATAAAATCACGCCTTTATCCCTTACGGGGTAGGCAGAGCGTAAAACGCCTCGTAACAGGCGCTTTTGCCACGTCTAACAAAAATTGAGGGCAAATTTTAGATTATAATGCTGTAGTGACAGGTTGTCAGCCCATCGCCTAAATTACAATACACTGTAACCCTCTAATCCCTTTTGCTAACTTCTACAGCATACCCGGGAGGAAGGGCAGCTGGCACATTCTATGTTTTCTATCTCTCCCAGTCCAGCATGGAAGAATCTTTTTACTCCCGTATTTTGTTTCATTAATATAGCTAAACGAAAGTTTCAATTAATTTATTTTCTGTAACATAATCCACAATTTCATTAACGTTTCCAAAAGAATCAGTAACGAGATACGTTTGAAAACAGAATTAATTAATTTCTTGGGCTCCATTAATTACTAAAAATAATTATTCGTATAATTTTACATCTCATAAATTTCCGTTATTTATTACGAAAAGTCAAGGTTAACTTCCAAATTAGACGGAGAGTGATAAAAAACCTAGAATGTACCAACTGTTTCTCCTCCCAGGCAAGCTGTAGAAGGCAGCAAAGATCAAAAATATCCGATGGTTATACATACATACATATCACATAATCACGCCTCTATTGCTAACGACGTAGGCAGAGCGTAAACGACTTAAACCGAGATCGTTCCGCAACGTCTGACAAAGTTTTGATGGTTATTTAAGATAGATTTGTAGGTATATTGCTATGGTGGCAGGTTGTCAGCCTATCGCCTAAATTGCAATATACAGAAACCGTCGGAAACTTTAGCTGGTTTTTACATAATTTCATTACATAGTTCCATTATTTAACTATGTTTCATTTCATGTACCGCCAATCCAGAATAAAAGAGGTCATTTAAAGCCTTCAATCAAACAGATATCTTCCATACTGGACTGGGAGAGAAAGAAAAACATAGAATGTTCCAGTTGCCCTTCCTCCCGGGCATGCTGTAGAAGTCAACAAAAGGGATTCGAGGGTTACAGTGTATTGTAATTTAGGCGATGGGCTGACAACCTGTCACTACAGCAATACACATTACAATCTAAAATTGCCCTCAGTTTATGTCAGACGTAGCGAAAGCGCCTTTTGGGAGGCGTTTTACGCTCTGCCTACCCCGTAGGGATAAAGGCGTGATTTTATGTATGTATGTATGTAATCAAACAGAACTATATTGTCTACGATACCGGGTGTAAGGAACAGCGTCCCGCAAACTGAAAGGGGTTCATGTCAATGAAACTGAACAACTTTCACCGGGAAGTTCTTTCAGGAGATGACAAAAACAAATTGCCTTCCCATACAAAACTACCACCTCGATAAGACAATTTGTATGGAAAACCAAAATTTTTGTTTTTGTGTGAAAAAAAAAAACCTGGTGATAGTTCTTCAGTTTCGTTGACTGAGCAACCCCTATCAGTTTGCGGGACGCTGTCCCTTACACCCCGTATTGACCAGCATTTACATATTTATTGATATTTTATGAGCAGACTACAAAGGACTCGGCAAAGCGTATCATTTACCAGAATCTAGATCTCAACTCAAAAAACAATTTATTTGGGCCGTATTTATAATCAGCTCTCATGAGTGACAGCGAGTTTTAGTTCGTATAAGAAATGCCATTTCAGTACAAGCTGGCCTGTCAAATCCGTACTTAATATTGCTCTCAAGTTTGAGATCGCTTCATAAATACGAGCCTTAGAAACTCATTATTCTCCGTACTACGGTAATAGTCCTCCCACCGATTTTCGGTGATGGCGGCCAATCTCCCGGAGATGAGCCAACTGCGCAGGACTTGTTTTTAGTGCCCATGTGTTTGCGCTACACACAGGTGCACTCTCTGTTCCCTCAATCTCTTATTCTGATGGGACAGACTGACTGACACGACCAAAAAGAAATCAGGCGCAGGACCGACTATTTACATGCCCAACCGACGGCATGGATCATCTTACTTTTAGGATAATCAGGTGATCAGCCTGCAATGTCCTAACCAAACTAGACACAACAACACAAAGTCATTGTCTCCCGTCAGGGAATCGAACCCAGAACCTCCGGGTCGAGAGCCCATGGCTCACACCGCGAGACCACGGAGGCAGTACTACGAATACGGTTATGTTAAAATGTTTGCAATGTAGAAGAAATTGTAAAAGAAAAGTTTATTCGACACACACAAATATTGACAATTTGATATGCGGATTTTACCTTGAAACATCTTTCACAAAAATACAAATACAAATTATTTTATTTCCAAAACTCAACAGAGTAACTGAAACACATACATTTTTAGCAATATTTAATTATATTTCCTAGTTCTGTCGTAATACAAAGCTATTATCTTGCAAACCTCATTTCTCCCATGCTGGACTGGGAAAGAAAGAAAAACATAGAATGTGCCAGCTGCATATCCTCCCGGGCATGCTGTAAACACCAGCTAAGGGATCCGAGGGTTTCAGTATATTGCAATTTAGGCGATGGGCTGACAACCTGTCACTACAGCAATATACCTACAAATCTATGTTAAATAACCCTCAAAACTTTGTCAGACGTGGCGGAACTACTTTTGTTTGGGTCGTTTACGCTCTGCGTACCCCATTAGGGATAAAGGCGTAATTATATGTATGTATGTATGTCTTGCAATCCTCACATTAGGAATCAACCTGTCACGTGACATTTATTAATACGATTTCTATATGTTGACAGAAAGCTTGAGTTTTAACAATAGCAAATCTGGGAGAATTAAAAGAATATTAAAATACAGAATATACAAGTTTGAATGAGCGTATATTGGTGTCTCTGTGTGTGTAAGAGTGTAAGTGTGTGTATGTGTACACACAAAGAAGTTCTTTCATGAAAATAAATAAATGTTTGGATCTCACATGCAAATTGTCTTCTTGAGGCGGCCATTTTGTGTGGGGATTTGAAAGAAGTTTAGTTTCGTTGAATGCCTGAACTGAACAAAATTATTAACCTGTATCAGTTTGCAGGAATTTCCATTATGCAGCAACGTCGCAGCAAGTAACTTGCGTGATGGAAACCTCAACACAGGGTATCCTAGTGTAAGGAACAGTACATTGTATATTTTTATGACGTTTGTAAAACTACAAACACTACACTAAACTATAAACACTGTTTATCTACTCTCATATAGTAATGTTCGAATTATAAACTTCTAAACGAATTTATAATAGCATACTTTTTTAGACTTCCATGCTGGCCTGGGAGCGAGAGAAAAACATAGAATGTGTCAGCTGCATTTCCTCCCGGGCATGCTGTAAAAACCAGCTAAGGGATCCGAGGGATTCTGTATATTGCAATTTAGGTGACAGGCTGACAACCTGTCACTACAGCAATATACCTACAAATCGTATCTTCAACAACCCTCGAAACTTTGTCAGACGTGGCGGTACGACCTTTGTTTAGGTCGTTTACGCTCTGCCTACCCCATTAGGGATAAAGGCGTGATTATATGTATGTATGTTGTAAAACTACAAACACTACACTAAACTATGAACACTGTTTACAGCACTGTACCTACAAATCTTAAATAGCCCTCAAATCTTAGTCAGACGTGGCGGAGGGACCTTTGTTTATGTCGTTTACGCTCTGCCTACCCTATTAGGGATAAACGCGTGATTGTATGTATGTATGTTTGTAAAACTGAATAAATGTTTTTTTTTTTACAATTTAACATGCAAGTTGACTCGCATGCATGAGAAGACACACCCGTTTCAAATGCACAAAATTACTTTAACATTCTATAATTCAATAAGACAAGTGCGCGACCACCTTTAAGCGTACAGACGAACAGTTGGCTGCACTTCCTGTGACAAAATCGATGGTAAAGATAAGTGGGGGGCTGGGGGGAAGCGTTTGTTACACTGTAACTGTCAGGACTAAGCTGGTACATTCTACTATTCAACAAGGCAAGTGTGCGACCACCTTTACTCGTACAGACGAACAGTTGGCTGTACTTCCTGTGACTTGTGCCAAAATCGATGGTAGGATCAGTGGGAAGCGTTTATTACACTGTAACTCTCAGGACTAAGCTGGTACATTCTACTATTCAACAAAACAAGTGTGCGACCACCTTTACGCATACAGACGAATAGTTGGCTCTACTTTCTTTGACTTGTGCCAATATCGATGGTAGGATCAGTGGGGAGCGTTTATTACACTGTAATTGTCAGGACTAAGCTGGTACATTCTACTTTTCAACAAGATAAGTGTGCGACCACCTTTACGCGTACAGACGAACAGTTGGCTACATTTCCTGTGACAAAATCGATGATAAAGATAAGTGGGGGGCTGGGGGGTGGCGTTTGTTACACTGTAACTGTCAGGACTAAGCTGGTACATTCTACTATTCAACAAGACAAGTGTGCGACCACCTTTAAGCGTACAGACGAACAGTTGGCTCTACTTCCTGTGACTTGTGCCAAAATCGATGGTTAGGATAAGTGGCGGAGGCGTTTGTAACACTAACTGTTAGGGACCAAAACAAAGCTGGTTTTTGGTCACATAATATAAGGAATCCAAGGATTTCCATGTGTAGGTGCATTCTCAGTGACAGCATTTGTCAACATGCGAGCGCGAAGGTTGTCTAAATAAACATTTGGCGTTTATGGATAAAACTGTGCGCGAACGAATGTTCTCAGTTAGGACGCACATCAAAGGGCTATTAACCTGACATAGTGTACTTTCTGAAGGGTTACTGGCGTTGATACTCTAACTAGCTCATAGAAAAGGAACTATCCCTATAAGTATTGTAATCGGCCTACCACCATATTAAAAGGCCCTAAAAACTTGACACTGGCGGAATCATCACGGAAACTCGAAACCACTAAAAGTTGAAATGACAGGCAAGTTGAATATATAAAATAAAACAAGCATGTTTTTATGTTTTTTTTCTTCCATACTGGCCTGGGAGCGAGAGAAAAACATAGAATGTGCTAGCTGCATATCCTCCCGAGCATGCTGTAAAAGCCAGCTAAGGGATCAGAGGGTTTAAGTATATTGTAATTTAGGCAATAGGCTGATAACCTGTCAATACAGCAATATACCTACAAATCTTTAATAACCCTCAAAACTTTGTCAGACGTGGCGGAACGACCTTTATCTACGATGTTTACGATCTGCCTAGCCCATTAGGGATAAAGGCGTGATTATATGTATGTATGTTTCTATGAAAATGTATGAGCCATGCTACACTTAAATGATGCATACAATGGTGTTTGGATTATCACACCTGCATACTGGTGCAGGTGCAGTCTCGTCATAACATCCAATCTCTCAGACAAGTTATTAGACTAGGTTAGAATTTTAGAACAGAATTAATGAGGAGTAAAAATCTTCATCACATTCTTATAAAACAGCTTTACACCACCAATGGTAGTCCACTATTATAGAATTATAAGTATATATGTAGATATATATAAAGTCACGCCTAAACATATAATGGAATAGGCACAGCGTAAAACGTCATCATCTCCCGAGCCTTTCCTGTAAAAGGCATAATTTCTAGCTAAAGCTAAAGAAGACATAGAGTGTACCAGTTGCATCTCCTCCCGGGCATGCTGTTAAACCAGCTAAGGGACCCGAGGGTTTCTGTGTATTGCAATTAAGGCGATGGGCTGAGAACCTGTCACTACAGCAATATACAAAAATATCTTAAATAACCCTCAAAACTTTGTCAGACGTGGCGGAACGACCTTTGTTTAGGTCGTTTACGCTCTGCCTATCCCATTAGGGATAAAGGCGTGTTTGTATGCATATTCTTGCATTACCTAAGGTAATATGAAAAGTCTCGTATTCCAATAATTTGCTGCTTCCTACTACGTCCTTCCTGTCTACCGGAAGTGCAAACACTTCCGCTTGACGGCAGGAAATGACACGGTGGTGGTACTATTACTAGCGGGCTTTGCACAACGCCCTACCCGCCATACCACCTCCAAAAGGGGCCGACTGGCTCGCGACCACACGACTACCGGAGTCCGGCGCCAAACAGCTTGCTGTGTTCTGTCGGTGCGTCAGATTGCCAGTGCCATAACAGGCATCTTCTGGGTGAGCTCGCTCCATCGTTGTCATTCCTGACCTTGAGTCTAGAGTCAAGAGTTCCTTTTTTTTTGTTTCTTACTTTTCTGCTGTATGTATTTGTGTTTCTTTGTGCAATAAAGTATCTTGTATTGTATTGTAAGAGCAGACCCATTTCTAATAAACATTATTCAGCCACATGAAAAGTTTACCTTCAAGTTAAATTTCCAAAGAGAGACCTACTCTTTAGTGCTTACACATTTCAAAATAATAATAACAGGTGACTACTAAGATTACTTAAGTGCTGGACTGGGAGAGATAGAAAAACATAGAATGGGCCAGCTGCATATCCTCCCGGGCATGCTGTAAAAACCAGCTGAGGGATCCGAGGGTTTCAGTATATTGTAATTTAGGCGATGGGCTAACAACCTGTCATTACAGCAATATACCTACAAATCTATCTTAAACAACCCTCAAAACTTTGTCAGACGTAGCGGAACAACCTTCGTTTAAATAATTTACGCTCTGCCTACCCCATTAGGGAAAAAGGCGTGATTATATGTAAGTATGTATGCATGCTTTAAAAACCAGCTAAAGGAGAGGGTTTCAGGATATTGTAATTGTGGCGATTGGCTGACATTCTGTCACTCCAGCAATATACCTACAAATCTTGCTTATATAACCCTCAAAACTTTGTCAGACGTAGCGGAACAACCTTTGTTTACGCTCTGCCTACCCCATTAGGGAAAAAGGCGTGATTATATGTACTACACAAAGGTGTGATTATATTACAAAGATTCTTTGAAATTACATATCTTTTTCATCGTGCATTGCTCTTTCCGATTTGAATATAAAAATATACATACATACATACATATAATCACGCCTTTATCCCTAATGGGGTAGGCAGAGCGTACATGACCTAAACAAAGGTAGTTCCGCCACGTCTGACAAAGTTTTGAGGGTTGTTTAAGATAGATTTTGATATTGCTGTAGTGACAGGTTGTGAGCCTGTTGCCTAAATTGCAATATACAGAAACCCTCGAATCCCTTAGCTGGTTTTTACAGCATGCCCGGGAGGTAATGCAGCTGGCACATTCTATGTTTTTCTCTCGCTCCCAGTCCAGCATGGAAGTAATTGCATTAAAGCATTGTATGAATGGTATATAAAAATATACCATTCATACAATGTTTTTATAAGCTTAGGGCTTAGGCATTATCCGTGGAGACAAAGGAGTATTAAAAATATTCTGAACATCATTTGAAGATTTTCAAATCGTTTCAGCGATTAGGCCGTTACAACTTTCTAAATAAATAAACATACATACATACAACCACGCCTTTTTCTAATGGCGTAGGCCCTAACAAAGACCTAAATAAAGGTCATTATGCCACGTCTGACAAAGTTCTGAGGTTATTCAAGTAGTGACAGGTTGTCAGCCCATCGACTAAATTGCAATATACAGAAACCCTTTGGATCCCATAGCAGGTTTGCACAGAATGCCCGGGAGGAAATGCAGCTCTCACATTCTATGTATTTCTGTCGCTTTTTGTCGTTTGTTTGGATCGCTGACGCTCTGCCTACCCCATTAGGGATACAAGCGTGATAGTATGTATGTATCATGATGGTGAATTTTATAATTTTGTTCGAAGGACCCTAATTTTAATTTGACTTATTGTGATGTCTGCAAGTCATGGTGTCAGATGTCCATTGTGAACTTATTGCGGCTAATAAAAGTATATTTTAAATTGAATACAGGGTCTTTTCTTATTTAACTTCCATTGGATGGACTGAGCCAATTTTTAACTCTATTCAAATATGTCGGACAGTTTTAATTCCCGCTTTGGAATATCATTGGGCTCGATTCTAGATTTGCCTTCTAAACCTAAATTTAAAATCTATTTGTCACTTTCAGACTAAATCATTGGAAAAGGACAGGAGATCTATCCCCGGTTTTTGATTCATAGTCGGTGGTTTTAGGCGTTATCTGTCATTTTTATCCGCCGTCATATAACACAAAATCTAGAATAACATAACAAACAGGACAGGTAGGCATATATCGATATTTTTACAGAAGTGGAAAAAGGTGAAGACACAGCTTGGCTGTTTTTAAGTCCACCCTATGTCACGTGTACAGAAGAGGATAGAAAAGAAATTGCAGATATTAATTTTAGTTTAAGCCGGTGGTATTTAAATCGAGCCCATTATCTATAACTGAACGCGCATGTCCTAGGTGAGCTCACTCCATCGTCGACTCCGTCTCAGTCGTCCCGGAGCTAGACTGGAGTCAAGAGCAAACCTATTTATTACCAATAACTTTATCAAGACTCAACCTTTATTATCTTCCATGCTGGCCTGGGAGCGAGAGAAAAACATAGAATGTGCCAGCTGCATTTCCTCCCGAGCAAGCTGTAAACACCAGCTAAGGGATCTGGGGGTTTCGGTATATTGTAATTTAGTCGATGGGCTGACAACTTATCACTACAGAAATATACCTACAATTCTATCTTAAATAACCCTCAAAACTTTGTCAGACGTGGCAGAACGACCTTTGTTTAGGTCGTTAATGCTCAGCCTACCCCATTAGGGATAGAGGCATGACTTTATGTATGTTATTTTTTTTACTAATGCGGCGGGCGTCACTTGGCTAGTATCGTCACCTTCTTCTTCTGTCGAGTGGGTATCGAGTCTATCGACCCGATGAACCCTGGTGTCATAGTTTTTAAACCGCCTAGTAGCACCTTAAGACCCTGTATCAGCAGGACAATAGTTTGACACCCGGTCACTGGTGACAATGGGGAGTATTTACTTGTCTCTTATAAGTTACACCTACATGACTGGCAACTTTATATTAATTAATTAAATTAACTAGCAGTGCTGCTCACCGTCATAATTAAAATGTTAACGTGAAATATAAAATGTGATGAGACAGAATACCGCACATCAACTTGGACTACTGAACAAACTCAAAGGATTCTGCAAGAGTTAAAAATATAAAATCCTGACAACGAATACATTTATTATGTCTCAAAAAAAATGAATCAAAATTCATGGTTGGCGGAAATCGGAAGTAATTCTTAATTTTGTAATCTATCAGACTTTTGCATTTTGTAATACAGCAAGTTTTGGATGTTAATCTTGCTAAAAGTGGCCACTTTTGACAAGATTGACCTTCATACTTAGATATTAAGTGTAAAAAATTGTTACCTTGTGGATTACAAAATGCAGAAAAAGTTAAGTATTCTTCCATGCTGGACTGGGAGCGAGAGAAAAACATACAATGTGCCAGCTGCATTTCCTCCCGGGCATGCTATAAAAACCAGCTAAGGGATCCGAGGGATTCTGTATATTGCAATTTAGGCGATGGACTGACAGCCTGTCACTACAGCAATTTACCTACAAATCTGTCTTAAATAACCCTCGAAATTTTGTCAGTCGTGGCCAAACGACTTCTGTTTAGATCGTTTATGCTCTGCCTACCCCGTTAGCTATAAAGGCGTGATTTTATGGATATAGTGTTTGAAAATGTGCAGCCTTCTACACATTTATGAGAATCTTTGTCATGAGGAATATCTGTGGATAAGACTCCATAAGACAACATGTCGAAACATGGATGCTTACAAAGGAGGCTGTGCACAAAATACGAGTTGCACAGAGAGCCATGGAGTGCGATATGCTAGGCATCAATCTTCTTGACCGAATACCTAACGCTGAGATACGCCGTAACACAAATGTCCCTGATATCGGAAGGAGTATTGTCGAGGCAAAATGGCTATGAGCGGCACACGTGGTTAGACGCGGTGATGGCCGGTGGAGTAAAGTCCTCACGGAGTGGTGCCAAGAGAAGGTCGCAGGAATGTTGGTCGTCCCGCAGCTAGATGGGTGGACGATATAATAAAGGAAGCCGGTAAAACCTGGGCAAGGCTAGCCCAAGATAGGCAGTCGTGGCACGAAAAATAAGGAGGCCTATGCCCGGCAGTGGGTAGAATGAATGATGATGATATCACCAGGACAATCACCCAGAGAATGAATGAAATGACGTGAGGTATTATGTCTCAGTCTTCTATGTACATTTCTACAGTCGCACCTGTATGACTGGCAACATTTCGTTTCGTTAATTAATTATATTAGCTACAGTGTTGCTGTGACTGGCCATTTCCGGTCACGAATCGAGATGTATGCTAATTCTATAATGGTGTTTGACTTGAAAGTCTTGGCGTGTTTTATTAAAGTTAAAAAAATATTTGGATTTTGTAATAATTTGCTGAGAATTGCCTGGTATAATTTCCACGGCGAAAACCTTCTATTTTCTCTTGTTTTGGCGACCCGCATTGCCTTGTTGGTAGTGTGTCTGCCTGCTAAACAGAGGATCCCAGGTTTGGTTCCCGGGAGGGCAGATATTTGAATGATGACTTTAAGCGTCTGTTTCTGTATTTGAGTGTTTTTATGGTCGTTTCTGGCACCCTTATACAGGGAATCCTACTGGGGGCTATAAGTGTGAATTTATTGAATTTTCTACTGATTTCAGCCATTGTCTAGGATAGGTTGGGTTAGGTAGATTAAGACAGAGTGGTAGATGGAACAAACTGATCCAAAATACTCAAAAGCTCTGGTATTTCATTACACCGACGGATCAAAATAAGGAAGGATGGTTGATTATTCATTGTTTTTATGTATACGGCTTTATGCCAACCCAAACAGATTTCAAAAGACTAACAACAGGGGCGATTTTATTCTATGTATAGATAATGCGAATGATGCCTCAATTCTAAAGATTATGAACGATGAGACCTTAAGAATATTTCAGGAGGTGAATGAATAATTAATCAATTTTATTATGATAAAGATTTGATGATATGATTTACTTAACAAGGGGTGGCGAAGACAGAATTCATGATGGAAGCGTGCTTACTGAAAAATCTTACCGATTCTGGCATTCATAAGCACCGATAAGTTTTTTCAAAGCGTGACTGTTAAATTTCATCTGCCCAATACATACATATAATCACGACTATATCCCGAATGGGTTAGGCAGAGCGTAAACGACCTAAACAAGGGTCACCACGGTCGCCACGTCTTACAAAGTTTGGAGGGTTGTCAGCCCATCGCCTTAAACTAAAAACCTCGGATCCCTTAGCTGGTTTTTACAGCATGCCCGGGAGGAAATGCACCTGGCACATTATATGTTTTTCTTTCGCTCCCAGGCCAGCATGGAAGAATACAAAGCCATGCGAATGGCCTTTGGGATGATTTCTATGTGTCTTCCAGCATGCAACTGTTGCTCTGTGGGGATTCGCAAAACAGATACTTATAGTATTTTCAAGTCAGTTTTAGAATAAAGGTAAACAAAGTTTCATGTCTTTTTATTCAAAAACACATTTCAGAAATATATGACACGTGTTGGCAAATTAGTAAATTACAAAAACTACTATCTATTGGTGTAATATCTAATAGCTTATTTTAGAAACAAGATCTCCACCTAAGAGACATGAAATTTTGTTTACCTTAATTCTAAAACTGAGTTGGAAATACTTATAGCTCTTTACGGAATCTATGGTTAGCTAAAATGGGATTGTTAAGCCAACCTTATCCGCAATATGCCATAGTCTGTTATGGTTGACCACTAGGACATAGAGTAGATATTCGTAAATCCTATATAATATTGCGCTTAGCTAAAATGCAATTTAAAATCTGATAATATAAAACAATGCAGGCGATTAAACGGTACATTCGTGCGAAGCCAACGTTATTCACCGTGTGTCACGGAGATTACTCGTTTAAAAAAACTTTTAATGATATACGTGCATGACGTCACGCCCTTATCCCTTACGGAATAGGCAGAGCGTAAAACGCATGGTAAAAGATTCGCCAAGTCAAACTGCTATAGGGTTGTCAGCCTTTTGTCTAAATTACAATACTTTTCTAACAAATCTATCTTAAATAACCCTCTAAACTTTGTCAGTCGTGGCAGGACGACCTTTGTTTAGGTCGTTTACGCTCTGCCTATAGAACTCATTTAGATAGATGGATAAATCGTTTATTTCATACATACATACATACATACATAAAATCACGCCTTTATCCCTTACGGGGTAGGCAGAGCGTTAAACGCCTCGTAAAAGGCGCTTTCGCCGCGTCTGACAAAAATTGAGGGCAATTTTAGATTGTAATGTGTATTGCTAATGTGTAGTGACAGGTTGTCAGCCCGTCGCCTAAATTACAATACACTGTAACCCCCGAGTCCCTTTTGCTGTCTTCTACAGCATGCCGGGGAGGAAGGGCAGCTGGAACATTCTATGTTTTTCTATCTCTCCCAGTCCAGCATGGAAGAAATCGTTTATTTCATTGCTACAGACACATACGAGTACATAAATAAAGGCTTTAGTTCGAAATGACAAGACAATTCTACATAACGGAAGCACCTGATATTAGGGCATGTATGTGTGCTGCAGCAGTGTAAAAGGCCATAGCTCAGCGTCTATATTTTTTTTTATTTACTAACTAGCGGCCCGCCCCGGCTTCGCACGGAAATCATGAGTGTTTCTCTACTAGTATTATACATATAAACCTTCCTCTTGAATCGCTCTATCCATTAAAAGAAACCGCAGAAAATCGGTTGCGTAGTTTTAAAGATTTATGCATACAAAGGGATATAGGGACAGAGAAAGCGACTTTGTTTTATACTATGTAGTGATACATAAAACAGTCAATACAGCATTGTTAAATTTCGCTACAGTATAAATATGTATCGTAAAACAACATTGAATCAGCAAAAATCAGGCTGACTTTAGCATTGGCTTGCGTCCAACTATTTCCGGACCAAGCGGGACTCACTGCTAAGTAGACATGCAAATTTACTAAAAGATACGTCTTTATCCCTAATGGGGTAGGCAGAACGTAAACAACCTATACAAAGGTCGTTCCGCCTCGTCTGACAAAGTTTTGAGGGTTACTTAAGATAGATTCGCCTGAATTGTAATATACAGAAACCCTCGGATCCCTAAGCAGGTTTTTACAGCATGCCCGGGAGGAAATGTAGCTAGCACATTCTATGTTTTTCCCTCGCTTTCAGTCCAGCATGGAAGCATACATTACATACATACATTAATACAAATACAATGAATAAAATCCCTAGTGGGGTAGACAGAGAGTCAATGGACCAATAATTCATGTATATAACGATTACTGTCAAAGACAACAGCATGTGCAGAAAGTTTAACGTGTATTCAAAATCATGTCAGGGTATGAGATGATTCAGTCTCTGTTCTAATCAAACTGGTGAAAACGCACAAAGTGATAAATTGACAAATATCAACCTTGTTCCCCCCGTGGGAATCAAACCCAAGACCTCTAGATCGAATCGAGATCCCATGGCTCAGAATACTAGAATATATACATGGGGTAGAATGGGATAAACCTTGTGGTCTACCCAGGGCAACGGCAACACAGTCTTGCCTGTGAATAAGTCCGGCTGAACGATCCCTACAAAGCGGTGGTAGGCTCCGAAGGGGCCGCCTGGGCCGCGACCACCCTCTCACCGGAGTCCGGCGCCAAACAGCTTGCTGAGTTCCGTCGGTGCGTAAGATTACCAGTGCCATAACAGACATCTTCTAGGTCAGCTCGCTCCATCGTCGACTTTGTCACGATTATCCCTGACCTAGTGTCTAGTGTCAATAGCAACATACATACATACATAAAATCACGCCTTTATCCCTTACGGGGTAGGCAGAGCGTTAAACGCCTCGTAAAAGGCGCTTTCGCCGCGTCTGACAAAAATTGACGGCAATTTTAGATTGTAATGTGTATTGCCATAGTGACAGGTTGTCAGCCCATCGCCTAAATTACAATACACTGTAACCCTCGAGTCCCTTTTGCTGTCTTCTACAGCATGCCCGGGAGGAAGGGCAGCTGGAACATTCTATGTTTTTCTACCTCTCCCAGTCCAGCATGGAAGTAATAGCAAACCCATTTATAATTTTAAAAAAACCGTGAGGCAGTGGTACTAAATGTGCGGATAAGTTAAATAACTCCGCAAACTGCCTCCGTGGTCTAATGGCTTGTGTCATAGACTCCCGATCCGGAGGTCCTGGGTTCGATTCACAGGGGGGAAACACAAAAGTTGATATTTGAGAATTTATCACTTTGTGAATTTTTCCCAGTTTGGTTAGGACATTGCAGGCTGAATCACCTGATTGTCCGAAAAGAAAAAGATTTCGTGCTTCGGAGGGCACGTTAAGCCGTCGGTCCCGGTCGCTATCTTTGATAGTGGTCGTTATACAAACCATGTCAGAAGCCTGATAGTTGTGCTACTAGGCGGTATAAAAACTCTGATACCACGGTTCATCGGGTTCATAGACTCGAAACCCACTCGACAGAAGAAGAAGACCGCAAAATGCATCGACCTTTTATCAGAAAACACTTACATATAAAAATCAGCTTTCCAAACAAGAGTCTCGTAGCAGCCATCTACGAGATAACGAGCTACGGCGTAGTCACGTAGCGGTTTGCTACGCCCGGGGCGGCGCCATTATCACGCGATTTGCTGTTGCCCAGGCGCAAGCTGAATAAGGATGCATTCTCGTGTGCATGTGGTCTAGCAGTGAAAGCCTTGGTCACTCGGTACAGAGTTTGTGGATTCTATTCCGTGACGCCCAAAGTTGATGAAAGGAGCGATTCTTTTGAGTTTTCTCTTGACTCAAGTCTATTGTATACAGATTTGACAAAGACAAAGTCAAAGATAAAGCGAGCTCTCCCTGTGAAAAGAATCTAGTGCCCTAATGTTTGGTAGGATAGGGATATCTAGATTTCTGATTTAAACTTCAATTAACTGTAAAATATCGCTGATTATATTCAAGAACAAAGATTTTAGTTCACAAAAGCAAAGTTGTATATAACGATCTCTAAATTTCAAATTCAAGGTGATTTTTTTACAAATATTTGTATTTATAAAGAAAGCTAAGTAAGACAAATAAAATTATTAAAGTTTATGAAGATGGTTAAGGGTGTTCTTAACACTCTAACAAATTCTCGATGTATCCCGGCGGGGCTTGAACCATGGCCTTGGAGCGTGGTAGACGACTAAACAAGCCGCTATGCCATTTGGACTTGACAAATACCGGCGAAATTCGGGATCTGATAGTACGCTACGTAACGTTCCATCATTTTTCGTCGCCGGCGTTCATCGACTTATTAGACGTTTTCACGTCAAAAAATATATTCAGCATTACATACATACAATCACGCCTTTATCCCTTATGGGGTAGGCAGAGCGTAAACTACCCTATCAAAGGTCGTTCCGCCATGTCTGACAAAGTTTTGAGGGTTATTCAAGATAGATTTGTAGGTATATTGCCGTAGTGACAGGTTGTCCGACCATCGCCTAAATTGCAATAAACAAAACCCTCGGATCCCTTAGCTAGGTTTTACAGCATGCCCGGTAGGAAACGCAGCTGGCACTTTCTGTTTTTCTCTCGCTCCCAGTCCAGCATGGAAAAACATTATATTATTGGGCATTACAAACAGGTTTTAAACAGTATAGTGGCAGGCGTTTCCCTTTAACCTAAATTGCCTGTGTCAGGAGACACTACTAACTTTCACAAGCACCAACATAAAATAGCAAATTGCTATCAAAACCACTATATTCCTCTCAAACCGTAAAAAATAGATAGCGGTTTGGCACCGACTCAGATTGACTTGAATATATTCCGTATTCAATTCTCCCCGCGATCGGAATCGTTCTAGATTCTAGAACTGTCTGGTATAAAATAGATTTTTTAGCATATATTCTTGTGAAACATGGCCAAAGTGGAACACAGGCCAATTCGAAACAAAACCACTAAATAAATCAGCCGGCTGCAAGCCGCACTGCAGTGCTCTAACTTCGCGCCACTGACTGTGTAACAGGAGAAGACACGATAGCATTAAATGGTTTTCGGTTTTTAAACCATCTCAGACTTCTTGTTTCTTAGCGAGTGAATTATCGAGTCGAACGACCCGATGAACTCTGGTGATAGGTTTCAAACCGACTAGTAACACAGCTATTAGGCTTCTGACAACTGACTATTTGAGTAACGACCACTAATAAAGATAGCGACCGGAACCGACGCCTTAACGTGCCCTCCGAAGCACGGTTTCTTTTTACTTTTCGGATAATAAGGTGATAAATTGACAAATATCAACTTTGTGTTCCCCCCCTGGGAATCGAACCCAGGACCTCCGGATCGTACGCCCATGGCTCTGACTACTAGACCACGGAGACAGTTATACGTTACAATAGGATTGAATAGTTTTCGGTTTTTAAACCAGCTCAGACAAAATATAGACATGCAAATGCGCTATGGAGCCTGAGATTATGTCTGCATTTTCCTACTGAACTAAATCTATTTCACATAATCTACGAGTTTATAAAAATTTGTTATTCAGTAACTGGTAGATATCTTTTATTCATGTCTCATCATCTCTCTAGCCTTATTCCGTATCTCTCGGGGTCGGCCACCTAATCCAGGTGATTGAACGAGGGTACTGGTTTTCAAATAGACCGACTGCAATCTGAACTCCGTAACCCAGAAGGGAAACAAGACCCAATCCTAGATTAGTTCAGGGTTTTCAACCAGCCAATGCTTAGCACTGGCCTCTGACATGGTGTAATGACTAATATCTACGGTGTTAAACGATATTAATTGGCACCAACGGCTTAACGTGCCTTCCGAAGCACGGAAAAAGCGCCGAATAAACGTACATATGAAATTCGAAAACCGGAAAAACGCATTGGTACGTGGTGGGATTCGAACCACGAACTCCCGTTCAGGAGGCAGCGGCCCTATTCAATTCACCATCTGGCTCTCATGTCTATCTATACGAAAACCGGTGTTACCACATGTAACACACATGTACATTTTAGCGATTTAACAGTGATCATTTAGTACAGTTAATTTATACTGCATTAATTTAAACTATTAAGAATTATTTAAACAAGTTATTTAAACTAAAAATTTACCCGTGCCATATTGAAAATTGAAGATTTTAAGAATACAACTGAATATTTCCTAACGCAAATAAAAGTTTTGGATTAAAAATATATATAAAACATATTTTATTCCCATCTTATCATTCTTCTTGATTCTGAACAACTAACGAACTACCATAGCATGCACAAAACAAAGTAATCCCAGTATCCTCCTGTTAGATAGTCTCTGTTTAGAAGCAGTTTTGAACAGCTCGAAACTAGTTTGGTCTGGTTCAAAGCCGTTCCAGTTTCGGCAGTCACCTGTTCCCCGTTCCTGTTCGGCAGTTTTGAGCTGACGACATTTTACCTGGGGACAATAGAATAACAACATTAGTCTTGTGGAGGTAAATCTAGATCTCATATTGGTGTCAATTCTGGCTAACAATTTCTTAAGTTAATTCAAATAAGTTCAGTAACTTTATTAAACTGGGGTCTGTAGTAGTGCTTGGCCGTTTACAAAAATCGCAATTACTCACATTTAGTAAATTCCTACTCTATATTACATTTTACGCAAGAGTAGAAACATACATATAAACACGATCCCTAATGGGGTAGGCAGAACGTAAACGACCTAAACAAAGATCGTTCCGCCACGTCTGATAAAGTTTTGTGGGTTATTTAAGATTATTTATTTATTTTTAATGGAACATACATACATACATAAAATCACGCCTTTATCCCTTACGGGTAGGCAGAGCGTTAAACGCCTCGTAAAAGGCGCTTTAGCCACGTCTGACAAAAATTGAGGGTAATTAAAGATTGTAATTAGTATGGCTATAGTGACAGGTTGTCAGCCCATCGCCTAAATTACAATATACTGAAACCCTCGGATCCCTTAGCTGGTTTTTACAGCATGCCTGGGAGGAAATGCAGCTGGCACATTCTAAGTTTTTCTTTTGCTTCCAGGCCAGCATGGACTCTAAACTAAAACATCGTATTCATCAGTAAGTAAGTCCTTTACCTAGTTCTTGCCTATTTTTAGTTTACATTGCATTGTATTTGTCTTGCCCTTTAAATGTTTCTCATTCTATCAACTGCCAGTGGGTTAGCTTTAAGAGATCTCTTCATAGAGATAAGTTCGCCCTTGCACCTTTCTGTAAATTTCATTTCTTGTATTTCAATGCAATAAAGAATATATAATCATCGACACATTACCGACTATGACTACATTAAAAAAAACACAATATGTGTGACCAACAACATCGCTGTTAGCCTAGGAACAATCCTGAATTTTTGGAAATAATTCGCGATCAGCCTGAATTTTTTGTATTGACTATTTTGAGTAAATCTAAAAACCTATATTTTCGAATCCGCCATATAGATGGACCGGAAGTTATGGAAAAAAAAATGCATCAAAAAGTAATGAAATTTTACAGCAAATGTAGTATAAGTAATTCTTTTGTAAAAATGTTTTTGTCTAGGCTAAGTATAACTAACGGAACCAAAATCCACCAGTATATATAACAGGAACGAAAAAAATATATAAACAACTTCTCTGTCCGTTTATCTCGAAATATCGCGAGACAAAATAAAAATATAAGATTTTTTAAATTATGATTTGTAAATACATATATATTTATGTCCATTTTATTAAAAATCACCCCTACTTTTACTCAGGAAGATAGCCAACTCAATTTTCATTCTTATCAAGAACAGCAAAATTATAGCAGTTTTAAATATCGACAGACTTTTTATTTCAGATCCTAACAATGTTAATAATATGAAGATCCGCCACTAGTTTAACTTTTAAGTATATTTTTTGCGAATTATCAAAAGCTACAAAATTAAGGTGCATTCACACACACCATCGCCAACCGTCGCGTCGCACGCAACCGCAACCCTTTAAGAGCGCCGACAAAGCGTGCGCCGCGCGCCCGCCGCACACTGGTCCCAAAATAAAAAAAATGGGACATTAAGAATTTTCGGATCAACGGTCAACGGATCAGGCAGATTTTTTTTTTGTAGACAGCTGATGCAATTACAAAGCACTTCTATAGATTTAGTTTTTTCCAAATATGCCGTATCTACAGACATAAAAAATAATTATTATTTTTTTGTATGAAAGAAATCATAATTTTGTCATTTTCTTCCAAGATTCAAACGTATTCAAAATAAATCATAGCACAGCTTATAGAGGGACTCTTGTTGTACATTATTGTCATAGACACTCAACTGCGCTTTTTGCGCCTTTAGGAGCTACAGGCACTTTATTTTTTTGGTCAGCGGATGAGGCTGATTTTTTTTGTAGACAGCTGATGCAATTAAAAGTAACTTTTATGGATTTTGTTTTTTTCAAATATGCCTTATCTACACACAAAAAATATAAATTATTTTTTGTAGGGAAGATATCATAAACTTGTCATATTTTTTTTCAAGATTCAAACGTATTCAACATAAATCATAGCACAGCTAATAGAGAGACTCTTGTCGTACATTTTTGTCAGACACTAAACTGCGATTTTTGCGCCTTTGGGAGCTACAGGTACTTTAATTTTTTATGTTTGGTATAATTCATTTTCAAGTATTTCATATGGATTTAAATAAATATTGTTAAGGATAGACAAATAATAATGATTCCTTTATTGACAAGTAAAGTAACTCTTACTTATGTCTTATTCAGAAAAATCCTATATTTACTGAAACAAATTAAAGTAGTAATCTCAAAACAGGTACGTACAGGTAAATTATTTTGACTCATCTAGTTTACAAACGTTTGGTAATGAGTCATTGCCTAATTACCTCTATACTTGGAATTTGGGCTCTGTTTGTTATTCAGCGCTAGCAAACACTTTCAAAACGCTAAATAATAAATAGGCACATAGATTGCAATTCAAATTTTCCCTTCGTACTTTTATGGGCTTAGGACCGTCAAAATACAAACTTATATGATTATGTAGGTAGGTAATGTATTAAGGCGTTCTTAAAAAATTTTAATTACCTATAAGGTTTACATACATTTATTATTATTATTATTTTTTATATACAGAACATCAATTAATATTAAACGCCGTTACACCATTAAATCTATAAAGGTATGTCTCGGTACTAGACATTCCTTTTACAATAAATAACTTTGAAATTAAAAACCTAAATAAACTATGAACTTAAAAACTTAAATAAACTAACTAATACCTGATTACAATGTGATTCATTGTAACGGATCTTGTGGGGGGTTATTCTCAATGTCAACGTATACTTCTTCCTCTTCAGTAACTTCTATTCCAAGGTCGTTGGGCGAATCATCCTTGAGAAGATTTTCAGTTTCTTCGAACCTCTGCTGTTTTTGAATTTTGGTGAACTTAGGTCTGATGTTTGTAATGTACGGATCTAAACTGATTAATAGCTGGTGTATAATGTCTTCGTTTGTTTGAATTCTGCCTATCTTTCTCGTATGCTTTTCTCTGATTGAACGAAAGTCTTTATTTCTTGCTTCTGACGCTTCTTCGGACATCATACCAATTGGGATAAAAGAAAAGTGCTGGCAAATGTCTGCACCATGCACTAAAAGTTTATGTACACTTGAAGGCATGTAGTACCAAGAGTAATCCCTGACATAAAGCTCCGCTGTTTCTCTGCAATAAATTCTAAATCTATCAATATCAACATTTCTTCCAGAAGATATAGCCTGCAATATTACTGCAAATCTCTTTATTAAATCACTGTTGACTCCCGTTATCTCTGATGACCTTTCGTAATCTTTAAAAAACCGCCGAGCTGCATTGCCATCGTTTGTTATCCCAAAGCCTTGTTTAACGATATCAATCATCAAACCAGTTACAACAAAAAACTCATTCTGCGTCAACTCTTTTCTTGTTTTTCGTAGCAGTTTGTTCTCACCTCTTCGAGCGGCCCATTTTTTTAAATCTAAGTTGTGAGATATATGCAAAATACATTCCATGCATCGCATCCACATGTGAAGGGAAGATAAACCATATTTGTACATATCATCGTTCACTGGTTTGTTAAAAACGTGGTTCAAGTTGTTCATGTCTTTCGGAGCTGTTAAGCATATGTTACAATTGGCTGCAGAATCTGTCTCAGAAAGTGCTGTGCATACTTTGCCATCGATCATTGTCATATGCAACTCATGATAAACTTCAAATTCGCCATTTAATATTTTCGTTGGTATAAGATTCTGAATTTCTTCTTCTATTGTTGCTTCAACTTAGGTTTAAAGATATTTATTATTCTCATAAAAGGCAATATTGCCACTTACACAAGAATTAAACTTAAAGTAAGTATAAACTTTCCATCGTTCACTCACAATCAAAAAAATAAAATAAAACTAAAACTTAATTTGCTAGGTAATAATGGTAAATACTTACTAGCCATCTCACAACAAAAACCACATACCACGTCATACTTTATTAATTATATGTTGAGCTAGTCTACGCTTAAACACCATTAGTGAATCAGAATGTTTAATATCTGAGGGTAATTTATTAAATACTTGCGCTCCTTCGTAAGTAAACATCTGTTTACCGTAATTTGTTCTGATTTTTGGTAAGACAAGATGACTAGCTCGTCTAGTCGAACGTTTGGTTATATGCCTCGTTTGCACGAACTGGATTGATGTATGGATGGTTTTGTTTTGTACTTTTCGAATGAGTATGCAAGTGTGATATGTGTAAAGCTGCTTAATGTTCATCAAATTAGTTTCCTCGTATATTTTTGTTGTTGGTGTTAGGTAAGGATAGTGAAAAAGCATTTTAATTAATTTGTTTTGAATAGTCTGTAAATCGAGCAGGTTCGTTTTATTAGCACTGCCCCAAATTTCAATTTGACAAACAAGGTGCGACTTTATTAGCGAATTGTAGATCATAAATCGTACCTTTCGAGGAATACAGCGGACTATGCCACGTAGCGAGCCCATTAGCGATGAAAGTTTTTTTTTAATGTGATCTATATGTGCCCTCCATGATAACCGACTATCCAACAGCAGACCCAAATATTTCTCAGTATCTTTCTTTTCTATGGGTATACTGTCAACTGTTAAAGGATTGTAACTAGGTATTGGTTTATTTTTAGCTTTAAAGATAATGTAAGAAGTTTTGGAAGCGTTAATTGTTAGAAGGTTAGACTGTAACCTGTAAAAGATAAAGAGCATATCAAGGTCCCTTTGTGCTGACTTGATGATTGCGTCCATAGATGCACCAAAATAAAACAAGCACGTGTCATCTGCATATAAGGTAACATGGCCATGTAGACCTATATCTATTATATCATTAATATAGACAGAGAAAAGAAGCGGTCCCAAGATCGATCCCTGAGGTATGCCAAATGTGATGGGTAGCGGTGTGCTTTGATATTCATTAATTTTAACAATTTGCTGACGATCTGTAAGGTACGACTGAAACATTCTAAGAGCACTTCCATTAAGACCAAGCGCTTGAAGTTTGTGTAAAAGCAGGTTGTGACTTACGGTGTCAAACGCTTTTTTCAAATCTATGAATATCCCCAGCACAATTTTTTTACCGTCAATATTTTGTCTTATCTTAGTTACTAAGTCAACGGTAGCAGCTACAGTGTTGCTTCGAGGTCTAAAACCAAATTGGCGTGGTGTAATGTATTTGATTGATTCCAGGTAAGATTCTAAACGTTTGTGTATAATTTTTTCCAGTACTTTCGACAGAACTGGAAGGACAGAGATCGGCCTATAATTTCCAGGATCGATTTTAGAACCAGATTTATGGATAGGGCTGACTTTTGCCAGTTTTAATGACTGTGGGAAATAACCAGCTAGAAGTAGTTTATTTATACATTGGGATAAGTTAGGAGCTACTAGATGTTTTACGCATTTAAGGGCTTTAGTGCTGATCCCATCTAGACCTGTGCTTGAGTTAGAGTCTAAGTTTTCGATAATTTTTATTATCTCTTCCGTAGAGGTAGTTTCTAAGTGCGTAAGTTTATTTGCACTATCAATGGTTTGCTGTTGATTTGAAATGGTGTAGGTGTGAATGTTATGATAGTGTGAAGGAATTTCATTAGCTAATAATGATCCTATTGAGGCAAAATACTGATTGAATGTTTCGCAAATTTATGTGGGATCTATAATAGTATTAGCGTCAACTACAAGTTTGGGAAGAGCACAACTTGACTTTGGCTTGTTGTTGGAGAGATAGTTAGTAATATTCCACAGCTTTTTAGGATCTTTAATACAGTTTTTAAATTGTTGGTAATAGAAGGTGTCTTTTGTTGTTTTGATAAGGTTCGTTGTTACGTCTTTCTGTTTGGAGTAATCCTTTTCTAACACATCATTGTCTGGATTTTCTTGCAGTTCTGCCCAAATTTCATTTCTTTTATTTATCGCATCGATAATTTGTCTGTTAATCCAGTCCTTTTGTGGTAAATTTAAGATTTTCTTTTTCGTTTCTTTACTTTGTTCTAAGTCGCTCTTCAGTGTTGCCTCAAACTCTTCAAAATCTTGTATAGGTTTATTCTGTGTTTTTTCGGAAGTTTGATACAGCTTTTCATAGTTTATGGCTTTATATGTGATTTGTTCCTTTGGCGGAGGTTTGTACTTTTTCAGAGTTAGATGAATCTGCCTGTGGTCGGAGAGTGGAGAATTGATGACGGCAAAGTTATAATTATCATTACATAGATTGGTGCAGACGTGATCTAAAATAGATTTCTTTGTGGATGTCCCTCTGGTATAATACTTTTTAGTTTTTTTGTTCAGAATTTTATATCCAGCCGCGACGCGATCCAGACGCGAGCCAGCAACTTGCTGAATATATTCTTTTGTTTCTTGTTTGAATTCAAACATGATCGGTCTACAATAGCTTGTTGACGAAGGGCGCGGATTTTCCCATACTATGACATCGTCATCACTCATAAGGCGAAGTGGTACAAAACTAACCATAAATACAGAAGATTCTGAAAAAATATCACCAGTTGGTTTTTGTTTATAACAACTTTGTGACGAAGCTCCATCACAGCCCCATTTACTCACTAGCTTCAAAACACCACTATTAATATTCGAACCGGTCACTTTCACAATCTTCTCAGCAGTTAAATCTAAAACTGCTTGTAATTTAATTTCCGCTCCTGATTCTGATATGGTAATTTCTTCCTTTGCTGGATAACATTCTTTCTTCTTTAACAGTAACTTATGGTAAGATTGAAAAACCGCTATGCCATTTGTATTTAAAATAGACCTCAAAGTGAGATACTGCCATTTTGATAAACTTAATGCAGTGACAAGGGCTAAAGTTTCTTCCTCGGGAATCGATTGATTACAGTCTTTGAATAAAAAGTCACTTACTTCTTGCAATTTTTCTGGCTTACCAGAGAGGCACTTAATAACTTTAGCACAAACGGTGCGCCCGTTTTCTTTCAGTTTTTTTGCAAGGGCATAGAACAGTTCTTCTTCGGAATGCTCCAAAAGAGACAAAGAACGTCTTTTCTTCTGTTTATTTAATTATTCTTCAAATGGTCTTTTATTTCTTGAGCTAGGGGTATTTGTAGCAGCTTCTGATGTAGATGCACCCGCTTCCTCTTCATATGATAAATTATGCTCTTCTTCTACTTCAACATCTTCTATGGTATATTCTGGATCAAATAACATAGGGAAATTCACCGAAGTAGAAGTTGGCCACACAATTTTAGACTCCAACCACCTTTTGTTCGTAGTTGATTCACTAAAGCGATTGCTCCTACTTGATTTTTCCCATCTTCTAGCTAGGTTTGACGTGTAATTTTGGCAAAACTTTTTGATAATACTGAACTCTTCTTTTGAAATTTCACTAGGAATATATTTAATAATGGTTTGAAACAATAAATCGCTATTTTTAAGGCACCCACTTTTATACAAAAAATTAAAAATATCTAAATTAGTTACAAACGTAGCCATTTTAGTAAAAAAATACAAAAATAATTATAAGTATTATAAAACTAAAAATATATGGTGATAGTTGATGAAAAGTTGTTGTTTTTACGAGCACAAGACGCGTAATGAACAAAAACCGATCGCGCAAGCCTCATGTTACTTCAAGTAGTAGGGGTAATTAGACAATAAGTCATAAAAATGCTTGCAATACGGATGACTCACGCAATAATTTACATGTACAAACACGTGGGGTTTAGAGATTTCCACCATTGTTAATACATTACCAATATTTAGTTTATTTGAGTTTGAATATGACTTGTCGAAGTCCGTAAAAGTACGATGGGAAAATTTTAATTGCAATCTATATGTTTTTTTTGTTTATTTAGCGTTTTCTAAGCATTCGCTAGCGCTAAAAGACAAAATAGATCCCAAATCCCAAGTAATGGAGTAATTAGACCATGAGTCATTACCAAACAATGTTTGCAAACAAGTTGAGTCATAAAAAAAATTACCTGTACGTACATGTTTTGAGATTTCTGCTTTAATTAAGTATATAATTTAAAAAGGTTTTTTTTAAAGAATAAGACATTAGTAAGATTTACTCTACTTGTCAGTAAAGAAAACATTATTATTTGTCTATCCTTAACAATATGTATTTAAATCCATATGAAATACTTGAAAATGAATTATACCAAACATATGAAATTAAAGTACCTGCAGCTCCTAAAGGCGCAAAAAGCGCAGTAGAGTGTCTATGACAAAAATGTACGACAAGAGTCCCTCTATAAGCTGTGCTATGATTTATTTTGAATACGTTTGAATTTTGCAAGAAAATGACAAGTCTATGATTTCGTCCATACAAAAAATAATTCATATTTTTTTCGTGTAGATAAGGCATATTTGGAAAAATAAAATCCATAAAAGTTATTTGTAATTGCATCAGTTGTCTACAAAAAAAAACGGACTCATCCGCTGACCAAAAAAATAAAGTGCCTGTAGCTCCTAAAGGCGCAAAAAGCGCAGTTGATTGTCTATGACAAAAATGTACGACAAGATTCCCTTTATAAGCTGTGCTATGATTTATTTTGAATACGTTTGAATCTTGCAAGGAAATGACAAGTTTATGATTTCGTCCATACAAAAAATATTCTTTTTTCTGTGTTGATAAGGCATAGGTAATTAGAGAGCCGCGTAAACAAATAAACATGTTGCATTGCATGCGTGCGGCTACGATCCGCCGCGCCCGCGTACCTCCCCCACCCCGCGCTGTCGCCCCCACGTCCCGCGCGCTCCCCTTGCACGCCATAGTCGATTAAATATTCATAATTTTATAAATAATATAGTTAATATGGGCGATTTTTTTATAATGTTATTTAATATATCTTAAACAGAAAGTCCACATAATAAACTTTGTTGCTACTATTTTTTCACGGATTTTATTGGCACTTTTTCTTTTTTTATATAAGTTAACTTATTTAAGGGCGATTCTTTCACAATTATGTTAAGAATAATATATGAAGTACTAGACACTTGAAATTAAATTGATACCTTTTTTTAACAAAACGCTACGAATTAAACAAACAATTCGGAAGTATTTTTGTAAACACAGATATGTTTCATTAATAAAAATAGGACGATTATATATTTGAACGGTCGGGAATAATATTGAGATGAAATGTTGCAAAATAATAGGGTTGATAACATTTTTGCTGTGTTCCTACGGAAATTAAATAAATTTATTATTATTATTATTATTTGATGCGGCCATAAAATATGGCCGATTCCCTGCAAATTTAATTTTACACTGAAATAGCTAACTATTAAAACATAAAAAATTGCTGATATAGAATTTTTGTTTAATGCCCATACAACGGATTAAAATTGATCCCAGGCTATGTAGGTAAACCTGCGCCTGATTGACAAAATTGAACACATAACCAATGACAACCATGACCATAACTTAGCCAATAAATTGTATTCTTTATTTTCATAAAAATCCTTTCGGCCGTTTTGCGGAAAAGTAAAGAGAGGTTCGGAGTGCGTAGAACATACAAGGCTGTTTATTACTTCATATCCTTTATTGCATAAACAAAAACTAAATGATATTTACAAGGGCGAACTTGTCTCTGTAAAGAGTTTTCTTCCAGCCAAAGCAATAGTAGTACTTCCATGCTGGTCTGGGAGCGAGAGAAAAACATAGAATGTGCCAGCTGCATTTCCTCCCGGACATGCTGTAAAAATCAGTTAAGAGATCCGAGGGATTCAGTATATTGCAATTTAGGCGATGGGCTGACAACACTATAGCAATACATATTACAATCTAAAATTGCCCTCAATTTTTGTCAGACGTGGCGAAAGCGGCTTTTACGAGGCGTTAAACGCTCTACCTACCCTGTAAGGGATAAAAGCGTGATTTATGTATGTATGTACTTCATATCCTTTATTGCATAAACACAAAAAGAAATAATATTTACAAGTGCGAACTTGTCTCTGTAAAGAGTTTTCTTCCAGCCAAAGCAATAGTAAGAGAAGGTGAATAATTTTAGGGGACAAGAAAATACAACAATTAACACAGACTAATAAAATAAAACAAATAGCTATACATAAAATAAATATAATACTGTATATTTAATGGCAACAAAGTATATTTTTTCTACTTTCAAAGATTTAATTTGAATAAACTTTAATATGGTCACGCCTTTATCGCTTACGTGGTAGACAGATCTAAGTAAAACATCTAGTTGGCGTTTTTACCACGTCTGACAAATATTGAGGAATATTTTTAGATTGAAATGTGCCTATATTGATAGGTTTTCAGCGCATCGCCTAAATTACAATACACTGTAAACCTTGAATCCCTATGCTGGTTTTTACAGCATGCTCGCGAGGATAAGCAGCTGGCACATTCTATGTTTTTCTTTTGCTCACAGTCCAGCATAGAAGAAATGGTCTGATTTACGGTGTCCCTTATTGTTTTATTATATCTTTATTTACTACATAAATACATATAATCACGCCTTCATCCCTAATGGGGTAGGCAGAGCGCAAACGACCCAAACAAAGGTCGTCCCGCCACGTCCGACAAAGCTTTGAGGGTTATTTAAGATATAATTCTAGGTATATTGCTGTAGTGACAGGTTGTCAGCCCATCGCCTAAATTACAATATACTGAAACCCTCGGATCCCTTAGCTGGATTTTACAGCATGCCCGGGAGGTAATGCAGCTGCCACATTCTATGTTTTTCTCTCGCTCCCAGACCAGCATGGAAGTATTTACTACAAGATATTTATTATTTTATTTACTGGTGTATAATTTCCATCCGTTTTAGTATTTTGTATTTTGTACTGCATCACTACATAGTATAAAATAAAGTCGCTTTCTCTGTCCCTATATCCCTATGTATGCTTAGATCTTTAAAACTACGCAACGGATTTTGATGCGGTTTCTTTTAATGGATAAAGTGATTTAAGAGGGAGGTTTATATGTATAATACATGCATAGTATAGTAGAGAAACACTGATGATTTCCGTGCGAAGCCGGGGCGGGTCGCTAGTAAATAATAAACACATATAGTCACGCCTTGATCCCTAATGAGGTAGGCAGAGCGTAAACGACCGAAACAAAGGTCTTTCCACTAAGTGTGACAAAGTTTTGAGGGTTATTACGGGGTGTTTATACGGGGCGGGTCGCTAGATACAAATATTTTAGACACACAATCACTCACAGTTGAACGCTGTACAAATCTCTTCACTCTTCCAATGGTACTAACATACAGTCATCCTCATATTTAAATTTCCATGCATATTGTATAATTTCCGCGCGCGTTATATTGCGTTTTTTATGGCGCTGCAGATATTTTAGACAGTTTATAAGGATCGGGGGCGGAGGAGCGACAGCAGGTCTAAATCGGTTATCGGTAAATTGTAATGAACTTTTTGTATGTTCTTCCATGCTGGACTGTGAGCCAGAGAAAAACATAGAATGTGAAAATTGAATTTCCTCCCGGGCATGCTGTAAAAACCAGCTAAGGGATCTGAGGGTTTTTGTATTTTGCAATTTAGGCGATGAGCTGACAACCTGTCACTACAGCAATACACATTACAATCAAAAATTTTCGTCAATTTTTGTCAGACGTGGCGAAAGCGCCTTTCCCGAGTCGTTTTATGCTCTGCCTACCCCGTAAGGGATAAAGGCGTGATTTAATGTATGTATGTATGTAATGAACTTTTCTATATAAAATCAGTGGCGTATTCGCGTACCTACATATGGATTTGCAGGTCAGTAATATTGGATGCTAATTTTTAAACATACACGGATGCGGATGCAGTTTTTCGAGGTATCATAACCGCGGATGCGGATGTAAAGATTTTCTTGAATTTATTTCGTATCGATGCCGAATAACACAAAATACACATGTATTTTCTTTAAATGGTGTAATAAAAAAAAAATATATTAAAAAGAAAGTGGACAATTTGTTAAAAGAATAAAAACACGACAGTATTTTAACGTTTAAGGGCGTTCGTTGCCCTCATCCATATTAGATTCGTATCTCATTCGTATCAGAAAAAAAATATATAAAACGGATATGGAAGGGTACATAAGTTGTCATACATTTATTAGGAAGGCCAAATTGGATACGAATCTAATACAGATGAGTGCACAAAATGTGTAAGAGTCGTTAAACATTTTCATATTGCCAAATTCTGTGTCATTTTTACTGGCGTTTCTTGACTCTTATCTATAATAACTATACATTCGCCCCGCATTAAAATCCACCTTGATTTCATGCGGATGCTGATGTCCAAATTCATGCGGAAAATCCGCATATGCGGATGCAAATACATATTTTTTCTTTCACCCAAAGGTTGCGTGGAAGAAATTGCTACCTTAGCAATAAGGCCGCCTATGTTGTACTTGTTTTTTGTTGTTATCAGTTGTGTTGTATGATTTGTATTCTTAAGTGCAATAAAGTATTTTTATGTTATGTTATTAATACAAATCAGAAAGCCTGTAAAATGCTGAACCGGTAAATAAGATGCAAAGCCTAGCATGTTTCAAGTTTTTTTTTTCAAGTTTCAAGTTCTTTATTGCATTTATTAATGAAGAATACAATACAATATACAATAATGTATGAAACACAGAGACACCCTGCTAGGGTACAGCTTAAATAACATTGTAATGTGAGTAGAAAACTTAATTCTATTATGATGAAATTTAACTTAATATAAGCACCAATTAATAATGCTAATATTAAAACAAAAAATTATATAAACTTGTCATTTAAGTATTCGTCTATAGTGTAATAGCTTTTATTTTTCTTTTAGATCTTTTATATGTTCTCAATCAACCTCAATTTTGAGCGTCTCTAAATAATATAATTTTGATTTCTCATATGAAAACGGCTGAAGATAAAGACCTAGCTCAGATCAGTTATAAACGTCACTTTGACAGCCGTGAAGTCAGCTGTGTGTAGGTTTACTAATACAAATTGAGAAATTGCATTCCTCATGAAGAAGTAGTCTTTTTTCTTTCTTGTACTCCCGAAGGTGTGACTGTATCTTTAAAAGTAAATTGTCACCATCGTCAGCTGTAGAAGAGTCCTCCTCCTGGTCTTCATTTACACTTAACATCGATTCCAATATTTGCAATGATGCTGATGATTTGGAAGTAGAAGGCTGCACTTCAATGTCTTCAATTGCAATTTGAGTTCGGCTTCTTTTGGGGGAAGGTTCGCAGTCATCATCTTGGATGAAATTGGATTGTCTGGTTCTAATAGTGTTAATCGTCATATTAAGCTTCTCCCCGCTTCCGTTCAGAGTTCTGTTATAAAGTTTCCGGAACCAGAAGCAGAAACGGAAGTGAAAAAAAATGCGGAACTTCTGCAGTTGCGGAAGCGGAAGCAGAGTTCTGTTGCAACACTAGAAATTGCTACCTTAGCAATAAGGCCGCCTATGTTGTACTTGTTTTTTATTGTTATCGGTTGTGTTGTATGTTGTATTCTTATGTTGTATTTTATGTTTATATTATGTTTACTTTTTCCAATTTTAAAAAAGAGACTTGACTAAAATTTGAACTAGATTAGTCACCGCAAAGTTTCGCTCTGAATTTAATTAAATTTCAGTTCTAGACACTTTAGTTTTAGACAGAACATCGGGTGAATAATTAATATTTGACCTAATTGTGTCTGGATGATAACTTCGTTTTATGAACGCGTAGTTTCTTCTTATTTCTATCCTATAAGCAAATAATATGAAAAACATAAGTGAGTCTCACTCACTCGGTACTCGACAACTGTCAGTACCGGACGGTCTAACTACCTAATGGGGTAGGCAGAGCGTTAACGACCTAAACAAAGGTCGTTCCGCCACGTCTCAGAAACTTTTGAAGGTTATTTAAGATAGATTTGTAGGTATACTGCTGATATGACAGGTTGTCAGCCCATCGCCTAAATTACAATATACTGAAACCCTCGTATCCCTTTGCTGGTTTTTACAGCATGCCCGGGAGGAAATGCAGCTGGCACATTCTATCTTTTCTCTCGCTCCTCGGCCAGCATGGAAGAAAGTTTCGGACCGGTAAAACAATAAAGAAAAGGAAAAACCAAATATGCTTTATGTGATTTTAAGCGTCTAACTGCCTCCGTGGTCTAGTGGCTAGTGCCATGGACTCCCGATCCGGAGGTCCTGAGTTCGATTCCCAGGAGGGAAACACAAAGTTGATATTTGAGAATTTATCACTTTGTTAATATTTCCCCAGTTTAGTTAGGACATTGCAGGCTGAATCACCTGATTGTCCGAAAAGAAAAAGATTTCGTGCTTCGGAGGTCCCAGTCGCTGTCTTTGATAGTGGTCGTTACTTAAAACCATGTCAGAGGCGGTTTAAAAACTCTGACACCAGGGTCGACAGACTCGATACCCACTCGACAGAAGAAGAAGAAGCGTCTAAGTCTTTCATCTTTTATATTTGAGAAAGAGACAAGAATGAATTAGAACTACGTTAGATACCGCAAAAATTCGTTCCCTATTTTATTAAATTTTCAAGAGACAAAATAGAGTCTAGATTTAGACGGTATCGGGTGGATAATTGATATTTGACCAAATTGTGTCTGAATCCTATTTCAAGTAAGCCAGAAGTGTAGGTTGTAATATTTTTTACCGCAGGAAAAGCATCTTATTCCCTCAGGAATCTGCAGGTAAACAAAAGCACTCAGCTATGTGTAATGAAATTACCAAACCACATTCACGAAATACCTCAGGAAAATAATCTTTAGCAAGGAATGCGGAGAGTCGTTCGAGGACATTTGGCAAATTGCATTGTTGAGAGGGCTTTTGAGTCGAACGACCAGATGAACCCTGGTGTCAAAGCTTTTTAAACGACCTAAGTTTTAGTACAGGTAATAGGCCTCTAACATGGTTCGTTTAACGACAGTGACCGGGCGAAGCACGATATAAATTTTCTAACTAACAATTACGTGATTCAGCCTGCATTGTCCTAACCAAACTGGGAAAAGTCTTCGTAGGGAAAATCATACAAAGTGATAAATGAACGAATATAAAGTTCTGTATACCCCGTGGGAATCGAACCCACGTCCTCTGGATTGGGAGCCCATGGCCCAGACCATTAGACCACGGAAGCAGTTACAGTTACGAAATGCTCAGAAGTCCTCAGGAAAATAATCTTTGCCAAATAATGCGGAGAGTCAGTCGAGGACATTCGGCATATTGCATTGTTGATGATATGTAACGGACGGAGGTATGTAAATACCTGGTGGCGTATTTTACTAGCTTGTGTGTCGTGTACAGACCCGGTGAATGCTTTCGAACGAATGTCCACCGTGCTCGTGGGTTCAATTTTCACGGCCGGGGATTTGCATTGCCAGTTTGGTAAGGACAATATTTTATTAAACTCACTTGTACTTGTTTCATAGTTTTTAAGCATCTTATGATGTTTCCAACACCCCTAACATCCCTACTGGGGTAGGCAGAGCGTAAATGACCCAGACAAAGATCGTTCCGCCACGTCTGACAAAGTTTTGAAGTTTATTTAAGCTAGACTAGAACTCTCACACATTTAAACTAGAACTCTGACACCAGGGCTCATCGGGTCGTTCGACTCGAGAATCCACTCGCTAAGAAGAAGAAGATTGAGATCAAACATAGAATATGAAATGGTGTAGTCAATAGAGATAGAACACCCTCAAGTCATTTTATGATCCATAAAACCGAATGAAACTCTATCTTTAGTTAGACGGACGGAAGCCACTTTGTTTTAACAAAATGATACATTTTACACTGCACGTAAGTAATTTCTTCCATGCTGGACTGAAGAGAAAAACAGGGCATGCTGTAAAAACCAGCTAAGGGTTTCTGTATATTGCAATTTAGGGGATTGGCTGACAACCTGTCACTACAGCAATCAACATTCATATCAACACAATTTCAAGATGGTGTGAAGACAACAATATACTTAGTATACTTCCATTCTGGACTGGAAGCGAGAGAAAAACATAGAATGTGCCAGCTGCATTTCCTCCCAGGCATGCTGTAAAAACCAGCTAAGGGATCCGAGGTTTTCTGTATATTGCAATTTAGGCGATAGGCTTACAACCTGTCACTACAGCAATATACCTACAGATCTATCTTATATAACCCTCAAAACTTTGTCAGACGTAGCGGAGCGACCTTTGTTTAGGTCGTTTACGCTCTGCCTATCCCATTAGGGATAATGGCTTAATTATATGTAGGTATGTATTTTTTATAATCCACTGATAAGAATGGCTCGTCTCTTCAACGACTTAGTAAAAGAAAATAAGCCGATCGACATTTTCAACCCAAATCATTCAAGATTTAAGAAGTCTGCCTTAGAAGTCACCAAGAAAACTGTATCCCATGTTTCTTAATTATTTGCGTATATTTCGTCACAGCTCCATATTCTTCACTGCTTTAATTTGTATTCATTATTATAAATCATACAACATAGTTTGCTGCATGTATAGCTGTACGTTCGATTAATTGGTTAGCCGCCTGGATCTAATCTTAACATATTGTTATATTGTTCTTCTTTGGTTGTTAACTGTTGTGTTCGTCTATTCAATTAAAAAAAAAACATCTTAAAACTTTGTCAGACGTGGCGGAACGACCTTTTTTTAGGTCGTTTACGCTCTGCCTACCCCATTAGGAATAAAGGCGTATAACCCATAAGCCCATAAGTACCAAAGGGCAGTACGGGGCTATAAATGTTGCACAACGGTTTAGTTTGGCTTTCTAGAGCGCTGATATGATGAAATCTAAAATACCCAAAGATTTATTAATTACGACAAAAACAGCAGTTATCACGCTATAGATTATTTACCTACTCCGTAAGGAATAAAGGCTAGTTAAAGTATGTTCACAAAGCAAGCCTAGTCTGCACACGCCTCAGCCGAATGTGGAGTACGCAGATATTAAAGTTGAACACTTTCATATCCATTCTCTGTCGTATTACCTGCCACGCTCGCTGGAATACCAGATGAGTTTGAGCCAACACTGACGCGGCCATCTTGAATAATCTTGAATAGAAATAATACTGATTGTGGC
Organism: Scrobipalpa costella; assembly: GCA_949820665.1. NCBI lineage: Eukaryota > Metazoa > Arthropoda > Insecta > Lepidoptera > Gelechiidae > Scrobipalpa > Scrobipalpa costella. The sequence goes on along the minus strand of OX463321.1, from coordinate 6,448,740 downwards.
TTCACCGAATTTACTCGTGGGGATATGACATTTCCACAGTCTGGTAGACAGGGTTATTAAAAATTTAAGTTACAGGTTGTAACTGGAGTAAAATTTATTATATTTCATATATTTATTTATTATATTTACCTATATTTCATATATTTTGGTAGAAATTTCTGCATTAGCAATAAGGCCGCCTATATTGTACTGTTTTGTTCCTTACTTTTCTGCTGTATGTATTTGTGTTTCTTTGTGCAATAAAGTATATTGTGTTGTATTGTATATTTATACCACAAATCTTTCTTTGCTCTGGTATATAGTTTTTTGCCGCTGGAGGTAAACCCACCTCCAGAGGGAAATTATATATACACACACACACACACACACACACTTAAATTTGGGTTTTGCCTACCCCATTATAGATAAAAGCGTGATTATATGTATGTCTGAATCCTCAACAGCCTAGTATTTTATCAATATAACCTAATTGTATGAAATTAAAAGAAAATTGTATGTTAATCTATGTTAATATATATTTTTCATATAATATTAGTTAAGTTTATTTTGTTTTTAATGTAAGCGGATAATGACATCGAGACAAACTTTATTAAGGTTTAGCGATGTCATTTAACTTGTTAAATTGTGTTAAGTAAATGATAATAATAAATAAAATAAATAATAAATGTACTTAAATGTACGATACAGACTTTAGTAATGTTGGCCCGGACTAGTGCTCGCTAATGGATACGACCGACCTGGCCAGACCGAGTAATGAGTTAGATATTTTGCTTTAAATTAGCTTAAGAAATTATGTATTTTCAATTTAATTCTATGTTCTTTAGTATGATGTAAAGTAATAGATAGTACATACATACATAAATCACGCCTTTATCCCTTACGGGGTAGGCAGAGCGTTTAACGCCTCGTAAAAGGCGCTTTCGCCACGTCTGACAAAAATTGAGAGCAATTTTAGATTGTAATATGTATTGCTTTAGTGACAGGTTGTCAACCCATCGCCTAAATTACAATACACTGTAACCCTCGAGTCAATTTTGCTGACTTCAACAGCATGCCCGGGAGGAAGGGCAGCTGGAACATTCTATGTTTTTCTATCTCTCCCAGTCCAGCATGGAAGAAATAGATAATAGATAGTTAGTTGAATAAACAGATGATTGATTATGAATTATAATTAGTCGGTATTCACTGGCACCTAGATTGTGGCGCGGAGCGTATGCTTTTGTTTTAATACCGTTTTATCATGTGGTCCTCTGCATCTTTTGTAGACTGTCAGATTACAGAAGCAGCTATGGCGAGGACCTGGCCTTTATCTTCATCAGTAACGTAATGGCTATCTTTGTATTCTTTATATTGAGCCATTGGCTGCCACAGCGGTCTGAGTCATGGGCTCTCGACACGGAGGTCCCGGGTTCGATTCCCAGCGGGGGCAATGACTTTGTGTTGTTGTTTCTACTTTGGTTAGGATATTGCAGGCTGATCACCTGATTGTCCGAAAAGTAAAATGATCCATGATTTCGGATGGGCATGTAAATAGTCGATCCTTCGGCTGATTTCTGTCTGGTCGTGTCAGTCAATCTGTCCCATCAGAATAGGAGATTGCAGAAATAGAGAGTGTACCTGTGTGTAGCGCAAACAATTGAGCACTAAAAACTAGTCCTGCGAAGTTGGCCGAACTCTGGGAGATTGGCCGCCATCACCGAAAATCGATGCGAGGACTATTCTAAATCTGGTCTCTTCTATTTTGGTACCTCCACTAAGTAAGTAAACACAGCTTCAAATGTGGATTTAATAAACTAAATGAAATTGTTTGAAAACAGAGTGAAAGTGAGTCTTTCTCAGTCATTAGGAAGTCCAATGGTAAATAAATGTCGACCGCTGTCCATTAGTTTCCTTTAATAACATTTGTTTCCCAACTGCTTCTGAATAAGCGATGGGGTGTGGCTCTTGTTTCAGCGGTATCACTACATAGTATAAAACAAAGTCGCTTTCTCTGTCCCTATATCCCTATGTATGCTTAGATCTTTAAAACTACGCAATGGATTTTGATGCGGTTTCTTTTAATGGATAGAGTGATTCAAGAAGAAGGTTTATATGTATAATACATGCATAATATAGTAGAGAAACACTGATAATTTCCGTGAGAAGCCGGGGCGGGTCGCTAGTTGGAAACAAAATAAACACACATATTTTTTATCTCTAATGGGGTAGGCAGAGCGTCAAAAACTTCCGCCAATCCTGACAAGTTTTGAGAGTTATTTACTTCAGATAGATGTGATATAAACTTGGATTTGAATCTGTATATTACTGTAGTGTTGTAGTTTCTCCATGCTGGTCTGGGAACGAGAGAAAAACCAGCTAAGGGATCCGAGTGTTTCTGTATATTGCAATGTAGGCGATGGGCTGACAACCTGTCACTACAGCAATATACCTACAAATCTATCTTAAATAACCCTCAAAACTTTGTCAGACATGGCGGAACAACCTTTGTTTAGGTCGTTTACGCTCTGACTATCCTATTAGGGATAAAGGCGTGATTATATGTATGTATCACACACTCTAACCATCCAACTGAACATACTAAAGCTTTGGTATTGTGATGTAAGTAGGTATTTTTGTATTCTTTTCCATTTATTGTAGTTACATTTATTGTTTTCTTCAACATATTGATGTGGTAAGGAAGAGCGGTGTCTCTCAACACAGGTGTTAAGCTTAAAGAGGAACATCGGCATATTTGTCAAATTTAAATGTATTACAGGGAAATAAACATTTTATTTATTATTTATTTATACATACATACATACATAAAATCACGCCTTTATCCCTTACGGGGTAGGCAAAGCGATAAACGCCTCGTAAAAGGCGCTTTCGCCACGTCTGACAAAAATTTAGGGCAATTTTAGATTGAAAAGTGTATTGCTTATTATTTATTTATTATTATGTATATTGCCGTATTCTTCTTCTTTTCGTGTAGGTTTTCGATTTGATAAACCCGAAAGTTGCTGTAGTGACAGGTTGTCAGCCAACTGAAACTCTCGAACCCCTTTGCTGGGATTTACAGCATGCTTGATAGGAGGAGCAGTTGACACATTCTGTGTCAGTCTAGCATTGAAACAAAATTGTGATTGTGACTGATGTTGTTCATAGTTTGGTTTAATATAGACACTTGAAAAACTGACATCACGTTTCATTTATTAGGTACCTAAAGTATTTTTTCGGTTTAGAGTGGGTAGCTATACATTCATACATATAATCACGCCTTTATCCCTAATGGGGTAGGCAGATCGCAAACGACCCAGACAAAGGTCGTTCCGCCACGTTTGACAAAGCTTTGAGGGCCATTTAAGATAGATTTGTTGGTATATTGCTAAAGTAACAGGTTGTCAGCCCATCGCCTACATTGCAATATACTGAAACCCTCGGATCCCTTAGCTTACTTTTACAGCATGCCCGGGAGGAAATGCAGCTGGCACATACTATGTTTTTCTCGCACTCCCAGTCCAGCATAGAAGAAATACCATGGTAGCTATACCATATTATATATTAATATGCCAAGATATAATTTTATAGTATAGCTAGCCACCAAGCACGTATATCTTGCTCTCTCTGGTCCTACCTACGGTAGTCACTCTGCGAGTGCGAGTGAGATGGTAAAATATTAATACATCCTACGATATCTGCGATGTCCACATATTTTGGTGACGTCATGATAACATAGTAAGTATATTATAGGTCCGTGTGCGGTCGATTGGAAAATAGTATTGGAAAATAAATCGTAAGATACTGTAATATGTCCGAATATAATATACCAGGTGTAAGGGACAGCGTCCCGCAAACTGATAGGGGTTTCGCAATCATCGACACTGAACTAATATCAGCAGGATTTATTTTTAGGAAGTGAAAAAAAAAATGGCTTTTACATACAAATTGTCTTATTGAGATAAACATTTTGTAAGGAAAAGCCAATTATTTTTTCTTTCTGAAAGAATTGCCTGGTGGAAGTTGTTCTGTATCGTTGACTGAGCAAACCCCTATCAGTTTGCGGGACACCTGGTGTATTATAGCAACATGTGTTCTGTAACCACCTTTAAAGTCTTAAGAACTCTCGCTAGCACTGCGACCACACCCCGCAGCTGAAGATCGCGTGTCCGCCATCGTTATCGCCTGGAGGCTTATCGACACCTCACAATAATAACTACACACAAATAACTACGCAAGTCCCGTGTTGAAACCAGAAAGACAGACAGTTTTGCTGGTGACAAATAAAAACGTTTTCGAAGTAACTAGGTACTTTTGGTTACAAAATACATATATATAATTGCTTCCAAGCTGGACTGGGAGCGAGAGAAAAACATAGAATGTGCCAGCTGCATTTCCTCCCGGGCATACTGTAAGAACCAGCTAAGGGATCTGAGAGTTTCAGTATATTGCAATTTAGGTGATGGGCTGACAACCTGTCACTACTGCGATATACGTACAAATCCATCTTGAATAACCCTCAAAACGTTGTCAGTCGAAACGACCTTTGTTTAGGTCGCTTACGCTCTGCCTACCCCTTTAGGGATAAAGGCGTGATTATATGTATGTATGTATGTAAAATACATAAATTTCCCATGTTAACTAAAACAAAGTAGGAGTTTTGAAAAAATATAGTTTAAAGTTTAAAGTCTAAAATAGCCTAAAAAAAGTCTAAAATAGTCTAAAATAGCCTAAAATCTCGATACCGAAATGTTCCTAGCTCAAAGAGACTGTAGCGCTAGTTTTCAGGTACACGTAAACTCTCCATTCTACAATCAAGTGTTAGATTTTATATAAGCTCTTTTTTATTAGAAATGGGTTTGCACTTGACTCTAGACACTAGGTCAGGGAATACCGTGACAGAGTTGACGATGGATCGAGCTCACCCAGAAGATGCTTATTATGACACTGTCAATCTCACGCATCGACGGAACACAGCAAGCTGTTTGGCGTCGGACTTCGGTGAGGAGGTGGTTGCGAGCCAGTCGGCCCCTTGAGGAGCCTACCACTGCTTTGTTGGGATCGTTCAGCCGGACTTATTCACAGGCAAGCCTGTGTTGCTGTTGCCCGGGGTGGACCACTAGGAGGCAGATCCCATCCCACCCCCAACTAATTCTCGACAAGGGTAGTTGTTTTAAAGATACAATAACAAGTTACCTTCCTGCTTGAAGTTTAACACACATTTACAAATAATCACGTCCTTATCCCTAGGGTAAGCAGAGCGTAAACGACCTAAACAAAGGTCATTTCTTGTTTAGCACTCACAACGCTATTTAAATTTCATATATTATGAAAGAAAGAAAATAATAATTTTGTTTCTGGCAGGATTCGAACCTGAGCAGCATTTCAGAGACGCAGGTTCGTGTCCTGCCAGAAACGAATTTATTATTTTCTTTTCTTCATATTATTTATTCGGTACAAAAAAAATAGCCTAAACACGCTTTTGCACGGGTCTGGATCTGTATCCGAATATTTTGTGATCCGAAATTGGCCTTCCAAGTAAATGTATGGCAGCTAGTGCATCCATCCATATCCGTTTTATATGGAAATGTCACGGGCACGATTTGGATACGAACCGAATACGGAGCAGTGCAACATACATACATATATATAATCACGCCTTATTCCTAATGGGGTAGGCAGAAGAGCGTAAACGACCTAAACAAAGCTCGTTCTGCCACGTCTGACAAAGATTTGAGGGTTATTTATGATAGATTTGTACGTATATTGCTATAGTGACAGGTTGTTAGCCCATCGCCTAAATTACAATATACTGAAATCCTCGGATCCCTTAGCTGAACTCTTACAGCATGCTCGGGTAAAAATACAGCTGGCACATTCTATGTTTTTCTCTCGCTCCCAGTCCAGCATGGAAGAAATGATTTTGTATGAGCTCTTGACAAAGGTAGTTGTTTAAAGATACAGTAACATTACCTTGCTGCTTGAAGTTTAAACTGATCCCAAAACACCCTGTATGAACTACCAAACTATTTGGTTCGTTGAAATATGATACCGTTCCTTCTACAAGTAAAATTAGGGTGTCCCACATTCCGACGCTTCCCTAATATTGAATTTCCTCAGTAAAGTAACGAAATGAGAAGTAAATGTTACTTATTTTAGTTTAATGTTACGCCTTGCGGTTAATGCATAGTCTTTATAACATGCTGGATTGGAAGCGATGAAAACATGGAATGTGTCAGCTACTTCTCCCGGGCATGCTGTAAAAACCAGCAAAGTGATTCTAGGGTTTTAGTGTACTGAAATTTAAGCGATGGGCTGACAACCTGTCACTACAGCAATATACTTAAAATCCATCTTAAATAACCCTCATAACTTTGTCAGACGTGGCAGAACGACCTTTGTTTAGATCGTTTACGCTCTGCCTACCCCAGTAGGGATAAAGGCGTGATTATATGTATGTATGTATGTATGAAATTTAGGGGATGCGATGGAATTGTTCTAAATTTAATGTCTTTAATGCTAGGATAGATGCGTAATTTTTGATTTCATTTTAGAAATAAGCAGTACCTGTTGTGTTTTGATTCCTATGTAATTGTTCTGTGTATGTTTCTGTGTACAATAAACTGTTAAATAAATAGAATTAACTTCCCGCCGCGCGGTTTAACTTGCGGCTTAATGCATTATCCCGTGGGAATAAAATATTTTCCCGCGGTAAAAAGTAGACTATGTCCGTCTCTAGGTTACCATTTATCGTCCTGCCGAATTTCATCAAATTCGGTTTAGCCGTTTAGGCGTTAAAGAGCAACAAACAAACATACAGACAGACAGAGTTACTTTCACATTTATAGTTCTTTTTTTTAGATACTAACTTCAGGGTTCAGTAAATGTAAACTAAAAAGAAGTGTAAATAATACTATCGGATACAGCAATGCTACACCATTAGTGGTGTTTTAATGTCAGGACATTTCCGCTAACCTCCACTTTTCACAACCCTAATAATAAAAACTATTTCCCTCACAACTACTTTCACCCTTATTTCAAGAGCCTAGACTTCAAAATCGTTTATTAGACCATCCCCTAGCAGTACTTTAAGAGTATTTTTAACGACCTGGCAAATTAATAACAAACATAATCGTACGAAGCAAGTCTATACTTTATTTTCAACTCTGCATACACAATTTTAGGTTTATTTTGCTTTAACTAGAAAACCCGTAGGCGAAATGTCTTTGTGAAAAATGTTTGCTAGAGCACTCTCAACGCTATTAAATAAGAATTTCAATCTTAATCCGTTGGAATAAGTTGCCTTATTCAAGTGTCTTTGCTCTCTACTTTACAAATTCAACCCTCATGTTTGAAAAATAGCCATTTTAAAGCTTACGGTGTCGAGATAGGGATGTTTTTCTTATGCTAAATTTCTCTAGTACTGTTTGTATTTACAAATAGTCTTCAGGATGAGGTCATTACTGTGTTTTATAGTTTTCGGTTCACTATTATGGACAAGTTAGTTTGTGTCTGTTTGTTTAGAAGTATACACACATAAAAATAAGCCTTTATATTATCCCTCACGGCGTGAGAAGTTTTGCCGCTTACAAATTGAGAGATCAGGTCTTCTTCTTCTTCTTCTGTCGAGTGGGTATCGAGTCTATTGACCCGATGAACCCTGGTGTCAGAGTTTTTAAACCGCCTAGTAGCACAACTATCAGGCCTCTGACATGGTTTAAGTGACGACCACTATCTAAGACAGCGACGGGGACCGACGGCTTAACGTGCCCTCCGAAGCACGAAATCTTTTTCTTTTCGGACAATCAGGTGATTCAGCCTGCAATGTCCTAACCAAACTGGGGAAAAATTCACAAAGTGATAAATTCTCAAATATCAACTTTGTGTTTCCCCCTGGGAATCGAACCCAGGACCTCCGGATCGGGAGTCCATGGCACTAGCCACTAGACCACGGAGGCAGTTAATGCAGAGATCAGGTATAATTACTTCTTTTTACATATTTTGAGTTGCTTAGTCATCAGTTTCTTCCACGCTGGCCTGGGAGCGAGAGAAAAACATAGTGATAACATGTGCCAGCTGCATTTCCTCCCGGGCATGCAGTAAAAACCAGCTAAACGATCCGAGAGTTTCAGTATATTGTAATTTAGGCGATGGGCTGACAACCTGTCACTAAGCAATATACCTTCAAATCTATCTTAAATAACCCTCAAAGCTTTGTCAGACGTGGCGAAACGACCTTTGTTTGGGTCGTTTGCGCTCTGCCTACCCCATTAGGGATAGAGGCATGACTATATGTATGTATGTAGTTATCAGATTTATCATCATCAGCTCATATACATGGGTATACATCTTCACCGAGGGAAATTAAACTACCTACAGTGAATTAAAGCGAGCCTTCGGAATACTTCACAAAAACTTCCTTAGAGTTTCTAAAAATATGCAAAGACATACAATTCCAATATCCCAAAAATCATAGAACCAAACTATAGTATTTTCAACTTAGTTTTAGACTAAAGGTAAACAAAGTTTCATGACTTTTTATACAACAACACATTTCAAAAATAAATTATACGTGTTGGTAAATTAGTTAAATTAGTAAAACTACTACTACATTCATTATTTTGTCATATCTAACAGCTAAGACTTATTTTAGAAACAAGATCATCGATGAAAAGACATGAGACTTTGTTTACCTTTATTCTAAAACTGAGTTAGAAATACTACAACTCAATTTTAATATTAAGCTTCCATTCCTAACACTCGGTATTAGTCTAACCAGAAATTTGAACTTTCTTCCATGCTGGACTGGAGAGATAGAAAAAACATAGAATGTTCCAGCTGCCCTTCCTCCCGGGCATGCTGTTGAAGTCAGCAAACGGGACTCGAGGGTTACAGTGTATTGTAATTTAGGCGATGGGCTGACAACCTGTCACTATAGCAATACATATTACAATCTAAAATTGCCCTCAATTTTTGTCAGACGTGGTGAAAGCGCCTTTTACGAGGCGTTAAATGCTCTGCCTACCCCGTAAGGGATAAAGGCGTGATTTATGTATGTATGTATGTAGAAATTTGAACTTAGTGAAGCAAAACGAAGCGAGTCCATCCGATCCGATATAAGTCGGTGTACACCGCAAGACGATATTTGATAGCAATGTGAAAGCATATCTATTTGATAAATATACATATAATCACGCCTTTATCTCTGACGGAGTAGGCAGAGCGTAAACGACCTAAAAAAAGATCGTTCCGCCACGACTGACAAAGTTTTGAAAGTTATTTAAGATAGATTTATAGGTATATTGCTGTAGTGACAGGTTGTTAGCTCATCGCCTACATTGCAATATACAGAAACCCTCGAATCCCTTAGTTGGTTTTAACAGCTTGCCCGGGAGGAAATGCGTTTTTCTCTCGCTCCCAGTACAGCATGGAAGTCCCCTATCTTGCTGAGGTTTAAAGGCTCGGTTAACGATAGTTCAATACCATGAAAATTACCGGAAATTGATACTACTTGTCCCTACCAAAACTAAATCTATAGCCACTTACTATTAATGGTGGCCACAAATTGGGTCATTAGAGGGGACAATAAACTAACTATAACCGCTTGACCTCATCAGGAGGTTATTGGCACCGTGACCCCGGTGACGTCACAATTAGGCGATTGGGGTATTACGATAATTTAATTTATAGCTTGAACCCGTTGACTAGCCAAAGTTCAATTATGATAAAAAAATTGACAAATTTTTTGAGGACTTTTATTACATACATATAATCACGTCTTTATCCCTAATGGGGTAGGCAGAGCGTAAACGACCTAAACAAAGATCATTCCGCCACGTCTGACAAAGTTTTGAAGGTTATTTAAGATAAGATTTTTAGGTATATTGCTGTAGTGATAGGTTGTCAGCCCATCGCCTAAATTGCAATATACTGAAACCCTCGGATCCCTTAGTTACTTTTACAGCATGCCCGGGAGGAAACGCAGCTGGCACATTCTATGATTTACTTTCGCTCCCAGTCCAGCATGGAAGAACTTTTATAATATGAAAGAAAGAAAATAATAAATTCGTCTGCGTAGTTCTTAAAGTACACGGCTAGATGTAGCTTACGTCGCTATGACGTGAACATAAGAAAGACTGATAAATTTGTCACTCCCACTAGCGTTTCGGTAGCTCAGTCGGTAGAGTGATAGACCGGCAGTCCAGAGACGCAGGTCCGAGTACTGTCTTTGATAGTGGTCGTTACTCAAACCATGTCAGAGGCCTGATAGTTGTGCTTCTAGGCGGTTTAAAAACTCTGACACCAGGGTTCACCTGGTCGATAGACTCGATACCCACTCGACAGAAGAAGAAGAAGTTAAGTAGGTACCATAACTTTCATAACCTTCTGAACATAAGACTCATAAAACCAATACTAGCGAACCATTACTTCCATGCTGGACTGGGAGAGGTAGAAAAACATAGAATGTTCCAGCTGCCCTTCCTCCCGGGCATGCTGTTGAAGTCAGCAAAAGGGACTCGAGGGTTACAGTGTATTGTAATTTAGGCGATAGGCTGACAACCTGTCACTATAGCAATACATAATACAATCTAAAATTGCCCTTCAATTTTTGTCAGACGTGGCGAAAGCGCTTTTTACGAGGCGTTAAACGCTCTGCCTACCCCGTAAGGGATAAAGGCGTGATTTATGTATGTATGTATGTATGTCTAGCGAACCAAACTAATACCACAGAATATATAATAGTACTATATACCAATACTATAAATCCCATCAAAATACCGGCCTTCGCAATATCATTAGCATTACCATAGATAAACTTATACGATGTTCTCATAACAATACTTCGCCTCGGGGACAGCAAATACGGGGTGTAAGGGACAGTTCACGCAAAATGATAGGAAAATTTCACCAGGGAATTCTTGCAGGAAATTTTAAAAAAGTATGTTTTAGTCATACATAGTTGGATCGAGAGGATCATTTTGGTTAGGTTAATAAATACATATTTTTTTCTGTTTATTTAGAACACAAACAGTCATACATAAACATAATTCTTAGATATAATAATAAACAGACCTGGAGGTTCATTACTGTAATTTTAACAATAATAAAGGTACGAACTTTCGGTATACAACTTGGCAGTACGTTTTGTAAACAAGGGACAAACACAATAAAAAAAACGGTACACTAAAATTATTACACGTATCAGTTTGCTAAAATCTTGGTTTTAGCACTTTTTTTGATGGTATAAAGAGAACCATGAAAAGGATCTATTTCCTTTAAACATACATACATACATACATACTATCACGCCTGTATCCCTAATGGGTTAGGCAGAGCGTGAACAACCCAAACAAAGGTCGTTCCGCCACGTCTGACAAGTTTTGAGGGTTGTTTAAGATAGAACTGGATATTGCTGTAGTGACAGGTTGTCAGCCCATCGCCTAAATTACAATATACCCTCGAATGCCTTAGCTGGTTTTTACAGCATGCCCGGGAGGAGATGCAGCTGGCACATTCTACGTTCTTCTGTCGCTCCCAGTCCAGCATGGAAGCTTTTCTTTTTTCCTTTAAACATTATTATAATAGTTACAGACTCGTCTGAAAAACGTTTGTTGAACATAGTTAGCACGATCATTCATTACCTGAAAGATAAAAACAATCCTGGTGGAAGATTTACAGTTACGTGGACTGAGCAATCCCTGCCCGTTTCTGGTACGTTGTCCCTTACACCCGGTATGGTGGTATGATGTTCTCATAAGAATTCTTCGCCTCGGGGACAGCAAATAGAAATGGAATGAACGCTGATCTGAGCAACGTTGCAATTATGATAATAATATATAGTCTTCCCATCGATTATTAGTGATGACGGCTAATATTCCAGAGATCGGCCAACTGCGCAGGACTAGTTTTTAGTGCCCATGTGTTTGCGCTACACACAGGTGCACTCTTATTTTGAAGGGACAGATTGACAGACACGACCAGAGAGAAATCAGGCGTAGGACCGAGTATTTACATGCCCATCCGACAGCATGGATCATCTTACTTTTCGGACAATCAGATGATCAGCCTGCAATGTCCTAACCAAACTAGAAACAACAACACAAAGTCTTTGTCAACCGCCGGGAATCGAACCCGGGCCCTCCGAATCGAGAGCCCATGGGTCAGACCGCTAGACCATGGAGGCAGTTCAAATTGCAATTGTGATAATCTGTGGACGGCGGGGCGAGATGACCAATGGCTGTATATCCGCTTTTGATATTGCCAGAAATATACAGGGTGTGAGGAACGACTGCGTCGTGAAGACTGATAGGGGTTGATCAGTCAACGAAATTGAATGACTTTCACAGAGAAATTCTTTGAGGTAATTAAAAAATAAAAATTAAACATCCGCCTTCAGGTTTGCACTGAAAGGTATTTTAAAATCACTTATCTTAAAATTTACTTGTATTAGACGGAGTTATAAGGTAAAATAAATACAAAAAAAATACATACAGCCGAATTGAGAACCTCCTCCTTTTTGTTTCGAAGTCGGTTAAAAAACGACTGTCCCATACAAAATAACCAACTCGAGTGTATTTTGTGGGAGAAGTTGTTCAGTTTCGTGCCGTCTCTTACACCCGGTATGATGTTTTCATAACAATACTTCGCCTCGGGACAGCAAATAGAAATGGAATAAACGCTGATCGGAGCCAACGTTGCAATTATGATAATCTGTGGAAGGGGCGAGATGACCAATGGCTGTATATCAGCTTTCGATATTGCCAGAATCTTTCTTCCATGCCGGCCTGGGAGCAAGAGTAAAACATAGAATGTGCCAGCTGCATTTCCTTCCGAGCATGCTGTAAAAACCAGCTAAGGGATCCGAGGGTTTCGGTATATTGTGATTTAGGCGATGGGCTGACAACCTGTCACTACAGCAATATACCTACAAATCTATCTTAAATAACCCTCAAAACTTTGTCAGACGTGGCGGAATGACCTTTGTTTAGGTCGTTTGCGCTCTGCCTACCCCATTAGGGATAAAGGCGTGATTATATGTATGTACGTATGTATGATATTGCCAGAAATACATAGCTGTATTATTATTTATTTGTGATAGGTTAATTCTTTAGTCCAGGATTCTGATTCTATTATTTTGGCACGATACGTAATGCCTATTCACTCGTGCCTTGGAATGGCCTAGGTTATATATGGAATAAACGCTGATCGGAGCCAACGTTGCAATTATGATAATCTGTGGAAGGGGCGAGATGACCAATGGCTGTATATCAGATTTTGATATTTCCAATACATTGCTGCCTTTTATTTATTTGCGATGGGTTAATTCCTTAGTCCAGGGTTCTGATTCTCCTATTTTGGCACGATAGATAATGCCTATTCACTCGTGCCTTGGAAAGGCCAAGGTTATAACGGAAACAGATCCGCAGACCGAAGGTCCACTTCTAGAATGTCCCTTTTCTAAAAGTTTTGAAGAGTTTAAATACAATGAATACATCGTTTAACAGAAAGGGTACCCGAGAGATGTGAACCTGCCCATGAAACTGAACAACTTTCCCAAAGCAACATAGGTTAGTTTTTACCGCGGGAAAGCATCTGATTCCCACGGGAAAGCTGATTAATCCACAGGTCTTCTTCTTCTACTTAGCGAGTGGATTCTCGAGTCGAACAACCCGTTGAACCCTGGTGTCAGTTTTCAAACCGCCTAGTAGCACAGTTATAAGGCCACTAATACGGTTTGAGTAACGACCACTATCAAAGACAGCGACCGGGACCTACGGCTTAACGTGCCCTCCGAAGCTGAAATCCTCTGTCTTTTCGGACAATCAGGTGATTCAGCCTAAACTGTGGCACAATACATATACATATAGTCACGCCTTTATCCCTAATGGGGTAGGCAGAGCGTAAACGACCTAAACAAAGGTCGTTCTGCCACGTCTGACAAAGTTTTGAGGGTTAAGATAGATTTGTATTTATATTGCTGTAGTGACAGCAATATAAATTATGTAACTGTGGCACAAAATCCTAGTTATTATCATAAGTTCATTGTAAAAATTCGCTTTTAGCCTACGTACACAGAATGTTAGTGTTCGCTAACACTGGAGCTGCACACAGTTTTCAACACACGTGTTCAGTAGAAATGATTGATGTTCGACGGAACCCTGTTGAAATGACAGTCGAAACGCCAGAAAGGTGACACAAGCGATCTGTCATTGAGACCGGGGCGTGGGACGGATAGGATAAATGGAAATGATACATCTGGTGACTATTTTTGGTTATGTTTTGTTTGTATTTGATATTTTAGTGATAGGGGCGGTTTAGCTCCTGATCGGGACACGGGATCAACATACATACATATAATCACGCTTCTATCCCTAATGGGGTAGGCAGAGGGTGAAAGACCTAAACAAAGGTCGTTCCGCCCTGTGTGACAAAGTTTTGAGGGTTATTTAAGATATATTTGTAGGTATGTAGTGACAAGCTCATCACCCAAATTACAATATACTGAAACCCCCGGATCCCTTAGCTGGTTTTTACAGCATGTCCAGGAGGAAATGCAGCTGGCACATTCTACGTTTTTCTTTCGCTCCCAGGCCAGCATGGAAGCTAACGCATTTTTATTTCACCCAAAGGTTGCCTGGAAGAAATTGCTACCTTAGCAATATGGCTGCCTATGTTGTACTTGTTATTTGTTGTGTTGTATGTTGTATTCTTACGTGCAATAAAGTATTTTTATGTTATGTTTTATGTGTGCACTCGACATTTGGAGCTCTGAATTTTAATATTGGCGATAGTCTATGCAAAGTAAATGTTTTTTTCTACATTCAAATTATAAGCCTACACCCACACAATAAAGGACTCTAGGGCCCGTATTTGTAATCAGAACTTGAGACTGGCAGCGACTTTAAGTTCGAATCAGAAATGTCGTTTCAGTACATTATGAACTGTCAAATCCATACTTAATACTGCTCTCAATCTTGAGATCGCTTTATAAATACGGCCGTACGACTCAGAATTCAGTGGAAGGGTAGTCTCAAGCCAGGTCCCTTGTGAGTACAAGCATCAATTATTCAAAGGATTAACTAAGAGGTTTTTGTCAGGGGTGAACCGATAAGAGAAACAACACATGTTGTTAATATGAAAATTTCCAATATCTCCCTAGCCTTATCCCGTATCTCACGGGGTCGGCTTCCCAATCTAGGGCATTGAACGAGGGTACTGGTTTTTACACAGAGCGACTGCCATCTGACCTCCGCAACCCAGAAGGGAAACCAGACCCAATCCTAGATTAGGTCCGAGTTTTCAGGCCGCCAATGCTTAGCACTGGCCTCTGATATGGCTTAACAACTAATATCTACGGTATTAAACGACATTAACCGGGACCAACGGCTTAACGTGCCTTCCCGCCGAATAAACGTATATATGAAATTCGAAAACCGAAAAACACATAGGTACGTGGTGGGATTAGAACCACGACCTCCCGCTCAGGAGGCAGCTGCCCTATCCACTACACCATCGGGCTCTCACTAATTCCATTTCCAATATCACTACGCTTCTCAAAAGAATAATACCCGATTTCCATACCACTTTTTACCTTTTCTTACAATAATCAAATTGCATTCTTCCATGCTCGCCTGGGACCGAGAGAAAAAAGTAGAATGGGCCAGCTGCATTTCCTCCCAAGCATGCTGTTAAAACCAGCTAAGGATCCGGGGATTTCAGTATATTGTAATTTAGGCGATGGGCTGACAACCTGTCACTACAGCGATATACCTACAAAACTATCTTAAATAACCCTCAAAACTTTGTCAGACGTGGCGAAACAACCTTTGTTTAGGTGTTTTACGCTATGCCTACCCCATTAGGGATAAAGGCGTGACAATATGTATGTATGTTATCAAGTTCCAGTAATTCATTTAATTAAGATTTCCTCCACAAAAGTGGATGTGTGTCCTTTCTTCGTACGCCTTTTGTTACGCATAGACCTCCGACAATAGTTGACAAACCGACCGGGCCTTTTTGAAAACACGTTCAGTGTTGCCATTTAGATTTACTATTTCAAACGTTTCTGATAATTTTGGTTGTTTCTTCCCTTGTTTTTTGTTAGTTACAATTCGCTGCTGGGCCGTGTGAGTATCAAGATTGTTTTCATCGGAAATACTATGCCAATAAGTTTACTGATTTACTAATAATAACTTTCTTTTAGGTCGTTTACGCTCGATCTACTCCATTAGCGATAAAAACGTGATTATATGTATGTAACTTTAGTTAAGTAATTTAATTTTCTTCTTCCGACAGACATGTTTTCGTAGCTAGCCTCAATTCGCTGCTAGCACAGCAGTGGTGGTCTCGAATCTTTATTCCTTTTTCTAAAAAAAAAAACGACTAGTTTACTTTTCCCTATTGACAACACTGCAAGCACCCGGGTCGCGGGAACATATCGGGGCCCTGAGGGTATTTTTAAAATTAATAATATTCAAATTATTTGTCAGCCATCTCACCTGATTTAAAATGACTATGCAGACGATGATGGAGCATGTTCGACAAGAAATCTTGACAATGCCTATTCACTCTTGCCTTGAAAAGGCCCAGGTTATAGTGTTCCGGAAACAGAATCCACAGGTAGGGAGTTCCATTCCTCGAATGTTCCCCTTTCTAATAACGTTTTGCCAAGTTTACTTTTCCCTATTGGCAACACAGCAAGCACCCGGGTCACAGGAACATACAGGGACCCTGAGGGTTTGATAGTATTGTCAGCTTTGAATGGTTCTTTCAGGTCTTTGTGAGGGAAATGTAATAAACGCTGTGAAAAGGTTACGGGTGCATTCTTTAAGAAAACTAGTTTATAGTCTGATCCACGGGCTCCTGATCTGGAAGTCATGGATTCGATTTTTTCTAGAAAACACAAAATTGATATCTGTCAATTTATTACATTATGGGATTTTCCCCAGTTTGGCAAGTTCAATGCCGGCTGAATCATCTGAATGTCTATAATAAAGAAGATTCCATGCTTCGAAGAAGCCGTCGGTCCCGGTCAGCGTCTTTGAAAGTGGTCGTTACATAAACAATGTCAGATGCCTATTAACTGTTACTAATATGCCGTTTAATGACTCTGACACCAGGGGTCATCAGGTCTTTCGTCGACTCGAAAACCCCATTCAATAATAAATAAGAAGAAGTCCTTAAGTGCTTACTCCCCTTTCTAAGTTTTGTCGACTTTACTTTTCTATATTGGCAACACTGCGAGCACCCGGGTCACGGGAACATATAGGGACCCTGAGGGTTTGATGGTATTGTCAGCTTTGAATGGTTCTTTCAGGTCTTTGTGAGGGAAATGTAATAAACGCTGTGAAAAGATTACGGGTGCATTCTTTGCGGAAACTGGGTCGTGTGTTACGTACGCTTTGAATGAAGGCTTTTGAAAATTGCGTTTATGGAGGAATAAATGGCTTTAGCAGACGTATAAAGAAAGGCAGGTATTGCGAGGGCTAATCAGAGAGTAGCTAAAATGTAATTCACTGCAAATACAAAATAATCCAAGAATTTTTTTAACTTAATCATCATCTTTAGCCCACATCTACCCATTACAGGGTATAGGCCATAGGCCACATCAAAAGCTGTACAAAAATATTGAAACAAGGCAAATGTCAAAAGTCAAATAATTTATTTCCAAATACATTCCTAAGAACACTTTTAGAAAAGGTACTGCGTGATCATCGTGTGTTTGATAATGGAAAAATACAGATAGTGGACTCGATTTTAGTTACCACTGGCTTAAACTAAAACAAAATCTATCTGTCACTTTAAAAAATAATTTAATTTAAAAAGGACAGGCGATTTATACTCTATGGTTTTACATTGTCCGCTATACTTTATGACGCGCTTTTGCACGTTTCCCCGGTATGTCTGTAAATTTTATCCACTATAACATATGACGGCGGATAAAAATGACAGATATCGCATAAAACCTATATACATACATACATAAATCACGCCTTTATCCCTTACGGGGTAGGCAGAGCGTTTAACGCCTCGTAAAAGGCGCTTTCGCCACGTCTGACAAAAATTGAGAGCAATTTTAGATTGTAATATGTATTGCTTTAGTGACAGGATGTCAGCCCATCGCCTAAATTACAATACACTGTAACCCTCGAGTCCCTTTTGCTGACTTCAACAGCATGCCCGGGAGGAAGGGCAGCTGAAACATTCTATGTTTTTCTATCTCTCCCAGTCCAGCATGGAAGAATAAAACCTATATATATAGATAATTAAAAAAACTGGAGAGGATAGATCTCCTGCCCTTTTCCAATGTTTTTAGTCTGCAAGTGACAAATCGAGCCCATTATGTTGTTAAATCTAATAGCTAAAACTTATTTAAGAAACAAGATCTTCGATTAAAACACATGAAACTTTGTTTACTTTTATTCTAAAGCCGAGTATGGGATAAGGGCAAGCGAATGATGATAATGAAGATTCTAAAGCCGAGTAATGAAATAGCAGCATTAGCAAGAAATATTATATATTAAAAAATGCTCCCTTTGATACAGATAGAGAGAGGAGACACAGGTAGGTAAATGGCCAACCTTAACAATTCTGATAACCACAGACAGACTGGCCGCACCGCTTTGACTCTTACTATATCTACGCGATTATTCCATCTGCCAGTAAGTTATTTCAGTATCAGTACATCGTTCATGGCCGGTAAGCGTACATAGAAATGCTATTTCAATACGTTCCCTTTGGCTGGGACCAACTGCGTTAGGATTTCCAAACGATATTAATTCGTAAACCCTATTAAAATACGTTTTAGAGAGGTACTGCAGTTGAATTTCTAAGTTAACTTAACTTAGATGCACTAGGAACCTTCCTCTTATTCGTAAACTCGCATGACGAAATTATTGGGGTGGTGAGTATACTCACAAAAAAAAGAGCATATTGTAAATAAATAAATATTGATTATACCATAACGTAATTAAAATGTCAACTTAATTATACAAAAAAAGACTATTGTAACATACAAATGTTGCATTATGAGGGGTATTAAAGAGATGGCAAGTTGGCCGAAAAGAAAAAAAAAAAAAAAACGCAATTTGTAATGTTATGTTACTTCTGCCAACAAGTATTGTATAGTTTGGCAGATTTTGTTTAAGTTGTAAAACTGTACTGCCAAAATGAATAAACGATTTATATATTATTATTAGTTACGCGTGTGTATCGTTTGGAAATCCTAACTCAGTTGGACTCAATCATAGGAGGCATATTGAAGTAGCATTTCTATATACGCGGCCGGGAACCGAACCGTCTAATTCTGTCGTGCGGTGCCGCGAGACGTTTCCTTTGTTTGTTCAACTATTGAATCACTCTGTGTTTGTAAACGGAAAAGGAAGTAAATGAGTTTATTGTAGGCACTGTACTTTCAGGCGTAGATTTATTTTATTTCGTTTGTCATTACCCCTAATGGGGTAGGCAGAGCGTAAACGACCTAAACAAAGGTCGTTCCGCCACGTCTGACAAAGTTTTGAGGGTTATTTAAGATAGATTTGTAGGTATATTGCTGTAGTGACAGGTTGTGAGCCCATCGCCTAAATTACAATATACTGAAACCCTCGGATTCCTTGGCTGGTTTCTACAGCATGCCTGGGACGAAATGCAGCTGATACATTCTATGTTTTTCTCTCGCTCCCAGAAAAAAAAAGTAATTCTCGCGTAAAAACTTTATTAGCTGCAGGTGAAACCGCAGGGCGGAAAGCTAGTTTATAAAATAAAACACGCTTGTACGAGATTGGATAACCGAGTAAATGGATTTTGTCGGTTTGTTTGTCCTTTTATTTGGTTACCCGACTCGATCACAACAGAGCTTTGAAGTTTCCCTTTGGTATTACGTTTAGATAGTTGTTGTAATCTCACTTCTTAGGTCCGCTGTAAGACATTTCATTTAAGAAATAAACAGTACCTGTTGTGTCTTGATTCCCTATGTAATTGGTGTTTCTGTGCACAATTATCTATTAAATAAATTGATTTAATTTCATACCTGTATTCCTACGGGGTAGGCAGAGCGTCAAGGATTTCATCGTCTCCAGCAGATCGGGGGGATATTACAGATAAGTCTGAATGTATATTGCTGTAGCTAATATTGAAGGGGTAAGTTTAACCCCCGAGAGCCTCGTTTCCTTCTACTGATTATCAGTATGCCCGGGAAGGGGAGTGGCTGGTACATTCTATATTTTTTCGCTCCAATACAGCATGGAAGATGAGGAAGAAGATGTCTGTGCTGTGCCTTTTTACAACAGAGCTCTGAGTTTCCCTTTGTTATTTCGTTTGTGGTTGTTACTACGTTATTAAGTTGTTGAATAAAGATCTGGATTCTGGAGCCGTATTTATAAAACACTCGAATTGAGTTTGTATGCACAAGAGCAACTTTCTCATGCCAATTTGTATGAAATCGCATGCGAACTTTACTCTTTCGTATGCGCATTACCTTTCGAGCGGTTCAAAAATACCGCCCCTACGTGAAACCCACTAATCTACTGTAAATAAAGAAATGATTTGTATTTTCACGAGTGTGTATGTTTCTAATTTTTTTTTTTTTTAACTTCCATACTGGACTGGGAGAGAAAGAAAAACATAGAATGTTCCAGTTGCCCTTCCTCCCGGGCATGCTGTATAAGTCAGCAAAAGGGATTCGAGGGTTACAGTGTATTGTAATTTAGGCGATGGGCTGACAACCTGTCACTACAGCAATACACATTACAATCTAAAATTGCCCCCAATTTATGTCAGACGCGGCGAAAGCGCCTTTTAGGAGGCGTTTTACGCTCTGCCTACCCCGTAAGGAATAAAGGCGTGATTTTATGTATGTATGTATGTATGTATCTCTTAATTCCCTTGACCTTATCTCATCATTGGCAATCACCTGATTGTCTGTTAAATATTATATGAGAACAAACTAGGAATATATAAAGACAGAGTTCTATGTGTAAAGATAAACATACATACATACATAAAATCACGCCTTTATCCCTTACGGGGTAGGCAGAGCGTAAAACGCCTCCTAAAAGGCGCTTTCGCCGCGTCTGACATAAATTGAGAGCAATTTTAGATTGTAATGTGTATTGCTGTAGTGACAGGTTGTCAGCCCATCGCCTAAATTAAAATACACTGTAACCCTCGAATCCCTTTTTCTGTCTTTTACAGCATGCCCGGGAGGAAGGGCAACTGGAACATTCTATGTTTTTCTTTCTCTCCCAGTCCAGTATGGAAGAAAAGTAAAGATAAACCTTGTTCATAAGTAAATAAAAAAATAATATAACAAAGGAATGCGCTAGCTACATTCTTCTGTCGTATGGGTATCGAGTCGATCGAACCGGTAAACCCCGGTATCTGATTTTTTAAACCGCCTAATAGCACAGCTAATAGGCCTCTGACATGACATGCTTTGTGTAATCAAAGACAGCGACCGGGAACGACGGCTTGACGTGCCCTCCAAAGCACGGAATCTTTTTTCTTCCAGAACATCAGGTGATTCAGCCTCCATTGCCCTAACCACTGGGGAAAATCTCACAAAGGGATAAATTGACGAATATCAATTTTATGTTCTAACCTGGAAATCGAAACCAGGACCTTCGGACCGTGAGCACATGGCTCTGACCATTAGACCTTGGAGGCAGTTAGCTAGCTAGATGAATTGCACGTATATTTATGGTTCTATTTCTATTTATGCTTATAGAAAACAAAGCGGCAGCCAGCAGGTGCAGTTTGAAAATTCCTTTAAAATGATGAATCTCCTCATATATCTACCTCAGAACCACAACGCTGGCATTCAAGGGGTTGCGGTATATTTTAATGTCCTTCATTTACGACGTTATTTAGCAGCACCTATAAATCTCCTTTAGTAACTTTCTGGAGGACTGGGTTGCCAGAACGAACAGATAGATAGATATATTATTTATTGCACATAAAACAAAAACAACAGGATGTGTATTCTAAAGAACGAACATAATGTCTCGTGAAAGAGTTTTGGTGCTCAAAGTTTTATAGATGGCGCTTTTAGTTCGTTGTACGGTAGGTGTCATGTAGGCATATTGCATCCCATTTTAACAGGTGCTGAAGTAAATCCAAACGCAGGAATCCAGAAATAGTATTTTATTGTTGTTAACTTTACAAGTACAGGTATAATGTAGTCAGTGGGGCCGGCCTTCCATTGCACACCAATTCAATTCAATTCTTTATTTATAAAAATATGCGCCGCTCGGTACAGTGACATCTGTTGACGAGTAGCGGAAACTGCACTATTTGATCGCTGTTGTGTATCGGCAGTAATTAGACACGATGTGTTACAGTCTACGAAGCCCGATGAGTCTGAGAGCCCGATGGTGTAGTGGATAGGGCCGCTGCTTCCTGAGCGGGGAGGTCGTGGTTCGAATCCCACCACGTACCAATGTGATTTTCGGTTTTCGAATTTCATATGTACGTTTATTCGGTGCTTTTTCCGTGCTTCGGAAGGCACGTTAAGCCGTTTGTCCCGGTTGATATCGTTTAATACCGTAGATATTAGTCGTTAAGCCATATCAGAGGCCAGTGTTAAGCATTGGCGGGTTGAAAACTCTGACCTTATCTAGGATTGGGTCTGGTTTCCCTTCTGGGTTGCGGAGGTCAGACGGCAGTCGCTCTGTGTAAAAACCAGTACCCTAGTTCAATCCCCTAGATTAGGTAGCCGACCCCGTGAGATACGGGATAAGGCTAGGGAGATGATGATGTGTTACAGTTTACGAATAAGGAATATAAGTTACAGTACCTATATCTTAATCGTTATTAAATTATGACAGAATGTCCCACAGGTCTGTAGATATGGTTTTTCATTTTGTTTATCATCAATCTGACTTTTAATACGAATAAATTAATATATTATAGTATGACACACATGTTACATATTATAGTATTTAATATGGAACCAAAAAAAAACAGCATTTCTAAAAAGAGCGCTACTCGTCGGTGAAAAATCGCAAACACTCTCCAAAAAATATAAAAAAATATTAATTAAGTCCATGGTCTGGCAACACTGGTTACAGGAAAGCGGGAGATACGGAAGCGGAAGTTATTTAATATTTCGTGGAAAAACGCACCTTTTTACGGTTTTCTCTGGCTTCGTGCGTACAGCGCGACTAAGTTTTAAACGAACGTAGGCGTGGGCGCTGGCATACAAGGAAAATTGCAAAAAAACGGCCAAGTGCGAGTCAGACTTGCCCACGAAGGGTTCCGTATTGTTTTCTATACAATAACGGCAAGAAAAACAGAATATGCCAGCTGCATTTTCTCCCGGGCATGTATTAAAAACCAGCTAAGGGATCCGAGGATTTTTAGTATATTGTAATTTAGGCGATGGACTGACAACCTGTCACTACAGTAATATACCTACAAATCTTACCTACAAATCTATCTTAGATAACCGCCCAAGTAAATAACCCTCAAAACTTTGTCAGACGTGGCGGAACGACCTTTGTTCAGGTCGTTTACGCTCTGCCTACCGCATTAGGGATAAAGACGTGGTTAAATGTATGTAACGGCAAAATATCTCTATTATTTTAAGGGAGCTCCTGTTATATAGTTATTTTGTTCTGTTTTTAGTATTTGTTATAGCGTCAACAGAAATACATCATCTGTGAATATTTAAACTCTTCATGGTTCCTGAAAGAGATACAGTGTACAGACAGACGGACGGACAGAAGAAAGACGAAGTCTCAGTAATAGGGTAACTGCCTCCGTGGTCTAGTGGCTAGTGCCATGGACTCCCGATCCGGAGGTCCCGGGTTCGATTCCCAGGGTGGAAACACAAAGTTGATATTTGAGAATTTATCACTTTCTTAATTTTTCCCCAGTTTGGTTAGGACGTTGCAGGCTGAATTACCTGATTGTCCGAAAGGAAAAAGATTTTGTGCTTGGGAGGGCACGTTAAGCCGTCGGTCCCGGTCGCTGTCTTTGATAGTGGTCGTTACTCAAACCATGTCAGAGGCCTGATAGTTGTGCTACTAGGCGGTTTAAAAACTCTGACACCAGGATTCATCGGGTCGATAGACTCGATACCCACTCGACAGAAGAAGTAATAGGGTCCCGTATTTGCCCTATGGGTACGGAACCCTAAAAATTGCATCGGCGCTATGGCGGCGGCGTTATAGTTCCCTTTTTTGACCACATTCATCTAAAGCTTTGTCGCACTTGTGCCGGCACGGCTACCCCGCTAATTAACTTACGATCTCGCTGCTAAAGCTAGCGAAAACGAAATAAGTAATTTAACTACGAAATTTAATACCGGGTGTAAGGGACAGCGTCCCGCAAACTGATAGGGGTGGCTCAGTCAACGAAACTGAACAACTGCATATTACCAAGTTTTATTTTCAGGACAAAAATAATCTATTTCAAGTCATTTTGTATGGGAAAATCATTTTGTTTTTCAACTCCTGATATTTTTCCTGCTGAAAGTTGTTCAGTTTCGTTGACTGAGCAACCCTTATCAGTTTGCGGGACGCCGTTCCTTACGCCCCGTATTATTAATTATTTCATGTTGGATTGGCAGCGATTTAAAAAAAACTGTAAAAGTCAAAGTCAACAAAGGGATTCATAACTTACAGTGTCACTGCTCCGTGTCTCTCCGTAAAAGAAAAAAAAATGTAATGGATAGTGGGGTGGAAACCTAAACTTAAAATCTATGTCACTTTCAGACTAAAAACATTGGAAAAGGACAGGAGATCTATTCTCTCCGGTTTTTGATTTATAGTCTGGTGGTTTTAAGCGTTATCTGTAATTTTTACCCGCCGTCATATGGTTTCTTCTACGCTGGACTGGGAGCGAGAGAAAAACATAGAATGTGCCAGCTGCATTTCCTCCCGGGCATGCTGTAAAAACCAGCTAAGGGATCTGAGGGTTTCAGTATATTGCAATTTAGGCGATGGGCTGACAACCTGTGACAGGTTGGTACAGCAATATACGTACAAAACCATCTTGAATAACCCTCAAAACTTTGTCAGACGTGGCAGAACGACCTTTTTTTTTTAGGTCGTTTACGCTCTGCCTACCCCATTAGGGATAAAGGCGTGATTATATGTATGTATGTCATATGGTAATGGCGGATACAATTGACAGAAAAAAAATGGTTTCATCGGGTCGATAGACTCGATACCCACTCGACAGAAGAAGATTGACAGAAATACTGGGGAAACGTGCATTAGCGCGTCAAAATCTAGCGGACTAAGTGTAAAACCATAGAGTATAAATCCTGTTCTTTTTTAATTTCATTATTTTGAAAGAGGCAGATAGATTTCAACTTTAGTTCAAGCTGGTGGAATATAAAATCGAACCCAGTATTATACAAAAAATATGTTAAAAGCTAAGTTTTGTATCTTGTTACCATAACTTGCTTATATCTTACCCCAGACAGATCAAATTTTGTTTGAGATTAAATTATTTATCGCATCGTAGAATAACAAAATATTTTTCTTTCAGAAAAGGTAAAAATACGACAGACTCTTCTCAAAAACTTCAAATTAAGTTCTGGATCAAAAGCTTTGTGAAATACATTATTTCTGGTGAGAGATAGAGAGATAGAGAGAGAGAGAAATAGAGATAAATTTATTAATAATTGTAAATTACAAGTCAAGAAATTATAAGCACTTAAGTATATCACAATAATAATCATTTAAATTGTATTGCTTTTATTATCATTAAGGTGTTTAGAACTATTCCGGCAACATATTAAACCTCGGTTACCAGTAAGTTTTATTAACTTGTTCTAACAATTTTCAAAGACCACCTTACCGAAAAAAACTGTGGTTTAGATGATGTGTTCGATTGAAACATTACCTGAAACAAATAAATACATCGTTAGGTTGTATTTTATAAATATTTCATTTCAGATGAGATTGTATTTTCCCGTAACACGACGTTAAACACAAGACGCAATAATCAAGAAAAACATAAAATGTGAAAGCTACATTTCCTACCGGGCATGCTGTAAAAAAACTAGCTAAGGGATCCGAGGGTTTCAGTTTATTGTAATTTAGGCTATGGGCTGACAACCTGTCACTACAGCAATGAACCTACAAATCTTTCTTAAATAACCCTCAAAACATTGTCAGACGTGGCGGAACGACCTTGGGTCGTTTACACTCTGTCTACCCCATTAGAAATAAGAGCGTGATTATATGTATGTATGTAACTGAGTGTTATTTATAGAAAAATCCCAGGCCCCAATTAAATAATAGTGCAATAGGTTCTAATAGCTTTTCTATTGGGCCTAACATCCTTTATTATTTTATAAACAAAAAATGTTCTAATATAGAGAAGCATCAGCCAATTACAATGCAGCCGGCGGCCGCGTGCAGTCTGGAATCAAATCCGCGACCTTACGCATCGACTGCCGCGGGGTACGACTAGTTAGTTAGTTTTTGAGTTCCTCTGTAGGGGTCCTTTCTACTCTAGCAATGGTAGAGAGTCATAATACAAACATACATACATAAAATCACGCCTTTATCCCTTACGGGGTAGGCAGAACGTTAAACGCCTCGTAAAAGGCGCTTCCGCCACGTCTGACAAAAATTTAGGGCAATTTTAGATTGTAATTTGTATTGCTATAGTGACAGGTTGTCAGCCCATCGCCTAAATTGCAATATACTGAAACCCTCGGATCCCTTAGCTGGTTTTTACAGCATGCCCGGGACGAAAAGCAGCTGACACATTCTATAGTTTTCTCTTGCTCCCAGGCCAGCATGGATTTTAGTCAAGATTTAGTTAAGTCGTGTCCTCAAGCATGGATGAATAAGATCGTCCATGCCTCAAGGAATCTGTACCATTGAGTCTCTTCCTCTTAATTTATTCATAACATTAGGGGCAATTCGTATGCGCACAAAACCACTAAAATATCTTGACTAAAATCGTTACCTGTCATGTTCTATCATGAGACTACAGAAAGGGACAGCATAATTTTTAGTCAACATATATACATACATATACGCCTTTATCCATAATGGGGTAGGCAGAGCGTAAATGACCTATACAAAGGTCGTTCCACCACGTCTGACAAAGTTTTGAGGGTTATTTAAGATAGATTTGTAGGTATATTGCTTTACTGACAGGTTGTCAGCCCGTCGCCTAAGTTACAATGTACTGAAACCCTCGGATCCCTTAGCCGGTTTTTACAGCATGCCCGGGAGGAAAAGCAGCTGGTACATTCTAAGTTTTTCTCTCGCTCCCAGTCCAGCATGGAAACAGTGTATGTTTATATGTACAATAAATAAATAAATAAACATCGCATAGATTAACAATGCACTGGATTTATTGTGCTTTTAAACAATTGTCTCGTATGGACAGCCAAGACGAAAAGTCAGTATTTCATCATATGCTTTAAATCACTGCCTATCTAACTGGACTTTCTTCCATGCTGGACTGGGAGTGATAGAAAAACATAGAATGTGCCAGCTGCATCTCCTCCTGGGCGTGCTGTAAAAGCTAGCAAAGGGATTCGACGGTAATAGTGTACTGCAATTTTAGGCGATGGGCTGACAATCTGTCACTATAACAATATACATTTATTTATTTATTTACTGTTTATTGAACACAAGTAACATGAGAAAGACAATACACAAGGAATAACGACACAGGTACAGTATATTTCTACTAAGAAATTTCTTCCAACTTACCTACGGAAGTGAGACTTAAAATTCAAAGGCAAAATAGGCGTGCACAAATAAAGCACAAAATTAAAATAATACCAGAAAATTATAAATTACATAAATAACATAATGTTCTGTATGTATGTATGCTAGCTAACGGCATAAAATAATTTTGGCGCCCAGCAAGGGACTCAATTACGAGTCAAGTGATACAAAGCACCAATAGCGCCTCAGGCGAAACTAATTGAAGCAAACAGAATTGGAAAAATAAAATTATCCGGAACCCCTTCTAGCCCGAGGCAGATATTGGACATTACCATTGCTTCATCAACATAATGGTAAGTGTGCCAATGTGCTAGGGGGTCGAATGGACCCCAAGTTAAGGTACACAACAGGGGTACACAATATTTTGTGTACAAAAAATCAGAATAAGATATTTTGTTTATTTTGGGTTATATTTTGTTTAGTTTTTGGATTATATCCTCGGATCCTAGCTTAGTTTACAGCATGCCCGGGAGAAAATGCAGCTGGCACATGCTATGTTTTTCTCTCGCTCCCAGTCCAGCAAGAAAAAAACGTTTTTTTTTGTTGTATAAAGTGAAATAAATAAAATAAAGGTTTACCACCCCTGCAATTAAGTACGTACCCCCATTGTAAAGCACTGAGATGAACACACGGACAAGTGCATTTTTATTACTAGCGCGGGCCAAATGCGAGGGTTTGATGTTATATTAGTTCGTGTAATTGGATTCACCACAACTCGTCTGGCTGTGCCATTGACATTGCATGTTGACTACAGTAAAAGTCAATTTTTATTTGAAAATACACTCTTATAAAAGCTATACAATATTGACTATACTTCGTTTATTTAGCGTGTGTTACCAATACTTATTGCTTTTGCAGCCCATAAACTGCGTTTTCTTTACAACTTTAAAGAGAGTTGACCGCATAACACATGTTTGTAACAAGGTTTTTGTTTGCGGTTCCATAATTTGAACATTATCTTCCATGCTGGACTGGGAGCGAGAGTAAACATAGAATGCGCCAGCTGCATTTCCTCCTGGGCATGCTGTAAAAACCAGCTACGGGATTCGAGGGCTTCAGTGTATTGCAATTTAGGCGATGGGCTGACAAGCTGTCACTATAGCGATACACATTTCAGTCTAAAATAGCCCTCAAAACTTGTCAGACGTGGCGGAACGACCATTTCTTTGGTCGTTTATGCTCTGCCTACCCCATTCGGGATAAAGGCGTGATTATATGTATGTAATTTGAACATTTTAACCTCTGCTATGTTGCAAAGAAAAAGCTTTTTATAGGGCCGCAAAACACGTTGGTCTTGATAAGTCAACGTTACTTAAATAGTGTCTTCTACGAGTACTTGAAATTACATACATACATACATATAATCACGCCTTTATACCTTATGGGGTAGGCAGAGCGTAAACGACCAAAACAAAGATCGTTCCGCTGCGTCTGACAAAGTTTTGAGGGTTATTTAAGATATATTTGTAGGTATATTGCTGTATACACATGACAATCTAAAATTGCCCTCAATTTATGTCAGACGTGGCGAAAGCGCCTTTTAGGAGGCGTTTTACGCTCTGCCTACCCCGTAAGGGATAAAGGCGTAATTTTATGTATGTATGTATATTGCTGTAGTGACAGGTTGTCAGCCCATCGCCTAAATTACATACATACATACATATAATCACGCCTTTATCCCTAATGGGGTAGGCAGAGCGTAAACGACCAAAACAAAGGTCGTTCCGCCACGTCTGACAAAGTTTTGAGGGTTATTTAAGATATATTCGTAGGTATATTGCTGTAGTGACAGGTTGTCAGCCCATCGCCTAAATTGCAATACACTGAATCCCTCGGATCCCTTAGCTGGTTTTTACAGCATGCCCGGGAGGAAATGCAGCTGGCACATTCTATGTTTTTCTCTCGCTCCCAGGCCAGCATGGAAGAAATTAATTACCCTCAGGTGAAATAAAAACTTCTTGGCGTTCTTTTATTTTCAATGGATTTGATAACATTCTAGAACTAGCAACTGTCTCTATCACTGTTGTGTTATGGTCACTTTCAAATTCGTTTTTTTACATGAATGATAATTATTTTGTGTTAGGACATTTCCTAGTAATTTAAGTGTTAACTAACAATGTTAATAAGAAATAAAAATAACTGAAAAGAAAACCTGAGATAGGTATTTTACAGCAGTTTTTTTATACCAGCCCATTAGTTCAACTTATATTTTCCTGTGCCCTAAGGTAAACTTCTGCTTAGCAATAAGGCCGCCATATTGTACTACTAATTGTTTTATTTCCTTTTTTCTTGTGTCTTTTCTGTGCAATAAAGTATATTCTTATCATATCTTAATACAACTTCCATGCTGGACTGGGAGGGATAGAAAAACATAGAATGTTCCAGCTGCCCTTCCTCCCGGGCATGCTGTAAAAGTCAGCAAAAGGGATTCGAGGGTTACAGTGTATTGTAATTTAGGCGATGGGCTGACGACCTGTCACTACAGAAATACATTTAACAATCTAAATTTGCCCCCAATTTGTTAGACGTGGCGAAAGTGTCTTTTACCACTTGCTCTGCCTACCCCGTAAGGGATAAAGGCGTGATTTCATGTATGTATGTATCTTAATACAAGTTAACCACTAAATCAAGGTAAATACAGTCTACCAATGTCGATCACTGCTGCACTGATAAACAATGTTCCAAAACAGAAAAACGGAGCCACCACAGATACCAAATCGAATATATCAAATCCATTCGCACATTCGGTTGTTTCCAAACCGTTTCGTACGGTCTGTCTGACATTCCCTTATACCATTTCGTTTGAAACCTTGGTCACAACCTTTTTCTTTTCGGCGTCTACAAGTAAAGTCCCTTGCTGGGCGCCAATTTTCTTGGCAAGCTCAACCAGATCGAAGATTTGATCGCTGTACTTTCTTTGCAAGAGTTTGGTAACCAGATATGATTTTTTGCCACCTAAAGAACATGCCGTGTTCCATGCCGGTCTGGTAGCGAGAGAAAAACATACAATGTGCCATCTGCATTTCCTCCCGGGCATGCTGTAAAAACCAGCTAAGGGATCCGAAGGTTTCAGTATATTGTAATTTAGGCGGTAGGCTGACAATCTGTCACTTCAGCAATATACCTACAAATCTATCTTAAATAACCCTCAAATCTTTGTCAGACGTGGCGGAACGACATTTGTTTACGCTCTGCCTACCCCATTAGTAAACCCCAAAGCATTTTTTTCCGCGGATGTACCATCTTGTATATTTTTTTACATTTAGCACAGCGCCAAATTAATTAACGTTTAGGAGATATTAAAACTTACAGTTTGTATGGCGGCCATCTTGTTTTGTCAGCAAAATCTATCTTCTCTCCATTACCTTTACCTGTAGTAGACCGTACTTGGAGTTTTTCCCTATTCCCATACACAGGACGGTGCAATATTTCCGCTCGCGCCGGATGCTAAATGAGTTACGCAGGTTGATAAAACACACACGCTGTTGCCCCGATTTGTTGCTCGCGATGTATCTTTTTGTGGGTTTTTGTGGCATCAGGCTTTGCCAAACAGTGTATGGATGCATACATTCAGGCCTTTATCCTTAACGGGGTAGCCAGAGCGGAAACGACCTAAACAAAGATCTTTCCGCCACGTCTAACAAAGTTTTGAGGGTTACTTAAGATAGATTTGTAGGTATACTGCTGTAGTGACAGGTTCCCTTAGCTGGTTTTTACAGCATGCCCGGAAGGAAATGCAGCTGGCACATTCTATGTTTTTCTCTCGCTCCCAGTCCAGCGTGGAAGATGAGTTATGCAGGTTGATAAAACACACACGCTGTTGCCCCGATTTGTTGCTCGCGATGTATCTTTTTGTGGGTTTTTGTGGCATCAGGCTTTGCCAAACAGTGTATGGATGCATACATTCAGGCCTTTATCCTTAACGGGGTAGCCAGAGCGGAAACGACCTAAACAAAGATCTTTCCGCCACGTCTAACAAAGTTTTGAGGGTTACTTAAGATAGATTTGTAGGTATACTGCTGTAGTGACAGGTTCCCTTAGCTGGTTTTTACAGCATGCCCGGAAGGAAATGCAGCTGGCACATTCTATGTTTTTCTCTCGCTCCCAGTCCAGCGTGGAAGATGAGTTATGCAGGTTGATAAAACACACACGCTGTTGCCCCGATTTGTTGCTCGCGATGTATCTTTTTGTGGGTTTTTGTGGCATCAGGCTTTGCCAAACAGTGTATGGATGCATACATACATACATTCAGGCCTTTATCCTTAACGGGGTAGCCAGAGCGGAAACGACCTAAACAAAGATCTTTCCACCACGTCTGACAAAGTTTTGTAAGTTCTTTAAGATAGATTTGTAGGTATACTGCTGTAGTGACATGTTGTCAGCCCATCGCCTACATTACAATATACTGCAACCCTCGGATCCCTAAGTTGGTTTTGACAGCATGTCCGGAAGGAAATGCAGCTGGCACATTCTATGTTTTTCTCTCGCTCCCAGTCCAGCATGGAAGATGAGTTATGCAGGTTGATAAAACACACACGCTGTTGCCCCGATTTGTTGCTCGCGCTCTTTTTCGAATCATGTGTTTTTTGACCTTCCATACTGGACTGGGAGAGAGAGAGAGAGAGAGAGAGAGAGAGAGAAAGAAAAACATAGAATGTTCCAGTTGCTTTTCCTCCCGGGCATGCTGTAGAAGTCAGCAAAGGGATTCGAGGGTTACAGTGTATTGTAATTTAGGCGATGGGCTGACAACCTGTCACTACAGCAATACACATTATAATCTACAATTGCCCTCAATTTATGTCAGACGAAGCGAAAGCGCCTTTTAGGAGGCGTTTTACGCTCTGCCTACCCCGTAAGGGATAAAGGCGTGATTATGTTTGTGTATGTATGTGTTTTTTGAGGGTTTGTGTGGCATCAGGCTTTGCCAAACAATGTATTGATCCGGGGAATGGTTGTTTTACAACGCGCATTGGTCGAAATGAAAGGAAATTACGCCAATAAGCGATTTGGCAATTGTGCGTAACATCATCTTCCTAGCCTTATCCCGTATCTCACGGGGTCGGCTACCTAATCCAGGTGATTGAACGAGGGTACTGGTTTTTACACAGAGCGACTGCCATCTGACCTCCGCAACCCATTAGGGAAACCAGACCCAATCCTAGATTAGGTCAGAGTTTTTAAGCCGTCAATGCTTAGCACTGGCCTCTGATATGGCTAAACGACTAATATCTACGGTATTAAACGATATTTAACCGGGACCAACGGCTTAACGTGCCTTCCGAAGCACAGAAAAAGCGCCGAATAAACGTACATATGAAATTCGAAAACCGAAAAACACATTGGTACGTGGTGGGATTCGAACCACGACCTCCCCGCTCAGGAGGCAGCGGCCCTATCCACTACACCATCGGGCTCTCTTGCAATAGGGCAATTGTGCGTAACATATTTATTTATTTACTGTTTATTGTACACAAGTAACATGAGAAAGATAATACACAAGGAATAACGACACAACAGGTACAGCTTATTTCAACTAAGAAATTTCTTCCAGCTTACCTACGGAACACATATGTACCGATATCTGAAAATATACGGGGTGTAAGGGACAACGTCCCGCAGACTGATAGGGGTGGGGGGGGGGGTTGCACAGCCAACGATACTGAATAACTATCAGCAGGTATTTTTTTCAGGACGTAAAAACAAAAATTTTGTTTTCCATACAAATTGTCTGATCGATGTCGTCATTTTAATGCAAACGTCAAATATCTTTTATATCTCCTGAAAGAATTTTCGGTAAATTTTCTTCAGTTGTGTTGACTGAGCAGGCCCTATCAGTTTGCGGGACGCTGTCCCTTACACCCGGTATTGAGTTTGTCTATTTAGGGACGGCTTTCTTCGATAAATAAGTTCTAATCTAAACAAGAAATTTTGGCAATAACTTTGCTAATGGAACCCTTTGATCTATTTGGTACTGTCTGCTTGTCAGTCTTATTGGGCTCAATTCTTGATTTGCCGGCTAGAACTAAAATTAAAATCTATTTGTCACTTTCAGACTAAAAGCATTGGAAAAGGACAGGAGATCTATTCTCTCCGGTTTTTGATTTATAGTCGGTGGTTTAATGCGTTATCTGACTTTTTTATCGGACGTCATATGATATGGCGGATAAAATTAACAGAAATACTGGGGAAACATACAAAAGCGCGTCATAATCTAGCGGACAAAGTGTAAAACCATAGAGTATAAATCGTCTGTTCTTTTTCAATTTTATTATTTTGAAACTGACAGACAGATTTTAATTTTAGTTTTAGCCGGTGGTATCTAGAATCGAGCCCATCATCTCCCTAGCCTTATCTCGTATCTCAAGGGGTCGGCTACCTAATCTAGGTGATTGAACGAGGGTACTGGTTTTTACACAGAACGACTGCCATCTGACCTCTGCAACCCAGAAGGGAAACCAGACTCAATCCTAGATTAGGTGAGAGTTTTCAAGCCGCCAATGATTAGCACTGGCCTCTGACATGGCTTAACGACTAATATCTACGGTATTAAACGATATTAACCGGGACCAACGGCTTTACGTGCCTTCCGAAGCACGAAAAAAGCGCCGAATAAATGTACATATGAAATTCGAAAACCGAAATACGCATTGGTACGTAGTGGGATTCGATTCACGACCTCCCGCTCAGGAGGCAGCGGCCCTATCCACTACACCATCGGGGTTCGATCTAGAATCAAGCCCATTATCTGTTTATTTAAACCTGAAAACGTCTCCATCAGGCCTGAACTGAAACTAGCCATAAATTGTGCTAAGGCCCGTCCAGACAATACCGAAATTTACGAGCACCTTCAAATTATACGAACAATGTACCTTATCTTCCATGCTGGCCTGGGAGCGAGAGAAAAACATAGAATGTGCCAGCTGCATTTCTTCCGGAGCATGCTCTAAAAACCAGCTAAGGGATCCGAGGGTTTCAGTATATTGTAATTTAGGCGATTGGCTGAAAACCTGTCACTACAGCAATATACATACAAATCTATCTTAAATAACCCTCAAAACATAGTCAGACCTGGCGGAATTACCTTTGTTTAGGTCGCTTACGCTCTGCCTACCCCATTAGGGATAAAGGCGTGATTGTACGTATGTATGTTTCTTATATGTCTTCTCTTCTCTCCCTGATGTTAAGTAGAATTAAACCAGGATTCTATGGAGGTAATGGGTTTGCTTTTAAATTGCAATGAAATCCAATAATGGGTATATTGTACCGGGTGTAAGGGACAGCGTCCCACAAACTGATGGGGTTGCCCAGTCAACGAAACTGACAACTATCAGAAGGGAATTCGTTTAGAGTGTGAGAAAAGAAATAACTTCTAATACAAATGACAATTTGTATGGAAATTCGTTTTTTATTCACTTCATGAAAAACTTCCTTCTGACAGTTGTTCAATTTCGTTGACTAAGCAACCCCTAACAGTTTTCGGGACGCTGTCCCTTACACCCCGTATCAATTTCTAAGATGGTTCAATGGCAGCAACCCAAAATTAATTTTGGAGGTTACGGCCATTGACAAGTTTTCTACATCAAATTGATTAAAAAATAAACACTAGAGGAGTTAAAATTTTATTTAGCACTACAAATGCTAAATAAATATTAGCTACTTTATAATCTTACGCAGAAAATAGCTTTCATGCACGTGACATCGTAAAAAAGAAGCTAAACCATACACATACAGTTTTAACGCTAAGGGGGGCCCGCGGGGTCCCGCGGGAGTCGTCTGCTCGCGACCACAACATAGGGGAAGCTTTCCTGTAGCACTGTCCTACTCTAACACTATACAGAATGAATAAAAAAACGGTGGTAGAGCTACGAGAAAACGGCAACAAAGCAAACTGGTGCCCAGCTTGGGTCTACCGTCAACAAACGTCGCTCTGTCAACATTGTTATATGCTCGTCTAATATCATCATCTCCCTAGCCTTATCATGTATCTCACTGGGTCGGCTACCTAATCTAGGTGATTGAACGAGGGTACTGGTTTTTACACAGAGTTACTGCCATATCCTCGTCTAATATACTTGGTGTAAAAATAGTTATACGTTCATTTAAACCACGTCATGTTACTAATCGCAAGATCGATAAAAAATAAGCTCTTAAAAGAGACTTCCGTATTCAAAATTTAAAATGAAGTGAGTATTTTTGTACGAAGAGGGAAATTTTTGGTTTATTGTTGAATTTTTTGAGCTTCGGTAAAGTGATATGTCATTAGACGAATATGTGGTTGAAAAGAACGCGGTTATTCTTTACACCCTGTATGTTAGACGAGGATGGAAGACATAAGTGTTGAAAGGGCCGCGTTTGTTGACGGTAGACCCACGCCGGGCGCCACTTTGCTTTGTTGACGTTTCCTCGGAGCTATACGCGTGTGCGTGTATTTGTGTATGTGTGTGGCGTGGATGCGTTTATGCAAGACTAGCGACCCGCCCCGGCTTCGCACGGAATTATCAGTGTTTCTCTACTATAGAATGCATGTATTATACATATAAACCTTCCTCTTGAATCACTCTATCCATTAAAAGAAACCGCATCAAAATCCGTTGCGCAGTTTTAAAGATTTATGCATACATAGGGATATAGGGACAGAGAAAGCGACTTTGTTTTATACTATGTAGTGATGCCTCGAGATGTTTGTAAAACTTGGCCTAACAACGTGTAGTGGAAAAGGGCGATTAGCGACGCGTGAAAAGTGTAGTGGGTATTTTTAAACGAATACATACATAACCTCACGCCTCTTTCCCGGAGGGGTAGGCAGAGATCACATCCTTCCATTTGCTACGATCCTTGCAAACTTCTTTCATGCACGCTCGTCGGTTTAGGGTACTCCTGACCTGACCTTTCCCTAGAACGTCCCCGATTTGATCGCGGTACGTTCGTCGAGGTCTTCCCCTTCCAACATTCCCACTCACACTCGCCATGTATATCTGTTTGGTTAATCTCTTTTCATCCATCCTCTCAACATGACCAAACCACCTTTTCTTTTTAAAGGAATACTCTCATTAAAAGCGGATTAAACTCGTATTTAAAAGCGGGTTAAGAGTTAGCTTACCAAGTAAGCTGTAAGCTTCCATGCTGAACTGGGAGCGACAGAATAACGTAGAATGTGCCAGCTGCATCTCCTCCCGGGCGTGCTGTAAAAACCAGCTAAGGGATTCGAGGGTATATTGGAGTTTGGGCGATGGGCTGACAACCTGTCACTACAGCAATATCCAGTTCTATCTTAAACAACCCTCAAAACTTGTCAGACGTGGCGGAACGACCTTTGTTTGTGTTGCTCACGCTCTGCCTACCCCATTAGGGATACAGGCGTGATAGTATGTATGTATGTATGTACTCTCATTAAAATTAAAAAGGAAATGTTTTGTAAAGAAAGACGCTAGAAATGTTTTAAAGTATTACTCGTACATTTCTTTGGAAACTTATGCAATTTCCCTAAAATCTAGAACCTTATAAATTAAAAATTCTTAGTTTGTTATAGTAGTAGTTCTTCCATGCTGGACTGGGAGCGAGGGAAAAACATAGAATGTGCCAGCTGCATTTCCTCCCGGGCATGCTGTAAAAACCAGCTAAGGGATCCGAGGGTTTCTGTATATTGTAATTTAGGCGATAGGCTGACAACCTGTCACTACAGCAATATACATATATATATCTATCTTGAATGACCCTTAAAACTTTGTCAGACGTGGCGGAACGACTTTTGTTTGGGTCGTTTGCGCTCTGCCTACCCCATTAGGGATAAAGGCGTGATTATATGTATGTATGTATGTATGTTATAGTAACAGGAAGAAAAATTGTCTTTGGTGATCGTTATTCGCAATTTTTCTTCCTGTTACTACAACGAACTATGTATGAATCACTAACTTATAAGGTTCTAAATTATCTTAATGACTATAACTTGATTCTGTTAAACCGGGTTTTCGATTCACTGAGTTTTTACTGTTTTTTTTTACTCTTATGGGGGCGCCATTCGGCTAGTATCGTCACCTTTAATGAAGAAGACTTTTTGGGCTGAGAAAATTTGATTCGCTGCGACACGCAAAGAATGAAGAAGACACGACAAAACCTTAATAATCATTGCTTTATCCCAAATACAAAACTAAAAGCATCCCTTCATACAAGCACGAAATTAGGTTTTCCCTCCGTATTAATACAATAACCCGGTGTATTTGTATCATGAGAATTGTTGAACAAATATAACAAGTTCCGTTCCGGGGAAAAGGCACCAGGGGTCATTGCCCTCGAACTTGGACAATAACAACAAGTTGTTATTGTACTTCCATGCTGGAGAAAAACATAGAATGTGTCAGATGCATTTCACTCACACACAACCTTTGAATTTCTTCATAGGTGTATTATATGCAGTTTCGTTCGCAATGTTTACCTTCATATATTTCACAAATAACAATTTATCTAACAACTTATCTAACAAAAATACCGATGATAGGGGTCGCTCAGTCAATGACAGAACAAATTACAGGAAGTTTTTTTTCTTTTATTTTCCATGCAATTTTTTTGATCGAGATAGACATTTTGTATGGAATATCCATTTTTTTTCACTTCCTGGATTCTCCTAGTGTTAAGTGTCATTGACTTAGCAAACCCTTTGTAGGATGGTGTCCCTTTCACCCGTTAGAACTTCTGCATTTCTATTTCTAGTTCAAAACAATAAAACTTCCAAGACAAACGGTGAGTAAAGTTAAAGGACAAACAAGTCTGGGCGTTTCCATTTCTGCAGTACAACAACATACATATACATATAATCACGCCATTATCCCTAATGGGGTAGGCCCAACGTAAACAACCTAAACATAGGTCGTTCCGCCACGTCTGACAAAGTTTTGGGTGTCATTTAAGAAAGTTTTGTAGGTATATTGCTGTAGTGACAGGTGGTCAGCCTATCGCCTAAATTACAATATACTGAAACCCTTGGATTCCTTAGCTGGTTATTACAGCATGCCCGGGAGGAAATGCAGCTGGCACATCCTATGGTTTTCTCTCGCTCCCAGGCCAGCATGGAAGAAATAGATTGTATATCTTGATATTTCTTTCACTCACTTTATTTGATCGAGAAAAACAAGATATCACTGGAATTGGCTTTTCGCAAAATATTTTCGTAAGTTCAAAGACGAATAGAA
Organism: Scrobipalpa costella; assembly: GCA_949820665.1. NCBI lineage: Eukaryota > Metazoa > Arthropoda > Insecta > Lepidoptera > Gelechiidae > Scrobipalpa > Scrobipalpa costella. Next base: position 6,409,874 of record OX463321.1, on the reverse strand, counting down.
ACAATCTCAAACTCCAATCTCAGGCAAAAGCTAGCGTCGCTAAAAATAACTTTGGCGCCCAGCAAGGTTCTCTTTTAAACTTCAATCCACGCTTCTTCTTCTTCTGTCGAGTGGGTATCGAGTCTACCCGATGAACCCTTGTGTCAGAGTTTTAAAACCGCCTAGTAGCACAACTATCAGGCCTCTGACATGGTTTGAGTAACGACCACTATCAAGGACAGGGACCGGGACCGGGACCGACGGCTTAACGTGCCCTCCGAAGCACGAAATCTTTTTCTTTTTCGGACAATCAGGTGAATCAGCCTGCAATGTCCTAACTAAACTGGGGAAATATTCGCAAAGTGATAAATTCTCAAATATCAACTTTGTGTTTCCCCCCTGGGAATCGAACCCGGGACCTCCGGATCGGGAGTCCATGGCACTAGCCACTAGACCACGGAGGCAGTTATCCACGCTTATTAACCACGTAATTCTCTTAGCCTGTTTATCATTTTATTTCATTCATCATCATCAGTTAAAACACTTAATATGAAAGAGAGAAAACAATATTAATTTAATTCTTTATTAATAAATAAATTCTTCCATGCTAGACTGGGAGCGAAAGAAAAATATAGAATGTGCCAGCTGCATTTCCTCCCTGGCATGCTATAAAAACCAGCTTAGGGATCTGAGAGTTTCGTATATTGCAATTTAGACGATGGGCTGACAACTTGTCTTTACAATAATATACCAATCTATCTTAAATAACCCTCAAAACTTTGACAGACGTGGCGGAACGACCTTTGTTTAGGTCGTTTACGCTCTGCCTACCCCATTAGGGATAAAGGCGTGACTATATGTATGTATTAATGTATGTATGTATATTGGGTTCAATTCTGGATACCACCGTCTAAAACTAAAACTAAAATATATCTGTTACTTCATACATCATCATCAGTTGAAACACGTAATATGAAAGAGAGAAAATAATAAATTCGTTTCTGGCAGGAGTCGAACCTTATTACTCTACCAACTGAGCTACAAAAACAACAAATATACGTCAAAAGATAATAGAAGATAACTTTCTTAGCGAGTGGATTCTCGACTCAAACGACCCGATAAATCCTGGTTCAGTCAGAGTTTTCAAACCACCTAGTAGCACAGTTATTAGGCCTGTGACATGGTTTGAGTAACGACCACTATTAAATACAGCGACCGGGACCGACGGCTTAACGTGCCCTCTGATACACGGAATCCTTATTTATTTTCGGACAATCAGGACATTCAGCGAACCAAACTGGTAAAAACCTCACAAAGTGATAAATTGATACTCGTGAACTTTGTTCCCCCCGCTGGGAATCGAACCTAGGACCTCCGGATCGTAAGCCCATGGCTCTGACCACTAGACCACGGAGGCAGTTCGAAGATAACTGAAATACTAATAACTTTTTATTCTGTCTGCTGTACTTCGATATCATAAAATTGCTCTGGATACCGTCAGATCATCTTCACGATCCTCCCGATGTCACAGATGTTCAATTCCTCTTCTTCGTACCAAGTTCGTTCGAAGATTTTTTAACTTTTTTGGACCATATTTATACGAATTCTTCCATGCTGGACTGGGAGCGAAAGAAAAACTTAGAATGTTTCAGCTGCATTTCCTCCCGGGCATGCTGTAAAAATCAGCTAAGGGATCCGAGGGTTTCTGTATATTGTAATTTAGGCGATGGCGGACAACCTGTCACTACAGCAATATACTTACAAGTCTATTTTAAATAACCCTTAAAACTTTGTCAGACGTGGCGGAATGACCTTTCGTTTAGGTCGTATACGCTCTGCCTACCCCATCAGGGATAAAGGCGTGATTATATGTATGTATGTATGTATTATACGAAAAAGCTAATAATAAACTCAATACATTGCTTCTGTCAAAATTTACTAGTAAAAAGACAATCACGATTTGGCTTCTACCACTCAATTACAAATCCACTGAGGACCTCCTTACGCCCATTGAATGAATCAAAACCATATTTACAAATAACATCCATTACTTAACATACATACATACATAAAATCACGCCTTTATCCCTTACGGGGTGGGCAGAGCGTCAAACTCCTCGTAAAAGGCGCTTTCGCCACGTCTGACAAAAATTGAGGGCAATTTTAGATTGTAATGTGTATTGCTATAGTGACAGGTTGTCAGCCCATCGCCTAAATTACAATACACTGTAACCCTCGAGTCCCTTTTGCTGACTTCTACAGCATGCCCGGGAGGAATGGCAGCTGGAACATTCTATGTTTTTCTATCTCTCCCAGTCCAGCATGATGTCATACTTAACCTAATATTAATACACATATATACACCTATACTTATTAAAACTCAAATATAGAACCATACACAATTTGATAAATTATCAAAATATTCATTATGTATAAGTATATTATATTTAACTTAATTTTTATTTTCGTACTTATATAATATAAAATATTTAGATTTAGGTGTACAAACTTTACATGTTTTTTTTATGAACATAATATTGTAACACTGTCTCTGACCTAATCTAGGATTGGGTCTGGTTTCCCTTCTGGGTTGCGGAGGTCAGATGGCAGTCGCTCTGTGTAAAAACCAGTACCCTCGTTCAATCCCCTAGATTAGGAAGCCGACCCCGTGAGATACGGGACAAGACTAGGGAGATGATGACTGTGGAAGGTACTAGCCCTCGCCGTGAGATACGGGACAAGGCTAGGGAGTTGATGACTGTGGAAGGTACTAGCCCTCGCGATACAGTGAATCCTAGTGCGAGGTCTAGCGAAATATTGTATTTAGCCATAAGTTATCAATAAATCATTTTCTTTTTCATTTTCATACTGAATGGCAGCGACGTCTAAAATCTGCAAAATAGAGAGGTTTATTATTATTTTTAAACAGATCCCTAGAAAGTAGACGCCATATATATACTAGACTGTGCGTGGGAAATGTCCATAAAATTGAATGAGCCCCTGCATGTTATAATAAATTTAGCAAGAGGGATCGCTGAGTTGTGCGCCGCCAGGACATATTTATATCCTGTCGCAATTGGGAAACGATACGACACAATCTATCCATATATATACAAATCCTTATTGTTACCTTAGCAATAACGCCTCCTATGTTGTACTTGTTTTTTGTTGTTATCTGTTGTGTTGTATGATTTGTATTCTTACGTGCAATAAAGTATTTTTATGTTTTCTGTTTATGTTAATCGCATTTCAGAACTTTTTGTATTTCCATGCTGGACTGGGAGCGAAAGAAAAACGTAGAATGTGCCAGCTGCATTTCCTCCCGGGCATGCTGTAAAAACCAGCTTAGGGATCTGAGGGTTTCAGTATATTGCAATTTAGGCGATGGACTGACAGCCTGTGCCAGAAATATACCTACACATTTTTGTCAGATGTGACGGAACGACCTTTGCTTTGGTCGTTTACGCTCTGCCTACCCCATTAGGGATAAAGGCGTGATTGCATGTATGTATGTCTGTTCCAAAATGACACTGAGCTTCCATACGAGACGGTCGTCAATTCTACATTAGGTTATCTGTATGCGTCATTAACCGGGTTACGCGACAGAGGCGCCAGAATTACCGTGTAATCTGCTAGAAAGCTGTTTTAGAAATTAACAATGTACATACAGTCGAGTACTTTTATGTTAAATTTGAGAAAACACATACATACATACATACACACATATAATCACGCATAATATCAAGAGCGTAAACGACCTACACAAAGGTCGTTCGGCCACGCCTGACAAAGTTTTGAGGGTTATTTAAGGCACATTTGTAGTCTATATTGCTATAGTGACAGGTTGTCAGCCCATCGCCTAAATTGCAATATACTGACCGGAACCCTTAGCTGGTTTTTAGAGCATGCCCGGGAGAAAATTTATGTGGCACATGCTATGTTTTTTTCTTACTCCCAGTCCAGCATAGAAGAAATGTACAGATTTACAACTATTTCAATAAATAAATAGCAGCAATCAGCTGATCAGGTATTTAGTAAGGGGAGCCATTTTTCGTATATTGACCTATTAAGTTAATTAGCGAAAGCTGTTTAGTTTTATGGGCTGATTGACATCTCTTCGGGTGCATATACCTCCCCGTTCTCCCTGTAGAATGAACAAAAGAACTTGCTCCATCGTCAACTCAGAGTCAAGATTAACCCATCGTACATATAAAAGTACGTTCTATGCCGTAGTATGATTTGATAAATCGGAACTTCGCGAAAATCCTATGGATTTTCCGAAAACGGTTTGCACCGCACTGCATAATTAGACGATGGTGAAAACATTGTCAAATCTTGGTGGAAATAGCCAGAATATTTGGGGGCAAAACTCGTCGTTCTAATAACATTTGATACCCTTAACTGATTAATACTGATTGGGCGGTTAGCGCGCTCAAAAATAAGATCTATGATTGGTTGACATTTTCATAATAAGATTAAATCAGGAAGTAAAAACATAGCCAATCAGAGTTTAGGATATAAAATGTTAGAACTAGAACGACGAATTTTTTTTTTCATAGACCAGACTTTTCCAGTAAGTTTAAAAAAAGGTTTCCCCATTGTTTAATTATGCGTGTTTTCGCAAAATCCCTAGCATTTTCGCCAAGTTCTGACTTATCAAATCATCCTACGACATAAACATACATCTCCCAAGTCCCAGTAGCTTTTATTCGCTGTGGCATCAACAAAGTTGCAGTATTGTAGTTTTATGGACAATGAAACTCGGGTTTATGCGCAGACTTATGGGCGAGCTTAAGATACGAGACTGGGAGAAATACCGGGGATTATTACAATTTGTATCGTCGTACACAAAGTTGGAGTTGTACAAAGTTATACTGCACTTTATTTTATCCAAGTAAGTGGTCTCCTTCTTCTTAGCGTGTCGATGGAACACGAGAAATTACATTAAAAAAAAAAAAAAATATTTTCAAAGTAAGACTAGTTAAACTAGAACTAAAACATTATACAGTATTAGTCAGGCAAAAGGAGCTGTCTCAGCTTATCCTTGCATGGAACGATGCGGTTCCATACAATGCTGATTTTCAGCCAATCCTTTCTCCCTAAGTTGTAAGGCGGGAGGTTCTGACATATAGGGCCTTTTCCTAAAATTACTATTATAATGTTCGAAGAATCAAATTAAATTGAGATTAAATTAAGTTTATTAATTTAAATTACATACATACATACATATAATAAAATCCAATCCTGGCGTACAAGTGTACAGGTACGTGTAGTGGCACGTCGGACACGATGTTAAGGGCCGTATTTATAAAGCTATCTCAAGATTGAGAGCAGTATTAAGTATGGATTTGGCAGGTCATTTTGTACTGAAATGACATTTCTGGTACGAACTCTAACTAGCTCTCAGATTTAAGTGCTGATTATAAATACGGGCCTAAGTGTGCCATGGTTCGCACTGCACTGCAAACACAGTCCACATCGGAGCTAGCGGAAAAGCCGAAATGATTGGGGCGAAAATGTTTGACAGTTTCCATATATTTTTCACGGGTACGGATACGAATACGTAGCAGTGCAAAACCGCCCTGAACTAAACTATCTGCTTCAATTTAAGGTGAATCCTAACGGCTAATGGTTGTTTTTAAGAGTTTATTTCTACTAAACAAGTCATTGGAAATTAAAAAAAAAATACACATCTAAGAAATTAGTTCATGGCAATTGCAACATTTAAAAAAATCTAGCTCAGAAATAAGTATGCTAAAAAAATCTGGAAGTCAAGCTGTTTTTATCAGTAAATTTGATATTCCTTCTAAACTATTAGGAGCGCTTTTATGGAAAATATCCGTATTATGATTATCTACTTACTTCCATGCTGGTCTGGAAGCGAGAGAAAAACATAGAATGTGCCAGCTGCATTTCCTCCCGGGCATGCTGTAAAATCCAGCTAAGGGATCCGAGGGTTTCAGTATATTGTAATTTAGGCGATGGGCTGACAACCTGTCACTACAGCAATATACCTAGAATTCTATCTTAAATAACCCTCAAAACTTTGTCAGACGTGGCGAGACGACCTTTGTTTGGGTCGTTTGCGCTCTGCCTACCCCATTAGGGATAAAGGCGTGATTATATGTATGTATGATTATCTAAAATTGCAACATAGGGTTTTTTATTCCGATGCGTAGTTTTTATGGAATTTGCTGTTTTTTGCGTATTTGGCACAATTTTGACGCGGCCACGAACGTAACCGCCACGCCGTAGCGCGCGCTGATTTAAACGATATTCTAAGGCATTTCAATTTAATTCAATACATTATTTATAAAATAATAATTTTACACGTCACTCAGGTAGATGACCCCGTGAGATACGGGATAAGGCTCGGAAGATGAGGAAAATGAGATAATGCATTATACTTATAACATAATTACAAAAATTGTTTTAGAATTAGTCATGTCATGTCATTTTAAAATACAAGATATTTAATTTAATTTATACAATTTCATCTATAATGTCAGGCCTGGCCAAAACAAAGTTATGTCAAAAAATCATTACGGGCGATGATTGCATATTATTATCTTGAAATCTCCTGCTCATTTGTCGACAGGAAGCACCTTAGCAATATCCATAGTTTTCGCAGTAGAAAACACATGACGAGGGGTTAGAACAGGACAATGCAGACAATACCATCCCTAACGACACCCGCGGGACATAGAGCGTCGTTGTTCAATTTGGGGTAGCTTCTAAGTTCAGGTTTGTTCATACATAAATCACCACATAGTATAAAACAAAGTCGCTTTCTCAGGCAGGCCTGGGAGCGAGAGGAAAACAGCAGCAACAGTAAGTATAAAACAAAGTCGCTTTCTCAGGCAGGCCTGGGAGCGAGAGGAAAACAGCAGCAACAGTAAGTATAAAACAAAGTCGCTTTCTCAGGCAGGCCTGGGAGCGAGAGGAAAACAGCAGCAACAGTAAGTATAAAACAAAGTCGCTTTCTCAGGCAGGCCTGGGAGCGAGAGGAAAACAGCAGCAACAGTAAGTATAAAACAAAGTCGCTTTCTCAGGCAGGCCTGGGAGCGAGAGGAAAACAGCAGCAACAGTAAGTATAAAACAAAGTCGCTTTCTCAGGCAGGCCTGGGAGCGAGAGGAAAACAGCAGCAACAGTAAGTATAAAACAAAGTCGCTTTCTCAGGCAGGCCTGGGAGCGAGAGGAAAACAGCAGCAACAGTAAGTATAAAACAAAGTCGCTTTCTCAGGCAGGCCTGGGAGCGAGAGGAAAACAGCAGCAACAGTAAGTATAAAACAAAGTCGCTTTCTCAGGCAGGCCTGGGAGCGAGAGGAAAGCATAGAATGTGCCAGCTGCATTTCCTCCCGGGCATGCTGTAAAAACCAGCTAAGGGATCCGAGGGTTTCAGTATATTGTAATTTAGGCGATGGGCTGGCAACCTGTCACTACAGCAATATACTTACAAATTTATCTTAAATAACCCTCAAAACTTTGTCAGAAGTGGCGGAACGACCTTTGTTTGGGTCGTTTACGCTCTACCTACCCCATTAGGGATAAATACGTGATTATGTGTATGTATGTAAATATAAAGTCCTAAGTAATACGCACTTTTACGAAAAAAAATCGCGGGTAGGCGAAACGTAAACACGCCTTTCTATTAACTCCCATATATTTTATTAATTATTAATAGTATAATTAATATTAATTAACTTACTTATAGTCCATGTATTGATAAGTGCTAGTGCTTCGCCGTCAGCTGTTCTCTCACCAATTCCTTCACCAGGACAGCAGTTATCACAACAACAAACTGCACCATCACTCACTGTCAACACAATGGACAGGATTGCGGTACTTAGTAAGAACATGGATGAGTTGGCTGCCCTTTTCTACAATAAGATCTCATAGTTTGAGAAGTCCATTCCAGCAGCACAACAGGACAACTCCACACTGGCTAGTGAGTTTTATGCATTCAAAACTTTCATCATAAAGGCTGTGTCCAACTTAAAATCTCAGATTGAACTCATTTACCACACACTAGAGGATATTGAAATGAGATCACGATCCAATGTATTGCTGCTTCATGGGCTCCCAGAGAATGATAACGAATCTCTTTTGCAGCAATTCACTACTATATGCAACAATCAAATGCAATTATCTCGTATCACTGTTGGCTCATTCAGTGCATGCCACCGGATAGGTAAAAATACTAGTGCTGAGAGACCTCGTCCGGTTCTGATCCGCTTTGCTGACAACAGTGCTCGCCACGAAATCTGGCTGGCTAAACGTTTGCTGAAGGGTACGGGTCTGACCCTATCAGAGTTTCTGACTGCGGCACGTCATGCACTTTTCTTGGAGGCACGTAAAGTTCTTGGCGTGAAGGGTTGCTGGACTATGGATGGCAAAATAGTGGCGGTCTGTCCCGATGGGAAACGCAAGAAGATTGGTACCATGTCAGATCTGAAATCTGTGCTTGCCTTGCGAACTAGCTCTGTTCCAATAGACCCGCCGTCAGCCTCGCCAGGATCCCTCCGCGATGTAGAAAAGCAGTCTAGTGCGCAGAAGCATCCTGTCTCTACGATCCGTGGCCCAAATGCAGTCCGTGCAGCTCGCACCGGAGGCGCCGCTACCAGCCGCGGCGGGAAAGCGCCTAAATCGAAATGATGCAAGATGAACTCCATCTCACACTATTGCTACGAACTTTTGTACAGGCGATATTTTAGTTTTGAGCTATTTTGAAACCACCTACACCTAAATATTGTTTTTTATTTTTTTTTCCTTCATAGTATGGCTTCCATCGTTTTTATACGATGATTCTGCCAATGTCACGGTACAAAGAATACACTGGTATTAAAAAACCATTCTTAAAACAAAATAATGACGATTACCAGTGGTTTTTTTCCCAATCCAACCTAAAACAAGACACAAAATTAGTATAAAAAAGTAAAGTAGGTATGTTAGAATACAAGTGGAAGGACAAAACAGTCTATAATTTAATATTATTAATTTTAATGAATTTGGCTAAGGTATACACGAACGAAGACTGCACAAGGGTTAGTAAAAAGTTAACATTTACTGGGCGGGGAATATTTTTCGGAAGCATCTGGTATAAAGAAACATTCAGATTAGGGCAGTTAAAGAACATGTGATCAACAGTTCCCTCTTCTAATCCACATTCACACATGGAATGGTCACGAATGCGTAACTTAGCTAAGAATACAGGAGTGCAAACATGGCCCAGTCGCAGACGGATAATTACTGACGTAACAAGTTTGTCGAGATCACGTACTCTAAAAAACCATGGGACAGAAGGTATAGAAGGTTGTATAGCACGATAATGCTTACCAACCGAAACACTAGGTGATAGCCACCAAGATTGCCAGGAACTACGTAAATAAGATTTAGCTGAACAACGAAGATCCCTTGCAAAGATTTTTGGATATTTGTCGATACCAATTTGAATAGCTTGTTTAGCCATAGAATCAACAGCTTCATTGCCTGTAATACCACTATGACTCGGGATCCAAGCCAGTACAACATCAATATTAGACTTTTGACATCTAAACAAAGCATCTTTAATTTGTAAGCATAATAAAAAATTGGATTTAGAGTGAAATGGAAGTTTTTTCAAATCTTGCAAACAACTAAGAGAATCTGAAAATATAATTGATCGATTTAACTTATTGGATTCAATATATAGAACTGCTTCTAAAATAGCTACAGCCTCACCGGTAAAAATTGAAGATTGAGGGTGGCATTTAAAATTTAAAATTACATTATACCTTGGGATCCATACAGCAGAACCCACATGATCTGATTCTGTAATTTTTGAGGCATCAGTATACAAGTGAAGCCATCCTGACCAATTATTATCAACAATCCTGTTAAACTGAGAATTAGCACTAGGAGAATCTTTTACAATATCCATATCAGTAACAATTTTAGGTGAAAATAATAGAGATTCAAAGTCAAATTTAAAAATAGGATTACAACTAATCTGGAAAATGGAATCTACATCAATTCTGCTCAATGACTTAACCAACAAAGGATTCTCCTTATGAAGCCAATAAGAAGAGGTCAGAGTTTTTCCCTTTAAAGAATTAATTTTGTCGATAAGAGGATGTTGAGAAAACTGAATTACATTAAAAAAGAATCGATCAGCTAAGAATTGTCTCCTAAAATGTAAGGGAGGATCTAAACATTCTACTTGAAGGCCGACTGTAGGCGAGGACTTCATCGCACCAACAATAATTCTGAGACATTTAGCTTGAATCTTATCTAGTTTCGCCAGAGCAAGCCTATTACAAGGTTCTAATATAAACCCGGCATAATCAAAATGACTTCTAATAATAGCATTATATAGAAGTTTCTGACTAAATGGATGAGAACCCCAACGAACACCAGAGAGGCATCTAATAATATTAATATTCTTTTCACATTTATTAACAACATGATTTAAGTGATATTGACCACTCAATTTAGAGTCAAGAATGACTCCTAAAAATTTAACCTTTTCCTGAATTAAAATAGGTTGACCGTCAATTGAGATATTAATTTGAGGAATAGCCCGTTTGCGAGTAAAAACAATAGCAGAACATTTAGGAACCGAAAGCGAAAGTCCATGATCAGAAAGCCAATTATTTAAATAATACAAAGCAGAATTTACACGATTAGAGGCTTGTTCAAATGATGAAGAACGAACATATATAACAATATCATCAGCGTATTGCAAGATATTTCCAAAAGAGAGAACAGTGAGATCCAGGTCGTATGTATACACATTGTACAATAAAGGACTAAGGACTGAACCCTGTGGTAAGCCTTTATAGATAAGTCTCGGAGGAGAAAGACTACCGTTGACTCGGACTGAAATAGAACGAGCCATGAAGAGATTACTTATGATATTGATCAACTTCCCTGGAACGTTCAGATAATGCATTTTCTGCCTGAGCAGAGGGAGCAGAACATTGTCATAAGCTGCGGAAATATCAAGGAAGACACCAATAACATGTTCATTATCACTAAACGCTCTTCTAACATCTGTAGTAAAAATACTTAGACTATCAAGAGTACCCATTCCTCTCCTGAAACCAAATTGATACTTAGAAAGAAGACCTTTGCTTTCCAAAAACCACTCAAGTCTATTTTTAAGTAAGTGTTCAAAAATTTTTGCTATGCAAGAAGATAACGCTATAGGTCGGTATGAATTTGGATCAGCAGGAGGTTTACCCGGTTTCAGTATAGGAATGACCACTTGCGACTTCCAAGAATCAGGAACAATATTGTGTTCAAAAAAGAGATTATAATGTTTTAAAAGATATAATTTTGCAGATTTTGGAGACTTTATTATAAAAGAATATGGAATACCATCAATGCCTGGGGTTGTGTCTTTTAATTTATCCAAAGCACAACAAAGCTCTGCATAAGAAAATGGGTCATTAAAAGTGTGAGTAGATTGCAACCCGTAAGAGGGAGAAAAAGAAGAAGGAAGAGAGTCCGCAGAAGGGACAAAAGGTGGAGCTAACTTATTTATAAAGTCCGGAAGCCATAATGAATGATCATTTGAGGAAAGGGAATTCTCTGTACGAGCTCTTCTAAAAGAATTAGTGCGTCGCCAAACTATGGTAGAAGGAGTACGCGGGGATAAAGAGGCGCAAAAATTATGCCATCCCTGACGCTTTTTCTTTGATAGAAGTCTTTTACATAATGCATTATACTTTTGAAAATTAATAAAATTACTCATACAAGAATCCGTCACAAACGAATCTTCAGCTTCATTACGTTTTCGAACAGAAGTTGAACAGTCAGAATCCCACCAAGGTGGAGAAGGTATTTTACTAAGGGCAGAGTTCTTAATGGGAATAGATTCATCGGCTGCTGAAATTACAGAAGATACAAAATTCTGATAAGATTCTAAAAGATTATTAGAAGTAGGAATTGGTAAATTAGATATGCTAATTTCAATCAATGAAAAAAAATTATCCCAGTCTGCTTTTTTAAGTCTATACTTAAGAAGAGGAGGAATATCTAGTTTTGGAGGGCTAATATTATTTAAAGATAGGATAATAGGAAAATGATCGCTACCATAACTGTTTGCCAGAATTTGCCAAGAAGATGACATAACAAGAGAAGGTGAGACTAGAGAGAGATCTACAGCACCAGCATTCTGAGTAGGCGAAACTCTGCGTGTGGCAGAACCATCATTTAAGATACACAAATTTATAGTATCAAGCATATCTAAAAATAAAGAAGATAATGCATCACACTTAAAGCTGCCCCACAAGAAGTGGTGGCAATTAAAATCCCCTAAAATAACTAAAGGGCTTGGAAGGGAAGACAGAATAGTCTGAAGTTCTGATAATATATCAAAAGAAGGATAAGGAATATAGACTGAAACAAAAGTAATATTACAAGATCTAACTGCTACAATATGTAGACCAGGATTATGGGGAGGAATAGCAATTTCAGAAAAGATCAAATTTCTAGAAATTAAGAGTGCACAACCAGCATAAGCATCATCTCTGTCATCCCGCAAACAGGAAAAACCAGGAATTCTAAATATAGAACCCGGCTTCAACCAAGTTTCCGAGATGGCACAGACAGTTGACTTAAATTGGTTAATTAAATGGATCAAATGCGGTTTTTTTGAATTAATGCTCTTGATGTTCCATTGTACTATTGTTAATGGACGCATTTTTAATGGCTAAAACAGAAAGATATTCCGTTAAAACATTTGTGACATTGGGCGGTAAAGAATCAGAGAATTTAGAAATTACATTCAACAAAACAACAACTAACGACTCTATTAGATTGTCATTCGGAGTGATCTTTGGAGTGGGAGATCCAGGAGGATCATCTAGTAAAGCACATCCATTCTGCTGAGAAGAGCTTGGAGTAGAGATGATGTCCAAGTGGGCTCTTCTATCATAAGATTTCCCTAACACAGGAGTGGGGCGACGTTCTTTCACAATCGTTTTTTTGTAAGAAACTGAAGTTGGAAGAGATGAGGTAGAATTGGAAGAACCTGTTAGAACATCAGCAAATGATTTCTTCGATGAAGGTGTTTGAGCCTCAGAGTAACTCAGATTTTTATCAGCCATAACAACCTTTATATCCTTCTGTCGAATATGTTCAGGACACTTGGGGTCGTTCGCTTTGTGATTCCCACCACATAATAGGCATGAGCAATTAGCAGGAGATTCCCTACATTCACCTCCCTCATGTTGTTGACCGCATACAAAACAACGAGGCCTTGAGCGACAATGAGCTCGTATATGCCCAAAACGACAGCATTTTCTACATTGTATAGTGGGCAGTTTGTATAATGTGACAGGTAGAGAGGAAAAAAAACAATAAACCTTTTCCGGCAACACCTGACCTGAAAAAGTCAGGACAACTGTGTTAGAAGGTTGAACTGAAACATTGCCTTCTGTATATTTTTTAAAGTTTAATCTCCTGGCCCTAACCACTGGTCCACACCCCGGAGGGTATTTAAGTCCGGACACCAGCTCTTCAAGAGACCACTCCAACGGGATATTTCGCACCACACCCATGCGAGAGACTTGGAATTTCGGGATAGTTGCCACAAAGCCATTTTCTGTGATAAACGCCCTCTCAACAAAGTTGTTTGCAGACAAAGCCGTTTTGAATTCAATAGAAACGCGACTGCGACTAAGCGATTTGACACTTCCATCTATAATGCCTTCCACTTTATTATTAAACAGAAGTTGAGCAAACTTCAGAAGCTTGATTGTCCTGTCCGAGGAGTTTGAATCAGATTTGTTAACGTGAACCGTAAAAGGTCCACAATCATTGGAAGAGTACTTCACTATAGAATTATTTACATATTCCGGAGGGATGTAAACATCCTGTTTCGAGGCATTCGGGGGGTTAAAGGACCCCTTCTTGGAGTCGGAAAGAACTATTTCTTCTTCTGCTCCGCGCTTGATACCTTTCGAACGAGACAAACCAGAATCAATTCCAATATCCATCTCCTCAGACTGCGAAAACAACTGAGGAGAAGCCCCGATATCAGGATCCTTACCTCCCCCCGGAGGGGGGCCGGAATTACTCATGATATTTAACTGAAGTTAAGGGACAATTACATGCAACACTTACCAAAAAGACAAAAACCACAAAAACAAACAAAACAACACAAAATTTATGAAATAAACCAGTAGATTTAAGTAATAAATTATTCGACAACTCTGTAGCACATGTGTTCAATGACACGATGACAGACAGAATCCATTGTTTTTTAAAATCACGGTGTTTAATAGTTTAACCTAAAAGTGTCACAAACGTCACTGTCACAACACAAATAGCATTACGTTCCATTCCATGCATTTCTTTCCTCTCTCTTTGTTTGGTTAAGGGTGCGTTCTGAAACTGTATTGTATCTATCAGTTTGTGGTAGTTTTGGTTCTGTTTGATTATTTGTTGTGTTATTTAATTTTTTTTTTCTTGTTTATTGTGTTATTTTAATAGTTATATTGTAATGAATTATGTTTCTTTTTAAATTGCAGCTGCCGGCGTGTAACCCAGAGGATTGGTTGCAAATTGCAAAACTTACTCATCATCGTCATCTCCCTAGCCTTATCCCGTGTGAGATACGGGATAGGGCTAAAAAAAACGAAAATATATAAATATATATTTATGTTTGTTTATTTTATTTTAAAATAGTATTTCAATTATAATTATTTATTCAATTATATTATATTTTATTGTTTATTATATATCAAATGTCCGATGTTTTGAGCCTTGAATCAGACCCTGAATATTTTTCGCTATCTTCATCCTCAGGCAGTTTTCTGAGTGTGGAAGATGATGTGTCTGATATTCCATGTTTGGGAGACATACTAAAATCCACCTTTTGTTCTCTAAGCAAAAATTTCAATGTAGTACATATGAATGCGCAGAGTGTGTCGGCTCACTATGGTGATCTTCTTGCATCGTTCGAAGATAATAAAAATATCCACGCTATTCTTATATCGGAGTCATTACTCAAACCATCACTCCCTTCCACCCTTTTCCCGCTTCCTGGTTTTCGTCTCTTAAGAAATGATAGAATGTACCATAGTGATCCTTCTACATCTAAGGTGGTGAGGGGAGGTGGTGTAGCCATATACCTTCGAAGTGATTTGCCCTGTAGTATTGTTGGACAATCTCTGTCGGTTGCAAATACAGCGGAACATCTTTTTATTGAGGTAACTCTTTATCATAAGAAAGTTTTGCTAGGTGTTTTCTATAGCCCAAACTCTCACATAAACTACTTCAACTCACTGGAATCCAATCTGGCAAACTTACGACCACTTTATGATCATATCATACTCATGGGTGACTTCAATACATGTCTGTTGAAAAATGACTACCGCACCGATAAACTGACCTTTCTCACCAACTCCTTGGATCTGACCATTCTACCTATGACGGGCCCCACTCATTTTCCTCATAATGGTCCTCCATCCCTCCTAGACCTGATCGTCACCTCATCCGCGGACCTTGCTGCTTCGTTTGGGCAATTCGCTGCGCCTGCTTTTTCGAGACATGATCTGATATATGCCTCTTTCAAAATCAGACCACCCAAACGTAGACACAAAACGATCCTTGTCCGCAATTACAGTCAAATAAACGGGGAAGCATTTGAACGTGACCTCGCCGACGCTGACTGGGGGCCTGTTTTCAATGGTGATGACGTGGACAGCAAAGTAGCAGCTTTTCAGTTATTACTCCTCTCGCTCTATGACAAACATGCCCCTTTAAAAGAAGTCCGCGTAAAGCACTATCCGGCTCCGTGGCTCACCCCAGCTATCAAGCGGTTAATGGCTCGTCGAGATGCGGCTCGAATCAGGGCACGTCATGACCCCTGCCCGGTGAACACATCAATCTATCACGAACTGCGCAACCACTGCAATAAAATCTGTAGGAATAGTAAAAGGAAGCATATTCACAATTCTATCGAGGAATGTCCTTCCCACAAACTGTGGAAATATTTGAAGACCCTTGGTATTGGTGGTTCCCACTCTGATACGTCTCTCAATCTGGACCCCGATGCTCTAAACAAATTCTTTGGCATTTCGCCGGTTAGTGTTGCGATGGACGTGAAAAGTAACACTCTTGCGGAGCTTGCAAATTCTCCCTTAGCCGCTCCTGTACCTCTAGAATTTGGCCGGGTTGTGGAGGGTGAGGTGGTTAAGGTCCTTAAATCCATCAAGTCGAAAGCTGTCGGTGAGGATGGAGTAAGTTTAGAAATGATTATTCCTTTTTGTCATGTTCTAGCTCCAGCTATTACACACATTCTTAACTGTTCCTTGTCCACCGGCACCTTTCCTAAGGCTTGGAAACTTGCGCACGTTATTCCTCTCCCTAAGAAGCCTAACGCCACTGCATTCTCTCAATTCCGACCAATTTCTATTCTCCCCATTCTCTCTAAGGTCTTAGAGCACTGCGTTCACCAACGTCTAACTCGGCATCTCAACCGTCATATGCTGTTCAACCGTTTGCAGTCTGGGTTCCGAGCCGGGCACAGCACTGTATCTGCGCTTGTCCAGGTCACGGACGACATCAGGTTTAATATTCAAGAGGGCAAAATTACCATCCTCGTTCTTCTTGATTTCAGTAGCGCGTTTAATACTGTAAACAGTGAAATCCTCCTTTCGGTGCTTCGTAAGCTTAATCTTGCCCCCGAAGTCACTTCATGGTTTCGCTCATACTTATCTGACCGCTATCAGTTGGTCAAAGTTAATGAGAGTCGATCTGGTTGGTGTAGAGTTGATGCTGGTGTACCGCAGGGAGGAGTTCTGTCGCCTTTGCTGTTTTCAGTGTTTATCGATGGCATAACGTCTGCACTTGCATCTTCCTATCACCTTTACGCTGATGACTTGCAGATATATGCTGCCGAACCACCTGAGACGCTGGAGCTTGCAATTGATAGGATCAATCGCGACCTAGCTTTTATAGATGGTTGGGCGAAGAGGCATGGACTCCTGTTAAATGCTGCTAAGTCGCAGGCAATCGCTATTGGCAGTCATCAGCGTATTGCCAAATTGCTTAAGACTACCATTCCCGAGGTTATTCTCAATTCCACACCTATACCCTACTCTTCTAGTGTGAAAAATCTTGGGATTGTTTTGGATCAGACCTTGTCCTGGACGAAGCAAGTGAGTGAGGTTAGTCGGAAATTATACGCATCCCTGCACTCTCTTAAGAGGCTACAAAACTTTCTGCCGCTTCACACCAAAATAATGTTGGCTCAAGCCCTTCTCTTGCCGCTACTGGATTATGGTGACGTGTCGTATCTCGATCTTACAGAAGAACTGCTTAATAAGATGGAACGCTTACAAAACCAGTGCATACACTTCCTGGACAACACACCAGTCAAACTCCTGGGTCACCCTCCATACAGCCCTGATCTAGTACCGTGTGACTTCTTTTTATTTCCAAAAATAAAAAATCAGCTCAAGGGGATACAATTTTCGTCGCCGGAAGATGCGCTGGCTGCGTTCGAGCAGGCTGTAAACGAGGTGTCTACGGCGGACTGGAAAAAGTGTTTTGAAAACTGGTTCAGACGCATGAATCTTTGTATAGAGGCTGGTGGAGAGTACTTTGAAAAGATTTAATAAAAATATATGTACCTGTAGAACAATTTTTTTTAGTGTCGCAAAACTTTCTGAGTGTCCCACGTATATTATATTTAACTTAATTTTTATTTTCATACCTATGCAATATAAAATATTTAGATTTAGGTGTACAAACTTTACATGTTTTTTTTATGAACATAATATTGTAACACTATGGAAGGTACTAGCCCTCGCGATACAGGGAATCCTAGTGCGAGGTCTAGCGAAACATTGTATTTAGCCATAAGTTATCAATAAATCATTTTCTTTTTCATACTGAATGGCAGCGACGTCCAAAATGTCCAAAATAGACAGGTTTATTATTATTTTTAAACATACATACATACATACATACATACATAACGTCACGCCTCTTTCCCGGAGGGGTAGGCATTTAACCAGATCCCTAGAAAGTAGACGCCAACTTTACGTAGACTGTGCGTGGAAAAAGTCCATAAAATTGAATGTGCCCGTGCATGTTATAATAAATTTAGCAAGAGGGATCGTTGAGTTGTGCGCCGCCAGGACATATTTATATCCTGTCACAATTGGGAAACGATACGACACAATCTATCCATATATATACAAATCCTTATTGTTACCTTAGCAATAACGCCTACTATGTTGTACTTGTTTTTTGTTGTTATGTGTTGTGTTGTATGATTTGTATTCTTACGTGCAATAAAGTATTTTTATGTTTTATGTTTATGTTAATCGCATTTCAGAACTTTTTGTATTTCCATGCTGGACTGGGAGCGAAAGAAAAACGTAGAATGTGCCAGCTGCATTTCCTTCCGGGCATGCTGTAAAAACCAGCTTAGGGATCTGAGGGTTTCAGTATATTGCAATTTAGGCGATGGACTGACAGCCTGTCACAACAGAAATATACCTTCACATTTTTGTCAGACGTGACGGAACGACCTTTGCTTTGGTCGTTTACGCTCTGCCTACCCCATTAGGGATAAAGGCGTGATTGCATGTATGTATGTCTGTTCCAAAATGACACTAAGCTTCCATACGAGCCGGTCGTCAATTCTACATTAGGTTATCTGTATGCGTCATTAACCGGGTTACGCGACAGAGGCGCCAGAATTACCGTGTAATCTGCTAGAAAGCTGTTTTAGAAATTAACAATGTACCTACAGTCGAGTACTTTTATGTTAAATTTGAGAAAACACATACATACATACATACACACATATAATCACGCATAATATCAGAGCGTAAACGACCTAAACAAAGGTCGTTCGGCCACGCCTGACAAAGTTTTGAGGGTTATTTAAGGCACATTTGTAGTCTATATTGCTATAGTGACAGGTTGTCAGCCCATCGCCTAAATTGCAATATACTGACCGGAACCCTTAGCTGGTTTTTAGAGCATGCCCGGGAGAAAATTTATGTGGCACATGCTATGTTTTTTTCTTACTCCCAGTCCAGCATAGAAGAAATGTACAGATTTACAACTATTTCAATAAATAAATAGCAGCAATCAGCTGATCAGGTATTTAGTAAGGGGAGCCATTTTTCGTGTTTCGACCTATTAAGTTAATTAGCGAAGGCTGTTTAGTTTCATGGGCTGATTGACATCCTTTCGGGTGCATATACCTCCCCGTTCTCCCTGTAGAATGAACAGAAGAACACGCTCCATCGTCAAGATTAACCCATCGTACATATTATAGAAGTACGTTCTATGCCCTAGTACGATTTGATAATTCGAAACTTGGAGAAATTCCTAGGGATTTTGCGAAAACGCGGCTAATTAGACGATGGTGAAAACATTATCAAATCTTAGTGGAAATGGTTAGTATTTTCAGGAAAAAAACTCGGCGCTCTAAGTAACATTTGTTTTCTTAACTTATTAATCCAAAAATAAGATCTATGATTGGTTGACATTTTATGTCAATCATAAACGCTTCTTATTTAACCAATCAGAATAAGATTAAATCAGGAAGTAAAAATCTAGCCAATCAGACTTAAGAATATCAAATTTCACTTGAACGACGAGTTTTTTTTCAATAGGCCTGACTTTTTCCAGTAAGATTTAATAAAAGCACTATCTAATTATGCGTGTTTTCGCTAAATCCCCAGGATTTTCGGGAAGTTCTGACTTATCATTCTACGACAAATATATCTCCCAGCAGCTTTTATTCGCTGTGGCATCAACAAAGTTGCAGTATTGTAGTTTTATGGACAATGAAACTCGGGTTTATGCGCAGACTTATGGCCGAGCTTAAGATACGAGACTGGGAGAAATACCGGGGATTATTACAATTTGTATCGTCGTACACAAAGTTGGAGTTGTACAAAGTTATACTGCACTTTATTTTATCCAAGAAAGTGGTAAAACTGAAGTCTTCTTCTTCTTAGCGTGTCGATGGAACACGAGAAATTACATACATACATATAATCACGCCTTTTTTTCCTAATGGGGTAGGCAGTTCGTAAAGGACCTAAACAAAGGTCGTTCAGCCACGTCTGAGAAAGTTTTGAGGGTTATTTAAGATATATTGCTGTAGTGACAGGTTGTCAGCCCATCGCCTAAATTGCAATATACTGAAACCCTCGGCTCCCTTAGCTGGTTTTTGCAGCATGCCCGGGAGGAAATGCAGCTGGCACATTCTCTGTTTTTATCTCGCTCCCAGTCCACCAATTACATCGTAGCGGCCAAGAATTCAGCCACTTGTATTGCGGATTGACTGCCGTCCATTAAATCCGCTGGCGTGCAAGTGTTGGGGCACGCCAGGCACGATGTTAAGTGTGCCATGGTTTGCATTGCACCGCAAATAGTCCACATCGGAGCTAGCCGAAAAGCCGAAATAATCGGCGGGAAAATATTTGACAGCTTCCATATATTTTTACGGATACAAAAACGGAGTAGTGCATAACCGCACCCGATCTAAACGATCTGCTTCAATTTAAGGTGATTCCTACCGGCAAAGGGTTCCTTTTAAGAGCTTATTCCTCCTAAAAGAGTTAATGGAAAATTTAAAAAAAATATACATCTACGAAATTAGTTCATGGCAATTGCAACATTTGAAAAAATATAGTTTATAAACAAGTATGCTAAAAAAATCTGAAAGTAAAGTTGTTTTTTTTATCAGTAAATTTGATATTCCTCCTAAACTATTAGGAGCATACATACATACATACATATAATCACGCCTTTATCCCTAATGGGGTAGGCAGAGCGTAAACGACCAAAACAAAGGTCGTTCCGCCACGTCTGACAAAGTTTTGAGGGTTTTTTAAGATAGATTTGTAGGTATATTGCTATAGTGACAGGTTGTCAGCCCATCGCCTAAATTGCAATATACTGAAACCCTCAAATCCCTTAGCTGGTTTTTACAGCATGCACGGGAGGAAAAGCAGCTGGCACATTCTATGTTTTTCTCTCGCTCCCAGGCCAGTATGGAAGATTTATCATTATGATCTATTAGGAGCGCTTTTACGATTCCTACCGGAAAATAACCGTATTATGATTATCTAAAATTGCAATTCACTACAGCAATATACCTATAAATCTATCTTAAAATAACCCTCAAAACTTTGTCAGACGTGGCGGAACGACCTTTGTTTAATACGTTTGCGCTCTGCCTACCCCATTAGGGATAAAGGCGTGATTGTATGTATGTTAAATTGCAATATAGCTTTTTTATTCCGACGCGTAGTTTTTGTGGAATTTGCTTTGTCGTGGGTATTTCGCACATTTTTGACGCGGCCACGGACGTAACCGCCATGCCATAGCGCGCGCTGATTTGATCGATATTCTAAGGCATTACGGGCGATGGTTGCATATCTTGAAATCTACCTGCTCATCTGTCGACAGGAAAACCTTAAGCAATATCCATAGTTTTCGCAGAAGAAAACACATGACGAGGGGTTAGAACAGGACAATGCAGACAATACCATCCCTAACGACACCCGCGGGACATAGAGCGTCGCTGTTCAATTTGGGGTAGCTTCTAAGTTCAGGTTTGTTCATACATACATATATATTATAGTCGATATACAATACAATACAAAATTCTTTATTGCACAAAGAAACACGTACAACAGAAATAAAAAGGAACAAACGTGACAGTACAATATAGGCGGCCTTATTGCTAAAGCAGCAATTTCTACCAGGCAACCTTTGGGTATAGAAATTGTACAAGCAGAAAGCGGGGTAGTGCATATTACTACATATAACACTTAGACAATATTTACACACTATTAAACAAATATTTCAATAAAATATACTGATACATATCTTATGATAAACTAATACATAATATATGCTACATAAGATAGGATAGAACATAGAGTATGTTATATATCAGAGAAATTGGTAGATACTCGATACCCACTCGACAGAAGAAGATCATGCCTTTATCCCTAATGGGTAACCGTCCTAAACAATCGTTCTACCACGTCTGATAAAGATTTGAGTGTTATTTAAGATAGATTTGTAGGTATGTTGCTGTAGTGACTGGTTGTCAGCCCATCGCCTAAATTACAATATACTGAAACCCTCGGATTCCTTAGCTGTTTTTTACAGCATGCACGGGAGGAATTGCTGCTGGCATACTAGATTTTCTCTCGCTCCCAGTCCAGCATGGAACTATGTATATATTGAATGTTTTATGCCGATGGGGGTCGTATTTCGACGCTACAGAGCTCCTGCCGTCGTCCATAAGTCAAAGAAGTATTTAAGTTTGCGCTGTAAATATAAAGTATAAAGTAATAAGCACTTTCAGGAACCAATAACGGCCCGTATGATTCGCAGTTACAGTGTTTTACTGATTATTTTTGTTTGCTTTCGTGTTGTTCTACAAAAGCGTTGTGTGTCGTGTTCTGATAGCATCTGACATGGATTGTTATTGGTCAAGGAAGGTGTAATGGTTGAAGTTACTATATAAGCTTATGTAAGTTATGAGGAATTCCATGCTGGCCTGGAAGCCAGAGAAAAACATAAAATGTGCCAGCTGCATTTCCTTCCGAGCATGCTGTAAACACCAACTAAGGGATCCGAGGGTTTCAGTATATTATAATTTAGGCGATGGGCTGACAACCTGTCACTACAGAAATATACCTAACAATCTATCTTAAATAATCCTCAAATCTTTGTCAGACGTGGCGGAACGTTTACACTCTGCCTACCTCATTAGGGATAAAGGCGTGATTGTAAGGAAAATGTTTCAGTTCCATAAATTCAGGTGTCACTGAAGGGGTAAAGTACTGTTTCGAAAGGTCGATCAACGAAACTACAAAACTTTAACAAAGAAATTCTTTCAGGACATGGAATAAATATTTGAGTTCTTAAATTTAAGTGCAAGGCACTTGTCGGTGGAGTAATCGCCAATTTTATTTGTCTTCAGTTCCTGGTACGACTTGACATTCACCTTCTCCTTAATTTGGTCTAAGTAACTGCGTCTAGGTATTCCCCTTCCTCTCTTGCCTTATAATTTAAGTGGCCTATAGTTCTTCCTCTCTGGTTCTCTATTGTAGTCAGTATATTTCTCTTCTCCTTTACCTTCCTCTTCATTTGTTTTCCTTTCCATCTAACTATTTCTTTCCATTCGCCTACAACACCACATTTTAAATGCTTCTAGCCTTTCCTATCCCTTTGAGTCAGTTCCAAGTTTTAATGTACGTTTTAATGACACGTTTAATTTTTTTCTTCTTTACATATACATATAATCACGCCTTCATGCGCGATGGGGTAGGCAGAGCGTAAACGACCCAAACAAAGGTCGTTCCGCCATGTCTGACAAAGTTTTGAGGGTCGTTTAAGATAGATACATACATACATACATACATATAATCACGCCTTTATCCCTGATGAACAAAAGTCGTTCCGCCACGTCTGACAAAGTTTTGAGGGTTATTTAAGATAGATATGTAGGTATATTGCTGTAGTGACAGGTTGTCAGCCTGTCGTCTAAATTGCAATATACAGAAACTCTCGAATCCCTTAGCTGGTTTTTACAGCATGCCCGGGAGGAAATGCAGCTGGCACATTCTACGTTTTACTCTCGCTCCCAGTCCAGCATGGAAGTATATGTTTAAGATAAGTAATAAGTGAAAAAAAGTTTAAGATAAGTGTTTAAGATATATTTGTTGGTATATTGCTGTAGTTCTTCTTGATAGTACTTTTAAATAGATGTTCTTTGTTATTGAAAGCTATTTTAGCCATAGCAATTCTGTTTTTTATATCTGGAGTACATCTGGAGTCGCTGGTTATCAAACTGCCTAAGTATTTAAAAGATGTAACTTGTTCTGAAGGAGTGTTATTTAATTTGATATTCCTTCGTAATAGTGTAGTTTTTGATGTTAATAGGGTTTTGGTTTTTCCTGCATTCATTTTATTTTATCTTTATTTTGTTTATTTAGAACACAAACAGTCATACATAGACATCATTCTTAGATATAAAACATAGTACAAAACAAAGTCTTTTTTTCTGTCCCTATATCCCTTTGTATGCTTAGATCTTTAAAACTACGCAACGGATTTTGTTGCGGTTTCTTTTATTGGATAGAATGATTCAAGAGGAAGGTTTATATGTATAATACATGCATAATATAGTAGAGAAACACTGATGATTTCCGTGCGAAGCCGGGGCGGGTCGCTAGTAAGTAATAAACAGACCTGGAGGTTCATTACTGTAAATTTAACAATAATAAAGGTACGAGCTTTCGGTAAACAACTTGGCAGTATGTTTAATTTTGAGGCCAAATTCCTGAAATGTGGTGTTCATTTTTGTACTAATCTTTGCAATACTTGCGTGCTTCTAGCTAGCGCTGCAATGTCATTTGCGAATCGGATTAAGTTAAAAGTTTCTCCATTTATTGTAACGCCCCCGCACACTATTCGCGACAGCCCATCAATCGCTGTTTTCAAAAAGAGACTCAAAGAACATTATCTTTCTCTGCTTAATCCGTAGTATGTATTTATATATTGTATATATATGTATCTATGGTATGTATATATTTATTTATTTCAGTTATATTTATATAGAGTATTTAATATATTTATAGGTATTATAATTTATTTATTTATTGTATGATCGTAGTATAGTGTAATTAAGTAGGTATATCCTTATTTACTGTTCATGTACCTAATTTGTATTCATATTGTGCACGTCTTATCCGCATTACGTTTTATGCTATCTCACTTCTTAGGTCTGCTGTAAGACATTTCATTTTAGAAATAAGCAGTACCTGTTGTGTCTTGATTCCTATGTAATTGTTCTGTGTATGTTTCTGTGTACAATAAACTGTTAAATAAATAAACAAATAGAATCAAGCATTTTTTCTTATGGCGCACTCTATAAAGATATTGAATATAACTGGTGACAATGGGCAAATATTAGAAATGGGATTAGACTACCCATAAAAAATACAAAGGGAATAAAAATAAATAAATCTAAATGTTTATTTTTGAGAATAGAAGTTGTTTACTGTTGACTGTGAAGACTAGAAATACCCCTGTTATGTTAGATTAATAAAGAGACCCTGGTCTACGCGCTCTAATCCACAAAATCATCTTTCTCATACATACATACATATAATCACGCCTTTATCCCTATTGGGGTAGGCAGAGCGTAAACGACCTAAACTATGGTCGTTCTGCCACGTCTAACAAGTTTTGAGGGTTATTGCAGATGACTATGAATATCGCTTAGGCGATACTTCACACCGGGACAGCTACTACAGCTCTACCAAGCTCAAGTCCGATCGTGTATGGAGTATTGCTGCCACCTTTGGGACGGATCTGCCAAATACCAACTGGCAACCTTGGATTCTATTGAAAAACGCGCCAAGAAGCTCATCTCCGACCCGTCACTGGTAGAGGAAAAGCTGCAGAGCCTCGAACATCGTCGCAAAGTAGCTTGCTTGTCTGTGTTCTACAGGATACATTTCGGAGAATGTGCAGCATCGCTTCATGACCTGATACCCCCCTCCCCATTCCATCTCCAGGGTACGAGACGCCGGTTGGGATTCCACCCTTATGTTGTCGACATTCCAAGTTTTCGCACAAAGCGGTACGCTTCTACATTTTTAATGCGAACGGCCAAAGTGTGGAACTCCCTGCCTGCGGATCTATTTCCGGAACGTTATAACCTGGGCCTTTTCAAGGCGAGAGTGAACAGGCATTTTCTAGGCAATCATGCTCCATCATAGTCTACATCATCACTTACCATCACGTGAGATGGCGGACAAATGATTGCCTATCAAATATAAAAAAAAAAAAAAAAAAAAAACGCTAAAGTGACAGGTTGTCAGCCCATCGCCTGAATAACAATATTGAAACCCTCCAATCCCTTAGCTGACTTTTACAGCATGCCCGGGAGGTTATGCAGCTGGCACATTCTATGTTTTTTTATCACTACCAGTGCAGCATGGAAGCAAAATCATCTTTCTCGCAGACAATAATATAGAAAATTCAGCAAGAACCTTTATACCTAGCGGTGGCGCCCCCATTCGTAAAAAATCATGTTACATACATATAATCACGCCTTTGTCCCTAATGGGGTAGGCAGAGCGTAAACGACCTAAACAAAGGTCGTTCCGCCGCGTCTGACAAAAAATCATAGCTCGCAAAATATTGACCTTTTCAAAACTGCTACTGCTTCCTTAGAATAAGAACTAATTATTTTTTAGAACTCATGAATTGAGGAGCAAATAGTACCCAGCAATTACTATCGAAATTATTGCTGTAACGGCCGTGTTTTGCGTTTTTTTTTTTTTTTAAACAAACTGACCAATTTAGCAATATAATAATAAGGCCGCCTATGTTGTACTTGTCTTTTGTTGTTATCTGTTGTGTGGTATGATTTGTATTATTACGTGCAATAAAGTATTTTTATGTTTATGTTATGATTAACTTTATTTTATGCGCCCACCACCTTAATGGCAATAACATTACACCAACAATTTAACTATGGTCAATGGCATCGTGACACGGCACGGAACATTGTTATCAAACAAAACGACAAACAAAGTTGAAATAGTCAATTATTCAGGTAATTTATTGTTTCTATGAATGGCCTTGAGAAACAATTTTGAAAAATACTAGAAATTACATACATACATATAATCACACCTTTATCCCCAATGGGGTATGCAGAGCGTAAACGACCTAAACAAAGATCGTTACGCCACGGCTGACCAAGTTTTGATGGTTATTTTAAATAGATTAGTAGGTACTAGCGACCCGCCCCGGCTTCGCACGGAAATTTATCAGTGTTTCTCTACTATATTATGCATGTATTATACATATAAACCTTCTTCTTGAATCACTCTATCCATTAAAAGAAACCGCATCAAAATCCGTTGGGTAGTTTTAAAGATCTCAGCATACATAGGGATATAGGGACAGAGAAAGCGACTTAGTTTTATACTATGTAGTGATATTACTGTTGCTGCTGTTTTCCTCTCGCTCTCAGGCCAGCACGGGAGAAGTAACATGATCGTTACCCTAAAAGCACCGTAATAACCAGTTTCCAGGCTTTACTGGAAACCAGGGTAACTCTAACCACCACCGTAATGTCTGTAACATTACAGCACCAATTTAACCATGGCCGATGGTATCGTGACACGATACGGAACATTGTTGTCAAACAATACAACAAACAAACTCAAAATAGCTATATTGGGTTCAATTCTGGATACCACCGGCAAAAACTAAAATTAAAATTTATCTGTTACTTTCAAACTGATAAAATTGAAAAATGACAGGCGATTTACCACCCTAACACCCCTCCTTATCTTAAAGATCGCTTTATTTTTCATTCGGCAACCCTGGCTCGCAATTTGCGTGCCAGTTCTAAATTGACGCTTAACCTGCCGTCTCACAAAACTGACTTCTACGCAAAGTCTTTCACAGTGCGAGCGATCAAGCTGTGGAATGAATTGCCCGAAGACATTCGACGTGCACCGTCTCTTGAAACCTTTAAGAGCCGACTTAAAAAACATTACTTGGAAGAAATTACTATCTGATCATTATTTATCCTTCACTTTTATCCTGTGCTGTTGCTGTCATTTCCTTCGTCTAGATCTGGTTGTAGTTTGCATTATCCTATCTTCCATTAGTTTATGTATTAGTTTATTATATATTATGTATTAGTTTACTTTACAATATCTATGTAGTAGCTTGTAACTAGTTTATGTATTATATGTAATGTAATGTATTTAGGATACATATTTTACTAGATTTGCAATATCCCGCTTACCGCTACGCATTTTTCTTTGACCCAAAGGTTGCCTGGAAGAAATTGCAATAAGGCCGCCTATGTTGTACTTGTTTTTTGTTGTTATCTGTTGTGTTGTATGATTTGTATTCTTACGTGCAATAAAGTATTTTTATGTTATGTTATGATTTATACTCTATGGTTTTACACTTTGTCCGCTTGATTTTTGACGCGATTTTGCACGATTTCCCAGTATATCTGTCAATTTATTTGCCATGTCATGTCGTATGACATACATACATACATATATATAATCATGCCTTCATCCCTACACCACAAACATTATAACAGTACCAATTTAACCATGACCGATGGCATCGTGACACGGCACGGAACATTGTTGTCAAACAATACAACAAACAAAGTTGAAATAGTCAATTATTCAGGTAATTTATTGTTTCTTTGAATGGCCTTGAGGAACAATTTTGAAATATACTAGAAATTACATACATAAATATAGTCACGCCTTAATCCCTTATGGGGTATGCAGAGCGTAAACAACCTAATTAAACAAGGGTCGTCCCGCCACATCTATCAAAGTTTCGAGGGTTATTTAAGATAGATTTTCAATAAAAAAATGCCTAGAATATATTTAGCCGGGTAACATAGTGACATGTCGTCGGGGTACAGCACGGAGCCATTATCGGCTCAATTTCCCATGAGACGAACGGCCCGTCATCCCCTTCCTTAATAGTGGTTAGGGAACTTGTGGGAACGAGACGATCAAGTTTGATTGAAGCAAAAACAAACAAAAAACCATATCAGGCCTATTAGCTGTGCTTATTAATATTGATTATTTTTTTTATTATTATGTCACATGTATAGTACTGGTTTTCTACAAGGTGTTCTACGTAGTGCTCGCTCTGCTGTTCAGCTGCTGCTTTGGCGTGTTGATGCTGATTAGTATACATAAAACTTCCTTGCTGAACCGGGAGCGAGAGAAAACGTAGACCGTGCCAGCTGCATTTCCTCCCGGGCTGTGAAAACCAGCTAAGGGATCCGAGGGTTTCTGTACATTACAATTTAGGCGATAGGCTGACAACCTGTCACTACAGCAATATACATACAACATACATACATACATATAATCACGCCTTTATCCCAAATGGGGTAGGCAGAGCGTAAACGACCTAAACAAAGGTCGTTCCGCCACGTCTGACAAAGTTTTGAAGGTTATTCGAGATGGATTTGTACGTATATTGCTGAAGTTACAGGTTGTCAGCCCATCGCCTAAATTGCAATATACTGAAACCCTCAGATCCCTTATATAACCCAAATATACATACATATCCATCTTAAATAACCCTCAAAACTTTGTTAGACGTAGCGGAACGACGATGATAGTGAAATGTGGCTGCTTGACCGTCTCGAAACGCCTGCTCTAACTTAGACTAAGTGTTGGGTAGGGAAACATTAGTGTAGACAAAATATACATCGGCTCATTGGAAAAGCATTTATTTAAAGGCTGCATATCCTCCCGTGCATGCTGTAAAAACCAGCCAAGGGATCCGAGGGTTTCAGTATATTGTAATTTAGGCGATGGGCTGACAACCTGTCACTACAGCAATATACCTACAAATTCATAACAAAACTTTGTAAGACGTAGCGGAACAACGATGATAGTGAAATGGATTGACCGTCTCGAAACGCCTGCTCTAACTTAGTGTAGACAAAATATACACCGGCTCATTGGAAAAGCATTTATTTAAAGGCCTCAGGGTACAGTATTAACTTACAAATAAAGTATTCAAAACTGAACTGCCTCTAGTGGTCTAGTGGCTAGTGCCATGGACTCCCAATCCGGAGGTCCTGGGTTCGTTTCCCAGGGAGGACACACAAAGTTGATATTTGAGAATTAATCACTTTGTGAAGTTTTCCCAGTTTGGTTAGGACATTGCAGGATGAATCATCTGATTGTCCAAAAAAGAAAAAAAGATTTCGTGCTTCGGAGGGCACGTCAAGCCGTCGGTCCCGGTCGCTGTCTTTGATAGTGGTCGTTATTCAAACCATGTCAGAGGCCTGATAGTTGTGCTACTAGGCGGTTTAAAAACTCTGACACCAGGGTTCATCGGGTCCATAGACTCGATACCCACTCGACAGAAGAAGTATTCAAAGCCCAGGTAAGCTTTTAACTTATTTTTTTATTTAAAAGCGTTTATTTAGCTTGCATTATATGTATGTACATTGTACCTATGTATGTATGTATGTATGTATATTGGTGAAATCTTGCAACTCAATTTTGAAGCACTTATCTTCAACCGAATGAGTTGAAATTTTGCATACTTATCATTAATTTTATTCCCTAAAAAGAACAAAATAAAATTTTCCTTTCAAACTTTCACTATCAATTTATAATAACGTCATTACTCAAATTTTATAATATAAAAGCATGTCGCGAGATTTATACATATAATTACGCCTTTATCCCTTACGGGGTAGGCAGAGCGTAAACGACCTAAATAAAGGTCGTTCCGCCACGTCCGACAAATTTTTGAGGGTTATTTAAAATAGATTTGTAGGTATATTTCTGTAGTGTTGTCAATAGGTTGTCAGCCCATCGCTTTAATTACAATATACTGAAACTCTCAGAACAATTAGCTAGTTTTTACAGCTTGCCCGGGAGGAAATGAAGCTGGCACATTCTACGTTTTTTTTTCGCTTCCAGTCCAGCGAGGAAGCGAGATTTATCTGTGAATTTAACATATAAATTAAGTAACTTCAACCTAACTCAAACCATGTCAGAGGCCTGATAGTTGTGCTACTAGGCGGTTTAAAAACTCTGACACCAGGGTTCATCGCGTTGATAGACTCGATACCCACTCGACAGAAGAAGAAGAAGTAACTTCTTGTGTTTAATCTCGCGACATGCTTATATGTATACTATAAAAATTGTGTAATAACGTTATAATAAATTGATAGGGAATGTTTTAGAGGAAATTTCGTTTTGAAGTTCTTAATATATAGTTTATTTTATTCATGAAAGTATTAAAGGAAGCCCAGGTATGCTTTTAACAATTTCTTTATTGACTGGAATAAACCAAGGAAACGAAGAACCAAAAATAAGAGTAAGACTGACGAAGGGGGAGCAAAGTGCGAGTTTCTCATGCTTCTTCTTCAATGTAATATATAATTATTATTTTATTTTGTAACATAGATGTAATTTTCTTTGTAATAGACTCGCTTGTGACTTTCTAAAAGTGTTCTTAGGAATCTATTTGGAAATTACTTCCATGCTGGTCTGGGAGCGAAAAAAACACATAGAATGTGCCAGCTGCATTTCCTCCCGGGCATGCTGTAAGATCCAGCTAAGGGATCCGAGGGTTTCAGTATATTGTAATTTAGGCGATGGGCTGACAACCTGTCACTACAGCAATATACCTAGAATTCTATCTTAAATAACCCTCAAAACTTTGTCAGACGTGGCGGAACGACTTTTGTTTAGGTCGTTTACGCTCTGCCTACCCCATTAGGGATAAAGGCGTGATTAAATGTATGTATATCGTGTCGATCGTTTAGGCGTTTTTATATTATGATTTGACTTAATATAAAGTGACGCAACATCTACTCGCTAGTTTATACATGCTGGAAATACTTATGATAATGCGATTTCGTATCATTTACTATTGTAAGTAAGACGTAGAATTCAATACAAATACAGTGGGCGGACCAGTGAGAAAGCAAACAGAATTTAGTGGCAGTTAAGGTGTTATTGTTGCTACACAAATCTATTACCTACCTAACTACCTCTGTGATCTAGCGGTCTGAGCCATGGGCTCTCGACCCGGAAGCCCCGGGTTCGATTCCCAGCGGGGGACAAGGACTTTGAGATTTTGTTTCTAGCTTGGGTAGGACATTGCAGGCTGATCACCTGATTGTCCGAAAAGTAAGATGATCCATGCTGTCGGATGGGCATGTAAATAGTTGATCCTGCGCCTGATTTCTCTGGTCGTGTCAGTCAATCTGTCCCATCAGAATAAGAGATTTAAGGAATAGAGAGTGCACCTGTGTGTAGCGCAAACACTTGGGCACTAAAACTAGTCCTGCGCAGTTAGCCGATCTCTGGGAGATTGGCCGCCATCACCGAAAATCGGCGGACCTACCTAAGATTGGTGTAGGTATATTTTAATTTATAATATTTTATCACGCAATCATACGTACCTACATATAATTACGCCTTTATCCCTAATGGGGTAGGCAGAGCGTAAACGACCTAGACAAAGGTCGTTTCGCCACGTCTGTCAATGTTTGAGGGTTATTCAAGATAGATTTGTAGGTATATTGCTGTAGTGACAGGTTGTCAGCCCATCGCCTAAATTACAATATACTGAAACCCTCGGATCCCTTAGCTGGTTTTTACAGCACACTCGGGAGGATATGCAGCTGGCACATTCTATGGTTTTCTCTCGCTCCCTATATACCTAATAAAATGTCCTTTATTCCTACGGGAAAACCGCGTGCGGAAAGCTAGCTATTTATATAAGTTTTCTTCTTTATATTGATCACATGAAGAAGAAAACAAATATACCCACCTACTATTTAATTAAACGGTATCTTATTATGTCTCAATCGTGGAATATTTTTTTTTTCCATAGAGTCCAAGTGTAAAATACTTTTAAATATAAAATTCCTACAAATAAGATGCAAATAATTCCTACCGAGCCATCCTATGTCATGGCGGGTACCGCAATCAGTCACAGTTATCTACCCTTGCCACGAAGCCTTGCCACTAATCCACTGGTTTACAACCTGCCCTTAGCTTAGAAAGAGAGAGAGAGATACATAGAGACAGATCTGTGGAGAGAAATGACTGAGTCGTCATGGATTACAGCTACTGCCTTTGTGGTCAAGCCACAGATTATATAATAGTACTACATACAGAATGTACACTCACCTCCCCAGTCCGATATACGTCACACTCCGCGCCGGATTGTGGGTCACATTGTTGGTACGCTTAGCGGGATTTTAGGAATAGAGTGTGCACCTGTGTGTAGCGCAAACACTTGGGCACTAAAACTAGTCCTGCGCAGTTAGCCGATCTCTGGGAGATTGGCCGCCATCACCGAAAATCGGCGGACCTACCTAAGATTGATGTAGGTATATTTTAATTTATAATATTTTATCACGCAATCATACGTACCTACATATAATTACGCCTTTATCCCTAATGGGGTAGGCAGAGCGTAAACGACCTAGACAAAGGTCGTTTCGCCACGTCTGTCAATGTTTGAGGGTTATTCAAGATAGATTTGTAGGTATATTGCTGTAGTGACAGGTTGTCAGCCCATCGCCTAAATTACAATATACTGAAACCCTCGGATCCCTTAGCTGGTTTTTACAGCACACTCGGGAGGATATGCAGCTGGCACATTCTATGGTTTTCTCTCGCTCCCTATATACCTAATAAAATGTCCTTTATTCCTACGGGAAAACCGCGTGCGGAAAGCTAGCTATTTATATAAGTTTTCTTCTTTATATTGATCACATGAAGAAGAAAACAAATATACCCACCTACTATTTAATTAAACGGTATCTTATTATGTCTCAATCGTGGAATAATTTTTTTTTTCCATAGAGTCCAAGTGTAAAATACTTTTAAATATAAAATTCCTACAAATAAGATGCAAAAAATTCCTACCGAGCCATCCTATGTCATGGCGGGTACCGCAATCAGTCACAGTTATCTACCCTTGCCACGAAGCCTTGCCACTAATCCACTGGTTTACAACCTGCCCTTAGCTTAGAAAGAGAGAGAGAGATACATAGAGACAGATCTGTGGAGAGAAATGACTGAGTCGTCATGGATTACAGCTACTGCCTTTGTGGTCAAGCCACAGATTATATAATAGTACTACATACAGAATGTACACTCACCTCCCCAGTCCGATATACGTCACACTCCGCGCCGGATTGTGGGTCACATTGTTGGTACGCTTAGCGGGCATGTTTCCCAGGGTAACGGAAATAATCAAGTTTTGTGTTCCAAAGATGGTTAGGTACTGTTCCGTATACGGATGTCTTTCTACCACAAGATATGACTCCAATAGGAACTTTTTTATATTCCCAAGTGATGAGAGACGGTAAGTAACTTCATACAAAATATGCAACCTAACCTATTCTAACTATTCAGTTACAGTGAACTACTTTAAAACGTTGGTTTAATCAAGAACCAGATTCATCAAGTGGTGATTATGACCGGTATAACAAAATTTGTCAACCCTTATAAAACGCACACAAACACATGGCAAGTGCAACATGCCGTCTGTCGATGTATGACCAAAATGACATTGTAGTTAGGAGTGGCCGAGCTGTGCCGGTACTTTACCCCTAAAATGAGCTTAATCAGTCACAGCGACCTACCCTTGATAGTAATCCACTAGTTTAGAGGTACAACCAGCCCCTAGCTTAGATAAAGATACATAGAGATCTGTGGAGAGACACAACTGATACCTAGTCGTCATGGATTTCAGCTACTGCCTTTGTGGTCAAGTGGTCTGAGCTTTATCAGCTACCTGCCTTTGCCAGTAATCCACTAGTTTAGAGACACAACCAGCCCCTAGCTTAGAGAGAGATACATAGAGATCTGTGCAGAGACACAACTGATACCTAGTCGTCATGGATTCCAGCTACTGCCTTTGTGATCAAGTGGTCTGAGCTTTATCAGCTACCTGCCTTTGCCAGTAATCCACTAGTTTAGAGACACAACCAGCCCTTAGCTTAGAGAGAGATACATAGAGATCTGTGCAGAGACACAACTGATACCTAGTCGTCATGGATTCCAGCTACTGCCTTTGTGATCAAGTGGTCTGAGCTTTATCAGCTACCTGCCTTTGCCAGTAATCCACTAGTTTAGAGACACAACCAGCCCTTAGCTTAGAGAGAGATACATAGAGATCTGTGCAGAGACACAACTGATACCTAGTCGTCATGGATTCCAGCTACTGCCTTTGTGATCAAGTGGTCTGAGCTTTATCAGCTACCTGCCTTTGCCAGTAATCCACTAGTTTAGAGACACAACCAGCCCTTAGCTTAGAGAGAGATACATAGAGATCTGTGCAGAGACACAACTGATACCTAGTCGTCATGGATTCCAGCTACTGCCTTTGTGATCAAGTGGTCTGAGCTTTATCAGTCACAGCGACCTACCTTTGCCGGTAATCCACTAGTTTAGAGGTACAACCAGCCCTTAGCTTAGAGAGAGATACATAGAGATCTGTGAAGGGATACAACTGATACCTAGTACATACATACATACATAAAATCACGCCTTTATCCCTTACGGGGTAGGCAGAGCGTAAAACGCCTCCTAAAAGGCGCTTTCGCCACGTCTGACATAAATTGAGGGCAATTTTAGATTGTAATGTGACAGGTTGTCAGCCCATCGCCTAAATAACAATACACTGAAACCCTCGAATCCCTTTCCCTTTTTGATACCTAGTCGTCATGGTTTACAGCAACTGCCTTTGTGGTCAAGTGGTCTGAGCTTTATCAGTCACAGCTACCTACCCTTGATAGTAATCCACTAGTTTAGAGGTACAACCAGCCCTTAGTTTAGAGAAAAATACAAAGAAACCTGTAGAGCGATACAACTGGAGCCATATTTTTGAATCACTCGAACTCCAGAGAGCCCGATAATGTAGTGGATAGGGCCGCTGCCTCCTGAGCTAGGTAGTGGTTCGAATCCCACCACGTAAAAATGTGTTTTTCGGTTTTCGAATTTCATATGTACGTTTATTCGGCGCTTTTTCTGTGCTTCGGAAGGCACGTCAAGCCTTGCCACTAAGTCGTTAAGCCGTTGGTCCCCGTTAATATTGTTTAATACCGTAGATATTAGTCGGTAAGCCATGTCAGAGGCCAGTGCTAAGCATTCGCGGCTTGAAAACTGACCTAATCTAGTATTGGTTCTGGTTTCCCTTCTGGGTTGCGAAGGTCAGATGGCATTCGCTCTGTGTAAAAACCAGTACCCTCGTTCAATCCCCTAGAGGGTGCTGACCCTATGAGATAAGTTTACAAATAAAAACTTTGTCTTCCCCCCTGGGAATCGAACCCAGGACCTCCGAATCGTAAGCCCATGGCTCTGACCACTAGACCAAGGAGGCAGTTGAAAGTTATTTTGACCACTTGAAGCATTATATAACATTATAAGCATTGAGGTATAACATTATATATCAATGCCTTAAAGGCTAAAAGGACTGGTTCTTTAGAATCTTTTAGCCAGAATTCAGCCAACTTTTCTCGGCAGATGTGGGTAAACATGGTTGTTAGCAATAAGTTTGTATGTTTACCAATTACCCGCACTACCAGTATCGTATGAGTCAGAGCGTCAGAGGCTTCTCAAATGCATTCTTAACCCATCATCTGACTCACTACAAGCCCACACAGACGATTGTTGCCAGATGCGAAAGAAAAGAATTTTATAAACTTTTTAAAATGTTGTACTTAACATAACATAAAAATACTTTATTGCACGTAAGGATAAAACATACTCGTACAACACAACAAAGGACAAGAACAACATAGGCGGACCTATTGCTAAGGTAGCAATTTCTTCCAGGTACCCAATTGTTCTTGCACAACCTTAAACAATTGTTTGCGAGATGAGAGAGAAAAGAAGTATTTTATAAAAAAACATGTACTTAAACACTACCTAATGCAAATAGTATTTGAATGCAGAAAGAGAGAGGAAATACCTCATTTATTTTTTAAATATTGTGTACTCGAATGTACAACGTTATTAGAACTCAGATCGGCTTTACAAAGTCGCAGGTTCGAGGCCTACCCGAGGCAAATTTATTATTTCTTTCTTTTATATAAAATGTTACAATGTCGCCGTTTCGGTGTGAATTGACTCTAACTTGCATAAACTCTTCTAGCTTTATAGCTTGCATATTCTTTCTTTAAATCTACATACATACATAAAATCACGCCTGTATCCCTAATGGGGTAGGCAGAGCGTCAACGACCCAAACAAAGATCGTTCCGCCACGTCTGACAGTTTTGAGGGTTGTTTAAGATAGATCTGTATATTGCTGTAGTGACAGGTTGTCAGCCCATCATCTAAAATTGCAATACATTATAACCCTCGAATCCCTTAAATTTATCCTTTCTTTAAATCTGGCAATAATATTTACACACAAGCCGATAACAAGCAGCACAAACAACCCAACATTCACTGCATGTGGCGTATTGATGCAAAATATCATCAACTAGCGACCCGCCCCGGCTTCGCACGGAAATTATCAGTGTTTCTCTACCATATTATGCATGTATTATACATTTAAACCTTCCTCTTGAATCATTCTATCCATTAAAAGAAACCGCATCAAAATCCGTTGCGTAGTTTTAAAGATTTATGCATACATAGGGATATAGGGACAGAGAAAGCGACTTTGTTTTATACTATGTAGTGATGATGCCACCTTCACAATTCTCATACATTTGTTTAAGGTTTTAGCGTTTTTCGTATTTGTTTGTTTGTAAGTATAAGATTATATTGAAATCGCCTTTTAGCTTTTTGGGGAAACCTGTTCAGTTTCATGGGAGAACCACGCCCTAAAATGTGGTCAGTTATTTTTTTTACTCATACATACATAAAATCACGCCTTTATCCCTTACGGGGTAGGCAGAGCGTAAAACGCCTCGTAACAGGCGCTTTTGCCACGTCTGACAAAAATTGAGGGCAAATTTTACATTGTAATGCTGTAGTGACAGGTTGTCAGCCCATCGCCTAAATTACAATACACTGTAACCCTCGAATCCCTTTTGCTAACTTCTACAGCATACCCGGGAGGAAGGGCAGCTGGCACATTCTATGTTTTCTATCTCCCAGTCCAGCATGGAAGAATCTTTTTACTCCAGTATTTTTTTTCATTAATATAGCTAAACGAAAGTTTCAATTAATTGATTTTCTGTAACATAATCCACAATTTCATTAACGTTTTCAAAAGAATCAGTAACGAGATACGTTTGAAAACAGAATTAATTAATTTCTTGGGCTCCATTAATTACTAAAAATAATTATTCGTATAATTTTACACCTCAAAGTCAAGGTTAACTTCCAAATTAGACGGAGAGTGATAAAAAACCTAGAATGTACCAACTGTTTCTCCTCCCAGGCAAGCTGTAGAAGGCAGCAAAGATCAAAAATATCCGATGGTTATACATACATACATATCACATAATCACGCCTCTATTCCTAACGACGTAGGCAGAGCGTAAACGACTTAAACCGAGATCGTTCCGCAACGTCTGACAAAGTTTTGATGGTTATTTAAGATAGATTTGTAGGTATATTGCTATGGTGGCAGGTTGTCAGCCTATCGCCTAAATTGCAATATGAAGAAACAGTCGGAAGCTGGTTTTTACATAATTTCATTACATAGTTCCATTATTTAACTTTTAGGAGAGCCCGATGGTGTAGTGGATAGGACCGCTGCCTCCTGAGCGGGAGGTCGTGGTTCGAATCCCACCACGTACCAATGTGTTTTTCGGTTTTCGAATTTTATATGTACGTTTATTCGGCGCTTTTTCCGTGCTTCGGAAGGCACGTTAAGCCGTTGGTCCCGGTTAATATAGTTTAATACCGTAGATATTAGTCGTTAAGCCATTTCAGAGGCCAGTGCTAAGCATTGGCGGCTTGAAAACTCTGACCTAATCTAGGATTGGGTCTGGTTTCCCTTCTGTGTTGCGGAAGTCAGATGGCAGTCGCTCTGTGTAAAAACCAGTACCCTCGTTCAATCCCCTAGATTAGGTAGCCGACCCGTAAGATACGGGATAAGGCTAGGGAGATGATGAGTTCCATTATTTAACTATGTTTCATTTCATGTACCGCCAATCCAGAATAAAAGAGGTCATTTAAAGCCTTCAATCAAACAGAACTATATTGTTTACGATACCGAGTGTAAGGAACAGCGTCCCGCAAACTGAAAGGGGTTCATGTCAATGAAACTGAACAACTTTCACCGGGAAGTTCTTTCAGGAGATAACAAAAACAAATTGCCTTCCCATACAAAATTACCACCTCGATAAGACAATTTGTATGAAAAACCAAAATTTTTGTTTTTTTGCTGAAAAAAAAAAACTGGTGATAGTTGTTCAGTTTCGTTGACTGAGCAACCCCTATCAGTTTGCGGGACGCTGTCCCTTACACCCCGTATTGACGAGCATTTACATATTTATTGATATTTTATGAGCAGACTACAAAGAACTCGGCAAAGCGTATCATTTACCAGAATCTAGATCTCAACTCAAAAAACAATTTATTTGGGCCGTATTTATAATCAGCTCTCATGAGTGACAGCGAGTTTTTTTTTTTTTTTTTTCAATTTAATTTGAGTTCGTATAAGAAATGCCATTTCAGTACAAGCTGGCCTGTCAAATCCGTACTTAATATTGCTCTCAAGTTTGAGATCGCTTCATAAATACGAGCCTTAGAAACTCATTATTCTCCGTACTACGGTAATAGTCCTCCCACCGATTTTCGGTGATGGCAGCCAATCTCCCGGAGATGAGCCAACTGCGCAGGACTTGGTTTTAGTGCCCATGTGTTTGCGCTACACACAGGTGCACTCTCTGTTCCCTCAATCTCTTATTCCGATGGGACAGACTGACAGACACGACCAGAAAGAAATCAGGCGCAGGACCGACTATTTACATGCCCAACCGACGGCATGGATCATCTTACTTTTAGGATAATCAGGTGATCAGCCTGCAATGTCCTAACCAAACTAGACACAACAACACAAAGTCATTGTCTCCCGTCAGGGAATCGAACCCAGAACCTCCGGGTCGAGAGCCCATGGCTCAGACCGCAGGACCACGAAGGCAGTACTACGAATACGGTTATGTTAAAATGTTTGCAATGTAGAAGAAATTGTAAAAGAAAAGTTTATTCGACACACACAAATATTGACAATTTGATATGCGGATTTTACCTTGAAACATCTTTCACAAAAATACAAATAGAAAATATTTTATTACCAAAACACAACAGAGTAACTGAAACACATACATTTTTAGCAATATTTAATTATATTTCCTAGTTCTGTCGTAATACAAAGCTATTATCTTGCCAACCTCATTTCTCCCATGCTGGACTGGGAAAGAAAGAAAAACATAGAATGTGCCAGCTGCATATCCTCCCGGGCATGCTGTAAACACCAGCTAAGGGATCCGAGGGTTTCAGTATATTGCAATTTA
This sequence comes from Scrobipalpa costella, assembly GCA_949820665.1. Taxonomy (NCBI): domain Eukaryota; kingdom Metazoa; phylum Arthropoda; class Insecta; order Lepidoptera; family Gelechiidae; genus Scrobipalpa; species Scrobipalpa costella. The sequence continues at coordinate 6,369,858 of OX463321.1, read as the reverse complement.
GGCGATGGGCTGACAACCTGTCACTACAGCAATATACCTACAAATCTATCTTAAAATAACCCTCAAAACGTTGTCAGACGTGGCGGAACGACCTTTGTTTAGGTCGTTTACGCTCTGCCTACCCCATTAGGGATAAAGGCGTGATTATATGTATGTATGTATGTTGTAAAACTACAAACACTACACTAAACTATGAACACTGTTTACAGCACTGTACCTACAAATCTTAAATAACCCTCAAATCTTAGTCAGACGTGGCGGAAGGACCTTTGCTTATGTCGTTTACGCTCTGCCTACCCTATTAGGGATAAAGGCGTGATTATATGTATGTATGTTTGTAAAACTGAATAAATGTTTTTTTTTTTACTATTTAACATTCAAGTTGACCCGCATGCATGAACAGACACACCCGTTTCAAATTCACAAAATAACTATAACATTCTACAATTTAATAAGGCAAGTGCGCGACCACCTTTACGCATACAGACGAACAGTTGGCTGTACTTCCTGTGACTTGTGCCAAAATCGATGGAAGGATAAGTGGGGAAGGCGTTTGTTACACTGTAATTGTCAGGAGTAAGCTGGTACATTCTACTATTCAACAAGACAAGTGTGCGACCACCTTTACGCGTACAGACGAACAGTTGGCTGTACTTCTTGTGACTTGTGCCAAAATCGATGGAAGGATAAGTAAAGGAAGCGTTTGTTACACTGTAACTGTGAGGACTAAGCTGGTACATTCTACTATTCAACAAGACAAGTGTGCGACCACCTTTACGCGTACAGACGAACAGTTGGCTTTACTTACTGTGACTTGTGCCAAAATCGATGGAAGGATAAGTAAAGGAAGCGTTTGTTACACTGTAACTGTCAGGAGTAAGCTGGTACATTCTACTATTCAACAAGACAAGTATGCGACCACCTTTACGCGTACAGACGAACAGTTGGCTTTACTTACTGTGACCTGTGCCAAAATCGATGGTTAGGATAAGTGGTGGAGGCGTTTGTAACACTAACTGTTAGGGACCAAAACAAAACTGGTTTTTGGTCACATAATATAAGGAATCCAAGGACCCATGTACATTAAGAACATTGTCAACGAGAGCATTCGTCAGCAAGCAACATGTGAGCGCATAGGTTGTCTAGTATGTTGTGAATAAACATTTGGCGTTTATAGATAAAACTGTGCGTGCGAACGAATGTTATCAGTTAGGACGCACCTCAAAGGGCTAATAACCTGACATAGTGTACTTTCTGAAGGGTTACTGGCGTTGGCACTCTGACTAGCTTATAGTAAAGGACCTATCCTTAAAAGCATTGTTATTGGCTTACTATCTTATTAAAAGGCCCTAAAAACTTGATTACTTCCATGCTGGACTGGGAGAGATAGAAAAACATAGAATGTTCCAGCTGCCCTTACTCCCGGGCATGCTGTAGAAGTCAGCAAAAGGGACGCGAGGGTTACAGTGTATTGTAATTTAGGCGATGGGCTGACAACCTGTCACTATGGCAATACACATTAAAATCTAAAATTACCCTAAATTTTTTTCAGACGTGGCGAAAGCGCCTTTTACGAGGCGTTTAACGCTCTGCCTACCCCGTAAGGGATAAAGGCGTGATTTTATGTATGTATGTATGTAAAAACTTGATTCTTACATACTGGCCTGAAAGCGAGAGAAAAACGTAGAATGTGCCAGCTGCATTTCCTCCCGAGCATGCTGTAAAAGCCAGCTAAGGGATCAGTGGGTTTCAGTATATTATAATTTAGGCGATGAACTAACAACCTGTCAATACAGCAATATACCTACAAATCTTTAATAACCCTCAAAACTTTGTCAGACGTGGCGGAACGACCTTTATCTACGATATTTACGATCTGCCTCGCCCATTAGGGATAAAGGCGTGATTATATGTATGTATGTTTCTATGAAAATGTATGAACCATGCTACACTTAAATGATGCATACAATGGTGTTTTTATTATCACACCTGCATACTGGTGCAGGTGCAGTCTCGTCATAACATCCAATCTGTCAGACAAGTTATTAGACTAGGTTAGAATTTTAGAACAGAATTAATGAGGAGTAAAAATCTTCATCAAATTCTTATAAAACAGCTTTACACCACCAATGGTAGTCCACTATTATACAATTATAAGTATATATATATATATATACATAAAGTCACGCCTAAACATATAATGGAGTAGGCACAGCGTAAAACGCCTAGTAAATAGCATTCATCATCTCCCTAGCCTTTCCTGTAAAAGGCATAATTACTAGCTAAAGCTAAAGAAAAACATAGACTATGCAAGTTGCATCTCCTCCCGGGCATGCTGTTAAAAACAGCTAAGGGACCCGAGGGTTTCTGTGTATTGCAAATCAATCTTAAATAACCCTCAAACCTTTGTCGGACGTGGCGGAACCACCTTTGTTTAGGTCGTTTGCGCTCTGCCTACCCCATTAGGGATAAAGGCGTGATTATATGTATATGTATGTATGTATGTATGTATGTACAAACGAGTAAAAAAAACTCGAGTTTAGTAGGAGTTGGTCTTACAAATATTCTGAACATCATTTGAAGCTTTTCAAATCGTTTTAGCGATTAGGCCGTTAAAACCTTAAAAATAAATAAACATACATACATACATACAGTCACGCCTTGTTCTAATGGGGTAGGCCCTAACAAAGACCTAAATAAAAGTCATTATGCCACGTCTGACAAAGTTCTGAGTATTATTTGACATGGATTTGTAAGTATATGTAAGTAGTGACAGGTTGTCAGCCCATCGAATAAATTGCAATATACAGAAACCCTTTGGATCCCATAACTGGATTGCATTCTATGTATTTCTTTGGATCGCGGACGTTGTGCCTACCCCATTAAGGATACAGGCGTGATAGTATGTATCATGATGATGATTTTTATAATTTTGTTCGAAGGACCCTAATTTTAATTTGAGTTATTGTGATGTCTGCAAGTCATGGTGTCAGATGTCCATTGTGAACTTATCGCGGCTAATAAAAGTATATTTTAAATTGAATACAGGGTCTTTTCTTATTTAACTTCCATTGTATGAACTGAGCCAGTTTTTAACTCTATTCAAATATGTCGGACAGTTTTAATTCCCGCTTTGGAATATCATTGGGCTCGATTCTAGATTTGCCTTCTAAACCTAAATTTAAAATCTATTTGTCACTTTCAGACTAAATCATTGGAAAAGGACAGGAGATCTATTCTCTCCGGTTTTTGATTCATAGTCGGTGGTTTTATGCGTTATCTGTCATTTTTATCCGCCGTCATATAACACAAAATCTAGAATAACATAACAAACAGGACAGGTAGGCATATAGATATTTTTACAGAAGTGGAAAAAGGTTAAAGGTTATTTATAACTTTATCAAGACTCAACCTTTATTATCTTCCATGCTGGCCTGGGAGCGAGAGAAAAACATAGAATGTGCCAGCTGCATTTCCTCCCGAGCAAGCTGTAAACACCAGCTAAGGGATCTGGGGGTTTCGGTTTATTGTAATTTAGTCGATGGGCTGACAACTTGTCCCTACAGAAATATACCTACAATTCTATCTTAAATAACCCTCAAAACTTTGTCAGACGTGGCAGAACGGCCTTTGTTTAGGTCGTTAATGCTCTGCCTACCCCATTAGGGATAAAGGCATGACTTTATGTATGTTATTTTTTTTACTAATGCGGCGGGCGTCACTTGGCTAGTATCGTCACCTTCTTCTGTCGAGTGGGTATCGAGTCTATCGACCCGATGAACCCTGGTGTCAGAGTTTTTAAACCGCCTAGTAGCACCTTAAGACCCTGTATCAGCAGGACAATAGTTTGACACCCGGTCACTGGTGACAAAGGGGAGTATTTACTTGTCTCTTATAAGTCACACCTACATGACTGGCAACTTTATATTAATTAAATTAACTAGGAGTGCTGCTCACCGTTATAATTAAAATGTTAACGTGAAATATAAAATGTACATACATACATATATATAATCACGCCTTTATAACTAATGGGGTAGGCAGAGCGTAAACGACCTAAAAAACCTAAGGTCGTTCCGCCACGTCTGACAAAGTTTTGAGGGTTATTTAAGATATATTTGTAGGTATATTGCTGTAGTGGCAGATATAAAATGTGATGAGACAGAATACCGCACATCAACTTGGACTACCTAACAAACTCAAAGGATTCTGCAAGAGTTTATAAAATCCTGACAACGAATACATTTATTGCGTCTCAAAAAAAAAATCATGAATATTTTACGTATGGCGAAAATCGGAAGTAATTCTTAATTTTGTAATCTATCAGGCTTTTACATTTTGTAATACAGCAAGTTTTGGATGTTAATCTTGCTAAAAGTGGCCACTTTTGATAAGATTGACCTTCATACTTAGATATTAAGTGTAAAAAATTGTTACCTTGTGGATTACAAAATGAAGAAAAAGTTAAATATTCTTCCATGTTGGACTGGGAGCGAGAGAAAAACATACAATGTGCCAGCTGCATTTCCTCCCGGGCATGCTATAAAAACCAGCTAAGGGATCCAACGGTTTCTGTATATTGCAATTTAGGCGATGGACTGACAGCCTGTCACTACAGCAATTTACCTACAAATCTGTCTTAAATAACCCTCGAAATTTTATCAGTCGTGGCCAAACGACTTCTGTTTAGGTCGTTTATGCTCTGCCTACCCCGTTAGCTATAAAGGCGTGATTTTATGGATATAGTGTTTGAAAATGTGCAGCCTTCTACACATTTATGAGAATCTTTGTCATGAGGAATATCTGTGGATAAGACTCCATAAGACAACATGCCGAAACATGGACGCTTACAAAGGAGGCTGTGCACAAAATACAAGTGGCACAGAGAGCCATGGAGTGCGACATGCTAGGCATTAATCTTCTTGACCGAATACCTAACGCTGAGATACGCCGTAAGACTAAAGTCCCTGATATCGGAAGGCGTATTGTCGAGGCAAAATGGCGATGGGCGGGACACGTGGAGTAAAGTACTCATGGAGTGGTGGACAAGAGGAGGTCGCAGGAATGTTGGTCGTCTCGTGGGTAGATGGGTGGACGATATAATAAAGGTAGCCGGTAAGACCTGGACAAGGCTAGCCCAAGATAGGCAGTCGTGGCACGAAAAATAAGGAGGCCTATGCCCGGCAGTGGGTAGAATGAATGATGATGATATCACCAGGACAATCACACAGAGACTGAATGAAATGACGTGAGGTATTATGTCTCAGTCTTCTATGTACATTTCTACAGTCGCACCTGTATGACTGGCAACATTTCGTTTCGTTAATTAATTATATTACCTACAGTGTTGCTGTGACTGGCCATTTCCGGTCACGAATCGAGATGTATGCTAATTCTATAATGGTGTTTGACTTGATAGTCTTGGCGTGTTTTATTAAAGTTAAAAAATATTTAGATTTTGTAATGATTTGCTGAGAATTGCCTGGTATAATTTCCACGGAGAAAACCTTCCATTTTGTCTTGTTTTGACGACCCGCATTGCCTAGTTAGTAGTGTATCTGTCTGCTAAACAGAGGATCCTAGGTTTGATTCCCGGGAGGGCAGATATTTGAATGATGAATTTAAACGTCTGTTTCTGAGTTAGAGTGTTTTTATGGTCGTTTCTGGCACCAGTATACAGGGAATCCTAGTGGCTATAAGTGTGAATTTAATGAATTTTCTACTGATTTTAGTCATTGTCTAGGATAGGTGATTAAGACAGAGTGGTAGATGGAACAAACTGATTCAAAATACTCAAAAGCTCTGGTATTTCATTACACCGACGGATCAAAATAAGGAAGGATGGTTGATTATTCATCGTTTTTATGTATACGGCTTTGTGCCAACCCAAACAGATTTCAAAAGACTAACAACAGGGGCGATTTTATTCTATGTATAGATAATGCGAATGATGCCTCAATTCTAAAGATTATGAACGATGAGACCTTAAGAATATTTCAGGAGGTGAATGAATAATTAATCAACTTTATTATGATAAAGGGCGAAGATTGAGCTGTAAGCTGGAATAAAAGAGGCATTTTTGCTTATACATCTTAATTTTAGCATGGATCATGTTTTACTTAACAAGGGGTGGCGAAGACAGAATTCATGATGGAAGCGTGCTTACTGAAAAATCTTACAGATCCTGGCATTCCCAAGCACCGATAAGTTCTTTTCTAAGCGTGTCTGTTAAATTTCATCTGCCCAATACATACATAAAAATAATCACGACTGTATCCCGAATGGGGTAGGCAGAGCGTACACGACCTAAACAAGGGTCGTACCACCACATCTAACATAGTACATACATACATATAATCACGCCTTTATCCATGTAGGCAGAGCATAAAACGCCTCGTGAAAGGCGCTTTCGCCACGTCTGACAAAAATTGAGGAAAATTTTAGATTGTAATGTGTATAACTGAAGTGACAGGTTGTCAGCCCATCGCCTAAATTACAATATACTGTAACCCTCGAATCCCTTTTGCTGACTTCTACAGCATGCCCGGGAGGAAGGGCAGCTGGAACATTCTATGTTTTCCTATCTCTCCCAGTCCAGCATGGAAGAAAATACATACATAAAAATAATCACGACTGTATCCCGAATAGGGTAGGCAGAGCATAAACGACCTAAACAAGGGTCGTTCCACCACGTCTGACAAACTTTTGAGGACTATTTAAGATAGATTTGTAGGTATATTGCTGTAGTGAAAGGTTGTCAGCCCATCGACTAAATTACAATATACTAAAACCCTCGGATCCCTTAGCTGGTTTTTACAGCGTGCCCGGGAGAAAATGCAGCTGGCACATTGTATGTTTTTCTTTCGCTCCCAGGCCAGCATGGAAGAATACACAGCCATGCGAATGGCATTTGGGATGATACATATGTGTCTTTCAGCATGCAAGTGTCGCTCGACAAACTTTTCCTTGGCTGTCGTACTAACAGGCCCTACAAACTTGACACTACTTCTACTTCCATGCTGGCCTGGGAGCGAGAGAAAAACGTAGAATGTGCCAGCTGCATCTCCTCCCGGGCATGCTGTAAAAAACAGTTAAGGGATTCGAGGGTATATTGTAATTGAGGCGATGGGCTGACAACCTGTCAATACAGCAATATCCAGTTCTATCTTAAACAACCCTCAAAACTTGTCAGACGTGGCGGAACGACCTTTGTTTGGGTTGTTCACGCTCTGCCTACCCCATTATATACAGGGATACAGGCGTGATAGTATGTATGTATGTAAACTTGACACTGGTGGAATAATTTTTTTTTGTATATCTACTATTATTTATTATGTGATGTAATAATAAATTTATTTACATTCATTAATATTACGAATATTAATGAATATGGTATATATATGGTATGGTATATGGTATAGCCCGATGGTGTAGTGGACAGGGCCGCTGCCTCCTGAGCGGGAGATCGTGGTTCGAATCCCACCACGTACCAATGTGTTTTTCGGTTTTCGAATTTCATATGTACGTTTATTCGGCGCTTTTTCCGCGCTTCGGAAGGCACGTTAAGCCGTTGGTCCCGGTTAATATCGTTTAATACCGTAGATATTAGTCGTTAAGCCATATCAGAGGCCAGTGCTAAGCATTCGCGGCTTGAAAACATGAAATTTTGTTTACCTTTATTTTAAAACTGAGTCACCAAAAGGGACTCGAGGGTTACAGTGTATTGTAATTTAGGCGGTGGGCTGACAACCTGTCACTAAAGCAATACATATTACAATCTAAAATTGCCCTCAAATTTTGTCAGACGTGGCGAAAGCGCCTTTTACGAGGCGTTAAACGCTCTGCCTACCCCGTAAGGGATAAAGGCGTGATTTATGTATGTATGAATGGTTAGCTAAAATTTTATTGTTAAACCAACCTTATCCACAATATGCCATAGTCTCTTATGGTTGACCACTAGGACATAGACTAGATGTTCGTAAATCCTATATAATATTGAATTGAGCTAAAATGCAATTTAAAATCTGATAATATAAAACAATGCAGGCGATTAAACGGTACATTCGTGCGAAGCCAACGTTATTCACCGTGTGTCACGGAGATTACTCGTTTAAAAAAACTTTTAATGATTTACGTGCATGACGTCACGCCCTTATCCCTTACGGAATAGGCAGAGCGTAAAACGCATGGTAAAAGATTCGCCAAGTCAAACTGCTATAGGATTGTCAGCCTTTTGTCTAGATTACAATACTTTTCTAACAAATCTATCTTAAATAACCCTGTAAACTTGTCAGTCGTAGCAGAACGACTTTTGTTTAGGACTTTTACGCTCTGCCTCTAGAACTCATTTAGATAGATGGATAAATCGTTTATTTCATTGCTACAGACACATACATAAACAAAGGCTTTAGTTCGAAATGACAAAACAATTCTACTTAACGGAAGCACCTGATATTAGGGCATGTATGTGTGCTGCAGCAGTGCAAAAGGCCATAGCTCAGCGTCTATATTTGCTTTTTATTTACTAACTAGCGACCCGCCCCGGCTTTGCACGGAAATCATCAGTGTTTCTCTACTATATTATGCATGTATTATACATATAAACCTTCCTCTTGAATCACTCTATCCATTAAAAGAAACCGCATCAAAATTCGTAGCGTAGTTTTAAAGATCTAAGCATACAAAGGGATATAGGGACAGAGAAAGCGACTTTGTTTTATACTATGTAGTGATACATAAAACAGTCAATACAGCATTGTTAAATTTCGCTACAGTATAAATATGTATCGTAAAACAACATTGAATCAGCAAAAATCAGGCTGACTTTAACATTGGCTTGCGTCCAACTATTTCCGGACCAAGCGGGACTCACTGCTAAGTAGACATGCTAATTTACTAAAAGATACGTCTTTATCCCTAATGGGGTAGGCAGAACGTAAACAACCTATGCAAAGGTCGTTCCCCCACGTCTGACACAAGTTTTGAGGGTTATTTAAGATAGATTCACAGCATTCCCGGGAGGAAATGCAGCTGGAACATAATATGTTTTTCTCTCGCTCCCAGTCCAGCATGGAAGAATACATGACACACATACATAAAATCCCTAGTGGGGTAGACAGAGAGTCAATGGACCATTAATTCATATATATAACGATCACGTTTACGCTCTGCCTACCCCATTAGGAATAAAGGCGTGATTATACGTATGTATGTATGTATGTATAACGATCACTGTCAAAGACAACAACATGGGCAGAAGGTTTAACGTGTATTCCAAATCATGTCAAGCAATGAAATGCTTCAGTCTTTGTTATAATCAAATTGGGGAAAACTCACAAACTGATAAATTGTCAAATATCAACCTTGTGTTCCCCCCGTAACATCAATATACCTACAAATCTATCTTAAATAACCCTTAAAACATCGTCAGACGTGGCGGAACAACCTTTGTTTAGGTTGTTTACGTTCTGCCTACCCCATTAGGGATAAAGGCGTGATTATATGTATGTGTGTATGTATTTATATGTTCCACCCGTGGGATTCAAACCCAAGACCTCTAGATCGAATCGAGATCCCATAGCTCAGATTACTAGACCATAGGGTAGAATGGGATATACTTAGTGGTCCACCACGGGCAACGGCAACACAGGCTTGCCTGTGAATAAGTCCCGCTGAACGATCCTTCCAGAGCGGTGGTAGGCTCCGCAAGGGGCCGCGTGGCTCGCAACCACCTGACCACCGGGGTCCGGTGCCAAACAGCTTGCTGTGTTCCGTCGATGCGTGAGATTGCCAGTGCCATAACAGTTATCTTCTGGGTGAGCTCGCGCCATCGTCGACTTTGTCACGATTATCCCTGACCTAGTGTCTAGAGTTAATAGCAAACCCATTTATAATTTAAAAAAAGCCGTGAGGCAGTGGTACCAAATGTGCGGATAAGTTAAATAACACCGCAAACTGCCTCCGTGGTCTAATGGCTTGTGTCATGGACTCCCGATCCGGAGGTCCTGGGTTCGATTCACAGGGTTGATGTTGATATTTATAACACAAAAGTTGATATTTGAGAATTTATCACTTTGTGAATTTTTCCCAGTTTGGTTAGGACATTGCAGGCTGAATCACCTGATTGTCCGAAAAGAAAAATAATTCGTGCTTCGGAGGGCACGTTAAGCCGTCGGTCCCGGTCGCTGTCTTTGATAGTGGTCGTTATACAAACCATGTCAGAAGCCTGATAGTTGTGCTACTAGGCGGTATAAAAACTCTGATACCACGGTTCATCGTGTTCATAGACTCGAAACCCACTCGACAGAAGAAGAAGACCGCAAAATGCAACGACCTTTTATCAGAAAACACTTGCATATAAAAATCAGCTTTCCAAACAAGAGTCTCGTAGCAGCCATCTACGAGATAACGAGCTACGGCGTAGTCACGTAGCGGTTTGCTACGCCCGGGGCGGCGCCATTATCACGCGATTTGCTGTTGCCCAGGCGCAAGCTGAATAAGGATGCATTCTCGTGTGCCTGTAGTCTAGCAGTGAAAGCCTTGGTCACTCGGTACAGAGTTTGTGGATTCTATTCCGTGACACCCAAAGTTGATGAAAGGAGCGATTCTTTCGAGTTTTCTCTTGACTCAAGTCTATTGTATACAGATTTGACAAAGACAAAGTCAAAGATAAAGCGAGCTCTCCCAGTGAAAAGAATCTAGTGCCCTAATGTTTGGTAGGATAGGGATATCTAGATTTCTGATTTAAACTTCAATGAACTGTAAAATATCGCTGATTATATTAAGTTGTATATAACGATCTCTAAATTTCAAATTCAAGGTGATTTTTTTTACAACTATTTGTATTTATAAAGAAAGCTAAGTGAGACAAATAAAATTATTAAAGTTTATGAAGATGGTTAAGGGTGTTCTTAACACTCTAACAAATTCTCGATGTATCCCGGCGGGGCTTGAACCATGGCCTTGGAGCGTGGTAGACGACTAAACAAGCCGCTATGCCATTTGGACTCGACAAATACCGGCGAAATTCGGGATCTGATAGTACGCTACGTAACGCTTTTACGTAATGTTCCATCATTTTTCGTCGCCGGCGTTCATCGACTTATTAGACGTTTTCACGTCAAAAAATATATTGAGCATTACATACATACAATCACGTCTTTATCCCTTATGGGGTAGGCAGAGCGTAAACGACCCTATCAAAGGTCGTTCCGCCATGTCTGACAAAGTTTTGAGGGTTATTCAAGATAGATTTGTAGGTATATTGCCGTAGTGATAGGTTGTCCGACCATCGCCTAAATTGCAATAAACAAAACCCTCGGATCCCTTAGCTAGGGCATGCTGGCCCGGTAGGAAACGCAGCTGGCACTTCCTGTTTTTCTCTCGCTCCCAGTCCAGCATGGAAGAACATTATATTATTGGGCCTTACAAACAGGTTTTAAACAGTATAGTGGCAGGCGTTTTCTTTTAAGCTAAATTGCCTGTGTCAGGAGATACTACTAACTTTCACAAGCACCAACATAAAATAGCAAATTGCTATCAAAACCACTATATTCTTCTCAAACCGTAAAAAATAGATAGCGTTTTGGCACCGACTCAGATTGACTTGAATATATTCCGTATTCAATTCTCCCCGCGATCGGAATCGTTCTAGGTTCTAGAACTGTCTGGAATAAAATAGATTTTTTAGCATATATTCTTGTGAAACATGGCCGAAGTGGAACACAGGCCAATTCGAAACAAAACCACTAAATAAATCAGCCGGCTGCAAGCCGCACTGCAGTGCTCTAACTTCGCGCCACAGACTGTAACAGGAGACGACACGATAGCATTGAATGGTTTTCGGTTCTTAAACCAGCTCAGACTTCTTCTTTCTTAGCGAGTGGATTCTCGAGTCGAACGACCCGATGAACTCTGGTGTTAGTTTTCAAACCGCTTAGTAACACAGCTATTAGGCCCCTGACATGGATTGAGTAACGACCACTAATAAAGACAGCGACCGGAACTGACTCCTTAACGTGCCCTCCGAAGCACGGTTTTTTTTTTTACTTTTCGGATAATAAGGTGATAAATTGACAAATATCAACTTTGTGTTCCCCCCCCTGAGAATCGAACCCAGGACCTCTGGATCGTACGCCCATGCCTCTGACCACTAGACCATGGAGACAGTTATACGTTACGATAGCATTGAATAGTTTTCGGTTATTAACCGGGACCAACGGCTTAACATGCCTTCCGACGCACGAAAAAAGCGCCGAATAAACGTACATATGAAATTCGAAAAACGAAAAAACACATTGTTACGTGGTGGGATTCAAACCACGAATTCCCGCTCAGGAGGCAGCGGCATTATTCACTTCACCATCGGGCTCTCATGTCTATCTATACGAAAATGTTACCACATGTAACAAACATGTAGCTTTTAGCGATTTAATAGTGATCTTTTAGAAGAGTTAATTTTTTATTCTATTAATTTAAACTAAGAATGTTTTCATAAGTTATTTAAACTAAAAATGCACCAGTGCCATATTGAAAATTAAATATTTTAAGAATACATTTTAATCTTTACTAACGCAAATATAAGTATTCCGAAAATATACATAAAAACATATTTTATTCTCATCATATCATTCTTCTTGATTCTGAACAACTAACGAAGTACCATAACATACACAAAACAAAGTAATCCGAGTATCCTCCTGTTAGATAGTCTCTGTTTAGAAGCAGTTTTGAACAGCTCGAAACTAGTTTGGTCTGGTTCAAAGCCGTTCCAGTTTCGGCAGTCACCTGTTCCCCGTTCCTGTTCGGCAGTTTTGAGATGGAGACATTTTACCTGGGGACAATAGAATAACAACATTAGTCTTGTGGAGATAAATCTAGATCTTATATTGGTGTCAATTCTGGCTAACAATTTTTAGAAATTTTCTTCAAATAAGTTCAGTAACTTTATTAAACTGGGGTCTGTAGTAGTGCTTGGCCGTTTACAAAAATCGCAAATAACTCGCTAATTTAGTCAATTCCTACTCCATATTATATTTTACGCAAGAGTAGAAAGATACATTATATAGATATAAACACGACTTTGTCCGTAATGGAGTAGGCAGAACGTAAACGACCTAAACAAAGATCGTTCCGCCACGTCTGACAAAGTTTTGTGGGCTATTTAAGATAGATTTGTAGGTAGATTGCTGTAGTGACAGGTTGTCAGCCAATCGCCTTAATTGCAATATACTGAAACCCTCGGATCCCTTGGTTTTTACAGCGTGCCCTGGAGGAAATGCTGCTGGCACATTCTATGTTTTTCTTTTGCTTTCAGGCCAGCATGGAAGAAGCCGCTTTATCTCAAATAATCTAGAATTTAAGGTAGATTTGGTATCGTTTTCGGATAATTCAAGGATGGGAAATTTATTTCTGGAAGAAAAGGGATAGCATTTTGATGCGAAAAAAATACTTAACTATACAATAAATTCTCTAAACTAAAACATTCATCAGTTAATAAGTGCTTTACCTATTGCCTGCCTATAATCAGGCGTTTCACGTTACCGACTGACTATGTCTACATTTCGTTTAAAAAACACAAAAAGTGTGACCAAAAACATCGCTGTAGGTAAACCTGCGCCTGATTGACAAAATTGAACACATAACCAATGACAACCATGACCATAACTTAGCAAATAAATTGTATTATTTATTTTCATAAAAGTCCTTTCGGCCGTTTTGCGGAAAAGTAAAGAGAGGTTCGGAGTACGTAGAACATACAATGCTGTTTATTTTATGGCAACAAAGCTGCTGCATGCTGGACTGGGAGCGAGAGAAAAACATAGAATGTGCCAGCTGCATTTCCTCCCGGACATGCTGTAAAAATCAGCTAAGGGATCCGAGGGATTCAGTATATTGCAATTTAGGCGATGGGCTGACAACACTATAGCAATACATATTACAATCTAAAATTGCCCTCAATTTTTGTCAGACGTGGCGAAAGCGCCTTTTACGAGGCGTTAAACGCTCTACCTACCCTGTAAGGGATAAAAGCGTGATTTATGTATGTATGTACTTCATATCCTTTATTGCATAAACACAAAAATAAATAATATTTACAAGGGCGAACTTGTCTCTGTAAAGAGTTTTCTTCCAGCCAAAGGTGAATAATTTTAGGGGACAAGAAAATACAACAATTAACACAGACTAATAAAATAAAAAAAATAGCTATACATAAAATAAATATAATACTGTATATTTAATGGCAACAAAGTATATTTTTTCTACTTTCAAAGATTTAATTTGAATAAACTTTAATATGGTTACGCCTTTATCGCTTACGTGGTAGACAGATCGTAAATAAAACATCTGGTTGGCGTTTTTGCCACGTCTGACAAATATTGAGGAATATTTTTAGATTGAAATGTGTCTATATTGATAGGTTTTCAGCGCATTGCCTTAATTACAATACACTGTAAAACTTGAATCCCTATGCTGGTTTTTACAGCATGCTCGCGAGGAGAAGCAGCTGGCACATTCTATGTTTTTCTTTTGCTCACATGGTTTGATTTAAGGTGTCCCTTATTGTTTTATTTTATCTTTGTTTACTACTAGATACTTATTATTTTATTTACTGCTGTATAATTTCCGTCACTTTTAGTATTTTGCATTTTTTACTGCATCACTACATAGTATAAAACAAAGTCGCTTTCTCTGTCCCTATATCCCTATGTATGCTTAGATCTTTAAAACTGCGCAACGGATTTTAATGCGGTTTCTTTTAATGGATAGAGTGATTTAAGAGGAAGGTTTATATGTATAATACATGCATAATATAGTAGAGAAACACTGATGATTTCCGTGCGAAGCCGGGGCGGGTCGCTAGTAAATAATAAACACATATAGTCACGCCTTGATCCCTAATGAGGTAGGCAGAGCATAAACGACCGAAACAAAAGTCTTTCCACCAAGTCTGACAAAGTTTTGAGGGTTATTACGGGGTGTTTATGCGGGGCGGGTCGCTAGTTACAAATATTTTAGACACACAATCACTCACAGTTGAACGCTGTACAAATCTCTTCACTCTTCCAATGGTACTAACATACAGTCATCCTCATATTCAAATTTCCATGTATATTGTATAATTTCCGCGCGCGTTATATTGCGTTTTTTATGGCGCTGCAGATATTTTAGACAGTTTATAAGGATCGGGGGCGGAGGAGCGACAGCAGGTCTAAATCGGTTATCGGTAAATTGTAATGAACTTTTTGTATGTTCTTCCATGCTGGACTGGGAGCGAGAGAAAAACATAGAATGTGCTATCTGAATTTCCTTCCGGGCATGCTGTAAAAACCAGCAAAGGGATTTGAGGGTTTTTGTATATACTAATTTAGGCGATGGGCTGACAACCTGTCACTACAGGAAAATTTTAGATTGTAATGTGTATTGCTACACATTACAATCTAAGATTTTCCTCAATTTTTGTCAGACGTGGCGAAAGCGCCTTTCACGAGTCGTTTTATGCTCTGCCTACCCTGTAAGCGATAAAGGCGTGATTGTATGTATGTATGTAAAGATTTTTTCTATATAAAATCAGTGGCGTATTGGCGTACCTACCTATGGATTTGCAGGTCAATAATATTGGATGCTAATTTTTAAACATCCACGGATGCGGATGCAGTTTTTCGAGGTATCATAACCGCGGATGCGGATGTAAAGATTTTTTGAATTTATTTCGTATCGATGCCGAATAACACAAAATACACATGTATTTTTTTAAATGGTGTTATAACAAAAAAAAAATATTTAAAAAAAGTGGACAATTTGTTAAAAGAATAAAAACACGATAGTCTTTTACGTTTAAGGGCGTTTGTTGCCCTCATCCATATAAAAAAAATATATAAAACGGATATGGAAGGGTACATAAGTTGTCATACATTTATTAGGAAGGCCAAATTGGATACGAATCTAATACAGATGAGTGCACAAAATGTGTAAGAGTCGTTAAACATTTTCATATTGCGAAATTCTGTGTCATTTTTACTGGCGTTTCTTGACTCTTATCTATAATAAACTATACATCCGCCCCGCATTAAAATCCACCTTGATTTCATGCGGATGCTGATGTCCAAATTCATGCGGAAAATCCGCATATGCGGATGCAAATACATATTTTTTCTTTCACCCAAAGGTTGCCTGGAAGAAATTGCTACCTTAGCAATAAGGCCGCCTATGTTGTACTTGTTTTTTGTTGTTATCTGTTGTGTTGTATGATTTGTATTCTTACGTGCAATAAAGTATTTTTATGTTATGTTATTAATACAAATCAGAAAGCCTGTAAAATGCTGAACCGGTAAATAAGATGCAAAGCCTAGCATGTCTCAAGTTTTTTTTTCAAGTTTCAAGTTCTTTATTGCATTAATCAATGTAGAATACAATACAATATACAATAATGTATGAAACACAGAGACACCCTGCTAGGGTACAGCTTAAATAACATTGTAATGTGAGTAGAAAACTTAATTCCATTATGATGAAATTTAACTTAATATAAACACCAATTAATAATGCTAATATTAAAACAAAAAAATATATATAACTTGTCATTTAAGTATTCGGAGAGCCCGATGGTGTAGTGGATAGGGCCGCTGCCTCCTGAGCGGGAGGTCGTGGTTCGAATCCCACCACGTACCAATGTGATTTTCGGTTTTCGAATTTCATATGTACGTTTATTCGGTGCTTTTTCCGTGCTTCGGAAGGCACGTTAAGCCGTTGGTCCCGGTTAATATCGTTTAATACCGTAGATATTAGTCGTTATGCCATATCAGAGGTCAGTGCTAAGCATTGGCGGCTTGAAAACTCTGACCTAATCTTGATGAGGATTGGGTCTGGTTTCCCTTCTGGGTTGCGGAGGTCAGATGGCAATCGCTCTGTGTAAAAACCAGCACCCTCGTTCAATCCCCTAGATTAGGAAGCCGAACCCGTGAGATACGGGATAAGGCTAGGGAGATGATGATTTAAGTATTCGTCTATAGTGTAATAGCGTTTATTTATGAGGAATACTCTTAGATCTTTTATATGTTCTCAATCACCCTCAATTTTGAGCGTCTCTAAATAATATAATTTTGAGTTCTCAGATCAGTGATAAACGTCACTTTGACAGCCGTGAAGTCAGCTGTGTGTAGGTTTACTAATACAAATTTAGAAATTACTACCTTAGCAATAAGGCCGCCTTTGTTGTACTTGTTTTTTGTTGTTATATGTTGTGTTGTATGTTGTATTCTTACGTGCAATAAAGTATTTTTATGTTTATGTTATGTTTACTTTTCCAATTTTAAAAAAGAGACTGGACTTAACTTTGAACTAGATTAGTCACCGCAAAGTTTCGCTCTGAATTTGATTAAATTTCAGTTCTAGACACTTTAGTTTTAGACAGAACATCGGGTGAATAATTAATATTTGACCTAATTGTGTCTGGATACTAACTTTATTTTATGAACGCGTAGTTTCTCCTTATTTCTATGCTTATAAATAATATGAAATACATAAGTGAGTCTTACTCACTCGGTACTCGACAACTGTCCGTATCGGACGGTCTATCTACCTAGTGGGGTTGGCAGAGCGTTAACGACCTAAACAAAGGTCGTTCCGCCACGTCTGAGAAAGTTTTGAAGATTATTTAAGATAGATTTGAAGGTATTCTGCTGTTATGACAGGCTGTCAGCCCATCGCCTAAATTACAATATACTGAAACCCTCGTATCCCTTTGCTGGTTTTTACAGCATGCCCGGGAGGAAATGCAGCTGGCACATTCTATCTTTTCTCTTGCTCCTCGGCCAGCATGGAAGAAAGTTCCGGACCGGTAAAACAATAAAGAAAAGGAAAAACCAAATATGCTTTATGTGATTTTAAGCGTCTAACTGCCTCCGTGGTCTAGTGGCTAGTGCCATGGAATCCCGATCCGGAGGTCCTGAGTTCGATTCCCAGGAGGGAAACACAAAGTTGATATTTGAGAATTTATCACTTTGTGAATATTTCCCCAGTTTAGTTAGGACATTGCAGGCTGAATCACCTGATTGTCCGAAAAGAAAAAGATTTCGTGCTTCGGAGGGCACGTTAAGCCGTCGGTCCCAGTCGCTGTCTTTGATAGTGGACGTTACTCAAAACCATGTCAGACGCGGTTTAAAAACTCTGACACCAGGATTTATCAGGTCGACAGAGTCGATACCCACTCGACAGAAGAAGATGAAGTGTCTAAGTCTTTCATCTTTTATATTTGAGAAAGAGACAAGAATGAATTAGAACTACGTACGTTAGATACCGCAAAAATTCGTTCCCTATTTTATTAAATTTTCAAGAGACAAAATAGAGTCTAGATTTAGACGGTATCGGGTGGATAATTGATATTTGACCTAAACCTAGACCGGCTTTTTAAACGACCTAAGTTTTAGTACAGGTAATAGGCATCTAACATGGTTCGTTTAACGACAGTGACCGGGCGAAGCACGATATAAATTTTCTAACTGACAATTACGTGATTCAGCCTGCATTGTCCTAACCAAACTGGGAAAAGTCTTCGTAGGGAAAATCATACAAAGTGATAAATGAACGAATATAAAGTTCTGTTTACCCCGTGGGAATCGAACCCACGTCCTCTGGATTGGGAGCCCATGGCCCAGACCATTAGACCACGGAAGCAGTTACAGTTACGAAATGCTCAGAAGTCCTCAGGAAAATAATCTTTGCCAAATAATGCGGAGAGTCAGTCGAGGACATTTGGCATATTGCATTGTTGATGATATGTAACGGACGGAGGTATGTAAATACCTGGTGGCGTATTTTACTAGCTTGTGTGTCGTGTACAGACCCGGTGAATGCTTTCGAACGAATGTCCACCGTGCTCGTGGGTTCAATTTTCACAGCCGGGGATTGGCATTGCAAGTTTGGTAAGGATAATATTTTATTAAACTTGTGAGGTTTGCCCCAGTTTGGTGAGGATTTTGCAGGCCGAAAAGAAAAAGGATTCTGATGAAGGATAGTGGTCGTTACTCAAACCACGTCAGAGGCCTAATACTAGGCGGTTTGAAAACTCTGACACCAGGGTTCATCGGGTCGTTCGACTCGAGAAACCACTCGCTACGAAGAAGAAGATTGAGATCAAACATAGAATATGAAATGGTGTAGTCAATAGAGATAGAACACCCTCAAGTCATTTTATGATCCATAAAACCGAATGAAACTCTATCTTTAGTTAGACGGACGCCGCAAACCACTTTGTTTTAACAAAATAATACATTTTACACTGCAAGTAAGTAATTTCTTCCATGCTGGACTGGGAGCGAAAGAAAAACATAGAAGGTTTTCTCCCGGGCATGTTGTAAAAACCAGCTAAGGGATCCGAGGGTTTTTATATATTGCAATTTAGGCGATGGGCTGGCAAACTGTCACTACAGCAATCAACATTCATATCAACACAAATTCAAGATGGTGTGAAGACAACAAAATGTACCTTAATATTGAGAAGTGTTTTGTTGTTTCATTCACAAATAAGATCCACAAATCCACATATAACTATCAACTACAAAACCAAAACTTGGAGCGTAAACATTTGGCGAAAGACCTCGGTGTACTTTTCGATGAAAAGCTTACCTTTCGAGATCACTACGATTATATGATCAATAAGGCTCAACGACTCCTTGGCTTTGTGATTCGTAGCACAAAATGTTTCAAGAAACCTGCTAGCTATATATACCTCTTTAGCAGTTTGGTCAGTAGCGTTCGTTGAATACGCTACAGTAATTTGGTCTCCCTTCTACCAAGTACATTCGGATCGAATTAAAAGCGTTCGAATTATAAGATGGTTAGTCTCAGCTCTCAATGCCAATTCCACGATCTTAAGTACTCTTACACTCCCATATTTCAGCTCCAGACCTGCTCTCGAGTCTTACTATAAATACCAAACCTAACCCTAGGCATATTAAAACTTTTATTCTAGAGGTGTACAAAAATAACATATCGTTTTACTTCCATGCTGGACTGGAAGCGACAGAAAAACATAGAATGTGCCACCTGTATTTCCTCCCGGGCATGCTGTAAAAACCAGCTAAGGGATCCGAGGGTTTCTGTATATTGCAATTTAAGCGATAGGCTAACAACCTGTCACTACAGCAATGTACCTACAAATCTATCTTAAACAACCCTCAAAACTTGTCAGACGTGACGGAGCGACATTTGTTTAGGTCGTTTAAGCTCTGCCTACCCCATTAGGGATAAAGGTTTGATTATATGTATGTATGTATGTTTTATAATCAACTCACAAGAATGGCTCGTCTCTTCAACGACTTAGTAAAAGAAAATAAGTCGATAGACATTTTCAACCCCAGTCATTCAAGATTTCAGAAGTCTGCCTTGGTGGTCACCAAGAAAACTGTATCCCATGTTTCCTCAAATGAATAATTGCGTACATTTTTTCACAGCTCCATATTCCTGACTTCTTTTATTTGTATTTATTATTATAATTATAACACATAGTTTGCTGCATGTATAGCTGTACGTTCACTTAACTGGTTAGCCGCCTGGATCTAATCTTAACATATTGTTATATTGTTCTTCTTTGATTGTTAACTGCTGTGTTCGTCTTTTCAATAAAAAGAAATAACTATCTTAAATAATCGTTAAAACTTTGTCAGACGTGGCGGAACGACCTTTTTTTAGGTCGTTTACGCTCTGCCTACCCCATTAGGAATAAAGGCGTATAACCCATAAGCCCATAAGTAGCAATGGGCAGTGCGGGGCTATAAATATTGCACAACGGTTTAGTTTGGCTTTATAGAGCGCTGATATGATGCTATCTAAAATACCCAAAATTATTTATTAACCAGCTTTTATCACGCAGTGGAGAAGATTGACATACAGTCACGATCCTCAGCATTGAGAGAACGACCAGAAAGAAGATCACGCTATAGATTACTGATAAATTAACAACTACTCACTTGTTTGTTTAACGGAGGTGTTAGGGCCTCTACGTTTCGACTCTTTACGAGAGTCTTCTTCATAGAGAGTGAAAATCACGCACAACACCGCCCATTTATTGATAAAATACGCTATAGATTATCTACCTACCCCGTAATATAAGGAATATGGCGTGATTAAAGTATGTTCACGAAGCAAGCCTAGTCTGCACACGCCTCAGCCGAATGTGGGGTACGCAGATATTAAAGTTGAACACTTTCATATCCATTCTCTGTCGCATTACCTGCCACGCTCGCTGGAATAGCAGATGAGTTTGAGCCAACACTGACGCGGCCATCTTGAATAATCTTGAATAGAAATAATACTGATTGTGGCTTCATTGATTTTTCTCGTGGGGATATGAAATTTCCACAGTCTGGTTTATTAAAAATTTAAGTTACAGGTTGTAATTTAAACCACGGTATTATATTATACAATATTAAAATTTCTTACCTTTACCTTTACTTTTGAAAAATGTGCCTATTACTGTTACTATTTGTTTTTTTTTTCTAAGTTTGCTCATTATTAAACGCTATGTGCCTAATATTGTTGCTATTAAAATATATATTACAAAGATTTGTCAAATTGTAGTTTAAGTTGTTCTGTGCTATTTATCCTCTTCTGTACATCTGACGTAGGGTCGACTTAAAAACAGCCAAGCTGTGTCCACAACTTTTTCCACTTCTGTAAATATCTAAATGCCTACCTGTCCTGTGTGTTATGTTATTCTTGATTGTGTGTTTTTATTTTTTGTAATGTGTTTTGTGGTACTTCCATGCAATCAAACCTACGTCCTCTGGATTGGGAGCCCATGGCCCAGACCATTAGACCACGGAAGCAGTTACAGTTACGAAATGCTCAGAAGTCCTCAGGAGAATAATCTTTGCCAAATAATGCGGAGAGTCAGTCGAGGACATTTGGCATATTGCATTGTTGATGATATGTAACGGACGGAGGTATGTAAATACCTGGTGGCGTATTTTACTAGCTTGTGTGTCGTGTACAGACCCGGTGAATGCTTTCGAACGAATGTCCACCGTGCTCGTGGGTTCAATTTTCACAGCCGGGGATTGGCATTGCCAGTTTGGTAAGGATAATATTTTATTAAACTTGTGAGGTTTGCCCCAGTTTGGCGAGGATATTGCAGGCCGAAAAGAAAAAGGATTCCGTGCATCGGAGGGCACGTTCAGCCCTGGGTCCCTGTCGCTGCCTTTGATAGTGGTCGTTACTCAAACCACGTCAGAGGCCTAATACTAGGCGGTTTGAAAACTCTGACACCAGGGTTCATCGGGTCGTTCGACTCGAGAATCCACTCGCTACGAAGAAGAAGATTGAGATCAAACATAGAATATGAAATGGTGTAGTCAATAGAGATAGAACACCCTCAAGTCATTTTATGATCCATAAAACCGAATGAAACTCTATATTTAGTTAGACGGACGCCGCAAACCACTTTGTTTTAACAAAATAATACATTTTACACTGCAAGTAAGTAATTTCTTCCATGCTGGACTGGGAGCGAGAGAAAAACATAGAATGTACCAGCTGCATTTCCGGGCATGCTGTAAAAACCAGCTAAGGGATCCGAGGGTTTCAGTATATTGTAATTTAGGCGATGGGCTGACAACCTGTCACTACAGCAATATACCTACAAATCGATCCTAAATAACCCTCAAAACTTTGTCAGACGTGGCGGAACGACCTTTGTTTAGGTCGTTTACGCTCTGCCTACCCCATTAGGGATAAAGGCGTGATTATATGTATGTATGTATGTAAGTAAGTAATTCCTTCCATGCTGGACTGGGAGCGAGAGAAAAACATATAATGTACCAGCTGCATTTCCGGGCATGCTGTAAAAACCAGCTAAGGAATCCGAGGGTTTTTAAATAGTGCAATTTAGGCGATGGGCTGGCAAACTGTCACTACAGCAATCAACATTCATATCAACACAATTTCAAGATGGTGTGAAGACAACAAAATGTACCTTAATATTGAGAAGTGTTTTGTTGTATCATTCACAAATAAGATCCACAAATCCACATATAACTATCAACTACAAAACCAAAACTTGGAGCGTAAACATTTGGCGAAAGACCTCGGTGTACTTTTCGATGAAAAGCTTACCTTTCGAGATCACTACGATTATATGATCAATAAGGCTCAACGACTCCTTGGCTTTGTGATTCGTAGCACTAAATGTTTCACGAAACCTGCTAGCTATATATACCTCTTTAGCAGTTTGGTCAGTAGCGTTCTTGAATACGCTACAGTAATTTGGTCTCCCTTCTACCAAGTACATTCGGATCGAATTAAAAGCGTTCGAATTATAAGATGGTTAGTCTCAGCTCTCAATGCAAATTCCACGATCTTAAGTACTTGCACAAAATCTCAAACTCCCATATTTCAGCTCCAGACCTGCTCTCGAGTCTTACTATAAATACCAAACCTAACCCTAGGCATATTAAAACTTTTATTCTTGAGGTGTACAAAAATAACACATCGTGTTACTTCCATGCTGGACTGGAAGCGACAGAAAAACATAGAATGTGCCACCTGTATTTCCTCCCGGGCATGCTGTAAAAACCAGCTAAGGGATCCGAGGGTTTCTGTATATTGCAATTTAAGCGATAGGCTAACAACCTGTCACTACAGCAATGTACCTACAAATCTATCTTAAACAACCCTCAAAACTTGTCAGACGTGACGGAGCGACATTTGTTTAGGTCGTTTAAGCTCTGCCTACCCCATTAGGGATAAAGGTTTGATTATATGTATGTATGTATGTTTTATAATCCACTCACAAGAATGGCTCGTCTCTTCAACGACTTAGTAAAAGAAAATAAGTCGATAGACATTTTCAACCCCAGTCATTCAAGATTTCAGAAGTCTGCCTTGGAGGTTACCAAGAAAACTGTATCCCATGTTTCCTCAAATGAATAATTGCGTACATTTTTTCACAGCTCCATATTCCTGACTTCTTTTATTTGTATTCATTATTATAACACATAGTTTGCTGCATGTATAGCTGTACGTTCACTTAACTGGTTAGCCGCCTGGATCTAATCTTAACATATTGTTATATTGTTCTTCTGTGATTGTTAACTGTTGTGTTCGTCTTTTCAATAAAAAGAAATAACTATCTTAAATAATCGTTAAAACTTTGTCAGACGTGGCGGAACGACCTTTTTTTAGGTCGTTTACGCTCTGCCTACCCCATTAGGGATAAAGGCGTATAACCCATAAGCCCATAAGTAGCAATGGGCAGTGCGGGGCTATAAATATTGCACAACGGTTTAGTTTGGCTTTATAGAGCGCTGATATGATGCTATCTAAAATACCCAAAATTATTTATTAACGGCGTCAAAAACAGCTTATATCACGCTATAGATTACTGATAAATTAACGACTACTCACTTGTTTGTTTAACGGAGGTGTTAGGGCCTCTACGTTTCGACTCTTTACGAGAGTCTTCTTCATAGAGAGTGAAAATCACACACAACACCGCCCATTTATTGATAAAATACGCTATAGATTATCTACCTACCCCGTAATATAAGGAATATGGCGTGATTAAAGTATGTTCACGAAGCAAGCCTAGTCTGCACACGCCTCAGCCGAATGTGGGGTACGCAGATATTAAAGTTGAACACTTTCATATCCATTCTCTGTCGTATTACCGGCCTCGCTCGCTGGAATACAATTCCTTTCAGTCTACTCGTAACCATGAAGCATGCAACTGCTTTGAAATACTGAGGTAACAATAATCCCGTTTAAAATAACAAATTTTATTCAATATATATTGGTAATATCCATGTTGGACTGGGAACGATAAGAAGTAAAGAATGTACCGGTTGCTTAAGTTCCTTAGGTACCAGTTAAACCTATGTAAAAGTTAACTACAGATTCAATATTACTGTACCTAACTTTAACATACAAATTATAATTTAATAAGAATAATATTTAATGTGTACCTAACTTTTACATAGGTTACATAGGTAGCTTAAATTCAAGACTGTTGTATTGTAACCAGTCACTACAGAAAGACACAGTCCTGTCTAAAATGCCCAAAATTCTATAATAACTATTAGCGTGATTATTTTATTTTTATTTTATTTTATTTGGATAGGTACAATTACAGACTACAGACTAATAACAAAGTAGAAATAATAATAAAAAATATAGAAAACATTATAAATCTGAGGTCCTATTACAATTGTACACAACATTCACCAAACAGTTAAGATATAAAATAAAAAGAGAACACTTATAAAAAATAACGGTTTGAAAGTGATTAATTACAAAAAAATACAATAAAGAAACCTAAACATTGTTTTTAATACTGTTATACAGTTGTGACTTAAAAGAATTTAGACTGCAATTGAATATGTCAGTGTGAGCGCATTCTTTATTATAACTTCTACACATTCTCCATAAAGGATTATTGTAAGAAACATTATTATTTGAAGACGGTAACCTAAAAACTTGTGGAATGCGCATTGACCTAGTTGGTACACTAAAGTTTAATTTTGCCAGCACGTAATAGTCAAAATTGCCATGTACAATTTTATGAAGAGTACATAATTCCGACACCCATCTTCGATGTTCAAGACTGAACAATCCAAACCTAATTAGCCTATCATTATAATTAGCCTATATATTAAAGTATGTTCACGAAGCAAGCCTAGTCTGCACACGCCTCAGCCGAATGTGGGGTACGCAGATATTAAAGTTGAACACTTTCATATCCATTCTCTGTCGCATTACCTGCCACGCTCGCTGGAATAGCAGATGAGTTTGAGCCAACACTGACGCGGCCATCTTGAATAATCTTGAATAGAAATAATACTGATTGTGGCTTCACCGAATTTTCTAGTGGGGATATGAAATTTCCACTGTCTGGTAGAGTAGTTTATTAAAAATTTAAGTTACAGGTTGTAATTTAAGTAAACCACGGTATTATATTATACAATATTAAAATTTCTTACCTTTACCTTTACTTTTGAAAAATGTGCCTATTACTGTTACTATTTGTTTTTTTTTTCTAAGTTTGCTCATTATTAAACGCTATGTGCCTAATATTGTTGCTATTAAAATATATATTACAAAGATTTGTCAAATTGTAGATTAAGTTGTTCTGTGCTATTTCTATCCTCTTCTGTACACTTGACGTAGGGTGGACTTAAAAACAGCCAAGCTGTGTCCACACCTTTTTCCACTTCTGTAAATATCTATATGCCTACCTGTCCTGTTTGTTATGTTATTCTTGATTGTGTGTTTTTATTTTTTGTAATGTGTTTTGTGGAAATAAACTGATTTGTATTTAAAATTTAAAAACTTAAAAGAAAATTTTGGTTTTGAGACACCTATATTTTATCATTTGAACAAGGTCATGTCGTGGCCATTTTATATATTTTGGTAGGAATTGCTGCTTTAGCAATAAGGCCGCCTATATTGTACTATTTTGTTCCTTACTTTTCTGCTGTATGTATTTGTGTTTCTTTATGCAATAAAGTATATTGACTATTTTGTTCCTTACTTTTCTGCTGTATGTATTTGTGTTTATTTGTGCAATAAAGTATATTGTATTGTATTGTATATTTTAACCATAAATCTCTCTTTGCTCTGGAATGTAGTTTTTTTCCGCTGGAGGTAAACCCACCTCCAGAGGGAAATTATATATACACACTTAAATTTGCGCTCTGCCTACCCCATTATGGTTAAAAGCGTGATCATATGTATGTTACTTCCATGCTGGCCTGGGAGCGAAAGAAACACATAGAATGTGCCAGCTGCTTTTCCTCCCGGGCATGCTGTAAAAACCAGCTAAGGGATCCGAGTGTTTCTGTATATTGCAATGTAGGCGATGGGCTGACAACCTGTCACTACAGCAATATACCTAAAAATCTATCTTAATTAACCCTCAAAACTTTGTCAGATGTGGCGGAACGACCTTTGTTTAGGTCGTTTACGCTCTGCCTACCCCATTAGGGATAAAGGCGTGACTGTATGTATGTATGTGTATGTATGTATGTACTTAAATGTACGATACAGACTTCAGTAATGTTGGCCCGGACTAGTCCTCGCTAATGGATACGACCGACCTGGCCGAACCGAGTAATGAGTTAGATATTTAGCTTTAAATTAGCTTAAGAAATTATATATTTTCAATTTAATTCTATGTTCTCTGGTATGATGTAAAGTTATAGATAGTTAGTTGAATAAACAGATGATTGATTATGAAACTTCTTCCATGCTGGCCTGGAAGCAAGAGAAAAACATAGAATGTGCCAGCTGCATTTCCTCCCGGGCATGCTGTTGAAGTCAGCAAAAGGGACTCGAGGGTTACAGAGTATTGTAATTTAGGCGATGGGCTGACAACCTGTCACTAAAGCAATACATATTACAATCTAAAATTGCCCTCAATTTTTGTCAGACGTGGCGAAAGCGCCTTTTACGAGGCCTTAAACGCTCTGCCTACCCCGTAAGGGATAAAGGCGTGATTTATGTATGTATGTATGTTGATTATGAATTATAATTAGTCGTTATTCACTGGCACCTAAATTGTGGCGCGGAGCGTATGCTTTTGTTTTAATACCGTTTTATCATGTGGTCCTCTGCATCTTTTGTAGACTGTCAGATTACAGAAGGAGCTATGGCGAGGACCTGGCCTTTACTTCATCAGTAACGTAATCTATCGTATCTTTGTATTCTTTATATGGAGCCATTGGCTGCCACAGCGGTCTGAGTCATGTGATCTCGACCTGGAGGTCCCGGGTTCGATTCCCAGCGGGGGCAATGACTTTGTGTTGTTGTTTCCAGTTTGGTTAGGACATTGCAGGCTGATCACCTGATTGTCCGAAAAGTAAAATGATCCATGATTTCGGATGGGCATGTAAATAGTCGGTCCTTCGGCTGATTTCTCTCTGGTCGTGTCAGTCAATCTGTCCAATCAGAATAGGAGATTGCAGAAATAGAGAGTGTACCTGTGTGTAGCGCAAACAATTGAGCACTAAAAACTAGTCCTGCGAAGTTGGCCGAACTCTGGAATATTGGCCGCCATCACCGAAAATCGATGTGAGGACTATTCTAAATCTGGTCTCTTTTATTTTGGTGCCTCCACTAAGTAAGTAAACACAGCTTCAAATGTGGCTTTAATGAACTAAATGAAATTGTTTGAAAACAGAGTGAAAGTGAGTCTTTCTCAGTCATTAGGAAGTCCAATAGTAAATAAATGTCGACCGCTGTCCATTAGTTTCCTTTAATAACATTTGTTTCCCAACTGCTTCTGAATAAGCGGTGGGGTGTGGCTCTTGTTTCAGCGGTATCACTACATAGCATAAAACAAAGTCGCTTTCTCTGTCCCTAAATCCCTATGTATGCTAAGATCTTAAAACTACGCAACGGATTTTGATGCGGTTTCTTTTAATGGATAGACTGATTCAAGAGGTAGGTTTATATGTATAATACATGCATAATATAGTAGAAAAACACTGACGATTTCCGTGCGAAGCCGGGGCGGGTCGCTAGTTGGAAATAAAATAAACACACATATTTTTTTATCAATATATGTCAAACGAACTATGGGCTAGAAAAACTACCGAATGGCAGCCCACGAATGCTAAGCGAAGGCGTGGACGACCCCGAAAGAGGTGGCGAGAGGAACTAGACACATATCTTGCGGAATGGAGGAAATTGGCACTGGATCGAGAGACGTGGAAGGAGGGGAGAGAGGCCTTTGCTCTGCAGTGGGACACCACAGGCTCATAAATAATAACAAATATTTTTTTATCACTAATGGGGTAGGCAGTGAGTGATTATATGTATGTATATTGCCGTAGTCTTCTTCTTTTCGTGTAGGTTTACGAGTCGATAAACCCGAAAGTTGCTGTAGTGACAGGTTGTCGGCCAACTGAAACTCTCGAACCCCTTTGCTGGGATTTACAGAATGCTTGGTAGAGAAGCAGTTGACACATTCTGTGTCAGTCCAGCATTGAAACAAAATTGTGACTGATGTTTGTCATAGTTTGGTATAGAATAGACACTTATCTTATCTAGCCATAAGTGTCCCACTGCTGAGCAAAGGCCTCTCTAGACAGAATAGACACTTGAAAAACTAAAATATTAATACATCCTAAGATAACTGTCTACATATTTTAGTGACGTCATGATAATATAGTAAGTATATTATAGGTCCATGTGCGGTCGATTGGAGAATAGTATTGGAAAATAAAATCGTAAGATACTGTAATATGTCCGAATATAATATACCAGGTGTAAGGGACTTCCATGCTGGCCTGGGAGCGAGAGAAAAACATAGAATGTGCCAGCTGCTTTTCCTCCCGGGCATGCTGTAAAAACCAGCTAAGGGATCCGAGGGTTTCGGTATATTGTAATTTAGGCGATGGGCTGACAACCTGTCACTACAGCAATATACCTACAAATCTATCTTAATAACCCTCAAAACTTTGTCAGACGTGGCGAAACGACCTTTGTTTTGGACGTTTACGCTCTGCCTACCCCATTGGGGATAAAGGCGTGATTATATGTATGTATGTATGTATGTAAGGGACAGCGTCCCGCAAACTGATAGGGGTTTCGCAATCATCGACACTGAACTACGATCAGCAGGAATTAGTTTTAGGTGGTGAAAAAAATGGCTTTTACATACAAATTGTCTGATCGAGATGAACATTTTATATGGAAAAGCATTTTTTTTCTTCCTGAAAGAATTGCCTGGTGGAAGTTGTTCTGTGTCGTTGACTGAGCAACCCCTATCAGTTTGCGGAACGCTGTCCTTTACACCTGGCATATTATAGCTACGTGTGTTGTGTAACCACCTATAAAGTCTTAAGAACTCTCGCTAGCACTGCGACCACACCCCGCAGCTGAAGATCGCGTGTCCGCCATCGTTATCGCCTGGAGGCTTATCGACACCTCACAATAATAACTACACACAAATAACTACGCAAGTCCCGCGTTGAAACCTGAAAGACAGACAGTTTTGCTGGTGACAAATAAAAACGTTTTCGAAGTAATTGTACAATACAATATACTTTATTGCACAAAAACACAGAAATTACAAATTGCTAAAAAGAAAAGTAGTACAACTGGTGGCCTTATTGCTAATGTAGCAATATCTTCCACCGTAACTAGGTACTTTTGGTTACAAAATACATATATTTCCCATGTTAACTAAAACAACGTAGGAGTTTTGAAAAAATATTGTTTAACCGCAAAGGAACTTGACTAAAGAAAGAAAGACAAACTAAAATAGTCTAAAATCTCGATACCGAAAAGGTTCCTCAAAGCTCAAAGAGACTGTAGCGCTGGTTTTCAGGTACACGTAAACTCTCCATTCTACAAAAAAACTGTTTGATTTTATATAAGCTCTTTTTTATTAGAAATGGGTTTTCACTTGACTCTAGACACTAGGTCAGGGAATACCGTGACAGAGTTGACGATGGATCGAGCTCACCCAGAAGATGCTTATTATGACACTGTCAATCTCACGCATCGACGGAACACAGCAAGCTGTTTGGCGTCGGACTTCGGTGAGGATGTGGTTGCGAGCCAGTCGGCCCCTTGAGGAGCCTACCACTGCTTTGTTGGGATCGTTCAGCCGGACTTATTCACAGGCAAGCCTGTGTTGCTGTTGCCCGGGGTGGACCACTAGGAGGCAGATCCCATCCCACCCCTAACTAATTCTCGACAAGGGTAGTTGTTTTAAAGATACAATAACAAGTTACCTTCCTGCTTGAAGTTTAACACACATTCACAAATAATCACGTCCTTATCCCTAGGGTAAGCAGAGCGTAAACGACCTAAACAAAGGTCATTTCTTGTTTAGCACTCACAACGCTATTTAAATTTCATATATTATGAAAGAAAGAAAATAATAATTTTGTTTCTGGCAGGATTCGAACCTGAGCAGCATTTCAGAGACGCAGGCTCGTGTCCTGCCAGAAACGAATTTATTATTTTCTTTTCTTCATATTATTTATTCGGTACAAAAAAAAATAGCCTAAACACGCTTTTGCACGGGTCTGGATCTGTATCCGAATATTTTGTGATCCGAAATTGGCCTTCCAAGTAAATGTATGGCAGCTAGCGCACCCATCCATATCCGTTCTATATGGAAATGTCACGGACACGATTTGGATACGAACCGAATACGGAGCAGTGCAACATACATACATATATATAATCACGCCTTATTCCTAATGGGGTAGGCAGAGCGTAAACGACCTAAACAAAGGTCGTTCTGCCACGTCTGACAAAGATTTGAGGGTTATTTATGATAGATTTGTACGTATATTGCTGTAGTGACAGGTTGTTAGCCCATCGCCTAAATTACAATATACTGAAATCCTCGGATCCCTTAGCTGGACTCTTACAGCATGCTCGGGTAAAAATACAGCTGGCACATTCTATGTTTTTCTCTCGCTCCCAGTCCAGCATGGAAGAAATGATTTTGTATGAGGTCTTGACAAAGGTAGTTGTTTAAAGATACAGTAACATTACCTTGCTGCTTGAAGTTTAAACTGATCCCAAAACACCCTGTATGAACTACCAAACTATTTGGTTCGTTGAAATATGATACCGTTCCTTCTACAAGTAAAATTAGGGTGTCCCACATTCCGACGCTTCCCTAATATTGAATTTCCTCAGCAAAGTAACGAAATAAGAAGTAATTGTTACTTATTTTAGTTTAATGTTACGTCTTGCGGTTAATGCACAGTCTTTATGCCATGCTGGATTGGAAGCGATGAAAACATGGAATGTGTGAGCTTCTTCTCCCGGGCATGCTGTAAAAACCAGCAAAGGGATTCTAGGGTTTTAGTGTATTGAAATTTAGGCGATGGGCTGACAACCTGTCACTACAGCAATATACTTAAAATCTATCTTAAATAACCCTCATAACTTTGTCAGACGTGGCAGAATGACCTATGTTTAGATTACGCTCTGCCTACCCCAGTATGGATAAAGGCGTGATTATATGTATTTATGTATGAAATTTAGGGGATGCGATGGAATTGTTCTAAATTGAATGTCTTTAATGCTGGGATAGATGCGTAATTTTTGATTTCTTTTTAGAAATAAGCAGTACCTGTTGTGTTTTGATTCCTATGTAATTGTTCTTGTGTTCAATAAATTGTAAAATAAATAGAATTAACTTTCCGCCGCGCGGTTTAACCCGCGGCTTAATGCATTATCCCGTGGGAATAAAATATTTTCCCGCGGTAAAAAGTAGACTATGTCCGTCTCTAGGTTACCATTTATCGTCCTGCCAAATTTCATCAAATTCGGTTTAGCCGTTTAGGCGTTAAAGAGCAACAAACAAACATACAGACAGACAGAGTAACTTTCACATTTATAGTTCTTTTTTTTTAGATACTAACTTCAGGGTTCAGTAAATGTAAACTAAAAAGAAGTGTAAATAATACTATCGGATACAGCAATGGTACACCATTAGTGGCGTTTTAATGTCAGGACATTTCCGCTAACCTCCACTTTTCACAACCCTAATAATAAAAACTATTTCCCTCACAACTACTTTCACCCTTATTTCAAGAGCGTAGACTTCAAAATCCTTTATTAGACCATCCCCTAGCAGTACTTTAAGAGTATTTTTAACGACCTGGCAAATTAATAACAAACATAATCGTACGAAGCAAGTCTATACTTTATTTTCAACTCTGCATACACCATATTAGGTTTATTTTGCTTTAACTAGAAAACCCGTAGGCGAAATGTCTTTGTGAAAAATGTTTGCTAGAGCACTCTCAACGCTATTAAATAAGAATTTCAATCTTAATCCGTTGGAATAAGTTGCCTTATTCAAGTGTCTTTGCTCTCTACTTTACAAATTCAACCCTCATGTTTGAAAAATAGCCATTTTAAAGCTTACGGTGTTCAGATATGGTTGATTTTCTTATGCTAAATTTCTCTAGTAATGTTTGTATTTACAAATAGTCTTCAGGATGAGGTCATTACTGTGTTTTATAGTGTTCGGTTCACTATTATGGACAAGTTAGTTTATGTGTCTGTTTGTTTAGAAGTATAAACACATAAAAATAAGCCTTTATATTATCCCTCACGGTGTGAGAAGTTTTGCCGCATACAAATTGAGAGATCAGGTATAATATTATATTTACATATTTTGAGTTGCTTAGTCATCAGATTCTTCCACGCTGGCCTGGGAGCGAGAGAAAAACATAGTGATAACATGTGCCAGCTGCATTTCCTCCCGGGCATGCTGTAAAAACCAGCTAAGGGATCCGATAGTTTCAGTATATTGTAATTTAGGCGATGGGCTGACAACCTGTCACTAAGCAATATACCTTCAAATCTATCTTAAATAACCCTCAAAGCTTTGTCAGACGTGGCGGAACGACCTTTGTTTGGGTCGTTTGCGCTCCGCCTTTATTCCATTAGGGATAAAGGCGTGACTATATGTATGTATGTATGGTAGTCATCAGATTCATCATCATCAGCTCATATACATAGATATACATCTTCACCGAGGGAAATTAAACTACCTACAGTGAATTAAAGCGAGCCTTCGGAATACTTCACAAAAACTTCCTTAGAGTTTCTAAAAATATGCAAAGACATACAATTCCAATATCCCAAAAATCATAGAACCAAACTATAGTATTTTCAACTCAGTTTTAGACTAAAGGACCAAAGTTTCATGACTTTTTATACAACAACACATTTCAAAAATATATTATACGTATTGGCAAATTAGTTAAATTACTAAAACTACTATTTCATTATTTTGTCATATCTAACAGCTAAGACTTATTTTAGAAACAAGATCATCGATGAAAAGGCATGATACTTTGTTTACCTTTATTCTAAAACTGAGTCAGAAATACTACAACTCACATACATACATACATACATATAATCACGCCTTTATCCCTAATGGGGTAGGCAGAGCGTACACGACCTAAACAAAGGTCGTTCCGCCACGTCTGACAAAGTTTTGAGGGTTGTTTAAGATAGATTTGTAGGTATATTTCTATAGTGACAGGTTGTCAGCCTGTCGCCTAAATTGTAATATACAGAAACCCTCGGATCCCTTAGATGGTTTTACAGCATGCCCGGGAGGAAATGCAGCTGGCACATTCTATGTTTTTCTCTCGCTCCCAGTCCAGCATGGAAGTTACTACAACTCAATTTTAATATTAAGCTTCCATTCCTAACACTCGGTATTAGTCTAACCAGAAATTTGAACTCAGTGAAGCAAAACGAAGCGAGTCCATCCGATCCGATATAAGTCGATGTACACCGCAAGACGATATTTGATAGCAATGTGAAAGCATATCTATTTGATACATATACATATAATCACGCCTTTATCTCTGACGGAGTAGGCAGAGCGTAAACGACCTAAACAAAGATCGTTCCGCCACGACTGACAAAGTTTTGAGGGTTATTTAATATAGAATTCTAGGTATATTGCTGTAGTGACAGGTTGTCAGCCCATCGCCTAAATTACAATATACTGAAACCCTCAGATCCCTTAGCTGGATTTTACAGCATGCCCGGAAGAAATGCAGCTGGCACATTCTATGATTTTCTCTCGCTCCCAGACCAGCATGGAAGTAAAGCAATTGAATTTGAATTGAATTGAATTTGAGAGTTATTTAGGATAGATTTGCGGTATATTGCTGTAGTGACTGTGATTGCAATATACAGAACCCTCGGATCTCTTAGTTGGTTTTTACAGCTTGCCTGGGAGGAAATGCAGCTATCTCTCTTTCCCAGTCCAGCATGGAAGTCCCCTATCCTCCTGAGGTAAAAGGTTTGGTTAACGATAGTTCAATACCATGAAAATAGCCGGAAATTGATACTACGCGTCATTCCTACCAAAACTAAATCTATAGCCACTTACTATTAATGGTGGCCACAAATTGGGTCATTAGAGGGGACAATAAACTAACTATAACCGCTTGACCTCATCAGGAGGTTATTGACACCGTGACCCCGGTGACGTCACAATTAGGCGATTGGGGTATTACGATAATTTAATTTATAGCTTGAACCCGTTGACTAGCCAAAGTTTAATTATGATAAAAAAATTGTCAAATTTTTTGAGGACTTTTATAATATACATACATACATATAATCACGCCTTTATCCCTAATGGGGTAGGCAGAGCGTAAACGACCTAAACAAAGATCGTTCCGCCACGTCTGAAAAAGTTTTGAAGGTTATTTAAGATAAGATTTTTAGGTATATTGCTGTAGTGACAGGTTGTCAGCCCATCGCCTAAATTGCAATATACTGAAACCCTCGGATCCCTTAGTTAGTTTTTACAGCATGCCCGGGAGGAAATGCAGCTGGCACATTCTATGATTTACTTTCGCTCCCAGTCCAGCATGGAAGAACTTTTTTAATATGAAAGAAAGAAAATAATAAATTCGTCTGCGTAGTTCTTAAAGTACACGGCTAGATGTCGCTTACGTCGCTATGACGTGAACATAAGAAAGACTGATAAATTTGCTTCCACTCCCACTAGCGTTTCGGTAGCTCAGTCGGTAGAGTGATGGACCGGCAGTCCAGAGACGCAGGTTCGAGTACTGTCTTTGATAGTGGTCGTTACTCAAACCATGTCAGAGGCCTGATAGTTGTGCTTCTAGGCGGTTTAAAAACTCTGACACAAGGGTTCACCTGGTCGATAGACTCGATACCCACTCGACAGAAGAAGAAGAAGTTAAGTAGGTACCATAACTTTCATAACCTTCTGAACATAAGACTCATAAAACCAATACTAGCGAACCAAACCAATACCACAGAATATATAATAGTACTATATACCAATACTATAAATCCCATCAAAATACCGGCCTTCGCAATATCATTAGCATTACCATAGATAAACTTATATGATGTTCTCATAACAATACTTCGCCTCGGGGACAGCAAATACCGGGTGTAAGGGACAGTTCACGCAAAATGATAGGAAAATTTCACCAGGGAATTCTCGCAGGAAATTTTAAAAAGTATGTTTTAGCCATACATAGTTGGATCGAGATGATCATTTTGGTTAGGTTAATAAATACATTTTTTTTTTGTTTATTTAGAACACAAACAGTCATACATAAACATAATTCTTATGTGGTATGATGTTCTCATAAGAATTCTTCGCCTCGGGGACAGCAAATAGAAATGGAATGAACGCTGATCTGAGCAACGTTGCAATTATGATAATAATATATAGTCTTCCCATCGATTTTTAGTGATGACGGCTAATATTCCAGAGATCGGCCAACTGCGCAGGACTAGTTTTTAATACCCATGTGTTTGCGCTACACACAGGTGCACTCTTATTTTGAAGGGACAGATTGACAGACACGACCAGAGAGAAATCAGGCGTAGCTCCGAGTATTTACATGCCCATCCGACAGCATGGATCATCTTACTTTTCGGACAATCAGATCAGCCTGCAATGTCCTAACCAATCTAGAAACAACAACACAAAGTCTTTGTCAACCGCCGGGAATCGAACCCGGGCCCTCCGAATCGAGAGCCCATGGGTCAGACCGCTAGACCATGGAGGCAGTTCAAATTGCAATTGTGATAATCTGTGGACGGCGGGGCGAGATGATCAATGGTTGTATGTCCGCTTTTGATAGTACCCGAAATATACAGGGTGTGAGGAACGACAGCGTCGTGAAGACTGATAGGGGTTGATCAGTCAACGAAATTGAATGACTTTCACAGAGAAATTCTTTTGAGGTAATTAAAAAAAAAATTAAACATCCGCCTTCAGGTTTGCACTGAAAGGTATTTTAAAATCACTTATCTTAAAATTTACTTGTATTAGATGGAGTTATAAGGTAAAATAAATACAAAAAAAATACATACAGCCGAATTGAGAACCTCCTCCTTTTTGTTTTGAAGTCGGTTAAAAAACGACTGTCCCATACAAAATAACCAACTCGATCAGAAAAAGAAGGTATTTTTTCCAAAGTGTATTTTGTGGGAGAAGTTGTTCAGTTTCATGCTGTCCCTTACACCCGGTATGATGTTTTCATAACAATACTTCGCTTCGGGACAGCAAATAGAAATGGAATAAACGCTGACCGGAGCCAACGTTGCAATTATGATAATCTGTGGAAGGGGCGAGATGACCAATAGCTATATTTCAGCTTTCGATATTGCCAGAAATACATACATACATACATATAATCACGCCTTTAAGGGGTAAGCAGAGCGTAAACGACCTAAACAAAGGTCGTTCTGCCACGTCTGACAAAGTTTTGAGGGTTATTTTACGATAGATTTGTAGGTATATTGCTATAGTGACAAGTTGTCAGCCCATCGCCTAAATTACAATATACTAAAACCCTCGGATCCCTTAGCTGGTTTTTACAGCATGCCCGGGAGGAAATGCAGCTGGCACATTCTATGTTTTTCTCTAGCTCCCAGGCCAGCATGGAAGAAATACATAGCTGTATTATTATTTATTTGTGATAGGTTAATTCTTTAGTCCAGGATTCTGATTCTATTATTTTGGCACGATACATAATGCCTATTCACTCGTGCCTTGGAATGGCCTAGGTTATATATGGAATAAACGCTGATCGGAGCCAACGATGCAATTATGATAATCTGTGGAAGGGGCGAGATGACCAATGGCTGTATATCAGCTTTTGATATTTCCAATACATTGCTGCCTTTTATTTATTTGCGATGGGTTAATTCCTTAGTCCAGGGTTCTGATTCTCCTATTTTGGCACGATAGATAATGCCTATTCACTCGTGCCTTGGAAAGGCCAAGGTTATAACGGAAACAGATCCGCAGACCGAAGGTCCACTTCTAGAATGTCCCTTTTCTAAAAGTTTTGAAGAGTTTAAATACAATGAATACATCGTTTAACAGAAAGGGTACCCGAGAGATGTGAACCTGCCCATGAAACTGAACAACTTTCCCAAAGCAACATAGGTTAGTTTTTACCGCGGGAAAGCATCTGATTCCCACGGGAAAGCTGATTAATCCACAGGTCTTCTTCTTCTACTTAGCGAGTGGATTCTCGAGTCGAACAACCCGTTGAACCCTGGTGTCAGTTTTCAAACCGCCTAGTAGCACAGTTATAAGGCCACTAATACGGTTTGAGTAACGACCACTATCAAAGACAGCGACCGGGACCTACGGCTTAACGTGCCCTCCGAAGCTGAAATCCTCTGTCTTTTCGGACAATCAGGTGATTCAGCCTAAACTGTGGCACAATACATATACATATAGTCACGCCTTTATCCCTAATGGGGTAGGCAGAGCGTAAACGACCTAAACAAAGGTCGTTCTGCCACGTCTGACAAAGTTTTGAGGGTTAAGATAGATTTGTATTTATATTGCTGTAGTGACAGCAATATAAATTATGTAACTGTGGCACAAAATCCTAGTTATTATCATAAGTTCATTGTAAAAATTCGCTTTTAGCCTACGTACACAGAATGTTAGTGTTCGCTAACACTGGAGCTGCACACAGTTTTCAACACACGTGTTCAGTAGAAATGATTGATGTTCGACGGAACCCTGTTGAAATGACAGTCGAAACGCCAGAAAGGTGACACAAGCGATCTGTCATTGAGACCGGGGCGTGGGACGGATAGGATAAATGGAAATGATACATCTGGTGACTATTTTTGGTTATGTTTTGTTTGTATTTGATATTTTAGTGATAGGGGCGGTTTAGCTCCTGATCGGGACACGGGATCAACATACATACATATAATCACGCTTCTATCCCTAATGGGGTAGGCAGAGGGTGAAAGACCTAAACAAAGGTCGTTCCGCCCTGTGTGACAAAGTTTTGAGGGTTATTTAAGATATATTTGTAGGTATGTAGTGACAAGCTCATCACCCAAATTACAATATACTGAAACCCCCGGATCCCTTAGCTGGTTTTTACAGCATGTCCAGGAGGAAATGCAGCTGGCACATTCTACGTTTTTCTTTCGCTCCCAGGCCAGCATGGAAGCTAACGCATTTTTATTTCACCCAAAGGTTGCCTGGAAGAAATTGCTACCTTAGCAATATGGCTGCCTATGTTGTACTTGTTATTTGTTGTGTTGTATGTTGTATTCTTACGTGCAATAAAGTATTTTTATGTTATGTTTTATGTGTGCACTCGACATTTGGAGCTCTGAATTTTAATATTGGCGATAGTCTATGCAAAGTAAATGTTTTTTTCTACATTCAAATTATAAGCCTACACCCACACAATAAAGGACTCTAGGGCCCGTATTTGTAATCAGAACTTGAGACTGGCAGCGACTTTAAGTTCGAATCAGAAATGTCGTTTCAGTACATTATGAACTGTCAAATCCATACTTAATACTGCTCTCAATCTTGAGATCGCTTTATAAATACGGCCGTACGACTCAGAATTCAGTGGAAGGGTAGTCTCAAGCCAGGTCCCTTGTGAGTACAAGCATCAATTATTCAAAGGATTAACTAAGAGGTTTTTGTCAGGGGTGAACCGATAAGAGAAACAACACATGTTGTTAATATGAAAATTTCCAATATCTCCCTAGCCTTATCCCGTATCTCACGGGGTCGGCTTCCCAATCTAGGGCATTGAACGAGGGTACTGGTTTTTACACAGAGCGACTGCCATCTGACCTCCGCAACCCAGAAGGGAAACCAGACCCAATCCTAGATTAGGTCCGAGTTTTCAGGCCGCCAATGCTTAGCACTGGCCTCTGATATGGCTTAACAACTAATATCTACGGTATTAAACGACATTAACCGGGACCAACGGCTTAACGTGCCTTCCCGCCGAATAAACGTATATATGAAATTCGAAAACCGAAAAACACATAGGTACGTGGTGGGATTAGAACCACGACCTCCCGCTCAGGAGGCAGCTGCCCTATCCACTACACCATCGGGCTCTCACTAATTCCATTTCCAATATCACTACGCTTCTCAAAAGAATAATACCCGATTTCCATACCACTTTTTACCTTTTCTTACAATAATCA
This sequence comes from Scrobipalpa costella, assembly GCA_949820665.1. NCBI lineage: Eukaryota > Metazoa > Arthropoda > Insecta > Lepidoptera > Gelechiidae > Scrobipalpa > Scrobipalpa costella. The sequence goes on along the minus strand of OX463321.1, from coordinate 6,329,868 downwards.
AATTGCATTCTTCCATGCTCGCCTGGGACCGAGAGAAAAAAGTAGAATGGGCCAGCTGCATTTCCTCCCAAGCATGCTGTTAAAACCAGCTAAGGATCCGGGGATTTCAGTATATTGTAATTTAGGCGATGGGCTGACAACCTGTCACTACAGCGATATACCTACAAAACTATCTTAAATAACCCTCAAAACTTTGTCAGACGTGGCGAAACAACCTTTGTTTAGGTGTTTTACGCTATGCCTACCCCATTAGGGATAAAGGCGTGACAATATGTATGTATGTTATCAAGTTCCAGTAATTCATTTAATTAAGATTTCCTCCACAAAAGTGGATGTGTGTCCTTTCTTCGTACGCCTTTTGTTACGCATAGACCTCCGACAATAGTTGACAAACCGACCGGGCCTTTTTGAAAACACGTTCAGTGTTGCCATTTAGATTTACTATTTCAAACGTTTCTGATAATTTTGGTTGTTTCTTCCCTTGTTTTTTGTTAGTTACAATTCGCTGCTGGGCCGTGTGAGTATCAAGATTGTTTTCATCGGAAATACTATGCCAATAAGTTTACTGATTTACTAATAATAACTTTCTTTTAGGTCGTTTACGCTCGATCTACTCCATTAGCGATAAAAACGTGATTATATGTATGTAACTTTAGTTAAGTAATTTAATTTTCTTCTTCCGACAGACATGTTTTCGTAGCTAGCCTCAATTCGCTGCTAGCACAGCAGTGGTGGTCTCGAATCTTTATTCCTTTTTCTAAAAAAAAAAACGACTAGTTTACTTTTCCCTATTGACAACACTGCAAGCACCCGGGTCGCGGGAACATATCGGGGCCCTGAGGGTATTTTTAAAATTAATAATATTCAAATTATTTGTCAGCCATCTCACCTGATTTAAAATGACTATGCAGACGATGATGGAGCATGTTCGACAAGAAATCTTGACAATGCCTATTCACTCTTGCCTTGAAAAGGCCCAGGTTATAGTGTTCCGGAAACAGAATCCACAGGTAGGGAGTTCCATTCCTCGAATGTTCCCCTTTCTAATAACGTTTTGCCAAGTTTACTTTTCCCTATTGGCAACACAGCAAGCACCCGGGTCACAGGAACATACAGGGACCCTGAGGGTTTGATAGTATTGTCAGCTTTGAATGGTTCTTTCAGGTCTTTGTGAGGGAAATGTAATAAACGCTGTGAAAAGGTTACGGGTGCATTCTTTAAGAAAACTAGTTTATAGTCTGATCCACGGGCTCCTGATCTGGAAGTCATGGATTCGATTTTTTCTAGAAAACACAAAATTGATATCTGTCAATTTATTACATTATGGGATTTTCCCCAGTTTGGCAAGTTCAATGCCGGCTGAATCATCTGAATGTCTATAATAAAGAAGATTCCATGCTTCGAAGAAGCCGTCGGTCCCGGTCAGCGTCTTTGAAAGTGGTCGTTACATAAACAATGTCAGATGCCTATTAACTGTTACTAATATGCCGTTTAATGACTCTGACACCAGGGGTCATCAGGTCTTTCGTCGACTCGAAAACCCCATTCAATAATAAATAAGAAGAAGTCCTTAAGTGCTTACTCCCCTTTCTAAGTTTTGTCGACTTTACTTTTCTATATTGGCAACACTGCGAGCACCCGGGTCACGGGAACATATAGGGACCCTGAGGGTTTGATGGTATTGTCAGCTTTGAATGGTTCTTTCAGGTCTTTGTGAGGGAAATGTAATAAACGCTGTGAAAAGATTACGGGTGCATTCTTTGCGGAAACTGGGTCGTGTGTTACGTACGCTTTGAATGAAGGCTTTTGAAAATTGCGTTTATGGAGGAATAAATGGCTTTAGCAGACGTATAAAGAAAGGCAGGTATTGCGAGGGCTAATCAGAGAGTAGCTAAAATGTAATTCACTGCAAATACAAAATAATCCAAGAATTTTTTTAACTTAATCATCATCTTTAGCCCACATCTACCCATTACAGGGTATAGGCCATAGGCCACATCAAAAGCTGTACAAAAATATTGAAACAAGGCAAATGTCAAAAGTCAAATAATTTATTTCCAAATACATTCCTAAGAACACTTTTAGAAAAGGTACTGCGTGATCATCGTGTGTTTGATAATGGAAAAATACAGATAGTGGACTCGATTTTAGTTACCACTGGCTTAAACTAAAACAAAATCTATCTGTCACTTTAAAAAATAATTTAATTTAAAAAGGACAGGCGATTTATACTCTATGGTTTTACATTGTCCGCTATACTTTATGACGCGCTTTTGCACGTTTCCCCGGTATGTCTGTAAATTTTATCCACTATAACATATGACGGCGGATAAAAATGACAGATATCGCATAAAACCTATATACATACATACATAAATCACGCCTTTATCCCTTACGGGGTAGGCAGAGCGTTTAACGCCTCGTAAAAGGCGCTTTCGCCACGTCTGACAAAAATTGAGAGCAATTTTAGATTGTAATATGTATTGCTTTAGTGACAGGATGTCAGCCCATCGCCTAAATTACAATACACTGTAACCCTCGAGTCCCTTTTGCTGACTTCAACAGCATGCCCGGGAGGAAGGGCAGCTGAAACATTCTATGTTTTTCTATCTCTCCCAGTCCAGCATGGAAGAATAAAACCTATATATATAGATAATTAAAAAAACTGGAGAGGATAGATCTCCTGCCCTTTTCCAATGTTTTTAGTCTGCAAGTGACAAATCGAGCCCATTATGTTGTTAAATCTAATAGCTAAAACTTATTTAAGAAACAAGATCTTCGATTAAAACACATGAAACTTTGTTTACTTTTATTCTAAAGCCGAGTATGGGATAAGGGCAAGCGAATGATGATAATGAAGATTCTAAAGCCGAGTAATGAAATAGCAGCATTAGCAAGAAATATTATATATTAAAAAATGCTCCCTTTGATACAGATAGAGAGAGGAGACACAGGTAGGTAAATGGCCAACCTTAACAATTCTGATAACCACAGACAGACTGGCCGCACCGCTTTGACTCTTACTATATCTACGCGATTATTCCATCTGCCAGTAAGTTATTTCAGTATCAGTACATCGTTCATGGCCGGTAAGCGTACATAGAAATGCTATTTCAATACGTTCCCTTTGGCTGGGACCAACTGCGTTAGGATTTCCAAACGATATTAATTCGTAAACCCTATTAAAATACGTTTTAGAGAGGTACTGCAGTTGAATTTCTAAGTTAACTTAACTTAGATGCACTAGGAACCTTCCTCTTATTCGTAAACTCGCATGACGAAATTATTGGGGTGGTGAGTATACTCACAAAAAAAAGAGCATATTGTAAATAAATAAATATTGATTATACCATAACGTAATTAAAATGTCAACTTAATTATACAAAAAAAGACTATTGTAACATACAAATGTTGCATTATGAGGGGTATTAAAGAGATGGCAAGTTGGCCGAAAAGAAAAAAAAAAAAAAACGCAATTTGTAATGTTATGTTACTTCTGCCAACAAGTATTGTATAGTTTGGCAGATTTTGTTTAAGTTGTAAAACTGTACTGCCAAAATGAATAAACGATTTATATATTATTATTAGTTACGCGTGTGTATCGTTTGGAAATCCTAACTCAGTTGGACTCAATCATAGGAGGCATATTGAAGTAGCATTTCTATATACGCGGCCGGGAACCGAACCGTCTAATTCTGTCGTGCGGTGCCGCGAGACGTTTCCTTTGTTTGTTCAACTATTGAATCACTCTGTGTTTGTAAACGGAAAAGGAAGTAAATGAGTTTATTGTAGGCACTGTACTTTCAGGCGTAGATTTATTTTATTTCGTTTGTCATTACCCCTAATGGGGTAGGCAGAGCGTAAACGACCTAAACAAAGGTCGTTCCGCCACGTCTGACAAAGTTTTGAGGGTTATTTAAGATAGATTTGTAGGTATATTGCTGTAGTGACAGGTTGTGAGCCCATCGCCTAAATTACAATATACTGAAACCCTCGGATTCCTTGGCTGGTTTCTACAGCATGCCTGGGACGAAATGCAGCTGATACATTCTATGTTTTTCTCTCGCTCCCAGAAAAAAAAAGTAATTCTCGCGTAAAAACTTTATTAGCTGCAGGTGAAACCGCAGGGCGGAAAGCTAGTTTATAAAATAAAACACGCTTGTACGAGATTGGATAACCGAGTAAATGGATTTTGTCGGTTTGTTTGTCCTTTTATTTGGTTACCCGACTCGATCACAACAGAGCTTTGAAGTTTCCCTTTGGTATTACGTTTAGATAGTTGTTGTAATCTCACTTCTTAGGTCCGCTGTAAGACATTTCATTTAAGAAATAAGCAGTACCTGTTGTGTCTTGATTCCCTATGTAATTGGTGTTTCTGTGTACAATTATCTATTAAATAAATTGATTTAATTTCATACCTGTATTCCTACGGGGTAGGCAGAGCGTCAAGGATTTCATCGTCTCCAGCAGATCGGGGGGATATTACAGATAAGTCTGAATGTATATTGCTGCAGCTCATATTGAAGGGGTAAGTTTAACCCCCGAGAGCCTCGTTTCCTTCTACTGATTATCAGTATGCCCGGGAAGGGAAGTGGCTGGTACATTCTATATTTTTTCGCTCCAATACAGCATGGAAGATGAGGAAAAAGATGTCTGTGCTTTTTTTTACAACAGAGCTCTGAGTTTCCCTTTGTTATTTCGTTTGTGGTTGTTACTACGTTATTAAGTTGTTGAATAAAGATCTGGATTCTGGAGCCGTATTTATAAAACACTCGAATTGAGTTTGTATGCACAAGAGCAACTTTCTCATGCCAATTTGTATGAAATCGCATGCGAACTTTACTCTTTCGTATGCGCATTACCTTTCGAGCGGTTCAAAAATACCGCCCCTACGTGAAACCCACTAATCTACTGTAAATAAAGAAATGATTTGTATTTTCACTAGTGTGTATGTTTCTAATTTTTTTTTTTTAACTTCCATACTGGCCTGGGAGAGAAAGAAAAACATAGAATGTTCCAGTTGCCCTTCCTCCCGGGCATGCTGTATAAGTCAGCAAAAGGGATTCGAGGGTTACAGTGTATTGTAATTTAGGCGATGGGCTGACAACCTGTCACTACAGCAATACACATTACAATCTAAAATTGCCCCCAATTTATGTCAGACGTGGCGAAAGCGCCTTTTAGGAGGCGTTTTAAGCTCTGCCTACCCCGTAAGGGATAAAGGCGTGATTTTATGTATGTATGTATGTTTTTAACAAATAAACTCAAAAACTACTGGACCGACTTCAAAAATTCTTTAACCGTTAGAAAGCTACGTTCACCCTGAGTAACATAGGAAAGGAAAATATCTGATTTCCACCGAAAGTCCACCAAAAGCTAGTTGTATGCAATATTAGTTATACGAAATACAATAAAAATATCATAACTGCACAAAGAAACACATACAACAGAAACATACATACATACATACATATAATCACGCCTTTATCCCTAATGGGGTAGGCAGAGCGTAAACGACCTAATCAAAGGTCGTTCCGCCACGTCTGACAAAGTTTTGAGGATCGTTCAAGATAGATTTGTAGGTATATTGCTGTAGTGACAGGTTGTCAGCCTATCGCCTAAATTGCATTATACAGAAACCCTCGGATCCCTTAGCTGGTTTTTACAGCATGCCCGGGAGGAAATGCAGCTGGCACATTCTATGTTTTTCTCTAGCTCCCAGGCCAGCATGGAAGCAAACAACAGAAACAAAAAGGAACAAACGGGACATACTCGAGTATGCTCGTATACTCGTGTATAATCAAGGATTTAATTCTTCTTCTTCTTCTGTTGTGTGTAGCGTTGCCAGGTCCTCATACCGAAAAGCCGGACAGAGCTGTGAGTTTGGCCTAACATTTGGGTCAAAAAGCCGGACATCCTGCATTTTCAACAATTTTAAATATTCGTGTAAAAAAACTTTTTTTTTTTGGCCTAACATTTTGGTAAAAAACCCGGACACTTTGCATTTTAGGGGATTTTTTGGTATTAATGTAGAAAATTAATAAAAACCAAGCTTTTTTGATAATTTACAATAAAACTAATGCCAAATTAGTCTAAAAGTACTTTATTATTAATCAGTCGAGTCGAATTCAGTCTCGATGCGCGCGAATTTTGAAATCTAAAAAGCCTAACAAAAGCCGGACAGGCCGGACGACGCTTATTTTGGCCGGACAGGCAATCAAAAAGCCTGACTATAGCCGGACGCCTGGCAACGCTAGTTGTGTGGGTCTCAAGTAGAGCGACCCGATGAACCCTGGTGTCAGAGTTTTAAAACCGCTTAATAGCAATGCTAATAGGCCTCTGAGATGGTTTGAGTAACGACCACTATCAAAGATAGCGACCGGGACGGACGGCTTAACGTGCCGTCTGAAGCACGGTTTTTTTTCCAGACAATCAGGGGATTCAGCCTGCAATGTCCTAACCAAACTGGAGAAAAAATCGCAAAGTGATAAATTCTCAAATATCAACTTTGTGCTTCGCCCCTGGGAATCGAACCCAGGACCTCCGGATCGGGAGTCCATGGCACTAGCCACTCGACCACGGAGGCAGTGCAACTCCCTAGTTATCACGGTTCATGAGACACAGCTTGGTGACAGACGGCGAAGAAAATTAAAGAAGAAAAGACAAGGTGTCCGTGGAGTCCATGGCACTAGCCACTAGACCATGGAGGCAGTTAAGTGGAATAAAAAATTTAAAATCGGAAAAAAATAGAAGTCGGTACATACATACATACATATTATCACGCCTTTATCCCTATTGAGGTAGACAGACCGTAAACGACCTAAACAAAGGTCGTTCCACCACGTCTGACAAAGTTTTGAGGGTTATTTAAGATAGATTTGAATGTATATTGCTATAGTGACAGGTTGTCAGCCCATCGCCTAAATTGCAATATATAGAAACCCTCGGATCCCTTAGCTGGTTTTTACAGCATGCCCGGGAGGAAATGCAGCTGGCACATTCTATGTTTTTCTCTCGCTCCCAGTCCAGCTAGGAAGTAAAGAAATCGATAAAAAATCGATAAATAGAAATCGGTAAACTGGTATATTTCTACTATACTTCTACTGTGAAAGCCGACTGACCCATGTCAAAAGCTGACTGACTCATGTCAAAAGCTGACTGACTTATGTTGAATATGAAATGAAAGAGCGCATGACCTGGCCTCCCGTATTTTTACATTTCCTGGAAAAAACTTAAAAACAAAACGGCTGATAGTGGTTCAGTTTCGTTAGTTTGCCTCCGTGGTCTAGTGGCTAGTGCCATGGACTCCTGATCCGGAGGTCCTGGGTTCGATTCCCAGGGGGTAAACACAATGTTGATATTTGAGAATTTATCACTTTGTGAATTTTTCCTCAGTTTGGTTAGGACATTGCAGGCTGAATCACCTGATTGTCCGAAAAACAAAAAGATTTCGTGCTTCGGAGGGCACGTTAAGCCGTCGATCCCGGTCGCTGTCTTTGATATTGGTCGTTACTTAAAACCATGTCAGAGGCCTGATAGTTGTGCTACTAGGCGGTTTAAAACTCTGACACCAGGGTTCATCGGGTCGATAGACTCGATACCCACTCGACAGAAGAAGCAACGTATCAGTTGGCGGGACTCTGTCCCTTACACGGATTACACCCCTATTCTATTCTATAGATGAGTAAAACCCTGGGGACATGCTTTGTGGGTCAGAAGTCAGAAGCGCAGTCGTGACCCGGGTCTCTTGATAAATGGGTTTTGCATTTATAAACAAACTCAGTTAAACTGCTGGTTGAGACACACACTTTGATCCTGTTTCGACCTAGACTCTTGGGAGTGTATTAAAAAGGTGATTTTGGTGATGGGTTGATTTGAATGCCACTCAATGGGCTCGATTCTAGATTTGGCGGCTAAAACTAAAAAAAAAAATTTTGTCTCTTTCTTTCTAAAAATATAGAAAAAGGACAGGAGATCTATTCTCTCCGGTTTTCGATTTATAGTCGGTGGTTTTATGCGTTATCTGTCATTTTTATCCGCCGTCATATGATATGGCGGATAAAATTGTCAGAAATACTGGGAAAAAGCGCGTCAAAAACTAGCGGGCAAAGTGTAAAACTATAAGAGTATAAATCGCCTGTCATTTTTCAATTTTCATTATTTTGAAAGTGACAGCTAGATTTTAATTTTAGTTTTAGTTGGTTGTTCCTAGAATCGAGCCCAATATAGTATTACTTTACATAGAATCGAACCATATCTGAACGCTAGGCAATAAAATAATACATATCCTGCCCATAAACACAAATGAAAGATTTTTAAACAAAAAGATCTCTGCCTTTTTAAGAGTCGTTCTGTGTTTTTGACAGTTTATCTCTGCACAATCTACGGGAAGTGAAACATCCATACATACATACATATAATCACGCCTTTATCCCTAATGGGGTAGGCAGAGCGTAAACTACCTTAACAAAGGTCGATCCGCCACGTCTGACAAAGTTTTGAGGGTAATTTAAGATACATTTGTAGGTATATTACTTTAGTGACAGGTTGTCAGCCCATCGCCTAAATTGCAATATACTGAAACCCACGGATCCCTTAAGATAATAATGCTTATAATGTTTACGCTCTGCCATTAGGGATAAACGCGTGATTATATGTATGTATGTATTATCTTTCTTTAGCTTTCCCAACAAGGCAATTTAGTGGAGATAATAATTATCCCACTCCGTTTACCCGCATTTCCCGTGTTCGCGTGAACTTACGCCCTCTAGCGAAATATTTGCGGAACTAACCTGCTTAAATGCGATTTTAAAACCGCAACGCCTCCTGCCTGAAAATATTGTGGTGCTTATCTGCGCGGAAATAAAGCGGAAAGCAATTACCATACAACAAGTCTTCATCCGTTACGGGGTAGGCAGAGCGTAAAACGTAAAAGGCGTTTTCGCCACATCTGACAAATATTAAAGGCAATTTTAGATATAAAATTGTACGCTATAGAGCCAGGTTGGCAGCATACATGCATACATACATATAATCACGCCTTTATCCCTAATGGGGTAGGCAGAGCGTAAACGACCTAAACAAAGGTCGTTCCGCCAAATCTGACAAAGTTTTGAGGGATATTTAAATTTGTAGGCATATTGCTGTAGTGACAGGTTGTCAGCCAATCGCCCCTGCAATATACAGAAGCCCTCGGATCCCTTAGCTGGTTTTTACAGCATGCCCGCGAAGAAAAGCAGCTAGCACATTCTATGTTTTTCTCTCGCTCCCAGGCCAGCATGGAAGGTTGGCAGCCTGTATCCTAAATTACATTCCATTGTAACTCAACCCCTATCACGTAAGTACTATATTAATTATGTGCCTCATTTCATGTCTGGGAAGAAAACCAGCTGGCACGTTCTACGTAGGCGATGAACTGACATTTCTTCCATGCTGGCCTGGGAGCGACAGAAAAACATATAATGTGCCAGCTGCATTTCCTCCCGGGCATGCTGTAAAAGCCAGCCAAGGGAACCGAGGGTTTCAGTATATTGCAATTTAGGCGATGGGCTGACAACCTGTCACTACAGCAATATACAAATCTACCTTAAATAACCCTCAAAACTTTGTTACACGTGGCGGAACGATCTTTGTTTAGGTCGTTTAAGCTCTGCCTACCCCATTAGGGATGTAGGCGTGATTATATTGTATGTATGAATGTATGAACTGACAACCTATCACTACCAACAACACCCTATATTAAACGGTCAAATTAAACGTTCGTATTCATATTTGAAGTAAAAAAAAAGGTAAACAACTTTCTCTTGAAACCTTATTCCATCGCAGAAATTACTTCTTCAGACAGATTCTGCGCAAAACACAATCTTTAATTCTAAGAAGTAGACAGAATTCTACTCCAGTCTATTTCGCTACATCAAAGGAAATAATAACTTTGCCGATAATAATCTAGTGTCAGCCACAGACTAAATAAACATCCTTATTGTTTTTTTCTGTGCCTTATTCTACAGTCTGTTAGTGTTGCCATCTGTTTGATTTATTTTATGATTTCTTCTATGAATATGGCAGCTGCTTCTTCTCCTAGGCATGCTGTAGGATTTAGCATAGGCATTCTGCATTGTGATGTTTGCAATTTAGGCACTGGACAACCAACAACCTGTCACTATAGCGATACGCAATTTAGTCTGAAATTACCGTTATTAATACCAAGCAAACCCGATAATACCCGATGATGAAGTGGATATGTCCGCTGCCTCCTGAGCGGGAGAGGTCGTGGTGAGAATCCCACCACGTACCAATGTCTTGTTCAGTTTTCGAATTACATATGCACGTTTATTGGGCGCTTTTTCCGTGCTTCGGAAGGCACGTTAAGCCGTTGGTCCCGGTAAATATCGTTTAATACCGTACATATTAGTTAAGCCATATCAGAGGCCAGTGCTGCATTGGCGGCTTGAAAACTCTGACCTAATCTAGGATTGCGTCTGGTTTCCCTACTGGGTTGCGGAGGTCAGATGGCAGTCGCTCTGTGTAAAAACCAGTACCCTCGTTCAATCCCCTAGATTAGGAAGCCGACCCCGTGAGATACGGGATAAGGCTAGGGAGAAATATTCTTTTTAACAACATGCGTTCTTTCTCTTATCGGTTTACCCCTGACAATAACCTCTTAGCTAATCCTTTGAATAATTGATGCTTGTCTTCACAAGGGACCTGGCTTGAGACTACCCTTCCACTGAATTCAGTTTTCGAATTACATATGCACGTTTATTCGGCGCTGTTACTGTTAACCTGTGAGATACGAAATAAGGCTAGAAAGACGATGACATGTCTGTCTACAGTAATAACGCACACTCTGTCTATATATTAGCGTTTTAAATATTTCTTCCATACTGGACTGGGAGAGAAAGAAAAACATAGAATGTTCCAGTTGCCCTTCCTCCCGGGCATGCTGTAAAAGTCAGCAAAAGGGATTCGACGGTTACAGTGTATTGTAATTTAGGCGATGGGCTGACAACCTGTCACTACAGCAATACACATTATAATCTAAAATTGCCCTCAATTTATTTCAGACGTGGCGACAGCGCCTGTTACGAGGCGTTTTACGCTCTGTCTACCCCGTAAGGGATAAAGGCGTGATTTTATGTATGTATGTATGCATAATTAATATAAATAGCAAATAACTAGTAAACAAATAAATAAATATAACAAATTAATTTGGAAGAGAAAGATAGTACTCTTTTACTCGATTTTTGAATACTGTGATAGAAGGACTATCACGCACCGTGTGCGGGAGGGAGTTCAACAGTCTGGCTGCATGTACAGTGAAGGAGTAGCTGAAGAAGTCAGTGGTGAGAAGGAACGCTTAAAATTGTCCTGACATGGGGGCGACAAGGCTTGTCCTGTGGTCGAGAGAAATGGAAGCTTTATATATATTCTTTATGGCGTACAAAAAAATTAGTTTTAGTTCACAAAGGTGAGCTTATCTCTATAAAGAGATCTCTTCCAGCCAACCTGTAAAACTGAATATGAGATAACAATATATACGGGGACAAGACTGTACACGCTGTAGACTTTTACATATACATATAACCTAGACTGTCCCTACAGCAATATACATACAAATCTATCTAAATGACTCTCAAAACATTGTCAGAGGTGGCGTAACGACCATTGTTTAGGTCGTTTATGCTTTGCCTACCCCATTAGGGATAAAGGCGTGATTATATATATGTAACTTTTAAAAGTAGTACCTACTTAGTTACTCATCTGGCAACACTGTCCATATTTAGCCCGTCTCCCTTCATATCCAGTGGCTACTGTACTTACTCGTTACATATTCTTTTTGGTTTCTAAGATGTCGTCTAAGTATAGACGAAAATGCTTGTGTGAGTTGATCCGATGTGGTTTACCTGTTGACAAAACATAGAAGGGTTAGGCATTTTATGAAAATAATTACGAATGTAGGGAAATATAACTATTAGAACTACATACATAATGTTTAATTTTAATTTTGATATCAAACAATGCACCTACCGAGGGTAAACCAACATAGTAAATCTTTTGTTGATCCTCACGATACAGGCTTGCCTAGTGTGAAGATCACCGAATTCTACCGTTGTCGTGGTCCTGGGTTCGATTCCCAGGGGGGAAACACAAAGTTGATATTTGAGAAATTATCACTTTGTGAATTTTTCCCCAGTTTGGTTAGGACATTGCAGGCTGAATCGCCTGATTGTCCGAAAAGAAAAAGATTTCGTGCTTCGGAGGGCACGTTAAGCCGTCGGTCCCGGTTTCTGTGTTTGATAGTGGTCGTTACTTAAAACCATGACAGAGGCCTGATAGTTGTGCTACTAGGCAGTTTAAAAACTCTGACACCAGGGTTCATCGGGTCGATAGACTCGATACCCACTCGACAGAAGAAGGAGAAGTGTTGTCCGAAATTACACTCAGCAAAATTCGTATTTCTATTATAGTTAATCTTCTTCTTCTTCTGTCGAGTGGGTATCGAGTCTATGGACCCGATGAACCCTGGTGTCAGAGTTTTTAAACCGCCTAGTAGCACAACTATCAGGACTCTGACATGGTTTTGTGTAACGACCACTATCAAAGACAGCGACCGGGACCGACGGCTTAACGTGCCCTCCGAAGCACGAAATCTTTTTTCTTTTCGGACAATCAGGTGATTCAGCCTGCAATGTCCTACCCAAACTGGGGAAAAATTCACAAAGTGATAAATTCTCAAATTTCAACTTTGTGTTTTACCCCCTGGGAATCGAACCCAGGACCTCCGGATCGGGAGCCCATGGCACTAGCCACTAGACCACGGAGGCAGTTAATAAGATAGTTAATAAGAAAGTGTAAACTAATTTTAGTTTTTGCTGTAATAAATGATTTTTATTTATTATTTTATTATTTAGAACTTTGTTTTTTGGATCAAATGAACACACTCGTCATAGTCCTGATGTGAGAAAATTTAGTTTAAATATACCAGGCCACTCAGAAAGTATTGCGATAAATAGTTTTTATATATGGCAGACTGGCCGGTTAGAATCTTTTTTGAAAATATGATTACTTGTAAGTAAAAATATGTGTGTTTCATTTTCAAAATTTCCCTCCATATTTTTTGCGAGCCAATTCAAAGTATCGTGTCTTACTGAAAAATGGATCTGCGCCGGGAACATTTTAAAGCTATGATTTTTTACGATTTCAAGTGTCGCCTGAAACCGGATGAATCGTTCGATAGACTTCAAATGGCATTTATGGATGAAAGCCCTTCCACGGCAACCGTGTATCGTTGGTATAACGAATTTAGGCGCGGTCGACCAACCTTGGGGGATGAAGAAAGAAGCGGTCGCCCTTTGACGGCTATTACGGAAGAAAACGTGCTAGCAGTGAAAAATTTAATCCAAGATAATAGGCGAATTACATATCAGGAGATTCAGCACATATTAAAGATTGTATCGGGAAGCGTTCACGAGATTCTACAAGGGCATCTTCGCGTGAGGAGGATAGTATCGCGCTGGGTGCCGCACTACCTCACCGACGCTCAGAAGCAGGCCCGGGTGGAATGGTGCCGTGATATGCTGAACAAATTTGAAGCAGGCTCGTCTCGGCGTGTTTACGACATCGTAACAGGTGATGAGTCCTGGATTTATCAATGCGATCCAGAAACCTAGCGCCAGTCGACAGTTTGGGTGTTTCAAAATGAACCAACGCCTACCAAAGTAAAGCGATCTCGAAGCGGGGGGAAGATTTTGATCGCCAGCTTTTTTAATTTGACTGGCCACTTGGCCTCAGTTCCCTTACGAGATCAAAGAAGCATTAACGCCGAATGGTATACTACCAAATGTTTACCAGAAGTTTTTTCTGTTGTGAGCAACAAGCGACCAAACACAGGGCTCCGCGGACTACTGCTCCACCACGACAATGCGCCTGCACACACCGCGCTCAAAACAAGGGACTTCCTGGACAGCACACCAGTCAAACTCCTGGGTCACCCTTCTTACAGCCCTGATCTAGCACCGTGTGACTTCTTTTTATTTCCAAAAATAAAAAATCAGCTCAAGGGGATACAATTTTCGTCGCCGGAAGATGCGCTGGCTGCGTTCGAGCAGGCTGTAAACGAGGTGTCTACGGCGGACTGGAAAAAGTGTTTTGAAAACTGGTTCAGACGCATGAATCTTTGTATAGAGGCTGGTGGAGAGTACTTTGAAAAGATTTAATAAAAATATATGTACCTGTAGAACAATTTTTTTTAGTGTCGCAAAACTTTCTGAGTGTCCCACGTAGTGACAGTTATTTCTTGAGATGAGAAATGTATTTATTCTTAGAAAATAAGCAAAGAAAATACAAAAAGGCAGACAAAACAATGAAATAATAATAAAAACAAACCATAATTAATTACATAAAAACAATACAAAACTAAACAGTTACTTACTATCTAAGAAATGGTTTTGGCTCAGCATAATGTTGCAATAAACCATAAAGCTCATTGCAACGCTGTTTTTTAGCCAACACCAGTTTAGTGATCACAACAGATAATACCTTTCGAAAGGTAAAATTTAAATTATTAACAAAAAGACAAACATAAAAAACGTGCAAGATCATAAAATACATAGTAGAACAAAAAAATAATAAAAATATATAAAAATATTTTTATCAGCACTTGAGACTGACGGCGAGTTTAAGTTCGTATCATAAATGTAATTTCAGTACATTATGAACTGTCAAATCCATGCTTAATACTGCTCTGTATCTTGAGATCGCTTTATAAAAACGGGCCTCAGATAACGACAGTTCATAAATAGGGAGGCTCAAAGTCCCTTCTTTTTCATATATTTGCTCATAACGTAATTCAGAAAAAAATATTGCGATTGAATTTTTGTAAGTGCGCCAATAACAGAGAAACGGCTCTTCTAAATTGTATATGAACCAGCTAATCTACTTTCCCCGCTTTCTACTACGCATTTTTCTTTCACCGTAAGGTTGCCTGGAAGAAATTGCTACTTTAGCAATAAGACCGCCTATGTTGTACTTGTCTTTGTGTTATCTGTTGTGTTGTATGAATATTTCTTATGTGCAATAAAGTATTTTTATCTTATCTTTATCTTATCTAATTTATTTCGTTAATCGTGTAACGATTAAAAACGTGTCCTAAGAAGCACGCAATGATTTTACTCCCTACCTCCGACATACGAATCGAATACCAATTCTCCATTGTCGAAGTAACTCCTACTCCCCTAACTCAACTAGATAAGAAACTTCTAACTCATCGAGATAAGCAAATTGAAAGCTCAGTAGCATCAATAATCGGTTATCTGCTCTGAATATCGATGAGGCGCGTGACCCGAATGATCGGATTCGAATCGATTCATCCCACTATCCGTGGGATACACCTGCCACCGTGGTCAGAGCTATGGGCTTACGATCCGGAGGTTGGTACTGGGTTCGATTCCCAAGGAGGGAACACAAAGTTGACTTACCAACTGAGCCTGTTACATTAAAACTTGTTTTAGGGTCTTTTAGCTTAGTAGCCTCCGAGGTTTAGTGGTCAGAGCCATGGGCTCCTGACCCGGAGGTCCTGGGTTTGATTTCCAGGAGGGAACACAAAGTTGATATTTGACAAATTATCACTTTGTGAGGTTTTCCCCAGTTTGGTGAGGACATTGCAGGCTGAATCACCTGATTGACCGAAAAGAAAAATGATTCCGAGCTTTGGAGGGCACATTAAGCCGTCGGTCCCGGTCGCTGTCTTTGATAGTGGTCGTTACTCAAACGTGTCAGAGGCCTTATAGTTGTGCTACTAGGCGGTTAGAAAACTCTAACACCAGGGTTCTTTGAGTCGTTGTTCGACTCGAGAATCCACTCGCTAAGAAGACTATTCGTGTCCGATAATAAAGTACTTTATGAGATTCATACTAATGTAATAGAGGCGAAACCAACTCTGTATGTTTGTTTCCTGCCTAAACGGTTATACTGATTTTGATAAAATTTCGCTGGACGACAAATGGTATCCTAAAAAGTTAACAAAATAAATCGTTTATTTCCACACCACAAAGATTTTCTTAAATTCCATGCTGGACTGGGAGTGATAGAAAAACATATTATGTGCCAGCTGCATCACCTCCCGGGTATGCTGTAAAAACCAGCTACGGGTTTCGAAGGTTTCAGTGTATTGCAATTTAGGCGATGGGCTGACAACCTATCACTATAGCAATATACATAACAATATGACCATCTGAAATAACCCTCAAAACTTGTCAGTCTTGGCGAATTACTCCTTTGGGTCGTTTTCGCTCTGCCTACCCCATTATGGATATAGACGTGATTTTATGTATGTATGCACAAATATTTGTAAACAGTAGACTACAATTTACAATATAATTATTATTGTAGACATTTCTGTGTTTTTTATAACGGGAAAATAACTCATTCCTACGGTAAAACTGTATTTTTAAAGGCTCAGTTTAGTAACATTGATAATCGATTATCTGTTCTGAATATCGATGTAGCGCGTGACTTGAATGATCCAATGCGAGTTCATCGTAAGACCTTTGTGTCAGATTACTGTTCTTTATGAGATATTTACATAATGCGAGATAATGTCCGCTTGATCGGAATTGATAACTATTTTATTGGTATTCAAAGAGGTTACTTCGTGAATAGTTTTTATATAAACGCTTATTCCTCCGTCCTATACGTAAATATGGCGGAGGACATATCTTTGTAACATGCTTTTATTGGGTCGAAATATATGTAACTATGTCATGGAATCTAAGGTAACTAATTTAACCATCTTCCAAGAATCGTAGCGTCATGAAAATTGGCAGCTGTATGTATACAATAATATGGTACTGTCGAACTGTTTTGATGATGAAGCCGGAAGAAATGAACTGGAACTTCATGATGGAACAACATATCATATCCGTGTTTGGACTTGAATATAATAATATAATATATAATATATATATATATATATAATATTTATTTTTACTCCCAATTACAAAAGACTTATAATATAACTCACATTATAATGTACGTACTTAAATTAATTGTTTTAACATGTGCACATAAGCAAGGGAGTCAGAAACTCAAACTAGGTTACCCTGTGCTATGAGCTCCTGGCATCCCCTCTCGGAATAATGCTGTACAATTTTAAAAATGAATGTATGGAGTTTAATGAAAAATTGCTTTTAAAAAATTAAAATTTAGAAGAAAAAATATATATGTTAATTGAATATTAAGAAAAAAGTGAAAAAGTGACGTGTACCTATGCGTATATGAAGTGTGTGTTTTGTGTGTGTGCGTGTGTGTGTGTGTGTGTTTGTGTGTGTGTGTGTGTGTGTGTGTGTGTGTATTTGTGTGTCTGAGTGTTTCAGTCAGACTACGTGACGATTTTGAGTAGATCTTCTGTTTTTTCATAGTCAAGACCCAACAACCAGTCCGTGATCTTTTTCTTGCATTCAACCCTACTTAAACGACTGATGGAAATCTGTTTATTTGCTTGATTGTATAATCGAGCACCTCTGAAGGTAGAAAATTTTTGTGCAAAAGATGATTGAACTGCCACACGTTCACAAACTTCAAAGTGCCTTCTCTTTTTTGTTTTTTCGTTAACAGTGTCTGTGTCAATGGAGCTATGCGTTTTTAGTATTGTTGTTAACACATACAGTTTTCTAATTGTCAGGACACCTGCGTCTTTGTAAAGACTGGTTGTTGGATATAGACGAGGTTTGGAGAGTGCTACCTTAAGGATCATCCTTTGAACTCTTTCAACTTCCAACATAGTTGTTATATTTGTTCCCCCCCAAGCAGATATACCGTAAGTTAGTACAGACTGACAGAGTGATTCATATACAATCAGACTTGTTAGAAAGGTCTTGTAATGAACTTTGACTACGATTAAGTTTCAAGTTCTGATGATGAAGCCGGAAGACAGGAACTGGCATTCCATGATAGAATATCGTATCATAGTATTATCTGTACTTGTGCGAAAGGTCACGTAATGGACTTTGAACATGATCAGGTTTCAAGGTTATAACAAACCTATTTGTTATTTTTACGTGCATTTATAAAAGCTTTTCTACTGTTATATAAACTATTAATTATTATATGTGAAATATTTATAAAATATTGTAAGAGAAGCCCAGAGAGTAAGGGATCCGAGGGTTTCAGTATATTGCAATTTAGGCGATAGGTTGACAACCTGTCACTACAGCAATATACCTATCAAATATATCTTAAATAACCCTCCAAACTTCGTCAGACGTGGCAGAACGACCTTTGTTACCCATTAGGGATAAAGGCGTGATTATAGGTATGTATGTAGAAGCGCAGATCTCGTTGTCATGAGCTTATTTTCCAAAAATGTGTGCAAGCTTAAAGATTGTTATCACATTGGCATTCATGATTTGCTAAAGCGGCTTCTTCTTCTTCTTCTATCGTGTCGATGACAAGACAACACCTTGTAATTTTTCTTCTTTAAATTTTCCTAGCCCCGCAGCGTTTTCATCGAAGCTATTATCTTCAACCCTGACTGCGTTGTCGGTTGCCTGCATTAACTGCTCTCGCGAGCAAGTGGTGGGGCATGTGGAGCACACTATCAAATGGGACATGGTCTGTGGGTCTACCCCGCATTTGCATCGAAGGTCGGAAAACATTACTTGGAAGAAATGACTATCTGATCATTAGTTTTCCTTCACTTTTATTCTGTGCTGTTGCTGTCATTTCCTTCGTCTAGTTCTGATTGTAGTTTGCATTATCCTATCTTCCATTAGTTTATGTATTAGTTTCTTATATATTATGTATTAGTTTATTTTACAATATCTATGTAGTAGCTTGTACCTAGTTCATGTATTATATGTAATGTAATGTATTTAGGACATATTTTACTAGGTTTGCACTATCCCGCTTACTGCTACGCATTTTTCTTTCACCCAAAGGTTGCCTGGAAGAAATTGATACCTTAGCAATAAGGCCGCCTATGTTGTACTTGTTTTTTGTTCTTATCTGTTGTGTTGTATGATTTGTATTCTTACGTGCAATAAAGTATTTTTATGTTATTTTAGGAATCTTGTGTGAATCCCCATCTGAAGCGATTATCTTTGTTCCGGCCGACTTGAGTACGAAGCCTATTTAAATACTTCCAAGTCGGCCTCGCCAGATTGTGTCCACGTGGAAAATTGTCTAAAGGGTGTATATCATATAGCCTTTGAAACAAAGTCCATTCTACACAAGTTTCCCGCCCCTTATACTCCACTATTTCATACATACATATAATCACGCCTTTATCCCTAATGGGGGGTAGGCAGAGCGTAAACGACCTAAACAAAGGTAGTTCCGCCACGTCTGACAAAGTTTTGAGGGTTATTTAAGATAGATTTATAAGTATATTGCTATAGTGACAGGTTGTCAGCCCATCGATTCCCTTAGCTGGTTTATACAGCATGCCCGGGAGGAAATGCAGCTGGCACATTCTATGTTTTTCTCTCGTTCCCAGTCCAGCATGGAAGTTAGTCAGCACGATTTCCACTGAGTTAAATCTCTAATTACTCCTAAAAAAACCTAAAAGGTAAATAAACAGCACCCTCTTTAAAAAAACCCTCGGGCCAGTCGGGGGTCGAACCTGCTACTGGCTTAATGAAGGCACATCAAACGAAATGCCTTGTGTAATAATGAGAGTCCCCTTGTTTGTGTAGTGAAAGGATTTTTGGGTTTGAACCACGTTTGAACTTGTTTTGAATGTGGTGTAAACGGGAAAATAGATTTCGGATCGATGAAAGTGGTTTAAAGGTGATTCCTCCCGGCAAATGTATGTTTTTAAGAGTTTATTATATATGAAAATTCTACAAATATATACATTTAAGAAATTTGTTCATGACCTGCGATTGTAACATTTAAAAATATTGTAGTTTATAAATAAGTATACTAAAAAAATCTGAAAGTAAAGCTGTTTTTATCAGTAAATATATACGAGCGAGATACGAGGATTAATACGAGTGTTTTCACGGTTACTTCGGTAAAATATCCGTATTATGATGATCTAAAATCGCAACATAGCTTTTTTAAATCCGACTCGTAGTTTTTATGGAATTAGCTTATTTGTGCGTTTTCCCGCACTTTTTTGGCGCGGCCACAGACGTATCCGCCATGCCGTAACGCGCACTGATTTGAACCATAAACTAAGGCATTACGGGCGATGGTTGGACACTCTTAAAAATAAATCAATTTGGAAGTACGGATTTAGGTAAGTTGTTTAAAGTTTAATTTTACTGCCACTTTTCAAATCCTGCGTAATATTCGATGCATCCCATCAGAGAATTCACAAACATTTCATAGGGATTAAAGTCACCACAAACTGGTTTTAGGTTTTAACAAACAAGTCTCCAAAGATTTCGTAATGAAAGGATAATTATATTCAAGCCCCGCGATAAAACTGATTTGGGGCATACTTTGTAATGAAGGAAACTGGATAAAGGGATAAGTAAGTTCTGAAGTCTTCCAAAGACCCATTAAAAGGGAATTCCAATTCATTGCGGCTTGTGCTATTTGCACTTTAAGGAATTAAATAACCAGAAACCCAGGAGTTTTTACATATATACATACATAGAATCACGCCTTTATCCTTAATGAGGTAGGCAGAGCATAAACGCAAGTATTGAGGGTCGTTTAAAATAGATCTGTATATTGCAGCCGCAACAGTCCACTGCTGGACATGGGCTTACCCAAAATTGGGGGTATATGACATACTCACCACGCTTGGCAGGCGGGTTGGTGAGCGCAGTAGAAGTTTTCCATTCACAGGGAACGCTGCTGCCCATTCCCTGGATTTATCCCTTAGTCGCCTTTTACGACACCAACCCCATTAGGGATGAAGGCGTGATAATATGTATGTAAGTATGTACGACACCCACGGGAAGTTATGGGGTGATACAATTCTAACCCGGCACCACACGGGGATTAATTCCTATGATATTAATGAATTGTGTTGTTCGTTTATTATTACTTTTTAAATCATAAAAATGTAAACGCCTTTAATGGCAGAATATAGTGACACTAATAAATAGACATAAGACCTTTGTTACTAACCTATATTCCATACATACATATAATCACGCCGTTATCCCTAATGGGGTAGGCAGAGCGTAAACGACCTAAACAAAGGTCGTTCCGCCACGTCTGACAAAGTTTTGAGGGTTATTTAAGATATAATTCTAGGTATATTGCTGTAGTGACAGGTTGTCAGCCCATCGCCTAAATTACAATATACTGAAACCCTCGGATCCCTTAGCTGGATTTTACAGCATGCCCGGGAGGAAACGCAGCTGGCACATTCTATGATTTTCTCTCGCTCCCAGACCAGCATGGAAGTATATTCCACAAATAAAAATATCTTTTTCTTTAGAATGATGGTCAAAATGACCATTTCCACATTTGAATATAATAACATAACTTAACATAAAAATAATTTATTGCACGTAAGAATACAAATCATACAACACAACAGATAACAACAAAAAACAAGTACAACATAGGCGGCCTTATTGCTAAGATAGCAATTTCTTCCAGGCAACCTTTGGGTCAAAGAAAAAATGCGTAGCGGTAAGCGGGATAGTGCAAACCTAGTAAAATATATCCTAAATACATTACATTACATATAATACATAAACTAGGTACAAGCTACTACATAGATATTGTAAAATAAACTAATATATAATAAACGAATACATAAACTAATGGAAGATAGGATAATGCAAACTACAACCAGAACAAGACGAAGGAAATGACAGCAACAGCACAGGATCAAAATGAACGAAAACTAATAAATAAATAAACTTATAATGTACATAACAACACTTTTTCAGAAAATGACTGATTATTTAATGGAAATTATTATAAGGCCCCTGTTCAAAAAGCTGGTTTAAATATTATTAACAGCAATAAAATATACCCTTTCTATTATCACAACAAATAATAAAAACGACTGAATGTAGCGAGTAAAGCGTCAATTAGTGAAAATTCAATAAAGTCTTATTATGAAACAGTTAAATTTAATATCTAAATCGGAACAGTTATTATTACTTCGGACCGGATTTTCTCATGGTATAATAGACAGCGCGAAATCAAAGGAAACAATTTTTGTTTTTCGTTCCAAGTAGGATGAAACGTAGAATGTTCTAGCTGCAAATAGCAACATACATACATATAATCACGTCTTTATCCCTAATGGGGTAGGCAGAGCGTGAACGACCTAAAGGAATGTTCGTTCCACCGCATCTGACAAAGTTTTGAGGGTTATTTCAGATAAATTTGTAGGTATATTGCTGCAGTGACAGGTTTTCAGTCCATCGCCTAAATTACAATACACTGAAACCCTTGGTTTGTACAGCATGCCCGGGAGGAGATGCAGCTGGCACATTCAATGTTTTTCTATCGCTCAAAAAGCCACTTAGTTGAATGTTATTAACAGCAACACCCTTTCTATTATCAAAACAAATAATAAAAACGAGTAAACGTAGCGAGTAAAGCGTCAATTAGTGAAAATTCAATAAAGTCTTATTATGAAACAGTTGAATTTAATATCTAAATCGAAACGGTTATTATAACTTCGGGGTGGATTTCTAATGTTATAATCGACAGCGCGAAAGCAAATTGATCTAAAAAAAACGGTCCAATTGGGATGAAACGTAGAATGTTCTAGCTGCTAGAAGGCTTCAAAAACCCATGAAAAACATATGAGGTTACTTTTTTTTACAATCTTGAGCGTAGGTGTATTTATTGCTGCATTTTTCCTTTCTTCCATGCTGGACTGGGAGCGAGAGAAAAACATAGAATGTGCCAGCTGCATTTCCTCCCGGGCATGCTGTAAAAACCAGCTAAGGGTTCTGAGGGTTTCAGTATATTGCAATTTAGGCGATAGGCTGACAACCCGTCACTACAGCAATATACTTACAAATCTATCTTAAATAACCCTCAAAACTTTGTCAGACGTGGCGAAACGACCTCTCTTTAGGTCGTTTACGCTCTGCCTACCCCGTTAGGGATAAAGGCGTGATTATATGTATGTATGTATGTTTTTCCTTTCTACGTCTTTGGGATTGATTTTCGCACACGAAAGAACAAAAAAAATATGAATTTCGACGTTATGTAGTATTATCATTTTCCCAAAGCCACTATGACAGCAAGATAGACCTCTTAAATAATAAATTATGTTCCTTGCATAAAGTAAGATTTATCTATTCTCTTAAACAAAATGGCTGTAACAACTGTTGAAGCTTAGAGTCGAATTCAGCCCCCTCTTTGTAGGTGATAATTAAAATCTCCCGTTACCAAGTTACGTCTGCAAATGAAATGAAACACACCCTTTATATTTGCTGGCAAGAACAGGAATTGGTACTGTGTGATCTCGAACTAAACTCGTATTGTTTTGGGGAAAGGGAAATGAAAATCTGGTAAAAACAGAATAGCGTAAAGATAGTTTAGATAAGACAATGTCCTCATCATACCGTAAAAGTTGGTAAAGCTAAATAGAGTTAGAATTGTAATGACATAGACCGAAAATTCCATCTTAAATTTTCAGATTGGCATTTTTATACTCTATAGTCGAATAAATGAAGATCAGCTAAAAAAGACTAGCTGGTGATCAAGCCAGGCAGCGTAAAGCGAGCTTCCCTGCAAGGAAGACGACGACGAGTACTCCATCTCCCTAGCCTTATCCCGTATCTTACGGGGTCGGCTACCTAATCTAGGGGATTGAACAAGGGTACTGGTTTTTACACAGAGCGACTGCCATCTGACCTCCGCAACCCAGAAGGGACACCAGACCCAATCCTAGATTAGGTCAGAGTTTTCAAGCCGCCAATGATTAGCATTGGCCTCTGATATGGCTTAACGACTAATATCTACGGTATAAAACGATATTAAGTAGCTAAAAATCAGTGTTTTGCTCAACAGGGCAAAACGTTTATGCTGAGCTATAGCCCTTTTGGTTTACTGCGACACACACAAACATTTGTTTGTTTTGTATTTATCATCTATGTTTGTTTTTTTCTATTTTACGAGTATGTTTGTTTAAATGTTTACTTTAGACTCCCTTTTTTTAATACTACAAATTTTACGTGTGTGTCTTTATAAAACAAATAAATTTATTAACTATCTATCTATTAAGCGGGACCAACGGCTTAACGTGCCTTCCGAAGCACGGAAAAAGCGCCGAATAAACGTACATATGAAATTCGAAAACTGAAAAACACATTGGGACGTGGTGGCATTCGAACCATGACCCGCTCAGGAGGTAGCGGCCCTATCCACTACACCATCGGGCTCTACAAGAAGACGACGACGAGTACTGAAGACACAAAAATGTGTGAATATTATATTAAGATAGATTAGAATGCATCAACAGTATCTGAAACGAGAAGGTTAAATGGTCGGCCTACCCTCTTTTTGCACGGCAGGAGATTACTGGCTACTATGCAAAGGGGAGCGTTTCAATCGCTTTGTCACAGAATATACATCACTCACAATTTTACTGTGCATTGCAGGTTGATTGTAACATTAACAAGACGTTGCACAAGTAAGAAAGAAAGAAAGGGAGAAAGAAAGAACGAAATGAGAAGGTTAAATGGTCGGCTACCTTTTTTTTGCACGGCAGGAGATTACCAGCTTATCATATTGAAGGGGAAGCGTTTCAATCGCTTTGTCACAGAATTTAATCATGATTTCTCTGTACATTAGAGGTTGATAGTAATATTAGCAAGCAGATGTATAAGCAGGCCTGGTTCACTCGCGAGTTTAGGTAGGTTCGGCCGAACTGCCGCTAAGAGCGGCTAATGTCAGTGGGCTGCCGCGCGGCACGCAGTTCGCACGCTAGTCGCGTTGCGTCAATTTCTTTTTCGTGATTTTGCTGCTAAAATCAACAAGCAATATGGCATCTAATAATATATTTATTAGAACTATAATGCGTGACTTCATGAGTCGTGGGTTTTGTCAATAATAATTATAGTTTCACAAATTACTTAAGGAAATTTATACTGGTTATACAGTATAACCAGGTAGATACAACCAGTATATATTGGTCCGCCAAGTAGATAACTCGACCTGCTGCCCACTGTACCTACTTATTCGTATTCATAATAAGGCTAGGTTATGGATTCGTTGTGTATTTATTATGCTAAATAATTTAATGATTCGTAGTTTTCTTAGTTACACATAATAATGTCTTAGTTTAAAATCAAAATCGCATTTATGAATAAGATTCAAAAAGTTCGCAAGTGACAACCTTTGCGATCGCCGGCGGCAACGTCCTTGAACTGCGGCGCGCAAACAACGTTCACAGTTCGCGCGCTGACATAAGGTACAATTTAGCTTGCAGGCAAGCGGCGCTGGGAAGTGTAGGTATCTAATCATACCTAAACTTGCTGTTTCTTAGGGAGTGAGCCTTCTGTATGCTATTATATATTCTGTGGTATAAGTAAGAAAGAAAGAAAGATAAAGAACTGAAATGACATTTTCCTGACCAACGGCCTGCAATGCTCACTCACTTATCTTATCAGCTATACCCTCCGTAGCCTCCGTGGTCTAGTGGCTAGTGCCATGGACACCTGATCCGGAGGTCCTGGGTTCGATTCCCAGGGGGGAAACACAAAGTTGATATTTGAGAATTTATCACTTTGTGAATTTTTCCCAAGTTTGGTTAGGATCGCCTGAATGTCCGAAAAAGAAAAAGATTTTGTGCTTCGGAGGGCACGTTAAGCCGTCGGTCCCGGTCGCTGTCTTTGATAGTGGGCGTTACTCAAACCATGTCAGAGGCTTGATAGTTGTGCTACTAGGCGGTTTAAAAACTCTGACTCCAGGGTTCATCGGGTCAATAGACTCGATACCCACTCGACAGAAGAAGCTATACCCTAAACAGTTTAACTTATTACTCTTCTGGATGTCGAATTAAACTCTGCCTCCTGACTATTCTAATACTCAAAAAGAAAAGGTCATAAAATAAGTTTAATGCCGATCCCAAAGGAAACGTAAAAAATGTTTTACAATTCGACCCAGTAATGTATTTAGTCCATCACTTATAATTGCTAATATTGTCGTCTTCACAATATCCTTCTCATTGAAATTCAAAACGTATAGTCGTACCGTTTCTTATCAATAAGTCGGTCCGTCTGTAATTGCCTATAAATTTGTTATAAACTTCATACATTTGCAGTGTTACTATTCCGTCCCTCCCGTCTGTTCGGTTCATTCGGCCCTGTGGTCCCTCCTTCCCCCCGTCCTTCCCGCCATCTCTCGCATCCCTCTCGTTGTTGCTATCTCTACTACGCTTAAAACTATTTTACAATTCGACCCAGCAATTTATGTATTCCATCACTTATTAATACTAATATTCTCGTCTTCTCATTGAAATTCATAGCGTATAGTCGCATCGCTTCTTAAAATCAATAAGTCGGTCCGTCTGTAATTGTCCATAAATTTGTTATAAACTTCATATATTTGAAGTGGTACTATCCCTTTCGTCCCTCCGGCTTTCCCGTCCCTGCGGCTTTCCCGTCCTTACCGCTATCCCTTTAGTCCCTCTTAATTTTGCTATATTTACCGTCACTGCCATCCCTACCACGCATAAAAACTATTTTACAAATCGACCCAGCGATATGCCTACAAATCAATTTTAAATAACCCTCAAGCCTTTGCCACATGTGGCGGAACGACCTTTGTTTAGGTCGTTACGCTCTGCCTACCCCATTAGGGATAATGCTAATATTGTCGTCTTGACAATATCCCTCTCATTGAAATTCAAAGCGTATAGTCGTACCGTTTCTTATCAATAAGTCGGTCCGTCTGTAATTGCCCCTGAATTTGTTATAAACTTCATACATTTGCGGTGGTACTTCTGTTATTAGAACAAATCTTAAAAGGTGTGATTTAAAGACTCGATTTGATATTTTGTTTGTAAAAACATTATAAATTATAATTTATTGTTTTCAATATTTTTTATTGTGCACGTCGTATCTGCCTCTCAGAATGCTATTTCACTAGCCTAGGTCTGCTGGAAGAGATTTCTTTTTAGAAATAAGCTGTGCCTGTTGTGTCTTTGTTTTATATGTATATGTTCTTTGTATTTATTGTGTACAATAAACTGTTAACTAAATAAATAAATTGTAGTATAGTTACCAAAGTGTTTTATTTATTTATGTATTTAACTTTACACAAAAATGTTACATGGGCGGACTTAACGCCAAAGGGATTATCTACCAGTCTACCTTAGGGCATGTGGAAATGACAAGGCAGCTGCCAAATTTTATCCTAAAAACTAACAAAGTTAGAACAAAACAATAACAACAAAAAGTAATTTAGAGTATATATATAATTTTAACCTACAGCGCATATGTAGGTATACATATAGTATAAATCAAAACATAATAAAAACCAATATCTATCTATAAATTAATATATGTTTTACGACACATAAACATCTATCTCTTTGCAACTTAGCAGAAGTTCAAATTTCGGAAGCGCAAACAGTAAACTTGTTACAAACATATGTTTTGCGGTTGACTTACTTTAAAGTTGTAAATAACAGGCAGTTTAACGGCTGCCAAACAAGTTGGTATCGTGCAAGTAATTTTAAGCCAATCCAATATGATTTCGGTGTAATTTTTTTTTATCAAGAAATAGTTTTTTTTTAAGGTAAGGTTCTTCCATGCTGGCCTGGGAGCAAGAAAAAACATAGAATGTGCCAGCTGCATTTCCTCCCGGATATGCTGTAAAAACCAGCCAAGGGATCCGAGGGTTTCAGTATATTGTAATTTAGGTGATGGGCTGACAACCTGTCACTACAGCAATATACTTACAAATCTATCTTAAATAACCATTTTTTTTATCGAAAGGGCCTTCAGAAGAGAGAACCCTAAATTTAATCAATGAAGGTGTTTTTACAAATAAAATTGAAGTAGACGTACTTAGGTAATTTGTTTATTTTCTCTGAAATAACGCCGTAAAAGGAAGTGGGTAAAATCAGAGAATTTGCAAAATACCTACTCATTCATATGTTTTCTTTAACTGTATTTCGGTTCAGAAGCAATTTGTAAAGAAATCTCATATGTTATTACAAAACTGAATACGCAATTTACGTACATTTACATACATACATAAAATCACGCCTTTATCCCTAATGCGGTAGGCAGGGCGTAAACGTAAACTAAGGTCGTTCCGCCACGTCTGAAAAATGTTTTAAGGGTTATTTAAGATAGATTTGTAGGTATATTGCTGTAGTGCCAGGTTGTCTGCCCATCGCCTAAATTACAATAAACGGAAACCCTCGGACCCCTTAGCTGGTTTTTACAGCATGCCTGGGATGAAATGCAGCTGGCACATTCTATGTTTTTCTATCACTTACAGTCCAGCATGGAAGTACGTATATTTGATGAAAAAAAAAAACCTTTTCAAAGATTTTTAAATTATATGAAAAGCTTGCTGTACAACCACTGGACGGATAGCGATGAAATTTGGCACGCATATAGCGGCTTAGATCATTAAATATCATATACTCGTACCTAGGCTAGTTAGCTAGGCTTTACTTGGAGAAAAAACTACACTTCCAACTCAATTAGACACGGGTGAAACCGCCATTCTAGAATAGAATATTTAGCACTAATTATTCGACCCAGTTTGGACCTAGAACTTTAGACATCCCATTGGGCATTCAGGGCACGTAAGAGTTAATACCCTATTTAACTTGGGCACATATCTTTGAGGTCTAGTGTTAATTAACACATCCTTTGGGAGTTGATAAACCGTGCCTTTGGGAGCCCAAAGGTCAGCCTCTAAAGTGGTGCTTTAGTTTTAGCAAATTGTTAATTTCAGTTTCAGAAAATAATAATGAAGTGTCTATTCTGATAGTTAGCTAAGTAAGGTAGGAACCGCCATATTCATTGAAAATTAACTGCCTCCGTGGTCTAGTTATTGGGCCCGATCCGGAGGTCCTGGGTTCGATTCTCAGAGGGGAACATAGAGATGATATTTAGGTATATACCATTTTGTAAGATTTTCCCCAGTTTGGTTAGGACATTGCAGGCTGAATCCGAAAAAGCACTATAAGCCGTCGGTCCCGATCGCTATCTTTGATTGTGGTCGTTACTCAAACCATGTCAGATGCCTAATAGCTGGTTTAAAAACTCTGACACCAAGATTCAGCGGTGCGTTGTTCGACTCGAAAATCCACTCAAAATAAAAGGACTACCAAAGTGAAGTATTTAAGTCACAAAAAAGTCCTCCCAACCGATTTTCGGTGACAGCGGCCAGTCAATCTCACAGACATCAACCATCAGCGAAGGACGTGTCTTTAGTGCTCAAGTGTTTGAACAACACACAAACGTTACATTCAAACATTCTCTATGTATCATTTTTTTATTCTGATAGGACAAACTGACTGACACGACCAGAGAGAAATCAGGCACAGGACCGATTATTTACATGCCCATCTGACTGGATAATCTTACTTTTCGGACAATCAGGTGATCAGCCTGCCATGTCTAACCAAACTAGAAACAACAGCACAAAGTCGTTGTCCACCGCCGGGAATCGAGCCCGGGACCTTCGGGTCGAGAGCCCACGGCACAAAGCGAGCAAAAGGAGACAACTTTACTTTTACAAGCTTAATCTACCCTGACCCCTCCCTGAAACTTTCAATTGAGCGGTGCCGCGACACTTTCGTCAGTTACAAAACTGACTTACCAACTTAACCTGTTACATTTAAACTTGTTTTAGGGTCTTTTAGCTTAGATATTTGAGTTTACATTTAGTCACGACTTTATCACTCATAGGGTAGGCAGAGCGTAACAACCTAATAAAACCCCTGCATAGCACATCTAAACATGTTTCTGCATATTTTTGAGGTTAAAGTTAAATGTCTTATCTTACCCACCGACGCTAGGTAAGGTGACTCAGAACAATTTACAGACAGATTGTTAATTTACACGAAATCATCTCCCTAGCCCTTATCCCGTATCACACGGGTGCGGCCTAATCTAGGGGATTGAACGAGGGTACTGGTTTTTACACACAGCGACTGCCATCTGACCTCCGCAACTCAGGAGGGAAACCAGACCTAATCCTAGATTAGGTCAGAGTTTTTCAAGCCACCACTGCTTAGCCCTAGCCTCTGATATGGCTTAACGACTTATATCTACGGTATTAAACGATATTAACCGGCACCAACGGCTTAATTTACACGAAACATGATATGGAATTGAATAGTAAAATCGCAGTACGTTTTCCCTAACATTTTAGTAAAATAAACCAGTAAAATCTAAAAGGCCCGTCACATCCCCGCGGACCGTGTCTGTCACACCCGCACGTGCGGCCCGGCTTTTATTGAAAAACGAACTTGGCCCGCCCTGCCCGTACGTGCGGCCCGCGGTTCTTTCGCCCTGCCTTTTTTGCTTTGCGATCGAAGCGTGTTACAATCTGATTTGAGTTTTTTTTTCTATAGACATACACACGTATAATCACGCCTTTATCCCTAATGGGGTAGGCAGAGCGTAAAAGACCTATAAACAAAGGTCGTTCCGTCACGTTTGACAAAGTGTTGAGGGTTAGTTAAGTTAGATTTAGAAGTATATTATTTAGGGACAGGATGTCAGCCCATCGCCTAAATTGCAATATACTGAAACCTTCGGATCCTTTAGCATGTTTGGGAGAAAAAGCAGCTGTCACATTCTATGTTTTGTTTCGCTCCCAGTCCAGCATGGAAGAAATATACAATATATTGCCTGAAATGTATACCAGCCCACTAGTTCAACTTTTATTTTCCTGTGACCTAAGGTTGACTGAAAGAAATTGCTGCTTAGCAATAGGCCGCCTATTTGTACTACTATTTGTTTTATTTCATTTTTTCCTGTGTGTGTTTTTGTGCAATAAAGTATATTCTTATCTTATTTTTATATAATTCTGTTTTAGACCTTTCTGGTGCCAGTCAATGTCTGATTAAGAAGAAGTGGCTAAGTTTACCAAGCGGACTACCCCACAGCATTAGGAGATCCTGCATATCCTGCTGAAAGATCCTATAATATAATAGTCCTCCTACCGACTTTCGGTGATAGAGGCCAATCTCCCAAGGATCGGGTGCGCTGGACTAGTTTTTAGTGTCCAAGTGTTTGCGCTACAAACAGGTGCAGTCTCTGTTCCTTCAATCTCTTATTCTGATGGGACAGATTGACTGACACGATCAGGGAGAAATCAGATACAGGACCGACTATTTACATGAACATCCGACAGAATGGACTTTTCGGCCAATCAGGTGATTACTCTGCAAACAACAACACAAAGTTGACCCGAACCCAAGACCTCCGGATCGAGAGCCCATGACTCAAACCGTTAGACCACGGAGGCCGTTAAAAGATCCTATAAGGTGGTGGCAGGCCACCTGGTTGCGAGTAGCAATGTCTCATTGACGGAGTCAGGCGCCAATAAGCTAGCTGTGTTTCGTCGGTGTTTTGAATGAAAGTGCCATGCAACAAGAGCTTCCTCTATATTTCGACGGAATCATGAGCATAATCATCGCTAATAATTGGAATTAATACATGTCTTCGTTCCATTCCATCAGAGTAACTGCCTCCGTAGTCTAGTGGTAATAGCCATGGGCTCACAATCCGGAGGTCCGATTCCCAGGGGGCAACACAAAGACGATATTCGTAAATTTATCACTTTGTGAGATTTTCTCCAGTTTAGGACAATGCAGGCCGAACCACCTGATTGTCTGTAAGAAAAAAGATTCCGTGCTTCGGTCACTGTTTTTGATAGTGGTCGTCACACAAACAGCTGTGCTATTAGGCAGTTTAAGAAAAATGACAGACACCAGGTTTCACCGGATCGATCGACTCGATACCCACACGACAGAAGAAAACCAGACTAAGTCTATCTGATCAAATCTTGCCTTGTATTCTGGCAAAAAAACCTACTCAAAACCCTTATACCTTCGCAGTACGTGTCACGATTTTCAAAAAGCTTCGCCTCCACTCCGGTTAGAACTACGCAATGTCTAGGGAAATTAATGAGATTTCAAAAAAGTTCCCTTTTCTCGTCAACGAATGTGGGTTCACTAGGTTCAGACCCTTTTGCGACTCGTGGGGAATATGTAATATGAGTTTGTATTTTGAAAAATATTCGAAACGGGCCACAAAGGTATGTTGTAAATATTTTTGGAATTTGTTGAGATAGCTTTTGGATATAATAAGGCTGAAGGTTCGCATTTAACCTCAACTTCATCTGTTACCATCTTATAACATACATAACAGGCACGTATTTATAAAACAATCTTAAGATTGAGAGCAATATTAAGTATGGATTTGACAGGCCACATTGTACTGAAATGACGTTTCTGATACGAACTCAAACTAGCTGTCAGAGTCAAGTGCTGTTTATAGTTACGGGCCATGCATACATCTAATCACGCGTTTATCCCTAATAGGGTAGTCAGAGCGTGAACGACCTAAACAAAGGTCTTTCCGCCACGTGTGACAACGTTTTGAGGGTTATTTAAGATAGATTTGTTGGTATATTTCTGTACTGACAGGTTGTCAGCCCATCGCCTAAATTACAATATACTGAAACCTTCGGATCCCTTAGCTGGTTTTTACAGCATGCCCGGGAGGAAAGGCAGCTGGCACATTCTATGTTTTTCTCTTGCTCCCAGGTCAGCATGGAACGATGATAAATTCTACAACGATGATAAATTCTATACGAAACAAGATTAAGTTTATTTGCGTCTTACAAGCAGGTGAAGTTGAGGATAAGCTTATCATATTAAGGTTATCGCAACAAATTCCATTAATATTTACCTCACACCGAATGTTTCATGTTTCGAATAATATTCAAAATACAAACTCCATACTGACTTGCTTCCATGCTGGCCTGGGAGCGAGAGAAAAACATAGAATGTGCCCGCTGCGTATCCTCCCGGGATAGTCTTCACTATTCATAGAATACCGTCTATTCATAAGATTGGATGCAGCTCTATATTCTGAAGAAATAAATGGTAAAAGATTTCCTTCTTATAAGACTGAAACTGATCAAGCAAATGTGTCTAGATTGTAGAACGTATCGATATTGGTTGCGTTTGAATTTTAATGAGATTGAAACAATTGTCTAGTGTTTTATAGAAATATTCTACATACATACATATAAGCACGCCTTTATCACTAATTGGGTTGGCAGAGCTTAACGACCTAAATAAAGGTCGTTCCGCCGCTTTTGACAAAGTTCTGAGGGTTATTTAAGTTTTTTTTTTTTAAATTTGATAGGCAATCATTTGTCCGCCATCTCACAAGATATTATAGGTATATTGCTATAGTGACAGGTTGTCAGCCCATCGCCTAAATTACAATATACTGAAACCCTCGGATCTCCTACCTGATTCTCGCAGCAGCAGCTGGCACTTTCTATGTTTTTCTCTCACTCCCAGTCCAGCATGGAAGAATCACTACATAGTATAAAACAAAGTCGCTTTCTCTGTCCCTATATCTCTATGTATGCATAAATCTTTCAAACTACGCAACGGATTTGGATGCGGTTTCTTTTAATGGATAGAGTGATTCAAGAGGAAGGGTTATACGAGGGGTGGCTGATAAGTAATCTACCTAACTATGAAAGAAAATACTTTGATGGCTAGTTTATTTTTTATTTTTCTATATAGTCTCCTGCAAGTGAAATACACTTATGACATTTGCAAATAAGTGACATCATGCCGTTATAATAGAAATTTTTATTTTGCTCGTCAAAATGGTCAGTCACAGCCTCTTTCATTTCTTCGTCCGTCGAAAATCGACACCTCAATTTTTTCTTTAAATCTTTGAATAAGAAATAGTCACAGGGAGCCAGATCTGGACTAAAAGGTGGATGGTTAATTTCTGTGAAGCCGTTTTTGCTCAGGGCTGACCTCGCCGTTAAGGCTGTGTGTACAGGAGCATTGTCTTGTAAAATCAGAACACCTTTGCTGAGTTTGCCTCTCCGCTTTTCTTTGATTTGTTCACGAAGCTGGTCAAGCAAGTTTGCATAATATTCAGCATTCATTGTTGTATTTTTAGGCAAATAATCTATCATCAAAATCCCTTCGACATCCCAAAATACGGTGGCCATTAGTTTTCCAGCCGACGGCTGAACCTTGAACTTCCTTGGCGGCTTTTCTCCTTTAAATTTCCATTGCATTGACTCTTGTTTGCTTTCCGGATCCCACTGGCGAATCCAAGTTTCATCACAGGTCACAATTCGAGAGATAGTCTCTTCTTCTTTACCTTTGACCAGGTCTAGTAATGCCTGACAACATTCTACTCGCCTTTGTTTGTCAAAGGGGGTCAACATTCTAGGGACCCAACGCGCGCTCACCTTGGACATGCCCAAATGTTCGTGAATAATTTCATGAACTCGTTCCTTGCTAATGCCCACATCTCTGGCTATCTCCCACTGCTTGATTCGCCGATCTGCAAGAATCAGGTTCTTCACCTTTTCAACATTATCTGCGGTAACAGCAGAAATTGGCCTTCCACTACGTGTGTCGTTTTCCAGGCTCTCACGGCCATGTTTAAATTGCTTCGACCAAAACTTTATGACGAATTCAGAAGGACTTGAATCACCAAACACCTTTAACATGCGCTCTCTGATCTGCGTAGGCGTATTTCCTTCTTTACTTAGGAATTTAATCACTGCTCAAATTTCATCATTTTGCAATTTTCTTTCGACTTGGTGAAATCAAAGCCGCGCCAAAAAAACAAAAGCAAGCGAAAAAAATAAGCGTCATAATTTTGAAAAAGGAATAAATATAGAATATGATTTTGCAATGGCCAGTTCGATTTTCAAAACTTTCTTTAACAAAGTAGACTTTATATCAGCCGCCCCTCGTATGTATAATACATGCATAATATAGTAGAGAAACACTGATAATCTCCGTGCGAAGCCGGGGCGGGTCGCTGGTTAGTTTATAAACAGTGTTAAAAATACGTATAATACTCGACTCTATTTCAGTTCACGACCGCTATGTAGAGGTTATTACAGAGAGATGCCACCGCTAAGACGTGACTAGCATGAATAAAGAGATATTCTTAAACCGGGTGTAAGGAACAGCGTCCCGGAAACTAATAGGGGTTGGTCAGTTAAAGAAACTGAGCAACTATACATCACCAGGACATTCTTTCAGGAAAATAAAAAACTTATTAGGTTTTCCATACAAACTGTCTGATCGAGGTGGTCATTTTGTATGGGAAACGCAATCTCCTGAAAGAATTTACTGGTGAATGTTGTTCAGTATCGTTGACTGAGCAACCCCTATCAGTTTGCGGGACGCTGTCCCTTATACCCGGTATGAGAACCTCTTGCGGAGTCTACTATCTATGTGAACATACATACATACATATGAGCACGTCTTTATCCCTAATGGGGTAGATAGAGCGAAAACGACCCAAAGGTGGTTCCGCTACGTCTGACAAGTTTTAAGGGGTATATGCAATCTATGTATACATACGTGGGACACTCAGAAAGATTTGCGACACTAAAAAAAATTGTTCTACAGGTACATATATTTTTATTAAATCTTTTCAAAGTACTCTCCACCAGCCTCTATACAAAGATTCATGCGTCTGAACCAGTTTTCAAAACACTTTTTCCAGTCCGCCATAGACACCTCGTTTACAGCCTGCTCGAACGTAGCCAGCGCATCTTCCGGCGACGAAAATTGTATCCCCTTGAGCTGATTTTTTATTTTTGGGAATAAAAAGAAGTCACACGGTGCTAGATCAGGGCTGTAAGGAGGGTGACCCAGGAGTTTGACTGGTGTGCTGTCCAGGAAGTCCCTCGTTTTGAGCGCGGTGTGTGCAGGCGCATTGTCGTGGTGGAGCAGTAGTCCGCAGAGCCCTGTGTTTGGTCGCTTGTTGCTCACAACAGAAAAAACTTCTGGTAAACATTTGGTAGTATACCATTCGGCGTTAATGCTTCTTTGATCTCGTAAGGGAATTGAGGCCAAGTGGCCAGTCAAATTAAAAAAGCTGGCGATCAAAATCTTCCCCCCGCTTCGAGATCGCTTCACTTTGGTAGGCGTTGGTTCATTTTAAAACACCCAAACTGTCGACTGGCGCTTGGTTTCTGGATCGTATTGATAAATCCAGGACTCATCACCTGTTACGATGTCGTAAACACGCCGAGACGAGCCTGCTTCAAATTTGTTCAGCATATCACGACACCATTCCACCCGGGCCTGCTTCTGAGCGTCGGTGAGGTAGTGCGGCACCCAGCGCGATACTATCCTCTTCACGCGAAGATGCCCGGGTAGAATCTCGTGAACGCTTCCCGATCCAATCTTTAATATGTGCTGAATCTCCTGATATGTAATTCGCCTATTATCTTGGATTAAATTTTTCACTGCTAGCACGTTTTCTTCCGTAATAGCCGTCAAAGGGCGACCGCTTCTTTCTTCATCCCCCAAGGTTGGTCGACCGCGCCTAAATTCGTTATACCAACGATACACGGTTGCCTTGGAGGAGATTTCATCCATAAATGCCATTTGAAGTCTATCGAACGATTCATCCGGTTTCAGGCGACACTTGAAATCGTAAAAAATCATAGCTCTAAAATGTTCCCGGCGCAGATCCATTTTTCAGTAAGACACGATACTTTGAATTGGCTCGCAAAAAATGTGGAGGGAAATTTTGAAAATGGAACACACATATTTTTACCTTACAATCATATTTTCAAAAAAGATTCTAACCGGCCACTCTGCCATATATAAAAACTATTTATCGCAATACTTTCTGAGTGGCCTGGTAGTATAGAACAAAGTCGCTTTCTCTGTCCGCTCTGTCGCTTTCTGTGTATAATACATGCATAATATAGTAGAGAAACACCGATAATTTCCGTGCGAAGCCGGGGCGGGTCGCTAGTTATATATAAGGTGCTGCGGGTGATTTCTGTTTAGA
Organism: Scrobipalpa costella; assembly: GCA_949820665.1. NCBI lineage: Eukaryota > Metazoa > Arthropoda > Insecta > Lepidoptera > Gelechiidae > Scrobipalpa > Scrobipalpa costella. The sequence continues at coordinate 6,292,918 of OX463321.1, read as the reverse complement.
TAGGAGTGTGTATTAAGTACAGGTTGCCAGCCCATCGCCTAAATTATTTGAAAAGTAAATGGATTCCGTACTTCGGAGGACACGTTAAGCCGTCGGTCTCAGTCGCTGTCTTTGATAGTGGTCATTACTCAAATAAACTCTGCAAATAAATGTTTTCATTTCATTTCTAACCATGTCAGATTCCTAATAGCTGTGCAACTAGGCGGTTTGAAAACTCTGACACCAGGGTTCATCGGGTCGTTGTTCGACTCGAGAATCCTCTCGCTAAGAGGAAGAAGCCTAAATTGTTTTACACTGAAATCCTAGAATCTATTAGTTGGTTTTACAGCATGCCCGGGAGGTGAAGCAGCTGGCACATTCTATGGTTTTCTATCACACCCAATCCAGCATGGAAACAAGATTTAATAAGTGAATACCGGTTGTAAGGGACAGCGTCTCGCAAACTGTTTGAGGTTGCTCAGTCAACGAAACTGAACAACTATCACCATTAATTTATTTCAGGAGGTGAAAAAAAATTGAACTCCCCTTATAAAATGATCACCTCAATCAGGCAATTTGTATGGAAAACCTAAATTATTTTTACACTTTCTGAAGAAAAAAAAACGTAATCTTTTTGATTGTTGTTCAGTTCCGTTGACTGAGCAACCCGTATCAGTTAGCGGGACGCTGTCCCTTACACTCCGTATTATTCACAGGATGTATGTAAGTCGATCTTTATTACCACTTAGAAAACCTACAACGTGTAATGTGTCGATAGCAAATAACTTTAAGAACGCATCAAACCGCCGTAAAAAGCCGGTAAAAGCAACTTTCCATGTAATTGCCCGTTACTTTGTGACAAGTACGCTAACTGAACATTTCAATCCGCGGATATGTCAGCTGGTGTTGTGACATGCTGATATAATCAGCTCACATCCGACAAGTGTGGGTCGTCAGTAGGAAACAGGAGTGGTTACTTCTATACAAGTTAAGCAGGTTCAGTCATGTTGTGCTTACTGGATAGAATTTATTTTAATTATTTATTTAAGATTATTCTTCCATGCTGGCCTGGGAGCGAGAGAAAAAACATAGAATGTGCCAGCTGCATTTCCTCCCGGTCATGCTGTAAAAACCGTTGGTCAGTATATTGAAATTTAGGCGATAGACTGACAACCTGTCACTACAGCAATATACCTACAAATCTAACTTAAATAACCCTCAAAACTTTGTCAGACGTGGCGAAACGACCTTAATTTAGGTCGTTTACGCTCTACCTACCCCATTAGGGATAAAAGCGTGATTATATCTATGTATGTATTTATTTAAGAGCCTGTGGTGTCCCACTGCAGGCAAAGACCTCTCTTCCTTCCTTCCATTTATCGCGATCAAGTGCCAGTTCTCGCCATTCGGTCATGTGTGTGTCTAGTTCGTCTCGCCACCTCTTTCGGGGTCGTCCACGTCGTCTCCTAGCATTCGCGGGTTCCCATAAGCTGGTTCTTTTGGCCCATAGAACATCTGGCATTCGAGTGACGTGACCGGCCCAATCCCACTTCAAGTAGGCAACCTTCTGAGCTACATCTATATATTTGTTTGGATACTGGACTGGTTAGGATAGGACATCAAAATGTGACTCGTCTTGCAGATTTAAAATAATAATTGTATAAAGTAAATTCTCTATTTAACAGAAAAAGTTTTGCGCCTGCTTCATTGTAATACATACATACATATAATTACGCCTATATTCCTAATAGGGTAGGCAGAGACTAAACGACTTAAATAAAAGTCGTTCCGCCATGTCTGACAAAGTGTTGAGGGTTGTTTAAGGTAGATTTTTAGGTATTGTAATACATACGACTTCTTCTGTCGAGTGGGTATCGAGTCTATCAACCCGATGAACCCTGGTGTCAGAGTTTTTAAACCGCCTTACTGCTGTGCTACTGCACAGCTAATAGGCCTCTGACATGGTTTGAGTAACGACCACTATCAAAGACAGCGACCGGGACCGACGGCTTAACGTGTCCTCCGAAGCACGGAATCTTTTTCTTTTCGGACAATCAGGTGATTCAGCCTGCAATGTCCTACATACGACTCAAAAATCTTTATTAACATGTACCTAATTAGGATTGGTTTGGATGAGAACGGCTGAAGACCGAGCTGAGTGGCGTGCCATGGGAGAGGCCTATGTCCAGCAGTGCAGTGCATTTGCACCACATACATACATACACACATAAAATCACGCCTTTATCCCTTACGGGATAAAGGCGCCTATATTGCACCACATACAATGAACTTAGTGCCAAGTTGGATATCTTTAACGATAATTTGGAATGTTTTGAGAGGAAGGTCAGCAAAATTGTAACATAACATTTAATTATTTTGTAGCTTTTTCTATGAATTTTAAATTATTTATTTCATTAAATAAAAATAAAAATATGTACTCTTTTATTTTGTCAACTTGTAACTTAAATTCCTTTTAATTTACTGTATTACCTTTTAAGAATGCTGTGTTCACCTGTTATTGGTACTCATATCAAGCTGTGTCCTAATATTTGTATTTTCATATATTTTGTAATATATGTACTGTGTCCCATTAAAAATAAATAAATAGCAATAGATTGATACAGGCTGATGATGATGATGACCAAATTAGGAGCAGTTAAGAAATATTACGTCCTGAAAGAATTTCTTTGCGAAACTTCATCTGTTTCGTTGACTGAGCCACACTTATTAGTTTGCGAGAAGCTGTCTCTACTCCCCGTATATTCCTGTACGTACTGTTATGAAAATAATGAGCAATTTCTCAGTCTAGCGATGTTATCGATGGGATAATTGCGACTGGTTTAAGTCTAGATCTTAGACTGGAACTAGTGTGAGCTGTTCCTATATCTAGATCTAGGATCTAGGCTCTAGTGTGTCAGGTTTACTTCATATCGGTTACTGAGAAATTGTATTTTAACGAGTGCGATTTTATTTCTGTATTCTTTTTAAATGCAACTAAACATTTATTCGAGTACTTTATGTAGTTTTTTTTAAATGTAAAAAGAATTGAGATACTTACTTACTTCCATGCTGGACTGGGAGCGACAGAAAAACATAGAATGTGCCAGCTGCATTTCCTCCCGGGCATGCTGTAAAAACCAGCCAAGGGATCCGAGGGTATCAGTATATTGCAATTTAGGCGATAGGCTGACAACCTGTCACTATGGCAATATACCTACAAATCTATCATAAATAACCCTCAAAACTTTGTCAGACGTGGCGGAACGACCTTTGTTTAGGTCGTTTAAGCACTGCCTACCCCATTAGGAATAATGGCGTGATTATATGTATATATGTATGGGCGGCAAAACACGTTAGTGTCGATAACTCAACGTTAAAAATACGAACTATAGGAGGTAGTTAACGGCAAATACCATTACAATCGAAGTCTAGACGTGTGAGCGTGACCTAACTCAGAAAGCGTGGTCTAGCTCAAACTAGACAATGATATATCTCCGCACTATGCTTAGGCGCTGTTAGGGCAGCCCTTCAATCTGTAAGACCTAGGTCATGAAGTCTGGCCTTTTTTAGCGTAAAGAATAGGCATATTATATAGGATGTAAAAAACATACATACCAAAACGTACATACATATAATCACGCCTTTATCCCTAATGGGGTAAGCAGAGCGTAAACGACCTAAACAAAGGCCATTATCCAAGATAGATTTGTAGGTATATTGCTATAGTGATAGGTTGTCAGCCCATCGCCTAAATTGCAATATACTGAAACCCTCTGATCCCTTAGCTGGTTTTTACAGCATGCTCAGGAGAAAATGTAGCTGGCACATTCTATGTTTTTCTCTCGCTCCCAGGCCAGCATGGTAGTAACAACCAAGTAGCCGCCCATACGCTGCTTTTTATTTGCAACTTACCAGAAGTTCAAATTAAAAAGTCACCTTGTTACAAACATATGTTCTGCGGTTGACTTTCTTTAAAATTGTAAAGCAAAAACAGCTTATGGGCCACAAAACTAGTTATTCTTCCATGCTGGACTGGGAACGACAGAAAAAACATAGAATGTGACAGCTGCATTCCCTCCCGGGCATGCTGTAAAAACCAGCTAAGGGACCCGAGGGTTTCAGTATAATGCAATTTTGGCGATGGACTGACAACCTGTCACTACAGCAATAAACCTACAAATCTATCTTAAATAACCTTCAAAACTTTGTCAGACGTGGCGGAACGACCTTTCTTTAGGTCGTTTACGCTCTGCCTACCCCATTAGGGATAAAGGTGTGATCGTGTGTATGTGTGTGTTAACTAGTTGCTATCGATAACAAAAAGTTAACAAAACGCAGTACTACATACATACATACATAAAATCACGCCTTTATCCCTTACGGGGTAGGCAGAGCGTCAAACTCCTCGTAAAAGGCGCTTTCGCCACGTCTGACAAAAATTGAGGGAAATTTTAGATTGTAATATGTATTGCTATAGTGACAGGTTGTCAGCCCATCGCCTAAATTACAATACACTGTAACCCTCGAGTCCCTTTTGCTGACTTCTACAGTATGCCCGGGAGGAAGGGCAGCTGGAACATTCTATGTTTTTCTATCTCTCCCAGTCCAGCATGGAAGAAATTATAGAGTATGTGGGACTTAGTTATTTTTGTATCGAGCCTTTTAATACATTGGACTTGATTCTAGATTTTCCGGCTAAAATTAAAATCTATTTGTCACTTTCAGACTAATAACATTGGAAAAGGACAGGAGATCTATTCTCTCCGGTTTTTTATTTACAGTTGGTGGTTTTATAAAAATAAAATAAATAAATAGATCTTTAATTCAGGCTTCTACGGGGCCCATATACATACATATAATCACGCCTTTGTCCCTAATGGGGTAGGCAGAGCGGAAACGACCTAAACAAAGGTCGTTCCGCCACGTCTGACAAAGTTTTGAGGATTGTTTAATATAGATTCGTAGGTATATTGCTGTAGTGACAGGTAGTCAGCCTGTCGCCTAAGTTGCGATATACAGAAACCCTCGGATCCCTTAGCTGGTTTTTACAGCATGCCCGGGAGGAAATGCAGCTGGCACATTCTATGTTTTTCTCTCGCTCCCAGTCCAGCATGGAAGTAAGGGGCCCATATAAAATACAAATTATATCAAACCATGCCATAACATAATTCATATCTAATCAATTAAATTACATTAAAATTAAATGAACATCATTCGCTTGCCCTTATCCCATTTACTTGGGGTCGGCGCAGTACGTTTTCTTCTTCCATTCATCCCTGTCAGCCGTCAGTTCAACACTCAAAATTAAATGAACATGTCAACAAACATTAATTAAATAAATAGCAATAAAATACATAATGCACATTTATAAGTCCATAATAATTATGCAATTCAATCATTTTATGCGTTATCTGTCATTTTTATCAAAATCTAGCGGAGAAGAGTATAACCGATTCGGAGGTCCTGGGTTCCATGCCCAGCGTGGGGAGACACTAAGTTGATATTTGGTCAATTTATCACTTTCTGAGATTTCTGAGGTTCGAAAAGGATTCCGTGCTTCGGAGGGCACGATAAACCGTCGGTCCCGTCTGTCTTTGATAGTGGCCGTTATGTTACCAGCAATGTATGAAATCCGTCATTGTATACAATACCTAGGAAAAGTATATAATTCCTAAAATAGGGACGACTCACATTGTTTGAAACCATTTTCCTAAAGGTACATTATTATGGTCATTTATCTTTGTGAAGTGGAGGCTTGATGACCTAAAATACAGGTATTAATTTATCTAGTTTAGGCACCAGCCTCACACTTAGTGTTAACTTGTTTATGTCTAATGTCCTTGAACCGAAACTGTAAACTATGTTGTGAGGAAATAAAAACCTTTTTATTTTATTTATTTATTATTTATTAACAAATAAATCCCCATTAATTCCTATTTCTTTCCGTTTTACCCCGGTACGGGAAATAGTTCCTTTTCTGTGAACTAAAACAAAAGGACTATAACGCTAGAGGAAATCTAGTAATTTATTTGTAAATAAAGATAGAAGCGAGAATTCACATTATTGTAGTCGAGTCACGCTTCTAGAGAATATTGGTAGAGAATGAGTTATTTCCTATAATCAACTGCCTACGTGGTCTAGTGGTCAGAGCCATGGACTCACGATCCGCAGATCCTGGGTTCGATTCCAAGGGGGGGGCAAAATTAATATTAAAATTATTAAATAAACGTTTTATCTATCTATTTGGTAAATTTATCACTTTCTGAGATTTTCCCGTTTGGTTAGGACATTGCCGGCTGAATCACCCGGTTGAGTCCGAAAAGGATTCCGTGCTTCGGAGGGCACGTTAAGCCGTCGGTCTCGTCCGTCTTTGATAGTAAACTAAAACAAAAGGACTTTAATGCTAGAGGAAATCTTCTTTCTTCTTTAAATTTAAGAGCAGGGCTCTTGTCTGTGAAGTAATCGCCATTCGGATCGATTTTGTGTAAGTTTCTTGAAGTGTAAGAGGAAATCTAGTAATTTATATAAGTGAGAATTCACATAATTGTAGTCCAGTCACGCTTCTAGAGAATATTGGTAGAGAATGAGGTATTTCCTATCATCAACGGGCTATTAGCTGCTACCATCTTGATATGTTTGATAGTTGTATCTGCTTCCATGCTGGCCTGGGAGCGAGAGAAAAACATATAATGTGCGAGCTGCATTTCCTCCCGGGAATGCTGTAAAACCAGCTTAGGGATCCAAGGGTTTCAGTATATTGTAATTTAGGCTGATTACCTGTCATTACAGCAATATACACAACTGCCTCCGTGGTCTAGTGGCTAGTGCCATGGGCTCCCGATCCGGAGGTCCTGGGTTCGATTCCCAGGGGGTAAAACACAAAGTTGATATTTGAGAATTTATCACTTTGTGAATTTTTCCCCAGTTTGGGTAGGACATTGCAGGCTGAATCACCTGATTGTCCGAAAAGAAAAAGATTTCGTGCTTCGGAGGGCACGTTAAGCCGTCGGTCCCGGTCGCTGTCTTTGATAGTGGTCGTTACACAAAACCATGTCAGAGGCCTGATAGTTGTGCTACTAGGCGGTTTAAAAACTCTGACACCAGGGTTCATCGGTTCCATATACTCGATACCCACTCGAAAGAAGAAGAAGAAGAAGACAGCAATATACATACAAATCTATGTCAGCCGTGGCGGAACACCCTTGTTTAAGGCGTTTACTGTCTGCTTACCCCATTAGGGATTTTATTTCTGTCGCTCCCAGGCCAGCCAAGAAGGATTTGATGAAACTGTTGTAACGGAACCCTAAAATAAACTAAAACAAGCGGATGCTTCACTGTGAGAATAGGTCACTGTTTTGATAACAGGGAAGCTAAACATGGCTTAACAATGAACATGCCAGGCCTATGTAAGCCATGAACAACGCTTAAGAATTAGTTTTAATACATACATATTTCATATTTATTTCATATAATCACGCCTGTATCCCTAATTGGGTAGGCAGAGAGTAAACGACCTAAACAAAGGTTGTTCCGCCACGTCTGACAATGAGGGTTATTTAGATAGATTTGTAGGTATATTTTGTAGTGACAGGTTGTAAACCCATCGCCTAAATTGCAATATACAGAAACCCTCGGATCCCTTAGCTGATTTTTACAGCATGCCACATGTGTTTGTAACAAGGGTATCGTATGCGGTCGTAAAATTTGAAGCTATGCTAAGTTGCAAAGTAAAATTAGTTAATAGGCCGCAAAACACGTTTGTATCGATAACTCAACGTTAAAAATACGAACTTTAGATCAAAACTTCTCCGAATTGAATCTATATGTATAATTTTACACTAAGTTGACATCCGTTTAAGATATTATTCTATGGGAAAAAGTACGTAGTCCCATGCTGGGACTGGGAGCGAGAGAAAACATAGAATGTTTCAGCTGCATTTCTTCCCGGGCATGCTGTAAAAAGCAGCTATGGGATCCGAGGGTTTCTGTATATTGCAATTTAGGCGATGGGCTGACAGCCTGTCACTATAAAAATATAACTACAAATCTATCCTAAATAACCCTCAAAACTTTGTCAGACGTGGCGGAACGACCTTTAGGTCGTTTACGCTCTGCCTACCCAATTAGGGATAAAGGCGTGAATTTATGTATATGTATGTATGGAAAAAGTATGATTTTAGATAGTATTATTATGTCTCCATGAATCTTCCATGCTGGACTGAATCTATAGATAGACTTATAGACATAGAATGTGCCAGCTGCATCTCCTCCCGGGTATGCAGTAAAAAACAGCTAAGAGAGTTTCAGTATATTGTATTTTAAGCGATGGGGATATAACCTGTCACTACAGCAATATACAGACAGATTTATCTTAAACAACCCTCCAAACTAGACTAGTTATGAGGGTTGTTTTTAGTGCGTTAGGTCGTTGTTTGGGTCGTTACCGACGTTAACGCTCTGCCTAACCTAGTATTATGTTATTGGATAGGTTCATTTCTAGTGATAAAAGTAAATAACATCCCGTATCTCACGGGGTCGGCTACCTGATCTAGGTGATTGAACGAGGGTACTGGTTTTTACACACAGCGACTGCCATCTGACCTCCGCAACCCAGAAGGGAAACCAGACAAAATCCTAGATTAGGTTTTCAAGCCACCAATGCTTAGCTGGCCTCTGACATAGCTTAACTACTAATATCTACGATATTAACCAGGACCAATGGCTTAACGTGCCTTCCGAAGCACGGAAAAAGCGCCAAATAAACGTACATATGAAATTAAAAACCGAAAAACACATTGATACGTGGTGGGATTCGAACCACGACCTCCCGCTCAGGAGGCAGCGGCCCTATCCACTACACCATCGGGCTCGCATACCTATAGAGATAGTAGATGACGTGTATCAAATATTAATGGACTAGAGCAAACTTTACCTTCAGAAAAATATTAGCCTTGAAAATTCCGTCATAACAAAGTTCATTAATAAAAAAAACTAATTACCAAAACTCCACCAGAAAATGTAGTTAGTTTGGGAACATTTAATTTGTAACCTAAACTTGTTTTGGCAATTAAAAACTTTGTGACCCTCGGAATTTTGTTACGCCGAAATACGGTTGAACAAGTTATGTTGTGTTTATAGAACTTTTAATATATAAATCGCTACATAGTATAAAACAAAGTCGCTTTCTCTGTCCCTATATCCCTATGTGTGCATAAATCTTTAAAACTACGCAACGGATTTTGATGCAGTTTCTTTTAATGGATAGAGTGATTCAAGAGGAAGGTTTATATGTATAATACATGCATAATATATTAGAGAAACACCGATAATATCCGTGCGAAGCCGGGGCGGGTCGCTAGTATTATTATAAAAGGTGGACAAAAGAAAGAAATTGAGGTTTTTTGTTTGCTTATCAGTGTTTCTGTATATGTCAGAGAAAAGATGCCACATCTATTCCCTAAGCTCTTACATACATACATATAATCACGCCTTTATCTCTAATGGGGTAGGCAGAGCGTAAACGACGAAAGGTCATTCCGCCACGTCTGACAAAGTTTTGAGGGTTATTTAAGATAGACTTGTAGGTGTATTGCTGTAGTGACAGTTTGTCAGCCCATCGCCATAATTATAATATACAGAAACCCTCGGATCCCTTAGCTGATTTTTACAGCATGCCCGGGAGGTATTGCAGCAGGCACATTCTATGTTTTTCTCTCGCTCCCAGGCCAGCATGGAAGAAATACCTACATTTACAATGCACCGTATATTCTTTTATACTGTACTCCAATCTCTGTTCCCATTGACACGGTCACGTTTTGACCATAAATTGTAGCGGGTTCGATTCCCGGGCGGGCACTTTTGATGGCTCGTTCAATGTACGAATTTAAGGACATTAACTTTCGTCACGGTGTATGGCGGTTATGGGACATCAAAAACGAAATAATGTGTTTTTTGCTGTGTGCTTTATTCTGAGTCCGAAAGTTAAATTTATTGAAGACTTTTCCACCGCAGTTTTACCGGCGGCTTTAAATGTGTTTTCCCGTAGTAATTTAAAATATAAAATTCATTCTTCCATGCTGGACTGGAAGCGAAAGAATAACATAGAATGTGCCAGTTGCATTTCTTCCCGGGCATGCTGTAAAAACCAGCTAAGGGATCCAAGGGTTTGATTATTTTGTAATTTAGGCGATGGGCTTACAACCTGTCACTGCAGCAATGTACCTAAAAATCTATCTTAAATAACCCTCAAAAGTTTGTCAGAAGTGGCCTTTGCTTAGGTCGTTTACGCTCTGCCTACCCCATCAGGCATAAAGGCGTGATTATATGTATGTATGTATAAAATATCCTATACGTATAATTATGTCTCTATGATACTATTTACTTTACTGGCATTTTTTATCAAAATCAGTTCAGCCATTTTTCGTAACACATAAATAAATGAATCACTACATAGTATAAAACAAAGTCGCTTTTTCTGTCCCTATATCCCTATGTATGCATTGATCTTTAAAACTACGCAACGGATTTTGATGCGGTATCTTTTAATGGATAGAGTGATTCAAGAGCAAGGTTTATATGTATAATACATGTATAATATAGTAGAAAAACACTGATCATTTCCGGTGAAGCCGGGGCGGGTCGCTAGTATGAAATAAAAGTAACCTATTAGTAGAAAGGACAATGGGAAAGAGTGATACAAAAGCGTAAAATCATATTTTTATTCATACATATAATAACGCCTTTATCACTAATGGGGTAGGCAGAGCGTAAACGATCTAAATAATGATCGTTCCGCCATGTCTGACAAAGTTTTGAGGGTTATTTAAGATAAATTTGTAGGTAACCTATAGCTGTAGTGTTAGGTTGTCAGCCCATCGCCTAAATTGCAAGATACTGAAACCCTCGGATCCCTTAGCCGGTTTTAACAGCATGCCCGGGAGGGAATGCAGCTGGCAGGCTTATTTTTTCTTTCGCTACCAGTCCAGCGTGGAAGATATATTGTCATAATTTTATAACATATTTTTTTAGTTAGTTTAAAGTGACCATAAAAAAAGTCTCGGGATGGATTTTGATAATACTTGACACGAATCATTATGAGAATTATTTACTTTTATTTCACATCAGTGTAAGCTCTTGGACCATGATATTTTTACCAATTGCCTTTTAACTTTTATTTTACTAGTTTAGTGAGGACAAGTATTTCAAATAAAAAAATCAGAAGTACTTGAATTTTACACGAAATTAAAGTAGCAATTTCCTAATAGGGTTCTCTAACTACCAATCACTGAATAGTTTTCGCGCGCTGAATCGTTCAGTAGCACATAAACAACTATTTACGTCTATTTAGGTTTATTTATATCTACACACAGATCTAGTTTTTACAGAGACTCCGCAAGTCGACTATCGGAAAAAAGTTCTGACTATAGTACAGGAGTTAGGATTCCAGTTGAAGCCAGCTTTCGATCTTTGAAAATGTTCAGTACTGAGTGGTAAATATCCTACAGTTGGATGACAAAATAGAAAACGAAAAGCTTGTTTCTTCCTCTTTTTAGAAGTCTGTCTAATGGCACAAAAAAATATGTTAGCGATTGGACATCGTTTTGTGTAAGATAATAGAAAATGTGTAGAACAATTACGAACAGTTACATGATCTAGACTCCTGTTTAGGTCTGTGCTAGCGCTTGTTTATTTACTAGCCACGTTTTTACTCGCTACGTTAGCGTTTAGCGACGGGTACATTAATTACGAACAGTTGTGTGATCTAGACTCCACACTAAGTCTGTGCTAGTACATGTTTATTTACTAGCAACGTTTTTACTCGCTACGTTAGCGTTTTACGTTTTACGCACGGCGCCCGCTCGTAAGTCGCGCGTTTAACGTCCACGTAGCCGTAACGTAGATTTACTGAAGTCCAACGTAGATATGTGCCGCTGTGGAATACAAGGTGTTAATGACATTTTACCGTCATAGGCGTACGTCCATGTCAGACAACTTTATTTTTTTAACTGCCTCCGTGGTCTAGTGTTCGATTCCCAGGGGGGAACACGAAGTAAATATTTGTAAATTTATCACTTTGTGAGGTTTTCCCCAGTTTGGATAGGATATTGCAGACTGAATCACCTGATTGTTCGAAAAGAAAAAGGATGTCGTTTCGGAGGACACGTCGGTCCCGGTCGATGTTTTTGATAGTGGTCGTTACTCAAATCACGTTAATACTAGGCGGTTTGAAAACTCTGACACCAGGGCTTATCGGGTCGTTCGACTCGAGAAACCACTCGTTAAGAAGAAACTAATTTTAATAATTAAAGTAACTGTAATGCATCTTTTCTGATGGCTGTAAATGGCTGTACCATATACTTTACTCCCTTACGTACGGGACAAGGCACAGAACAAACAACTTAAAAAAACATGTTTATTTGTCTTTATTTGATATTTCAGACATGATTGTAGTGACAGACAAAACAGCCTGTGTCTATCTGTATCGTCGCTTAAACCTCGAATAAAATAAAATCTCATTAGTTTTTTTTGAAGCTCTCATTTTAACACCCTTTATCATAATCTCCCTAGGGATAAGCCCGTATCTCACGGGGTCGGGTACATAATCTAGGTGATTGAACGAGGGTACTGGTTTTTACACAGAAAGACTGCCATCTGACCTCCGCAACCCAGAAGGGAAACCAGACCCAATCCTAGATTAGGTCAGAATTTTTAAGCCGCCTAGCTTAGCAATGACCTCTGACATGGTTTAACGGCTAATATCTACGATGTTAAACGATACTAACCGGAACCAACGGCGTGACGTGCCTTCCGAACCACGGAAAAAGCGCCAAATAAAAGTACATATGAAATTCGAAAACCGAAAAACCAATTGGTACGTGGTGGGATTCGAACTACGACCTCCAAGCTCAGGGCAGCGGCCCTGTCCACTACACCATCGGGCTTTAACACCCTGTATATCCACGAGTAATCTTTTACGAGAACGTAGAGAAAAGCTTGGCGAGGTAACGCGCATTTCAAGCAGCAATTCAGATTTACAGACACATGTGAACATCGTACCCTTAGGGTTAGTTCACACCGGACACCGGCGTCGCGACACTTTTCAAGGCGCGTATTTTTGAATCACTCGAATCAAACTCACATACCAAAAACTAAAAGCATACATACATATATTCACGCCTTTATATATTTAATAGGGTAGGCAGAGCGTAAACGACCTAAACAAAGGTCGTTTCGCCACGTCTGACAAAGTTTAGATGGTTATTTAAGATAGATTTGTAGGTATATTGATTGACTAAAAGCAAATTGTACGAAAGTTTCTCTTCCGTATGCGCTTTGGAGTTCGAGTGATTCAAAAATACAGTTTTAAGAGCGTGATACTACAATGGGAGCAATTTGTAGGCGAACAAAATCACTAAGACTTGATTAAAACCGTCACCTGCTATTTTCTACCATGAGAGAACAGAAAGAGACGGCAACCATTTTAGCCAAGATTTCGGTACCAAGTTAGTTACTATGAAAATAGATTATTGACAGAACTAAAAAATAAAACAAGTTTGCAGCCTGCCACGCCGTGGTACAACGAGAACGAGATGCATCAGCGTCATCAAGCTTCGCGTCGAATCTCGTCGCGTCGCTTCCCGGTGTAAACTGATTCTTACGTACGTTAATTTTATTAAAATGTGCGTCTCTGCGAATGCTGAGTTTAAATTCTCGTGCCATGCAAAATGTAAGTAAAAGGATTACTAAAATGAAGTAGAAGGCATATAACACACATATAAGCTCATGAAATGACTTTGTATGCTTATACATATTTCTTCAATGCTGGCCTGGGAGTGAGAGAAAAACATAGAATGTGCCAGCTGCATTTCCTCCCGGGCATGCTGTAAAAACCAGCTAAGGGATCCGAGGGTTTCGGTGTATTGCAATTTAGGCGATGGGCTGACAACCTGTCACTACAGCAATATGCCTACAAATCTATGTTAAATAACCCTCAAAACTTTGTCAGACGTGGCGGAACGACCTTTGTTTGGGTTGTTTACGCTCTGCCTACCCCTTTAGGGATCTTCTTGTTCTGTCGAGTGGGTGTCGAGTCTATCGATCCGATTAACCCTGGTGTCAGAGTTTTTAAATTAGGGATAAAGGCGTGATTATATGTATGTACATATTTACGGGGTGTAAGAGACATCGTCCCGCAAACTGATAGGGGTTGCTCAGTCATCGACACTGAACAACTTCCACCAGTTTTATTTTTCAGGAAGTAAAACAAATATATTGGCTTTTCCATACAAATTGTCTGATCGAGGTGGAAATTTTGTATGGAACAGACATTTTTTTTTGTCGTTGACTGAGCAAGCCCTATCAGATTGCGGGACGCTGTCCCTTACACCCGGTATATATACGCATTTATATTACACTTATTTTTTACTGTGTCCATTTAATGATTAGTTAAAAAATATGATTGTATTCCATCACTCCATCTTTCAGATCATTAAACTTTGAAGGGTATTTTATGTTCTTTGAGCCAAGTGTTTGAGCAATATATGTAGATCTTAAGAGGTCTACATTTTGGTATTAAATTGCCCTCAACATTTGTCAGACGTGGCAGAACGACCTTTTCTTTGGTTGTTAACGCTCTGCCTACCCCATTCGGGATAAAGGCGTTGTAGCGCACATAGATGGCGCCACATCAAGATACAACAGTCCTGAAACGCGGTATGGAAGTTTGCTCGGCGATCTGCATATATACAACTTCCGAACTAATCCAGTCGGACTCCGGTCCCCTGGTCACGTGGTCACAACACCCGACCAGGTGGTGATTACCCTTTTCCCATCCGTCATCACTCGGCCAACTGGCCTTAAGGAAATGCTCCTAAAGCGTCATTATATGTATGTATGTAAGAGATCTGTTTTTCCAGGTTTTCTGCGGTAGGGTGTTTTAAGTTGGTTAGAACGTCGGCACGGTACGCCGAAGATAGTGGGTTTAAATCCCTCACAACTCCAGCTATCTAAATTTAGCGTCTTTATTTTCATGTTTATCAGAATATTTATTAGTCTGCTAAACAAACTTTGTTTCCCTATCACCCGTGCTTGCTTGATAGAAAATGTCACCCACGTAGCTCGGATACTTATATTGTTAATCCATACTAATATTATAAAATGCGAAATTAATTCTGTCTGTTTCGTTTGTAAACGCTTAAATCGATATTCATGAAATTTGGCAGGACGATAGATAGTAACCTGGAGACGGAGATAGGCTACTTTTTACCGCGGGAAAATACCTTATTCCCACGGAAAAAATATTTAGCCGCGGGTGAAAATGTAGGGCGACAGCTACGCTAACCTTAAATTTCTATATTACCTTGTATGTATTAGCTATATTCTTCAACGCTGGACTGGGATAAAAAAACATAGAATGTGCCAGCTTCATCTCCTCCCGGGCATGCTGTAATAACCAGCTAAGGGATTCGAGGGTTTCAGTGTATTGTAATTTAGGTGATAGGCTGACAACCTGTTACTATCTATCGAACCTCAGTACTTGTCAGACGTGGCGCAACGCTTGTTTGGGTAGTTGATGCTCTGCCTACTCCACTAGGGATACAGGCGTGATTATATATTTATGTATTAGGTAGGTACCTTTACCGTATTTGCGTGATAGAAAATATCACCTACCTAGCTAGGATACTTGTATTGTTAGATGTCAATGTTCTACTAAAGCTGTCTGCGCCCGGGCAGCTTTCTAACCGCTTTTCAGAGTTACTGGATGCAAGCTTTGGGTGCTACATACATACATATAATCACGCCTTTACCCCTAATGGGGTAGGCAGATCGTAAACGACCTAAATAAAGGTCGTTCCGCCACGTCTGACAAAGTTTTGAGGTTTGTTAATATAGATTTGTTGGTGTACTGCTGTAGTGATTGGTCGTCAGGCCATCACCTAAATTACAATATACTGAGACCCTCAGATCCCTTAGGTGGTTTAACAGCATGCTCGGGAGGAAATGCAGCTGGCACATTCTATGTTTTTCTCTAACTCCCAGTCCAGCATGGAATATCAAAAACACGTTTCAAAAATAAATGTTACGTGTTGGCAAATTAATTCAATTACTAAAACTACTATTTCATTATGTTGTCATTTCTAATAGCTAAAACTTATTTTAGAAACAAGATCTTTGATCAAAAAACATGAAACTTAGTTTACATTTATTTTAAAATTGAGTTTTAATTTGACTTTAGACTAGTAATATTAACAGAAACTACGAAGTATGACAGCTATCTGAATCTATCAAGGATAATTATGGATTGTTATTCTTACGAGTATGTACCTACTTAGCATTCAGACATCCTAACTTTCGTGCTACAACCCTTTGCGATCCCACGCTCGGCCTTCGGTTTGAGTTAGTAGCAGGTTTTCGTTGCGGTAACTAAGTACCTCTGTGGTTTACTGGTATCATATCTTTTTTTTTCTTTCTTTGGGCTCTGGGGAGTATGTAGGTGCAATAACTAGTAGGTGGTTACTATTTTGTATAAGTTTTTACCTATAATAGTTCGAATATATTAAATTAAGTACCTACTAAGGACAGCCTAAGAAGTCTGTGCAGTATCACTACATAATATAAAACAAAGTCTCTTTCTCTGTCCCTATATCCTTAAATCTTTAAAACTGCGCAACTGATTTTGATGCGGTTTCTTTTAATGGATAGAGTGATTCAAGAGGAAGGTTTATATGTATAATATAGTTGAGAAACACTGATAATTTCCGTGAGTAGCCAGGGCGGGTCGCTAGTTGGGCATACATGAATCTTCCCATTAAACTGAACAAATTTCCTCGAAGCATATGAGTCGTTTTGTATGAGACGCCTTGTTTGCATATTTCGACCTTTCGTTCCTTAGGGAAAGTTCAGTTTACTTCCATGGGTTACATGGCCCGAAGTATGATTGGCATTTTTTTATGAAGGTTGATCGTCGTCGTCAGCAATGCATGTTTTATTCCTTCTCTCGCCTACTGGAAAAATCTTCGTACCTGGAGATTTTTGTTCACTCTTATACGTCCGAGAGACACGTTTTCCTCGGTCTACTGGCGCGACGTCTGCTCCACATTCGTCTCGTTACTTACTTACAATCATGCCGTTAATCTTAAATGGGTAAGCAGAGTGTCAGCGACCTAATAATACCGCTTGTACAGCGTCAGACAAAAATGAATGACAGGTTTATAAGGTAAGTCACGTTTCCCTTCTGGGTTTTGGAGGCAGTCGCTCTGCGTAAAAAGGAGTCTCCTCATTCCATCACCTAGATTCGGTAGCCACCCCCGTGAAATTAGTGAAAAGGCTAGATGACGGGTAGTATATTAAGCGTAAGGTAAATAGGTATTCTACCTACCCGGCTAATTAAATTACCTACGTAAATATTAAACTTAACTGTGTAGTGGGCGCCTTGCAAAGTGCCTTTCACTAAAATTAACTAAGACAGCGACTTAATTGACTGTAAATTATCATTTAAAATCCAATAAGACCGCCGAAATGATCTCATCGACAGTTTATTTAGAGAAACACGGCCGTAATAGCCTCCCTCACTCAATAACTCGGAATTTATAGTCGCCGCTGCTCCAAATGGATCGAAAAACGCATTAGGGACGTCAGCGGAGCCCTACGAAATATAAATACATCGTTACCAGCAAGTTAGGACAGTTTAATGTGCTCCCTAATCAACTGCGCCTATAAACCATTAGATAACATAAATAAACTATTTATGCGCTACTCGGACGCGTAAATAACTGAGGTAGGTAAATAAAACGAAAGCTTTTTGGGAGATTCGGTGAATTTTTGAGTAGGCGAGAGAGAATGCAGTTCACTATCATAAATAACATAGGAAATGCACTTTATACGTCGAGATAATAACATTTAAATGGTTTTAATAAAGATTTCCGGGTGGCGATCGATAATAAAGGCAATATTTATAAGAAAGGAGCTTACCTTGAGCGTATGTAAACAAATGGAGTAACCCCAGCAAGAATATCCAATTTCCGACACCAAACCGACACATCCCGGTCCGGCTCATGATGCAAAGCACTACGACAACACAGCACCACAACGTTTAATTCATCGGAATCACATTTTCACACAAAATGCACTGTAATTTTATGTATTTTTTTCACACACTGCACTGCCGAGACGGGATCTACCGATCCGCCATTTTCGTCGGACAAGACTGCGTTCGAAAACTCGATTGGAATGAAAGGGCAATGCCCGCACAATCAAGTTGCGGACTGCAGTGAAGCTAGATGCAGTCGCGAGGGGTTGTTTAGAGTGAAGTTTGCAATGAGACTAGTGTTGTACGAGTTTTCGTATAATACCGATTGCGTTTCGTTCGTTACCGATTTTAAGATGGTTTTTAGATTTTTAAATGTAAATAAAGTGATGTAGCAAACTGTAAAATAAAGGTGTGAATTGTATGATCTGAAATAAAACAACAATAACTAGCTTTATTTTGTATTTTCTTTATATTTTTGATAAACAATAACTCATTAGACAATTGTTGCAAAATTTAATTATCTAAACGCAAACGTCATTCCAGCATTTTGTGTTGTGTTTGCTTGTCACGTATTTATTTTAGAAGTTTGAGTGATTTTTAGCAAGTATTGTGGACTCTGCTTTTAGGTATAGTGCTAGATACAAGTGATTTGTTGTAGCTCGCATTTGGTACCGTTTTATCAGAGTTTTGAGTGGTCTTTTTGCTTATTGACTTTTATCTGTATATATTTGTGAAGTTTGTGTAGTCTATTTGTGTTATTGTAAGTATTTAAGTAGTTTTTTAAGATGATGGATGAAGACCCCGATCCCGGGGGAGGTTATGTTTCTGACTCAGGTCGGAAACGTGCTCCTGCGGATCCTATTGACGAAGCTTGCTCCTTCCCATCTAAGAAAACCCATGCTTCTCAGGTTTCAGCCTCTGCACAGTCGACGTATACCCTTCCTGAGTTTGTTGACAGTAGCCATAAAAAGTATGGAGATCAGGACAATGGTCCCTTCATTGTTCATGTTAGCAAAATCACTGATGACAGGTCCTTAGGCTCCGTCCTTCGCCCTATTAAATTTGGACATTTTCTTTTCAATAACAAGATTCAAAACATTAAGTCTGATGGTGTGAAGCGTGTTGGGAGGAACCGCGTGTCAGTCGAGTTCACATCTGGTGCAGCTGCTAATGCTTTTCTTATCCACCCTGCTCTGTCTGGTGCAAAGTATGAGACCATAATTCCATCTTTCAATGTGACCCGTATGGGAATAGTTCGCCAAGTTCCCGTCGAATGGACCCTTGAGGAGTTAGTTTCATCGATTAAAATTCCAACTGGTTACGGTAAAGTTATCAGAGCTAGACGGCTGAACAGAAAGTCATACAATGAAGATAAATCTCCTGTTTGGATCCCCACTCAGACTGTTGTTTTAACCTTCTTGGGTCAAAAACTGCCTGATCATATTTATTGTTTCTACACCTCATTGCCAGTGAGCATATATGTTCTGCCAACAATCCAGTGCAACCAGTGTTGTAGGTTTGGACATGTTTCTTCGCAATGTCGGTCTGCCAAACGTTGTTTCATTTGTGCCCAAAACCATTCTGGTATAGAATGCACTAGCGCTTCCTCAACTCCCACCTGCTTGTTTTGTTCTGGCCCACATAAAGCTACTGATCCTTCTTGTCCGGAACATGCTCGACAAAAACTGATTAAATTAGAAATGTCTGAGAAGAATATTCCTTATTCTGAAGCTTCTGCTCGTCATCGCCAATCTCGTAGATCTTTTGCTGATACCGTTCGATTATCCCCTCCCTTATTTTCCCAATTGAGTCAAAATTCCCCAACTCAAAATCCTAACAGTAATAATAATTCTGCTTCATCTACATTTTCATACAAGAAAACTTTCTTGACCCCCAGACGTCCTATTGTTCCTCATACTCCTGGATATGATAGATCTGCTCATCAGTCTATCATTTCAGATCCTCCTCCATCACTTCCTAATGGAAGTGCTCTTAGTGATAATAATATCACTCCCAATGATAATTTTTTAATGATACTTTTAAATGCTTTAATTAGTATCATCTCCCGGTTTGATGATACCGGCCTACCGCACAATGTTTCTCATAAACTTACTGAGCTTGTCACAATCTTAAACAAAAATGGCCAAATTCCTTCAATGGAATTGTTGCAGCATACGTCGCAAGAAGAATGAATTCATTTTGTTAATTAATAAATTCAAACCATCAGTCCTAGCTGTCCAGGAGCCATGGTTAATTCCTGGTTCCTATTTTAGGATGCCGGGTTTCTCATGTCTTCGGGATGATAGGGCTGATGGTTATGCTGGTTGCGCTATCCTGGTTTCTCGCTCTATTTCTTTTAACCAGCTTCCCCTTCCTGCTCATAGTGATGGTATATTTGCTGTCGCTATAAGGGCTCTTAATATTTCCTTTCTTTCTGTTTATATTCCCTCTCCCTCTTCCGCTATTCTTGCTGAACTCTCTTCTATGATATCTTCGCTTCCTTCTCCTGTTCTGTTGTTGGGTGATTTCAACATCCACCATCCATCTTGGGGTTCGCATAAGTGTGACCCTTTATCTGATATTATTTTGGATATCTGTGATAATTTTAATCTCAGTATATTAAATGACGGTTCTCCTACCCGTAGAGTTTATCCTTCACAGAATAGGAGAAGCGCAGTGGATTTGTCATTATGCTCTCCTTCTCTTGCATCTCTTCTTTCTTGGTCTATCCTTTCTAATGCATATGGTAGCGATCATTATCCTATTATCTTATCAATGCCTGAATCTCCTGACTCTAGCTTGTTATCCCTCCCTCAGCCTTTACTTAAATATAATCTTTCCAAGGCTGATTGGTCTAAATTCCGTTCAACCTTAAATCAGTTAGTTTTAGACTTCCCCTCTGTAAGCTTGGATAATGTTCAATCTATGTACATTAATTTTAAAAATGCCCTGTTGTCTGCTGCTGACAGTTCTATTCCTTATAAAAATATAGTTCGCAATAAAATCCCTTCTCTTCCCTGGTGGGATAGTGATTGCACGGAGGTTTGTAGAAAACGTAATGAATCTGAACAACTTTATAATGAATCTATGACAACTGACAACTTTGTCGAATATCAGCGTTCTGCTGCTAAGGCTATTCGAGTTTTAACAGAAAAAAAAAAGTTTGGTTGGCATCGTTTCTGTGAAGGCCTCTCGCCGTCCTCCTCCCCTTCTTTAGTTTGGAGTAGTATGAGGAGATATCGTGGTGCCATTTCCATTAATAACCCATCCTCTAATGACGCTTCCACCTGGGTAGATGCTTTTTTTGATAAACTGGCCCCTCCTTTGGCTCCTTGTCTGGAAGAATCCACTTTCTGTACTCCTTGTAATTCTAATGAAAAGTTTGACGCTCCTTTCTCTTGGGAAGAATTATGTACTGTTTTAGATGGCCTTAAAGATTCTGCACCAGGTGTTGATGGGATCCCATATTTATTTATAACAAAGAGTAGTGAATCTTCTAAAAAACTGTTTTTAAGTATTTTAAATTCAATTTTTTTATCCAGTTCTCCTCCTGAGGATTGGAAGTGTCAGATTGTTTTACCTCTCCTTAAACCTGGTAAACCCAGTAATGAACATACTAGCTACAGGCCTATAGCCTTATCTTGTACTATGGCTAAGATTTTAGAACACCTTATAAAGAATCGGCTTGAATGGTTCGTAGAAAACAAGGGTATTTTAGCAAAAAGTCAATTTGGTTTTCGCAAGGGATACAGCACTATGGACAGTCTAGGCCTATTTGTCACCGATGCTCGTATAGCCCTGTCCAAGAAAGAACATCTAGTGGGAGTATTTTTGGATGTGTCGTCCGCTTACGACAATGTTCTTCTTCCAGTGCTCAGGCAGAAGTTGCATCATCTGAGCGTCCCGAAGAGGATAATAAATTTTATATTCAATCTTTTTTCGTGCAGATCTGTTTCGGTTAAGGTTCAAAATTCTATTCTCCCTTCTAGATTTGTCTGGAAAGGCCTCCCTCAGGGGTCAGTTCTAAGTCCTTTGCTGTACAGTATCTACACATATGACCTCGAGCTTTCAGTCAACTCCTTTTGTAATATATTGCAATATGCGGACGACATAGCCCTTTATACTTCATCTAAGTGCATTGACGAAATATCTTCTCGCCTTAATTCTGCAGTTTCTTATTTACATGACTGGTTATTTGATCATGGTTTGTCTTTGTCAATTTCAAAAAGTTCTGTTGTGGTGTTTACACGTTCTAGAGTTCCCCCAGATATTTTAATTTCTTTTGAAAATCAAGAGTTTCCAGTTAAGGATAATGTCAAATTTCTCGGTGTTTATTTGGATTCCAAATTAACCGGTGTATCCCATGTTAATCACGTCGTTAAAAAGTGTGAGAAGAACATTAATGTTTTACGTTCTCTTTCTGGAGTCTGGTGGGGCTCCCATCCTTATACCCAGAAACTCCTATATAATGCGATTGTTCGCTCCCATCTGGACTATGGCACTTTTCTTCTAGAGCCTTGTAATAAAACAGCTTTATCTCGTTTAGATAAAGTTCAATCAAAATGCCTTCGCATTATATTGGGTGCGATGAAGTCGTCTCCTATTCACTCCCTTCAGGCTGAGTGTGGAGATCCTCCCCTTTATTTAAGGAGACAGTACCTGTCTGATCGTTTTCTTTTTAAAGTTTCTCAATTTTCTGATCATCCCCTTATTTCCAAATTGCATATTCTATCTGATTTTATCTCTTTTGATAATTATTGGTCAAATAAAGTTTATCCTTGTCTTTTTAATAGTTTCAGAAAACTTTTAAGTCTTCCTTGCCCAGTTTATGAATCAAAAATTCTTTCCCTTTTTGAAACCCCTTTTGATGCTATTGTCTCTAAACCTTGTATTAATCTTGAAGTTGGTATTCAGAAAGGCTCTCCTAATGCAAATTCCGATTTTAAAAAATACATATCTGAACACTGGCCTAATTGGTTGACTGTATACACTGATGCTTCCAAGCTCTCAGATACTGGTTGTGTTGGCTCTGCGGTTTGGATTCCTAAAGTTAATGTTATCCTTAATTTTAAATGCCCCTCCTATGCCTCAGTTTTCACTGGTGAAGCCATTGCCATTTTAGAGGCTTTGCTTTATGTCGAGTCTCATAAACTCAATAAAACCGTCATATTTTCTGATTCGAGAAGTTGTCTGATGGCTATTTTATCCAATCAATTTCGGTCAAAATCCAAATTTCCTTTTGTTCTCCAAATTAAAAGTTGTTTAATCCGCTGCGCTGCTCAGAACATTGAAGTCGCTTTAGCCTGGATTCCAAGTCATAGTGGCATTCAGGGTAATGAAGTCGTTGACTCTTTTGCTAAAGATGCCACTTTGTATGGTTTGCCTTCTCACTTCAAAATTTTTTCACATGACCTTCTTCCTTTAGCTTCGCAAGGTCTTAGTTTTGCGTGGAATGAGTTTTTTAAAAGCACTAGTAGCAGTAAGGGTAGATATTATTTTGACATACAGTGTTCCATTCCAACGAAACCTTGGTTTTCCAAATTTAAGGAAGCCAATAAACGTGTTACTTCTACCATTTGTAGACTCAGACTTGGTCATGCATGCACTCCTGTTCACCTGGCTAAAATTCATATCAAAGACAGTTCTATTTGCGAGTGTGGCTTAGATGAGGGTACCCCTGACCATATTTTTTTCAACTGTCAAAATTTTTCTTCCTCTCTTTATGACTTCCTTCCTTCCTCTATTCCTCGTCCTACTTCCTTTAAGTATCTTCTTTCTCTTGTAAATACTCCTTTTATTTATATTTTGTGTAGATATATTAACCTCAATAATATTAGATTATAATAATTGTGTTTGTTTTTGTAACCTACTAACAACATGTTTGTATATATTGTGTTTGTCTTTTGTTCTAGGTCGTCAGTACACAGTCTGCTCTCGGAATATTCTTAGCCAATTAATAAGAAACTCCTTGTTCTTTCACGAAGCCTTTCGTCTACAAGCAGAGTCAACTTTATAACAACTAGATACTGGCGAAATCATAGTGGAAACGCCATAACCTAAAAGATTGATTGATTTTTAGCAAATTAACAGCGGTATAGGAGTAAGAAAAGGTTTACAACATGGAGTTAATTTACTCCATGCGACGTAAGTCAATAAAATGTGAGCCACCACACTTTGAAAGGTTAGTGTACGATACACTACTTTCCTTTTTCAATATTTGTCTTTTCTGATTAAACCTCCAGCGTATTACGCCGGAATATAGTTTCTCATATACTTCTCAATATCTAGACAATAATTCTTCTTAATTATTATTAATTACATAAGAAATAATCGTACTTTTACAGATCATCAGACCCGGAAATTGTGCGTCCTATTTGCACTATATCTTGCACCAATACCATAGCATTTTCTTCGCCAACCGAGCTGACAGACGCCGACTGCGACACCTGGGGCGGGCACGTATACGTCTGTGATTTAGACACACCTTGGGACAGTCATAAAGTTGTCAGCACTGCTCATCCGGTGAGTTTAACTATTATCAGTTATCATCTCCCGTCGCCTTATCCTGTATCTCACGGGGTTGGCTACTCGGCTAATCTAGGTGATTGAACGAGGGTACTGGTCTTTACACGGAGCAACTGCAATCTGACCACCGCAACCAAGAAGAAGAAGCAGACCCAATCTTGGATTAGGTCAGAGTTTTCAAAATGCCAATGCTTAACACTGGCCTCTGGCATGGCTTAATGACTAATACCTACTGTGCTAAACAATATTAACTGGGGATAATTTCTTAAAGTGCTTTCCAAAGCAAGTTTTAAAATGAGTTGTAGTATTATCAGTTACTTACTTAAATCATGTTGGACAAAAAGTCTTTCTTTTCCTTTTTTCATTAATCTGCAATTGCCTCATCAAGTCTTCATCAAATAGTTAGATAGTTTTGTTATATATTTTTGGCGACGTTCCATTGAACACCATTTCAGAGGTCTTTGCCAGTAGTAATTTTGCATCAGCTTTATTAAAATACACTAGTTACATCAAATCAGCAACTTTTTATGAAATGTCAAAAAACACTTTTTTTATGATAATAGTGGGTTATGACGCCACATATCAGTAAAAATATACTACTCAATCTTACTGGTGAGATTCTTAAATCTAAATAAGCATCTTTTAATGATAAATGAGATCCAGACTATATTTAGTCATCAGTTTTAAGTATTAACATATTGGTTTTTTTTAACTTCCATGCTGGCCTGGGAGGGAGAGAAAAACATAGAATGTGCCAGCTGCATTTCGTCCCGGGCTGTAAAAACCAGCTAAGGGATCCGAGGGTGTCAGTATATCGTGATTTAGGCGATGGGCTGACAACCTGTCACTACAGCAATATACCTACAAATCTATCTCAAATAGCCCTCGAAGGTTTGTCAGATGTGGCGGAGCGACCTTTGTTTGGGTCGTTCACGCTCTGCCTACCCCATTGGGGATAAAGGCGTGATTATATGTATGTATGTATGTTTTTTTTAAACCACCCAGTCAACATGCCTATCATCATCATTGCTTATGGCATTATCCTTCTTGGATCATATGTATATATATCTGGATGCTTTAGCCAGATAAACCCTACTATTAATAGTAATTTTGTCATCGGGTCGATAGACTCAATACCCACTCGACAGAAGAAGAAGAATAGTAATTTTGTCCGCACTACAATAACATAACATTTCAGGTGTCAGCCCTAGAATGGGACAGTGAAGGCAAGCATCTCCTGGTAGCTACCACTGAAGGAGATGTCTCAGTGTTTGGTCAGAAGGACTTCCTACTCAATGAGTGGTTTTGTATCTACAGTACAGTATTCCCTGGTTAGTATTTATTATTATCTAGAATGGGAATATACTATTTACTTCCATGCTGGCCTGGGAGCGAGAGTAAAACATAGAATTTGCCAGCTGCGTTTCCTCCCGTGCATGCTGTAAAAACCAGCTAAGGGATCCGAGGGTTTCAGTATATTGTTATTTAGGCGATGGGCTGACAACCAGTCACTACAGCAATATACGTACAAATCTATCATAAATAACCCTCAAAACTTTGTCAGATGTGGCGGTACTACCTTTCTTTAGGTCGTTTACGCTCTGCCTACCCCATTAGGGATAAAGGCGTAAATATATATGTATGTGTATGGGAATATATTATCCCAATGTGTCCCAGTGAATGGGAAACGTCTCCCACAATAGTATTCTAATGGAAATTGAACTGAATTGAATAGAGAGAGGTAGGTATGTTGTTTTGGATAGATAGATATTAATTTGTTTTAAAAAGTTAACAGAATAGAATAGAATAGAAAACATTTATTATTTATGACGTCACAAACACAACACAGTAAATACATTTTTAAACAAGAACAGAACAAACGAAAGTGAAATAAAATAATAATATAAACAGTAACTATTATCTAATATAAAGGTACCTAAAAATAAACAGTTAATGCTACCGGAATGTGCGTGTCGCGACGTCACAATAAAAGGACCCACTCAGCTTATGCCGCGATCTTGTGAGACCGCGACGCTGGTATTCTACAGCGCTATAGCCCTGACAGGAATGAATGAGACCTGTCATAGAGGTATTATAGAGAAGGGCAGTCCTTCTCTTTTTCTTTGTCTTGTATTTTATTTATTACGGTAGACCAGCGGAAAACACGTCAAACAATGATCAAAATAACTTATTTCTAAATAGTACTGACATGCAATCCAATCCAAAAAATAAACAAACTGTAAGCAGAAAAAATACTTAATTAAAAAGACTTAAACAATTATTTAAAGAATGATAAAATTAAAATCAATACATGATTAACTAAAATCTGTCTTTGTCTGTCTTTCTCTGTGACAGTCCTTTTTAATTCCTGGCAGGGCTATATATATCTTATCTTATCAGATTGCTAATTAGAAAAAGGATTCTTAGCGTAATAAATGCCAGCATTAAAAATAGTATATACCGGGTGTAAGGGACAGCGTCTCGCAAACTGATTGGGGTTGCTCAGTCAATGACACTGAACAACTTCCATGAACATTTTTCAGGAAGTAAAAAAAAAGCATACAAATTGTCCGATTGAGAACATTCTGTATGGAAAAGCCATATATTTGTTTTACTTCCTGGAGAAAAAAAAGATGGAAGTTGTTCAATCATTGACTGACCCACCCCTATCAGTTTTCCGGACGCTGTCCCTTACACCCGGTATATAAGATTTCTTAAATCCTGAAAAGATAATGACGCTATTTAATATTTTAAACTCAAGCTTTCACCATTACAATACAATACAAAATTCTTTATTGCACAAAGAAACACATACAACAGAAATAAAAACGAACAAACGTGACAGTACAATATAGGCGGCCTTATTGCTAAAGCAGCAATTTCATTCTCCATTGTATTCTTTTATCATTACTGATTGATTTACTTCACATAAGATGTTGTACATACATACATACATATAATCACGCCTTTATCCCTAATGGGGTAGGCAGAGCGTAAACGACCTAAACAAAGGTCGTTCCGCCACGTCTGACATAGTTTTGAGGGTTATTTAAGATAGGATTCTAGGTATATTGCTGTAGTGGCAGGTTGTCAGCCCATCGCCTAAATTACAATATACTGAAACCCTCGGATCCCTTAGCTGGATCTTACAGCATGCCCGGGAGGAAATGCAGCTGGCACATTCTATGTTTTTCTCTCGCTCCCAGGCCAGCATGGAAGTAGATGGTGTATAATGTTAATATCTCTTATATACAATATACAATACAATATACCTTCAAATCTATCTTAAATAACCCTCAAAGCTTTGTCAGACGTGGCGAAACGACCTTTGTTTAGGTCGTTTACGCTCTGCCTACCCCATTAGGGATAAAGGCGCGACTATATGTATGTATGTACTATCTCTTAAGATACAGGTCTACCTAGTTTAAGAGATAGGGTTTATAATATTTGTCGCACTTGTAACAACCACAACATAGACTAGTTTTTTATTATTAGCTGTAACTTTCTTTGTGTGTGAATTCAATAAAACTTCTTATTATTACATACATACATATAATCACGCCTTTATCCCTAATGGGGTAGGCAGAGCGTAAACGACCTAAACAAAGGTCGTTCCGCCACGTCTGACAAAGTTTTGAGGGTTGTTTAAGATAGATTCGCAGTTATATGGCTCTAGTGACAAGTTGACAGGCCATCGCCTAAATTGCAATATACAGAAACCCTCGGATCCCTTAGCTGGTTTTTACAGCATGCCCGGGAGGAAATGCAGCTGGCACATTCTACGTTTTTCTCTCGCTCACAGTCCAGCATGGAAGACTCAGAAGAGTAGAGAGAAGAGCAGAAGAGTCTTATTATTATTCTTACTTATTTCAGGTGAGCACATAGTAAAAGCAACATTCTTCCACAATGGCCGGCGTCTGGTTGCTTTAGATAAGAAGCACGATGCACCGATCACTGAAAAAATACAGGCTTTGAGGTCCACTCCTACTTTGAAAGGATTTGGGTATGTTCGGACAATTTTATCTAAAAATATGTACAAATAATAAAGACAGCAGTATTAATCAAGCTGTTGGCATAATGTTACCTAATATAAAATATTCTTCTAAAAAAATAAATATTTTGTATTTATTTTTTTGAGATTTCAGCATAGTTCTCACTAGCTTTCTGTCCGCGGTCTCACCCGCCTTAAATGGGTTTTCCCGTGGAAATAAAAGTTTTCCCGCAGTAAAATTTAGCCTATGCCCTATTCCAGGACATAGCCTGTATGTGTTTCAAGTTTCATCCCAATCCGTCCAGTGGTTGAAGTGTGTCAAACATCCAAGTGTCCAGACATCCTAACTTTCGTATATTTCGACTAACTAAATCTTAAGTAAGTTCTCATTGAAAGTGCCTAGCAATAAAATAAGATAAAAGTACGTAAATATTTAATTTTCACAGAGGAATGCCAGTCCCCGGAGCGTGTGTGATATCAGCGACGGGTTTAGTCGGAGCCCTCACGGCCGAGGCGTCTTCTAAAGCGGCTGACTCGCTGCGAGCGCACAGGGACCACGTGACACATGCCAGTTTCTCACACAAGAGTAAGAAACTCTTTCCATGCTGGACTGGGAGAGATAGAAAAACATAGCATGTTCCAGCTGCCCTTCCTCCCGGACATGCTGTAAAGGTCAGCAAAAGGGACTCGAGGGTTGCAGTGTATTGTAGTTTGGGCGATGGGCTGACATCCTGTCACTATAGCAATACACATTTTAATCTAAAATTGCCCTCATTTTTTGTCAGACGTGGCGAAGGCCCTTCTACGAGGCGTTTAGCGCTCTGCCGGCCCCGTGAGGGATAAAGGCGTGATTTTATGTATGTATGTATGAGTAAGAAACCCTCAAGCTGTGGCTACTGCTCGCAAAGATTACAGAAACATACCCCCGTAGGATAGAGAGGGGAAGGTAAATGTTTGAGAAACCCTTCCTCTCTGCCCTCCGTATGTTTCGTGTTTTGTTTATGCGCAGGAGACTCGGCTTTATACATTTATACATATAATTACGCCTTTATCCCTAATAACCTAAACAAAGGTCGTTCCGCCACGTCTGACAAAGTTTTGAGGGTTATTTAAGCTAGATTTGTCGGTATATTGCTGTAGTGATAGGTTTTCAGCCTATCGCCTAAATAACAATATACTGAAACCCTCGGATCCCTTAGCTCGGTTTTACAGCATGCCCGGGAAGAAATGCAGCTGTCACAGTCTATGATTTTCTCTCGCCCGCAGTCCAGCATTGAAGAATAACCATAGTATAGATCAATTCAGCAACTCACTTCATAATTTTAAACGTAATGTTTCAACAATTATGAATACTTTTTACTCACTTGACCTCAATTGATCTCTATTAAATTAGTTTAGTGTATTTTTAAATATTATTTTTTAATAATACTTACATAGTTTTAAGATTTTAATTTTAAGTTTAGTTTTCTATTGTTGTAGTGAACAATGTGTACACCTCTAATTGTCACTCAAATTAGAATAGTATTATTATTTTGTTTGTACCCATGAATGTCAAATTTGTTTTATTTTTGTATAGATTTTTACGGCTCTGGAATCTTGTCCTGTGATGTTGGTGTTCCAATATGTAATAAAAAAAAACATAAAAAAACTTTTTACAGATGGCAACCTCCTAATAGCGGCCGTGTGCGTGTCAGGCAGCGCGCGCGCGTGTGTGCGTAGCTGCCTGTGTGTGGTCACGCACACAGGCGCGCCGCCGTCGCTCGTCCCCTCGCTCGCACTCACACCGCTACCTACCATGGTGTGCGTTGGTATTCCCTGTAAGTTGAAATCCCTTTAAATAAACACGCAAATACGCATTTACAAATATTCGTACACAACACTCACATAAACATTACAAATACAAAATACTTTTTTGCACAAAGTAACACAAATACATACAGCAGAAAAGTACGGAACAAAACAGTGCAATATATTTTATTTATTTATTCAGAACACCTGCAGCTAGATTAAAATAACTAATACATAAAAATATATCGACATGTAAAAAGACGGCCTTATTGCTAAACACACACATACTCAGAAATGTATAAATATTCACGCACTTACTCAGAAATGTATAAATATCCACGCACTTACTCAGAAATGTTCACATCACACACATTTACTAAAGTTTTACTCATTCGCTTATAGTAAGTACTGAATTCGCTTACTTCCTCCGTGACTTAAGCCGTGACTCCAGCGCGCAAAGAAAACATGAAAGATACCCCCGCGGGGCAGAGAGGGGAAGAGAAATGTTTGCCCCGCGGGGGTATGTTTCGTGTTTTGTTTATGCGCTGGAGACTCGGCATTATACTCTTCTCTCTCTCTCTTTCTCTCTCACACACACAAACACACACATTTACTCCGATTCCATTGTTTTTTTTTTACAGATGATTATTATTTGTATTGCAATAGTGACAGGTTGTCGGCCCATCACTTAAAATTGCAATACACTATGTTCAAATAATACAATGGATTCAGAACCGGGTCAAACTGAAAATCAGCGCCATAGCTCCGGCTGTGGCAATATGCTGAGTTTGGCCTGTTTCAGTATATATATAGCATAGTTGTCTAGCTATAAGTAAGTTTGATGTTGTCTTGCATGTGTTATTGTATATTTTATTTATTATTTTACTCACGATTGTCTGTACTGAATAAATATTTTTTCTTTCTTGTTCTTTTCTCTTTTTCTTTCATTGCATAGTATATTTATAGATTTTTTAAATGTTTTTGTTGCAGCGTGCATAACATGGTGCCTCCGTGATGACACGGATTCCCTTTTAGTGGCAGGCACCACGTTGACATTGTGGAAGCTGACTGAAAGACAGCATCAGGTCCACAAATTGTTATCTAAAGGTAAATAATATTATTATACTTTCGTCCGATCCAACTTTAGGCCGCCTATTTGTACTACTATTTGTTTCATTTAATTTTATTTTCTCTTGTAACTTTTCTCTGCAATAAGTATATTCTTATCTTAACTTAATCAACAAAATAAAAAATAAATAAAAATAAAGATCATTTTCAAGAAAGGTGTCGGTTGATTAGCACAAGGCCGCCTATGTTGTAATTACTTGTAATTATCTTTTGTTGTTATTTGTTGTGTTGTATACATATGTTTTTGTTTTATCTTATAATATTCTTCTGCATCCCATTTTTCTTCCACCCAAAGAATCTAAACTAAAGTAGATTCTCTAATCGTATGCGCGGGAATCTAAGTAAAGTTAGTACTGTATAAATTATGTGCTTGGTCGGACATAAGTTTCCAAAAATCCACATCAGGGTAGATGGGGAATCTTTGGGGTTAATTAATGGATCAATTTATCCAAATTTTGTAAGAATACATACATACAATCACGCCTTTATCCCTTATGGGGTAGGCAGAGCGTAAACGACCTAAACAAAAGTGCGAGCTATCAAGCGTGGAATGAATTGCCCGAAGATATTCGACGTGCACCGTCTCTTGAGACTTTTAAGAGCCGAATTAAAAAACGTTTCTTGGAACAAATAATTACTGTCTGATCTTTAGTTTCCTTCACTTTTATCCTGTGCTGTAGATACTGTTGCTGTCATTTCCTTCGACTAGTTCTGATTGTAGTTTGCATTATCCTATCTTCCATTAGTTTATGTATTAGTTTATTATATATTATATATTAGTTTATTTTACTAATATCTATGTAGTAGCTTGTACTTAATTTATGTATTATATGTTATGTAATGTATTTAGGATACCTTTTTGACTAGGTTTGCACTATCCCGCTTACCGCTACACTTTTTTCTTTCACCCAAAGGTTGCCTGGAAGAAATTGCTACCTTAGCAATAAGGCCGCCTATGTTGTACTTGTTTTTTGTTATCTTTTGTGTTGTATGTTGTATTATTAAGTGCAATAAAGTATTTTTATGTTATGTTATGTATATTGCTGTAGTGACAGATTCTCAGCCCATCGCCTAAATTGCAATATACAGAATCCCTCGGATCCCTTAGCTGCTTTTTACAGCATGCCCAAGAAGAGATGCAGCTGGCACATTCTATGTTTTTCTTTCGCTCCCAGTCCAGCATGAAAACATCTCGCTCGGACATAAGTTTCCAAGAATCCACATGAGGGTGGCATCTTTGGGGTTAAATAATGGAACTATTTATCATAATTTTGCAAGCAGGTACCAATTTTTATAACACAAACTAGGAAACAATATTATGGTCTGTTTTTTTTAAAAGGGCCATTGCAAGGCAGCACGACTCCGGGGGGAGGCCAGAAGCCTGCTACAGATTGTTTTAATACTGTGGTAAGTTTAGATCTACTTCCAAAAACATCTTCTGATTTCAATTTATTAAAGCTTTGGCCACGTCAATCATTATCAGTAGCTTATTAACTGCCTCCGTGGTCTAGTGGCTAATGCCATGGACTTCCGATCCGGAGGTGCTTGGTTCAATTCCCAGGGGGAAGCACAAAGTTGATATTTGAGAATTTACCACGTTGTGAATTTTTCCCCAGTTTGGTTAGGACGTTACAGGCTGAATCACCTGTTTTTCCGAAAAGAAAAAGATTTCGTGCTTCGGAGGGCACTTTGAGCCGTCGGTCCCGGTCGCTGTCTTTGATAGTGGTCGTTACTCAAACCATGTCAAAGGCCTGATAGTTGTGCTACTAGGCGGTTTAAAAACTCTGACACCAGGGTTCATCGGGCCGATAGACTCGATACCCACTCGACGTAAGGAAGGAGTAGCTTATTACGTATACAATGTATTGCCTGAAATGTGTACTAAATCACTAGTTCAATTTATATTTTCCTGTGCCCTAAGAAATGGCTGCTTAGCAATAAGGCCGCCTATTTGTAATACTAATTGTTTTGTTTCCTTCTTTTCTCGTGTCTTCTCTGTGACAAAAAGTATCATCATCGTCTCCCTAGCCTTATCCCGTATCTCACGGGGTCGGCTACCTAATCTAGGTGATTGAACACATTGAACTGTGAAACAAAGTATATTCTTATCTTATAAACACCTATGACTTGGGGTTTTCTACTATTTATGGCAAGGCTTTTAAATAGAGTTTTACAATATTTTTTCAGTTAAAATTATATACTTTTTTTTTGTCAGGTATGGCAACAAACGGCCGTATGGGGTCTAGAAGCGGGCTCCACGTGTAGTTGTGTGGCTGCTGGCCGGTTAAACGTTGGAGCACCTTTTGTAGTGCTCGCTGCACCTAGGAAACTACACTTACTGTCTAGAGACAAACACCATTTGGTAAGATATAGCTACATAATGCAGTATGGGGTCTAGAAGCGGGCTCCACGTGTAGTTGTGTGGCTGCTGGCCGGTTGAACGTTGGAGCACCTTTTGTAGTGCTCGCTGCACCTAGGAAACTACACTTACTGTCTAGAGACAAACACCATTTGGTAAGATATAGCTACATAATGCAGTATGGGGTCTAGAAGCGGGCTCCACGTGTAGTTGTGTGGCTGCTGGCCGGTTGAACGTTGGAGCACCTTTTGTAGTGCTCGCTGCACCTAGGAAACTACACTTACTGTCTAGAGACAAACACCATTTGGTAAGATATAGCTACATAATGCAGTATGGGGTCTAGAAGCGGGCTCCACGTGTAGTTGTGTGGCTGCTGGCGGTTGAACGTTGGAGCACCTTTTGTAGTGCTCGCTGCACCTAGGAAACTACACTTACTGTCTAGAGACAAACACCATTTGGTAAGATATAGCTACATAATGCAGTATGGGGTCTAGAAGCGGGCTCCACGTGTAGTTGTGTGGCTGCTGGCGGTTGAACGTTGGAGCACCTTTTGTAGTGCTCGCTGCACCTAGGAAACTACACTTACTGTCTAGAGACAAACACCATTTGGTAAGATACATTCCTTTCAAGAGAATCCCGCGGGAATCTGCAAAATTTCGTACTTGCTTCGCTCGCGTTTTGTTTCATTCATCTTGAAATAGATTCCCATGTTGTTAATTCTTTATAGGCCATTTTAAAAACATATAATGTGCTAGCTGCATTTCCTCCCGGGCATGCTGTTTAAACCAGCTAAGGGATCCAAGCGTAGGCCATTAGGGATAAAGGCATGATTATGTGTGTATGTATAATATTTCTTATAATGAATTGAAAACATGAGAATCTACCACAAGATGAATGAAAATCAAAATGCGAGCGAAGCAAGTACGAAATTTAGCAAAATTAGTTTCACAAGTAAAGAATTAAAATTCTAATGCGCTTAGAGCCAGGCGTTAAATAAAATTGTTAACATTGATTCCTAGCAAGTCCAAAGAAACAGTTTGTTACTTGTGATGGTTTATTTTGTTTTTATAAAGTCGTGACTTCTGTTCTGAAAGATTACACGAAATATACCCACGCGGGGCAGAGATGGGAAGAGTTTCTCAAACATTTCCCTTCACCTTTTTTTATGCGCTGGACACTCGGCTTAACAACGAAAAATATGTACTTTCGAATTCAGGTACACATATAAATGACTCTGATTTTGATCATAATTTTATTCTAATTTAACCTACCAGGCAGGAGCCCTTTTAAGTTCTAATGATTGTAAGGCCGCCTATATTGTACTGTCACGTATGTTGCTTTTTATTGCTATTGTATATGTTTCTTTGTGCAACAAAGTATCTATAAAAATAAATAAATATTAAAGTAGTTTATTTTCCAATTTAAGAATAATTATTTATCAATAGATGTGACAAACTGTTATTTGACTATTTAAGAGGAGCCCCGACACCCAAAGTAGATCTTATCTTAGTATCTTGTATTGTATTGTGTTCAGATCTGTTCCCGCGCGGTGGTGACGAGCGGCCCGGAGCCGGCCGCCGCGTCGCCGCCCAAGAAACCCAAATATGGCAACGGACACACCACGGTAAGAGAAAAAAAAACACGATCACACTCATAGCCCCCACTAGGTTCCCTGTATCGGGGTGCCATGGACACACACAGAAACAACCACAAAGACAACCTATCCAGAAACAGACATTTAAACCCATCATACAAATGTTTCCTCCATGCTGACCTGGGAGCGAGAGAAAAACATATAATGTGCCAGCTGCATTTTCTCCCGGGCATGCTGTAAAAGCCAGCTAAAGGAACCGAGGGTTTCAGTATATTGTAATTTAGGCGATGGGCTGACAACCTGTCACTACAGCAATATACAAATCTACCTTAAATAACCCTCAAAACTTTGTCACACGTGGCGGAACGACCTTTGTTTAGGTCGTTTAAGCTCTGCCTACCCCATTAGGGATATAGGGGTGATTGTATGTATATATGTATACAAATTCTTCTTAGCGAGTGGATTCTCCAGTCGAAGTCAGAGTCATGCTGGACTGGGAGCGAGAGAAAAACATAGGGGATCCGAGGGTTTCAGTATATTGTGATTTAGGCAATGGGCTGACAACCTATTACTACAGCAATATACCTACAAATCTATCTTAAATAACCCTCAAAACTTTGTCAGATGTGGCGGGACGACCTTTATTCAAGTCGCTCTGGGTTAAAGGCGTGATTATATGTATGTATTTCTGATTCTTTCGCTGTCCTATATTGTTGTCATCCATGCTACTTGGTTTGTAGTTCATCCTTTTTGATAAACATTTCATCAATTTAACATATCTGATCACCTGATTGTCCGAAAAGTAAGATGATCCATGCTGTCGGATGGGCATGTAAACAGTCGGTCCTGTGCCTGATTTCTCTCTGGTCGTGTCAGTCTATCTGTCCCATCAGAATAAGAGATTGAAGGAATAGTGAGTGCACCTGTGTGTAGCGCAAACACTTGGGCACTAAAAACAAGTCCTGCGCAGTTGGCTGATCTCCAAAAAAAAAAAGATTGGCCGCCATCACCGAAAATCGGTAGGAGGACTATTATTATTATTATATGTTTATTTTAGAAAACATCAGGGTCGGCTACGTTGTCCTGTGTGGACATTTCCTGGCTGAATGGCGTGGCAGTAGCAGTGGACACGAGGGCTCAGTTACATGTACATAGACTAGCCCAGCCCTGGGCTGAGCTGCGTGAGTATAATAAACGATTTTATTATTATTATTATGTTGGTATATTTTTCAGTATCAGGGGCCCACAGGGACCCGGTCCTTTGAGGCATACGTGGGGCCAAACCCAACAGCGCAGAGGCCTTTATATACCAAATAATGTATAGTATTATTATTATTATATTTGAATCGTTTAAGGAGCAAACAAGAAATTTCTATCTGGCTAATAATGTTTAATGTGCAGCTGTCTAATTTATAAGTATCATTTAAGTAAGTATATGTAGTGATATTCTATCTACCAATTTCTCTAATATATAACATAGAGTATCCTATCTTATGTAGCATATATTATATATTAGTTTATCATAAGATATGTATCAGTATATTTTTTTATTGAAATATTTATTTAATAGTGTGTAAATATTGTCTAAGTTTTATATGTAGTAATATGCACTATCCCGCTTTCTGCTTGTACAATTTCTATACCCAAAGGTTGCCTGGTAGAAATTGCGGCTTTAGCAATAAGGCAGCCTATATTGTACTGTCACGTTTGTTCCTTTTTATTTCTGTTGTATGTGTTTCTTTGTGCAATAAAGTATTTTGTATTGTATTGTATATTGCTATGATTTGATGTTTCTTGTTGTTATTATTATTATTTCCAACATATACCTAACTTCTAAGGTGACGATACTAGCCGAATGGCGCCGCCCCTATTAGTAAAAAAAACATAAATCACTAAAAACGCAGTGAATCGAAATACCGGTCCAACAGACTCAAGTTATAGTAATTAAGGTAATTTAAAACCTTATAAACTAGGGATTCATAGCGCATTGTATTAACAGGAAGAACACCACACATTATCACATATTCTCTCAATTTCTCTCTAAGTATAAGTTTAGGTGCATATTTTTATTTTAGTCAGTATAAAGCCGTGACTTCTGCTCTCTAAAATTGCATAGAATATAACCCCGCCGGACAGAGAGGTGTAGCGTCCAACCTCATTGGACGCAAACTCTTTTGTAAATATATTTTTCATTACTGACAGATTGTCAAACTGTCATTCTTGTACAGATTATTATTTCCAACATATACCTAACTTCTAAGGTGACGATACTAACCAAATGGCGCCGCCCTTATTAGTAAAAAAACATAATTCACTAAAAACGCAGCGAATCGAAATACCGGTCCAACAGACTCAAGTTATAGTAATTACGGTAATTTAAAACCTTATAAACTAGAGATTCATAGCGCATTGTAGTAACAGTAAGAACAATTTGCACACATTATCACATATTCTCTCAATTTCTCTCAAAGTATTTTTTTTTTAAATATATAAAGGCGAGCATTTGTCCGCCATCTCACCTGGTGGAAAGTGACGATGCGGACTATGTTGAAGCATACTCACCTATCTAGTGCCTATTCACTCTCGCCTTGAAAAGGCCCAGGTTATATTGTTCCGGAAACAGATCCGCCGGCAGGGAGTTCCACTCCTTAGCCGTTCGCATTAAGAATAAGAAGCGAACCGCTTCGTGCGAATTTGTGAAGTATAAGTTATTTTTATTTTAGTCAGTATAAAGCTGTGACTCCTGCTCTCTAAAATAGTGAATACTCATGATTTTTTTAAAACTATTAGTAAGAATTATTGTCACTATAGATGAACGGATGTGAAGGAATTTTCGAAAAATATTCATTAGTTTAAGAGTTATAATGCCTTAAAGTGGTTAGTTAAAAAGAGAGGTCCGAACTGTCATGTGACGTCATAAGACAGGAGCGCCATACTAATTCCATATAAATTGTCGTTTCGAAGAGAGAGATAGATAGACTATCTTTATAATGGTATATCTCGGTGATTTTTTGATCAATTTTATTTCTGTTTCACTGTTCTTTTCATAATTTAAGATGTTTTTAGACAATAGGTCCAGGAACTGAAAATATGTTATATGCACGTTCTCTATTACACAGAATATAACCCCGCGGGACAGAGAGGGGAAGGGAAATCTTTGAGAAACCCTTTTTGTTTTGTGTAGTTTGGGCGCTGGAGAGCCCGATGGGGTAGTGGATAGGGCCGCTGCCTCCTGAGCGGGAGGTCGTGGTTCGAATCCCACCACGTACCAATGTGTTTTTCGGTTTTAGAATTTCATACATACATACATAAAATCACGCCTTTATCCCTTACGGGGTAGGCAGAGCGTTAAACGCCTCGTAAAAGGCGCTTTCGCACCGCGTCTGACAAAAATTAAGGGCAATTTTAGATTGTAATGTGTATTGCTAATGTGTAGTGACAGGTTGTCAGCCCATCGCCTAAATTACAATACACTGTAACCCTCGGGTCCCTTTTGCTGTCTTCTACAGCATGCCCGGGAGGAAGGGCAGCTGGAACATTCTATGTTTTTCTATCTCTCCCAGTCCAGCATGGAAGAAATTAGAATTTCATATGTACGTTTATTTGGCGCTTTTTCCGTGCACGTTAAGCCATTGGTCCCGGTTAATATCATTTAATACCGTAGAAATTAGTTATTAAGCCATGTCAGAGGCCAGTGCTAAGCATTGGCGGTTTGAAAACTCTGACCTAATCTGGTTTCCCTTCTGGGTTGCGGAGGTCAGATGGCAGTCGCTCTGTGTGAAAACCAGTACCCTCGTTCAATCCCCTAGATTAGGTAGCCGACCCCGAGAGATACGTATCCCGTATCAGGCATATATAGGCTAGGGAGATGATGAGTTTGGGCGCTGGACCTTTATGTAAAGTAACAGAAATCAACTCTGCGCGCATATGTGTGCATGCGCGCGTGTGTGTGTCTAAACACTCACTGTTTTTCGATCTCACACAATCACTCACACTCAAAAACTTTGGACACCCTTGACATGTCTAATACAATACAATACAAATATTCTTTATTGCACATAAACAACACATTGTACAGGAACAAACATTACAAAACAAACAGAGTACAATTAGGCGGCCTTATTGCTAGGGCAGCAATTTCTGCCAGGCAACCTTTAGGTAAAGGAGTAGTTTTCTAATATAAATTCAACTAATATTTTTTTATTCCAGCTACTCCTATATCGGTGCAGCACGCGACATCTTTACTAGAGTACTCATTAGTGTCGGGTTTCGACGCGCTAGACGTCATGTTAGCACTCAAACCGAATATAGTGGAGGCTGTGTATGAAAGGTTAGTGCACACGAATTTACCTACTTTATTATACTGTTTTTCTTCGAGTGCAGTGGAATGTTGGAAGGGGAAGACCTCGACGAACGTACCGCGATCAA
Organism: Scrobipalpa costella; assembly: GCA_949820665.1. Lineage (NCBI taxonomy): Eukaryota > Metazoa > Arthropoda > Insecta > Lepidoptera > Gelechiidae > Scrobipalpa > Scrobipalpa costella. The sequence continues at coordinate 6,253,098 of OX463321.1, read as the reverse complement.
ATCGGGGACGTTCTAGGGAAAGGTCAGGTCAGGAGTACCCTCCACCGACGAGCGTGCATGAAAAGATTGATGAATGTAGATGAAGCGAAAGAAGTTTGCAAGGATCGTAGCAAATGGAAGGATGTGATCTCTGCCTACCCCTCCGGGGAAGAGGCGTGACGTTATGTATGTATGTATGTTTTCTTCCATGCTGGACTGGGAGAGAGAGAAAAACAAGGAATGTGCCAGCTGCATTTCCTTCCGGGCATGCTGTAAAAACCAGCTAAGTTGTCCGAGGGTTTCAGTATATTGCAATTTAGGCGATGGGCTGACAACCTGTCACTACAGAAATATACCTACAAATTGAACATACATAACCCTCAAAATTTTGTCAGACGTGGCGGAATGACCTTTGTTTAGGTAGTTTACGCTCTACCTACCCCATTAGGGATACAGGCGTGATTATATGTATGTATTATACTGTATTTTTTTTTAGTCAATACGCAAAGATTAGATTAGATTTGTTTATTTCATTTTATCAATTTCATAATTACATTACAATACTACTAAAAATGTCTAAGGATAAAATGATCGTCAAAATAAAAAATAAACATAAAAAATATCTTAAGAACTAAAACATGTCAATTTGTAAAAAAAAAGCTAAGAGGACCATTTCTCAAAAAGTATAAAATAACTTTTTTAATCGTTAGTTTCTTAACATTTTGTATAACTTTAAACGAGTTTCGTTACCCTACCTTTTATGAACATCATAAAAAAAATACTTGACACTGGCACAAAGTCTTCTAGTGCCACAAAAAAAAATAAAAAAAATGAAGCAATAGCTTAAGTCAAAATAAGAACAATACACAATGTCAAGAAATATAAAATAAAATAAAAATGAAGCAATAGCTTAAGTCAAAATAAAAACAATACACAATGTCAAGAAATATAAAATAAAATAAAAATGAAGCAATAGCTTAAGTCAAAATAAAAACAATACACAATGTCAAGAAATATAAAATAAAATAAAAATGAAGCAATAGCTTAAGTCAAAATAAAAACAATACACAATGTCAAGAAATATAAAATAAAATAAAAATGAAGCAATAGCTTAAGTCAAAATAAAAACAATACACAATGTCAAGAAATATAAAATAAAATAAAAATGAAGCAATAGCTTAAGTCAAAATAAAAACAATACACAATGTCAAGAAATATAAAATAAAATAAAAATGAAGCGATAGCTTAAGTCAAAATCAGTGTTGCCTTTTTGGGAAAACCTCTTAGTGTAAAATTCCCTGAGCCTTGGCCCTTTCACACCACTGCAGCACACATGTGCATATTATGTAAACTACTTTGATTTATCTGTTTGTTTCATTATGTATTAAATATGCGAAATGTACATGTGTTTTGTAGAAATATGAATAAAACGCTTTATCTATCTATCAAAATTCTTCTTCTGTCGAGTGGGTATCGAGTCTATCGACCCTATGCACCGTCAGAGTTTTTAAACCGCCTAGTAGCACAACTATCAGACCTATGACATGGTTTGAGTAACGACCCCTATCAAAAACAGCGACCGGGACCGACGGCTTAACGTGCCCTCCGAAGCACGAAATCGTTTTCTTTTTCGGACAATCAGATGATTCAGTCTGCAATGTCCTAACCAAACTCTCAAATATCAACTTTGTGTTTCCCCCCTGGGAATCGAACCCAGGACCTCCAGATCAGGAGGATCAGGAGTCCATGGTACTAGCCACTAGACCACGGAGGCAGTTTCTATCAAAATAAAAACAATACACAATGTCAAGTTGTAAAGAACTAAATAAAAATGAAGCAATAGCTAATGTCAAACAATTTCTACAATAAAAATAATGTCACTACCTATATGCCTGCACAAATTGATAGTTTGAGCAGACAAAAATATACTCCTATATACGCCATTTATACTCCTGCCAGGAATTTTTTTCTGTTTCCTATTTTTTGTACATACATACATATAATCACGCCTTTATCCCTAATGGGGTAGGCAGAGCGCAAACGACTTAAAAAAAGGTCGTTCCGCCACGTCTGACAAAGTATTGAGGGTTATTTAAGATAGATTTGTAGGTATATTGCTGTAGTGACAGGTTGTCCCAGTTGACAGGTGCTCCCAGGCCAGCATGGAAGAAACAATTTTTTGTACTCTTAATTAATCTGATACGGTTTGTAAAGTGCCTAATAAGTAGCCCTCCTTAACTGCCTCCGTGGTCTAGTGGCTAGTGCCATGGACTCCTGATCCGGAGGTCCTGGGTTCGATTCCCAGGGGGGAAACACAAAGTTGATATTTGAGAATTTATCACCTTGTAAATTTTTCCCCAGTTTGGTTAGGACATTGCAGGCTGAATCACCTGATTGTCCGATAAAGAAAAAGATTTCGTGCTTCGGAGGGCACGTTAAGCCGTCGGTCCCGGTCGCTGTCATTGATAGTGGTCGTTACTCAAACCATGTCAGAGGCCTGATAGTTGTGCTACTAGGCGGTTTAAAAACTCTGACACCAGGGTTCATCGGGTCGATAGACTCGATACCCACTCGACAGAAGAAGAAGTGGCCCTGTAGGTATATATTTGTAATTTGCCAAATATCTCTTCCAGGTTAACAGAGACCTTCCAACGCCAGCCGGCGCCATTCCAGCAGTATTACTTCCACACCTGGCTGAAGATGCGTATCGCACTATGCAGGTACAATACAATACAAAATTCTTTATTGCACAAAGAAACACATACATACATAAAATCACGCCTTTATCCCTTACGGGGTAGGCAGAGCGTTAAACGCCTTGTAAAAGGCGCTTTCGCCACGTCTGACAAAAATTGAGGGCATTTTTAGATGGTAATGTGTATTGCTATACCTAGTGACAGGTTGTCAGCCCATCGCCTAAATTACAATACACTGTAACCCTCGAGTCCCTTTTGCTGACTTCTACAGCATGCCCGGGAGGAAGGGCAGCTGGAACATGCTATGTTTTTCTATCTCTCCCAGTCCAGCATGGAAGAAACACATACAACAGAAATAAAAAGGAACAAACTTATTCTTCTTCTTAGCGAGTGGATTTTCGAGTTGAATGACCCGATGAGCCCTGGTGTCATAGTTTCCAAACCGCCTAGTAGCACAGCTAATAGGCCTCTTACGTGGTTTGTATAACGACCACTATCAAAGACAGCGACTGGGACCGACGGCTTAACGTGCCCTCCGAAGCACGGAATCCTATTTCTTTTCGGACAATCAGGTGATTCAGTGCAGGTACTTATTCATCATATTCAACATACATATATGCATAATAATCATGCCTTTATCCCTAATGGGTAGGCAGAGCGTAAACGACCTAATCAAAGGTCGTTCCGCCGCGTCTGACAAAAGTTTTAAATGCTGTAGTGACAGGTTGTCGGCCTATCGCCTAAATTGCAATATACAGAAACCCTCGGCCACCTTAGCTGGTTTTAAGAGCATGCCCGGGAGGTAATTCAGCTGGCACATTCTTTGTTTTTCTCTCGCTCCCATGGAAGAAACACAATAAATGTATTACTTGTGGGGCTTCCACTGAGTTCATCGAACTACCTTATTGGTCATGGGTCAAGTTTTATTAATAATAAATGTTAATTGAGCAGAATGCATTGTTCCATAAAATACTACAGACTAATAAAATAACATATAAATACAAATGTGCATAAAATAAATATTAGGTATACATAACCTTTAATAACCTATATATATATAAAAATGAATCCCTATTTCCCTTGGTCACGGCATCACGCCTGACCGGCTGGACCGATTTCGCTAATTCTTTGTTTGTTCTGTTCGTTATTATCAGGAGAAGGTTCTTATGAAAGAAAAAAATAAGGAAATTGCGCGGAAAATTAGAAAATTTTAAATTACTTAACCACCATATAAAATTATTTAACTTTTTTAATGTAACCTTAAGACATTTGACATAGAATTGACTGAATGCGTGCTGCAAAATAAAATAAAAAATCTGCTCATTTATGGCGTCTAAGGCGGAACAAAGTTCTCCGGGTCAGCTAGTCAATCATAATACATACGAAATAGCTAACTATATACATACTAAGTATATACTTAGGTATTTCGGTAGTGAAGTACATTATACCTATTACTAACATTATTGTTTCCCAGGTTAATCCCGACTGCATCTTCGACGGTGTCGTGGCTGACATGCGTGTCCACCCTGTGGGGGCTGTGGTCCGTCTGTCAGAGCGCGCTGCGACCAGATGACAAACCAGACGACAAACCCTTGCAGGCTCTACTGGATAACAACCACGCTGATCATGACAAGGTTTGTGTTTGTAGTAATGTCGGTCGGTTGGTGGTTTGTTTAGCAATCAATTAAAATAATCCACTAATCATACCAACTAAACAATAAAAAACGAATTAAGCTAACCAATCGAAATATCTAAAAACAAAAAAAACAAGCCAATCAAAAAGCCGAACAATACAAAAATCGAAACAACTAAACAAATAAATTAAAATAAGCAACCAATCCAATCTATCAAAACAACCAATTGAATCAACCAACTAATTAAAAAAAAAAAACCAACCAATCCCACAATCAAAATAACCGATTGAAAGAACCAACCAATCAAACTACCAATTGAACCAAGGAACCAATCAAACCACGTGGCTACCATGCGTGTCCACTCTATGGAGGCTGTGGTCCCTTTGTCAGAGCGCGCTGCGACCAGACGACAAACCCTTGCAGGCTCTACTGGATAACAACCACGCTGATCATGACAAGGTTTGTATTTGTAGCTGCATGGTCAGTAGGTTTGTTTAGTAATAAATTCAAATAATCTACTAATCATACCAACCAAGCAAACAATAAAAAAAACTAGTCAAATTAGCTAATCGAAATATCAAAAAAAAAAATAACAAGACAGTCATAAAACCAATCGAAACAACCAACCAAAGCAAACAACAAATTGAAACAACAATTGAAACAACAAAACAAACAATTAAGACAACAAACCAATCAAACCACCAACCAATCAAACTACCAACCAATGGAACAACCAACCAATAAAACAACCAAATGAATCAACGAACTAATTCAAACCATTAAAACAAGAAATTTTAACAACTAACTAATCATACAACCAATTGAAATAACCAATCAATACAACCAATCACATAATCAAAACAATAAATTGAAACAACCAACTAATCAAACAACCTATTGAATTAACCAACCAATCAAACAATATGTCACTGAAGACATAATTTTGCTCAAAATTGAAAATAGCTACAATCGGACAGCCATAATATAAAATTAAAAAAGAAAATTGGCGATTCATGCTGGGTTCAATAAGCGAACTATCATTGAATAGGTATTTGGAAATTAGTAGTTTTCTTACAATCATTCTTTGAATGACCCTTTAAGGTCTATAACGATCACTATGTACGCAGATATTTGGGTTTTATGAACTTCTAAAATTGCTTGTTATTTGTTCCAGGCTCTAATCGCACTCGAATCTAAGTCTGAGTTGCCCTCGGAGACCAACGTTTTGGTGGCGTTACGTAGACCGCTACAACGCGCTGTGGACATCGCAGTGACCGCGCTCGCTGCGGCCGCGCACCATCCTAATACTCCGGGCCACCACGGGTGAGAGATAACACCCTCTATTCTTAGTGATAATACTAGATTAGACCTTTCATTCTTAGCAACAACACTCCATTCTTAGCGACAAGACTCTCCATTCTTAGCGACAAGACTCTCAAATTTTAGCGACAAGAGCCTCCATTCTTAGAGACAAGACTCTCCACTCTTAGCGACAAGACTCTCCATTCTTAGCAACAAGACTCTCCACTCTTAGCGACAAGACTCTCCATTCTTAGCGACAATACTCCATTCTTAGCAACAAGACTCTCCATTCGTAGCGACAATACTCCATTCTTAGCAACAAGACTCCATTCTTAGCAACAAGACTCTCCACTCTTAGCGACAAGACTCTCCATTCTTAGCGACAATACTCCATTCTTAGCGACAAGACTCTCCATTCTTAGCGACAAGACTCTCAAATTTTAGCGACAAGAGCCTCCATTCTTAGAGACAAGACTCTCCACTCTTAGCGACAAGACTCTCCATTCTTAGCAACAAGACTCTCCACTCTTAGCGACAAGACTCTCCATTCTTAGCGACAATACTCCATTCTTAGCAACAAGACTCTCCATTCGTAGCGACAATACTCCATTCTTAGCAACAAGACTCCATTCTTAGCAACAAGACTCTCCACTCTTAGCGACAAGACTCTCCATTCTTAGCGACATACTCCATTCTTAGCGACAAGACTCTCCATTCTTAGCGACAAGACTCCATTCTTAGCAACAATACTCTCCATTCATAGCGACAATACTCCATTCTTAGCAACAAGACTCAATTTTTAGCCTCCATTCTTAGAGACTAGATCTTTCTCGAATCCAAGTCTGAGTTGCCCTCGGAGACCAACGTTTTGGTGGCGTTACGTAGACCGCTACAACGCGCGGTGGACATCGCAGTGACCGCGCTCGCTGCGGCTGCGCACCATCCTAATACTCAGGGACATCACGGGTGAGAGATAACACCCTCTATTCTTAGTGAAAAAACTAGATTAGACTTTTCATTCTTAGCGACAAGACTCTCAAATTTTTGCGACAAGAGCCTCCATTCTTAGCGACAAAACTCTCCATTCTTAGCGACAAGACTCTGAAATTTTAGCGACAAGAGCCTCCATTCTTAGCGACAAAACTCTCCATTCTTAGCGACAAGACTCTCAAATTTTTGCGACAAGAGCCTCCAGTCTTAGCGACAAAACTCTCCATTCTTAGCGACAAGACTCTCAAATTTTAGCGACAAGAGCCTCCATTCTTAGCGACAAAACTCTCCATTCTTAGCGACAAGACTCTCAAATTTTAGCGACAAGAGCCTCCATTCTTAGCGACAAAATTCTGCATTCTTAGCGACAACACTCTCCATTCTTAGCGACAATAGCTTCCATTTTTAGCAACAAGACTCTCCATTCTTAGCGATAAGACTCTCAATTTTTACCGACAAGATCCTCCATTCTTAGCGACAAAAGCCTCCATTCTTAGCGACAAGACTCAATTTTTTGCGACAAGAGCCTCCATTCTTAGCGACAAGACTCTCAATTGTTACCGACAAGATCCTCCGTTCTTAGCGACAAAAGCCTCTATTCTTAGCGACAAAAGCCTCCATTCTTAGCGACAAAAGCCTCCATTCTTAGCGACAAGACTCTCTATTTTTACCGACAAGATCCTCCATTCTTAGCGACAAAAGCCTCCATTCTTAGTGACATGACTCTCAATTTTTTGCGACAAGAGCCTCCATTCTTAGCGACAAGACTCTCAATTTTTACTGACAAGATCCTCCATTCTTAGCGACAAAAGCCTCCATTCTTAGCGACAAGACTCTCAATTTTTACCGACAAGATCCTCCATTCTTAGCGACAAAAGCCTCCATTCTTAGCGACAAGACTCTCAATTTTTTGCGACAAGAGCCTCCATTCTTAGCGATAAGACTCTCAATTTTTTTGCAACAAGACTCTCCATTCTTGGCGATAAGACTCTAAATTTTTTAGCAACAAGACTCTCCATTCTTAGCGATAAGAATCACAAATTTTTAGCAACAAGACTCTCCATTCTTAGCGATCGGACTCTCAATTTTTTGCGAAAAGAAAGGAGGACCATTCTTAGCCAAATTCTTAGGGACAAGTTTTTATTGAGTCCAAGTTTGAGTTGCCCTCGGAGACCAACGTTTTGGTGGCGTTACGTAGACCGCTACAACGCGCGGTGGACATCGCAGTGACCGCGCTCGCTGCGGCCGCGCACCATCCTAATACTCCGGGCCACCACGGGTGAGAGATAACAGCCTCAATTCTTAGTGATAATACTAGATTAGACCTTTCATTCTTAGCAACAACACTCCATTTTTAGCGACAAGACTCTCCATTCTTAGCAACAAGACTCCATTCTTAGCAACAAGACTCCATTCTTAGCGACAAGACTCTCCATTCTTAGCAACAAGACTCTTCATTCTTAGCAACAAGACTCCATTCTTAGCAACAAGACTCTTCATTCTTAGCGACAAGACTCTCCATTCTTAGCGACAAGACTCTCCATTCTTAGCGACAAGACTCCATTCTTAGCAACAAGACTCCATTCTTAGCAACAAGACTCCATTCTTAGCAACAAGACTCTTCATTCTTAGCGACAAGACTCTCCATTCTTAGCGACAAGACTCCATTCTTAGCGACAAGACTCCATTCTTAGCGACAAGACTCTCCATTCTTAGCAACAAGACTCTCCATTCTTAGCAACAAGACTCCATTCTTAGCAACAAGACTCCATTCTTAGCAACAAGACTCTTCATTCTTAGCGACAAGACTCTCCATTCTTAGCGACAAGACTCTCCATTCTTAGCAACAAGACTCCATTCTTAGCGACAAGACTCCATTCTTAGCGACAAGACTCTCCATTCATAGCGACAATACTCCATTCTTAGCAACAAGACTCTCAATTTTTAGCCTCCATTCTTAGAGACAAGATCTTTCTCGAATTCAAGTCTGAGGTGCCCTCGGAGACCAATGTTTTAGTGGCGTTACGTAGACCGCTACAACGCGCGGTGGACATCGCAGTGACCGCGCTCGCTCCGGGCCATCACGGGTGAGAGATAACACCCTCCATTCTTAGTGATAATAGATTAGACCTTTCATTCTTAGCAACAAGACTCCATTCTTAGCAACAAGACTCCATTCTTAGCGACAAGACTCTCCATTCAAAAGCGACAATACTCCATTCTTAGCAACAAGACTCTTACTTTTTAGCCTCTATTCTTAGCAACAAGACTCTCTATTCATAGCGACAATACTCCATTCTTAGCAACAAGACTCTACATTCTTAGCAACAAGACTCCATTCTTAGCGACAAGACTGTCCATTCTTAGCGACAAGACTCTCCATTCTTAGCGACAAGAGCCTCCATTCTTAGCAACAAGACTCTTCATTCATAGCGATAATACTCCATTCTTAGCAACAAGACTCCATTCTTAGCAACAAGACTCCATTCTTAGCAACAAGACTCCATTCTTAGCGACAAGACCCTATTCTTAGCGACAAGTCTCTCCATTCTTAGCAACAAGACTCTAAATTTTTAGAGACAAGATCTTTCTCGAATCCAAGTCTGAGATGCCCTCGGAGACCAACGTTTTGGTGGCGTTACGTAGACCGCTACAACGCGCGGTGGACATCGCAGTGACCGCGCTCGCTGCGGCCGCGCACCATCCTAATACTCAGGGACATCACGGGTGAGAGATAACACCCTCTATTCTTAGTGATAATACTAGATTCGATCTTTTATTCATTACAGGTGAGACTGTGGTCTAAGCAAGATAATTATATGCTGAAAAACAAGTCTAAATTATTCTCTAAAAACGGGGTGTCGTTAGAACGGGCTTTCACTAGTAAAAACTAGTTACAATTCAAAACGGGATTTGACTATAACATACATACATACATATAATCACGCCTTTATCCCTAAAGGGTAGGCAGAACGTAAACGACCTAAACAAAGGTCGGCGCGCCACGTCTGATAAAGTTTTGAGGGTTATTTGAGATGGATTTGTACGTATATTGCCGTAGTACCAGGTTGTCAGCCCATCGCCTAAATTGCAATATACTGAAACCCTCGGATCCCTTAGCTGGTTTTTACAGCATGCCCAGGAGGAAATGCAGCTGGCACATTCTATGTTTTTCTTTCGCTCCCAGTCCAGCATGAAGGCAGGTCTGGTCAATTCCATACATTTTAGAATTAGTTTACACAAAATTTCGATAGATAACAGTGCAGGTATCGCTAGAAATACTGAACACTTCTACATTGCGGAAGCGGTACCTTTAGAAGACTTTTTATATAATTTTTACCATTTTTCACTAATATAATCGTTAAAATATAGTTTTTCTTTTCAATGTTTATACTGACATCTAGCAATTGCTACCAGAAACATTTTGACTGGGTTCTAAGTCTCTCTATAACGATACGTTTGACCAATGATATTATATATAGGTAGATGCGTTACCAACGCGCGAAACTCGTGCCGTCAAATGGTCCTAATTGTGACCATTTTAGGCAGTCGAGCTGCGAGCTGCGAGCTGCGAAGTGAGAAAAAAAGTTAAATTATATTCAAGGCTGCACTGATTACAAATAGCTATCTGTTTCACTCTTACGCTTTGCCTATTTTGTGTCGTACTCAGCGTTTGTTTAGATATGCAATGTTATAAATATGTATGTATATGTGTCGCGGAACAATTAAAATGTGCGTGCAGTATGAACGTAACGTATCTTTCTTAAAATATCATTGCGTTTGACCTATTTAGCGCCATCTAGTGCGCTGTTAAGAAAACAAGTGAGAATGCATATTAGTACCTCGCGCGCGCCACCGGCGCTGCTCTTGCGAGAGTTATCGTGGCAACGATCTAAATACTAAAATTGTCTCTTTATTGTATTATTAGTTACTCTGTGATGGAAGTAACATTGACTAACATAACATTCCAAGTTTTCGCACAAAGCGGTACGCTTCTACATTTTTAATGCAAACGGCCTAAGTGTGAAACTCCCTGCCTGCGGATCTATTTCCGGAACGTTATAACCTGGGCCTTTTTAAGGCGAGAGTGAACAGGCATTTTCTAGGCAATCATGCTCCATCATAGTCTACATCATCACTTACCATCACGTGAGATGGCGGACAAATGATTGCCTATCAAATATTAAAAAAAAAAAAAAAGACTGTAACATATTTATGTATTTCTTCCATGCTGGCCTGGGAGCGACAGAAAACATAGAATGTACCAGCTGCATTTCCTCCCGGGCATGCTGTAAAAACCAGCTAAGGGATCCGAGGGATTCAGTATATTGCAATTTAGGCGATGGGCTGACAACCTGTCACTACAGCAATATACCTACAAATATATCTTAAATAACCCTCAGTCACCCTTTGTCAGACGTGGCGGAACGACCTTTGTTTTGGTCGTTTACGCTCTGCTTACCCCATTAGGGATAAAGGCGTGATTATATGTATGTATGTATGTATTTAATTTTCAGCTACGAGCTTTGGGCCGATCCGGTCGGCATTTCTTTGTTACGCAAGTTGGTGGTGTTGGCGCGAGGGGCCGGCGCGGGGGACAGCGCGCTCAGCCGGCTTTTAGCTAGGCTACACCAGCCAGCCAAACCTGACACTTACGGTGAGATATCAACGCTCGTATTTATAATAATAAATCATTTTATTTCAGGCAATATTTACATTAAAAGATGTTAAATAATATAGACAGAGGCCCATAGAATATATAAAATAAATATATAAAATGAATATATGTATTTATAAAGCGATCTCAAGATTGAGAGCAATATTATGGATTTGACAGGCCATATTGTATTGACATTTCTGATACGAACTCTATCTAGCTGCCATTCTCAAGTGCTGGTTACCTGACACTTATGATGAGATATCTACGCTGGTATTTATAAAGCGATCTTAAGATTGAGAGCAGTATTAAGCTACGCATTTTTCTTTGACCCAAAGGTTGCCTGGAAGAAATTGCTACCTTAGCAATAAGGCCGCCTATGTTGTACTTGTTTTTTGTTGTTATCTGTTGTGTTGTATGATTTGTATTCTTACGTGCAATAAAGTATTTTTGTGTTATGTTATGTTATGTTAAGTATGGATTTGACAGGCCATATTGTAAATACATTTCTGATACGAAAACAATCTAGCTGCCAGTCTTAAGTGCTGGTTACCTGACACATACGGTAAGATATCTAAGCTGGTATTTATATTCAATCCAATAAAAAAGAAATTGCGTTTCCATACAAATTGTCTGATCGAGGTGAACATTTTGAAAATATTGGAAATTACTAATCAAAAATTCGACCGCTGACGGGATTTGAACCCGCGTCCTTGGAAAACCGGCCCAACGCTCTAAACCGCTAAGCTACAGCAAACAGTTTTTTTTTTATGCAAATACTTTTTTTCTCTTCCTTGAAGAATTTCCTGGTGGAAGTTGTTCAGTGTCGTTGACTGAGTATGGGTATAAGATATATAATATAGGAATAAAATAGGAATATTTTTTTTTTGTCGTTTACGCTCTGCCTACCCCATTAGGGAAAACGCGTGATTATATGTATGAATGTTTTTCCAGAGGAATGCAACGCTCTAAGTTCGCTGTACCCGGCGCGAGTGTGGGAGGCGCTGCCTCGCACAGCCGTGTCCGCGCCGCACGGGAAACTACCGCTATACGTGAGTATTATTATCTAATGGTGTAAGGGACAGCTTCCCGCAGACTGATAGGTAAACGGTACTAAACTAACTTTCACAAAGGTATTTTTTTGTTTTTTTTTTTTCTGTTCTGGTGATCGTAGTTTAGTTTGACTGGCTTTTAGAGGCTGTTCTTTACACTTGACTAGTCCGGGTATGAGTTTAATTATAATATCAGAAATTAGTCTGATACATATAAACACGCCTATATCCCTAATGGGGTAGGCAGAGTGTAAACGACCTAAATAAAGGTCATCAGGTCATCGGAAATTATTATGTAGTATAATTGAAATTGTTCGTTCTTAGGAGGAAATTGATTTGATACTGTTTATAACCAGCTAAGGGATCCGAGGGTTTCCGTATATTGCAATTTAGGTGATGGGCTGACAACCTGTCACTATATCAATATACCTACAAATCTATTTTAAACAACCCTCAAAACTTTGTCAGACGGGGCGGAACGACCTTTCTTTACGTTGTTTACGCTCTGCCTACCCCATTAGGGATAAAGGCGTGATTATATGTATGTATGTATAATTGAAAGACCTAGATTTAAGTTACTTGATGCAAGAAACAAATTGTTGTATTTTGTTTCTTTTCTTTCTTTCTTTTGTCGAGTGGGTACCGAGTCTATCGACCCGGTGAACCCTGGTGTCAGAGTTTTTTTAAACCGCCTAGTAGCACAACTATCAGGCCTGACAAGGTTTATTTTGTTAATTAAGTATAATATTAGTTAAGTATCTCATAATTAACTCTCACAAATATTGCAATACCCTGTTATAAGGGATATCATGTGTTGGACTTTACAATATTATAACATCTTAATGTATGCAATAAATAAATATGAAATATATGAAATTGTTCGTTGTTAGGTGGAAATTGATTTGATACTGTTTATGTCCGTAAGATGTCCTGTCGATCCAACGCTGTGTTTATTAAATAAAAATAATAAATAATCATTTATTTCGGGCATTTAAATGTACACCCATATTTAACAACACAATATAATCTTATTTATAATTACATAACATTTAATTAAATTATGTTACATTACAATTAAATTAAATTATTTTCAGCTTGAATACGGCTTGGAGCCCGACAGTCTGCGCGTGTGCCCCGAGGCGCCGCCGGCCGCGCAGACGGACCACACGCCCGCCAGCAACATGGACTGCATACGGTAAACTACCCTCTTTTATACGGGGTGTAAGGGACAGCGGCCCGCAAACTGATAGGGGTTGTTCAGTCAACGAAACTGAACAACTATCAGCAGAATTCTTTATCAGGAACTGACGTTGCCTCTTACACCCGGTATGTTCGATTATTTATTGCCTCTTCAGCGCTATTTAATTTGTAAAAACGACACGTTATTACGCAGCATTTCGTCAAACGTTCCATCCCTCTAAACTAAGATGTCTAGGACGGAAATTCTTATCTAAAAACTACCCTTCGGACAGATAGATTCAATTCAATTCAATTTTTATTTAAAATAAGGAACTTAATTTAGATACAAATACCAGCGGACCTCGCACTAGGTCGAACCTGTATCGCGAGATTCCAGATCGAGCGTTATAATAACAAACATTTATCACCGGTACGAAGTGTAGAAATACATGTTTATAAAAAAAAAGAAAAAAAGTAACAGACAGATAGGGGCAAACTTTTTGAAAATAAGGTGTAGGGCGCGACAGGGGGCCAAGAATCGAACGCATGAAGCGCAAGTAGATCCTCTGACGTTTACCTCCTAAACACCGTCCAAACATCCCGGTACATAATCAAAAATATAGCCTCTATATGCAACACTATTTAGTTCACAGTAAAGGCCAATCAACCTTAATTATCTTTTTATATACTTGCAGATACATGTATCTATGTGGCGGCGGTAGATGGCGCGCGTGTTGCCGCTGCGGAGGCCGCGCGTTGCCACACGCGCACCCGGCCAGGCATCCGCTACAGCGCGCGCATGACGCCAGATTCCTACCCAACTGCAGGTAAACTAACTAAACAACCAACCAACAACAGCAATCTAACCAATAATGTGACCAATCGAACAATCAATAAAATCACTAATCAATAAAACTAACCAGCCAAAATAACAGCAATCCAAGCAAGGATATGAACAATCAACCAACCAATAAAATGACCAATCAAACAATCAACCAACCGACAATATGACCAATCAAAGATCAATCCAACAATCGGCCAATCAAACTACCAACTGAATGATCAATAGTGACCAATCAAAAAAGTAACAAAGTGACTAATCCAACTACCAACAAATCGACTTTTAGTACCACTATTACCATCGATCAAAAGAAAAACATAAAATGTGCATGCATTTCCTCCCGGGCATGCTGTAAAAACCAGCTTATGGGATCCGAGGGTTCCAGTATATTGCAATTTAGGCGATGGGCTGACGACCTATCACTACAACAATATACCTACAAATCTAACTTAGATAACCCTCAAAATTTTGTGCCTTTCTGCCTACCCCATGCCAGGGATAAAGGCGTGATTATATGTATGTATACTTGTTTGCTTACAAAGGACTGACACCTAATTTATTTTTTACAGGTGTGGCGGAAAATGGACATTGGTGTCCATTATATGAAGAGCTACGAGACAAAATAAAGAAATAAATATTCAGAGAATAAGTTATCCTAAATAATTTCAAGCTAGTTTAAGTTATAAAAATAAAGTGAATAAGGAATATTTGACTTTTGTTTTCTGTAACTAAATTTTACCTTTAATTTTAACAAACTTTTTACCACATTTTGCCGGCTGTAGCCGACCGTGGCGCTGACGGCAAGTCGCGGGTTGTCGCCTATACCCGACTGTGGCGGTGAAAATGTACTGTCAGTCTACCCGTTATCATGATGTTTGTAAAAGTATCGAAATATCGGGATCTCTCAAACAATTTAAACCGCGGTAAGAAACCCGTAAAATGTCTCATAGTTATAGCACAGAGTAACTAATTATACTAACGTACAAGTTATTGTAAACTTTACTTTCTAAGTTTTCTATAGGCGTATATTTAAAAGGGCATAAACATATAATTATACAAAACTAGCGACCCGCCCCGGCTTCGCACGGAAATTATCAGTGTTTCTCTACTATATTATGCATGTATTATACATATACACCTTCCTCTTGAATCAATCTATCCATTAAAAGAAATCGCATGAAAATCCGTTGCGTAGTTTTAATAAGTGCTCGTTCACGTTGGTACACGCGGGCGCGGGGGCGGGTGCGGGCGCGGGGGCGGGTGCGGGCGCGGGTAACGTTGCGAGCTCATGTTCACATTAACCGCCAGGCGTTCGCGCGAGTGTGACGTTTGTCAGAGGTCGTAAATATGGACCACGATCTTTTATTTTTAACCGAAAATTCATACCTAAAGTGGGAGATGCTAAAAGTTAGAATTGGCGTACACGAAATTAATAAAGAAAGAGAACGGTATGGTGAATTTCATACTTTATATGGTAATTTAAGAGAACATCCTTCAAGATTTTTTGGATATACCAGGATGAGTGTCAACTGTTTTGATTACATACTGGAATCAATAAGGAGTGATATTTCAAAAGTGGACACAAATTTTCATAAAAGCATAAAGCCCGAAGAAAGACTGTTTGTAACTCTAAGGTGAGTTTAAAAAAAATAATTTTCATAGTAAGTAAATTATCATTTTTTATCGGGATACATATTGCAGTCATTCAAATTCAAACAAGGTTCCTCTTTATTATTTTATTTAATTAATATTATCGTTATCAATTATACAAAGTTTAATTTCCATAATTATTCGGGTTATAATCGTATGTATTATATCCACGGTAAGACTGCGTCATGCCACTATTCATTTCGTCCATAATAACTTGTGTAATTTGGTTTCTAGCACGTAGTTTTTGCATAGGAGATAATTCTTTCATGTACGGCAACAAACTTTTAAAAAATAACAGATCTTCGCAATCTTGTTCGTGTCTTTCGCTGCTTTGTGACAGTTTAAGTTGTAATAATTCCAACTTTTTCTTCTCCAAATCCATAAATTCCTGTCTTACATCTTGTGCACATTTACGTTTGGTGCTCGTATATTGTGTACTTGAAGATGCACCAGTTATGGATTGGGGAGTTGAGGACCGCTCATCATCATCATTATTATTGCAGTTTTCATCAGTAGTTTCATCTAAATTGCCTTCATTTATTTCTGGGGTAACATCATCTTTTATGAACAGCATCATTTGAAAATATGGCCACATTGAAGTGTTTTGATCTGTTCCAGCATCACCAGAACGAGAAACCGGAATTTTCTTAAATTATTTCATAAATTTGTCCCGAATGTTCTTCCATTTTTTCCTTAAAGCCTTTTCTGTAAAATCAGAGAGATATTCTTTAGTGTTGATGATTAGTGTAAATTTATTTAAGTTTTACATTATAATTATATTTTTTATTATGTTTCAGATATCTCTCCACTGGATTGGCATTTCGATCTTTGGCATATAGCTTTCGTATGGGTGTTAGTACTGTGTCTGAGATTGTTTATAGTACCTGTAAAGCTATTTGGAAAAACAATTTGAATGTCCACATGCCACAGCCATCTGGAGACCAGCTTATGAATATTGCTTCAGATTTTAGGGAGATGTGGCACTTTCCTAACTGCATTGGCAGTTTGGACGGTAAACATTGTAGGGTTAAACGACCTAAAAAATCAGGATCGGCATTTTTTAACTACAAGCATTATTTTTCTATTGTTTTGCAAGCTGTGGCTGATGCGAGGAAAAGATTTTTAACTATTGAAGTGGGAGGTAGAGGAAAGCAAAGCGACGGCGGTACATTTAATGCCTCGTCCCTGAACCGGTTACTCGAAAGAGGTGAATTTAATATTCCGGAACCAAGAACATTACCTAATTCTAACATTACAGTTCCATATGTTATATTAGCCGATGAAGCTTATCCTCTTAAAGAATATATAATGCGTCCATACCCACAAAGAACATTGAATCAAGAGAGAGAAAATTTTAATAATAGATTGTCAAGAGCGAGAAAAACCGTGGAGTGTGCATTTGGAATTTTATGCAATAAATGGCGAGTTTTGTTAAAACCTATTGAAACTGATGTTAAACATGCACGCCTGATTATAAAAACCGCTTGCTTATTGCACAATATTGTAATTGATACAGATGGTTACGATTGTGATAATGAGTTCACAAATCCAACTCGACACCAAAGGCGACAAACTACAACTAGAAGAAACAACAATCCATCAAATCGGGCTAAACAAGTTCGGAATTTATTCACGAAATATTTTTGGGAAAACAATCGTTTAATATACACGTAGTCGCTTTTGTATTATGTATCTTTTGTAGTTTTCAAGAAATAAAAAGTTTAAAATACCTGCAAATATATCATATTTCCAGCATAATAATATTTATTTCATTTACTTACCCTCCATATCAGGAAACAATTCAGCAATTTCCTTCCATAGTTTATTAAGAACATTTCTGTTCATATGATGACTGTGTTTACTTTGCCAAATAGGAGTTCTAGCCTGAACAGCACTAATAAATTCTTCTGTATTGAATGACATGATACGTGCTATCGTTTCTAGCGATAAGTTCAAACTGGTTGATCTTACCTGACGTCACCTGTAATCGCGCGCGTCGCCGCTAGTTTGACATGAACACACACAAACGTCTCAGGCGCTTGAAATTGCCGCGAGTGCGCCGCCGCACGCGCCAGTCGCTAGTTAGCTCGCTACTTAGACCGCACGTGCGTTTTGAACGTGAACACTTAAAATCACGTCATATGTTTGATATTTCGTGACCGGGCGCGCCCGCCACCGCGCCCGCGTGTCAACGTGAACAAGTACTAAAGATTTATGCATACATAGGGATATAGGGACAGAGAAAGCGACTTTATTTTATACTATGTAGTGATGTCGATTTTCTAAAAGTCTTCTATAGGCGTATATTTTAAAAGGCATGAACATAAAATGAAACAAAACGTTGATTTTCAATAAATTTTATTTGGAAACAAAATAATTATGCTATGTATTGCACGTGACTCTCATCTCGAATATTTCGATCCACACGTTGAGCAAACCCACTTACGCTTACTACGTTTAGGCGCAGAATGTCCAAGTTGCAAAATATCCAAGTCACAAAATGACACTGACAGTGCACTAAAATGTGTTATTCTTCCCATAGGTAGGGCTCAGTTTACTAAGCAACTGTAATCTTGCGACTTTGACATTCTGCGCCTAATCGGCTTACTATATGTAACCTACGACTGCGGCATTGTGCTATGTTTGTTTTGTTGCCAACTTTAAAATTGTTACAGTACGAAAATTCTAAAAAGAACTTGGTTTTTCGACATGATGATCACAGACTTAGAACCTTTATCTATCGCGTATCTAGACTATACTAACTGAAATTAGTTAAGTCTAACTAGAGAATGTTCTCCATGTTGATTTTAGTCTTTTCGAATTGTACTATTCCATTTGGTTTCAAAAATATTATTCGAAGATGGCAACATTTGAAAATATTCCACAAATTAATATTTTATACCAAATTCAATATTCATCAATGTTACTTCAAGAATTCAAATGTAAATTAATTTAAACATACATATTTCACTTTAACTCAAGTATGTTATCGTATATGTGTTACAAATATTTAAGTTGCAATCCAAATACATGGTTTCCTCTAAGATTGTACTACATTTTATATACAGATCATGAGAAAGCTTCTTTTTCATAGCCTGCATATAACTTAAGTTTAAATCGTTATTTGAAGTAGAGATTCATCAAAAACGCGATTCAGTCAAAAGTTTATACCTATATACAACAAAAACACATAAAAAAGTTAATTAGATACATACCTAAAACATCCCGCGTATTAAAATAAGCATGTTTCTTCAAATAACGAATTCATACTTATGAAGTAGATAGATAAACAATAGTAATGGATCGTAATAATAATCGAAAGTTCGTAATAAGGCGGTAATACAGTGTGTAAGGGACAGAAAGGGGACAGCGTACTGCGATACCTGTTCACCATGGTCCCTTCATTAGAGAACGTTTGACAATTATCTCAACACATTTTGCTTTTTTTTTCGAATAACAAGATTCGGTGCCGATTCGAGGCCCGTATTGATAAACAGCACTTGAGACTGACATGTCATTTCAGCACAAAGTGGCCTGTCAAATCCATACTTAATATTGCTCACAATCTTAAAAACGCTTTATAAATACGAGCCGTAGTAACATGGTTTTTTGACGGAAAAATCGGTTATAGTTCAATAGAAATCAATAGTATTTTTCTATGATGGGATGATCTTTCAATAACTAGCAATCGAACCTTGATTATTCCAACCGAACATATCAGATCAAGTACAGGTCAAGGCTAGTTCCTCTAAGCATTTTTGATACAAAGTTTTTTATCTAGGTATTATACAAAGAAAAAAAAAATCACTGCATACAAACTTTTGTATTATTTTGTTGCAAAACCTTTTAAATGTCCAAACTATGCTTTTTGAAAAGTATTCTTTAGTTAGGAGACTATTGTCCTTCGAAAAAGTGTTTGATTAAATATACAAACATTATAAATATTTTTCTTTTTTGATTATATATGTATTGTAATAATAATAATATAATATATAATTCAATTTATGAATTGGAATGTATTGTTAATTTATTTATAATAACATTATCTCTGAATGTATTATTATTTCTTCTTCGAATATTAATTTAAGTTTTTTGTGACAAATATGAATTTGGTGATGTGGATCTTTGGTCTGGAATAAACGATTTTATTATTATTATATAGATACCCTATAGATATTATGTTTAGGAATACTGTCCCTTACACCCGTTATAGCAATCGAGGCATTACAAATTGAACACTAGCACTATGTTTGTTTACATTCGCAAGTCACAGAACGTACATGATTGCGCTAACAAAATATCAATACATTTCAAAAGTATAAATTATAAAAACAATATAATTGGTTCGGCGCGAGATTCTGTCAAAAAAAAGAGAATCTCGCGCCGAATGGCAAAGGATTGGCGAAATATTTTAAAATGTTATTATTATTAAGCTTTATAGAAAATAATGAAGGTTTTTAGTGGTAATGTATACCGATTTTAGGTCTACAGTAGGCGGCACTTGGTCATTCCAGATTAAGGCAACTAAAAGATTCTAGCATTGATAAAAATGCTAGAACCGTTTAGTAGTTAAAATTCATGTTGTGATTGGTTGATATTGATACTGTGATTGGTTGAAATTGATAGTGTGATTGGTTGAAATTGATACGGTTCTGCCCTCTGGTGAGTTAAAATCTAAATAGTCCAGGTTTTTTGATATAAATAATTTGTTATTGCACAAGTAATTGTAAATAAAAATAACATAACATAAAATAAATTTTACCAATCCTTTGAAAAATATACTCTCCCCAAAACTCTTAGCTACCATAGAAATAGAGTGGAGTAGATAATGCTCAAAACAAGCATTTAACAAGCTAAAGGTCACTTACAACATAACCGTTTTTAACGAATAAAAAACAACTTGTACCCATCCCTATTTTTTATGTAATATTTGAAAAGCTAGACGAACAGTGGGCACTGCCATGACATAGTCAACATAAAAATATAACTGTATTTTTTGCAGTATATCGCGTATTTTAAAAAAAGTTGTTCAGTTAAAAAGTAATAATATTATGTTCTAAAGCAAATTCAAAATTATACAAATTTTAACAGTAATCTTAGCTACAAATTATAACAGAAAAGAGTGTCACATTGACTTCTAACAGTAGTGATAGTTTGACTCGTTGAATTTATGTTCTTGTTTTAAAACTACCACTTTTGAAATTTAGTGCAGAACAGATTTTAACTCTGAGCGCAAAGATTAAATGATTGTTACATAATAGGTATTTTTTTTGTGTTAGAAATACGGGGTGTAAGGGACAGAGTACCACAAACTGAAACATTTCCTCGAAATATAATTGCCTGGTGAAAGTTGTTCAGTGTCGTTGACAGAGCAATAAAAAAATATCGGTTTATGAGATGCTGTCCCTTACACCTAGTATAATAAGTAATTATTTATTAGAACATTCGAGGTTGCTCTTATGGTAGTATTTAAAAGCACAGTTACGTCACCATACAATTACATCATAAAAAACTGAGATTCTAATCACCATATTTTCAAGTTATCCAAAGTTGGACAATTTCACCCCCTACTTAGTTTTTTACTCCCACGAAGGACACTTTCTTTATTTTATACCATTCTCACAGTTACTACATTTTTCAAAAATTGTGACTTTTAACCCCTTTAATATAAACTTGAGAGTTACGTAAAGGCAACACTCAATGATAGAACGAGTGATACCATTTCATAAAATAGATTCTTCCAGATTTATCAAATTGTAGCTTTATATAAAACAAATGACTCAAATTCTCACCCTATCTACTCTCTCGCTCACACATCTCGTTTGCTCTGTCACGCACAACCTCTTTTATTATATTTTCTTAGTTTTGTTCATATACTTTATAACTAGAACTGACGGCGCTGTCTGTCTGTTCGAAACTATATCTAAATAAAATCGAGGCAAGATTTCGGTGCTTCTAATATTATTTAGGGATATTTATTATGCATTAAGATTGCAGTACTATTATAAGTAAAGCAAGTAATACATTCTGTAACAGCATATACTTAATGAGATTCTGGACCAATATCGGATTTATTTCAAAATATCCTTTGCCTAATATCTAAGTATGCTTATGAAAAAAAAAACTGACAATGACGAACAAGTTGACGTTTACTTGATGTATACTATTTCATCAGTGATTACTATATTTTTTGTTCTTAAAGGCAAAAGTTGCATGCGTCCGAACTTGTGACCATACCAAACTAGTTTTTTTTTCTTATTTCCGGGTAATTTAAACAGTTGATATGAACTTTAATAATATTATAATTTTCAGCTTTTTCGATAAAGCACCTATTTACAACGGAATACACGTCATCGTCATAAAATGAAAGATACCAATATATTATAGGTGTTACTATCAACATTATGTTTTTCAATATTTGGCCAGGGTTTGAGATATAATCCTTATAATGATAACATATTGAACATACAAACAGCACCGACCGCGGGACTAGACTAGTCGTAGCCCCGCTATAATACTAGAGTATGAGAGTAGCGCCCTCCACCGCGGGGCGGCGCCACGATCGCACGCGCCCGCCATCTTGGCCGCCATATTGCATTCCTACTTGTCAAATTTTCAAAAAACTTTCAGATTTCATTTTGTTATCGAGAGGTTTACATTTTTGAGTTTTATAACCTGACAAGTGACTAAAAAGACCTGCCATAGTGATACAATAGAGAAGGGCTTATAGGAAGTCCATAAGTCCGTCTCTACTTCTTCCTCAGTCTTTCTCACTTCAGGTATTTTTTTATAATAAACAAGTTTGCAATCAATTTACGTCAATATGCGATTCATATTAAATTTCATAGCTTTCTGAAATTTCATTACGAATAATATAGGTTCAATATTTGTTCAATTTACTAAATGGAATGTATATACACAGAGAACTCATATGGTGGCCAAAATAGCGACCAGTGCTCTAGACATCACAGTCAATGGGCTAAGCTGTCATACCGACCGACAGACGAACAATTTTCACTATACGTATTTCATTAGGATATAATAAGCAATTCCTGTATATTAAATTGATGTAAAAATATATGCCAGTAATTTTATATAAGTGTTTTAGTGATATAGGTTATGTGATTCAAACAATTTTAGATCTTTAGTGTCCCAAAAGATGGTATGTGGATTCATAATCATAATATATTATTGGGAATATTTGAATATCAATATAATTTTGTCACGATAACTAGAAATAAACATAGAATTATTTAATCACATCTAAATGCTATCAACTCAAAATTCATTAAAATAACAATCCAATCAAATTCAGACATTTTGTGCATTAAGAGTTGCTCATTATCACAAATTGAATACTTACTTGAAATTGTGTTTAGAATCAATATTTACGATTTATACTATAGATACTTTACCAAACTAATTTCTGTAGTATTATAGATATTAAGATTTTCAACACTATTTTATATGTAGATTTCTACTCCAGTTTTGAAGCATTATACACTGGTATTTCAACTACTGGGTTAGACAATGAAACATGCACAATCAGCTAAGAAAGTAAAGCTATAGTATTATGTTCCATCTTACAAGAACATAGATTTGTTCGTCGATGTTCGGCCGGCGCCCTCAAACGGGCACTTCTCAAACTTTTAACGCCATCTGTAAATAAATGAAAGATACAAAAAATGATTCAATCATCTCTTACTATGACCAATC
The DNA here is from genome assembly GCA_949820665.1 of Scrobipalpa costella. Lineage (NCBI taxonomy): Eukaryota > Metazoa > Arthropoda > Insecta > Lepidoptera > Gelechiidae > Scrobipalpa > Scrobipalpa costella. The sequence goes on along the minus strand of OX463321.1, from coordinate 6,229,402 downwards.
AGAGTTTTACTGACCAATCAATTGTTTGACAGATTGATTGGTCAAATATACCTGGCAAATTGATTGGTCAGTTACATGATCAATCATTATGTTTTTGACCGTTTGTTCGGTCGAACCAAATTTATTTACGAGAATTATTGTATCTAACAAATTAAATATTATATCAACACATAAAACGTTAACCTTTGCCTAGGTAAGAAAGTTAGTTCATCTGTCGCGGTCTTAAGAGTAATCGGCAAGTCCAATCTAATAAAAAAAATACTTACAGTACGCCATGCGGTTGTATGGCGGCCAGGTGCGCGGGGGAAGGCGGCACGGTGGGGGGCGCGGGCGGCAGCAGCGACTGCAGAGTCTCCAGCCTGCCACCAGCTTCGAAGCCATTCTGCAACGAGGATTTTGCTTTAAAAATGCTATTTTATTTTTAAAATAAGAGAAACAGTAAATTAAAAATCTTCATCGCAGACAGGACTAGAATTAGAACCTGCGTCTTTGGAATACCGTCCCAACGCTTTTAGCAAATTAAGCACACGGTATCATGTTTGTATTCTTTTGAAAAATTAATAACAATTTAATTTTGTACGGCGAGGGAGAGGAAGGCCAAGAAAACGGTGGCCCGACGACCTACATGCTTTTAACAAAGACTGGGTAAACATGGCTCAAGATCGCGACATGTGGAAGGAGAAAGGGGAGGTCTTTGCCCTGCAGTGGGACATCACAAGCTATAAAAAAAAAAAGTATTGATGCACAAATAGCAAAAAGAGACAATCTTTTTAAATGGTGTTTGTAAAATGTTTTTTTTTACTAGTACATAAAGAAAAAAAAATGAATATTTTGTTCCCATTTTTTTATGATTAAAGATCAGTGCACAAAGGGCGTTAGGGTCCTTAAAACCTTTTCATATTGCGAAATTCTGTGTCATTGCTAAACTTTTCTGGCCTTTTAGACTCTCTTCTTCACTATTCTACATATGAATTATCCATATCCGCATAAAAGCAATGCGGATGCGGATGTGCTTGTACAATTTCAAGGTTGCCTGGTAGAAATTGCTGCTTCAGCAATAAGGCCGCCTATATTGTACTGTCACGTTTGTTCCTTTTTATTTCTGTTGTACGTGTTTCTTTGTGCAATAAAGAATATTGTATTGTATGTGCAAATTTACGCGAGGATTCATGGTATGGAACATCAGAATTTGCACAACAAAACATACTCACCGGGATCATGATCGTAGGGCGCAGAGGCTGAATGCTGGGCTGCATCGCAGTCGGGTAATACGGGTAGTATTGCACTGGGTATGGAATGTACGGCGGGTATGGGTACACCTTTGATAACAACAAATTCAGTTAGTATCTTAGTAAAAGGTTGTCATTATACGAAAAAATATTTCTAGGCCCAGCGTACACAACCGACTCAAATAAAATAAATTTACTACAAGAAGAAACTGTTTTCATTGTATTGTCAGCTTCAACAAAAAATCGTATATACGGTTTGCCAAAAATGTGGTTTACTCAAGATTTAACGCCTTGTTACATTACTTATTAAATTTCTCTGACAAGATAGGCAGGTTCATCAGATATAACCCGGAATATTTTTTAAAGTTGATTTATTTCTTAGTTCCACGAGAAGCTGGCCAAACTTTAGGGTTTGAAAATGCTCATGAAACTGAACAATTTCCTTCAAGAAATATATGACTCGACCCGCTGACATCATCATCTTTTTTTAGTAATTCGACCTATGTTCCTTGGGCAAGGTCAGCGGCAGTTTCATGGGTAATCTTAATTTAACACCTGAAAATTCAGCTGTTATTTTACTTCATTGGATACAGTGCTGCGTATCTGTCAAATGCAGTCACCGTCGCGTTGAACAGTTTAAAACGTGACACTTTTCGTAAACCATTTTCTTGGCACACGTACGCTGGGCCGCAATGCGCATACCTGGAAGTCCGTGTGCCTTACCGGGCTGTATACAGGCAGCTGCTGGCCCAGAGGCAGTTGGTGGTGCGAGAGCTGCTCGTAGGGAGGAGCGTACATCCCCCCCGCCACCCCCGGGACTGAACCCATGCCCCCCCCACCTGCGGCGCCGCTGAAAGTGACTCCGTATGGGGACCCACCCGCTACTGTTGATTAAATATTTTTTAGATTCATTAATATAAATAGTTGAAGTGCAAAACAATACACAACATGCATAAAATATTAAAAAATATCATGCATGACATGGAATTTCGTAAGTAATTCTAATTTACTGAAGCCGAATGTAGGCAACTTTAATAACTAAACGGTATCTTTCAAAAAGTACAAGTTACAATTTCATCAATATTGTAAACTCGTAAATGTATTCTCTGAAATAACTTCTTTTGATTAGTTACTCAGGTCAACATTCACTTTATGATGGGTCAGGTCAACGATTGATTACTTGATTGGTCAGATCAACATTAACTCGTATGATTGGTCAGGTTAACATTTACGTGTATGATTGGTCAAGGCAACATTGTAACGTTTTAATTGTGAAATTGCAACTTGAAACTTTGTGAAATAGACGCAAAACTACACAGTTTAACTATGATATAAAATGCTAGATTTAAATAAGGTTTCCTGGCAGAAATTGAGAGCCGCTGATATTATGTACTTTGATCCTGTGTTAAGTATGACTTTGTCTTTATGTTATGTGTAATAAAGTATACGGGGTGTAAGGGACAGCGTCCCACAAATTGATAGGGGTTGCTCGGTCAACGACACTATACACGTCTTCATATTTATCAAATTATTTATTTAACCATAATTTCATGTTAAGTATTTGTATTCGTATTAAACTAACCTCCATACTGTCCACCGTACTGCGGTTGCTGGTGCGGCGGCGCCGGCAAGAACGGCCCTTGCGGCGGCTGCGGCTGAGGGTAAGCTCCGAGGGGAGGGGTCACTGCAACAACCCTCTCTGTCAGCTGACGTCAGCGAGCCTACCTGACCGACGGTTCGCGACGACACCGAATAAACTATTCTAGACTTATAAATGCTAAATTTTGTGGTACACGCAACGAAATCTCTCGAACAGTCTTAAAAACAGTCAATAATTTACTAAGGGATACGTTTCGTTTCGCCTACCCTAATTATCTACTAGCTCATCAACTCGACCAATCACAAGCGTTGAGGGTGTTGTGATAAGCGTTCGTGATTGGTCTATTTGAACGCTGAGCTAAGGTTTATTCTGTATAGTTATTCGGTGACGTCGCTCGCCAATCAGTCGGTTTCCGCAACCCAAGCCCGAGCATTCACGCTTGACGCAGCGGTGTGGTCATACTAAAACAGTGTTGCCATGATCGAGACTTTATTTCATTAAAATGTCATAAAATAACTTGGGCACAATAAAATACTGTTTTAGTAGTACCTTGAGCATGGATGAAAATAAATGTTTACGAATTCGAGCAGCCAATTTATTTTATCAATCTTTTTCGAACTAATATTTTGGAAAATTTCATCCATACAAATATCACTGGGTCAGTGTTAACGACAAGCGATGCCCATACAAGGCGTACATTATCCACCAAGTGATTTGAGATTTATCAAACCATTCAAAAATAATTGCTTATATATAAAAAAAATATCAATAAAAATGGTAGTTGGCAGGTTAAAGGTGGCCTCATAAATAGTTTGAAAAATCTCAGTGAGTGGTAAAACTTCGGATCACTTTAAAATTGCTATTTTAAACTGATCTAAAGTATAAAAAGAAAAAAAAATGGTAGGTTAAATTCCTTTAACACTGTAAAGTGAGTGCCGAGAACCTATCAAAGTTATATACAGGCATTCCAATGGTCACACGGGCTTAGAAGGACTGTGCAGTACGACTAGGCTTTAAATTAAAGAGTTATACCAGGGTCAGATAAGCAACTCGATTTCGAGCTATTTAAATATCGAACGTAACGCCATTGGCGTATAGTTTAAATAAGCGCAGTGGCGGTTACGTCCAGAGTCACGCCGAAAACTTGCGAAAATCGCTCAAAATTGCGATTTTAGAAATATACACACAAAATTTCTAAAAAGTGGGCATACCATGTCCTAGCATATACTTTGAGGAATATATTCAGTAAATATTACGAAGTTCTGACTTATAATTATCAAAGTACAACTGCCTCAAAACGTTTTTAGACCTGAGCTTGCAAGTTTTTTTGTTAATATAATTAGAAAATATTGAATAATATTGTCAGATGGCAGTCGCTCTGTGTAAAAACCAGTACCCTCGTGCAATCACCTAGATTAGGTAGCCGTACACGTGAGATACGAGATAAGATAAGACTAGGGAGATGATGAATTAGAAAATATTGAAAGAGTAAGCAAACCATAACCGCGGGCATATATTCTAGTTTCACATATATTTTTTATGTGTGTAAAATGTAAATAGTTACTGAGTATAACTGCCCCAAACATTGCAAATTATCGATTTATTAACCTTAAATTAATGTAGCGAAAAGGAACTAACGCCGCCATCTTGAAAAACACCATTACTTTGACAGTTCTTCCGTACTGCAGCGCCCCCAACGGTCATTTAAAACATTTTCGTACTGTACCCCTTTTTTTATTATTTTAGCCAGTTATTTTGTTAAGCTGTGTGCAGTGACAAACTAATGTGACCATTTTCCTTTTTAATCAACTTAAAACAATCATCACACGATAAGAAACCTTTAATAAAAGACACTTATTATTTATTTGTATTTATAACAAGACTGCATACAGCAAGGTTTGGTCGATATTCTCGAGTTGAAAAATATTTTCAGGTACATTCATACCTACAGTATTACCATTTATAAATACAGAATTAAAACACAGCTACTTGTCAGTAAAGTTTTGAAAATCGACCAAATTAAGTAAAACAACCACGCATGACAAAATAATGTAGGTAATTAATTAAAAAACATATTTTAAGAATGTATAATTTCAAAAGTAATTTTTGAATTTGACGGTAGTTTTTTTGTCGTGCGAGTTTCAGAATTTGTTTACAAGATGGCTACCTGCGGCGACCAGTCTCAGTTACATCGTGAACATTCCTTCAAACGGTATTTATAATCTATATCGTAACTAAATAACAAATACTGTACCAAGATTTTTATGCTCAATATCTATAGCCAAATATTTCAAATATTGCATTTCCATAATATTTTGCTGTTCTTCAGAAAAGCGGTATCGCAAAAAAGCAAAAGTTCTAATAAAATTATGATATAAGAGCGTTTAAGGATAAAGAAGCATGCTAGAGTACAAAAAACATTTCTCAAAACAAAATTATTTTAGACACCATGCATTTTTAACTAAACACCGAAAGTAAACAACTATTCGCTACTCAACAAAAAAATAAGGTTTTTAGCCAAACAAAACAAACATACATGCTTGAAAACAACCAGCTGCGTTGTAACAGCAAACATTATTAGGAAAACCATCGGAACGACAAAAATCCTGGTAACACCCTCGCCAAAACTGTATTGCTATGTTTTATTTCATTACAGAAAAGCATGCCAGCCTAATTGCACTCTTTTAGCAAGTTGTAGTATTTTATTATGGACAATAATAATTTATTAGTCATGTAAAAAAAAACTATGTTTGTGTACAAGTCTGGCATACTTTGTTTTTACGTGTAGTAAGTAAATAAAGCTTATTTCAATATTTGATTTGAAAGCTAGTTCTGCTCTTACTATCAAGTAACAACAGGTAAAATTATAAACTATTATAGTGAATACTTTTAAAAATCGCTATTTCTTTTTAAAATCTGGAACCCTGTAAAGACTTCAACAAATGAGGGAAGACCAAAATAAAAAAGAATAATTGAAAAAAAGAGGGTTTAAAGAGTGGTGTTGCAACTTGAACGAATATGTAAATACGTCGATCTCTAGCACACATCCCTGTCCTTCAGAAGCTTAAATTAATGCATGCACGCCATCTGCAGTTTTTAGGAACAACAGATGACTAAGCATATAGAGATAGACGCCATTTTGTGGCGAGTTGTGATCCGCCATTTTGTGTGCACCGAAAAATAGTGTTTAAGTGATTTCTCTTAAAGAAAACCTTGGTTTTTGCGACTAAATTACTTATTGATGATCGCAAATTTGTTGCGTCAATGTTGTTTATCTCTATACGCTCATATTTTCCGGTAAACTTTACTCGGATGCGGGATCTTAAGATCTACTGTTAACAGTAGGTCGAAAAAAATAATTATTTTTATAGGTTTTTCCTATTGGGATGATGTACGTATTTTCAATTTCCGTAGGTCTTACTGACAACGCTTTGACAACAAATAGTAAAAATTTGATGATATTTTTCCGATCTACTAAGTACAAAATAAGCTGGCAAAATACTAATATGTTAAATAATATTATTTTAGAAAAGATATTTCCAAAGAAACTCACTCCTTATGTTTTAGTTTCCTTTTTTACTCCTTATGTCTTCTCTAGTTACTTATGACCAGCTTAAATTGAACCCAAGCACAGTGCAACCGAGTAAGTTTATGCGATTTGTCTTATTCTAAGCACACACGCACTAACAGTCTCATTCCTGTTACCACTGTTAACTCGTCAATGCTCTCGATTTTCGCGACATAATTCTAATTTTTAGTAGCGCTGTCATTTTCTTAACTTTGGAATAAGAATAGGATTACAAATAAATACATGTCTTTAACATCCTAATTTGCCGTAAGACGCTTTTTAATAAGAGCTGAGCATAGAGCATGATGTGTCAAGTAAGCAGTCTTACGTCAGATAGGAATGTCAATGTCATGTATTTATTTGCTATCCTGTTCTTATGTGTTAATGTTAAGCAAGTGACAGCGCTACAAGAATAAAAAAAAGAACAAGTCGTGAAAATTTACAGCAATGCACAGTTTCTTACTACTCTTTAACTTGAAAAATATATATATGAGTAAAATAGAAACTGTTTGATTTTGTGACCAACTGCAAATGACTTACCACGGTTTTACAGTAATAAAAAAAATGTGTGTATATGTCATTTGCAATCTAATAATAATAATGTTAATTTTAAAAATATTAGTATCTGTAAACATACAATTAATAGAAAAATGGCGTCAATGAAATTCACGCCATTTTACCGTCACCTTAATCTAAAAAGAACACAAAATTAAATAAAAAAAATGTTTTGTGTTCAGTTTGCTAAAATAAATCAGAATTTAACAATTTTAATGAACTGATTTTATCATTGTTTTACCAAATATTTAAACTTGACTTTAATCTATAAAAAAGTTATTTTAGAGGTTAGTTTTAAAAAAGCAGCTCTGATTTATCTTATTGATGAATAATGTTAGTATCAATAAACACACATTCTTATGTATAACAAGGGAAGACTTTCATACTGATTTAAGATCAATTGTGAAAAATATGAAAATCTTGCCTTAGCACAAACTATAGTATTGCATTAATTTGTGCCTGGTTCTAAAATCTTAAAATTCTGTTCCATTTTTAAAAGAATATTTAAGATTTTAGCTAAGAAAAAGTAATGATGTTAATAATTTATTTACTTTGTTTACATTTATGAATTTATGAATTTTTAAACATCATTTATTTTTCAATAGATATTAATCTAAGGAGTTAACTTACAAAACTATGTAAAGAAAAACAAAACAAAACTGTAAGAATACCCTATTAAATATAAACACTAATAGGGGAATCTTGTGTATGGAAAAGCATTTGTTTTCTCCAAAAATAAACACATTGATAATGCTTTTCCATTATATTTGTAAGGTGCAAAATCTAGCAAATATTGAAATAGTCACATATCTATTTGAATGATAAAGTTTTCCGGCTCGAAGGACTTGAGTTGGCTCAGTGGTTAAGGGGATCCCCGGTGCACTCCAGCGCCCTCATCAGTCAAAAAATCATTGCTCACCGAAAACGCAATTAATCGAAAATCCGGTAGATCAGATTGAAGTATGGGTACTAAAGTATTTTTTAAGCATTAAACATTAATAATTCAGTGTTCACTTCAGTTACAGATAGTAAAAGTGCTAAAAGTGGCCGTTTTTCGCAAATTTCCTATCTGTAACTACAGTGAACTATAAGTTGCAACTTTATGAGGTTCCAAATGACCTTTATTGCTTTAACCTCAATCTGATCTACTGGATTTTTGATTGATTGTGTTTTCAGTTAATTATGATTTTTTGACTGATGAGGGCGCCACTTAGCCCAGGGAAGCCCCTTAACAATTTTGATTTTGGATATAAGTATCTTTTTGTAAAAATTTTGAATATTTTATATGTCACTATTTAATATATGAAAAACGTGTTTAAAATTAAAAAATAAGCTGTGAACTAAATTGTAAAAAGGAAAGTAAACAAAAAAAGTGGTAGCAGAAAAACATCAATAAATTTAAATATAATAATAATGGAGTTCTGTCTTTAATATTTGTAAGTTTTTAAAATGCATAATTTATTTAAATAAATTAAAAAACAGCACTCTTCATTTTACACAACTTATTTTTTATAAATTGTTAACTAATAAAAAATCTGACTGACGATAAAGGTTTTTTAATTATCGCCTGTCTAGGAGGACTTACGTCAAACTATACAAAATCCAAGCAAAAACATCTACTGTACAGCAACCACATATAGCTTGTATGAAATGCAGTCCTCCTAAACTAGCCAAATAATTAGAAACTATATCTTCTTTTTATTTATTGTAACTATGAGATAAACCAAATCATCAGTTAGATTTGTAGGTAAAATTTTGTGACTTGATTGTTGATTTTAAGTTAAATAAATGAAACTGAAAATGTACATAATTTTAATAACTATCAGCAAGTTTATTCTCAAGAGAATCTTATTATGTTTGTGACTATCACTATTCTCTTTCAAAATAGTATTATTTTTCCTCAAAATCTTTTCACAACAATAAAATCACAGAGGGGGTTACAATAGAATCAATAACACATACGATCGTCCACACTCCGATATGCACATATCATATATTGGTCTCTTAACTATTTCTCCAAAGGAAATAAAGAAAGAAAATTCTATGTAGGTGTATTACATGACAGTGACTAGTCGTCAGGCGCGCGGGGCGTCCGGCGCGGTGGGGGGACAGCTTCTCCTGGGGGTCGCATCACATTGTTACACAAACTGTGACACACTTTACTGCTCCGGTATGTGTCAAAGTATAACCTCAAAGTTTATGTTCACACTGGACTTGTGTAGCATTGTGTATAACCATTGGTTTTTCGTTCGAACTAGAAACTGAGAAAGGAAGTAAAACTGAGATAATTTTTCAACAAAATTATCTTTTGAAAGTGTTGTTTTTAATCAATGATTATACAGCAAGTTCAAGAACCACTTTCTGTTCAGTTTTATAACAAGTGGTTAGTTCTAAGTCCAGTGTGCGTAGAAGGTAAATCTTTGAGCGACTCCTATATTTTAGAAGCCCAAAAATCTAAGAAATATAATTTTAACTTCTTAATTTAAACTTATTTTCATTATTTTGGTTAATCAGCCTTGTCTAAGCTTCAATCTCATTCTGTTCTCGCATGAAGCTCAGACAAGATATTTTACTTGGAAAAATAATAAATTGAATTGATTTATTATTATTATAGAAGTTTGTAATATGCAATGAGGTAAGCTTAGAATAATAATGAGGCAGACATTTGTAACGCCACAAGGCTGTATGTATATTGATATTATTTAATGTAATTCAGCTTCCATTTAACATAAGTAAACAATGAATGTGGGCGTAGAAAATTGTCAGTTGTTTTGCATTTGTATATTTGCATGAACATATATTCTCTAGCAGATTAAGATTCAATTTTGTAAGAAAGTTTAGATAAATCCAGACTATGATATAATAAGATGTTCCTGTTCTTAAGGATCCTGTAAGTTGATTCTATAATATGATTATAGAGCATTTTGATTTTATAACAATAGAATTGCTTGTTTTTGCTAACAATGCAGTCAGATATGAAAAAGAACATGTCATGTTCTGCAATGGAAACTGCAGGAATAGGTTAATTACAAAGGTATCTGGTTATAACAGTTTGTTGGAATTAGAAGCAGGCCTCATAAATTCCTTGACCTATATTACTGTTTCCTTTCGTGAGATATTTAGTACATTGAAAATCAATCTAGAGGTCCATAATCAATGAGGATGCTGCAACATTATTGATTTGAAATGTGGGTAATTATGTATGAACGAAGAACAGTTCATATAAGAAAAAAACGAATTAGGCAAACTTAGTTTACGCTGCAAACGTAAACAAGAGGTCATTGTATCGTCTTGGTAGATGAATGGGCCTAAATATAGCCTAATTCGGACAATATCCCGCCTTCGGGAGGCGACCATCTTGGATCCGAAGTTATTGATCCGCCTACATCGGAACGACGTCGCACATAAGATATTCTACGCCAATCATTCATAAAACAGATAGATTTAGTAATGAATTTCCGCTTCTGAAGCATTGTGTAAGCAAAATTCGATAATAATTTGCAAATCAACGACTATGAATGACGTTACGCATGTCGGACCTTCCTCGAAAAGAACAAAGAAGTAGTAAATAAATCGAATAAATACCTTTTTTGTCTGCCATGATATTAACTACAAAGTATCAACTTTTAGAACGTTAGCACTTATTTTAGCTCTTTGCTGGATTTAACAAGAAATTCACGAATGAAACAACGCAGTCGCAGTAGAAACGCTCGCTTCGATCGCAATCCCGTTTTTTTTTCTCGAACGGAACGACCAGTGATGTGCATTACCGGTTTCTAAAGTTTTGACATTTGGTGTGTTGACTACAGATGTTCTACAATCGATCGATTACCAGTAAACTAAAAAGAAGGTTTTCTTTTCATTGTTTGGAGAACTGTACAAAGGGGCATGGCCGTACATAGATGTGTAGATCGAAACAAAAGTTTTGCTTTCCAAGGCAGATGGAAAACATCCCCGCGCGGGGTAGTGTAGGGAAGGGCATGTTTCATTGGTTTCAAGGCGTGATCCGTGGTTAAACGTTTTGCGCACGGATTTTTGGGGTTATCGTTTTGTTATAATTAGCATCCCCATTAGGGATAAATACTGCCATACTGGCCTGGAAGCAAGAGAAAAACATAGAATGTGTCAACTGCATTTCCTAACGCGCATGCTGTATAAACCAGTTAAGGGATCCGAGGGTTTCGGTATATTGTAATATAGGGGATGGGCTGATAACCTGTCACTACAGCAATATACCTACAAATCTATCTTAAATAACCCTCAAAACTTGGTCAGACGTGGCGAAACGACCTTTGTTTAGGTCTTTTACGCTCTGCCTACCCCGTTAGGGATCAAGGCGTGATGTATGTATGTATGTATTAGGGATAAAGGCGTGATTATATGTATGTATGTATAATTAGCATTACTTATATTACCTAATTGAGTCGGAAGTAAAATAAAGATACTTTTTTCTTTCGCTTTCTGCGGATAACTCTTCATTCGAACATTGGGCTAGCCTTGCTTCGGTCACTATTATATATTCTGTGCTTCGGTCATGATTTCTACATAATAAAAAATACTATTTAATATCGTACCAGTCCTCTTACGTACCTCTATAGGACATAAGCGTTCCAAGTGGCCAGTAGCAGATTTATTACTGTCACGTCTCGGTTATAGATGGCGTTGGCTGACATACAATCATGTTCAATTCAAGCTTTTATCCCTAACGGAGTAGACATAACGTCAACAACCTACACCAATGTAGGTTTGCCACGTCTGACAAAGTTTTGATTTGTAGGTATATTGCTGTAGTGACAGGTTGTCAGCCCATCGCCTAAATGACAAAGATAAAGATGAAAGACATTTATTTCCACAGCTAGCTGTGCCCGCGACTCCGTACGCGTGGTGGTTATGGTTTTAAACAGCGATGTATTTTTTTCTTGCATGCTGGCCTGGGAGCGAGAGAAAAACAGAATGTGCCAGCTGCATTTCTTCCCGAGCATGCTGTAAAAATCAGCTAAGGGATTTGAGGGTTTCAGTAAATTGTAATTTAGTCGATGGGCTGACAACCTGTCACTACAGCAATAAACCTACAAATCTATCTTAAATAACCCTCAAAACTTTGTCAGACGTGGCGGATTGACCGTTGTTTAGGTCGTTAATGTTCTGCCTACCCCTACCCTATTTGGGATAAAGGCGTCATTATATGTATGTATGTATGTATTTCTTTGTTTTAAATTTTGCATAATGGCATCTAGTGGTCAGTGGCGGACCTATCAAATTTAAAAACGCTTTAACGTTTCCTAAACTGTATGTGCTAAAGTTTTTGATTAGATTTTTACTGTAAATACACATTATTAAGAAATGTATCATATTAGTATTATTATTTCTTGCATGCTATTGTAAAAAGTTAAACAAGTGATTCTAAATACTTTAATTTGTAACACCTGTATGTGTACCTTGTTTAAGAGCAAATAAATGATCATCTTATCTTATCTAAAAAGATCTCTATACCGTGTATTTACAGATGTCGCTGTACGATTTGGCGATATTTTTAGATCGCGGTGGTAAGATTTTTCTTGGGAACACAAATACTTCTGATGAACTTTTTACCGCGTTGGAAAGCCGTCGACTTCGCCGATCCCAGGGAGTCTCAGGTCACTCAGACGCGGTTTTATTATCGGCGGGTTGGCGATCCCCTTGATCGATTTAATTTTATAATTATATAATTCGGAGTAGCTTAAAAGTTTCTTTTTCTATCATGAGGGAACATAAATTGACTACAATTTAAGCAGGAATAGATCACTCCGTTCTTTACGCTTATGGCGCCAAAGGCGGTCGGGTTCGGGTTGTCCATCGTCTCGATGAACGTTTTAATCTTAAAGAGATTAAAACGTTCTCTTATTTATTTGTGTCATTACGAAAAAACAGGATTCAATTTTTGGTCTACCCTCTAAGTCAGGTGGCGTGGCTTTTTACGTATATCTATAAAGTTTTAGGTGAGGTAACATTCAGCCGAATAAAAAAAATACATCAAATCGAGTAAAAAACAATCAAAATATAATTTCTTACCTACCCCCCAACTCAGTTGGCGTGATTATTTGTATCCTTTGTCTTTTTCTAGATAACAATCAGTCGAATAAAAAAAAGTTTGATTGCAATTAGTTAAAAAACAGCCAAATTTGAATTTTCTGCCTACCCTCTAAGTGAGGTGGCGTGATGATTTGTACCCTATGTTTTTTCCTAGATAACAATCAGTTGGATAAAAAAAGTTTGATCGAAATCAGTTAAAAAACAGCCAAATTCGAATTTCCTGGCTACCCTCTAAGTGAGTTGGTGTGATTTTAGGTATACCATATACAACCCGGGTAACACTGAGTTGAATTAAAAAAACATTGAAATCGGTTCAGTAGTTTTGGCGTGATGTGTTAACATACAGACAGACAGACAAAAATTAAAAAAAAAACGATTTTGTCTTTATATCGTTAATAATGCCTGCTGCAATTATTTTTCGAATAATATTTAATATACAGACACGACCCTTCTAGATATTTATTATATGTATAGATAACAACAAACAATAATTACGAAACAATCATTAAAAATATTGACTTAAAACTAAAATGCATGATTTAATTTTTAAGCAGTTAAGTTTAATTAATAACAAAACATTAATTAGGTAACTCAGCTGAGAAAGGTGAGGGCACAGCATGGCTGATTTTAAGCGATATAATAACAACCCTCGGATCCCTTAGCTGATTTTTGCAACATGCCCGGGAAAAAATGTAGCTGGCACATTCTATGTTTTTCTCTCGCTCCCAGTCCAGCATTGAAGTACAACTTGTCGTTCTCGTAGTCTCCACTAGATAATTTCCTCAGCAAATAGCTTCGGCTTGTATTGGGATAGCTTGGGTTTAAAAAACTGTGGACGGATGAGAAAATGCGGAACGTGAATTATTATAATGAAATAAAACGAATTTAAACTAACAACAATACCCATTTATTTGGTTATACAGGTTTTTACATATAGCAACAGTAGTAGGATATTCTAACTCGGATATATGCGATAGGACGCAGGTACATATATAACGCATCTAAATACTAAACTCCTTCAAACATTGACGTGTTTTTGATAGAAATTACTATCCAACTATGTTCCTAGCTCCAAAATTCTCATTTCTATTTCAAACAAATTTTATACCGTCCGCCATTTTGGAGCTGCAAAAAAGGCGCGGAAATAATATTTTTCTTTTCAAGTTTTTAATTCAGATTACTATCAAAAACACGTGTTTATATTAGAATACATCTTTAAAAGTGTTTTGAACACAACATTTCAATAAATATGGTTAAATTTGCCATAAAAGTAGATAGGGAAGACCTTTGGAAGACTCCGATTTTTCGTATTTTTCTTTGACATTGAAAATACATTTTCTTTTAAGCACACACTCACATATATGTATATATATATATATATATATATTAATCTCTACATATCAACTCTTAAATGGAAGCACTTAGCGTTTACTTTCACATATTAATGTGGACATTATTTATAAACGTGTATTTTGGTGAAATGGAAGTACTTTTTATATTTTACTGGTTCACCAGCCAATTTCAGTAGAACCTAAAAAATATCCGCACAGACAGCGAAAGATACACACGCTACATATTTACACTTATTTTTTTATAATTTGACTGATAGTTTTCCTTTTTCATTTGTTCGAAACAAACCCTAGTACAAATAAGTTCCGCTACTCGCCACTAGATGGCGGAAGTTGTTATATATGGCCACTGCGTATACAATCAAACGCAGTTATACAAGACGCGTAAATATTTAAAATGAAGGCGTATACATACAATTTCGGTTTAAAATAAGTGGCCTTTTATGTATCAGGAACTGTTCTCTAATGCCAACAATTATGACAAAATAATCTAATAATTCATTGCTAAATTAACAAAAAAAATGGCTTGGCCACGTCATCATCATCACATTCAAGCAACAGCGATTAATATTAAACAGAATGTTCTGTTTTTGGCAATAAAAAAATCCTGTTTTTAATTACTCTGTTTTGTGTTGTATTTTAATTATTACTGTCTAATATTTTGCTTGATATTATGCAACCGAACTCATTTTGTACCACGTAAATTATTCATTGTGAATGTTTTTTTTTTAAATTGATGTTGACCTATTTATTTCTTAATAAGATTGTTTATTGTCAAAAACAGGTACACTTCCACACTATTCTAAGTTTCTATTGTCATTGTCACAATGCTTTTTCTTAAAATTACACTTATCTAAAAATCAATAAGTTTTAGGTAAAGTTAAGTAAAACATACTATTTTAAAATACAAAGGATTCAAAAGAATTAAATTTAAAAAATGAATCCAAAACAGTGAGTGTAGTTTCATAAAAACATACTAAAGAAAAATATTCTTACACATAATTAGTAGAATTAATTTAATACATTGTAATAAATTTTAACTTATAATATTAAAATTGTTAAATTTTAACAGCCTGACATGTACATAAATTGATATGTATCTTAAATACGCACTTAAACTGAAGTAAAATAATGTTATTCTTATTAATAACTTTAACCTACATCTTAATGACTAGTGGCGAAAGACCTTTTAATGCAAATATCTATTTATTGCGAATATACACAATAATCATTACATAATTTGATCCTAAATTAGTAGTTAATCATAAATTATAATAATTTAGTGCCTTGCGAAAGAATATTCTTTAGATTTTTATCCCAATTTATCCATTTTGTTGTATTCAAAATTCATGTCAAGATTGACAATATTGATGATTTTAACTCAAAAGATAATCACAATCAAAATGAAAAATAATATTGCTGAAAAACAATTTACAAACAAATATTCAGCAGAAATTTGCCGAAAAAACATATGTTATTTTCAATAATTTAATTGGCAAAATGGGAGATATGTTTCGTATAAGTGATTGACATTTAAAACTAAGTACATATCACTATACACAGTGAAACATCCCTTTTAAAACCGAAGAGAATGGTTTATTATTTTATAGATGAAACTGAAAAAAAACTTTATTCGTCGGAAAAAATAAATTTTGCAGTTTTCTCGGACCATGTTAAATGTTAATTTTAATCTGTTTATAAATTAGAATAATTCCACTTCCACATTAAAAGGGACACAATTTAACTGTGTATAGAATTAATGTGTTTTCTATATGAGATACGATCAAAAAGTGTCCAAGCTCAGATCTGTTTAAGAATTTATTAGAAAATAGGTAAGCATATTTCGAACACACTTTATAAAAAGGTTGTTTTTAATTTTCTGACAGCACATTCTGTTAAAATAGGTCCTGTCTGTTTTAATAGGTAAAATTTTCGTATTAGCATATTTTTCTTCTTATAGTATTATGTGTTTGTGTGTAACATCGCTATTTTTGAGTAATCTGAACAAAAAATTAACTTGATGTTTAATTTATATTTTTAGATCTAAATGTGGACACTTTTATTACTTATACGTAGAACGCTGTGCGTTAGGACTTAAACTATCATATCAATACATTAACACTACCTACGTATCTAACACTGTCATAAAATATTTTCCTGCATAAGGCAGAAACAAAAATATATATTTATTTATAGTAATAATAATAAATGTTTGGCGGGGATTGAGCTTTTAGCTTTAAATATACTTTCTGTTCCTAAAATTTTAATGGGCAAGCAACATTTTTTTAATATATAATATATATTGTAAATAACCCGCTGCTAAAAGCGTATTTAGGCGTAATTTTGGAAACTTTTTAATGTATAATATAAATATTTTGATATATATATATATATAAATATATTTTAATTATAGTATTAATGTATATTTTACGTAGCAACTAATTTATTTATTTAGAAAATATATTTCCATTGTCAACAACATACAGACATTTAAGACTTACAATCAACTACGAGGACATAATATATTATTTTAATTTATTCTTGTCATTATTTGATCAAATATAAATAAGATAAAATAACTTATAAAATTTATTTAAAGTAAATTAATACATAAAAAGCAACTGTCAAGTCTATGATGACAAACAATTTGGATTGACTCCATGGTTTGACTTAAATTGGATAAAACAAACTAGTTATTAACTTATTAACTTGATGTTGTATTTGTATACACAAATTTGAGCTGTTACACTGGGGGTAAGGGACTGTCCCTGTACCAGTAATTACACCAATTATTATCAATATATCGATGGGTCACCTTAAATATATTAGTATTTGACAAACAACAACGACACTTAAATGGAATGGAAGCGCTAGATTTCTATTGATTTCTTACGTGTAACCAAAATATCTGCCAGTTTTAAAATTGACCTTATTTTTCGAATTTTGTCATAGAAAATCGTCTAACATTTAATTAGAATTATTACACTTCAAGGAAGAATGGCCCACTATTTGTCTACTTTCATTCATACATTGAAAATTTGCCGTTTAAATTTGTTTTTTTTTTTTAAGTTTATTAATATTGTAACAGTCGAAACAACATTCAATTCCTATATACTTATACATAAATTACGACTTACATTTATTTTCGTAAATAGTAATAAATTTTCAAAATTTTCGCATTAAACGAAGCAGTTTAAAAACAATGCTAAATTCTACTATTTAATAATATCATTTAATGAATATAATAATTCTACTAACAAAATAATACACTATTATTCAAGCACCCGAGTATTTTTTTTCGTGAAAATTAAATTAAAATGGTGTATTTTTACAATCGGACACCATGGTATTGAAACACACATTTTTTTTGTAATTTTATATATTTTAACATTTATTACAACAGTTCTTTTTTAATGAATAAGTACTTATGTATTTTTTAAATATTTCTTAATGTAGATTCTAATTTCGCTACTAAAAAGTTGTGCTAAAATAAGTGATCTTTGCAAATTATGTTCTAATTTGTCTAAACACCTGGATAAATCGATGTATTTAAATTAGATAGATTTCTTACGATGCGACTACCGCTACAATTACATAAATTAAAGTTTATTTATTTCGTACATCATAAAAATATATATTTTAAAATACTTCTGTTAAAAAATATAATTATATTTGCATAAATACATATATAATACATATTAATAATCGATCAATACAATTGGAATTTGAAACTCGTAGTCGCCTGAAATACAGATCAATCTTTGTATATGTCAAATAAATCAATCAATTAGAAAAAATAAGTAGTTGTAGTCGCACCGAAAAACCTGTGTCGTTTAGACGACAACGCCCCACGTTTCCATGGTTTAGTTGACGACGATGTCGTGTCCGAGCCGGTCGAACTCGGCCAGAAGGAAGTCCACATCCTTCTCGGTGACGGCGGCCGAGCTGATGATGTTGCGGAAGAAGTTGGGGCGGCGGTCGTCCGGCTGGTAACCCACCATGATAGTGCCTGACTGCATCATACGCCCTTTCAGCTTGGCGCACACCTGGATGGAATGGAGAAACAGGTAAAAAACACTTGAACGTTGGTCACAGTGAAGCTTGTGGGTATACAAATACACTAGTTTTTGGATCAAAAACCTCCAGCCTGTTATTATAATAACACTCATTTAAAATTTGTCTAAATTGAGGCCCGCTTTTAAGTCTATAATCGTTAGGGCGGTTTTGCTACTGCTTCGTATTCGTATGCGTATCCGTGAAAAATATATGGAAGCTTTCAAACATTTTTGCGCCAATCCATACAATTTTTAACGGACCGCCATTAAACTACTGCGTAGTGGCGTGAGGTTATTGTACGTATACAATCGTACTACAGACGCGCTCCGAATTCGGCCGCGTGACGGCGCGCTCCAAACTTGGCCGCGTGACGGCTCGCTTCGAACTTGGCCGCGTGACGGCGCGCTCCGAACTTGGCCGCGTGACGGCGCGCTCCAAACTTGGCCGCGTGACGGCGCGCTCCAAACTTGGCTGTGTGACGGCGCGCTCCGTACTTGGCCGCGTGACGGCGCGCTCCAGACTTGGCCGCGTGACGGCGCGCTCCAGACTTGGCCGCGTGACGTGACGTGATAATATTATAATGAAAGTATAAAACCTACCTTTCCGAGCAGAATCTCCTTGTTGGCATCATGGGGCACATTGCGCAGCTGCGTCGGCAGGTACCAGAAGGACACGTTGACGCACTCCGGCTCCAGGATCAGGAAGAACTTGTCGGGCTGCTCCCTGATGCGGCGCACCATGTACTCGGTCAGCTCCATCAGACGGTCCATGTGGCGTTCGAAGCCGTTGGTTCCCTGAAGAGTAATGGCAGTTTAGTTATTTCTTTCATGTTGGACTGGGAGCGATCAGGGCCGGATTAACCTTACTTTTTGGGCCCCATTTTAGTTATCTGAATGCCATCAGCTATTTGTCATCAACAATTGACTAATGCAGAATCAATAGAGATGACACCGCTCTCAAATAAGTCAATATTATATGAGATATATCAGTCCTGGCACAGACTTTGGTCCATTGGGGCTGCTACTGAACACTAGTGATGTTTATAGGCGTCTCTTTATTTATGCTTTTATTGTATAGTGTGTATAATGTACATTCTTTTTGTGGTAAATAATAAAAATAAATAAATACGTTATGCGAGTGAAGCGAGTGCGGTGCACCACGAAAGTAAAAACAATACGCCAGGCAAGCGAAGTAAGCGCGAAATTTTTTGACAAAGCGAGCGCGGCATAGCACGAATGTTAAATTTTGAAGTTACATGAGAGAAGCGGCCGCGACATTGGATGCAAGACCAAAGAATTATTACTTTACGCGAACGAAGCGAGCAAAATTTTTCACATAAGCAGAATCAATGCACTATGAGCGCGACATTTCACAGAAGTTCAATCAATTACCAAGCGAGCGTGACATATCTACGAAAAAACGTAGCTTATGTTACGTGAACGGAACGAGACATTTACTTACACCGGAATATACACAAGTATGTGCAAAATTTTACCCAAATAAGTACTCACTAAGTTAGACATAAATATTTATTTTAATTAAAAACAGGCGCGACGCGACGCCGCCGCAGACTAGGTATCCAATGGGTAGATTCAGTCTTAAATGATGATGATTTTGATTATGTTAGTTACCTTTCCGCGCCATTGCAGCCACAGCTTGAAGATGTCATTATGACGTCCGCACTGGATCACCTTGTCCCCGGTGTCATACTTCGGGTCATAGATCTTGTCTGTCATGAAGAGGTACTCAGCAGACATGGCGTTGCAGTTCAGCAGGATTCCCTGGGAAATAAGTAGGGTTAGTAACTTGTTTCTTTTGATTTAATTGTACTTATGTATTAGTCTATTGTACCTATTTGTATATATGTAACTAGTAAGTACTTTGTCTATGTATTCTATTTAAATTTATAACAATAGTTACTGCACTATCCCGCATAATATTAAAAAACTACTCCTTTAACCAAAGGTTGCCTGGCAGAAATTGCTACCCTAGCAATAAGGCCGCCTAATTGTACTCTGTTTGTTTTGTAATGTTTGTTCCTGTACAATGTGTTGTTTATGTGCAAGAAAAAATATTTGTATTGTATTGTATTGTTTCATAGTTATACAATACAAAATTCTTTATTGCAAAAAGAAACACATACAACAGAAATAAAAAGGAACAAAAGTGACAGTACAATATAGAAGAAAAATATTGGAAGAGATCGCTTCCAGCGATAAGACCGCCTTTGTGCATATTAATTTAAGTTTATTTTTCTTGTTTTTTGTGTACAATAAAGTGTTTTTACTTATTTACTTACAATATAGGTTATACAGGGTGTTCGCGAGGAACGTAAATGAAAACTTCAGTTTTTATGAAGTGGTTTATTTAAATAGAATTATTGATTTTATAAATAATTGGGGTGTCTGATCACCGCCATGTTTAAAGACTAAGTGAGATACATACATACATACATATACATATAATCACGCCTTTATCTCTAAAGGGGTAGGCAGAGCGACCTAAACAAAGGTCGTTCCGCCACGTCTGACAAGGTTAGAGGGTTATTCAAGATGGAGTTGTACGTATATTGCTGTAGTGACAGGTTGTCAGCCCATCGCCTACATTGCAATATACTGAAACCCTCGGATCCCTTAGCTGACTTATACAACATGCCCGGGAGGAAATGCAGCTGGCACATTCTAAGTTTTCCTCTCGCTCCCAGGCCAGCATGGAAGTTAAAGATGCATGGAAGCTAAGTGAGATGAAGCTATACAATTAAAGTATAAATAAACCTTTCGTGAGGTTCAGTGCATGTTTCTACCAGGTATTAGGGACATACATACATAAATCACGCCTTTATCCCTTACAGGGTAGGCAGAGCGTTTAACGCCTCTTAAAAGGCGCTTTCGCCACGTCTGACAAAAATTGAGGGCAATTTCAGATTGTAATATGTATTGCTTTAGTGACAGGTTGTCAGCCCATCGCCTAAATTACATTACACTGTAACCGTCGAGTCCCTTTTACTGACTTCAACAGCATGCCCGGGAGGAAGGGCAGCTGGAACATTCTATGTATATAGTATAAGGGACAGCGTCCCGCAAACTGATAGGGGTTTCTCAGTCAACGAAACTGAACAGTTGTTCAGTTATCACCAGGAAGTTCTTTCAAGAGACTATAAAAATATGTCCTTCCCATACTAAATGACCACCTCGATCAGACATACATACATACAATACAATACAAGATACTTTATTGCACAAAGAAACACAAATACATACAGCAGAAAAGTAAGGAACAAAACAGTACAATATACAATACAATACAAGATACTTTATTGCACAAAGAAACACAAATACATACAGCAGAAAAGTAAGGAACAAAACAGTACAATATAGGCGGCCTTATTGCTAAAGCAGCAATTTCTACCAGGCAACCTTTGGGTAGTAGGATACTACATAGCAGATAGCGGGATAGTGCATACTAAGTTAATCTTAATACTTAAACAATATAAATACTACTAAATAAATACATAAATAAAATAAACTAATATATATATTTATTATAAACTAATACATATTATGCTAATGGGAGATAGGATAAATAACTAATTATTATTCTCTAAGAAGAACTTTCTTGTTCGCTCTTTAAATGTCTCAATAGACGGTGCTCGTCGAACGTTTTCGGGAAGGGAATTCCACAATATGACTGCTCGGACCGTAAAAGATTTTCCGAAGAAGTCCGTCTTGTGGGAAGAAATAATAATTGGGGTGTCTGATCACCGCCATGTTTAAAGACTAAGTGAGATACATACATACATACATATACATATAATCACGCCTTTATCTCTAATGGGGTAGGCAGAGCGTAAACGACCTAAACAAAGGTCGTTCCGCCACGTCTGACAAAGTTTTCAGGGTTATTTAAGATGGATTTGTACGTATATTGCTATAGTGACAGGTTGTCAGCCCATCGCCTAAATTACAATACACTGTAACCCTCGAATCCCTTTTGCTGACTTCTACAGCATGCCCGGGAGGAAGAGCAGCTGGAACATTCTATGTTTTTCTATCTCTCTCAGTCCAGCATGAAAGGGACAAAACTCGATCAGACAATTTGTATAAAAAAAAAAAAACACTTCCTGAAAAAAAAACCTGCTGATCGTTGTTCAGTTTCGTTCTCTGAGCAACTACTATCAGTTTAAAGGACGCTCCCTTACACCCGGTATAATACTTTTAAAATGAGATAGTGTTACAAATTCCTTCCATGCTGGACTGGGAGAGATAGAAAAACATAGAATGTTCCAGCTGCCCTTCCTCCCGGGCATGCTGTAGAAGTCAGCAAAAGGCACTCGAGGGTTACAGTGTATCGTAATTTAGGCGATGGGCTGACAACCTGTCACTATAGCAATACACTTTTCAATCTAAAATTGCCCTCAATTTTTGTCAGACGTGGCGAAACCACCTTTTACGAGGCGTTTATCGCTCTGCCTACCCCGTAAGGGATAAAGGCGTGATTTTATGTGTATGTGTATGTTACAAAGAACTGCTGGTGATTTAAGCGGCAGTCATCAACCCTTTCATAGTCAGTGCAGATATGATAATGCGATCGTACACACAAAGCCGAACGCAAACATCTGTTGTGGACAGATAGCGCGCCCTAGCGGCTGCTTTGCATAACTCTTTGTGTCAACAGTCGGCGTGATTTAAAACCAATTTATGGTTCTATGCATTTATTTGTTCTTACATATCGATTTATTTTCAACTAACTTTTCACCTGCGGCTAAGTGAGTGTTCCCATGGAAATGAGGCATTTTCTATCAGTAAAAAGTAGCCTGTCCTTCTCCAGTATCTATCACTATGACAATAATATTAGTTTGGATTTGCGTGATATTTGACTTTTACGGGGTAGTTAGAGGATCAACGGCTAAGTAACTTAATACGATCGCAACAAGTGGGATCGAACGCAAACATCTGTAGTGGACAGATAGCGCCCCCAAGCGGCTGCTTTGCACAACTCTTTGCGTCAACAGCCGGCGTGATTTAAAACCAACATACGCTACTATTAAATTTTCGAGTAACCTTTTGTTTTCCAGTAGAAATAGCATGTACGGTTTCAAATCGAGAGTCCTAGGCTCAGACCACTACACCACCGAGGCAGTTACCACCCAAAAGTCTAACTCCTTTAACGATTACCCATCACCAAATATTTGGCATACCGTCTACGTCCCATCGATACACAAACATCGTATTCCCCCCCAATGAAATTCCGTAGCGCATTCCTTCACAACCACCAGTCTTAAATCAAATATCCACCTTGAAACGTCTGTAACAGAGTTCAATTTTGTTTAACGAAAATTTGTACTGACAAGTTCGATATTGGGAATTAAGCCTTATTGTTAAGGAGATGAGGTTGGGTTTCGTCTGTGGCTGGCTGTGTGGGTATTAATGTCTGTGCTTGTCGCAACAATATGCTAAGTAATAAATTGTGTAGCTCCGCCCTACTTGGCAAGAGTTTGAGGTTGAGGGCGGGGACATATACTTACATTATCGATAATTTCCCAGACGTCTTTATACCGTATTTCAATGGAATTTAACCATCGAGACTAACGTATTTTGCGGCTAGTAAATTGCTACAAACATGTGTTTTGCTGTTTCGATATTAAAATTTATTTTCAATTGTACAGAGAATGTAAAAGAAATCAATTTATAGGCCGCAAAAGGTCATGTTGTGTACACTGTTTCGGATTGTTGTCTAGATCAATACATTTATTAGTGTTATTTTAAGCTTTGTTGTCTATTATCTGTTTATGTGCCATAATAAAGAAATAAGAAAAAAATCTTCCATGCTGGCCTGGGAGCGAGAGAAAAACATAGAATGTGCCAGTTGCATTTCCTCCCGGGCATGCTGTAAAAACCAGCTAAGGGATCAGAGGGTTTCAGTATATTGTAATTTAGGCGATGGGCTGACAACCTGTCGCTACAGCAATATACCTGCAAATCTATCTTAAATAACCCTCAAAACTTTGTCTGACGTGGCGGAGCAATCTTTGTTTAGGTCGTTTACGCTCTGCTTACCCCATTAATGGCGTGATTATATGTATGTATGTAGAAAAAAAAACGCGTTGGAATCTATTGGCAAATTTCATTGAAATGAGGTAATCAAAATCTGATGCGACTTTCCTAACATGGAATTTAAGTTGCTCTGTCACTTACAGGTAATAATTTGGAAAAAGTATATTAAATAAATAGCCATTTTCGTCTTTCGTTTCATGCCGTTGTTTTTGTTTAATTTGTAATTTAATTTTAGATAACCGACAATTACGTAGCTAGAATCATGCCAGAATTAAGACGTACAAAAGTATCAATATTTCCACATCACGTTGGTTGTAGGGTGGACAGGTAAGAATAAAAAATATGATGATTCAATCAACCATGTTATCAGAGATTTGAAATCAAATTATCGTTGATCTGACGAAAATTGTAAATACAAAAATATATTAATTTTACCGATAGTGTGCCCCTCCCTATTCCCGCAGATGGTGCATTTAATTAGATTCCTCCCGACATTCACAGACATATGTTGCCAATTTCCCCTCCCCTACCCTCTACAAGCCATTATGGACCCTACCCCTCTCCCATAAGGTTGAAATATGCGTGTTTCTATGATGGACGTGAGGAGAATTCTGCAGTAAGTATTTGAGTATTTTTTAAACCGATTTTCTGCTTCATCTAGGAGTGTTTGTTCCGTGGGATTCCATTGGAATAAAAAGTATTTTTTTCATTTTCAACCATGCTGGACTGGGAGAGATAGACAAACATAGAATGTTCCAGCTCCCTTCCTCCCGGGCATGCTGTAGAAGTCAGCAAAAGGGACTCGAGGGTTACAGTGTATTGTAATTTAGGCGATGGGCTGACAACCTGTCACTATAGCAATACACATTACAATCTAAAACTGCCCTCAATTTATGTCAGACGTGGCGAAAGCGCCTTTTACGAGGCGTTTAACGCTCTGCCTACCCCGTAAGGGATAAGAGCGTGATTTTATGTATGTATGTATGTAGTATTTTTTTATTTGATGCATTCGAAGTTATACAAAAATGCGCTTTATGTACTGAGAAAAATAAAAAGCTTAGAATCAGTGGCTAGTTTTCCAAAAACATACCTCAAATTCTGTAGAAGAACCCGAAAGTGTAACATAATTTTGTATGAAATGCCCCTTTTCATTTTACTAAGAGTTCGATGCACTGCCTACTCTCTAATCTTTAGGGACGTGATTTATGTGTACTTAGAACAAAACCTCATGTTACAACTCCAACCAAAAAGTTTTATTCGTCTTGTAGCGAGGAATGTAGCAAGTTCGTAGCACATGTGTAGCACTTTGCTACGAAGAAAATAGTTAATTTTATTTATTTAAAACAAACATTATACGTATATTTATTTAATAAATTAATTATTCATACATACATATAATCACGCCTTTATCCCTAATGGGGTAGGCAGAGCGCAAACGACCCAAACAAAGGTCGTCCCGCCACGTCTGACAAAGTTTTGAGGGTTATTTAAGATAGAATTCTAGGTATATTGCTGTAGTGACAGGTTGTCAGCCCATCGCCTAAATTACAATATACTGAAACCCTCGGATCCCTTAGCTGGATTTTACAGCATGCCCGGGAGGAAATGCAGTTGGCACATTCTATGTTTTTCTCTCGCTCCCAGACCAGCATGGAAGTAAAAGTAACTGATTTACGATTTCAAACCCAGGATCCTAAACTATGTAGTACTTTTATATATTCTGTGCTTAAACCGTGGAGGTGCCTCCGTGGTCTAGTGGCTAGTGCCATGGACTCCTGATCCGGAGGTCCTGGGTTCGATTCCCAGGGGGGAAACACAAAGTTGATATTTGAGAATGTATCACTTTGTGATTTTTTCCCCAGTTTGGGTAGGACACTGCAGGCTGAATCACCTGATTGTCCGAAAAGAAAAAGATTTCGTGCTTCGGAGTGCACGTTAAGCCGTCGGTCCCGGTCGCTGTCTTTGATGGTGGTCGTTACACAAAACCATGTCAAAGGCCTGATAGTTGTGCTACTAGGCGGTTTAAAAACTCTGACACCAGGGTTCATCGGGTCCATAGACTCGATACCCACTCGACAGAAGAAGAAGCTCCCAGACCAGCATTTGATTTTTTTGTGGAGAGAATAATAATTAACTGATTTACGATTTCAACCCAGGGATCCTAAGCCCTGGCGGTAAACCCTAGTAAATGGTAGAAAATTTGCGATAAGCTGCCACCAACGGAATTTTTTCTAGCTGTTATTACAACAAAAAAATGCTAATTTAGAAGGTTTCAAATTACCTATATAACTATTACTTGAGTCTGTTCGACCGGATTTTCGATTGATTGTGTTTTTAGTGTGTTATGATTTTATTACTGATGGGGGCGCCACTTAGCCTACCTATATCGGGGCCTTAAAACGTTTTGATAACGTTTTAACACTCTAAAAAGTTTCTAATGCGTTTGCAAGAGCAAGTCAAAAGACTCGCTGTTAACATGTTAAACATATCTTAACGCCCTTATCCGTGATGGGGTAGGCAGAGCTTCAATGACTAAAAGAAAGGTCACTTGTCACGTTTAAATAAAACATTAAGAAAAATGAACTGATGATAACTGCCTCCGTTGTCTAGTGGTCAGACCCATGGGCTCACGGTCCTGGGTTCAATTCCCAGGGAAACACAAAGTTCATATTTATCAGTTTATCACTTTGTGAGATTGTCCCCAGTTTAGGACAATGCAGGCTGAATCACCTGATTGTCTGGAAGAAAAAAGATTCCGTGCGTCGGTCCCGGTCACTGTCTTTGATAGTGGTCGTTACACAAACCATGTCAGATATCTATCAGCTGTGCAGATGATGCTATGAGGCGGTTAAAAAACTCTGAGACCTGGTTCATAGGGTCGATCGACTCGATACCCGCACGACAGAAGAAGAAGAAGAACTTATATATATATATCTGTACCTACTAACTTGAAATAATAATTACTCACTTATATAGCACACATCACACAAAGATTCGCTGTTCATAAGGACGACACGCTTTCTGTCTCCCAAGATAAGTACAGTTACTTCCATGCTGGACTGGGAGAGATAGAAAAACATAGAATGTTCCAGCTGCCCTTCCTCCCGGGCATGCTGTAGAAGTCAGAGAAAGGGACTCGAGGGTTACACTGTATTGTAATTTGGGCGATGGGCTGACAACCTGTCACTATAGCAATACATATTACAATCTAAAATTGCCTACAATTTTTGTCAGACGTGGCGAAAGCGCCTTTTACGAGGCGTTAAACGCTCTGCCTACCCCGTAAGGGATAAAGGCGTGATTTATGTATGTGTATGTATGTATTTATGTAGATAAGTACAGGTTCTAACCTAGTTTGGGAGCCAGAGTTTCACAGTCACTTAATCTTGTTAGTTCTTAAATGTTTTTAAAAACTATGTAACTAGGGCCGTATTTATAATCAGTTCTCATGAGTGAGAGCATGTTTGAGTTTGTATCAGAAATGTCATTTCAGTACAAACTGGCCTGTCAAATCCATACTTAATATTGCTCTCAAGTTTGAGAGCGTTTCAAAAATACGAGCCTTAGGGCTGCAATTATAAAAGTTACTTAGATCCGCTCTCGAGAGTCGATCAAGCAGGTCGTAATCAATCTTTTACTCAGTACTCGAGTAGATTCAGATCAGGTTTTAAATCATAAACTCGTATCAAGATTTACACAATTATCTGATACGTGATCAGGAACTCATATTGAGTGCGTGCCCGCGTTCTACATTTGAATTATAATGTTTATAAATAAGCAGTCACTCAGCTGAAATCTTTATCGTGATAGCGTACCTAAGTTGGAACTAAAAATAACACTGAGTACGACAGGCAACTTAAAACTCTACATAAAACTCGTTTCAAATTTGAGTGACCTTTATAAATACAAGCATAAATGTAAGTACATTAGGTTTTTTATATGTTTTTGCTTAAATAAAGCTTATATTATTACTAAAAGAAAGATGTCAGAGTTAGCAATCCATTGCTTTGCCTCCGGTGTTAGCTGGTGAAGCCCCTTTAAAAGTCGCATTTTTGGAAACGCCATACGATGATGATGAGAAGAAAGATGAGGTGGAAATTCTTACCTCATACTTGAAGTGCACGGTGGAGCATTGCAGCAGGGTTCCCATCAGCTTGTGAGGGTTCCAAGTCACGGAGTCAGCCCTGTGGACAAACAGACATGAAAATATCTTTCATATAGTTTTCTAACAGTTTTTTGCACTTACAGTGCTTGTTTATTTCTGAAAATTTTAGAAACTAGCGACGCGCCCCGGCTTCGCACGGAAATTATCAGTGTTTCAAACAAATAATTTCAAATCAAATAAATTAAAATCAAATATTTTATGCATGTAATATACATATAAACCTTCCTCTTGGATCACTCTATTCATTAAAAGAAACCGCATCAAAACCCGTTACGTAGTTTTAAGGATGTATGCATGCATACGGATATAGGAACAGAGAAAGCGACTTTGTTTTATACTATGTAGTGATGATAGTGATAACAAATCAAAAATCAAATCCAGCCAGCAGTCGAATTTTTGATTTGTTATTTCTAATATATTTCATACATACATATAATCACGCCTATATCCCTATTGGGGTAGGCAGAGCGTAAACGTCCTAAACTAAGGTCGTTCCGTCTGACAGGGTTTTGAGGGTTATTTAAGTATAATTGCTGTAGTAATAGATAGATTGTCAGCCCATCGCCTAAATTGCCATATACTGAATCCCTCGGATCCCTTAGCTGATTTAACAGCATGCTCGGGAGGAAATGCAACTGGCAAATTATATGTTTTTCACTCGCTCCCAATCCAGCATGTTATCATACGTGTTAAATTGTATTGTCTACTTTTTAAAGACAAGTTTAAGAAATATGATATAATTTATGTATAGTAATTGAAGGCAGCAACACACAGACGTCACTTACTGCGCGCAAGGTTGCGCTCAACACGCTGTCAATGCTTTTTGCATTGCCTATAACACCACATGCGTCACCTTACGCTCTACGCGCGCGAACTGGCAGAGGGTTGCGCTGACGTAGAGTTTATCACTAAGCGTGCGTAGAGCATAAGTTGACGAATGTGTGTATGGTCTGCAATGTTGACAGTTCGTACATACGTAGGATGATATGATAATTCGAATATTTGCGAAAATCCTAGGGATTTTGTGAATACACGGATAATTAGACAATGTCAAACCATTGTCAAATTTTACTTCAAAAAGTCAGGTTTATTGCGAAAAAACTCGTAGTTCTTATAACATTTGATATCCTTAACCGAAGTAAAAATGCTGATCCAATCCAGCCAGGATTGCGCGCCCAAAACAAGATCTCCTCTGATTGGTTGACGTTTTAAATGTCAACAATAAACAAATGTTATTAATGCATGTAAAATTCAAATTCAAAAAATAAAAATGAAATTAATTCTATGGGTAAAAATCCAGTAATATAGGCGATAGGCTGACAACATATGACTGCAGCAATATACCTACAAATCTATCTTAAATAACCCTCAAAACTTTGTCAGACGTGGCGTAACGAGCTCTATTTAGGTCGTTTACGCACTGCCTACCCCATTAGGGATAAAGGCGTGTTTATATGTATGTATGTAAAAATCTAGCTAATCAAAATAAAGGATATCCAATATTACTAGAACGACCAGATTTTTGCGAAATTCCTGACTTTTTCCAGTAAGATTTGTCAATCTTCTTCTTCTTGCGTGTCGATAGAAGACGATAAATTACATCGTAGCATTTATCAATGCTTTCACCATTGTCTAATTATCCGTGTTTTCGCCAAATGCCTAGGATTTTCGCATATGCAATAAATGCAATTTACATGAGCTTAGTAATCATCATAAAATGCAATGAAAAAAAAGTTAAGTGTCTGTCTTAGCACTTAACTTTTTTTCATAGAAAAAAAGCTGATTAACTTGTTTTTAGGCTTAGGCTCGTGAGTATGGATTTGAGCATTGTCAAACCGTTTTGTACAAAAAATACTTTTCTGATACAAACTCAAACTCGCTTACTCTTGAGAGCTGATCATAAATACGGACCAAAACGTTCCAAATCAAGTAGCTACGCATACGATAATTACACCCCACAAAACCCCCAAAACACACACTTAAAATACACGAAAATTCAAATTAATCTCACACGTTGAGTGTTGAAAGTCATCAATTACAATCCCCTAGTGACGTCACGACCACAGAATATAAAACGCAGAAGCGTGGGGTACGATTCATTAAAACTTTTACAAGTGTTATATAAAAAATCGGTGTACATTGCGAAGCCGGTAGGGCAATAAACTTTTCTAATATCATCGTACTAATTATTTCCGTGGTCTAGTTGACTGAGCCACGGGATCCATCCGGATCCGGTTCGATTCCCAGGGGGGAACAAAAAGTTGATATTTGTCTAGGTATTTATCACTTTGTGAGAATTTCCCCAGTTCGGTTAGGACTTTACAGGCTAAATCACTTGATTGTCTGAAAAAAAAACGGAATCCGTGCTTCGGAGTTCACGTTAAGCCATCGGTTTCGGTCACGCCGTGTCTTCTTTGTGGTTGTTTCTGTGAAAGTTCATGGCACCCCGACACAAAGAATCCTAGTGGAGGCTATGCGTGTGATCGTGTTTTTTTTTAAATCATGTCAGGCTGTGTCATTAGGTGGTTTAAAATTCTGACATTTTGGTCCCTCGGGCCGATCTACTCGATACCAGAAGAATAGCTAATCGACTACGCAATGTACTTCGAATTGTATTTGTGAATTGTAATCTTATAAAACGTGCTCATGATGGATCGGCTGTATGCAAATATGGCGCGTGCCTTGATGCGGTATACACACAATTGTTCTTAATTCGAATGCTAAATTGTTTTATAAGCGTGTTCCGGATTTAAGAGAAATTAGCTTAGCGCTTGCTTCCATGGTGGACTGGGAGCGGAGCGATAGAAGAACATAGAATGTAGTCTTTTACAAAGTCTCCTGGTTATCAACATTATAATGATTAAAAACAGGAAAATTACCGTGGTTTTCCATTTTTGTATGAGTGCCCGATATATCAACGTTTCAATATATGTCTGCCATTAGCCACCACACCGCTCGCAAGTACCTCAGTCGCTCCGTGATCATAACGCATGAAACTGCGTTGAAATATAGGACACTCCTACAAAAATGGAAAACCATGGTAAAGAGAACGTGCATATAACATATTTTCAGTTCCTGAATCTATTGTCCAAAAACATCTTAAATTATGAAAAGAACAGTGAAAACAGAAATAAAATTGATCAAAAAATCACCGAGATATACCATTATAAAGATAGACTATCTATCTCTCTCTTCGAAACGACAATTTATATGGAATTAGTATGGCGCTCCTGTCTTATGACGTCACATGACAGTTCGGACCTCTCTTTTTAACTAACCACTTTAAGGCATTATAACTCTTAAACTAATGAATATTTTGCGAAAATTCCTTCACATCCGTTCATCTATGGTGACAATAATTCTTACTAATAGTTTTAAAAAAATCATGAGTATTCCCTAATTGTGTCAGCTACATCTCCTCCCGAGCATGCTGTAAAAACCAGCTAAGGGATTCGTGGGTTTCAGTATATGGTAATTTAGGCCATGGACTGACAACCTGTCACTACAGCAATATACAGATCCATCTTAAACAACCCTCAAAACTTGACAGACGTGGCGGAACGACCTTTTCTTCGGTTGTTTACGTTCTGCCTACTCCATTCGGGATACAGGCGTGATTATATGTATGTATGTACATCAGTGTAAAAGCATTTTGCAGTTTTTATCTAATGTTGACTCAGTTTGCTGGGTCCCGGCTTAGTGGGCCTAATCTTCGGGACTTACATTTAGGGCTTTTTGTAGACCTCAGTCACACCGAAAACAACAGGAAAATTTTAAGTCTAAACAATATGCGAAGGTGCGTTTTTTTTGTTATCTGACCGTAAAATACTTAGCTTTTAAAAAACTCATCACTACATAGTATAAAACAAAGTCGCTTTTATCTGTCCCTATATTCCTATGTATGCATAAATCTTTAAAACTACGCAACGGATTTTGATGCGGTTCTTTTAATGGATAGAGTGATTCAAGAAGAAGGTTTGTATGTATAATACATGCATAATATAGTAGAGAAACACTGATAATTTCCGTGCTAAGCCGGGGCAGGTCGCTAGTATAATACTAAATTAACTTTCACTGATGACATGAATGACTGGTTTTCTACTCATAGAAAAAAACTGTTTCTACTGATAAACTGAAACTCGAGTCGAAACGTTGAGGCTAACACCTCCGTTAAACATACAAGTGAGTAGTCGTTGATTTATCAGTATGAATAACACTTGTTCGTCATTTAGGTTCGTATTTATATAATGCATATTAATAAAGTGAACTCAATATTGAGAGCAATGTTAAGTATGGATTTGACAGGTCGTTTTGTGAGATGATGATGAGAATGAGATTTCTGATACGAACTCAAACTAGCTGTCAATCTCGAGTGCTGTTTATCAATACGGGCCTTAGTGATAAAAACTGTTTCTGTTAGAGGTCAAAAAAAGAACTGCTACTTCTATTTGGACTGACTGAAATTATACACATGGCTTTGCATTCACTGCAGAAGGGTATGGGGTTGATCTGACCTTGAAATAGAACACTTACCATAAATTTATAGAAAACTAGCGACCCGCCCCGGAGTCGCACGGAAATTATCAGTGTTTCTCTACTATATTATGCATGTATTATACATATAAACCTTCCTCTTGAATCACTCTATCCATTTAAAGCAACCGCATCAAAATCCGTTGCGTAGTTTTAAAGATTTATGCATACATAGGGATATAGGGACAGAGAAAGCGACTTTGTTTTATACTATGTAGTGATATATCATGAAACATGTCATGAATAGTTTGGCCTAGTCTTTATAATTACTCACAAACAACAGTTATCATATATAAGTTTCAATATTGACATAAATTAAACTATATTTATTTGATTATTAATTTAGACAATTGTTCCGAATAGAGCCACAAATTTTCTGCAGTGAATGCTTGTAGCAATGAAGTATTTATTAGGTCGTTTAATGCTCTGCCTACCCCAGTAGGGACAAAGGCGTGATTATAATAATATTATAATAATAATAAAACATTTGTTTCAGACCAAGAGCATCCATAGTAGGGTTAGTAACAATTTTCTTAATAACTATGTTAGTGACATAAAAACAATTAACGATTATACGTATGTATGTATTAATGCAAAATCACGGTGTAAAACCGTACTGAAACAATATTTTTGAAAAGGTAAAATTTTAGTTTTGTTTACTCACAAAATTACGCTTCGGTGTAAGGGACAGTCTGGTTTAAACTCTATCCGGGGTAGACAGGGGGAGCAGCGGAATGTAAGTAAAGTACGCTCTTTTTAAGAGGAACTTTAGGGTTCCATTGTTTTGAGTTTTCATTACGAAGGGTGCACTTTATTCCATGCTGGTCTGGGATCGAGAGAAAAACATAAAATGTGCCAGTTGCGTTTCTTGCATGCTGTAAAAACCAGCTAAGGGATCCGAGGCTTTCAGTTTATTGTAATTTAGGCGATGGGCTGACTGACAACCTATCACTACAGCAATATACCTACAAATTTATCTTAAGTAACCCTCAAAATTTTGTCAGACGTGGCGGAGCGGCCTTTGTTTGGGTCGTTTACGCTTTGCCTACCCCATTAGGGGTAAAGGCGTAATTTTATGTATGTATGTAGGTTGCACTTTTGGATCGTTCTTCTTCTGTCTTGTAGGTATCGAGTCAATCGACTCGATGAACCCTGGTGTCAGCATTTTTACACCGCCTAATAGCTAATAGGCCCAGACATGGTTTGTGTAACGACCTCTATCAAAGCCAGCGACCGGGACCGGCGGTTTAACGTGCCCTCCGAAACATGGAATCTTTTTTCTTCCAGACAATCAGATGATTCAGCCTGCATTGTCCTAACCATACATACATATAATCACTTATCCCTAATGGGGTAGGCAGAGCGTAAAGGAAGGTTGTTCCGCCACGTGTGACAAAGTTCCGAGGGTATAGCTTTATATTGCTGTCGTGACAGGTTGTCAGCCCATCGCCTAAATTCCAATATATTGAAACCCTCGAATCCCTTAGCTGGTTTTTACAGCATGCCCGGGAGGTAATGCAGCTGGCATATTCTATTATTTCTCTCGCTCCCAGTCCAGCATGGAAGTGAACTTTTAACTTTCCTTCCCTGACAGTCGGGTGAAAACAAGAAAGATGAGTCACGTCATGGCATAGCATATGGACATACTGAAGTATTTTTCATACGGAACCATAACTTTCTCTTATTATACCTATACTTGACATCTCCCTAGCCTTATCCCGTATATCACGGGGTCGGCTACCTAATCTAGGGGATTGAACGAGGGTACTGGTTTTTACACAGAGCGACTGCCATCTGACCTCCGCAACCCAGAAGGGAAACCAGACCCAATCCTAGATTAGGTCAGAGTTTTCAAGCCGCCAATGCTTAGCACTGGCCTCTGATATGGCTTAACGACTAATATCTACGGTATTAAACGATATTAACCGGGACCAACGGCTTAGCGTGCTTTCCGAAGCACGTAAAAAGCGCCGAATAAAGGTACATATGAAATTCGAAAACCGAAAAACACATTGGTACGTGGTGGGATTCGAACCACGACCTCCCGCTCAGGAGGCAGCGGCCCTATCCACTACACCATCGGGCTCCTCCTTATTATACCTATACTTGTGTTTGATACAATAAGAAATTGCACTTAAAAAAAAAAAATTGTCGGTCGGGCCCCAATTCTTTTGAGATTTAGGGCTCAAGGACTTAAGACCGCCTCATTTTGGCTTGAGTTTGGCTTAAGCTTGGAAAACCATAGTTAAAACTTGAGATTAGAGCTACTGTCGTTCTGTAGAAGGTATACTTAATAAATTCTTCCATGTTGAACTTGGAGCGAGAGAAAAACATAGAATGTGCAGCTGCATTTCCTCCCGGGCGTTCTGTAAAAACCAGCTAAGGGATTCGGGAGTTTCAGTATTTTGTAATTTAGACGGGCAGACAACCTGTTATTACAGCAATATACCTACAAATCTATTTTAGATAACCCTCAAAATTTTGTCAGACTTGGCGGACGAATTTTGTTTAGGTCATTTACGCTCTTCCTACCCCATTATGGATAAAGGCGTGATTATGTGTATTTATACTTCATTAAGACCAACATCTGACGGATATTGAAAGCAATTTTAAATTGTATTGTAATATAATGCTATAGTGACAGGTTGTCAGCCCATCGCCTAAATTGCAATACACTGAAACCCCCAAATCCCTTAGCTGGTTTATACAGCATGCCCGGGAGCAAATGCAACTGGTACATTCTATGTTTTTCTATTACTCTCAGTACAGCATGGAATCAAACCCACGACCTATTCAAGACCATTCAACCATAAAGGCAGCTTCCATTATTCCTTCCATGATCGGCATTGATCCGAGCATACTGACGTATAGTTTGAGGCAATCTACTTGACTTAGAATGACACAGTCCGCGCATTGACTATATTTATAAATCGAAGAAGAAGAAGAAGCGATCTCTACCTAATTAGTATGTATTTAACAGGTTCACTGTCATCCTCAAGTGCTGTTTATAAATGCGGGCCTAAGTGTCAACATACACTAAGAGAGACTTGAGACTTTATGGTACAATAAAGAATTACTTGCGGCTTTTGCAAAATACATTTATTTATTATAGGCGCTGCTCTAAGCTCAACAAACCACCATAAGTGTGAATAATAGGTCGGTAAAATTTCTAAAAGGTTTACTAGCTTCAAGAAGATTGCTCTATAGTATAGCCGTGGGAATTCACAAGTTGTAGCGACAGCTACGAGCCCGTAGCAATGTGCTACGAGCCTGCGACTACGAGTGAGCCGTAGAGCAAATATTTCTCGATAATCTGTGTGTAGGGTTGGTATGCATTAAAAATACATCTAATAGGACTCACAGTAAAAGAGAGCCCGATGGTGTAGTGGATAGGGCCGCTGCCTCCTGAGCGGGAGGTCGTGGTTCGAATCCCACCACGTACCAATGTGTTTTTCGGTTTTCGAATTTCATATGTACGTTTATTCGGCGCTTTTTCCATGCTTCGAAAGGCACGTTAAGCCGTTGGTCCCGGTTAATATCGTTTAATACCGTAGATATTAGTCGTTAAGCCATATCAGAGGCCAGTGCTAAGCATTGGCGGCTTGAAAACTCTGACCTAATCTAGGATTGGGTCTGGTTTCCCTTCTGGGTTGCGGAGGTCAGATGGCAGTCGTTCTGTGTAAAAACCAGTACCCTCGTTCAATCCCCTAGATTAGGTAGCCGACCCCGTGATATACGGGATAAGGCTAGGAAGATGATGATGAGGACTCACAGTAAAAAATATAATCTCTTTATATCCAGCCTGCATTGTCCTAAAGAAATTAAAAACAATAACAATTTTGAAATACCAACTTTTGTTGTGATTTTTTTGTTGTATATCTTTGAAGCTGTATACTGTGAATCCGCGCCAGGAAAAAAACGTTAAGGCTTAACAGAAAAGAGGTCGATTTGCTGGTTTCAAACTCTGATATTTAAGTTTATCGGGTCGCACTTCAAGTTCGGCACAATATTAATTATACACATGTTAGAAGAATAATTGACACACATAGTATTTGACTAGGTTTGCACTATCCCGCTTACCGTTAGGCATTTTTCTTTCACCCAAAGGTTGTCTGGAAAAAATTGCTACTTTAGCAATAGTCGCCTATGTTGTACTTTCTTTTGTTGTTATCTGTTGTGCTGTATGATTTGTTTTCTGACGTGCAATTAAGTATTTTTATGTTATGTAATGTTTGCTGGAAGAGATCTCTTATATTTATTGAGATCTCTTATAATATGATAATATTAAATTTACAGTTTTTATCTTTTTTAATTCACAGTTTTATAATTTGATCGAATATAATTGATTGATTGTCAGACTAACATAATATTAAGTTAAAATTGTTACTAACATCTATGGACTAAGTTGTCTGAAAATAAATAATTTTTATTCATTTTATTTATAGAGATAAGCTCGCCTTTAAGATTTGACCAATGTATTGGAAATGCAACAAAGAATATATATGTATGTGGCAACCCTATCGGCCTTGTCACTCGGTCGACTGGCCAGGGCTGCCTCATCACCGGGATTGACGCACTCCGCCAGCATTTACAATACGACCACGCTTTAAATGAACGTGAGGATAAAGAGACTTGAGTATTTTTATACTGTTCCATACTGGACTGGGAGCGCAAGAAAAACAAAGAATGTGCCAGATGCATTTCCTCCCGGGCTGTTGAAACCAGCTAAGGGATTCGAAGGTTTTAATTAGTTGCAATTTGGACGATGGGCGGACAACCTGTTACTACTGCAATATACCTACAAATCTATCTTAAATTACATACATTCATACATATAATCAAGCCTTTATCCCTGATGGGGTAGGCAGAACGTAATCGACCTAAAAATAGGTCGTTCCGCCACGTCTGACAAAGTTTTGAGGGTTATTTAAGATAGATTTGTATGTATATTGCTGTAGTGACAGGTTGTCAGCCCATCGCCTAAATTACAATATACTTAAACCCTACCTATTCTAACCTACAAATCTATCTTAAATAACCCTCAAAACTTTATCAGACGTGGCGGAACGGCCTTTGTTCAGGTCATTTACGCTCTGCCAACCCCATAAAGGATAAAGACGTGATTAAATGTATGTATGCAGCCCTCCGCCCACGTTAATTGAGAACCACGTCGTACTGCAGCCGGGGTTGGGCCGTTTGACGCACTCCGCCGGCATTTAGCCGGGGCCAGGCCGTAATCCCACAAATCCTAAGTGTTTCGCGATGTTAAAGAGGGCGTTGGGCGCCAATTAGGGGCCTAGTTCTATTGATTATTTATATCCTACTAGCGACCTGCCCCGGCTTCGCACGGAAATATCAGTGTTTCTCCACAATATTATGCAAGTATTATATATATAAACCTTCCTATTGAAACACTCTATCCATTAAAAGAAACCGCATCAAAATCCGTTGCGTAGTTTTAAAGAATTATGCATACATAGGGATATAGGGACAGAGAAAGCGATTTTGTTTTATACTATGCCTTCCTGC
This sequence comes from Scrobipalpa costella, assembly GCA_949820665.1. Lineage (NCBI taxonomy): Eukaryota > Metazoa > Arthropoda > Insecta > Lepidoptera > Gelechiidae > Scrobipalpa > Scrobipalpa costella. The sequence goes on along the minus strand of OX463321.1, from coordinate 6,190,693 downwards.
TCTTCTGCCTACCCCTTAAGGTTTGCAGGCTTGATTCTATAAGCTTCTCTCTAAATACGGGATCCCTTGTCTTCTGCCTACCCCATAAGGGTTGCAGGTGTGATTCCATAAGCTTCTCTCTAAATACGGGAGCCCTTGTCTTATGTCTTTCTGCTCTTCTGCTCACCCCCTAAGGGTTGCAGGCGTGATTCTATAAGCTTCTCCCTAAATACGGGAGCCTTTGTCTTATGCCTTCCTGGTCTACTGCTTACCCACTAAGGGTTGCAAGCGTGATTCTATAAGCTTCTCTTTAAATACGGGCGCCCTTGTCTATGCCTTCCTGTTCTTCCGCCTACCCCATAAGGGTTGCAGGCGTGATTCTATAAGCTTCTCTCTAAATACGGGCGCCCTTGTCTATGCCTTCCTGTTCTTCCGCCTACCCCATAAGGGTTGCAGGCGTGATTCTATAAGCTTCTCTCTAAATACGGGCGCCCTTGTCTATGCCTTCCTGTTCTTCCGCCTACCCCATAAGGGTTGCAGGCGTGATTCTATAAGCTTCTCTCTAAATACTGGAGCCCTTGTTTAATTCCTTCTTGCTCGTCTGCCTACCCCATAAGGGTTGCAGGCGTGATTCCATAAGCTTCTCTCTAAATACGGGCTCCCTCGTCTCACGGCTGACTGCTCACGGCTGCAGCATCAGCTGATTGACGGGCGACGGTAATGGATGTGGGATTAGCGGGGTGAGTGTTTCGGAATGCACGTTGTTAATAACGATCTTTACCCCCGACGCGGATTTAGGGGGTTTATAAATAAGAGTAGGTACATCGCTAAAAGAATTTAGGTATACTGTTCACTAAGTACACTGTTTTACCACCCTCTCACCGGCGCCAAACAGCTTGCTGTGTTCCGTCGGTGCGTGAGATTGCCAGTGTCATAATAGATTGTCACGGCCATCCCTGACCTAGTGTCTAGAGTCAACAGCAAACCCATTTACAAATATATATATGTATATATATATGATAACTTACTCACTAGTTACTAGGTAGAAACTAGTTATAGTTAGAGACTTTATTTTGTGACGGGCTAAATTGGTGTATTTCTGCGATCCAAACCATAGCCGAGATTAAAGGGCAGACTTGACCGAGCAGCACCCAGAAGAAGTCAATGTACAAGACGCAAATGCCATATAGTTTATAATACACAACAATAGATGTCACTGTATAAATAGTTGTAAATTATTAGACAGCGATGGTGATATTTTATCTGATCACTACATAGTATAAAACAAAGTCGCTTTCTCTGTCCTTATATCTCTATGTATGCTTAGATCTTTAAAACTACGCAACGGATTTTGATGAAGTTTCTTTTAATGAATAGAGTTATTCAAGAGCAAGGTTTATATGTATAATACATGCATAATATAGTAGCGAAACACTGATGATTTCCGTGCGAAGCCGGGGCGGGTCGCTAGTATGTTTATAAGATGTAAATGATCTCGATATTGTAAAAAAAATATCTTTTTATTTACAAAAATCATTAAAAATATTTACAAAATTAACTTAAATCTAATTAAATGTAATAAATGGCCTCCAGAGCGTCCTGCTGTGGCATGGTGCCCAGCACGCTGGCAGCGTTCCCCCTTTGGATAGCGAGGCTAATCCGCTGCGCAAGGAAGCCGCCAGCCCTGCGGTCACCAGTGACCTCAGCAAGACGCCCTGAAAGGTCCTTCATAAATTTCTTTGTATCCGGCCCCCAAGGACCCATAGTTCCGAACCCCAGCGGTAGAAACATGTAGCTGCCAGAAATATCCGTATATTTACGGATTTTGAGCTTTTCAGCGTTAGCGGCTGCTGCGCTTGCCTGTTGACTTGTAGCTTTGACATGAGACGGTGCTAGCGTATCAACGCAGGTGACGTCCCATACAAGACTTCTCCCCTTCTCCCATGGAACGAGCGTAAGTCCGTCGGGTCTCTTGCCGTCTGAACGGATGATGCCGTTTGGTTCTAATAGTGACGGCACATTCGCTGAGGCAAGGGCCCGACGGATTACGTCGTTCAAAATAGCGTGGCGAGGGATACGGCCAGCGCTTCTTTGGCACGACAGCCCGTGCTGACCCAACTCGTCTACAACGGCTCCACACTTACACATATGAGGTTGTGTTATCTCTAGGCCTAATCTAAGGCCAATAGCCACAGAGTAAGTGCGGTTGTCGAGGAGCGTTCCGATATTGGCAGATGGTATTGCGTTCAAGTATAGTCCGGATTCTCTCTCAAATGTAGCTAAAAGGTGGGCACGATCAGTCATGTCTAGAGACGCAGCCAAAAGTTCTTGCTGTGTGTTTGCGCACAACGGCTTTTCCCACTGCCTTTGAGAATGTGCTGCATCGGGACAGTCACTACCACTGAGCGACTTCCACTTATTTACAGCTTCGGGGAGGTGGACAACACTAGAATGGCCTAAGGAAGGATTTATGATTTTATTAAAAAGTTTTGCGCATCCAAAAACAGAAGACAGAAAAGCGGGTAAGGATACTGCCGACACCTTGCGAATCCCTATGCCTCCGAAGCGAACTGGTAGTGATGCTTGTGTCCATGCCTTAGCTGTCAAGCTGCAGTTCAAAATCGTAGACAGCACTTCTGAGACACAGTCATCCACAGACGTCAGCAGATCCTGGTGCTTCCAGAGTGGACTACATCGCAAAGCATATGTAAATTGGGGTACGAATAAACAAAACTTTATGATTGTCAGAGCTACGTGTGAAGAGATTTCAGAAAGTCGGGAGCTAGATTTATTAATTTTTTCGATTTGATCTTGTATGAAGAATGGTATGGCATCGTCAAGAATAGGTGCGCCGAGGAGGCGGAGAGAAGCATCTGTGGCAATTTGGATGTTAGGGGCAATTGTATTAAAATTTGCTATTATGTTCTCTTTTTCCAGTGAAGAGACAGAAGGATTCACGTACAGTTCGCACTTTGCAAAGTTGATTTTCAACCCGATGAGCCCAAAATCCCTGATCAAGCTTTCTAGATCTCCCAAGACAATATCTGCAGGACCAGCTAGGGTTCCGTCATCCAAATACCAGATATTGAACTTGGAAGCCAAAGAAGAAATTATGGGATTGATTCCTAGGCTGAACAAGGCTGGTCCTAGTGGATCTCCCTGTTGACAACCGGCCGATGACTGCAAGAGATGGTTCCTGTAGAAGAGTTTGGAAGGCGTGCTATAGCATTGCCAAATATACGGGAAAATGGCTGGGACCTGTTCTTTGACTTGTGTTAAGAGTGCGCCGCGATCTATAGAATTAAAGGCGTTCTTTACATCTACTTTTAGTAGGACTTGGTAGCTATCGCTGTCACCTGTCAAAAGAGTTCGGGTCGCATGAACGGCGGCCTCGCAGCCGCCCTGAGAACCACATCCTACTTGTATGGGTTCCAACTTGGTTGTTAATGTGGGGGTTATATATTTACAGGAAATTTTGGATGCTAAGCGCCTGAAAGTTGTACCTACTGCAATAGGCCGGATCCCGCCGTCTTTCTTTAACAGAGCACAAAGATTAGCTCCATATAAGATCTCTGTCATACAATCCAAAACTTTTCCAGACAGCATCAAATTAGCAAGAGACGCCAAACTTGCGGCCAGACTTAAACCGGTGTCACCCGAGGAAACGCTAATTAAGTCTTTAAGGTGCTGTGGTGACAGACCGTCTATTCCTCCGCTCGATCCATTTTTGAAGGTCCCTATAGCTGCAACGATATCTTCGGTTGAAACTCGAGGGAGAATACTGTCGTCCTGTGGTGCATCTGGAAACTGACTGCCAGCAGAAGTTGAGGGATGTTTTGCACGTAAGCACTGTAAGGTTTCTGTATTATCCGGGGCAATAGTGTCATTGGAAAACAAAAGTCGGCAAGCTCCTCTCAAGTCGCCGTCACCTACTTTTGTCTCCACTCTTTTAAAAACGTTCTTTGAACCCCTTGAGTATTTAACAGTTCGTGCTGGGTTAAAATTTATAATAGGGACTCGGTGTAAGCAGTTGTTTTTTATTTTCTGTGTTAAGCTTAATTTCTTACTATCTTCCTTTACAACATGCAAAATTCGGAAAGCAAAAGTTAGCAAGTCCTCCCAATCGGCACGGCTGTTTGATGCGACCACTCGGTCGACGCATAATTTGAGAGCAAGCGCTACACTGGCCCGAGCACCGCGAGGTATACGTTTAACAATCGAAACAGTACTTTTTAAATCACGCAGAGTCTCACAAAAAGCTTTAGGGTAAGTAATGGAACTTGAGACGTTTGGGTCGGCTGGGGAAGGGGAAGGACATGCAGGCAGAACATTTTGGGTGATAAGCGTATCTGAAGCTTTCTGCAACTTGTGCTTTTTGCCCTGATGTATTAGTAAGCCATTTTTGGTGCGAAAATAGCGAGGAAAGTCTGGACATAAATCGCATTTAAAATATACTCCTTGAGATAGGCTACAGGGATTATCAGCGACATTATTTGGAAGTGGTACTGGCTGCGACATGCTTTTACCTCGCTTTACAGATTTGAACCGTTAACAAATTAGTATTACAACATATCAAAAGAAATGGTATAGAAAAGTGGCAACATAAATTGTTAAATAACTAATAAAACTTAAAAAAAAAAGAAAAAAACGAGATGGAAATTAAATTAATTTGGATGAAAAAACGGCGAATGAAATCCTGTGGAACGGTGCAGCAGAAAAGTTCCTTCTGGGTCCGCCCGTGCAGGGTCATCATTATGGATTGTAGCTGTAGAAATTTGCGGAGAATCGGTATTAGTTGGTGGGCAGCAAACGCAATGTTGTTGCTAAGTTTAGCAAACTGCAGGCAATCGGCGATGCTGGTTAGCAGGCTTAGGCTTCGGTTAACTCTCAACTCTCATAATACTCTCAAGTAACTCTAAATACCCAGGAAGAACATTGTAATAAAAGTATAACCAAGTGCAAGTGTTTCAGTTATAGTAGTTTCTAGTAACCAGTGGTAGGTAGGAACCTCAGGATCAGGGCCATGGTTTTATTCAGTCAATTTAATTTCACTAAGTGCAGCAAACAACCCAGGCGTCACTGCGCCCAAGGTTGCGCTCAACACGCTGTCAATGCGTGTTGCATTGCCTACAACACATATGCGTCACCTTAAGCTCTACGCGCGCGTAGCGATGATCTCTTCGTTGGCGCATCCCTCTGCCATATGCCAGTACGACGAAGAATGGAAGAACAAACATACAAACTATTGGATAAGTTAGGGTAAGATAAGGGTGTTATTTCTTACCTTTCAACGCCAGACAGACGAGGATGGCGGTATTTCTTGGAGAACAGCAGACCACCGCCCCAGGCAGCCTGTGAGAGAAGAAAATGATTATTTATGAACAAAAGAATGATTATACGTTAAGTTGAAATATAAAGTGTAAATGAAATTGTTTTTAAAGGTACCTATTAATCACATTGTAGCAAAAGTTTTAGTCAATTCGTAAATTGTAGCGAGCGAAAGAACTATTTCTGATGTTTTGTCATAAACAGCAGTGGTTCAGAAACATTGACTGAGCTACCTCACACACCCCACAAGACGTTTAAATCTACAGTGCCCTCGATTTGTCTGTTCAGGTGGCGATATTTAAAACTAAAATTTGGCTGTGGTTACAGTAACAGGAATGAATTATTTTTTGCACCTGCCTTGTCATTTCCACATGCCCTAAGGTAGACTGGTAGATAATGCCTTTTGCGTTAAGTCCGCCCATGTAACATGTTTGTGCATAAAGTTAAATAAATAAATGAAGCGATCACAGCTATAGTGGCGCCGCTGACAGACGCACACTTAAGTCGGTCGCACTGTATGAATCTACGAATCGTTCTGACTGTGATTTGATTGGCACCGCTGCAAGGAGGCGACTTAGGAGCGATTAAAAGAAACCACACGCTTGATTGAAGTCCGTATATTGACTGCTAATCAAGATATTATAATTGCAACGCTGATTTTGGAAGCAACATGAACCTTTTATTTGTTGCACCATAATATAATTCCTAGTGGTCTTCAGACGCCTAAACATGATATTAGGTTTACTTCAAGTGTACTTACATCAACGTGCATCCACATGTCGTACTTCTGGCAGATGTCAGCGATCTCATTCAGCGGGTCGAAAGCGCCCAGCACGGTCGTGCCGGAGGTCGCGTTCACGAAGAACGGCACCTATGTAGAAGGAGGTAAGGTTGGCTTTAGACTGATTGAATAACAGAACGTAGAAGACATATTTCTTCAGGATGGTGACTATTCTAATACGAAAAGGTTATTTGTTTATTTTTTGTAATTTTTTTGTACGCAATAAAGAATATATAAGGTTCTCGATGCTTCAGTTCAAATGCGGTTTTAGTGTTCAGGATCTTTAGTTTTGTTCTTAGCACAGAGATGTCGCTACCACTTCAAGTAATCTTTGGGATGATTCTTCAAAATTCAGTTGAGAAAACATTTCACCTAAAAATAGTAAGTGGAAGTACTGGGTCTACTACCGAGTTATACTTACATGTCCCCAGTCCTTGCTCACTAAGCGCTGTATATCTGTAAGAATGATCCTACTACGCTTGTCAGAAGACAGCTATGCAGAAGTATTTTTTTTTAATGGACCTGTTTGCACCGTACTACAAAGTGTATATAATGCGTCACCGGGCTAAGAGGCAGAAGTCTATCAAAGTCTACTTGTATATATGCAGTTTGCTGCAAAAGCTTCAATACCGCGTTTCAGAACTTAAATTACTTGTTGTGGCGCCATCTATACGCTATACTCCATACTTACATGTCCCCTGTCCTTATGGTAGTGCACCAAGCGCTCCAGCTCCGTTAGGATTATCCTACCGCGCTCGTCAAAGGAACGCAGATACAAAAGTGTATCCAAGTCTACTTATATCCAGTTCACAGCAAAAACTTCCGATACCGAGTTTCAGGAGTTAAGTTACCTGTTGTGGCGCCATCTATACGCTATACTTCATACTTACATGTCCCCTATCCTTATGGTACCGCACCAAACGCTCCAACTCAGTTGGTATCTTCCTACCGCGCTCGTCAGAAGGAACAAAGATACAAAAGTGTATCCAAATCTTCTTATATCCAGTTAGCTACACAAACTTCGATACCGTGTTTCAGAACTTAAGTTACTTGTTGTGGCGCCATCTATGGAAAGAAGTCCATACTTACATGTCCCCTGTCCTTATGGTACCGCACCAAACGCTCCAGCTCAGTTGGGATCATCCTGCCACGCTCGTCAGAAGGAACGCAGATGCAGAAGTCGGTGCCAAGACCGCAGACGGATGAGCAAGACTTCACCGAGTAGTGGCACTGATGAACAAACAAATGAGGAATCGTATCTTAAAACTAATAACTAGAAATTACGCACTAGCACAGTAATTAGCTATCTGATTCTGGGTTAGTATAGCACCTCGTCCTTAACTATTGCAATGGCGCGGGTACCATACAAGCTATCTAAGGGATAGATCCAGGGCTTTCCCTGCTTATACATTCATTGCATCGTTTCCTCTAGAACTGTGCTGTTCATTCGGCCTGGCGAGGGTGGTAGGTATGGCAAATATCCCCCAACTGTACTATAGAAGGCCAATGCCTGTTTCTAGTGCACAAGAGTACCTATTATTTCCATTTTGAAAGCCTTAATTTTTCCATTTGACTGACCTGGTCAGAGGTGAACATCACGAGTTGTCCAGGGATGGAAGACAGTCCCTTCTCCTTGTATTGAGGGAACTTGTGGTGCCTGGCAGCCAGGAACGCGTAGAGGTTGGACACGGAACCACCTGTCAATTAAAAACAATCAAGCATTATCACATCACTTGAAGATACAGTGACCATGCAATGACCAGACCAACTTGACATGAGCCTCTATCTATCAGAATAACCTTCTCACTAAAAGACAATTCTGATTGACTGCCTCATCATCGTCAAATGACTTGAAGGATTACATTTGCATTTTGCTGATCAGCCCCAGAAGTAGTAGCTATAACCTTAGATGGTCTAAGCTAAACGCATCTGATGGACGCACTCCAGTCAAATGGACTGCCTCCGTGGTCTAGTGGCTAGTGCCATGGACTCCCGATCCGGAGGTCCTGGGTTCGATTCCCAAGGGGGGAAACACAAAGTTGATATTTGAGAATTTATCACTTTGTGAATTTTTCCCCAGTTTGGTTAGGACATTGCAGGCTGAATCACCTGATTGTCCGAAAAGAAAAAGATTTCGTGTTTCGGACGGCACGTTAAGCCGTCGGTCCCGGTCGCTGTCTTTGATAGTGGTCGTTACTCAAACCATGTCAGAGGCCTGATAGTTGTGCTACTAGGCGGTTTAAAAACTCTGACACCAGGGTTCATCGGGTCGATAGACTCGATACCCACTCGACAGAAGAAGAAGTCAAATGGAGCAATAACCACTCGATGACCTACGATCGTTAGCTGGCAACAACTGAACGTTACGCGTCGTAGACCTGGACTCAGTATATCACCTTTGGAAGGCCAATGCCCAGCAGCAGAGTGGCCAAAGAAAATCATAATGAATTTGTCCATAAACTTACTATCAGGTTCTTACAATACAATACAATACAATACAAGATACTTTATTGCACAAAGAAACACAAATACATACAGCAGAAAAGTAAGGAACAAAACAGTACAATATAGGCGGCCTTATTGCTAAAGCAGCAATTTCTACCAGGCAACCTTTGGGTAGTAGGATAGTACATAGCAGATAGCGGGATAGTGCATACTACGTTAATCTTAATACTTAAACAATATAAATACTACTAAATAAATACATAAATAAAATAAACTATTTTATTTATTTATTTGTAATAAACTAATACATATTATGCTAATGGGAGATAGGATAAATAACTATTCTTCACCGGTGACAGGGCAAAATCAAGTTGTTCACTAGGAAGAAACGTTCATAAAGCCTTGTGCTTAGACCTACCTGGAGCAAGAATGGAGTCCCCAGTGTTCCAGCCAATGATGGACCTCATCTTCTCCAGCACCACGTTCTCCATGAGGATGAAGACCGGAGCGATCTCGTAAGTGAACATGTTGGTGTTGGCTGCAGCTGTCAGCCATTCTCCGGCCAGAGAGATGATGTCCAGACCGCAGGACAGCTGGTTAAAGAAGTGCGGGTGGCCTGTGGAAGAAATTGTACCGTTAAATACGTATTTAAGGGCCGTATTTTTTTAGCGCTCATGAGTGACAGCGAGTTTGAGTTTGTGTCAGAAATGTCATTTCAGTACTAAATGAACTGTCAAATCCATACTTAATATTGTTTTTAAGCTTGGACAAATTTTTTTTTTAAGTTTGAGATCACCTCATAAATACGAGCCTAAATTTAAGATGTATCCTTATTGTACGTCTAATAAAATCTTAGTAACAATTTCAGATAGGAATGATGGTATTTTGAAGAAGGAAGCGGTGATCTAATTTTTTCGTTCCAACTAAATAAAACGTTTCAGGTTTAACCTGGCATTTTACTTTGTACGGAGGCAACATAAACTTGGGATAGAAAAACAAAAAAAAAACAAGTTCAGAATATAAAACAAAAGCCATTCCTTGATCCGAATCCCGGAAGTTATCACCCGAAGAAATGGCGCGTGCTATTACATCCGGTCAGATAGACAAACGGAAATACCTTCTGTTTTCGTTTGGTGGTCGGAATGGGGACAAATTTGATTTTCACATTCCATATTTAACTGAGATTAGAGATACACAGGCGTCACTTACTGCGCGCAAGGTTGCGCTCAACACGCTGTCAATGCTTTTTGGATTCCTTACAACAAACATGCGTCACCTTACGTTCTACGCGCGCGTAATGATGAACTCTTCGTCGACGCATGCCCCTACCAGTACGCGCGAAGAGCGTAAGGTGACGCATGCCGGTTGAAGGTACTGTAAGAACTATATTATTTATTATTCTTTTATAAGCATACAGTATGACAATACAAAGCATTTAGTTATAACCACAATAAATAGTATTACAACAAGCGCCAACAAAACGTCATCACAGTGGTAGGCAGTAACAGTCCTTAAAGACCAAGGTCTGTGTCAGGACTAGTTACATACTTTAATTCATTTTACATTAGATTGAGTAGTCGGGCTCATTGTGTAGGAATTTACTAAAATGTGTGTAAGGTAGGCGGTTTCTTGTATAAAATGTAAATAATAATTATTTGATTAATTATGAGATAAATGAAAATAAGATGTGAAAGCCGAGGGCTTCGGTATATTGTAATTAGGGCTTCCAATACAAAAGAACTCAAAGGATTGGGACCATTTGTATTGGAAGCTTTTTTTTATACTTTGGTCTACTATGTTCCTTGGGGAAAGTTGCTCAGTTTCATACCGTAAAAGGTCAGCAACGGTTTTTTAACCATGTATAAATTAAAACTAAAAAGCAGTCGCTTATCACCAGGTGGCAAATCTAAAAGAATAAACACAGAAAATCCTTTCCCGGCTAATTTAAATGCCCTCAAAGTGATATAATTCTATTTGCCGACCCTGCGGGGCGAGATAAACCGCCCCTCGGGACGGCACGGCGAGGGGTGCCACTTTATCATTTCACACTTTTTTGTTTGAGACTCTTGCATGCGGCATGATGGACGATAAATGGTGGAGAAACGTAAATATTTTTCGGGGCATTATTTTGCAGTGATAAAATCTTTTAAAAACGAGGAGCTGTAGCTGAAGTATGAAGATCACTTCTACTTTTGGGGTGGGATGGGTTCTACCTCCCAGTGGTCCAACACGGGCAACGGCATTACAGACTTGCCTGTGAATAAGTCCGGCTGAACGATCCCAACAAATAGGTGGTAGGCTCCGCAAGGGACCACCCACTCACTGGAGTCCGGCGCCAAGCAGCATGCTGTGTTCCGTCGGTACGTGAGATTGCCATAACTTTATTGCCTTATCTTCTGGGTGACTTCGCTCCATCGTCGACTCTGTCACGGTCATCCCTAACCTAGTGTCTAAAGTCAAGAGCAAACCCATTTCTAATAAAAAAATAAAAAAAATAAAAGACTACGAATGTGTAGATGTTTTACGTCTTAGCAGCTACGCAATTTTTCAAGGTAGGCGATGATAGATAATGATAATATACTTTCGTAGCTTGGAATAAGAAGTATGACCCACTTTTTAAAAAAGCGTGAGTGGAATCGCGGTAGGAAAGCGTCTAACTTTAATTTTATAGAAGATATTTAAACGCAAGTAAAAAAAAACGTGTTACTATGATTCTAAGCCACAGATTTTTATTTTATAGCAGAGAAGTATTATTATCATAGTTATTTTGAAAAACCCTATGCAAATAAAGTACTCGAAAATCAGAAAATAATTCTAAAATCAATACTGGTTTTATTTTATGTACTGCCTCAGAAACACATTTTGAAATTCCACCGTGCAGCGCAATTTTCCCTAAGCCCTCTTCTAAACCGACTTTATGACGTCATTAGCCATAAAGCGGCCATATTTTCAGTAATGGCGGGGACGACGCCATCTTGAATCCACGGTAAATGTGCTTTGTCATATTTACCAGACAAGCTTATAGCATATTTATCCATCTAGCCATGTCTTTATAAAGTATTTTTATATAAAAATACTTCAGGGGATGGGCTGAAAACCTGTCACTAAAGCGATACACATTTCACTAGAAATTGTACGCTCTGCCTACCCCGTCAGTAAAGGCGTGACTATATGTAATGTTATTAAAATATACAACTTTTTAAATTTCTTTCATTTGGATATTATTGTGCATACAAAAAGATAAATACTTTCCACCCTAAGTAAGAACGTAAGCCATTTATGACAAAAAGCCGTTGTAAATCTCTGCACAGGGTGTGGGCTGTCAGCACCAGTGCGACAGAATGCAGTAGTCCCACAACGAAGACTCATTCGAGTCTCACTTATCTCCAGCCACTTGAGTCTCGAGGGACAAACGGGAACAGAACTGGGCGTGATAGAAGCGACGTGAGTGCAAATTCAGTTGTCTATTTATAAACTGGTTGATACATTACTATACATACTATCACGCTTGTATCGCTAATGGGTCCTAAACAAAGGTCGTTCCGCCACGTCTGACAAAATTTTGAGGGTTATTTAAGAGAGATTTGTACGTATATTGATGTAGTGACAGGTTGTCAGCCCATCGCCTAAATTACAAATTTACTGTAACCCTCAGATACATTTTTGCCTTTGTAATTTAAATTAGAAAAATAAAACGAAAATATTGGCGAGAAGACGACATATGAGACATCTTACGTCAGTTTACGATTGTCAATGTCATGTGTTTATTTGCTATCTCGTTCATTTGTCCAAGTTGAGAAAGTGACATCGCTATATTAAAATTAGTTAAGAAATAGTGCCGTTAGAATCGAGAAGTGCTCTCAATTCTGAAGGCAACACGCTCAGAAATTAATTATGTGTATTACTTGAAAGCCGTCGGTCCCGGTCGCTGTCTTTAATAATGGCCGTTACACAAAACATGTTAGAGGCCTATTTGCTGTGCTATTAAGTGGTTTGAAAATTCTGACACCAGGGTTCATTGGGTTGATTGATACAATACCCACACGACAGAGAAGAATGGGGCATCCCTTTGTCAGATATTGTGTTATGGTCATGTCACTTCTATTCGTTAAAAGTGCTGTGAACAACTTTTTCCCATAGGATCGTTGGACCCCCAAACTATCTTTTGCAGGACACTCGATACGTGTCAAAAACAGCAAAATGGCCGCCCGCTATCTGGCGCATGTTTTATGATAGATAACACTTTTTCATTGACAAGAGATTAAAAGCTGAGAGTGTTTATCGGTTAATGTGTTGGGGCAAAAGGACAGCGGTTTAGATAAAATACAACAGCAAAATAACAGTCGTTCAGATAAAATACTCCAAAAGAGAATGGTAGAGAATCGGCAGATGGCGCTCGCAATGTAAACATTGTCTCTAGGTTGTAATTACAATAAAAAATATAAACTGCGCATCTAGATACGTAAATTTCAGTAAAATGTGTTTATAATGATAAAACAAACATGTACAAGTGTTGGTGTCGTGATTTACTAAATAATTGCTGAGTAATTAAAGATACAAGTTTTTTGACTATAAACGATACTAGAACTATCTTACGCTTAAATATTTGTGCACAAAAACATAAACAGTACAATATTCGTGTGAAGTGTGTAAATTTTTTATTTGATGTAGTTGTATACAAGTGACAATTTCAAATCTTATAATCTAACGTACTGTATTTATCGCGCAAAAATCTAAAATCGGACTTTGGACTCGAGGCATAACAAAGAGAGTAGTGACCACAGTGACGACGGCCGGTATCCTACTCGCTAAACCAGTTTGAGCCGTCGACGGTCAACACGGTGCGGGTGTTGAGCAAGTCGCTTATTTCATCAGCCACCAATAAGGACCAAATGGCCTAGTGGTACAACCGTGGTCTTTCAACCAACAGAGCGGAAGATCGAATCTCACTGTAGCCGACTGAGAATTATTTTGCTTTTTATTTTTATTTATTTGATTTTTTTTGCTGGTATATTTTATTTAAACAATGAATTCGACTGAAGAAGTAAAGATGGACTCCCTATTGGAAAATGTCACAATCAGAAAGAAAATACGATTTTTTGCAGCAGATGATTCTTTTGTTGACTATGGTCGCACGCATCCACATTCATCAAGCATTTATGAGGGCAATTTACGTAACCTAGATCTGCTAACAGAAAATGAACGAATGGATAAACTAAGCTCGGAATTAAGTGAATTGAAAGCAAAGCTCCAAAGTTCGGATGCATTCTCAAATAATTTGCTTATGGAAATAGTCGAATTGAAGAAGGACATCGAGGATCGCGATAAACGTATAAACACGTTCAGTAGAATTTGTCCTAAAAATAATTCACCATCACAAGAAACATCAAGTCAGCGCAAGATATCTAAACCAATGCGATCTTTGATTGATCATACAAGCACACCAAAGCGTGGTGTTATGAATTTAGATTTATCCAATGTGAAACGGAGTGAACTCTTGAAAACTGATTTAAATAAAACTGCACATTCTGAACAAGCAACGCAAACAGAAAACAGACGTTCTACGGAGACAATAATTATAAAATCTAAAAATCAAAAACAATATATACAACACAAGAAACAATTGAAAAAGGCTAGACAAAAGATTAAGAAAATAATTACACGGATAACAAAACTAAAAAATGAAAATGATATTTTAACGACTAAAATTTCGAAACTATTGACCAAAAATGAGCATTACGTACATAATATTTATCACAGCATTGAAGCGGACGTCACTGATTATAATCAAGAATTAGCTGATGATACCATTGAAGACGAAGAAGATCAATTGACAAAAAATAAAACTATACACGAAGAGAACACAATGATTGAAGACGAAGAAGAACGATTGACAAAAAATAAAACAATACACGGAGATAACACAATAATTGAAGACGAAAAAGATCAATTGACAAAAAATAAAACGATACACGAAGATAACACTGTAATTGAAGACGAAAATGATGAATTACTCAACTCAAAAATTGAAGACAGTAATTCTTATTCAGCTCCGATACAAAACCAGACTGTTATAATTACCCCAGCTAATACGAAAAAGAACAAGATTCTAATACTAGCTGATCAACAGGGCAAAGGAGTTAGCGAAGGTTTGCAAGAGCTAGTAGGCGCCGATTATCTTGTATCATGTTTTTGGAAACCTGGAGCGAAACTTGCAAAATTACTAGGATGCTGTAAAGATGATATAAATAAAATGACTGAGAATGATTTTGTAATAATTTTAGGTGGTATAAACGATACCAATCCATTTGACCTAAGTTCAAATCTACTAATATGGCTAAATAACGTTTCTACTAACATAATCATATGTGAAATTCCTTTTAATAGTTCCCTAAATGAAACTAAATTAAACTATCAAATAAAGTCACTTTGTCATAGATATCAAAATGCCTTATTTCTAGATTTCAACTACAGGCGCTATATTCCTCAACGCAGCGAGTCTACTATTTATATTTGTCGCCATATATTGAGAGAGGTCTTACATATTTGCTATAAACTAAACTACAAAAAATACTGTAATTCCCTAATGCCAAATGATATATCTAATAAAAGTGTAGACAAGAGTACTCAAACATTATTCATATCAACTCAAAATATTTTTGATTCCAAAGGTACTCAAACTGATTGCGACACAGTGATTATTCAAAATGAGTGTGATTTACCTAGTAATAGTCTTGAGAAATCTAACAATGTTGTTAAACAGAGTGAGGGAAACAGCGATTTTTTTCGTCTATAACCATTTGAATATTCTCCACCAAAATATTGATGGATTGATTAACAAGTCTGATGTATTCACTGAATGTCTCGATAGTTTAATAGATATGGGTAAGGGTGCTGACGTGCTGTGTTTTACTGAACATAACATGATGGCAGAAGATACCTCCATCCTACATATTCCTAACTATAAACTAGCTTCATACTTTTCTAGACAAAAAAGAGAAGGTGGCGCATGCATATTAATAAAAAATAATTACAGATTTGAATCCATTTAATCGATTTCTAAACTTTCAATACCAAATCTACTAGAGTGCTGTGCATGTAACCTTCTAGATCACAAAATGACAATATTATGCGTTTATAGAGTTCCAAAAAGGAAAAATCGAGCTAAGAATTATAAAATATTTTTGAATCGTATGTATGACATCTTAACGAAACTTTCTTATGACAATAAACGGAAAATAATTATATGTGGTGACTTTAATATCAATGTATTGGACACAAAATCTAAGCGGACTGTAGAATTTAGACGGTTACTGATGAATTTTAATTTAAAGTGGACAATAAATGAACCAACTCGACTTGCAAGTGGCACTTGCATAGACAACATCATTCATAATAGGATTAGGGGCTGTGAAGGCGAAGTCATTGAATTTGCTGTTTCCGATCATACGGCTCAATTACTGTATTGTCCTATAAAGAAGACGTGCGTTTTTAAATACTGGTACTCATTTGTTCGTGATTTTAGTAAAGAAAACATGGACAAATTTGGTGAATGCCTAACAAGTCTTAACTTTAATGAGGTTTATACAGAAAATGATGGCAACATGGCTTTCAAGAAATTTTATGAACTATTTCAACTCTTTTATGAATTATGCTTTCCAGTGGTAAGGGTTAAACAGTTTACTGAAAAGAGGCCAAAATGGATATCTAAGGGTATCAAGAAATGCGCTCAACGTAAAAGAGAGCTACTATGGAAGTATAGACGTTCACGCAAAATAGTCGACAAAACTACCTTTAAAAAATACTCTTTTAGATTACGAAAAATTATTAGGCTTACACAAAAATCTCAAAATGACTACCACATTGCATCAGCAAACAATAAATCGCAAGCAACTTGGCAAATTATTAACAAGTGTAATAATAATTATCCAAAAGAAGGAATTTATCAAATACGGGCAACAAATGGTGAGGTTCTGCGTGATCCTCAGCATATCGCTCAGGCTTTTAATGATTATTTTATAGAACAGGTCAAACCAAATACAATTAAATCTGTTAATATTAATTTTTGTGCATTTGATAGACATACATCAATGTTTATGAAACCAACTGGACCCACAGATATCTTTAATATAATCAAAAATCTTAAAAATACTTACAGTACTGGACATGATAATATTTGCACAAAGGTTATTAAATATGTCTCACATTTGATTGCTCCTGTTCTAAGCCATGTAATAAATATGTGTATTTTACAGGGTACGTTTCCAGACACACTTAAGATTACAATCATTAAACCTCTATACAAGAAAGATAGTAAGGATGAAATGAAATCGTACAGACCGATAGCACTTATACCTATATTTTCCAAAATATTTGAAAAGGTCATATTTAACGCACTTCATTCATACTTAGGACATAATAGTATACTTATTGACGAACAAAAGGGATTTAGAAAAGGTAAAAGTATTGACATGGCAATTTATGAATTTCTTTATAGTATACATATGAGAGTTGACAAAAGACTACCAGTGCTTGCTCTTTATATGGACATGACAAAGGCTTTTGATTATGTCGATCATAACTTGTTGCTAAGGAAACTATACACATATGGAATAAGAGGTAACATATATGAATTGTTAAAATCATATCTTTCTGAACGAACACAAATAACACAAATTAATAGAATATGTACAAAAACTAAAAATGAAATTGTGTATCGCTCTACTGAAAGGTGTATTCAATTTGGTGTTCCACAAGGAAGTGTCCTGGGCCCTCTGTTATTCCTTATATACATTAATGACATAGTTAAATGCACAAATGAAAAAATGGTGTTGTTCGCTGATGACTGTACAGTTATATATAATAATGAAAATGTTATACAGCAAAGCCTATCACAGATTATTAATTGGCTGATGTATAACAATTTACAAATTAATTTTGATAAAACTAAAATAATGAAATTTAAACAGACAAATAATTCTATTGTCAGCACAGTTATTGAATACAATGGAAAGCAAATTGGTGAGACGACGAGTACAAAATTCTTAGGTTTACATATTGATAATAACTTAAAGTGGAAAACTCAAATTGAAAATGTATGCAACAAACTAAGTCAATTTTCTTATGGACTGTACATGCTTAGTAAACTAGTGAATAAACAAGCAGTTTTGATGGCATATCACGGATTTGTAGCTGCTACATTAAGATACGGTATTATATTCTGGGGAAACGCAACGGGTAAAGACAAAGTTCTTAGAGCGCAAAAAAGGTGTATTCGAGCCATATGCGGGTTAAAACGTATCGATAGCTGCAAGCCATTTTTCAAAAAATTTAAACTTCTTACTGTGCCGTCTATGTATATTTATGAAACGTCAATATTCGTTCGCAAAAATCCTCACCTATTTCCACATGTACGAAGTGCACGTCGAAAAGATCAGATCTGCCACCTTCCCTGCAAGACTGCCCTTCTACAAAAAAGTGTATTCGCAATGGCACCAAAGATCTACAATCAGCTACCGAAACATATCAGAGATATCAGTGAAATATCTGAGTTTAAGGTATCGCTTCATAATTATTTAATTGAGGCGGTATTTTATAAAATCGATGTTTTTTTTTTTTTAAAGTCGCTGTTTAACTCATAATGATAATATTTTATTTTTTTACATTTTATGGATATGAGTTTTGATATAAGTAGAATTTGTTGATTGACATGATAGGTATATTTTAATTGACTGATATATTGTAATGAAATTTATTAGTTGAAGTATTTTGAATTGAATTTTATTTATTGAATTGATGAATTATTTACTTTAACTTTAAAATTATTTATGTTTCTAAATCCTTATATAGCAATTTGTATGCCAAATGGTGGATCACGGAGTGCTTCTTATATTGTCAACACCTCATTTATACCTGTGTATCACAAATAAAGATTTTGAATTTGACTTGACTTTGACTTTGACTTAGAGTCACAGAAAAGAAAAGACATACAAAAAGGTTTTTTATTATTTTAACTTTCTATCTTTTTTATTTTTCTTTTATAATTCAGTCAAGTCATACGAAACGATAGAGTACCCTTGTCTGCCGTATTTATGATCAGCTCTCATGAATGAGTGACAGCGAGTTTGAGTTTGTATCAGAAATGTAATATCAGTACAAACTAGCCTGTCATATCCGTACTGAATATTGCTCTCAAGTTTGAGATCGCTTCATAATTACGAGCCTTAATCTTTTACTCTGTTTGTGTAATGAAAATTAAAAATGTGTTGCATAATTTTTGGAAACCTTTATTCTGAAAAGAAACCCTTTATTTTAATTTTCGAATACAAATAAAAACCCAGTTTAGTCACCGGCTGCACTCACCCATGCCCACAGATAAGAAAAACAAACAATATTCCGGTTGGAAAAGCTAACAATAGAAAAGTCAGATTCAAAATTGATTCTATACACTCCTAACAACACTATACACTCTAAACTCATCCCTAAAACATGAGAAATATGGTAGATTTTCGAAAACCGGAGCATAACATTAGGGTTGCCAGCCAAAACTAATATTAATTCGTCAAAAGGAATTTAATATAATCCGGGCAGATGGGGCGCTATTAATTCAGAGTCAGGTGTTGCCATAATTCCTGGTTTAATTTAAAGAGGGCAATACCGAGGGGATGGACAAGAGGAATTTTAGGGGAATAGTTGTAGTCTGTTTTGTTGTACAAATGTGTAATGAAAATGTTTGTTTAAAAAAGGAATGTTTGAGTATTTTGATATGATTATTATACAGAATATCTAGTTAAACACTGGCTATGGTAGAGGTAATTTTTCTGTAATCATATCAGTTCTAGCCACCATATATTTTACTTGATACCCCTTTATCTATTAATGTCTGAAAGAAAAAAGATTTCGTGCTTCGAAGGGCACGTTAAGCCGTCGGTCCCGGTCTCTGTCCTTGATAGTGGTCGTTACACAAATAATCATGTTAGAGGCCGCCTATTAGGCGGTTTAAATTCTGTCACTAGGGTTCATTATGTCAGAGGAAGAACTCTTGGCATTAGCAAAATTATATAAAAATATTTCACTGCCTTCCGAATTACGAAAAAATTAAGGCTCACCAGAAACGCCCTTTTTCCGCCCCTCGAAAAATACAGCTTATTTCAAGATGTCGTTTAAAAAATCGCGTTGACGATAAACCATGTCAGAGGCACAGTCCCGCAAGATAAATAAACAATTGCCTCTGATAAACACTCCCAGAGGACTTGATGTAAAGAGGTCCCCAGTCATTTTGTCTCCGAGGTTTGGGGTTCCGCATCAAACGATACAAATCAAATGAAATATTAAAATACATGCTAGAGAAGGAAATTACTTAAAAAACTTATATTTGCTCTCAACTCATCCGGTAACTGCAGTACTAACTAGTAACTAACCTAACCCTTTGAATCTATCATCAAGATCTAGTATAAAATTTATTTTAAATTCTGTATTTGTAGCATCTATACATACATAATATAATCACGCCTTTATCCCTAATGAGGTAGGCAGAGCGTAAACGACCTAAACAAAGGTCGTTCCGCCACGACTGACAAGTTTTGAGGGTTATTTAAGATAGATATATAGGTATGTTGCTGTGCTGTACAGGTTGTCAGCCTTTCGCCTAAATTACAATATACTTCAGTATCGTACCCTCGGATCCCTTAGCTAGTTTTTACAGCATGCCCGGAAGAAAATGCAGCTAGAATATTCCATGTTTTTCTATCACTCCCAGTCCAGCATGGAAGTAGTTAGTTTGTAGCATCCTTTTAATATTATAAAAGTGAAAGTTTGGATGTTTTTTACTCAATTCAATTACGCTTACGTTATCTACACTATTTGTATGCCAAGTTTAATCTCAATCCGGGTAAATTTAACGTGGGGAAAAAGATAAATTTATGTGGCTGATCGCTCTGATACACGTTTAGCAAAACATGTCGGTTTTGATCAAAGTGTGATGAACAGTCCTCCAAGAGCACTGTCCCGACTCGCTCTTGGCCGGCTTATATTTGCCACGCGCCCTCCAGATAGCTTGTTTATAGCAAGATAAGGTTCATATCCTGTGGCTTTGAATGGCACATACACGTACCCTCTCTTCATATTTTTTTTTATATTTATGATGATAGAATTTTGAAAACATATTTTCGTTTCAATATGCGTAAAAAAATGTAATATTTCCATGCTAGATAGGTAGCTTTCAAGAAACTTACACAAAATCGATCCGAATGGCGATTACTTCACAGACAAGAGCCCTGCTCTTAAATTTAAAGAAGAAGAGATAGGTAGCTATTGTGGGAGGCCTAATAGCTGTGCTGCTAGGTGGTATGAAAAAACTCTGACACCAGGGTTCATCGGGACGTTGCGTTGTTCGACTTGGAAACTCACTCACTAAAGGGCGGTTTAAACGGTTCAAGATGTAGGTATAGTTGGTAACGTGTAAACGGTTCTGCCAGTTGGCTTTCAAGTTGAAGTTCAAGTTGCCTTTCAACTTGAATCAAAATAGAACTGGGTACTGGAACCGTGTAAACGTCAATTTTTTTTTTAAATATATTGTTTGCTACACAAAAATACATGGCACAAATTATTTAATAATCTCCCAAACTTCAGAGAAGTTTATCGTGAGCTCCACAGTTACTGCGCTAAATAGCTTGAAAGCTAACTTACCAACTTATGCACTGTACTTACAACTGTCCTAATGTAAACCGCCCCTAAGAAGAAGTTGAGTAGAAATGAGATTGAATTACCCCTTCATTGCGTATACAGAGAGAACACTCCGTACAATATGCCACTAATTGTGACATAACTCAATCAAAATGGCCGCAGAGACCGCAGTGACTCTGAATAAGCTCGTCAGAGTGAATCAACTCACTTATTCAGAGCTGACTCGGTTATTGAGTTAGTGAGTTGATACGTGGCGAGCATAAATGATGTTGATTTGTAGTGTAGTAAAGTAAAGTTCCTAAAGTTATTTTAATTAACGTTGAGTTGGTGATACCAACGTGTTTTGCGGCCCACAAATTAAGCAATTTCTTTACAACTTCAAAGTGCCGTATGTATATGGGCCGCAAAATAAGTTGATGGTATTTATTAATTTAGCTTATTAATATAGCTAACTTTGGCTGAATATCATGAATTTGATATAGAGCTCAATTCTAGATTTGCCGGATAAAACTAAAATTAAAATCTATTTGTCACTTTTAACAAAAACGTAAAGGACAGGAGATATATTCTCTCCAGTTTTTGATTTATAATCTGTGATTTTATGCATTATCTGTCATTTTTATCCACCGTCATATGATATGGCGGATAAAATTGACAGTAATACTGGGAAAACGTGCAAAAGCGCGTCAAAATCTAGCGGACAAAGTGTGAAACTATAGTGTATAAATCGCCCAACCTTTTTTAATTTTATTATTTTGAAGTGACAGATAGATTTTAATTTTAGTTTTAGCCGGTGGAATCTAGAATCGAGCCGAGTAAAAACTAACAGCTTACTTTAAAGTACCTAAACTACTTACTCTAAAAAAGCTAGCCTCTCATAAAATTCTTGAAAGCCAATTTGAAGTAGATGCAAGGATTCCCCGCCCCTTGCACAGACTAAACAATAAATATGCAGTAATGGCGGTAGTAAAACCCACATTGATTTACAAGAGGCTCAGGACCGCGAATCATTGGATTAGAGGTAGAGCGACCATGATTTCGTTGGCTGTATTTCCACTAGGACAGTAATAACGTCTCCTAAGTCAAAAAGCAGTTTTCAAATCCGCAAATCCCAAAATCACTATTTTTGAATACTCATACGTATGCGACTCTGCAACGAGTGGTCCAAATCACTCGTTTTTTTTGTGTTACTCGACACCTAAGTAGTCTATAATCATGACAGTGACACAGACCAATCATCTGACAAGTGACACTTTAACTTTTTAATTTACTTGAATTTAAGTAAGTAAGTTTTTTTTTATATGCTGGACTGGGAGCGAGAAAAAACATAGAATGTGCAAGCTGCTTTTCCTCCCGGGAATGATGTAAAACAGCAAAGGGATCCGAGGGTTTCAGTATACTGTAATTTAGGCTTTGGGCTGACAACCTGTCACTGCAGCAATATAAATACAAATGTATCTTAAATAACCCTCAAAACTTTGTCAGACGTGGCGGAACGACCTTTGTTTAGGTCGTTTACGCACTGCCTACCCCATTAGGGATAAATGCGTGATTATATGTATGTATGTATGTTAGCAGGGCGGCGACGACGGCGGTGGTGTGAATCAATGCCGGACCGTGGCCATGCCGTTAAGTTAAAAAGACTGCAATATAATTTTATTGATTTTCTTACATCCATTATACCTGTGACGAACCGTCTAGTAGAAAAACGCGCTATGTCCTAACACAACAAAACTTTATGGTCACCTGCCTATTTCCCCTCTGCTATTCTGCAGCAGCATTACCATGTGATGGATCTTCATCTTCAGCCCGGATTGATTCTTATGGAGTGCGGCTATCTATGGGATTAAGCAGATCGATGATGTACGGGACGACAAAAGTTTAAATGAATGCGGGCGGTGGCGCTGTAAGTACGGAGAGCTGTCAATTTTTAAGGTCAAAGTCAAATCATTCATTTCCAAATAGATTCCTAAAATTGCTGTCACTACAGCAATATGACTACAAATCTATCTTAAATAACCCTCAAAACTTTGTCGAACGTGGCGGAACGACCTTTTCTTTAGGTCGTTTACGCTCTGCCTACCCGATCAGGGATAAAGGCGTGATTATATGTATATAGATTCCTAAGAAAGTCACAAGCGAGTCTATTACAAAGAATATTATATCTATGTCGCAAAATAAAATAAAAATATATCAGAATGAAGAAGTAGCATGAGAAATTTGCCATTCGTTTTGTCTTATTCTTACTTTTGGCCTTTCTTTTGCTCAAAATAGGGTTAGTGACCGCAATGTGTGCCAATGTCTTGGGCTTCACTGAAATATCAGAGCTCCATACATCTTTGTCATTGGGTGAGGGCGTTAGTTCCTTTTTCGGCCACGATCATTTCAAGCGTTGTCGTACTATTCGGTGAATAGACTGGGTTTTGACAGCATCTCTATTGATAACCATTTCATGATCGACTGGTTTTCCCCGATCTCAGAGGTTCGGGGATTTAGTTTCGTACCGGACTTTTTGGTTAGGGTACAATAATAATCTATTTTTGTTAGGGTACAGATCGATGAAAGGAATGATCGGAAGACAAAGGTTAATTTTCACGGGGTCGGCTACCTAATCTAGGAGATTGAACGAGGGTACTGGTATTTACACAGAGCGACGGCCATCTGACCTCTGCAACCCAGAAGGGAAATCAGACCCAATCCTAGATTAGGTCAGAGTTTTCAAGCCGCCAATGCTTAGCACTGGCCTCTGACACGGCTTAACGACTAATATCTACGGTATTAAACGATATTAACCGGGACCAACGGCTTAACAAGCCTTCCGAAGCACGGAAAAAGCGCCTACAAACGTACTTATAAAATTCGACAGCCGGAAAACACAT
Source organism: Scrobipalpa costella (assembly GCA_949820665.1). NCBI lineage: Eukaryota > Metazoa > Arthropoda > Insecta > Lepidoptera > Gelechiidae > Scrobipalpa > Scrobipalpa costella. The sequence continues at coordinate 6,166,597 of OX463321.1, read as the reverse complement.
TGGTACGTGGTGGGATTTGAACCTCGACCTCCGCAGCGGCCTTTATCACTGCACCATCGGGCTCTTACACATATTAATGGTAAAACTGCAGAAAAACATCAAACCATTTCATATCTGCATGTAATCTGAGATCGATCCGTCTGTTAACTCCTCCACTGCCGGCGATTATCTCGCGCCAGTGAGCGCGGCACGCGTCGAGCGCGCGCGTGGAAAATTACCAAGCTTTTGAGAGATGTCGCTTGGTGGAAAGTGAAGTAGTTTCTAGGCGGATGTATACATGGTTTCAGATAAGTCTTCTTTTTTGTACAGTATTGCACAAACTTTAATGATATATAATGTTGTATTGAATAAATTTATGCTATTTTTTTAATCTAAGACTGAAATTCAAATTCTTGTGATCTAACTAACGGGATGATCAAATTGTATTGTATAAGTACTGCAACTTTTTTACTGTCTGTCACGTAAGGCTCGCTATCTATGGTGAACTCATAACGACACAAAAAATTGTCCTTTTGCCTATTGTAACAACATTACATTACATTATTGGTTCAGGCAATTAAACTGCGGAATTCCTTGCCCGAGAATGTTCGACGAGCTCCGACTTTTGAATCGTTTAAGGAGCAAACAAGAAAAATCTATTTAGCTAATAATGTTTAATGTTTTTTTTTAATTGTACATAAAGGTACATTCATAAACATACACAAACATCTCGCCAAACTGAAACAGTTTGTTGGCGAGGAGAGCGCTCTCTTAAACAGATAAATATTAAATATATATTTGAAAAAGTAGTAATATTACGCGTGTATGTGTGTGTTGTGTGTGCATGTGTATGTTCGTGCGTGTGTGAGTGTGTGTGTGTGTGTATACTACCAGTATAGGCATACTTAAAAATTGTTTATGATAGGTGCATGATTAGTACTTAAAGTTAGACTTTAATAGTAATCATAATTTAAGTTTGTTTTTTAAGATTGTGTTAGTGACCTTGTTATCGTCTAAGAGCCACGGTGTATCATTGTACATTCTAGTAACGAGATAACTATTTGTATAATGTGTAGCTGTCTGATTCATAAGTATCATTTAAGTAAGAATATGTAGTGATATTCTATGTTCCAATTTCTCTGATATATAACATACAGTATCCTGTTTTAAGTAGCATATATTATGTTTTAGTTAATCATAAGATATATATCAGTATATTTTATTGAAATATTTATTTAATAGTGTGCAAATATTGTCTAAGTATTATATGTTGTAATATGCACTATCCCGCTTTCTGCTTGTACAATTTCTATACCCAAAGGTTACCTGGTAGAAATTACTGCTTTAGCAATAAGGCCGCCTAAATTGTATGTGTTTCTTTGAGCAATAAAGAATTCTGTATTGTATTGTATAACCTAGCCAATATCTCTCGTCCTCAGTTGGTGGAATATCTACTGTTAGAACCCGAATTCCAAACACAGTAATTACCGTCTAAACCCCCAGTCCCAGTCCCGGACGCAAACCCTCCGGATTCCAGTGCTGTGTCAAATCTGTTTGATAGACAATCGGGGACAATAGCCCCCGGCTACCCTCCGGTGGGCACACGCGGCAGTCAGGGAGTTTGCCATCCATTGCCTGTTATCTGATTTTAGAAAATATAAAACCTAGAGATCAAAATTGTAATTTATATGTATGCCAAAATACCACATCTCATCGAAGCATCCGGTGACCCGAGGGCTGGCAGTTTCTTTGCCCAAAGTTTATACTTTATGCACTTTATACAAAGTTTATGCTTATGCCTAGCCTAGCCATTCAGAGAGGCAATGCTGCCAGCCTCCTGGGAACCTTGCCTCGAACCTCATATCGGTGACGTCTTGGATGAAATTTTCTATTTGTAAAACGTAAATTGTATTGACCCTCTGTAATTATTATTACAGAGGGTCAATACAATTTACGTTACAATTTACGTGTAAAACGTAAATTGTATTGACCCTCTGTAATTATTATTACAGAGGGTCAATACAATTTACGTTTTACAAATAGAAAATTTCATCCAAGACGTCACCGATATGAGGTTCGAGGCAAGGTTCCCAGGAGGCTGGCAGCATTGCCTAATAATAATTATTACAGAGGGTCAATACAATTTACGTTTTACAAATAGAAAATTTCATCAACAATTATTGTTGTCGATAATAAAGACTATTCACAAATATCACATTAATTCGATTATATTTTTTAAGTTAGAAGATTGATAGTCACCTAGAAAGGTGCTTCTAGTACCGTATTGGTACTAAAAGATATTTTAAAAAATTCTTAAAGATATTTTAAATGCACGGAATGTTGGCTCAAACTATAACTATTTTTATAACCAATAATGTACACTCAATTCATTCGCTACCACGTAACACGTTCACTGCCGGACCCTCCCGGCGAAGTGTAAGTAACGCGCCATCATTCCGGCCCATTGCGACGTGTAATAGAATTGTTTGGCAGCGGAGGGGTTAAGGTCTGTGGGGACTATCGAAGGGCTACTAGAATTATTTGATACTCAGTGCAGATTATTTGTAATAGCGGCTTGTTCAAGAGTATAATTGATTTGTGGGAGAGAGGTAGAATTGTATCTGATATTTTTCTATATCTTGGACTTGTCTTACAAAAACGACAAATTTTAAAGGTTTTTTAATATATTATGTTTCTGCTTTTATATAGTGTAGGTTTAGCTCTCCAAAATAATAAGATCACACTCTTAGGATTGCCCCCACTATAGGATTGCCATGGACATACACAGTCTTCTTCTGTCGAGTGGGTATCGACTCTATGGACCCGATGAACCCTGGTGTCAGAGTTTTTAAACCACCTAGTAGCACAACTATCAGGCCTCTGACATGGTTTGAATAACGACCACTATTAAAGACAGCCCCCGACGGCTTAACGTGCCCTCCGAAGCACGAAATCTTTTTCTTTTCGGACAATCAGGTGATTCAACCTGCAATGTCCTAACCAAACTGGGAAAAAATTCACAAAGTGATAAATTCTCAAATATCAACTTTGTGTTTCCCCCCCGGGAATCGAACCCAGGACCTCCGGATCGGAAGTCCATGGCACTAGCCACTAGACCACGGAGGCAGTTAGCCACTAGACATACACAGGAACAATCACAAATAATACTCAGACCCAGAGACAGACATTTGTATTCCTCATTCAAACATATGCCCGGCCGGGAATCGAAGCTTAGCAGGCAGATACAGTGCCAACTAGGTTCTACGGGACTTCAATTCAAAAAAAGCTAAGTTCTCAAGAACAAAGCACTTGCGTTGCAAACCTACAGTCATGCAGATACTTCCGCTCCTTAAGAGTCGAAATGAAGACGAAATGGTCAGCAAAGAACCGATGCGTGACATGTTCTTCGACATTCATTAGAAAGCCCATAAATCCTGATGCTGAATAGTAGAATAGATCAAGAACAAAAGTATTGCGTTTAACTAAAAAAAATCCATGCTGGACTGGGAGAGATAGAAAAACATAGCATGTTCCAGCTGCCCTTCCTCCCGGGCATACTGTAGAAGTCAGCAAAAGGGACTGGAGGGTTACAGTGTATAGTAATTTAGGCGATGGGCTGACAACCTGTCACTATAGCAATACACATTTCAATCTAAAATTGCCTTCAATTTTTGTCAGACGTGGCGAAAGCGCCTTTTTACAAGGCGTTTAACGCTCTGCCTACCCCGTAAGGGATAAAGGCGTGATTTTATGTATGTATGTATGTATGTAACTAAAAAAAACAAGTCAAAAGCATCCCACATTAAGCCGCCTACACATAGTGCAGCATAGTTTCGATGTTATACGAGGATCTTCATCAGAACATATAAAAGTCACACCAAGCCCGCCAAGTGCACCTTTCGACTCTTCTTCATACATACACACATACATACATATAGTCACGCCTTTATCCCTAATGGGGTAGGCAGAGCGTAAACGACCTAAACAAAGGTCGTTTCGCCACGTCTGACAAAGTTTTAAGGGTTTTTAAGATAGATTTATACGTATATTGCTGTAGTGATAGGTTGTCAGCCCATCGCCTAAATTACAATATACTAAAACCCTCAGATCCCGTAGCTGGTTTTTACAGCATGCCCGGGAGGAAATACAGCTGGCACATTCTATGTTTTTCTCTCACTCCCAGGCCAGCATGGAAGCTCTTCTTCGATTATGAATAACACTTGTTTATCGTTTAGTTCGGTGCTGCTTGTTTCTACAGCTTATGCCATAAACAGATCATAAAAATAAGCTGTTGAACTTACCAGTCTTGACCTGGTGTTTGAGGGCGACCTTGCAGTCCTCAAGAAGGGTCTTCAGCGGGAGAGGGTCGTCAGGGAGGTGCAGGTCCACGATGCGCTGCATCTCCTCCGGCATCTTGAACTCCAGGATCTGGAGGAACGTCAGGTATTGGTCAGCCATAGCCAGTAAAAATGTGTGAGTGTTTAATTTCTTTTTATACCTGTCCTATTAATGTACATCTAACTCTAGAGTGGGGTAGATTCATTTCACACCCTAGAGTCTAGGATGCCTGCTTGCCCCTGAAACTGAACCACTTTCCTCAAGGGCTGAAAGCACATACCTACTCGTAGGTAAACAATTTGGTTTTCTCATATAGTACTGGTAAATGGTGGCTCAAATAATTTTGAATGGGAGAGCAATTTCTTTTTTCCATTTTCGACGCTCTGGGACAATTGTTCAGTTTCAGAGTTATAGGAAATATTAATTTTTACACCCAGGAAACAGACAATGCCATATTAGCAAACATATTATTAAAGAGATTCTTTTAGCTTTTTCTAAGATTTTCGAGGTGGAAAACGATCTTCTGAAACCTATGTTTAAAGGGCGACAATTGACTATGTATCCCGTCATTTGCGAGCTTCACATAAATTACCTTCTCATTGCGGTCATTGACCTGCTGCACGTAGTCCAGAAGCACGTCAAGGACTCGCTGCAGAAACTCCCGCGTCTGCGGGTTGGCGTCCTCACGGTACGGCAAGATGGCTGCCGGACAAAAAAACGAGTTTAGAAAGCGCTGCTTTTTTTCAACGTGACGTAGAATACATACATACATATAATTACGCCTTTATCTCTAATGGGGTAGCCAAAGACCTAAACAAAGATTGTTCCGCCCGGTCTGACAAAGTTTTGAGGGTTATTTAAGATAGATTTATAAGTATATTGCTGTACTAACAGGTTGTCAGCCCATCGCCTAAATTACAATATACTGAAACCCTCGGATCCCTTAGCTGGTTTTAACAGCATGCCCGGGAGGAAATGCAGCTGGCACATTCTATGTTTTTCTCTCGCTCCCAGGCCAGCATGGAAGTCAAAAAATACCCTCCTGTTTAATAGTGTCAGCTGACCGAGTATCGGGTATTTGTGTAGTAGAGTATTTTTTTGACGTGACTACGACTAATAAATTGATGAACCGGCTACATGTAGAAAAAGATGTCGTAATGTCCCGTTACGCGGATTGTCCCGTTACGTGGAGTGTCCCATTGCGTGGATTGTCCGGTTACGTGGAGTGTCCCATTTCACGGATTGTCCTTTTACGCGAATTGTCCCGTTACGTGGAATGTCCCATTGCGCGGATTGTCCCGTTACGCGGATTGTCCCGTTACGTGGATTGTCCCGTTACGCAGATTGTCCCGTTACGCGGATTGTCCCGATATGCGGATTGTCCCGTTGCGCGGATTGTCCCGTTACGCGGATTGTCCCGTTACGCGGATTGTCCCGTTACGCGGATTGTCCCGTTACGCGGATTGTCCCGATATGCGGATTGTCCCGTTACGCGGATTGTCCCGTTGCGCGGATTGTCCCGTTGCGCGGATTGTCCCGTTGCGCGGATTGTCCCGTTACGCGGATTGTCCCGTTGCGCGGATTGTCCCGTTGCGCGGATTGCCCATTGCGCGGATTATCCCGTTACGCGGATTGTCCCGTTGCGCGGATTGTCCCGTTGCGCGGATTGCCCGTTGCGCGGATTATCCCGTTACGCGGATTGTCCCGTTGCGCGGATTGTCCCGTTGCGCGGATTGTCCCGTTACGCGGATCGTCCCGGTACGCGGAATGTCCCGTTACGTTGGGGCGGTTTTGTTCACTCCGTATTCGTATCCGCGAAATAATTATGGAAGCTATCAAACATTTTCACGCCAATCCATAGAATGTTTCACGGACACGAACCGAATACGGAGCAGTGCAAAACCGCCCTTACGCTGTCAAAAAGTTTTTTATGATGTAGTCGTAAGGCGACTTTACAGACAACCAATAAATTGTTCATATTTCGTAAAATATTTTTTTATTCTCAACTAGCGACCCGCCCCGGCTTCGCACAGAAATTTTCCGTGTTTCTCTACTATATTATGCATGTATTATACATATAAACCTTCCTCTTGAATCACTGTATCTATTAAAAGAAACCGAATTAAAATCCGTTGCGTAGTTTTAAAGATTTATGCATACATAGGGATATAGGGACAGAGAAAGCGACTTTGTTTTGAAGTGATTTTGCTAGCTATAAAACTTAAGAACGGAAAATTCAGCTCTTCTCTCAGATGCTAGCCTAATATCGCTCCTAGCAGTTTAAAAGTGTCAGTGATGCACAAATAACAAGTCAGTCCCTAGCCCTCTCGGAGTCTGCGTTTGATTAAAAACTTGGTACACCCTCGCGTGCTCAGGAATGTGTGAGAGTAGGGTGACCATGGTTATAGTTACAAAGAATACACAGATTGATAAGTTTTAGGAGTGTAGTAGAGGCCCTTTTTAATATTTCATTTTTGTTCTGTTTATATAGGTAGGCCACCCATTTAACAGTCAAATTGTCATTGTCTGGTTGTTGAGGTAATTCCCTTTGCAGTAGAAACTTCAGGGGTTTGGTGTGTTGCAGCAAAAGACTTTGTGCGCAAGATAGGGCGGCGTTTGAGGGATTGTGGTCGAGATCCCCGTTCCTGCTCGTACTTGGTCCAACAAATATCTCTGGCCATTCAACGCGGCAATGCTGCCAGCATCATGGGCACATTTGGGCCAGGCACCAGTGGGAATGGAATCTATAGTTAAGGTTAGTATTTATATTTATTTTTGTTATGTTTTTGTAATTAATAATTGTAAATTTTTAACTTTCAATTAATAAATTTTTATCGTTCCATCAAAGAACGAGATAGCATTATAACTTGTTGTTTTTTGAGAACTTTTGCTGGCAACATTGGCAATAATGTGTCGTTTTTTCGTATTTTATTATTTAAGGCGCATCGCATATACCTAGGAAGCGGCGAGGCAGACGCGCGCCGTTTTTGTATAGAAATTTATATCTGCGCAACTCAGCTTGATTTTTTATTTGCGATGTGCCTAAGAGAAAGTTTTTGGTACAACTTATTTCGGCTTATGCCTAAGTTAAAAACGATTTTAAGCGTTAGTTTTAAGTGCTCTTTTGGTCCATAAAATAAATAAATACCTATTACAAAAAATGATTGTCGAAAATATATCCTATATTTTGCTTAACTTTTGTTCACCAGACGGGCGTCACATTGCAATGACTTCCGCTCACAGATGTCCAGAAATTATTTGCAGCATTCGAGGGGTTAAACATGACTTTTAACCATTTTCAACCTTATTTCTATCACAACTGCAGTTATAATGCTTTGTACGCTTTCGCTATAAAAGTTTTGGATATTACGAGCATTTTCTCATAACAATGGTTTTTGATTTTCAATATGTCTCCGGCAAAGTTGTTTTTGCAGTTTATAAAATACGTACTGTGTGCATTTTGTACGGCATTGCAAGTTTGCTAGCGCCACGGTATCTTTGTATTTTCTCATAGACGAAGAAAAAGGAAACTGAGTTTTCGGAAACAGGAAGGTTTTCCATTTTCAACATTAACTCCTTAGCAGGTAGGTCTATTTATTTTTTTGGAACTGCATTGAGTAAGTTTGTAATTTTGTATGGTGTATTGTAATAATTCTTGTATTGTACGTTGATGAGTGAACTTGTGTTCTTGTGAGGGATTGTTTGCCCTTTGACTTCAGTTGTATGGTATTTGTATGGAATCCGTATGTTTGTATGTAAAAAAAAAACTTGGTTTCATCTTTGGGTACAAAAGGTGCACCGATATAGATTTGCTCCAAACGAGTAAGGATTCACACCGGCAAGCGACGCGGCACGAAGTTGTTTGATGAAGTATCTCGTTGTACCACTTTTCGGACTCTATTCTTTCAAAAGTCGAACGACCCGATGAACCCTGATGTCAGAGTTTCTAAACCAGCTATTAATAACAGCTAATAAGCCTCGGACATGTTTTCTGTAACGACCACTAAGATATCGGCCGGGACGGCTTATCGTGCCCTCCGAAGCTCGAAATCTTTTTTCTTACAGAAATATCTATCTTTATATTTTCTCTCTAGTAATCGAACTCACAACCTTTAGATCGAGAGCATGAATGAACTACTAGATCCCCACACTTTTTAATTATAATCCTGCGAGATGCCGTAACTTTTAACCCCTCGGCTGCCAGTCCGACAATGTGACGAGTGAAGCGCGGCTAATCGGTGGGGGCTAGTGATGTACCGTAGACTGATTGAAATAAAATGGCAGTTGCTCTGTGTAAAAACCAGTAGATTAGGTAGCCGACCCTTTGATGTACGGGATAAGGCTAGGGAGATGATGAGGTTTCAAAGCAACGTCAAAGACTTGACGAAGAACTGACTAAAAATATTACTGTAACTGTCTAGAGGCATATATACCAGGTGTAAGGGACAGCGTCCCGCAAACTGATAGGGGTTGCTCGGTCAATGACACTGAACAACTATCAGCAGGTTGTTTTTTCAGGAAGTCAACAAAAGAATTAACTTTTCCATACACAATGTTCACCTCGATCAGACAATTTGTACGGAAAATCATTTTTTTTTCACTTCCTGGAAAAAAATCCTGCTGATAGTTTCTCAGTGTCGTTGACTGAGCAACCTCTATCAGTTTGCGGGACGCTGTCCCTTACACCGGGTATATAGATAGTTACAGGGTTATTTTTAGTCAGTTCTTCGTCAAGACTTTTTTTTTTTTTTTTTTTTTTTTAAATATATATAGGCGAGCATTTGTCCGCCATCTCACCTGGTGGAAAGTGACGATGCGGACTATGTTGGAGCATACTCACCTATGTAGTGCCTATTCACTCTCGCCTTGAAAAGGCCCAGGTTATATTGTTCCGGAAACAGATCCGCCGGCAGGGAGTTCCACTCCTTAGCCGTTCGCATTAAGAATGTGGAAGCGAACCGCTTCGTGCGAATTTGTGGTATATCCACGACATAAGGGTGGAACCCCTGTCCACGCCTCGTGCTCCGGAGATGGAAAGGGGAGGGGGGTATAAGGTCATGAAGTGCTAACGCGCACTTTGACGTTGCTTCGAAACCTCATCATCTCCCTAGCCTTATCCCGTATATCAAAGGGTCGGCTACCTAATCTACTGGTTTTTACACAAAGCGACTGCCATGTAACCTCCGCAACCCAGGAGGGAAACCAGACCCAATCCTAGATTAGGTCAGAGTTTTCAAGCCGCCAAAGCTTACCACTGGCCTCTGACATGGCTTTACGACTAATATTTACGGTATTAAACGATATTAACATGCCTTCCGAAACACGGAAAAAGCGCCGAAAAAACGTACATATGAAATTCGAAAATCTAAAAACACATTGGTAAGTGGTGGGATTCGAACCAGGAGGCAGAGGCCCTATCCACTACACCATCGGGCTCTCCCGTTAAACTTTCTAAACCTAATTCTAAACCTAATACTGGTAGCAATTCATAGTTGCCTATTATTTTTCTGCCTTGAGCGAATAAAGGGACGGCAATTTTAATTTTAGTATTTTTATCTAATTAGTTAAGTTGTGAATGAAGTGATAGCACTATCGATATCGGTACTTTTATTTTCCCAACTCTAGCTAGGGTAAGTGAAATACCACGCGTGTCACATCGGTAGGCTAGGAATAGTAAGGGGGTATATTTTTTTAAAATTAAAAAGTTTTTTGGAACTCGCCAAGGACTAGAAAAAACATAGAATGTCCCAGCTGGTTTTCATCAAATACGACATGAGAATGAAATCATTAACTAAATTTGCAAGAATCAGAAATATTCTTCTTTCTCGGGAAGTAGTATTGATCTTTATTCTAGATATGAACGGAAAAAACATGGAAAATTGTGTTTTTTTTAATTTTAGACTAAAATTCTAAAATTTCAATCAAACCAAATGCTATGTACATATAATCACGCCCATATCCCTAACGGGGTAGGCAGAGCGTAAACGACCTAAACAAAAGGTCGTTCCGCCACGTCTGACAAAGTTTTTAGGAAGAGGTTAATTAAGATCGATTTGTAAGTATATTGCTGTTGTGACAGGTTGTCAGCCAATCGCCTAAATTACTATATACTGAAACCCTCGGATCCCTTAGCTGGTTTTTACAGCATGCCCGGGAGGACATGCAACTGGCACATTCTATGTTTTTCTCTTGCTCCTACGCCAGGATGGAAGTTAGTACACCATAAAGTAACAGAAAGGTCTTTTACCGTATGTACGGAGCACTTAGGCTAGTATTTATAAAGCGATCTCAAGACTGAGAGCGATATTAAGTATGGATTTGCAAGGTTATTTTGTATTAAAATGAAATTACTGATACGAACTCAAACTCGCTGTCACTCTCAAGTGCTGTTTATAAATACGGGCCTTAAAGTGTTCAAACACATTCGCCTCTCATCCCTCGCTTAAGTGCACAGCTAAATCGGCTTACTACGTCACTTGTGAGTCTTGTGACGTCACTAACACTTGTGCACACAGGCGCCCTCTGTGTTGCTTTGTGGATATTTCCCCTTATTTGTTACAACAAATCATCATCTGCCTAGACTTATCCCGTATCTCACGGGGCGGCTACCTAATATAGGGGATTGCACGAGGGAACCGGTTTTTACATTTTGAACTAAACAGAGCTGGTTGTTACAGCAAAATAGTAAATTGAAATAAGTTAAGATAAGATAAGAATATACTTTATCGCACAGAAAAGACACAAGAATAAAAGATAGGCCTCTGGCATAGTTTGTGTAACGGCTACTATCAAGGACCGACGGCTTAATATGCCTTCCGAAGCACGGAATCTGTTTTTTTACAGATAATCAGGTCCTAACCAAACTTTGTGTTTCTCCCGTGGGAATCGAACGCACGACCTCCGGGTCGGAAGCCCTTGGCTCAGACCGCTAAACCACGGAGCCAGCACTCATTTATCCGGATTAGACCCGGACCGGATCCGGACAAGTTGATCCGGTATCCGGCATCCGGTAATGACGCGGATCACTGCAGAGGGCGTTCCATCGCTCATTTGTAGATGCACCGAACATGGGGAATCAAATATGGAAGAAGCTTTTTATATTTTTTAAATAAAGACGAGGTGTAAGGGACAGCATCCCGCAAACTGATAAGGGTTGCGCTTGGCGTAGAGAAAAATTGATGATATCTTCGAAAATACTTGTATTTTGTATAAAACTTCTGATGGCACATCTACACCGGTGGCCATTTGCAAAGCGAAAAAAAGACAGCGATTTAAAAAGAAAGAGATAAAAATAATAATCTAATACAGGTTTGCATACTGGTCAATTTTGATATTGGTTTCAGTCAACGAAACTAAACTAATCAAAACGAATCTAAATCTAAACTATCATCAGGAAATTATTTCAAAAAAAATATTTGCTTTTCCATAAAAACTGTCTAATAGGAGTGGTCATTTCGTACGGCAAAGTCAAATATTTTTTTCTTCTCTTGAAAGAAATTCCCGGTGGAAGTTGTTTGGTGTCGTTGAGTGAGAAATCATGACATTTGCGGGACGCTGTCCCTTACACCCGGTATATATGTATCTGTCTGAAGTGCGGAATAACCCGTATATCCTACGATTTACCGGTAAAACCGCGAAATGTATTGCAATTATTGTTTTTATTTTAGACTATTACCGCCATTGGGCTCGATTCTAGATTTGCCGGCTAAAACTAAAATTAAAATCTATTTGTCACTTTCAGACTTAAAACATTGGAAAGGACAGGAGATCTATTCTCTCCGGTTTTTTGATTTATAGTCTGTGGTTTTATGCGTTATGTGTAATTTTTATCCGCCGTCATATGATGTGGCGGATAGAATTGACAGAAATACTGGGGAAACGTGCAAAAGCGCGTCAAAATCGAGCGGACAAAGTGTAAAATTATTAAGTATAAATTCCTTGTCCGTTTTCAATTTTATTATTCTGAAAGTGGCAGATAGATTTTAATTTCAGTTTTAGCCGGCGGAATCTAATCGAGCCCATTTACTTGTTAAGTCCTAGGATTTGCCTCAGAAGACAGAAATCTTTACATTTCATTACGTGTTCAGCAAACCGTTTTAATGACATTTTATTAAGTACGGTATGGAGCTATACGGTACTAAATACACAGTAGTGTATCTTATCATTTAAATAATTGACAGTATTAAGTCTAGATTTATTAATAATAAGACACTACTTATGATATTACTTATACCAACTACGATAATTTGTAATATTGTTAGTCGGATAGTCATCGAGACAAACCTATTACGGGTTTAGCGATGTTTTATAAATTGTTTAAGGGTCATTTAATGTAATAAAATACTAATAAAAAAAAATCACGTAATAAATGTGTGAAACAATAAAAACATTTTATTTGTGAAATGTTTACTTTTATATTTTTGTGGGTTTTAATAAATCTTTATAACTATAAAAACTCTTTCTCCACACTATCCACGAAGCTAATCCACAGAAAAGTGATAAAAAATATTCTATTTCTTTCTCAAATCCCAGTCTGGTCTATCAATTGTACCCTCCCTTTAGTTCCCCAGTCGGGTAATCCCCAATAAAATGAAGTTGTAAGCCACAGGCTTATTCGACCCTCTTTTACAGCACGACCACGCTTAAAATGAACATACATACTAGGCGTTTATTTCTCAAAATGTGGAGATCTAAACAGTTTCTTTCAAATATATTAATTACTAGCGACCCGCCCCGGCTTCGCACGGAAATTATCAGTGTTTCTCTACTGTATTATGCATGTATTACTTAAATAAAACTTCCTCTTGAATCACTCTATCCATTAAATGAAACCGCATCAAAATCCGTTGCGTAGTTTTAAAGATTTATGCATACGTAGGAATATAGCGACAGAGAAAGCGACTTTGTTTTATACTATGTAGTGATTATTACTTATAGCTGCATGCATTCTCCCGATACTGACATATGGGGCGCAGACTTGGTCTTTGACAGAAGCTCAAAGATTCAGACTCGGGGTATTCCAACGAGCCATGGACCGAAGTATATTAGGTTTGAAACTCACGGACAAAGTCCGAAACGTCATAAATCGCTCAAAAACCGGAATAGCTGATGTAACCTGCGCAGCGGAAAAACTAAAGTGGTACTGGGCAGGTCACGTGTGTCGTATGCCAGGTGAATTATAGATACCACCACACCAACCAAATTATTATACGGCGTGTAAGGGACAGCGTCCTGCAAACTGATAGGGGTTCCTCAGTCAACGAAACTGAACCACTTCACCAGGAAATCCCTTCAAGAAACGGAAAAAATAAACTATCTTGCCATACAAAATGACCACTTTTTAGCAAACATATTTTTCGTTTCTTGGTAAAAAAAAAACCAAGCAACCCCTATTAATTTGCGGGACGCTGTCCCGTATTCAGTTTTGAGTATTAGTACACATACATAAAATCACGCCTTTATCCCTAATGGGGTAGGCAGAGCAAAAACGACCTAAACAAAAGTCGTTCCGCCACGTCGGACAAGTTTCGAGGGTTATTATACATACATACATACATAAAATCACGCCTTTATCCCTTACGGGGTAGGCAGAGCGCTAAACGCCTCGTAAAAGGCGCTTTCGCCACGTCTGACATAAATTGGGGCAATTTTAGATTGTAATGTGTATTGCTATAGTGACAGGTTGTCAGCCCATCGCCTAAATTACAATACACTGTAACCCTCGAGTCCCTTTTGCTACTTCTACAGCATGCCCGGGAGGAAGGGCAGCTGAAACATTCTACGTTTTTCTATCTCTCCCAGTCCAGCATGGAAGATAGAGGGTTATTATAGGTGATTGATTACGTATATTGCTATAGTGACAGATTGTCAGCCCATCGCCTATTTTGCAATACACTAAAACTCTTGAATCCCTTAGCTGGTTTTTATAGCATGCTCGGGAGGAGATGCAGCTGGCACATTCTATGTTTTTTCTATCACTCCCAGTCCAGCATGGAAGTAGGTGAATTATGGGCCAAGATTACCACCGAGTGGATGCCCAGAAGAGACAGACGGCGGCGTGGCCGGCCCGGGCAGCGATGGAAGGATGAGCTCGATGCCTTCCTCAAAAATTGACCGGAAGAAAAACATAATAGGGAGTCGTGGAGAGACCGAAGGGAGGCCTTTGCCCAGCAGTGGGACACGATAGAGTAAGATAAGATAGCGGCGGTGAATAAAAGAGGCATAAGTTCTTCTTCTTCCATGCTGGACTAGGAGCGAGAGGAAAACATAGCATGTGCCAGCTGCATTTCGTCCGGGGCATGCTGTGAAAACCAGCTAAGGGATCCGAGGGTTTCTGTATATTGCAATTTAGGCGATAGGCTGACAACCTGTCACTACAGCAATATACGTTCAAATCTGTCTTAAATAATCCTCAACATTTTGTCAGACGTGGTGCAACGACATTTGTTTAGGTCGTTTACGCTCTGCCTACCCCATTAGGGATAAAGGCATGATTATATGTATGTATATGTTATTTAACCATTCCTCTAATATGCCATCTAAAATCTTTATTGACAGACAATTGGATGAATCAGTCTGCAATTTTTATAACCAAAGACAAAGTTTTGAGGGTTAATTAAATGGGTTAATGTAATTAGATTTGTAGCTATATTGCTGTAGTGACAGGTTGGTAGCCCATCGCCTAAATTGCAATATACCGAAACCCTCAGATTCCTTAGCTGGTTTTTACAGCATGCAGCTGGCACATTATATGTTTTTTTCTCGCTCCCAGTCCAGCATGGAAAACTCCTTGTAACACGAAAACAAACCATCTAGACGCAGTTGAAACCGCGGGACGGAAGGTTATTAATTAATTATTCCATACAATTGGGTGCGATGGTCGTAGTTAATGCAATTTTAAGGTTAACATTGATTAATGACCGTGTTTCAAAGCTAATGACTTTTCGGATGCATGGGAGATTTTGCTGAATCATGGTGTTTATGAATTCAATAGATTTTGAGCGTCAAAATAGCCTCCGTAGTCTAGTGGTGAGCCGTGGACTCACAATCCGGAGGTTCTGGGTTGGATTCCAAGGGGGAGACATAGAATCACCTAATTGTCTGCAAGAAAAAGATTCCGTGATTCGGATCGGAGGGCACGTTAAGCCGTTGGGACCAACGGCTCACCGGTCACCGTCTTTGATACTCGATAATAGTCAATAATAAGGTGGTTTTAAAACTCGACACCAGGGTTTACCGGGTCGATCGACTCGAAAACCCACACAAAGAAGAAGTGACAAAATACTATCTATAGGTATGTGAAAGCTGGAGCCCGATGGTGTAGTGGATAGGGCCGCTGCCTCCTGAGCGGGAGGTCGTGGTTCGAACCCCACCACGTACCAATGTGTTTTTCGATTTTCGAATTTCATATGTACATATGTTTATTCGGCGCTTTTTCCGTGCTTCGAAAGGCACGTTAAGCCGTTGGTCCCGGTTAATATCGTTTAATACCGTAGATATTAGTCGTTAAGCCATATCAGAGGCCAGTGCTAAGCTTTGGCGGCTTGAAAACTCTGACTTAATCTAGGATTGGGTCTGGTTTCCCTTCTGGGTTGCGGAGGTCAGATGGCAGTCGCTCTGTGTAAAAACCAGTACCCTCGTTCAATCACCTAGATTAGGTAGCCGACCCCGAGAAATACGGGATAAGGCTAGGAGGATGATGAGGAGGATGAGGTATGTGATAGCTACTTCTCTTTCATACTCTATAAACTAGGTTTTTCAATCAATCCCATCCATTGATTGACTAGGCAATTTGTTTCTGTACGGGGTGTAAGGAACAGCATCCCGCAAACCGATAGGGGTTGTTCAGTCAACGAAACTGAACAACTATCACGTCCGTAACTTGCTTAAAAGCCAAATACAAAACAGCCTTATTTAAAAGACAACTTGCAGCAGAAAACTTGAAGCATGCCTACAGTAAATTGCTGCCTTTAAATAAATATTTTAAAATTTAATAGTTCCTAATTTTAAAATTTAATAGTTTCCTTTATATATATATATACACACACACACACACACACACACGCGCACACATACAGTCACAAACATAATAATAGTCCTCCCACCGATTTTCGGTGATGGCGGCCAATCTCTCGGAGATGGGCCAACTGCGCAGGACTTGTTTTTAGTGCCCAAGTGTTTGCGCTACACACAGGTGCACTCTCTGTTCCTTTAGTCTCTTATTCTGATGGGACAGACTGACTGACACGACCAGAGAGAAATCAGGCGCAGGACCGACTATTTACATGCCCGTCCGACAGCATGGATCATGTGTAGAGAGAGGGGGTACTCGCGCCCTGTATAGACGTGTTTTTGTGTGTTCTACAAAAGTAAATCCAAATCTATTATAAATGTGCAAAATTTACTCACAAAGTGTTATACAAAGTATTACCGGTCTATAGTTCATCATTTGCAGTTAACAGCTTGCTAATTACTTATCTGTTAGTGGTATAAAAATCAAAACAAAATAGTGTATCTGTCAGTGAACTCAAGTTAAAACCGTGCACAGTGACGCAACGATCGCGGCCGGCCTATTGTTATCGGAGTTGGCTGCCGTTCCGGTTTTGCTAGCGCCGCGCGTCAAGTTGCTTGTATCCAGTAATTTCACTCCTAGCGTCATCGACCAATTGGCCCAGTGGCTACAGAGCGCAGTTGGAGTGAAAGGAACACGGATCGAATCTCCGGTCACACACAGCAAGAAAAAATATTTATTTTTATTATTATATTTTTGGTTTTTTTTTTTTTTTTTTTTTACATTCAAGATCAATATGCCTAGGCCAAAAGCAAATACTAAGGCTCCGAAATGTGATGGATGTCGAGAACTTATAGCTGATTTACCTCACCTGGTTTGCTGTGAAGAAAGCTGCCACGCAGTGTACCATTTAGAAATCTGCTCCGGCCCAAATCCTCCAACTGATAAGCAAAGATGGAGATGTCAGAAATGCCGCTGCAACGAACGCTTATCTTTAGGTGGGAAGAAAGATGGAGAACTGGGTGAAATCAGAAAGTCAATCACGGATTTAACACCCAGCGACAAAATGAATGTCACTATCCGGAACTCTAATAAACAAACCATAGCTCCCGAACAAGATGTCCCTCCACTAAATCTTCTCGCTACAGAACTCAGTCTACTACGTCAGGAACTTACATCAGTGAAAGAATGCCTTGCTGTCATGTCTACTTCACTGGCATCGTGCAATGAGAGATTGGACAATGTTGTCTCCCATCTTACCAATTCAGATCTAAGATTAAAAGCGCTGGAAGAACGTGATGTTGAAATATCACGACTCAAAAACCAGGTGTCTGAACTACGGGAACAGCTTGGCAATCAACTCCAAGTGTCTCTAAAGAACGAAGTCGAGATAGCCGGTGTCCCTGAGACAAATAATGAGAGTTTAACTCACATAGTTAAACTAACCGCAGTAAAATCCGGCGTCACGGTTGAAGACGCTGACATCGATTGGATAATGAGAGCAGGCCCAAAACGCAACACCGATAATAATAAAACTCCACGTCCTGTGGTTATCCGCTTTGTGCGTAGGTCCAAGCGTGACGAAATGATAAAGGCTGGTAAGACCAAGAGAAATTTGACCACGGAAGGCATGAACATCTCTGCAACAAACCAGAAAATTTATGTCAACGAGCGTCTGACTCGCGAAAATAGATTGTTATTTCGTGAAGCGCGAAATCAATACGCTAGTGCAGGATTTCAATTCTGCTGGGTCCAAAACGGCTCGGTGTTTATTCGGAGAAGAGAAGGAAGTCCAGCCATCCGTTTACGATCCCTGTCCGATCTTAGAGACAAACTTGGAACAGCCTCAGGATCTGAAAATAAAGACACTACGAATGCCAAAGGATCTACTACTTACACAGATGAAAAATAATCCGTTACCACTTAAATCGCATGTTTCGTGTATAACGGTACTGAATTATATATATTTTGTTTGTGTAGAAAATTTTGTAAGTTCTCATAATGGCACTTATATATTCTTATGTATTATACCCTCTATATTTATTTATATGTATTTATTAATAATGAATCCCTACACCACATCAATGGAGCAAGCTTCCAAACATCTTTTTAGTTACACTGACCCTCAAGCTATCAAGTGCAATCAATTACCATACCCTAAATTGCCTTTGATATGGCCACCCTAAACATTGACAATTACTTGGACTCAACCCTAATTGCCCCTTGCTACTCCATTCCCTTGGAAGATTGCTCAAATGTCCTCACAAATGAATATAGTTTTAGAATTGTGAGTTTCAATGTTAGAAGTCTTCAAAGGAACTTTGATCAGTTCCTCGTTGCTTTGAAACGTACAAATATTGTGTTCGACGTGATCGTACTCACTGAGTGTCATCTAGGTACATGCTCACAGATTAGGACTCTTCCTGGTTACTCTCACTATCACACCTCTAATATAATTAATCAAGCGGGTGGTGTAGTTATCTATGTTAGAAAAGATCTAAAAGTAAATGTTACTGAACCTAATATCGTAGATGCTGATTGTTTAGCAATCAATATTGACAACACGTTTATGATTATCGGAATATACAGAACGCCATCGATAAGCAACACTGATAACTTTCTCTCGTCTTTGGAAAAGTGTTTTAACAACGGCCTACACGGTAAAGCTAAGGTTATTCTAGTTGGTGACTTGAATATTAATATTCTGAATGTTGAAAAATCAAATGATTACCTTTGTTTAACTGCTGAACTGGGCCTGATAGCAGTAATTTCTATGGCTACACGACTGTCAGGTTGCCTGGACCATATATTGGTCAGTTCCTCAGAAACCGCGATGGGAATAGTGGGTAAGACTGCAATTACCGACCACGATATAATAATAGCTGGAATCGTATCAAACATGAAAAAAAATAAGCCTAAAAAAACAATCACTAAGATCGATTATGATAACATTGCCGCTGAGTTAAAAGATGTAGATTGGTCGGATGTGCTGCTCACTGGTGATGCATCATATGCAGCAAAGAGGTTTATGGATATCCTAATTGACGTTAAAAGCAGAAATACTAGAACAATGACATTAAGTCATTCCAAGGTTATTTTGAAAGACTGGATTACTCCCGGTCTCATGCGCTGCATGCGGCACCGGGATTATCTTCATCAGCAATACAGGAGCAATCCGAAGGATGTTATAGTCGAGCAGTCTTATAAGAGGTATAGAAATTTTTTGTGTGATTTACTTAAACGGTTAAAAACTCAATTTAATCAAGATAACCTTGAAGCCAATTCCAATAATCCAAAAAAGCTATGGAAAACGATTTCTTCTATTTGTGATTTCGATCGCACAAAAAAACAAACCTTAGATTTGCTTAACATCAAGGATAATCCAAAGGCCTCACTCACAGTAACCAATATGTTCTTTTCTAAAATTGGCAGCACTTTGGCTGGTAACATATTGTCACGGCTTGACACTTCAGAGTCTCTTTTAGCAGAAGAAATTGATATTCCATATCACCATAATTCATTTTTTATGTATCCGACGGATGCTTCTGAAGTTTTATCTATTATCAGACAGCTGAAGAATGAAAGTGCACCTGGTCTGGACGGAATAGGAAATAGTTTGGTGAAGCAAATGGCTAGTGAAATCGTGGAACCACTTACTGCTATTATTAATTTAAGCCTGTCAACGGGTACTTTTCCAGAATGCTGGAAGACAGCTGCGGTTGTCCCAATACACAAGAATGGATCTAAAACTGATCCCACGAACTATAGGCCTATTTCACTACTATCCGTATTTTCCAAGATACTGGAAAGAATAGTTAACAAGCGCCTCACTGACTTTCTTGAATCAGACAACCTGTTGTCCTCGACGCAGTTTGGCTTTCGCAGAGGCAAATCCACCGAGGACGCTGTCTCTATTCTCCTCGAAAAGGTTTCTGCTGCTTTGGATATGGGAGATTCATGCGTCGGAGTGTTCCTCGATCTTTCCAAAGCATTCGATACAGTTTCTCACGCCATCCTACTGCGAAAACTGGAATGCTTTGGAATAAGAGGGACATCTTTGGCGTGGTTTGCGAGTTATTTGAAGGATAGAAAGCAATGCGTCATGTTAAATCATATAGTGAGTGATGTGTCGAATATAGCTTTTGGCGTGCCTCAGGGAAGCATCCTCGGTCCGACAATGTTTCTAATGTACATCAACGATATAACAAATTTATTCGGGTCCGAGGACAAAGTTGATGTAGTTTGCTATGCTGATGACACCGCCATAATATTTCGTGATGCTTCATGGTCAAGAGTCTTTCAGAGAGCGGAAAGTGGTATGGCTAAGATTACTTCTTGGCTTAACACCAACCTACTGACCTTAAATATAGAAAAAACTTGCTACCTCTGTTTCTATAAAACTAAACCATCTGCTCCAAAAACCCCAGTGGCTATAAAGGTTCATTCTTGTAAAGTCGAGAGGAGAAGAGAGTGTTCATGCACGTCCCTAAAAAGAACAGATTCACTCAAATATCTTGGCTTAGTACTGGACGAGAGACTGACGTTCAAAAATCATATTGGTGTTCTTTCGGGTCGGGTACGAAAAATAATCCATATAATGAAACTTCTTCGACAGGGTGCTAACACTCAAGTACTTACCCTAGTTTACTTCGCTTTGTGTCAGTCTCTCCTCCTTTACTGCATAACTGCCTGGGGATCTGCATGTAAATCCTTCTTGATCACCATAGAAAGAGCTCAAAGGTCCGTCCTGAAAGTGATGTTTCGCAAATCCTTTCGTTTTCCTACAAGATCACTTTTTCAGGAGGTCAAGGTTATGTCTGTGCGTCAACTTTTTATTCATAGGGCTGTAACATTCTACCACATAATCTTTATGAAATTAAAGGATCCTGAAGCGCAAAAAACCCGACGACTAAATGTAAAACCTGTAGCAGCTCAGACATCGTTTGCCCAAAGATTCAGCCCCTTCTTATTTCCATTCCTGTACTTAAAAATAAACCAAAAATGCCAAATATCAAATTTAAGCGTATACGAGGTAAAATCACGTACTAAAGAATACCTGCTCACTTTAGATTACAAAAACACAGAAGACTTACTAGCAATACTCGAGTAAACTTATTTATTTATTTTATAAATTTATTTACTTATCTATCTATCCATTTTTTCATATAATGTATATGTATTTACTGTATATATTTATGTACTTTTACTTACCTTATCCACTATTATAAAGTTATTATCGAACGTTAATCCTATTATTTATATTTTTTTGTGCCTTTTCAGTTTTTTATTTTTTTGTTTTTTAATTAGAATCTCCCTCCTTTTTCTTTTCTTTGTAGAATAATTTTTAATTTAAATTTGTTACCAATGTACAACTTCTCTTGCTTGTTAAATTGTTAACCATATTTGGAATAAGCTATTCGGTTTCCCGCGATACAGGTTCGCCTAGTGCGGGGTCCATTGCCACACTGTATACTTTGTCAAGCGTGTTTTTTGGTAATAAATATTTTTGTATTTTTTGTATTTTTTTTGTTACTTTTCGGACAATCAGGTGATCAGCCTGCAATGTCCTAACCAAACTAGAAACAACAACACAAAGTCATTGTCCCCCGCCGGGAATCGAACCCGGGACCTCCGGGTCGAGAGCCCGTGGCTCAGACCGCTAGACCACAGAGGCAGTTAAGTCACAAACATACTACACTAAGGAAGAGTCCATCTGCTTAAATGTTATAATAGTTAAGATTACCCAAAATTTCTTTAACTTAAGTTTGTTTAGAATTATTTTTTTTGTTATTTATTACGTACGAATGCACCTAGATAAGTATTTTGTTAGCCCTCGACACTTGTACCCCATATAAGATCTCAGGGAGGAGGAAGTGGCTGAAAAACAGCGCTGGCGTGACCTAGGTCACGTCAGCACAAGCTGAGACATTTCCTTTTGCCTTTTCTTTATTATGTTAGATATAATAATTTAAATTGTAAAAGGCAATAAACATATTTTATTATTATTATTATTATCACCAAGTTTTCAGGAAGTAAAAAAAAAATTGGTTTTCTAAATTATCTAATCGAGATGGTCATTTTGTATGGGAAATTCAATTTTGTTTTCATTTACTGAATGAATTTCCTGGTGGTTGTAGTTCATTTTCGTTGACTGAGCAACCCCTATCAGTATGCGGGACACTGTCCCTTATCTGGTATAGGGTAAAATAATGTCAAATACCCCTAAAAACGCAAACAAAATATATTTTATCAGACTAATGACATTTTGCTTTCCATGTAAGGAAAAAAGACGTGACTTTACAGTGGGTATATGCTGTAAATGAAAGTGTCAGATTACCAAATCATCATCGCCATGCTCGATTACAACTACCCACAAATAACGCCTATCTTGACGCCTAACGCGTGTCGTCACTTCCGGCGGAAACGACGCCCCGGAAGCGTTGATAAGCGGCCCGACACGGATGTGACGTCATTGATGTAGCTTTATACCGAATGGCGTTGTGTAGAGGAAAAATGGGGTGTAACTTACAACCAAAATTAACTAAACAACCCCTATCAGTCTGCGGGATGCTGTCCCTTACACCCCGCATAATAATACTAATGAATAGATAGTTACTTACAATCATAGTAGAGATTGCCCGCTGCGCTGGTTACCTTGGGCGTTCCTTGTTCAGTTTCATTAACTGAACAACCTCTATCAGTCTGCGGGATGCTGTCCCTTACACCCCGCATAATAATACTAATGAATAGATAGTTACTTACAATCATAGTAGAGATTGCCCGCTGCGCTGGTTACCTTGGGCGTTCCTTGTTCAGTTTCATTAACTGAACAACCGCTATCAGTTTGTGGGATGCTGTCCCTTACACCCCGCATAATAATACTAATGAATAGATAGTTACTTACAATCATAGTAGAGATTGCCCGCTGCGCTGGTTACCTTGGGCGTTCCTTGTTCAGTTTCATTAACTGAACAACCGCTATCAGTTTGTGGGATGCTGTCCCTTACACCCCGCATAATAATACTAATGAATAGATAGTTACTTACAATCATAGTAGAGATTGCCCGCTGCGCTGGTTACCTTGGGCGTTCCTTGTTCAGTTTCATTAACTGAACAACCGCTATCAGTTTGTGGGATGCTGTCCCTTACACCCCGCATAATAATACTAATGAATAGATAGTTACTTACAATCATAGTAGAGATTGCCCGCTGCGCTGGTTACCTTGGGCGTTCCTTGTTCAGTTTCATTAACTGAACAACCGCTATCAGTTTGTGGGATGCTGTCCCTTACAACCCGCATAATAATACTAATGAATAGATAGTTACTTACAATCATAGTAGAGATTGCCCGCTGCGCTGGTTACCTTGGGCGTTCCTTGTTCAGTTTCATTAACTGAACAACCGCTATCAGTTTGTGGGCTGCTGTCCCTTACACCCCGCATAATAATACTAATGAATAGATAGTTACTTACAATCATAGTAGAGATTGCCCGCTGCGCTGGTTACCTTGGGCGTTCCTTGTTCAGTTTCATTAACTGAACAACCGCTATCAGTTTGTGGGATGCTGTCCCTTACAACCCGCATAATAATACTAATGAATAGATAGTTACTTACAATCATAGTAGAGGTTGCCCACTGCGCTGGTGAGCTTGGGCGTCCCTTGTTGTTCAATGTCGTTAACTGAACAACCCCTATCAGTTTGCGGGATGCTGTGGAAGGCTCGTATTTATAATCAGGATTTGAGACTGACAGCGTTTTTGAGTCCGTAATGTCATTTCAGTACATAATGACCTGTCAAATTTATACTTAATACTGCTCTCAATCTTGAGATAGCTTTATAGATACGGACCTTACACCCCGCATAATAATACTAATGAATAGAAAGTTACTTACAATCATAGTAGAGGTTTCCCACTGCGCTGGTGAGCTTGGGAGTCCCTTGTCCCGACAAAGCAGCCATTCTTTCACCCTGGATGAACAAATAAACAAACAACTATAATTCTATTATAGCTCTACCTTTATTATCGTGCTACCGTGGTAAAATTAATTGTTTTTACTTCTAGATATATGAGTAGTAATTCAAGTTGCTCAGTCAACAACAGACACTGAACAACTTTCACCAGAAAATTCTTTCAAGAAGTGAAAAATATAAATGGCTTTTCCATACAAAATAACCACCTTTATCAGACATGTTAACGTATCGTTATTTGTATAGAAAGCCAAAAAATATTTTCGCTTCCTGAAAGAATTTGCTGGTGAAAGTTGTTCAGTGTCGTTGACTGAGCAACCCCTATCAGTATGTGGGAGGCTTTCCCTTACACCCGCTATAAATTCTTTGTCATATGTTCCTTTCCTATACCTAATGATTCTTTCAAACAATTATTAAAATCAATTAAACGCCTAGTTAAAAACTTTTTATTGATGTTAATCTCAGCCTTGTAACTGAAATCTCAGATACTAGTTTGGCGGACCCATTTCATAACTAATTTTAAAACTACCATTTTTTTTTCAGATAGCAGGTAGGAAATATCAAACATCACAGGTAAGAAAGAGACTCCTTTAAAACTGTCAAAAATGTATGTTGTTGTTTTTAAATTTATCCTTATCGGATAGGCAACGGTACAAAGCCATACAGCCTAATCTTTTGTTTCTCATTTCAGAAATAATATTTAATAAGGCATTAAGCCAAGTCTTCAATCGCGTTTGACAGTATGCTCATGCTATGTGGAAAAGGGATACAATTTTCACTAAATAGTTTTCATTATGCCGTCGCTACAGGGACGTAAATTTGTAGCACTCGTAGCATATCTACGGTATGCTACGGTGTGGAAACGTAGAACGAACGTAGACGTAGGATATGTCCCTCTTAAATGTGAATATTCTTTGATGTCTATTGTGATATTTTCAAACCACCGAAATAATGCATTGTATAATAAAATAATTACCAAATGATAAAAGACATTAATAGCTACAAATTACACTAAAATATCTATTAAAATGGGTAGTTCTCCTGATTGACGGAAAGACACGAGCATGTTTCGCGATAAAACATTACATTAGAATAATTTTACAGCTACAAGCTTTTAAATATGAATAATATATAGCTTTTGGATATATTTGTAAAAAAAAACTGTGTTTGTCCGTCAAACCATTTCAGTCAAGGAGAACTACCCAAATCATACTATTGAATTAATCAATTATTAAATTAACATATTTAACTTTTACCGATGTTTAAATAAAAGTTGTTAAGATATCAGGCAAAACTAACTATGAAAGTAAAGTCATGCAAAATAAAAGAGGAAATCTGTACTAATTTATACTTTTCTTTTATTTAATTAGTAATATAAACCTATTTACATTTAATAAGTATAATTTTATTTATAATGTACTAGCGTAGGCAGGGTATAAGAACTAGCGCAGGCTACCATGTTATCAAGCACCTATTTCTTAGTAAAAAGAATGCAAGAAAAGTTAATTGATTTTTGTTTTTTTTTTAATTATCAGTGTTTCTCTACTATATTATGCATGTATTATACATATAAACCTTCCTTCTTGAATCACTCTATCCATTAAAAGAAACCGCATCAAAATCCGTTGCGTAGTTTTAAAGATTTATACATAAGGATATAGGGACAAAGAAAGCGACTTTGTTTTTATACTATGTAGTGATGGTATAACCTATATAATATCTGTGACATGCAAAATGGCATGTGGTTGTAAGATTTGATTACAGGTTCGATTCTCAGTAAAAAAAAATATACTGAACACATAAGTGTTGGATATTTTAATGGGACTGTTCTTATTGTATGCAGGTAATATAAAGATACTAGCGACCCGTCCTGGCTTCGCACGGAAATTATCTACTATATTATGCATGTATTATACATATAAACCTTCCTCTTGAATCACTCTATCCATTAAAAGAAACCGCATCAAAATCCGTTGCGTAGTTTTAAATAATTATGCATACATATGGATATAGGGACAGAGAAAGCGACTTTGTTTTATTCTATGTAGTGATTGGATACTAGAAATATGATGAATTTGTTCTCATGATGAATTCAAAGTAATCTTTAAATAAAATCATGCCATTATATTCTATACACCATAAAATATTTCTGTTTCTTTAAAATTTCTATATAAACTATTATAATTAATGCAACAAAATTGATGAAGTTTATATCCAATATGGCGGATAAGAATGAGAGAAAATTTTGTGAAATAAGAAATATGATAAAAATAAAGTAACAATTAAATATCATGTCACTATAATTATCTAAGAACCATAAAATATTAATGATTCTATAAACGTTCTACCATAAATATAAATGCAACAAAATGGATGCAGCTTAAACAATATGGCGGATGAAAATGAGAGAAAATGGTGGGAAATCAACGAACCAGCTGGATATGCTCAGCTATTTGCTTGCAGTACGAAAAAAAACCATCCAGTGTTAGCTTTGACATTTGCGCTAACTTCTATTCTATTCTGGAAAGAGAAAAAAATGTGTGTTAATTTTTTAATTTATTTCGCAACAAACAAGTCGGTTTATATTCCACCATTTTAAAATATGACATTATGGTCTATTATTTATAATAATACGCACAAAATTTTTAACTGTCACTATATAGCAATACGTATTTCAATATTTGTAAGACGTGGCAGAAACGCTGTTTACTGTGCGTTTTACCCTCTGCCTACCCCGTAAGGAATAAAGGCATGACTTAATGTATGTACAAAATTAAGTCTGCGCAGCTCATTCGCGCATGCGCGAGAAAATCGATACTTTAAGGTCAAAAGGTTACAAAAATCGATTTACACAATAGATAAAGAGCAATGTGTGAAGTAAATGAAAACTAAATGAGAAACATCTAAAAACTACTTCATTCTAAATTTAAAATTACATAACAACAAAATAATTAAAAATTATTTAATAGAGTTATTTATATACTGACCTTAATTCGAAGTGTGGATTATTTTATACAACTTTTTAATTGGAATTTAACTACAATTTTTTAAATACTATATCAGACCGCACACTACTTGTAAGATATATTTTTTGTCGAGAAACAAATGACTATATGGCAGAACGGGTCTCGGATATAATTATATATGAATAGGGTATGATCGCGGAGCGTTGAGATTCTATATATGTTTTTCATATATGAAGGAAAATTCAGAGACTTGGAGGAAAATTCAGCTAACAGCTGTAGTCCCCTCTTGGCCTGACCACGGACTGAGCTGGAGACCCCCAGGATCCAGGGTTGGGGGGTGACGCATGCGCCATGGAAAGGTCGAAGGTTAGGTTCTGGGGGGTGGGGAGGGGCGGACCTATATAGTCTAGGTGGTCAATACGTGGAAACAGGTCACCTATTTGATGCAACTGAATGCGATGTGCATTTCTATATTTGAGGTAATGGTATTATAGTATTTGTTTGAGGGATTATGGTATTTGAGAGAGCACGATGGTGTAGTGGATAGAGCCGCTGCTTCCTGAGCGGGAGGTCGTGGTTCGAATCCCACCAATGTGTTTTTTGGTTTTCGAATTTCATATGTTCCTTTATTCGGCGCTTGGTCCCGGTTAATATCGTTTAACACCGTAGATATTTGTCGTTAAGCCATGTCAGAGGCCAGTGCTAAGCATTGGCGGCTTAAGAACTCGGACCATATCTAGGATCGGGTCTGGTTTCCCTTCTGGGTTGCGCAAGTCAGATGGCAATCTCCCAAAAATAAAGAACCGTGTTTTCCATAAGCAATACACAGTTCTTTATTTTTTTTAATTACCCTCAAATCTAATCAGACGCTGTGACTGGGGAGACAGAGGTTGGCGGTCTTATTATTTGATTGTTGATGGTCTGCCTACTCCGCAATGGGTCCAGGCGTGACTATATGGTTATGTAAATGTCAAAAGGCATCGGCGAAAGGTCACGCGCCCACGTCCGCCTACGTCTGCCTACATCTGCATACAAAGGGTATTTACGCCTACACTTCAGCACTGAAAGGCTTTTTGTATAGTCACGCCTTTATGCCATACGGGTTAGGCAGAGAAAAAAACTTTTTTTTAATAGCTTCACATCTCTATATGAAGGAGAGACGTATTTCGCCAACAAGTAGAGAATCATTCAAACCACATAAGAGAATGTTCGGTAGAATGATTTTGAACTATGTTCAAAAGTAATGTCAGTTGCGTCAGTCAAATAAGTAATGACATTACATTATAGCCCTGCCAGGAATTAAAAAGACCTATCTTAGAGAAAACATACATAAAATCACGCCTTTATCCCTTACGGGGTAGGCAAAGCGTCAAACTCCTCGTAAAAGGCACTTTCGCCACGTCTGACAAAAATTGAGGGCAATTTAAGATTGTAATGTGTATTGCTATAGTGACAGGTTGTCAGCCCATCGCCTAAATTACAATACACTGTAACCCTCGAGTCCCTTTTGCTGACTTCTACAGCATACCCGGGAGGAAGGGCAGCTGGAACATTCTATGTTTTTCTATCTCTCCCAGTCCAGCATGGAAGAAAAACAGAAAAAAAATAAAAGAAGGACTTACGCATTTCCTATACGCCCTTCTCTATGGTAACTCTTTGACAGGTCTTTTTAATTCCTGGCGGAGTTTTATCCAGATTTATCAATAAACCGTTATCAAGGTATACCGAACAGCATCTTTCAATAGCATTTTCTTCCATGCTGGACTGGGAGCGAAACAAAAAACATAGAATGTGCCACCTGCATTTCCTCCCGGGCATGCTGTAAAAACCAGCTAAGGGATCCGAGGGTTTCAGTATATTGCAATTTAGGCGATGGGCTGACAACCTGTCACTACAGCAATGTACCTACAAATCTATCTTAAATGGCCCTCATAACTTTGTCAGACGTGACGGAACGACCTCTGTTTAGATTATTTACGTTCTGCCTACCCCATTAGGGATAAAGGCGTGATTATATGTATGTATCTTTCAATAGAATTTGACAATCGACATGCTATAACAGATCGACCGCGATTTTTGTACAGCTGTCAGGGATAAAGGTGTGATTATATGTATGTACATACATACATACATATAATCACGCCTTTATCCCTAATGGGGTAGGCAGAGCGTAAATGACCTAAACAAAGGTCATTCCGCTTCATCTGACAGTTTTGAGGGTTATTTAAGAAAGATTTGTAGGTATATTGCTGTAGTGACAGGTTGTCAGCCCATCGCCTAAATTTATGTATGTATGTCAGCGAAATCTTCCATGCTGGTCTGGGAGCGAAGTGTCTACATGTGTATACAAAACTATTTACACCTACACTTTAGCCTGGAAGGCTTTACGTAACATGCTGAAATGCCTAACGCTTTTATCCCATACGGGGTAAGCAGAGCAAAATGCGATTTCGTTAAGTCAGTCAGTTCAGTAAGTTCTTGTTCTTCTTAGCAAGTGGATTCTCGAGTCGAACAACCCGATGAAACCTGGTGTCAGAGTTTGACATGGTTTGAGTAACGACCACAATAAAAAAAAGCGACCTGAATATTTATTCTTTTCGGTTAATCAGGTAATTCAGCCTGCAATGGCCAAACCAAAATAGGGAAAACCTGATAAATTGACAAATATCAACTTTGTGTTCCCCCCTGGGTATTGACCCCAGTACCTCCGGATCGTAAGCCCATGGCTCTGACCATTAGACCACGGAGGCAGTTAATTCAGTCAAATAGCTGCAAAACATGTGTGACAGGTTGTCAACCTTTATTATTTATTGCTATGAAGGAAATCTCCGGCTTTCTCTAGAGACATGGGAGGACCCCAATCGATTTTCGGTGATGGCGGTCAATGTCCCAGAGTTCGGCCTATTGCGCGGGACTAGATTTTAGTGTCCAAGTGTTTGCGCAACACACAAGTGCACTCTCTTTTCCTTCATTCCCTTATTCTGATGGGACAACACGAGGAGAGAGAAGTCAGGCGTAGGACTGACTACTTAATTGCTCATCCGACAGACCATTATCAAAGACAGCAAACGGGGCCGACAACCTTAATGTGCCCTCCGAAGCAAGGAATCTTTTTTCTTTCAGACAATCAGGTGATTCAATCAGCATTGTCCTAACAAAACTGGAGAAAATCTCACACAGGGATAAATTGGCAATTACAACTTTATGTTAATCGAAATCTGGGAATCTAACTCAGGACTTGCGGATCGGAAGCCCATGTATCAGAACGCTAGACCACGTCGGCAGTTAAACGTCATACACCCACGCCCGTTTGCCTACATTCGCCTACGTCAGCTTCGGGCTTAAGAAACTTCATTGTCAGAAGAATTACAAACAATTCAATAAAAGCTTACAAACTCTATTTACGTCTATACTTTAGCACGATAGGCTTTACGCAAAGCGAGTATGGGCGTTTCTCCACTAGACGGCATGTCAATGGTAACGGCACGAAATCGTCAATGATACCGTGGAAGAGATAATGAAATGACGTATGAAAATCAATGAAATATTATGGCACAGTTTTCCACTTGCCATCACGGCAACGGCTCAGCATTGATTCCCGACGGTATCGTCGCCAGCATGCCAAACTGCACGTGTTTTATACACGTACGTAGCATGCGCATGCGTGTGTGTGTGTGTGTGTGTGTGCTCAGAGTGGAACAAGGTCGACGATATGCTTGACTATATTACATAGAGTGGAAAAACAGAGCCACGGTATCGTGTCGTGACGACATTGTTTTCGTGCCGTTGCCGTACCGTGTAGTGGAAAGCTATGTATGCTGCAGACCCTGAATAAATACCTAAACGTTGTTTTTTAACACACTTTTATTAGGTCGACCTGTATGTAACTATGTAATGGAATCTAAGGTACTAATTTTACCATCTTCCAAGGATCGTAGCGTCATGGAAATTGGCAGCTTTATGTTGTTCTGATGACAAAACAATAATATGGTACTGTCGATCTGCTCTGATGACGGAGCCGGAAGATATGGTCTGGAACTTTATGATGGAACATCGTATCATATCCATGTTTAGACTTGTTAAAAAGGTCTTGTAATGAACTTTGACCACAATTAAGTTTCAAGGTCTGATGATGAAGCCAGAAGACAGGAACTGGCATTCCATGATGGAATATCGTATCATAGTCGTGTTTGCACTTGTGCTAAAGGTCACGTAATGGATTTTGAACACGATCAGGTTTTATGTTTATAACAAAACTATTTTTTGTTTTTTTACGTGCATTTATAAAAGCGTGTCTTTTTAGTGTTTTTTAACTATTAATTATTTTTAGTCAGTACGCAAACTTTACTTTAGGACTTGTTCCTCGTTCGTCTTAGTTTGTTCAGACAAAGAAACTGAACTTCAAATAAGGCGCTATTGAATAATATGGATTTGGAAATAAAAACCCTGCAAAACTTTATAAAGTTTGACAAAGAACTTCTTCTTGAATTGGTTTTAATTAGAGTTTACTAATTTATCAAAAAGTCAGTAACATTTTTCGCGTGGATAATTAAGTTTTTATCAAATAAAATATCAAACTGAAATTCCCTCAAAACTATTCTTAAAAAATATCGTATTTTCAGTGTCCATTTTGGCTGTTGATGCACGCCCTGCCCGATAAGGATAAAAGCGTGACTTTAATTATATTTGACAATACAATGTGTAAGTAAGTCTAGTTAAAACATAAGAGATTTCAAACCTATCTTCCATGCTGGACTGGGAGTAAGAGAAAAACATAGAATGTGTCAGCTGCATGTCCTCCCAGGCATGCTGTAGAAACCAGCTAAGGGATCCGAGGGTTTCAGTAATTTAGACGATCGACTGACAACCTGTCACTACAGCAACCCTGCAAGTCTATCTTAAGTAATCCTCGAAACTTTATCAGACGTGACGGAAAGACATTTTGTTAGGTCGTTTACGCTCTGCCTACCCCATTAGGGATACAGGCGTGATTATATGTATGTATGCAAACCTACCCTTGTCAAACTCTAGCTTTGTATGACTACCTACAAACACAAAAAAACATCCTAATCCTCACTGAAAAAACACATTCTACTTTGTAAGAGCTCGAAATCACAATAGATGTCAAAATCTCAGCGCGCGTCATAAGCGGGGGGGTCAAACCCCCCTTCACCCCACGGGGGGTTGAAAAGTGGCGGGTTGAGGGGGCGGTAACGGGGGCGTGCGCGGTTTACGCCCCGAGTTCGATCGATAGTCAAATACCAGGGTTGAATATTTAACTGAATTTGCGAAATGTTGAAGGTTTTGTAAGTAATAATATGATTTGGATATTAAATTTGTTAAGCCACTAGCTAGCCTCATAGTCATGCGTAAAAGGATCTATGGCCTTCCTGACAAATGTCTAAGACTCGTATTTATAAAGCTATCTCAAGATTGAAAGTAATATTAAGTATGGATTTGACAGGTCCTTTTGCACTGAAATGACATTTCTCATACGGACTCAAAATAGCTGTCGCTCTCAAGTGTTGTTCATAATTGCGGCCCTAAGAACACGAAACGCATCGGTTCTTTGTTCTGGCCACTGTTTTGTCTTCATTTCGACTCTTGAGATGCGGATTACTTCTATACTGGCCTAGGAGGGAGTGAAAAACATAGAATGTGAGTGATCTTAGTTTAGGTCGGTCGGCCTACCCCATAAGGGATAAAGGCGTGATTATATGTATGTATTAAATATTTCCTAAGCCACTAGCTAGCCTCAAAGTCAAGCGTAAAATGTTCTATGGCCTTTTTGACACATGTCGAAGAACACGAAACGCATCGGTTCTTTGTTGTGACAACTGTTTCGTCTTCATTTCGACTCTTGAGGTGCGGATTACTTCCATGCTGGCCTGGGAGGGAGAGATAAACATAGAAAGTGCCAGCTGCATTTCCTCCCGGGCATGCTATAAAAACTATCTAAGGGGTCCGAGGGTTTCAGTATATTGTAATTTAAGCGACCTACAAATCTTTCAAAATTTTGTCAGATGTGGCGGAACGGAATTTTATCCTTAATGGGGTGGGCAGAGCGTCAACGACCCAAACAAAGGTCGTTCCGCCACGTCTGACAAAGTTTTGAGGGTGATTTAAGATTGATTTGTAGGTATATTGCTGTAGTGACAGGTTGTCAGCCCATCGCCTAAATGACAATATACTGAAACTCCCGGATCCCTTAGCTGGTGGAAGCTATCAGAATCACTACATAAAATGAATACTCAGATAAATCTGGTTTTTACAGAATGCCCGGGAGCAGGTGCAGCTGGCACATTCTATGGGGTAGGCAGAGCGAAAACGACCCAAACAAAGGTCGTTCCGCCACTTCTAATAATGTTATGAGGGTTGTTTAAGATACATTTGTAGGTATATTGCTGTAGTGACAGGTTGTCAGCTCATCGCTTAAATTACAAAATGTACTGAAACCCTTGAATTCCCTGGTTTATACTGAATGCCCGGGAGAAGATGCAGCTGGCACGTACTATGTTTTTCTCTCGCTCCCAGGCCAGCATGGAAGACATGCATATACCTTCATATAATCACGCCTTTATCCCTAATGGGGTAGGCAGAGCGTCAACGACCCAAACATAAGGTTGTTCCACCATGTCTGAAAGATTTGTGGGTTTATTTAAGATATAACTGTATATTGCTGTAGTAACAGGTAGTCAGCTTATCGCCTAAATTAAAAATACCCTTGAATCCCTTATCTGGTTTTTACAGAATGCCTAGGAGAATAGCGCAGCTGGCACATTCTATGTTTCTATATCGCTCCCAGTCCAGCATAAAAACTCTCAGAATCACTTTTTAAAATAAATACTCAGATAAATCTGGTTTTTACAGAATGCCCAATCAGTAGATGCAGCTGGCACATTCTATGTTCCTCTATCGCTCCCAGTCAGCATGGAAGCTATCAGAATCACTACAGAAAATAAATGCTCAGATAAGTTATCTTTATCAAGGCTTTTAGTTAGAGCTTTAGCAGGATAACAATTTTATCTTCGAAGCTGAGTGCGCACAGTGTAATGATAGCAATTGAGAGAAAACCGACAATATATTAGTAACTAGCGTTGTTGACTGAACAACCCCTATCAGTTTGCGGGACGCTGTCCCTTACACCTGGTATAATAAACTTCCATCCTGGTTCCAGACTGGTGTGATAGAATAATATAGAATGTGCCAACTGTTTCTGTTCCTGGGCATGCTGTAAAAACCGGCTAAGGGATTCATGGGTTTCACTATATTGTAAGTTAGGCGATGGTTTGACAACCCGTCAATACAGCAATATACAGATCTAATATCTTATACTTCCATGCTGGACTGGGAGCGAGAGAAAAACATAGAATGTGCCAGCTGCTTTTCCTCCCGGGCATGCTGTAAAAACCAGCTAAGGGATCCGAGGGTTTCGGTATATTGTAATTTAGGCGATGGGCTGACAACCTGTCACTACAGCAATATACCTACAAATCTATCTTAAATAACCCTCAAAACTTTGTCAGACGTGGCGAAACGACCTTTGTTTTGGACGTTTACGCTCTACCTACCCCATTAGGGATAAAGGCGTGATTATAAGTATGTATGTATGTATGTATCTTATACAAACTTCAAAACTTGTCAGACAAGGCGTAGCGATCTTTGTTTATTGCACCCTATTAGCACAGAGTAACTATAATACTACGTACAACTATTAGGGAAACGCAGACGATATGATTTTAATTATATAAATTTATAATTATAATAAGAATCTGTAAGATCGGTAGATCGGTAGATCGGTTACTTCCATGCTGGTCTGGGAGCGAGAGAAAAACATAGAATGTGCCAGCTGCATTTCCTCCCAGGCATGCTGTAAAAACCAGCTAAGGGATCCGAGGGTTTCTGTATATTGCAATTTAGGCGACAGGCTGACAACCTGTCACTACAGCAATATACCTACAAATCTATCTTAAACAACCCTCAAAACTTTGTCAGACGTGGCGGAACGACCTTTGTTTAGGTCGTGTACGCTCTGCCTACCCCATTAGGGATAAAGGCGTAATTATAAGTATGTATGTATGTATGTATCTTATACAAACTTCAAAACTTGTCAGACAAGGCGTAGCGATCTTTGTTTATTGCACCCTATTACCACAGAGTAACTATAATACTACGTACAACTATTAGGGAAACGCAGACGATATGATTTTTATTATATAAATTTATAATTATAATAAGAATCTGTAAGACCGGTAGACTGGATGTACCAAGAATGAACGTTGTTAAACCGCATAAACCTTTGTAACTAGAATAAACGACAACTTACTTTCATGTCCGTATACGTAGTGGGACCCTGCATTGTAGGAAAGTAGCTTGCTTCTCTGTATTCTACAGGATGCATTTTGGAGAATGTGCAGCATCGCTTCATGACCTGATACCCCCCTCCCCATTCCATCTCCGGGGTACGAGACGCCGGTTGGGATTCCACCCTTATGTTGTCGACATTCCAAGTTTTCGCACAAAGCGGTACGCTTCTACATTTTTAATGCGAACGGCCAAAGTGTGGAACTCCCTGCCTGCGGATCTATTTCCGGAACGTTATAACCTGGGCCTTTTCAAGGCGAGAGTGAACAGGCATTTTCTAGGCAATCATGCTCCATCATAGTCTACATCATCACTTACCATCACGTGAGATGGCGGACAAATGATTGCCTATCAAATATAAAAAAAAAAAAAAAGTGGGGATGATACCATAACATAGGACGCATTTAGTAGTTTGTATTAAAGAAATTAGATTTGGTAAGTATTAAATATACAAATGTCTTACAGTAGTGTATATAGTCAAATAACGGAGGGCCCCGCTTGCACCATGATTGATTGTAAATGTTTTTCTCGCAAACAACATTATCAAGATGATTTTAATTTTCACATAACTAATAATAATGAAAAGTTCTAAATGTTATTGTACTAAAGATTCAATTATGCGTCCTAGGAAAACAGGGCCCCGCTAGCCAAAGCTTTCGTTTAATGCAAAATTATTTTGTTGCCTTTGGGGGACCAAATCTACTTTCTTTAATACAAACAGTACTAAATACTCTTCCATGCTGGCCTGGGAGCGAGAGAAAAACATAGAATGTGCCAGCTGCATATCCTCCCGAGCATGCTGTAAAAACCAGCTAAGGGATCGGAGGGTTTCAGTATATTGTAATTTAGGCGATGGGCTGACAACCTGTCACTACAGCAATATACCTACAAATCTATCTTAAATAACTCTCAAAACATTGTCAGACGTGGCGAAACGACCTTTGTTTAGGTTGATTACGCTCTGCCTACCCCATTAGGGATAATAAGGCGTGATTATATGTATGTATGTAGTACTAAATGCGTCCTGTGTCATGGTATCATCCACACTTTCCTACAATGCAGGGTCCCGCTAGGTATACAATACAATACAAAATTCTTTATTGCACAAAGAAACACATACAACAGAAATAAAAAGGAACAAACGTGACAGTACAATATAGGCGGCCTTATTGCTAAAGCAGCAATTTCTACCAGGCAACCTTTGGGTATAGAAATTGTACAAGCAGAAAGCGGGATAGTGCATATTACTACATATAATACTATATACGGACATCTTACTTTCTACTATTTTTATTTTCTGTCTCGAGGCCGAGGCGAGTCTCGGGACGTTGAATTGTACAGATTTTGAATTTTCCGCAAAAAACGGCCAGTTTGTCCTGGCAATCAAGTCGAGTGATTTTTTATTTTAAAAACTGTAAGGTGGTAGCTGTGATTTTGCAATTTCCAATTTCTATAAAATTCAGTCAAGATGTGTTCGGGTCCTTTGAACGGTGGAAAATTCTAGGAAATGGTACATATTTTTTTTCAATTCCAGTTGAAAAACGTCTAGAATTGCTGGCAATGAGCGTGTCTTGACTGAATTAATCGTTTTTACACATTTTCTTTCGTTTTCCTTCAGAATGACATCCGTAGTAGTTACCATACTTAATTTAGCAGTGTATAGTTAACGCTTTTACTTCGTGCTTCGGAAGGCACGTTGAGCCGTTGGTCCCGGTTAATATCGTTTAATACCGTAGATATTAGTCGTTAAGCCATATCAGAGGCCAGTGCTAAGCATTGGCGGCTTGAAAACTCTGACCTTATCTAGGATTGGGTCTGGTTTCCCTTCTGGGTTGCGGAGGTCAGATGGCAGTCGCTCTGTGTAAAAACCAGTACCCTCGTTCAATCTCCTGGATTAGGAAGCCGACCCCGTGAGATACGGGATAAGGCTAGGGAGATGAGTTGACGCTTTTACTTAGGATTAAAAAACAAAAAATGAAACACTGCTATTTCTGTAGCGCTCATTACTCTGTGTCGATTTCAAATCGGTAGCTCAGTATAATCTGATATCAGATACGAGTTTGCGAACCACGAAAATAGACGTCTGCGGTGAGTTATGCCATTTAACTTTTAATGGAGTTTTTCTAACTTTTTTATTAATCTGTACTTTTATCCTCTCCGTGTATTTTTAAATCTTTTTACTTTTTACAAAAAACTATTGTTTTGCAATAATTATTTGCTTCTCAATTCATTATTTCAATTTAATTCAATATTTGTTTCTTCCATGCGGGACTGGGAGCTAGAGAAAAACATAGGATGTGCCAGATTCATCAACTAAGGGATCCAAAGGTAAAGGTATATTGTAATTTAGGCGAAGGGCTGACAACCTGTCACTACAGCAATATACCTACAAATCTATCTGAAATAACCCTTGAAACTTCGTCAGACGTGGCGGAATGACCTTTGTTTAGGTCGTTTACTCTCTGCCTACTCCATTAGGGATAACGACCTGATTACATGTGTGTATGTAATTCATTATTTCTGAACAAATATTTTCATGGAAGTTCCATGCTGGTTTGGAAGCGATAAAAACAATAGAATGAGCCAGCTGCTTCTCCTCTGTAGTTAACTGCAAAAACTGAGTAAAGAATTCAAGGGCTTTAGTGATTTACTATTAGGCAATAGGCTGACAACCTGACACCACATAATAGCATTGCGTAGATTTCTATCTAAAATTGTCCTAAATATTAGTCAAACAAATTTTACTAAGGGCTGTACGGTCTACCTATCCCGTCAGGGATAAAGGCGTGACTTTATGTATCAGACCGGCAGGTAGATAATTAAAACACTGATATCAAATACGAATCTGCGAATCACTGTCTGCGGTCTTCTTCTTAGCGAGAGGATTTTCAAATTGAACATAGATACATACATGTAATCACGCCTTTATCCCTAATGGGTAGACCGTAACACACCGTAAACGACCCTTTCAAAGGACGTTCCGACACGTCTGACAAAGTTTTGAGGGTTATTTAAGATTTGTAGGTATATTGCAGTAGTGATAGGTTGTCAACCCATCGTCTAAAATTGCAATACACTGTAACCCTCGAACCCCTTATCTGGTTTTTACATACATACATATAATCACGCCTTTATCCCTAATGGGGTAGGCAGAGCGTAAACGACCTAAACAAAGGTCGTTTCGCCACGTCTGACAAAGTTTTAAGGGATTTTTAAGATAGATTTATACGTAAATTGCTGTAGTGATAGGTTATCAGCCCATCGCCTAAATTACAATATACTAAAACCCTCAGATCCCGTAGCTGGCTTTTACAGCATGCTCGGGAGGAAATGCAGCTGGCACATTCTATGTTTTTCTCTCACTCCCAGGCCAGCATGGAAGCTGGTTTTTACATCATGCAAGGAAAGAGATGCTGCTGGCACATTCTATGTTTTTGTATCACTCCCAGTCCAGCATGGAAGAAACCCTGGTGTCAGAGTCTTCAAACTGCCTAGTAGCACAGCTGTTGGCCTCTGACATAGTTTCTGTAACAACCACTATCAAAGACAGCGACCGGGACCGACGGCATAACATGCCCTCCGAAGCACGAAATATTTTTCTATTCGGAGAATCAGGTGATTAAGCCTGCAATGTCCTAACTAAACTGGAGAAAACCTCACAAAGTGATAAATTGTCAAATATCAACTTTGTGTCCCCCTGGAAATCGAACCCATGACCTCCGGATCGTAAGCCCATGGCTCAGACCAGTAGACCACTGAGGCAGTTAGTAGTGTCTGCGGTGAGTTATACTATTTAACTTTTAATGGAGTTTCTCAGTTTTTTTTATTCTTATTTATTTTATTACAAATAGGAACACCATCATCAGTCAAATTTTACATTCATGGGTACAAACAAAATAACAATACAATTCTAATTTGAGTGACAATTAGAGGTGTACACAACAACAGTAAACTAAACTTAAAATTAAAAACTTAAAACTATGTAATTTAATTAAATTTATTTTAATTTAATTTAATATAAAATTAAACTTAATCTAATTTTATATGGACAAATAATTGCTAACATGACTGTAATTTAATTTGGTCTGAATTAAAACAATTTTATTATTTATTTTTGTTGTTAAAAAATATTAATTATTTCTCGATGCTTCTTTTTCACCAGAATTCAAAGACATTTTATCTACGTACTCTATGCCAAGATTTTTGTAAGAAATTCTTTTTGTATTTAGTATGAGGTGTGTGAGGAATGCTGGTCTGGGAGCGAGAGAAAAACATAGAATGTGCCAGCTGCATATCCTCCCGGGCATGCTGTAAGAACCAGCTAAGGGATCCGAGGGTTTCAGTATATTGTAATTTAGGCGATGGGCTGACAACCTGTCACTACAGCAATATACCTACAAATCTATCTTCAATAACCCTCAAAACTTTGTCAGACGTGGCGGAACGACTTTGTTTAGGTCGTTTACGCTCTGCCTACCCCATTAGGGATAAAGGCGTTATTATATGTATGTATGTATGTATATAAAAATAAATTTTGATTTCCCATACAAATTGTCTAATTGAGGTCTTATTGTATGGAAAGGTTAAATTTTATTTTTACTTCCTGAAAAATAAACCTGCTAATAATTGTTCAGTTTCGTTGTCCCAATCAGTTCGCAGGACGCAGTCCCTTACACCCGGTATTTAGAACTTTAAAAGTGCGCACGTAGCACGCCTACGATTTCTCTACGCCGTAGAGGTCTTCGTAGAAGTCGCTACGCTTTAATCGTAAAAACAGTTCCTGCCTCCGTGGTCTAGCGGTCAGAGCTATTGGGCTCCTGATCGGAGGTCCGGGGCTCAATTTCCAGAGGGGGAAACAATGTTGATACATACACACATATAATCACGCCTTTATCCCTAATGAGGTAGGCAGAGCGTAAACGACCTAAACAAAGGTCGTTCCGCCACGTCTGACAAAGTTTTGAGGGTTATTTCAGATAAATTTGAAGGTATATTACTGTAGTGACAGGTTGTCAGCCTATCGCCTAAATTGCAATATACAGAAACCTTCGGATCCCTTAGCTGGTTTTTACAGCATGCCCGGGAGGAAATGCAACTAGCACATTCTATGTTTTTTTCTCGCTCCCAATCCAGCATGGAAGTAAACTTGAAACGTAAGAGTGACAAAGTTGATATTTATCAATTTACCACTTTGTGAGGTTTTCTCCAGTTTGGTTAAGAGGTTGTAGGCTGAATGGGAGCGATAGAAAAACATAGAATAAAACCAGCTACAGGATCCGAGGGTTTCAGTATATTGTTATTTAGACGGTGGGCTGACAACCTGTCACTACAGCAATATTCCTACAAATCCAGCTTAAATAACCTCAAAACTTTGTTAGACGTGGCGGAACGACCTTTGTTTAGCTCGTTTACGCTTTGACTACCCCATTAGGGATAAAGGCGTGGTTATATGTATGTACGTATTTATTTTAATTTTGTTTTTTATTAGTGAATGTAATTATTAGTTTTATAGGTTTGATTAAAAACCTATTTTGGCGCAACCTGCTGATAAAATTTTATTCAGGAACTTTTTACCTGCAATAAAATATATTTGATTTAATTTCGAATCGCTTTTCGGTTTAAAATCTCAGACACAGTACTTGGTTCTTTGATCCAACAAACCACAACCAATAAGATGAAGTTAGCGAAGCACATTTATCATATCTCAAACTTCTACTTATCTACAAAACTTGGAAATGAGTTTTCTAAAGTTAGCTCAAGTTTCGTGATAAAGATCGGAAGGATAGAAGCATTTGGTATAATCTTTAATGGAATATGCCAACTACCACTGTAGTGTAGTAGTCTGAGCCATGGGCCCCCGATCCGGAAAGGGTTCGATGCAAACAGAGGGACTACAAACTTCTGTAGATATTTGTCAATTTGTGATTATTTTTGCAAGTTTGGTTAGGACAATGCAGGATTTGATATTGAGATTTATAGGATTTGATTCTTTTTGGGGCTATTTTTCTGCGTCTTTCGAAACTTCTAATACATACATAAAATCATGACTTTATCCCTTACGGGGTAGGCAGAGCGTAAAACGACTCGCAAAAGGCGCTTTCGCCACGCCTGACAAAAAACGAAGGCAATTTTTGAATGTAATGTGTATCAGCTGAACAAGACACTGCAACCCTCGCATCCATGTTACCGAATTCTACCCGAGAGAAAGGGCAGCTGGAACATTCTATGTTTTTCTATCTCTCCCAGTCCAGCATGGAAGAATAAGTACTTTCTTCAAAGCCTTTATCTTGTTAAACAAATGACTAACATAAGTAGATGCTAAGCTAAGTAGTTACCAAACTCTTCAAAGAAAGATTTCAAAATCATTTTCACAAACTATCTTTATGTACTTCAGAACTAAAAGGTATATTATGTAAGGAGTTTAACATAGCCGAGTTACATAGAACTCGAACGTAGGATCAATACCGGATGTTCCATCTCTTTTTAACAGCGCCTGCTGTCTCTTTTTAGAGGGTTCTCGGTATTATTTGGTAGCTACTGATAGTAATTAATAGGTACATACATACATGTTACCACGCCTGTATCCCTAACGGGGTAGGCGTCAACGACCTAACGAAACAAAGGTCGTTCGGCCACGTCTGACAAGTTTTGAGGGTTATTTCAGATAGATCTGTACGTATATTGCTGTAGTGACAGGTTGTTAGCCCATCGCCTTAATTATATACATACATAAACATACATAAATCACGCCTTTATCCCTTACGGGGTAGGCAGAGCGTTTAACGCCTCGTAAAAGGCGCTTTCGCCACGTCTGACAAAAAATGAGAGCAATTTTAGATTGTAAATATGTATTGCTATAGTGACAGGTTGTCAGCCCATCGCCTAAAATACAATACACTGTAACCCTCGAGTCCCTTTTGCTGACTTCAACAGCATGCCCGGGAGGAAGGGCAGCTGGATTATTCTATGTTTTTCTATCTCTCCCAGTCCAGCATGGAAGTAATTATGGCCTTAATTACAATACATTGAAACCCTTGAATATCTTAGCTGGTTATTACAGCATGCCCGGTAGGAAATGCGCCTGACGCATTCTGTGTTTTTCTATCACTCACAGTTTAGCATGGAAGTACAGGATAGGTTTCAAATTAAATTAAATTATGGATTTGAGGGATAGTATGGGGACAGTAGTAAACAAGTATAGAGCCCGATGGTGTAGTGGATAGGGCCGCTGCCTTCTGAGCGGGAGGTCGTGGTTCGAACCCCACCACGTACCAATGTGTTTTTCGGTTTTCGAATTTCATATGTACGTTTATTCGGTGCTTTTTCCGTGCTTCGGAAGGCACGGTAAGCTGTTGGTCCCGGTTAATATCATTTAATACCGTAGGTATTAGTCGTTAAGCCACATCAGAGGCCAGTGCTAAGCATTAGCGGCTTGAAAACTCTGACCTAATCTAGGATTGGGTCTGGTTTCCCTTCTGGGTTGCGGAGGTCAGATGGCAGTCGCTCTGTGTAAAAACCAATACCCTCGTTCAATCCCCTAGATTAGGAAGCCGACCCCGTGAGATACGGGATAAGGCTAGGGAGGGAGATGAGTAGTAAACAAGTATAGAGCCCGATGGTGTAGTGGATAGGACCGTTGCCATCTGAGCGGGAGGTCGTGGTTCGAACCCCACCACGTACCAAAGTGTTTTTTGGTTTTCGAATTTCATATGTAAGTTTATTCGGCGCTTTTTCCGCGCTTCGGAATACACGTTAAGCCGTTGGTCCCGGTTAATATCATATAGTACCGTAGATATTAGTCGTTAAGCCATGTCAGAGGCCAGTGGTAAGCATTGGCGGCTTGAAAACTCTGTCCTTATCTAGGAATGGGTCTTGTCTCCTTTCTAGGTTGCGGAGGTCAGATGACAGTCGCTCTGTGTAAAAACCAGTACTCTCGTTCAATCCCCTAGATTAGGTAGCCGACCCCGTGAGATACGGGATAAGGCTAGGG
Source organism: Scrobipalpa costella (assembly GCA_949820665.1). Classification (NCBI taxonomy): domain Eukaryota; kingdom Metazoa; phylum Arthropoda; class Insecta; order Lepidoptera; family Gelechiidae; genus Scrobipalpa; species Scrobipalpa costella. The sequence goes on along the minus strand of OX463321.1, from coordinate 6,122,981 downwards.
AGATGATGTAGTAAACAAGTATGTAGGTATGATTGTCACCTCATCCCCTAATTGAGCATGTGCATGCATACAGATCATAAATAAGAAGGTACAAATATAATATTTTACGATAAGTGCACAAAAAAGTAATTTTAGTCCGAGATTTTGAGCTGATATTAAAGTTGAGGACAAAAATGGTTTGTGCACGAGTTATAAACTCTGCTTTTCACTTCGATTGCGAGGAAAATTGAGGAAATTCTACAAAAATATTGTAATTAAACTAAACAATTCATTCCCGTCATTTAACATTTTAAATCTTTCGAAATTTTTGGCTTGGAGTGGAGGCCTACTATTAAATTAATTTTGCAATAATAAATTAAATAAAGAATTGTACTTTGTTACCCATTGTCTTGTGGTAAATTAAAAATAAATACAATTAGGTTGGCATCCTGTCCCGTGCCACAATTACAACAAAAAATGTAGCTACAATATTTTTTTTTACATGAAATTCAGCAATGAAAAATCTGATTACTCCGAAAATCTCTAACAAAGACAAAGAAAAACATTTCCACAAAAAAATTGAAATTCCAACAGATGACTAGAACAACCCTTCTCACCCTACTTGTGGGCGTGGCCATCGCGAGGGCGCGCGCCGCCGACCAATCAGCGTTCGCGTACCAAGACGAGCACCCAATCGACGACCTGGAAAACCACGTGGGACAGAGTCGGGTAGACACACCACAAGTGGTCCTCCAGTTGAAGTATGACAAAGGGGAACTGAATAAGATATATCTGGCTCAGTTTCGAAATGGGCAGAATAGCTGGGAGCCATCAGTGCCTGCCCGAACGAATCTCTGCGCGGACCTGTGTCACGCAGGTTTTTGTTTCTTTTTTTTATTTGGACTGTTTTGTGTTCGTTCCTTAGCCTTTTTTTTTCTTTTAAAAACAAAACTTGTTATTTTGTGAAGAAAATAATTTCTGTGCACTCACTTTCTGTTTACTGTGTTGTTTGTGCTCGTGATTGTGTTTTTTAGTGTCTGTTTTGTTTGTCTACTGAAATGGAAGTCAAAATGCAACAAGTAAGATTTGTTTAATTATTACCTACACTTATTTCATAGGCTCGTATTTATAAAGCGATTTCAAGTATGGGTTTGACAGGTCCTTTTGTACTGAAATGACATTTCTGACACGGACTCAAACTAGCTGTCAGTCTCAAGTGTTGTTTATAATTACGGGCCATAGATACTGGGCTCTATTTAAGAGAGCCGCTAAAATTTAAAATTTGTCGCTGCTCAACCAACCTGCTATTCTGAGAGTAACTGCCAAATTCAAATAACATAGCTAAATTAAATTTGACATTTCTAATTTTAGCCGGCCAAAACGGCCGGGACATTTCTTCCATGCTGGCCTGGGAGCGAGAGAAAAGCATAGAATGTGCCAGCTGCATTTCCTCCCGGGTATGCTGTAAAAACCAGCTAAGGGATCCGAGGGTTTCAGTATATTGTAATTTAGGCGATGGGCTGACAACCTGTCCCTACAGCAATATACTTACAAATCTATCTTAAATAGCCCTCAAAACTTTGTCAGACGTGGCGGAACGACCTTTGTTTGGGTCGTTTACGCTCTGCCTACCCCATTAGGGATAAAGGCGTGATTATATGGATGGATGGATGGCAAAACGGACAAATCAATCGATGTTGCGAACCTCTGCTAACTGACATGAGACTTCTTATTATTTATTTATTTCAACAAATATATAGTCATTACAGGCTATAAACGCGATCAAATTGTCATCATCATCTCCCTAGCCTTGTCCCTTATCTCACGGGGTCGGCTACCTAATCTAGGGGATTGAACGAGGGTACTGGTTTTAACGCGATCAAATTATAATTTACAAAAATACGACACGGTTGCTTTTGTGAATTCCGTCAACGAACACGTGTAAATATACAATTGTGGATTCTCCTGAATGGTAGAATTAATCGCGTGTACTGCTCAAGCTCTTAAGCGAGTACCATGCGAATAGCAAGTTGGTTAGAGTGCATAAGGCTGTTTTTGGTGCCGATTCGGTCCTAGACCCAACAAAATAAAATAAAAATAAAAACGTTTATTTGCCATAAAGGGTTTTCAAACTACATACATACATATAATCACGCCTGTATCCCTAATGGGGTAGGCAGAGCGTAAACGACCTAAACAAAGGTCGTTCCGCCACGTCTGACAAAGTTTTGAGGGTTATTGAAGATAGATTTGTAGCTATATTGCTGTTGTGACAGGTTGTCAGCCCATCGCCTAAATTACAATATACTGTAACCCTCGGATCCCTTAGCTGGTTCTTACAGCATGCCCGGGAGGATCTGCAGCTGGCACATTCTATGTTTTTCTCTCGCTCCCAGACCAGCATGGAAGTAATGGTTTTCAAACTAAGTTAGGTTAAGTCCTGTCGCTCATCATCATAAACTTAAGAGCGCTGCTCTTGAAGGTGGAGTATGAAGTAAGCCAGTCCTCTCTGACAGAAACAACACAGAGGACTGGAAAAAACATAGAATGTGCCAGCTGCATTTCCTCCCGGGCATGCTGTAAAAACCAGCTAAGGGATCCGAGGGTTTCAGTATATTGTAACTTAGGCGATGGGTTGACAACCTGTCACTATAGCAATATAACTACAAATCTATCTTAAATAACCCTCAATACTATGTCAGACGTGGCGGAACGACCTTTGTTAAGGTCGTTTACGCTCTGCCTATCCCATTAGGGATAAAGGCGTGATGTATCTTAGTTTGATATTTATGATAGTTTTGAGGGTTATTTAAGATAGGTTTGCAGGTATATTGCTATAGTGACAGGTTGTCAACCCATCGCCTAAGTTACAATATACTGAAACCCTCGGATCCTTGATCCTGTTTTTACAGCATGCCCGGGAGGAAATGCAGCTGGCACATTCTATGTTTTTTCTCGCTCCCAGACCAGCATGGATCTTCATAATACTCCTTTTTAGGGATTTTTAGTGTGGTGGTTTCACTCTTGCCATCCACAACGCTGTCCTGTCACTAGATATTTTAAATTTGTATAAAAAAGGGACAGAAAGTTTACATCTGGTCACGTCACTTTGATATTATTAAAATAAGTTGCTTCTTCTTCTGTCGAGTGGCTATCGAGTCTATCGACCCGATGAACCCTGGTGTCAGAGTTTTTAAAACCGCCTAGTAGCATAACTATCAGGCCTCTGACATGGTTTGAGTAACGACCACTATCAAAGATAGCGACCGGGACCGACGGCTTAACGTGCCCTTTTTCTTTTCGGACAATCAGGTGATTCAGCCTGCAATGTCCTAACCAAACTGGGGAAAAAAACACAAAGTTATAAATTCTCAAATATCAAGTTTGTGTTTCCCCCCTAGGAATCGAACCCGGGACCACCGGATCGGGAGTCCATGGCACTAGCCACTAGACCACGGAGGCAGTTGCTGATTTTGTCTCTTTTTTATTTCAAGAAAGTGACAGGACTAAACTTAAATAAAGTAACAGAGCAAAGGTGGCGCCACTTTTCGTAATTCTTCATTTAGTAAATTCCTGAAGTACTTACTTAATTCTTCATTCAATCATTTCATAGCACATTGATGCTCAATGTAAATTAAGACTTGGTACATTACAAACTGAAGAATTACTTCAGGATGTGGAAAATCGTAGGTAATATACCGGGTGTAAGGGACAGCGTCCCGCATACTGATAGGGGTTGCTCAATCAACGACACTAAACAACTTCCACCAAGAAATTCTTTCAGGAAGTGAAAAAATAATGGCTTTTCTATACAAATTGTCTGATCGAGGTGGACATTGGCATGGAAAAGCCAACTAACACAGAAACAACCACAAAGAACACCCGATCCAGAAACAGACATATAAATCAATCATTAAAATGTCTGCCCTGGCTGGGCATCGAACCCGGGACCCTCTGCGTAACATAACTATAACCAGATGCACTGCCAACTAGGTTATGCGGATAGTTAAGAAAATGATTGAATTTAAGATACAATTAAAGTTGTCTCTACGAAGTTGACACAATCACTAGATATTACCCTTGATTTTCACATCACCATTCTTTAACTTATTTTAAGATAGTGCTGTTGTTACTTCTTCAACTTTGACATAAGAACTGAACACATGACTTTGACATTCCTAATCTGACGTGAAATAAGAGAGCAATGATCTATGCTCATTTCTTAAAATTCCTGATATTCAGCGTCTTACGTCAGTTAAGGAATGTCAAAGTCATGTGTTTATGTGCTATCTTGTTATTATGTCAAATGTGAGAAAGTGACAGCTATCTTAAAATTAGTCCAAGGAATAGTGCCTCGATTATGAAGCTGAAATGCCAAACGTAGTTTTGCTTTTTTATTATGACAATCCAAAACAATGTGACTTTTCGTTTTAGGTCTGGGCGGATCGGCGTGTGGTTCAACATGTTCGGAGATGTTGCCAGTCGGACTGCAGACAGCCTTGCAGACCCCCAATGAAACAGATTCACGGACTTCCGACGCATTATACGGCGAGCCTAGGAGCGGTGTGTGCCCGACGCTTTGCAGGAATCAGCTAGGTAGAGATGTTTCTATAATATCGGTTGATCTTTAGACAGCCTTAATAGAGCTCCAATGAAACAGATTTACGGTCTTCCAAAGTAGAAGCGGAATGTGCCTTAGGCTTTGCAGGAATCAGTTACATAGAGATGTTTCTATAATATCGGTTGATCTTCATACAGTTTTACAAAGCCCCAAAGAAACAGTTTCACGGACTTCCGACGCATTATACGGCGAGCCAAGGAGCGGAGTGTGATCTACGCTTTGCAGGAATCAGCTAGGTAGAGAAGTTTCTATAATATCGGTTGATCTTTATACAGTTTTACAAAGCCCCAATGAAACAGATTCACGGACATCTAACGCATTATACGGAGAGCCAAGGAGCGGAGTGTGCCCTATGCTTTGTAGGAATCAGTTTCTATAATATCGGTTGATCTTTAGATAGCCTTAAAAGAGCCCCAATGAAACAGATTTACGGTCTTCCAAAGTAGAAGCGTAATGTCCGTTAGACTTTGCAGGAATCAGTTAGGTAGAGAAGTTTCTATAATATCAGTTGATCTTCAGACAGCCTTATCAGAGCTCCAATGAAAAAGATTCGAGGTTCTTCTTGGCGTGTCGATGGACAACAAGAAATTACATCGTAGCTGCCCAGAATTCAGCCACTTGTATTGCGGATTGACTGCCGTCCATCAAATCCGCTGGCGTGCAAGTGTTGGGGCACGCGGGGCACGATGTTAAGGGTGCCATTCCAGGTTTTTGCACAACATTCGGATCCACGCGACCACGTGACACGGCTTTGTATGTTTTTTTATGAAGCAGACGAGAAACTGGCACAGAATGGAGAAGAATGGCGCACTGTATCGCTGAGCCAGCGAAGTAAGTTTTGACGACAAAATTCAACAGGAGTAGGATTAGAAAGAGGTCGCGCGTCTTACTCGTAGTCGCGAAAATACATATGCTCGTATTTATTAAGTTATCTCAAGACTGAGAGCAATATTAAGTAAGGATTTGACAGGCCATATTGTACTTAAATGACATTTCTGATGGGAACTCAAACTAGCTGTCAAGTCCTGTTTATCAATACGGGCCATAGAGTATGCTAGTGGCTGACTCAAACACTAATAATGCTTATATAATTTACCATGCAAATGTTAGTCCTTCGTATGCGAATTACAATAGCATGATAAATCTGCAGCATATGAAAGTTCTTCCATGCTGGACTGGGAGCGAGAGAAAAACATAGAATGTGCCAGCTGCATTTCCTCCCGGGCATGCTGTAAAAACCAGCTAAGGGATCCGAGGGTTTCAGTATATTGTAATTTAGACGATGGGCTGACAACCTGTCACTACAGCAATATACTTACAAATCTATCTTAAATAACCCTCAAAACTTTGTCAGACGTGGCGGAACGACCTTTGTTTGGTTCGTTTACGCTCTGCCTACCCCATTAGGGATAAATGCGTGATTATATGTATGTATGAAAGTTTAATGGATTCCACTTATTTTTATTTTTTTTTCTGTTCCGAACAGGAGAGCCACTGTGTAACTGCTCACAGCTTCATCCGGTAGTAGTGACGTCACACGCCCACAACGTGGACTGGAGCGGAGTGTGCGACGCGTTCTGCCTCATCGACGGCTACTCTCTCGGCGGTCAGTATATCATGTTACATTAAAAAAAAACTTCTTCTTCCATGCTGGCCTGGGAGCGAGAGAAAAACATAGAATGTGCCAGCTGCATATCCTCCCGGGTATGCTGTAAAAACCAGCTAAGGGATCCGAGGGTTTCAGTATATTGTAATTTAGACGATGGGCTGACAACCTGTCACTAAAGCAATATACAGATCTATCTGGAATAACCCTCTTAACTTCTCAGACGTGGTGAAACAACCTTTGTTTAGGTCGTTTACGCTTTGCCTACCCCGTTAGGGATATAGGCGAGATTATATGTATGTATTAAAAAATATTGTCTTTTTTTATTATTACAAATTGGTTTGCTCTTGACTCTAGCCACTAGGTCAGGAATAACCGTGACAGAGTCAACGATGGAGCACCTATAAGATGCCTGTAATGGCACTGCAATCTCACGCACCGACAGAACACAACAAGCTGAGTTAAAGTTAAAAAATCATTTTTAGGTCTAAGTATACAATAATATAACAAAATACTTGACCATATATTAAATTTGTTAGAAAATCAATTTAAAGATACTATTAAAACACATTATGTCTGAAAGCCTATTATAAGTTAGATGACTATACTAATGACAAAGATGTATGGAGCTCTGATATTTCAGTGAAGCCTAAGAAATTGGCACACACTGCGGTCACAATCCCTATTTTGAACAAAAAGAAGGACAAAAGTAAGAATAAGATAAAACGAAGGCGCAAAGTGCGAGTTTCTCATGCTTCTTCTTCATTGTGATATTGTTTTATTTTATTTTGTGACACAGATAATTTAATTTTCTTTGTAATAGACTCGCTTGTGACTTTCTAAAAGTGTTCTTAGGAATCTATTTGGAAATAAATGATTTGACTTTGACTTTGTTTGACGCCGGATTCCGGTGAGAGGGTGGTCGCGAGCCAGGCGGCCCCTTGCGGAGCCTACCACCGCTTTGTTGGGATCGTTCAGCCGGACTTATTCACAGGCAAGCCTGTGCAAAAGGATAGAATGGTGACGCGTTAATTCCTACACATCAACGGATCTACTATTTTGTTTCCATCAAAGTCGAGAGGTTCACTAAATACATCTTAATTTACCAACTTATCATTGTACTACAAGCACGTCTTATGAAACCATTTCCTGCGTAATTTGCGCGACTACGGGGTATTAAGAATTTTTGAAATTAGATGAAGAAGAAGAAAGAAAGAAAGAAAACACAAATAAGAGTAAACCTTTTTCTCCATCAGGTTGCCCAACATGCGAGACCGCGACCACAGTGACTTCCGTTGGCAGGATGGCCAGAATCCTGAACACGCAAAGTGGCTGGGTGGCTTGGTGCTCCGTGCAGTGCCGGCAGGGTCACGGTGGCGCGGCTTGTAACTGTGACAGGTCGCCATTGCAATAACCATCGACCAGCGCATCACTCTTACTTCAGTAACCTTGCACCAGTGAAACATTCTAACCATCTGAGACCGCAGACCACGGCGGCGCCGCTTGCAACTGTGACAGGTCGACATTGCAGTAACCGCGTCGATCGGCGTCTCAATCTAACCATCTTACAACAGGCCATGAATTAAATGAACCAGGATTCATTGGGTCGTTCGACTCGAGAATCCACTCACCTTAGCGAAGAACAGACCATATATAGGCTATGACAAGTCGCTACTACAGTACCTAACCTTTGATAAACGCACCACTCCAACCAATATCCTTTGATCGTAGCCACTATAAGTCAACTTCACTTCAACCCGTATTAAATGCTGCTTAAGCAATCCGGCCGCCTTTATTGAACTGTTTTGTTCCTTACTTTTCTGCTGTATGTATTTGTGTTTCTTTGTGCAATAAAGTATCTCGTATTGTATCAAGGTTAGGAGCCACGATCCTACTAACAACAGACCATAGGCCGAGACAGTTTGCTACCTATTGATTAGCGCATCATTCTATGATGTAACTTGCCTGCAGGGTCATGGCGGCGCTGTTTGCAACTATTGAAAGAAGAAGAAGAAAGAAAATACATTGCAGTAACCTTCGATAGGCGTCTCAATATTCCTTCTACCCACAGACTATTTAGACCACAGACCACGACGTTGCTGCTTGAAAGGCTTACCACTTTAATATTCACTTTTGCCCCGCCAATCACGAAAATCTATCCCCAGATTTGGCTAGAAATCCTATGCAATGATATTTTTGCCGAACCGTTTAACTTCAGAACCACATAATCTTCAAACATGCAACTTTTATTAAGTAGATAATTAGTTACAAATTTTGTTTAATCTGTCTAATCTGCAACCATCAAACCAATAATCCGCTAGTTCTTCCCTACTAGTCAAATCAGCAACTTTTTGAATGAAAATATCGAGGTATGACGTGTGGTAAATACTTGACTACTCAAATCAATAACTTATATATTTTTAACTCGACTATTAAATCTAAATGTGATTCTTTTTTGACAATAATGAAAGAGATCCACAATATTATAGCCATCAGTTTTAAGTATAAACGTTTCATTTTTTTTAGCATCCCAGTCAACATGCCTATTGTTTTAAACTTACTTAATAATAATCTCTCAGTACAGTTGCACTTCACTTCTCTTTAACAATTTTCTAAAACCAGATGCAAAGTACCTACTAATAAATAACATTTTAACCGCACTAAAAATGATGTAATCTGTAATTCGGGATAGACAAGCACATTCGATATTTAGATGCCCAAAGAATGGGAACCTTAACCATAGTTTCTAATAAATTACTTACTAAATTGTTTTCTTTTTGTTAAGAATCCAATAAAGAACTTGTATTTGGACACGATGTTGGTTTAACTTCAAGGTAACGGGGAAAAATACTTTATTAACAAAAATACAACAGTAGGTAACTAATTTGTTTTTATTGGATACAACATATTTTATCTTAGTTCGTTTAATGTTTTTCAATATTATTGTAGTTATTAAATAATGCCACTTACAATAAATGATAGCGTTTAGTGTTAAATAAATTTACGATATTTATTAATTGTAAAATTATGTATTTGGCTTAAATTTATCCGTATTATTAAGTGATACTTAAAAAGAGATATATTTTTCTGTCTATAATTAAAGCATTGTAATCATAATATTAAGAATAATTTGTAAGAAAACGAAAACTGTGTGAAAGACAATATAAAAGTTAGCTACTATTTAATGTAAAAGTAAGTATATTTTTAGTATCTTAATTTTTTAATATTTATTATGTTAAATTGCATATTTCTTTTAAATATATTTTTAAACTTTAATTTCATTCTTGTTTTTTTTATTTTATTTATCAATTAGAATCCTACCAGTCAATTATTACGAGTATTCTGTTTGACTCCCTAAATTTTTCAATTTTAAACATTATTTAAATTAAAGTAAAAATAATGTAGTCTTATGGGGTAAAATGAGATTGAGATTGAAGCATTGGGATAAAATGAGATTGCGATTGAAACATTGGGATAAAAATGAGATTGTGATTTTGTTTTTGCTAATTCTTCGCTGGCTACATACTAAATCTGAATAGTCAAATTTTCTCTCAGGTTGTTGTCGACTTTATCCTTCCAGCTATATTGGACACCTTTTTGCTAATAATGTGTCTAAAACTGTTTAATAAATAAAATAAAAAACAGAATTAATTACCAAATATAGTTGTTGGAAATCTCGTTTGAGTTGTCACTTTGCTTATGATTTTATTATATCTTGACAATTACGTCAAGAGCTGTTCTCGAAATAAAAGCCTATTAAGACATAGTATTTTTCTCAATTTTCCAGTTTGTGCTAAAATATTGTTAAAAAGCGAGAAGTTCGAGCCTGAACGGCAATAATAGTAAAAATTAACAAACAATATAAAGAAAAAGATAGTAATTGTATTCGAATATTAGCCCACAGTCTTAAATTATCCCCATCTGACTATACCTAGTCGTGCGTGTCAATGTGTAGTTAGTTGGTGTCAGAAGTAGATAAAATAGTAATTAAAGGTAAAATCTTCTAGTTAATAGTTAAAATCTCTTCTTTTACATTTTTTTTATTATTTACAAATTTTCTTCTATGATCTCCGACTTAACTGAAAATTTCTTTGATGTTAATTATTTTTTAACTGTTTTTTCAATGTAGGTAGGTACTTATTGTTTACTTACAATATAAGAAATTTAAAATTAAGAATATTCTGCGAAAGGGGATTGGATGAGTGTGAATATGTGTGTATACATGATGGCGATTACTTTAGTAAGTGTTTCAATTTCAAGTACTTACACTTTATTTAAATAGTTTAACGTTAAAGCGGCAGTTCGAAGTCCTAATTTATACAAACAATAGGTAAAATCAGAAGACCTTAATATACACGGACAGAGTTTGCCTAAAAAGTATTCAATAAAAAGGTAAAAAAAAAATAAGAAAGGAAGGACCTCTATTTGATTTTATTTATTTCGTCTTGCACATATCAGAAAATTATTATTCTATTAACTATTTTGTTGCTTTATTTGGCTTTATTTTATTTGAATTGTGCGTGTGTGCGAGTGAGTATGTTGTTGTTTAGTATTAGGAAACAACCAAGAATAATCACAACAAACAATATCACGAAAGTCTTCCAAAAGATTTAACTTTAATGTAAGTTAAGGAAATATATTTAGCGTAAGGTTAAAGTTAAAAAGTATAATACATCGTGTAACCGAAGAGTAGTACTAATGTATCTACACCAGGTGTAAGGGACAGCGTCCCGCACACTGATAAGGGTTCCTCAGTCAACGACACTGAACAACTATCAGCAGGATTTTTTTTCAGGAAGTGCAAAAATTGTTATTCCATACAAAATTGCCTGATCCAGGTAAACATTTTGTATGGAAAATCCATTTTTTTTATCTTCCTAAAATAATTTTCTGGTGTAAGTTGTTCAGTGTCGACTGAGCAACCCCTATCAGTTTGCGGAACGCTGTCACCTGGTATAAAAATTTATTACATATGTATATTTTAACTAGGTTTATAATTATTACATATGATTTTTTTAAACATATCATATACTAATATTGCGTACGTATAATGAATAACTTTTGTTGAAACAATAAATAGGTGCGTAATATTTCTTCTGAAAAGGTAATTAAAGGTTTGTTTCTGAAAATGTATTTAGAAATAAAGGCACTCATAAACAATAAAAAGATAAAATTAAGATATTTATTTCCACATTAATTACGAACATTATATATTACATACGTACGTATTTATTTATTTTCGATTATGTATATAAATGCAGGTATTCATTAATATCTTGTTTATATTTATGTAATAGATTAACATTATATAACTATTTTATAGTAGTAGTATTATTTTATTAGTAGGTATTAAATTTTGTGGTCTGCTGTAAGAAATTTCTTTTTAGAAATAAGCAGGGCCTGTTGTGTCTTTGGTTTTGTGTCCTGTTTTTATGATGTTTTTGTGTAAAATAAATTGTTAAATAAATATATAAACATTGTATAATAATTAAAAAAAAATCAAAACATTGTAGGTAAGGCGCGCTTTTAGTACATTTATAAAATGTTACGCACAAGTTTAAAAATATTCTATAACTATAACTTCTAAACTAAAATGGAATTACTTAATTGTAATCTTACTAAATATAAGTACCTATTTAGTCAAATCCATATCAAATATATGTAAAAATGTATTATTGAAAAAAAAGAACCATACGCCACATAGGCATTATTTAATAGTTTCTTGACTCTCTGCTTTCTCTGTTAAGGAATATAAAGCCGCAATTTCAGGCATGTATTGAGTTTCATAATTGTGTTAGGTACCATTCTTAACGATTGAAATTAGTAAGTACCAAAACTAGGTACCAATCTGTAATAGATAAATATAGGTAATAATAATTATTAATGTAAATATTATGTTATATTAAAAACTAATTAATAGTTCATTAATGATAATGGCTATGGAAAACTGCTGTAGAGACAATAAATAATTAGTGTATTCAATAGTTACCACCTAAACTTACTAATTAAGCGTAAACCTGTATAGAATTATAAAAATCAAATTATTCACTTTACAAGTCCTAAACGGATAGGGCTTTTCTTAGGCCGTTGACGATCTACCTTCACCATAAAGTTATAGACGTGTTAGTATCTATTATGGAACGTATCTCTTGCTAAATCTCTTGTTTTAATTATATGGAATTAAAATATTACTGCAGCAGTAACATTAAACTCAATATTACAGCAGCAGTAACAATAAACTCAATATTACAGAAGCAGTAAAAATAAACTAACTTTTTGCTACGAGTCGTAGCTCGTAGGCTAACCGTAGAAACGTAGCCGGCAACATCGCTACGATAGCTCAGTAGCGCAATCTTGTTTTGAGTAGCTGTAAGAACTAAGAAATTAAAGACCTAGTATTCAGATTTGGCTAAATGTCAATTTATTCAATAATTTCATATAAATATCTTCGTTCTTTTTCTTCTCAGCGTGTCGATAAAACATGAGAAATTACATCATACCTAATTACAAATTACAATTACCCAGAATTCAGCGACTTGTATTGCGGATAAGCTGCAGTCCATTAAATTCGCTGGCGTGCAGGTGTTGGGGCACGCCGGACACGTTGTGTGCCATGGTTTGCACTGTACCGCAAATACAATCTACATTTCAGGGCTTGCCGAAAATCCCCACCTGACCATGTTTTCCTCACTTCTGCCAACCTGAGTCCGAAGCTTGTTTAAGGATTTCCAGGTCGGCCACGGTAGTTCATGTCCAGGAGGGAGATTCTCGGTAAGTGGGATGAAGAGAGAAGCTTTTTCGTTCCAAAGTTCGCATCTGGCATGTGCAGGTTTGGTAGAAAGCGGGGCGAAACACTTAACAAAATTGCGACGACTTTTTAGCCGTGCATAGGGAAGATATACTATAGTGTTTAGTTTACTTTAAGTTATATTATTTCAGATATATTCGATAAGTTAATGTAAGTGTACCTACCCCCTACCCAAAATTTAGGTGCCACTTTATGGTGCCACTCTATTATTTCCTATCACCATCAGTAAAGAAAAACAAATTCACAAATAATCCATTCCATTTAATTGAAACGTTTGAAGTAAGTTTATTCCAAAAGTTCATGGAAAAGAAATAATTTTTATGGGAAAAGATATTTTATTGTCTTTTTAGTTAATTTAGGGCAATAAGTTACCCAGTGAGCTAAGGTTTTTCGAACCCTCTTAAAACTCCATCTCGATAGCAAAACTGTAAAAACTTTGAAAACATTGTTGTTGTTTGTAAAAGTTAATGTTTAATTGATTTTTTGTTTCAATCTATGTAATTATCGCGCATGTAAGTAGAAAACAAATATAATGTTTCATTGTTTCCTTCAAACTGTGTTTTATTACAACCTGTCACTACAGCAATATACCTACAAATCTATCATAAATAACCGTCAAAACTTTGTTAGACGTGGCGGAACGACTTTTGTTTAGGTCGTTTACGCTCTGCCCAATGCCTACCCCATTAGGGATAAAGGCGTGATTATATGTATGTATATGTGTATGTGTTTTATTAACTACTAGCTGTCTGTCAGCGGTGTCATCATCATCTCCCTAGACTTATCCCGTATTTTCTAGGGTCAGCTACCTAATCTAGGGGGTTGAACGAGGGTATTGGTTTTTACACGGAGCGACTGCCATCTGACCTCAGAAGGGAAACCAGATCCAATCCTAGATTAGGTCACAGTTTTCAAGCCGCCAATGCTTAGCACTGGGTCTGACATGGCTTAACGACTAATATCTACGGTATTAAACGATATTAACCAGGACCAACGGCTTAACGTGCCTTCGACGCACGGAAAAAGCGCCGAATAAACGTACTAATGAAATTCCAAAACCGAAAAACTCATACGTGGTGGGATTCGAACCACGACCTCCCGCTCAGGAGGCAGCGCACAGTGGTACAGTAGAAGGTTATTCAATTGAAATTCTTATGTCAGGATTGGGATGTCATTTATTTTTACAACACATAATGAACTAAAGGAGGATGGAAGAGAAACATGGTTAGATTTAGAACTTCTTAAATTTTCGATTCAATAAAACGTATTTCGGTTAGGTCGTTGTTTTTGCGCACAAAGTATTTGACACGAGAAGTGTTTTTTATGAACTTACTTAACTGGTCGTGCAATATTGAATATTGCAGGTTGTAGTCAATGCAGCGGCCCTATTCACTACGCCATCGGACTAATCCACCACATGTCACCCGCTGCTTTCTTCCATGCTGGACTGGGAGAGATAGAAAAACATAGAATGTTCCAGCTGCCCTTCCTCCCGGGCATGCTGTAGAAGACAGCAAAAGGGACTCGAGGGTTACAGTGTATTGTAATTTAGGCGACGGGCTGACAACCTGTCACTACACATTAGCAATACACATTACAATCTAAAATTGCCCTCAATTTTTGTCAGACGCGGCGAAAGCGCCTTTTACGAGGCGTTTAACGCTCTGCCTACCCCGTAAGGGATAAAGGCGTGATTTTATGTATGTATGTATGTATGTCACCCGCTGCTAAATAAGCTTTTCCCGTGGGATCACAGAAGATTAAAAGCTAGCGACTTCTCAAATCAGTGGGATTCTTCTTCTTCTGTCGAGTGGGTATCGAGTCTATCGACCTCAGAGTTTTTAAACCGCCTAGTAGCACAACTATCATATCACTTCAGAGGCCTCTGACGTGGTAACTCAGGGTGAACATAGCTTTCTAATGGTGAAATAATATTTGAAATCGGTTCATTAGTTTTTGAGTTTTTTCGTTATAAACATCCATACACACACACACACAACAATAGAAATCTTTCCTCTTTATGATATCATCAACTTTCTATAACCATGCTATTCAAATTCAAAATTCAAAATCTTTATTTCGGAAATCATAGTTCCATAGTAAAAATAGCTATGTATGACCTTTCTAAGACCAACATATGTCTGATCTTATAAATTCTATCGGAAAAGTATTTTTTTAAAGATTAATAATCACATTTTCTGTAGTAAAGCCATCTATCGGTGAGTAGCGAGACTATTTCCGTAATAGAGACTTAAAAACCGATAGCAATCGCAATACATGAATCGATCGAATACATTTTATAATCTAAAAAACCTAATACAGTTTACCTATACGATATGCGAGCCAAGTTTCATCCCAATCCATCTAGTCATCTATGTTTGATCGAAAAACAAATATCTGAAAACATATTTATATCCAATTTTTAGAGTTTATATGTGTTACTCTCGAGTTACGATTATTTTTACCGATTATATACAGTACACTGTGCATCACTAATTCAACAATACTCTGTGACATTGACATATGTATGTATGTGTGATTTAATATTGTAAATTGTATGGTGTTGTGATGATAAAAACAATTCCGACCACTATTTTGTGCAAAATAAACGGTTTTCTGCTTCTTGGCACCTTCATAAATTAATCTCACACTATTTTAAACCAATAATAACTATCGTGTCGGATTAGAATTACACAATGATGTTTGTATGGTGGGAAAAGATTCAACGATTTTATCCAAATATTCCTTGTGCTCCTTGATAAAAAAACAACTTCCTGGTGAAATATGTTACGGTACCGGACGTAAAATGAAAAGATCGGCATCCAAGAACACCAAAAACATGGCTTCTAAAGGTAAGTCACTATTCCATAAATTTTACCAAAATATTCTATTAAATTGTATGGTTTTGCTATCAAGATTAATAAAATAACCGAATAAAGTTGAAGCTTGTTTACTTTTCATTGTTGCATTGCGCTTTTATCATGCAGAACAAAGTTAATTGTTATGTTGTAACTTATAAGCTGCCCTAAGCACTGTTTGACAAATTTGATTGTGAGATTCATGCCAAACTCAATTCACTCAAACTGTCTAAGGCGGTGCACACATAGACCTCCGCGCTACGTCGCGTAGGGCAGATATTGTCTATGTTCCATTGTTTGAACCACACTTCGAACAATGGAACATAGAGAATATCAGTGCTACACGAAGTAGCGCGGAGCTCAATGTGTGCATCGCCTTAATATCTCTTCTATTAGAAAGACCGAAACTAGCTTTTTGTAGCCCCACGGTTACACCTGTGGCATGAGTTTTCACAAGGGAATCAGATAGTAGTTTTTGAGTTCATTCCAAACATACATACATACATACTAAAATATTATTTTCTCTTTATAACCTTTTTCTGGACAAAGATGATTCTAATTTTCATAATTCAAGTAAGTTTACATTGGTTGACAAACTCATTGTCTAAATGAACAAAATCTTTCTTTCTTATATAAGAGATAAGTCTAGTTTTGAAAGGCTTTATCGCTTTTTACCCTGTCTACCACTGTTTCATCTAAACTTAACTGCCTCCTTGGTTTAATGGCTAGTGCCATGGACTCCCGATCTGGAGGTCCTGGGTTCGATTCCCAGGGGGGTAAACACAAAGTTGATATTTGAGATGTCAGAGGCCTGATAGTTGTGCTACTAGGCGGTTTAAAAACTCTGACACCAGGGTTTATCGGGTCCATAGACTCGATACCCACTCGACAGAAGAAGAAGAACTGTTTCATCTTCAATTTGACTCTTCAGATGCAGAAGTGCCGCATGACAGTTGATCCACAAGTGCTTTGCTCTTGTGAGCTTAGCGTGTTTGGATCAGAACGGAATCCCAACTCTTTAGGAACAGCCATTAGGCATGATCTCCAGAGAGTGGTCCTCCCCACAAGAGGGCTCTTTCCTACTTGTATCTCTGTCAAGATAATGCAATTGTCAAAACTGAAAGCCTTTAAAGTCTAAAGACGTGGATTCCATTCCGATCCAATAAAGCTAAGCTCACAAGATTAAAGCACTTGCAAATGTCTGATTTATTTCATTAAGTTAAAATCCTACACAGCCACTATGACATACAGAAGATTGACATAATTTTTGAACCCATACAAATCCACATTCAGGAGGCCACAATTTGAAACTTTCTAAGACTAGAGCAAATAACAACCCAAGAAAGCATGTTTTGAGCAACAAGGTGGTGGAGGCTTGGAACAAATTACCAGAAGTTGTTGTAAATGCTAAATCCACAAACATTTAAAAACAAACTTGATAAATTAATAACTAATATATGATAATTCTTCCATGCTGGACTGGGATAGATAGAAAAACATAGAATGTTGCCCTTCCTCCCGGGCATGCTGTTGAAGTCAGCAAAAGGGACTCGAGGGTTACAGTGTATTGTAATTAAGGCGATGGGCTGACAACCTGTCACTATAGCAATACATATTACAATCTAAAATTGCCCTCAATTTCTGTCAGACGTGGCGAAACACCTTTTACGAGGCGTTAAATGCTCTGCCTACCCCGAAAGGGATAAAGGCGTGATTTATGTATGTATAAATTAATAACTCACAAGAAAACCAACAATAGGTAACTGGATACAGGCAACTAGCAGTTGTCTCAACCGCCTGCCTGCTAATACATACATACATACGCTATATACATACATACGCCTTTATTCCCAATGGGGTAGGTAAACATAGATTGTTCCGCCACATCTAAAAGTTTTGAGGGTTATTTAAGATAGATTTGTAGATTTTCTTGCTGTAGTGACAGGTTGTTGACCCATAGCCAAAATTACAATAAACTAAAACCCTTCGGATCCTTAGCTGGTTTTTACAGCATGCCCGGGAGGAAATGCAGCTGGCACATTCTATGTTTTTCTCCCTCAGTCCAGCATGGAAGTGCCTGCTAATAAATAATAATAATTCCATATCTTTACAGACATTGCCATCCAGTCAGGCGGTGAACTAATATGGACTCCGCTGTTTATGCAAAGGTTTGCAAGGGAATTGCTGAAGCATCCAATATTGCTACCAAATGCGAACACAGACGGGTTATCTAAAAATATGGTAAGTACATTTGTAAAAATATATATACCGGGTGTAAGGGACAGCGTCCCGCAAACTGATAGATGTTTTCCAGTCAACGACACTAAACAACTATCACCAGAAATTTCTTAGAAAATGACCACCTCAATCAGACAATTTGAATGGAAAATCTTTTTTTTATTTCACTTCCTGAAAAAAATTGTTTAGTTCTGTTGAAGCAACCCCTATCAATTTGCAGGATGCTGTCACTTACACCCCGTATTGTAAAAAAAAATATATTTACTTCAATGAAAGGGATGGCAAATACTAGTCATATCAGAAACTTTTATGAAATGTCAAAAATACTTGTATCTTCTTCTTCTTCTGTCGAGTGGGTATCGAGTCTATCGACCCGATGAACCCTGGTGTCAGAGTTTTTAATCCACCTAGTAGCACAACTATCAGGCCTCTGACATGGTTTGAGTAACGACCACTATCAAAGACAGTGACGGGGACCGACGGCTTAACGTGCCCTCTGAAGCACGAAATCTTTTTTTTTTTCGGACAATCAGGTGATTCAGCCTGCAATGTCCTAACCAAACTGGGGAAAAATTCACAAAGTGATAAATTCTCAAATATCAACTTTGTGTTTCCCCCCTGGGAATCGAACCCAGGACCTCCAGATCAGGTGTCCATAGCACTAACCACTAGACCACGGAGGCAGTCCAATACTTGTATGAAAATACCTAATTATGGTAAATATTGAGTACTCAAATCAATAACTATTAACTTGATTACTAAATCTAAATGTGTTTTTTTTAAATTATGATTGAGATCCATAATATTGTAGCCATCAGTTTGAAGTGTAAACGGTTTGATTTTATTTTTGCCACCCAGACGTTACACCTATTATATCATGAGAGAAGAGGTTTGAAGTTTCCTATCATAAGAGAATAATAAAAAGTGATGGCAATAATTATTATTTTTTATATTTTTGACCAAATCCACAATAATAATAGTCCTCCCACCGATTTTCGGTGATGGCGGCCAATCTCAGAGATCGGCCAACTGCGCAGGACTAGTTTTTAGTGCCCAAGTGTTTGCGCTACACACGTACACTCTCTATTTCTTCAATAATGGGACAGGTTGACCGAATCCATAGCTATGCATGACAATATATGTATATACTTTATTGCATTAAAGTACAAGAAATTAAGTTTACAGAAAGGTATGCAAGGGCGAATACACAAGTTTAGGACGTTATTAATAGGTTCACTGTCCTTGAGTCCATATGAAGTCACAAAAATACCTGAATCGTACATTCATCTCATTCATCTCCATTTGGGGTCATTTTACTATGTCTCTTTATTTTACTATTCCAAAACGTAGGTACTATCAAAATAAATAAAACAACAACTTAAATCTGTGAAATTTAATAATTATATCAAAAAGCTATGTTTAGTTAGTGATATAAATACACAGCTAAAACTACAATTAAAAAAATACATAATCAATTGGTGCTATCTTAAACACTCGTCAAAAAGACCTCCCGAATTGTACCGGTCGCAAAAGTCCCCATTACACTTGCCGCGTTTCCTCGTTGCCAAAGTTTGCCATAGCAACGGACAACTGTTGCGCCAGGAACAACCCGGCACGAGGGTCACTACCATTCTCTCTTCACCGGCGTCCGATTTCCGCTACAAACTTTCTGGCATCGCTACCCCAACAACCCATCGTCTCCACAGCAAGCGGAACAAAAACGTACCGGCTCTCTAGCTCCGAATACTTGTTCCGCTTCCCACGTGCAGCAGTTTCAGCCGCTGCTCTAGCCGAATTTACTGTGTGACAGAGATGAGAAGCCGCAAAAGTTGTTAAACAGCTAAAATAAGAACGATTTATATTTGGACTTTATGGGTGTTCAAACGGCGACATATGGTGGACAGGGAATGTTTTAAGTTAAACTATTTTCCTTCTTTTTCAGCTCAGCACGCAAAAATGTATAGAGCGGCGTGAATTGTATGATGCGCTAAATATCTCCAAGTTTCGGCCTTGGACGACTCTGTTCCTGAAAGAATATAAACGAATGGTATTTAATATTTATATTTATTACATGCAATTCTCATATGGACCATCTATGTCCTCTTGTTTTGACATAAACCTATTGTTTTTTTTACTGGACTGTCAAGGAAGGGTTGTTTTTCGCGCGTATCTTGTATGTATGTCATCATCTCCCTAGCCTTATCCCGTATCTCACGGGGTCGGCTACCTTGTCTAGGGGATTGAACGAGGGTACTGGTTTTTACACAGAGCGACTGCCATCTGACTTCCGCAACCCAGAAGGGATACCAGACCCAATCCTAGATTAGGTCAGAGTTTTCAAACCGCCAATGCTTAGCACTGGCCTCTGATATGGCTTAACGACTAATATCTATGGTATTTACCGATATTAACCGGGACCAACGGCTTAACGTGCCTTCCGAAGCACGGAAAAAGCGCCGAATAAACGTACATATGAAATTCGAAAACCGAAAATCACATTGGTACGTGGTGGGATTCGAACCACGACCTCCCGCTTAGGAGGCAGCGGCCCTATCCACTACACCATCGGGCTCTCTATCGTATGTTGTATGTACTAATATTTATTTATTACCACGTATCTCTGAAACGGCTAGATGGAATTCGATAATTTGGTCTTAAGTACCCATGTGTTCTTAGATAGGTGTTATTTTTCAAAATTCAGAATGGCGGATTTTATGCGATGACGGTAATTGGAATGGAATATGAATTGTTTTGGTTTTTAAATATGTTAGATAATTTAGTTTGTTTAAGTTTTTAAGATATTAGTTAATAGAGGATTGTGCTGCACCAACAGAAACCGATACTTGGTTTAATGGTGCTAAGTTGTATAAGTTTATGTTTGTCTGTATGTTATTAATAATAATAAAAAGTATTTATTTCCTCTACAAACAACAACATAAAAGTAGATACATAAGCAAATAAAATTTTACAATTTGTTTGAGAGGCTGGTCCCTAAACTAGGTAACCTGATCTATAGGTAACCAGGCCTCCACCCCCAGAATGAATGACGAGAAGAACAAGATATTGTGTTGTCTTGGATATAAAGAAAGGAGAGAAAAAAAAAGACTTAATAATTATATATAAGTTAAATGAAAAGAAACAATCAAAACTAGCAGATATTATTTGTGGGTTGGGTGAGTGTGTGTGCGCGTGTGACTATGTGTGTGCGCGACTGTGTGTGAATAATAAATAAATAAATGCGCTTAATTATAAGGCTTCAAAATGTTTGTTTCCACTGAATCTATCAATTAGGGTATCAAATAAAGGTAATGAAAAGAAGGTTACAAAAGTATACATGATATCAATTTTAGAAGTTTTTATAGGTTCTACAGTCAGTTTGAAGTATTTTTAAAAATACTTGTTAATTTATTGGGAAGCCTCTTCCTTAGCCATTATTGAGTTGTGTATATATCTTCCATGCTGGACTGGGAGCAATAGAAAAACATAGAATGTACCAGCTGCATCTCCTCCCGGGCATGCTCTAAAAATCAGCTAAAGGATTCGAGGGTTCCTGTATATTGCAATTTAGGCGATAGGCTAACAACCTGTCACTACAGCAATATACCTACAAATCTATCTATCTAGGCAGAGCGCAAACGACCCAAACAGAGATCGCTCCGCCACGTCCGACAAAGTTTTGAGGGTTATTAAAGATAGATTTGTAGGTATATTGCTAGCCCATCGCCTAAATTGCAATATACAGAAACCCTCGGATCCCTTAGCTGGTTTTTACAGCATGCCCGGGAGGAAATGCAGCTGGCACATTTCTATGCTTTTCCGTCGCTCCCAGTCCAGCATGGAAGGCGTGATTATATGTATGTACTGTCACGTTTGTTCCTTTTTATTTCTGTTGTATGTGTTTCTTTGTGCAATAAAGAATTTTGTATTGTATTGTATGTTCATATATTTCTGTGTTCAAAAGCGATTAAATTTTAAAAGACGCCCTTGTTTTCAGTTGAGAAAAAAGCTGTGTAAAGCTCAGGCCAGGACGACGGAGCAAGCTCTATCGGTTCTGCCCGAGTGGGTGCGGGATTTCGAAATGCACTTCAATGAAATCCCGAAGGTTAGTAAACAATTCACAACATGATCAAATAATAAACAAAGTAATAATAAATATTAAAGGTTTAAGGTTTAAGATATTTATTTCCCATAAAGAGTACATACTTACTTACTTCCATAGTTACTTCCATGCTGGCCTGGGAGCGAGAGAAAAACATAGAATGTGCCAGCTGCATTTCCTCCCGGGCATGCTGTAAAAACCAGCTAAGGGATCCGAGGGTTTCAGTATATTGTAATTTAGGCGATGGGCTGACAACCTGTCACAACAGCAATATACTTACAAATCTATCTTAAATAACCCTCAAAACTTTGTCAGACGTGGCGAAACGACCTTTGTTCAGGTCGTTTACGCTCTGCCTACCCCATTAGGGATAAAGGCGTGATTATATGTATGTATGTAAAGAGTACATACAACTCACTTACATGAGAAACAAAACTTACATTTTATATTAAATACTAGTACAAGCATACAGAGATCCTTTTGGTTACACAAAAAGAAATACACTATAGTTAAGTTTAAGTTATCGCTGTTGCAGTAGTAGGTTAGATAAGTACTAAAAGTTGCTAACAAATAAATATTATAACAAATAAATGTCATAGTAGATTAATACTTAATACATGCTGTAAAAACCAGCTAAGGGATCCGAGTGTTTTTGTATATTGCAATTTAGGCGATAGGCTGACAACCTGTCACCATTGTTAAATAAATAAATAAAATAAATAAATACAGCAATATACCTACAAATCTATCTTAAACAACCCTCAAAACTTTGTCAGACGTGACGGAACGACCTTTGTTTAGGTCGTTTACGCTCTGCCTACCCCATTAGGGATAAAAGCGTGATGAGTGAGACGTAAAAATAAATAATAATATATAGGAGACTAATTCTCAAAACTGAATACGGGACAGCGTCCCGCAAATTAATAGGGGTTGCTCAGTCAGCGAAACTGAACAACTATTGGCAGGATTTTTTATCAGGAAATGTAAAACAAGTTTGCTTTCCCATACAAATTGTCCGATCAAGGTCATCATTTTAAATGGGAAGACAGTTTCCATACAAATTGTCTGATGAAGGTGGTAATTTTGAATGGGAAGATAGTTTTATTTTTCGTTTCTTGAAAGAATTTCCTGGTGAAGTGGTTCAGTTTCGTTGACTGAGCAACCCCTATCAGTTTGCAGGACGCTGTCCCTTACACCCCATATAATAATTTGGTTGGGGAGGTGATTTGTAGAAATAGAATGATATTCGAGGACGCAGGTTCAAATCCTACACAAAACACATCTATGAGATCCTCGAATTAGACCTAGCTTTTACAGCTGAGGTCTGAGCGTTTTGGTTAGAAAATAACATGTTTAATCACATATTCAAAGAAATATTTCAACGATTTTGGAGGCTAACTAATAATAATAATAAAAAGCTTTATTTAAGCAAAAATTATAAAAAACCTAATGCACTTACATTTAGTTACATATTTTTTAAAAACATTTAAGAACTAACAAGATTAAGTGACTGTGAATCTCTGGCTCCCAAACTGGACAACTATCAGACCTCTGACATGGTTTGAGTAACGACCACTATCAAAGACAGCGACCGGGACCGACGGCTTAACGTGCCCTCCGAAGCATGAAATCTTTTTCTTTTTCGGACAATCAGGTGATTGAACCTGCAATGTCCTAACCAAACTGGGGAAAAATTCACAAAGTGATAAATTCTCAAATATCAACTTTGTGTTTCCCCCCTGGGAATCGAACCCAGGACCTCCGGATCAGGAGTCCATGGCACTAGCCACTAGACCACGGAGGCAGTTAGTGAGACACTAATGATATATTTTTTTAAATATTAGTATTATTTAATTGTAGACGCTAGAACACATCCGAAGTCGCACAGACGCGTCTCCAGGCAAGAGTAAGCTATTACTGGACATCCTCAGTGCCATGTGGAAGGAACTGAAGGAAAACGGAAGCGAGGGTCACGAACTGGAGTTCTGGACCCGAGCCATCAACGCTGCCAGCAAAGAGTGCGGATATCCTCAGATCCTAGTTAGGAGGACTTGGTAAGTAGGACTTTATTCATTCGTATTTAGAGGTCACGTTGAGGTTGCCTAAGCTCAAGGTCACTACAGTTCAAGGTCATTAAAGTTCAAAGTCACTAACAGTCAAGGTCACGAAAGGTCAAGGTTAATAGCGATCAAGGTCACTAAAGTTAAAAGTCACTAAACTACTAGACGACACGCTCTGCCTACCCCGTAAGAAATAGTGTGTATGAGTGTGGAAGGAGCTAAGGGATAACGGAAGCGAGGGTCACGAACTGGAGTTCTGGACCCGAGCCATCAACGCTGCCAGCAAAGAGTGCGGATATCCTCAGATCCTTGTTAGGAGGACTTGGTAAGTAGGACTTTATTAATTCGTATTTAGGGGTTATGTTGATGTTGCTAAAGCTCAAGGTCACAGCAGTTCAAGGTCACTAAAGTTCAAAGTTACTAGCAGTCAAGGTCACTAAAGGTCAAGGTTAAAAGCGATCAAGGTCACTTAAGTTAAAAGTCACTAAACTACTAGGCGACTCGCTCTGCCTACCCCGTAAGAGATAGTGTGTATGAGTGTGGAAGGAGCTAAGGGATAACGGAAGCGAGGGTCACTAACTGGAGTTCTGGACCCGAGCCATCAACGCTGCCAGCAAAGAGTGCGGATATCCTCAGATCCTTGTTAGGAGGACTTGGTAAGTAGGACTTTATTAATTCGTATTTAGGGGTTATGTTGAGGTTGCTAAAGCTCAAGGTCACTTAAGTTCAAAGTTACTAGCAGTCAAGGTCACGAAAGTTCAAGGGTAATAGCGATCAAGGTCACTAAAGTTTAAAGTCACTAAACTACTAGACGACACGCTCTGCCTACCCCGTAAGAGATAGTGTGTATGAGTGTGGAAAGAGCTGAAGGACAATGGAAGCGAGGGTCACGAACTGGAGTTCTGGACCCGAGCCATCAACGCTGCTAGCAAAGAGTGCGGATATCCTAAGGTCCTTGTTAGGAGGACTTGGTAAGTAGGGTGTGGTTGTGGTACCAAGAAAGATAATTGAATACGTTACCGAGTGAAGCAAGCGCGACGTTGCATAAAATAGAAATTAATCAATTAATTACGCGAGCGTAGTGAGCGTGTTAATGCACGAAATATGAATGAATCAATACGTTATGCGAGCCAAGCAAGCACAACATTGCACAAAACTGGAATGAATTAATACGTTACGCGAGCGAAACGAGCCCGTCATTCAAATTAAGTAGAATCAATACGTTACGCTAGCGAAGCAAGCCCGTCATTCAATAGAAGCGAGCGCGAGATTGTACAAAAGTTCAATCAGTTTGTTATGCGAGCGAAGCGAGTGCGTTTATCCACGAAATTTTAATGAATACTCTACGCGATCGAATCGAGCTCGACATTTCACGAAAAAATATAATTAGCACTTTAAAACAGGGGAAGATCAATGACTTTTTATAAATAAAAAATATATAGTACAAGTTGTTAACAAGGTCAAAATACCAAACTACCTGAAACCAATGTCTAAAACCGGGACAAAACTGTCAAATTGGGTTAGATCTAGTGAGAGACAAGTGAGCTATTTATGTAACTGCTGCGTAATAAGAGGTTTATGTTATTTAAGGTCGAATAAATTAGGAAATGTCAACGAGACCTTAACTTGCTATTTCGGCTGAGAGAAGTATAGTACTTTTCTTTCATTTTGCGAGGAAACAATGACAATACACTTAAAAACAAACATCAAACTTGCGGTACCTCCATAATATTATGACCTTTAAGATTTGCATGGCGCCTTTGACAGGCGCGACTTAAGGAAATAAGTGAAAAGGCGGCAGACTTATGGGAGCAAGCAGATGTATTTGTCCGAAGATCGTTCGGTGCAGTAAGAACAACTTACAAACTAAAACATGGGCTTAAATACTACTTATTTGACGTCACATAATGCTGAGACGTGGTATAGATGATTTGGACTTCGAACTGATAATTGCTTGATGAGCATATTTTGAATCTAGATCAGTTGAAGTCAACATTATTGCTTGTGGATTAAGAATGCTGATATAGCATTTCTTAACTCGCGCGCAGATTCCATTCATTTAATTTTGTAAGTTTAAAAAGTTGTATGCGCATTCAGCCTTAAAATAGTCAATAATTTGAACTAAAAAACACCCAAAACCATACTAGTGTGTCCTTAAAGACTTCGTGAAGCGGTCGTTAGTTTAATAAAATGGATGTCGTTTAGAAAAATTGCTGGCTTCCGCGAATATGAGGAACGAAAAGAGTGAATGTAGATTTTGTGTTTTTTAATAATTAACCTTTTTTCGAGTAAATGGGAGAAAACCTTTGTTTAGGTTATTGGCACTCTGCCTACCCCATAAAGGCGTGATTTTTATATGTATGTTTTTACTTGCAGGTGCAGTGTAATGAAAGTGGCGAAGCAAAAGCTCCGTCTGCTGCAAGCGACAGGAGACAGGCTGGCCGCCGGCTCGCCCGGCAACCTCACCACCGCGGACTGGCTGGCCGTGGACTTGCTGTTGGCTATCGAACCCACAGAATCCCTGCTGCATCAGGTAATGCCCGGGAAGAAATACAGCTGGCACATTCTTTGTTTTTCTCTCGCTCCCAGTCCAGCCATTTTTGAATTAATCCTCAAATATCTTTGTCTCATTCAACACAATTTTAATTTCTAGGACTGCCTCACAGACTTCGACCAGCTGGCCACCCTGACGACTCTGCTTTCCCTGGCGCAAATGTTCCAACTAGACGAGTGCCTGTTAGGAACCGCCAGAGATAGCGAGAAGCGATGGAAGGAGGCTACGCAAGTTTATATTCACAGGTAAGCTGTTGGTTCTACGTATATTTCGTTTTTTTAGGGTATGTCTGGTCATCATTTCCCTAGCCTTATCCCATAACGGGTTGGCTACCTAATCTCGGGGATTGAACGAGGGTACTCGTTTTTACACAGAGCGATTGCCATCTGACCTCTGCAAGCCAGAAGGGAAACCAGACCCAATCCTAGATTAGGTCAGTTTTCAAGCCGCCAATGCTTAGCACTGGCCTCTGATATGGCTTAACGACTAATATGTACGGTATAAAACGATAATAACCGGAACCAACGGCTTAACGTGCCTTCCGAAGCACGGAAAAAGCGCCGAATAAACGTACATATGGAATTCGAAAACCGAAATACACATTGGTACGTGGTGGGGTTTGAACCTAGGGTATGTTTGTTATGGCCGGGATACAATTGCCGGTAGTGCAGCAATGAATTGCATCCACATATTTTCGGGAAATATTGCTCGCTTAGGAGAGCCACTAACTGACTTAGGTCGTTTACGCTTTACCTACCCTATTAGGGATAAAGGCGTGATTATATGTATGTCTATTAAAATTTGATATTTTCATGATATCCTTAACTCTGATTGATTGCGTTTTTACTTACTGATTTAATCTTATTCTGATTGGTTAAAATTTGGTTTGGTTGCGTTTATCCTTGACATTTCAAAAAACAACCAATCAAAGGAGATCTTGTGTTGGGTGCGCTAACCGACCGATCAGCGTTTTTATTTCAGTTAAGGATATCAAATATTACTAGGATGATGAGTTTTTTTTTCAAAAGACCTGTTTTTAACAATAAGATTTGACAATGGTGTCACTATTGTCAAATTATTCGTGATTTCGCAAAATCCCTAGGATTTTCGCGAAGATTCGAATTATCAAATCATCCTATATAATAATATATATAATGTAGTTATTAAAACACTTGTACTTGTTTCACTTAATGTAATTTAATCCTACCGGTTTCGCTAACTTATAGCATCATTATATTAACATATATATCAATTGTTGCACTTCGTTCGCTAAATATGAACAGTTTATTTAAAAGGTTTTATGTGTTGCGTATGATGTGTATAAAATCCCTGATGATGCTATAAGTTAGCGAAACCGGTAGGATTAAATTACATTAAGTGAAACAAGTACAAGTGTTTTAATAACTACATTATAAATATGGAGTTTCACCAAGTGCCGACAATCGCAAGTATAAATTATAATAATATATATATCATATTATATGGAAATTTGACAGATAGATGCGATATATTTGTTTTGTCTTATCACGCAGTGGCATGCTATGGGGGCTGGGCTGGGAGGAATGGAAAGACATAGAATGCTGCAGCTGCTTTTTTCCCTCGCATTCTGTAGAAATCAGTCTCAGAGAGAGACGAGGGTCACGATGCATTGCAGTTTAGGCGGATTGCTGACCCGACAACCCATCAAACTTTGTCAGATTTGGCTTTTGATGTTTAAGAATGTGTGTGTAACAGAAATTATTTTCCCGTGGGCAAAATCATCATTTCCACGGGAAAACTCATTAAGCAGTGAGTGACACCGCTGCCAAAGCTTCTCTATAATTTCCAGAGGCTACTCATCCTCGATGCTGGTGCTCCAGCGCCGCTGGTGCGAGCTGGTGCAGCTGTCTCGCAGCAAGCTGGCCGCGTTCCAGCGCGGGGGGGGCGCCGTGCCGCCGCTCTGCAAGCAGCTCGCCATCAGGTACTGGATCCACTACTGCAGAGGCAGCTGCTGGACGCTGGTGCGAGCTGGTGCAGCTGTCTCGCAGCAAGCTGGCCGCGTTCCAGCGCGGGGGGGGCGCCGTGCCGCCGCTCTGCAAGCAGCTCGCCATCAGGTACTGGATCCACTACTGCAGAGGCAGCTGCTGGACGCTGGTGCGAGCTGGTGCAGCTGTCTCGCAGCAAGCTGGCCGCGTTCCAGCGCGGGGGGGGCGCCGTGCCGCCGCTCTGCAAGCAGCTCGCCATCAGGTACTGGATCCACTACTGCAGAGGCAGCTGCTGGACGCTGGTGCGAGCTGGTGCAGCTGTCTCGCAGCAAGCTGGCCGCGTTCCAGCGCGGGGGGGGCGCCGTGCCGCCGCTCTGCAAGCAGCTCGCCATCAGGTACTGGATCCACTACTGCAGAGGCAGCTGCTGGACGCTGGTGCGAGCTGGTGCAGCTGTCTCGCAGCAAGCTGGCCGCGTTCCAGCGCGGGGGGGGCGCCGTGCCGCCGCTCTGCAAGCAGCTCGCCATCAGGTACTGGATCCACTACTGCAGAGGCAGCTGCTGGACGCTGGTGCGAGCTGGTGCAGCTGTCTCGCAGCAAGCTGGCCGCGTTCCAGCGCGGGGGGGGCGCCGTGCCGCCGCTCTGCAAGCAGCTCGCCATCAGGTACTGGATCCACTACTGCAGAGGCAGCTGCTGGACGCTGGTGCGAGCTGGTGCAGCTGTCTCGCAGCAAGCTGGCCGCGTTCCAGCGCGGGGGGGGCGCCGTGCCGCCGCTCTGCAAGCAGCTCGCCATCAGGTACTGGATCTACTACTGCAGAGGCAGCTGCTGGACGCTGGTGCGAGCTGGTGCAGCTGTCTCGCAGCAAGCTGGCCGCGTTCCAGCGCGGGGGGGGGGGGGGGGGGCGCCGTGCCGCCGCTCTGCAAGCAGCTCGCCATCAGGTACTGGATCCACTACTGCAGAGGCAGCTGCTGGACGCTGGTGCGAGCTGGTGCAGCTGTCTCGCAGCAAGCTGGCCGCGTTCCAGCGCGGGGGGGGCGCCGTGCCGCCGCTCTGCAAGCAGCTCGCCATCAGGTACTGGATCCACTACTGCAGAGGCAGCTGCTGGACGCTGGTGCGAGCTGGTGCAGCTGTCTCGCAGCAAGCTGGCCGCGTTCCAGCGCGGGGGGGGCGCCGTGCCGCCGCTCTGCAAGCAGCTCGCCATCAGGTACTGGATCCACTACTGCAGAGGCAGCTGCTGGACGCTGGTGCGAGCTGGTGCAGCTGTCTCGCAGCAAGCTGGCCGCGTTCCAGCGCGGGGGGGGCGCCGTGCCGCCGCTCTGCAAGCAGCTCGCCATCAGGTACTGGATCCACTACTGCAGAGGCAGCTGCTGGACGCTGGTGCGAGCTGGTGCAGCTGTCTCGCAGCAAGCTGGCCGCGTTCCAGCGCGGGGGGGGCGCCGTGCCGCCGCTCTGCAAGCAGCTCGCCATCAGGTACTGGATCCACTACTGCAGAGGCAGCTGCTGGACGCTGGTGCGAGCTGGTGCAGCTGTCTCGCAGCAAGCTGGCCGCGTTCCAGCGCGGGGGGGGCGCCGTGCCGCCGCTCTGCAAGCAGCTCGCCATCAGGTACTGGATCCACTACTGCAGAGGCAGCTGCTGGACGCTGGTGCGAGCTGGTGCAGCTGTCTCGCAGCAAGCTGGCCGCGTTCCAGCGCGGGGGGGGCGCCGTGCCGCCGCTCTGCAAGCAGCTCGCCATCAGGTACTGGATCCACTACTGCAGAGGCAGCTGCTGGACGCTGGTGCGAGCTGGTGCAGCTGTCTCGCAGCAAGCTGGCCGCGTTCCAGCGCGGGGGGGGCGCCGTGCCGCCGCTCTGCAAGCAGCTCGCCATCAGGTACTGGATCCACTACTGCAGAGGCAGCTGCTGGACGCTGGTGCGAGCTGGTGCAGCTGTCTCGCAGCAAGCTGGCCGCGTTCCAGCGCGGGGGGGGCGCCGTGCCGCCGCTCTGCAAGCAGCTCGCCATCAGGTACACGGCGCTAGAATAAGGAAATACATCTGACATCCTCCAAAATAATTTATATTTTCCAAAGATGAGTTCAAATCCCGTCAGCGGTTGAATTTTTGATTTATTACTGCCTATCATCATCTCCCTAGCCTTATCTCGTATTTCACGGGGTCGGCTTCCTAATCTAGGAGATTGAACGAGGGTACTGGTTTTTACACAGAGCGACTGCCATCTGACCTCCGCAACCCAGAAGGGAATCCAGACCCAATCTAGATCAGAGTTTTCAAGCCGCCAATGCTTAGCACTGGCCTCTGACATGGTTTAACGACTAATTTCTACGGTATTAAACGACGTTAACTGGGACCAATGGCTTAACGTGCCTTCCGAAGAACGGAAAAAGCGCCGAATAAACGTACATATGAAATTCGGAAAAACCGAAAAACACATTGGTACGTGGTGGGATTCGAACCACGACCTCCCCACTACATAATTCATTTATTCATGCATTCATATAGTGTTTACAAGATCTCAAATACTAGGATAGTTCTTACATGAACCCTGGTAGGGTATTGCACATTTTTGTCTTATAATAAAAAATAACAATAATATTTAAAATCTAAGTATGTCACGTTTATAAAAACTTAATTCTTCCATGCTGGCCTGGGAGCGAGAGAAAAACATAGAATGTGCCAGCTGCATTTCCTCCCGGGCATGCTGTAAAAACTAGCTAAGGGATCCGAGGGTTTCAGTATATTGTAATTTAGGCGATGGGCTGACAATCTGTCACTACAGCAATATACTTACAAATCTATCTTAAATAACCCTCAAAACTTTGTCAGACGTGGCGAAACGACCTTTGTTTGGGTCGTTTACGCTCTGCCTACCCCATTAGGGATAAAGGCGTGATTATATGTATGTATGTATGTCTGTATAAAAACTTCGAGTTACATAATTAAGAATAGGATAATATTAGTCATTTTCTCAAAATTCAGTATTAATCATAAAATTCAAAATTGATTCTTAAATTTTGATGAATTAATGTCAGACTACACCATCGGGCTGTTAAGTGTAAGTGCTCATGTTGAATGTGTTGTGCAGGTTTCCCCAGCTCGTGACGTCACCGCTGCCCGCGTGGCGCGAGCTGGTCGCGTCGCGCCGCGTCGCGCTGCCCGACTACGCGGACGAGGACGCACGACACACGGTAACACTCATTGCTGTATAATATTTTTAAAAAGTCTTTACATACATACATACATATAATCACGCCTTTATCCCTAATGGGGTAGGCAGAGCGTAAACGACCTAAACAAAGGTCGTTCCGCCACGTCTGACAAAGTTTTGAGGGTTCATCGCCTCAGCCCATCGCCTAAATTGCAATATACTGTAACCCTCAGATCCCATAGCTGGTTTTTACAGCATGCCCAGGAGGAAATGCAGCTGGCACATTCTATGTTTTTATTTCGCTCCCAGTCCAGTATGGAAGAAAAAAAACATGTCTTTATTGGCGTCGATTCTCGCAACATAAAACACACGTACAGTACGAGTACTTAAAATTGTAAACTTCAATGTTATTGTATAATTAAGGAAACTCTAGGTTTGTAAGAAAACATATTCTTTATTTTTATATTGTTATTAAAAACTGTATGTTTTCTAAATAAAGAGAAAAAAAAAACCTTATTCTAATGCTTAGCTAGCGCTGTCATTTTCTTAACTTTGATATGAGATCAGGATAGCAAATAAACACATGATTTTGACATTCATAATCTGACATAAGACTGCTTATTTGACGTAAAATAAGGAAGCATGCTCTATGCTCAGTTCTTATTTAAAGCGTCTTACGTCAGATTAAGTATGTCAAAGCCATGTGTTTACTTGCTATCCTGTTCTTATGTCAAAGTTAAGAAAGTGACAGCGCTAGCTAAGAATTAGTTATGGAATACTGCGCCCAGAATTGCCGCCATTATCAAAAATACACCAATAGAAAACATCTTAATTTTAAAAACTACATACAATTAGCTAGCCAAAAAGTAAAAAATAAAACAGTGTTTGGCAATGGGTACTAATCTCAGCATAATGCCTAGCGCTGATTTTTAAACCAGCCCCTTAGTGCTATATGAATATTTGCTAGTTGTTTTGTGCGGACTTTAATAACTAGAATGAGGGTGCATAATATTATATATATATATATATAGGCATATGCATTATTTGGTACCATTTTTCAAGCAGCGTTTGTGTATCTGTAACTATATTTAATCTAAGCGCTAGGCTATACTAGTGTTTCAGCGTACAGGCGCCATTTTGTGCCTGTTGTAATAACTATTCTTCCATGCTGGACTGGGAGCGAGAGAAAAAAATAGAATGTGCCAGCTGCATTTCCTCCCGGGCATGCTGTAAAAATCAGCTAAGGGGTCCGAGGGTTTCAGTATATTGCAATTTAGGCGATGGGCTGACAAACTGTCACTACAGCAATATACCTACAAATCTATCTTGGGTAACCCGCAAAAATTTGTCGGAGGTGGCGGAACGACCTTTGTTTGGGTCGTTGACACTCTGCCTACCCCATTTTTGATAAAGTCGTGACTATATGTATGTATGTAGTTTATCTTTTATATTTCTCACATACATACATATAATCACGCCTTTATCCCTAGCGGGGTAGGCAGAGCGTAAACGACCTAAGCAAAGGTCGCGCCGCCACGTTTGACAAAGTTTTGAGGGTTATTTAAGTTAGATTTCAGTCAGAATGTCTGCATTCGTTTCATATTTGGCCTAAGAAAATATGATCATGTCTCAGCCTACAGAA
Source organism: Scrobipalpa costella (assembly GCA_949820665.1). Lineage (NCBI taxonomy): Eukaryota > Metazoa > Arthropoda > Insecta > Lepidoptera > Gelechiidae > Scrobipalpa > Scrobipalpa costella. Next base: position 6,089,411 of record OX463321.1, on the reverse strand, counting down.
CTAAACTCAAATGGCTTCCCATTCGCCTTCGTAGAGATTACCATCTTTTATCTTTTCTTTATTCTATTCTCTTCAATCCTATGTCTCCGCCTTATCTTAAAGAAAGATTCCCTTTCAACTCTGTTACTCTTAATCGCACACTTCGCCCTTCGCGCTACCTCTCTCTTACTATTCCATCTCATTCTACCAATTTTTACTCTAATTCGTTTACAGTTCGTGCAGTAAGGCTTTGGAATCTATTGCCTGCGTCTGTAAGACAAGCTTCTTCATTAGATTCTTTTAAAAAACACCTTATAGCTCACTATCTTTCTCTACCTTAACCGCTTGCACTTGCGTATTTCCCGGAATAATTTGGTTGTAACATTTTCTTTCATTAGTATTGTATATATTTATATAGGTATGTATTATAGTATTTATGTATTTCTATGTAGGTATAAGTAATTTATATGTATGACTATTTATTGTTATTAATTATATAAATACACCTAAGTAGCTTATTTACTTACCTATACAATATATTGACTAAAATGTATACCAGCCCACTAGCTCAACTTTTTTTTATTTTCCTGTACCCTAAGGTTGCCTGGAAGAAATTGCTGCATAGCAATAAGGCCGCCTATTTGTACTACTATTTGTTTCATTTAATTTAATTTTCTTTTGTGTCTTTTCTGTGCAATAAAGTATATTCTTATCTTATCTTATCTTAGATTTGTAGGTATATTGCTATAGCGACAGGTTGTCAGCCCATCGCCTAAATTACAATATACTGAAACCCTCAGATCCCTTAGCTGGTTTTTACAGCATGCCCGGGATGATATGCAGCTGGCACATTCTATTTTTTTCTTTCTCTCCCAGGCCAGCATGGAAGAACCTATATATTTCTCACTGTTTTTTTTATTGTGTTTGCAGCCTGGCGAACTGGCTGCTTTTAAACCGCAAACCCCGGATGAGGGTAAGTACTTTTACTATGTATTTGTAATACAACACACTGTATGTGGAAAAACTAGTTGGTTGTACATTTAAATAATTTAATTACTTTTAATTTTTGTAAAACTTATGTTTAAGTTGACGATACTAGCCGAGTGGCGCCCCCTTAGTAAAAAAACATAATTCACTAAAAACGCAGTGAATCAAAAATCGGCCCAACATAATCAAGTTATAGTAATTAAGATACTTTAGAATCTTATAAATTTGCAATCTTCCAAAATCTTTCAAAATCTTCCATGCTGGACTGGGAGAGATAGAAAAACATAGAATGTTCCAGCTGCCCTTCCTCCCGGGCATGCTGTAGAAGTGAGCAAAAGGGATTCGAGGGTATTGGTACAGTGTATTGTAATTTATTCGATGGGCTGACAACCTGTCACTATAGCAATACAAATCATTACAATCTATAATTTGCCCTCAATTTCTGTCAGACGTGGCGAAAGCGCCTGTTACGAGGCGTTTTACGCTCTGCCTACCCCGTAAGGGATAAAGGCGTGATTTTATGTATGTAAATTTGCGATTCATAGCTTTTTGTAGTAACAGGAAGAAAAATTGCCGTTGGTGGCCGTTATTAGCAATATTTCTTCCTGTTACTACAACGAACTATGATTCGCTAATTTATAGGGTTCTAAATCATCCTATACAGCAATATACCTACAAATCTATCTTAAATAACTCTCAAAACTTTGTCAGACGTGGCGGAGCGACCTTTATTTAGGTAGTTTACGCTCTGCCTATTAGGGATAAAGGCGTGATTATATGTATGTATGTATGTAAATTATCCTAATTACTATTATTTGAGTCTGTTGGATCGGTTTGTCGATTCATTGTGATTTTAGTGGCCACTTGGCTAATATTGTCACCTTAAGTACTACCTATTGTACTACTGTTATTTTCCAAATAAACTAAAATTAAAAAGAGTAATGCTTGAAATAAAATCCTTTTGCGTTAAACCCAGTAATGTTCAACAATTAAATTTATTAAAATTTTCGTATATTTTTAATGAATCTGAAATACTAAATTTCTCCTCAGGCTCAAAAGATGACGACATAATATTAATAGAACAAGACATAGAGACGATTGACCTTGACGGTTTAGATACCGATGACGAAGACAAGCTTATCATAGACGAGAGAATAAAACTAGACAAAAAGAAACTAGAACAACGCAGAAGACTGATAAAAGAAGAAAAAGACACGATACAATCAGAGAAAAACTTATTTGAACAAAGAAAAAAGGATATATGTAATAGATTAGACAGCGAAATGGATTCCCAACTAGAATATATAAATGACAGTGAATGTTCTAGTCCAAGCAATAGTACAGTGCTTGTAAAATCTGCAATAAATTGGGATTTATTTAACAAACCGCACAATTTTACTGAAATTGATTTAACTGAATCAGACTCCACAGACGGATTGTCAACATTGGCTAGTGTAGGTGATAATACACTGAAAACAGAAATAAAAATAACTGAACATAACGTTTTAGAAAATGTTGACAAAATAAAACATATCAAAGAACCTAACAAAGAAATTAATAAAACGATTCTAGATAATGATAACAGAAATATTACAGTCCCTGCTGAAGAAGAAACAACGAATCCAGAAAACATGACACCTAATTTAAAAACACTTTTTGCTGAAAGTAGTGCTTTTACAAATATTGCTGTTTTAGAAGAACTGGATCCTTCTAATGTGGAAGCAAAAATTATATTTAGTGACGATGAAAACACTCTAGATCTTTGTGACATTAATATGGACGTCACAAGTCAAGAAGCTTCCATACCAAAGAAACAGGATGAGCTGGTCACTCAGCAAGTTGATGTAAAACAAGAAAATATCCCATCTGAAAATAAAATTATTCCCAATGATGCTTGCATCATAAATCTTGATACAGACGGCTCTGACAATGAAACAATAACAAATAAAATCAACACCGAAGATACAATTTTACAAAAAGGAAAAGGAGTTGTTAAAAACAGCAGTGATTCCACTAATATTCCAAAACCATGTCCGCCGAAGAAAAAACGTATAGGACCCAAATCATTTCTGCAAAAATTTAAAGATAGAGAAACTAAAAATAAAAGCCGCGAAAAGCGTGATTCAACGGATGATAGTTTATCTGATATATTATTATTAGTTGATGAAAATAATGGATTGATTCCGGCAAAAACAATTGTTGGCGATAATACTAAAGGAAAGTCTTTGAGTGAATCGGGAATAGTGGTTAAGAAAGAGATAACTTCGGACAAAGTGGAGGCAAATTTAGGTATAGTTAACTTGGAACAGACTGAAATCAAAACTGAACCTAATGTAGATAGTACTAAAGAGTCAGGTTTTAAGAAAAATCCAGCATCACAATCTATTGACAACGATGTTAACAAAATCGTAAATAAGGATTTAAATCTAAATAAAGATAAACTAAAATATTGCAAACGAAATTATAACAAAACAAAAACTGTTAAAAAATCCAGCTTTGCGAGGTTTTCTTTTGAAGATGACAAAGATGATTTGGATGAGAAGAAAAGTCCAAATATTCCTATGGAAACAAATAAACCCAATGAAGATGATAATAATGATGCTATTACCGCATCAGCTATTGAAAACAAATCCTCAGCAGAATCAAACTCCAATGATGCCGATGCTAATGAGATCGTAAAGAAAGAGTTAAATTCTGCTGATAAAATCATTTCAGACAAAGCAAAAAACTCTAAACCAGATGATGATCAAACAGAAACTATTGAGAAAGCTGGAATTGGACAGTTTTCTCTTGAAGGTGAAAATTCCGAATTTGATGCTAATAAACAAACAACATCGTCTATGGAAACAGATGACACTGGTTATAAAAATAATACTCCTAAACCAGATTTTAATGGATGGGTTGTAATAACAAATAAAACTTCAACATCTATGGAAATAGATCACGCTGAGAATAAAGATAATATTTCTAAACCTGATTTGGATGGCTGGGTTGTTATTGATGGAACTAATTCAAAATCTAGTATAGGTGAGTAAAACTTCTAATACTAAATTTAAGGGTTGTAAGGGACAGCGTATCGAAAACTGATAGAGGTCGCTCAGTTATGCAAACTGAACAATTATCACCATTAAATCCTTTCACGAGATATTTTTAATTTTGCTTTTCCATACGTTATTTTGTACGGAGAAGTCAACTTTTTTTTATCTCCTGAAAGAATTTCCTGGTGAAAGTTGTTTAGCTGAGCAACCCTTTTCAGTTTAGGTACGCTATCCCTTATATTCAGTATTTCAATGCTTATTTAAATACAATTAATTTTATATAATACATTAACTTTTTTTATACATGGTGTTAATTTAATTGCGTGCCATAGCTTGGTAGCTTCAGTAACGTAAAAAAAAACTTTAAAGAATATTTTAATATAAAAAAAATGTACATAAATTAAAAAAAAAAAACAATAGTCAGTAGGTATTTTAAATGATTCCCAGAGCTGCGTCTGGCCGCCACGCTATCGACCAGTGATAGCGACTTGCGCGGTCTCGGTTATAGCCCGAAGGCCAGGCGCAGCTCTTGGATTTAAAAAAATACCGACTTGTATTTTTTTAGAGTTTGATTGTTTTTATGGGCTCTTTTTACGTTACTTAAAACACCTAATCTATGGCACGAAATTAAATTAACACCCTGTATAATACATTAACAAGTATCAAACTAATATAATAACAATGTTTTGTAGGGGAAGCATTTGCCTATAAGTCACTAACAGAAGTAAAAAATACTATTTTACCAAATGAAAAATGTGAAAGAGGTATATTATTTATTTCATATCTTTTGCCTGCTTGCGTTGGTGTCTGGATGTCATATTTCGAAAATTATTTTAAATTTATGCCTGTAACCTTCCTAGAAATAGAACACAAACAAATAATTGTTTTTTTAATCTAAATATGTGAACAGAAATGTATAGTTATTATTATTATGTTGTGCTTTTTCATAATTACGATTTTTTCTATAAATGTTACTTATTATTTCGCATATTTAGAAATAAAGTCACTGAACACAAAAAGTATGAATTTTGAGTTTCTGCAATAAAACGTCCTTTAAAAGCACAACTCTCAAACCTACATTTTTTTTTATATACGTGGTGTAAGGGACAGCGTCCCGCAACGGTCGAAGTAGTCATTTTGTATGGGAAAGCCAATTATTATTTTTTACTTCCTGAAAAAAAAACCTACTGATAGTTGTTCAGTGTCGATGAATGAGAGCAACCATTATCAGTTAGCGGGACGCTGTCCCTTACACCTGGTATAATCTATCTCACTTTTGCTTAGAAAAAAAAAATCTAAACGTGCGTGTTCTTTTGTTTAAATGTGCTGCTCAGAAGATCTCTTTGTAAGATCTAACAAATAGTCAAAACCTGCACGATTCACATATAATGTCTAAATCTAGCGTCTCACAAACTGATAGGGGTTGCTCAGTCAACGACACTGAACAACTATTAGCAGTACTTTTATCAGGAAGTGTAAAATAAAATACTTTTCCATACAAATTGTAAGATCGAGGGGAACATTTTGTATGGAAACGCTATTTTTTTTTCACTTCCTGAAAAAAGAACTTGCTGATAGTTGTTCAGTGTCGTTGAATGAGCAACTCTTATTAATTTGCGGGACGCTGTCCCTTACACCCCGTATATAATCTATCTCTCTCAAATATAAATCTATCTCACTTTTACTTAGCAAAAGTATATGTTTTGAGTTCAGTCACTTTATTTCTTATTTGTTGCGATTTGTTTAGTTTTGATGTTTTGCTGCTCAAAAGATCTCTTGTGTAAGATCTAACAAATATTCAAAATCTGCACGATGCACATATAAATGTATATATCTACCAGGTGTAAGGGACAGCGTCCCACAAACTGATAGGGGTTGCTCAGTCAATGACACTGAACAACTCCCACCAGGAACTTTTTTCAGGAAGTGAAAAACATATTGGCTTTTCCATACAAATTGGCTGATCGAGGTGAAATGTTATAGACGCTGTCCCTTACATCTGGTATAGAAATTTTAAGTCAGTTCTAGAATAAAGGTAAACAAAATTTCATGTCTTTTAAAATAAGTTTTAGCTATTAGATATGACAACATTATGAAATAGTTGTTTTTGTAATATAACCAATTTGCTAACATGTATCATTTATTTTTGTAATGTGTTTTTGAATAAAAAGACATGAAACTTTGTTTACCTTTATTCTAAAACTGAGTTGGAAATACTTTAAATCAAATACATACGGGAATACTTTGTTTTTTTTGTATGAGTGTCCGATATTTCTTGTCATGACGCATGCAACTTTTGTATGGAGCCTGGCATAGTGTGAACGACCCTTATAACGGGTGTAAGGGACAGCGTCCCGCAAACTGATAGGGGTTGCTCAGTCAACGAAACTCAACAAGTTTCACCGGGTAATTCCTTCAAATTATGAAAAAAAAAATTACCATCCCATTCAAATTTACCATCACAATTTGTATGGAAAACCAAACAATTTTTTTCCACTTCCTGAAAAAAAAAACTGCCGGAAGTTGTTCAGTTTCGCTGTCCTTTACACCCGGTATGTCAATAATGTTACATGCTTTCCGTTTATAATCATTCTAATTTTGATAACCGCGAGATTTCTATGGCACATACAAAACTACGTTATAACATTTTTCAGGCCATCTATTCAGCCCTGTACAAATACCACTATACAAGATAGATGCTCTACCATTCTGGAGAAGACATTCCAGTAATAACACCATAAACATAACCAAAATCACCAAAAACTTAACTCCGGTTAAAGGAAGGCGGTTAAAACCTGGATTCCGGCCCACTGGGTGGCCGAAAATACGACGAAAATCGGTTAAAAGACTACAGAAGCGATACCATCCAAGAGATTTGAGAAAGAACCCAGATTTTATCGTTGGGATGACAGATGTTACAGGAAATGTCGTTTGCAATCCAGTCACTGTTGATATTGAGAGGTTACCGATCGGTGTACTTGAAGGTATGTTCTTATAGAATAGAATATAATATATTTATTTGCTAGAATACAGTATGTCAGATCTTAAAATATAACAGAGTTCCATGTATTCAACCTGCGAGCAGGCATGCCAAATTTACTCGTTATCGTTTATTTATTCTCTTCCATGCTTGACTGGGAGCGAGAGAAAAACATAGAATGTCCTAGCTGCATTTCCTCCCGGGTATGCTGTAAAAAGCAGCTAAGGGATCCGAGGGTTTCTGTATATTGCAATTTAGGCGATAGGCTGACAACCTGTCACTACAGCAATATACCTACAAATCTATCTTAAATAACCCTCAACACTTTGTCAGACGTGGCGGAACAACCTTTGTTTGGGTCATTTACGCTTTGCCTACCCCATTAGGGATAAAGGCGTGATTATATGTATGTATGTTATTATACAAATACAAAATAATTAATTTGTTTTTAGAAAGTTTATAAATAGATTTACAGTGGCCGGAACCTCCTTTTAAGTTTAATAAAACCTGTGCTAGGAGGCACCGCTCTTCCAGGATATAAAAAAAAAGTAGAAACTAAAACTAGAATTTACAAATTAAGCTTACATTTGTGTACGGGTGTGTTTGTGTATGAATGTTGTGTTGTGATGTTTGTGTTGTGCGTGTACGTGTTGTAAATGCCTTGCGGCGTTATTATTCTTTGTTTATTCTCTTTCATGCTTGACTGGGAGCGAGAGATAAACATAGAATGTCCTAGCTGCATTTCCTCCCGGGCATGCTGTAAAAACTAGCTAAGGGATCCGAGGGTTTCTGTATATTGCAATTTAGGCGATAGGCTGACAACCTGTCACTACAGCAATATACCTACAAATCTATCTTGAATAACCCTCTAAACATTGTTAGACGTGGCGGAACTACATTTGTTTTAGTCGTTTAGAGATAAAGGCGTGATAATTTGTATGTATTTATAAATTACAGAATACCTAGAGAAGCAAAACATCTCGAGCCAAGGTCTGCCAAAACGCAAGAAAGTGGAACTAGCGGATATAGACGAAGTGAGACGTATTAACAAGCGCCTGCTCACCGCCCAAGTGCGACCCATACTCGCTAAAAAGGTACGTTATATTATACCGGGTGTAAGCAAGTGGAACTAGCGGATATAGACGAAGTGAGACGTATTAACAAGCGCCTGCTCACCGCCCAAGTGCGACCCATACTCGCTAAAAAGGTACGTTATATTATACCGGGTGTTAGCAAGTGGAACTAGCGGATATAGACGAAGTGAGACGTATTAACAAGCGCCTGCTCACCGCCCAAGTGCGACCCATACTCGCTAAAAAGGTACGTTATATTATACCGGGTGTAAGCAAGTGGAACTAGCGGATATAGACCAAGTGAGACGTATTAACAAGCGCCTGCTCACCGCCCAAGTGCGACCCATACTCGCTAAAAAGGTACGTTATATTATACCGGGTGTAAGCAAGTGGAACTAGCGGATATAGACGAAGTGAGACGTATTAACAAGCGCCTGCTCACCGCCCAAGTGCGACCCATACTCGCTAAAAAGGTACGTTATATTATACCGGGTGTAAGCAAGTGGAACTAGCGGATATAGACAAAGTGAGACGTATTAACAAGCGCCTGCTCACCGCCCAAGTGCGACCCATACTCGCTAAAAAGGTACGTTATATTATACCGGGTGTTAGCAAGTGGAACTAGCGGATATAGACCAAGTGAGACGTATTAACAAGCGCCTGCTCACCGCCCAAGTGCGACCCATACTCGCTAAAAAGGTACGTTATATTATACCGGGTGTAAGCAAGTGGAACTAGCGGATATAGACGAAGTGAGACGTATTAACAAGCGCCTGCTCACCGCCCAAGTGCGACCCATACTCGCTAAAAAGGTACGTTATATTATACCGGGTGTAAGCAAGTGGAACTAGCGGATATAGACCAAGTGAGACGTATGAACATACATACATATAATCACGCCTTTATCCCTAATGGGGTAGGCAGAGCGTAAACGACCAAAACAAAGGTTGTTCCGCCACGTCTGACAAAGTTTTGAGGGTTATTTAAGATATATTGCTGTAGTGACGGGTTGTCAGCCCGTCGCCTAAATTGCAATATACTGAACCCCTCGGATCCCTTAGCTGTTTTTTACAGCGTACCCGGGAGGAAATGCAGCTGGCACATTCTATGTTTTTCTCTCGCTCCCAGGCCAGCATGGAAGCATGGAGACGTATGAACCGGGTGTAAAAAAAATGCTAGCCACATTTCAGTGTGTGATTCTACCCATGAAACTAAACAACTTTCCCCAAGGAACATAGACATACATACATACATATAATCACGCCTTTATCCCTAATGGGGTCGGCAGAGCGTAAACGACCTAAACAAAGGTCGTTCCGCCACGTCTGACAAAGTTTTGAGGGTTATTCAAGATGGTTTTGTACGTATATTGCTGTAGTGACAGGTTGTCAGCCCATCGCCCAAATTGCAATATATTGAAACCCTCAGATCCCTTAGCTGGTTTTTACAGCATGCCCGGGAGGAAATGCAGCTGGCACATTCTATGTTTTTCTCTCGCTCCCAGTCCAAGCTGGTTTTTACAGCATGCCCGGGAGGAAATGCAGCTGGCACATTCTATGTTTTTCTCTCGCTCCCAGTCCAGCGTGGAAGATTCTCTCGCTCCCAGTCCAGCGTGGAAGATAGACAGAAATAAAAAAACAGGAACATAGACAGAAATAAAAAAAACAGCGGCTCGAGTAAATTTGTATGGGAAGGCATTTTTTTTTAATTTTTCATAGTTCGTATTACCTATGTTCCTTAGGGAAAGTTATCGGCCTCCGTGGTCTAGTGGTCAGCCCCATTGGCTTACGATCTGGAGGTCCTGGGTCAGATTCCCACACATTCGAAGTTAATATTTGTCAATTTATCACTCTGAGGTTTTCCTCAGATTGGTTAGGACATTACAGGCAGAATCTCCTGATTGGTTTCGTGCTTCGGAGGGCACGTTAAGTGGTCGGTCCCGGTCGTTGTCTTTGATAGTAGTCGTTACTCACACCATGTCAGGCATAATAGCTGTGCTACTAGGCGGTTTGAAAACTCTGACACTAGGGTTCATCGGGTCGTTGTTCGACTCGAGAATCCTCTCGCTAAGAAGATCACACCATAAAATATGGTCAGACATTTTGTAATATATGTGATGTTTTAAAAGTGCCATCATAACTGATAATAATATTTTGGACCTGTCTTCTTCCGTCGAGTGGGTATCGAGTCTATCGACCCGATGAACCCTGGTGTCAGAGTTTTAAAACCGCCTAGTAGCACAACTATCAGGCCTCTGACATGGTTTGAGTAACGACCACTATCAAAGACAGCGACCGGGACCGACGGCTTAACGTGCCCTCCGAAGCACGAAATCTTTTTCTTTTCGGACAATCAGGTGATTCAGCCTGCAATGTTCTAACCAAACTGGGGAAAAATTCACAAAGTGATAAATTCTCAAATATCAACTTTGTGTTTCCCCCCTGGGAATCGAACCCGGGACCTCCGGATCAGGAGTCCATGGCACTAGCCACTAGACCCCGGAGGCAGTGTACCTGTCATAATGACTAATAATAATAATGACTAATTTTATACCTCTGTTTCCTACTGCCTGGTTGCCTGGAAGATATTGCTACATTAGCAATAAGACCGCCATTGTACTATTTTTCTGTTTATTTAATTTGTAATTTCTGTGTTTCTGTGCAATTAAATATATTGTTCGGCTTAATATCTCCGAACCGAATTTTAACATTATCAAATGTCCAAGTTTTAACATAGAATTAACATCAACATTTGTTACTTAAGTGAAATACAATAAACTCTTTTGTATATATATATATATACTTTATTGCATAAACACAAAATAAATGTAATTCACAAATATAGTGTGCAAGGGCGAACTTATCTCTATGAAGAGATCTCTTCCAGCCAACCCAATGGTAGTAAGAGAAATTGAATAATTTTGTATACCATAATCAAACTCTATTTTACTCAACAAACATTCACTCGCAATCCCCACACCCAATATATATTGTATTATAATTTACAGAGACCGTCACGAGAGCTCAGCAGGTGTCAGTCTGCCGAATCGGACAGCGACGTGTCCTTCGTGATGGACGTGGAGCCCCCCCGCCCCCCCGACCCCACTCTCCCCCTCCCCCCCGTCCCCACTCCCCCCCTGCCCCCCGCGGAGGACAGCCCTGACGTGAACATGCTCACGCTGCAACAGCTGGAAGAAACATTAGACAAACTTACGGTAAGTAAAGCAGGACTCACCTAGTTATATGGGGTGTAAGGGACAGCGTAGGGGATAGGGGTTTATTTATTTATTTATTTATTTACTGTTTATTGTACACAAGTAACATGAGAAAGACAATACACAAGGAATACCGACACAACAGGTACAGCTTATTTCTACTAAGAAATTTCTTCCAGCTGACCTACGGAAGTGAGACTTAAAATGAGAGGCAAATTAGGCGTGCACAAATAAAGCATAATATAAAAATAATACCAGATAATTATAAATTACATAAATAACTAATTATATAAATACTACATAATAACTATATAAACATGAATATATATATAAATACATATATAAACTAACATGAATATATATATAAATACATATATATACGGAAAGTGAAAGGTAATGCTCTTTTACTCTCTTCCTAAAAACAGCGACAGAAGAACTATCACGGACCGTGTATGGCAGTGAATTCCATAACCTGGGGTTTATCAGTCAACGAAAGTAACAACTACCAGCAGGACTTTTTTGTCAGGAAGCCTAAAAAAATATATTGGTTTTCCATACAACTAGTCTGATCGAGTTGGTTCATTTTGTATGGGAAGGTATTTTTTTATTTTCACTTTCTAGAAAAAAATCCTGCTGATAGTTGTTGTATGATACAAGTACTGTGCATATTGCGCGTTACTTCAAATTTGTTTACTTAGCATTTTATATTTTTGCCCTACTTTAGTTAGTCTACGTGTAACCATGCTTACCGTCAAACATGTCAAAAATCAAAAATTCGACCGCTGACGGAATTTGAACCCGCGTCTTTGGAAAACCGGCCCAACGCTAAGCTATTTTTGATTTGTTATTTCTAATATTTGCAGAAATAACATAGCTTTTTTTTTTTTTTTTTTTAATGGACCTGTTTGCAAAATACTACAAAGTGTATATAATGCGTCACCGGGCTAAGGCGGGGAGTTGCTACACGCAATCTACACCCTTAATGAAATGGCAACTGCCTAAGGGCGCCCACTAGGGCTCGAACCTCGGCTTATGGCGTTGCCTTGGGGACTCCTTATCGGAGAGAATCTGCCCGGTACGTGCCGGTAAACCCCAAAGTGGGGAGCAAAGGAGGGACCTCCGCGACCCCGCCGGCGGGGTGCGCGGTTGCTGGAAGAGCTTGTGCAGAGTGTGGCTCGACTAATATTGGCAGCATTAAACGCAAGGGTAATTTGGTCATCGCCGTCGGTAAGGACATGCCTAGGTCTTCGTTTGTAACGAGTCGCAGGTTGGGGAACGTAGTTAGAGGCGCTAACTACAAGAGGGTTAGGGTGGTGAGGGGCTTTGTCGAAGAAGTGTATGGCTCCTTGCTTCATGAACTCTTTGAGAGACGGAACATCGAGATCGATGTAAATGTCAGAATTGCGGAGGTACCAGGGGGCCCCGGTTGCCCTCCGCAAGAAACTGTTTTGAACTACCTGGAGGGTGTTCAGATAAGTGGGGTAGGTGTGGCTGAAGGCCACACTGGCGTAGGTCATAATGGGTCGAACGCATGTATTGTAAAGCCTCACCTTATTTCTAAGGGAGAGTTTACTGCGTTTGCGTATGATTGGGGTGAGCCGGCCCATGACAAATTTGGCGCGATAGCACTGTGAGTGCAAAAATCTATTAGGAAAATATGTATACCTCAGTTTAATCAGTTTATCAATAAATCAACATCCAATCATTAAATCAGTGTTTTGGGTTATTTAAGATAGATTTATAGGTATTTCGCTGTAGTAACAAGTTGTCAGCCTATCGCCTAAATTACAATGTACTGTAACCCTCGGATCCCTCAATACAGAAATCTTATAAATACAGAATTATTATTGTAATTACAGGAACAAGAAAGCCGGCGCGCCAGCGCTCCGTCGACCAAACTGTACTGTTGCCCCGCGCGCAGGCACATCAACTACAACCGGGCGAAGGCGCGCATCGCCGCGCGCGCGGGCAAGCATGCTGTCACCGTCAACATGCACGCGTAAGTGGAATCGCACTTTTTTTTTTTTTTACATAGCCTGAAATGTAGCTTCCATGCTGGACTGGGAGCGAAAGAAAATCATAGAATGTGCCAGCTGCATTTCCTCCCGGGCATGCTGTAAAAACCAGCTAAGGGATCCGAGGGTTTCATATTGTTGGTTTTATATTGTAATTTAGGCGATAGGCTGACAACCTGTCACTACAGCAATATACCTACAAATCTATCTTAAATAACCCTCAAAACGTTGTCAGACGTGGCGGAACGACCTTTGTTTAGGTTGTTTACGCTCAGCCTACCGCATCGGGAAAAAGGTGTGATTATATGTATGTACGTTATTTAATTCCAGCAAACTGGGCCCGCACCACGCCGAACTTAAATGCGAATGTTGCTGCGTTAACGTACTGCGCGGGTTAGAAGAAAGCCGCATGCAACTACACAACGACATGAAGGCTTTGCACAGCGATTTGCGCAGCCTTGCGCAGATGAAAAATGATGAGGTCAGTAACTAAACTGAGGTGTGAATGTTACTAAACTTTGGTGTAAATGTGACTTAACTCAGGTGTGAATGTTACTAAACTGATGTGTGATTGTTACTTAACTGAGGTGTGAATCTTACTAAACTGATGTGTGAATGTTACTAAACTGAAGTGTGAATGTTACTAAACTGATGTGTGAATGTTACTTAACTGAGATGTGAATGCTACTGAACTGATGTATAAATGTTACTAAACTGAAGTGTGAATGTTACTAAACTGATGACGCTCGCTCAAAAAACCCAAGAACAGACCTAGAATTATACATTAATGATAAATTATACCTTACGCGTAACGCGGACAGTCGAAATCCCCTAATGCACACAATTACACGTGTTAGGGTTAGCTAACGCGCGGCACAAATTCAAAGTAAAGAGAGTAATTAAACCGTGGTGTAAATGTCATCCCCTTCCATGTTGGACTGGGACTGAGAGAAAAACATAGAATGTGCCAGCTGCATTTACTCCTGGGCATGGTGTAAAAACCAGCTAAGGGATCCGTAGGTTTCCGTATATTGCAATTTAGGCGATGGGCCGACAACCTGTCACTACAGCAATATACTTACGAATCTATCTTAATTAATCCTCAAAACTTTGTCAGACGCTGGGGAACAACCAATTCTGTAGGTCTGCTGTAAGAAATTTCTTTTTAGAAATAAGCAGTGCCTTTTGTGTATTTTTATACCCTGTTTTTTATGATGTTTTTTTGTGTACTACATACATACATATAATCACGCCTTCATCCCTAATGGGGTAGGCAGAGCGTAAACAACCTAACCAAAGGTCGTTCCGCCACGTCTGACAAAGTTTTGAGGGTTATTTAAGATAGAATTCTAGGTATATTGCTGTAGTGACAGGTTGTCAGCCCATCGCCTAAATTACAAGATACCGAAACCCTCGGATCCCTTCGCTGGATCTTACAGCATGCCCGGGAGGAAATGCAGCTGGCACATTCTATGTTTTTCTTTCGCTCCCAGACCAGCATGGAAGAAATGTATGTGTACTATAAATTGTTAAATAAATAACAACCTATGTTTAGGTCGTTTACGCTCTGCCTACCCCATTAGAGATAAAGGAGTGATTATATGTATGTATGTATGTGTGAATGTGACTAAACTGAATTGAAGTAATTGTGTTTAAGAAGTTTACTGAAATTTCTTAATATAATTCATAATTTCTACCGTTGTCCGCAGAATTTGAAAGATGCATCTGCGAGCGAAGGCCCGCCCGCTAAATTAGCAAAACCAACATACGAAGGTAAGTTATACCGAGTTTAAGGGCAGCGTCCCAAACTGATAGGGGAGTATAGATGTGTTAAAAATTGCCATACCATCATCTCCCTAGCCTTATCCCGTATATCACGGGGCGGCTACCTAATATAGGGGATTGAACGAGGGTATTGGTTTTTACACAGAGCGACTGCCATCTGACCTCCGCAACCCAGAAGGGAAACCAGACCCAATCCTAGATTAGGTCAGAGTTTTCAAGCCGCCAATGCTTAGCACTGGCCTCTGATATGGCTTAATGACTAATATCTACGGTATTAAACGATATTAACCGGGACCAACAGCTTAACGTGCCTTCCGAAGCACAAAAATTGCCATACCATATTTTAGAATTTTCATCATCAAATGGAGAACTACCCTAGTAATATAAAATTACTCAAACGACTGTCTCCATTCCTATAGAAAAGCGACGTGTTTTTTCGATATTATGTTCCTAGGGGAAATTTGTTCAGTTTCATGGGTATGTTAACACACAGAACTTTAGACGGGTATGTTTTTTTCTACACCTATACTCGAAAAAACATAGAATGTGTCTGCATTTCCTCCCGGGTATGCTGTAAAAACCAGCTAAGGGATCCGAGGGTTTCAGTATTTTGCAATTTAGGCGATGGGCTGCCAACCTGTCACTACAGCAATATACCTACAAATCTATCTTAAATAACCCTCAAAACTTTGTCAGACGTGGCGAAACGACTCTTGATTGGGTCGTTTACGCTCTTCCTACCCCAATAGGGATAAAGGTGTGATTATATGTATGTATGGAAAAACTGTAAGGTAGTAGCTGCATCAGATGCCAAAGATGAAAGAAAACAAATTAAAATGTATCTTTAAAAACATAGATTTTGCATCTGACACAGATTCGAATAGTGTATTGTTTTAGTAAAAAACAAACTTTATTTATAGATCCAGACTACACACCCGAAGAACTTCCATCAGAAAGTCGTAAAAACAAAGAGAAACGTGCACCGAAGCGAAAAGAAGCAAATAAAAGAAGAAATAAACATGACAAGAATAAGTCTGAGAAACAGGAAGAGGCAGTCGAAACGAACGAATACGACGAGTGGATGAGACAGAGAAACATTTGCGCCAAGTATTTTACCATGGGTTCGACAACAAGTCCCGCAGCAAAACGACCCAAAACATCAGCCACTGTTAAAGTTATTCCACCTGAATTGACTAAAGAGACAGTCGTATCGTCATCTCCAAATGTAATCGCACTAAACGAAAATATAACAAAAGAAAACGTTTTAACAGCTGACGAGATTTTAGACGTTGTAAGAAAAAGAGAGGCACAAAACATTAATAAAAACACAGAAAACAATGATATTGAAATACCTATCGGTAATAGTAATGCGGAGGAAAATCAACAAGAATGGCAGATTAAAATAAATAACATAGCAGAAGAACATAGCTACATAAAATCTCCTCGAATAGCCATACAGGCTATTCCGAAATCTCTAGCTGACACGAAAACACAAAACCCGTTGCAGTTGACTATAGAACCCATGACGTCACAACAACACGACATTGGCAATGAAGATCCGATGAAAATAATCCTTAATGACAAACAACCCTTGCAACTGACACCAGATAGTACGTCAATAATGTCATCAGAAAGTACGTTAACAGCGTCATCAGAAAATGCGTTAACACCGTCATCAGAAAGTACGTTAACAGCGTCATCAGAAAATACGTTATCACCGTCATCAGAAAATGCGTTATCACCATCATCAGAAAATACGTTAACAGCATCATCAGAATGTATGAAAACAGAATCGCCAGAAACACTATCCCTTAAGTCCCGGTCATCGTCTCTTGAACACTTAAGCAGATATATAGTTCCCAGATCCGTGATCAATAACACTAACACACAAGACAGCAAAGATAAACCAACACTTGTAGTCAAAGAATCAACGGCGACAAATAGTCAGACACACAGACAAGATAGTCCACGATACGTGTTAGATGAATCAGGGGCGCATGAGCCAAAAATAATTCCTTTTTCAGTATATTCCGGATCAGCACAGAAAACCCAAACACAAGTGCAAGTGAATGAAATACAGCTGGGACATCAAGTAAGCCAAACGGAACACAGTTCGAACCAAAAAACTAATAAAACTCACATCGTCACACACGTGTCCGGCCAAGCGGCAAACCCGACGTCTAAATACTGGAACAACGCAATAACCCAGCCGCAGATAAAAACTTTAATAGAAACGGCTCAATTGAACCCAGGTCTGAAAATCATAAAAGTCCTCCAATGCTCCAACAAGAGTGAAACCATTTTGGCAACTTGTGTCGCCAAGAAAGAAGATCCAAATCAAACTACCTTGCGATTGGTCACCCAAAGGTCGAATCCTTTGATGAAACAGCCAAATGTAGAACCTGAATGTATCGACCTAACCGATAATGATGAACCGGCTCTACCTGTTAACCAAGTGGACAGCTCATCACAAGTATTACAACCACCGGTCCAATCGAACCAACCGGTCAAAAGCATAGCCCAAGTCAGCCAGTTAATTCAAACATTAGGTCACGATGTTCCATTGAATAAAAATATTAAGGTTATGGGCCCAGCAAATAACGCAACACAAACAGTTCTGATGGTTAACAACGATATAGTCCAACCAGCTAACCTGGGCCCAGCGAAACAATCTGTTGAAACTTTGGGCCAACCGATTCGGACAGTGAACCCATCAAACGAAGTAGTAAAACCCGTTCAGATAGTGACCCAAGCGAACCAATCAGTCCATACTTTGAGCCAACCTGTTCAGACCCAAGCGAACCAATCAAGTCTGCCGTTGAGCCAGACATGCATGGTAGTGGTGAGTCAAGCAAACAAAATGATCCCACCAGGTCAAGCTATAGACGAATCAAACAAATTGATCGCGCCAGTTCAATCGGTGGATGGAATTAAGCATGCGTTCCGACCCATACAGTCTATAAGCCAAGCTAACAAACCCATTGAATCTATGACCCAAGCGAATCAAAATGTTCCATCTGTTCAAACTAAGAGCCAAGCTAACCAAATTGTTCCACCTGTTCAAACTAAGAGCCAAGCTAACCAAATTGTTCTACCTGTTCAAACTAAGAGCCAAGCTAACCAAATTGTTCCACCTGTTCAAACTAAGAGCCAAGCTAACCAAATTGTTCCACCCGTTCAAACTAAGAGCCAAGCTAACCAAATTGTTCCACCCGTTCAAACTAAGAGTCAAGCTAACCAAATCGTTCCACCCGTTCAAACTAAGAGCCAAGCTTACCAAATCGTTCCACCCGTTCAAACTAACAGCAAAGCTAACCAAATCGTTCCACCCGTTCAAACTAAGAGCCAAGCTAACCAAATCGTTCCACCCGTTCAAACTAAGAGCCAAGCTAACCAAATCGTTCCACCCGTTCAAACTAAGAGTAAAGCTAACCAAATCGTTCCACCAGTTCAAACTAAGAGCCAAGCTAACCAAATCGTTCCACCCGTTCAAACTAAGAGCAAAGCTAACCAAATCGTTCCACCAGTTCAAACTAAGAGCCAAGCTAACCAAATCGTTTCACCCGTTCAAACTAAGAGCAAAGCTAACCAAATCGTTCCACCCGTTCAAACTAAGAGCAAAGCTAACCAAATCGTTCCACCGGTTCAAACTAAGAGCCAAGCTAACCAAATCGTTCCACCCGTTCAAACTAAGCGCCAAGCTAACCAAATCGTTCCACCGGTTCAAACTAAGAGCCAAGCTAATCAAATCGTTCCACCGGTTCAAACTAGGAGCAAAGCTAACCAAATCGTTCCACCGGTTCAAACTAAGAGCCAAGCTAACGAAATCGTTCCACCGGTTCAAACTAAGAGCAAAGCTAACCAAATCGTTCCACCGGTCCGAATAATAGGCGAAGTAATAGCCCAAATGAACGAACCCGTTCACACTTTAGGCCAAATGAAACCTATTCAGACTATGGGCCAAGCGAACCAACCCATTCTGGGCCAAGGGAACCAAATGGTACATCCTTTTCACACTATAGGTCAAGCGAAACATTTTCAGTCTATGGGCCAAGCGAACCAACCCATTATGGGCCTAGCCAACCAACACATTATGAGCCAAGGAAACCATATTATAGTACAACCTATTCAGACTATGGGCCAGGCGAACCAACCCATTCTAAGCCAAGGGAACGAAATGGTACAACCTATTCAGACTATGGGTCAAGCGAACCAAATAATGCAACAGATACAGACTATGGGCCAAGCGAACCAACCCATTCTTGGCCAAGGGAACCAAATGGTACAACCTATTCAGACTATGGGCCAAGCGAACCAACCCATTCTTGGCCAAGGGAACCAAATGGTACAACCTTTTCAGACTATGGGCCAAGCGAACCAAATAATGCAACAGATACAGACTATAGGCCAAGCAAACCAACCCATTCAGGGCCAAGGGAACGAAATGGTACAACCTATTCACACTATGGGCCAAGCGAACCAAATGGTTCAAACCATCCCGACTATGAACCAAACGATCCAAGACCAAATGATCCAAGCGGTTCAGGCAGTGGAACAAATGATCCAACAGGCTCAGACAGGGAGCCAAACAAATCAAATAATGCAACCGGTTCAAATGAGCCAAGCAAATTCAAACATCCAACCAGGTCAAACTATAAACCAAAGTTACCAATCAGTTATTCAGTCAACAGGACAACCGAACCAAATCATTGAAAATGTTGTGTATGGAAATATTGTCAAACCTGTCATAGGTCAACCCATTGAGTTGGGAATCCAAACAACACCAACAACCCAGCCAATGAACCAACTTACTAGCCACTTTATTCCACTTACGCTAAACTATCAACTAAGCCAACCTGCCCAAACATCCATTCAAGTTAGCCATGGACCAATGGAGTCACAGACACCGCGAATGGTTTTAAACATTCATTCTTCCAACAACGCCGGTAAAGTCTCAACACCAAACTCAACAGTAGCTCCAATAATCTTAAATGAATACCTAAATACATCTCAAATAATGACTTCTGTGCCGCCTCCTTGGATTAAAAATATAAACCAGACAGTTGACAATGAAGACGATAAGAATACGATCAAAACTGCTGTTCTGAGTGACGATCTGAAAGAGGCAGTCAATGAAAATTTCATGAGAAGCAGGATGCCTTTTATAAAAGATGTTTTCGGGAATTATGATATAGAATCAAACACTGAACTTGTTCCGACGACAGTTATCCGTAAACCGCCAATGAGGCTAACTACTGGTAGAAAAAACAATTCTCCGCCGCGTATAAAAGTACTTTCGCCAAAGACATTGGCACAGAAAAAACTAACAATCGGTAAGTAAATATCTGTTATAATTATAACTTTTATACCGTAGGTTCTATACTCTAGTGTTCTAAGGTCTATTCTTCCATGCTGGCCTGGGAGCGAGAGAAAACATAGAATGTGCCAGCTGCATCTCCCGGGCATGCTGTAAAAACCAGCTAAGGCTTCCGAGGGTTTCAGTATATTGTAATTTAGGCGATGGGCTGACAACCTGTCACTACAGCAATATACCTACAAATCTATCTTATTTTTTTTTGTGATAACTACATAAAGGTTAATCATGGTCCCCACACTAGGCAAGCCTGTATCGCAGGGTCCCATTTAGTGTTAAATATTTTAGTTAAAAGCCTACAGTCATTCGATCAACATAAAAAAGAAAAGAATTAACTTTGACCTAAATACAAAATAATAGAAAAAACTTAACCTATTAAGAGTCATTCAAAATTATTACATATTAGGATTACATAAATTTGCACTCATTACAAATTCATGTAACATATATATATAATCATTAAACCCTCAAAACTTTGTCAGACGTCTCGGAACGACCTGTTTTTTAGATCGTTTACGCTCTGCCTACCCCATTAGAGATAAAAGCGTCATTTGTGACTTATTTGTAGGTAACCATCAACCGACTTCCGAGTCTCAAGAACAAATGCAGCAATCTCTACTTGAGATGAAGCTTCAAATGAACCCGATCCCCTTAGCACAACCACAAGCGACAGAGACAGAAGGTAAGCACAGATCTATACAGGATCACACAGGATATAAAACGATTCATGGTAAATGATAAAAGTCGAAGGTTGACAGAAGGTAAGCACAGATCTATACAGGATCACACAGGATATAAAACGATTCATGGTAAATGATAAGTCGAAGGTTGACAGAAGGTAAGCACAGATCTATACAGGATCACACAGGATATAAAACGATTCATGGTAAATGATAAGTCGAAGGTTGACAGAAGGTAAGCACAGATCTATACAGGATCACACAGGATATAAAACGATTCATGGTAAATGATAAAAGTCGAAGGTTGACAGAAGGTAAGCACAGATCTATACAGGATCACACAGGATATAAAACGATTCATGGTAAATGATAAAAGTCGATGGTTGACAGAAGGTAAGCACAGATCTATACAGGATCACACAGGATATAAAACGATTCATGGTAAATGATAAAAGTCGAAGGTTGACAGAAGGTAAGCACAGATCTATACAGGGTCACACAGGATATAAAACGATTCATGGTAAATGATAAGTCGAAGGTTGACAGAAGGTAAGCACAGATCTATACAGGATCACACAGGATATAAAACGATTCATGGTAAATGATAAGTCGAAGGTTGACAGAAGGTAAGCACAGATCTATACAGGGTCACACAGGATATAAAACGATTCATGGTAAATGATAAGTCGAAGGTTGACAGAAGGTAAGCACAGATCTATACAGGATCACACAGGATATAAAACGATTCATGGTAAATGATAAAAGTCGAAGGTTGACAGAAGGTAAGCACAGATCTATACAGGATCACACAGGATATAAAACGATTCATGGTAAATGATAAGTCGAAGGTTGACAGAAGGTAAGCACAGATCTATACAGGATCACACAGGATATAAAACGATTCATGGTAAATGATAAGTCGAAGGTTGCACTTGGCGGGCGGTGGAGTGTGACTTTCTTCTCTCCTGATGAAGATCCTCGTATAGGATCGAAACGTCGACGGCTAACCTAACCCTCCTTTCACTACAAACAAGTAAGCCGATCAGTTTTCATTATAAGTAACACTTGTTTATCGTTTAGTGTTAAAGCATAGTAAATGAAACTAAATTGAATTGTTCTATGAAAATGTGGGGGGATTTAGTGATAAGCTGGTATGCCTAAAAACTGGTATGCTTAAAAACATATTATGTCGGAAAGCCTATTATAAGTTAGATGACTATACTAATGACAAAGATGTCTGGAGCTCTGATATTTCAGTGAAGCCAAGAAATTGGCACACATTGCGGTCACAAACCCTATTTTGAACAAAAAGAAGGACAAAAGTAAGAATAAGATAAAACGAAGGGAGGGGCGCAAAGTGCGAGTTTCTCATGCTTCTTCTTTATTGTGATATAGTTTTATTTTATTTTGTGACATAGATATAATTTAATTTTCTTAGTAATAGACTCGCTTGTGACTTTCTAAAAGTGTTCTTAGGAATCTATTTGGAAATAAATGATTTGACTTTTTGACTTTTGACTTTGCCTAATATGCTAGGATAGATAATGCAATGCAATACTTTTGTGCCCTTTTGGACCGCACGCCACTGGCTATGAATTTTAAACTGAAATGTGAACGTACCTTAACAGAAGTGTGATTGTAACTTAACTGATATATGAACGTAACTTCTTCTGTCGAGTGGGTATCGAGTCTATCGACTCGATGAACCCTGGTGTCAGAGTTTTTAAGCCGCCTAGTAGCACAACTATCAGGCCTCTGACATGGTTTTAAGTAACGACCACTATCAAAGACAGCGACCGGGACCGACGGCTTAACGTGCCCTCCGAAGCACGAAATCTTTTTCTTTTTCGGACAATCAGGTGATTCAGCCTGCAATGTCCTAACCAAACTGGGGAAAAATTCACAAAGTGATAAATTCTCAAATATAAACTTTGTGTTTCCCCCCTGGGAATCGAACCCAGGACCTCCGGATCGGGAGTCCATGGCACTAGCCACTAGACCACGGAGGCAGTTACCGTAACTTAACTGATATGTATATGTGACTACGTTAATTTGTAGTATAAATATGCACTAGTAACTCTGTCTGTCTCTTTCACACTTGGGCCGTTTATTCGCTCAACCGTATCCAATCAGATTTGGCCTTCCTAGTACCAAATTGTATGCTAGCTTATGCACCCATTCATATACCGGGTGTAAGGGACAACTTCCCGCAAACTGTTGTTTGCTCTGTCAACGAAACTGATTAACTTTTACCAGGAAATGAAAAAAATATGATTTTCCATTCATGTTGTCCGGTCGAGGTGGCCATTTTGTATAGAAAAGTCGTAAGTTGTTCAGTTTCGTTGACTGAGCCACCCGTATCAGTTTGTTGGACGCTGTCCTTTACACCCCGTATTACAAATAACATCAGTTATATCATAAGACCATAGAAATTATCAATAAGGTCCTTCTCATATTAATATCGCCTTTCCAATTTACAGAAAGATCGTTCATCAGAAAAAAGCAATTCGAAAGCACAGATTTGTCGTACGGCTCTCCGCAATATGTTGAGGACATAGTGAAATACATTCTAGCCTCGAAAATGAGTCTCTCTGCAGTCAAAATACTAGCTGTCAACACTACGAAACCGCTACTGAAACTCAAGAACCAGTATTTAGTGGTCACTGAGGCGGTATCAACACATAATTGGCTGCCTTCCTTCTGGACTTTGAATCCCCCGTTAAATTTCAACCAAATATACTTTACGAAGTACGGAAAGTCGCCACCTAAAGTCAAAACAGTCAACTTGGACGCTGAGTTGAGCAAAGAAAAGGCAACAGAAAAAGGCAGGCTGAAAGTCAGGGCGTTTGCGAAACTGCCAGGGACAGGAAACGCCTTGACTCTAAATGAGAACATAGAGGTTCGGCAGGGTGAGAATGAGCAGAATAAATTGGGCAAGTTGCTAATGGATGCTCAAGACTTCATGTACCTCGAAAATAAGTGTTTCAAAAAGCTGTCCGACGATCCTCTCATTTATGCGCAGGTAATATTTTCCTTCTGTTTATTTTTATAACGTATTTTTTTTTTCTTTCTTCCTTTCTCCTTCTTAGCGTGTCGATGGAACACGAGAAAAAAAATCATGGTCATTAAATATAATTAAGTTATGCGACATACGCACGACGACGACGGAAGCTACTTCCATGCTGGCTTGGGAGCGAGAGAAAAACATAGAATAAGCCAGCTGCATTTCCTCCCGGGCATGCTGTAGAAGTCAGCTAAGGGATCCGAGGGTTTCAGTATATTGTAATTTAGGCGATGGGCTGACAACCTGTCACTACAGCAATATACCAACAAATCTATCTTAAATAACCCTCAAAACTTTGTCAGACGTGGCGGAACGACCTTTTTTTAGGTCATTTACGCTCTGCCTACCCCATTAGGGATAAAGGCGTGATTATATGTATGTTATGCGACATTCTATGCACGGCTATGTTTCAGTGCCGCAAAGGCTAAAAAGTCTAAATGTGTCGCCCCGCTTTCTACCGAACCTGCACAGGCCAGATGGGAACTTTTTCGCGATAAAGCTTTTCTGCCTACTCCCTTTGTCCCACTTGCCGAGAATCTCCCTCCTGGACATGAACTACCGTTGCCGATCTGGAAGTCCTTAAACAGGTTCGGACTCAGGTTGGCAGAAGTAAGAAAACATGGTCAGGTGGGGATTTTTGGCGAGCCCCGATGTGGACTGTATTTGCGGTGCAGTGCAAACCATGGCACACTTGACATCGTATCCGGCGTGCCCCAACACCTGCACGCCAGCGGATTTAATGGACGGCAGCTTATCCGCAATATAGGTCATTGATTCCCCTTTCATGTTATTTCTCGTGTTACATCGACACGCTTAGAAGATGTTATGTTAAAATTTTGTTAGGCATCAAAACATTATGCTAAAGTTATATTAACACATTAGATATTAAATAACCCTCAAAACTTTGTCAGATGTGGCGGAATGACTTTGGTTTAGGTCGTTTACGCTCTGCCTTCCCCATTAGGGATAAAGGCGTGATTATATGTATGTATGTATGTATAATATTATGGAACTAAATATGGAACCTTTTTAAACCGCCTAATAGCACAGCTAATAGGGCTTTGACATGGTTTTTGTAAAGACCATTACCAAAGACAAGAACCAAAAGCTTGACGTGCCCACCGATGCACGGAATTCTTTTTCTTTCCGACAATCACGCGATTCAGCCTGCAATTTCTTAATCTTACTGGGGAAAATCCCACAAAGTGATAAATTAACGAACATCAACTTTATGTTCCCGGGAATCGAACCCAGAACCTGAACCTCCGGGTCGGGAGCCCATGACTCAGACCGCTACACCACGCAGGCAGTTTTTTTATTTATTTCTACATAATGCCAGTAGTCTGAGTCATGGGCTGTGTTACTAGGCAGTTTGAAAATGACACCAAGGTTAGGATAAATAGATAGATAAACTCTATTGCGCACAATTCATATAGTTTGGAATAGCTTAAAAATAACAGTGTGCGCAAAGGCCTTATCGCTTCAAGCGATCTCTTCCATACAACCCTGCATTTAAGAAAGAAAAATTATACATAGCAAGTAGCTGCCTCCGTGGTCTAGTGGCTACTGCCATGGACTCCTGATCCTGAGGTCCTGGGTTCGATTCCCAGGGGGGAAACACAAAGTTGATATTTGAGAATTTATCACTTTGTGAATTTTTCCCCAGTTTGGTTATGACATTGCAGGCTGAATCACCTGATTGTCCGAAAAAGAAAAAGATTTCGTGCTTCGGAGGGCACGCTAAGCCGTAGGTCCCGGTCGCTGTCTTTGATAGTGGTCGTTACTCAAACCTTGTCAGAGGCCTGATAGTTGCGCTACTAGGCGGTTTAAAAACTCTGACACCAGGGTACATCGGGTCGATAGACTCGATACCCATTCGACAGAAGAAGAAGTAGCTGCGGCAGCAACAAAGAAAGAACTAATTAATATTAGTTAATCATGTCTTTGTTCGACTCAGAGACCCACTATTAGACGAAGTCATTGTTCTAACGTGTCCAATGCTTTTTTTTTGTAGGTTTTCTCAGTTCTATCGGACGTATGTAAGATCGAAAATCAGGCGGTACACAAAGAGCCGCTGTACCTACTGGACATAGTAGAACGTCGGTTGAACCCAATACAGCGAAGAGAAGCGTGCTCAGAGGAGCGCCGGGTCATTGACCTCGTGTGCCCCGGCACCAAGGGGGCTATGAAGGATCTCGTCAAACTGTAAGTAGACTAACACACACACACACACAAAGAGCCGCTGTACCTACTGGACATAGTAGAACGTCGGTTGAACCCAATACAGCGAAGAGAAGCGTGCTCAGAGGAGCGGCGGGTCATTGACCTCGTGTGCCCCGGCACCAAGGGGGCTATGAAGGATCTCGTCAAACTGTAAGTAGACTAACACACACACACACAAAGAGCCGCTGTACCTACTGGACATAGTAGAACGTCGGTTGAACCCAATACAGCGAAGAGAAGCGTGCTCAGAGGAGCGGCGGGTCATTGACCTCGTGTGCCCCGGCACCAAGGGGGCTATGAAGGATCTCGTCAAACTGTAAGTAGACTAACACACACACACACACACACAAAGAGCCGCTGTACCTACTGGACATAGTAGAACGTCGGTTGAACCCAATACAGCGAAGAGAAGCATGCTCAGAGGAGCGGCGGGTCATTGACCTCGTGTGCCCCGGCACCAAGGGGGCTATGAAGGATCTCGTCAAACTGTAAGTAGACTAACACACACACACACAAAGCGCCGCTGTACCTACTGGACATAGTAGAACGTCGATTGAACCCAATACAGCGAAGAGAAGCGTGCTCAGAGGAGCGGCGGGTCATTGACCTCGTGTGCCCCGGCACCAAGGGAGCTATGAAGGATCTCGTCAATCTGTAAGTAGACTAACACACACACACACAAAGAGCCGCTGTACCTACTGGACATAGTAGAACGTCGGTTGAACCCAATACAGCGAAGAGAAGCGTGCTCAGAGGAGCGGCGGGTCATTGACCTCGTGTGCCCCGGCACCAAGGGGGCTATGAAGGATCTCGTCAAACTGTAAGTAGACTAACACACACACACACACACACACACACACACACACACACACACACACACACACACACACACACACACACACACACACACACACACACACAAGCGCCGCTGTACTTACTGGACACAGTACAGCGTCGATAGAAACCAATGCAGCGTCGATTGAACCCAATACAGCGAAGGGAAGTGTACTCGGAGTGTCGGCAGGTCATCGACCTGCCCCGGCACCAAGGGGGCTATGAAGGATCTCGTTAAAGCTTAAGTACGAAAGATAGAAAAAAAACAGGACTAACCTCAGACTCGCGTTTGCCATTGGGCTCGGTGGTATCGAGCCCACTAAAAAAACTAGGCTAAAACTAAAATCTATTTGTCACTTTCAAAATAATACAATTAAAAAAAGACTTGCGATTTATACTCTATGGTTTTACATTTTGTTCGCTAAATTTTGACGCGCTTTTCACGTTTCACCAGTATATCTGTCAATTTAATCCGCCATATCATATGACGGCGGATAAAAATGACAGATAACGCATAAAACCACCGACTATAAACAAAAAACCAGAGAGAATAGATCTCCTGTCCTTTTCCAATGTTTTTAGTCTGAAAGTGACAAATAGATTTATTTTTTGTTTTAGCCGGCAAATCTAGAATCGAGCCCATTCATTGCCTATTAAGGCACTTAACCCGAACAAAAAACACTTAACACTCCGGGTATTTGCGCGACAACCCACGAAAATCAAATCATAATGTTATGCGAGCGAAGCGAGTGCAATAATCCATTCCATGACATGAATCAATAAGTTTTGCTGCCTCTTTAACTGCCTCCGTGGTCTAGTGGCTAGTGCCACGGACTCCCGATCCGGAGGTCCTGGGTTCGATTCCCAGGGGGAAACACAAAGTTGATATTTGAGAATTTATCACTTTGTGAATTTTTCCCCAGTTTGGTTAGGACATTGCAGGCTGAATCACCTGATTGTCCGAAAAAGAAAGAGATGTCGTGCTTCGGAGGGCACGTTAAGCCGTCGGTCCCGGTCGCTGTCTTTAATAGAGGTCGTTACTCAAACCATGTCAGAGGCCTGATAGCTGTGCTACTAGGCGGTTTAAACACTCTGACACCAGGGTTCATCGGGTCGATAGACTCGATACCCACTCGACAGAAGAAGAAGAATAAGTTTTGCGAGCGAAGCCATCGCGATATTCCATTCCATGATAAATATACCAATAGGTATTGCGAGCGAGCTCAAAATTTACGACGATTCGATCGTAGCAATAATCCATTCCATGACAACCTTACCACGACAATCGAGTTAAGGGCATCCCCGGTGCACGCCAGCGCCCTCATCAGTTAAAAAATCGTTACTCACTGAAAACGCAATTAATTGAAAATCCGGTAGATCAGATTGAAGTATAGGTACTGAAGTTTAGTTTAAGCATTATAAATTGATAGTTCAATGTTCACTGCAGTTACAGATAGCAAAAGTGCTCGCAAATTTTCTTTCTATAACTACAACGAACTATAAGTTGCAACTTTATGAGGTTCTAAATGACCTTCATTGTTTTAACAGTATCTATGAATTCCATGTTACTTAAGTTTGTTTATTTATCTTTATGAGTAAATAAAGATATATTATTATTATAACCTCAATCTGATCTCCCGGGTTTTCAATTGATTGTGTTTTCAGTGAATTATGATTTTTAGACTGATGAGGGGCCCAGAGGAGCCCCTTCATGAGTTATGCAAGTGAAGCGAGCGCGACAATAGGGAATACTCATGATTTTTTTTTAACTATTAGTAAGAATTAATGTCACCATAGATGAACGGATGTGAAGGAATTTTCGCAAAATATTCATTAGTTTAAGAGTTATAATGCCTTAAAGTGGTTAGTTAAAAAGAGAGGTCCGAACTGTCATGTGACGTCATAAGACAGGAGCGCCATACTAATTCCATATAAATTGTCGTTTCGAAGAGAGATATAGATAGTCTATCTTTATAATGGTATATCTGGGTGATTTTTTGATCAATTTTATTTCTGTTTCACTGTTCTTTTCATAATTTAAGAAGTTTTTAGAAAATAGGTTCAGGAACTGAAAATATGTTATATGCACGTTCTCTATTTAAGAAGATTCTTTCACCAGGATGAACACGACTCATGATGACTTCGGTTTCCCGCGACAGAAGCTCGACATCGTATTCACGTCTCTAACCGTCGACGTGACGTCTCTAGGCGTCGACACGGCTACAGACGTCGAAGCGAACGAGCATGACGTCATAAATCTCGACGCTGATGAAGCGTGACGTCATTCTACGCACACAAGTAAAAGGTGCTATTGCCAGGAAAGGAAGAAGATGAACTCATTTCGTGATACTGTGTCGTACTTTAAAGATAATATGTGTTGTTCTGCGTTTTGTAAGAAGTAAAAATTATATATTGACCATGCTGGCCTGGGAACGAGAGAAACACGTAGAATGTGCCAGCTGCATTTCCTCCCGGGCATGCCGAAAAAAACAGCTTAGGGATTCGAGGGTTTCAGTATTTTATAATTAGGGCGATTTTAGGGTCCCGTACCCAAAGGGTAAAAAACGGGACCCTATTACTGAGACTTCGCTGTCTGTCTGTCCGTCTCTCACCAGGCTGTATCTCATGAACCGTGATAGCTAGAAAGTTGAAATTATCAACGATGATATATTTTTTTGCTGCTATAACAACAAATACTAATTTTTTTATTAAATATATATTTGAGGGGGCTTTCATACAATTAACGTGATTCTTAAATTGTTTGCGGGTTTCTTGCTCGATATTAAAAACGGCAATAGGTAAACGCTTGTAATATTCACAGAACATTGAGGTGTATAATTAGTAATTACTAAGAAAATAAATTATTAAAATAAATTCAAGGAAGGCCCCCTTACAAAAACGTGATTTCTTTGGCGGTTTCCTGCTTTATATTAATAACGGTAATTGGTAACAAATGGTTAAATATAGTGTCTAATATTGTATAGATAATGTTACGGAACCCTCCGTGCGCGGGTCTGAGTCGCACTTAGCCTGTTTTTTTATTATAATTTTAAGATTGTAAAAAAATTGTTAAAAATTGGTAATTATTTGTTATAATATAATCTTTGTTTTATTGTACTAATGTGTTCTATTTCAAACGGGTTATATTTTTATTGAATGATATTAATTTTGTAATACGGTGTGTAAAGGACAGCGTCCCGCAAACTGATAGGGGTTGCTCAGTCAACGATACTGAACATCTATCAACAGAATATATTTTCAGGAAGCAGAAATAAATGGCTTTCCATACAAATTGTCATTTGGTAACGGAAGTTCAATTATTTCTTTTCATCTCCTGAAAGAAATTCCTGGTGACAGTTGTTCAGTTTCGTTTACTGAGCAACCCTTATCGTTTTGCGGAACGCTGTACCTTACACCCGGTATAAAATGTTGTGTTATAGATTGTCGTAACACATAAGTATTTTAATTTTGTATTATTTATTTAATTAATTTAAAGTATGACTGTCGATGGCTGACGTTGCAAACATCGTGTTGCCGTCCCTTTCTGTTCTCTCATGATGGAAAATGACAGGTATAGACTTAGGAATATTAGTTAAGTCGTGTATTTTGATGTACGAATTGTTACCACTGTTGTCTTTCTAGGAAGTATTAAATTATTTTATTCAACAATCCTATACAGGGAGTTAAAAATAATGGTGATCAAACTTTAGGGTGTGAACCCACCCACACAATCTTTGCCCTAACACCCTGTCACAGCTCGGACACTCCTAACTACAATGTCATTTTGGTTATACATCGACAGACTGCATATTGCACTTGACATGTGTTTGTGTGCGTGTTATAAGGGTTGACAAATTTTGTTATACCGGTCATAATCATCACTTGATTAATCTGGCTCTTGATTAAACCAACGTTTGAAAGTAGTTCACTGTAACCGAATAGTTAGAATAGGTTAGATTTTATATTTTGTATGAAGTTACTTACCGTCTCTCATCATTGTGGAATCTAAAAAAGTTCCTATTGGAGTCATATCTTGTAGAAAGACATCCGTACACGGAACAGTACCTAACCATATTTGGAACACAAAACTTAATTATTTCCGTTACCCATACCCGCTAAGCGTACGCTCAATGTGACCCACAATCCGGCGCGGAGTGTGACGTATGTCGGACTGGGGAAGGGAGGTGAGTGACCATTCTGTATGTATTACTATTATATATTCTGTGACCCTGTATAAAACTTGATTATACAGATTGAAAAAAAACTTGCGATCATTTAAACCGTTCCTTTTTTTACACTATGTATAAATCTAGTCAAATCGAGCTTTTGGTAAAGTATTAGAAATCTCATTGCCTATAATCGGGTACTACGTAATTATTTACTATTATGCTTTGACCTTCATTTTGGTAATTTACGCTCTGCCTGCCACATTAGGGATAAAGGCGTGATTATATGTCTATGTTATCCTTTTAATGAAAGTCATATAAAGCTGTGTGTTAAATATTTCTTTATTGAGTCGAAAGCGCTCCCTTACCAAATCCCGGAAAATTGCTACAAAAGGTTATCTTATTTCCTAATATGCCTCTCTCAGTTTCCCCACCCTGGCGGAGTTTTACACAACTGGCTATAAGTAAAGCCATTAAGACTAAAAACCCTCTTGTAACAATTTTCTGGTCGATCTGGTCGCTTCCAACTAGCCTATACTATTTCCAAATCAGATTTAGAATAAAGGTAAACAAAGTTTCATGTCTTTTTATTCAAAAATACATGATATGTGTTGGCAAATTAGTTAGATGACTAAAACTACTATTTCATTATGTTATCATATCTAATAGCTAAAACTTATTTTAAAAACAAGATCTTAGATTAAAAGACATTAAACTTTGTTTACCTACCTTTATTCTAAATCTGATTTGCAGTATAATTAGGATAAAATATTTATTCACAAACTGATAATGATAAGATATGTTATGTAAGTAGTATAAATATTTTGTTGTGAAAATTGGCACTCATGTTTAATGTTATTTTTGATTTTTATAAAAAAGTTATAAAACCAAAAAGTTAGGGCGTTTGTGCATTCACCCATATTAGATACGAATTGAATTCGTACCAGGAAAAAGTCCGGGATTTAAAAAAACCTGTCAAAGGTACCATAGAGAAGGGCTTATAGGAAGTGCATAAGTCCTTCTCTTATTCTTTCTCTGTCTTTCACTATGTCAGGTCTTTTTATTCCTTGTATATGTAAAATTACTAAGACGGCCAATATTGAATTCGGATCTATACACTTTCCAACTCAGATTTAGAATAAAGGTAAACAAAGTTTCATGTCTTATAATCGAAAATCTTGTTGCTAAAACAAGTTTATAGCAATTAGGTATGACAGCATAATGAAACAGTAGTTTTAGTAATTTAACTAATTTGCCAACAACCATCATTTATTTTTGAATAAAAAGACATGAAACTTATTTACCTTTATTCTAAATCTGAGTTGGAAATAGTATAATGTATTTGAGCGCACAAACACAATAAAATTAACACAAGCGGAATTTTAATTTTTTATTTGAATGTGTCAAGTGTGTTTTTTGTATATTCTGATAAGATCTAAACATCTTATGGTTATCTAAATTGAACAGTTTTGTGGTTTTAATGTAGGTATTTTTAGTGATAAATAATTATTATAAGATTGACTGTTTAAGTAGTAATGAAACCAAACATATTAAATAGGTTTGAAAAATAAGACTTGAATCCAATAAATGGTATTTAGCAATAAAATTGCAGTTTCTTTTCGATAAACTTCCAAGCTGGACCGGGAGTGAGGGAAAACTGAAGTAGAATATACCAGCTGCATTTCCTCCCGAGTATGCTGTAAAACCCAGCTAGGGGATCCGAGGGTTTCAGTATATTGCAATTTAGGCGATGGACTGACAACCTGTCACTACAGCAATATATGTACAAATCTATCTTAAATAACCCTTGAAACTTTTGGGGGTTTGTTTAGGTCGTTTACGCTCTGCCTACCCCATTAAGGATAAAGGCGTGATTATACAGTGAAAAAAAAAGACAAAATACGAAAAAAAAATGGGGTGTCAGCGCCTCGAGTCAATTTGTATGGGAGGTCCAAATTTTCTTTTCACGTTTCGACTTATGTTCCTTGGGGAAAGTTATTCAGTTTCATATATATTTTTTATTGCATTAAAATTCAAGAAATGAAGTTTACAGAAAGGTATGCAAGGGCGAACTTATCTCTATGAAGAGATCTCTTCCAGCTAACCCACTGGCAGTTGAGAGAATGAGAAACAATTTAAGGGCAAGACAAATACAATGAAATGTAAACTAAAAATTACTCTAAATTACATTAAGTAGAACTATTAAACGTAAAAATAATAAATCAGTAAGATTAAATCAAACAATATATACATAACTAATACTTATATATCGTATATATATAGGTACGTACATGCATAATAGATACATAAACTACAATACATAAATGCATACCTACATTAAACTTGTACGGATAAGAAGTGCTCTTTTAATCTCTATTTAAAAACGTAAATAGACGGACTTTCTTGAATACATTTTGGAAGTTTATTCCATAGCTGCGGAGCTCGTACAGAAAAAGAGTTAGAAAGAAATTTAGTTTTCGCACTAGGACACTCCAGCAGCTTAGTGATACAGACGCGCCTAGAGCGAGGATCATGGGTAGAATCACACCAAAAAAAATGGTCAGCAATTTTTTTACACATATGTATGTATATAAAGTGATGCTATTAGAGCCCGATGGTGTAGTGGATAGGGCCGCTGCCTCCTGAGCGGGAGGTCGTGGTTCGAATCCCACCACGTACCAATGTGTTTTTCGGTTTTCGAATTTCATATGTACGTTTATTCGGTGCTTTTTCCGTGCTTCGGAAGGCACGTTAAGCCGTTGGTCCCGGTTAATATCGTTTAATACCGTAGATATTAGTCGTTAAGCCATATCAGAGGCCAGAGCTAAAGATTGGCGGCTTGAAAACTCTGACCTAATCTAGGATTGGGTCTGGTTTCCCTTCTGGGTTGCGGAGGTCAGATGGCAGTCGCTCTGTGTAAAAACCAGTACCCTCGTTCAATCCCCTAGATTAGGAAGCCAACCCCGTGAGATACGGGATAAGGCTAGGGAGATGATATAAAGTGATGCTATTCCTATCATTCACCAAATCTACTCCAAATCTAATCTCGAATATATAATACTACTACCTATATACCCACTGCCCACTGTCAAACTGGTAAATAATTTCCTCTCAGCTGTAACTTTGTACATAGGTTAGGGTCGTTTTTCTAAGGGCCGTATTTATAATCAGCTCTCATGAGTGAGAGCGAGTTTGAGTTCGTATCAGAAATGTCGTTGCAGTACCTAAATAAATACTGGCTTGTCGAACCCATACTTAATATTGGTGTCAAGTTTGAGGTCGCTTCATAAATAGAGCCACATGTTTCTCTCCGCCGGACTTTTTTTTAAATTTATTTACCATCAAAGCAACAACCTATAAAGTTGCAAGCGAGAGGAAATCATGGATCGGTTTTTTTACGTGATTGGTCGTCTACCACGGTTCACCCCCCAACGGCATCGCAGCTGACGCGCACAAGGGGTATTAGAGAAACGTCCACCTTTTCGCCGCCAAGCAATACAGGTAAAAAATTGCAACCAGCGCCACACCAATTTCTAGGTAAAGAAATACTCAATAAAATATGTATATACAAGGTGGCGCAAAAGAAGTCATCCGATGTTGTTTGGCTCTCATTTTTTTTCTAAATGAAAAACTTCGAATCTGTTTTTTGATTATATTTATTTGCACCTTTAGAATTTTACTGGTCAAGTCGAGAAGATGATATCGGCCAAATGGGCGCCGTTACAATTGATTGCCATACGGGCTCGTTTTATGGCATTTTTCATCACTTCGGCGAGAACTTCGGGCGACAGATTCTCGCACTCGTGTCGAATGTTGTCTTTGAGGGCTTCCAAGGTCTCAGGCTTGTTGACGTAAACACGAGACTTCAAAAAACCCCATAAAAAGAAGTCCGGGACCGTTAAATCGGGCGATCTGGCCGGCCAGTGCAAATCGCCAAAACGAGAGATTAGGCGACCCGGAAATGCCGCCTTCAGAATGTCGGTTGTGGCTCGTGCAGTGTGCGCCGTTGCCCCGTCCTGTTGGAACCACATGTCCTCCAGTCCCAATTCGTCCAATTGCGGCAGAAAAAATTCGGTCAACATGGCCCTATAGCGCGCACCGTCCACTGTTGTCGTTTGACCCGCGGCGTTCTCGAAAAAAAATGGCCCGATGACTCCTCCAGCGTGAACAGCGCACCACGCAGTCACTTTGAGCGGGTGTAACGGCTCCTCGTGCATCACTCGTGGATTCTCGGTGCCCCAGAAGCGATAATTTTGCCGATTCACGTAACCGCTGAGGTGGAAATGAGCCTCATCGCTCATGATGATTTTGGTCGAAAAATTGTCCAATTCTTCCTCGAGATTGAGGATGGCTTGGGCGTAGGTTACGCGCGTTTGGCGGTCGGCAGGCAGCAGCTGATGCACGGTCTGGACTTTGTAAGGAAACATCTTCAAGTCTCGCACCAAAATTCGCTGCAAGGACCGCCGGCTGAGGCCCAATTGCGTGGCACGTCGTCTGGTCGATGTTTCGGGGCTCACTTCAACGTCCTCGGCTACAGCGGCGATATTCTCGGCAGAACGGGCGCTCCGGGGCCGGCCACTCTTAGCAACGTCTCGTGTGGTCCCATACTCTTCAAGGTTGGTGGCTAAACGTCGCAGTGTTTGCGCAGTCGGTGTCGGACGGCCGGGGAATCGGCGACGGAATTCGCGCTGCGCCAACACCACAGACGAATTGTTACTCAAAAAAATAGACACGATTTTTCCGCGTTCTTGGGGAGTGTATCGCTCCATGGCTTGTTCACTTGTATTCTGCATCTGTCTAGTCCACAAATGTCAAAACAGATTTGACATTGGCGGCCATTTGCAAAAATGAGAGCATCTTCCAATAGGGTGATTTCTTTTGCGCCACCTTGTAGGTATCGATAGTAAATCTTTACTTTTTAAACCCGCGCAGTCTAGTTGGCAGTGTACCTGCCTGCTACGCAGAGGGTCCCGGGTTCGATTCTCGGCCAGGGCAGAAATTTGAATGATGAGTTTAAATATCTGTTTCTGGGTCTGGGTGTTCTTTGTGGTTGTTTCTGTGTTTGTTCATGGCACCCCGATACAGGGAATCCTAGTGGGGGCTATGAGAGTGATCGTGTTTTTTTTTTTTTTAAACCAAGTTTTAATTAATCTAAAACCATTATTTTGCTTCCTAATTTTCAGCAATTCTTTTATATAGGTCAAAATAATAATATATCATAATGGTAGTAGTGGTGGTATAGTAAACAACACTTGGAATATTCAATAAGTTTATCTTTAGTTCAGTTTTTGAATTAGCACTGGCGCATAGCGCTATTACGCGTCTCTATACGTGGCGTCGGTGGCATTTCAATATTCTCAAACCGTTACAACCGGACAAATAGGGATGTAATATAGAACATCGATAAAAAATATGAAAATGAAATTCGTCAACTTTAGAACATCAAAGGATTTATTCTGGTATCTATTTTAAATTTCATTGCGACTTTTTTATTCATTCATTTCCTTTCTTTTTTATTGTGTTTCAGAAGGAAACATAAGTTGAATATTCATTAAAAACGACGAACTATCAATGGTCAAGCAATTATTGCTGTGCACGAGTCGGCGAAACTGGTTTGTCGTTACTCAATCAAACAAAGAAAAAAATTACTAATTCTTAGCATATTTCTGAAAGAAAGAATAATAAGAAAACGTTATTGTTATGTTATGACTGACTTGACAAATATACACATAGAATAATCCGTATAGATATTGTAGACGTTTCGATGTTTTATATTTGATCTAGCAAGGAACAACACTTCCAGTCGTATGGGGCCGACTGTGGCGTGTGCGAATTGTACTTCTGCAGGTACAAAACGAAATCAGTATTTTTCTTATTTTATGCTACAAAACAAATAAATATCTAAGCGCAAACGTTAAATGAAAGTAGAACGTACTAAAAATGCAATATGCGAAAAAAATAAAATATAAACAGTTTCAAAATGCTGGTTTATTAACATAAACTTTTTAACTACATTTTGTCGGCTGTAGCCGACCGTAGCGCTGACGGCAGGTCGCGGTTTGTCGGCTATACCCGACTGTGGCGGTGAAAAGGTTAACCTATGTACCTACAAAATTACATCCAAAAGGATATCATTTACCAGTTTGACACGTGGCCAGTAGTCTACTATCATCTCCCTAGCCTTATTCTGTATCTAACGGGTAGGCTTTCTAATCTAGGTGATTGAACGAGGGTACTGGTTTTTACCAATGTGTTCTTAGGTTTCGAATTTCATATGTACGTTTATTCGGCGCTTTTTTCGTGCTTCGGAAGGCACTTTAAGCCGTTGGTCCCGGTTAATATCGTTTAATAGCGTAGATATTAGTCGTTAAGCCATATCAGAGGCCAGTGCTAAGTATTGGCGGCTTGAAAACTCTGATCTTATCTAGGACCCAAGTCTGGTTTCTCTTCTGGGTTGCGGAGGTCAGATGGTAGTCGCTCTGTGTAAAAACCAATACCCTCGTTCAATCCCTTAGATTAGGTAGCCGGCCCGTATGATACGGGATAAGGCTAGGGAGATGATGATGACTTGTTATTAGTGATCGTTACACAATTTAAATACTCTGAAACCAGTTTTTATCAGGTCGGTAGTCTCGAAGACTCACACGACAGGAAGAAGAATATCTCGTACTTTTGCTTTTGTCCTTTTATTTCCGCCAATGAGCGCTGTATCTGCTGATTCTTCCATGCTGGACTGGGAGCGGAAAACATGGAATGGGTCAGCTGCATCTCCTCCCGGGCATTCTGTAAGAATCAGCTAAGGGATTCGAGGGTTTCAGTATATTGTAATTTAGGCGATGGGGTGACAACCTGTCACTACAGCAATAAACAGTTCTATCTTAAACTACCTTCAAAACTTGTCAGACGCGGCGAAACGACTTTTCTTAGGGTCGTTGACGCTCTGCCTACCCCATTAGGGATACAGGCGTGATTGTATGTATGTATTGATAACCAACGATACTATCAATGCTGGTTAGATTGGTTCGATCAAGTATCAAATTTTGGTTGTTCAGTTTTATGGTTTGTTATTTGGGTGTTTTGTTTAGTTGTTTTAACTAACTTCATGCTCGCGAAATAATCCTAATTTCAATTCTTAGCTAGTGCTGTCACTTTCTTAACTTTGACATAAGAACAGGATAGCATATAAACAATTGTTAAATAAATAAATAAATAAATGACTTTGACATTCCTAATCTGACATAAGAATGCTTATTTGACGTTAAATAAGAAAGCATGCTATAAGCTCAGTTTTAATTTAGAGCGTTTTACGTCAGATTAGGAATGACAAAGTCATGTGTTTATTTGCTATCCTGTTCTTATGTCAAAGTTAAGAAAGTGACAGCATCGAATAAATCGATAGTATCGAAGTTTGTGTAATATCGAAGAGCAAAACTATCGATTGTTGCACATTTATGTATTACCAATAGGGTATAGTTATTGTATATCGTAAGAACGTTATTGCTACGAAACTTTTCTGGGATGGATGTCGAAAAGCTACGTGAGGATGCGGGTACAATGAATTGGTCTGCCATAGATGATCTTGAGTCCGTTGATGATCAGTTAGCTCTCCTGAACTCCAACCTTACTGATCTCTATGATCGTCACGCTCCTGTGCGTCCTGTGCGTGTAAAACATCTTCCTGCGCCGTGGCTCAATTATGAGATACGTAGTTATATGGAAAGGAAGACACGAGCTAAGACCAGGTATAAAATAGATCCTTCTGACAGGAATCGTGATAAATTTAAAGAGGTTAGAAATCGCTGCAATACAAAGATACGGGATTTACAGCGACGCCATATTCATCAATCAGTAGAAAATGGGGATCCAGCTAAAGTCTGGCCCTTTCTTAATAAACTCGGAGTGGGCAAATCACGTACTCAACCACTTGCTAATAATATCGACATTAATTCACTTAACAATCACTTCTCCTCTTCGGCAGCAATTGAGAGCGCCACAAAATTTACTACATTAAATCGTCTTTCAACGCTGCCTACTCCTAGTTTTCCATCTTTTGTTTTTCGCGCAATCACCGCTTGTGATGTTATGAAGAACGTGCATGCTATTGCTTCGAATGCTGTAGGAAGTGACTGCATTAGTCGCTCTATGATCGTTCCTCTCCTTGACATCCTTTCCCCAGTTATGACCAAAATCCTAAACAAATCCTTATTTTCTGGTGTGTTTCCATCCGCATGGAAGGAAGCACAAATCGTTCCATTGCCAAAAAAGCCTAATCCTAATTCTCCTTCCGACTACCGACCTATTTCCATCCTACCATTTCTCTCCAAGGTCCTTGAAAGGTTGGTTCATCAACAACTCACGTCATTCCTATCCACAAATAACCTGTTGAACCCCTTTCAATCCGGTTTCCGCCCCGGTCATAGCACGACTACTGCGTTAGTCAATATATCTGACGATATTCGCTTAGGCATGGAAAATCAGAAGCTAACAGTGTTAACTTTGTTAGATTTCAGTAACGCCTTTAACACAGTAGACTATGACATTCTCCTCTCTATCTTGCGTTCTCATAACATATCTCCAACGGTGGTTGACTGGTTTCATAGTTACCTGTACGGGCGCCGACAGCGCATACGCATTGAAGACACCGTCTCTGCGTGGTGTGATATTTCTGCCAGCGTTCCGCAGGGTGGCGTCCTGTCACCTCTCCTCTTCTCAATTTTCATTAATTCTATTACGCTCCCACTTACTTCTTCCTATCATTTGTATGCAGACGATCTACAGATTTATACACAAGCGCCACTCTCTGGCCTCCTGGGCGCAATTGATATTACCAACAGAGATCTAAATAGAATCGCAGACTGGAGTCGCTCTTATGGTTTGAGGGTGAATCCAACCAAAACCCAGTGTATTATAATCGGCAGTAGCTGGTACATATCACGTATTGACTATAACTCGTTGCCACAGATTACTTTTGAAGGCACACCAATACCATTCAGTCACAAGGTCAAGAACCTCGGTCTTCTTTTTGATGATACTTTTTCGTGGAACTCTCATGTGTCGGAGGTAAGCAGGAAGGTGTTTGCCGCGTACGGTTCGCTCAAACGACTCAGAAATCTTCTGCCAATCAAAACTAAAATTTCCTTAGGCACATTCTCTTCTTCTTCCGATACTGGATTATGCAGATGTTTGTTATCCTGATTTATGTGTTGCACTTCAGAACAAGCTCGAACGTCTGCAGAATCTATGTATTCGCTTTATCTTTGGTCTGCGGAAGTATGACCATGTCTCTGCCTATAGATCCCAGCTTCAATGGCTACCAATATCCCGTAGGAGGGACTGCCATATCCTTTCTCTCCTTTACTCCATCCTTTCCAATCCCTTTTCTCCTCCTTACCTTAAAGACCGCTTCATTTTCCACTCCTCTACTCTGACGCGTAATCTGCGCTCCAGTAACAATCTCACCTTAAACCTACCTTCCCACAAGACTGATTTCTACGCTAAATCTTTTACGGTACAGGCAATTAAACTGTGGAATTCCTTGCCCGAGAATGTTCGACGAGCTCCGTCTATCGAATCGTTTAAGGAGCAAACAAGAAATTTCTATCTGGCTAATAATGTTTAATGTGTAGCTGTCTAATTTATAAGTATCATTTAAGTAAGTATATGTAGTGATATTCTATCTACCAATTTCTCTGATATATAACGTAGAGTATCCTATCTTATGTAGCATATATTATGTATTAGTTTATCATAAGATATGTATCAGTATATTTGTTTTTATTGAAATATTTATTTAATAGTGTGTAAATATTGTCTAAGTATTATATGTAGTAATATGCACTATCCCGCTTTCTGCTTGTACAATTTCTATACCCAAAGGTTGCCTAGTAGAAATTGCTGCTTTAGCAATAAGGCCGCCTATATTGTACTGTCACGTTTGTTCCTTTTTATTTCTGTTGTATGTGTTTCTTTGTGCAATAAAGAATTTTGTATTGTATTGTATAGTGTATAGTAGTTATGTAGTAATTTACTGTTTTTATGTATGTATCTATATATACATTAAGTTATGGTAAGGAATATATTATTTAGTGGTATATAATATATTTTATTGTGCACGTCTTTTCCACGTTACGTTCTTGTGCAATGTCGCTTACTAGGTCTGCTGTAAGAAATTTATTTTTAGGAATAAGCAGTGCCTGTTGTATATGTTCTGTAAATGTTTCTTTGCACAATAAACAAATAAATTAATTGTTTCTTATTTTCCAACGAACAATACCATCGATAGGATTGGTTATCAATAACACCACAACAAATATCAACTTTGTGTTGCCCTGGGAATCGAACCTAGGACCTCCGTATCGTGAGCCCATGGCTCTGACCACTAGACCATGAAGGCAGTCCTATGTAGTGATAGTGATAACTAAGGTAGCTAGCGAATATTTAATTAACCGCTTTATCTGTTTTGTTGTCGGCGTTTCAGCCATGAACAGCACTTGTCACGCTGCTTACCCACCGTGATTTCAAAGCAAGTTACCGTATTTCAATAACTACATACATACATACACGCCTTTATCCCTAATGGGGTAGGCAGAGCGTAAACGACCTAAACAAAGGTTTCGTGACGTGGCGACCTAAACATAGGTCGCCACGTCTGACATAGTTTTGAGGGTTATTTAAGATAGATTTGTAGGTATATTGCTGTAGTGACAGGTTGTCAACCTATCGCCTAAATTACAGTATACTGAAACCCTAGGCTCCCTTAGCTGGTTTTTACAGCATGCTCGGGAGGAAATGCAGCTGGCACATTCTTTGTTTTTCTCTTGCTCCCACGCCAACATGGAAGAATTATTTCAATAACTAAGATAAGTTATTACTTTGTAAAGTTGATACGGGGAAAAACTGGCAAGTCCCTATACCGGGCGTAAGGGACAGGGTCCTATAAACTAATAGGAATTGTTTGAAAAGCAGTGTTTTATATTTATGAGCAATCATACACTGAACTCTGACTAATGCTGCAAAGAACTTTAGGCTTTTAGCCCTTATTTTAGGACAAGACTGTTCAATAAAAAGCCTTCCTCTTCTTTCAATTTAAGAGCAGGGCTCTTGTCTGTGAAGTAATCGCCATTCGGATCGATTTTGTGTAAGTTTCTTGTCATCCTGGTACGACACGACCTCAGCTTTTTCTTTTATTTGGTCTATGGAAGTTTAAAATAAAAAGCCTATTAGGCTAAAAACCTATAAAGCAATTTAGTCCTTGCGGCTAGGCTAGAACTTAGCCTATTCAAGGCTTTTGGTTATAAACCTTGTATAAAACTAAAGTTTTTAGGCTAAAAGTTATTTAGGCTATACAACCGGTCAAGTATTTTAGATAAACCATTAGTTTTTTAGGTGAACGATTAGTTTATTAGGTGAACG
Organism: Scrobipalpa costella; assembly: GCA_949820665.1. NCBI lineage: Eukaryota > Metazoa > Arthropoda > Insecta > Lepidoptera > Gelechiidae > Scrobipalpa > Scrobipalpa costella. The sequence goes on along the minus strand of OX463321.1, from coordinate 6,046,587 downwards.
ATTAGTTTATTAGGTAAACGATTAGTTTTTTGTTGAAATTCAATGAATAAAGACTCCAGTCCCAAGAAACCTACTATTTTAAAGGCTATAGGCGTTTTTTTTAAATGACTCGAGTATATTGCAATTAAGGCGATGATCTGAAAACCTGTCACTAGAGCAATATACGCACAAATCTATCTTAAATAACCCTCAAAACTTTGTCAGACGTGGCAGAATGACCTCGTTTAGGTCGTTTACGCTCTGCCTACCCCATTAAGGATACAGGCGTGACTATATGTATGTATGGATGTTGTACTTTTTACAACCTTGTATGTGTTACGCGCACTCCCGAATTCGTTCATTAGCGAGGGACATTTGGCGAATTGGAAAATGCAAAATGCACAATCCTCGAAATGTCCTTTAATACCGGCCAATGAGCGTTGTAAACTATTTCTCGGACTTGCAAACACCTAACGGCCAAATGCCGAATCCCTTAACATATCAAGTGTAAAGGACAGCTTAACGTAAACTGATAGGGGCTGCTTGGTTCATGAAACTGAACAACTTTAACCAGGAGAGTCTCTCTGGTAGTGAAAAAAAGATTTTGGCTTTTTCATACAAATTGTCTGATCGAGGTGGACATTTTGTATGGAAAAGCTGATTTATATTTTACATACATACATATACATACATAAATCACGCCTTTATCCCTTACGGGGTAGGCAGAGCGTTTAACGCCTCGTAAAAGGCGCTTTCGCCACGTCTGACAAAAATTAAGGGGACTATTTTAGATTGTAATATGTATTGCTTTAGTGACAGGTTGTCAGCCCATCGCCTAAATTACAATACAATGTAACCCTCGAGTCCCTTTTGCTGACTTTAACAGCATGCCCGGGAGGAAGGGCAGCTGGAACATTCTATGTTTTTCTATCTCTCCCAGTCCAGCATGGAAGAAATCTCTCCCAGTCCAGCATGGAAGAAATTGGATTGATATTTTCACTTCCTGAAAGAATTTCTTGGTGGAAGTTGTTCAGTATCCTCGACTGAACAACCCCTATCAGCTTGCAGGACGCTGTCCCTTACACCCCGTATGCACCACACGCCACCTGCGAAAACGTCAAACATCTATTAAAAAGCCCATCCGGTGACAAACAAATTGTGCACGTTTTATCAACGTATCATTAAAAATGTTACTTCAGTAGGTCTGCTGTAAGAAATTTCTTTTTAGAAATTAGCAGTGTTGTGTCTTTGTTTTGTATGTCCTGTTTTTATGTACAATCAATTGTTAAATAAATAAATAAACAAAAAACTCAGGCCTCACGAGTTTTGTTTGCTTGTTTGTTCACTATTACTACACGTGCCGTGAAGCGAAAGCAAGCAAGTGAGCAGTAAGCAAACACCTTAAAACAATAAAGTTATTTGGATTGGACCACTGTTACACCGAATTGTAGTTATAATCATAAAGCAAATAATCATAAATTTCATAGAAGTTGAGGTAGTTATATTCAGTAACTTTAACTTATCACACCCATAAAAATATAGCTTCCATGCTGGACTGGGAGCGATAGAATAACGTAGAATGTGCCAGCTGCATCTCCTCCCGGGCATGGTGTAAAAACCAGCTAAGGGATTTGAGGGTATATTGTAATTTAGGCGATGGGCTGACAACCTGTTACTACAGCAATATACAGTTCTATTTTAACCCTCAAAATTGTCAGAAATGGCGGTACGACCTCTGTTTGGGTCGTTGACGCTCTGCCTATGTTTTTTCTAGCGCTCCCAGTCAAGCCAGGAAGCAAGCGTTATTTTACTTCCATTAATCAAAGAGCCAGCTAGGATTCGCCACGGTGTAAGCATTGATCCAATAAAACAACACCCTGAAGCTTAAAGCTATTTTCTCTAAGTACAGTCTCTATTCAGGGCCGGATTAAGGTAGTGATATAGGTGGGCCCATAGTTTCAAGGAGCGCATCCTGACGGTCCACTTTAATATGTAACCGGTATTCAAAACAACTAAAGGACCAGTAGTGTAGGTATTTTTTTTTTTCAAAGCAGGCAACAAATGTATACAAATAACATCTAATATGTTACACAATTGATTATCTTCTGTTTTGTCTCTATGATGTTTTATCACTCTCAGTTAGAATTGGAAATAGGCATGCTTATAAAAAAGCTAAAGTGATTGGGCCCTAGTAGGGTCCATCATCGTCAACGCTGCCAAATATGGCCTGCATGCCCCAGGGATTAATAGATTGCGCCCAGGGCTTCATTCCTCTCTACGGCCCTGTGTCCATTTGATCTCAGCGAATATTTGATTATTGGCGCGCCATCATCGTCAACATTGCTAAATCTGGGCATCATGAACCATGAAGGCCGCAGGGCCTCATAGCTTGCACCGACCCTACCTCCGCTCGATCTCAGTGATTATTTAACTATTTGCGCTCCCATCATGGTCAACATTGCCAAATATGGGCATTTTAAAGGCTCAAGGGCCTCATACCTTGCCCCAGCCCTATCTTCACTTAATCTCAGCGATTATTTGACTATTTGCGCGCAACATCATTGTCAACGCTGCTTAATCTGGGCCTCATGAACCGTGGACGCCCCAGGGCCTGATTCCTCGCGCCGGACCTGTGTCCACTCAATTCCAGCGATCATTTGACTATTAGCGCGCCATCATCGTCAATGTTCCTAAATCTGGGCCTCATGAACCCTGAAGGCCCCAGGTCCTCATACCTCGCGCCGGCCCTGTGTCCACTTGATCCCAGCGATTATTTGACTATTTGCGTAGCCATCATCGTCAACGTTGCTAAATACTATAAAACAATAGAAGAAACTCCGGGTAAATAGCCAGGAGGCTGCGAAAGGCTTAAGAAAATAACGTTGAGTAAATAGAACAGGATTTTGACAAGAATGAGCGGGATTTTCTAAAATACATACATACATACATACATAAATCACGCCTTTATTTAGCAGAGCGTTTAACGCCTCGTAAAAGGCGCTTACGCCACGTCTGACAAAAATTAAGGGGACTATTTTAGATTGTAATATGTATTGCTTTAGTGACAGGTTGTCAGCCCATCGCCTAAATTACAATACAATGTAACCCTCGAGTCCCTTTTGCTGACTTTAACAGCATGCTCGGGAGGAAGGGCAGCTGGAACATTCTATGTTTTTCTATCTCTCCCAGTCCAGCATGGAAGCAAAAAATAAAATAAAATACATACATACATATAATCACGCCTCTATCCCTAATGGGGTAGGCAGAGAGTAAACGACCTAAACAAAGGTCGTTCCGCCACATCTGACAATTTTGAGGGTTAAAATAGAAATGTATATTGCTGTAGTAACAGGTTGTCAGTCCATCGCCTAAATTGCAATATACTGAAAACTTAGGAATGCCTTAGCTATTTTCTAGAATACGAGATAATATTTTCTGTTAATCCACACTAATACGGGGTGTAAGGGACAGCGTCCCGAAACTGATAGATGTTGCTCAGTCAACGAAACTGAACAACTTTCACCAGGAAATGAAAAAAAAAATATTTCCTGTGCAAAATTACCACCTCAATCAGACAATTTGTATGGTAAACCTTTATTCTGTTTTCATTTCCGGGAAAAAAATCCTGCTGCTAGTTGTTTATTCTTTATTGCGTACAAAAAAAATACAATAAATAAACAAATTCAAATTTAGTTCACAAAGGTGAGCTTATCTCTATAAAGAGATCTCTTCCAGCTAACCTGTAAAACTGAATATGAGATAACAATATATACGGGGACACGCTGTAGACTTTGACATATAACCTAGAACCTACATAAACATACATATATATTACTTAAATAAACATCTATAATAAATAATAATACATACATATAATAAATACAAATACCTACGTACATAAATACTAATTTTGTTGCGACAGGAAGTGCTCTTTCACTCTTTTTTTGAAAGTGGATATAGATGGACAGTCTTGAACTGTCTTCGGAAGCTTGTTCCAAAGTTGTGTAGCTCGAACAGAAAAGGAATTGGAAAAGAATTTGGTATTAGCACTAGGACACTCAAGTACTTTAGTGATACATGCGCGCCTAGGCCGGGGGTCAGAGGGTAGGAAATTGAAACGGGAACGGAGATACTTGTTGTTGTTGTTGTTCCGTTTCGTTGACTGAGCAACCCCTATCAGTTTGCGGGACGCTGTCCCTTACACCCCGTATTAGATATTAGTTTTTTTTATATGAACAAGTTCCTACTGGAAAGGTAGGTATATGATTTATATATTTTTTTCTACCTCGGCCAGATAAATTGGTGCGGCAACCAGATTTTTTTAAATTTCCATATTAGAAATTCTTATAATACTTCCATGCTGGACTGGGAGAAATAGAAAAACATAGAATGTTCCAGCTGCCCTTCCTCCCGGGCATGCTGTTGAAGTCAGCAAAAGGGACTCGAGGGTTACAGTGTATTGTAATTTAGGCGATGGGCTGACAACCTGTCACTATAGCAATACATATTACAATCTAAAATTACCCTCAATTTTTGTCAGACGTGGCGAAAGCGCCTTTTACGAGGCGTTAAACGCTCTGCCTACCCCATAAGGGATAAAGGCGTGATTTATGATTTATGTATGTAGAAATTCTTCTTAGTAAGTTGTCCAGTTTCGTTTAGTTTTATTGATTGAGCGACTCCTATCAGTTTGGAGGAAGCTGTCTGTCCCTTACACCCTGTCTATTTTCAAGAGTACCTTTCACCATAGTTTTCATAGAAGTTCTATTTAAAGTTAAAAGTTAATTTCTGAAATATAAAAATTCTATTTAAAGCTTTCATCGTAAAATAATTCTATTAACCTTTAAAAATATAGATTGGATAGTTACTGAAGCACATCTTTCAGGAAACTTCGAGATATTTTTTGAAAAATGATTGCATTTTCTTATATGGTTTCAGTCTTATCTAATTAGTTGCAATGAAGTCACAGATTTTTAAACTTATAGTCTGAACATTTTATTTTGGCTAAATAACTGCCTCCGCTTTCTTGCATGCTGGACTGAGAGCGAGAGAAAAACATAGAATGTGTCAGCTGCATCTCGTCCGAGCATGCTGTAGAAACCAGCTAAGGGATCCGAGGGTTTCTGTATATTGCAATTTAGGCGATAGGCTAACAACCTGTCACTACAGCAATATACCTACGAATCTATCTTAAATAACCCTCAAAGCTTTATCAGACGTGGCGGAACGACCTTTGCTTAAGTCGTTTACGCTCTGCCTACCCCATTAGGGATAAAGGCGTGATTATATGTATGTATGTATTTTTTTATTCAGGCTGAAGCACCTGATTGTCGGTCAAAAAAGATCTTCATGCTTCGGAGGACACGTTAAGCCATCGGTCCCAGCCGGTAGTAATAATAATCAACCTGTTTAACTTATTAAATTATTTGTAAAATTATTTAACATTAAGGGTGCTTAATCTAAACAAAGAAGATTATGTGCGCCCAGTGATCTATAGAAACAAATTCACACACACACACATAATCACGCCTTTATCCCTAATGGGGTAGGCAGAGCGTAAACGACCTAAACAAAGGTCACTCCGCCACGTCCGACAAAGTTTTGAGGGTTATTTAAGATAAATTTGTAGGTATATTGCTATAGTGACAGGTTGTCAGCCTATCGCCTAAATTGCAATAAAGAAAAACCCTCGGATCCCTTAGCTGATTTTTACAGCATGCCCGGGAAGAAATGCAGCTGGCACATTCTATGTTTTTCTCTCGCTCCCAGTCCAGCATGGAAGTAAATTCAGAGGCCTATTAGCTGTGCAATGTTTTCATATACTTAAAGACTTTCTTCATTAAAGTTGTTCAGTTTAGTTGACTGATCAATAACAGATTGCCGGAAGCTGACACACGTATTGACATGATGTTGGCCGTTGAATAAAGCTGTAATTTATTCTTCTTAGTGAGTTGATTCTCCAGTCGAACGACCTGATGAACCCTGGTGTCACAGTTTTCAAACCGCCTAGTAACACAGCTATTAGGCCTCTGACATGGTTTGAGTAACGACCACTATCAAAGACCTGGACCGACGGCTTAACGTGCCCTCCGAAGCACGGAATCGTTTTTCTTTTCGGACAATCAGGCGATTCAGTCTGCAATGTCCTAAGGCCTCACAAATTGATAAATTGACAAATATCAGCTTTGTGTTCCCCCCTGGGAATCGAACCCAGGACCTCCAGATCGTAAGCCCATGGCTCTGAACACTGGACAATGGAGGCTGTTATCATTACAAATCTAGCTCAATGAGCCAATCTTTTACGGTAAGACTACAAAAAGTCTTTCTAAAGTACTGCATTTCCTATAATTCAATATTAAGCCTCTTGACTGATGGCCTGACATTTAATAGTATTAGCGTACTTTCCGATGAAAGGAGAACGTATTTCTCGTTTCCAGGTAGTCTTTAATTATGGCGTTCTATTATAAGTTCTTGAAGCCCTGTAATTTAGCCTTGGTGTGCTTAAGACCTTATGATGATAGAGAAGTGTATACCGGGTGTAAGGGACTATCGCAAACTGATAGGGATTGTTCAGTTAACGAAACTGAACAACTTACACCAGAAAATATATTCAAGATTTGAAGAAAGTGACTTCCCCAGGCACGTTGACTGCTAGCTAAAACTGATGGTTAAAAATACTGTGGAACAAATTTATCATTAAAAAAAAATGCACATTTAGATTTAAACATACATACATACATATAATCACGCCTATATCCCTAATGGGGTAGGCAGAGCGTAAACGACCTAAACAAAGGCCGTTCCGCCACGTCTGACAAAGTTTTGAGGGTCATTTAAGATAAATTTGTAAGTATATTGCTGTAGTGACAGGTTGTCAGCCCATCGCCTAAATTACAATATACTGAAATCCTCAGATCCCTTAGCTGGTTTTTACAGCATGCTCGGGAGGAAATGCAGCTGGCACATTCTATGTTTTTCTCTCACTCCCAGTGCAGCATGGAAGATAATGTAATATTTAGATTTATAAACGAATAAAATATATGAGTTATTGATTTGAGTTTTTGACATTTCATAAATAGTATAGTATTGTATTTGTTTATTTATAATCATATACAATAAACTTATATCTATTACAGCTTGCGCAGTTTGTCTGTGGAATCGATATGTCTCTTATACACTATTCTTATATGATATTTAATATATAATTTAGTTCGAAATGTGATAATTCATTGAGTGATTGATTTTAATTGATAGTTGTCTATTCTAGATTCCACCAGCTAAAACTAAGTTTAAAATCTATCTGTCACCTTCAAAATCATAAAATTCAAAAAGGACGGGCGATATATACTCTATGGTTTTACACTTTATCCGCTAGATTTTGACCTGCTTTTGCACAATTCCCCAGTATTTCTGTAAATTTTATCCGCCATATGACGGCGGATAAAAATGACGCACAATACCACCGACTATAAACCAAAAACCGGAGAGAGTAGATTTCCTGTTCTTTTCCAATGTTTTAAGTCTGAAAGCGACAAATAGTTTTTAATTTTAGTTTTAGCCGGCAAATCTAGAATCGAGCCCAGTAACGAATTTGTTTACGTTGTTACTATAGAATCGAAGACCAGCCCTACTAAACGAGAGCCCAGGGCTCACACTACCAGGCCATATAGCCTGTTCTAGAACATTCGTCATATAAACCAGGTGTATTGTAGCAAGTTGTTCATCAACAGAGCTTCTAATACAATAACAAATAGATTATTTCATTACCTGAAACTTCTGTCTACAGATCTCTACTACCTATGCGATAGTTTAGGATGAGGGGTCAGGATAAATTGGCCATTGTATTTACAGGGGCGATATGTTTGTTTTATTGGGTTATGTTATTATTAGATAATCTTGGAGGAATTCCATAATTTCTATGTAAGTATTAATACCTACATTTAATCACGCCTGTATCCCTAATGGGGTACGCCTAGTCTGACAAAGTTTGGAGGGTAAGATAGATTTGTAGGCATATTGCTGTAATGACAGGTTGCCAACCTATCGCCTAAATTGCAATATACAGAAAGCCTCGGATCCCTTAGCTAGTTTTTGCAGGAGGAAATGCAGCTGGCACATTCTATGTTTTTCTCTCGCTCCCATTCCAGCATGGAAGTAAGTAAGTATAATAATAATATAAAAGTATTGATTTTTTTTTAGCCACCCAGTCAACCTGCCTATTCAATAAATACAATTTTGCTTAGATTCGTAAAAGAAAATGTTTATTGAAATGTGAGTGATACAAATAACATACATATAATCACGCCTTTATCCCTAATGGGGTAGGCAGAGCGTAAACGAACTAGACAAAGGTCGTTCCGCCACGTGTGACAAAGTTTTGAGGGTTATTCAAGATAAATTTGTATGTATATTGCTGTAGTGGCAGGTTGTCAGCCCATCGCCTAAATTGCAATATACACAAACCCTCGGATCCATTAGCTAGTTTTTACAGCATTCCCGAGGGGAAATGCAGCTAGCATATTCCATGTTTTTCTCTCGCTCCCAGTCCAGCATGAAAGACATAACAGGATAACCAATAGACAAGTTGAGGGAAACTACATCCAAATAAACCAATTTAAATCATCCCTAAAGTTATCTTAACACGTTTATATGTGTAGGAGTTGATAATTTGGGGTCTCACGTACACCTCACTCAATAAATTTACATAATTTGTTTATATTCCCCCGGTCGGGGGGTCGGGGGGTCGGGACGCACGGTGAGCTAAACTTTGAGATAATCTGAATAATTAGAAAAGTATTCATTTGCTGGGGAGAATAAAAAAATATGTTATTTTTGTAACAGTACAATATGTCAGGTATGCAAGGTTTGAAACGTCATGAAAAAAAACTACAACAGACCTAGTATCAAAACTTCGAATCGGGATCAAAGCGAGCGCTAAATTCATATTCCAAGTAGACTTAGAATCGAAATACGTATCGCGACTGAAGCGAGCGCGTAATTTCATATTTGAGGTATCGAAATACGTACCGCAAGCGAAGCGAGCGCGATACATTCTAAGCAGAATTTTGTGAAGGAAATTCGTGTAGCGAGTAGATGAAGTAGTAGAAAGTAGAAACCAGCGAAGCGAGCGCATATTTTATATACTGAGTTAGTCTAAGGAAAAGGCGGATTGCAGAGAGAGCTGGCGTTCGCTTCATGTATACTCAACCGACAAGAGCTTAACTCTTAAATAAATGATGATGACGATAATTAGTCTAGGGGCGGCGTATAATGAATGCGTGTTGAGTCAGTGCACGCCTTGCACGTCCTGTTTATACACGGGACGCAGTACATACCCTGTAAGGTAATATACTAGTAAGTATGAACCTATGTGCTCTTGTGCCCATGATGTTAATGTCTCTTGGGAATTTTTGGGCTTTTTAGTGTCAATTTTCATTTTATTCATTATTCTTTACAAAGCACCAACTGTTATTAAAGTAACCAGTCTCAATATTGATATTTTAATTTTAATATATACGAGAGTTAACACACCAGCAACTGTCAAACAAAAATAAGGTTCTATTCTCATTAGCATTCTATGTTGACCTTAGAAAAAAATAATATTAGTATCTATATACAGGATGTAAGCTTGGGTTAGCGATGGACGATTGTTGGAAATGCCAACAATCGAAATTATTCGAAAGATTTCATTACTAGTGAACATTCATCATTCGAATGATAATTTTTAGTCGAATGATTTCGGATAATTCGAATGTTTATTTCTTTCGATTTTTCATTTACATTTCAAATATCGAATAAATCATTCGTATGATTAATTCGGATGTCAAAGCATAAATTTAACCAGTGAAATAAACCACACAAAAAAGTTTACTTCTACCTTCGTTATAACGGTTTTATGAAAGAAAAATCACCTCTGCACATTTTTTGAATGATATTTTTTTCTTTCAATTCTTTCGAATGTTCTTTTTAATTCGAATGATTATTTTTCATTTCAATATTTCAAATAGTCACTCTTCACAATCGAATATTTCGAATGGCGAGCTATTCGAATGATATTTTGAATGAATCATTCATATTCGCCCATCTCTAGCTTGGGGTGTAAGGGACGGCTTGACCTTACAGTTACCTTAAACAGTTTCATGACTAGAACATCTAACATTTTAATTCTGATACACCTACGATTCTTCTTCTTCTGTCGTGTGGGTATCGAGTCTATCGACCCCATGAAATCTGGTGTCAGAGTTTTTAAAGTGCCTAATTGCACACCTGATAGGTCTCTGACATGGTTTGAATAACGACCACTATCAAAGACAGCGACCGGGACCGACGGCTTTACGTGTACGGAATCTGTTTTCTTCCAGGCAATCAGGTGATTCAGCCTGCATTGTCTTTGCCAAACTGGGCAAAATCTCACAAAGTGATAAATTGACAAATATCTAATTTGTGTTTGTCACCACCCCCTGCGAGTGAAACGAGTCATTTGCGAGTCTTCTTCTGTCGAGTGGGCATCAAGTCTATCGACCCGATGAACCCTGGTGTCAGAGTTTTTAAACCGCCTACTAGCACAACTATTAGGCCTCTGACATGGTTTTTAAGTAACGACCACTATCAAAGACAGCGACCGGGACCGACGGCTTAACGTGCCCTCCGAAGCACGAAATCTTTTTCTTTTCGGACAATCAGCTGATTCAGCCTGCAATGTCCTAACAAAACTGGGAAAAAATTCTCAAAGTGATAAATTATCAAATATCAACTTTGTGTTTCCCCCCTGGGAATTGAACCCAGGACCTCCAGATCGGGAGTCCATGGTACTAGCCACTAGACCCCGGAGGCAGTTATTAGTATTTGCGAGTGCAAAACAAAAATCTCCTTGGCACACTCTCTCCTTCTCCCGATACTGGATTATGCAGACGTTTGCTATCCTGACCTATCTGTTGTACTGCTGAACAAACTCGAACGTCTGCAGAATCTTTGTATTCGGTTCATATTTGGTCTGCGGAAGTATGACCACGTATCTGCTCATAGATCCAAGCTTCAATGGTTGCCAATATCCCGTAGGAGGGACTGCCATATCCTTTCCCTTTTATACTCCGTTCTGTCCAATCCCAATTCCCCTCCTTACCTTAAAGACCGATTTACCTTTCATTCAAGCAACAGTTTAACTTTAAATATGTAGTACTATTATATAATCTGTGCTTTAAACTTACCCTCCCACAAGACGGACTTCTACGGAAAATCTTTCACGGTCCGAGCAGTCAAATTGTGGAATTCCCTTCCCGAAAACGTTCTCGATTATTGAGACATTTAAAGAGCGAACAAGAAAGTTCTTGATAATAATTAGTTATATATCCTATCTCCCATTAGCATAATATATATTAGTTTATTATTAATATATATAAGACTATTTTATTTATGTATTTATTTAGTAGTATTTATATTGTTTAAGTATTAAGACTTGCACTTGAGTATTTCCCGGAATAATTTGGTTGTAACATTTTCTTTCATACATACATACATAAAATCACGCCTTTATTCCTTACGGGGTAGGCAGAACGTAAAACGCCTCCTAAAAGGCGCTTTCGCCATGTCTGACATAAATTGAGGGCAATTTTAGATTGTAATGTGTATTGCTGTAGTGACATGTTGTCAGCCCATCGCCTAAATGACAATACACTGTAACCCTCGATTCCCTTATTTTCCCTTTTGCTGACTTCTACAGCATGCCCGAGAGGAAGGGCAACTGGAACATTCTATGTTTTTCTTTCTCTCCCAGTCCAGTATGGAAGTTATTCTCTTTCATTAATATTATATATATATATATATATATTTATATATGTATTATAATATTTATGTATTTCTATGTAGGTATAAGTAATTTATATGTATGACTATTTATTGTTATTAATTATATAAATACACCTAAGTTGCTTATTTACTTACCTATACAATATATTGCCTAAAATGTATACCAGCCCACTAGTTCAACTTTTTATTTTACTGTACCCTAAGGTTGCCTGGAAGAAATTGTTGCTTAGCGATAAGGCCGCCTATTTGTACTACTATTTGTTTCATTTAATTTTATTTTCTCGTGTGTCTTTTCTGTGCAATAAAGTATATTCTTATCTTATCTTATCTTAAGATTAACTTAGTATGCACTATCCCGCTATCTGCTTTGTACTATCCTACTACCCAAAGGTTGCCTGGTAGAAATTGCTGCTTTAGCAATAAGGCCGCCTATATTGTACTGTTTTGTTCCTTACTTTTCTGCTGTATGTATTTGTGTTTCTTTGTGCAATAAAGTATATTGTATTGTATTGTATATATGTATGTATGTAAACACGCCCTTAGGGGTCCACCACGTTTGAACTATGCACAACCCTTGGTTATTTCTGCTCTCAATTATTTTTAATTTCCCTTTTAAATTAACTTTCATTGTTGTTCTTTCGCGTTTTAAAACGTTTTACGATTGCAGCCTTGCTTGTCTTTCAGTTACAAAAATACGACTGGTTGTAAAGTAAATTCCACGTTCATTGATAAATAAAACTGAGTCCATTGATACATACATACATATAATCACGCCTTTACCCCTAATGGGGTAGGCAGAGCGTAAACGACCTGAACAAAGGTCGTTTCGCCACGGCTGACAAAGTTTTGAGGGTTATTTAAGATTTGTAGGTATATTGCTGTTGTGAGAGGTTGTCAGCCTATTGCCTAATTTGCAATATTTTCTAAATCCTTCTAAATCCAAATTTTTCGTTCTAGGTTCCAGTAATCAGATTCACAATAATATTTATTTTAATCCAGTAGTGACTATAGATACAAATCCTTTACTTCGTGTGCCAGAAATTTGGGAATTTTAATGGACGTCTCATTTCGAAAATCATATTCTTCAAATCGTACGCAACTGTTTTTGAAACTGAAAATTCTGTATCGAATACGCAATTTTTAAAATTTAGATCTTAACGTTAAGTTATGTGATTCTTTAATTTTATCTAAACTCAGTTACGCGCATACTGTATTTGGCGAGTGTCTGTTAGCGAGGACAAAAAAGGTTATACAGCGTGTACAAAACGCATGCGCCCGTTTTTGCTTTCCTATTCCGCCCTGTACACATATAACACCGTATTTAAATAAGCATGATTTAATGAATATAACAGCTCGACACACATTGCACTTTTCCACACTTCTTTTCGGCACCTTGAAAATTCAGAAACCACAATATCTTTATGAAAAACTATCACCTTCAAATCGACATTTTAGAATCGCAACCCGTTTAATTTTCCCACGGCATAGTACGGCTGCGTTTCGTGGTAGTTTTAGATATGCTGCCACGAAATGTTGGAATAATCTACCATCACCCATAAGAAATGCTAAATCACTCTTCATATTAAAAAAGTCTCTAAAACAACATCTTGTTCTTCTCCAAAAAACAGTTCCACAAGCAGCCGTATTGGGTCGTACTAATAGCAATGGTGTATCTTCTTCTTTTTTATCGGTCCCTCAGTGCTGAGGATCGGTGCCTGTAATGAATTCTCCCATCCACTTATTGTTAGTTTTACACAGTCAATATACTATTACTCTACTAAATGTACAAGTTTTAAAATTTGATTTTATATTCTTCAAAGAATGTTATTATTATAATAATTTAGTTAACAAGACTTTATTTATGTTTCATAAGATTTTCATTTTCATGTTTCGTATTATTTTTTGCAATACCATAGTGTCTAAAATAAATGTATTTTCTTTCTTTTTTTCAATATACTGAAACCCTCGGATCCCTTAGCTGGTTTTTACTGCATGCCTGGGAGGAAATGCAGCTGCCACATTCTATATTTTTCTCTCGCTCCCAGCCAGCATGGAGTCCATTGATATCTAACCAATGCAAGAGAGACCGATGCGATGGTGTGGTGGATAGGGCCGCTGCCTCCTGAGCAGGAGCTCGTGGTTCGAATCCCAGTTACCAATGTGTTTTTCGGTTATCGAATTTCATATGTACACGCGATTTCAGTACTATATATGTTTAGATGAGGATCGGCAAGACACTGGTTATACACCTTGGTCTTCAGGCATTGGCGTAATTTCGACTCGAAGACATCCTCCAATTTCCCATACTTATGGAATATGGAAACAAATATTTCGCCCTCCCATACTAAATGGTGTCAGCGACTTCACTCATTTTGTATGGGAGTGACAATTTTATTTTTCATATTGTGACATATGTTGCTTGGGGAAAATTCTTCAGTTTCATGGCCTAAACATGAAACTGAACAATTGACTGACTTTTTCGAGTAAGATTTGACAATGGTTTCACTATTGGGCTCAATTCTAGATTTGCCGGCTAAAACTAAAATCAATTTTTCACTTTCAGACTGAAAATATTGGAAAAGGACAGGAAATCTTTTCTCGCCTGTTTTTAATTTATAGTCGGTGGTTTTATGCGTTATCTGTCATTTTTATCTGCCATCATATCAAATGGCGGACAAAATTGTCTGGAGGAGGAGGTCTGGTCTTCGATTCCATAGTAACAACGTAAACAAATTAGTTACTGGGCTCAATTCTAGATTTGCCGGCTAAAACTAAAATTAAAAACTATTTGTCGCTTTCAGACTTAAAACATTGGAAAAGGACAGGAGATCTACTCTCTCCGGTTTTTGGTTTATAGTCGGTGGTATTGTGCGTAATTTTTATCCGTCATATGGCGGATAAAATTTACAGAAATACTGGGGAATTGTGCAAAAGCGCGTCAAATCTAGCGGACAAAGTGTAAAACCATAGAGTATAATAAATCGCCTGTCCTTTTTCAATTTTATTATTTTGAAAGTGACAGATAGATTTTAATTTTAGATTTAGCCGGTGGAATCTAGAATCAAGCCCATTGTCCAATTATCCGTGTTTTCGCATAGTTTCTAAATTTACGCGAAGATTCGTATTATCAAATCATCCAACGACATATCTATTAATTTCTGTTCTCTCAAGTTGGTCTTATACCGAATCGAAAGCAATGAATGAGAATGATTTGTTTGTGTAGTTTATTCTAAAATGAAACAATCTTTTCAGCAAATTGATGACACTTTATTTTTAATTAGCACATATTACAGTCAACGTTATCATACAATATTAAACCTTATTCTATTATTATTAAAATTATATTTAAATGACTAGATACGCGCGGACTAATAAAGTTCGATTGATATAAATGAAACGAATACAAAGACAGCAATTATTATAATGTATTCTGCATTTGAATCAGTCACTTGGTTTTGGCATATGACCAATATACAAATAATAAAAAGAATATGAAAAACATTGCTCATCTGACAGCTGTCATGAGCTAATTCGCATTGATCGTAGTATAGTGACCGCCAATGAGAACCATGCACAAGTTGGAAAATGCATATATAACCTATATAACGGTGTTCTTTTTACTTGTTTAGGTACAATACTTTTTAAATCATCGAAATCGGTCTATTGGTTGCGAAGATATTACACATTTTGTTCTGCATCAAATGTCACAAGCCAATCTATAGTAACAGGAGTATAATCTGATAAATTGCTGTCAAATGCCAATACATAATGATTTATTTTATTATATAAGCTATAAATATAAGACAGAAAGCAAATTACAGGTTTTCATCAATAAATCCGAGTATAAGGGCTATAGTCCACCAGTTCAAGTTTTATTTTTATGTGCCCTAAGGCTGCCTGGAAGAAATTGCTGCTTAGCAATAAGGTCGCCTATTTGTACTACTATTATCTTATAGTCCGCGCGATGTTTCGTGGCGTCGCGCCGAGCCCCCAGCCTATAGCTCGACGCGGCGCAATCGAATTTAGCTCTTATTGCTTCTAGCATTAAGACAATGCAGGCTGAATCACCTGTTTGTAAGAAAAGGATGCCGTGCGTTTTAAGGCACGTTAACCCCTATTTTTGATAGTGGTCGTTATAGAAAACACGCCAGAGGCATATTCATTGTGCTTTTAGGTAGTTTCAACTCTATTCATCAGGGTTCATCGGTTCGTATGTCTTTGACTCGAAAAACCTACTATTTAAGCATTGACTTTGAGTTCGTGATTGCTTAAATATTAGACTTAAAAATCTAATTTATAATTTACTAGTTTTATATGTATTTTAAACTAGAAGCAATGAGAGCCAGACCTTATAAAATGTATATAAGTCTTCAATACATTACAATTTCTCCTGTCTAGTGGTCACCTCCTAGCTATATGAGAAAAGGAAGAAGATGAAAGTTACTACAGATTTTATAATATATTATTGATTGAATCACTCTATCCATTAAAAGAAACCGAATCAAAATCCGTTGCGTAGTTTTAAAGATCTAATCATACATAGGGATATAGGGACAGAGAAAGCGACTTTGGTTTATACTATGTAGTGATTTTCACGTCATCAAAGTTATAACAGCCTGGCCAGAGGATATTGTACTGTCACGTTTGTTCCTTTTTATTTCTGTTGTATGTGTTTCTTTGTGCAATAAAGAATTTTGTATTGTATTGTATTGTATTTGCCAGAAAAAGCACTTTTTATTGTCTCAATCACAAGACGCTTCCAATTTCGCTGTTCGAAAACTCGCTGTAACGAATCCCGTGGCCCGACCGTAAGTAATGCAGTTCCAAACAAGAGGAATAGCTGTACAGGGTGTTATAAAAAAGTGTAATTGCGCTCTGAATGATTCGAATCTGCCCATGAAACTAAACAACTTTTTCCAAGATGAAAATCGATAACAAAAAATTAAAATACTAAATGACAATTTATTATTCTATTTTTGAGCTATGTTTCTTGGGAAGAGTTGTTCAGTTTCATGGGTAGATTCACATCCTTCATAGTGCGTATAGCCTTCTTGTTTGTTTGTAACTAATTTCATACATGCCTCTCGCTCATTCTTGCAGGAATAACGTGATGCTTTTTAACGCTAGCTAATATTTAGTCTTATATCGTTAACAGTAAGGACTGAATTCGTGGGTCAAAATCTTCTCTCTTCTCATACGGTGCGCAGGCGCAGGTCCAATGGGCGGGGTGCGGGGTGACGTCAGGAGGGAGATTAATCGTCTAGAGGGTTCGAGTCCTCCAGTCTCCTGTTGAAGATAGTAAAATAATTAAAACTTACGAGGTCTGTGTTTCCGAACTTTTAAATAGGAGTATATTTGCTGCATGTCTCTTTTATCTCCGACTTGAGTCAAAAGAAAACAGCAAAAGGAGCTAGGCTTTAAAGCTTGACAACAAAAAGGGCGAGGCTATATTTCTTTCTGTCAAAAATACGAACCTGTTGTCATAGTGAAATCGCACGCGACGATAGTACGTGAGTTTCGAGGGGTGCGGGAGGGGATTGACGGCAAAAGGGGCGGAGCTTAATACACTTGGATATAAAAATGGCGAAACAACAGCTTCTTAATTCGTACATACATACATATATTCACGCCTTTATCCCTGATGGGGTAGGCAGAGCGTAAACGACCTAAACAAAGGTCGTTCCGCCACGTCTGACAAAGTTTTAATGGTTATTTAAGATAGATTTGTACGTATATTGCTGTAGTGACAGGTTATCAGCCTATCGCCTAATTGCAATATACAGAAACCCTCGGATCCCTTAGCTGGTTTTTACAGCCTGCCTGGGAAGAAATGCAACTGGCATATTCTATGATTTTCTCTCGCTCCCCGTCCTGCGTGGAAGAATGCACACCATGGAAGAATAAATACATACCTGCTAGAATAACTGTCGCTGGGCCGGCAGCGATACAAGGAATGGACGCCGGTATAGTCGCATATCAGTTCCGCGGGGTGCGGGAGGGGGTTGGACATCGAAAGGGGCGGGGCGATGTCCGGTTCCAGTGGGGGGGAGCGTTTACCGTAGCGGGAGCTGAAGAAGAACCTGTTTAGGAATAAAATAAAGGTTTTTGAGAACTTTTGTAGCACTTACAATGCAATTTTATTTCATACTAGCGACCCGCCCCGGTTTCGCACGGAAATCATCAGTGTTTCTCTACTATATTCTGCATGTATTTATTACACATACAAACACATAAAAAGTGATTTAAATCACTCTATCTATTAAAAGAAACCGCATCAAAATCCGTTGTGTAGTTTTAAAGATCTAAGCATACATAGGGATATAGGGACAGAGAAAGCGACTTTGTTTAATACTTTGTAGTGATAATATTATGTAAGAACTATTTAAATTGTGCACGTTTTATCTGCATTACGTTTTATGCTATCACACTTTTATTAGGTCTGTTGTAAGAAATTTCTTTGAAAGAGTGTTTGAAAAACTCTGACATCGGGTCGTTTGACTCGAGAATCCACTCGCTAAGAAGGAGAATAAAACATGGAATTGAGACTGAATTGACAGACACCGCAGTCTTGAAATAAGCTAAGAAATGAATCGAGAAACGAGAGCCATTGCATAGCAAATATAGAGAGTGTATGTACTTGGCCCCTCCTATATATTACGCAATATTCTTTTTTATCTGCCGACTTGTTGTGCTTCGGAAGGCACGTCAAGCCGTTGGTCCTGGTTAACATCGTTTAATACCGTAGATATTAGTCATTAAGCTATGCCAGAGGACAGTGCTAAGCATTGGCGGCTTGAAAACTCTGACCTAATCTAGGATTGGGTTTGGTTTCTCTTCTGGGCTGCGGAGGTCAGATAGCAATCGCTCTGTGTAAAAACCAGAACCCTCGTTAAATCACCTAGGTAGCAAACCCTGAGAGATACGGGATAAGGCTACGGAGATGATGATGATCCGCCGACTTACTTGTCATTCCTCGGCAGCAGCAGACGTGGTGGCGAGCGACCGAACCGCGATCCCATGATGAACGGCGCCTGAGCTACTGTCACAGAAACACAAGTATTAAGTTGCAGTACCAATCATATTTTTTTGTCTTTTTATCTTCTTCTCTTCTTTCGAGTGGGTATCGAGTCTATCGACCCGATGAACCCTGTCTTTTTATTATTTACTAATTACTTCCATATTATATTAATTACTTCCATGGCGGACTGGGAGCGAGAGAAAAACATAGAATGTGCCAGGTGCATCTCCTCCCGGGAATGCTGTAAAAACCAGCTAAGGGATCCGAGGGTTTCAGTATATTGTAATTTAGGCGATAAGCTTACAACCTGTCACTACAGCAGTATACCTATCAATCTTAAATAACCCTCAAAACTTTGTCAGACCTGGCGGAGTGAGCTTTGTTTAGGTCTTTTATACTCTGCCTGCCCCATTAGGGATAAAAGCGTGAATGTAAATATATGTAGAAATTTCATCTATTTAAAAAAAAACCTGGTGAACGTTGTTCAGTTTCGTTGACTGAGCAACCCCTATCAGTTTGCGGGACGCTGTCCCTTACACCCGGTATAACATAACCTTAAAATGCACTCACATTGCGACTCCCGCTCAGCTGCGGCGGTAAATGCTGCTGCGCCACAGAGCAGCAGTGTACATGCCCACAGCCTCACTCCGTCCCGCTCTTTTGTACCAGAGACCATCTTGCACGTATCTGTTGAAACGTTAAAATAGTGCATTACTCCGACGCCGAAAAAAGAGCTATATATGGTCGAGTTAAACAATGTAAACTAGACCATAAACAAACAACATTGATACTTCGGCTGAGAGAAGTATAGAGCTTTTCTCTTATTTTGCGAGGAAATAAGAACAATACACTTAAAAACAAACATCAAATTTGCGATTCCTCCACAATATTTTAACATTTAAAATTTGTATGGCGCCTTAGACAGGCAGACGTTTCATTTATTCCATTTTGTAAATTTAAAAAGATGTACGTATGCGCATTCAGCCTTAAAATAATCAATAATGTAAACTAATAAACCTAAACCATGCTAGTGTGTCTTAAAGACTTTGTATATCGGTCGTTAATGGTCATTGTTGTCGTTTGGAGAAATTGCTGGCGTCTCTGAATTTGAGGACCTAAAAGAGAATGTAGGTTTTTTTTTTAATAATGAAGCTTTCTCCGAGTAAATGGGAGAAAAATGAATAAACTCATAACACGACCTGAAACAATTTGTCAGAGAGTTCCAATAAAAATATAAATATCAAAATACGAGTCGCAAAAATACCTTATCCTTTTCTTAACCTTTATCGTGTTTGTCTTTATCATCCTGTAGTCAGTTGTTACATTAGACTAATAACCTATTCATTTATTTGTTTGTTCCATGCTGGACTGGGAGCGAGAGAAAAACATATAATGTGCCAGCTGCATTTCCTCCCGGGCATACTGTAAAAATCAGCTAAGGGTTCCGAGGGTTTCAGTAAACTGCAATTTAGGCGATGGCCTGACACCCTGTCACTACAGCAATAAACCTGCAAATCTATCTTAAATAACCCTCAAAACTTTGTCAGACGTAGAGGAGCGACCTTTCTTTAGGTCGTTTACGCTCTGCCTACCCCATTAGGGATAATGGCGTGAGTATATGTATGTATGTATGTATGTACAATGTGTAATTAACTGTTGTTGTACCTATTTTAGTAAATCATGCTTGTGCTAGGGCTGAGCTGTAGGCTTCTAACGGGGTCCACAGGTGGCGGATAGAGGAACGGCCATCAAGATATGGTGGTTACATACATACATACATATAATCACGCCTTTATCCCTAATGGGGTAGGCAGAGCGTAAACGACCTAAACAAAGGTCGCTCCGCCACGTTTGACAAAGTTTTGAGGGTTATTTAAGATAGATTTGAATGTATATAGCTATAGTGACAGGTTGTCAGCCCATCGCCTAAATTGCAATATACAGAAACCCTTGGATTAGCTGGTTTTTACAGCATGCCCGGGAGGAAATGCAGCTGGCACATTCTATGTTTTTCTCTCGCTCCCAGTCCAGCTTGGAAGTATGTATGTAAGTAGATATGGTGGTTAGCTGCGAATATATCGAATAAGCAGTCCCTGACCAAACAGCGGCAAGATCATCAGGATGTTTTTTTTTTTTTTTTTTTTATTTGTTAGGCAATCATTTGTTCGCCATCTCACGTGATGGTAAGTGATGATGTAGACTATGATGGAGCATGATTGCCTAGAAAATGCCTGTTCACTCTCGCCTTGAAAAGGCCCAGGTTATAACGTTCCGGAAATAGATCCGCAGGCAGGGAGTTCCACACTTCGGCCGTTCGCATTAAAAATGTAGAAGCGTACCGCTTTGTGCGAAAACTTGGAATGTCGACAACATAAGGGTGGAATCCCAACCGGCGTCTCGTACCCCGGAGATGGAATGGGGAGGTATACTGCGGTGTGGTAATCTTCCCTAGGCTGTCTGGAAGTCGCTCAATTCTTCTTCTGTCGAGTGGGTATCGAGTCTATGGACCTGATGAACCCTGGTGTCAGAGTTTTTAAACCGCCTAGTAGCACAACTATAAGGCCTCTGACATGGTTTTTTTTTGGTTAACGACCACTATCAAAGTTGCGGTGGCGGGATTATAAAAATAAAATCACGTCTTGCTTGCTAGAGAGTGCGTTTAATACTAATAAAATAAAGAGACATTACATAGGTGTAAACATATCTATTCATAATATCTATCTATAGGTAAACGCTGTGCTCACACTACAACAGCGACCGGGACCGACGGCTTAACGTGCCCTCCGAAGCACGAAATCTTTTTTCTTTTTGGACAATCAGGTGATTCAGCCTGCAATGTCCTAACCAAACTGGGGAAAAATTCACAAAGTGATAAATTCTCAAATATGAACTTTGTGTTTTACCCCCTGGGAATCGAACCCAGGACCTCCGGATCGGGAGTCCATGGCACTAGCCACTAGACCACGGAGGCAGTCGCTCAATAGACTTCGTGCTGGTGTTGGAAGATGCCACGATAACCGGATGAGGTGGGGTTTCTCCAGCAATAACAAGTGTGACTATGGCGCGGTGCAAACAATGACACATCTCTTGTCCTGCCCAAAAACTCCCAGCTCATACACACTCTAGGATCTGCAGGAGGCTAACGCAATCACCGTTGCAAAATATTCATGATAATATTATATTATATTTATGGACTCCCGATCCGGAGGTCCTGGGTTCGATTCCCAGGGGGAAAACACAAAGTTGATATTTGAGAATTTATCACTTTGTGAATTTACTTTATTTTTTTCCCTAGTTTGGTTAGGACATTGCAGGCTGAATCACCTGATTGTCCGAAAAGAAAAAATTTCGTGCTTCGGAGGGCACGTTAAGCCGTCGGTCCCGGTCGCTGTCTTTGATAGTGGTCGTTACTTAAAACCACGACAGAGGCCTGATAGTTGTGCTACTAGGCGGTTTAAAATCTCTGACACTAGGGTTCAACGGGTCGATAGACTCGACACCCACTCGACAGAAGAAGAAGCAAAATATTGGGCCAAACTGTTATAACGTGTTACCAATCGACTCGAAGAAGAAGACTGCGGTGTGGAAGGGGAAACCACCACACTAAATTTCCCTAAAAAAGGAGTAATATGAAGGCTGAATCCCGAGACAGCTGGCGATTACTCCACCGCAAGAGCAAAGCTCTTAAATTTATGATGCTGAGTCTTTTGCGAAGCGCATGTGTGCGTACAATGCTACGATGTAGCGTAGCGAAGTGCTACACACATTCGTAGCCAATTGCTACATTGCATTTTGTAGACAAATCCAATATTTTGCCTAAAAAACTAACAATATAAAGTGAACACAGAAAAATGGCCTTATTGCTAAAAGCAATATCTAGAAGGCAACGTATAGTAGAGTAGCTCGGTTCTACATCAATTTTATTCTCGGGCCGTGTTAAAAATACTGTCCTATTCATCATCTCCCTAGCCTTATCCCATATCATACGGGGTCGGCTACCTGATACAGGTGATTGAACGAGGGTACTGGTTTTTACACAGAGCGACTGCTATGTAACCTCCGCAACCCAGAAGGGATACCAGACCCATTCCTAGATTAGGTCAAAGTTTTCAAACTGCCAATGCTTAGCGCTGGCCTGGCATGGCTTAACGACCAATATTAAACGATATTAACTTTTTTTCGTCCGGCTCGCATCCTAACGAGTGCACGTACTTTTATCTGCTCTGCGATTTTTAATTCTGTACATTGTTCAAAATCACTTTTTAAAGTCCTAACTAGTGTCATCGTAACGCTGTTTTAACTAGTTGTACAACTGTGAAAACCGCTTCTCAATAAAATCTTTAGTTATTGCGATATCATCAAATTAAGTTTAAATTATTTTCGTCAACGGCTGCGGAACTGACCGACAACAAAGGCGACGTCGAAGATCACCGGAGTGGGGCCGCTCGACCGGTCGGGGTGAACGACCGCAGCTGACCTCACGTAGCGGAAGCGTAGCGGCGTGCGTCGTAGCAGAGTTGTAGCTGCGTCTACGATCTTGCTGCCTCTGCGCATCGGCGCGCGAGCCCTTACGAAGTGAAGACGGATAAAACCGAATTGTGCAGGTTAGTCCTGCTGCCGCCACCGCCACACTGCTATTTGCGCCTATTACATTGCACTCAAGCCGGCGAGCTATTTAGCTATTTATCTTTTTTTGTCACTGATTGATTGCTGATAAAGAATAAAACTTGTTGCTTAAACATGAGTACAAGCTTGTTTAAATGTTTTGGCTGTGGTGGAGATATACAGTCGAAACATTATTTGAGGTGTTCTCTGTGTAAGAATTACTTTGATTTAGAATGCTGTAGATATGAGGAAAAGGAGTTCCTTAAACTTTCGAATGACATCAAGTCAACATGGAATTGTGTTATTTGCTGCGGGAAACTGAGAAAAGGTGGAGATAATTCTCTAACACCCGTTCGAGGTGTTGTTGCAATGTCTGCTCTAGTCACTCCTTCCGAGAATGTGAATGTTGCTAAACGTGGACCAATACTGAAAGATGCACCGCATAACGATAGTACCATGCTGGGTGATACAACCTTATTCTCCCAGGCTGACGATACATATTTATTGGATAAAATCCGTGAGGCCGTCCGTGAGGAGTTAGAGGGACCCTGCCTGACTAAGATACTCAGCACATTGATATCTGAACAAATTGCTATGAAGATCAATAGGTTGTTTAATAGCTTGTCTACTCGAGTATCTAAGCTGGAAGAAAAGTTCAAGGAATTCGAGACGTCAGCTAAAGTACCACTAAACGGACACGCTAAGAACTCTGATCAATCAAACTGCGAGGTTACCGGTGAACAACAAACTCAATCCACTGCTGGCGACGAAATAAAAGAAAACCTTATTAAAACAAAATCTGGTACTCGTGTCGAAGACTCCACTGATAGATTGGTTAAGGCCTCCAATAATGCTATCGTAGAATCCCCAACACCGGGACATAGCAAAGACGAGACTACTGGTGGTAATGATAATGATGGCTGGGTTGAAGTTACAAGGAAACGGGACCGCAAATCTCAAATCACCCGCGGTAAAGCCGCTGCCGGCGCAACTAATCTAGAGGCAGCTGATTGGGTCCGGCCATTGCATCTTTTCTACGTGAAAAAGGGGACATCCGTTGATCAGGTACTGGCCCATCTCCATTCCATTTGTGGTAGCAATGCATGCGTGGTAGAAGAGCTGAAAGCTAGAGGCAATTACGCGTCCTTCAAACTGGGAGTTCCATCTCAGTATATAACAACCGTAATGTTACCTGATAACTGGGCCCAAAACATCTGCATCAAACCTTGGACACAAAACTTTCGTAGGAAAAGTGACCAGCAAAAAGCCACCTAAGCCTAAGTCTTATTCACTCTTTTACCAAAATGTCAGAGGGCTTAGAACAAAGCTAGATATTTTTAAAATTGGTGTTCTAAATGAAACATCAGATATTATTGTGTTGACTGAAACTTTCCTTGTAAGTTCGGTAAACAATGCGGAGTATTTTCCTCCGGGTTACACGGTCGTTCGTAGAGATCGTGCTCGTGACTCTGGCTGGGGCGGCGTTTTGCTGGCTGTCCGTAATCAGTACAAAGTTACCGAATTAACTAACTTCGATGAGTATCCACGTGACATCGAAGTACTGATTACTAATATATATCTAAAATTTCAGAAAATAATTTGTTGTATTGTGTATATTCCCCCGAGCGCTACTGACGACTACTTTTTAAAAACATTGTCTGTACTGGAAAATGTTATTGAGAGTCATCCAAAGTCCAAATATCTAATTTTGGGTGACTTTAATCTGGTTTCCTTTTCTCAGTACATACATAAACAATTTGATTGTTTTCTGAATGTATGTAAGTTGAAGCAGTTTAATTCAATACAAAATCAGTTTGGCAACATATTAGATTTAGTGCTGAGTAATCTTGGAAATGAGAATGTTGAAGTTACTGTTGGCCAACCGATAGTACCGATGGACTCGCCGCATCCGCCACTTGCCGTGCAATTGCGTGTCCCCCGCCCTGTACCGCGCAGCCGCCGCCCGCGCCGTGTTGCACATAGCGCTCCATTGCCACCAGCCTCGGCGAGTGATTCCCCACCTCTGTGGAACTTTCGCAAAGCTGACTTCCCGTTACTTTATGAATCATTCTTTGCTCTGAAATGGGATGACGTACTTTCCTCCACAAATGTGGACGATTCCTTAGGGTTTTTCTATGATAAATTGTATTCTTGCTTCAATTCACACGTTCCTTTAACGAAACAATTTCGGAATTATCAAAATAATTATAACTATCCGTCGTGGTATACACCCGAAATTATAAAAACCATCCAAAATAAGTACTTTCACTTAAAACGCTTTAAAGAGGAAGGTAAAGAATTTAACAATGAAATGTTCAAATATTACAGAGAGCGAGCCAAAGAATTGATAACTCATGCCTACCACGCTTTTATTAAGCGTACCGAAATTAGTATAATAAAGGATCCAAAGAGTTTTTGGTCCTACTTTAATAGTCAGCGTGAAGAGAGGCAATCCATCAGAGAATTTGAGTATGAGGGTAACACGGTGTCCGGGGCTGAGGCAGCTAATGCGTTTGCGAGCTACTTTAAGTCGGTATTCCTACCTACGATACCCGCATTATGTGTTGAAACTGCAGAACGGGAAGCATCAGGATCAATGTGTTCGACCAGAATAGCTTTGGACTATATAAGTCAAAAGGATCTATTATTGGCGGTGAAACGCTTAAGGACGAATACTTCCGCTGGTCCAGATGGAATCCCCCCTTATATTATTAAAGACGGCATAAGGGTATTCATCGAACCTATCCTGTATATCCTAAACCTCGCTATACGGACATCAACATACCCAGCTAAATGGAAGGTCTCGCGTGTGACACCGATTCCTAAGGATGGTCCTAGGTCTCAAGTCAAAAACCATAGGCCTATTGCTATTCTTTCGGTAATTGGTAAGATTTTTGAGTCCATAATAAATCGCCATATCACCACGCAAATCCAACCTTTACTCACCGATTGCCAACATGGTTTTCGTGCTGGCAAGTCAACTGTAACCAATCACATCAATTTTGTTGACTTTGCTGTTGCCGCAATGGATGACTGTGGCCAGATTGATGTAGCATATTTTGATTATAAAAAAGCTTTCGATCGGGTTCACAATGACGTCTTATTGCGGAAACTTGCGGCCATTGGATTCACCCCAAAACTGCTCAGTCTTTTTGCTAGTTACTTAGCTCAACGATCCCAATACGTAACGCTCAACGGTTTCAGGTCAGACTATTATTCAACAAACTCCGGAGTAAGCCAGGGAAGCATCCTAGGGCCCACACTATTTGTAATAATGATTAATGACCTCCCTGACGTAATACAAGAATCTCGTTGTCTTATGTACGCGGACGATCTGAAGCTGTTTAGAGGCATAGAGAGGGAGGCAGATTGTCGGGTGCTTCAGAGTGACATCGATGCAATAGTTGAGTGGAGTGGAAACAACTTGCTTGAATTTAATACCTCCAAATGCAAAATGTTGTCATTTACTCGGTCACACTCACCACACACATATACATACAGTGTGTCTGGTGTCGCTCTGGAACGTGTTGAACACATTCGAGATTTAGGTGTGATTATGGACGCAAAACTCACCTTTAATCAGCACATTGAAGATGTATGTAGTCGGGCGTCCAGGTCACTTGGTTTTGTGATGAGACAGACCTCTACGTTCTCTAATAGGAGTGCAATATTGGCACTATATTATGCTTTTGTGCGAAGTATATTGGAGTATAACTCTGTCATTTGGAATCCGCACGAGGAAAAATATAAAACCATGGTCGAGAGAGTGCAACGTAAATTTGCCCGCCACTTGTATAAACGGATGTATGGATTTTACCCTTTTTTGTATCCGTCAAAATTTGTTACTGGTATGGCGGGCATTAACACGCTGGAACTCAGACGTAAGTGCTCGCTGCTTATCCACTACTATCTGCTTTTAAATGGCAAATTAGACAACCCTGACACCCTTGCGAAGTGCAGATTGTTTGCGCCCCAGAGTGCCAGCCGCCTGCGCTCTTTCAACTTGCTGGTCGAGCCACCCGCGCGCACTTGCACGGCGCAGAATGCGCCTACTTCTCAGGCCATCAGATTACTCAATTCCATTATTACTAAGCAATCCTCTATTGACATTTTTAATGATAATTTTTCTTTATTTTTAAATAATTGTATTAGTTTTTTAAGTTAATTTTGTGTTTGATCTTATTTTTTTTTATTATTTATTTACCTGAGTGTCAAAGAAGTGTTATTTAATTTATGTTTTATCTTTGTTGTATTGTCTTTGTATCTTTTAAATTTACTACACGCATTGGTTTTACTGTAAGTGTAGTAAATAAGTTATTATCAATAAATAAATTAACCGGGACCAATGTGTTCGACGCCGTAAGATACGCGATAAGGCTAGGGCAGTCAGTGTAAGAGTGTAGGTGAACTAGTATAAACTAAGTACATAACATAACAAACAAACATAAATCACGCCTTTATCCCTTACGGGGTAGGCAGAGCGTTTAACGCCTCGTAAAAGGCGCTTTCGCCACGTCTGACAAAAATTGAGGGCAATTTTAGATTGTAATATGTATTGCTATAGTGACAGGTTGTCAGCCCATCGCCTAAATTACAATACACTGTAACCCTCGAGTCCCTTTTGCTGACTTCAACAGCATGCCCGGGAGGAAGGGCAGCTGGAACATTCTGTTTTTCTATCTCTCCCAGTCCAGCATGGAAGAAAACTCAACTATAGTTTTATAACGGATTACTCAGAAAAAATTGTGCCTTCTTATAAAACTTATGTTCAATAAACTACAAATGTATTCGCTGGTCTTCTTCTTAGCGAGTGGATTCTCGAGTCGAATGACAATTTCAAACCGCCTAGTAGCACAGCTAATTGACCTCTGACATGGTTATAATAACGACCACTATCAAAAACAGCGACTGGGACCGACGGCTTAACGTGCCCTCCGAAGCACGGAATCTTTTTTTATTTTTGGACAATCAGGTGATTTAGCCTGCAATGTGACAAATATCACTTTTGTGTTTTTTTGTGGCATGCTGTAAAAATCAGCTAGGGGATCCGAGGGTTTCAGTATTTTGCAATGTAGGCGATGGGCTGACAACCTGTCACTACAGCTATATACCTACAAATCTACCTTAAATAACCGTAAAACTTTGTCAGCGTTAGGTGGCGGAACGACCTTTGTTTAGGGCGTTTACGCTCTACGACAATCGACACAATGAAAGCAAAACGAATAAATATATAAACTTACGTAATATACGTTCTTTGATCAAATAATCACAAATAAAAAAGCGACTTACAAGAAAGTAAAAGAAAAATAATTACCGGCGCGAGAAGGAAAGAAAACAGGATACAGTTCAGTCTGTTTGTTTGTAGGAAGCTGTTACCGGAAACTGGAATATCGCCATTGCTAATTTGTGCCGGATGGCGGGAAAGGCGGTTTCAAGGTTCAACTGCTTTTTTTCATTTTGCTGAGCTCGTGCAAGGGTTTTTTAAGGTTCTGTAGTGGACTTTCTATGGTTCTGTTTTTCTTCCATGCTGGCCTGGGAGCAAGAGAAAAATATAGAATGTGCCAGCTGCATTTCCTCCCGAGCATGCTGTAAAACCAGCTAAGGGATCAGATGGTTTCCGTATATTGTTATTTAGGCGATGGGCTGATAACCTGTCACTACAGCAATATACCTACAAATCCATCTTAAATAACGCTTCAAACTTTGTCAGACGTGGTGCAACGACCTTGGTTTAGGTCGTTTACGCTCTGCCTACCCCCTTGGGGTTAAAGGCGTGATTATATGTATGTATGTATGTATTTGAGAGAGGATTTAGTCAGTGTCTGAGACAAGATGAAAGTTTTAAGTTACAGCAAAATATCTTTTCCTTGATCATGATAATCTAAAAATGAAACATTTCATATTTAAGAAATAATATAGTTGTATTATAATTTTGCAATTTTATGATAATAAATATTATTTTATTGTAAGTCACTACATAGTATAAAACAAAGTCGCTTTCTCTGTCCCTATATCCCTATGTATGCATAAATCTTTAAAACTACGCAACGGATTTTGATGTGGTTTCTTTTAATGGATAGAGTGATTCAAGATGAAGGTTTATATTACGAGTATGTATAATACATGCATAATATAGTAGAGAAACACTGATCATATCCGTGCGAAGCCGGAGCGGGTCGCTAGTAGTTAATAAAAAGAAATAAAACAGCACTGAATGTCTCAAAGGTCATCAAAAAAATACAAAGCCTGTATAGCCCGATTTTGATAAAACTATAAATAAATATATACCAATTCTTACATTTACCTACGAGTAACTTTATTTTTATTTGGCCCTGTTACGAATTTATGTTCTGTTTTTATTTCGTCGTATTTCGATTTACAGTATAATTGGAAAGTAGGTTTCGATTGATCGTGCTTAAACACAAAGAAGTAGGTCTGTTGTATATTATAGCGACCAAAGAAATCCAAAGGTTGTTCAAAAAGTTGTTCAGTTTTATGGTCTAGATTCTTAATCGTAACGTAACGTAATCTTTTCCTTTGGTAGGTAAATTAAATGCTTCTTATTCATGTATTTTAAGTTGAATTTATTGATTAATCTGCTAAATGCTTAGTTAGAGGTATATCTGCCTCCGTGGTCTAATGGTCAGAGCAATGGGCTTAGGATCAGGAGGTCCTGGGTTTGATTCCCAGGGGGAAGACAATGTTGATATTTGTCAATTTATGACTTTGTTAGGATTTCCCCAGTTTGGTTAGAATTGTCCGAAAAGTAAATGTATTCCGTGTTTCGGAGGGCACGTTGAACCGTCGGTCCCGGCCGTCTTTAATAGTGGTCGTTACTCAAACTATGTCAGAGGCCTAAAAGCTGTGCTACTAGGCGGTTTGAAAAGTCTGACACCAGAGTTCTTCGGATCGTTGTTAGACTTGAGAATCCACTCGCTAAAAAGAAGAAAAGGTTTATCTACTGCCCATACCCTTCGTCGAATTAAAGGACACAATTATTATTTTTTAATTAGAAATGGGTTTGCACTTGACTTTAGACACTAGGTCAGGGATGTCCGTGACAGAGACGAAGATGGAGCGAGCTCAGCCAGAAGATGCCTGTTATGGCACTGGCAATCTCACGCACCGACGGAACACAGCAAGCTGTTTGGCGCCGAACTCCGGTGAGAGGGTGGTTTCGAGCCAGTCGGCCCCTTGCGGAGCCTACCACCGCTTTGATTTGTAATACCTAACTAAGTCAAGACCCCCGTTCCGGGTCAATTCTGGCCCTAAAGCTGTCCATCACAATATAACGCGAAAACGCTGCGAGTGTAATGGGCACCTTTGTACCCGGGGCAACACGGGGCGGGTTATTTGACTGTTTTATTTATATTAGGTCGTTTACGCTCTGCCTACCCCATTAGGGATAAAGGCGTGATTATATGTATGTATGTATTTATATTATACTAGCGACCCGCCCCGGCTTCGCTCGGAAATTATCAGTGTTTCTCTACTATATTATACATACATATAATTACGCCTTTATCCCTAGTGGGGTAGGCAGAGCGCAAACGACCCAAAGTACTATATTATACATATAAAACTTCCTCTTGAATCACTCTATCCATTAAAAGAAACCGCATCAAAATCTGTTGCGTAGTTTTAAAGATTTATGCATAGATAGGGATATAGGGACAGAGAAAGCGACTTTGTTTTATACTATGTAGTGATTATATTTATATCATATATTTGGTTGTTTTAATTTTTTTGTTAGTTATACTTAAATTATTATTTAGTTATTGTAAATACCGCATTGTATTCTCATACCAATAAAATTGTATTTAAAACTAAGTTATAACGTTTCTTCTTGACACTGAAACTAATTTTGAAACTATCTTTCACTACCTTGCAATAAAACACTATCCTTAACAAAAAGTATTTAAATATACATACATACATACATACATAAATCACGCCTTTATCCCTTACGGGGTAGGCAGAGCGTTTAACGCTTCGTAAAAGGCGCTTTCGCTACGTCTGACAAAAATTAAGGGCAATTTTAGATTGTAATATGTATTGCTATAGTGACAGGTTGTCAGCCCATCGCCTAAATTACAATACACTGTAACCCTTGAGTCCCTTTTGCTGACTTCAACAGCATGCCCGGGAGGAAGGGCAGCTGGAACATTCTATGTTTTTCTATCTCTCCCAGCCCAGCATGGAAGTATTTAAATATAAATGAACTTTTAGCCGTTATTGCTCTGCAAATCCCAATAGTGTAATACAGGCATGACTCTACGTCCATCCTTAGTTCGTTTAATAATTAACAGGCCCTTCCCTTCGACTATTGATGGTATTTCTTGGATGTATTTATAGTGTTTAAGTACTCCTTTCCTACTAGATGCGGTTCTGCTATATTATTGCCATGCAAGCCCTTGTCCAACATTACATACATACATCACGCCTGTATCCCTAATGGGATAGGCAGAGCGTAAACGACCTAAACAAAGGGTGTTCCGCCACGTCTGACAAAGTTTTTAGGGTTATTTGAGATAGATTTGTAGGTATAATACTGTAGTGACAGGTTGTCAGCCCATCGCCTAAATTGCAATATACTGAAACCCTCGGATCCCCTACCTGGTTTTTACAGCATGCCCGGGAGGAAATGCAGCTGGCACATTCTATGTTTTTCTCTCGCTCCCAGTCCAGCATGGAAGTAAGCCCTTGTCTAATCGTACCAATAATTACGAAATCGTACACTTCAAAGTCAATTTGTATAAAGTTCTTTTTATAAAGCGATCTCAAGTTTGAGAGCCATATTAAGTATGGATTAGACAGGCCATTTTGTACTGAAATTACATTACTGATACGAACTTGAACCCGTTTCTAATCTTGAGGGCTTCTTCTTCTGTCGAGTGGGTATCGAGTCGAACCCTGGTGTCAGAGTTTTTAAACCGCCTAGTAGCACAACTATCAGGCCTCTGACATGGTTTTGTGTAACGACCACTATCAAAGACAGCGACCGGGACCGACGGCTTAACGTGCCCTCCGAAGCACGAAATCTTTTTCTTTTCGGACAATCAGGTGATTCAGCCTGCAATGTCCTACCCAAACTGGGGAAAAATTCACAAAGTGATAAATTCTCAAATATCAACTTTGTGTTTTACCCCCTGGGAATCGAACCCAGGACCTCCGGATCGGGATCCCATGGCACTAGCCACTAGACCACGGAGGCAGTTTATCTTGAGGGCTGATATAAATAATGATAAATACGGGCCTTAGTGAATGTTGTTCAGTTTTTTAGTCATTCCAAACAATCCCTTTCCGTTTAATACAAACGCCGGTCTAGCTGATAAAAATAAATGTTCTCTGATACTTGCACAAATGTAAAATACAATTATAAAATAAATATTAAATTAAACTATTGTGTTAGACTTAAATATTAATAACTAAGGTAGATACTTAACATAAAACAGTAATGTAAATGTTTATAACACGGGAGTCTATTTCTGCCAACAAACTGTTGTACAGTTTGGCGGATTTATTGTTTAGTGTAACATGCTGTCTTATGTGAATAATTTTTTTTTTTTTCTTTCTTCTTCTTAGCGAGTGGATTCTCGAGTCGAATGACCCGATGAACCCTGGTGTCAGAGTTTTCAAACCGGTAGAAGGTACAGAGGGTGTAAGGGACAGCTTCCTGTAAACTAATAGGGGTTGCTTTGCTCTGTCAACGAAATTGAATCTAAAAACTGAATTATCACGAAACAATTTTCTCATAAAAGCAAATGGTTTCCATATAAACAGTCTTACATACAGTCAGGTATTTCAGCCTGCATTGTCCTAACCAAACTGTGAATCTCACATGTTGATAAATTGACAAATATCAACTTTGTGTTCCGGAATCGAATCTTGGATCTCCAGATCGTAAGACCATGGCTCTGACCACTAAACCATGAAAATCTAGCTCAATGAGCCAATCTTTTACGGTAAGTAAGTTTTTTAATCTTTCTACAGTTCTGCATCTCCTATGATTCAACACAGGCACATAATAATAAATAGGTCTTTCCCCTGGGAATGGAACCCAGGACCTCCGGATCGTGAACCCATGACTCCGACCACAAAATGAAAATGAAATGGCTCCCGATTCGACTTCGTCGTGATGTGCACATCCTTTGTGTATTTTATAAAATCGTGAATATCTCCGTTCCCGATTCCAACTTTTACCTCCTGATTCCCGATCTAGGCGCGCTTGCATCACAAAGATGTTTGAGTGTTCTAGATCTAACACAAATTTTTATTCCGTCCGTGCGATCCAACCATGGAACAAGCTTTCTCGAAACATTCAAGATAGTCCTCTTTACTTTACTTACTTACATACATACATATAATCACGCCTTTATCCCTAATAGAGTAGGCAGAGCGTAAACAACCTAAACAAAGGTCGTTTCGCCACGTCTGACAATGTTTAGAGGGCTATTTAAGATAGATTTGTAGGTATATTGCTGTAGTGACAGGTTGTCAGCCCATCGCCTAAATTACAATATACTGAAACCCTCGGATCCCTTAGCTGGTTTTTACAGCATGCTCGGGAGGATATGCAGCTGGCACATTCTATGTTTTTCTCTCGCTCCCAAGCCAGCATGGAAGAACGTACTTACTTTACTTTGAAAAAAACACTGAAAGAGCATTTTATGTCCTTACCATAATGTTTATAATTATCATCGTATTTTTATATTGTTATGTATTAGTATATGTTATAAAGTATGTTATTTATTTTACTTATTGTACCTATATCCCATGAAGTCCCATCTTTCATCCCCACTAGGTAGGCTGGAAGAGATCTCTTATAGAGATAAGCTCGCCTTTGCTTTAATTTTAAGATTTAACCTATGTATTGAAATTTATGCAATAAAGAATTTATATACATAAGACCACGGAGGCAGTTAGCCCATGTGATCACACACATCTAGGCAGTGTGCACAAGGGCTTGCTAGCGAATATTGCACAAAGTTATTTTTGTTTCCACCAGACGTCCTTTTAGGTATCAGTCCAGATTTAGATTAAGCTTTTAATTAAGTTTCCCTTGTGTTGATTATACGTTATTTTACGTGATAGTACGTTATTTTACGTTACGGAAGAGCAAATACTTAAAAATAATCACTTGATGAGAGGTAAGGTATCACTACATAGTATAAAACAAAGTCGTTTTCTCTGTCCCTATATCCCTATGTATGCTTAGATCTTTAAGGCCCGTAATTATAATCCGCACTTGAGATTAACAGCCTGTTTGAGTTCGTATCAGAAATGTCATTTCAGTACAAAATGGCTTGTCAAATTCAAACTTAATATTGCTCTCAATCTTGAGATAGCTTTACATATACAAGCCTAAAACTAGGCAACGGAATTTAATGTGGTTTCTTTTAATAGATAGTGTGATTCAAGAGGAAGGTTTATATGTATAATACATGCATAATATAGTAGAGAAACACTGATGATTTCCGTGCGAAGCCGGGGCGGGTCGCTAGTCTATATATAGATAATGAAAACTGATCGGCTTCCTTGTTTGTAATGAAAGGAGGGTTAGCCCTCGACGTTTCGAATCGTTTAGGTCGTTTACGCTCTGCCTACCCCATTAGGGATAAAGGCGTGATTATATGTAATGTAGTAAAGGCGTGCAAAGCTAATTTCAAATCGAATTCTTGCATTATTTTCGATGCCTCGCTCAATGGAAATTTAATATGTCTAAAACTGAACCAAAGTCCAAACTACCGATTTCATTAAACTTAATAATTTATCACCGCGCAATATAAATGGCTGAAAATTCGATAAATAGATATATATAAAATTTTATTTGGTACTTAAGACACACATTTTAGAACCTTTTTTGGTTCTAAAATTAAATTATAACAGACAAAGACAAACAACCTTCCATACTGGACTGGGAGAGAAAGAAAAACATAGAATGTTCCAGTTGCTTTTCCTTCCGGGCATGCTGTAGAAGTCAGCAAGTTCGAGGGTTACTACAGTGTATTGTAATTTAGGCGATGGGCTGACCACCTGTCACTACAGCAACACACATTACAATCTACAATTGCCCTCAAATTATGTCAGACGTGGCGAAAGCGCCTTTTAGAAGGCGTTTTACGCTCTACCTACCCCGTCACAGATAAAGGCGGGATTTTATGTATGTATGTAAAGGGAAATAACATGTTGTGTGCTGTAGCAGTGCAAATAAACTCAGCGTCAAAATTTTGCTCAGGAGCCAAGGTCTGATTTTCAGCTACAACCTACATCAGCGGGTTTCACAGTCTGAAAATCTCTTTTTATTTATTTATCATAAAGTCAGTGATACAATTCAGTTACAGTTTTAACTTCCGTAAGAAAAAACTGTTTTTATTTGTTTTATAGTACTTGTTATTTATTTATTTTATTTTATTTCGGTCTCGTGGAAGACCAGCGCTGTGAGGGTGTATTACTATAGTAGGCACCTTCATAGCATTACGCTGAGCTGGGACCTTTTTGTCACCCTATTTACTATTTTAATTCAATGCCCTAGATTAAGTTGTTTTTGTTTAATTATACATAATATTTTAGGTTAAGTTTCTGTTGTAATAATTGGTGACAAATAAACGTTTTCTATTCTATTCTATTCCATAAAATAAATTTTACCGCTTCGTTTCTTTTTTTTTCGTATTTCTTCTGCCTAACGTTGTCCGGCCTAGCAAAATTATTCCAAGAATCGTAAAAAAATATAAGAAAATGTTTCTTATTATTTGCACAAAATACTTCATTTTAATAACCGGTATTTTTGAACAATTTGATCGTTTTAAGGCTTTAGGGCTTCCATACAAACGTTTTCATTCTCAACCTGTAGGACCCATCTTAACCAAAATTTGTGCACATAATCAAATGCATCATAGCTATGTTTGTAAGTAACTATTTTTGGATTGATAATATTAAGCAAATACAAAATTAGGCGATTTTAACGTAAATATGTTATTTTGGTCTCATTTTGTGCATGTTCAATATTTTCTTAGCTTCCATGCTGGTCTGGGAGCGAGAGAAAAACATAGAATGTGCCAGCTGCATTTCCTCCCGGGCATGCTGTAAAATCCAGCTAAGGGATCCGAGGGTTTCAGTATATTGTAATTTAGGCGATGGGCTGACAACCTGTCACTACAGAAATATACCTAGAATTCTATCTTAAATAACCCTCAAAACTTTGTCAGACGTGGCGGGACGACCTTTGTTTAGGTCGTTTACGCTCTGCCTACCCCATTAGGGATAAAAGCGTGATTATATGTATGTATGTATGTATGTCAATATTTTCACACCAAAACTAATTAGAAACAGATATGTTGCATTTCATTATGTGTACAAAGTTTGGTTTATCCATTTTGAAATGAAAAAGAAAAATCGAATAGTTCCATAAATAAAAAATCATTTACATACATACATATAATCACGCCTTTATCCCTAATGGGGTAGGCAGAGCGTAAACGACCTAAATAAAGGTCGTTTCGCCACGTCTAACAAAATTTTGAGGGTTACTTAAGATAGAT
Organism: Scrobipalpa costella; assembly: GCA_949820665.1. Lineage (NCBI taxonomy): Eukaryota > Metazoa > Arthropoda > Insecta > Lepidoptera > Gelechiidae > Scrobipalpa > Scrobipalpa costella. Next base: position 6,009,639 of record OX463321.1, on the reverse strand, counting down.
TTGTAGGTATATTGCTGTAGTGACAGGTTGTCAGCCTATCGCCTAAATTACAATATACTGAAATCCTCAGATCCCTTAGCTGGTTTTTACAGCATGCCCGGGAGGTAATGCAGCTGGCACATTCTATGTTTTTCTCTCGCTCCCAGGCCAGCACGGAAGAAAGAAAAAATCACTTCTACTATTATAATCATTAAAAAAGGGAAATTTACCATGGTTTTTAATTTTTGTGTGAGTAACCGATATTTCAGAAAAGAGGAGCGAAATAACGGACACTCATACAAAAATGAAAAACCTCGGTAAATTTCCCGTTTTTAATAATTATCATATTGATAACTGTGCTGCTTCCATGCTGGACTGGTAGCGAGAGAAACACATAGAATGTGCCAGCTGCATTTCTTCTCGGGCATGCTGTAAAAACCAGCTAAGGGATTCTGTATATTGCAATTTAGGCGATAGGCTGACAATCTGTCACTACTGTAAAATACCTATAAATCTATCTTAAATAACCCTCAAAACTTTGTCAGACGTGGCGGAACGACCTTTGTTTAATTCGTTTACGCTCTGCCTACCCCATTAGGGATAAAAGCGTGATTATATGTATGCATGTATGTAACCGTGAGAGTTTGAAAAACTGCTATGTTATGAACTTACCTGTGAGTCGGTCTCTTCGAACACTGTGCAGTCAGCCGCCTCTCCTGCGGTATTTAAGGGCGATAACCGCCCCGCTCCCCTGCGTCCCCGCCCCCTGGCTTCCCCGCCCCCGCTGTCCGAGGCATCGGTATCTACAGGTGGTGCCCCTTTCGCGGCTTTCAGGGGCTTCGGAGTAGCCCACGCGTCGACAAGGGGAGAAAACGCGGCGGTTTTTGTAGAAGCGCTAAGATCGTGGCATTTTTTAAACAGGCCCGACTGGATGAGGCCCTATAAAGCTAATAATAGCTTCCAGAAACGATGTCCATATTACAAGAAATAAATTAATAAAATTAGGGTCAGTCATTCACATTACATTACATTTCATGTTAAAATAAAAAATAAAAATAAGAGAGATAGCTAGAAAAGATCTACACAGGTCGCAGTGGCTGTTGGGCTGTGCGCGCGACCCCCTCACTATCAAATCATAATCATGAAACAGGTGGTGTCCCTTTCACGGCTTTCAGGGGCTTCGGAGTAGCCTACGCATCAAACTTAGGCAGAAAACGCGGCGGTTTGTAGAACCGATAAAGCTATTAATACATAATAATGGTTTAGACAGAGCGTAAATGACCTAAACAAAGGTTGTTCCGCCACGTCTGATAAAGTTTTGAGGGTTTTTTTAAGATAAATTTGTGGGTATATTGCTGTAGTGACAGGTTGTCAGCCCATAAACTATGTTGCAATTTACTGACACCTTCGGATCCCTTAGCTGGTTTTAAAGCATGCCCGGGAGGAAATGCAGCTGGCACATTATATGTTTTTCTCTCGCTCCCAGTGGCCAGCATGGAAGAACTATAGATAGAGTTAATTAAGTAAATAAAAACTGTTGTATGTAAACGTTTGTAATAAATAAATAAAGAGATAGCATGGAGACAGTTGATTAGATTCCTGTCAAAGTGACGTACTTATAATATAGCAGTGTTTAAAATAAGATGACATTTGACGACATTTAAGGGCAATCCGGTGTTGCATTTGGCACGACGTAACTAATATAAGTCCAGACTTATAGATAGAGATTTTCAAAATTTTAGTTAAGATTGAGTTAAGTCCTGTTCTTACTAAAACCAATTTAACAAAATCTTGCCTAAAATTACTGGCATCCCTTTCTGTTCTCTCATGGCAGAAAATGACAGATGTAGGCTTATTTTAGTTAAGTTTAGTTTAGTTTTATATGTGTATATAATCTTTTGATTAGTCAGCTTATATTTTTTCACCCCTAGTATCTTAGATCATAGATACACAAATGACGCTTGAAAAATGGCACTAAAACAAACAAGGCCATATGCCTTGTTTTCATGTCAGCCGCTTTTTGACCTATGTATATGTTCCTTCCATGCTGGACTGGGAGTGAGAAAAAATAATAGAATATGCCAGCTGCATTTCCCCCCAGGCATGCTGTAAACCAACTGAGGGATCGGAGGGTTTCAGTATATTGCAATTTAGGCGATGGGCTGACAACCTGTCACTTCAGCAACATACGCACAAATCCATCTTGAATCATCCTCAAAACTTTGTCAGACGTAGCGGAACGACCTTTGTTTAGGTCATTTACGCTCTGCCTACCCTATTAGGGATAAGGGCGTGATTATATGTATGTATATGTTAAGCCCTGCGAGTAATTAAAAAGACCTGTCATAGTGGTACCATAGAGATGGGCTTATAGGAAGTGCATAAGTCCCTCTCTTATTATTTCCCTGTTTTCTCTATGATAGGTCTCTTTAGTTCATGGCAGGACTATATTATATGCCTTATTTAATTTTATTATAGTATCCCGCCACACAGCGGGCTAAAAATCGGGATTTTTAGACATTTTCATATTATTTTTGTGGTATTTTTTTTGTTTTATGTGCTTTAGAAGACTATTAATATGCTTAGAATTGTTAAAAATATTGAAAATATATTATGTGCAAGTTGCTAACACCGATGTTTTTCTTTTATTTTTGTATGGAGTTGACACCAAAACCGGTGATAACTCAGCTCGCACCTTATACGAAATAAGACGACGAAATAATACGCACAAATCTATTTTAAATAACCCTCAAAACTTTGACAGAAGTGGCGGAACGACCTTTGTCTAGGTCGTTTACGCTCTGCCTACCCCATTAGGGATAAAAGCGTGATTATATGTATGTATGTATAAAAACCGATTTTCAGCCCACTGGCCGCCGCGGCGTCGAGCCGACATCGTGCGTTTCATTCGACACGCAGCTCCGTCGCTATCTTTGTGCTCGAATTTGCAACAGACTGTAACGAAATACGCAATATAAGTTTTGAGATTTCGCGGTTATTTATTTATTTATCGTATGGTATTAGGTTACTGGTATACATCAATTGAGTTAGATTTTTTTTTTATTGTTAAACTAAAGGTTAGTACATTTTTATAACTAATATCTACTCGCCAAACTTAAAACTTACTTACTTAGTTTGATACTCGGTATTACAATTAGATAGTTATTTTGAACGGGATAATTAAAAAAAGTATTTATTCAATTCAACAACATTATTTTACTATTACATACATATAATCACGCCTTTATCCCTAATGAGGTAGGCAGAACGTAAAGTAAAAAATACAAAGGTCGTTCCGCCACGTCTGAGAAAGTTGTGAGGCTTATTTAACATAGATTTGTAGGTATATTTCTGTAGTGACAATATGTCAGCCTAAAGCCTAAATTGCAATATGTAGAAACCCTCGGATCCCTTAGCTGGTTTTTACAGCATGTCCGGGAGGAAATGCAGCTGGCACATTCAATGTTTTACTCTCGCTCCCAGTCCAGCATGGAAATATTATTACCGCGATTATATTTATTGTTATCAAGACACTTCAGAGCAGTTTCATGCTCCATGATCACGAGCAGAATACTTGCTTTGCTATAATGACGTATTCAATGGTGCCAATTCTGTTGACGACACAAGTGAACTTATTTAATTAGGATATTTTTCCAAAAAAGAAATGCAGCAGGCATTATTAACGATATAAAGACCAAAACGTTTTTTTTTTTAATTTTTGTCTGTCTGTCTGTCTGTCCGTATGTATGTTACCACATCGGGCCAAAACTACTGAACCGATTTCGATTTTTTTTATTCAACTGTGTGTTACCCGGGTTGCAACTTAGGATACCTAAAATCACGCTACCTGACTTAGGAAGTAGGCAGGAAATTGAAATTTGGCTGTTTCTTAACCGATTTTTATAGAACTTTTTTTATTCGACTGAACATTATTTAAAATCAAAGTAACGGCACAAATAATCACGCCTCATAACTTAGGAGGTAGGTAGGAAATTGAATTTCGGTCGTTTTTAACCGATTTTGATGGAACTTTTTTTGTTTGACTGAGCATTTTAAACTTAAAGTAACGATACAAATAATCACGCCACCTGACTTAGGGGGTAGGCAGGAAATTGAACTCTTATCGTTTTTAACCGATCTTAAAGGGACTTTTTATTTGACTGAGTTTTTTTAATTACTTGGTGTCCAGCCTAGGTTAGAAATAATCACGCAAAGCATTCTAATATTGAGTAAGTAAGATACGATACAAATGATCACGCTCCATCACTTAGGAGGTAGGTAGGAAATTTAATCCCGGTCGTTTTTAACCAATTTTATGAAACTTTTTTTGTTTGACTAAGCATTACTTCAAAGTTACGATACAAATAATAACGCCACCTGACTTAGGGGGTAGGCAGGAAATTGAACTCTTATCGTTTTTAACCGATCTTGAAGGGACTTTTTATTTGACTGAGTTTTTTTAATTACCTAGTGTCCAGCCTATGTTAGAAATAATATTTACGTTGATTAATATCTTCAGGTATGGAATCATAACGTGATTTACGACCAACGCCTAGTGTACCAGGAAATCTCCATACTTTGGATGGGTCACCGTTCTCAACATTGATAAGAATATGGCGTCTTTGAGCCTCCCTTACCACCATATTGCAGCGATTCCGTATTGCGTGATACTTGTTTCTGTTCCTATCAGAAGAGTCACATTTAAACTTAATCTTAGCGTTATGAATAATAGTTCTGAGAGTTCCTATGTTAAAATTGACCAAATTAATTCTTTCCGCTCGTGCTCTTCTATAGCTGAAATAAATGGTTATTATTATTATAGCGGATTCTTGTACATCTTCTACTGACAGCTTTCACAGTAGTTACTTGCTACCTTTATAGGAAATTGCTTGATACCGAATTTTCTGCCATTCTTAAGAATTTTAATATAATCCATATAAATGCGCGGATATGCTGGCGACTTTTGATAATCGCAATACTCGCCATACTCGTTTCGGAATCTTTTCTCCATCCATGAATACCGTCAACCTCTTAGTCTTTGCCGGGTTTTGTGTTGGTGCGAAATGACCGCACGACTTCAGCACATGGAGGAGTTGCCATTTATCTGCGGAGCCACAGTACTTACTCAATCCTTAGTAAGTCTCCTCAACCGCCTCCACTTAAAACAGGCGAGCATCTCTTTCTGGAAGTGACCCTCTCTCATACCAAGGTTCTTCTGTGTGTCTCAGGTGTCTTGGTTTGAATTTCCAGAGGGGAGCACAAACTTGATATTTGTCAATTTATTACTTTGTGAGGTTATCCCCAGTTTGGTTAGGACATTGCAGGCTGAATCACCTGATTGTCCGAAAAGTAAAAGAATTCCGTGCTTCGGAGGGCACACACTAAGCCGTCAGTCCCGGTCTGTCTTTGATAGTGGTCGTTACTCAAACCATCGTTTGAAAAACTCTGACACCAGAGCTCTTTGGGTCGTTATTCCACTCGAGAATCCGCTCGCTAAGAAGAAGGTGTCTAGTCCATCTTGAAGGATCAATTATTTCCCGTTTTTTGAGTTACTTCTTGAAGAGTTGGCGCCATCATACAGTCACACCATTGTCATGGGTGATTTTAATAACTGTCTAACAAAACGTCGACGCCCGTCTTTTATCATTTAGCGTCGTCGTCCTACATCCATCCGATATATTGTCTTCTGTCATCGGTGCCCGTTGCCTATCATCTGTCGCCTGTCGATCGTCGCCCGTCGTCCGTCGTCCTTTTTTCGTCGTTCGTCGCCTGTCGTCGTCAACCATTGCCCGTGGTCCGTGGCCCATTATGGTCCCACCAACCACCCATGGTCCAACCCGCCTTGCGGCATAACGGACCGAAACACGAGAGACGCGCAAAGACGCAAGCAAATCCCTCTACAATATTTTTGTAACCCTAATAGGCATTTGGGTAATAGTGAGGCCACTATTGTCCAGCAATGCGTCACTACCCACCGTTGTGGTATACGGCACAAAGACAAATTACTTCGACGCCAAGCTAGCTGTTGAACTTATGCTTTCTACATGCTCAAACATCTTTTCGTTTAGCGTGCCACTTGTGCACAAAGGTCTTAAGCAACTGAAAGACTTTTTTTATTCAACTGTGTGCTACCCGGGTTGCAATTTAGGATACCTAAAATCACGCTACCTGACTTAGGTAGTAGGCAGGAAATTGAAATTTGGCTGTTTCTTAACTGATTTTCATGTAACTTTTTTTATTCGTTTGAGCATTATTTAAAATTAAAGTAACGACACAAATAATCACGCGTCATAACTTAGGAGGTAGGTAGGAAATTGAATTTCGGTCGTTTTTAACTGATTTTGATAGAACTGTTTTTGTTTGACTGAGCATTACTTAAACTCAAAGTAACTATGCAAATAAACACGCCACCTGACTTAGGGGGTAGGCAGGAAATTGAATTTCGGTCGTTTTTAACCGTTTTTGATGGAACTTTTTTTGTTTTACTGAGCATTACTTAAACTTAAAGTAACGATACAAATAATCACGCCACCTGACTTAGGGGGTAGGCAGGAAATTGAACTCTTATCGTTTTGAACCGATCTTAAAGGATCTTTTTATTTGACTGATATTTTTTAATTACTTGGTGTCCAGCCTAGGTTAGAAATAATCACGCAAAGCATTCTAATATTGAGTAAGTAAGATACGATACAAATAATCACGCTCCATCACTTAGGAGGTAGGTAGGAAATTTAATCCCGGTCGTTTTTAACCAATTTTATGAAACTTTTTTTGTTTGACTAAGCATTACTTCTAACTAAGTTACGATAGAAATAATAACGCCACCTGACTTAGGGGGTAGGCAGGAAATTGAACTCTGATCGTTTTTAACCGATTTGAAAGGGACTTTTATTTGACTGAGTTTTTTTAATTACCTGGTGTCCAGCCTATGTTAGAAATAATATTTACGTTGATTAATATCTTCAGGTATGGAATCATAACGTGATTTACGACCAACGCCTAGTTTACCAGGAAATCTCCATAGTTTGGATGGGTCACCGTTCTTAACATTGATAAGAATATGGCGTCTTTGAGCGTCCCTTACCACCATATTGCAGCGATTCCGTATTGCGTGATACTTGTTTCTGTTCCTATCAGAAGAGTCACATTTAAACTTAATCTTAGCGTTATGAATAATAGTTCTGGGATTTCCTATGTTAAAATTGACCAAATTAATTCATTCCGCTCGTGCTCTTCTATAGCTGAAATAAATGGTTATTATTATTATAGCGGATTCTTGTACATCTTCTACTGATAGCTTTCACAGTAGTTACTTGCTACCTTTATAGGAAATTGCTTGATACCGAATTTTCTGCCATTCTTAAGAATTTTAATATAATCCATATAAATGCGCGGATATGCTGGCGACTTTTGATAATCGCAATATTCACGCCATACTCGTTTCGGAATCTTTTCTCCATCCATGAATACCGTCAACTTCTTACTCTTTGCCGGGTTTTGTGTTGGTGCGAATGACCGCACGACTTCAGCACATGGAGGAGTTGCCATTTATCTGCGGAGCCACATTCCTTACTCAATCCTTAGTAAGTCTCCTCAACCGCCTCCACTTAAAACAGCCGAGCATCTCTTTCTGGAAGTGACCCTCTCTCATACCAAGGTTCTTCTGTGTGTCTCGGGTGTCTTGGGTTGAATTTCCAGGGGGGAGCACAAACTTGCTATTTGTCAATTTATTACTTTGTGAGGTTATCCCCAGTTTGGTTAGGACATTGCAGGCTGAATTACCTGATTGTCCGAAAAGTAAAAGAATTCCGTGCTTCGGAAGGCACACTTAGCCGTCAGTCCCGGTCTGTCTTTGATAGTGGTCGTTACTCAAACCATCGTTTGAAAACTCTGACACCAGGGCTCTTCGGGTCGTTATTCCACTCGAGAATCCGCTCGCTAAGAAGAAGGTGTCTAGTCCATCTTGAAGGATCAATTATTTCCCGTTTTTTGAGTTACTTCTTGAAGAGTTGGCGCCATCATACAGTCACACCATTATAATGGGTGATTTTAATAACTGTCTAACAAAACGTCGACGCCCGTCTTTTATCATTTAGCGTCGTCGTCCTACATCCATCCGATACATTGTCTTCTGTCATCGGTGCCCGTTGCCTATCATCTGTCGTCTGTCGCCATCGTCGCCCCTCGTCCGTCGTCCATTGCCCGTTGTCCGTGGCCCATTATGGTCCCACCAACCACCCATGGTCCCATCCGCCTTGCGGCATAACGGACCGAAACACGAGAAACGCGCAAAGACGCAAGCAAATCCCTCTACAATTTTTTTGTAACCCTAATAGGCATAAGGGTAATAGTGAGGCCACTATTGTCCAGCAATGCACTACTACTCACCGTTGTGGTATACGGCACAAAGACAAATTACTTCGACGCCAAGCTAGCTGTTGAACTTATGCTTTCTACATACTCAAACATCTTTTCGTTTAGCGTGCCACTTGTGCACAAAGGTCTTAAGCAACTGAAAGACTTTTTTTATTCAACTGTGTGCTACCCGGGTTGCAATTTAGGATACCTAAAATCACGCTACCTGACTTAGGTAGTAGGCAGGAAATTGAAATTTGGCTGTTTCTTAACTGATTTTCATGTAACTTTTTTTATTCGTTTGAGCATTATTTAAAATTAAAGTAACGACACAAATAATCACGCGTCATAACTTAGGAGGTAGGTAGGAAATTGAATTTCGGTCGTTTTTAACTGATTTTGATAGAACTGTTTTTGTTTGACTGAGCATTACTTAAACTCAAAGTAACTATGCAAATAAACACGCCACCTGACTTAGGGGGTAGGCAGGAAATTGAATTTCGGTCGTTTTTAACCGTTTTTGATGGAACTTTTTTTGTTTTACTGAGCATTACTTAAACTTAAAGTAACGATACAAATAATCACGCCACCTGACTTAGGGGGTAGGCAGGAAATTGAACTCTTATCGTTTTGAACCGATCTTAAAGGATCTTTTTATTTGACTGATATTTTTTAATTACTTGGTGTCCAGCCTAGGTTAGAAATAATCACGCAAAGCATTCTAATATTGAGTAAGTAAGATACGATACAAATAATCACGCTCCATCACTTAGGAGGTAGGTAGGAAATTTAATCCCGGTCGTTTTTAACCAATTTTATGAAACTTTTTTTGTTTGACTAAGCATTACTTCTAACTAAGTTACGATAGAAATAATAACGCCACCTGACTTAGGGGGTAGGCAGGAAATTGAACTCTGATCGTTTTTAACCGATTTGAAAGGGACTTTTATTTGACTGAGTTTTTTTAATTACCTGGTGTCCAGCCTATGTTAGAAATAATATTTACGTTGATTAATATCTTCAGGTATGGAATCATAACGTGATTTACGACCAACGCCTAGTTTACCAGGAAATCTCCATAGTTTGGATGGGTCACCGTTCTTAACATTGATAAGAATATGGCGTCTTTGAGCGTCCCTTACCACCATATTGCAGCGATTCCGTATTGCGTGATACTTGTTTCTGTTCCTATCAGAAGAGTCACATTTAAACTTAATCTTAGCGTTATGAATAATAGTTCTGGGATTTCCTATGTTAAAATTGACCAAATTAATTCATTCCGCTCGTGCTCTTCTATAGCTGAAATAAATGGTTATTATTATTATAGCGGATTCTTGTACATCTTCTACTGATAGCTTTCACAGTAGTTACTTGCTACCTTTATAGGAAATTGCTTGATACCGAATTTTCTGCCATTCTTAAGAATTTTAATATAATCCATATAAATGCGCGGATATGCTGGCGACTTTTGATAATCGCAATATTCACGCCATACTCGTTTCGGAATCTTTTCTCCATCCATGAATACCGTCAACTTCTTACTCTTTGCCGGGTTTTGTGTTGGTGCGAATGACCGCACGACTTCAGCACATGGAGGAGTTGCCATTTATCTGCGGAGCCACATTCCTTACTCAATCCTTAGTAAGTCTCCTCAACCGCCTCCACTTAAAACAGCCGAGCATCTCTTTCTGGAAGTGACCCTCTCTCATACCAAGGTTCTTCTGTGTGTCTCGGGTGTCTTGGGTTGAATTTCCAGGGGGGAGCACAAACTTGCTATTTGTCAATTTATTACTTTGTGAGGTTATCCCCAGTTTGGTTAGGACATTGCAGGCTGAATTACCTGATTGTCCGAAAAGTAAAAGAATTCCGTGCTTCGGAAGGCACACTTAGCCGTCAGTCCCGGTCTGTCTTTGATAGTGGTCGTTACTCAAACCATCGTTTGAAAACTCTGACACCAGGGCTCTTCGGGTCGTTATTCCACTCGAGAATCCACTCGCTAAGAAAAAGGTGTCTAGTCCATCTCGAAGGATCAATTATTTCCCGTTTTTTGAGTTACTTCTTGAAGAGTTGGCGCCATCGTACAGTCACACCATTATAATGAGTGATTTTAATAACTGTCTAACCAAACGTCGACGCCCGTCTTTTATCATTCAGCGTCGTCGTCCTACATCCATCCGATACATTGTCTTCTGTCATCGGTGCCCGTTGCCTATCATCTGTCGCCTGTCGATCGTCGCCCGTCGTCCGTCGTCGAATTTAAATATTCTTCCAATTTATAATAACATTTTCTCACTAAAAAGACATAGAGTAGTCGTTTAAAATTCGATATGATATCACAGTTTTGTATTTCTTCAGGTAGCTTATTATAAATATGTGGAATCCTACTGAATACGCTCTTATGCATTAGTGCTGTCTGTGTTTTTGTTAACCTTAATCGGTTTTGTAGCCGTTTTCGTGTGAAGAATTGAAATAAGTTTGAGTTACATTTCATAAAAACACAGCATTCATAGATATACATACTTATCACTGTCAAAATATTTAATTCCCTAAAGTAAGGCTTACATGACTCAGTACTTTTAATATTACAAATTGATCTGATACATCTTTTTTGAGATCTCATAACAAGTTCGACATCCGTTGAATTTCCCGAAAATATCAAACCATACCAAAGTATTGAAGCTACATAACCATGATATGCGGTAAGTACACTTTTCCTGTCCACAATCTTGTTCAGCCTACGAAGAGCATAAGATGACTGATTTATTCTATTACAAACATTTTCCATATGCGCTTTCCAATTGACCTTATTATCTATATGAAGACCAAGAAACTTAGTTGTTTCAATTTCTTGAATATTTGTATCTAAATATTAATGTTTAATGTCATATTTCTCCTCTCTATCTTGCGTTCTCATAACATATCATCAACGGTGGTTGACTGGTTTCATAGTTACCTGTACGGGCGCCGACAGCGCATACGCTTTGAAGACACCTTCTCTGCGTGGTGTGATATTTCTACCGGCGTTCCGCAGGGTGGCGTCCTGTCACCTCTCCTCTTCTCAATTTTCATTAATTCTATTACACTCCCACTTACTTCTTCCTATCATTTGTATGCAGACGATCTACAGATTTATACACAAGCGCCACTCTCTGGCCTCCTGGGCGCAATTGATATTACGAACAGAGATCTAAATAGTATCGCAGACTGGAGTCGCTCTTATGGTTTGAGGGTGAATCCAACCAAAACCCAGTGTATTATAATCGGCAGTAGCTGGTACATATCACGTATTGACTATAACTCGTTGCCACAGATTACTTTTGAAGGCACACCAATACCATTCAGTCACAAGGTCAAGAACCTCGGTCTTCTTTTTGATGTTACTTTTTCGTGGAACTCTCATGTGTCGGAGGTAAGCAGGTAGGTGTTTGACGCGTACGGTTCGCTCAAACGACTCAGAAATCTTCTGCCAATCAAAACTAAAATTTCCTTGGCACATTCTCTTCTTCTTCCGATACTGAATTATGCAGATGTTTGTTATCCTGACTTATGTGTTGCACTTCAGAACAAGCTCGAACGTCTGCAGAATCTATGTATTCGCTTTATCTTTGGTCTGCGGAAGTATGACCATGACTCTGCCTATAGATCCCAGCTTCAATGGCTGCCAATATCCCGTAGGAGGGACTGCCATATCCTTTCTCTCCTTTACTCCATCCTTTCCAATCCCTTTTCTCCTCCTTACCTTAAAGACCGCTTCATTTTCCACTCCTCTACTCTGACGCGTAATCTGCGCTCCAGTAACAATCTCACCTTAAACCTACCTTCCCACAAGACTGATTTCTACGCTAAATCTTTTACGTTACAGGCAATTAAACTGTGGAATTCCTTGCCGAGAATGTTCGACGAGCTCCGTCTATCGAATCGTTTAAGGAGCAAACAAGAAATTTCTATCTGGCTAATAATGTTTAATGTGTAGCTGTCTAATTTATAAGTATCATTTAAGTAAGTATATGCAGTGATATTCTATCTACCAATTTCTCTGATATATAGCGTAGAGTATCCTATCTTATGTAGCATATATTATATATTAGTTTATCATACATAAGATATGTATCAGTATATTTTTTTATTGAAATATTTATTTAATAGTGTGTAAATATTGTCTAAGTATTATATGTAGTAATATGCACTATCCCGCTTTCTGCTTGTACAATTTCTATACCCAAAGGTTGCCTGGTAGAAATTGCTGCTTTAGCAATAAGGCCGCCTATATTGTACTGTCACGTTTGTTCCTTTTTATTTCTGTTGTATGTGTTTCTTTGTGCAATAAAGAATTTTGTATTGTATTGTATTTCTGTTGCATCTTTGTCTAAAATTCATTATTTTTGTCTTCTTTAAATTAATTTCTAGATTGTTATTATTAAGCCAATTGATTATATATCTCAAAGATTGATTAATTTCAGTTACTAATTCATTTTCATTCTTACCAACAAATAAAATTGTACTATCATCTGCAAATAAAGTTATATGATGATTAATAGCTAAAGGTAAGTAATTAATGTAAACTAAAAAAAGTAGAGGCCCAAGGACACTGCCTTGTGGAACTCCATGTGTAAGTTGTTTAGGACTAGATCTATAAGTAACTTCAGTTTTAGATGTTGGACAATTTTTTGTGACATTTGTTACATGTCTACGATCCGTCATGTTACATGTATAAACAGTGACAGACAATAAGTGAAGTCAAGTGACTTAAACTAACATGAAATGATACATACCAGCTTAGATATAGGCACATCAGCCTGCGGCTTCTCGCCTATTATGGAATAATAATAAACTTTGTCAGACGTGGCGGAACGACCTTAGTTTAGGTCGTTTACGCTCTGCCTACCCCAGGGATAAAGGCGTGATTATATGTATGTATAATTTCTCTACCCTGGCCTATCTTATGGGGTCGGATACCTAATCTAGGTGTTTGAACGAAGGTACCGGTTTTATACAGAGCGACTGCCATCTGACCCAGAAGGGAAACCAGACCCATCCTAGATTAGGTCAGAGTTTTCAAGCCGCCAAAGCTTAGTATTGGCCTCTGATATGGCTTAACGATTAATATCTACGGTATTAAACGATATTAACCGGGACCAACGGATTAACGTGCCTTCCCAAGCACGGAAAAAGCGCCCAATAAACGTACATATGAAATTCGAAAACCGAAAAACACATTGGTACGTGGTATGATTCGATCCACGAACTCCCGCTCAGGAGGCAGCGGTCCTATCCAATGTACATACATACATATAATCACGCCTTTATCCAAATAAATGACCTTAACCGTCGTCACAGCTTGGACACTCCTAACTACAATGACATTTCGGTCACACATCGATGGACGGCAGGTTGCACTTGGCATGCGTTTGTGTACGTGTTATAAGTGTTGACAAATTTTGTTATACCGGTCATAATCATCACTTGATTAATCTGGTTCTTGATTAAACCAACGTTTTAAAGTAGTTCACTGTAACTGAATTGTTAAAATAAATTAGGCTGCATATTTTGTATGAATTTACTTACCGTCTCTCATCACTGTGGAATCTAAAAAAGTTCCTATTGGAGTCATATCTTCTGGTAGAAAGACATCCGTACGGAACAGTACTAACCATCTTTGGAACACAAAACTTTATTATTTCCGTTACACTGGGAAACATGCGCGCGCCATACCCGCTAAGCGTACGCTCAATGTGGCACACAATCCGGCGCGGAGTGTGTCGTATGTCGGACTGGGGAAGGGAGGTGAATGTCCATTCTGTATGTAGTACTGTTATATATTCTGTGCCGTTGTTTCGGCACGTCTGACAAAGTTTTGAGGGTTATTTAAGATAGATTTGTAGGATTTCAGCCCATCGCCTAAATTACAATATACTGATACCCAGATTCCTTAGCTGATGTTTACAGCATGCTCGGGAGGAAATGCAGGTGGTACATTCTATGTTTTTTTTTCTCACTCCCAGTCCAGCATCCAATCCAATCCAATGTACTACGAGTATTAATCCATAGTACACGTCACCTGTGTTTGACTTAGCCCGGTGACGCATTATATACACTTTGCAGTATGGTGCAAACAGATCCATTCAAAAATAATAATAAAAAAAGTCACCTGTGTTTGAGTTTCTTTCTATAAATCATAGATGACGCTGATAGTAAACTGAAACGCGGTAACGTTGTGTTCACGTGCTTCTTACTAAAAGGAAGAATTTCCAAACTTTCTATAATTATCGTCTCTCATTACAATTTTTTGTAAGATTGTCGCTGGCGACATCTTTAAATGCAATTGTGTTATAAATTATAACGGTTCATCGGGTCGATAGACTCGATACCCACTCGAAAGAAGAAGAAGACTACATACATACATACATATAATCACGCCTTTATCCCTGATGGGGTAGGCAGAGCGTATACGACCTAAACGAAAGGTCACTCCGCCACGTCTGACAAAGTTTTGAGGGTTATCCAAGATAGACTTGTAAGTATATTGCTGTAGTGACAGGTTGTCAGCCCATCGCCTAAGTTACAATATACAGAAACCCTCGGATCCCTTAGCTGATTTTTAGAGCATGCCCGGGAGGAAATGCAGCTGAAACATTCTAAGTTTTTCTTTCGCTCCCAGTCCAGCATGGAAGTCACTTAGAAGTCACTTGGAAGTTATAACTAAGTTTTAGAATAAAGGTAAATAAAGTTACTTCCATGCTGGCCTTGAAGCGAGAGAAAAACATAGAATGTGCCAGCTGCAACTCCTCTCGGGCATGCTGTAAAAACCAGCTAAGAGATTCAAGGGTGTGCATTGTAATTTAGGCGATGGGCTTGATCTATCTGAAATGCTTAATACTTGTCAGACGTGGCAGCTGCTTACTCGCCACACAAAGTTTTGAGGGTAATTTAAAATAGATTTGTTGATATATTACTGAAGTGACAGGTTGCCAGCCCATCGCCTTAATTGCAATATACTGAACCCCCGGATCCCTTAGCTGGTTTTTACAGCATGCCGGGGAGGAAATGCAGCTGGCAGATTCTGTGTTTTTCGCTCGCTCCCAGGCCAGCATGGAAGGTATGCGATAAACCGTGTTTACATGACCGTAACCGTGCATAATGGTGAAAGTTTTTTTGTAACAGGACCAGTAGTTTTTGAGTCCATTCGTTACAAAATATGTACATTGTTTTTTTTTTTCTTTTTATAATATTAGGTAATTTATGGACCTAAACAAATAACACGCTAAAAATTAAAAAGTAAAATATGAAAGAAACAAAATAATAAATTCGTTTCGGGCGGGATTCGAACCTGCGCCTCTAGAATGCCGGTCAATTTAATGGTCCAAATAGCATTGTGTGTGCTAAAAATCCTCAAAAATATGTGAAAAGAAAAAGCCAAAAATCTGTATAAAATCCCCTTTATTTCATAATTACTTTAACAGAATGGTAAATTACATTTTAAATTACTTTCCACGATGAATTACATTACATATTCACATTTATGTAGCATTCTATGTTTGGCATATTTACAATACGATGGCATTTGTCTTCGTTGTCCCGCAAACTGATAGGGGTTGCTCAGTCAACGACACTGAACAACTTCCACCAGGATTGTTTTTTCAGGAAGTGAAAAAAAAATAATGGCTTTTCCTTTTTTTTTTTTAAATGTCCACCTCGATCGGACAATTTGTATGGAAAAGCAAATTATTATTTTACTTTCTGAAAGAATACGTATTTCAACCTATGTTCCTTTTGCGAAAGTTGTTCAGTTTCATATCCTTTTCTGTTACACGTTGTATAGTATATATACCTATAAGTAAACATGTCAAAAATAGAATGTAACAGGCTCCTTTCTCTACTTTGTCAGCCAAAATATGGCTAATATTGATATATATATTGATTGACATAAACTTTTGTGAAACATTCACTTTACTCACATAAACGGAAAATAAAGTGCTATAATTGTTTTGTATTGACTATATTTGACTAAAATTGCATTTAACATTGTAAAGATAAAATATTCACGAACGTACCCCGAATTTTTCTCATAATTTTTCGCCTATCAACCAGCACCAACATAAAAAACATCAAATAAAAAAATCTGCTCATTTATTATCTATATATCACATAAAATTATAACATTACCGAAAATAATCTAGATTTACCACTTAATATCTAAATTTGTCACTAATCAGCATCAATTTTAGATTAGATTTATTTCTTTATTGTTTACTAGTGACCCGCCCCGGCTTCGCACGGAATTCATCAGTGTTTCTCTACTACATTATGCATGTATTATACATATAAACCTTCCTCTTGAATCACTCTATCCATTAAAAGAAACCGCATCAAAATCCGTATCGTAGTTTTAAAGATTTATGCATACATAGGGATATAGGGACAGAGAAAGCGACTTTGTTTTATACTATGTAGTGATTATATTGGAATAGTTTTTTTATAGTAATCACTACTTTTTTTTATTTCTGCCAAAACAGGCAAATCACATTTAAAATTGATGCTGAAAAGCTAAACTAAAAATAAAAGAAAAGAAAAAGTTGGTAAGTATATGAAGAAGAAAATATTCCATTTAGAAATTAAAAATATAATCTTATTTCTGTAAATAAAAATAAACAGGTAACGATATAAATTCCTTCAAATGCTCCGCGAGATTGTTGAGGTTTTATGGAACGAAATTATATTACAGCCATTTTAAATATAAAAATACTCTTAAAGAAGGTTCCGACACTTTTCTGGTAGTGACAGACATAAGACTCGATTCTAAATACCGCCGGCTAAAACTAAAATTAAAATCTATCTGTCACTTTCAAAATAATAAAATTGTAAAAGGACAGGCGATTTAAACTCTATGGTTTTACACGTTTTGACGCGCTTTTGCACGTTTCCCCAGTATTTCTGTCAGTTTTATCCACCGTATCATTAGACGGCGGATAAAAATGACAGATAACGCATAAAACCACCGACTATGAACCAAAAACCGGAGAGAATAGATCTCCTGTCCTTTTCCAATGTTTTTAATCTGAAAGTGACAAATAGATTTTAATTTTAGTTTTAGCCGGCAAATCTGGAATCACGCCCATTATATGACTGACACTTCACATTCCCTTAATGCAGAAACAGAGCATAGGTGGCGGCCTCAATAGTAATTAATTTACTGTGTCTAGAATACAAACATTTTCTTCAATATATTACGTATCGCGAGAATTGCATGTATAAGTAATTAATAGAATCTATGTAAGGCACAATTAATACAATACTGATGGCGCCACCGTCGCTACAGCCTGATCGGGAACTAAAAAGACCAGTCCATAGAGAACCATAGAGAAGGGCTAATACTATAACTATACTATGAGTTCTTCTCTTATTCCTTCTCCGTCTTTTACTACGACAGGTCTTTTTTAAACCCCGTCATATCCAAGTAGGTATTTAAATAACACAACAACTTTTAATAGAAGAAACATGTTTCTAAAGTAAGTTTAGTTTTTAGTTTAGTTTTATTAGATATGAAAACGCAATGCTGGCCTTGGGAGCGAGAGAAAAACATAGTATGTGCCAGCTGCATTTCCTCCCAGGCATGCTGTAAAAACCAGCTAAGGAAACCGGGGGTTTTAGTATATTGCAATTTAGGCGATGGGCTGACAACCTGTCACTATAGCAATATACAAATCTACCTTAAATAACCCTCAAAACTTTGTCACACGTGGCAGAACGACCTTTGTTTAGGTCGTTTAATCTCTGCCTACCCCATTAGGGATATAGGCGTGATTGTATGTATGTATGTATGAAAACGCAATAATAAATACATATTTTCGAAATGTGTATTTTAAATAAAAAAGACATTATGAAAATTTATTTAAATACTTACTTGGAAATACTGGACAATCCGTTGTTTTCAATCGACATTTAAAACTATGAAAACACATTTTTTTTTAAATCATCAGATAAACAGATTTGTGATAGTTTTGGAACCTTCGTTGCAAAGTTAATGCTATTTTCTAGTTTTGAACAACGATATGATAACATGGCATGTTTATGTACTTACATATAAGTAAATAATGTCCAATAAACATTTAACAAAACTGCCATTAAAATATATTTTAAATATTTTTCACGAAATATAACAAAATTATATCGAAATTTTGACGAAAATATTTTCATTAAGGGCGATTTTGCCATGTTCTGTATTCGGTTCCCACCCAATTCGTATCCGAGTTGGCCTTCCTAATAAATGTATGACAGCTTGTGCCCCAATCCATAACCGTTTTATATGGAATTTTAATGGATACGATCCGAATTAAAACCGCAAAATCACCCCATTTCCTCAGTACAAAATTTTGCCATACCAACTATTATTAACTCCTCAGTAGTATAGATGTTGCCAATTGTAGTTACTCCGTAGGATAAATGTTGCCAACTGTCTTTTGTAACTCCGTTTGTAGTCCCCTTACTATTGATAACTGCTAACTATGGGCGGATAATATCGCGACCTGAAAAGAAGAAACGTGAAATCAAATAATATGCTTCGTAACATTATCATCATCCGTATCTCACGGGGATGGCTACCTAATCTATTAAACGAGGCTACTGTTTTTTACACAGAGCGACTGCCATCTGACCTCCGCAACCCAGAAGGGAAACCAGACCCAATCCTAGATTAGGTCAGAGTTAACAATCCGCCAATGCTTAGCACTGGCCTCTGACATGGCTTAACGTCTAATATCTACGGTGTTATATTATATTAACCGGGACCAACGACTTAATGTGCCTTCCGAATCACGAAAAAAGCGCCGAATAAACATACATATGCAATTCGAGAACCGAAAAACACATTGGTACGTGGTGGGATTCGAACCACGACCTCCCGCTCAGGAGGCAGCGGCCCTATCCACTACACCATCGGGCTCTCGAAATATGCTTCGTAACAATACGTAATAATTATCATTATCAATTTATGAATAGAATGTGTACTCATATTATGTACGTTATGAGTAAGTATTTCTTCAACTCACGTTATGAGTAAGTTTTTATTCAACTCACGTTATGAGTAAGTTTTTATTCAACTCACGTTATGAGTAAGTTTTTATTCAACTCACGTTATGAGTAAGTTTTTATTCAACTCACGTTATGAGTAGGTTTTTATTCAACACACGTTATGAGTAAGTTTTTATTCAACTCACGTTATGAGTAGGTTTTTATTCAACTCACGTTATGAGTAAGTTTTTATTCAACTCACGTTATGAGTAAGTTTTTATTCAACTCACGTTATGAGTAGGTTTTTATTCAACTCACGTTATGAGTAGGTTTTATTCAACTCACGTTATGAGTAGGTTTTTATTCAACTCACGTTATGAGTAGGTTTTTATTCAACACACGTTATGAGTAGGTTTTTATTCAACTCACGTTATGAGTAGGTTTTTATTCAACACACGTTATGAGTAGGTTTTTATTCGCGCTCCTGTCTACTCTGTGATACAGAGGCTTGACTAATCATGTGGTTTTTATTCAACTCACGTTATGACTAGGTTTTTATTCGCGCTCCTGTCTACTCTGTGATATAGAGGCTTGACTAATCATGTACCCACGTTGTGGGTTTACCAGGTGTAAGGGACAGCGTCCCGCAAACTGATAGGAATTGCTCAGTCAACGACACTTAACAACTATCAGCAGGATTGTTTTTCAGGAAAAGAAAAAAAAAGGCTTTTCCATACAAAATGTTCACCTAGATCGGACAATTTGTATGGAAAAGCCAATTATTTTTTTTCACTTCCTGGAAAAGTTCCTGGTAAAAGTTGTTCACTGAGCAACCCCTATCAGTTTGCGGGACGCTATCCCATACAACCGGTATGTATACTCACGTTATGTGGCCCGGCGTTGCGCGCGCGCTGCCAGCCGGTACGCTAGGAAGGGCCACACGATGAGGAGCACGAGGGTCGGCGCGCTCAGCTCCTGCCTACTCTGTGATATAGAGGCGTGATTATCTGTACGTATGTATACTCACGTTATGTGGCCCGGCGTTGCGCGCGCGCTGCCAGCCGGTACGCTAGGAAGGGCCACACGATGAGGAGCACGAGGGTCGGCGCGCTCAGCTCCTGCCACGGCCATCGCCAGCCACCGGATACTTGCTGCAAACAGGAGATTGAGGATCTTAACATACATACATAAATCACGCCTTTATCCCTTACGGGGTAGGCAGAGCGTTTAACGCCTCGTAAAAGGCGCTTTCGCCACGTCTGACAAAAATTAAGGGCAATTTTTGATTGTAATATGTATTGCTTTAGTGACAGGTTGTCAGCCCATCGCCTAAATTACAATACAATGTAACCCTCGAGTCCCTTTTGCTGACTTCAACAGCATGCCCGGGAGGAAGGGCAGCTGGAACATTCTATGTTTTTCTATCTCTCCCAGTCCAGCATGGAAAAGAGGATCTTTAGCACTCATAATGATATTTTATTTCACATAATATGAAAACAATCACACAATCCGGGATCCGAGGGTTTCAGTATATTGTAATTTAGGCGCTGGGCTGACAACCTGTCACTACAGCAATATACCTAGAATTCTATCTTAAATTACCCTCAAAACTTTGTCAGACGTGGCGGGGCACCTTTGTTTAGGTCGTTTACGCTCTGCCTACCCCATTAGGGATACAGGCGTGAATATATGTATGTATGTATCACACAATAGCAATACACATTACAATCTAAAATTTTCTCAATTTTTGTCAGACGTGGCGAAAGAGCGTTTCACGAGGCGTTTTATGCTCTGCCTACCCCGTAAGGGATAAAGGCGTGATTTTATGTATGTATGTATGTATTTAATATAAAAAAAGTACTTCCATTGTAGCCTGGGCGAGAGAAAAACATAGAATGTGCCAGCTGCATCTCCTCCCAGGCATGCTGTAAAAACCAGCTAAGGGATACGAGGGTTTCAGTATATTGCAATTTAGGCGATGGGCTGACAACCTGTCATAACCCTCAAAACTTTGTTACATGTGGCGAAACGACCTTTGCTTAGATCGTTTCGCTCTGCCTACCCCATTATTGATAAAGGCGTGATTCTGAAGGCGCTACTTATGTCAAAATATGTCTTTTAAACCGTATCCCATCCATTGCCTCATTCAAAATAATAAAAAGGCAATTTACTCACAAAATTTATACACGTAATGTGTTCTTTTCGAAGAGAAAGTGGGCGGAATGTGTTCTTTTCGAGGTGGAAATGGGCGGAATGTGTTCTTTTCGAGGTGGAAGTGGGTTAAATGTGTTCTTTTCGAGGTGGAAGTGGGCGGAATGTGTTCTTTTCGAGGTGGAAGTGAGCGAAGTGTGTTCTTTTCGAGGTGGAAGTGGGTGGAATGTGTTCTTTTCGAGGTGGAAGTGAGCGAAGTGTGTTCCTTTCGAGGTGGAAGTGGGTTAAATGTGTTCTTTTCGAGGTGGAAGTGGGCGGAATGTGTTCTTTTCGAGGTGGAAGTGAGCGAAGTGTGTTCTTTTCGAGGTGGAAGTGGGTTAAATGTGTTCTTTTCGAGGTGGAAGTGGGCGGAATGTGTTCTTTTCGAGGTGGAAGTGGGTTAAATGTGTTCTTTTCGAGGTGGAAGTGGGCGGAATGTGTTCTTTTCGAGGTGGAAGTGGGCGGAATGTGTTCTTTTCGAGGTGGAAGTGGGTGGAATGTGTTCTTTTCGAGGTGGAAGTGGGTTAAATGTGTTCTTTTCGAGGTGGAAGTGGGTGGAATGTGTTCTTTTCGAGGTGGAAGTGGGCGGAATGTGTTCTTTTCGAGGTGGAAGTGAGCGAAGTGTGTTCTTTTCGAGGTGGAAGTGGGTTAAATGTGTTCTTTTCGAGGTGGAAGTGGGCGGAATGTGTTCTTTTCGAGGTGGAAGTGAGCGAAGTGTGTTCCTTTCGAGGTGGAAGTGGGTTAAATGTGTTCTTTTCGAGGTGGAAGTGGGCGGAATGTGTTCTTTTCGAGGTGGAAGTGAGCGAAGTGTGTTCTTTTCGAGGTGGAAGTGGGTTAAATGTGCTCTTTTCGAGGTGGAAGTGGGCGGAATGTGTTCTTTTCGAGGTGGAAGTGGGTTAAATGTGCTCTTTTCGAGGTGAAAGTGGGCGGAATGTGTTCTTTTCGAGGTGGAAGTGGGTTAAATGTGTTCTTTTCGAGGTGGAAGTGGGCGGAATGTGTTCTTGTCGAGGTGGAAGTGGGTTAAATGTGCTCTTTTCGAGGTGGAAGTGGGTTAAATGTGCTCTTTTCGAGGTGAAAGTGGGCGGAATGTGTTCTTTTCGAGGTGGAAGTGGGTGGAATGTGTTCTTTTCGAGGTGGAAGTGGGTTAAATGTGTTCTTTTCGAGGTGGAAGTGAGCGAAGTGTGTTCTTTTCGAGGTGGAAGTGGGCGGAATGTGTTCTTTTCGAGGTGGAAGTGGGCGGAATGTGTTCTTTTCGAGGTGGAAGTGGGCGGAATGTGTTCTTTTCGAGGTGGAAGTGGGCGGAATGTGTTCTTTTCGAGGTGGAAGTGGGTGGAATGTGTTCTTTTCGAGGGGAAAGTGGGCGGAATGTGTTCTTTTCGAGGTGGAAATGGGCGGAATGTGTTCTTTTCGAGGTGGAAGTGGGTTAAATGTGTTCTTTTCAAGGTGGAAGTGGGCGGAATGTGTTCTTTTCGAGGTGGAAGTGGGCGGAATGTGTTCTTTTCGAGGTGGAAATGGGCGGAATGTGTTCTTTTCGAGGTGGAAGTGGGTTAAATGTGTTCTTTTCGAGGTGGAAGTGGGCGGAATGTGTTCTTTTCGAGGTGGAAGTGGGCGGAATGTGTTCTTTTCGAGGTGGAAGTGGGCGGAATGTGTTCTTTTCGAGGTGGAAGTGGGCGGAATGTGTTCTTTTCGAGGTGGAAGTGGGCGGAATGTGTTCTTTTCGAGGTGGAAGTGGGTGGAATGTGTTCTTTTCGAGGGGAAAGTGGGCGGAATGTGTTCTTTTCGAGGTGGAAATGGGCGGAATGTGTTCTTTTCGAGGTGGAAGTGGGCGGAATGTGTTCTTTTCGAGGTGGAAGTGGGCGGAATGTGTTCTTTTCGAGGTGAAAGTGGGCGGAATGTGTTCTTTTCGAGGTGGAAGTGGGTTAAATGTGTTCTTTTCGAGGTGGAAGTGGGCGGAATGTGTTCTTTTCGAGGTGGAAGTGGGTTAAATGTGCTCTTTTCGAGGTGAAAGTGGGCGAAATGTGTTCTTGTCGAGGTGGAAGTGGGTTAAATGTGTTCTTTTCGAGGTGAAAGTGGGCGGAATGTGTTCTTTTCGAGGTGGAAGTGGGTGGAATGTGTTCTTTTCGAGGTGGAAGTGGGTTAAATGTGTTCTTTTCGAGGTGAAAGTGGGCGGAATGTGTTCTTTTCGAGGTGGAAGTGGGTGGAATGTGTTCTTTTCGAGGTGGAAGTGGGTTAAATGTGCTCTTTTCGAGGTGGAAGTGGGCGGAATGTGTTCTTTTCGAGGTGGAAGTGGGTTAAATGTGCTCTTTTCGAGGTGGAAGTGGGCGGAATGTGTTCTTGTCGAGGTGGAAGTGGGTTAAATGTGTTCTTTTCGAGGTGGAAGTGGACGGAATGTGTTCTTGTCGAGGTGGAAGTGGGTTAAATGTGCTCTTTTCGAGGTGGAAGTGGGCGGAATGTGTTCTTGTCGAGGTGGAAGTGGGTTAAATGTGTTCTTTTCGAGGTGGAAGTGGGCGGAATGTGTTGTTTTCGAGGTGGAAGTGGGCGGAATGTGTTCTTTTCGAGGTGAAAGTGGGCGGAAAGTGTTCTTTTCGAGGAGGAAGTGCGCGGAAAGTGTTCTTTTCGAGGTGGAAGTGGGTTAAATGTGTTCTTTTCGAGGTGGAAGTGGGCGGAATGTGTTCTTTTCGAGGTGGAAGTGGGCGGAATGTGTTCTTTTCGACGTGGAAGTGGGTTAAATGTGTTCTTTTCGAGGTGGAAGTGGGCGGAATGTGTTCTTGTCGAGGTGGAAGTGGGTTAAATGTGTTCTTTTCGAGGTGGAAGTGGGCGGAATGTGTTGTTTTCGAGGTGGAAGTGGGCGGAATGTGTTCTTTTCGAGGTGAAAGTGGGCGGAAAGTGTTCTTTTCGAGGAGGAAATGCGCGGAAAGTGTTCTTTTCGAGGTGAAAGTGGGCGGAATGTGTTCTTGTCGAGGTGGAAGTGGGTTAAATGTGTTCTTTTCGAGGTGGAAGTGGGCGGAATGTGTTCTTGTCGAGGTGGAAGTGGGTTAAATGTGTTCTTTTCGAGGTGGAAGTGGGCGGAATGTGTTCTTGTCGAGGTGGAAGTGGGTTAAATGTGTTCTTTTCGAGGTGGAAGTGGGCGGAATGTGTTCTTGTCGAGGTGGAAGTGGGTTAAATGTGTTCTTTTCGAGGTGGAAGTGGGCGGAATGTGTTCTTGTCGAGGTGGAAGTGGGTTAAATGTGTTCTTTTCGAGGTGGAAGTGGGTGGAATGTGTTCTTTTCGAGGTGGAAGTGGGTTAAATGTGCTCTTTTCGAGGTGGAAGTGGGCGGAATGTGTTCTTTTCGAGGTGGAAGTGGGTTAAATGTGTTCTTTTCGAGGTGGAAGTGGGTTAAATGTGTTCTTTTCGAGGTGGAAGTGGGCGGAATGTGTTCTTTTCGAGGTAAAAGTGGGTTAAATGTGTTCTTTTCGAGGTGGAAGTGGGCGGAATGTGTTCTTGTCGAGGTGGAAGTGGGTTAAATGTGCTCTTTTCGAGGTGGAAGTGGGCGGAATGTGTTGTTTTCGAGGTGGAAGTGGGCGGAATGTGTTCTTTTCGAGGTGGAAGTGGGTTAAATGTGTTCTTTTCGAGGTGGAAGTGGGCGGAATGTGTTCTTTTCGAGGTGGAAGTGGGCGGAATGTGTTCTTTTCGAGGTGGAAGTGGGTTAAATGTGCTCTTTTCGAGGTGGAAGTGGGCGGAATGTGTTCTTTTCGAGGTGGAAGTGGGCGGAATGTGTTCTTTTCGAGGTGAAAGTGGGCGGAATGTGTTCTTTTCGAGGTGGAAGTGGGTTAAATGTGTTCTTTTCGAGGTGGAAGTGGGCGGAATGTGTTCTTGTCGAGGTGGAAGTGGGTTAAATGTGTTCTTTTCGAGGTGGAAGTGGGCGGAATGTGTTCTTTTCGAGGTGGAAGTGGGCGGAATGTGTTCTTTTCGAGGTGGAAGTGGGTTAAATGTGCTCTTTTCGAGGTGAAAGTGGGCGGAATGTGTTCTTTTCGAGGTGGAAGTGGGTGGAATGTGTTCTTTTCGAGGTGGAAGTGGGTTAAATGTGTTCTTTTCGAGGTGGAAGTGGGTGGAATGTGTTCTTTTCGAGGTGGAAGTGGGTTAAATGTGCTCTTTTCGAGGTGGAAGTGGGCGGAATGTGTTCTTTTCGAGGTGGAAGTGGATTAAATGTGCTCTTTTCGAGGTGGAAGTGGGCGGAATGTGTTCTTTTCGAGGTGGAAATGGGTTAAATGTGTTCTTTTCGAGGTGGAAGTGGGCGGAATGGGTTCTTGTCGAGGTGGAAGTGGGTTAAATGTGTTCTTTTCGAGGTGGAAGTGGGCGGAATGTGTTCTTGTCGAGGTGGAAGTGGGTTAAATGTGTTCTTTTCGAGGTGGAAGTGGGCGGAATGTGTTGTTTTCGAGGTGGAAGTGGGCGGAATGTGTTCTTTTCGAGGTGAAAGTGGGCGGAAAGTGTTCTTTTCGAGGAGGAAGTGCGCGGAAAGTGTTCTTTTCGAGGTGGAAGTGGGTTAAATGTGTTCTTTTCGAGGTGGAAGTGGGCGGAATGTGTTCTTTTCGAGGTGGAAGTGGGCGGAATGTGTTCTTTTCGACGTGGAAGTGGGTTAAATGTGTTCTTTTCGAGGTGGAAGTGGGCGGAATGTGTTCTTTTCGAGGTGGAAGTGGGTTAAATGTGTTCTTTTCGAGGTGGAAGTGGGCGGAATGTGTTCTTTTCGAGGTGGAAGTGGGTTAAATGTGTTCTTTTCGAGGTGGAAGTGGGCGGAATGTGTTCTTTTCGAGGTGGAAGTGGGCGGAATGTGTTCTTTTCGAGGTGGAAGTGGGCGGAATGTGTTCTTTTCGAGGTGGAAGTGGGCGGAATGTGTTCTTTTCGAGGTGGAAGTGGGTGGAATGTGTTCTTTTCGAGGGGAAAGTGGGCGGAATGTGTTCTTTTCGAGGTGGAAATGGGCGGAATGTGTTCTTTTCGAGGTGGAAGTGGGTTAAATGTGTTCTTTTCGAGGTGGAAGTGGGCGGAATGTGTTCTTTTCGAGGTGGAAGTGGGCGGAATGTGTTCTTTTCGAGGTGGAAGTGGGCGGAATGTGTTCTTTTCGAGGTGGAAGTGGGCGGAATGTGTTCTTTTCGAGGTGGAAGTGGGTGGAATGTGTTCTTTTCGAGGGGAAAGTGCGCGGAATGTGTTCTTTTCGAGGTGGAAATGGGCGGAATGTGTTCTTTTCGAGGTGGAAGTGGGTTAAATGTGTTCTTTTCGAGGTGGAAGTGGGCGGAATGTGTTCTTTTCGAGGTGGAAGTGGGCGGAATGTGTTCTTTTCGAGGTGGAAATGGGCGGAATGTGTTCTTTTCGAGGTGGAAGTGGGTTAAATGTGTTCTTTTCGAGGTGGAAGTGGGCGGAATGTGTTCTTTTCGAGGTGGAAGTGGGCGGAATGTGTTCTTTTCGAGGTGGAAGTGGGCGGAATGTGTTCTTTTCGAGGTGGAAGTGGGTGGAATGTGTTCTTTTCGAGGTGGAAGTGGGCGGAATGTGTTCTTTTCGAGGTGGAAGTGAGCGGAATGTGTTCTTTTCGAGGTGGAAGTGGGCGGAATGTGTTCTTTTCGAGGTGGAAGTGGGTGGAATGTGTTCTTTTCGAGGTGGAAGTGGGCGGAATGTGTTCTTTTCGAGGTGGAAGTGAGCGGAATGTGTTCTTTTCGAGGTGGAAGTGGGTGGAATGTGTTCTTTTCGAGGTGGAAGTGGGCGGAATGTGTTCTTTTCGAGGTGGAAGTGGGCGGAATGTGTTCTTTTCGAGGTGGAAGTGGGCGGAATGTGTTCTTTTCGAGGTGGAAGTGGGCGGAATGTGTTCTTTTCGAGGTGGAAGTGGGCGGAATGTGTTCTTTTCGAGGTGGAAGTGGGCGGAATGTGTTCTTTTCGAGGTGGAAGTGGGTGGAATGTGTTCTTTTCGAGGGGAAAGTGGGCGGAATGTGTTCTTTTCGAGGTGGAAATGGGCGGAATGTGTTCTTTTTGAGGTGGAAGTGGGTTAAATGTGCTCTTTTCGAGGTGGAAGTGGGCGGAATGTGTTCTTTTCGAGGTGGAAGTGGGTTAAATGTGTTCTTTTCGAGGTGGAAGTGGGCGGAATGTGTTCTTTTCGAGGTGGAAGTGGGTTAAATGTGTTCTTTTCGAGGTGGAAGTGGGCGGAATGTGTTCTTTTCGAGGTGGAAGTGGGCGGAATGTGTTCTTTTCGAGGTGGAAGTGGGCGGAATGTGTTCTTTTCGAGGTGGAAGTGGGCGGAATGTGTTCTTTTCGAGGTGGAAGTGGGTGGAATGTGTTCTTTTCGAGGGGAAAGTGGGCGGAATGTGTTCTTTTCGAGGTGGAAATGGGCGGAATGTGTTCTTTTCGAGGTGGAAGTGGGTTAAATGTGTTCTTTTCGAGGTGGAAGTGGGCGGAATGTGTTCTTTTCGAGGTGGAAGTGGGCGGAATGTGTTCTTTTCGAGGTGGAAGTGGGCGGAATGTGTTCTTTTCGAGGTGGAAGTGGGCGGAATGTGTTCTTTTCGAGGTGGAAGTGGGTGGAATGTGTTCTTTTCGAGGGGAAAGTGCGCGGAATGTGTTCTTTTCGAGGTGGAAGTGAGCGAAGTGTGTTCTTTTCGAGGTGGAAGTGGGTTAAATGTGTTCTTTTCGAGGTGGAAGTGGGCGGAATGTGTTCTTTTCGAGGTGGAAGTGAGCGAAGTGTGTTCTTTTCGAGGTGGAAGTGGGTTAAATGTGTTCTTTTCGAGGTGGAAGTGGGCGGAATGTGTTCTTTTCGAGGTGGAAGTGAGCGAAGTGTGTTCTTTTCGAGGTGGAAGTGGGCGGAATGTGTTCTTTTCGAGGTGGAAGTGGGCGGAATGTGTTCTTTTCGAGGTGGAAGTGGGCGGAATGTGTTCTTTTCGAGGTGGAAGTGGGCGGAATGTGTTCTTTTCGAGGTGGAAGTGGGTGGAATGTGTTCTTTTCGAGGGGAAAGTGGGCGGAATGTGTTCTTTTCGAGGTGGAAATGGGCGGAATGTGTTCTTTTCGAGGTGGAAGTGGGTTAAATGTGTTCTTTTCAAGGTGGAAGTGGGCGGAATGTGTTCTTTTCGAGGTGGAAGTGGGCGGAATGTGTTCTTTTCGAGGTGGAAATGGGCGGAATGTGTTCTTTTCGAGGTGGAAGTGGGTTAAATGTGTTCTTTTCGAGGTGGAAGTGGGCGGAATGTGTTCTTTTCGAGGTGGAAGTGGGCGGAATGTGTTCTTTTCGAGGTGGAAGTGGGCGGAATGTGTTCTTTTCGAGGTGGAAGTGGGCGGAATGTGTTCTTTTCGAGGTGGAAGTGGGCGGAATGTGTTCTTTTCGAGGTGGAAGTGGGTGGAATGTGTTCTTTTCGAGGGGAAAGTGGGCGGAATGTGTTCTTTTCGAGGTGGAAATGGGCGGAATGTGTTCTTTTCGAGGTGGAAGTGGGCGGAATGTGTTCTTTTCGAGGTGGAAGTGGGCGGAATGTGTTCTTTTCGAGGTGAAAGTGGGCGGAATGTGTTCTTTTCGAGGTGGAAGTGGGTTAAATGTGTTCTTTTCGAGGTGGAAGTGGGCGGAATGTGTTCTTTTCGAGGTGGAAGTGGGCGGAATGTGTTCTTTTCGAGGTGGAAGTGGGTGGAATGTGTTCTTTTCGAGGTGGAAGTGGGTGGAATGTGTTCTTTTCGAGGTGGAAGTGGGCGGAATGTGTTCTTTTCGAGGTGGAAGTGGGTTAAATGTGTTCTTTTCGAGGTGAAAGTGGGCGGAATGTGTTCTTTTCGAGGTGGAAGTGGGTTAAATGTGTTCTTTTCGAGGTGAAAGTGGGCGGAATGTGTTCTATTCGAAGTAAAAGTGGGAAAAATGTACTAACTTGTAGCATCCGCCGGTCTCCTTCGACGGCTTTCCTAAGCGCGGCCACGTCGGCCTCCAGGCGCGCCAGCGTGCCCGGCAGTTGTTCCAGCACTTTCAGATCTGACAACATACAAAGTTTTAACTTGATCAATGATAATGATAATCAAATTTAATTTAATTTTAATGTAAAACAATGCAATTATAAGATTATATTGTGTTGTTAAATATGGGTGTACATTTAAATGCCTGAAATAAGTGGTTCTTCTTGTTATTACTATTAAGTTTTTATTTAAAACACATGTGTCAACGAAAATATACAGAGTTTAAGGGACAGCGTCACATCAGTTTCTTTGTATGTCATCGTGTGTCTGTGTCTCTGTAATTGTGGGGGGAAGATATATCCCCTCCCTGCTACACTTGTAATGTTATGTTATATTTGTTAAAATAAGAATTCCGGTTAGACTTAGAAATAATTAATTTAATGTAAAAAATAGAAATTGTTATAAAATGTTAAATATCGTTAATTTGTTATAATGTTTGCGCGTTCGCGGTTTCGTGGTAACTACTGATTCTCTCTACGCACTGCAAAACATCGATTCGCGGATATTGCTGATGTTACAAATTGACTAATAGATTTAGGTCGCTCAGAGACGACACAAGAAAAAATCCATGTGCGGTTGTTGCTAACCGTACAGTAGTGTATTACTCACGTGTGAGCTGTGACGTCATTTGATGCGCGTGTCCGTTGCTGAGGTAACAAACAGCTTGCATATTATGCAGATTGCTGGGAAAACTTCCATGGTGGACTGGGAGTGGGAGAAAAACATAGAATGTGCAAGCTGCAAATTCTCCCAATCATACTGTAAAATCCAGCTAAGGGATCCGAGGGTTTCAGTATATTGCAATTTAGGCACAACAGTAATATACGTACAAATCTATCTTAAATAACCCTCAAAACATTGTCAGACGTGGCGAAACGACCCTTGTTTAGGCCGTTTACGCTCTGCCTACCCCATTAGGTACAAAGGCGTGATTATATGTATGTATGCCGGGAAAACTACGATACCGCGTTTTAGAACTTGCGTTTCTCGTTGTGGCGCCATCTATCGCTACAGTAGTGTATTACTCACGTGTGAGCTGTGACGTTATTTGATGCGCGTGTCCGTTGCTGAGTTAACAAGCAGCTTGCATATTATGCAGAGTGCCGGAAAAACTTCGATACCGCGTTTTAGGGCTTTCGTTTCTCGTTGTGGCGCCATCTATCGCTACAGTAGTGTATTGCTTACGTGTGAGCTGTGACGTTATTTGATGCGCGTGTCCGTTGCTGAGTCGCTGCGGGCGCGGCTCGGGCGCCGGCTCGGGGTCACTCTGTGGAGAATATATAATTTTTGCTTTGAGGGTTGCCATCCTTTTCGATTTCCCCAGATTTGCCCTAGTTTAGAAGGGTAATGAGGTTTTAAAAGCAGAAACCCGGACACAACAAAATGTAAACAATGTTTTAAATCTGTTATAGTGTTTAAACGGTCTCGGAATAAAACAGAAATTTCATCCTTTACGGGATTTTTGAGGATTTGTCCGAGTTTTCATTATAAATTATGGCAACCCCAATTATTGTAGAGTTATAGTATTTCCAACTCGGTTTCAGAATAAAAGTAACAAAGTTTAATGTGTTTAATCGAAGATCTTGTTTTTAAAATAAGTTTTAGCTATTAGATATGACAACATAATGAAATAGTAGTTGTAGTAATTAACCTATTTGCCAACGCGTATCATTCATTTTTCAAATTTGTTTTAGATTGAAAAGATATGAAACTTTGTTTACCTTTATTGTAAAACTTCTTCCTGTTCTTAGCGATTGGATACTCGAGTCGAATGACCCGATGAACCCTGGTGTCAGAGTTTTCAAACCGCCTAGTAGCACAGCTTATAGGCCTCTGACATGGTTAGAGTAACGACCACTATCAAAGACAGCGACCGGGACCGACGGTTTAACGTGCCCTCCGAAGCACAGAATTCTAAAACTGAGTTGGACTATAGAAGGGTTTGTTTAAATAAAGCAAAAGTATCCCAAAGTCACTCAACACCAAAGAAAAGACTGAAGAGTAATAGACAGTGATTAGTAAAGAAAGCACAAGAATGGGGAACTGTACAGATACAACGCTTCATGCAACCAAACGGCATACAACTACAGAAACGCGGCAGAGTGACATCATGCATGTTCATAGAGCTTGTTGCATATTTTTGCAAATCATTGTCGATTTGGGTGTATTTTAGGGTTCCGTAGTCAAAGGGTATAAACGGGACCCTATTACTGAGACTCCGCTGTCTGCTACCGGGGATATGGGATCCAAGGGTTTCAGTATATTGCAATATAGGCGATGGGCTGGCAACCTGTCACTACAGCAACATACCTACAAATCTATCTTAATTAACCCTCAAAACTTTGTCAGATGTAGCGGAACGACCTTTGTTTAGGTCGTTTACGCTCTACTAGGGATGAAAGCGTGATTATATGTATGTATGTATGTACACTTTTATCAGCGCGTGCGGTTGTTCGAAGCTGTATCTCTGTACGGTGTCCTACTCCCGGCGGAAAGGAAGGTTAGTGCACTCACAATACTAACATCGACGGTGTCAATGAACTCGTCGTCGCTGTCGTGCCGGGCGCGCGGGGAGTGCGCGGGCGCGGGCGACGGCGCGCGCACGGGTGACGACGCGCCCGACACCGAACGCGAACCTGGAACACACACAGGGGATCTTTTAGAATTACGTATGTATGATTATTTTCTATTCGCCCATTTGTTGTTTCAAATTTCTTGCTAGCTTCGCTCGCGCTGCTTGCTTTTACTATTTATAGCTTACTGCTTCAAATTTCGAGCTCGCTTCACTCGCGCAACGTTTTTTATACTTGGACCACTTATGAGATCAAATTTCGAGCTCGCTTGACTCGCGCAACGTTTTTTATACTTAGACCACTTATGAGACCAAATTTCGAGCTCGCTTCACTCGCGCAACGTTTTTTATACTTGGACCACTTATGAGATCAAATTTCGAGCTCGCTTCACTCGCGCAACGTTTTTTATACTTAGACCACTTATGAGACCAAATTTCGAGCTCGCTTCACTCGCGCAACGTTTTTTATACTTGGACCACTTATGAGACCAAATTTCGAGCTCGCTTCGCTCGGACGCTCGTACGCGGTCGAAATTGCCCCAGGTGCCTTGCATACCTATAGCTCTGAGCACACTCTAATTATATGGTTTATTATCTATGTTTAGATCATTACTACCGCCATCAATTATATTCTGTGTAATTTTTGTTATATTTTTTGTAACATGACATATAACAATTATTATCAATAAAATTTTAATTTTCTAGCCAACACATCGCCAGCCACAAGTTGAAGGTCACTGTTAGGAAACTCTGCGTCGTATATCACCGATAGGAACGATGCCACGTACCTATAGGTGTGTTGTGCTCTGAGCGCACTCTAGCCAACACATCGCCAGCCACAAGTTGAAGGTCGCTGTTAGGAAACTCTGCGTCGTATATCACCGATAGGAACGATGCTACGTACCTATAGGTGTGTTGTGCTCTGAGCGCACTCTAGCCAACACATCGCCAGCCACAAGTTAAAGGTCGCTGTTAGGAAACTCTGCGTCGTATATCACCGACAGGAACGATGCCACGTACCTATAGGTGTGTTGTGCTCTGAGCGCACTCTAGCCAACACATCGCCAGCCACAAGTTGAAGGTCACTGTTAGGAAACTCTGCGTCGTATATCACCGACAGGAACGATGCCACGTACCTGCAGGTGTGTTGTGCTCTGAGCGCACTCTAGCCAACACATCGCCAGCCACAAGTTGAAGGTCACTGTTAGGAAACTCTGCGTCGTATATCACCGATAGGAACGATGCCACGTACCTATAGGTGTGTTGTGCTCTGAGCGCACTCTAGCCAACACATCGCCAGCCACAAGTTGAAGGTCACTGTTAGGAAACTCTGCGTCGTATATCACCGACAGGAACGATGCCACGTACCTGCAGGTGTGTTGTGCTCTGAGCGCACTCTAGCCAACACATCGCCAGCCACAAGTTGAAGGTCGCTGTTAGGAAACTCTGCGTCGTATATCACCGACAGGAACGATGCCACGTACCTATAGGTGTGTTGTGCTCTGAGCGCACTCTAGCCAACACATCGCCAGCCACAAGTTGAAGGTCACTGTTAGGAAACTCTGCGTCGTATATCACCGATAGGAACGATGCCACGTACCTATAGGTGTGTTGTGCTCTGAGCGCACTCTAGCCAACACATCGCCAGCCACAAGTTGAAGGTCACTGTTAGGAAACTCTGCGTCTTCGTCATCCACCGACAGGAAAGATGCCACGTCCGAGTTGTAGGACATCGTTTCTACTATCTGGAATTGAGAAAAAGTAGGTGTTTATAACACATAATTAGGTAAATATTAGAAATAGCAAATCAAAAATTCGACCGCTGACGGGATTTGAACCCGCGTCTTTGGAAAATTAATTTGTTATATTTAATATTTTTAAAAATAAAATAGTACTGTGAGCGCAAAAATCATAAAATACCACTAATATTATAAATGCAAAAGCAACTATGTCTGCAATTGCAGTATTCTTCTGTCATGTGGTTATCGAGTCAATCGACCCGATGGACCCTGGTGTCAGAGTTCTTAAACCACCTAATAGCACAGCTATATGCCTCTGACATAGTTTTTGTAACGACCACTATCAAAGACGGCGACCGAGACAGATGGCTTAACTTGCCCTCCGAAGGAGGGGAGCCGTCTTCTTCCAGACAATCAGGTGATTCAGCCTGCATTGTCCTACCACAGGACATCTCACAAATTGACAAATATCAACTTTGTGTCTCCCCCTGAGAACCCAGGACCTCCGGATCGTGAGCCCATGGCCCTGACCACGGAGGCAGTTCGCAGTGTTGTGCCCTAGTCCTATTTTTAATATTTGTTAGACCCTTTGCATTGTCTTTCAGTATCTTATAGCACTTGGAATGACGCTCATTCTACGATTTCTATGAACATACATACATACATACATACATATAATCACGCCTTTATCCCTTATGGGGTAGGCAGAGCGTAAACGACCTAAACAAAGGTCGTTCCGCCACGTCTGACAAAGTTTTGAGGGTTATTCAAGATGGATTTGTATTTTGTACGTATATTGCTGTAGTGACAGGTTGTCAGCCCATCGCCTAAATTGCAATATACTGAAACCCTCAGATCCCTTAGCTGGTTTTTACAGCATGCCCGGGAGGAAATGCAGCTGGCACATTCTATGTTTTTCTCTCGCTCCCAGTCCAGCATGGAAGAACTATGAACTAAAAACTTCTATGAACATAAACAAAACAAATACTTCGAATAATGACTACACCAACGAGATTCTTCTAGGACTTTATTCCATGACTACCTTTTCGCTCTATAATTAACTTCCATTTCGCTCTATAATTGACTCCCATTTCGCTCTATAATTGACTCCCATTTCGCTCTATAATTGACTCCCATTTCGCTTTATAATTGACTCCCATTTCGCTCTGAAATTGACTCCCATTTCGTTCTATAATTGACTCCCATTTCGCTTTATAATTGACTCCCATTTCACTCTATAATTGACTCCCATTTCACTTTATAATTGACTCCCAGTTCGCTTTATAATTGACTCCCATTTCGCTCTGAAATTGACTCCCATTTCACTCTAAAATTGAATGGGTGCTCTGAAATTGACTCCCATTTCGCTCTATAATTGACTCTCATTTCCCTTTATAATTGACTCCCATTTCGCTCTGAAATTGACTCCCATTTCACTCTGAAATTGACTCCCATTTCGCTCTGAAATTGACTCCCATTTCATTCTAAAATTGAATGGGTGCTCTGAAATTGACTCCCATTTCGCTCTGAAATTGACTCCCATTTCGCTCTGAAATTGACTCCCATTTCGCTCTTTAATTGACTCCCATTTCGCTTTATAATTGACTCCCATTTCGCACTGAAATTGACTCTCATTTCACTAAAATTGAATGGGTGCTCTGAAATTGACTCCCATTTCACTCTGAAATTAACTCCCATTCCCCTCTGAAATTGTTCTCAGATAGTGTAAAACCTACATAGATTTTACGTTACCTTGGGCAGTTCCTCGACGTAGGCTTGCATAGCCTCGCCTCGCGTCATGTTGCACAGTTTTTTGCCATGAATTCTATTTCGCTATAAAATGAACCCCCATTCCCCTCTGAAACTAACTTCCATTTCGGTCTGAATGGGTCCTCTGAAATTGACTCATATTTCGCTTTAAATTGAATGGGTGCTCTGAAATTGACTCCCATTTCGCTCTGAAATTGACTCCCATTTCGCTCTATAATTGACTCCCATTTCGCTTTATAATTAACTCCCATTTCGCTCTTTAATTGACCCCCATTTCGCTTTATAATTGACTCCCATTTCACTCTGAAATTAACTCCCAATCCGCTTTGAAATTGCCCTCAGATATTGTAAAAACTACCTAGATTTCACGTTACCTTGTGCAGTTCGTCGACGTAGGCTTGCATAGCTTCGTCTCGCGTCATGTTGCCGAGTTTGTTCCACGACTCCCATTTCGCTCTGAAATTAAAGACAAAGAAACATGTTTAGTC
Organism: Scrobipalpa costella; assembly: GCA_949820665.1. NCBI lineage: Eukaryota > Metazoa > Arthropoda > Insecta > Lepidoptera > Gelechiidae > Scrobipalpa > Scrobipalpa costella. The sequence goes on along the minus strand of OX463321.1, from coordinate 5,973,603 downwards.
TTATTCGTATCGCTGTATTGTGTGTTTATGATTCGTATAGCCTTCGCTCAGCCTTAAGGGATAAAGGCGTGATTTTATGTACGTTTGTAAATATTAGATTTATGGAATACATACATACAGTCACGCCTTTATCCCTAATGGGGTAGGCAGACGTAAACGACCTAAACAAAGTTTTGAGGGTTATTTAAGATCAAATTCAAATCTTGTAGGTATATTGCTGTAGTGACAGGTTGTCAGCCCATCGCCCAAATTACAATATACAGAAACCCTCGGATCCTTTAGCTGGTTTTTACAGCATGCCCGGGAGGAAATGCAGCTGACACATTCTGTTTTTCTCTCGCTCCCAGGCCAGCATGGAAGAAGATTATATATTATGGAATATAAATATTGCCTACATCCCCTACGGGATAAGCTGTTCAGTAAAACTATATCCCATTGCGTCTAACAAAGACGGGCTTTTGAAATCGCATAATGTATGGACAGGTTGTTAGTCCATCGTTAAATTGTAACACAACGAATCTGTCAAATCCCTTTACTGACAAAACAGAAAATCAACTGGTGCATTCAAAGTTTTTTAATCGCTTCCAAACCAGCATGATAAGAATAAAAAAAACGTCTTTCATGCTGACCTGGGAACGAGAGAAAGACATAGAATGTGCCAGCTGCATTTCCTGCCGGGCATGCTGTAAAAAATTGCTACGGGATCGGAAGTTTTCAGTTTATAGTAATTTTGGTGACAACCTGTCACTACAGCGATATACCTGCAAGTATATCTTGGGTGACCCTCAAAACTTTGTCAGACGTGGCGGGAAGAGCCTTTTCTTTGGTCGTTCACGCTCTGCCTACCCCATTCGGGATATAAGGCGTGATTATATTTATGTATGTATGTACTACTTAGTCAACTGGCCTCACTTAATTCCCATACATACATACATAAAATCACGCCTTTATCCCTTACGGGGTAGGCAGAGCGTTAAACGCCTCGTAAAAGGCGCTTTCGCCGCGTCTGACAAAAATTGAGGGCAATTTTATATTGTAATGTGTATTGCTAATGTGTAGTGACAGGTTGTCAGCCCATCGCCTAAATTACAATACACTGTAACCCTCGAGTCCCTTTTGCTGTCTTCTACAGCATGCCCGGGAGGAAGGGCAGCTGGAACATTCTATGTTTTTCTATCTCTCCCAGTCCAGCATGGAAGAATTTTTTTCTTAATTTTTTTCTTAATTCCTTATTTTTTTTCTTAATTCCCATACACCGTGACATAAAGAAAATCACCTGTTGACGACGTCCCAGAAGCCAGGTTTAGGTTTGTCGCAGGGTCCCTCTGTTGCCTGTTTGAAGTAGCTGTAGAAACGGAGCATCAGCTCATTGCTTGGCTGGTATGACCCTGGAAACAATAAAAAAACATGTTCAGAAAATAAAACATACATACATACATATAATCACAGGAAAAGAGCCCGATGGTGTAGTGGATAGGGCCGCTGGCTCCTGAGCGGGAGGTCGTGGTTCGAACCCCACCAGTCACCACGTACCAATGTGTTTTTCGGTTTTCGAATTTCATATGTACGTTTATTCGGTGCTTTTTCCGTGCTTCGGAAGGCACGTTAAGCCGTTGGTCCCGGTTAATATCGTTTAATACCGTAGATATTAGTCGTTAAGCCATATCAGAGGCCAGTGCTAAGCATTGGCGGCTTGAAAACTCTGACCTAATCTAGGATTGGGTCTGGTTTCCCTTCTGGGTTGCGGAGGTCAGATGTCAGTCGCTCTGTGTAAAAACCAGTACCCTCGTTCAATCCCCTAGATTAGGAAGCCGACCCCGTGAGATACGGGATTAGGCTAGGGAGATGAGATGTGACATACATATAATCACGCCATTATCCCTAATGGGGTAGGCAGAACGTAAACAACCTAAACAAAGGTCGTTCCGTCACGTCTGACAAAGTTATGAGGGTCATTTAAGATAGATTTGTAGATACATTGCTATAGTGACAGGTTGTCAGCCCATCGCCTAATTGCAATATACTGAAACCCTCGGATCCCTTAGCTGGTTTTTACAGCATGCCCGGAAGGAAATGCAGCTGGCACATTCTATGTTTGTCTTTCGCTCCCAGTCCATCATGGAAGAAAAAAAAACAATATAAATAAAACTATCAGTTAAGTACTAGAAGCTTTCCATGCTGGACGAAGCTTCCATTTTTAGTAAGATGCACTATCCCGCATTATCTACATTTGATTTCCTCTACCCAAGGTTGCCTGGTAGAAACTGCCACCATAGCAATAAGGCCGCCTTCATTGTACTTGAATTTTTATTACATTTGTTCTCAATTCCTGTTGTTTTTGTTTTATGTGCAATAAAGAATATATCTATCTGGACTGGGAGCGAGAGAAAAACTTAGAATGTGCAAGCTGCATTTCCTCCATGCTGTAAAAACCAGCTAAGGGATCCGAGGGTTCCAGTATATTGTAATTTAGGCGATGTGCTGACAACCTGTCACTACAGCAATATATTTACAAACCTATCTTAAATAACCATCAAAAGACGTGACGTGGCGGCACGACATTTGTTTAGGTCGTTTACGCTCTGCCTACCCCATTAGGGATAAAGGCGTGATTATATGTATGTATGTTAAAATAAAAAATAATAAATTTCTTCCACGCTGGACTGGGAGCGAGAGAAAAACATAGAATGTGCCAGCTGCATTTCCTCCCGGGCATGCAGTAAAAACCAACTAAGGGATCTGAGGGTTTCAGTATATTGAAATTTAGGCGGTGGGCTGACAACCTGTCACTACAGCAATATACGTACAAAACCATCTTGAATAACCCTCAAAACTTTGTCAGACGTGGCGGAACGACCTTTGTTTAGGTCGTTTACGCTCTGCCTACCCCATTAGGGATAAAGGCGTGATTATATGTATGTATGTTAAAATATTTTTCAATCAAAAACGAACTGAGTTTACGCCCTGCCCACCCCGTAAGGAGTAGAGGCGTGATTCGACGATATAGACTTGAATTATTAATCGTAGAGGAAAATGCAAATCCATAAAACTGACCATGAGAATGCCAAGATGGTTTCAAGGTCCTCGGTTGGTGTCGTAAAATCAATGAAAGCATACATAAAATCACGCCTTTATCCCTTACGGGGTAGGCAGAGCGTAAAACGCCTCCTGAAAGGCGCTTTCGCCTCGTGTGACATAAATTGAGGGCAATTTTAGATTGTAATGTGTATTGCTGTAGTGACAGGTTGTCAGCCCATCGCCTAAATTACAATACACTGTAACCCTCGAATCCCTTTTGCTGACTTTTACAGCATGCCCGGGAGGAAGGGCAACTGGAACATTCTATGTTTTTCTTTCTCTCCCAGTCCAGTATGGAAGAAAATGAAAGCAAGTGCAATAATGTTCTTCCATGCTGGCCTGGGAGCGAAAGAAAAACATAGAATATGCCAGCTGCATTTCCTCCCGATCATGCTGTAAAAACCAGCTAAGGGATCCGAGGACTTCAGTATATTTAGGCGATGGCCTAACAACCTGTCACTACAGCAATATAATATAAATCTATCTTAAATAACCCTAAAAACTTTGTCAGACGTGGCGGAACGACCTTTGTTTAGGTCGTTTACGCTCTGCCTACCCCATTAGGGATAAAGTCGTGATTATATGTATGTATGGATGATTATGTATATAATTAAAGGTATTTATTTACATCTTGTTTATATTTATGTAAAAGATTTACATTATATAAGTACTTAGAGTAGTATTATTTTATTAGCAGTTATTAAATTTTGTACACATTTTATCCGCGTATCATTAAAGATTATCACTTCTGTAGGTCTGCTGTAAGAAATTTCTGTTTAGTAATAAGCAGTGCCTGTTGTGTCTTTGTTCTTTATGTCCTGTGTTTATGATGTTTTTACATACATACATACATAAATCACGCCTTTATCCCTTACGGGGTAGGCAGAGTGTTTAACGCCTCGTAAAAGGCGCTTTCGCCACGTCTGACAAAAATTAAGGGGACTATTTTAGATTGTAATATGTATTGCTTTAGTGACAGGTTGTCAGCCCATCGCCTAAATTACAATACAATGTAACCCTCGAGTCCCTTTTGATGACTTTAACAGCATGCCCGGGAGGAAGGGCAGCTGGAACATTCTATGTTTTTCTATCTCTCCCAATCCAGCATGGAAGAAATATGATGTTTTTAAAAAAAAAAGTACAAATGCACAATGTTTGCGGGGCTTCCCATAAATTCTTTCCAATAAATTGTTAAATAAATAAACTTAAAACTTGTGTTTCAAAACATCTTCAACAATAGTTGAGTTGAGTGCACTGACTTAACCTTTGTAACTTTATATTGTTTCAAACTAAACTCTATCTTCTGTATATAATTTTAAGTGTCGTAATTCTACTGTCAATATGTTTTGTTATCTTCAATGTGATTGTAAGTACATAACGCTATCATACAAAGACCTTATTTGCGCACAGAAATAGACAAACACTCATGGACTGTGAGCGATAGAGATACATTAGATAGAATGTACCAGCTGCTTCATTTCATTATCTGAGGATGTAAAATACACAGCAATACTTCTTCATGTTTTTTTTATGAAAAAGCATATTTTTTTTTAACTTCCTGATAAAAAACGTTCGTTGACTGAGCAACCCTAACCCTAATACCCTATCAGTTTGCGGGACGCTGTCCCTTACACCCCCATCATCATCATCATCTCCTTAGCCTTATCCCGTATCTCACGGGGTCGGCTTCCTAATCTAGGGGATTGAATGAGGGTACTGATTTTTACACAGAGCGACTGCCATCTGATCTCCGCAACCCAGAAGGGAAACCAGACCCAATCCTAGATTAGGTCAGAGTTTTCAAGCCGCCAATGCTTAGCACTGGCCTCTGATATGGCTTAACGACTAATATCTACGGTATTAAACGATATTAACCGGGAACAACGGCTTAACGTGCCTTCCGAAGCACGGAAAAAGCGCCGAATAAACGTACATATGAAATTCGAAAACCGAAAAACACATTGGTACGTGGTGGGATTCGAACCACGACCTCCCGCTCAGGAGGCAGCGGCCCTATCCACTACACCATCGGGCTATCCCTTACACCCCCAATAATATGTTAAGATGCAGTACAGATGAAGAAAGACCCGGAAAATGAAAATTATCAACGTGTCGCCATTTTCACAGAAATAACAACTAAAATAGTCTCGTCTATTTACCACTTATGCAATAATGTTAGCAAGTCACTCAAACATGACAAAAACATTTACTTTGCTGTTAGTTCTGTGTACATTATTAGTCATAGTTACCTATTTGCATATTTGAAACTATGAGTACCTACTTAAGCTTCCATGCTGGACTGGGAGCGATAGAATAACGTAGAATGTGCCAGCTGCATCTCCTCCCAGGCATGCTGTAAAAACCCAGCTAAGGGATTCGAGGGTATATTGTAATTTAGGCGATGGGCTGACAACCTGTCACTACAGCAATATACAGTTCTTTCTAAACAACCCTCAAACTTGTCAGACGTGGCGGAACGATCTTTGTTTGGGTCGTTGACGCTCTGCCTACCCCATTAGGGATACAGGCGTGATAGTATGTATGTATGTAGTACCTACCTACTTTGCCAAACAATGGGCTCAATTCTAGATTTTCCGGTTAAAACTAAAATTAAAATCTATTTGTCACTTTCAGACTACAAACATTGCAAAAGGACAGGAGATCTATTCGGTTTTTGATTTACAGTCGGTGGTTTTATGCGTTATCTGTCATTTTTATCCGCCGTCTTATGATATGGCGGATAAAATAGACAGAAATACTAGGGAAACATGCAAAAGCGCGTCAAAATCTAGCGAAGAGAGTATAAACCTATAGACTAAAATTGGCCTGTCCTTTTTAAATTTTATTATTTCGAAAGTGACAGATAGATTTTAGTTTAAGTTTAAGCCGGTGTTATCTAGAATCTTTTAGTTATCTAGAAGCCCAGTGAGTGATTCTATTTTATGTACGGTTGACATATTTCATACTTTCATATGGGCAGACTGAATTTCTTAATCAAAGATGGACACAATGAAAAATAGAATTAAATAATATTTTGCATGCTCTGGTATTTAAACTGCATACATACATAAATACATATAGTCATGCCTTTATCCCTAATGGGGTAGGCAGAGTAAACGACCAAAACAAATCTTTACCTAGCGACCCGGCCCGGCTTCGCACGCAAATTATCAGTGTTTCTCTACTATATTATGCATGTATTATACATATAAACCTTCCTCTTGAATCACTCTATCCATTAAAAGAAATCGCATCAAAATCCGTTGTGTAGTTTTAAAGATTTATGCATACATAGGGATATAAGGACAGAGAAAGCGACTTTGTTTTATACTATGTAGTGATGTCAACTTCCATGCTGGACTGGGAGAGATAGAAAAACATTGAATTTTCCAGCTGCCCTTCCTCCTATGCATGCTGTAGAAGTCAGCAAAAGGGATTCGAGGGTTTCATTGTATCGTAATTAAGGCGATGGCTGACAACTTGTCACTACAGAAATACACATTATTTCATTCTAAAATTGCCCTAAATTTGTGTCAGACGTGGCGAAAGCGCCTTTTACGAGGCGCTTTACGCTCTGCCTAACCGTAAGGGATAAAGGCGTGATTTTGTATATGTATGTTGTCATATTATGGATGAATAGGATAGTTAGGTTAAGACAATACAGGATTGCCTGATTGTAAGAAAAAATAATTCGTGCTTCAGAGGGCACGTTAAGCCGTCGGTCCCGGTTGCAAGTTTTGATAGTGGTCGTTACACAAACAGTTAAGAGTCAGAGGCCTATAGTTTTTAGGAATCTATTTTCTAACATGTTTCAATCAGCGTATTAAGTTCTAACGATATCGCACAATTTCAAATGAAAAAAAAAATGAGTTCCACCCGTGGGAATCGAACCCACGGCTTCCGAATCAGGAGCCAACGGCTCAGCAGACCACACCACGGTTGCCACTGTTGGGTACAAATTTGCCTGTTTCATGTTGTATAATAACTTGAAAACATTGTTTTCTCCCACTTGCTCGGAATGAGCTTCATTAATACAATTTGAAAATAAAACATATATTCACTCTTTTCGGTACTCTAGTTCGTAGCGGCCGGTAATTTCCGCAAACGACAATAATGACCATTACCGACCGCTACGCGTAGTCTTTAAAGTTTACACCAGTATGATTAGGTGTTTTTAAGTTCACAATAGTATTTTTTAAAGGCAGAATCCGAAATCCATCGCAAGTTTAATGTTTATTTTAAAGTATATTGTTGTTTTCTTCCATGCTGGACTGAGAGAGATAAAAAAACATAGAATGTTCCAGCTGCCTGCCTCCCGGGCATGCTGTAGAAATCAGCAAAAGGGACTCGAGGGTTACAGTGTATTGTAATTTAGGCGATAGGCTGTCACTATAGCAATACAAATTACAATCTTAAATTGCCCTCAATTTTTGTCAGACGTGGCGGAAGCCCCTTTTACGAGGCGTTTCACGCTCTGCCTACCCCGTAAGGAATGAAGGCGTGACTATATGTATGTATGTATATTGTTGTCGTTTCCTCGCAAAATGAGAGAATATTGCTAGTCTCAACCAAAAACGCAATATATGGTTTCGTTTACATAAATTTACTCGACCATATATTGCTTTTTTTCGACTTCTAAAGTAATGTACTATTATCTTATCAATTAACGATTTCGTCTTGAAACAACAATAAAATACTTAGGTATCTGTTATTTAGTTCATTGCAGATAAATGCGCTATCACTCGGCCTCGTACGAGTAGATAGAATGAGTTCAACGGTCCGTTTATTTATTACATTTAATTGTAATTTGTAAACAATGGAAATTAATTCGTGTTTCGATATATTTAAAACAGAATACATTACATTCCCAGGAGATAGTATAAAACTAGCCAAAGACATAAAAATATCCAAAACTTAAAAAAAAAACTTGGGTAAAATTAATCCTATAGTTTAAGAATAAAAGTCAAACAATGTTTGAATGGAATTTCGTATCTACATACATACATATAATCACGCCTTTATCCCTAATGGCTTAGGCAGAGCGTAAACGTCCTAAACAAAGATCGTTCCGCCACGATTGACAAAGTTTTGAGGGTTATTCAAGATAGATTCGTAGGTATATTGCTGTAGTGACAGCTTGTCAGCCCATCGCCTTAATTGCAATATACAGAAACCCTCGGGTCCCTTAGCTTGTTTTTACAGCATGCCCGGGAGGAAATGCAGCTGGCACATTCTATGGTTTTCTTTCGCTCCCAGTCCAGAATGGGAGCGAAACTACGTTAGACTTTACTACGGGAGACTTTAAAGTTGTGGCTACTTTTCCGTTACAAAAATGTGAAGATCACGCGCCTATTACAAGCTCTACAATTATTATTACACAACCGGCCAATTTCTCTGAGTAGGCAGTTAAACAGTTAAGGGGCTTCCCTGAGCTAAGTGGCGCCCTCATCAGTCAAAAAAACATAATTCGCTGAAAACACGATCAATCGAAAATCCGGTAGATTAGATTGAGGTTGATGCAATGAAGGTCATTTAGAACCTCATAAAGTTGCAACTTCTAGTTCGTTGTAGTTACAGATAGAAAATTTGCGAAAAACGGCCACTTTTAGCACTTATTTTTAATTTATTCAGCAGCTATACTTTCATCTGATTTACTTTTAAGTAATCACTACATAGTATAAAACAAAGTCGCTTTCTCTGTCCCTATATCCCTATGTATGCATAAACTTTAAAACTACGCAACGGATTTTGATGCGGTTTCTTTTAATGGATAGAGTGATTCAAGAGGAAGGTTTATATGTATAATACATGCATAATATAGTAGAGAAACACTGATAATTTCCGTGCAAAGCCGGGGCAGGTCGCTAGTGATTTATAAACTGATGAGGGCGCTGGCGTGCACCGGGGATCCCCTTAAGCACCTTAACCACAGACCGCAGACGGTCGCATTGTGTAGACCCCGCAATTTGAGTGGTTATCTTGTCGTTAAGTCTGTCTTTCTGTCTCTTTGGAATTGTGGGAATGGGTGCAAGCGGTGTGGCACGAAAGTGTTTGTTACGTGTCGGATAGATGCCTCTGTGGTTTAGTGGTCAGAGCCATGGGGTCACGATCCGGAGTGGATTCGATTCCCAGTGGGTTGATAATGTTATTAAAAACACTTGTACTTGTTTCACTTAATATAATTGAATCCCACCGGTTTCGCTAACTTATAGCATCATCAGGGATTTTATACATATCATACACAACACATAAAACATTTTAAATAAACCGTTCATATTTATTTTTTCATATCAGTTTATAGTCTCTCATGCTGGACTGGGAGCGAGAAAAAAACATAGAATGTGCCAGCTGCATTTCCTCCCGGGCATGCTGTAAAAACTAGCTAAGGGACCCGAGGGTTTCAGTATATTGTAATTTAGGCGATGGACTGACAACCTGTCACTAAAGCAATATACCTACAAATCTATCTTAAATAACCCTCAAAACTTTGTCAGACGTGGCAAAACGACCTGTGTTTAGGTCGTTTACGCTCTGCCTACCCCATTAGGGATATGTATGTATGTTCATATTTAGCGAACGAAGTGCATCTTCATAGTTAACTTACATCAATTGTTAACTAACATATCAATTTACCCATACATACAATCGCAAGTATAAATTATACAGAGTTGAAGTTTGACAATTTATCTCTTTGTGAGCCTTTCCCCAGTTTGTCTAGGACAATGCAGGCTGAATCACCTGATCGTATGGAAGAAAGGTTCCGTGCTACGTAGAGCACGTTAAGCCGTCGGTCCCGGCCACTATTTTTAATAGTGGTCGTTACAGGTCGATGTTGCTCCACGTCCGTAGGAACTACATTGACATTTTATGAATTATGTATACCTACTTAACTTAATATTAATATTGTGTTTCGTATGCCGCAAGGTTCATTGCAGAGCTTCTTTGTACTATGTGTGATCTTTTTTCTACCTGTGATGACGAACAATAAATGATTTATGATTTATGACTACCTTAAATACCCTACAAGTGACCCTTGTAAGTGCAACAATACCGGCTGCTGCACTGACCTCTTAACCTCGCAGCAAATAATGCGATAAATAATAAATGTGACAAACTGTACTTCCATGCTGGTCTGGGAGCGAGAGAAAAACATAGAATGTGCCAGCTGCATTTCCTCCCGGGCATGCTGTAAAATCCAGCTAAGGGATCCGAGGGTTTCAGTATATTGTAATTTAGGCGATGGGCTGACAACCTGTCACTACAGCAATATACCTAGAATTCTATCTTAAATAGCCCTCAAAACTTTGTCAGACGTGGCGGGACGACCTTTGTTTAGGTCGTTTACGCTCTGCCTACCCCATTAGGGATACAGGCGTGAATATATGTATGTATAAATGTGACAAATAAATACTTTCTATTCCATTCTATTCTTTAATAAACTTTCTAATAGATATTTGCACTCAATGCTATTGGATTTCTAAAAATATTAGAAATAACAAATCAAAAAGTCGACCGCGGACGGGATTTGAACCCGCGTCTGTGGAAAACCGGCCCAACGCTCTAAACCGCTAAGCTACAGCAGCCATGTCCCGCCGGTTTTCCAAAGACGCGGATTCAAATCCCGGCAGCGGTCGAACTTTAATAAACTGTTAGAAAATTTGCCTCCGTGGTCTAGTGGTCAGAAAATGGGCTTATGATACAGAGGTCCTGGGTTCGATTCCCGGGGAAACAAAGATGATATTTGTCAATTTATGACTTTGTGAGGTTTTCCCTAGTTTGGTTAGGACATTGCAGGCTGAATCACCTGATTGTCCGAAAAGTAAAAGGATTCTGTGCTTCGGAGGGCACGTTAAGCCGTCGGTCCAGGTCGCTATCTTTGATAGTGGTCGTTACTCAAACCATGTCAGAGGTTGCTAGCTGTGCTACTAGGCGGTTTAAAAACTCTATCACCACTCGCTAAGAAGAAGGCTAGTAAATTACGAGTCGAAAGTAAAGAAAAGTAGGAGGTCAAAAGCAAGCACTAAGTATTAACTCTAATACATATAGAATAGAATAGAATAGAAAACATTTATTATTTATGACGTCACAAACACAACACAGTTAATACATTTTTAAACAAGAACAGAACAAACGAAAGTGAAATAAAATAATAATATAAACAGTAACTATTATCTAATATAAAGGTACCTAAAAATAAACAGTTAATGCTACCGGAATGTGCGTGTCGTGACGTCACAATAAAAGGACCCACTCAGCTTATGTCGCGATCTTGTGAGACCGCGACGCTGGTATTCTGTGAGCCCTTTTAAAGAGGAATGCATGCATATGCCTACATCGTAGTACTTTCCATGCTGAACTGGAAGCGAGAGAAAAACATAGAATATGCCAGCTACATTTCCTCCCAGGCATGCTGTAAAAACCAGGTAAGGGATCCGAGGATTTCTGTATATTGCAATTTAGGCGATAGGCTGACTTCCTGTCACTACAGAAATATACCTACAAATCTATCTTAAATAACCCTCTAAACTTTGTCAGACGTGGTGGAAAGACCTTTGTTTAGGTCGTTTACGCTCTGCCTACCCCATTAGGGATAAAGGCGTGATTATATGTATGTATGTCTATTCTTTAATAAACTGTTTAGGCTAGTAAAGTACGACTCGAAAGTAAAGTCAGAGGTTAAACTACTAAGTATTAATTCTAATACATATGCCTACATCGCAGTGAGTAAATACATAAAACTAACTAAATTAAGCAACGTTTTATGCAGATGTATGCAAAGTTTTTACACCGTCATTGGAAGATTGTTTTTAGTTACTACTTATTTATAATTTGTTTTAGTTAATACTTATTTAAAGTAATTTACTTCCATGCTGGTCTGGGAGCGAGAGAAAAACATAGAATGTGCCAGCTGCATTTCCTCCCGGGCATGCTGTAAAATCCAGCTAAGGGATCAGAGGGTTTCAGTATATTGTAATTTAGGCGATGGGCTGACAACCTGTCACTACAGCAATATACCTAGAATTCTATCTTAAATAACCCTCAAAACTTTGTCAGACGTGGCGGGACACCTTTGTTTAGGTCGTTTACGCTCTGCCTACCCCATTAGGGATACAGGCGTGAATATATGTATGTATGTATGTATGTATTTAAAGTAAGTAATTAAAGTAAGTAATGTTATTTCATCATCATCATCATCATTCGCTTGCCCTTATCCCATTTACTTGTGGTCTGCGCAGTACGTTTTCTTCTTCCATTCATCCCTGTCAGCCGTCAGTTCAACACTCACACCTGTTTAAGGCAAATCATCTTTTTTTTTTTTATATATTTGATAGGCAATCATTTGTCCGCCATCTCACGTGATGGTATGTGATGATGTAGACTATGATGGAGCATGATTGCCTAGAAAATGCCTGTTCACTCTCGCCTTGAAAAGGCCCAGGTTATAACGTTCCGGAAATAGATCCGCAGGCAGGGAGTTCCACACTTTGGCCGTTCGCATTAAAAATGTAGAAGCGTACCGCTTTGTCCGCTTTCACGCAGTCCATCCATCTTTTCTATGGTCGTCCTCTCCCAACATAACCATCCACATTCAAATTCATTACCCTTTCGTCTATATGACTTTCATCCCTCCGCATAACATGGCCAATGATGGCCATACCTCGTTTTATACCAGTTACGTACAATCTAACTTACCTTACTTCCATGCTGGGAGCGAGAGAAAAGCTGGTTTATACAGCATTCCCGGGAGGAAATGTAGCTGGCACATTCTATGTTTTTCTCTCACTTCCAGGCCAGCATGGATTGTTTTAGTTACTACATATAGATAAGTAACATTGTGTTTTTAGTTATTCTCGTTTTAATACCTGTTACGCACATCCCCGAATACGCTATTTGCCTACTAGTCAAACCAGCAACTATTTATGAAATGTCAAAAACGCTTTTTTTGTCTGTAAATGGGCGGTTATGACGTCACTCGCCAGTAAATATTGACTACTCAAATCCGTAGCTGCTATATTTTTAACTCGATTATTAAACCTGCATTTATTTTAGACTACCGACCGGCTTCGCACGGAAATCATCAGTGTTTCTACATACATACATACATACATAACGTCACGCCTCTTTCCCGGAGGGGTAGGCAGAGATCACATCCTTCCATTTGCTACGATCCTTGCAAACTTCTTTCGCTTCATCTACATTCATCAATCTTTTCATGCACGCTCGTCGGTTTAGGGTACTCCTGACCTGACCTTTCCCTAGAACGTCCCCGATTTGATCGCGGTACGTTCGTCGAGATCTTCCCCTTACAACATTCCCACTCACACTCGCCATGTATATCTGTTTGGTTAATCTCTTTTCATCCATCCTCTCAACATGACCAAACCACCTCTACTATATTCTGCATGTATTATACATATAAACCTTCCTCTTGAATCACTCTATCCATTAAAAGAACCGCATCAAAATCCGTTGCGTAGTTTTAATGATCTAAGCATACATAGGGATATAGGGACAGAGAATGCGACTTTGTTTTATACCATGTAGTGATGATGAATGAGATCCACAGTATTTTTTGCCATCAGTTTTAAGTATAAACGTATTGATTTTCTTAGCCAGCCAGTCAACATGCCTCGTGGATTGACAAATGCAAAACGTACAAACCGCGAAATGTTCTTTTTTGAGCGTTGTAAAACAACCATTCCGCGGACAGGCAAAGACCAAACTCTGACACCAGGGTCCATAGACTCGAAACCCATACGACAGAAGAAAAAAAACTAAAAATACTACTAACTAACATGTCTGCATTCGAATTTAAATTCTAAAGGTGCTAAGCCGTTTGTCCCGGTTAATATCGTTTAATATCGTAGATATTAGTCGTTGAGCCATGTCAGAGACCAGTGTTAGCATTGGCGGCTTGAAAAACTCTGACCTAATCTAGTATTGGGTCTGCTTTCCATTCTGGATTGCGGAGGTGAGATGGCAGTCGCTCTGTGTAAAAATCAGTACCCTCGTCCAATCACCTAGATTAAGTAGCCGACCCCGAGAGATACGGAAAAAAGGCTAGGGAAATGACATAATTTTAATTCTAAGGAAGCAGTTACACAGATAATTTCAATGTAATTGTATTGTGATATCAGATGATCCCGCATTATTAATTATTTGAGAATTCACACGTTTTTCCTCAAAGAAAGATTATTATTGCAGATGACAGTTTATTGTGGATATCAAAGAACACGGTAATTCATAATATCAATTAATAAAATTCTGTTACAAAGAATGGAATAGAATAAACAATGATTTTAGCGTAAACGCACTTGGCCTTTGTAATGACTGTGAGAGAAAACGAAACGCATCGGTTCGTTGTTTGTTGACAACTGTTTCGTCTTCATTTCGACTCATCAGATGCGGAAGTGTCCGCTAAACATTGCATTATCTCGACAGGGATACACGTGGAAAAGGCCCCCTTTGCAGGAAGGACCACTCTCATGACATCATGCTTAACGGCTGCTCCTAAAGAGTTGGATTCTGTTCCGATCCAAACAAGCTAAGCTCACAAGACCGAACCACTTGCACATGATTTTAGCCTATTTTATACTTGTTTAGTTAGGACATTGCAGGCTGACCATCTGATTTACCGAAAAGTAAGATGATCTCTTTTCGAATGGGTATGTAAACTCACGCTGGATTGGGAGTGACAGAAAAACATAGAATAATGGCTCATGCTGCTTTTAAAAGCCAGCTTAGGGATCCGAGAGTTTCAGTATATTGTTATTTAGGCAACGGGCTGACAACCTGTCACTACAGCAATATACGTACAAATCTATCTTAAATAACCTGCAAAACTTTGTCAGACGTGGCGGAACCACCTTTATTTAGGTCGTTTCCGCTCTGCCTACCACATTAGGCATAAAGGCGTGGTTATTTGTATGTATGTATGTAAATATTCAGTCCTGCGCCCAATATCTCTCTGGTCGTGTCAATTGTTGTGCGGTGTGCCCTTCTTCTTCTGTCGAGTGAGTATCGAGTCTATCGACTCGATGAACCCTGGTGTCAGAGTTCTTAAACCGCCTAGTAGCACAACTATCAGGCCTCTGACATGGTTTGAGTAACGACCACTATCAAAGACAGCGACCGGGACCGACGGCTTAACGTGCCCTCCGAAGCACGAAATCTTTTTCTTTTTCGGACAATCAGGTGATTCAGCCTGCAATGTCCTAACCAAACTGGGGAAAAATTCACAAAGTGATAAATTCTCAAATATCAACTTTGTGTTTCCCCCCTGGGAATCGAACCCAGGACCTCCGGATCAGGAGTCCATGGCACTAGCTACTAGACCACGGAGGCAGTTAGTGTGCCCTATCCCATTAGAATAAGAGATTGAAGGTGTTAACAGTGTACTTGAGTGTTGCGCAAACAATCGGGCACTAAAAACGAGTCTAGCGCAGATTAATCTCAGTGAGATTGGCCGTGGCCATCAAAAATCATTAGCAGGCCAATTCTTTAGAAGGCCAAGGACAAATTCACTTTAAAAAGTAATATAAAACGATTGTAAAATGCTTTGGTTACTTATTTACCAGGCCATACCCATTTTCGGTGATGGCGTCCAATCTCCCAGAGATCAGCCATCTGCGCAGGACTAGTTTTTAGTGCCCAATTGTTTGCGCTACACACAGGTGCACTCTCTTTTCCTTCAATCTCTTATTCTGGTGGGACAGACTGACTGAACCGACCTGAGATAAATCAGGCGCAGGACCGACTATTTAAATGCCCATCCGACAGCATGGATCATCTTACTTTTCGGACAATCAGGTGATCAGCCTGCAATGTGCTAACTAAACTAGAAACAACAACGCAAAGTCATTGCCCCCACCGGGAATCGAACCCGGGACTTTCAGGTCGAGAGCCCATGGCTCAGACCGCTGGACCACGGACACATAAATGTTGTACTGGTTACTTATTTAACAGTGCATAGGTACCAATAATAAATAACAGGCAAAGGACAAGGAGACACATAAAAAATCCTCGCAATTAACACAAAAATAAATTGCTGTACCAGTTTTGATGCTGTTAAGTTCACGTTAAATTCGCCCAGCCTTGACCCGACGACGACACAAAATAAAAAAAAGAACCTTCAAAATATTTTCGTCTCGAATTATTTTTGTGGTGATACGGTCGCCCAAAAAATAGAAAGAGCCCGACGGTGTATTGGATAGGGCCACTGCCTCCTGAGCGGGAGGTCGTGGTTCGAATCCCACCACGTACCAATGTGTTTTTTCGGTTTTCGAATATCATTATATACGCTTCGGAAGGCACGTTAAGCCGTTGGTCCCGGTTAATATCGTTTAACACCGTAGATTTTAGTCGTTAAGCCATATCAGAGGCCAGTGCTAAGCATTGGCGGCTTGAAAACTCTGACCTAATCTAGGATTGGGTCTGGTTTCCCTTCTGGGTTGCTAAGGTCAGAAGGCAGTCGCTCTGTGTAAAAACCAGTTCGTTCAAACCCCTAAATTAGGTAGCCGACCACGTGAGATACGGGAAAAGGCTAGGGAGATGATGACGGTCGCCCAAAAAATATTACCATCTTTTTGTACACTTTTGTCGACGTCGGGCAAAAACTGGTCTGGCTTGATAAAGCTCAACGTGATTCTCACTATACAAATACATACATACTTACATACATACATACATATAATCACGCCTTTATCCCTAATGGGGTAGACAGAGCTTAAACGACCTAAACAAAGGCCGTTCCGCCGCGTCTGACAAAGTGTTGAGGGCCATTCAAGAAAGATTTAGTGACAGTTTGTCAGCCCATCGCCTAAATTACAATATACTGAAACCATCAGATCCCTTAGCTGGTTTTTACAGCATGCTCGGGAGGAAATGCAGCTGGCACATTCTATGTTTTTCTCTCACTCCCAGTCCAGCATGGAAGAACTACTTACATACATACATAACGTCACGCCTCTTTCCCGGAGGGGTAGGCAGAGACTATGCAGACGAAAATATAAAGGTTTGTCATTTTCTTACACAGGTGTTAATTTAATTGCGTGCCATAGCTTAGGGTGTGTTTCAGTAACGTAAAAGGAGCCTAATGGGGTAGGCAGAGCGTCAACAACCCAAATAAAAGGTCGTTCCGCCGCGTCTGCCAAGTTTTACATACATACATATAGTCACGCCTTTATTCCTAATGAGGTAGGGTTTTGTTTGTTATGAGTTTTGAGAGTTGTTTTTAGATAGATCTGTATATTGCTGCTGTAGTGACAGGTTGTCAGGCCAGCGCCTTACAATTTTCGTCCAAGCTAACAATAAACTGAAACCCTCGAATCCCTTAGCTGGTTTTTACAGCATACCCGGGAGGACATGCAGCTGGCACATTCTATTTCTCTCGCTCCTAGTCCAGCATGGAAGAAAACCCCTCTAAACCTCAGTAATACGGTCATAGCTGCCCGCGCGCAAGTTTCAACGCAAAGTTTGGCAATTTCACTGTGTAACTATGGTAACTAACTGTAATATGTAGTATCTAGTACGGGAGGAGAGAAAGGTACGCGTTATGTAGCAACTGTGATGTAAGACAGAGATAAAGAAACTTAGTGTTTTAGATACTTCCATGCTGGACTGGGAGAGATAGAAAAACATAGAATGTTCCAGCTGCCCTTCCTCCCGGGCATGCTGTAGAAGACAGCAAAAGGGACTCGAGGGTGTACTGAAATTTAGGCGATGGGCTGACAACCTGTCACTATGGCAATACACATTACAATCTAAAATTACCCTCAATTATTGTCAGACGCGGCGAAAGCGCCTTTTATGACGCTCTGCCTACCCCGTAAGGGATAAAGGCGTGATTTTATGTATGTATGTATTTATGTATGTGTTTTAGATTTGCTAGGTTTTGGGCTCGAAAATGTTAAGTGTATCTTCCATGCTGGCCTGGGAGCGAGAGAAAAACATAGAATGTGCCAGCTGCATTTCCTCCCGAGTATGCAGTAAAAACCAGCTAAGGGATCCGAGGGTTTCAGTATATTGCAATTTAGGCGCCTGTCACTACAGCAATATACGTACAAATCTATCTTTTATAACCCTCAAAACTTTGTCAGACGTGGCAGAACGACCTTTGTGTAGATAGTTTACGCTCTGCCTAGCCCTAATGGGAAAAAGGCGTGATTATATGTATGTGTTTGAATTAAATTGAATTGTAATGAATTGTGGAGCAAATAGTACCCCGCAGTTACTATCGAAATTGAGGTATTCTTCTTCTTCTGTCGAGTGGGTATCGAGTCTATCGACCCGATGAACCCTGGTGTCAGAGTTTTTAAACCGCCTAGTAGCACAACTATCAGGCCTCTGACATGGTTTGAGTAACGACCACTATCAAAGACAGCGACCGGGACCGACGGCTCAACGTGCCCTCCGAAGCACGAAATCTTTTTCTTTTTTCGGACAATCAGGTGATTCAGCCTGCAATATCCTAACCAAACTGGGGAAAAATTCACAAAGTAATAAATTCTCAAATATCAACTTTGTGTTTCCCCCCTGGGAATCGAACCCAGGACCTCCGGATCAGGAGTCCATGGCACTAGCCACTAGACCACGGAGGCAGTTAGTGAGGTATTAGTGAAGGTAGAGTAATTGTATGGAAAATTATGCTCATACTATCGTCTTAAGGAAGTACATCGAAATCGTCGAATATTACGCTCATAAAATGTTATTACTTGTTACCCAATACACCATGCTATATCTACATGTTCTACGTGAGGTAGTACTAACTATAACATACATACTGTTCAGTTTGCACATTTATTCTAGTTGTTAAGTTGTACCCATTGTTGTAGTTACTTCCATGCTGGACTGGGAGAGATAGAAAAACATAGAATGTTCCAGCTGCCCTTCCTCCCGGGCATGCTGTAGAAGACAGCAAAAGGGACTCGAGGGTTACAGTGTTGTAATTTGGGCGATGGGCTGACAACCTGTCACTATGGCAATACACATTACAATCTAAAATTACCCTCAATTATTGTCAGACGCGGCGAAAGCGCCTTTTACGAGGCGTTTAACGCTCTGCCTACCCCGTAATGGATAAAGGCGTGATTTTATGTATGTATGTATGTTAAGTTGTAGATAGTTCTTGATTTAGTTATAGTTAATGAGAGCGCGTAGAAATATCACACACATAAGTTAAAGTTTTTAATCAGTTGATAAAGTGTTACAGATATAATACATACATACATACATACATAAAATCACGCCTTTATCCCTTACGGGGTAGGCAGAGCGTAAAACGCCTCCTAAAAGGCGCTTTCGCCACGTCTGACATAAATTGAGGGCAATTTTAGATTGTAATGTGTATTGCTGTAGTGACAGGTTGTCAGCCCATCGCCTAAATTAAAATACACTGTAACCCTCGAATCCCTTTTGCTGAGTTTTACAGCATGCCCGGGAGGAAGGGCAACTGGAACATTCTATGTTTTTCTTTCTCTCCCAGTCCAGTATGGAAGAAATAATATATGGTGACTTCTCGCTATGACGTCGTAATGCACTCTAAAGTAAAATATGTAAAAATGAACGTCGCGACAAGCAAGTCGCAACGTAAGCAAAACCTATAGGTATTGCCAATGTGCGGTGTATGTCATAAATAAACCGTACACATACAATCACGCCTATATCCCTAATGGGGTAGGCAGAGCTTAAACAACTTAAATAAAGATCGTTCCGCCACGTGTGACAAAGTTTTGAGGGTTATTTAAGGTAGATTTGTATATTGCTGTACTGACAGGTTGTCAGCCCATCGCCTAAATTACAATATACTGAAACCCTCGGTTCCCTTAGCTGGCTTTTACAGCATGCCCGGGAGGAAATGCAGCTGGCACACTATATGTTTTTTCTCTCACTCCCAGGCCAGCATGGAAGAGTAACTAACTATAACAGTAACTGAGAAATTGTCTATCGTTTCGTATAGATCTCATTTACCTTTTACTTTCGTTCGGACTCTAGTGCATAGATCTAATCTGCTCTTCTTGATCGTTTCGTTTCCTCTCTTTTTCCTCTCTATAGCGAGTCTATTATACGGGGTGTAAGGGACAGCTACCCACAAACTGATTCCGATGATGAGATTTGTATCATGGACTGGTTCATATTCTTTCGGGTGCAGTCTAGAGTACTGAGAAATTGTCTATCGTTTCGTATAGATCTCGTTTGGACTCATACATACATACATATAGTCAAGCCTTTATCCCAAATGGGGTCGGCAGAGCGTAAACGACCTAAACAAAGCTCATTTCGCCACGTATGACAAAGTTTTGAGGGTTATATAAGATAGATTTGTAGGTATATTGCTGTTGTTACAGGTTGTCAGCCCATCGCGTAAATTACAATATACTGTAACCCTCGGATCCCTTAGCTGTTTTTTACAGCATGCCCGGGAGGAAATGCAGCTGGCACATTCTATGTTTTTGTCTCGCTCCCAGGCCAGCATGGAATAATTGCTTAACATTCGTTATCATATTCATACTACAAAGAATTAGTATCAACTAGAGCAAAGACCGATTAACTAAGCCCTCTCCAATGACAAGCCCTTTTACTTTTCATGTCGTGTGGCATGTTTATTGTTGTCTGACACGTAATGCGGCAGTGGACATGTTAACGAGTTTTCAGTAGCGGTATTTTACTACTAAAGTACTTCCATGCTGGACTGGGTGCGAGAGAAAAACATAGAATGTGCCAGCTGCATTTCCTCCCGGGCAAGCTGTAAAAACCAGCTAAGGGATCCGAGGGTTACAGTATATTGTAATTTACGCGATGGGCTGACAACCTGTCACAACAGCAATATACCTACATACAAATCTATCATAAATAACCCTCAAAACTATGTCATACGTGGCGAAATGAGCTCGTTTACGCTCTGCCTACCCCATAAGGGATCAGACCAGCTAAGGGATCCGAGGGCAGTATAATGTAAATTAGGCGATAGGCTGACAACCTGTCCCTATAGCAAAATACCTATAATATCTTAAATAACCCTCAAATTTTGTCAGACGTGGCGATACGACCTTTATTTACGTCGTTTACGCTCTGCCTACACCATTAGGGATAAAGGCGTGATAATACGTATGTATGTATGTAGTATTCCCAACTCAGTATTAGAATAAAGGTAAACAAACTTTCATGTCTTTTAATCGAAGATCTTGTTTCTAAAATAAGTTTTAGCTATCAGATAAGACAACATAATGAAATATTAGTTTTCGTAATTTAACTCATTTGCCAACACGTATAATTTATTTTAGAAATGTGTTTTTGAATAAAAAGACATGAAACTTTGTATACCTTTATTCTAAAACTGAGTTGGAAATACTATAGGTACTAGAATATTTTGTCGTCCTTAACTTACGAAGCAAAGTTCGATTTGAACAATATATAAGGATAGTTCCTTATAGTAGACTACGTACGGGGTAGGCAGATCATCAACGGCTTTGTACACTTTCGCCACATAGGACATTTCCGATAAGGGTATTTCCGATATTATTGTTGCAGTGACTGGTTGTCAGTACATAAGACTAAATTTCAATACGCCGAATACCTCGGGGCATTAATTGATATACATATAATCACGCCTTTATCCCTAATGGGGTAGGCAGCGCGTAAACGACTTAACAAAGGACATTTTGCCACGTATGACAAAGTTTTGAGGGTTATTTAAGATAGATTTGTAGGTATATTGCTGTTGTCCCATCGCATAGCCTGGAGAAACTCATCATTCTCGGGCAAATGGAAGGGAAGCGCGCTAGAGGAAGAGCGCCAGCTAGATGGGTGGACCAACTCAAAGAGGTGACAGGAAGCCAGATACAGGGAGCGGTACATCTGGCACAGAACCGGACAGAGTGGAGAAGATTGACATACAGTCACGATCCTCAGGATTGAGGGAACGACCAGAAAGAAGAAGAGATTGCTGTAGTGAC
Source organism: Scrobipalpa costella (assembly GCA_949820665.1). Classification (NCBI taxonomy): domain Eukaryota; kingdom Metazoa; phylum Arthropoda; class Insecta; order Lepidoptera; family Gelechiidae; genus Scrobipalpa; species Scrobipalpa costella. The sequence continues at coordinate 5,951,572 of OX463321.1, read as the reverse complement.
AGGTTGTCAGCCCATCGCCTAAATTACAATATACTGAAACCCTCAGATCCCTTAGCTGGTTTTTACAGCATGCCCGGGAGGAAATGCAGCTGGCACATTGTTTTTCTCTGGCTCCCAGGCCAGCATGGAAGAAATTGATTATTGGTTGTTTTAAAGAACTTATTTCTTCTAAACGAATCATTGGAAAATTATACAAAAATACACATCTAAGAAAATATTTCATGGCCTGCAATTGCAACATTTAAAAATATTCTAGTTCGTGAATAAGTATGTATAAAAAAACTGGAAGTAAAGCTGTTTTATCAGTAAATTCAATATTCCTTCTTAACTATTAGGAGCGCTTTTACGGTTCCTTCGGGGAATTATTCTTATCATGATTATCTAGAACCGCAATATAGCTTTTTTAACCCAACCGTAGTTTTGATGCAATTACCTTTTTGTGCGATTTTCGCACATTTTTGACGCGGCCTCGGACGTAACCGCCACGCCGTAGCGCGCGCTGATTTGAACGATATTCTAAGGCATTACGGGCGATGGTTGCATATCTTGAAATCTACCTGCTCATCTTTCGTTGGGATACACCTTAATTTTGAAAAAAGTTTCATAAAGTCCCAAGGCGAAAAGTCTAGAATTATACCTCCTGTTACACATAAGACTTATCTGTAATAATGTAACAACCATAGCCATATTATAAAAATCTCAAATTTTGCGGTTTGTATACGTATATTACAATTTACAGTTTTATGTAACCACCATCTTAACCACAGAATAAGTAAGTACAGCAGTAAAATATGCTAGCGTCTGAAACTAGACCTTAACTGTCAGAGGTCAGATTAAAACTCAACCCATGAATCTGAACAACTTTCACCAAGGAACATTTAATTTGTAACTGTTTAACTAGGGTTTTTAAGCGCGTAAAAATAATAGGCATTTATAAACCGATACATACCTTTAGTTCCCGCAATGCTGCAGTTGTGGTCGCGGGCTGACTGGCATTTATTGTTTTATAAATGCCTATCTTTTTTACGCGCTTAAAACCCGTGTTAAACAGTTATAATGTGTACAAAGCGTGAAAGTCTTCAACAATTATTAACATATAATTGGTCCTCAAACATAAATTGTGCCTACAAGCTGCTGAAATCATATGGTATAGGAGGCGGGAAGTCCATTTTTTTTTGTTTTCATATTGCGATCTATGTTCCTTGGTGAGAGTTGTTTTGTTTCATGGTCCCTGAAGTATATAGTAATAGCATGCAGTACATACATATAATCACGCTTTTATCCCTAATGGGGTTGGCAGTGCGTAAACGACGTTATTTAAGATAGATTTTAAGGTATATTGCTGTAATGACAGGTTGTCAGCCCATCGCCTAAATTGCAATATACAAAATAGAAACCCTCGGAACCCTTAGCTGTTTTTTTCAGCATGCCCGGGAGGAAATGCAGCTGGCACATTCTATGTTTTTCTCTCGCTCCCAGTCCAGCATAGAAGATACAGGCAGTCGCGATACAAATTTCGAAAAGATAGACGCGATAATACATGGCTATCGCGACCTAATCGCGGCTGCATGCTACAGGGTCTCTGCGGCTAAAGTCTCGATCATCTAACATTCGAAATTGTCTTACTGCAATTTTTTTCTACTGTGACTCAAACTCAACACTTTCGATGTTACGTTACGGACACAGAACTACGGTGATGACGGTCCCTTTTACTTTTATTTAACAGCGTTATAGCGTGTTCTGTAGTGTAGCAGATTTGATACACTTTGAAACACGTGTTTTTTAATCAAATTTGACGATTTTGTATTTACTCTGACTGAGGTTTCATAAGCATCAGTCAAGCATATTAGAAACTACCATACCGATTTTAAAAATTACTTTTTTTTTTTTTATATATATATAAAGGCGAGCATTTGTCCGCCATCTCACCTGGTGGAAAGTGACGATGCGGACTATGTTGAAGCATACTCACCTATTACCAAATTATTCACTTTACCATTACCAAAGGCTACATTTACCGTACCTTGAGAAACATCACCAACCACCAATACCAAACTGTGGTGGACAGGGAACCGATGCGTTTTGTGTTCTTCGTCATTCATCAGGCCATAAAACCTTTCTCACTTGAAAGCAAATTAAAATAATCTAGTCAAAACAGTGTTCCAAAAAGCTTCGTCCTTTCAACTGCCTCCGTGGTCTAGTGGTCAGAGCCATGGTCTCACGATCCGGAGGTCCAGGGTTCGATTCCCACAAAGTTGAAAGTTGTTAATTTATCACTTTGTTAGAGTTTTCCCCAGTATGGTTAGGACATTGCATGCTGAATCACCTGATTGTCCGAAAAGAAAAAGGATTCCGTGCTTCGGAGGTCACGTTACGCCGTCGGTCCCGATCGCTGTTAACTCAAACCTTATCAGAGGCCTAATAGCTCTGCTACTAGGCGGTTTGAGAACTCTGACACCAGGGTTCGTCAGGTCATTCGACTAGAGAATCCACTCGCTAAGAAGAAGAAGACCTACTTTCAAATGTCATTTCAGGTAATCGATTATTCAGAGCTACAATACAATACAAGATACTTTATTGCACAAAGAAACACAAATACATACAGCAGAAAACTAAGGAACAAAACACCTTATTGCTAAAGCAGCAATTTCTACCAGGCAACCTTTGGGTAGTAGGATAGTAGCATCATCATCATCATAAATTTAAGAGCTTTGCTCTTGTCGGTGGAGTAATCGCCAACTTTCTCTGGATTCAGCCTCCTTAAAATTATGTATATAATTGGAAGTATTTATTTATTTCTTGTTTATATTTATGTAAAATATTTACATTATATAAGTATTTTACAGTAGTATTATTTTATTGATAGGTATTAAATTTTGTGCACGTTTTATCCGCGTTTCGTTAAAATTATCACTTCTGTAGGTCTGCTGTAAGAAATTTCTTATAAGCAGTGCCTGTTGTGTCTTTGTTTTTTATGTCCTGTGTTTATGATGTTTTTTGTGTACAATAAATTGTTAAATAAACATCTCTATACCACGTGACCTCAATCTTTTCTTTAATTTGGTCCATATAGGTACTTCTAGGTCAGCCTCTTCCTCTTGTCCCTTCAATCTTTCCTTCTAATATAGTCTTCATACATACATATAATCACGCCTTTATCCCTATGGGGTAGGCAGAGCGTAAACGACCTAAACAAAGGTCATTCCGCCACGTCTGACAAAGTTTTGAGGGTTATTTAAGATAGATTTGTAGGTATATTGCTGTATTGACAGGTTGTCAGCCCATCGCCTACGTTGCAATATACTGAAATTCTCTGATCCCTTAGCTGACTTTTACAGCATGCCCAGGAGGAAATGCAGCTGGTACATTCTATGTTTTTCTGTCGCTCCCAGTCCAGCTTGGAAGTAGTAAATCATGTCTTAACCCTTCTCCTTAACTTCTCTTTACGACGTGACCTCAATCGTTTCTTTGATTTGGTCCATATACATACATACATACATATAATCACGCCTTTGTCCCTAATGGGGTAGGCAGAGCGTAAACGACCTAAACAAAGGTAGTTCGGCCACATCTGACAAAGATTTGAGGGTTATTTATTTAGTCCATATAGGTTCTTCTAAGTCGGCCTCTTCCTCTTGTCCCTTCAATCTTTCCTTCTAATATAGTCTTTAGTAGGAAATCATGTCTTAACAAGTGTCTTAGCATCTTTAATGTTCTGTTCTCGATGGCTTTCAATATATTCCTCTTTTCTTTAACTAAATTTAATACTTCTTCGTTTGTTTCCTTCTCTGTCCAGATTATTCGTTATTTCCTACGTCAACACCAGAGCAAAAAACTCCAAAAGATTATATTTGTATTGTCACCAACATAAAGTCATCAAGGTAACAAAAACACAGTAAAAGTGGTTACATAAACATAAAACACGGTAGTAAAACGAAACGGAAATGGTCGCAAATAGACGTTTTAGATCATTGTTGCATTACATAAAACTGCACCTATTCTACTCACGGAGTAGGCAGAACGTCAACGGAATTCTTCTTCTTAGCGACCCGATGAATCCTGGTGTCAGAGTTTTCAAACCGCCTAGTAGCACAGCTAGGCCTCTGACATGGTTTCAAACTTCCATACTGGACTGGGAGAGAAAGAAAAACATAGAATGTTCCAGTTGCCCTTCCTCCCGGGCATGCTGTATAAGTCAGCAAAAGGGATTCGAGGGTTACAGTGTATTGTAATTTAGGCGATGGGCTGACAACCTGTCACTACAGCAATACACATTACAATCTAAAATTGCCCCCAATTTATGTCAGACGTGGCGAAAGCGCCTTTTAGGAGGCGTTTTACGCTCTGCCTACCCCGTAAGGGATAAAGGCGTGATTTTATGTATGTATGTATGTATGACATGGTTAGAGTAAGGACCACTATCAAAGACAGCGACCGGGACTGACTTGACTTGACTGGCTTAACGTGCTCTCAAAATCACGAGATCATCTTTCTTTTCGGAACGAAATTAATAAACACATTGAATAGGATATACTAATAGGATCCTTAACATTATCCAGAGTCATCATCTCCCTAGCCTTATCACGTATCTCACGGGGCGGCTACCTAATCTAGGGGATTAAACGAAGGTACTGGTTTTTACACAGAGTGACTGCTATCAGACCTCCGCAACCCAGACCCACGCCTAGATTAGGCTTAACATTACTCAGAGAAGAACTTTAGAAATGGATTCATAGATTGTAATTTGAATATAAATGTATCTAAACTATTAGTCTGTATTGATAAATAAACTTACCCCGGCGGCTGTAAACTGGCTACAGAATCTTAATTTGAAATGATAATTTATTAAAATGGCCGAACGTTAATAATAATCGATACTTTTTTTTTTAATACGCAATAATAACGCTTCTCGGCCAACGTAAAAATAATTTACCATTAAATAGCAAAAATGCTAATACATACAAGACATAAAAAACGCAAGTTCTGTACGCAGTTTAGTTCAAGAACGAATTACGCGAAAATTAACGATAATAAATTGGTCTGGTAAAACTGGTTTTGTATGAATACAAGTGTGGTCGTAGGCTAGAGTAGAGAATTTACATTATATGCCGTTTAAAGCGCTACCTTGAAGGACATTGGTCAGGTCAGTTATCTGCTCCATACATACATATACATATAATCACGCCATTATCCCTAATGGGCTTGGCAGAGCGTAGAGGACCTAAACAAAGGTCGTCCCACCACATCTGACAAAGTTTTGAGGGTTATTTAAGATTGTTAGGATTTAGAAGGATTAAGAAGATTTGTAGGTATATTGCTGTTGTGACAGGTTGTCAGCCCATCGCCTCGGATCCATTAGCTGGTTTTTACAGCATGCCCGGGAGGAAATTCATATAATAATATAATAATTGGTTGGTATATTGCTGAAGTGACAGGTTATCAGCCCATCGCCTAAATTGCAATATACAGAAACCCATGGATCCCTTAGCTGGTTTTTACAGCATGCACATTCTATGTTTTTCTCTCGCTCCCAGTCCAGCATAGAAGAATTATCTGTTCCACAGACGAAAAAAAAGTCAGCTAAAGGATTTCAGGATATGGGAATCGCTATTAGGTTGTCTGTTTGTCTGTCTTCTACAGGCTGTACTTCGGTGCTCAAGAGCTCCAAAACCTTATTCGACCAGGTTCTTCTTCTTCTGTCGAGTGGGCATCGAGTCCATTGACCCGATGAACCCTGGTGTCAGAGTTTTTAAACCGCCTAGTAGTACAACTATCAGGCCTCTGACATGGTTTAAGTAACGACCACTATCAAAGACAGCGACCGGAACCGTCAGCTTAACGTGCCCTCCGAAGCACAAAATCTTTTCCTTTTCGGACAATCTTTTTCTTTCGGGTGATTCAGCCTGCAATGTCCTACCCAAACTGGGGAAAAAATCACAAAGCGATAAATTCTTTAAATATCAACTTTTTGTTTCCCCCCTGGGAATCGAACCCAGGACCTCCAGATCGAGAATCCATGGCACTAGCCACTAGACCACGGAGGCAGCTCACTTCTACCATCGGACATCTAGACGCACCGCAGGATACCATCCATACCTGGTTGATATTCCACCGATACGGACTAAGCGCTTCCAAAACTCTTTCACAATGCGCACAATACGCAGAAGAGTGGAACTCACTACCTGCGTCTGTGTTTCCGAATGCATTTAGCCCTCAATACATACATATAATCACGGGTAGGCAGAGCGTAAATGACCTAAACAAAGGTTGTTCCGTCACGTCTGACTCAGTTACGAGCGTTATTTAAGATAGATTTGCACTGCTGTAGTGACAGGTTGTCAGACCATCGCCTAAATTACAATATACTGAAACCCTCGGAACCCTTAGCTAGTTTTTACAGCATACCCGGAAGGAAATGCAGCTGGCATAATTTTAATTTATATTATGTGTTTAGAATTAAGATTGTAATTTCATTTATTTAACTGACGTTTGGAATTATTTTATTGATATATATTATTTTTATTAATTGTAGCTATATGTACGCCGACAGGCAGAGCTCAATTGGACATTTTATTACATTAACAACTGATTTATACTTGTGACTCACATTAATAAATGATTTGATTTGATTTGATTTGGCACATTCCATGTTTTTCTTTCGCTCCCAGGCCAGCATGGAAGAATTACAAAACATTACAAGAAATGTGCCAAGGTGTATTATGTCGTCACAACTTTGTATTCAATGGCGCAAGCCGTGAACGCGTGACGTCAACGAAACGAAATATGGCAAGACCGGCTTACTAATTATGATAATTATTAATTATTAATAGAAAAAATCACACATTACAACTGCCACGTGGTCTAGTAGCTAGTGCCATGGACTCCTGATCCGTAGGTTCTGGGTTCGATTCCCAGGGGGGAAACACAAAGTTGATATTTGAGAATATATCACTTTGTGAATTTTTCCCCAGTTTGGTTAGGACATTGCAGGCTGAATCACCTGATTGTCCGAAAAAGGAAAAGATTTCGTGCTTCGGAGGGCACGTTAAGCCGTCGGTCTTGGTCTCTGTCTTTGATAGTGGTCGTTAATCAAAACCATGTCAGAGGCCTGATGGTTGTGCTAGTAGGCGGTTTAAAAACTCTGACACCAGATTTCATCGGGTCGATAGACTCGATACCCACTCGACAGAAGAAGAATAAAAAATAAAGCAACAGGCTTATAAATACTTAGTATTTTGTTTGGAGCCGGTCCGCTCATGCCAAGTTACTGGATGTAGCCCTGAATGGCACCTGCCGGGTCATCTCAAACCTTCCCCAGTGTCCAAGCTATACCCACTAGCTGATAATATTATATTATAGTTCAACTTAAAAAAATTGAACACCACTTTTCATAAGAGATCACACATATTTATAAGAGATCTCTTCCAGCCAACCTAATGGGGATAAAAGATGGGAGATTTACGGGAACACATACAGTTAGTATAATTTAATTACAAATTAATATGATTATAGTAATAACTAATATACATATTAACATACTATAATAAACTCTTCTTCTTCCTAGCCTTATCCCGTATCTCACGGGGTCGGCTAACTAATCTAGAGGATTGAACGGGGGTACTGGTTTTTACACAGAGCGACTGTCACCTGACCTCCGCAACCAAGAAGGGAAACCAGACCCAATCCTAGATTAGGTCAGAGTTTTCAATCCGCCAATGCTTGGGACTGGCCTCTGATATGGCTTAACGACTAATATCTATGGTATTCAGACGATATTAACCGGGACCAACGGCTTAACGTGCCATGAAATTCGAAAACCGAAAAACACATTGGTACGTGGTGGGATTCGAACCACGACCTCCCGCTCAGAAGGCAGCGGCCCTATCCACTACACCATCGGGCTCTATAATAACATACTATAATAAACTAATACATATAAATATATTTATATGATATATAAATGATAAAATAAAATATCATTATATACGTCATAGAGAGGTCATGAAATGCTCTCATCATCATGATATAACATGTATAGTATGGCTGTTCTTCCATGCTGGCCTGGGAATGAGAGAAAAACATAGAATGTGCCAGCTGCGTATCCTCCCGGGCATGCTGTAAAAACCAGCTAAGGGATCCGAGGGTTTCAGTATATTGCATTTTAGGCGATGGGCTGACAACCTGTCGCTAAGCCGTATACCTTCAAATCTATCTTAAATAACCCTCAAAGCTTTGTCAGACGTGGCGAAACGACCTTGTTTAGGTCGTTTACGCTCTGCCTTCCCCATTAGGGATAAAGGCGTGACTATATGTAAGTAGTATGGCTATGGCCAGCTCCACTGAAAGGGCAAACGCATCGCGACTCGCGGCATCCTTTGCACGGCTACGTCTCAATCAATCAATCAATTTATTTATTTGCATCTCAGTGCCACAAAGACTAAAAAGCCACCGCAGTTTTATCAAGTGTGTCGCGCCGCACTCTACCGAACCTGCACAGGCCAGATGTGAACTTTGGCGCGAAAAAGCATATTTGCCTGTCACTACAAAAATATACCTACAAATCTATATAATCACGCCTTTATCCTTAATGGGGTAGGCAGAGCGTAAAAGACCTAAACCGGTCGTTCCGCCACGTCTAACAAAGTTTTGAGGGTTATTTAAGATGGATTTGTACGTATATTGCTGTAGTGACAGGTTGTCAGCCCATCGCCTAAATTACAATATACTGAAACCCTCTGATCCCTTAGCTGGTTTTTACAGCATGTCCGGGAGGAAATGCAGCTTGCACATTCTATGTTTTTCTCTAGCTCCCAGTCCAGCATGGAAGTAAACCTAAAAATCTACTTTAAATAAATAACAAATCTATTTTAATTCGGCTTTTAAAAGTCTCAAGAGACGGTGCACGTCGAATGTCTTCGGGAAATTCATTCCACAGCTTGATCGCTCGCACTGTGAAAGACATACATACATAAAATCACGCCTTTATCCCTTACGGGGTAGGCAGAGCGTTAAACGCCTCGTAAAAGGCGCTTTCGCCGCGTCTAACAATAATTGAGGGTAATTTTAGATAGTAATGTGTATTGCCATAGTGACAGGTTGTCAGCCCATCGCCTAAATCACAATACACTGTAACCCTCGAGTCCCTTTTGCTGTCTTCTACAGCATGCCCGGGAGGAAGAGCAGCTGGAACATTGTATGTTTTTCTATCTCTCCCAGTCTAGCATGGCAGTACTGTGGAAGACTTTGCGTAGAAGTCAGTCTTGTGAGAAGGCAGGTTAAGTATACCCACAAATCTATCTTAAATAACCCTCAAAACTTTTGTCAGACGTGGCGAAACGACCATTGTTTAGGTCGTTTACGCTCTGCCTACCCCATTAGGGATACAGGCGTGATTATAGATTATTATTTTAGAGATTATATGTATGTATATAATAATTAATAGAAGTTTTACTCTGATTATATACGTACGGACATTCGGAAGTGTATTGACGTCAGAGAAAAGAAAGATCTTAGACTTTCTAGCTAAAAAAAGTCGGATTTGTTGCCTAACTCTGACGTAGGTAATCGGTGAAGGTAGGCCATTTTATGTTATACTTACACACATAAAATCAAGCTATTACGTATGTAAGTTCTTCCATTTCTGTCTTGAGGGTTCGAGTCGCGATGAACCCTGTTGTCAGAGTTTTTAAACCGCTAATAGCACAGCTAATAGGACCCTGAAATGGTTTGTGTAACGACCACTATCAAAGACAGCGACCGGGACCGACGGCTTAACGTCCGAAGCACGGAAGCTGTTTTCTTCCAGACATAGGTGATTCGGCCTGCATTGTCCTAATCAAACTGGGGAAAATTGCACACAGTGATAAATTAACAATTATCGACTTTGTGTTCCCCCCTGGGAATCGAACCTAAGACCTCCGGATCGTGAACCCATGGCTCTGACCTCTAGACTACGGAAGCAGTTGTGATAAATGGGCTGACAACCTGCCACTACGCAATATACAGGTCTATCTTAAACAACCCTTAAAACTTTTCAGACGGGATAGTGCCTTTGTTTAGGCCGTTAATGCTCTGCCTACCCAATTAGGGATACAGGTGTAATAGTATGTATCATATCGAACCTTGGCGCGAAAAAGTATCTTTGCCTGTCACTACAGAAATATACCTACAAATCTATCTTAAATAACCCTCAAAACGTTTGTCGGACGTGGCGAAACGACCATTGTTTAGGTCGTTTACGCTCTGCCTACCCCATTAGGGATAATGGCGTGATTATAGATTACCACTACGCATTTTTCTTTCACCCAAAGGTTGCCTGGAAGAAATTGCTACCTTAGCAATAAGGCCGCCTATATTGTTCTTGTCTTTTTTTGTTGTTATCTGCTGTGTTGTATGATTTGTACTCTTACGTGCAATAAAGTATTTTTATGTTATGTTAGATTATTATTTTAGAGATTATATGTATGTATGTATATAATAATTAATAGAAGTTTCACTCTGATTATATACGTACGGAAATTCGGAAGTGTATTGACGTCAGAGAAAGGAAAGACAAAAAAAAGTCTAGTTTGTTGTCTAACTCTGACGTAGGTAAGCGGTGAAGGTAGGCCATTTCATGTTATACTGACACATAAAATAAAGCTATTACGTATGTAAGTTCTTCCATTTCTGTCTTGAGGGTTCGAGTCGATAGACCCGATGAACACTGTTGTCAGAGTTTTTAAACCGGCTAATAGCACAGCTAATAGGACCATGAAATGGTTTGTGTAACGACCACTATCAAACACAGCGACCGGGTCCGACGGCTTATCGTGCCCTCCGAAGCACGGAATCTTTTTTCTTCCAGACAATCAGGTGATTCGGCCTCCATTGTCCTAATCAAACTGGGGAAAATCTCACAATGTGACAAATTGACAATTATCGACTTTGTCCCCCTGGGAATCGCCTAAGGAGGAGTGACATGATAATTTGTACATTATTTATTCACGTTATCTTACGCGGCGTTATTTAGGCGATCGGCTGACAACCTGTCACTACGCAATATACAGATCTATCTTAAACAACCCTTAAAACTTGTCAGACGGGGTTGTACCTTTGTTTTGGTCGTTGATGCTCTGCCTACCCCATTAGGGATACAGGCGTAATAGTATGTATCTTATCTATCTTACGCGGTATGGAGAGCGTGTTTCCTAAGTCAATGGTTCGCAGTCTCTGGCAAATTCTTATTAAATATTTGAGACTATCTTTCCGCGCCACGGTTTTACACGCGGCTAAATAAATTTTCCCGTGAGAATGAGGTAATTTCGCTCGGTAAAAAACCCTAGGTACACCTCCAGGATCCTGTCTAACATCCTGCTAATTTTCATTGAAATTTTCTCAGGCGTAAAAGAGCAACAAGAGTTACTTTCGCATTTATCGTAGTGACAGGTAAAAACCTTGTATTAGTCTAGCCTAAGCAATAAAAAAAGAATTATTTGTAATTATTTTTTTCTAGATATTCTTAAACCTTAATTGTTGCAACCAACGCCATACAATCGCTTCCGCTCAGCCGTTTAGGCGTAAAAGAGCAACAGAGTTACTTTCGCATTTATCGTAGTGACAGGTAAAAAACCTTGCATATTACTGTCTAGCCTAAGCACAAAAAAATGTATCTAAAGATTAAAAAAAACTAGATATTCTGAAACCTAAAATGTTGCAACCGACGTAATACAATAGCTAGCAGTAGCAGCTAATTAATATAGTGGCCTTACTTTTTAAATACCTACTACTTTTAGTGTATTCTTACATACATACATATAATCACGCCTTTATCCCTAATGGGGTATGCAGAGCGTACACGACCTAAACAAAGATCGTTCCGCCGCGTTTAACAAGGTTTTGAGGGTTATTTATGATAGATTTGTAGGTATATTGCCATAGTGACAGGTTGTCAGCCTATCGCCTAAATTGCAATATACTGATACATGCCCGGGAGGAAATGCAGCTGGCACATTCTATGTTTTTCTGTCGCTCCCAGTGGACTGGCATGTATTCTTTGAGTGCAACAATTTATAGATCAATATAAACCTAATTTAATAATTAAGATACATGTATCCTTTGTAAGGTAGGCAGAGCAAAAATAACTTAACAAAAACATTATTAGCACAGATTTTATAATAAACATTGAATGAGTGGCATTCAAGGATTTTCAGATTGTGTATTACTGTAGTGAAACATTTTTAGCCCTTACTCTACATACATACATACATATAATCACGCCTTTATCCCTAATGGGGTAGGCAGAGCATAAACGACCTAAACAAAGGTCGTTCCGCCAAGTCTGACAAGGTTTGAGAGTTATTCAAGATGGATTTGTACATATATTGCTGTAGTGACAGGTTGTCAGCCCATCGCCTACATTGCAATATACTGAAACCCTCGGATCCCTTAGCTGACTTTTACAACATGCCCGGGAGGAAATGCAGCTGGCACATTCTAAGATTTTCTCCAGCCAGCATGGAAGCCCTTACTCTAAATTATTGAAATACACAGAAACCCTTGGTCTCTCTACTTCCTTTATTTCTACAGTATGCTTGGCTGAAGAAGCAGTTGGTGCATTCTATCTTTTATCACTTCTAACACAGCATGGAAGTGACCTTAGATGTGACTATGTTACGAATCATAAAAACTACATACTAAAAAATATCTTAGTCCTACCAACATCATCTGTCATTGCAGAATCAGATATTTAAATAACCCTCAAATATTTGTCAGACGTGGCGGAACAACCTTTGTTTATGTCGCTTACGCGCTGCCTACCCAATAAGGTATAAAGGCGTGATTATATGTACGTATCAAAATTTTAGAACAACAACAGTGGAGGGATTTTATCACTAAACAATTGAAGGTCGCATTTGACGGATGGTGTAGTGTATTTCTTCTTGCACAATGAAGATCCTCATATTGGGTCGAAACGTAGGCAGACCTACCCCATTAGGGATAAAGGCGTGATTATATGTATGTGTGTACGTAGAATCAGATATCTAGCTTATAAACAGTAGTGTCTCAATAAAATTATTATTCATACAGCAATGGTTCAGCAGTTTAACTATCCATTATATCCGTTACTAATATTAGCACCTGCCACTCTAACAATGTGCAGTTATCAAAGTAGTTAATTTGTATTACAATCATATAACGGACATTGTACAGGGATAGCAATCAAGTGCTTTGCAGTTGATTCACTAATTTACACGTTTTGTTTGTAGTCATATGTGGAGCAATACATATAATCACGCCTTTATCCCTAATGGGGTATGCAGAGCGTACACTATCTACACAAAGGTTGTTCCGCCATGTTTGACAAAGTTTTGAGAGTTATTTGAGATAAATTTGTAGGTGTATTACTGTAGTCTAACTCGCCTAAATTGCAATATACAAAAACCCTCAGATCCCTTAGCTGGTTTTTACAGCATGCTCGGATGGAAATGGTAAAATGGCAAAGGTATGTTTGTGGAACATCAAATTTATCAATTATGACACCACACTACTTATTAAAAGTAAAATGCATATAACCAAAGTATAAGCTAGATCTAGAATACAACACACTCTAATCTAACAGTTATATGTAAATCTATAGCAGTGGCAGTGAGAAAAACAACTTGATCAATCAGCTGATCAAAAACAAATCAGCTGATAAACATAATCTAATCAGTTAAGGGACTTCCCTGGGCTAAGTAGTGCCCTTATCAGTAAAAAAAAATACACAATCAATCGAAAATCCGGTAGATCAGATTGAGAAAGCAATGAAGGTCATTTAGAATGTTATAAAGTTGCAACTTATAATTTGTTGTAGTTACAGATAGAAAACTTGCGAAAAACTGTCACTTTTAGCACTTTTGCTATCTGTAACTGCAGTGAACACTGAATTACTAATTTATAATGCTTAAAATAAACTTCAGTACCTATACTTCAATCTGATCTACCGGATTTTCGGTCGGGGTGTGCAAAAGCCCCTAACCGGATTTTCGATTAATTGTGTTTTCAGTGAGTAATGATTTTTTAACTGATGAGGGCACTGAGAGTCCATGTAAATTAAATCTTGGGGCGACGATAACGCTTTGCGTACCACGTAACTAAGCGTAAACATTGTATGCTTAAGTACGTGTTTTCTGCCGAGAATCTACTTAGAATATCTGTCGAAGCTTCTAAGTAATAGTTACTGCAATACACTCAAAAGCGACAAAAAATTAGAGAGGCGCTAACGTATCTTCTAGGTCAAATCAACATCTAATTTTTGTTTTCATATCTCCATCGCCGAAACAATTGATCATGAGAAAGTAAAAGTTATGTGGTTTGAGACTCACCGCTCTTCGGCAGACTACGGATAACGTTCACGGCAGCGTTGAACTTTTCTTCTAGCGACATTTTGGCACAAAAAACTATCACAATCACCAGATATTACAAAATATCCATGCACTTTGGACCTAAAATACGCAAACTTATTATCACTCGCTCCAAGTCACTCAGTTACCGTCATATTTCACAGCGTAAATACGAATAACAAATACTGATATCGACTTGATATGCACAGCGGATTCGGACGATAAAATTTAAAGCGATAATAACATTAATTACGCTATTTACGACCGAATACAACAAAAAAATATGTGCGCCTACGAGCTATCCGTGAACGAGTATGTCAAACTTTGTTTTTAATTCGATGTAGGTATTTTGGCATGGAAGTGAGCTAGGTGAAAATGTTGGGAATGACTTTTTATATTTTACAATGATTGATCAATCAAAGAAAAGAGTTGGACCATTTTGAATCTTTACTTTTGAAATCCCTAAAGGCCGGTAAAAAATAAAAATATTGCCTGTGGTCTTTCCTCCATATTGATCTTTTCAAAGAATTCCTTTTCGAAGGTAAATAATCTGAAATTAACGTAAACATCACGAATTGTTAGTGCTTAGTTACAGTATTGTTATGTGCTTAATTGCTGTGTAGTGCCAGTTGTGGATTAATTTCTATAAAAAGTGTTTTATACTCAGTGTAAACTGAATTTATTTTCGCGGCATGAAAATTGGTTAAAAACGAGTGGAAGCCTACAAAAGTGTTATTAGCATGAATACAACAGTTCTGCATGTTTTGAGGCACAATGCAAATAATATTTCAGCTTTTCTGTAGCCTATATGTTTACATTTAAATCTAAATACTTTTTCTAACCTATATTCGCTAAAAGCACTAAGTTCACGATATGTTTAAGTTATACAGTCTAAATTATCGTCGTATCTTAATAATCTTATTTCCAATATTAACTGGCTATTGTTGTGTTCCGTTTCAGGAATATTTCACCTAGTCCAACATACCTAACACAAAGGACTCCAAGATGCCCGAACTCACGGAATTAGACAAGGCTACAGCCTCCATGACCGAGAAACGCAAGGAGGAGACCGCTTCGTCAGACAGCGACTCCGATGACACTATCCCTGAGCTGGAAGATGCAGGTGGGGCAGATAATAATATTGTAACCTAACCTACATACATACATATTATCACGCCTTTGTACCTAATGGGGTAGGCAGAGCGTAAACAACCTAAAAGAAATCGTTCTGCCATGTCTGAAAAAGTTTTAAAGGGTTATTTAAGATAGATTTGTAGGTATATTGCTGTAGTGACAGGTTGGTAGCCCATCGCCTAAATTACAATATACTGAAACCCTCGGACCCCTTAGCTGGTTTTTACAGCATGCCTAGGAGGAAATGCAGCTAGCACAGGCATGGAAGAACCTAACCTTTTCTGATATATTTCCTCGTTTTGTCATTTCCCTGCGACACATACATACTTTAGAAATTGGATATCACTGCTAAATGTATTCTAGGGACAATATACCAAGGATGATAGCATCCATAACAATTTGGTTAATGTTATCTCTAACCACAATTCTGAAAAGATAGGAATGGTCATAAAAGTTTGCCAGTATGGTACTACCCTATCGATTTTAAATCCACTGTTTTATATCTGGTTTATTAATTACTAGTGACCCGCCCCGGCTCCGCATGGAAATCATCAGTGTTTCTCTACTATATTATACATATAAACCTTCCTCTTGAATCATTCTTTCTATTAAAAGAAACCGCATCAAAATCTGTTGCGTAGTTTTAAAGATTTATGCATATATAGGGACATAGAAAGCGACTTTGTTTTATACTATGTAGGGATACCTTTATCTAATAATATCATATCATGTAAAAGGCTAAAAAGAATAGTCCTACAAGAACTAATAAGTACATAAGAAATAATATGTGGACTTATTCAGGGACAGGTTCCATGCAAGTCTAATAGAGAGAAGATAGAAGAAAGAATAAACATTTAACATCGAGCTAAATGTTGATTATATTGATAGCTTGCAGGAGAAGAGGAGTTTAAAAAAAAGACATGGTACATACATATAATCACGCCTTTATCCCGAATGGGGTAGGCAGAGCGTAAAAGACCAGCTGACAAGATTTGAGGGCTAATTTTGACTGAAATGTGTATCACTATAGTGACAGGTTGTCAGCCCATCGCCTTAATTGCAATACATTAAAGCCCTCAAATGTCTTAGCTGATTTTTACAGCAAGCCCAGGAGGAGATGCAGCTGGCACAATCTGTTTTTCTATCACTCTCAGTCCAGCATGGAAACATGATCCGTGATACACTGAAAATTTGTGATTAGTTTCTCTACACAAATTCTTCTTCACGTTACCCTTTTTATTCCCATTATATCTACACAATTCAAGAATTCAAACTGATTTGTATTGGGTACAGGAGCGGCCGGTGCAGCTGGTATCACAAACCCGATTGCGGGTATCGACATTGTGTCGAAAGCCAAGCAGTCTCGTGGAGAGAAGAAGGCACGCAAAATCATGAGCAAACTCGGCCTCAAGCCTGTAAGTTTTATTTATTATTTTAATTATCAATTTATTGTACATAAAAACAGGACAAAAAACAAAGACAATAACAGGCACTGCTTTTTCTAAAAAGAAATTTCTTTCAACATACATGCAGAAGTAATCATTTTTAATGATACGCAGATAAAACAAGCACAAAATTTAATACCTATAATTTAATAAGTGTTGTGGCATCCATGTTTGTAATAAACCAGTTTGCGTCATTATAATCCATCTACCTACTAGACTACTATATGGCAATAAGTGAAAAACAAAGTTTTATAAGGGTAGGGATACAGACATGAAATCATTTATTTCAAAATAGATTCCTAAGAACACTTTTAGAAAGTCACAAGCAAGTCTATTACAAAGAATAGCTATAAGAAAATACCGGGTGTAAGGGATAGCGTCCAGCAAACTGATAGGGGTTGCTCAGTCAACGAAACTGAACAACCCCTATCAGTTTGCGGGACACTGTCCCTTCATCCTGTGTAAATTCCTATGTTTTTAATAAATTAAAAATACCTTATTTTCTTACATTCCAGGTGTCTGGTGTAAACCGAGTAACAATCAGGAAATCAAAGAACATCCTCTTTGTGATAAACTCCCCGGATGTATACAAGAACCCTCACTCTGACACCTACATTGTCTTCGGAGAGGCCAAGATCGAGGATCTGTCACAGCAAGCCACCATGGCTGCGGCTGAGAGGTTCAAGGCTCCGGAGAGTGCGGCCGCTGGCAACGACTCAGCTGCTGCTGGCACGGTAAGTTGTTACTATTATTGTTTGTCATTATTATTATTAGCGAGTTTTTGCTCAAGTCAAACAACACAATGACCCCGAGTATCCAACCGCCTAGTAGCACAGCTATTAGGTCTCTGACGTAGTTTGAGTAATGACCACTATCGAAGACGAAGGATTAACGTGCCCTCCGAAGCATGGAATGTTTTTCTTTTTGGTTAATCAGGTGATACAGCCTGCAATTTCCTAACCAAACTGGGCAAAACCTCACCAAATTGACAAATATTAACCCCCCCTGGGAATCGAACCCAGGACCTCCGGATCGTAAGCCCTTGGCTCTGACTACTAAACCACAGAGGCAGTTGTCATTTTTATTTGGTAAGAAATGAGGACCAAACATTACATTGAAACCATATTTGCAACTGCAAACACAAAAATCCGCAAATATGGTCCTCGTAGAACAACACAAGCAACTAGATTCAAGCCAATGCTAATGAGAAACCAGTATTTCATCTGTGCGTTAGCTACATATATATAATCACGCCTTTATCCCCAATGGGGTAGGCAGAGCGTAAACAATCTAAACAAAGGTTGTTCTGCCACGTCTGACAAAGTTTTAAGGGTCCTAAATTATTTGTATGATATTGCTGTAGTGACAGTTTGTCAGCCCTTCGCCTAAATAGCAATATACTGAAACCCTCGAATCCCTTAGCTGGTTTTTACAGCATGCCTAGGAGGAAATGCAGCTGGCACATTCTCCATCATAGAAGAAATTTTGGCTTCCTGGATTTTTTTTGTATGTTTTAAGCCCCACAAGCCGTGATTTGTTGTTCATGTGATATTTTCTGACACCTCCAGACCGTAGCACCCATCCAAGAGGAAGAGGACGAAGAAGGAGTAGACGAGTCCGGAGTGGACGAGAAGGATGTGGAGATAGTGATGTCCCAGGCCAACGTGTCTCGAGCGAGAGCAGTACGGGCACTCAGGAACAACCAGTCCGACATTGTCAACGCTATCATGGTACGTTTACTTTATTTTTACTATGTTTTTTTTTTATTTTATTGGCTTTACATCTCGTGGTTTGAGACGTATTTTGCTAATGACAACGTATACTCAATATCTATCACTATTAGTGATATTCCCTTTTGAAAAATGTGATGTTCTCCATGAAAGGGACTTTATTGTCTTCAAGCCCATTTTTTAAATACTTTTTTTTTATCATGTAGATTATAGAATTATCAACAATAATGTACCTTTCGCCGAGAATGTCACAAGATAACCGTCATAACACACACACACACACACATAATCACGCCTTTATCCCTTACGCGGTAGGCAGAGCGTAAACGACCTAAACAAAAATCGTTCCGCTACGTCTGACAAAGTTTTGAGGGTTATTTAAGATAGATTTGTAGGTATATTGCAGTAGTGACAGGTTGTCAGCCTATCGCCCAAATTGCAATATACAGAAACCCCCGAATCCCTTAGCTAGTTTTTACAGCATGCCTGGGAGGAAATGCAGCTGGCACATTCTATGTTTTTCTCTCGCTCCCAGTCCAGCATGGAAGTACCGTCATAACCCCTTTAAAAAATTTGTTCTTTACTTTTCTACGCCAGTGGTAACTGAAAGGTTGCCTTACACATCTTGATGGACATTCTGCGAATGAGATATTTTGCGACGATGCCTTTCCTTTATCCTTCTAATGTTTTTCTGTTTTGTTTGTTGCAGGAGCTGACAATGTAGTAGCCACAGTCACAAGAATCGATTCTAGCTCTAAGTCTGTTAACTGCGGTAACATTCGTTATTTCTTACACTGTGGGCAAAGACTTTGTTTACTATCCCTTTGGAAACAGACCAAGTATACAACAAAAATTTTACATACATACATATAATCACGCCTTTATCCCTAATGGGGTAGGCAGAGCGTAAACGACCTAAACAAAGGTCGTTTCGCCACGTCTGACAAAGTTTTGAGAATTATTTAAAATAGATTTGTAGGGCTGTAGTGACAGGTTGTCAGCCCATCGCCTAATTTACAATATACTGAAACCCTCGGAACCCTTAGCTGGCTTTTACAGCATGCTCGGGTGGAAATGCAGCTGGCACATTCTATTCTTTCTCTCGTTCAAAGTCCTGCATGGAACAAAAGTTTTATTTGTTCCCCTTTGCTGAGCATAGGGTTTGCCATGAGTCTCCTAAAAAAAGGTTACTTGATTTTTTATTTTCGTTAGGTATCAGTATTTTTTTATGCTACCGCGAGGGATAGTAAACATTGTTCACTAACCAAAGGCGTGGTTCCCTTGTGAACAGGGAACGGTTTGATATAAACAGGAATGTATATAGGATATTTACTTCAAAACAATAAAATAATTGATAACACATTTTGTTTGTTTTTTTTATATATTTATCTCAAACTACAGAATCTCCCAACAACCATTTCTTTATATCTGGATAAACAGTAACATTTTTAACCATTTTTTCGTCATTTAACGCTTTACAAATATTACAAAGCTCCGGTTTTAGTGCATCTTTATATTTATAGTGATTTGTCCACCGGAAATACTCTTGGTATGAAGTGAAGTTCAATATTATATCCCTTATAGTTTTGGCCATTTGCTTTGGGTTTAGTTTTCTAGCGTCCAAGTAGCTACCGGGAGGTAGGAATCTGAAAAGCATACATAAATATATACATATAATCACGCCTTTATCCCTAATGGGATAGGCAGAGCGTAAACTACCTAAACAAAGGCTCCGCTATGTCTGACAAAATTATGAGGTTTATTTAAGATTGATTTGTAGATATATTGCTGTAGTGACAGGTTGTCAGCCCATCGCCTAAATTGCAATATACTGAAACCATCGGATCCACAGCATGCCTGGGAGGAAATGCATTCTGTACATTCTGTTTTTCTCTCGCTCGCAGTCAAGCATGGAAGAAAATTTCAGCAGTTCGTATTCGTCTGTATCAAGCATTGAAGCCTGCTCACGTCATCGTAACTGAATTCGGGAGGTCTCTCTCACATTATTGTAATGCTATGGGAGGTTCCTATTCCTACTCGCACTATTGTAACTACGGTAACTATTTGATTTTAATTCAGCCCACTCTCCGCATCATCGTCTACGCCAACTATTGATTTTAATTCGGGAGGTTCCTACTGATATTATCGTAACTCGACGGTAACTACTAATTTTAATTCGGGAGGTTCTTATTCCTACTCAAATTATCGTAACTGTCAGTAACTACTGATTTTAATTCGGGAGGTTCTTATTCCTACTCAAATTATCGTAACTCGATGGTAACTATTGATTTTACTTAAATCCGGGAGGTTCCTAGTCCTATTCAAATTATCGTAGCTACGGTAACTACTAATTAATAAAGGTGCCTAATAATGATTTAATGTACATAAATACATATAATCACGCCTTTATCCCTAATGGGGTAGGCAAAGCGTAAACGACCTAATTAAAGGTCAAGGACATAGTTTTGAGGGTTATTTATGAAAGATTTGTACGTATATTGCTGTAGTGACAAATTGTCAGCTCATCGCCTAAATTGGAATATACTGAAATCACCTTTTGTTTTTACTTAAATCTGGGAGGTTCCTCATCCTACTCTACGGTAACTACTAATTAATTAAGGTACCTTATAATGATGTGATACCTTATACGTAAACACAACACAGACCTTGTACAGAAACTAATAATAGTTTACGCACTGCCAAACAGGGTATGTCTAGGGAGAAAACTTGGATTACAAGTTTAACGGATAAAAGAGGAATAAAACAAGGCAGCCGCGACAAAGTTATTAATATATGCACAGATTGTTACAAGACCCTTTATTCAGATTTAGCTAACCAATCCAGACAAAGTCCTTTACATCAGTATTCTTATGCTGGCACCGTACCTCTTTTCACTGAAGGCGAAATAAATCGTGCCGTAACAAGCATAAAAACAGGAAAAGCCCTGGTGAGAATGGTGTCAGCACGGAATCACTCAAAGGCGGAAAGTCCATTTTGATCCCATACCTAACAATTTTTTTCAATAGCATTCTAATATCCGGAACTGTGCCTAAAGATTTCTGTCATTCAAACATCATCTTACTTCATAAAAAAGGCGATAAATCAGACATTAACAACTATCGTCCCATTAGCCTCATATCCCATATTTACAAAATATTTATTAAGATTTTAGAATACCGTATAGTTGGAAAACAAGCCGGGTTTCGACCATCCTTTTGAACTACTGACCACCACACACACTGAACCAAATAGTTGAAAAACATACCGAGTTCCACACACCGTTATACCTAGCATTTGTAGACTAATCCAAAGCTTTTGACAGTCTCACACATGCAGCGATCTTTCCAGCTCTTCGCAAACAAGGAATTGAAGAGATATACGTCAAGCTATTGGAACTAGTCTACAAAAACAGCACTGCTTCTATCAAGCTACACTCTCCAGGGCCATTTTTCGACATAGAAAAGGGCGTGAAGCAGGGCGATCCTCTTTCCCCTAAACTATTCACAGCCACCCTAGAACTAGAACTCCAAACTCAAGGTTTGCCAAAGAGCAATGGAGCGGAGCATCTTAGGCGTAAAAAGAACGGACAGGGTCCGAAACACTACGCTTCGAGCCAAGACGGGCATTGCTGACGTAGGGTTCAAAACCGCCAAGCTAAAGTAGGATTGGGCCGGGCATGTTTGTCGGATGCACCCAGGTCGATGGGCAAAGATCGTCACAGAAAATTGGGTACCTCAAGGCGGATTTCGGCGTAGAGGTAGACCCCGAAAAGATGGCGTGACGATCTCGACGCCTATCTGAAAGATTGGACTGAGGTTGCATTGGACAGTGATGAGTGGAAGACCGCGGGGTAGGCCTTTGCCCAGCAGTGGGATCTAGTAGGCTAGCTATAATATATAATAATTATTTGATGTACTAAATCTAATCTAAACATTTTTTTACCTTGAATAGTTAGCTCCCCCCAATACAACAGGCACGGCTGCATTTTGAATGGCGTTCAACAACTTTTCCGTAACTAAGTCGGCATCGAATGAGTTCTCAAAAGCGAGGTAAAAGTAATAGTCCCTTTTTATCATCTCGGCACATTCTATTTTATTTGCACAAGTTTTTTCACCGCATTTGCCGTTTAGCGTTAAATTGTATTTTTCTAAAGCAATTTTCAAATTTTCCACATAATGTTCTTTTTGACCGAGTGTTTTGCAATCGGATGGCATCCACACTACAGCCTTACTTTTACTCTTCAATTTCGCCTTAGCTTCTTGATTTAGTGGCTTGTACTCCTTCAACCATCGCATATTTACTCTAGGCCCGACGTCATTACCGTCTGTATCATAAATTCTGAAATATCGCCAAAGTATATCGGAGTCTAATCTGTACGACATTGTCCAGTTGAAAAAGTTGTTGAAGAAATATATTGGGTTTTCTACGCCTGTCGGTATGAAATCCTTTGGAGATTCTAGCGATACTAAGATATATTTTTGCTCAGGTGACCGTACCCACGGTAAAGTATTCAAATCACTTTCGTGAGCACCAAATATGATAGCATCAAAATCAATCATTCTAAGAGCATGTTTATTCATAGTAAACTCGCAATTTGTGTATTCACAATCTTGTACAATATCTTCCATTGTTTTCGTACGAGCAAATTTAATTTCGTGAAAAAAGGGGCTCTTTATTGGTGTCCAAATAAGAATGTGCTTATTATCGTCTATGTAATCGTAAGTGAGGTTTTCGTAAAACCTGATGACTTGGTGCCATATTGATACCAGTAGTAAAATGAATAAAATATACGCAAAATCATTGCGGTAGCGATATAATAGGCGGCGAGATAAAACCATTGTTTTTGACGAAACTGGATGTTTTTGAACGGATAGATATGTACAAAGATCAAATCCAAACGTGATGTGCAGTAAACGGTGTCTGAAGTTTCCAGAACACCCGGAGCGATGTATTTACTTATTTATTATTTGTACCCTTGCTTTTTTTTGTAATGTGACATATAAAGACAAAATATCACTCTTTCTTCAACCATAAGAAATAAATAACCAATAAATTCAACCCAAAATTTAATCGAACCTTTTTGTTGAACTATTTGATTCGATTCAAATTTCCTGCTTTTGAAGTAAACTTTTTTTTTACTCTTGAATCAAGCTTTTCTAAACAAAAGGGAAATCTTCGTGAGTCAGTTCATTTGAGTCACACAGTACAGCACTAATACAGCTCATTCATTATTCTATGCTCTATGATTGATTGATCAATCAATTTTGACGTTTAGTTTGTTTGTCGTTCTCGTTCATTTGTTTTTGAACTTTTTCGGATAGGGTGTAAATAAATCCTAATCCTATTTCATCTTGAATTTGTGCAGTGATATTTGTGTGAAAAATGGCTCTCTTTCCAGGGGCCGTCGCGTTTGACGAATATGGACGCCCATTTATTATATTGAGGGACCAAGACAAGCAGAAACGGCTTACCGGTATCGATGCCTTGAAGGTACATTTTACTCATATTTACGCATATCAAATTACTAATGACTTTATATATATGCTGTAATTAGCCCTAAGTAGACTTCTAAAAATCAAAAAATGTCTTCTAAAACTATCTTTAACCTCATAAAATAATCAAATTATTATAACCTAAACATAATTCTATTTGTAGATAACTCCTAGAAAATTACAGTTTTATGACTGAAATTAATTTAAATAGCATCTTTCACACTAGTACGTGCTCTACAAGTGCTTAGAATTACTTCTGCAAGTCAATTAACTTAGATTTTAACCAAAACTAAATCAGGTGTTTTGGATGAGTCACATGATTCTTTTGTCAGATACAGAAAGTTGTATGGAGACATCAATTTACTGTTATAAAGGCATAAATGAAGTAAACATCTAAATATATTATGTACTTACTTAGTTCTATTATTCCAAAAAAGTATCAAGTGTTTATTGTTTTTCTTTTCTAGACATTTTTTGGAATTATAGATGTTGTTTTAATAATTATTATAGATTATAGAATTTATAGCTGTGAAAAAGGGGGCAAATTAATTAACTGCTATTTCCACATTGCTCTTTTATTATTCTTATTAATTTGATTTTATTATTAATAAAAATCTTGATAATCTTAATTTGGTAATAACTTAGCATAGAAAATTAAGTGAAAAATTTGTTTGAAAATAAAACAAATTAATTAGGTATTATTATGATGATCAACATAATCACATAGTGTTTTGATTCACCATGAAATCCTCCTTGGCTGTGTCTGAATAAAACCAGCAACAATTTAAACCATCCAACCATTTTCTTCCTAAAACTAAAGTATAAAAACCTTTTTTCAGTCGCACATTTCAGCTGCCCGCCAGATCTCTGGCATCCTAAGGACATCTTTAGGTCCTAGGGGTTTGGACAAGATGATGGTTTCTCCTGACGGTGAGGTTACGGTCACCAACGATGGAGCCACTATTCTGAAGCTGATGGACGTGGAACACCAGATCGGAAAGCTGATGGTGCAGCTGGCTCAGAGTCAGGATGATGAGATTGGAGATGGAACTACCGGAGTTGTTGTTTTGGCTGGTAGGAATTTAATTTTCTGTACATTCTTCCATGCAGGACTGGGAGTGAGAGAATTACATTGAATGTGCCAGCTGCATTTCCTCCCGGGAATGCTGTTAAAACCAGCTAAGAGATTCATATATTGCAATTTAGGTGATGGGCTGACAACCTGTCACTATAGCAATATACCTACAAATTGATCTTAATTAACCCTCTTAACTTTGCCTACCCCATCAGGAATAATTAAATACATATAAACACGCCTTGTGTTTATATGTATTTAATTATGGATAAGCTGGGACCAATTTGTGGTTGCCACTTGGATTGCCTAAAGAATAGCACTCCAAAATAAAATTCCAAAAGCTTTTTCCTACACTATTCTTTTACACTGTCCCACTGCTGGGCAAAGAAAGGCCTCCTTACATGAAATTTAAAGGATCAAAATTGTAACGAGAATAAAAGAAAGGAGAGAGAAAGAACGAAAATATATACAAGACATGATAAAATTAAACAAAAGATAATATTCTGTGCTTTTCCTATTCAATTAACATACATACATATAATCACGCCTTTATCACTAATGGGGTAGGCAGAGCGTAAACAAAGGTCGTTCCGCCACATCTGACAAAGTTTTGAGGGTTATTTAAGATATATTTTTAGGTTTATTGCTGTAGTAACAGGTTGTCAGCCCATCACCTAAATTGCAATATACTAAAACCCTCGGTTCCGTATTAAATTTAACTGAAAAGAACAAAATAGAATTAAACTCTATGCAAGAAAAATGCAACTTGATAAATTTATAACTAACAAGAAAACCAACAATGGATAACTGGATACAGGCAACTAACAGTTGTCTCTACTGCCTATTAAAAAAGGAGAGAAAATGGAAAGATTTTTAATCTATGATTCTTTAATAATAATAAATGACTGCATTTACTTATTATATATATTTATTATAATATTTATGTATTTCTATGTACGTGTAAGTAATTTATATGTATGACTATTTATTGTTATTAATTATATAAATACACCTAAGTAGCTAATTAACCACTAGATCAACTTTTATTTTCCTGTACCCTAAGGTTGCCTGGAAGAAATTGCTGTTTAGCAATAAGGCCGGCTATTTGTACTACTATTTGTTTTATTTAATTTTTTTTTCTCTTGTGTCTTTTCTGTGCAATTAAGTATATTCTTATCTTATCTTACTTAGTTGTTTTTTTTTAAATTTATTTACAAGACAATCTTTATGTCATTCCAGGTGCCTTATTGGAGCAGGCCTCTATCCTCATTGACAAAGGCATCCACCCAATCCGCATCGCTGATGGCTTTGAAATGGCCGCAGCCCAAGCGTTGGCCCATCTGGACACCATCAGCGAAGCATACCCAGTCAACAAGGATACTAGAGAACATCTCATCAAGGTTGCCATGACTACGCTCGGCAGTAAAGTTGTCGTCAAGTGCCACCGGCTTATGGCTGAAATTGCCGTTGATGTGAGTAGAGAATACTGAAATAATCTCGAAAGTAATCTTTTAAAGTGTTTGTTTTGTGCCATCCTCGATTTTAGAATTGGCTTTCCTTGTAATTGTATGACAGCTTGTCACTTGACACCCATGTTTACATTTCATATGGAGTTTTTAGGATACAAATCTAATTTGAGTGCACAAACACCCTTAAAAATATTTCTAGGAGAATAGGTTGCAAGTTATGTTTTTTTTAAAGTGATGGCTGGGGCACAAAATAAATTTTTTGTTATGAACTTTTTCCCCAAAATCAGCAAAGTTTTATTCATAGTGAAACTTGAACTTTTAAAGTTTCCCAGTTTAGTGAAAAGGCATATTTAACAAGACATTTTTTTTTTACATATATGGCACTGGAATTAGAATTTTTAATCCAAAAATAAACTATAACATCAAACAAATCTCCCCAGGCGGTACTATCAGTGGCAGACCTGGAGAAGCGAGACGTGAACTTCGAGCTGATCAAAGTGGAAGGCAAGGTGGGAGGCCGCATGGAGGACTCGATGCTGGTCCGAGGAGTCGTTGTTGACAAGACCATGAGCCACCCGCAGATGCCTAAAGTTCTCAAGGTACTCATAATTAATTTACACAACAATCATCTCTCGGTGTCGGCTACCTAATCTATCAAAGTGGAAGGCAAGGTGGGAGGCCGCATGGAGGACTCGATGCTGGTCCGAGGAGTCGTCGTTGACAAGACCATGAGCCACCCGCAGATGCCTAAAGTTCTCAAGGTACTCATAATTAATTTACACAACAATCATCTCTCGGTGTCGGCTACCTAATCTATCAAAGTGGAAGGCAAGGTGGGAGGCCGCATTGAGGACTAGATGCTGGTCCGAGGAGTCGTTGTTGACAAGACCATGAGCCACCCGCAGATGCCTAAAGTTCTCAAGGTACTCATAATTAATTTACACAACAATCATCTCTCGGTGTCGGATACCTAATCTATCAAAGTGGAAGGCAAGGTGGGAGGCCGCATGGAGGACTCGATGCTGGTCCGAGGAGTCGTTGTTGACAAGACCATGAGCCACCCGCAGATGCCTAAAGTTCTCAAGGTACTCATAATTAATTTACACAACAATCATCTCTCGGTGTCGGCTACCTAATCTATCAAAGTGGAAGGCAAGGTGGGAGGCCGCATGGAGGACTCGATGCTGGTCCGAGGAGTCGTTGTTGACAAGACCATGAGCCACCCGCAGATGCCTAAAGTTCTCAAGGTACTATTAACTAATTTACACTACAATCATCTCCCTAGTCTTATCCCGTATCTCTCGGGGTCGGCTACCTAATCTAGCAAAGTGGAAGGCAAGGTGGGAGGCCGCATGGAGGACTCGATGCTGGTCCGAGGAGTCGTTGTTGACAAGACCATGAGCCACCCGCAGATGCCTAAAGTTCTCAAGGTACTCATAATTAATTTACACAACAATCATCTCTCGGTGTCGGCTACCTAATCTATCAAAGTGGAAGGCAAGGTGGGAGGCCGCATTGAGGACTAGATGCTGGTCCGAGGAGTCGTTGTTGACAAGACCATGAGCCACCCGCAGATGCCTAAAGTTCTCAAGGTACTCATAATTAATTTACACAACAATCATCTCTCGGTGTCGGCTACCTAATCTATCAAAGTGGAAGGCAAGGTGGGAGGCCGCATGGAGGACTCGATGCTGGTCCGAGGAGTCGTTATTGACAAGACCATGAGCCACCCGCAGATGCCTAAAGTTCTCAAGGTACTCATAATTAATTTACACTACAAATCTCCCTAGCCTTATCCCGTATCTCTCGGGGTCGGCTACCTAATCTAGCAAATTGGAAGGCAAGGTGGGAGGCTGCATGGAGGACTAGATGCTGGTCCGAGGAGTCGTTGTTGACAAGACCATGAGCCACCCGCAGATGCCTAAAGTTCTCAAGGTACTCATAATTAATTTACACTACAATCATCTCCCTAGCCTTATCCCGTATCTCTCGGGGTCGGCTACCTAATCTAGCAAAGTGGAAGGCAAGGTGGGAGGCCGCATGGAGGACTCGATGCTGGTCCGAGGAGTCGTTATTGACAAGACCATGAGCCACCCGCAGATGCCTAAAGTTCTCAAGGTACTCATAATTAATTTACACTACAAATCTCCCTAGCCTTATCCCGTATCTCTCGGGGTCGGCTACCTAATCTAGCAAATTGGAAGGCAAGGTGGGAGGCTGCATGGAGGACTAGATGCTGGTCCGAGGAGTCGTTGTTGACAAGACCATGAGCCACCCGCAGATGCCTAAAGTTCTCAAGGTACACCTCATTAATTTACACTACAATATGGGATTTACATGCTGGACTGGGAGCGAGGGAAAAACATAGAATGTGCCAGCTGCATTTCCTCCCGGGCATGCTGTACAAACCAGCTAAGGGAACCGAGGGTTTCTGTATATTGCAATTTAGGCGATGGGCTGACAACCTGTCACTATAGCAATATACGTCATGATCATCTGTATATATACCCTCAAAACTTGTCAGACGTGGCGGAACGACCTTTGCTTAGGTCGTTTACGCTCTGCCTACCCCATTAGGGATAAAGGCGTGATTATATGTATGTATGTATCTTATCTTTAAACTTGGTCAGATGTGGCGGAACGATCTTTGTTCAGGTCGTTTACGCTCTGCCTACCCCATTTGGAATAAAGGCGTGATTATATGTATGTATTTTTGTTATTGCAGAACGCAAAGCTGGCAATCCTCACCTGCCCGTTCGAGCCCCCGAAGCCGAAGACCAAGCACAAGCTCCAAGTTGGATCCGCTGACGAGTACAGGGAGCTGCGCCAGTACGAACATGACAAGTTCCTCGAGATGGTGCGCAGGGTCAAGGTCAGTCAAGGTCAAATTGTCAAAGTCGACTCTAGGTGTCAAAGTTGTCTCTAAACGTCAAAGTCGGCTCTAGACGACACAGTTGCCTCTTGCTATAACTGTATCTACCAGTGTTGACCAAGCACAAGCTGCAAGTTGGATCCGCTGACGAGTAGAGGGAGCTGCGTCAGTACGAACATGACAAGTTCCTCGAGATGGTGCGCAGGGTCAAGGTCAGTGAAGGTCAAATAGTCAAAGTCGACTCTAGGTGTCAAAGTTGCGTCTAATATTCAAAGTCGACTAGACGTCAAAGTCGCTCTAATAGTCAAAGTTGTCTCTAATAGTCAAACTCCGCTCTAGACGGCACAGTTACCTCTTGCTATAACTGTATCTACCAGTGTTGACCAAGCACAAGCTCAAAGTTGGATCCACTGACGGGTACAGAGAGCTGCGTCAGTACGAACATGACAAGTTCCTCGAGATGGTGCGCAGGGTCAAAGTCAAATAGTCAAAGTCGACTCTAGGTGTCAAAGTTGCCTCTAATAGTCAAAGTCGGCTCTAGACGTCACAGTTGCCTCTAATAGTCAAAGTCGGCTCTAGACGTCACAGTTGCCTCTTGTTATAACTGTATCTACCAGTGTTGACCAAGCACAAGCTCCAAGTTGGATCCGCTGACGAGTACAGGGAGCTGCGCCAGTACGAACATGACAAGTTCCTCGAGATGGTGCGCAGAGTCAAAGTCAGTACAGGTCAAATAGTCAAAGTCGACTCTAAAGGTGGCTCGTGAAGATTGACGGCAATATTAAATAAGGATATGACAGATAGCTTTGCATTGAAATTACATTTCTGATACAAACTTAGCTGTCAGTCTCAAGTACTAATTATCAATTTAGGCCTTAATGTCAAAGCTAACTGTCATGTTTTAAGACGACTCTAGACGTCGAATTTGCCTCTTATAGACAAAGTCGACTTTAGCAGTCGAAGTTGCCTCTAATAATCAAAGTCAACTCTATACGTCAAAGTTGCCTCTAATAGTCAAAGTCGACTAGACGTCAAAGTTATCTCTAATAGTCAAAGTCGGCTCTAGACGTCACAGTTGCCTCTTGCTATAACTGTATCTACCAGTGTTGACCAAGCACAAACTCCAAGTTGGATCCGCTGACGAGCACAGGGAGCTGCGCCAGTACGAACATGACAAGTTCCTCGAGATGGTGCGCAGGGTCAAAGTCAGTACAGGTTAACTAGTCAAAGTTGACTATAAAGGTCAAAGGTGACTAAGGCTCGTGAAGATTGAGGGCAATATTAAATAAGGATATGACAGATAGCTTTGCATTGAAATTACATTTCTGATACAAACTTAAGCTGTCAGTCTCAAGTACTAATTATCAATACGGGCCTAAAAGGCAAAGCTAACTTTCATGTTCTAACTCTATTCTAGACGTCAAAGTTGCCTCTAATAGTCAAAGTCGACTTAAGAATAGTCGAAGTTGCCTCTACTAGTTAAAAGTCGCCTCTAGACGTCAAAGTTGCCTCTAATAGTCAAAGTCGCGTCTAATAGTCAAAGTCGACTTAAGAATAGTCGAAGTTGCCTCTACTAGTTTAAAGTCGCCTCTAGACGTCAAAGTTGCCTCTAATAGTCAAAGTCGACTCTAGTCATCTAAGTTGCCTCTTACTATAACTTACGTGAAAGTTAAAAAAAAATGTATCTAGGTTACAAAACTATTTTGTCTTCTATCTAAGATTCATATTCTATGACAGGACGCCGGAGCCACCCTCGCCATCTGCCAATGGGGCTTCGACGATGAAGCCAACCATCTGCTCCTAGCCGAGAATCGAAGTTGCCTCTAATAGTTAAAAGTCGCCTCTAGACGTCACAGTTGCCTCTAATAGTCAAAGTCGACTCTAGTCATCTAAGTTGCCTCTTTCTATAATTTTACGTGAAAATTCAATATTTTGAGTTATACAACAGAAAAATGAATCAGTTTGCTAGGTCACAAAACTAGTTTGACATTGTATTTAAGGCCCGTAATTATAATCAGCTTTTGAGACGGACAGCAAGTTTGAGTTTGTATCAGAAATGTCCTTTCATTACAAAGCGAACTGTCAAATCTACACTCAAGATTCTGCTCTCAATCTACAGATTGCTTTATAAATACCACCCTAAGATTCTTTTTGTATGACAGGACGCCGGAGCGACCCTCGCCATCTGCCAATGGGGCTTCGACGATGAAGCCAACCATTTGCTCCTAGCCGAGAAGCTGCCCGCTGTCCGCTGGGTGGGGGGGCCCGAGATGGAACTCATCGCCATAGCCACGGGGGGCAGGATCGTTCCCAGGTTCGAGGAGTTGACTCCGGAGAAGCTGGGGACTGCTGGACTTGTCAGAGAGCTGAGTAAGTTCAAAATGCTCAAAATATACATACATATAATCACGCCTTTATCCCTAATGGAGTAGGCAGAACGTAAACGACCTAAACAAAGGTCGCTCCGCCACGTCTTGACAAAATTTTGAGGGTTATTTAAGATAGATTTGTACGTATATTGCTATAGTGACAGGTTGTCAGCCCATCGCCTAAATTGCAGTATACTGAAACCCTCGGATCCCTTAGGTGTTTTTTACAGCATGCCCGGGAGGAAATGCAGCTGGCACATTCTATGTTTTTCTTTCGCTCCCATTCCAGAATGGAAGATAAATAATATGCTGTAATTTAGAGTGTGTTTGCTCGAATACATAAATAATTCTGCCATGGTCAAGTTCAAATATAAGCCTTATTAGATTAAGAGTGTTTGTTTGCATAGACTTATAATGATAACTCTATCCAAGGTTAAATGAATAGTCATCAAGGTCAACCGAACACACCCAAATCAAGGTCAAATTAAAATGAAACTAGCACAAAACTGGCATGTGGTCGTTGACTATTGGGTGCATAAAATATAGGAGAAAAATAGAAGTTACTAGTTACCGAACTAGCCTGCTATTCGCTTGGTGGGGGGACCAAAGATGGAGGCAGGATCGTGCCTAGGTTTGAAGAACTGACTCCGGATAGACTGGGCACTGCCCGGCTCGTCAGGTTCAAAATGATCAGAATATTATGCTATGTCATTTCGAGTGTTTGCTTGAGTACACATCTTCTAAGGCGAACCATATCAGCCTACCCAGAGACAGTAACTTCCCAAAATGTCCCTTTGAAAATTTTGACATTTTAATAGACCCACGATTTGAATTAAATCTGTCTAAAAAGGGTTATTTTGCGAAAAGAGACATTCTGCGAAGTAAGAATTTGAACGCGGCGACTACATTCATCCCGACTTCTGACGTCACTCATAAGTCATACATACATATAATCACGCCTTTATCCCTAATGGGGGTAGGCAGAGCGTAAACTACCTAATCAAAGGTCGTTCCGCCTCGTCTGACAAAGTTTTGAGGGTTATTCTTAAATATTTTGAGGGTTATCTTAATATATTTGCGTATATTGCTGTAGTGACAGGTTGTCAGCCCATCGCCTAAATTACAATATACTGAAACCCTCGGATCCCTTAGCTGGTTTTTACAGCATGCCCGAGAGGAGATGCAGCTGGCACATTCTATGTTTTTCTTTCGCTCCCAGTCCAACATGAAAGGAATACAACACTTATAATGATTCTAATATATAACTTTACGACGTGTATATGTTGATTAAAAATGTCCATGCATGGACTGGGAGAGATAAAAAACATAGAATGTGCCAGCTGCATTTCCTGCCGGGCCAGCCGAAAACAAAAGAAAAACCAGCTAAGGGATCGGAGGGTTTCAGTATATTGCAATTTAGGCGATGGGCTGACAACCTGTCACTACAGCAATATACCAACAAATCTATCCTAAATAACCCTCAAAACTTTGTTAAACGTGGCGGAACGAGTTTAGGTTGCTTACGCTCTGCCTACCCCATTAGGGATAAAGGCGTGATTATATGTATGTATTCAAATGTCTGCCCTGGCCGAGAATCGAACCCGGGACCCTCTGGGTCGTCAATTGTTAATGGTTTCCGTCTGTTGCAGCATTCGGCACGTCCAAGGAGGAGATGCTGGTGATCGAGGAGTGCTCCAACTCGCGCGCCGTCACGCTGCTCATGCGCGGCGGCAACCGGATGATCGTGGACGAGGCCAAGCGGTCTGTACACGACGCCTTGTGCATCGTGCGCAGTCTGGTTGTGGTCAGTATTAATTATCTTCATTCACTGGGAATTGGGTGAAATAATCACTATGACGAATGACGATATGTTGGGAGAGGACGACCATAGAAAAGATGGATGGACTGTGTGAAAGATGATATGTTGAAAACAGGTGTTAATGTCGAACTGACGGCTGACAGGGATGAATGGAAGAAGAAAACATACTGCACCGACCACAAGTAATGGGATAGGGGCAAGGGAATGATGAATCACTACATAGTATAAAACTAAGTCGCTTTCTCTGTCCCTATATCTAATAAATAAGTGATTGTACCTATGTTAAGATAACTAACTACTGTATGGATCTCAAAATATGAAATAAAGCATTTTTATTTTTTATTTTCGTAGGACTCGCGTGTAGTGTACGGCGGGGGCGCCGCCGAGGTGTCGTGCTCGCTGGCCGTGTCCCGCGCCGCGGAGAAGCTGTCCTCGCTGGACCAGTACGCCTACCGCGGGTTCGCGGACGCGCTGGACGCCATACCCATCGCGTTGGCTGAAAACAGGTATGTTATAAAAAAAGACTATTTATTAACACACTTAAGTACTGCCTAATATGAATATTTCACTTAATCATTCATAATTTCAGTTACACGATCACTATTTCACTTACCTATCACTATTTTACTTAATCATTCATTATTTCACTTACACGATCACTATTTTCACTAACCTATCACTATTTGATCTACACTATCTTTATATCACTTACTTTATCACTATTTCACTTAATTATTCATAATTTCACTTACACGATCACTATTTAACTAATCTATCACTATTTTACTTACACTATTACTATTTCACTTACACTATCACTATATCACTTACATAATCACTATTTTACTTACACTATTACTATTTCACTTACACTATCACTATATCACTTACATAATCACTATTTTACTTACACTATTACTATTTCACTTACACTATCACTATATCACTTACATAATCACTATTTTACTTACACTATTACTATTTCACTTACACTATTACAATTTGACTTACACACTAATTATTTCACTGACCCTATCACTATTTCATTTTCATTCTCAAATTTTCACTTTTTTTACTTGTACACGCAACTTGTTTCGTCAGTCATTTTCTGCTATGTGTATTTAACATGTATCTATTTCCGTGTGTCAGTGGTCTGTCCCCGATCGAAGCCCTGTCGGAGCTGAAGGCGCGGCAGGTGGGCTCCGACAACCCTCACCTCGGCATCGACTGCATGAGCAAAGGTATGAGACTTACTTGTTATCCACTGGGTTTCACGAGTCGAACGACCTCATGAGCCCTGGATTTTCATGGAAGAGCCATATTTATTTCATATTTTGACCTATATTTCATTTATTTAACGTTGAGTTATCGATACCAACTTTTTTGCAGCCCATAATCTGCTTTTTCCGTAAAACTTCAAAAAAAAGTCAACAGCAAACAACAAGGTTTATTATCTGCGATCCGAAATTTTTACCTCTGCTAAGTTGGAAAGAAAAAGCAGTTTATGGGTCGCAAAATACGTGGGTATCGATAACTTAACATTAACTAATCGAAGTATATGTTCCTTGGGTAGAGTTATTCAGTTTCATGGGTAGATTAATAAATATCCTTTCGGGTGCATACCCTTTCGGGTGCATACCCTTTCTGTTTACACCCTGTATAACAAACGGGAACCACTCGAGAAGATCTTCGAGCTAGTTGCCTAATATAACGTTTGTGATTCCAGGTTCTAACGACATGAAAGCGCAGAACGTGATCGAGTCCCTGCACTCGAAGAAGCAGCAGATCGCGCTCGCCACGCAGCTCGTCAAGATGATACTCAAGATCGACGATGTGCGCTCCCCGGCTGACAACATGGAGTGAAACTGTTCAACATGGGGGAGGGTGGGCATTGAAGTCGCCTAGAAAATGTAGTGATGGATACTGGCTTAATAACTTGTGGAGGAGTGGTAAAAATATTAAATTTTGCCTCTCAAATGGTCACTGGAAAACTTGACATCAAACACCACCAATCCTGACACTATATACAGACTTCATAAGGGAACTAATGTCAAGATTCGCCATGTTATTAGCTGGTAATTAACTAAGAAGCAGCAGATTGCGCTCGCCATCAGCTCGTCAAGATCTTGAAAGTACGCTCCCCGGCTGATAACATGGAGTGAACTTGATAAATAGGGGGGGATTGGAGTTGCCAGGCAGACATTTATTTATTATTTACATCAACATACATCTTGGGAATCCTTATATACGATACTGGTTATCATTATCATTCACTTGCCCTTATCCCATTTATTAGGGGTCGGCGCAGTATGTTTCCTTCTGACATTCATAAACAATACTGGTTATATGTATTAATCATTCATGCGGGGATGGTAATATGTTGAAATCTGACTTAATATCTCTCAGATCTGGGAAATAAATTAAACTCTTTCCAATGTAATTAAAACTTAAGGTTTTGATCAATTATTATTATTATTATTTTAAACAGGCAGGCAGTTGTTATCAACTGATAATTAGAATTTACCAAAATGACTTGCATTTAAATCACCAGAGAAATATCTAGTTATCCCCCAGAAAGATTTTATACTTGTTTAAGTATTAGTTGTAAATTCATATAATAGATATTTTGTTTGTGCCACAGCTCCAATGTCTCCTGTTGGCAGGGTTAGATCTAGCTATTCAGAGAAACAACTTGTTTGTTTCAAAAATTAAGAACTTTCCATTTGAGAAGGGTACTAACTATTTTATTATCACTGTATGGAAAGGTATTTTATTACACCGCTAGGCTCACAAATTCATTTAGATTTGTATTTTAATGCAGTATATTATGTATTGTTAAGTTGTTAATGTCGCTAATGCATTTTATGTGGTGCTCTGACATTGTAACAACGTTTCATAACTGTTGTTACAATGTTGGAGGTGTGTGATTGATTGGTTTAGTGCGTACTAAACTTGTGATGTATGCCTTATTGCACTAATAAAGTAATTACTAATTAAATTTCATTGTTTTATTTACTTTTATGTCAAGTATCATATAAATTAAGGTTAGCCTCAATTCATGAGACGCACTTTCGTTCACGTAACACTCAATGTTTATCAGTCTTCACGGCACTCGTGTAAAAAGCAACAACACAAAACACTTTCATGAACAAAACTTACTCCGCTAAAGGCCTCGCTCATTTACGCCGTCAGCCTCTGGTATGCAGGAGTCTCGCGCATACATGTATTGACACGCGCGAACTGATTGATCTAAGTACTGTGTCTCAGATCTAAGGCCCGTATAATCAGCTCTCAAGAGTGACAGCCAGTTGAGTTTGTATCAGAAATGTCATTTCAGTACAAATGGCTTGTCAAATCCATACTTAATATTGCTCCCAATCTTGATATCGCTTTATAAATACGAGCCTTAGACTGAGCAGTTTACGGGAGTTGGGCAGATCTGAGACAAAGCATTCCAGAGGTTAAATGTCAAACCGCTCGAAAGCCAAAGCTTTCCCTTCCTCTTCATATTCTTCCTTGGTCATACAGAATGAATAGAAGTCAGGATCCCGGAACAACATCTTGCCTCCCTCCCAAGCATACGTAACAGGGTTACCAGCTAATGTGACATTCACATCGTAATGATCTAATGCTAGCGATCGAACTTCATTAAAAACTCGATCTCTAAATCCAGGAAATAACGTACTTCCACCATATAAAACTATATTTTCTAGTAGGTTCTCTATACTTTCTTCTGGGCAGGAGTTTATTGAGTGCATTATGGCTTCCGGTATGCCCATTTGTGGGATTCCCACATCTGAGGGGTGGAAAAGTAACTCCGGTATGGAGAACCGTTCATTGTTTAATCGTAGTGTTTGTTGTTCAAGTTCTTCATCAGGTTTAAGAATTTCTCGTAGAAAGCCTCTACGGATTGTGGTGTAATCGGGTAGCACATAGTCCCGTACAATTGTATTGCCGGAACCTGTAAGAAGTAAAATTAAATAATAAACTTTGTTAACATATTTCAACTTAAAAACTATTTAGATAAAACTCATATAAAGACTGAGGGCTGCATTTATAATCAGTTCTCATGAGTGAGAGCATGTTTGAGTTTGTATCAGAAATGTCATTTCAGTACAAACTGGCCCGTCAAATCCATACTTAATATTGGGCTCAAGTTTGAGATTGCTTCATAATTACGAGCTGTAAAGTTAAGTGCAGTGACACACACTCAATTTTACTTACAACAGAAATAGATATTTTCACAGAAATATCTCAGTAGTTAAAGCACTTTTTGAGCAACACGGTGGAGGCTTGGACCAAATTGCCAGATGTTGTAAATTCAAAATCCACAAACCAATTTAAAAACAAACTTATAACTAGCAAGAAAACCAACAATGGAAAACTGGATACATACATACATAAAATCACGCCTTTATCCCTTACGGGGTAGGCAGAGCGTCAAACTCCTCGTAAAAGGCGCTTTCGCCACGTCTGACAAAAATTGAGGGAAATTTTAGATTGTAATGTGTATTGCTATAGTGACAGGTTGTCAGCCCATCGCCTAAATTACAATACACTGTAACCCTCGAGTCCCTTTTGCTGACTTCTACTGCATGCCCGGGAGGAAGGGCAGCTGGAACATTCTATGTTTTTCTATCTCTCCCAGTCCAGCATGGAAGAAACTGGATACATGCAACTAACAGTTGTCTCAACTGCCTGCTTGCTAATAAATAATAATTTGATTGAAATTATATCAACATCAAAACTATACAGGTTAATAACTATATGAATTCTTACCTCTCTTTTTAGCTATTTCCATATCAACCTTAAAGTTCTGAGAGACAAAGCAAGAGTCCTCTTTAACCTGATTAATTACATAGGTCTCGTCCATTACATTCAGCTGCCTGTATGACAATATCTCTTTTAAATGGTTGGTTAATACCTTCCCTCCCACATCTATCCTTTTTATGCCTTCCCGGTACTTTTTCCCTTTGATATAAGGCACAATGTATGTATAGCTATAACCACTGTCTACGACAACTGTACAATCATTATTATGTGTCTTTCTGTAGTTGTATTCCGCTAAATCTGTCGCGTTAATACGTAATAGGGATTGACACTCGTATTCTTCGAAGAAAATCTCAGTCATGGCTTCTTGTATGGAAGAGAAATTGAATAAAGGCTCTGTAATAATTAACGGTATTTCATTGAAATTGACTGGACAGCATTCTTTGCTAAACATGTAGTCCCAGACGGTCTTTTGAGTGTCCCAGTTGATTAGAAACCCTTTTTGGAAAGGCAAGATGTAGAATAAGCCAGACGCATCGCGGCATTCGTCTATCTGTGACCCAATGAACGGACGGCGCCTTTCTGACTTCGCTTTCATAATGCAGTTAGGAACTACTTTTGGCTCCATCGAGGAGAAGCCAACCTTGGCCGTGTAAGCTCCATTATCCAGGATATAGCAGGATGTTTCAGTCATATTGATGAAAACACGAGAGGATACCGGTAGTAAAGTTATACGGGCATAATTCAGTAAATTAGCTATGAACGATAAATTCTTCGGGGTCTTAATATGCACCCAACTGCTTTACTTTTTTAATACTTAGAATACATATAATATTACGATAAAAAATCGAATAAACGTGCATTTATGAAAATAACGCAAAACTCCGGATCGACGCTCGAGCACGCACAAAAACGTCAAACTTAAAAATGACATTGACAGTTAAAAAGTGTTGCCAATAGTATAATTCCTAAAACTACCACCCACACCATTAGATACAATAGAAGTCACACATTTATCCTTAATGGGGTAGTTAGAGTGTCAACGACCTAAACAAGGTCGAGGGTTCAACTCCATTTTTTTTATATATGGCAATCGGCCACTTCTCTATACATCCATTATGATATAAGCTACGGGCTGACAACCTATCACTGCAGCAATTCTTAGAATAGAATGGAATAGAATACCCTGACCAACTTTTTTAAGGTACCTATTAGTAAGACTTGCTTGTATTGTGTCACCAGCTATTCAAGAAATTCGTTTACGTTAAGTAGTACGTAGGTACATAAATATAAGAAGTCGTACCAACTAGCAATATAAATTCGTACCAATACTAAGCTTATTTCTGTAAATGTGAGCATTATACTTGAACAATTTATGATAGTCTTCTCAACGGTATGAGTTCCACTGGAAACCCAAACGTTTAACATAGACGGATTATATCCGTTAAGGGTAAGATGGAATATCCTTTCTGCTGAAAATAATATACGGGGTGTAAGAGACAGCGTCCCGCAAACTAATAGGGGTTGCTCAGTCAACAACACTGAAAAACTATCAGCAGGTTTTTTTTCGAATAAAAAAATGGCTTTTCCATACAAATTGTCTGATCGAGATGGTCATTTTGTATAGAAAAGCCAATGTTTTTATTCACTTCCTGAAAGAATTTCTTGGTATTCAGTATCGTTGACAGCGAGCAACCCCTATCAGTTTGCGGGACGCTGTCCCTTACACCCGCTATAACAAAACATGAAAGCACCACTAGGGATACAAGTCAATGGTACAATTAGGTATAAATTGTATTCTACACCCTGGAGGAGTGTTTCATTCATGTGTTGACAGATTTCGAAACGTTAAAAAGTGTTAAACAATTTAGGTATCTTAATAAAGTCCAGTGTAAATACTTCTTTAGGAATATAAAAAATAATAATTATGGGCATGAAAAATATGCTTACTTAATACAAGCCAAATGCAAATAAAATTGGTAGATTTATTTCAAATATACAAGAAATCATGCCTATATCGCTTACGGTGTAGGCTGAGTATCAACGGCGTAATGCCGACAGTTTCTCTCAGTTTGATTTCAGGTCAGGAGGGACTGAGTAATTTTTTAGCGAGTCTCAACAGTATTTGTTGTACGTGGCTCTACCACAACAAGTAAAAGGAAAATACAAGTAGGTATATGGTAACGCGATAAGGACAGAACTGCGCGCGACTTCCAACTGCGACATCGCCTTAATAATCAAATACAGAGCTGAAACAGTCCCTTATCGAGGCGCTCACGTATCGGACCGATTTCCAATTACCTTTACTAATCTTATCTCTACCTGGCCATATCGGCCATAGCTATTTCTCAATTGTCCGTAAAATAGTGAAAAGAGGATCAAAATGATCGGTCCAGTGGCCAGGATTTCCAACCAGCTTGGAAGAAATGTGATGAAGAGTTTCGTCAGGAATGGATCTCAGGGTGGAATCCCAGGCGAGGTAAGTGTTTTCATAAATTTATTACGTAACAGTCAATTTAGAAAATGGCTGAACGGCAAACAGGCGTGGTTTTACAATCAAGCAAGGAATATGCGTCATGTTGTAATAAGAAATTAAGTTATTTATAGTTTAGTACGGAAAATAGCAGGAATAACTTTTTTTTGCACCCTTAATTCACACATTTTATAATTAACGAATTGGCTATTTAATTTTACTACCTCAAAAAAAGGAAAAAAATCAGGCTATTGGAGATTAGGATT
Organism: Scrobipalpa costella; assembly: GCA_949820665.1. NCBI lineage: Eukaryota > Metazoa > Arthropoda > Insecta > Lepidoptera > Gelechiidae > Scrobipalpa > Scrobipalpa costella. The sequence goes on along the minus strand of OX463321.1, from coordinate 5,910,295 downwards.
AAGGAAGGAAAAATTTGCAAATTAGCAATCAAAACTACTTATTATGTTTAATCCAAGTGTATTTAATATTATATGCTACGATGCTTCCTTCTTGGATTAGAATACTGGATACAACTCATCATCAATAGCGTTTCCATCTTGACAGATGTTTTAAACAGCGTCTGGAAGTTGGCTGTTTAAGCCTATTCTGGACATTTGCGCCACTGTCATTCACATGACGTAGAAGTTTGCTGATTGCGCCTTCTGTCACGCTTTTCAGCGAGTATACTAAACCAGGTAATATCGTGGGCTGTGCGACCTTTCTCCATCTATCATGATCTTCAGCGAGGCGTTCCGACTTTGTGTGATCAATGCCGAAAACCACACCAAAGCTATTTGACTCAACAGAGTTCTCCTGGGCAAACAAATCACATCCATGGGTTCATGGATGTAGATGCATCTAGATAACTATAAAATACAGTAAAAAGACGTGATGGTCTCACATCCCCGCCTTTAGTCCGGTGACGCATTATATACACTTTGTAGTAACTGCCTCCGTGGTCTAGTGGCTAGTGCCATGGACTCCCGATCCGGAGGTCCTGGGTTCGATTCCCAGGGGGGAAACACAAAGTTGATATTTGAGAATTTATCACTTTGTGAGTTTTTCCCCAGTTTGGTTAGGACATTGCAGGCTGAATCGCCTGATTGTCCGAAAAGAAAAAGATTTCGTGCTTCGGAGGGCACGTTAAGCCGGCGGTCCCGGTCGCTGTCTTTGATAGTGGTCGTTACTCAAACCATGTCAGAGGCCTGATAGTTGTGCTACTAGGCGGTTTAAAAACTCTGACACCAGGGTTCATCGGGTCGATAGACTCGATATCCACTCGACAGAAGAAGAAGTATGGTGCAAATAAATCCATTAAAAAGAAAAATAAATGGTCTCACTAACAGCACAGGGTAGTAAATTCTAATTTCAATAGGCAGATCCTTAAAAACATTACATAAAAATGGTTTTAAATAGATCGTATCCTAGGTAGCCAACCCCGTGAGATACGGAATAAGGCTAGGGAGATGATATGCTTTGCCTACCCTGTTAAATAATTGCATACGAAGTACATACCGGGTGTAACAAGATTTTGGCTTTTCCATACAAATTGTCTGATCGAGGTGGACATTTTATTATCACTTCCTGAAAGAATTTCTTGGTGGAAGTTGTTCATTATCGTTAACTGAGCAACCCTATCAGTTTGCGGGACGCTGTCCCTACGCCCCGTATTTGTAGTAACACTAGTACAGGTCTTGGCTTACTAACTAATTAGTACACTCATGTTACTTGCAGGTTTTATGTTGGTGCTGTTGTGAGGTCATATGTTATTTTATTATGTTGCACTAGTAAGGCTGACCTAGCCGGGTATCATAAACATCTTTACTTTTAAACTGTTAAGACTGCTTTTATAGCTGGTTATAAATAATGTTTAATGTTATTTTCCACACACACACACATCAAAGAAATAATCAATTAAATACTTTTTTTTTATATATAGAAATAAAGTGGTACGCTCTGCCTATCCCATTAGGGATAGAGGCCTGATTATATGTATGTATGTATAAAGTAGTACTACGCGTATCCGTGAACACACAAATATACCTCAGTATATATTACCAATTCGCATAATCACACATACATACATATAATCACGCCTTTATCCCTAATGGGGTAGGCAGAGCGCAAACGACCCAAACAAAGGTCGCTCCGCCACGTCTGACAAAGTTTTAAGGGTCATTCAAGATAGATTTGTAGGTATATTGCTGTAGTGACAGGTTGTCAGCCTATCGCCTTTAGGGTTTCTGTATATTGTAATTTATTACAATATACAGAAACCCTCGGATCCCTTAGCTGGTTTTTACAGCATGCCCGGGAGGAAATGCAGCTGGCACATTCTATGTTTTTCTCTCGCTCCCAGGCCAGCATGGTAGAAACACACATAATCACACATAATGCTTTATTATACCTACAAATCTAATGCTTTAATATACCTACCAATCTTTCTTAAATAAACTTTAAAACTTTGTAAGACGTGGCGGTCACTTTGCCTACCCCATTAGGGATATAGATGATTTTATGTATGTATGCTTTATTTAGGCAATAGTTTAATTAAGAGGAAGAGAGAGACACATCATCTTCCATGCTGCACTGGGAGCGAGAGAAAAACATAGAATGTGCCAGTTGCATTTCCTCCCGCGCAAGCTGTAAAAACCAGCTGAAGGTTTCTGTATATTGCTATTTAGGCGATGGGCTGACAACCTGTCACTACAGCAATATACCTACAAATCTATCTTAAATAACCCTCAAAACTTTGTCAGACGTGGCGGAACTGTTTGCGCTCTGCCTACCCCATTAGGGATAAAGGCGTATTTTATATGTATGTATGTTTAATTAAGAAAATGCGTAAAGCACCTGGGCGACGTTCGTTTTTTTATTAGACGAAAACCTACAAAATGAACAATAAAGTGATAAAGTTAACACGCAATGTCGAAAGGACGAATAGAGGGCAAGATGAGCTTTTATTTATTCACAGACTTGGTACAATAACTAGTTACCTACCTACACAGCCTTCAGTTGTGCATGTAAATGAAATAAACTCTTTATGTTATGGGCATGGTAGAGCTAGCTATTACATTACATTATCATATACTAGCGACCCGCCCCGGCTTCGCACGGAAATTATCAGTGTTTCTCCACAATATTATGCAAGTATTATATATACAACCTTCCTCTTAAAACACTCTATCTATTAAAAGAAACCGCATCAAAATCCGTTGCGTAGTTTTAAAGATTTATGCTCACATAGGGATATAGGGACAGAGTAAGCGACTATGTTTTATACTATGTAGTGATGATACATATAATCACGCCTTTATCCCTAATGAGGTAGGCAGAGCATAAACGACCTAAACAAAGGTCGTTCCGCCATGTCTGACAAAGTTTTGAGGATTATTTCAGATAGATTTGTAGGTATATTCCTGTAGTAACAGGTTGTCAGCCCATCAGCTAAAATACAATATACTGAAAACCTTGGATCCCTTAGCTGGTTTTCACAGCATGCTCGGGAGGTAATGCAGCTGGCACATTCTGTGTTTTTCTCTCACTCTCAGTCCAGCATGGAAGAAAATTACATTATCATATTTACTATAAACACACAAGCTTCTGTTATTTCTATTTTCCTGATTGTATTGATCTCAGTTAAGTTACATACATACATACATATAATCACGCCTTTATCCCTAATAGGGTAGGCAGAGCGTAAAAGACCCAAACAAAGGTCGTTCCGCCACGTCTGACAAAGTTCTGAGGGTTATTTAAGATAGATTTGTAAGTATATTGCTGTAGTGACAGGTTGTCAGCCCATCGCCTAAATTACAATATACTGAAACCCTCGGATCCATTAGCTGGTTTTTACAGCATGCAAGGGAGGAAATGCAGCTGGCACATTCTATGTTTTTCTCTCGCTCCCAGGCCAGCATGGAAGAAAAAGTTAAGTTACGATAATAAATTGTCTAACAAAGAAAATACTGGTCAATTCTGATATCGATACGTAGCGGGCACAACTTAACTAAGTTTTTGTCTGAAATTATTGCGGTCCTTTTCTGTTCTTTCATAATAATAATTTATATATTTTTTTATATTTTATTTTTTTAATAATAACTGGTCGATCACTAGAGATACTTACCGAGCGCCGCCGTGATGACGATATCAGGGCGCACGGATAAACCTCTATACAGGTTTTTGTTGCGTGCCTTATGTAATCGCTGTGTAGTTTTTTTTTTTAAATGTAATAAATAAATAAATTCATGATAGAAAATGACAGGTATAGACTTAAATTAATTAACTACGATTATCTCCCATAGCCTTATCCCGCATCTCACGGGTTCGGCTAGCTTATCTAGGTGATTGAACGAGGGTACTTGTTTTTACACAGAGCGACTGCCATCTGACCTCCGCAACCCAGTGGGAAAACCTAATCCTAGATTAAGTCAGAGTTTTCCAGCCGCCAATGCTTAGCACTGGCCTCTGACATGGCTTAACGACTAATATCTATGTTATTAAACAATATTAACCAGGCCCAACGGCTTAACGTGCCTTGCCTAAGCACGGAAAAAGCGCCGAACAAACGTACATATGAAATTCTAAAACTGATAAACACGCATTGATACGTGGTGGGATTCGAACCTCAACCTCCCGCTCAGGAGGCAGTGGCCCTATCCACTACATCATCGGGCTCCACCTTTATATCACTCTTAGTGCAGCATGAATGTATATAACACCCTATAAATACACACCTTCCATGCTGGCCTGGGAGCGAGAGAAAAACATAGATTGTGCCAGCTGCTTTTCCTCCCGGGCATGCTGTAAAAACCAGCTAAGGGAACCGAGGGTTTCAGCATATTGTAATTTAGGCGACAGGCATACTAATACATAATATACCTACAAATATATCTTGGATGGCCCTCAAAACTTTGTCAGACGTGGCGGAACGACCTTTGTGTGGGTCGCTTACGCTCTCCGTACCCTATTGGGGATGAAGGCGTGATTATATGTATGTATTTAAATCTTACACCTACATAGCTGGGTAAATATTTTCGATGCGATGTAGTCTATTTTCGCACATAATCGTAACTACCTACCCAGTCCTAGGTATGCGCTGGAATAAGACCGTTCTGTATAAACAAACGATGCATTGTTTGCCGAACTGCACAAACCGCTATAAACTAAACATAACATGTACTGGTAGAGTTTTATGACTGAGGATTTAAAGTCACATCTGTATCCCTTTCGGCGTAGGCAGAGCGCCAACGGCTTACTAAAATTTAAAAATCCGTGACCGCGTCCGCCAATACTGATAAAACTAGAAAAAATCAAAAAAGAATACGGATTATTAGGTAACAACGCATTTACTTAAATGTAACTTCTTTTTACTACTGTAATGGAAGCCTGGTAGCGAAAGAAAAACGTAGAATGTGCCAGCTGCATTTCCTCCCGGGAATAATGCTGTAAAAACCAGCTAAGGAATCCGAGCGTTTCAGTATATTGTAATTTGTGCGATGGGCTGACGACCTGTCACTACAGCAATATACCTACAAATCTATCTTAAATAACCTTCAAAACTTTGTTAGACGTGACGGAACTACCTTTGTTTAGGTCGTTTACGCTTTGACTACCCCATTAGGTATAAAGGCGTAATTATATGTATGTATGTGTTCCTTTCGGCGTAGGCAGAGCGCCAACGGCTTACTTAAATAAATAAACCGTGCCCGTGTCCGCAAAGTCCGATAAAACTAGAAAAGAACAGAAAAAAATATGGTTTCAGTAAGCATTTACTGAACTATAACTTCTTTTTATCAAGTGGGGTGGTTTTGGAGTGGGATGGCATCTACCTCCTAGTGGTCCACCCCGGACACAGGCAACACAGGCTTGCCTGTGAATAAGTCCGGCTGATTGATCCCTACAAAGCGGTGGTAGGCTCTGCAAGGGGCCGCCTGGCTCGACCATCCTCTCACCGGAGTCCGGCGCCAAACTGCTTGCTGTGTTCCGTCGGTGCGTGAGATTGCCGGTGCCATAACAGGCATCTTCTGGGTGAGCTCGCTCCATCGTCGACTATGTCACGGTCATCTCTGACCTAGTGTCTAGAGTTAAGAGCAAACCCAATTCTAATAAAAAAAGTGGGTTTTCGAGCCGATAAATCCTGGTGTTGGTGTCAGAGATTTTTAAGCCATATAAAGACACCAGATAATAGGTCTCTGACATTGATTGTGAAATTGAACCCAAGACCTCCGGATTGGGACTCACTAGACCTGTGGCATAAAAGTTAAAATATGAAACAAAACGGAAAATACATACATATAATCACGCCGTGATCCCTAATTGGGTAGGCAGAGCGTAAACAACCTAAACAAAGGTTGATCCGCCACGTCCGACAAAGTTTTGATGGTTATTTAAGATAGATTTGTAGGTATATTGCTGTAGTGACAAGTTGTCAGCCCATCGCCTAAATTGCAATATACTAAAACCCTCGGATCCCTTAGCTGGTTTTTACAGCATGCCCGGGAGGAAATGCAGCAGGCACATTCTATGTTTTTCTCTCGCTCCCAGTCCAGCATGAAAGAAAAATGATGACATAAAATTATGAGTAGTAGAATACTAGCTGTCCGCCACGCTGTTACACCTGCGGCTCAATTAATTTTCCCGTGGGAATGAGGTATTTTCCTGCGGTAAAAGGTAGCCTGTTGCTATTCACAAACGTACCGCACGTAAAGTACCTTTACTGTTTCAAAAACCGTCTTAATCTAAATACCGTGTGAAAATAGGTATTAACTCTTGAGTTACCGTCTATCACCATGCATGCCAAAATTCATTAAAATCCGTCTGGTCTTTTAAGCGTCTATGAGTATAAAGAAACAAACATCATCATCATCAGTCGCTTGCGCTTATCCCATTTACTTGGGGTCGGCGCAGTACGTTTTGTTCTTCCATTTATCCCTGTCAGCCGTCAGTTCCACACTCACACCTATTTTAGACATATCATCTTTCACGCAGTCCATCCATCTTTTCTTTGGTCGTCCTCTCCCAACATATCCATCCACATTAAAATTCATTACCCTTTTGCCTATATGACTTTCATCCCTCCGCATAACATGGCCATACCACGCAAGGCGATTTTCTCTTACTTTGTTGGTAATTCGCGCAACTTTCAGACTTCCTCTTATGTACTCATTCCTTAAAAAGAAACAAACAAGCAGAGATATATAGACAAAGTTATTTTCGCATTTATAATTTAATACAGTATTTATCAACGTTCACTTGTTGTTGTTAACTTCTGTAGGTCTGCTGTAAGAAATTTCTGTTTCGAAATAAGCAGTGCCTGTTGTGTCTTGGTTTTGTATGTCCTGTTTTTGTGTACAATAAATTGTTAAATAAATAACGTTCCTTATTCTTCTTTTTCCAGAACCTGCCCTTCAACATCAACAACAGGAAGCGGCTGTCGTTCAACCTCTTCTGGTACGCGTTCACCGGCTTCGGCTCACCCTTCCTCATCCTGCAGTGGCAGCTCATGAAGAAGTAGACCTGTGAGTATTATTATTTTTTCATCGAGACGAAAAAAAATGTTTTTCTCAGTTATATTAAGCAACAAAGGAACAATGAAAAAACATGATTATAAATAACGGGAAACGCTTAAAATTACAAATGAACCTGTAATTAAAGATAGTCAAATAATTACTTATTAATTTGATTAATGATAATTTAATGTAATACAAATGCAAGTGTAAAATCACCTTTATACGTCGCTTATTTCTGACTATAATATGAAGAACAATTATTTTTATTGCAGGTAATCAGATGACCCTGAGATGTATTATGTAGATATTATTATATTTAATTTCTCAAATAAACCATTTTAAATTAGATATTTCTCTGGTTTTAATTTTGACAATACTTAATTATTTACGAACGCTTTTTTATTAAAATCAAAAACTACCATTGCCCAATATTTTGAACGTGGTGGTAGTTTTTGAGAAAAAATAAAATCCTTCAAGGAGGTTCGACTGTTTCCACATTTTCTGAGAAAAAGTGAGAAAATCCACTAATTATCCAAGATGAATTCTCTTCTGGGCCGCGTCCTAAACAAGCAGAGCAGGAATGTGATCACCAACTTCGTTAGGAACAGCCACGGCCCCAGTGGCGGAGTCCCTGGCGAGGTAAGTTCCATTTTCAAATTTTCTACTGCGACATTATATAATCGTCATTTGTTGTTTTACGTAAATTACAGCTCAAACAAATGATTATTAATTTATAATATACTTTCTAACACACCTTATTACTTAATTAGCCTACTTGTATACCTATAATTAATTAAGACTGACTGAGACTATAATAATAGGTTATCTAGAAATGACTTCAGTAGAGGTTTTAGTACTTTGAAAATTCTGTGCTATTTAATGTGTGGTCAATGTTGTTTGTAATTTTTCTAAGGCCAAAAAACTTTTTTTTATGGCTTTGCATCTTTATATAAAGGAGAGACTATTTCACCAACATCAAGTAGAGAATCACTCAAACCACATAACAGACTGTTCGGTATAATAATTTTGAAAGAAGGAACATTTGTATTTCCAGTATATTTCCTAATTATTTTTTCTGTCCAACTCCTACACTCCGCTCTGAACTTGACTCAGACCCAAAATGCTACATTCTAGGTCACAGCTGCCATTTTAGGTTTTTCGGTTAGTCTCAATCAATTTTTTTTTATCATAATCTCTTTTATAAATTTCCAGAACTTGCCGTTTGACATCAGCAACCGCTACAAGCTGACGCTGTGGTTCATCCTGTTCGCTGGTTCAGGCCTCTCCGCTCCTTACCTCATCACCCGCCACCAGCTCCTCAAGAAGTAAATGGTCAGTTGAGCCACATCTTTAATTTCAAGACTTACCGTTCAAGGAGAATACTAACCTATGGAATAAGCATGTGGGGACAAATGCACTCACTAAAAAATAGAAGTCTATGTTGGTTGTCTCAATATTTCTGTCAGTATGATTGACTTAATTTTAATAGGTTCAGAAAATGTTAATAATGGTCAGCTAAATTGTTTGTTAGCAAAGCAGTTGTGTTGTACCATTTTCTGACCCTATCTCCTTAAATCCATGTACTTTAAACTATATGTAAGATACCATGAGGCTGACATAGTCACCAGATGACTGAAGCCTTGTTAGTTTTATTGAATAAAAAAGTATACAATTTACCTTTTGCATTGCATCAGCCAATAACAGCTACTAGCTTCTCAAGAAGTAAATGGTCAGTTGAGCCTTCAAGTAATTTTTAGTATAGCTTGTATGTAGTTGTTCTATCTCACAACTGCCGTTTTGCCATACTTGTGTATGTAAATGTACCTGCATGTACATTGTTTTAAGGTCACAATACTTGTCAAGTGGCCCCCATTAGTAAAAAAAAAAACGTAATTCACTAAAAACGCAGTGAATCGAAAAACCAGCCTAACAGAAAAAAGTTATATTAAGATAATTAAGAACCTTATAAATTAGCTACTGGCTACCTAATGCAAATTGACTGATTGTTATGGTCTGTACTGGTCTTAATTGTACTGGAACAAATGCTTTGTGAAAGTTCTTCAGGTCCATTCATTACTGAGAAATCCCTATAAGTTTCAGGACACTGTCCCCACAAATGGGATAGATGGATAGCTGCTAACAAACCATAGAAAAAAACAAAACTTAGCCAAGAAAATCTTTGCTACTACAAGCATACAAACCTAAAATAAGACTGCATTCTAGATGGTTTCGTCTTATTCAAAGCAATCAGTGGTACCAATTCGTAGTAGCAAAAATCACGCCTTAACTAATATAAGTCTACGAGTATACCTGTCATTTTCTATCATGAGAGAAAAGAGAGGGACGCCAATAATTTTAGTCAAGCTTTAGTTCTTCTTCTTCTTAGCGGATGGATTCTCGAGTCGATCAACGGTTCAACAGGTTCAAGATTTAGTTAAGTTGTGCGCTCTACGAATCGATAGCATTATACGTCACTTTGACAGGGTTTTAATCAGCATATTGTGTTGCTGTCTCTTATCTTAATTTCTAGCACAAACAGATAAATCTAGAAGGAATTAATCATAATAAATCCAACTGTCAACTACAGTTGTTTGTCTTCTTGTCTTATAAAGTTATAACTGTCAGAGACATATCTATGAGTATATTTTTTATTGATGGCCATTGACTAACAAAGAGGTTCCATTTTCGTAACTCAACTTAACTAAATCTTGACTAAAATTAATGGCGTCCCTCTCTTTTCTCTCATGATAGAAAATGTCAGGTATAGACATATTAGTTAAGGCGTAATTTTTGCAACTACGAATTGGTACCACTACTGATTGCTTTGAATAAGACGAAACCATCTAGAATGCAGTCTTATTTTAGGTTTATAAAAACACTTTGATGTTACATTAACACTGTGTTTTTTTTGTTGCAGGTTTTGTTGCAGCTAAATTATTCCGAACAGAAGATCTTTAGGTTAAGCTAGCAAATGTACATTTAATCATAATAAACTATGTTCTAGAACAAATGGTTTATCATTTTCACAACTACCTTCAAACTTAAAGCAGTAACATACATACATACATATCCCTAATGGGGAAGGCAGAGCGTAACAAAGTTTTGAGGGTTATTTAAGATAGATTTTTAGGTATATTGCTGTAGTGATAGGTTATCAGCCCGTCGCCTAAATTACAATATACTAAAACCCTCGGATCCCTTAGCTGGTTTTTACAGCATGCCCAGGAGGAAATGCATCTATGTTTTTTCTCTCCCAGTCCAGGGTGGAAGAAAAAGCAGTAAAAGTTTCTCAAAATGTCAATTTCCCAAAAGGACAACTTCTCACGTGTGTGGTGTGAAAGAGAGGCACAAAATACGCTGTGGTTCAAACAATAAAACATAGGCATCGATTCTCGCGACAGTCCTAATTCTAATTCTTAGCTAGCGCTGTCACTTTCTTAACTTTGACATAAGAACACGATAGCAAATAAACGCATGACTGACATTCCTAATCTGACGTAAGACGCTTTAAATAAGAACTGAGCATAGAGCATGCTTCCTTATTTTACGTCAAATAAGCAGTCTTATGTCAGATTAGGAATGTCAAAGTCATGTGTTTATTTGCTATCCTGTTCTTATGTCAAACTTAAGAAAGTGACAGCGCTAGCTAAGAATTAGGATTACGTCGCGAGAATCGACGCCAATATCTGCACTACGCGACCTATCGCGGAGCTCAATGTGTGCTTCGTTCGTCTAACTGTTAATATGCCCTTAAGGGCTCTCGGGATATTTCGGTCGCTTACAAGGCCTATAAAGTATACTTTACCGTTACATAAAAAATATGAAATAATTATATGTTGTAGGTTGGTCTCAGCTCTTAATTACACTCTTAAGATTATTTAAAAACCAGACTGACAGATCAAGCATAATGATTCAAGGAAGTATTAGTATTTAGTAGTTTCTTCCATGCTTGACTGGGAGAGATAGAAAAACATAGAATGTTCCAGCTGCCCTTCCTCCCGGGCATGCTGTTGAAGTCAGCAAAAGGGACTCGAGGGTTACAGTGTATTGTAATTTAGGCGATGGGCTGACAACCTGTCACTAAAGCAATACATATTAAAATCTAAAATTGCCCTCAATTTTTGTCAGACGTGGCGAAAGCGCCTTTTACGAGGCGTTAAACGCTCTGCCTATCCCGTAAGGGATAAAGGCGTGATTTATGTATGTATGTATGTTTAGCAGTAGTTGTACGTAGTATTATAGTTACTCTGTAGTAGTAGTCACGACTCACGATCTAGGAATTTGTAGAAGTAATGCCGTGACTCCTGTTCTGAAATATTACATACATATAATCACGCCTTTATCCCTAATGGGGTAGGCAGAGCGTTAACGACCTAAGCAAAGGTCGTTCCGCCACGTCTGACAAGTTTTGAGGATTATTACAAATGATCATGACGTATATTGCTTTAGTGACAGGTTGTCAGCCCATCGCCTAAAATTGCAGTATATTATAACCCTCGAAATATTACACGAAAAATCCCCCCGCGGTGGCAGAGGGGAAGGGAAATGTTTGTGCAACCCTTCCCCCCCTGCCCCGTAGGGGGACGTTTTGTGTAATGTTTGTGCGCTGGAGTCACGGATTCATAATCTCCCTAGCCTTATCCCGTATCTCACGGGGTCGGCTACCTAATCTAGGGGATTGAACGAGGCTACTGGTTTTTACACAGAGCGACTGCCACCTGACCTCATCCTGACCCAGAAGGGAAACCAGACCCAATCCTAGATTAGGTCAGTTTTTAAGCCGCCAATGCTAATATCTATGGTATTAAACGATATTAACCGGGACCAACGGCTTAACGTGCCTTCCGAAGCACTGAGTCACGGATTAATATTTTAAAAGATACCGCCCTTTAAGTGTGGTTCCTCAGTTTACACAAGATGAAAGTGGGATCTTAAAGAGCTTGAAAATGAATTTGCTTATATTGTAGACTTTTAGTAGAAAGTCGCTATGACGTGTGCATAAGAAAAACTATGATAAATTCGTCACTCCCGCTACCGTTTCTGTAGCTCAGTTGGTAGAGTGATGGACCGGCATTCCAGAGACGCAGGCAGGGTAATAATAAGGATCTCTGTGGACGCAGGTTCGACTCCTGCCAGAAACGAATTTATTATTTTCTTTCTTTCATAATTACATTTTAGTACATACATACATACATATAATCACGCCTTTATCCCTAATGGGGTAGGCAGAACGTAAACAACCTAAACAAAGGTCAATCACGTCTGATAAAGTTATGAGTCATTTAAGATAGATTTGTAGGTACATTGCTGTAGTGACAAGTCGTCAGCCCATCGCCTAAATTGCAATATACTGAAACCCTCGGATCCCTTAGCTGGTTCTTAACAGCATGCCCAGAGGAAATGCAGCTGGCACATTCTAGTAGAAAGTACATTTTAGTAGAAAGTGAAAATAAATAAATATAGGAATAAACTAAATACCAAGGCCAATATCTTGTCGTCTATTTCCTAAGGGCGTTTGTGCAATCATCCAAATTAGATCCGTATCCAATTCGTATCAGAATAAATCCTAGCGACGTAAAGTAAAGTTTGATATAGAAGAAATTCTTCTTCTTTCGAGTGGGTATCGAGTCTATCCACCCGATAAACCCTGGAGTTAGAGTTTTTAAACCGCCTAGTAGCACAACTATCAGGCTTCTGACATGGTTTGAGTAACGACCACTATCAAAGACAGCGACCAGGACCGACGACTAAGAATAAATAAAAAAGGCATAATTTAAATACATAATTTATTCCTATGGTACAACGTGTTTTGAATGATTTGATACCAAATTATTTTATACCGTAATTACAACGAAATGTACAATAAGATAGCCACACGCTTTATTTCGAAAATCCTCCGAAATTTACACTTTTTTTTTGTGAATTTTTGATGTTATTAAAACATTATCGCATCGAGATGCGATCCACGCTTGGCCAATTAAAATTACTGTTCGGTTATGTTTTTTTTTATAGTATCACCAATATATTTAGTCCATATACACTCAACATCCAGCTATATTCAATATTTTTCAATATAAACATAAAAAATAACAAAGTAGATTTGTAACACACTTTCATTTCAATCATTTTCCATTTTTTTTTTAGACAGTTGCCATGTTTGAATGCTTCGTAATAATCGCTTTAGATTATTGTCTATAACTTATTCTATTTACTTAAAATCCAAGCTAAAAACACAATATTTAAGCTCGTATTGATAAACAGGACTTAGGATTGACAGCGAGTTTGATACGTATCAGAAATGTCATTTCAGTACAAAATGGTCGGTCAAATTCATACTTGATATTGCTCTCAATCTTGAGATCGCTTTATAAATACGAGCCTTAAAGTCGGTAACATACTAAAAGTTCTGTACAAAATTGCATTTCAACATTAAGATGACTGTTTAAAGGTGAGAATAATGAAATTGGTACTTTAGAAATTTTTCTCCATAGGACGTCAAACGTCTAATAAATTGATAGAAAAAGTATAGAAGTGTAAGGGACAGTGCCCCATTAACTGATAGGGGTTGCTCAGTCAACGACACTGAACAACTCCCACCAGGAAATTCTTTCAGGAAGCGTTTTTTTTGCTTATCCGCCAAAAAATGTTTTTAACTTCCTGAAAGAATATCCTGATAGAAATTATTTAGTGTCGATGACAGAGCAACCCCTATCAGTTTGCGGGGCGCTGTCCCTTACACCCGGTATAGAAAGATCAGGTATTGGTAAAGGTTGTTTTCAAGATCTAGAAAACCAGATTCACACAAAGTCTTAACAATAACCATCCAGGCATATTAAACAGGAAACTGACTAACAATTTTCCATTTTCATACAATCTAATAACATAACTTTAGTGTGAATCTAAATATCTACAGGAATATAAAAATATGGTAAAAATCAAAGGTAGACTTTTTTATACAGGGTGTAAACTGATAGGCGGTTATTTAGTCAACGAAACTGAACAACTATCAGCAGGAATGTATTTCAGGAAGTAAAAATAAAAGATTTTCCATACAAATTGTCTAACAAAGGTGGTAATTTTGTATAAGGAATGTCAAGAATTATTTTTACCTCCTGAAAAAAAAACCTAGTTGTTCAGTTTCGTTGACCGAGCAAACCCTATCAGTTTGCGGGACGCTGTCCCTTACACCTTGTATGCTATTCTCGGCAAAAGTCTTGAGCAAAGATCTTGAAAATGAATTTCAGTTCCTAAAAGCATTAAAATAGAAATAAGTGGGTAAACTTTTCATCACCACGCCATTCAATGCTCAAGATGTTTGCCACAAACTATGACAAATGTCAAATTATTAATCATTTAGCGGTCTTTCAATATTTAAGGTACTTTTCGAAACAGCTTTTATTAATATAAAAACCGTAGGAAAAACTATTTAATTATAGTCAACATTTACCATATTTTCCCAAACTGTATTTTAGCATATTAATCTTAAAACACAAAGAAATAGTTAACACTAGCAACTGTCTTAGTGATACTTATTTTGCGGGTATATTGAGAAATGCACATCTTGTTCTGTAGTTTAACTGTGTGTGTGTATGTGTGTGTGTATAGCTAGTAGCTACGCCCCCGGCTTTGCTTTTAGTCCATATTATAGACACTTCACTGCTTCGCTTCCCGGCACTGTATGTTTTTACCTGGGGAAAAAGACGATAGGTTATTAATTTTTTTACTTCATAAAATCACGCCTGGCGGCCGGACTAATTTTGATGAAATTTGGTAGGACTATTGGCGAGATCCTGGTAAGATTTTTCCCGCAGTAAAAAGTAGCCTATATGGACATAGGCTACTTTTTACTGCGGGAAAAATCTTATTCCCACGGGAAAACTCATTCAACGCGGATGTAAAGGTATTAATAACTATCTACGCTACTGCCCTAGAGCACAATACCGTAGCTCACACAAACTCACTAATTGCGGTAATAATCCAGTTCAAAATAATGACCTAATCCACCTGCATTGTCCTAATCAAACTGAGAAAAATGTCTACCTGGCTAGCTGTCATCCTGCAGCGAGGTGAACCGGTTGCCGAGGGCGAGCCCCTGCCGGCCGGCGCTGGGGGCTGCGGGGCGCTGACCCCCCGCCATACTCATATTACAAATGCGAAAGTAACTCTGTCCATCTATTGCTTTTTCACGACTAAATGGCTTGGCTGATTTTGATGAAATTTGGAAGGACTGTTGGTGAGATCCTGGGAATGGACATGGGCTACCTTTTACCGCGGGAAAATATGTTATTCCCACGGAAAACTCATTCAACGCAGATGTAAAGCTAGTAATAACTATCTACGCTAATGCCCCAGAGCACAATACCGCACCTCATCTACCTTGCTAGCACATAAACTCACTAATTAATAATAACCCAGTTCAAAATAGTGACCTAATCCGCCTGCATTGTCCTAATCAAACTCGAGAAAAATCTCTACCTGGCTAGCTGTCATCCTGCAGCGAGGTGAACCGGTTGCCGAGCGCGAGCCCCTGCCGGCCGGCGCTGGGGGCTGCGGGGCGCTGGCCCCCGCCCCCCGCGGTGCTCCACCCGCCGCCGCCTCGCTTCGCGGCTGCCCCGAGCACCGGGAAGTAATCGTCGTTGTGGATGTCCGGAGCGTGTTTCTGGGGACGAAATATAGTTGGTAGAATTTTACATCACTACATAGTATAAAACAAAGTCGTTTTCTCTGTCCCTATATCCCTAAGTATGCTTAGATCTTTAAAACTACGCAACGGATTTTGATGCGGTTTCTTTTAATGAATAGAGTGATTCAAGAGGAAGGTTTATATGTATAATACATGCATAATATAGTAGGGAAACACTGATGATTTACGTGCGAAGCCGGGGCGGGTCGCTAGTACTTACATATAATCGGACCGGAGAGGCCTTTGCCCAGAAGTGGGACATTAACGGCTAGACAAGACAAGACAATACATATAATCACGCCTTTATCCCTAATAGGAATAAGGAGCGACTGCCATCTGACGTCCGCAGCCCAGAAGGGAAACCAGACCCAATCCTAGATTAGGTCAGAGTTTTCAAGCCGCCGATGCTTAGCACTGGCCTCTGACGTATTAAACGATATTAACCGGGACCAACGGTTTCACGTGTCTTCCGAAGCACGAAAAAGCGCGGCAAGTAGGCTGAGGTCTTGGGGGCGGCAGCAGGGTCCTCCACTGGGGGGGGCGGCTGCTGTCCCACCTATAGATACTCACGGCTTGGTTCCGGCGCGGGGCCTCCGGCCCGCGTACTCTAGACGAGGGCGGCACGTAGGCTGCGGTCTTGGGGGCGGCAGCAGGCTTCTCCAATGGGGGGGGCGGCTGCTGTCCCACCTATAGATACTCACGGCTTGGTTCCGGCGCGGGGCCTCCGGCCCGCGTACTCTAGACGAGGGCGGCACGTAGGCTGCGGTCTTGGGGGCGGCAGCAGGCTTCTCCAATGGGGGGGGCGGCTGCTGTCCCACCTATAGATACTCACGGCTTGGTTCCGGCGCGGGGGCTCCGGCCCGCGTACTCTAGACGAGGGCGGCACGTAGGCTGCGGTCTTGGGGGCGGCAGCAGGGTCCTCCACTGGGGGGGCGGCTGCTGTCCCACCTATAGATACTCACGGCTTGGTTCCGGCGCGGGGGCTCCGGCCCGCGTACTCTAGACGAGGGCGGCACGTAGGCTGCGGTCTTGGGGGCGGCAGCAGGGTCCTCCACTGGGGGGGCGGCTGCTGTCCCACCTATAGATACTCACGGCTTGGTTCCGGCGCGGGGGCTCCGGCCCGCGTACTCTAGACGAGGGCGGCACGTAGGCTGCGGTCTTGGGGGCGGCAGCAGGGTCCTCCACTGGGGGGGCGGCTGCTGTCCCACCTATAGATACTCACGGCTTGGTTCCGGCGCGGGGGCTCCGGCCCGCGTACTCTAGACGAGGGCGGCACGTAGGCTGCGGTCTTGGGGGCGGCAGCAGGGTCCTCCACTGGGGGGGCGGCTGCTGTCCCACCTATAGATACTCACGGCTTGGTTCCGGCGCGGGGGCTCCGGCCCGCGTACTCTAGACGAGGGCGGCACGTAGGCTGCGGTCTTGGGGGCGGCAGCAGGCTTCTCCTCCACTACGGGGGGCGGCGGAGGCGGCTGTTCTTCTACCTACAAAACATTGCAAAAACTTATAATAGTTTGTCTAAACTGGTAGTGATCAGCCATGGGCTTACGATTCGGAGGTTGTATGTGAAGTCGAGAAATCCGTAATGGACCTGCCCTAATTAAAAATTAGGTTTGAGCCCCTGACTGGGGTCTATTCTTCTTCTTAGCGCGTCGATGGAACACGAGAAATTACATAGTAGCGGCCCAGAATTCAGCCATTTGTATTGCGGATTGACTGCCGTCCATTTAATCCGCTGGCGTGCAAGTGTTGGGGCACGCCGGGCACGATGTTAAGTGTGCCATGGTTTGCACTTCTTCTTCTGTCGAGTGGGTATCGAGTCTATCGACCCGATGAACCCTGGTGTCAGAGTTTTTAAACCGCCTAGTAGCACAACTATCAGGCCTCTGACATGGTTTGAGTAACGACCACTATCAAAGACAGCGACAGGGACCGACGGCTTAACGTACCCTCCGAAGCACGATTTTTTTTTTCTTTTCGGACAATCAGGTGATTCAGCCTACAATGTCCTAACCAAACTGGGGAAAAATTCACAAAGTGATAAATTCTCAAATATCAACTTTTGAGTTTCCCCCCTGGGAATCGAACCCAGGACCTCCGGATCGGGAGCCTATGACACTAGCCACTAGACCACGGAGGCAGTTATGACAGGTGGCAGGTATGGTTGCCTGGCAGAAATTGCTACCCTAGCAATAAGGCCGCCTAATTGTACTCTGTTTGTTTTGTAATGTTTGTTCCTGTACAATGTGTTGTTTATGTGCAATAAAGAATATTTGTATTGTATTGTATTGTTTGCACTGCACCGCAAACACAGTAGTCTTTTAGGAGCTGAAGATGATAACATACCCCTTGCTTGTTCCAAGGCCCCTTTCCCTTTCCCCCCTCGGGGCCAGCGGTCTCCTCCCCGGCGGAGTCCCGGCCGGTGTCTGCGGCGCCGTTGCCCCCTTGGAGCACCTGGATCTTCAGACCGGTGTAATCCTTAACTGGTTCCTCGTATTCCTTCCATTCTTCCTCATCCTAGAGAAAAACAAATACCTAGGTTTTCATACACGGTGTAAGGGACAGCGGCCCGCAAACTAATAGGTGTTGCTCAGTCAAAGAAACTGAACAACTACCAGCAGCGTTTTATTTCAGGAATTAAATATTTGGTTTTCCATACAAATTGTCTGATCGAGTTGTTACAATTTTGTATGGGGATGCCAATTTTTTTTCGTCTCCTGAAAGAATTTCCCGGTGATAGTTGTTGAGTTTCGTTGACTGAGCAGCTCCTATCAGTTCGCGGGACGCTGTCCCTTACACCCGGTATCGCTCATTGACTGAAAAAAGGGACATATGGCGGATTGTGCGTTCCGCAAAGTCTACTTCTTAGCGAGTGGATTCTCGAGTCGAACAACGACCCGAAGAACCCTGGAGTCATATTTTTGAACCGCTCGTATAGAATTCGCATACGAAAGACCAACATTCGCATGGCAAATTGTATGAAAATCGTATGCGAAAGTTTCTCTTTCGTATGCGTATTGGAGTTCGAGCGGTTCAAAAATACGACTTCTGGTGTCAGACTTTTCAAATCGCCTAGTAGCACAGCTATTAGGCCTGTCTTCTTCTTCTGTCGAGTGGGTATCGAGTATATCGACCCGATGAACCCTGAGAGTTTTTTAGCCGCCTAGTAGCACAACTATCAGGCCTCTGACATGGTTTGAGTAACGACCACTATCAAAGACAGCGACCGGGACCGACGGCTTAACGTGCCCTCCGAAGCACGGAATCCTTTTACTTTTCGGACAATCAGGTGATTCAGCCTGCAATGTAATATAACTGCACCTTATTATAAAGTATCTCCAAAACCTATCGTACAGCGAAACAGAGAAAATGATTGAGGTAATAGAGTAGTGGTTTAAACATAACTGGAATAAAACAAAGATATTTTTTTTTTAAGGTAAGGCACAATATTCAAAACTCACCACCACACTAACACATACACACACTTACACTCTTACACACATACACACACAGACCATACACTTACCATACATAAACCTGTATACACTCATTCAAACTTGCTTATTCTGTATTATTATATTCATTTAATTCTCCCAGATTTGCTATTGTTAAAACTCAAGCTTTCTGTCAACATATAGAAATCGTATTAATAAATCTCACGTGACAGGTTGATTCATAGTGTGAGATTTGCAAGTTAAAAGCTTTGTATTACGACAGAACTAGGAAATATAATTAAATATTGCTAAAAATGTATTATACTTAGTCTGTTGTGTTTTTTTTGGAAATAAAATATTTTGTATTTTTGTATTGTAATGTCCTAGCCAAACTGGGTAAAACCTCACAAAGTGATAAATTTACAAATATCAACTTTGTGTTCCCCCTGGAAATCGAACCTAGGACCTCCGGATCATAAGGCAGTCCAAGAAGCGAAAGTCGCCAAACACTCAACTCAACCAAATTCGGAATTTGGTCAGGTCCTATTGGCAGTTATTTTTTCTAGGACTTCTTAGTATCGACTTTAAAGGGTTTGCGACAACCGCGCTGGGGCGTTTCTGCTGCAAAGGCTGTCTATTGCAGTTCAGCGTGGTAACGCACCGAGCGTAATGGGCACCTTTGCACCGGGAATGACCCAGGGCGGGCTTTTCGTTTAGTTTTTAAGTTGACTTATTGTATTAGATTTTTATGAATAGTGAATTAATTTGTTTAATAAAATGTTTTTTTTTCTTTAAAGGGTTGTCGGGTTATTACAGGATCGATATGGGTTGTCCGGTGAACGAACTTATATGGGTCATTGGGTTAAAATCAAAACCTGAATTCGCCCTTTGTTCGTTTCGCTATTGCTAGTTCGCAGATTTTGCAATGCTTATTGACCGAAATAAAAGGACATAAGAAGTTCATATAATTACGCCTTTATCCCTAATGGGGTAGGCAGAGCTTAAACGACCTAAACAAAGGTCTTTCCGCCACATCTGACAAAGTTTTGAGGGTTATTTAAGATGGATTTGTATGTATATTACTGTAGCGACAAGTTGCCCATCGCCTAAATTGCAATATACAAAAACCCTCGGATCCCTTAGTTGGTTTTTACAGCATGCCCAGGAGGAAATGCAGATGGCACATTCTATCTTTTTCTCCCGCTCCCAGTCCAGCATGGAAGAATATTTCTTTTGGAAAATAAAGGGACATTTCGCGGATTGTTCGTTGCACAACGCGCAAAATGTCTTTTTTTTCTGCCAATGAGCGAATCCAGGGATTGAGCATAACAAACATAATGGTAAGTCAGGCCTTTGTCCCTTACAGGGTGGGTAAAGCCTAGTAAAAGGCGTTCTGCTTTATCACACAAATATTAACACACTTGAGTCAATAAATATTCATCTAGTCTGTTTTTAAAACAGTTTACTGAGGGAGCACTGATCACTGATTCTGGTAGTTTATTCCACGAGTCCACTACGCGGTTTGTTAAGAAGTGGTGCCTGCGATTGCTTGTACTCGAGGAACGTGAGAGTTTTAAAGAGTGTCCTCTCAGATTCTTGTTCAGTTAAAGACGAAGACACTACTAAATCCTGCGACGTTGTAAAATCCTGTCAGTATTTTGTATGTTTCGATGACGTTGTCTCCGTTTTTCTAATGTTGTCAATCCAAGTAATTTAAGGCGTTCGTCATATTCCTTGTTTTTGAGGCAAGTAACCATTTTTTTTATAACTTTTTAGGCTCTTGAGTTATTTTCACACATTATATTATACATACATACATAAAATCACGCCTTTATCCCTTACGGGGTAGGCAGAGCGTTAAACGCCTCGTAAAAGGCGCTTTCGCCGCGTCTGACAAAAATTGAGGGCAATTTTAGATTGTAATGTGTATTGCATTATATTATGTTTAAATTAAATGGGTTAACTCGCAATATGTATTTAGGTACAATATAGGAATTACCTTTTATCCTGACATTTCAACTTGTTTCAAAATCCGTGGTGGCAAGTTGAAATGTTGGGATGAAAAGGTAATTTGTTTTTCTTTCACTTTCAATAAAGAATTCAAGAATTAAACATACATTTCTTGAATTATAAGTCAGTTTTTTCATTGTATTATTACATTATTTTTTATTGAAATGAAAACAATTTGACCACAAAACTGGTCATGAGGAAAATAAGACAAATAATGATTAGCTAAGAATTTAATTATGTATCCTGTCATTTACAGAATCATGTCATTAGGGAACAAATACAATAATTTTCATGAATATTCTATGTTTTGCGAGAATTTCAGGTAATTCTCTGTCAGACAATTATTCACACTAAGCATATGTAAGCTTTGTATACTCAATAAGAATTATTAAATTATGGATTATAAAATAGAGGATAAGTTGCAATTCCAGAGAAACATAGAATATTCATAAAAAAAATTAAATTTCAGGCACAATTAATTTTAAACTGATGGCGCCACCGTCGCACCACTGTTCAACCCTTAAAAAGATTGTGTTTGTGTTTGTACCCATTAAGCCGTGACTCCTGCTCTCAAACAAAACCGGCAGGGCTGAGAGGGGAAGGGTTTCCTAAACATTTACCTTCCCCTCTCTGCAGGGCAGGGGTATGTTTCGTGTTTTGTTTATGTGATGGAGACTCGGCTTTATACTCACACACATTCCCTAAGCTTAGCATGTGTAAGCTCAGCTTAGGAAACCTGTAGTTATGCACACTATATGCAGAACTAGGACTGTGGCCTAGTGGCCATCTTCTTTTTTATATTGAGTTGATGGCAAGTATTAACTTGACTCATATTTCATCTTGAGACCTCACTTACGTCCATACTGGACTGCGAGCGAGAGAAAAATATATGTGCCAGCTGCATTAAGTTTTAAAAGCAATAAATTTTTTCTAATGCTCTGCCTTAGAAAGGGTAAACATGCCCTATGAAGCACGGAATGTTTTTTTTTTGGACAATCAGGTGATTCAGCCCGCAAAAAACTGGTAAAAACTTCACAAAGTGATAAATAGACATTTAAGAAATAGAAATATCAACATTGTGTTCCCCTTGGGAATCAAATCCAGGACCTCCGGGTCAGGAGCCCATGGCTTAGACCGCTAGACCATGGAGGCAGTTACTGTAGACTTTATTATGAATGATATTCAACACCAGAACCTTAATCAAGACTAAATCAGAAAGTAGAAAAGACCAGTATCAAAAAGTTGATATACTTAAGACTTGGCTCATACATACATATATATTATCACGCCTGGGGTAGGCAGAGCATAAACAACCTAAACAGGATAGATAATTTCTTAATTCAGTATCTGTTATAACAATTAGACAACGTAAAACTTAATAGCTTAACAGATACACACAATACGGAAAAGGTTTAATACTCAGCATAATGTTCCAGTCAGATTGAAGCGCTGATTTTCAGTAAGAACCTTACTAAACTCAATTAACCTAAGCATATTAACTAAATAGGCACTTTGGGCGACGGCAGGTCATCCCGCCACATCTCACAAAGTTTTAAGGGTTATTTATGATAGATTTGAGGTGCATTGCTGTAGTGACAGGTTGTCAGCCCATCGCCTAAATTACAATATCCCTTAGCTGGTTTTTACACCATGCCTGAGAAGAAATGCAGCTGGCACATTCTATGTTTTTCTCTAGCTCCCAGACAAGCATGGAAGAGAGTTTCTTTATATATATTTAGTATATATGATGTACTCTTTAAGAATAAATTACCTACTACAGATTAGGAATACAGATTCAAATCTAACCTTACTGTAAGATAGGGCTACTGTTCAGTTATAAGCTTAGTAAAATGCTGCTTTTAAGTAGTATATCTGGAAAATTATCTAGAGACCCCCCAAATAGTTAATTACTGGTCCAATGACGTTGCTCGACCTATTAGTCACTTTCGATTCTGAAAAAATCGAGAAGTGGTCAACGTTTTGACAGGTCACAAAGACCCGAAGATGAGGCGGTTTTCACCCTATTCCTGGACTGAACTTACCCCAGCTCGGCCTCCCTCCTCGCCCTCTGTCGCCGGTCGCTCCTTCTTAGGTCTCGCTTCTGGTTTCTGTTTGCTATCCTCCATTTTTTTAGCTAACTCATCAGCCGTAGCAAACTTCTTGACCGACTTTGACTTTTTGCGATCTTTCTTTGCGAAGAAATCGTCCAAATCAGCCATATTTAATTTTGACAATAAACTTGTTTGTTTAACAGTGGTAAATGTGGTTATTACAGCAATATTGGAACAAAAGAAAAGGGGGAAATAACTTGGTCCCCCGAAAAGATTTTTGTGGCAAGCGTGGCCGACTGTTTCTTTTTTTTTAAATGGCAGATTTGCAGAAATTGCTGTGTTGGCATTTTCATAAGAAAAAATATTACCATGTTACCATGATTTTTAATATACTTTAAAATGTTTCTAATTATTTCTGATTAAGCGTGAGCCCATGCAGTCTAGTCATCAGTATTTCTTCTTGAGTTATGTCAACCTAATCTTACCTACGCTAATCTAAAAGTCATTGGAAAGTGCCGGTGATTCACATTCCATTGCTCAACAGACTTTTGCGCGGGGATATCAATCCGAATCATACGGTAGCGCCTTCCTTTGCTTCTTACTCCTGCTATATTATTCCTCGTCAGCAGATCGTTATGTTAAATCCACCACAATAATACTACAAACACTGCAAGAAACTAATTTAGAAGAACGAGGAAAAATGACCTTCAGATTTTTCATGTTCCCCGCGCAAAACCCCAACCTAAACTAATCTAGAACTCATTAAAATGCGAGTGTGATGCCCTCAATTCAATGCTCAATGAAGATTTACGTGGGAGTGTCGAGTCGAACCATATAGGATTTTTGTGCCTTATTTCTCATTTCCACTACATTGTCTTTCACTACCCGCACATTATTATGCTAATCCCAAAACACCAGCCAGAAATTCAGTCCTACATAAAAGCTACCAATTGCGGAATTCAAAACGATTATGGCAACATATTACTTTTTTAAAAGACTAGCCACACTATAAATTGAGTGTCGAACGGAGTTTTGTAGGTGTAAATGCAATTTAAGGAAACGTTGTTTATGACGGTGTCATAACTGGTATAACGTAAAAATAATAATAGCAACCTCAGAATAAAAACTTTTCGTGAAAACGCTTATAATTTTTTTGAGAACTCTACTGACGCTCGTTGTCCGATGCTGGTGTGGTTAGCCCTTAAGTTACAAAAGTCTTGCCAGCAGGTTTCTTTTTACCATTTTTCGGAATTTTAAGTCTCCTTACGTTACGTGGTTGGTACACAGACACTGCGCTACGCGCTAAGGTTGCGTAGGGCAGATAATTATATCTATGTTCCATTTTTTTTCAACTACGAGAGCATAGACTAGAAAATTGCAAGCTTCGTCGTGTCGCGAGTAGCACAGTGAGTGGTACGCCTGAATACAGTGAGTGGTACGCCTGAATCATGAATCACAGAATATCTCAGAGATTAAAAACTTGTACTATTTAAGAGATACGAAAGCTGTATAGTTAAACATAAAGGGTGTAAGAAAGAGTTCTATTTTCATTTAAACCACGCAATGTATTAGTGATATACTTACAACCCTACAAGCATTCAATTAAATAAGTAAATATATTTATGCACAATACGTCGTTCTCGTTCATCATAGTTACACTGTCGCCACAACTTTGTTTGCGTATGACCCACTATTTAAAGAAAAGCCTATAAATGATATATTGGTGTGGAAATCTACAATAAAAAAATAGTTTTAATAAAAAAATACTAGAAAAATATATTTTATTTTCATTTCTTTTTTTCAAAGCGGGATCTGGCAGCATTGCAAATGCCAAATGTCAAATCAAACAAAACTGTCAGTCGAATACAATGTTTCAGAGCAGAGATTTATCTTTTGTGCACTGATTTTATTATTTTTAGCTAAGTTACCAATATATAACAGCACTGAGGTCGCTAAGCATCACATTTTTACTTACCAGTCGCAACTCAGCAATAAGTCTGATGCGAAATCATCTCTGATATCCAATTTTGAAGATACGTGTGGAGATTGATATACGATTATGTTTTTCCGGCTATTGTAAAAGAGTTAGAATGTTTATTGTTTGCACAGCCTTTCCGCGTATCAGTACGTCTTACGTGGACAAATTATGGACGTGATAACGTAGTGAATAATGTGATTTTTTTTCATGACAATTCAAATCTAGTAGTGTGTTTATTTGTACAATGCGTTGGTATACTAGGAAGGTTTTCATCGGCGGAGTAGTAGCAGTTACTCTTTGGGTATTCGTATTATTATATTCGCCACGTGAAGAAGTGCCAAGACCGGCTCCAAAGGCCAACCCCATGGTTTCATTTGAAAACAGGCTGGACAAATTAGAAAAAGAAATGAACTCCCAATATAAGGAAATATCTATATTATTTAACTCTGTAAAGAGATTTGCGAAGACTGAAGCCAGCGCCAAAGGGAACGTACAGAATGAAACTTTAGAAGGTGAGTTATTTCATTTTTCACTATGAATTAATAATTTTATAACTTTTTGTTTGAAACAAAATATGATCTATTTTATACTTACAAATAATAAGAAAATTTTTAAATGTACTTTTTATTATTATGTGGACTTTTGGAAGGCGTGCATGGTTGAAGCCAACACATAGAGGCCCTTTTAAACAACTTTAATATTAGTAACGCAACACTAGCCAGCGGTTATCCCTGTATGCACTTTAGAAGTACACCGAAGGACAACCCCCGGGTAGTGTAGGATCATTGAGGAAAAGTGGAAGCAAAGATACTGGACTGGGAGAGATAGAAAAACATAGAATGTTCCAGCTGCCCTTCCTCCCGGGCATGCTGTAGAAGTCAGCAAAAGGGACTTGAGTGTTACAGTGTATTGTAATTTAGGCGATGGGCTGACAACCTGTCACTATAACAATACATTGCAATCTAAACCTACCCTCAATTTTTATCAGACGTGGCGAATGCACCTTTTAATAGGCGTTTGACGCTCTGCCTACCCCGTAAGGGATAAAGGCGTGATTTAATGTATGTATGTATTGTGTTGGAGTGATAGTGGGCTGGGTAATTGGGATATTAAATAGGAACATGGCACCTGCCCAATCAATGTTTAGAAATAATATTTTGAAACAGGCTGGCAGTTGAAACAACTGATAATATGATGCCTGCATCCCAAATTTCACTTTTCAAGTTCAACACTACGTACACTAATCAAATATCAATCAACTAACAATAATATATTGAACATTTTTTATGACCAATTTTCTAAAATTATGTACAGATTGCCTTGAATAGATTACTTTGTGAAGGCCAACGTAATCAAGTTCCATGCTGGACTGGGAGTGGGAGAAATACATAGAATTTGCCTGCTGCATTTCCTCCCAAGCATGCCGTAAAAACCATCTAAAGGATCTGAGGGTATCAATATATTGCAATTTAGGCGATGGGCTGACAACCTGTCACTACAGCAATATACCTACAAATCTATCTTAAATAACCCTCAAAACTTTGTCAGACGTGGCGGAACAACCTTTGTTTAGGTCGTTTACATTTGCCTACCCCATTAGGGTTAAAGGTGTTTTATATATATGTATGTATGTATTTAGGTGAAGTTTGATGTTTGGCAACTTGTAGCCTTTATTAGCATTTTGCATGCCATCTACAAAATTTAAATTAAATATCAGTATCATTCTAAAGTCATTCAAGTAAAACTAAACCAACCCAGCACATTTAATTTAAGAAACGAAATATGTCGGATTGTTAGTATTTGTTAAGAAAATATAATTATTATTACAGTAAAACATTAAAAACTATAAATTATAATATTAATTGTACAAATAAGAGAAAGGATGTTTGAAGAAATATTTGTACAATTAATATTATTAGGGATACAGGGAATATATATAGATTAATTAATATATAGATTACTTCCATGCTGGACTGGAAGTGATAGAAAAACATAGAATGTGCCAGCTGCATCACCTCCAGAGCATGCTGTAAAAACCAGCTAATGGATTCGAGGGTAATAGTATATTACAATTTTAGGCGATGGGCTGACAACCTGTCACTATAGCAATATACGTCATGATAATCTGTAATAACCCTCAAAACTTGTCAGACGTGGCGGAACGACCTTTGCTTAGGTCGTTTACGCTCTGCCTACCCCATTAGGGATAAAGGCGTGATTATATGTATGTATGTATGTACAGGGAATATTTGTTCAAACATCCTTCCTCTATTTGTACAATTAATATTACAATGTTTGTAATGAAATTAATAAATCCAAAAACTCTGGTCCCAACTATAAGCCAATTTTTACCACAGGAAAATATGTTATTCACAGTGAAACGCTAGTAAAGCTTCCATGATGGACTGGGAGCAATAGAAAAACATAGAATATGCCAGCTGCATCTCCTCCCGGGCATGCTGTAATAACCAGCCAAGGGATTCAAGTGACCAACTGTCACTACAGCAATAAACCGATCTATCTTTAAAAAAACATCAAAGCTTGTCGGACATGGCGACACAACTTTTGTTTGGATCGTTGACGCTCTGCCTACCCCATTAGGGATACAGGCATGATAGTATGTATGTATATAGTAAAAAAATCTTCCATGCTGGACTGGGAGCGAGAGAAAAAACATAGAACGTGCCAGCTGCATTTCCTCCCGGGCATGCTGTGAACACCAGCTTAGGGATCCGAGGGTTTCAGTATATCGCAATGTATGCGATGGGCTGACAACCTGTCACTACAGCAATATACCTACTAATCTATCTTAAATTACCCTCAAAACTTTGTCAGTCGTGGCGAAACGACCTTTGTCTGAGCGGTTTACGCTCTGCCTACCCCATTAGGGATACAGGCATGATAGTATGTATGTATATAGTAAAAAAATCTTCCATGCTGGACTGGGAGCGAGACAAAAAACATAGAACGTGCCAGCTGCATTTCCTCCCGGGCATGCTGTGAACACCAGCTTAGGGATCCGAGGGTTCCAGTATATCGCAATGTAGGCGATGGGCTGCCAACCTGTCACTATTACAATAAACCTAAAAATGTATCGTAAAATAACCTTCAAAACTTTGTACGACGTGGCGGAAGGACCTTTGTTTAGGTCGTTTACGCTCTGCCTACCCCATTAGGGATAAAGACGTGATTATATGTATGTATTATTTTTAATATATAAGGCCACATGTTCATTGTTATCTATTTGACGAACACATGCAATGAAAGATATCAAGTGTTGTGTTTTATGTATTACAATTAGATTAGCTGTTATCTTTTTATAATCAACTAGCATTCGGCCCCACGGTTACATCGGTTCGGTCCTTTTTTCGTGCTTTGGAAGGCACGTTAAGCCGTTGGTCCCGTTTAATAACGTTTAGTACCGATAGTCGTTATGTTAGGCTGAAAGGGAAAATCTATAAGAGCGTCATAAGACCTGTCGTCATTTATGGATCAGAGCGTTGGGCTATGAAAGTGATGGATGAAAGGAAACTTCATACATACATACATACTCTCACGCCTTTATCCCTAATGGGGTAGGCAGAGCGTCAACGTAGCAAATAAAGGTCGTTCCGCCACGTCTGACAAGTTTTGAGGTTTGTTTAAGATAGATCTGTATATTGCTGTAGTGACAGGTTGTCAGCCCATCGCCTAACTTACAATATGCTGAAACCCTCGAATCCCTTTGCTGGTTTCTACAGCTTGCCCGGGAGGAGATGCAGCTGGCACATTCTATGTTTTTCTATCGCTCCCAGTCCAGCTTGGAAGTTCGAATCGAAAACTTCATGCTGCGGAAATGCGAATGCTGAGATGGCTGTGTGGAGTAACAAGAATGGATAAGATAAGGAATGAGTATATAAGAGGAAGTCTGAAAGTTGCGCCAATTACCAACAAAGTAAGAGGAAATCGCCTTGCGTGGTATGGCCATGTTATGCGGAGGGATGAAAGTCATATAGGCAAAAGGTTAATGAATTTGAATGTGGATGTATTGGGAGAGGACGACCAAAGAAAAGATGGATGGACTGCGTGAAAGATGATATGCATAAAACAGGTGTGAGTGTTGAATTGACGGCTGACAGGGATGAATGGAAGAAGAAAACGTACTGCGCCGACCCCAAGTAAATGGGATAAGGGCAAGCGAATGATGAGTACCGATAGTCGTTAAGCCATGTCAGAGGCCAGTGCTAAGCATTGGCGGTTTGAAAACTCTGACCTAATCTAGGATTGGGTCTGGTTTCCCTTCTGGGCGTCCAACTATAACCAAACTCTATCTAAAACGGTTATTATTCGAAAGGGCATTTTGCAGGGACATTATGAGAAAGGGTAATTTTGAGAAATGTACATTATGGGAAAGAATTATTCTGGAAGTCTTGATATGACAACATAAACGCCGCGAAAAGTATGTAACACAGTTAAAACTGCGTTCACCGACAGGGTAAAATATGGGCGTGATTTTGTGTTTTCCCATTGTAATGAGGTGTTTCCCGCGGTATAAAGTAAAATCATCATCATTTCTTCCATGCTGGACTGGGAGCAATAGAAAACATAGAAAGTGTCAGCTGCATCTTCTCTCAGGCATGCTGTAAAAACCAGCTAAGCGATTCGAGGGCTTTTGTAATTTAAACAACCCCCAAAACTTGTCAGACGTGTCGAAATGAGTACGACCTTTGTTTGAGTCGTTGACGCTCTGCCTACCCCATTGTCCCCAACGTCAGATGTGGCGAAACGAGTACGACATTTGTGGTAGGCAGAGTATTGTCCCCAATGGGGTAGGCAGAGCGTCAACTACTTCGCCACGTCAAACAAGTTTTGGGGGTTGTTTAAATTATAAAACACTGAAGCCCTCGAATCGCTGTCTCCCTACAGGCGTGATGGTAAGTGTGTAAAACATAGAATGTGCCAGCTGTATTTCCTCTCGAGCATGCTGTAAAAACCACCTAAGGGATCCAAGGGTTTTAGTATATTGTAATTAAGGCGATAGGCTGACCAACTGTCACTACAGCAATATACAGATCTATTTTAAACAACCCTCAAAAACTGTCAGAGCTGGCAAAACGATCTTTGTTTGTGTAGTTGACGGTCTGCCAACCCCATTAGGGATACAGGCGTGTTTGTGTGTTTGTTCGAATAATGTCGCAATGGAAGTGTGACAATTCGATTAGCATTTTTATAGCGTCACGCTATCTCTAACCACATAACGGCTAGATAGATACATACATACATACATATAATCACGCCTTTATCCCTTACGGGGTAGGCAGAGCGTAAAACGCCTCGTAACAGGCGCTTTCGCATCGTCTGTCAAAAATTGAGGGCAAATTTTAGATTGTAATGATTTGTATTGCTGTAGTGACAGGTTATCAGCCCATCGCCTAAATTACAATACACTGTAACCCTCGAATCCCTTTTGCTGACTTAGTCAGCATGCCCGGGAGGAAGGGCAGCTGGAACATTCTATGTTTTTCTATCTCTCCCAGTCCAGCATGGAAGAAAAGCGTAGATAAGGCAAGATAGATGAACGTAGTTATTCATTTTTCTAATAGTTTTTTGCATTAACAGGGCTGTTTTATTTCTGAAAATATTAGAAACTACCGACCCGCCCCGGCTTCGCACGGAAATAATCAGTGTTTCTCTACTATATTATGCATGTTTTATACATATAAACCTTCCTCTTAAATCACTCTATCCATTAAAAGAAACCGCATCAAAATCCGTTGCGTAGTTTTAAAGATTTATGCATACATAGGGATATATATGGGTACAGAGAAAGCGACTTTGTTTTATACTATGTAGTGATAACAAATCAAAAGCGTTTAGGCGTGAAAGAGCAACAAACAGACAGACAGACAGAGTTACTTTCACATTTATAAATATTAGTATGAATTCAGAAGGAAAACAATATAAAATATTTCTAAATTATGTAAGCTGTTTATTAAACCTTAAAAATCTTAAAACTAAAATACAAGAAGAGTACGACAATAGTGGCATAAAAGCGGACTTATCCCGTTAAGGAATCTCTTCCAGTCAACCTGCACCTGTCACAGCTACCATCTTACTATTTTTCAGGTATATTTTCTTTGTTTTTTTTTCAGGACAAGGTATAGCAGCGCCGCCGAGCCTGACTGCGCTGCCAGTGTTAGTGATAGCTTGCAATAGAGTCACTGTGAAACGGTGCCTCGAAAACCTCATCAAATTCCGCCCCAACAAAGACACATTCCCTATCATAGTTAGCCAGGTGAGCCAAGACACATTCCCTATCATAGTTAGCCAGGTGAGCCAAAACACATTCCTTATCATAGTTAGCCAGGTTAGCCAAGACACATTCCCTATCATTGTTAGCCAGATGTGCCAAGATACATTCCCTATCATAGTTAGCCAGGTTAGCCAAGTGTGTTAGTGATAGCTTGCAACAGAGTCACCGTGAAACGGTGTCTTGAAAACCTCATCAAATTCCGCCCCAACAAAGACACATTCCCTATCATAGTTAGCCAGGTGAGCCAAGACACATTCCCTATCATAGTGAGCCAGGTGAGCCAAGACACATTCCCTCTCATAGTTAGCCAGGTGAGCCAAGACACATTCCCTATCATAGTTAGCCAGGTGAGCCAAGACACATTCCCTATCATAGTTAGCCAGGTGAGCCAAGACACATTCCCTATCATAGTGAGCCAGGTGAGCCAAGACACATTCCCTCTCATAGTTAGCCAGGTGAGCCAAGACACATTCCCTATCATAGTTAGCCAGGTGAGCCAAGACACATTCCCTATCATAGTTAGCCAGGTGAGCCAAGACACATTCCCTATCATAGTTAGCCAGGTGAGCAAAGTGTGTTAGTGATAGCTTGCAACAGAGTCACCGTGAAACGGTGCCTCGAAAACCTCATCAAATTCCGCCCCAACAAAGACACATTCCCTATCATAGTTAGCCAGGTGACCCAAGACACATTCCCTATCATAGTTAGCCAGGTTAGCCAAGTGTGTTAGTGATAGCTTGCAACAGAGTCACCGTGAAACGGTGTCTCAAATACCTCGTCAAAATCCGCCCCAACAAAGACACATTCCCTATCATAGTTAGCCAGGTGAACCAAGATTCATTCCCTATCATAGTTAGCCAGGTGAGCCGAGACACATTCCCTAACATAGTTAGCCAGGTGAGCCAAGACACATTCCTTATCATAGTTAGCCAGGTTAGCCAAGACACATTCCCTATCATTGTTAGCCAGATGAGCCAAGACACATTCCCTATCATAGTTAGCCAGGTTAGCCAAGTGTGTTAGTGATAGCTTGCAACAGAGTCACCGTAAAACGGTGTCTCAAATACCTCGTCAAAATCCGCCCCAACAAAGACACATTCCCTATCATAGTTAGCTAGGTGAGCGAAGATACTTTCCCTATCATAGTTAGCCTGATGAGCCAAGTGTGTTAGTGATAGCTTGCAACAGAGTCACCGTGAAACGGTGCCTCGAAAACCTCATCAAATCCCGCGCCTACAAAGACACATTCCCTATCATAGTTAGCCAGGTGAGCCAAGACACACTCCCTATCATAGTTAGCCAGGTGAGCCAAGTCACACTCCCTATCATAGTTAGCCAGGTGAGCCAAGTCACATTCCCTCTCATAGTTAGCCAGGTGAGCCAAGACATATTCCCTATCATAGTTAGCCAGGTGAGCCAAGTGTGTTAGTGATAGCTTGCAACAGAGTCACCGTGAAACGGTGTCTCGAAAACCTCATCAAATTCCGCCCCAACAAAGACACATTCCCTATCATAGTTAGCCAGGTGAGCCAAGACACATTCCCTATCATAGTTAGCCAGGTGAGCCAAGACACATTCCCTATCATAGTTAGCCATGTGAGCCAAGACACATTCCTTATCATAGTTAGCCAGGTTAGCCAAGACACATTCCCTATCATAGTTAGCCAGATGAGCCAAGACACATTCCCTATCATAGTTAGCCAGGTTAGCCAAGTGTGTTAGTGATAGCTTGCAACAGAGTCACCGTAAAACGGTGTCTCAAAAACCTCGTCAAAATCCGCCCCAACAAAGACACATTCCCTATTATAGTTAGCCAGGTGAGCCAAGACACACTCCCTATCATAGTTAGCCAGGTGAGCCAAGTCACATTCCCTATCATAGTTAGCCAGGTGAGCCAAGACACATTCCCTATCATAGTTAGCCAGGTGAGCCAAGACACATTCCCTATCATAGTTAGCCAGGTGAGCCAAGTCACATTCCCTATCATAGTTAGCCAGGTGAGCCAAGTCACATTCCCTATCATAGTTAGCTAGATGAGCCAAGACACATTCCCTATCATAGTTAGCCAGGTGAGCCAAGACACATTCCCTATCATAGTTAGCTAGGTGAGCCAAGACACATTCCCTATCATAGTTAGCCAGGTGCGACAAGACACATTCCCTATCATAGTTAGCCAGGTGAGCCAAGACACATTCCCTATCATAGTTGGCTAGGTGAGCCAAGACACATTCCCTATCATAGTTAGCCAGGTGCGACAAGACACATTCCCTATCATAGTTAGCCAGGTGCGACAAGACACATTCCCTATCATAGTTAGCCAGGTGCGACAAGACACATTCCCTATCATAGTTAGCCAGGTGCGACAAGACACATTCCCTATCATAGTTAGCCAGGTGCGACAAGACACATTCCCTATCATAGTTAGCTAGATGAGCCAAGACTCATTCTTTATCATGTGTAGTTAGCCAAGTGAGCGAGAATTCGAACGAGGAATCGAATGTATGAAGTTTTAGCGACTCGCCCCGATTTCGGACGGAAATTATCAGTGTTTCTCTACCTTAGTATGCATGTATTATACATATAAACCTTCCTCTTGAATTACTTTATCTATTAAAAAAACGCATCAATATCCGTTGCGTAGTTTTAAAGATTTATACATACAGACAGCGGAAAGCGACTTTGTTTTATAAAATGTAGTAATACACAAAGCAATTCTTTTTTATCCGAGACTTAACTGCTCGAACCCGCAGGGCAAGGGCTGATAATACGTCGAGGATAAAAATGATTTGCGCACAAAAACTATTATGTAATAGCACGATTTGCTTGTTTCAGGATTGCGGGCACAACGAAACAACACAAGTGATAAAAAGCATAGTGGATAAAGACCCATCTATAACTTTAGTAAAACAACCAGACCTATCAGAAATAGTACTTCCTCGCAGTAAAGTGAAATATAGGGGGTATTACAAAATTGCGAGGCATTTTAAGTTCGCTCTCAACCATGTATTTAAGGCTTTGAGTCATGAGGCTGTTATTATAGTTGAAGGTAAGTGGAGTAACATAAGTAACTAAGGCTCGTATGTATAAAGTGATCTCAAGATTGAGAGTAATATTAAATATGGATTTGACAGGCCGAAATGTATTGAAGTGACATTTCTGATTCGACCTCAAACTCGCTGTCACTCATGAGATTATGAATACGCCTCTAAGGCTCGTATTTGTAAGGCGATCTTAAGTTTGAGAGCAATATTAAGTATGGATTTCACAGGCCGAAATGTACTGAAGTACATATAATCACGCCTTTATCCCTAATGGGGTAGGCAGAGCGTAAACGACCTAAACAAAGGTCGTTTCGCCACGTCTGTCAAAGTTTTAAGGGTTTTTTAACATAAATTTATGTACTGAAGTGACATTTCTAATACGAGCTCAAACTAGCTGTCAGTCTCAAGTGTTGTTTATCAATATAGGCCTAAGTAACTATACCGGGTGTAAGGGATTTCGTACCAGAAACTGATAGGGAATGCTCATGCTCAGTCAACGAAACTGAACAACTTTCACCGGGAAATTCTTTCAGGAACTGTTTTTTTTTGTGGTTGTTCAATGTCGTTGACGGGTTTCTTTCTAACAGTTTGTGGGACGCAGCTTACACCCTGTTTGGTAGAGCCTTAAAAAAAATAACAGATTAAATTAATAAACGATGCTTATAACTTTCTAAACTCATCATCATCTCCCTAGCCTTATCCCGTATCTCACAGAGTTGGCTACCTAATCTAGGGGATTGAACGAGGGTACTGGTTTTTACACAGAGCGACTGCCATCTGACCTCCGCAACCCAGAAGGGAAACCAGACCCAATCCTAGATTAAGTCGGAGTTTTCAAGCCGCCAATGCTTAGAACTAAAAATAGCTAAAAATATTTGATTATACTTTGTTTAAGACAAATTGCAATGCCCTAGTAACAGGGTTCATGTACTGCTCCATCTATTTAAAATAGTATTTAAGACCTGCATTATGTAATGTATATGTACGTACATGATCGCAATAAATATATGAATATGAATATGAACTGGCCTATGGCTTAACGACTAATATCTACGGTATTAAACGATATTAACCGGGACCAACGGCTTAACGTGCCTTCCGAAGCACGGAAAAAGCGCCGAATAAACGTACATATGAAATTCGAAAACCGAAAAACACATTGGTACCTACGTGGTGGAATTCGAACCACGACCTCCCGCTCAGGAGTCAGCGGCCTTATCCGCTACACCATCGGGCTCTCTTCTAAACTATAAAATTGATTTAAGTAAGGATAAAAATCAGCGCTATATAGTTTTTGACTGTAGCATATGCTGAGCTACTTTACATACTTACTTCCATGCTGGACTGTGATCGAGAGAAAAACATAGAATATGCCAGCTGTATTTCCTCCCGTGCATGCTGTAAGAACCAGCTAAGGGATCCGAGGGTTTCAGTATATTGCTATTTAGGCGATGGGCTGACTACCTGCCACTACAGTAATATACCTACAAATCTATCTTAAATAACCCTCTCGTCAGACGTGGCGGAACGACCTTTGTTTAGATGGTTTACGCTCTACCTACCTCATTAGGGATAAAGGCGTGATTATATGTATGTTTATAGCTAGCTGGAAACATTTTCGATATCGAGTGCAGCTATTAGGCTATTTAGTTTAAGGGTCTGCCGGAGTAGTGAAACCCCATACAAACTTAGTTTCGCTTTTGATTTCTCAACAGTAATACCAAACTTAACCAAACTTCGTACAATGACCGAATGCATCATATCTATGCTTCTAATTGTTTGGTTTCAAAATATAAAGCACTAGCGACCCGCCCCGGCTTCGGACGGAAATTATCAGTGTTTCTCTACTATATATGCATGTATTATACAAATAAACCTTCCTCTTGAATCACTCTATCCATTAACAGAAACCGCATCAAAATCCGTTGCGTAGTTTTAAAGATTTATGCATACATAGGGATATAGGGACAGAGAAAGCGACTTTGTTTTATACTATGTAGTGATAAACAAAGTAAGACCGAAAAAACGATAAAAAAAGTTTTGTTCTTGGTTAATATTCTTAAACCAAAGATAATTAAAAGCAGAGATATGATGCATTTGGTCATGTGTACGGAGTTTGGCTAAGTTTGCTTTTACTGTTTAGAAATAAAAGCGAAACTACTTTTGTATGGGATTTCACTATTCGGCAGACCTTTAAGTTGTCTAATTTTTATAACGAGAGAGCCCGATGGTGTAGTGGATAGGGCCGCTGCCTCCTGAGCGGGAGGTCGTGGTTCGAATCCCACCACGTACCAATGTGTTTTTCGGTTTTCGAATTTCATATGTACGTTTATTCGGTGCTTTTTCCGTGCTTCGGAAGGCACGTTAAGCCGTTGGTCCCGGTTAATATCGTTTAACACCGTAGATATTAGTCGTTAAGCCCTATCAGAGGCCAGTGTTAAGCATTGGCGGCTTGAAAACTCTGACCTAATCTAGGATTGGGTCTGGTTTCCCTTCTGGGTTGCGGAGGTCAGATGGCAGTCGCTCTGTGTGAAAACCAGTACCCTCGTTCAATCCCCTAGATTAGGAAGCCGACCCCGTGAGATACGGGATAAGGCTAGGGAGATGATGAGGGAAATGATGGTACCAAACCCACGAACCTACAAGAAACATTCCTTAAATTCCAGATGACCTGGACATATCTCCAGACTTCTTCGAGTACTTCCAGGGCACGTACCCCCTGCT
The DNA here is from genome assembly GCA_949820665.1 of Scrobipalpa costella. Taxonomy (NCBI): domain Eukaryota; kingdom Metazoa; phylum Arthropoda; class Insecta; order Lepidoptera; family Gelechiidae; genus Scrobipalpa; species Scrobipalpa costella. Next base: position 5,872,993 of record OX463321.1, on the reverse strand, counting down.
CCTCCAGGACAAGAGCCTCTGGTGCATTTCAGCCTGGAATGACAACGGAAGGAGGGATTCCATAGACTTGAGCCATCCTGAACTGCTGCATAGGACTGACTTCTTCCCAGGGCTAGGTTAGTATAGGAACTGACTTCGTGATCTGCGGGGTGTAAGGGACAGCGACCCGTGTTGCTCTGTCAAGGAAACTGAACAATTATCACCAGGTTTTTTTACAGGAAATGAAATTGTCTGATAGTGGTGGTCATTTTGTATGGGAAAGTATTTATCATTTCCTGTAAGCATTTCCTGGTGTAAGTGGTTCGGTTTCGTTGACTGAGCAACCTCTATCAGTTGCGGGACGCTGTCCCTTACACCCCGGATAGTATTTTTCAGACAGCATCAGTCTGAAAGCAGGAAAGAAATATCAAAACATGACAGACGTGTCAAAAGTTTATGCGTTTGACATGTGTCAGGATACTCGTATTCTTCTCGATGAAAAAGTATGGAAAAGCCGTTTTTTTGTCACTTCCTGAAAGAATTTCTTGGTAAAAGTTGTTGACTGAGCAACCCTTATCAGTTTGTGGGACGCTGTCCCTTACACCCAGTATATTAAGCTAAAGGTTTTCAATGAATCATTACCATTTTATAATTTTTATTTGTAGGGTGGCTGTTAAGAAGAGACTCATGGTTGGAGCTGGAACCGAAATGGCCCGCAGCGTAAGTAATAATAGTCCTCCCACCGGTTTTCGGTGAGCCAACTGCGCAGGACTTGTTTTTAGTGCCCAAGTCTTTGCGCTACACACAGGTGCACTCTCTATTCCTTCAATCTCTTATTCTGATGGGACAGATTGACTGACACGATCAGAGAGAAATCAGGCGCAGGACCGACTATTTACATGCCCATCCGACAGCATGGATCATCTTACTTCTCGGACAATCAGGTGATCAGCCTGCAATGTCCTAAGCAAACTAGAAACAACAACACAAAAGTCATTGTCACAACACAAAGTCACTGTCGCAACGTAAGTATTCCATACAAAAAAGGAAAAGCCTTCTTATTCTTCTTCTTAGCGAGTGGATTCTCGAGACGAACGACCTGATGAACCCTGGTGTCAGAGTTTTCAAACCGCCTAGTAGCACAGCTATTAGGCCTCTGTCATGGTTTCAGTGACAGTTTGGTGACAGCGACTGGGAGCGACGGCTTAACGCCCTGCGAAGCACGGAATCCTTTTTCTTTTCAGACAATTGGGTGATTCAGCCTGCACTGTCCTAACCCAACTGGGGAAAACCTCGCAAAGTGATAAAATGACAAATAACAACTTTGTGTTCCCCTTCTTAAATTCACAATCAGCTGATTCATAATTTTGTTAGTATTTTTTTTCTATTTCGACCTATTTCCTAGGGGAAAATTGGTCAGTTTCATGGGCAGATTCATATCCTTGTATATACCCTTTCTGTACCACCCTGTATAGGTACTGACTAAAAATACTGTCACATCCTGTATAAGTTTGGGTACTGACTAAAAAAAATACTCTGTATTGATGATTCAAACATAAATAAATATAAATTAAATTAATATAACATTAATTTAATTGAATTACTGTAAGACTGCCACTCTTGAGGTTGTTTCGTCCAAGCTGTCACTACAGCAATATACCTACAAATCTATCTTAAATAACCGTCGAAACTTTGTCAGACGTGGCCTTACTACCTCTGTTTAGGTCGTTTACGCTCTGCCTACCCCATGAGGGATAAAGGCGTGACTATATGTATGTATGAATTGAATTGATTACAGGTTTTTTGACGACTGGCTTCGGGATCCAGTTAACACGCGGGGCCGTGCCTGTATTAGGCCGGAAGTCTCCAGAACTTACACTTTTGGAAAGGTAAATTACCCCGTCATCTCCCTAGCCTTATCCCGTATCTCACGGGGTCGGCAACTAAATCTAGGTGATTGAACGAGGGTACCGGTTTTTACACAGAGCGAATGCCATCTGACCTCCGCAACCCAGAAGGGAAACCAGACCCAATCCTAGATTAGGTCAGAGTTTTCAAGCCGCCAATGCTTAGCACTGGCTTCTGACATGGCTTTACGACTAATATCTATGGTATTAAACGATATTAACCGGAACCAACGGCTTAACGTGCCTTCCGAAGCACGGAAAAAGCGCCGAATAAACGTACATATGAAATTCGAAAACCGAAAAAAACATTGGAACGTGGTGAGATTCGAACCACGACCTCCCGCTCAGGAGGCAGCGGCCCTATTCACTACACCATCGGGCTCTCTGTATGTATTTATTTTAACACCCTATATTTTTGTTATAGATTGGAGTGAGCCGAGGGCTGTTTTTCGAAATGCATTTGAAGCATATGCAGCTTAACCAGAAGTTTGTAGAATTCACCAAACTCAACCTCACTTATTTGCTCAAGGTAAGAGTTATTTATTAACGTCAATTGCACTTATTTGCTTAAGTTAAGATTGATTTACATGCGGTCAATCTCACTTATTTGGTCAGGGTAAGGGTTATTTACTTGCGCTCAACCTCACTTATTTGCTTAAGTTTTTATTGACCTCAATCTCACTTATTTGCTCAAGTTAAGATTGATTTACATGCGGTCAATCTCACTTATTTGCTCAAGGTAAGATCTATTTACCTGGTCTATATTTCGCTTATTTGCTCAAGGTAAAGCTTTATTTACTCATTTACTCACATAGCACTAACATAGTTACGCTCAATCTCATTTCTCTAGAGGTGTGAAATTTATAAACTCAAACTCATTAAATTATTCAAGGAAAAAATGTGGATACTCAATTGCACTTGTTTGCTCATAAGCAAAAAATATATACATACATATAATCACACCTTTATCCCAAATGGGGTTGGCAGAGCGTAAACGACCTAAATAAAGGTCGTTCCGCCATGTCTGACATATTTTTGAGGGTTATTTGGGTTAGATTTGTAGGTATATTGCTGTAGTGACAGGTTGTCAGCCCATCGCCTAAATTGCAATATACCGTAACCCTCGGATCCCTTAGCTGGTTATTACAGCATGCCCGGGAGGAAATGCAGCTGGCACATTCCATGTTTTTCTTTCGCTCCCAGACCAGCATGGTAGGAAATTACTTGGCTAAAATTCACACACCGGTGAATGGATCGGCATGAAACTAGGAAGGCACACATAGATGTTATAAAAGAACATTTTACCGCAGTAAAACCTTTCATTACCACGGGAAAACTCCGCGGGTGAAACGCGGAAAGCTAGTTCCAACAAAGCGGTGGTAGACTCCGCCTGGCTCGCGACCACCCGAATTCCGGAAGCCGGCGCCAAACACCATACTGTGTTCCGTCGGTGCGTGAGATTGCCCTTGCCATAACAGGCATCTTCTGGATGAGCTCGCTCCATCGTCGACTCTGTCACGGTCATCCCTGACCTACGGCCGTATCGCTGTGGTGACAGGTTGTTGGCCGTATCGCTGTGGTGACAGGTTGTCAGCCCATCGCTTAAATCACAGTATACTGAAACCCTCGGATCCCTTAGCTGTTTTTTACAGCATGCCCGGGAGGGAAGGCAGCTGGCATATTATTTTTCTCACGCTTCCAGGCCAGCATGGAAGTAATAAATTAGGGATAAAGGCGTGATTATATGTATGTGGGATTGGATCTCTATGGCGAATGATCTATTTCCGAACTATGAAGTGTTATAGTTTTTAGACGAAGATGTGAGAAAGGGACCATGATAGAATTACGTTGTATGAGTGCGAAAGAGTGAGCGCATCAGTATGACAGTTCAGTCTGTATGGGTCGAGCGTAGTTGAAGGATGTGGTGGTGCTTAAGATATTCTAAAGATGTTAGGAAGCTGAATAAAGACGTTGCTGGTTGAAGATTTGCCTTTCCTTCCCTGCCCCGATCCTCATCATCATTCGCTTGCCCTTATCCCATTTACTTGGGGTCGGCGCAGTACGTTTTCTTCTTCCATTCATCCCTGTCAGCCGTCAATTCAACACTCACACCTGTTTTAGACATATCATCTTTCACGCAGTCCATCCATCTTTTCTTTGGTCGTCCTCTCCCAACATATCCATCCACATTCAAATTCATTACCCTTTTGCCTATATGACTTTCATCCCTCCGCATAACATGGCCATACCACGCAAGACGATTTCCTCTTACTTTGTCGGTAATTGGCGCAACTTTCAGACTTCCTCTTATGTACTCATTCCTTAACTTATCCATTCTTGTTACTCCACACATCCATCTCAGCATTCGCATTTCCGCAGCATGAAGTTTTCTTTCATCCATCACTTCCACAGCCCAACACTCTGATCCATACATGACGACAGGTCTTATGACGCTCTTATAGATTTTCCCTTTCAGCCTGAAGGGCTTTCGGGGGTCACAAGTTGTTCCTGTAACCTGTCGCCATTTCATCCATTCTGCGCTAATCCCTGCCCCGATCCTACATGTATGTAAAAAAATCAAATATTTTTTTCTCTTCAGGATAGCTACGAGTCAGCGTTACAGAATGCTTTATCTCACGCGGAGACCATGACAGCTGAGGAGGTAATGGCGCTGCGCCCGGGAGCCGGGGAGGCAGTAAAGGTAACATACATACATACATAAATCACGCCTTTATCCCTTACGGGGTAGGCAGAGCGTTTAACGCCTCTTAATAGTCGCTTTCGCCACGTCTGACAAAAATTGAAGGCAATTTTAGATTGTAATATGTATTGCTTTAGTGACAGGTTGTCAGCCCATCGCCTAAATTACAATACACTGTAACCCTCGAGTCCCTTTTGCTGACTTCAACAGCATGCCCGGGAGGAAGGGCAGCTGGAACATTCTATGTTTTTCTATCTCTCCCATTCCAGCATGGAACAAACAAGAAGGTATATATACCAAGGGGTTTTAAATCGCTCATGAGGGTTTTCCTAACCTTAGGAGTGTAAGGGACAGGATAGGAGTTGCTCTGTCAACGGAACTAAATAACTTTTTCAAGGTTTTATTTTTAAATCGTTTAAGTTGGTGGGATGGGAGGGTTTCCTAACCTTATGGGTGTAAGGGACAGCGTCGAGTTGCTCAGTCAACGAAACTAAACAACTTTTTCAAGGTTTTATTTTTAAATCGTTTGAGTTGGTGGGATGGCAGGGTTTCTTAACCTTATGGGTGTAAGGGACAGCGTCGAGTTGCTCAGTCAACGAAACTAAACAACTTTCTTCAGGATCTTTTTCAGGAAGCGAAAAAAATATTTTGGTTTTTCATACAAATTGTCCGATCGCGATGGTCATTTTGTATGGGAAGGTCATTTTTTTACTACTATTAATATTAATATACCGAGCGTAAGGTACAGCGTCCCTGCAAACTGATAGGAGTTGCTCAGTCAACGAAACTGAACAACTTATGTCAGGAATTTTTGGCAATAAATGAAAAAAAAAACAAAAATAACTTTTCCATTCAAAATTATCACCTTGATCAGACAATTAGCATGGAAAAAAAAAACGTTTTTTAAATATTTTTCTTATGAAAGTTGTTCTGTTTCTTTGACAGATCAACCCCTATCAGTTTGAGGGTAGCTGTCCCTTACACCCCGAATATTGAGAATATTATAAATGCGAAAGTAAACTCTGTCTGTCTGTTTGTTTGTCGCTCTTTCACGCCCTAACGGCTGAACAGATTCAGATGAAACTTGGCATAGTGATAAATGGCAACCTGGAGACTGATATAGACTACTTTATTTTCACGGTAAAACTCATTTAACACGAAACCGCTAGCAAAAAAGAAAAGAAAGAGACATCTAGCCATGCCTCTAACGTCGCTATGACGTATATATACTACCCTCCTACCGCTTATGTAGCTCAGTTGGTAGAGTAATGGACCGGCATTCCAGAGACGCAGGTTCTGCCAGAAACGAATTAATTTTTGCTTTCTTTCATATTATATTAAAAGAAATAGAAATATACAAAAAGCTAGTAACTAATAAATAAATGTTTGTTAAACAGGTGGTTTATAAGGACGCCAGGTCGTATCAGAGAGCGGCCAAGAGGCTCGGACTAATGGACGACTTTAGAGTAAGTCAACGAGAATTTATTTAAACATACATACATATACATATGTATATAATCACGCCTTTATTCCAACTGGGGTAGGCAGAGCGTAAACGGTAGGCAGACCTTTGTGTAGGTCGTTCCGCCACGTCTGACAAAGTGTTGAGGGTTATTAATTTAGATTTGTACGTATATTGCTGTAGTGACAGGTTGTCAGCCCATCGCCTAAATTGCAATATACTAAAAACCTCGGATCCCTTAGGGAGAAAATGCAGCTGGTACATTCTATGTTTTGCCCTCGCTCCCAGTCCAGCATGGAATAAAAAGGAGAATTTAAAAGATATGCATTGATGTTGAAAATCATCCTAAATAGCAAACAGACCCACGGCGATGGCGCCATAAGTTTTAAATCAATATACATACATACATATAATCACGCATTTATCCCTAATGGGGTAGTCACAACGTAAACGACCTAAACAAAGGTCGTTCCGCCACGTCTGACAAAGTTTTGAGGGTTATTTAAGATAGATTTGTAGGTATATTGCTTTAAATCAATTGTGCTTGAAATATAAACATATTCATAAATATTATACATTAGGCGACAATCGCAGAAAATTCTCCGGTCCAAATATAGGCTAAGTGCCCCCATCAGTAAAAAATCATACATACATACATATAATCACGCCTTTATCCCTAATGGTGTAGGCAGAGCGTAAACGACCTAAACAAAGGTCGTTTCGCCACGTCTGACAAAGATTTGAGGGTTATTTAAGATAGATTTGCAGGTTTATTGCTCTAGTGATAGGTTGTCAGTTGATCGCCTAAATTGCAATATACAGAAACCCTCGGTAAAAAAAACAAAACTCACTTAAAACACAATGAATCGAAAATCCGTTTGAACAGACTCAAGTAATAATTATAAAGATAATTTACATACATACATACATATAATTACGCCTTTATCCCTAATGGGGTAGGCAGAGCGTAAACGACCTAAACAAAGGCCGTTCCGCCGCGTCTGACAAAGTCTTGAGGGCCATTCAAGAAAGATTTGCACGTATATTGCTGTAGTGACAGGTTGTCAGCCCATCGCCTAAATTACAATATACTGAAACCCGCAGATCCCTTAGCTGGTTTTTACAGCATGCTCGGGAGGAAATGCAGCTGGCACATTCTATGTTTTTCTCTCACTCCCAGTCCAGCATTGAAGATTAAAGATAATTTAGAACCTTATAAATTAGCGATTCTTAGTTCGTTGTAGTAACTGCTAGAAAAATTTCCGTTGGTGGCATCGCATTTTTTTTACCTGTTACTACAATCGCTTATTTATAAGGTTCTAAATTATCTTTATAACAAAATATAACTTGAGTCTGTTGGACCGGATTTTTGATTCATAGTGTTTTTAGTGAGTTATGGTTTTGTTACTAATGTGTTTTTACACTTAGACTATAAAAGTGTTCATTCACAGTAATTGACACAATTTGTTCCTTTCAGAGTGGTATACCCCGCACGGCGTATAGAGGCGTGGTGTCATGTTTCATTCGGGGTCGCCGAGTTTTCCTAGCTCCTGACTTCCCTTGGCAGAAATACGACCCCACATGGGGGTAGCACATACCCCACCGTAGGGTAGGTAATATTAGTAATATTGGCGCGAAAAATAGAAAAGATTTCTTGGTCAAATTGAATGGAGTATAGTTCACTACTATGAAACCCTTAGCGACAGTCCGATAACGACCGTCGCATAAGAAATGACACGAAAGCGATGCGTATCGCTCGCTGTCGCATTGTAACGCAGTAAAGGTCGGTGTTTATATATTATTTAATTCTTCTTTCCGGTTTCACTTCATAGGATTCGTTCATCGCCTTGAAAGGTCGGATTTGCAACGCTGTGAAAAAGGGCTATTTATAGATAACTGATTGGTTGCTCAGACGACAGAATTAAAAAACTCATCGAAAATAATAATGAAAGAAAATATGTTCCTTCCTTCCATTTCACCATACACAACTTTGTAGTAACACAGGAAAATCCATAAATCCATTAAAAAGGAAAATTATATATTCCGAATATAAAAAAAATCGTGAAAGTTGTTCAATTTAGTTGTCTGAGCATCAGTTTGCGTATTTTTAAAATGTTACGATCTATTTAAAAAATTCTGTACTATTTTAAAATTTCGGTATTAGATTCATTTTCACTGACAAATCTAACGACGATGACGATCCAGGGGTTCCTGGGTTCGATTCCCAGGGGGGAACACAAAGTTGATATTTGTCAACTTATCACTTTGTGTGGTTTTTCCCAGTTTGGTTAGGACATTGCAGGCCGAATCACCTGAATCCGTGCTTCGAAGGGCACGTCAAGATGTCGGTCCCGGTCGCTGTCTTTGATAGTGGTCGTTACTCAAACCATGTCAGAGGCCTAATAGTGCTACTAGGCGGTTTGAAAACTCTGACACCAAGGTTTTTCGGGTCGTTGTTCGACTCGAAAATCCACTCGCAAAGAAGAAGAATGATCAGAACTAATTGTATAATGTTAATTAGGTACAAGTGATATAATGTAACACAAATAAAGCAGAATATCTCAAATCGCAAAAGTCCAGAGTTTAGCGAAATTTTACTAATACAAAATGGCCGCCGGTCGAGAAATGCTATTTTATTGCTAGTAACGGCCAATTTGTGAATTTATACTATTGTAAAAATATTAGATACTTTTTTAACGGATATTTTGTAAATCTGTGTAAATATTAGGAGAATAATAATAATTTTGGAAGATAGACATAGAAAGAAATAATAAGTTAAATAATAAAAATTAAAGAAATTGTTGCAGGCAGGCTATTCCACGACCAAACGTTTTTATTTTACCGTTTCTGATCATCATAAAACTGCACAACTTTTCCCTTAATATAGGTAGAAGAAGTGTCAGCTGCTAATAATATTAATATTTATTGTTTATGTTCCTTGGGAAAACTTGTTCAGTTTCATGGGTACGATTATCAAGACCTAAAATAAAGTGACCTAATTTTTGTTTTGTATATGTTTGAATTGCATTGGTGTAAATGTCGTTAGTAAAACGGCCTTCACAGTCAAATTTCACTGTGTGCCGGATTGCTTATTTTTGCTACTCTCCCGATTCAAGTCACAAATGAATGACTCAAATAGTACTGTTTGGCTCAATTCAAACCGGAATGGCAGCGAAGCGTCCTCCCGATGGTATAACCCAATATTCTGACGACCCGCGCAGCCTAGTTGGCAGTGTACCGGGTTCGATTCTCGACTGGGGCAGACATTTCAATGATGAGTTTAAATGTCTGTTTCTGGGTGTTATTTGTTGTTGTTTCTGTGTATGTCCATGGCACCCCGACACAGGGAATCCTAGTGGGGGCTATGAGTGTGATCGTGTTTTTTTTAATGGTTGCCAGCGGTCGCGCGTCTGCTCGCGTCGCCGTGCGGCTGCAAGCATTGCTGCCGCAACCAGAGGCCGCACGTGGACGCGCGGCGACCCGAGCAGTCGCGTGTCCTTTTCAAACTTTTAAAAAGATACTAGTCTTTAAAAATTTGTAGACAAAGTTAAATATTATTTGACACTGAAAGTGCTCATCGCTCCGCTGCCATTCCGGTTTGAATCGGCCCTTAAATTTAATGTAGATATTTTATTGTATATGATTGTTATTAATTTTTCGATTCATTACCCATCTTGAATTGAGATTATAAAATATTTTAACATAATTGTTAATATTCCCGTAAAATTACTGGAATGTCCAGTTGGTTCATTAAATTCTATTTACCGGAATTCCATTCCCTGAATGACTATTTTACTAAACCTATTCACTCTTGCCTTGAAAAGGCCCAGGTTATAACGTTCCGGAAACAGATCTGCAGGCAGGCTTTGGGTTGCTCAATCATCTTTGTCACTATTTCGATGTGGAAGTATTTTAGTTTCGGTGATTGAGCACCCCCATACAATACACCCTTTATACAGGGTGTAAACAAAGTACTGCGTTCCTTTAAACCACGTATTGTCTTAATGATATACAACACAAACCACACATTAAATAAAATAAATAAAAATATTTCAATTTAATTTATTAAGTGAGCCAACTGTAGTCACACACATTACAGCGTACATCACAGCCCCGCGCCCCGCGCCCCCCGGCCGTGCCCCCGCCGCGCCCGCCTTAATGTGCATGACTACGTTTGGCCTACCTGTTTCTGTTACATGAATTAAAAAATAATTAAACTTATAATTTGCTGGTATTATTTTAATAGTTTGCTTTATTTGTGCACGCCTAATCTGCCTCTCAATTTCAGTCTCACTTCCGTAAGTCAGCTGGAAGAAATTTCTTAGTAGAAATAAGCTGTACCTGTTGTGTCGCTATTCCTTGTGTATTGTCTTTCTCATGTTACTTGTGTACAAAAAACAGTAAATAAATATTTTTTAGCTTGAATATTTTTATTAATTTTATTTAATATGTGGTTTGTGTTGTATATAACTTATACATTACGTGGTTTAAAGGATCGTAGTACATTTTTTTATAACTTGTATGGTTTGTAAAAAAAAGTACTGCAAAGTAAAGCACAATTTTAACACCAAAAAAATAGTTTTGTTTAAAATAACTTATCATCGAGGTGGTTCTTTGTATGGGGAAATCAAAATATTATTTTGATTTAAAATATTTGTGCTTTAAGAAAGTTGTTTGTTTTTTTATTATTGGCAGAACGTGTGGTTAAAGAGCCAAACAGAGCACAGGTGGCGCCACCATTCGTAACCAAATTGGCTACTTAGCACTTTTACAAAACAAAGCTAGGTTTTTAATATAATTTGAGAATTGATGTATTACAAAACGAAAAATTGCTTCATGTTGTAGCAAACATTTTTATGGAAATTTGCCACAACATGAAGCAGCTTCTTTTGTATTTGAGAATACAATTATTAATAATTTATGACAACTGGCGCCACCTGTACTCTGTTACCGCCTTAAGGGAAGTAATTTGTATTGCATACATACACATACACAAATCACGCCTTTATCCCTTACGGGGTAGGCAGAGCGTTTAACGCCTCGTAAAAGGCGCTTTCGCCACGTCTGACAAAAATTGAGGGCAATTTTAGATTGTAATATGTATTGCTTTAGTGACAGGTTGTCAGCCCATCGCCTAAATTACAATACACTGTAACCCTCGAGTCCCTTTTGCTGTCTTCTACAGCATGCCCGGGAGGAAGGGCAGCTGGAACATTCTATGTTTTTCTATCTCTCCCAGTCCAGCATGGAAGAATTATAATTATAATAATTTGTATTACACCGTGTATAGCTGTCTTGAGTGACTTCTCAAAATATGTATAGAATTCGTTAAGACTGTGATCTGCATTGTATATAACATTTTGAGGGAAACTGCCATTGACGCCAAATATTTTTAAAATTTGATACCAAGCCTGGAAATTAATATAGGGTCAAATAAAATCTGATCAAACTTTTGGGTATGGTAAGATAAGAACCTACCCATGAAAACTGTACAACTTTCCCTAAGTAACATAGGTCATCATCTCCCTAGCCTTATCCCGTATCTCACGGGGTCGGCTACCTAATCTAGGAGATTGAAAGAGGGTACTGGTTTTTACACAGAGCGACTGCCATCTGACCTCCGTAACCCAGAAGGGAAACCAGACCCAATCCTAGATTAGGTCAGAGTTTTCAAGCCGCCAATGCTTAGCACTGGCATCTGTCATGGCTTAAACATATTTTATACCTGTAACTATAACTACAAATAAAGATTTCTGATTTCTGTACAACTTTCTTAAGTAAAATAGGTAGTAATGTAAAAAAATTGGCCTCCCATACAAATTCAGTAAATGTATGGCAGGCCCCACTTATTTTTCTTATTTGAACCTATGATCCTTTCTTGGTAAAAGTTGTTCAGTTTCATGAGAAGTTTCATATTGCAAAGTTTGATCAGCAATCACCTAGTTTCGTTTATACCACAGCAGTGTTCAATCTTCATCAGCTCATAACTCCGTGGTGTAGTGGTTGGCGCTACGGGCTCCCAACCCGGAGGCCCTGGGTTCGATTCCCACGAGGGGAACACTAAGTTTATACTTGTCATTTTATCACTTTGTGAGATTTTCTCCAGTTAGGTTAGGCCAACGCAGGCTGAATCACCTTATTCAATAAGGCTTATTGTGTTGACGAAAAAACATTTGTAAATATATCGGTAAATATACCGGTTGTAAGGGACAGCCTCCGGCAAAAAAAAAACGACCACCTCGATCATTTGTATTGGGATGGAAGCCATTTTCTTTTACTGAATTTATTTATGAAAATTGTTCAGTTTAGTTGACTGGGGTGCGTTCAGGGCCGCTTAACCGATTGATGCAATATACTGAAACCCTCGGATCCCTTAGCTGATTTTTACAGCATTCCCGGGTGGAAATGCAGCTGGCATATTCTACGTTTTTCTCTCGCTCCCAGGCCAGCATGGAAGTAAAAATCTCTACAATTCATACGGTATATATTTTACTAGCGACCCGCCCCGGCTTCGCACGGAAATCATCAGTGTTTCTCTACTATGTTATGCATGTATTATACATACAAACCTTCCTCTTGAATCACTGTATCCATTAAAAGAAACCGCATCAAAATCCGTTGCGTAGTTTTAAAGATCTAAGCATACATAGGGATATAGGGACAGAGAAAGCGACTTTGTTTTATACTATGTAGTGATACTGGGCCGTCTGAACGCACCCTTTGGCTACCCCTATCAGTTTTTCGGGAAGTCGTCCCTTACACCCCCTAATTATTAATTAATCGATGGCAGATTTTCTTGCAGTAATTTCTAAATTAATAGAAGTGACAAATATGTAAATTATGTAATGTATTTTATGAGATTTTGAAAATAAAAATAATTGTTACATAACTTCGGATGCATAATGCATATTGATAAAGACTTTTATTGACTGTATTATATGATGTAAGGGACAGCGTCCCACTAACTGATAGGGGATGCTCAGTCATCGACACTGATCAACTTTCACTAGAAAATTCTTTCGGAAAGTTTTTTTTTAACTTTTCCATTCAAATTGTCTGACCAAAATGGACATTTAGTTTGGAAAAGCAAAAAGTAATTTACTTCCTGAAATAATTTCTTGTGAAAGTTGTGTAGTGTCGTTGACTGAGCAACCCCTATCAGTTTCTGGGATGCTGTCCCTTACACCCGGTATTATAATAGAAGGTGTTATAGACTTCATTTCAACAACAGACGAACTGCACCACCATTTTTTGACACAAATTAACTTGTTTTAGTTTGCTCTTGTCACTTTCTATAATTTGAATAAAATAGAGACAGCAACACAACAGCTGATCTTAATAATTAATTCTGTCAAAGTGACGTATATTGCTTTAAATAAAACACCATGGATTATAACCAGCTAAATGAAAAACTGTCTGTAAATTGATTTCGGCTGAAAGATTTGTTTCCATTCCAAAACTTTAAAAAAAATGAAAAGGATTAGCTGTTAAATAGCTCTATTTAAAAAAAAAAACACAGTATGTTAATTTAATTGCGTGCCATAGCTTAGGGGGTGTTTCAATAAAGTAAAAGAAGCCCAAAAAAATAAATTTAAAAGAATTAAAACGGTAAAAAATAAAAAAGCAATAGGCGGTATTTCATTATGATTCCGAAAGCTGCATCTGGCTCCACAGCTATAACTGGTCGATAGCGACTCTGACGACGCGCGGGATTAGTTCTCGCCTTATCGCGCGTCATGCGGGATCGGTTATAGCTAAGCGGCAGGACGCAGGTTTGGGTATCAAAATGATATAACTATAAATACTTTAATTTTTGAGTTAGACTTTTTATAGGCTCCTTTTACTTTACTGAAACACCCCCTAAGCTATGGCAAGCAATTAAATTAACACCCTGTATAGAAAGTGGCAGGAACAATCTAAAATTACTTGTGTCACGACAGAATCGGCACAAGTTAACGACTTCAAGTTGTCAGTGGCGTCGATTCTCGCGATATATTTCTAATTCTTAACTAGCGCTGTCACTTTCTTAAGTTTGACATAAGAACAGGATAGCAAGTAAACACATGACTTTGATATTTCTTATTAGACGTAAGACGCTTTAAATAAGCTTACGCTTTAAGCGTCTTACGTCAGATAAGGAATGTCAAAGTCATGTGTTCATTTGCTATCCTGTTCTTATGTCAAAGTTAAGAAAGAGACAGCGCTAGCTAACTATAAGTTAAGGAATAGTACGTTAAGAATTGCCGCCACTGTATAAATTAGTTAAATAATTTTGAACGTTTTTTACTGGTTAAATGAAAATGATCATCACATAACATTGCTATTGACTCATAGAGCGCATAACATAACTAAATCTTGACTGTCTTGACTAAAATGATTGCTGTCTCTTTCTGTTCTCTCCGGGGCCATATTTTTGAATCACTCGAATAAAATTCGCATGCAAAAGAGCAACTTTCGCATGCTAATTTGTGTGGAAATCGCTTGCGAACGTAACTCTTTCGAATTAGCTTTCGAGCGGTTCAAAAATACGACTCCAGCACAGAAATTGACAGATATAAACTTATATTCGTTAAGTCGTGATTTTTGCAACTACGAATTGGTACCATTGTATAGTTTTTATGTTAATATGTAAATGTGATCTAATTAATATACTTATTGAGTTTTTATAATACTATTGTTTTATTCATTCTTAGTGTTAAAACTGCCTCCGTGGTCTAGTGCCATGGACTTACGATCCGGAGGTCCTGGGTTCAATTTCCAGAGGGAACAAAGTTGATATTTGTCAATTTATCACTTTGTGAGGTTTTCCCTAGTTTGGTTACGACATTGCAGGCTGAATCACCTGATTGTCCGAAAAAGAATTCCGTGCTTCAAATGGCACGTTAAGCCGTCGGTCCCGGTCGCTGTCTTTGATAGTAGTCGTTACTCAAACCATATCAGAAGCCTACTAGTTGTGCTACTAGGCGGTTTGTATTTCTGCATACATACATACATATAGTCACGATTTTATCCCTAATGGGGTAGGCAGAGCGTAAACAACCTAAACGAAGGCCGTTCCACCACGTCTGACAAAGTTTAGAGGGTTCTTTAATTTTGTACTTATTTCTGTCTCTAGTTTATTCAAATTGTAGACAGTGACAGGACTAAAATAAAATGAATAGTGGTGCGACGGTGGCGCCATCAGTTTTAAATTAATTATACATACATACATACATATAATCACGCCTTTATCCCTAATGGGGAAGGCAGAGCGTAAACGACCAAAACAAAGGTCGTTCCGCCACGTCTGACAAAGTTTTGAGGGTTATTTAAGATATATTCGTAGGTATATTGCTGTAGTGACAGGTTGTCAGCCCATCGCCTAAATTGCAATATACTGAATCCCTCGGATCCCTTAGCTGGTTTTTACAGCATGCCCGGGAGGAAATGCAGCTGGCACATTCTATGTTTTTCTCTCGCTCCCAGGCCAGCATGGAAGTTAATTAAATAAAATAAAATAAAATTAATTATTGTGCCTGAAATACAAACATCTTCATGAATATTTTACGTTTCGCGAGAATTGCAACTCTCCATTATTAGTATTTAAGCTTTGGATTAGAAATGTGCTTAAAGTAGTCACATTTGTAATACAAAGCTTATACCGGGTGTAATGGACAGCGTCCCACAAACTGATAGGGGTTGCTCTGTCAACGATAGATACTGAACAACTTCCACCAAGAGAATATTTTAGGAAGTGAAAATTAAAATTGGCTTTTCTATACCAAATGTCTCCTCGATCAGACAATTTGTATGAAAAAGTATTTATTTTTCGTTTCCTGAAAGAATTTCCTGGTGGAAGTTGTTCAGTGTCGTTGACTGAGTATCAGTTTGTGGGACGCTGTCCCTTACACCCCGTATGCTTATGCTTATTGTGATTAATTGTATTCTGGATTATAAAACGAAGAATTAGTTGCAATTTCCGCAAAACGTAAAGTATTCATAAAAATGTTTGTATTTCAGGCACAATTAATTCAAACCTGATAGCACCACCGTCGCACCACTGTTCGCACCTTAAGTTGTGTCTGCTGTCAGTAAGCGGCGTAACTATACCATCTGAGGCAAGTGGCAATTTTTTCGGATGGGGCCCTCCGGCGTCCCAGTGAAAATAATATTTTGATTTCCCAAGCGTGATACATACATACGAGGGGTGGCTGATAAGTAATCTACCTAACTATGAAAGACAAGACTTTGATGGCTAGTTTATTTTTTATTTTTCTATATAGTCTGCTGCAAGTGAAATACACTTATGACATTTGCAAATAAGTGACATCATGCCGTTATAATAGTAATTTTTATTTTGCTCGTCAAAATGGTCAGTCACAGCCTCTTTCATTTCTTCGTCCGTCAAAAATCTGCGACCCTTAATTTTTTTCTTTAAATCTTTGAATAAGAAATAGTCACAGGGAGCCAGATCTGGACTATAAGGTGGATGGTTAATTTCTGTGAAGCCGTTTTTGCTCAGGGCTGACCTCGCCGTTAAGGCTGTGTGTACAGGAGCATTGTCTTGTAAAATCAGAACACCTTTGCTGAGTTTGCCTCTCCGCTTTTCTTTGATTTGTTCACGAAGCTGGTCAAGCAAGTTTGCATAATATTCAGCATTCATTGTTGTATTTTTAGGCAAATAATCTATCATCAAAATCCCTTCGACATCCCAAAATACGGTGGCCATTAGTTTTCCAGCCGACGGCCGAACCTTGAACTTCCTTGGCGGCTTTTCTCCTTTAAATTTCCATTGCATTGACTCTTGTTTGCTTTCCGGATCCCACTGGCGAATCCAAGTTTCATCACAGGTCACAATTCGAGAGATAGTCTCTTCTTCTTTACCTTTGACCAGGTCTAGAAATGCCTGACAACATTCTACTCGCCTTTGTTTGTCAAAGTGGGTCAACATTCTAGGGACCCAACGCGCGCTAGACAAGAGATAGGCCGCAGAAGAGTTTAAAAATATAATTTATTAAGTCAACGCGACATAGTTTCGGCTTATAATATTCAACAAATCTTCTTATTAGCTAGTTTATATACTAATTAGTAATGACGCACATCCTAAGTTAAATGCTGAGGTGTTAAGATCGAAGGTGCAATACCTAGTCAGCAGATGTAGTGCTGACGAATGATATATTTGGAGGTGCATCGGACTTAACTCCTCCCTCCCCAAGAGCGAAATTATCCGAAGGAAACGAAGAAGACTTCGGAGAATTTCGTTTTACAATATAAATGTTACGGAGATATCTATACAAAAAAAATAATCCTGAAATTATAACACCTACATATAAAAATAAAGTCCATAAATTAATATCGCTGCATAAAATAATAGAACTGTCTTTTAAATCACTATCACTGACACTGTACTTTACGCAATTCAAGATGTCTTTGACGTTACTAAAGTCTATTCCACGAAATCAAGTTGCTTATTGTCCTTGTGTACTTCACGCATCAGTTGTGGCATCTGGACTGGTGGTAGAAATGTCTCCATTGATGACCCATTGGTTGATGCTCCGACAGTAATGTTTCCCATGACTGTTTCGCAGTTTGGTGCTGGCGATAAGACGTAAGTTCCACGTAGCATCTGCTTTCTGATCTCATCATTGCAGTTTTCTGTCACAGTGATGTCGTCTTGCGAGTAAAGTAGCCAATGATGATCTGTAAGCTTAATAACCATAGTCTTCTCGATTACAACAGGATTCTGATGACATAATGTTAGGTTATTCTTCAATAACATAAGCTGTTCGATGCAGGACTCGCTGTGGTACTGTATGATGGAGTCTTCTGTACATAAAAACTTTTTGTCTTCAATCTCCTGACAGGAGCTTGCTACGGACCTGTATTTCAATCGATTCACCAAAAGGTAAGGATATTTAGGGACTATAATATAGGTTTTATTTTGGATAGGGTAATATATAGGAATATATTAATAATTTTATAGTAAATATATGTATATTCTTCTACTAGAGGTATTTCTAATATAAAAACTAAAGTACTATTATTCATATAAGATTTTAAAATAATATTTCTTTCTAGCCTCACTAAGTTATTTAAAGTTACAGGATACATTAATCGAGCATGTTTTTCTACAGTTTTTAAGATGTTAAAGAGTTCCGTTGAATTAATTACTGACTGATGTAAAGTATCTATTTTACTAAAAGCCATTGCTGTCTCAACTTCTTGAATCATACTGTAAATGGTTCGAAAGTTATTTAAGATTTGATTTAAACTATTTGTTATAGCTAGAATGTTCGAAATATTATACTCTTCTTTAAAAAGAGTATCAATTTGCGTGGTTTTATGACGCAGATGCAAAACGTTAAAATTTATATCATCTGAAATGTTTACAAGTTTATCGAAAGCTTTTTGCATTAGAGATATTCTTCGTTCAATTGAATGTTCCTTTAATCCTAAACTACTTATTTCCTTATCATACTTAATTGCATCCTCATTATCTAAATTACCTGATATTATCTTAACTAAGGAACCTAATGGGTTTAGAATACCTCTTTTAACTCTTACAGAAGGTAAAATTTGATATAATCTGTCTTTAGTTAGTTCTAGAAAAGATTATATTTGTACTTCTAATCCCATTAGTTCACGTCGTGCTTCCGAATACTTACTTATAATACCTTTTAATCTAGAATATTCATTTATATTATTACTTAACTGAATACTTAAATTCTGTAAATCTAAAGTTTTAAACACTCTCCACTCACTATTCCTCACCACTGCTGAACCCATCCTCATTGGAGCTATTCCTGGATTCCGCTCGAGATTCTGAACGTTCAGACTGAGCCCCTGATCCACTAGGACCAGCAACAGCATCGTCCACGTCCACCACCTGTGGAGGTCGTTTTACATTTCTGAGTGGTACTCGGGTATTTTTATTTTTTAGTTGTACTGGTACAATATTTCTATTTGGTTTGCCTGTCACCTTAGCTTTTTCATATCTAGGTAGCTCTTTAGCCTTCCTAGTCCGAGTAGTTTTCATATAAACGTCATCACCAGGCTTAATTTCTGGTGGTTCTTCACCTCCCCTTTTCTCTCTTACCTTAACTTTGTCATCTTTCAGCTTATCTGTTACATAATCGTAAAGAACTTTTAGACGTTTTCTGTGATCCTGTACTAACTTCTGCATAAGATTACGTTCCCTATCTGTATCGAATACGTTACCTAACTCCGTTTGCCCAAAAGCAATTTCGAATGGAGTGAAATCAGTTGCAGAGTGTATAGTATTGTTATAACCCATAACGACATATGTCATAACGGAAGCTGCATCCTGATCAGTTTTCGGGTATCTTGCTAACCTATACATTTCATTGATCGTACCATGGAAACGTTCTACAACACCCATTGAACTAGGATTATTGGGTGTACCAATATGAACCTCTATTTTATGCATGGCCAAGAATTCTTTCAATAGTTGATTATTAAATTCAGCCCCTGAATCACAATTTTTTTTTTTCGGAAGACCGTACATGCTGAAATATTTGATCAACGCTCGTACGACTTCCGGGCTGCTTCTATTAGGAATGTCAATAGCTTGCCCTAACTTGCTGAAAGCATCAACTATTGTAAGGTAGTATTTACCTTCCATAAAAAGCAAGTCCATATAAACTTCCTGAAAAGGTGAATTTTGCGTTTGCGTTAACTGAATATGAGGTTTAATAGGTTTACGCTCATATTTCATTTTCCTACATTTTTCACAACTATTTATGATAGCTGATATGGTTTCTTTCATGTTTGGCCACCAATAGTGCCTTTTGAGTTTTGTCAATGTTTCCCTAATCCCTCTATGACAGGTCTTCCCCTCATGATACTTCAAAATAACATCCCTTTGATCCTGTCCTGAGTCTACTAAATTAACTACTCGTTCCGTACATTCAATTAAATTAACACTACCTTTTTTATATAACTGAGTAACTACCATTGAAAAAATTTTGCGAAAGGAAGGGTCCTCAAAATAAATAAAATACTTGTGTTTGAAGTCTACATACTCCTTCAAAAGATCCTTTACAAGCTTCTTGTTGTTAATCAACGGCATATGTACCTCCAAAATTCTTTGTTTATTGTTGGATAAGTCTTTAACAGATAAGTTCGGCCTAGACCATGTATATACCAGTATTTGTTTTGGTTTGGTATCTATGGCCTCATTTAAAATAGGAATACCTTCATGTTCCCTATTGGAGATGGAATGTGCTGTAGCACCATCATCTGAGTCTGAAAGTTCTATAACTTCCATTTCCTGATCGCTATCCTGTTTAGTATCATTTTCTAATTCCCTTACTACTTCCTTAACTCGTTCGTCACTATCGTCTAAATTAACTATCATTGACTCTATATCATCATCAAATGCATTAACTCGAATACGTGATAACGCGTCAGCATTGGTGTTTTGTGAGCCTTTTTTATAGCGGGTCTCATAATCGAACTCCTGTAAACGTAATCTCCACCTACTTAATTTTGTGTTAGGTTCTTTAAGTGAATCCAGCCAGGCCAAAGGTTGATGGTCTGTAAATATGGTAAACTTATTGCCATAAAGATATGGTCTGAAGTACTTTACGGCCCAAACCACGGCTAGGAGTTCCTTCTCTATTGTGCTATACTTGGCTTCAGTATCGGACAAGGTGCGACTGGCATATGCCACCGGTTTATCAGAACCTATTGGTCCTTGCGATAAAACTGCCCCTAATGCATAGTTTGATGCATCAGTTGTCAGCACGAAGGGTTTCTTAAAGTCTGGATACTGAAGAATGGGAGCATTAGTTAAGAGCTTTTTTAGTGTTTCAAAGCTGTTACTATAATCATCATCAAGTATAATTTTTTGCCCTTTCTTTAAACATTTTGTGAGTGGTCTAGCTATCTTAGCAAAATCCCTAATAAATTTCCTGTAATATCCAGCTAGGCCCAAAAAACTCTTTATTTCTGTAACGGTTTTGGGTGTTGGATATTTGAGTATTGCGTCGATTTTATCAGTGTTTGGTTTTAAACCTTCACTTGTTATGGTATGCCCAAGGTACAAAACCTCTTTACGCAAAAAGTGGGACTTATCGAGCTGAACCTTGAGGTTACTCTCGCGAAATCTATCGAAAACGGCTCTTAGTTTTTGAATGTGTTCTTGAAGACTTTTTGAGAAAATTATGACATCGTCTAAGTACACAAGGCAGTGCAACCCCTGGAGTCCTCTCAGGACGTTATCCATCGTTCTCTGAAATGTGGCTGGAGCCGTCTTGAGCCCGAATGGCATGCGATTAAATTCGTAGATACCGAAAGGTGTACCGAATGCAGTTTTAGATCTATCTGCTGGGTCCACTTCGATTTGGTGGTATCCGCTTGCCAAATCCAAAGTTGTGAAATACATGCTATTTCCCAACATATCGAATAAATCATTAATGTTTGGCAAGGGATATTTATCGTCGATTGTAATATCGTTCAGACGTCTATAATCCACCACCATTCGCCATTTTTGCTTGCCTGAAGCATCCATCTTCTTCGGTACTAAATGAACCGGAGCACTCCAGGGAGAGTGGGACTCTCTAATAACGTCATCATTTAACATCTTCTCTACCTGCCTCTTAATTTCTTCCGTTTGTGAAGGAGGCAACCTATAAGCCTTGATATGTATAGGATCCTCGTGTCTAGTGCGAATTTTGTGTTTTACGTGATTGGTGAAGGATAAAGGAATATTTTCGCAGTAGAACACGTCCTTATACTCCCTACAAATATTTTCTATGGCCTTTCTTTCCTCGGGATTCATGTGGTCAAATCGTAATTTATCTAAATTATCTGTTAGAAGTTTATCTACATCCGGACTATCCTGATTCTCCATAAAGTTTACACGAACATCCGGGTTCTGAATATAAGGCTCTACCTTGAAGGGTGCAGTAATCATTAATACCTGCTCTTCCTCCGTACAATTCTGTATTACCGTGCTAGCGTAACCGTTTCTACAAGTTACCAATGCTGATGGCATCCTAACACCCTCCTGAAATTTTACATAGTCCAAAATTCCTTCGCCATTTATCAAACTAACGGGAAGTTTAACCCGTAACTCGCTTCGTGGAGGCAAATAAAATGTCTCTCTCATAGCTGGTTTGAAAATAAATGGTATTTGTGTGTCCTTCGTAAAAAACATATCTATATCAAAGTCAATACGTCCCCTTAAATATTTTATTAAATCGCTTCCAATCAATCCGTCATACCTATCATCCACGCTATAAACATAAAATTTATACATTTGATTGCTCTTGAAAATGGGAGGCAGTTTGATAAAAATAACCTCGCTGTGCCTACTTGAAGCGTGAGTGCTAACAACTTCAAATAGTTCACGACGCTTGAATTCTTTGAAAAAACGGTCGGCTAATCGCGGGCTAATAAATGACCGGGTACTCCCAGTGTCCAGCATAAATATGGACTGCAATTCTGGTATTTCTATAAGAGGTAAGTTAACACGGCATTTATCGCATCTAAAACAGTTTATTCTTATTCTCTCCACCCCCTGTGGTTCGAGGCCGCTATACAAAAATTTACTCTCTGTTCATCATCTCGATTTTGTTCGTGAACAGATTCGCCTGAGTACAACTTTGGCTGAGAACAGCCTGAGTACGGCCCTGACTGAGAACAGTCTGAGTACGGCCCTGGCATCGGTACGTTATCAAAGTTATTATTATCAGTATAGTTTATGCGCCTCGAACTAGCTGTACGCATCGTTACGTCAGTGTTCGAACCCGACGCCGACATATGACGCGGTTCACTGTCCGTTCTTTGCTGACCGTGCGGAAACTGCGGAAAATTCGCCCTACTTGTCTGTTGCCACTGATTGTTATTACGAAAATTAAATGAGTTATTTTGTTGTCTAGGGAAATTTCTCATCTGAAAAGAATTATTACGAGAGCCAAAGTTTCGGTTATCATTATTATAATCAAAATTACGTGCATTGAAATGCGGATTGTCTGAAAAAGAATTATTAGAAGTTGATGGTATCGGTTGCCTTTGCGAATTGTTTTGCCTTGAGAGATTTGGGGTATTATTAATAGACAAATTCGGTCTTTGATTTCTAATATTATTGGTCCTAGAATTGTTTTTGAAATCGTACAAAGTTTGAAAATTTTGTTCCTCTAAAACTACCTTTAAGGCATCTTCCAAGGTCCTTACATCTCGCAAACGCACCAATCTAACCAAATAAGCTGGTAAATTGTACAAAAATACATTGAATGAAGAATTCTCATAAATCGTTCGTTTTGCTTGGCGTAAGTTGGCATCATCAATAGTCTCCGTCAACTTTGCAAATAATACACTTCTTAAATGCTGAATTCTATGGCAAAAGTCGATATAACTTTCTCCCCTATTAATTTTAGTTGATTCTAATTCCAAAGAAAGACATTCTTCGGTCCTAGGATCCCCAAAATGTTGAGACAATAACGTCTTTAGCTCA
Source organism: Scrobipalpa costella (assembly GCA_949820665.1). Taxonomy (NCBI): domain Eukaryota; kingdom Metazoa; phylum Arthropoda; class Insecta; order Lepidoptera; family Gelechiidae; genus Scrobipalpa; species Scrobipalpa costella. Next base: position 5,849,486 of record OX463321.1, on the reverse strand, counting down.
ACCCAAGTGTCAATCTGTTCCCTTTCCCCGACTAATTTTGCAGCTTCCCCAGCTAGTCTACTAGTGACAACATGGAACAAGTACTCGTTTTGAGCTTGGTTCCCAGCGTAAGTAGTTAAAATATACTCGCATTTTTTAACAAATAGGGGTAACTGCCTAGCATCCCCTTCGAAAACTGGAATAATCTTAACTAACTCCATAGGTACTCTATTAATTCCCTCCATTTTAATAAACAAGTAATGTACTCTAAACAATCAATGTACGCGTAATAGAATCTATTCACTTGACCTACTTAATCACCTCACAATAAAAAATAAATAAAAATACAATATAGACAAGTATTAAACACAGAAGTTAATGTGTAATAATACAAATAAAATATTATAACGTAAAGGTTGATACGAAATAATACAAATGTACGTAGATATACAAGAGGATTATAAAGGAAAACTGAAAGGAAGGTGAAAAGATTTACTCACAGTCCTGCAGCTACTCCCATGTCCTCTTGTGGTGGAATATTGCTCGAACTCGTGCCAGCTGCTTCTCCCAGGGTTTCCTTGCCGAATTTATTTGTTTTGTAGGTTCTTCTTTACTTAAAACGTTGAAACGTCTAAGCGTGCCGCCAAAATCAGGAACAAGTTGTATCGTAGCCCAAAAAAGCGACAGCTTAGTAAAGACCTGCCGTGCTGCGCCAGACAAGAGATAGGCCGGAGAAGAGTTTAAAAATATAATTTATTAAGTCAACGCGACAGAGTTTCGGCTTATAATATTCAACAAATCTTCTTATTAGCTAGTTTATATACTAATTAGTAATGACGCACATCCTAAGTTAAATGCTGAGGTGTTAAGATCGAAGGTGCAATACCTAGTCAGCAGATGTAGTGCTGACGAATGATATATTTGGGGGTGCATCGGACTTAACTCGCTCACCTTGGACATGCCCAAATGTTCGTGAATAATTTCATGAACTCGTTCCTTGCTAATGCCCACATCTCTGGCTATCTCCCACTGCTTGATTCGCCGATCTGCAAGAATCAGGTTCTTCACCTTTTCAACATTATCTGCGGTAACAGCAGAAATTGGCCTTCCACTACGTGTGTCGTCTTCCAGGCTCTCACGGCCATGTTTAAATTGCTTCGACCAAAACTTTATGACGAATTCAGAAGGACTTGAATCACCAAACACCTTTAACATGCGCTCTCTGATCTGCGTAGGCGTATTTCCTTCTTTACTTAGGAATTTAATCACTGCTCGATGCTCAAATTTCATCATTTTGCAATTTTCTTTCGACATGGTGAAATCAAAGCCGCGCCAAAAAAAAAAGCAAGCGAAAAAAAATAAGCGTCATAATTTTGAAAAAGGAATGAATGTAGAATATGATTTTACAATGGCCAGTTCGATTTTCAAAACTTTCTTTAACAAAGTAGATTTTATATCAGCCGCCCCTCGTACATATAATCACGCCTTTATCCCTAATGGGGTAGGCAGAGCATAAACAACCTAAACAAAGGTCGTTTCGCCACGTCCGACAATGTTTGGAGGGTTATTTGAGATAGATTTGTAGGTATATTGCTGTAGTGACAGGTTGTCAGCCCATCGCCTAAATTACAATATTCTGAAACCCTCGGGTCCCTTAGCTGGTTTTTGCAGCATACTCGGGAGGATATGCAGCTGGCACATTCTATGTTTTTCTCTCGATCCCAGGCCAGCATGGAAGAAAGAAGAAAAGAAGCGTGATACATAGGTAGCGGAAACAGAATTTATACATTACGCGAGCAAAGCAAACTCGACTTTTCAAACAACCAAACACGCGAAACACGCAGAACAATTAAAACTTAACGCGAGCGAAGGGAGCTCGGTAATGTATTAATGTCTATTCACGAAAATTAATAGATAAACGTGCAAAAGAATGAAGTAAAATCAACGCGAGCGAAGTGAGCTCGACATTTCAAGAAAATAGTAGATAAAAAAAAGAAAAAAAAAAGTAGTTTATTGTACAAACATCTTGCCAAATTACATATAAAATGTACAATTTAGGTGGTTTAAAAAGGCCACAAGAAAAAGTTGTGGAACTCACTGCACTAGTTTGCACGTGCAAAACAAAAGTAAAACGCAACGCGAGCAAAGCAAGTTCGACTTTTTACACAAACGAACAGATGAACACGCAAAATTTTTGTTAAAAATGTAAGGTTGCGGCCTCTTGGGTCGGGGGCCTCTTGGGTCGGGGCCCTCTTGGGTTGCGGCCCTCTTGGGTCGGGGGCCTCTTGGGTCGGGGGCCTCTTGGGTCGGGGGCCTCTTGGGCCGGGGCCCTCTTGGGTTGCGGCCTCTTGGGTCGGGGGCCCGTGGCATTTTGCCAGACCTATCACCCTATAGTCACGCCTCTGTCTGCTGCGGAATCGGCATCATTCTCTCTCAATGTGCTAAGGGCTAAGGCTAAGGGAAATGAAATGAAACATTATTGCTTGGACATAGGACATCAAAACTGACTTTATTTACTAATATTTCGATTGATACAAAATTAGCCCTATTCAATTGCGACTTATTTTTCATAAATTATATAATACACAAAATCAGCCATAGGCCACAGGAAACGAGACCTTATCTCAATGACATAGAATCGACGACAAAACAGATGTTTTTTTGTAATTCAGGTATTCAAAATGGCGACCGGAAGTCAAATAGCTCAGGAGTCGTATTTTTGAATCACTCGAATCGAATTCGCATACGAAAGACTAACAATCGCATGGCAAATTGTATGAAAATCGCATGCGAAAGTTGCTCTTGAGAATGCGCAATGGAGTTCGAGTGATTCAAAAATACGACTCCAGATAACTTCTTTGCTTCCGCATTTACGAGTCTTTATAGTTGCCAATTTAGGATTTCGGATCTCATTTCTTCGCCCACAAAATCAGTATTAATTTTTCATACCGGCTGTAAGGGACAGCGTCTCTCAAACTGATAGGGGTTGCTCAGTCGACGTAACTGAACAACTCATCATCATCTTAGCATTATCCCATATCTCATGGGGTTGGGTACCTAATTTAGGGGAATGTTACTGGATTTTACACAGAGCGAGTGCCATCTGATCTCCGCAACCAGACCCAATCATAGATTAGGTCAGAGTTTTCAAGCCTCCAATGTTTAGCACTGGCCTCTGACATGGCTTAACGACTAATATCTACGGTATTAAACGATATTAACCTGTTTATTTTATTTTTATTTAACCGGGACTAACGACTTAACGTGCCTTCCGAATCACGGAAAAAGCGCCGAATAAACGTACATATAATATTCGTAAACCGAAAAACATATTGGTACGTGGTGGGATTCGAACCACAACCTCCCACTCAAGAGGCAGCGGCCCTATCCACTACACCAACAAATATCACCAGGAAATTCTTTTAGAAAAAATAAAAAATTAAGCTTCGCAACCAAAATTTTGTTTTCACTTGCTGAAAAAAAAAACCCGCTGATAATAATTCAATTCCGTTGACAGAGCAACCCAATCAGTTTCTGGGACGTTGTCCCTTACACCGGTACTATGCCGCGGGAAAAGCGACCTTATTGCTTGGACATAGAGTCCATCTGTTTGTCGGCGGCTTTCTGGAAGGCGCGCGCCTTGGCTCGCCGGTGACTTCGTTTCCTTTGCAGCGGAATGCTCCCTATTAAAGTGCCTTTCTTCGCCATCGCCACTAGTTTCGCTGATTTTGCCTGCAAATATAAAAATACCCTCAAAACTTTGTCGTACGTGGCGGATCGACCTTTGTTTAGGTCGTTTACGCTCTGCCTACTTCATTAGGGATAAAGGCGTGATTATACGTATGTATGTTTGTAACAAGGCTATCGTCTGCGGTTCCGAAATTTGAACCTCTGCTAAATTACAAAGAAATAGTAGTTTATGCAACTGTTGCATAATGAAGGGTATTACAATGCGAGTGTGGTATCACGAGCATTCTAATACCTAGTTATGTGCAGTTGCATACAATATTTTATCTACTCTCATACACATCTCATACGCATTTTTTTTGCATTTTCCATAGACTGAATTCTTGGTAGTATTTCTCGTACAGTTTTCTTGACTTGGCGGGCAATAAATTATTGGTAATTTCCGTAGCGGTATCTAAAATATCCGGTGGAGTATTAATATATTCCTCACTAGAGTCACTAGAGTCGCACATTTTTCCAAACAGTCAATTAATTCTTCCTTGAGTTGCGCGATAAACAAACAATAAAAACCTTTCACCGTAGAAAATGGCGGCAAAATTAAGCGCGCAGGAAAGCCGTCACCGCGCATGCGCCGTTACCATTGATTATTATAATTTTACAGATTTTTGGCTTGGAATCGTGATTTTTTGGTATTTACTGTGTGACTTTTATCTTTCCTTGCTTCCAGCAAATAAATTTTACTTTTCGTTGCATCTTTGTTAGAATTTGCTAGGGCAGGTGCAATGAAAAGTAAACTAAGATGCAACGAAAAGTAAACTTTTTATTTTTTTCATCATTCTGTTTAAAAAGTATGCTATTATAAATTTGTTTAGAAGTTTATAATTCGAACATTACTATATGAGAGTAGATAAAAGCAGTTTACGTCACGTCACGTTGATAACTCAACGTTAAAAATGCATACATATAATCACGCTTTTATCCCTAATGGGGTAGGCAGAGCGTAAACGACCTAAACAAAGTTCGTTCCACCACGGCTGACAACGTTTTGAGGGTTATTTAAGATAGATTTATATTGCTGTATTGACAGGTTGTCAACCCATCGCCTAAATTGCAATATTCTGAAACCCTCGGATCCCTTAGCTGGATTTTAAAACATGCCCGGGAGGAAACGCAGCTGGCACATTCTATGTTTTTCTCTCGACTAGGAAGTCCAGCATGTGGCTTAACTAGACACTTTACTACCTTTTTGTACAAAGTTAACGTGATTTGAGTTTGATTCTGTATAGGACCGTGGATCTATAACTATATTTGATCTAAGGTTGTAACTGCCTCCATGGTGTAGTGGCTAGTGCCATGGACTCCCGATCCGGAGGTCCTGGGTTCAATTCTCAGGGCGGAAACACAAAGTTGATATTTGAGAATTTATCACTTTGTGAATTTTACCCCAGTTTGGTTAGGACATTGCATTCTGAATCACCTGATTGTCCGAAAAGAAAAAGATTTCATGCTTCGGAGGGCACGTTAAGCCGTCGGTCCCGGTCGCTGTCCTTGATAGTGGGCATTACTCAAAGCATGTCAGAGGCCTGATAGTTGTGCCACTAGGCGGTTTTGAAACTCTGACACCAGGGTTCATCGGGTCGATAGACTCGAAACCCACTCGACAGAAGAAGATCTGATTATTGATTTTTAATACCTTCGCCTCTGTCTTGCTGATTTTACTCTTTTTATTTGGTGTTGTGTAGAGCACATTAATACGTTTGCTGCCCATCATCGAGTGGTGCTTCGATAACGCCATCTGTAAATAAAAAAATGCATAAGAACATTCGGAAATGTTTTAAAAGTGCGAAATAAATGCGTAAGTAAAGTACGAAATTAAACCTGAAAATAACTAAACAGTAAACAAATTCACCAGTGTTTGTCATTATGCGTTTCTGTCATTATGTGCTTATGTCATTATGCGTTCCTAACCTCGTTTACGGGCGCGTTGTCTAACTCTACGTACGTGCAAGAGCTTTTCTTGTAGAAGGCAAGTTAATTTTAGTCAAAGCATGATGCGTTTTTGTCATTCTGCGTTACTAGCAGTTGCTTATCACTCCGCGTTCTGTCATTGTGCGTATTAGTCATTATCAGTGACGGATTTACAAAACTTCAAGGTCAATTTTTTGCCGTAAAATTTTTGCCGCCCTTGCCTCCACAATTGTCAAATTGTCATGTCCTAGATTATTTTTACAATTCAACAATTTCGTTACTAGCATGGTGCATATCAGTTTATTACTCCACGTTCTGTCATTGCGAGTATTAGACATGATTTGTCATTCTGCGTTTCTGTCATTATGAGTATTAGTCATTATGCGTTTCTGTCATTATGCGTCCTTACCTCGTACACGGGCGCGTTGTCGAACTCCACGTACGCGTAAGAGCTTTTCTTGTCGTCGGTGAGTTGCGGAATGCGGACGTCGCGCACGAAATCCCGGATTTCCGAGAAATGGTTCAGGATCTAAGGGGGAAAGTGGGAAACTCTTTAAGAAATACATACGGGGTGTAAGGGACAGCGTCCCGCAAACTGATATTGGTTGCTCAGTCAACGAAATTGAACAACTATCAGCTGGAAATTCTTTAGGAAACGAAAAGAAAATATTGGATTTTCCATACAAATTGTCTGATCTTATAAATAAGCGATTCTTAGGTTGTTAGATAGATAGATAATAAATTTATTTGTTTTATAAAGACACACACATAAAATATGTTGTACTAAAAAAAAGGAGACAAAAGTAAACATTTAAACAAACATCAAATTAAAAGGACAAACATAGACGATAAATACAAAACAAACAAATGTTGTGTGTGTCGCAGTAAACCAAAAGGGCTATAGCTCAGCATAAACGTTTTGCCCTGTTGAGCAAAACACTGATTTTCAGCTACTACCCTCAGAGAGTAACGGGCGCATGCAAAACAACAATAAAATAAAATTTGAAAAAATAGGTTGTTGTTGTAACAGCTCGAAAAAATGGAAAACGGAAAACGGCCACCAACGGTTGTTTTAGTGAGTTAGTTAGTTTTTTTATCTGATGGAGGCGCCACTTAAGCTACATCGGAAATTTAAACGTTTTTTTGCAGTTCGACAAAATTTGATAAGATAAAAGATTATTTAGTAGCGTAAAATATGGAACAAAAGATGTTAAAATAAATTTAGTCCAACATATTTTGCTTTAGCATGCAAAAAATATAATATATTAATAATATTATGTTATATAATCTTAATATGATTTACAAACCTACATACATACATACATATAATCACGCCTTTATCCCTAACTGGGTAGGTAGAGCGGAAACTACCTAAACAAAGGTTCCGCCACGTCTGACAAAGTTTTGAGGATTGTTTAAGATAGATTTGTAGGTATATTGCTGTAGTGACAGGTTGTCAGCCTGTCGCCTAAATTGCAATATACAGAAACCCTCGGATCCCTTAGCTGGTTTTTACAGCATGCCCGGTAGGAATTTACAAACCTTGTATTTTTATATTACAATATTTATTCAATTCATAAAAAATATTTTGAATTAACCATTTAAATAAGGCAGGCTTAAATTGGTTTATAATTAAAATAAATGAGATTTTAAATATCAAATTTTGCGTATTATTCTTTCGTAAGGAATACGATTAAATCACCATGCATGTTAGAGAAAATATATATTATTTATTTAATACATTTACATTATATAACTTTTTACAGTAGTATTATTTTATTAGTAGGTAAATTTTTTGTGCACGTTTTGTCCGGGTATCATTAAAAAAATCACTTCTGTAGGTCTGCTGTAAGAAATTTCTTTTTAGAAATAAGCGGTGCCTGTTGTGTCTTTGTTTTGTATGTCCTGTTTTTATGATGTTTTTGTGTACAATAAACTGTTAAATAATAAATAAATAAATTCTTACTACTTACTTCCATGCTGGTCTGGGAGCGAGAGAAAAACATAGAATGTGCCAGCTGCATATCCTCCCGGGCATGCTGTAAGAACCAGCTAAAAGATCCGAGGGTTTCTGTATATTGTAATTTAGGCGATGGGCTGACAACCTGTCACTACAGCGATACCTACAAATCTATCTTCAATAACCCTCAAAACTTTGTCAGACGTGGCAGAACGACCTTTTGTTTAGGTCGTTTACGCTCTACCTACCCCATTAGGGATAAAGGCGTGATTATGTGTGTGTGTGTGTGTGTGTGTGTGTGTGTGTTATAAATTCTTACCTGCTCCCTAGTAACGTTGAGAGGCAAATTTCCAACAAAAACGACATATCTCTTAACTCCTATCGCTTCTTTAACAGCTTTTTTCTTAGGTTTATCTTCTTTAACCGTCCCTTCTTTACTTTTATTCTCTTCTTTATTCGTGCCTTCTTTATTCTTCTTGTTCTCTTTACTTTTACTTTGGAAAATGTCTTCAGATTCTGTAATTTCTTCAGGTTTATTCAATTCTTCAGTGGCTTTTTTCAGCATGTTATATAAAACTCTGATTTTCCTGAGATCAGTGTCTGTTAGGTTATCTGAACTCTTAAGAATGGCCTGGATTTTATTATTTATAACTTCTGGCATTAATGTAGACGAAGTACCTCTCAAGATGTCTTTTAGCACTTGCCGAATTCGTCCTGTAGATAAACAGAAAGAAACGAGTTTATCTCCGTGGTCTAGTGGTCAGAGCCATGGGCTCCCGATTCGGAGGTCCTGGGTTCGATTCCAGGGGGGAACACAAAGTTGATATTTGTCAATATATCACTTTGTGAGATTTTCCCTTAGTTTGGTTAGGACAATGCAGGCTGAATCACCTGATTATCTGGAAGAAAAAAAAAACTGTGCTTCGGAGGGCACGTTTATCCGTCGGTCCCGGGCGCTGTCTTTGATATTGGTCGTTACAGAAACCATGTCAGAGGCGTATTAGCTTGCTATTAGGCGGTTTAAAAACTCTGACTCCAGGGTTCATCGGGTCGATCGACTTGATACCCACACGACAGAAGAAGAAGTAAGTGACAGATAGAATTTAATTTTAGCTTCAGCCGGTGTCATTTAGAATCGAGCCCAATATGGAAGCCAATACATAAAAAACTGTCTACAACGTGTAAAAAAATAGCCAGGCATATTTTAGGGTGAATTTAGGGGGCCCCAAAGGCGGATTTAGGGGGCACAGAACGGTGTTTTATTGTACTGTAGAGGTTCCATCACAGTATATACTTAGAAGAACAGTACATATTTGTGCCCCCCACCAGAAAAAAATCCTGGTTCCGCCCTTGATTCTATCCTTGAAACTGAACAACTTTCCCCAAGGCCATAAGTCGAAATACGAAAGGAAATTAAACCTCCCATACAAATTGACTCGAGCCGCTGACACCATTTCTATGGGAGGTCCAATTTTTTTTTCGTGTTTTGACTGCCCCTTGGGGAAAGTTGTTCAGTTTCATATGTAGAATCGCACCCTAAGATATACACATTACTATAGTCACGCCTTTATCCCTAATGGGGTAGGCAGAACGTAAACGACCTTAACAAAGGTCGTCGCGCCACGACTGACAAAGTTTTGAGGGTTATTTAAGATAGATTTGTAGGTATATTGCTGTAGTGACAGGTTGTCAGCCCATCGCCTAAATTGCAATATACCGAAACTGTCGAATCCCTTAGCTGTTTTTTACAGCATGCCCGGGAGGAAATGCAGCTTGCACATTCTATGTTTCGCTCTCGCAGGCCAGCATGGATTTTATTTTAATGAATTTATTATTGTATTATTAAGTATTGACACAAATGTTTACTGTATTTGATATTTTTACCCTCGATTAATGTACGCAGTAGTAATTTAAATAAATAAAATAAATTACTTCCATGCTGTAAAATCCAGCTAAGGGATCCGAGGGTTTCAGTACATTGTAATTTAGGCGATGGGCTGACAACCTGTCACTACAGCAATATACGTACAAATCTTTCTTGAATGGCCCTCAAGACTTTGTCAGACGTGGCGGAACTGCCTTTGTTTAGGTCGTTTACGCTCTGCCTACCCCATTAGGGATAAAGGCGTGATTATATGTATGTATGTATGTATTACTAAGTATTGACACAAATGTTTACTGTATTTGATATGTTTACGATTACTGTAATTGGTACGCTGTAGTAATTTAAATAAATAAAATAAATAATAACTGACCTTTTTGGTTGTTAGTGAATTCAATTTTGAGAAACCTACTGACCAGGTTCTGGTCTTTTAGCACCGGATACCTCTCGCTCGCGTTGAGCGAGCCGGCGGGGGAACTTGCCGACTTACGAGGTGATATCTACGAGAGAAAAGTAATTAATACATACATATACTCCGTTTTTTAACATTTTTATTTTATTTAAAAGATACAATTACAGATAACAAATTATTCTAAAATCATTATAAATTTTAAATCCAATTTAAATTGCACACAACATTCACCAGAATTAGTTAACAATCAATAATAATTAATATAAATTACATCCAGAATAAAATTAAATATAAATTTACATGCACTAAAATTTACACTATAAGCACAGAATATATAATAGTACTACATACAGAATAGACATTCATATCCCTTTCCCAGTCCGACATACGTCACACTCCGCGCCGGATTGCGCGCGCGCATGTTTCCCAGTGTAACGGAAATAATAAAGTGCTGTGTTCCAAAGATGATTAGGTACTGTTCCGTGTACGGATGTCTTTCTACCACAAAATATGACTCCAATAGGAACTTTTTTAGATTCCACAGTGATGAGAGACGGTAAGTAAATTTATACAAAATATACAACCTAATCTATTCTAACTATTCAGTTACAGTGAACTACTTTAAAACGTTGGTTTAATCAAGAACCAGATTAATCAAGTGATGATTATGACCGGTATAACAAAATTTGTCAACCCTTATAACACGCACACAAACACATGCCAAGTGCAACATGCCGTCTGTCGATGTGTGCCCAAAATGACATGATAGTTAGGAGTGTCCGAGCTGTGCTTTAAGTTAGGCGTTAAAAACAGTGAGTATACTATAAAATATTTAGTTTTAGATTGTACAGTGAAGTTTTAAAATTAAATTATTGCATTATTCTTAAACTGCCTCCTTGGTCTAGTGGTCAGAGCCACGATCCGGAGGTCCTGGGTTTGATTCTCAGGAGGGGAACACAGAGTTGATATTTGTAATTTTTTTGTGGTTTTCGGTTTGTGCATCGTAGGGAACGTTATAGTGGTCGTTACTCAAACCACGTCAGAGGCCTGATAACTGTGCTACTAGGCGCAAAACAGGTTATAAACAGCAAAATAAGCTGGTATCGTTATCGATAAAAACAACGTAAAAAAATGGAGAATACATAAAGTCACGCCTTTATCCCTTACGGTTTAGACGGAGCATTAAACGCCTAGTAAATTGAAATATGTAAAAGGTGAAAGGTTTTTATTTAGCCCATCGCCTAAATTACAATACACTGAAACCCTCGATTCCTTTTGCTGATTTCTACAGCATGCCCGCACAGAAGCAACTGGCACATTCTATGTTTTTCTATCGCTTCTAGTCCAGCATGGAAGAAATAAATTAATAAATTATTATGCTGGACTGGGAGAAATAGGAAAACATAGAATGTCCCAGCTGCATTTCCTCCCGGGCATGCTGTAAAAACCAGCTAACGGATTCGGAGGTTTCAGTGTATTGCAATTTAGGCGAAGAGTTGACAACCTGTCACTACAGCAATATACATAATTACCATGACCACAAATTTTGTCTGACGTGGCGGAACTATCTTTGTTTAGGTCGTTTACGCTCTGCCTACCCCATTAGGCCTAACTGCCTCCGTGGTCTAGTGGCTAGTGCCATGGACTCCTGATCCGGAGTTCCTGGGTTCGATTCCCAGGGGGGAAACACAAAGTTGATATTTGAGAATTTATCACTTTGTGAATTTTTCCCCAGTTTGGTTAGGACATTGCAGGCTGAATCACCTGATTGTCCGAAAAAGACAAAACAGCAACATTTCGTGCTTCGGAGGGCACGTTAAGCCGTCGGTCCCGGTTGCTGTCTTTGATAGTGGTCGTTACTCAAACCATGTCAGAGGCCTGATAGTTGTGCTACTAGCCGGTTTCAAAACTGACAGAAGAAGAAGAAGACCCCATTAGGGATAAAGGCGTGATTATATGTATGTATGATGGAAAAAAATAAATTTATCAAACATACCCTTTTAACCTTATTTGGTGTTGGATTTGTCCCTTCCGCTTTAGCCAATGTAGACGCATTCATTTTTTTTAACTGAAAAAATAAATAAAAACAATATGAAAATTTTATAACATACATACATAACATCACGCCTTTATCCCTAATGGGGTAGGCAGAGCGCAAACGACCTAAACTAAGGTCATTCCGCCACGTCTGACAAAGTTTTGAGGGTTATTCAAGATAGATTTGTAGGTATATTGCTGTAGTGACAGGTTGTCAGCCCATCGCCTAAATCACAATATACCGAAACCCTCGGATCCCTTAGCTGGTTTTTACAGCATGCTCGGGAGGAAATGCAGCCGGCACATTCTATGTTTTTCTCTTGCTCCCAGGCCGGCATGGAAGAAGAATTTTATAACAAAGTTAGTATATGGGGAATCAAAAGTTGTTTAGTTTCATAAGTAGGATCATAACCCAATTTTATTACATCCATATTAAATATGTATCTAATAAGTATCAGAAAAAAAATACTGGACTGGGAGCGACAGAAGAACGTAGAATGTACCAGCTGCATCTCCTCCCGGGCATGCTGTAAAAACCAGCTAAGGGATTCGAGGGTATATTGTAATTTAGGCGATGGGCTGACAACCTGTCACTACAGCAATATCTAGTTCTATCTTAAACAACCCTCAAAACTTGTCAGACGTGGCGGAACGACCTTTGTTTGGGTTGTTCACGCTCTGCCTACCCTATTAGGGATACAGGCGTGATAGTATGTATGTATGCACAAAATAAAATAAAAAAAAATTACTTCCATGCTGGACAGAAAAACATAAAATGTGCCAGCTACATTTCCTCCCGGGCATGCAGTAAAAACCAGCTAAGGGATTCGAGGGTTTCAGCATATTGCAATTTAGGCGATGGGCTGACTACCTGTTACTACAGCAATACAAATGTATGTATGTACCTACAAAAGTATTTTAAATAACCTTCAAAACTTTCTCAGACGTGGCGGAACAACCTTTGTTTAGGTCGTTTACGCTCTGCCTACCCCATTAGGGATAAAGGCGTGATTATATGTATGTAATAAAATAAAATATGAACCGGATATGGATGGGTGCACAACTTGTCATACATACATACATATAATCACGCCTTTATCCCTAATGGGGTAGGCAGAGCGTAAACGACCAAAACAAAGGTCATTCCGCCACGTCTGACGAAGTTTTGAGGGTTATTTTAGATAGATTTAAAGGTATATTACTGTAGTGACAGGTTGTCAGCCCATCGCCTACATTGCAATATACTGAAACCCTCGGATCCCTTAGCTGACTTTTACAGCATGCTCAGGAGGAAATGCAGCTGGCACATTCCAAGTTTTTCTCTCGCTCCCAGGCCAGCATAGAAGTTATACATTTACTATAAATTCGGTTATAAATATTGGTATTTATCTAATTACCTGAACCTACTCATAAAACTGAACAACTTTCCCTAAGAAACATGGTTGAGCCTCCAATACTAATGTATCAGCTGCTAAGTAATTTAGTGTGTACTTTTGAGCTTTTTTTTTGGCACATTTTGACCTATGTTCCTTGGGGAAAGTTGTTCAGTTTGGTGAGTAGAACATCTTCCATGCTGAACTGGCAGCAAAAGAAAAACAAAGAATGTGCCAGTTGCATTTCCTCCCAGGCATGCTGTAAAATCCAGCTAAGGGATCCAAGGGTTTCAGTATATTGCAATTTAGGTGATGGGCTGACAACCTGTCACTACAGCAATATACCTACAAATATATCTTAAATAACCCTCACAACTTTGTTAGATGTGATGGAACGACCTTTGTTTAAGTCATTTACGCTCTGCCTACCCCATCAGGGATAAAGGCGTGACTATATGTATGTATGTATGTAAGCTCTTGATTGTACCTTAAAAATCTTAAACTAAAATACAAGAAGATTAAAACAATAGTGGCACAAAAGTGGTATGTACTCAAGAAACTGAACAACTTTTCCTAAGGAACATACATATAATCACGCCTTTATCCCTAATGGGGTAGGCAGAGCGTAAACGACCTAAACAAAGGTTGTTCGCCCGGTCTGAAAGTTTTGAGTGTCAGAATCATAAGATTAGTAAGAAATTACCTTCTTTCTGCTATTCTTAGTACCCTTGGCAGCCAGTTCGTTGTCGCTATCATTCTCCTTGATAGCAGGCAGCTTGCGAGGCACGAGTAGAGACATGTCGAGCGGGGGCCGAGCCTCCGGGGTACGCATCAGGTCTACTTCGGAATCTACATTTTTTTTTTTAAATCAAACAAATGTGTTCCTGGAGCGCAGATCTGGGGGCTAGATTTATAGGTTCAGAAAATGGTAGTAATGGTTAGCTAAATTATTGGTTGGCAGACCCCCTACCCAGCAGAGCAACCGCTCTGCATCATTGTCTGACCCTATCACGTTTAAAAATTAAAGAAGTCAAACAAATTATTAACAAGGCTTCTGGTGACTATGCCATATATATATTCATAGTATACAAAGATAAGCTCAAAAACGATACAATATAAATAAACAATTTGAGGTGCGATGGGATCTACCTTCTAGTGGTCCACCCCGAGCAACGGCAACAAAGGCTAGCCTGTGAATAAGTCTGGCTAAACGATCCCTACAAAGCGGTTGGTCTGCAAGGGACCGCCTGGCTCGACCACCCTCTCACCGCCTCTTGAGTCCGGCGCCAAACAGCTTGCTGTGTTCCGTCGGTGCGTGAGGTTGCCAGTGCCATAACAGGCAACCTCATGGGTGAGCTCAGCCACAAACCCATTTCTAAGAAAAAATAATGCAACCGCAATGCTGGATAGCAGGTCAGCTGACTATTGTTTCCATTTTCTGAGCCCATTAACCTAGTCCTGCGTTCCGAGAACTAAGATCATCAATCTTGTTACATGTCAAACAAAGGGGAGACTGTTTCACACCCATCGTATGATAAAAAATATTTCTTGGAATCTGCAAATATTAATGAAGTGCTAGAGGTAATAGGTATGTATAAGAGTACACAAGTAAGAACAGGATATCAAATAAACACATGACTTTGACATTCCTAATCTGACATAAGATTCAGACGTCAATTGACATAAAAAAAGAAAACATGCTCTATGCACAGTACTTATTTAAAGTGTCTTAGGTCGAATTAGGAATGTCAAAATCATGTGTTCATTTGCTATCCTGTTCTTATGTCAAAGTTGAGAAAGTGACAGCGCTAGCTAAGAATTAGTTAAGGAATAGTGTGTCCAGTATTGTTGACATTATATATGTTCTCTGGTTAGGTGTCTGGGCCTTATTAAGTCTGGGAGGTAAACCTAAAGCAGCTGGCATACTCTTTGTTTTTTTTTTGACATTGAAGTTTTTCTTTTTTACATAACCTACACCTTACCTATGAATTCGGGTTTCCTCCTCCTCTTCCTCGGTACCGGTACATCATCACCAAACTCGGAGTCATCAGCTATTGAGTTAACAGTTCTATGTTCATACCCAAGGTTTGTCTCAAAGTTTGGTATGTCCGTTAACTCTGGTGATAGGGACCTTTTTCTGAAGCGTTTTGATTTCTTTGACGTGTCTAAGCCCATTTCTGCCGCTAGGTAGTGGGTGGTGTTTGGCTTTTTGGGTCTGAAATAATATTTATTCTGGTAAGTGAATGGTGTTTATAGCCCTGCCAGGAATTAAAAATACCTGTCTTAGAGAAAAACAGAGACAGAATAAGAGAGGGAATTATGCGTTTCCTATAAGCCCTTCTCTATGGTACCTCTATGACAGGTATTTTTAATTCCTGGCAGGGGTATAAGCGGTATAGGGCAATGTTTGAGAAACCCTTCCCCTCTCTGCTCCATGAGGGTATGTTTCGTGTTTTGTTTAAGGGCAGGAGTCACGGCATAAGTGATATTTATATTTTCTTAGCATGTCGATGGAACACGAGAAATTATTTATATGAAAAATATATTTTACACTTGGTGCTATTGCTCTTGTAGAATAAAAAAAGTTACGCAAACAAATGAAAAGATGATAGTGTGCATCTATACAAAAAATATTTAATCTTTAGTATTTATTAATTATAATAATATATAATCAAAATTAATAAACATAAAGATTAAATATTAAATAATAGATAAAATTTTCGCAAAATCAACCAAAGCAATAACTATAAAAATATTTAAAAAATCTAAAGAATTTACGAAAAAAAAACAGAAGTATGAATATGGAAAACACTACTTTTCTACGTTTTTGATTCAGTCACCGCTGGTACAGACTAGAAACAACAAATAGAAAATTAAATTTAAAAAAACTACAGAGAACAAACCGATTAGACTCTTTATTGACTAGTGATTGTTTCATATTAGTTTTCTTTCTTCCACCCTTTGGACTGACCACTGGGAACTGATACGGTTCATACATTCTGAAATCAATGATTCCTTTGAACCATGAATTCATTCATTCAAGAAAATTGATATTTAGCTCTATGAATAACATCTTCTGGTAGATTTTGAGATTATACTATTAGTATTATAATATTAGCTTTAACTAAAAATATAACATTTCAATTCTGTAGCTTATAAACAAAATTTATTAGTATTTATTGTTCAAGAAAACTTTGAAATTCGGTACTTACTTTACTTCTGACTTTCAAAATTTCACTTAAAATAATACCTAGACTTTAAAAACCAAACACAGCACGCATGATTTTATTACTTTTCTGTTGTTATTAGAAACATAACATTATGCTGGACCGCAAAATCCAGCGTGGATAAAAATTTATTTATATTTTTTGAGGTTATTATTTTCCTATCATTCAAAAGTTTCCTATGGATGGGCAAATGATTTGGGGCTGTACGGCCAGTCCGCCGTTCTTCATTCTTATATGTATATTTATTTTTTTATAAGTAGATTTCTCTCTGTGGTTTCTCTCAAGGTTTCTCTCGTTTTATCTAGTCTCGTTGCGTTGTATTAGGAGATTTAATTCTAAGTTATTTTATAATGGTATTTTCTGGATTTTCCTAGTGACACGAGTCATTTTGAATAATCAATCTTTCAATCAGATAGACACTTTGAAATCCCTATTCAATCGAACTGATAAGATAATCACTTGATTGATCAATTAATGTCAAATCACCTGTCAAAAAGTCGTGATTCTGAGTGCGGCTAGTGTGCAGCATATAATGCTCAACATGTGAATACGCACCATGTGAATACGCGTCACGGTAAAACATGATATGTCAACAATTCCCAGGGTGCTAACTATATGCTGCTATTTCCCGTGATGAACATTCACCACGCGCTGTAGGAATACGCACCATGTGAACTGGCAGCACGCGAATACAACACGTGACAACAATTACCGTGATGCAAAATATATGACGACAATTCTCACAGCGCTTGAGGAAGAAGCACCACGAGAATTCTCGTCATGTGAATGACCTCTACCGTAGAGTTGAGAGGAAGTCCGAGCTTGTCATCGATTCCGATTATAAATCGATCGATTAAAAAAAAGTTATCGCACTTTCGTTTTGAATTTTTGGAGCTTCTAAGCTACTAGAGTACTAGCAAATGAAGAGCTACAGTATAAGACGAGCTGGACAGTAGTTTAAATTCGTCATTCCTTATAAGTACAGAATTAAAAAACCATTTCAAGATGTTACTTTTTATGCTTTTTAACTTGATGCATGTGTTTTTTGGGCGTTTGGATTTTTGATGAGATGTGCATTTTTTTAAGTTACGATTTTTATACGCCAAGCAGGCTGTATCAGAAATCATATAATTTGCCTTTAGGCGGGAAAAACGTGACAACGACAAGTGACATTAAGTGGTTGTCACACTATCTATCACAGATTACTATATATATGTAGACTAGCTACTATCATCTTCACGGTACGCGACGGAGATGTCGTTGATGTTGTCGTGATGATCGTTCTTTTTAAGTACCTACCTCGGTTTGTATGAAAAACACGCAAAGTACCTATGGAACGTGAAGTTACAAATAATTTAATACCTATTTAATTTTAGGAAAATCTCTTTGTTTTTACTTAGAATAATTTTGGCCCCACATGAAGTGTATTTTTTTTTCATAGTGTCCCAAAGAGTACGTGCCAGATGTGATGTGAGAACCGCTTCAATTTTTAACCACGTTAAGAGTCTCACATGCTGCTGCTGGTGCCACTTGTACCGTTCTATACCGCGTGTAAGGGGCAGCGTATCAGAAACTGTGGTAGCTCAGTCAACGAAACTAAACAAATACAAAAGGAATTTTTTTCAGGAAATGAAAAAAAAGCCCTAGGCAAAGACTTAAGTTGCTTTTTACCACAGGAGTCAAGTCATTCCCACGGGAAAACACAAACTCTCAAACATACACAGAGGCTCTAAAATTACACAACATCGGACATTACCCAGCCAGCGTTGGGTAATGTTGAACTCTACCCAAGGCCGGGTAAGATAATTCCATGTTTCAACAAAATTGATCAGATATGATATCGGACTTTACCCAGGTGACCCAGTCGTGGGACACTACCCATTTTTGAGATTGGATTGGACGTTTAACGAATACTTTATTATTCTTTCTTGATAGACGGATGAACATACTGACTGACATATTTCTCATAGATAATAGACAATATTAGGGTTAATTTGTGTCCCGCACCCGCACTGTAGTGTAGGTATTATACCTACTATCTTTGCCTGCACCGTGTATAGATAGGTAATGTAGGTACTGTCAATAATAATATTATATTTGCGTACCTAGGTACCCTGTTTAAAATCTAATTTTAGTCAGCCAACCTACTACATCCACCGGTACTCACCGCGGCAGTGTGTGATACCCTTTAGTTTACGGGGGCGCCGTGACTTAGAATATTTTTAGTGCTAAAGACAGCAAATTTTTGAAGTGGTCAGTGAATTTCAGAAAATGTTAATTTTTATGATGAATTTAGCTGTATTATGACTAAATAAACATTTTATTACCTTTTAAATTTTTCTCTAAAATCAATATATATTTTTTTATGTTTTTAGGATTCATGACGAATTTTAGAGAAATACATAAAACAGCTGTCAGACAAATATGCTAACTAACCGCAATAAGTCGCAAACTCCGAGGGAGGAAACGTGGGGCAATAAAAAAAACCTTTTGGTTGGTTGGTTAGGTTAGGTTAGACTAGTGACCACAACGCACGAGCCGCGCGAGCGTGCCATGGCAGCGGCCGGCGAAGTGCCAGAAGTGATAGTAACCTATCATATTTTTGAAAAACCTACATCCGTATTACAATCTTCCGAAAACGATTTGGACATTTTACTATTTCTATTTTTATATTTTGTATTTTTTTTCATTAACGCAATAACACCGCAGTATTCTTTCTCCGAACAACGTTACTCTGCTTTACAGTAAGTCTTTTTTACTAAATAGTATAATATCACCTGTCCTTTTCTTAATTGTCAGATAATTTACTTGACATAATGTATTCCATACCGAAGCAACATTTTACAGAATACTTATTTGTCAGCTATATTAATTTTCCCAATGATATTCAAACCGACTCGGTGCACCCCGACACGGATAGATTAGGTTCGATAGATTAGGCTCGCTGCGCTCGCCCAGCTTGCTTCCACCATACCCTTCGGGGTTAGATTGCTAGTGATGCATACCTGCATACATGCCTGCTTGCTTGCTTGCTTACCTGTTTGCTTGCATACATACTTGCATGCATGTTTGTTTGCTTGCATGCTTGCTTGTTTGTGACAGAACCGAATCTGTCAACCCCGAATTTCACGTGGTCTTTCCGCTCATACCCCCAAGAGTGTATATAAAAATCTGGAGGGGTGGAGGGAGGGCAGCCCCTGCCCACTGTTACTAAGCGCGGGCACCGTACGAGCCGTAGTGGCCGAGGCTGCGCAGGTGAGCTAGGTGCCTGCACTTAGTTACGCTGGGGTGGAGGGGCTGCTCTTCTGCGTTTGGTGATGAATGACTTCAGTCCTGTCAAAATATCAAAAATTGGTCTTGGTCTTCTCATAGGCCTGGCTGTTGGGTCAATATTTTTTTTATGAGCCTGTGGTGTTCCACTGCAGGGCATTAAAAATTAAAAAAGGAATAACTAAAAATTGGTTTTTAAATTGACAATTTTCTTTATCGAGTTTTGATTAAGCATTTAAATATATAAAAAAAAAAATAATAGAAGTCCTTGTAAATACTTTAAAAACGTCTAATATTTTTATTTGAATAGTTTTTGTTCCGGAGATAAAGCATCTCTTTATATAATTCTATTATATTAGTCATAACTTCTTTTTCTCTCGTCGTCGGCGACATCGTACCTACACTCACGTCCTTACATGTTAACTAATTAAAAATTGCACATCCTCCCGCAGTGACGGATGCGGTGCGACTAACGCTTTTAAACGCTATTCCACCTTCCTAAATGGCTTTCTAATTAGGATGCTAAAAGATTTAGTCAGTCAGAACCCTCACTTCTTCCGATTTAGGATGCTAATTGGATTTCTAACTTCCTAAAAGCTATTTTACTCGTTCCGCCACGTCTGACAAAGTTTTGAGGGTTATTCAAGATGGTTTTGTACGTATATTGCTGTAGTGACAGGTTGTCAGCCCATCGCCCAAATTGCAATATACTGAAACCCTCAGATCCCTTAGCTGTTTTTTTTCAAGCATGCCCGGGAGGAAATGCAGCTGGCACATTCTATGTTTTTCTCTCGCTCCTAGTCCAAAAAAAGAAAATGTCTTAAATCACTTGAAATCTCGAAAATATCGATTGTAGCGAAAAATCGAAAGTGCAGTAAATGGCTTATTTTGCCAGAATCTTGCTTAATTCATCGCAAAAACAAAAACTGTCATTTTTGGACAAAAATAAAACTCTCGAAATTTTTCTGTGTTTTTAACACTATAGTAGGCGCCTCCTTTCCTTTACTCTCTGACCCTGTTTTTCTGTTCTGTGGTTTGCACAGATTACCTAGTATATATCCTGTGGTGTGGTGATAACAAGCTGATATGGCCGGTTGATTTTTATTTTTAGGATAATAATTCAGTACTGAAGAAATCTCCAAACTATTGACTCGAGAAGAAGAAGTGGAGTGGACTGTGTTGTTACAAATATTGCCTTATACCTTGCAGAGACTGCTATGTAGAGTTCTACTTGTACCTACTGTGGACAAATGGAGTTAAACTTAAGCACAGTGTTCGGTGTAAAATGGTTCGTGAAGTAGAAGGAATAGTCAAGAAATCCACCCTGAAATTATGTATCTGACCCAATCAGTCTGCATTTACCTAAAAGGGCAAACGTCTGTCTATTACATTACCACTGCTATTATTATTTATAGAAGAAAGCAAAGAAGAAAGGCTCACTAATCCTTGTATGCAGGAAGTCAACATTATACATTCATGGCATACCTACTAATAAGAAGATTGTAGAACAGGTGGTGTGCTGCATCAAACTGTAGATAGTAGTAGGTGCCTATCTGTTAACTGTTTTCATAATAACTTATAACTGAACTTAACTGTTTTCATAGAAACTCATGTTAAAGAGTGGAGCATTAGGTAAGTATCTGAAAAGTCCAAGCATATACAAACATACATACATAAAATAACACCATTATCCCTGACGGGGTAGGCACAAGCAAAATGTCCTAAACATACATCTGACAAGTTTTGAGGGTTATTACAGATGACTGTGTATATTGCTATATAGATGGGTTGTCAGCCCATTGACTAAATTACAATACACTGTAACTCTCGGAACCCTTAGCTGGTATTAACAGCATGCCCGGGAGATGTAGCTGGCACATTCTATATTCTTCTTTCACTCCCAGTCCAGCATGGAACCATATCAATGTAGTTTTTATCTATTGTTATGGTGCAAGGCCCAGAGTCCAGGCACAGCTGCAAGTGAATTAGGACAAAAGTTCTATTTTGTGATGCGGAAAGATTATTATTGCTAAGCTTACTTGCACAGTCATATTACACTCACATTATTATTGTGGCTCTTAATATATTATATTCATCACTAACAAGCAACATAAGGTACTTGTGTAGTCAGGTGCATAATGAAGGCTAAATCACCTGTTTATCTGGAAGAAAAAAGATTCTGTGTTAAGCCGTTGGTCCCGGTCTGCCCTTGATAGTGATTGTTACACAAACCATGTCAGAGGTCTTATTAGCTGTGCTATTTGGTGGTTTAAAAACTGAAACAGTGCATAAATTAAAATGTATTTAAGTTATTAAAAAAATAATTAAATATTTGCATAGGATTAGATAGGATTTCAAATTATAGTCATAATTGAACAGAATTACCAGAATTGATTTAATATTTATTTATATACCAATTTATTGTATACAAAAACATTAAAACAGGACATAAAAAACAAAGACACAACAGGCAATGCTTATTTCTAAAAATAAATTTCTTACAGCAGACCTACAGAAGTGATAATTTTTGAAGCAATAAAATAAAGATAAATTAGTACTTACAAGATGTAAAGTTAATACCTACATATAGATCTTTACTGAAGAATAAAAACCCTTGTTATCCTCAATAAACTTGTTGGAAAACATGTAAATTAGTACTTATTATTTACCCACTTAGTTATAGATCAATTAAGTTATAACCTACTGAGCTACCTATTTACTGAATAAAGAATGATTTAATTTTTTCTATCTAATTTATTTATTGGCCACTGTAAATACCAGAAGTTGGAAATAACAAAAAAAACTATCAGCAGTTAACAGCCAAGTCATATAAAATCTGATTTATTTAAAAAAAATGATTAACTTTAAATACCCACCTAAACCTAGAGTTTGATTTTTTATCTCACTACTTTTTTGTGCATTCACTACAATTGAGACATATAACGTTTATACAGTTTTTATGTTGGGATGTTTTTAATCTGATTGCACATTATGTGAATGAAATTACATTAAATAAATTGAAAAGTAATACCTAAATTTGAGTTGTTTATAATACCTACCTAGCTATTAACATATTTTGGTTAGCAAATACCTAGGTACTATGATTGACTTTACATTGGTGAGTAGTTCTCATAAGCTTTGCAGGCTTTTAAAAAACTTAGAAAATTAAGAAATAGATCCCTATAATAATAAAACTTACAAAAATCTACTTGAGTAGCCATGTCTGACAAGTTTTGAGGGTTGTTTTAGATTGATCTGCCTAAATTACAATACAGGTACCTACTGAAACCCTTAAATGACTTAGCTGGTTTTTACAGCCCTTCCTCCCGGGTGCACACTGGTTCCATATTGAACATTTTTGGACATTGAGTCCAAGGACAATGAACCGGTATTATTTTTTTTGGAGGTCGCTGGCATCATTTCAAACATTTTATACTGATGATGATTTTCTGTAAAATGCGTATTTTTAAATCCTTGATTAATTACTTGCGCCATTCAACCGGATTTAGAATAGAACTTGCCGTAAGTTGTTGTAGAAGTTACAACTGACATTTCTTCATAGACAGATGTTTGCGAATAGTTGCAATAAGCAAAGCCTCAGGTGCATATTTATTTATAGTTTTGATACTGGTTTTTTTTCATGTAGACAGGTTGCATTATATTATAACAAACACTTATTACTCAAATGATTTTCTAACTAATATGCTTGTTTTCTAAAAACGGTCATCAGTACTACGAACTATATGGCCTGCCCACTGCCACTTCAGTTCTATGTCGGTTACTTTTGTTCATTTACGGATATAGTCGTTTCTTATTCTGTTGCGTAACGAAACTCTGAGTATAGGTCTCTCCATCGCGCGCAGAGCGACTGCGAGCATATTTATGAGACCAATATAAGAGAGAAAGAAAAAAAGGGGCCACGTCTGACTGCCATATGTCATCACTGGTAACACACACTGATTATATACTTTGGTCTTTAAACACTGTGGTATTTGGGATTCGAAGATATATCGCAACTTCCCGAACGCTGCCCATTGGAGTTAGATTCTTCGACTAATCTCTTTTTCAAAGTTGGACAGTCTGTCCAAGGTACATACATACCGGTCTAAAACTTCTAAATGCCTTGCTTCCGACATGTACTGGTATAGGCTGAACATGGCTGTTATACGTAACTTTTGTCTTGTCCATGTTCATTTTAAGGCCCACTCGTTCGGAAACATTGCCGAGATCATGGAGCATTGTGCCTAGATCGTCCAACGACTCCGCTATGATAACTAAGTCGTCGGGAAATCGAACGTGAGTAATATATTCGCCATCGATGTTGATCTGGCGGAGCGTGTGAATGTGGTCTATAGTACAAAAGCCTTTACGAAAGCGGGTTTGTTCGGGAGCCTGAAAGTCGTCAAACCTGCGCGCGAGTCGGTTCGTAATAAATCTCGAAAACAACTTTTACACGTGACTCAGGAGAGTGAGAGGTCTATAATTCTTCCATAGGGTATTATCACCTTGAAGAACAGCATCACCACTCCTCCGGTCTAGGTTTTAGGAGTGGAACATTCGAGTATGACGAAATTTAACAGCTTTTGGAGGATTTAAGTACCGGTGTACCACCTGCCTTCTGCAATTTAGATGTGATTCCATCTTCACCCAGCGCCTTGTTATTTTTTAGTTCTTTGAGAGCTATTCGTGGCCTTTGCCCAGCAGTGGGACACATAACGGCTACATAAGAAGAAGAAGAAGAAGAGAGCTATTCTAATCTCATACAGACTGACATCTGGGATATCTTCGGTATAGTGTCGGGTTAATTTTGGCTCTTGGCTCGTTGGCCAAACTTATGACAGGTTTTTGTGTAGACGTGTAACTCCTCAACCTCACTTAACACTTCCAACTTGATACTACTCTTATCGATCTTCAGCTTTGTTAGTTAGCTTTATGTAATAGACAGATCTCTAGCGAATACTTTCGAGCCCGATTTGGGTTTCGCTCAATTGCACCCTTAATACGATCAGTATTATACTCGCATGTATCGCGTCTCATGGCTTTTGAGATCTGTCTATTAAGCTACCTAAATTTTGGCATATCAGCTAAAGACTGGAATCTCATTTCATCTCGATCATTTAAGTGTATGCTCAAAGATTTTTTGTCTTGTCTGGGTTTAACCAGGTCCATTTCCAACTTAAACGTTTTGGAAGAGAGAGTTCATTGCAAAAAGGTTCTCTCATGAAGTCCATCAAGCGCTGCCCTCGACGATTCTGTTGTCCGTATCCAAATTACCCTACTCTCAACTCATCACCATTATTTGTGCCTAGTTTCGCGTTGAACTCCCCCCATAATAACGTTAAAGTGCGTACTCGAGATGTGTAAGGCTTTCGAGATATGCTCGTACAAAACCCAACCACAAAACCCTTGGGCTAACCCAAACATCTCATCCAGCATGCGCCCGCCGCGCCGCTTACGTATAAGTATTCTATGTCAGCATGTCGCGCAGGTTATGGATTTGCTTACTACATAATTATTACCAATACTGAGTGACATGCTGAGCTTGCAACTTACACGCATAGAATACTAAGATATTTTTGTCACTGTGTGTATTACATAACTTTATTATAAAACATCATACATCATCATCTCCCTAGCCTTATCCCGTATCTCACGGGGTTGGCTTCCTAATCTAGGTGATTGAACGAGAGTACTGGTGTTTACACAGAGCGACTGCCATCTGACCTCCGCAACCCAGAAGGGAAACCAGACCCAATCCTAGATTAGGTCAGAGTTTTCAAGCCACCAATGCTTAGCACTGGCCTCTGATATGGCTTAACGACTAATATCTACGGTACTAAACGATATTAACCGGGAACAACGGCTTAACGTGCCTTCCGAAGCACGGAAAAAGCACCGAATAATCGTACATATGAAATTCGAAAACCGAAAAACACATTGGTACGTGGTGGGATTCGAACCACGACCTCCCGCTCAGGAGGCAGCGGCCCTATCCACTAGACCATCGGGCTCTGTTTTTTTTTGTGTATAAAACATCATACATATTAACTAATAAATCAAAGTCATACATCATCTCACACTCTCATTAGCTCCCGCCATAGAGTTCAACACCCCGTCCGTATGGCTCCATAAATGAATAGAATATAATAGAAAACCGTTTATTAAGGGTTCAACACAATACAACAACATGAAAAGTAAAAAAAGACAACAACTAATAAAAAAGTTGAGTAGTTACAAGTTATCGCAAGTGTACCGCACCCCTATATAGGCCCTAACTCAGCATATGCTGTGGTGCAGAAAGTAAATGCAGTTGTGCTTGCTATGGCAGTTCACCTCCACCTCATTATCGGGGCGTAACGAGTGTGGTGCTCATACCCGTATGACCTTCAACGAATACCGTTCGGTAATTCTGAGTATAAGGTATACCACCCTGCTCGATACTCTCTCTATTTTCACAACGTTATTGACGAGAGATTTGTGGACAATAAATCCAACACCACCTTGGGAAAGTTGGTCTCCCTCCCGGTAATAGAACAAGTCGTTACTCAAACCCTGTCAGAGGCCTGATAGTTGTGCTACTAGGCGGTTTAAAAACTCTGACACCAGGGTTCATCGGGTCGATAGACTCGATAACCACTCGACAGAAGAAGAAGAAGTAAAACAAGTTACCAGATGTCAAGATCATAGTGTCCTCCCCTGCCTTCGGACCTCTAACAATCCGATTATATCCCATCGTAACTTGTTCACCTGTTCTTCTAGCTCTATAAACTTTTCATCGGTCAATTTGTATTGAATGTTACCAGGTCTAGTTTTTTATTGTGTTGGTAGCCGGATCTCTGCCGGGGATTCTTAGCCACCGTTACCATGCCCGCTACCGTAGACAGGACTAGTGGAGCTGCCGGGGACAAGGGGCCGTGGTTTCGTTGTGTTATCCATGAGGGGAGTTTTCCAGTCCCCAATCGCATGGCGGCGTCTAGGCGATTGCAGTATTGTATAAAAGTACACAGAAGGAAGCTGCTGCCCACCCTCCTGGGAATTTTACCTTAGTCGCCTCTTACGACACCCATGGCATGGTATAGGGTAGTCCTATTCTACGCCGGGAACTACACGGGTGATGACGTCACATCACTGGAATTTAGTTCTTTATTATTTAGACCATTGCTTAGAATTTAAGAAATATTTAAAAAAATATTTAGGTTGGGCAGGTAAGTACAATATTGTATTTAAGTTAAATTGAGTTAATTGAAACATTTTATACATATATTTTTTTATATGATCATTGTTTATCGCAACTATATGCAAACATTTGTCTATGAGGAAATGTCAGTTGTAACTTCTACAACAACTTACAGCAACTTCTATTCTAAATCCTGTTGAATCGCGCAAGAAATTTAAAGTTATTATTTTTTCTCCATATTAAAAAATATAAATTATTTTTTATATAGGAGTACTCAAGTTTTTGGAAAATCATTTGAGTGCGAAGTTTTTATTATAGTGCCACTTGTTCACATAAAAAAAAAACATTCTACTTTCAGAACAAAAATACATATCCGCCTGAAGCTTTGCTTATAGCAACGATTCGCAAACATCGTCTATGAAGAAATGTCAGTTGTAACTTCTTCAACAACTTACAGCAACTTCTATTCTAAATCCGGTTGAATCACGCAAGCTATTGTTCAAAGTATAAATTGTAAATTTTTACAGAAATATAAATAGTATATATCTGTAAAAATACACATTTTACAGAAAATCATCCTCAGTAAAAAATGTTTGTAATGATGCCAGCGACCTCCAAAACAAAAATCATACCGGTTCATTGACCTTGGACCCTTGGCCAAAATTTTTCAATATGGAGCCAGTGTGCGCCGCCCGTGCGACTGAAAGAACGCCGAGTCGAACTCCCATTCGGTGGACGGGGCGAAAACCGTGACGTCACACGCGTGTCGGCCGGCCGCGAGTGCTTGCAATTTGGATACGGAAGGGGGAAATAATAACTTCGTAATTTATGAAGCGATTTGAAACACTGATCATGTAAAAATAAAAGTGGATGAACTGGATACTTCCCTATTGAAGGAACTCCTTCAATTTAATAGGCACCTGTATAGCGATTTCAATAGGTACATATTTTTATCGTGATTGTTCGTCTACCACTGCTAGACCCACCAACGGCATCGCAGCTGATTC
The DNA here is from genome assembly GCA_949820665.1 of Scrobipalpa costella. Taxonomy (NCBI): domain Eukaryota; kingdom Metazoa; phylum Arthropoda; class Insecta; order Lepidoptera; family Gelechiidae; genus Scrobipalpa; species Scrobipalpa costella. The sequence continues at coordinate 5,821,507 of OX463321.1, read as the reverse complement.
ATTAACCATTTTGACCTCTGGCAGGTTGTCTAAAAGTGGCAACGATATAATAAGTAAAAGGCATAGAAATATTACTATACTGTGTAGATCAATGGTAAAAGGGCCCTTTTACTATTGATTGATAGTAGGTAGGTATATTGTTGAAAAGTGGCGTAAACGAACCGCGGGGTGAAATAGAAACGAAACTTCAAGTTCACATACTTCGCATGTTCGCATAACATGTAGGCGAAATTATTTTGGTTTAGGTACGCATCTGTTACTTCACTACATTAGGTAGGTGCACAACACAGTATAAAACAAAGTCGCTTCCCCTTCCTGCTTATGTATGCTTAGAACTTTAAAACTACGCAACCGAATATGACAATGCGGTTATTTTTAAATAGATAGAGCGATTCAACAGGAAGGTTTGTATGTAGGTACATATAATACATGCATAACGGTACCTATAACTAACTAACGGTACCGATAACTCAACGCTAAATAAATGAACTTTATGTATTAGTTTTCCTGCTAAACTTTTCCCGCGCATTTATTCCGCCGTTTCTTGATTCTTCTTCTTTTAGATTATTTGGTTTTTGCAGAGCAATAATTGCTCAAAAACAAAAAGCACTGACACTGGCTAAATTATTTAGCCAATATTTAGATAATGATGATAAATGATAATGATAAGATTATCACTTCCATGCTGTCCTGGGAGCGAGAGAAAAACATAGAATGTGCCAGCTGCATATCCTCCCGGGCATGTTGTAAAAACCAGCTAAGGGATCCGAGGGTTTCAGTATATAGTAATTTAGGCGATGGGCTGACAACCTAAGTACAAATCTATCTTAAATAACCCTCCAAATTTGTCAGACGTGGCGGAATTACCTTAGTTTAGGTCGTTTACGCTCTGCCTACCCCATTAGGGATAAAGGCGTGATTATATGTATGTATAAGATTATAAAATCGTTTCCTTCTTGACTGACTCATCAGCGCAGAGACTATAATTCTAAAGATTTATTTTACAACGTAACCATAACCACTCACTATAGAAAGAATTTTTGGAATTTCCACCCCATGCTAGACAGGTAGTGAGAGTAAATATTCTATTCTAATCTAATGTGCTTGCTGCATTTCCTCCCCAGCATGCTGTAAAAATCAGCCTAGGGGATCCGACGGTTTCAGTGTATTGCAATTTAGGCGATCGGCTGACAACCTTGTCACTACAGCTATATACAAATCTATCTTAAATAACCCTCACAATTTAGTCGGACGTGGCGGAACGACCTTTGTTTAGGTTGTTTACGCTCTGCCTACCCATCATCATCTCATCTCAAGGCTAGGCCTTATCCCGTGCCCCTGGGGTCGGCTACCTAATCTAGGCGAATGAACGAGGGTACTGGTTTTTACACAGAGCGACTGCTATTTGCCCTCCGCAACTCAGAAGGGAAACCAGACCCAATCCTAGATTAGGTCTGAGTTTTCAAGCCGCCAATGCTTAGCACTGGCCTCTGATATGTAATAAATATCTACGGTATTAAACGATATTAACCGGAACCAACGGCTTAACGTGCCTTCCGAAGCACGGAAAAAGCGCCGAATAAACGTACATATGAAATTCGAAAACCGAATAACACATTGGTACGTGGTGGGATTCGAACCACGACGTCCCGCTCAGTAGGCAGCGGCCCTATCCACTACACTATCGGGCTCTCTACGCTCTGTCTACCCCATTAGGGATAAAATATTGTATGTATGTCTGAAAATGGGTGTTTGATGTTCGTATGAAAGTTCGTAAATTTTTAAGTTAAGATTTTGAATTTTGGTGTTTGGACTAATAATTAAATAATAAAGAATACATGTTTCAGCGTTCTTGGATTTATTACCCCTAAGGGAGTTAAATAGGAGTTAGTAGTTTGTATGGAAATTACGCCAATTGTGAAGTTAAGATCTTGCAATTTTGTGTTTAGGCTAATGAGTAAAAACTGATATAAAACTGTATCTTCCGATTTTGTGTCAAATATTGGTTTCATTTTGCTACTAGGTAAACAAATTATTATCACGGGAAAACTCTCTGAGTCGCGGGTGAAACCGCGGGGTGAAAAGCTAGCGAGTCAAGTGCTCAACACATGGTCAACACCATGAAGGACTAGAGCACTAGAGTTAGTCGTCCATCTTCTTCTTAGCGAGTGGATTATCGAGTCGAACAACCAGATGAACCCTGGTGTCAAAGTGTTCAAACCGCCTAAACATCTATTAGGCCTCTGACATGATTCAAATAACGACCACTATCAAAGACAGCGACCGGGACCGACGGATTAATCTGCCCTCCGAAGCACGGAATCTTTTTTCTTTTCGAACAATCGGGTAATTCAGCCTGCAATGTCCTAACCAAACTGAGGAAAACATCACTAACTGATAAAATGACAAATATCAACTTTGTGTTTCCTCCCTGGGAATCGAACCCAGGACCTCCGGATTGTAAGCCCATGGCTCTGTCCATTAGACCACGGAGGCAGCTAGTGCGTCCATGATCAACAGCATTATGTCCCTCTACCTACATGGAGGAATACTGAGCAATTCAGGAATTAGTTACCTACTTAAAAAAAAAACTTTGATCACAGAGTTGTTTCCGACGTTCAAGAAGAACTAGTAAGCAGTGGCATAAACAAGATCATACTGTAAGCATACCTTAATAAGGCTGGTTATCCAAAATTACTGAGTAGGTATCCTCCTTTTAAAATCCAGGGGCCAGGATCTTAAAAGGAGGATAGGTAGTTAAAGATATAAAAGCTTAGAATATAAAAGTGTGTATAGTATTATCTTTTAGTATTCTGTTTTCAGCAATTTTGTTTACCAAGTATAAAGGTATTTTTATACACTATTTGTCATGTCATGAACAATAAAACACTAATGTAATAAGTACTTGTGTTTTTATTTATCTGCACAGCATAAAACAAACAAAAACAAATTTTCTTGCTAATGGTACAGAATATATAATAGTAGGTACTACATATAATGGATCACTCACAATAATTATGACATAATTAAGAGTTCAGTATCTTACTTTAGTACTTTATTTAAAAAAAATGTATAATAATTGTTTTATAATAATTTATATTGTACTTAGTTCTAATAATCTTTTCTATATGTATATTCATTCATATGTGTAAACATCTAACAATAATCAAAGTCAGAAAACTTGCCACACTATCACTAGGTTGTTCTGTTGTTAGACCAGGCAGGGGCCCGTTTAATAAAACTGACAATAACAATTCAAAGTACATTGCGAAGCAGACAATCTTTCTTATATCGGCCCCTGGCAACTATGATTTCTCCTTATTTTTTGTTAGTCCTGATAGGAATATTTCTATCTTCTGACAAGTTGTGAACAGTAAATGCTTTCTGTCAGTTTTCTAACTGACTAGGTATATGACAATAACTGATAGTTCCAGCATAGGCTCGCAAACAGTATGATAACAATCCATCGGAAGGGTCCGTCAAACTAACTTATGGTACACTTTAAGCATGTTTGTAGGTGCTCCAAGAAGTTTGCTGGGAGGTAGGATTCTTGAGAACTGAAACATGCAAAATCATATGGTAAGTAACTATATCATACACTGTCAGCTGTGAAACCCACTGCTAAATAAGTTTTACTGTGGGAAGTTGAAAGCAGAGCCGTTTACACATTTCCACTTACCAACTATACTTACAGCTTGAACCATTTAAACCACCCTTTATACATGCATAATATGGTAGAGAAACACTGATAATTTCCGTGCGAAGCCGGGGCGGGTCGCTGGTTATAATATAAAAATTAAGTAATAGATGTGCTCGTAAAACAAGCGATCTTTGAATTGCTGTGTAAACTAGTAATTTAATACAACTCACCCACATTCTTTAAAGAATAGCACGCGCTACACAATCAACTCTACTCTCTTGCATTTCCCGATCTCAATGTTTTATTTTCTTGGGAAGTCTTCTTTGGGAATGCTTTCCTTTATTTTTTCCAGGCATTCCATACGTTATCTTATCCTCGAAACTAAGTTTATAGAATAATTAAGGTATTTATTTACAACGCAAACAACGTTTGTCAAGTCGCTGAAAATGACACTTCAAAGGTCCAAATCGAGATAATTTTAAATCGAGAAATATACGCTACCGCGCTTGGTACCCCTCTAACGGAGGTCATTGACGTTACATCAATTCTCGTGGTGCGTATTCGCATGGTGAGTATTCCGCAAGCGCTTGATGAATTCGCACCACGGTTTTTAGCGACATGCGCGTGTTGTGATTTCCGCAAGCGCTTGATGAATTTGCAGCAGTGTAATCAGCAGCACGGGAATACGCAGCATGTGAATTGACGACACGTTACATCCATTCTCGTGGTGCTGATTCACATGATGCTGTTTATATGACGCCAATTCTCGTGGTGCGCATTGATGTTCCCCGTGATTCTTGGTCCTAGTGTGTGTGATTTCAGTTGCGGAAAAGTTTGATTTTAAATTATTTGCTTAAAAAACTTGAAAATGGTTGAGGCACAAAAATACAGACTTGAGCAGGAGATGACCAATATGGTTAATGAGCTGGATAAAAGCTTTCTGCGAAGAATGCAGGTAGTTACAGTTTTGAGGTTAAGTTTGAGTTATTTCTTATGCAATGATAGATATCATTGAGATAACTATTATATCTTACGGTTTTCTCTTAGTTTATGAATTAAACTTTATGTCTTTTTATGGACTCCATCTAAAAAAAGACCTATTCACAAAATACTGTTTGTTTTTATGTTCTATTTATTGAATAATACCCGCTTACTTAAATACTTAGTTTTTTAGTGGAACATCTCAACTATAGCGCAAAAAAAATTACCTACTTGTCGCGTATATTCCATACATTGATATATTGGTACATAATACGTTAAACAACAAAAATGCTCTTCCGTACGTACCATTTACATCTAATAATTTATATACCACTAGCCATAGATTGTCCTTTACGCTCGAAAAATGGGACGGAAAAGGTAAATTAGCTCTTAGAATGTGTCAGCTGCATTTCCTCCCGGGCATGCTGTTAAAACCAGCTAAGGGATCAGGGTTTCAGTATATTGCAATTTAGGCGATGGGCTGACAACCTGTAACTACAGCAATATACGTACAAATCCATCTTGTATAACCCTCAAAACTTTGTCAGACGTGGCGGAGCGACCTTTGTTTAGGTTGTTTTTACGCTCTGCCTACCCCATTAGGGATAAAGGCGTGATTATATGTATGTATGTATGCATAGTCCCTACTATGATTCCCTGTATGAGGGTGCCATGGACATACACAGAAACAACCACAAAGAACACCCAAACCCAGAAACAGATGTCTAAATTCTCAAAATTATCAGTTGTTCTAACTGCCTGTCTGTCTAAAAATAATAATAATGAATTCATCATTCAAATGTCTGCCCCGACCAGGAATCGAACCCAGGACCCACTGCGTAGCAGGCAGATACACTGCCAACTGGGATGTGCGGGCCGTCATAATAATTTATTTACCACTAGCCGTAGATTAATGTAGATCCTTCATGCTCGATAAAAAGGGAAGGAAAAGATTTGCAAGGGATCCGAGGGTTTCAGTATATTGCAATTTAGGCGATGGGCTGACAACCTGTCACTACTACAATATACCTACAAATTTATCTTAAATAACCTTCAAAACTTTGTCAGATGTGGCGGAATGACCTTTGTTTAGGTCGTTTACGCTCTGCCTACCCCATTAGGGATAAATGCGTGATTATATGTATGTAAAGATTTGCACAATACTTTTCATATAGGTTGGCATATAATCCGAATTAATAAAAATAACATGAGTCACTATTTTAAATTTTATGGTCAGATGAATCATGTATTTTGACAGGTCAAATGGTGCCAATTCTTCCATGCTGGACTGGGAGCGAGAGAAAAACATAGAATGTGCCAGCTGCATTTCCTCCCGGGCATGCTGTAAAAACCAGCTAAGGGATCTGAGGGTTTCAGTATATTGCAATTTAGGCGATGGGCTGACAACCTGTCACTACAGCAATATACATACAAATCCATCTTGAATAACCCTCAAAACTTTGTCAGACATGGCGGAATGACCTTTGTTTAGGTTGTTTAAGCTCTGCCTACCCCATTAGGGATAAAGGCGTGATTATATGTACTTCTTATGTCCTTTAATTCGGTCAATAAGCATTGCAAAATCTGCGAACTAGCAATAGATAGCGAAACGAACAAAGGGCGAATTCAGGTTTTGATTTTAACCCAATGACCCATATAAGTTACGTTGACCGGACGACCCATATCGATCTTATAATGACCCGAAAACCCTTTAAAGTCTATACTAAGAAGTCCTAGAAAAAAAAACGGAACACATCGTTGATATTGACAAGAAAGTTCTTCTTTCTTAGAGAATAATAATTAGTTATTTATCCTATCTCCCATTAGCATAATATGTATTAGTTTATTATAAATATATATATTAGTTTATTTTATTTATGTATTTATTTAGTAGTATTTATATTGTTTAAGTATTAAGATTAACTTAGTATGCACTATCCCGCTATCTGCTATGTAGTATCCTACTACCCAAAGGTTGCCTGGTAGAAATTGCTGCTTTAGCTATAAGGCCGCCTATATTGTACTGTTTTGTTCCTTACTTTTCTGCTGTATGTATTTGTGTTTCTTTGTGCAATAAAGTATCTTGTATATTTGTAAATTTATCACTTTGTGAGGTTTTCCCCAGTTTGGCTAGGACATTGCAGGCTGAATCACTAGGCTAGGCTTGTTTTTGTATGCTGCACCAAATCTCTATTAAGTTGTGGGTCAATCAACTTTTTAACCAACATAACCGGGACATGGTCTAAGGTCTCAAAATGCTGATAATTAAAATATATATAAAAAAAATACATTTAGTTTAATACATTCCTAAATTATTATAATTCATAGTAAATTTTGATGTTTACAATTAAATTTATAGAAATAAAATGGCAACTCTGCATACAATTTCGCTTTTTTGTCACTTTCATTACTTAAAAGCCAATAAAAAGTGAAATAGTATACAGAATACTGATAGAGTTACTATATTTTTTCAGTAAATTTTATGCAAATTGACATAATTGACTATGCATTATAATACATACATATAATCACGCCTTTATGCCTAATGGGGTAGGCAGAGCGTAAACTACATATAAAAAGGTCTTTCCGCCACGTCTGACAAAGTTTTGAAGGTAAGATAGATTTGTAGGTATATAATCATTTACGAATGTATCAATCTAACCGTAAATTATTATTCTATTAGAAAATTTTAAATTTCTGTATTTTGAAAAGACCATATCCCGGTAATGTCGCAGAAAATGGATTGACACTTGTAAGTAGTAAAGATTCTTAGTTTGAAAATGTATGAGGTCTACTGCAGCATCGCGCGACACAGCTGTCAAAAATATGAAATGCATTTTCCGCCCCATGTCGTGCCACTGTAGTGCAGTCTATGCATTTAAGGGGATCCCTGGTGCACGCCAGCGCCCTCATTAGTTAAAAATCATTACTCACTGAAATCGAAAATCCGGTAGATCAGATTAAGTACTGATCTACCGGAAGGACTGAAGTTTATTTTAAGCATTATTATAATTAATAACTAGTTAATACTAGCGACCCGCCCCGGCTTCGCACGGAAATCATCAGTGTTTCTCTACTATATTATGCATGTATTATTAATATAAACCTTCCTCTTGAATCACTCTATCCATTAAAAGGAACCACATCAAAATCCGTTGCGTAGTTTTAAAGATCTAAGCATACATAGGGGTATAGGGACAGAGAAAGCGACTTTGTTTTATCCATGTAGTGATAATTCAGTGTTCACTGCAGTTACAGATAGCAAAAGTGCTAAAAGTTCTTCGCAAATTTTCTTTCTGTAACTACAACAAACTATAAGTTGCAACATTATGAGGTTCTAAATTACCCTAATTGCTTTAACCTCAATCTGATCTACCGTATTTTTGATATATTGTGTTATCAGTGAATTTAAAATAAAAATAAATAAATAAATAGATCTTGATTTCAGGCTTCTACGGGGCCCATATAAAATACAAATTACATCAAACCATGCCATAACATCAGTCATATCAACAAATATTAATTAAATAAATAGTAATTAAATACATGATGAACATTTATAAGTCCATAATAATTATGCAATTCGATCATTTTAGCAAGATCTTGTCCAGGCCTGCACAGGACCGTGTAGTGACATCCAGTGTCTCACAAACGGTCCGTCTATTCGGTCAGCGACATCTGCGAGTAGGCCATTCTTACTGTCCCCAATTCTATGCGTGACAGAGGCTGCTTAGCTTACTTAGCTCAGGGAAATCCCTTAATACAATAATAACATAATTGCCTCCTCTGGGTTTATCAAAGGTTGACTTTAAGAGATCCCTTAACGGGATAAGTCCGCCTTTGTGCCACTATTGTATTATTCTTAACATAACATAAAAGTACTTTATTGCACGTAAAAATACAAATCATACAACACAACAGATAACAACAAAAAACAAGTACAACATAGGCGGCCTTATTGCTAAGGTAGCAAGTAGTAAGGTTTAAAAGTTTTAAGATTTTTAAGGCACAATAAAGAGCTTACATACATACATATATACAAATGTTGGTTTGCAGGGGGACATGCATAGGTGTGCGTCCAGATGCTGTGATGACCAGCAGTCCTCGCTGGAGAGAGTCCACGGCTGCATTGAGACCTGCACCACTCCTCTCAACCAGGCCAACAACTATGTCCAGGTTACTTTACCTTCTTATTGCTTTTGAGGATCTCTGGTGTAACCTTCCTTGCTGGCCTGAGAGCGAGAGAAAGATATAGAATGTGCCTTGGCGGCTTGAAAACTGACCTAATCTAGGATTGGGTCTGGTTTCCCTTCTGGGTTGCGGAGGTCAGATGGCAGTCGCTCTGTGTAAAAACCAGTACCCTCGTTCAATCCCCTAGATTAGGTAGCCAACCCCGTGATATACGGGATAAGGCTAGGGAGATGATGAGCTGCATTTCCTCCCGGGCACGCTGTAAAAACCAGTTTCAGTATATTGTAATGTAGGCGATGGGCTGACACCCTGTCACTACAGCAATATACCTACAAATCTATCTTAAATAACCCTCAAAACTTTGTCAGACCTGATGGTACGAACTTTTCTTTAAGTCGTTTAAGCTCTGCCTACCCCATTAGGGATGAAGGCGTGATTATATGTATGTTGTCAGAATAGTAACAACTATAGTCTACTAGCTTTCCGCCTGCGGTTTCACCGCTTACAATTAGTTTTTCTGCCGAAATGAGATATCTTTCCGCGGTAAAAAGTAGCCTATATCCGTTCCCATTAACCCGCCTATATCTCTACCAAATTCAATCCCAAAAAGGCGTTTATTTATGTTACGCATAATCCCCGAACTCGCACGTTGGCCGGCAAAAATCATCTCGTGGATTCGCAAATGTAAAACGCGCTGTCCGAGTTTATTCTGAACGAACACACAAAAATACCTACAAATCTTTCCTCTTTTTTAGTAAGAGTATAGATTTATTATTCTTTTATTATTCTTTCATGCTGGACTGGGAACCAGAGAAAAACATAGAATGTGCCAGCTGCATTTCCTCCCGGGCATGCTGTAAAAACCAGCTAAAGGATCGGAGGCTTTCAGTATATTGTAATTTAGGCAATGGCCTGACAACCTGTCACGACAGCAATATACCGACAAATCTATCTTAAATAACCCTCAAAACTATGTCAGGCGTGGCGAAACGACCTTTAGTTAGGTTGTTTAACGGATTAGGGATAACGTACGTACTCTCACATACTCTCACGCATAGGGATATCGATATAGATCCCTATTGACCCCATTAGCGATATAGGCAGAGCGTCAAAGTACTAAATAAAGGTCGTTCCGCCACGTCTGACAAGTTGAGGGTTGTTTAAGATAGATCTGTATATTGCTGTAGTGGCAGGTTGTCAGCCCATCGGCTAACTTACAATGTGTTGAAACCCTCGAATCCCTTAGCTGGTTTTTAGGGATAAAGGCGTGATTATATGTATGTATGTAAGATTATTTTTAATTTTTCAGGGCGAGATCAACCACCTTCAGAACCGGCTGCAGCGATGTGTGATGGACTGCAACGATTCGGCCCGGGACAGGCTCGGCCCGGACCCCAGTCAGGAAACTGTAAGTAATCCACCTTCAGAACAGGCTGCAAACTCGGCCCGGGGTGAACCCTGTAAGAATTTTAATTATTCTTTTTCGTATCGAGTGGTACAACAATCCACCTTAAAAACACTTAAGGTTAAAAAAAACATAATTCACTGAAAACGCAGTGAATCGAAAAACCGGTCCAACAGACTCAAGTTAAAATAATTAAGATTAAATTACCTTATAAATTTGCGATTAATAGTTCGTTGTAGTAACAGGAAGAAACATAGCGAATAACAGCCACCAACGGCAATAACAAGCTATGAATCGCTTGTTATCTTGCTATTAGATATGACAACATAATGAAATAGTAGTTTTACTAATTTGCCAACACGAATAATTTATTTTTGAAATGTGTTTTTGAATAAAAATACATATAACTTTGTTAACCTTTATTCTTAAACCGAGTTGGAAATACTATAGATTGTATTTGTTAAGTTCGTTGACGGCCTGCTTACAACATTAGGGATAAAGGCGTGATTGTATGTATGTATTTTTTTTCCATGTTGGACTGGGAGCGAGAGAAAAACATAGAATGTGCCAGCTGCATTTCCTCCCGGGGATGCTGTAAAAGTCAGCTAAAGGATCCGAGGATTCAGCACATTACAATGTAGGCGATAGGCTGTCAACCTGTCACTACAGCAATATACCTTCAAATCTATCTTAAATGGCCCTCAAAACTTTGTCAGACGTGGCGGGACGAGCTTTGTTTAGGTCGTTTACGCTCTGCCTACCACATTAGGGAAAACGGCGTGATTATATGTATTTATCCTTCATACCAGGTGGACAGAGCCACAATAGACTTCGAGAAGTGTGCAGTCAAATGTGTGGACAAGCACATCACGCTGATACCCTCAATGATGAAAGCCATGAAGAAAGTGCTCGCGAGCGGTAAGCCCCCGCCACCCAAGTCCGAATAAATGGAAGCTCCAGCTGGTAACTTCGCAAAATGTACGTCTCGCAAAATATCACTGTCGCAAAATGTCACTTTCGCAAAATGTAACTTTCGCAAAATGTCACTTTCGCAAAATGTCCCTTTTGCAAAATGTCCCATTCGCAAAATGTCCATTACAGCACAATGACACATTTTAAAAATGTCCCTTATGTAAAATGCCGCAGAATGTTCCTTTTTTATAGACGGGCCTACTAAAAAAGACTGTTCAAAGATACCTTTTGCGAAAGAGACATTTAACGAAAAGGGACATTTTCGAGAAGTGTGTAGTGAAATGTTTGGACAAACACATCACGCTGATACCCTCGATGATGAAAGCCATGAAGAAAGTGCTCGCGAGCGGTAAGCCCCCGCCACCCAAGTCCGTATAAATGGAGGCTCTAGCTGGTAACTTCGCGAAATGACATTTCGCAAAATGTCACTTTCGATTTTGCGAAATGTCCTTTACGCAAAATTACTCTTTTGCATAATGTGCCTTTCTTAAAATGACCCTAGGTCACAAATTGTCTATTTTAAAAAAAATACGTTTTTCGTAAAATGTCCTTGTCTTAAAATGTACCTTTCGCAAAATAGTTTCTTTAAACGGTCTATTTAGGCCCACTATTTGAACTAAACCTATCAAAAATGGCCATTTTGCGTGAGGTGCGTCTTGTGAACAGGGACATTTTGCGAAAAGGGCCATTATGCGCGAAAAGGGACATTTTGCGAAAAGGGACATTATGCGCGAAAAGGGACATTATGCGCGAAAAGGGACATTATGCGAAAGGGACATTCTGCTGTGTATAGTTGTCGGCAAACATTCTGGAAATTGCATGTATCGTAGGATAATTAGATAATTCGATTGTTTGCAAAAGTCCTAGGGATATTGCGAAAACACAGATAATTGGACAATGATGAATGGCGGTTTCTCAATCTTACTGTACATAAAGATAGTTTTAGTCGTAACATATCAATACGAAATGTTGGCTTTTTATTTACGAAATAAGAAACTGATTGGTCGGTCAGCGTGTCCAAAACAAGATTAAGTCTCAATTTAAGTCTCACTTCCGTAGGTCAGCTGTAAGAAATTTCTTAGTAGAAATAAGCTGTACCTGTTGTGTCATTATTCCTTGTGTACTGTCTTTCTCATGTTACTTGTGTACAATAAACTGTAAATAAATAAATAAGATCTCTGTTTTCTTGACGTTTTAAATATCAATCATTAACGCAATTTATTTAACCAATCACAATAGCAAAAATCTAGCCAATCAGAGTGAAGAATATGTTAGTAACATTATTAACGACTCGTTTTATAAAACCTATATATTTTTTTTGGAAATATTGTATTTTTATTGAAAATATTAGAAATAATAAATCAAAAATTCGTCCACTGACGAGATATGAACCCGCGTCTTTGGAAAACCGACCCAACGCTCTAAACCGCTAAGCTATAGCAGCCATGTACCGAACGGCGAATTACTGAACTGCTATTTATTACTCGTCATGAGTGGACGTTTTTTTTCACCTTTGTCTAATTATACGTGTTTTCACATATCCCTAGGGTTTTTGCAAAAATACGAATTATCAAATAATAATACGACACAAGCATATTTACTAATTATGTTATGATAAAAGCTAAACTTTGAAAAAGTGGAGAATCATATTGTTAAGCCGAGTCTCCTGCGCATAAACAAAACACAAAACATACACCCGCGGGGCAGAGAGGGTTAGCCAATATTTTACTTCCCGTTTCGTGTTTTGTTTGAGAGCAGAAGTCACGGCTTTAGATGTTAAAAATAGCCATGTTGATCAAAATCTACCATTTTGGTAGGAAAATTTAGTACTATAAATCACAGAGGGTAACATTAAAAGCATTTAAGTCTCCAAACAGATTTGTCTATGTATTTATTAGTTATAAGGGTTGTTTGTTGCGTTTATTTTAGAAATAAATGTTTAAACATATTTTAGTTACAAATTTGCATTTTATTTTTTAATTTCCATTTGGTTAGATCCTTCCTTACACTAATAACCTTTTATGCCTAGCGGTGGCCCTCATTCTCATTTCATAACTTGTAAAACACCTTGTAAGCTATATAATAATACCTTGTGTATAGTAATACCTTGTTGCTTGTAAGGGACAGCTTCCCGCAAACTAATAGGGATTGCTCAGTTAACGAAACTGAAAAATTTCCACCAAGAAATGCTTTCATGTGTTTATTTTGTTTTTCGATAGAAATTGTCTGATCGAGATAGTTAAATAAATGTATTTTCTTTCTTCTTTCTTAATTCTGTATGAGAAAGTCGTCTTTTTTCATTTCTTGAAAAAAGTTCCGGCATAAGTTGTTCAGTTCCGTTAACTGAGCTACTCCTATAGATTGCGGGAAGTAGTCCCTTAAACCCCGTATAGACCTTTTTAAAACCTATTTCTGTCACTTCCTTAGAATTAGACCTAAAGACCTAATGATTTTTAGAAGTTTAAAACAACACGGCACGGAAAGCCGTGTTGCTCTCAGTTTAGAAGTACGGCGTCCAATCCCGCACTATTCTCCGATCCCGCACAGAGCGGGATAACGTGTGCGGGATCCGCGAGATTTGCGGGACTGACGAGCAAAGAAAGCAAGTTTTTCGAGTTTTTAAGCAAAAATATTTCTAGTGCAGTTTACCCAACATGTTTTCTTCCGATTTACCGTTTCCTACAATAATTCATAGACGAGTGAAAAATATAATTTTCCTGTACGTACTAAAATGATCTAGATATGAAAATAGAGTTGACTCTTACCATGACTTCTTAACAGGAAACACATTTTCGTGTTTTTATTACCTTAACTTGTATCATTTTTAAACGACATTCATAAAATATGTATTTAGAATGCAGCATATAGGTCCCGCAAATACCGAGATCCCGCGCGAATGGCGAGATTACAAAAAGGCTGCGGGATAGGATGCCCTATTTAGAAGAAAACTCTAAGGGCATCCTATCCCGCAGCCTTTTTGTAACTGAATCGTAGTTTTGTATAGTTTTGTGTTTGAATCTTTAGTTTAAGTAATGAATAGAGGAACATATAGATAGTACCCCGCAGTTACTACCTAACGAATTATTGCTAAAACGGCTTTTTTTGGTCGTTTCGATATGATATGAAAGTATGTTCTAAAATGCATTTCACATAATATTGATCAAGATTCGGCAATCAATATCGAATTCGAAACATATTCCGTACGTGATAAAATCCATATTTCTTCAATTGCTGCAATTTCCTCGGTGTAATATTTGTTTCTATGTAAGATACAGTGTATAAAAGATCTAGTTTTGAAATTAGGCCACTAGAACGAAAAACATAATACAATGAGGTCAACGTTAGCTGTGATTCTTGTGGCTTTAGCCGTGGTAAGTACCATTTTTAATATTTATTATTGCAACGCATATATAGATGGCGCCACATCAAGATACAACCACAGAGTAACTATAATACTGATACAACTATGGATTTAAAGCGGTTCAATGACCTCAGTGGCACCGCTCCCACAAGTAATAAACGGGAGGTAACATTTTTGTATGGAACCTGGCATACTGTAAATGGCGAACCTTATTTTATTTATTTTAAAGTCGCGGCGCACGATCAAATCTAAACCATTTGATTCTACACACAAAAAGAGATTAATATTATCGTTAAGCGTCACATAACCGAGATATTTTAAATCAAATATAAGGTGTAAGGGACAGCGTCCCGCAATCTGATAGGGGTTGCTCAGTCAACGACACTTAACAACTTCTACCAGGATTTTTTTTTAGGAAGAGAAAAAGTAAATGGCTTTTTCATACAAAATTTTTACTTTGATCAGGCAATTTGTATAGTTGTTTAGTTTCGTTGACTGAGTGACCCCTATCAGTTTGCGGGACGCTGTCCTTTACACCCTGTATATAGTACAACTTTCAAACTAGTCGGACCTCGGTCCCCTGATCACACTACCTGACCAGGCGGGTAGCTACCCTTTTCCCATCCGTCATCACACGGCCAAGGAAACGCTCCTAAAGTGTCGCAATCCTTCTCTTTTCCAGGCCAACGCAGCAGTAATACCTCTAGGCT
The DNA here is from genome assembly GCA_949820665.1 of Scrobipalpa costella. NCBI lineage: Eukaryota > Metazoa > Arthropoda > Insecta > Lepidoptera > Gelechiidae > Scrobipalpa > Scrobipalpa costella. The sequence continues at coordinate 5,806,247 of OX463321.1, read as the reverse complement.
ACACCCTTGCCCCGAAGATCCCAATCACCACCACAGTTCCAATGATCACCAATGTTCCAATCACGGTCCCCAGTTGCGGATGTGGCCTGGAAGTTGCCCCCATGTCTTGTGGTTGCGGCATTGGCCCTACCTGCACTTGCGGATCGGTGGTTAATTCGTGTGGTTCAGTGTTATCCTGTGACTGTGGATCGTGTGGTTGCGGATCAGCGTTGCCTGCCTGCGGTTGCGGAGTGGAATTATCAACGGTATCTTGCGGTTGTGGCTGTGATTCTCCCTGTGGTTGTGGCGCGCGACGGTCGTCCTGTCTCTCCTGTGACCCTGTGACGGCTTGCGGCTGCAAAATTCCGATGCCAGTCATGAACGTGGTGCCTTCGTTGGCTTCCTTGAGCTTGGGTTGTGGTGGGTGTGGTAGAGTGGTTTCTGGGTACGGATACCCCGCGTGTGGGCAATGTATGAGAAATGTATTCCTTACGCCGCCGTTTTTGTAAAGTTCAATATTTGAGGTCGTATTTTGTTTTAATTAGTTGTAAGTACAGTTGTGTTTTGTAATATAGTCATTTACTTGAAACAAGTGTTTAATTTATTTAATCCTATTTTTGTAATCTATTTGTTTTTCGTTTTATTATTAACATACTTACATATAATCACTCCTTTATCCCTCATGGGGTACGCAGAGCGTAAACCACCTATACAAAGGTCGTTCCGCCACGTCAGACAAAGTTATGAGGGTTAATTAAGATTTGTAGGTATATTGCTGTAGTGACAGGTTGTCAGCCTATCGCCTTAATTGCAATATACAGAAACCGTCGGATCCCTTAGCCGGTTGGGCAGTTGGGAAATGCAGCTGGCACATTCTATGTTTTTCTCTCGTTTCCAGTCTACCATGGAAGTTAATACATACATACATATAATCACGCTTTTATCCTTAACTTAACATAAAAATACTTTTCTTAAACATGCGCGAAAATATTGTCTTTATTTTTGAATAAAGAACACGCGAAGTATCATATTTACGTAGACTGAAAAATCAAAATCACTTCCCGGCGCGTTTTTTGAATTTGGAACGAAGAGCGCGCCTGCAATGTTGTATGAAACGGCGTGCTGTTTGAATTTAGAACTCTTTCATCTATCGTACACATTGCGTTCTCGTGGCTGTATAGCCACAGATGCGTTTACCTTTCGGACCAAACTGTAAAATAAAAAATAAATTGGCGGTAAAGCGGAGTTCGTTGTTAATTATTTTGTTAATAAACATAAATTAAAATGAGTTCCGATGATTCTGAAAGTGAAAATGAAATGGACATTGACTGCACTGCACCAGATTTAAGATCAGAAGCTAAATTAGCGATGGAAAACCTGCTTCCAGCGAAATCAAAAGAAAATTAAATTTATTATGTAAAAGGCCCTTTTTTATTTCCTTGCATTTTTTTAAGAAAAGCACTATATATGCCTCGGCCGAAATGGCAATTGCCTGTCTCGTATCATTGAAGTCCTCGCCTGCGGCTCGGCCTTCAAACTTATACTCGACCTGCAATTGCCTATTTCACTGCCTTTGCAATAATGTACTATTATTGCACGTATAAGAATACAACATACAACACAACAGATAACAACAATTATATTTTTTTTCTCTTGCTCCCAGTCCAGCATGGAAGTTAACATACTTATTGTTTGAAATAATTACCTAATTGAACAATGCCTTAGATAGCGCTTTTAGAAATAGTGTTGAGTAATATAATCAGAATATCGATTTTATAATTTCCTTATCGATAAAGTATTTTGCAATCGACCAAGTTATAAAATGATTTATTTCGGTAAAATAATCATATCGGTTCTATATTTGGATAACGAATAACAGGTGAGCATTTTTTTTTTTACGTTTTAACAATTAGGAAGTTATCTACTTTTTCATTTTTGGGGTGGATTTACCCCTTCAACCGATTTTTATACCCCTTTAAACATTACAATAAAACTCTGGGTCCCTTGGGGCGTCATAAATTAATTCCCTTATCATGCAGGGTTAAAAAATAAATATTTAAATTGTTTTTCGTACATACGGGGTGTAAGGGACAGCGTCCCGCAAACTGATAGGGGTTGCTCAGTCAACGACACTGAACAACTTTCATCAGAAAATTCTTTCAGGAAGTGAAAATAAAAATTGACTTTTCCATACAAATTATCTGATTGAGGTGGACATTATGTACGGAAAATCCATTTCCTTTTTTTATTTCCTGAAAAAAATCCTAGTGATAGTTGTTCAGTTTCGTTGACTGGGCAACTCCTATCAGTTTTCGGGACGCTGTATATATCTTGAACAATAGGTACTCCATTTCAGATTTTCAGACAAAATGGCATTTCTTCAAGCAACAGTGTTAATTAGTGCCATCATATTCTTATCAACATCACCATCAGAATGCTCAAAGCGGAGGGCCATAGCAAACCCGATGGTTTCTTCTCTACTGAAGAACATCATGTCTTCCTCAAAACCTTCAAATTCTGACGCTCTGCAGCAGCTCATCACAATGACTGCCGCGAGAAACCGTGGCAATCCAGTATTGGCGGAAGAAATCATCATGCCAAATGGATTCAGACCAAGAACCATCTCAGGCAACAGCATCCTGCCAACTAATGGCATAACGCAGAGCAACGCCGTTTTACAAAGCAATGGCGTCGTCAACAATGTCATGACGCAAAACCCAAAATATGTGCAGCAATTTTTAGCCCAACCGAACTTTCAACAGATTGAGGTTGCGAGAACCATGCCAGTCCAACAGATAGAGGTCGCAAGAGGCGCGCCATTTCAACAAGTTGAGGTTGCCAGAGGTGTACCGATGTTGCCAGTAGCGCAGCAAGTGCCAGCGCCGTTGGTGAACCCGTTCTTGCCAGCTGCTTCGCCAGTCTCAGCCCTGGCTCCACCAACATCGAACCTTCTCCCTCCAGCTGAAATTAACAGACCCAGGTGCAACTTTTTGAGGAAGATTCCTATTCCTCCTCCCACTTTATAAAGGAGTGTAACATTCTTGTATGGAGCTTGGCATAATGTGAATGGCAAACTTTTCTTTTTATTAATGTAGCGCCGTATGATCAATTTTTTAAAAATAGATTCTTCGTCATCCTTTGTAAGATTTTTGACATAGCGTCACATTACTGAGATTTTTACATACATACATACATATAATCACGCCTTTATCCCTAATGGGGTAGGCAGAGCGTAAACGACGTAAACAAATGTCGTTCCGCCACGTCTGACAAAGTTTTAAGGGTTATTTAAGATAGATTTGTAGATATATTGTTGTAGTGACAGTTATCAGCCTATCGCCTAAATTGCAATATACAGAAACCCTCGGATCCCTTAGCTGATTTTTACAGCATATCCGGGAGGAAATGCAGCTGGCACATTCTATGTTTTTCTCTCGCTCCCAGCATTTTCAATCATCAGAATTTTGAAAATGCTATCTTCAAATGCGAATATCTCAGTAATGTGAGGTTTTAGACAAAAATCATATATGTAGAATGGTATAGGTTAATCGTACGCCGAATATTTCAAAAATAATAAAGGTGGCTTGTCTATTCACACTATGCCAGCAATCATAATACTCCTTTATTGATAGCTACAGCAGATTTATATTTTGCTGTGTAATGATTTCAAGTGTTTGTATTTTTATTTATTGTTTCTTAATTAAAACTTGCCTCGTAGTCAAATAAATTAAATGAGCAGGTTTTACAAAAAAATATGTCGATATTTGAATGAGTAAGCGTTAATTAGTTATTTATTTGATGATTGTTTGTGTTATAGTTGAATAAACATGATTGAGTCAAACAATTGACAATTATTTCTTCTTTGTTTCTTATTGAGTGGGTAGTACCCGATGAACCCAGGTCACAGTTCGGACACTCCTAACTATCATGTCATTTTGGTCACACATCGACAGACGGCATGTTGCACTTGGTATGTGTTTGTGTGCGTGTTATAAGGGTTGACAAAATTTGTTATACCGTATACCGGTCAAAATCATCACTTGATTAATCTGGTTCTTGATTAAACCAACGTTTAAAAGTAGTTCACTATAACTGAATAGTTAGAATAGATTAGGTTGAATATTTTGTATGAATTTACTTACCGTCTCTTATCATTGTGGAATCTAAAAAGTTTCTATTGGAGTCATATCTTGTGGTAGAAAGACATACGTACACGGAACAGTATCTAAACATCTTTGGAACACAAAATTTCATTATTATTTCCGTTACACTGGGAAACATGCGCGCGCCATACCCGCTAAGCGTACGCTCAATGTTACTCACAATCCAGCGCGGAGTGTGACGTATGACGGACTGGGGAAGGGAGGTGAATGTCCATTCTGTATCATCATCTCCCTAGCCTTATCCCGTATCTTACGGGGTCGGCTTCCTAATCTAGGGGATTGAACGAGGGTACTGGTTTTTACACAGAGCGACTGCCATCTGACCTCCGCAACCCAGAAGGGAAACCAGACCCAATCCTAGATTAGGTCAGAGTTTTTAAGCCGCCAATGCTTAGCACTGGACTGTGACATGGCTTAACGACTAATAGCTACGGTATTAAACGATATTAACCGGGACCAACGGCTTAACGTGCCTTCCGAAGCACGGAAAAAACGTACATATGAAATTCGAAAACCGAAAAACACATTGGTACGTGGTGGGATTCGAACCACGACCTCCCGCTCAGGAGGCAGCGGGCCTATCCACTACACCATCGGGCTCTAATGTCCATTCTGTATATAGTACTATTAAATATTCTGTGCCCAGCTGTCATAGTTTTAAGCCGGCTATTAGTAACAGACAAAGAGTATAGTTAGGAAGTAAATCCGTGACTCCAGCGCTCAAAGGAAACATGAAACATACCCCCGCGGGGCAGAGAGGGGGGTTTCACAAACATTTCCCTTCCCCTCTGTGCCCCGCGGGATCATGTTTCGTAACAATGATATTATATATAGGTAGATACCAACGCGCGAAACTCGTGCCGTCAAATGGTCCTAATTGTGACCATTTCAGGCAGTCGAGCTGCACTGATTACAAATAGCTATCTGTTTCACTCTTACGCTTTGCCTATTTTGTGTCGCACTCAGCGTTTGTTTAGATATGCAATGTTATAAATATGTATGTACATGTGTCGCGGAACAATTAAAATGTGCATGCAGTATGAACGTAACGTATGTTTCTTAAAATATCATTATTTCGTAAGTGTTTCGTGCAATCTTTGACAGCAGCAGTCACGGCTTTACAGGTAACAGGCCTCTGTGTGGTTTGTTCAACGTGTAACCACCACTATCAATCAATGATTTCTAACAGACATTCAGGGGATTTAGCCTGCACTGTCCTAACCAAACTGCAAAAAATATCAGAAAGTGATAATTATATTGACAAATATTAACTTTGTTCCTCTCGTGGGAACCCACGATCTACGGATCAGGAGCCCATTTACAAGTTTCTTTTAAACGTCGTCAGTAATAAAATCAACAGCAGCTATTAAGTGATAGATGGGGCTAGATTCTAGATTTGCCGGCTAAAACTAAAATTAAAATCTATTTGTCACTTTCAGACTTAAACATTGGAAAAGGACAGGAGATCTAGTCTCTTCGGTTTTTGATTTATATTCGGTGGTTTTATGCGTTATCTGTCATTTTTATCCGCCATCATATGATATGGCGGATAAAATTGACAGAAATACTGGGGAAACGTGCAAAAGCGCGTCATAATCTAGCGGACAAAGTGTAAAACCATAGAGTATCAATGGTCTGTCCTTTTTCAATTTTATTATTTTAAAAGTGACAGATAGATTTTAATTTTAGTTTTAGCCGGTGGTGGTAGCTAGAATCCAGTCCATTTATTAATAAGAGGTTACAATAAAAGAGCAATGTATAACACTTAAATATTTTATTTAAAAATATTAAAATTCTATTTTAGATCGTAATATTCGATGAATTTGAGTAATATTATGGCTATTTTTAATTAAACATAGTCTTTTATATAGTAATAAATGCTTTCGTTGTTTTGAGAAATATTTACAACACACTAAACTTATTTATACTATATTTAACAAAATTGAAGGTTGATCATTTAGTAGGTAAAAATCCTACTAAAATGATATATGGTTTACATTAAAATTTATTTATAGAGATTATTTAAATCACAACTTAAACCGAGAAATTCGAAAATCTATTAAAATTATAATAAATAATGTAATTATTTCTAATTTGACTTAACAAATACAGTTTCGTAAGTTTTCTGTCTGATTCCATTTGAAATAAATCTCATTATTGATAGAATCAAACTTTTACTTCATGGAAATTAAATGCTTTTAGAGTTTTTTTGCATCACAAAGTATAAAAATACCCATAGTTCGTTCTACTTTCAATTATACATATTTGAAAATAAACTGCAATGCATATCAGGACAGAATGGCTGATAAGTAAGTATGTCAAGTAAGTATTGTACTTCTAAGTATGTACTTTGATGGAACCTCTACAGAACAATAAAATACCGTTCTCGGTGGGGGCACGTGCCACCCTCCCCTAAATCCGCCTTTGATCTACTTAGTCGCAAGACTTGGCCAATACCAGATATCCATAAATCTGTGTTTGAGACTGGGATACGCCCAGCAATTGATCCCATATGAGACAATTTTGAATGCAAAGAATTTTCTCATCAAACGTTGATGTTTAAAGGGATTGTAACATCTTTGTATGGAGCCTGGCATAATGGGACTGGTGACAATTGTTTTAAGACGAATCGATTAGGTTTAAAAATATAAGGGTAAACACACACTATGCCAAAAATGTTCGTAGCCCTTTTCTATAGCAAAGTCTAATACAACATGTAACAGAAAGAGTATATGTACCCGAAAGGACATATCCTTTTTTTCTTTCCCAAAGGAAGATAGGTCGAAATACGAAAAAAAATACTTCCCATACTACACGCGCTATCAGCTGATGCATTTTGTATAGAAAGTATTTTTTTTAATATGTCGACCTATGTTCCATTGGGGAAGTTGCTTAGTTCATAGGCTGGTTCATATCCTTTCTGTGACATGTTGTAGAATTATTTCAATTCTGTAGGGTCTAGGGCTCGTATTTATAAAGCGATCTCAAGATTGAGAGCAATACTAAGTATGGATTTGACAGGTCGTTTTGTACTGAAAAGACATTTCTTATATCAAACTCGCTGTCACTCTTGAGAGCTTAGAAATACCGGCCTAGAACTGCAATATCTGGTTGATCCAATCCCGGAACTCTGATATCCGTGTGTAGACGCCAGGTTGGTTGGGCTCGGCGCAACCGATGCCCCACGAGATAACTCCGCCGAGGACGAAGCGCCTGTCTCTGTCGCGCTGCAGCACCATCGGGCCGCCGCTGTCACCTGGTGGGACAATTACCGGTTAGTTGGTGTCAAGAAGTACTTATCTATTTACTGTAGCCGTAACCGCCTTTCTTCCAGCCAGCACATATGAATATGTTGGATATGTGTTCATTTTACCCCGCGGCTTGGTACAGTCAGCAAAAGCGATTGCTGAGGATGGTCGCTCAAAAAGCATGAAATTATTTCAAGAAATTATCTATAAATTTTCATGAAATTTTGTATATTTGTTACAGTAATTAAATTGTGAAAATATACAAAATTTCATGAATATTATCCTGAAATAATCACATCCGCTTCGACGGGGCCTGCCCAGATGTCTCCTTTGCTGACTGTACATGGCCTCGCGTTGATACATACATACATACATATAATCACGCCTTTCTTCCAGCCAGCACATATGAATATGTTAGGTATGTGTTCATTGTACCCCGCGGCTTGGTACATCGCCTCGCAGGCTGTTGTTGATATCACAGGTTAATAAGTATATTACCTTTACAACTGCAAAAGCCGCCTTTCTTCCAGCCAGCACATATGAATATGTTGGGTATGTGTTCATTGTACCCCGCTGTTTGGTACATCGCCTTGCATGCTGTGTTGTTGATATCACAGAATAATAAGTATATTACCTTCACAGCTGTCAGAGCCGCCTTTCTTCCAGCCAGCACATATGAATATGTTGGGTATGTGTTCATTGTACCCCGCTGTTTGGTACATCGCCTTGCATGCTGTGTTGTTGATATCACAGAATAATAAGTATATTACCTTCACAGCTGTCAGAGCCGCCTTTCTTCCAGCCAGCACATATGAATATGTTGGGTATGTGTTCATTGTACCCCGCTGTTTGGTACATCGCCTCGCATGCTGTGTTGGTGATATCACAGGTTAATGAGTATATTACCTTCACAGCTGTCAGAGCCGCCTTTCTTCCAGCCAGCACATATGAATATGTTGGGTATGTGTTCATTGTACCCCGCGGCTTGGTACATCGCCTCGCATGCTGTGTTGTTGATCACTGGGACTTCCACTTCTTGGAGAACGCTGGGCAGAGGACCCTCTGGAATTAGAAAAAAAAATCAGATGTAAGTAAGTAAATAATAATTTAAATGTGTGAAAAGATACGCAAATTACCTAAAGTAATTGCCACAGTAGAGCCTGTGGGCTTACAAAACTTACTTGTTTATATATACTTTATTGCATACACACAAAAGAAATGTAATTCAAAAACATAGTGTGCAAGGGCGAACTTATCTCTATGAAGAGATCTCTTCCAGCCAATCCAATGGTAGTAAGAGAAAGTGAAGCTAGTTTTAGTTTCAAAAATCTTCAGTAGTTATGGTTTTGCGGGTAGCCGGTACCCACACTCATTTAAAGATTCTATATCTCGGTAACTATTTGTCGTATCGAAATAATTCTGTCAAACATTTTTTTTATTTTCATCGGACAATATGATGAGCTAGAAATTTAAAAGTAAAGATTTTGTCCATTGTAGCTTGTGATGATTCGTAGTATTTAATATTCTCTGCCAGGCACTGGAGATTTCAATTTGTCTTCACGTGTTCCATACTTCACTATGATGGATGCCTGTCATATTCCGTTGTGAAGTGCGCAACGAAAGAGATTGTGTGTAGACAAAACGAAGTCTACAGAGCGCATGATAGGCTTGCTGGAGACCACTATCATGGCACAGAATATATAATAGTACTACATCTATATACATACATACATACATACATATAATCACGCCTTTATCCCTAATGGGGTAGGCAGAGCGTAAACGACCTAAACAAAGGTCGTTCCGCCACGTCTGACAAAGTTTTGAGGGTTATTTTAAGATCGATTTGTAGGTATATTGCTGTAGTGACAGGTTGTCAGCCCATCGCCTAAATTACAATATACTGAAACCCTCAGATCCCTTAGCTGTTTTTTACAGCATGCCCGGGGGGAAATGCAGCTGGCACATTCTATGTTTTTCTCTCGCTCCCAAGTCAGCATGGAAGAAATCTATATACTACATCTATATATCATCTATATATGATGATCATGGTGTGGGCTGGCTCAGTATATAAATTAGATTGCTTCTTCTTCTTAGCGAGTGGATTCTCGAATCGAACAACAACCCGAAGAACCCTGGTGTCAGAGTTTTCAAACCGCCTAGTAGCACAGCTATTAGGCCTCTGACATGGTTTGAGTGACGGCCACTATCAAAGACGACCGGGACCAACAGCTTAACTTGCCCTCCTAAGCACGGAATCCTATTACTTTTCGGACAATCAGGTGATTCAAACTGGGGAAAACCTCACAAAGTGATTGACAAATATCAAATTTGCGTTCCCCCTGGGAATTGAACCCAGGACCTCCGGATCGTAAGCCCATGGCCCTGACCACTAGACTACGGAGGCAGTTGACTTGAAGTATTAGATTGCTTACCGTCATACAGCCTGCCCCACCCGGTGACGTGGGCGGTTTTCCCCACATAATCATCATCGTTGTCCGGGACGCAGACTGGCAGAATGTTCGGTTGGAAGGTAACCGGCTCATAGAACCTGGAACAGAAGTTATCTTATCTTATCTTATTTAGCCCACATCATCCCACTGCTGGGCAAAGGCCTGCCTCTTCTCCTTCCAGAAGTTATAGTTCAGTTCAATAAGAAAAAAACAATACCTCTGCCCGACGTTTCGGATGTGTTACAACAGTTCTTCCATGCTGGCCTGGGAGCGAGAGAAAAACATAGAATGTGCTAGCTGCAGCATACCCGGGAGGAAATGCAGCATACCCGGGAGGAAATGCAGCTTCTTTGTTTTTCTCTTGCGCCCAATCCAGCACGGAATTATTTTATTAAATCAATTTACATTTTGATTTATATTTATTTAAACTGTCAATACGAGTAGTATCATCCGTAAAAAAAACAACACAACGTATCTATTTTCATAGAGATCGTGTAGATTAACATAATTAAGCGATTTCTTAGCATTTGTGCTAAAAATCGGCCATTGTAAGGCGCCACTTAAGTTAAAACGGTTAATAAAATAAAAACAAAATGGCGGAATGTGAATATTTGTAAAAATGTAAACAAATATTCCTTCCATGCTGGCCTGGGAGCTAGAGAAAAACATAGAATGTCCCAGCTGCATTTCATCCTGGGCATGCTGTAAAAACCAGCTAAAGGATCCGGGGGTTTTTTATATTGTAATTTAGGCGATGGGACAGGTTGTCACTGTCACTACAGCAATATACCTACAAATCTATCTTAAATAACCCACAAAACTTTGTCAGATGCGGCGGAACGACCTTTGTTTAGGTCGTTTACAATCTGCCTACCCCATTAGGGTGTGATTATATGTATATATGTAAATAAATAGTTACTTTGTCTTCCCTGCTGGATGGAAACGATATGCACTCGAAGGTGTTTTTTGAATTGTTGCCAACGTTTTGTTAATTTTTACCACCTTTTTGATAAAACAATTGTCTTAAGCTTTAAGCGTATGACATCCAGTGTATAAAGGCGTGATTATATGTTTATGTAAACAAATATGTTTTTGCTTTGAGGGCTAGATTGGCGTGTTTACAAAATTACGAAAAAAGGCAACCATCAATTTTGTCTGCCGTCTCACCTGATGCAAAGTGAAGATACAGACGATGATAGAGCACGTTTGCCCTAGATAATGCCTATTCACTCTTGCCTTGAAAAGGCTCACGTTGTAATAGATTAGTAGGCAGGCTGTTTGCATCAAAAACGTTGAAAAGAAGCGCTTTTTGTAAACATACATACATATAAGCACGCTTTTGTCCCTAATGGGGTAGGCAGAGCATCAACAACCCAAACAAAGACCATTGTGCCACGTCTGACAAGTATTGAGGGTCAGTTCAGATAGATCTATGTATTGCTCTAGTGACAGGTTGTCAGGCTATCGCCTAAATTATAATACTCTGAAACCTTCGAATCCCTTAGCTGGTTTTTACAGCATGCCTGGGAGGAGATGCAGCTGGCACATTCTATGTTTTTCTATAGCTACCAGTCCAGCATGGAAGTTTTTTGCGAATTCATAATAAAACAAAATATTCGTATAGTTTTTTCCATAGAAAAGATATCAACGTCGTCAATGTGTAATTGCTTTTATCTTGCCGTTCACGGTCTGCCTAACCTATAAGGGCTGGTAAGATAAGAAGGTGATTGTTATTTTTTTTAAACTCTCGGGTATCGTGGAAGAGATAATGCATGAAAATCAATGAAATGTATATGACACGCTTTACCACTTGCCGGCACGGCAACGGCACGGTATTGATTACCATCGGTATATTCGGTATCGTCGCTGGCCTAGCATAGAATGTGCTAGCTGCATTTCCTCCCGGGCTTGCTGTAAAAACCAGCTAAGGGATCCGAGGGATTCAATATATCGCAATATAGGCGATGGGCTGACAACCTGTCACAACAGCAATATACCTACAAACAAATCTATCTTAAATAACCCTCAAAACTTTGTCAGACGCGGCGGAACGACCTTTGTTTAGACCGTTTACGCTCTGCCTACCCCATTAGGGGTAAAGACGTGATGATTTTATTATGTATGTCGCCGGCCTGCCAAACTACATGTGTTTTGTACACGAAGACCATCCGTGTGTGTGTGTGCGCCCAGATGAAATAGACAGACGATACCGTCGACGATTATACAAATTTTGTAATTATGTTATAAGTATAATGCATTATGAGACGTGTAAAATTATTATTTTATAAATAAAGTATTGAATTGAATTGAATTGACGATAATACCGTCTAGTGCAAAAACAGTGTCATAGTATCATGCCGTTGCCGTTGCCGTGGACATGCCGTCTAGTGCAAAAACAGTGTCATAGTATCATGCCGTTGCCGTTGCCGTGGACATGCCGTCTAGTGCAAAAACAGTGTCATAGTATCATGCCGTTGCCGTGGACATGCCGTCTAGTGCAAAAACATTGTCACAGTATCATGCCGTTGCCGTTGCCGTTGCCGTGGACATGCCGTCTATTGGAAAAACGCCAACGTAATTGTGTTTGTTTTTATTTTTTTAGTGATGAGTAAATTATAATTTATTGTTTTCAATATTTTTAATTGTGCACGTCGTGTCTGCCTCTCAGAATGCTATTTCACTAGCCTAGGTCTGCTGGAAGAGATTTCTTTTTAGAAATAAGCTGTGCCTGTTGTGTCTTTGTTTTATATGAATATGTTCTTTGTATTTTATTGTGTACAATAAACTGTTAAATATATAAATAAACGCCCAATCACATGCATGCATTCAGTTTATAAATGGCAATCGTGATCTTAATAAATGAAATTATTAAATTATTGCGTAAATGGTGTATTTTATGATTTGTGTTATTTTCCTCACGTTTTGATATTTATAAAACGATCAAGATGGAATCAGTTTTTAATTTAAAGTTACATACAAACATATAATAACGTCTTTATCCCTAATGGGGTAGACAGAGCGTAAACGACATAAACAAGGGTCGTTCGCAACGTCTGACAAAGTTTTGAGGGTAATTTAAGATACATTTGTATGGTAGTCAGCATATCATCGCCTAAATTGCAATATACTGAAACCTTACTTCCATGCTGGACTGGGAGAGGTAGAAAAACATAGAATGTTCCAGCTGCCCTTCCTCCCGGGCATGCTGTTGAAGTCAGCAAAAGGGACTCGAGGGTTACAGTGTATTGTAATTTAGGCGATGGGCTGACAACCTGTCACTACAGCAATACATATTACAATCTAAAATTGCCCTCAATTTTTTGTCAGACGTGGCGAAAGCGCTTTTTACGAGGCGTTAAACGCTCTGCCTACCCCGTAAGGGATAAAGGCGTGATTTATGTATGTATGTATGTATGTACTGAAACCCTCGGATCCCTTAGCTGGTTTCTACAACATGCCCGGGAGGAAATGCAGCTGGCACAGTCTATGTTTTACTTTCGCTCCCAGTCCAGCATGGAAGACGAATATTTTATGATTATTGTATTTTCCTCACGTTTTGATGTTCATAAAGCGATCAAGGAGAAATAAGTTTTTGATTTAAAGTGTCTAACTTTTGTTTGAGAATAGCCCCTTTAGAGGTCGGTCATTCACCCCTTTACTTGACCTTAGTGAGAGGTAAAGTTTTTGTACTAGTATGAGAGCATTTACTTATGTTATCCGCTAAAGTTAAGTTACATACATACATTTTAGACTGTGGCTCGTATTTATAAAGCAATCTCAAGATTGAGAGCAATAAAGTATTTGACAGGCCACATTGTACTGAAATGACGTTTCTGATACGAACTCAAACTGGCTGTTAGTTTCAAGTACTGTTTATAATTACGGGCCTGAGAGTCCTGTATTTTTAGTCCTGTATTTTTTTTGCCATGTCTAACAAAGTTTTGGGGGTTATTTAAGATAGATTTGTAGGTATTTTGCTGTAATGACAGGTTGTTAGCCCATTGCCGAAATTGCATTGTACAGAAACCCTAGAAAACTATTTAGGTCATTTACGCTCTGCCTACCCCATTGGGGACGAAGGCGTGATTATATGTATGTATGTATGTCTTGTCTAAGTTGTGAAAATCATTTGTTTTGAGTTATGCGTTTTTTCTCACGGCTATAGTGCGTTAAGTGCAAAAAATTGGACAAAAACTATAGAACAAAGAGTGACCTTAGAATTTGGTAATAAATTAAAAATACTGAATTAATAAAGTTATATTTACGAGTATATTTAGTTTAATATATTCGTATGGTGTCAATTCTACTTCTTCTTCTTAGCGGGTGGATTCTTGAGTCGAACGACCCGATGAACCATAGTGTCAGAGTTTTCAAAAGTAGCACAGTTATTAGGCCTCGGACGTGGTTTGAGTAATGACCGCTATCAAAAACAGCGACCAGGACCGACGGCTTAACGTGCCCGCCGAAGCACGGCAAGCAATCTTTTCTTTATTTTCGGACCATCAGGTGATTCAGCCTGTAATGTCCTTACCAAACTGAGGAAAACCTCACAAAGTGATAAATTGACAAATATCAACTTTGTGTTCCCTGGGAATCGAACCCAGGACCTCCGGACTGTAAGCCCATGGCACTGACCACTACACCACGGAGAGAGTTGATTCTAGTAAACACATCTTTATAAAGTGATCGACCGATTGATTCCGGGCATGCTGGTAAAAACAACTAAGGGATCCGAGGGTTTTAGTAAGTATTGAAATTTAGGCGATGGGCTGACAACCTGTCACAACAGCATTGTAGGTCATTCTGAATTGGGAGCTAGAGAAAAACATAGAATGTGCCAGCTAAGGGATCCGAGGGTTTCAGTATATTTTTTTATTTTATTACAATTGTATTCTAATTTAAGCGATGATGTGCTGACAACCATACAAATCTATTTTAAATAACCCTCAAAACTTTGTCAGACGTGGCGAAACGACCTTCGTGTAGGTCGTATACGCTCTGCCTACTCCATTAGGGATAAAGGCGTGATAATATGTATGGCGTTATTAAAGAATTTCAAAATATCTTTGTCATTTTATCACCAAATAACGAACAAGTGTTATTCATAATGAGAAATAAACGACTTCTCACTTGTTTGTACGGATGTGACCTTGTGACCTCAACGTTTCGACTCTTTACAGGAGTCTTCTTCATAGAGAGAGAAAACGAAACGTTGAGGTCACAACCGTACAAACAAGTAAGTAGAGTGACCTCAACGTTTCGACTCTTTACAGGAGTCTTCTTCATAGAGAGAGAAAACGAAACGTTGAGGTCACAACCGTACAAACAAGTGAGTAGAGTGACCTCAACGTTTCGACTCTTTACGAGAGTCTTCTATATAGAGGGTGAAAACGAAACGTTGAGGTTACAACCGTACAAACAAGTGAGTAGAGTGACCTCAACGTTTCGACTCTTTACGAGAGTCTTCTATATAGAGGGTGAAAACGAAACGTTGAGGTTACAACCGTACAAACAAGTGAGTAGAGTGACCTCAACGTTTCGACTCTTTACGAGAGTCTTGTTCATGGAGAGTGAAAACGAAACGTTGAGGTCACAACCGTACAAACAAGTGAGTAGAGTGACCTCAACGTTTCGACTCTTTACGAGAGTCCTCTTCATGGGGAGTGAAAACGAAACGTTGAGGTCTAACACCTACGTTAAACAAACAAGTGAGTAGTCGTTGATTTATAAGCATCTTTGTCATTATTTTTAGTTGTTTATATAAGTCCAAGCTGAAGTGTTTATGTGTAAACAATGTGTATGTGTGTTTAGAAATTTCTGTAATCTTGTATATCTTGTATATCTTTCGAATCCTTCCTTCCGACACACGGATGTTAAAATGCGACGTAAATGCAATCTTTTATTTTTACTGGTGTTTAATTTAGGTCTCTTTAATAAAATTACGATACGGGTTTTAAAACAACGTTTTAATTTTATTCTAAAGGACATTTATGACATGACGTACCTTTTAGGTTCTGGGCTGGTCAGGTATTTTAGCTTATTTGAGCAAGAACTGCTCGTATTCTAGCTTAATTGAGCAAGAACTGCTCGTATTCTAGCTTAATTGAGCAAGAACTGCTCGTATTCTAGCTTAATTGAGCAAGAACTGGTCGTACTCTAGCTTACTTGAGTAAGAAGTGATCGTATTTTAACTTGCTCGAGCAAGAACTGGTCGTATTCGAGCTTAATTGAGCAAGAAGTGAGGATCACTTCTAATTTACTCAAGTAAGAAATAGCCGTATTCTAGCTTACTTGAGCAAGAAGTGATCGTATTCTTGCTTATATAAATACATACATACTATCACGCCTGTATAATTGGTGGGGTAGGCAGAGCGTCAACGACCCAAACAAAGGTCACACCTGACAAGTTTTGAGGGTTTTCTAGCTTACTCGAGAAAAAAATGGTCGTATTCCAGCTTACTCGAGCAAGAACGGTCGTATTTTAGCTTACCTGAGCAAAGCAAGGTCGTATTCAAACGTGGCAGGGTCGAAGTGTGGATGCGAGGCGACGATCTGGACCCTCCTTTCGGCGTAACCATAGGGTTCGTCCTCGTTAGCTAAGTCGTGTTCTCCCAGACGGACTAGCAGCTCGGATGGTGGTACACTGGGGAGCAAAATTTAAGAATAGGCTTAGGCTTGTATTTATGAAGCGATTTCAAACTTGAGACCGATATTAAGTATGGGTTTGACAGGCAAGTTTGTACTGAAATGACATTTCTGATAACTCAAACTCGCTCTCACTCGTGACATGAGAGCTGATTATAAATACGGCCCTTAAAGAGTAGTGGATTTGAAATTCTTCTTCTTAGCTCCATAAATCCTGGCACTGATTAGCAATGATGATAATGATTGTTTTAAGGAACACTGGTCTTCCGTACATCGGTCTGAGAATGGCCGTTAGAATGTTTGTTGTAATGTGTCAGATATTGTTTTCCCTGTTAATTTATCTATTTTCGGTTTTAATTTTATTTATTTTTTATACATAAGTATTTTATATACCTTTTTTTTCCATTTTTGTCTTTTATCTTGTAAATTTGATGGGCCTTTATCTAAATAAAGATAATTATTATTATATTATGAATTCTCGAGTCGAACGACCTGATGAACCCTAGTGTCAGTGATTTCAAACCGCCTAGTAGCACAGCTAGCATACCTATGACATGGTTTGAGTAACTACCACTATGAAAACAGATTCCAGAACTGACGGCTTAACGTGTCCTCCGAAGCACGGAATCTTTTTTGCGGACTACCAGGTGATTCAGCCTGCAATGACCTAACCAAACTGGAGAAAACATCACAAAGTGATAATTTTACAAATATCAACTTTGTGTTCCTCCCCTGGGAATCGAACCTAGGCCCTCCGGTTCGTAAGCCCATGGCTCTTACCACTAGATCAAGGAGGTAGTTAGATTTGAAATTGAAAGACCTAGATGCAATAGTACCTAAGGGCTTTAAGCAGGTAAGAGTTAGGCCCAATCTGGGCTCTCAATTCTCTGGTGTTCATGATAAATTTACTCCAATTTGCAAAAAAGTCCCATAGCTTATGGCTGTTATATATACATTGTTCTAGTGTTTAGTACGGTCTATTAGGACGGTTCATAAGTTGAACTTTGTAATCCGTTCTTCCATTATTTGCTTTTAAAGTCCTTTAAACTTTGAACTGTCATAACCTACCTACTTTATAAGAGATAGAGATAAATTTATTAATAAATGAAAATTACAAGTCAAAATAATAAAAATTAATGATTATTGTCATTAGAATTAAAATTAATAAAATCATTATAGCTATAGAATTTCGACAAGCCAACGCTTGAGCCGTGATTTAAAGCTATTTAAGGTTGGTGCCTGCTTGATTACATCAGGTATAAACAATTGGTACCAGCATTTTGGGACTTTTTCAACTTGGCCCTTCATGGTGGATTTGGGAATAAAATCGCTAAAAATAAAAAGAAATTCGTTCGCAATACCTTTTAAATGTCTGCACATTTTTACGATAAATTTTATCCTTACCACAATAAAGATTCTATGCATTAATATGGATATTCTAATTGAGATATCTCTATTGTTTTGTTACTTGTAAAAAACCTGCAGTACTTAAACTTTTACGACCTGACACGTACCAGGAAAACCTATTAGTATTTCCAACTCAGTTTTAGAATAAAGCTGAACAAAGTTTCATGTCTTTTTATTCAAAAACACATTTCAACAATAAATGATACATGTTGGCGATTTAGTTATTTTACTAAAACTACTATTTCATAATGTTGTCACATTTAATAGCTAAAACTTATTTTAGAAACAAGATCTTCGATAAAAGACATGCAACCGTGTTAACCTTTATACTAAAACTGAATTGGAAATACTACGGTAGTCAGTCAGGAAGATATACTGTAATAAGTTAGTTTTCTAGGTAATGCAAAGAAACGTATGGCTAAAAAAAATACATAGGTACCTACATAAATTCGCGTTCTTTATCCCTTATGGGCTAGGCAGAGCGTAAAATTAGATTGAAATGTGTATCCTAGTAGCTACCGATTGTCAGCTCGTGTAACTAATCCTAAAACCCCTTTGCTGGTTTTTACAGTCTTCCATGCTGGCCTGGGAGCGAGAGAAAAACATAGAATGTACCAGTTGCATTTCCTCCCGGGCATGCTGTAAAAACCAGCTAAGGGATTATATTGTAATTACGGGATGGGCTGACAACCTGTCAAAACAGCAATATACCTACAAATCTAACTTAAAAAACCCTCAAAACTTTGTCGGACGTAGCGGAACCTTTTTTATTGGGTCGTTAACGCTCTGCCTATCCCATTTGGGATAACGCTCTGCCTATCCCATTTGGGATAAAGGCGTGATACTATGTTTGTTGTACAAACTGCTGGCAATATTATTTTCTATCAAACCCAGTCCAAGCATGCAAAAAAAAACATTTCCGTCATCAAATCTTCTTTAATCGACGCGTTTTTAAACATTTTATTTTCGCAGTGTTTTCCTGAATAATATTATTTATCAAAGACCAAACAAACAAAACCATTTACTTAATTTAATCATAATTATAAATGGCGTTTGTCAACCTAAACATTTTTGATAATTACTCAAGTGGTTAATAAATAAATAAATACAAATCACTACATTTGCCTTTGTGCACATTAATTTAAGTTTATTTTTGTATTTCTTGTTTTTTGTGTACAATAAAGTGTTTTTACTTACTTACTTACATAGTATAAAACAAAGTCGCTTTTTCTGTCCCTATGTATGCATAAATCTTTAAAACTACTCAACGGATTTTGATGTGGTTTCTTTGAATGGATGATTTCTTTGGACGGAGTGATTCAAGAGGAAGGTTTATATGTATAATACATGCACAATATAGTACAGAAACCCTGATTATTCCCGTGCGAAGCCGAGGCGGGTCGCTTGTTCTACATAAAATCAGAAGTAAAATTTTCTTCCATACTGGACTTGGAGCAATAAAAAAACAGATTAGTAAAAACCAGCAAAGGAATTCGAGTGAGGATTTCTTCCATGCTGGACTGGGAGCGAAAGAAAAACATAGAATGTGCCAGCTGCAATTCCTCCCGGGCATGCTGTAAAAACCAGCTAAGGGATCCGAGGGTTTCAGTATATTGCAATTTAGGCGACAACCTGTCACTACAGCAATATACCAAATCTATCATAAATAACCAACAAAACTTTGTCTGACGTGGCGGAACTTTTGTTTAGGTCGTTTACGCTCTGCCAATCCTATTAGGGATAAAGGCGTGATTATATGTATGTATAAATTCGAGGGATTTAGGCTAAGATTTAGGCGATGGGCTGTCTGAAAACCTGTCACAATAGCGCTGTCAATCTAAAATTGCCGTCAATACATGTGGCAAAAATGCCTATTTACGTACTTTCACGCTCTACTTACTCCGTATGGAATAAAGGCATGACATAAGTATGTAAGTGAAAAGGCCGTCAAACAAAGAGATACTTGAAGCTTACTCGTTAAGTCTATACAAAAAATTACAGACTTTGTATTTGACCGTGCCAATTTTAATTTATTCACGAATAGTTACGAGTTCTTAAATAGGTATTTCATGTTCTGCAGTACATAATAGATACCCAAGGAGGAAGGTTAGTTTCTCTCTGAAAATACTACATACATTTCGACATTTCGGAATAGCTTCAAGGATTTCTTCCATGCTGGCCTGGGAACGAGAGAAAAACATAGAATGTGCCAGCTGCATTTCCTCCCGAGCATGCTGTAAAAACCAGCTAAGGGATCCGAGGGTTTTGGTATATTGCAATTTAGGCGATGGGCTGACAACCTGTCACTAAGCAATATACTTTCAAATCTTTCTTGTATAACCCTCAAAGCTTTGTCAGACGTGGCGAAACGTGACCTTTGTTTAGGTAGTTTACGCTCTGCCTACCCCATTAAGGATAAAGGCGTGACTGTATGTTTATGTATGTTCAAGGATTAAGCGTTTCTTGACATTATAATTTTTACTCAATATTCATAAGGTAAGGTTACTGGCATTTTAAAATCTAAGTAAAGTAGGGTAAACCAACCAATTACTAGCTATTACAGTTACTGGCCCTTTTCAGATACCAACTGGCCACCTCTAGGAAGGAACTGGTTCCTATCTTATTTATTGTTCGAATCAAAAGCTTCCGACAGGACCAAATTATAATAAACTAGCGACCCGCCCCGGCTTCGCACGGAAATAATCAGTGTTTCTCTACTATATTATGCATGTATTATACATATAAACCTTCCTCTTGAATAACTCTATCAATTAAAAGAATTCGCATCAAAATCCGTTGCGTAGTTTTAAAGATTAATGCATACATAGGGATATAGGGACAGAGAAAGCGACTTTGTTTTATACTATGTAGTAATAATAATAATAAAATTTATTCATAAAACAGTATTTGCACAATATATAAAAAAAAGTACAGATTGTTGAATTTGGTTGTGAATACAGTTGTACAAAGTTAAATGTTGAACCCTGGTCTCCAAACTAAGCCAAAGCCTGTATCTTGGAGGTCAGCGTTCGGTCGCACTATACATACATACATACATACATATGATCACGTCTTTATCCCTAATGGGGTAGGCAGAGCGTAAACGACCCAAACAAAGGTCGTTCCGCCACGTCTGACAAAGTTTTGAGGGTTATTTAAGATAGATTTGTAAGTATATTGCTGTAGTGACAGGTTGTCAGCCCATCGCCTAAATTAGAATATACTGAAACCCTCGGATCCCTTAGCTGGTTTTTACAGCATACCCGGGAGGAAATGCAGCTGGCACATTCTATGTTTTTCTCTCGCTCCCAGGCCAGCATGGAAGAATTTAAATTAAAAATTATTTTAAACTTATACGGTTTTAAATGAATAGTTTAATACTTTTAATTCCGATATGTGAATTAAAAAAACTTATTTATCTGAGAATTACTTCAATTAGTTTATTTCAATTAGTAATTTGAATCAAATCTCTTTTGTTTGTGTTTCAGGATTTTTGAAGTACGAAGTCCACATCGTGGTTAGAATCTAAAAAAGATCTAAGGCTCATATTTATAAAGCAATCTCAAGATTGAAAGCAATATTAAGTATGGATTTGACACGCCACATAGTACTGAAATGACGTTTCTGATACGAACTCAAACTAGCTGTCAGTGTTGTTTATAATTATGGGCCTTAGTTTCCGAATTGTATAAGGCTTTCTAAATAAAAATTAATAACGGGCACTCACAACTCCGCAACCTACGCACTCAACCTGATGAAGGGACTCCGAATGTCCCGAAACATGTCGTGAAGTACGTAACTGATATTTCAAAGTTAGTGCTTGTTTTAAAATTTTATTTGGCTTACATAAGTTTGAAATACATACATACATATAATCACGTCTTTATCCCTAATGGTGTAGGTTGAGCGTAAACGACCTAAACAAATGTATTTAATGTATTTTATTCGTTAATTTCGGTCGTCAAAGGTCGTTCCGCCTCGTCTGACAAAGTTTTGAGCGTTATTTAAGATAGATTTGTAGGTATATTACTGTAGTGACAAGTTGTCAGCCCATCGCCTTAATTGCAATATACAGAAACCCTCTGATCCCTTAGCTGGTTTTTACAGCATGCCCGGGAGGAAATGCAGCTGGCACATTCTGTTTTTCTCTCGCTCCCAGGCCAGCATGGAAGAAAATTACTTCTTTCAGTTAGTTATTCGAATAGAATCTAAATTTGGCGTGTTTCAGGATTTTTGAAGTACGAAGTTCTCATCATGGTTAGTTTCGAAAAAAGATCTCATAAAGAAAGAGAAAGATCTAATAAATAAAGGGTCGTATTTATAAAGCGATCTCAAGATAGAGAGCGATATTAAGGATGGTTTTGACAGGTCATTTTGTGCTGAAATGATATTTCTGATTCGAACTAAAACTCGCTGTCATTATCAAGTGCGGAATATAAATACTTACATAAGTTTAAAATATTTTTTAATAATTTTTAAATAAAATAAAATAAAACTATGTAATGTACTCACTGTTCGACGCAATGCGCTGCGGTGATCGCCCAGTTTTCGTTCAATAGCGCTGCGCCACACTTGTGCAGATATGTCGATGTCCGGTACTGCCTCAGCGAGATCTGCCAGGGCCACATGCCGAACCCAGACTTGGAGCCCCCGACGATGCGGCTTTGGGGCCACAGACGGCGGCCACAGACTGCCATAACCAACAAAGTTGAGTTTATTAACGTTTTCGGCTTCAAAAAGTTGTGCACCGCCATCTTTAATGTCACTGGCCGAAAATACTTCCGTTCGCAAATTAAAAACTAATATTTCTAAGTTCGTATTTTTATTTTTAATCTATTTTTTAGGAACACCGTTTTTTTTTCAATGTGGAGACTAGATGTTACACTTTTGTTATGACGTTTGTTTTATCACTTGGGTTCAGCTAGCCTACTTTACAGCACTTGATCAAACATCAAATATGTTTCCGTATATCACAGTCTACTTCACTTTATTATTTGTTTCACTCTATTTAGGTTAATGAAGTGTTTGTTTTCAACTATTTAAATTATTGCACTAATTTCCAACCGCATGGGGCGTTCAGTTCTCGACTTCCCAAGACATTTCCGTTGGCCTTAAAAAGTATCCTCCAAAGAGGTTGTCATCAGCTTCTGTCACTGGCAGGTGATAAAGTGTTTCAACTTTTTAAACATGGAACTCGAGACTTATGCAGGCGTCCTTGCTATTGCCTTGGCCGTGACGTGCGATCGCATCGCGCTCGCGCCAGTCTTTGTGTTTAAATACCGAACGTTGTTTTTTTTTGTTGTTTTTCCGTCGGCACTGGCTTGAGATACATGCAGGCCAAGTTCTTTGACCTGTTCGTCAGCAAGGCGCCAATTTTCGCAGGAATCTCAAGAATTTTGTTGATATAGGAAAAAATAAGGTTGTTTGCCTTCGAATGCCGTACGCATTCTATTAAAAATGTAGATCATCTTTGTTATTGTAATTTACTAACGGATATAGAATAGAATAAACGTAAGTATGTAACGGTATAGGAATTCTAGATGTACGACAGTGATAGAGAAAGAAACTAAATATAAATAAACTAAACCGGGTGTAAGGGACAGCGTCCCGCAAATCTGATAGGGGTTGCTCAGTCAATGATACTGAACAACTTCCACCATGAAAATCTTTCAGTAAGTGAAAATAAAAATTACCTTTTCAATACAAAATATCCACCTCGATCAGAAAGTTTGTATGTAAAAACCCTTGTCTTTTCACATCCTGAAAAAAAATACTAGTGGAAGTTGTTTAATGTCCTTGACTGAACTACCTCTATCAGTTTGTTGGACGCTGTCCCTTACACCCCGTATTTAAGAATGATTAAGCATTGTATTTAGGTATATACTTCCATGCTGGACTGGGAGCGAGAGAAAAACATAGAATGTGCCAGCTGCATTTCCTCCCAGGCATGCTGTAAAAACCAGCTAAGGGATCCGAGAGTTTCTGTATATTGCAATTTAGGCGACAGGCTGACAACCTGTCACTACAGCAATATACCTACAAATCTATCTTAAACAACCCTCAAAACTTTGTCAGACGTGGCGGAACTACCTTTGTTTAGGTCGTGTACGCTCTGCCTACCCCATTAGGGATAAAGGCGTGATTATATGTATGTACGTATGTATGTATTTAGGTATATCTACGTAGATCGTGGCAAACAATAGGTACGATTTGAAGAAGTATTTACCTAACATCATTTTTATTATTTTTCATATGTTGGTTACGGAAAGAATTAATTCCCGGAAATAGGTCTTTGTGGTTGTATTTAGCAGCTCTACACAAATTTCGCCGTAAAGTTTAGTAAAATACATTCTAGCAATCCCTATTACGCATCATAGATTAATTAAAACGCAACAAATCTATCGTAAATAAGGAAAATAATAAATTAGTCTGGCGCCATCTTTCTTTTTGTTCTCAATTGAAATGTCTGTTATTTGCATAAAGCTATAAATTTTGGCTTTTTGATATCGGTAGCGGTTTGATGACTCTATAGAATTACACGATCATTAGTTTTAAGTTGTTTAGAATCGATTTATCTTAAAGTTAATATTTATTTTATGAGATTCATCAATATATTGATGTTCGTAACGTGTATTTATATTATTGGTGAATAGAAATACATAAACATATGTATAGTGTGTTATCAACGTTGAGTTACCGATACCAACGTGTTATGCGGCCAATAAACTGCTTTTTCTTTGCAACTTAGCATATATTCAAATTTCGGAGCCGCAGATGATAACCTTGTTACAAACGTAATATGTTTTGCCGTTGATTTTCTTTAAAGTTGTAAAGCAAAAACAGGTTACGGGGCCGCAAAACAAGTTGGTGTCGATAACGCAACGTTAAAAAAACGGAGTCTAAGTGGACTTCCTTTTTTACAAAATATACTACTAGATATAAAGTATAAATATAAGATTTAACTAAGTTAGTACATCTTTATTCGTATTTTAACCTGCGTCCTACCAGTGTCAATTGTTTTTTGCAATATTCTATTCTATTATTATATACTTTTATTATTAAATTTAATTTCGTTTATATTTTCCAGGAAGTCTAGATACGGAAGTACAAACGGCCAAGGACCTAACTCTCATAACTATAGTCATTATCATTAGGATAATCAAATGCATAGTTATTATTTTATCTTTGTGTTATCTTGCGTAATTACTCCTAACAAGTGTTATTTTTATCAAAGCACGTATTATATTGCGGAACCCAAGATGCTCGATTGTTTTATTTGTTAAGAAATAGATAGAAGCGAATAATAGGTGTAATTCGTACTGAGCTAAATAATGTAAAATTACATTCTAAATTTCACATTTTTCTTCCATACTGGACTGGGAGAGAAAGAAAAACATAGAATGTTCCAGTTGCCCTTCCTCCCGGGCATGCTGTAAAAGACAGCAAAAGGGATTCGAGGGTTACAGTGTATTTTAATTTAGGCGATGGGCTGACAACCTGTCACTACAGCAATACACATTACAATCTAAAATTTCCCTCAAT
The DNA here is from genome assembly GCA_949820665.1 of Scrobipalpa costella. Classification (NCBI taxonomy): domain Eukaryota; kingdom Metazoa; phylum Arthropoda; class Insecta; order Lepidoptera; family Gelechiidae; genus Scrobipalpa; species Scrobipalpa costella. The sequence goes on along the minus strand of OX463321.1, from coordinate 5,780,810 downwards.
TTATGTCAGACGTGGCGAAAGCGCCTTTTAGGAGGCGTTTTACGCTCTGCCTACCCCGTAAGGGATAAAGGAGTGATTTTATGTATGTATGTATGTATGTAAATTCTAAATGTAAATAAAAAGTTCTTTAAAAAATATCTTCAAAAATATCAGATTGATTCTTTTAATTTTAATTTGTTTTGCGTGTCTCTGTAGTACCTATGGCTAGATTAGTTGATTGTCTTATATACCTACTGTTATCAAACGAACGTATGAGGTTAGAAAATATACAAGGTAAGGCCATAGCTCTGAGGGTGTGAGTATCAATAAAAGATCATATAATAATATGTAAAAAATCATACTCGACAAATTAATTTGACTACCATACACATTGTCTAAAGGAGAGCCCGATGGTGTAGTGGATAGGGCCGCTGCCTCCTGAGCGGGAGGTCGTGGTTCGAATCCCACCACGTACCAATGTGTTTTTCGGTTTTCGAATTTCATATGTACGTTTATTCGGGGCTTTTTTCCGTGCTTCGGAAGGCACATTAAGCCGTTGGTCCCGGTTAATATCGTTTAATACCGTAGATATTAGTCGTTAAGCCATATCAGAGGCCAGTGCTAAGCATTGGCGGGTTGAAAACTCTGACCTAATCTAGGATTGGGTCTGGTTTCCCTTCTAGGTTGCAGAGGTCAGATGGCAGTCGCTCTGTGTAAAAACCAGTACCCTCGTTCAATCCCCTAGATGAGGAAGCCGACCCCGTGAGATACGGGATAAGGCTAGGGAGATGATGATGACATATTGTCTAAACGAAGCTACGTTTGAAGTGGTAATATTGTAAAGAAAAGTCAGTTCTTTTTAAGAAGGATTTTTAAATATTTTTACGTGGCGTTTTATCGTCATCAAAATACGCTATGAGCATGACACGCAATTAAAGTCGATACTAGCCAAGTGGCGCACTCATTAGTAAAAAAAAAACACAATTCACTAAAAACGCAGTGAACCGAAAAACCGATCCAACAGTTTCAAGCAATAGTAATTAAGATAATTTAGAACCTTATAAATTAGCGATTCGTAGTTCGTTGTAGTAACAGGAAGAAAAATTGCAAATGGTGGCCGTTATTCGCAATTTTTCTACTATACGTTTCAACGATAAGGTATATAATGGGGGTGCTACTTGGCTAGTATCGTCATCTTAAATTAATATCCTGAATGGAAACTTACCGTCTTTATAGTCAGACATATTGTACTCCTCAGTGCTGGTGACCAGAGTCGACTCTGTAGATGAAGAGGATCCGTTGACAGCTGCTGTCGTAGATGATGATAATGATGATGATTGATCTGAAATTGACGATGGAAAGGAATTTATATGGTTAGTTGATGTATTATAAGAAAAAGGTGAAAGTTTATACGAAAAGGGAGGGATGTATACAAATTTACAAAGACATAATAGGATAAACATTCGAAATTACTTTCGCATAATAAAAAGAAATAAACACACACACGATCACAAAAAACACACGATCACACTCATACCCCCACTAGGATTCCCTGTATCGGGGTGCCATGGATATACAAAGAAAGAACCAGAAATAACACCCAGACCCAGAAACAGGCATTAAACTCATCATTCAAATATCTGCCCCGGCCGAGAATCGAACTCGGGACCCTCTGCGTAGCAGGCAGGTACACTGCCAATTATTCTGCGCGAGTCGACAAACAATTAATAAACTAAACAATTAATAACGAGCTAAGAAGATTGAGATGTTCTTTCCGAATTGCCTTCACTGTTATCTTCAGTAAAGGAGAAGATGGTATAGATCATATTGATGAAATGAACTAATCAGAGAAGATTCAATAGCTTTAGTGATATTAGGAACCATCATAGCTTTATATATCAATGGCACAGAATATACGTACATAACAGTACGATGGTATAACTAGATGAAGGACATAAAAATCTCAGTAGAACCAGTAGCTTTAACAAAATTAGCAGCCATCGGCGCTTTAATCCGGGTGTAAGAGACAGCGTCCCGTAAACTGATAGGGGTTGCTCAGTCAACGATACTGAACAACTTCCATCAGTAAATTATTTCAAGAAGTGAAAATAAAAATTGGCTTTTCCATACACAATGTCCACCTCAATCAGACAATTCGTATGGAAAGCCATATTTTTTTTCACTTCCTGAAAGAATTACCTGATGGAAATTGTTCAGTGTCGCTGACTGAGCAACCGCTATCAGTTTGCGGGACGTTGTCCCTTACACCGCACAGAATATATGTATAATTGAACCTGGTATAACTAGATGAACGACTTGTCAACCTCAGTAGATCCAATAGCTTAAGTCACATTAGTAGCCATTGAGGCCTTCGTCTGGTTAGCAGACACAGTGACGTTGTCAACAAATGAAAATGTCGTCCGTCCAACACTGTTAGTCGTCGTCAGCATAGTGGGAGACATAGAAGGCAATTCGGAGTTGCAAATAACACGACTTCACTAATAAGTCCATACTATCAGAAGATAATAGCAAGTGACGGAAATGATTTCCAGTAGAGATTTAGTTAAGGCGTGTTCTTTCCGAATTGCCCTCAATGTTGCATTCTGTGTAAACTCTTATGACTTACCAATCTCAGTAGATCAAGAAGCTTCAGTGACATTCGCAGCCATTGGGGCCTACGTCTGGTTAGCAGACACAGTAGCATTATCAACAGATGAGAAAGTCGTTAGACCAACACTGGAAGTCGTCGTCGGCGTTGTGGAGGATAGGTCACATTCACTGTGAACTCCAGCAAAGGAGCTTGCGTGGAAGAAGATGGTAAAGATCATATAGACGAAAGACTTACCAATCAGGTCGATTGACTCGATAACCACACGTCAGAAGAAGAAGATCAGAGCAAATTCAGAAGCTTCAGCAGCATTAATCGCCGCTATATATATCAATGGCATAGCCAATATATAAGTACGATGATATAACTAGATGAAGGACCTACCAATTTCAGTAGATCCAGTAGCTTCAGTGACATTAGCAGCCATCGGTGCCTCCGTCTGGTTAGCAGACACAGTGGCATTATCAACAGACGAGAAAGTCGTCAGTCCAACACTGGTGGTCGTCGTCGGCATAGTGGGGGATAAGGTCACATTTACTGTGAACTCCAATAAAGGAGCTTGAGTTGAAGAAGATGGTGTAGATGAAGGAGATGTCGTTGTTGATGATACCTTAAAAAAGTTACGATTGCGTTATTAAATTTTCTATCTTCGGGTGGTATTGTTAAAGCGAATGTGCCGTTTATAGTAAGGTATATTTATTATTTAAATATTTGTACATATATTTACGTATTTTTATAAATTTTACTATCAGTTCAATATATATATTAAGTATTTGTTAATAATACCGACTTTGTCTTTTTCCAAATACCCATAATCTAAGGTTGGACTGGTAGAAATGTCATTGGCGTTAAATATACTATAGTATGATAGTATGGTTTGTATATTTTTTGTGGTAAATGAATGTGTTGTATTTGTAATTATATTTATTTCCATATTTGTGCATAAACTTAAAGAAATAAATACCGTTGAGGAAACAGTTGTCGTTTGCGTTGTCATTTCAACTGTAGTAACATCCTTGTCTGCTTCAGCCTCTGTAGTAGCAGTTGTTTCAGGTTCAGCAGTTTCTAATGTTGTTATTGATTCTGTTGTAGATGTAGTTGTGGATGTCGTAGTTGTAGTTGGTGTTGTAGTGGTTGTTTCTGGTTTTGGTGCGATCGAGGAGATAAGTACCCAGCCTTCTGGGGGTGTGATTGGTGACCATATTTCTGGAAATAGATTGTGTAAATTTTATTCAATTTCGTCATCTTATCTAATTAGTGTGGGGATACTTAAAGATATATAATTCCATATATTTTAAAATTAACGCTTTCGTTACGAACATTTCAGATCAATTTAAAACAATTTTTAATAGTTTTATGATATGTAACTTTTGATTTTACTGTTGAAATATGCTTGTCAACGTTTTGGAACGTAGCCCTAAAGGTCTTTTTGCGGTGCATAAATTGAAATTTTAAAATATGTACAAATAATTCAATCACCTAGATTAGGTAGCCGACCCCGTGAGATACGGGATAAGGCTAGGGAGATGACACACAAAATCACGCCTCCGTCTCCAATGGGGAAGAGCGAAAACGACCAAAACAATGGCCGCTCCGCCACGTCTGACAAGTTTTGAGGACTATTTATTATAGATGATTATGATGTATATTGTTATAGTGACAGGTTGTCAGATCATCGCCCAAAATTACAATACACTACGAACTTCGAATCCTTTAGCTGGTTTTTGCAGCATGCCCGGGAGGAGATGCAGCTGACACAATCTATGTTTTCTATCGCTCCCAGTCCAGCACGGAAGAATGTTTTCTATCACTCCCAGTCCAGCATTTAAGAAATGGTCTTTGAAAATTATAAAAGAGAAAGAAACTGTAGTCATTCTCCAAAGACATTTGTGTCAATTCCTTGTTTCCGAAAGTAATTTCTTTAACATCACGACTGGTCAATCCGTGAGATTATCATTATCTGCCTCTGAAGTATAATGAAGACTTGGGCTCTCAAACGGGTCAGCCAGAAGGGGTCGGTTCACACAAAGAAGAGACTATTCAAAAGCGTGATACGATGGGCTTAATTCTAGTTTCCACCGGCTAAAACTAAAAAAAAAATATATCTATCACTTTCGGACTAAAAACATTGGAAAAGGACAGAAGATCTAGGAGGGCTCGATTCTAGATACTACAAGCAGAAACTAAAATTCAAATTTATCTGTCACTTTCAAAATAATATAATTGAATAAGGACAGGCGATTTATACTCTTTCTCCATACTGGACTGGGAGAGAAAGAAAAACATAGAATGTTCCAGTTGCCCTTCCTCCCGGTCATGCTGTAAAAGACAGCAAAAGGGATTCGAGGGTTACAGTGTATTTTAATTTAGGCGATGGGCTGACAACCTGTCACTACAGCATTACACATTACAATCTAAAATTGCCCTCAATTTATGTCAGACGTGGCGAAAGCGCCTTTTAGGAGGCGTTTTACGCTCTGCCTACCCCGTAAGGGATAAAGGCGTGATGTTATGTATGTATGTATGTATGATTTATACTCTTTGGTTTTGCACTTTGTCCGCTAGGTTTTAACGCGCTTTTGCACGTTTCCCCAGTATTTCTGTCAATTTTATCCGCCATATCATTTCGTTGTCCGGTGTGACCTGACACTTAATTTTATCAGCTGATCGACCTCAATGCCCGAGCAAGTGTACCTAGGTGTACAGGGTGTAACTGACACTGATATTTGCCTGTCATTACCCACTGACCCACTCTACAATACAGGGTCTTTTGATACTTTTAAGATTGTAGTCTAGTAGTCTGATCCTAAGGCTCTCGATCTGGAGTTCGTAGGTTCGATTCCCAGAGAACAAAACTTGTGAGATATTCTCCACTTTGGTTAGGAGAATACCTACACATATACGAGCAATATTACAACTTCAAAAAAGTACCTAGTAGATTTTTTCAGTTAAGGCAGCATTTGTATCTGGGCGGCGCTGTCCGAGTCGAAATGCTAACTTTATAAAAAAAAATACATCCTTACCTCATCTCCCTAGCCTTATTCCGTACCACACGGGGTCGGCTACCTAATCTAGGGGATTGAAAGAGGGTACTGGTTTTTACACAGAGCGACCGTCATCTGACCTCCGTAACCCAGAAGGGAAACCAGACCCAATCCTAGACTAGGTCAGAGTTTAAAGCCGCCAATGCTTAGCACTGGCCTCTGGCGTGGCTTAACGACTAATATCTATGGTATTAAACGATATCGAAGACCAATGGCTTGATGTGCCTTCTGAAGCACGGAAAAAGCGCCGAATAAACGTACATATGAAATTCGAAAACCGAAAAACTCATTGGTACGTGGTGGGATTCGAACCAAGCCCTCGTAAGGAGGTAGCAGCCCTAACCACTACACCATCGGGCTTTTACCTAACACCCTGTATTATGTATGACCAAGACCTCGATGAAAGACCCTGTATAGTAACCACACATTGATGATGATTACTGACCTGGTAAACAGGGTGTAACTGATACTGATGACCTCAATACCGAGTGTTAAGAGGTTTATATTACACGCACAATAACGGTGGTAAAGCTGTTTTTTACAGCATGCCCGGGAGGAGATGCAGCTGGCACATTCTATGTTTTTCTCTCATTCGCAGTCCAGCATGGAAGTGAAATTATATTATTATATCGAATATGATGTGTGTCAATATCTTCCATGCTGGACTGGGAGCGAGAGAAAAACATACAATATGCCAGCTGCATTTCCTCCCGGGCATGCTAAGGGATCCGAGGGTTTCTGTATATTGCTATTCAGGCGACATGCTGACAACCTGTCTCTACAGCAATATACCTACATATCTATCTTAGATAACCCTCGAAACTTTGTCAGACGTAGCGGAACGAACTTTGTTTAGGTAGCTTACGATCTGCCTACCCCATTAGGGATAAAGGCTTGATTATATGTATGTATCAAAATGATATTTATCTCAAAGGGCGTTTTGTGGACTCTACACTATAGAGGAAGGTTTTACGTGTTCTCCGAAGTAAGAAACATTTTTCTCTCATAGGCGAATGTTACTTTTAGCTCTAATCCACCGAAAACAATGGCATTACAAATAATAGTTCAATAATAATACATACATACATACATAAATCACGTCTTTATCCCTTACGGGGTAGGCAGAGCGTTTAACGCCTCGTAAAAGGCGCTTTCGCCACGTCTGACAAAAATTGAGAGCAAGTTTAGTTTGTAATATGTATTGCTATACTGACAGGTTGTCAGCCCATCGCCTAAATTACAATACACTGTACCCTCGAGTCCCTTTTGTAGACTACAGCATGCCCGGGAGGAAGGGCAGCTGGAACATTCTATGTTTTTCTATCTCTCCCAGTCCAGCATGGAAGAATTCAATAATAATAATAGTGGAATTCAATAATAATAGTGGAAGAAAGTGAGCAGTTTCACTAGACAATGCTCGTGACCCGACTTCGGCCTGGATACGTGACTTGACGTGGCATTTGTAAGGTATGGTCAGCTGCAGAATTATTAAGGTGATTCCTTACGGCAAATGGTTGTTTTTAAGAGCTTATTTCTCCTAAACGAATCATTGGAAAATTCTACAAAAATATATCACTACAAAGTATAAAACAAAGTCGCTTTCTCTGTCCCTATGTGTGCATAAATCTTTAAAACTACGCAACGGATTTTGATGCGGTTTCTTTTAATGAATAGAGTGATTCAAGAGGAAGGTTTATATGTATAATACATGCATAATATAAATACATGAAATAATAAATTAGTTCACGGCCTGCAATTGCAACATTTTAAAATATTTAAGTTCATAAATAAAAATGCTAAAAAAACTGGAAGTAAAGCTGTGTTTATCGGTAAAAGATCAGGAATATCAAATTCCTTCTAAATTACTAAAAGCGCTTTCACAGTTTCATCGGGAAAATATCCGTATTATGATTATCTAAAATCACAACATAGCTTTTTTTAATTTGAGTCGTGGTTTAAGCTAACTCCATTATTTGTGCGTTTTTCGCACATTTTTGATGCGGCCCCGGGCATAGCGAGCGCTGATTTGAACGATATTCTAAGGCACTACGGGCGATGGTTGCATATCTTGAAATCTACCTGCTGATCTGCCGACAGGATACATCTTAACTACCTCCGTGGTCTAGTGGTCTGAGCCTTGGGTTCCCGATCCGGAGGCAGTTCTGCCAAGTGCGGCGATTTATCGCCATTTAAGCTATCTCGGACCAATAATTGCGATTTGCGATGAGGCTATCACGAAAAAAATATTAGGCGATATTAGGCAACATCAAAAATAATATGGAATATTGTATAACATCAAAAATATTATACAAATACAAAATGGGTCAGACAATTTCAAATATATTTTTTCGCTTCGTGAAAAAATATCCTTCTGATAGTAGTTCAGTTTCGTTCACTTAGCAATACATATCAGTTTGCAGGACGCTGTTTCTTATACCCCGTATTGTTAACTTGACCTCAATGTATGTATAGTCAAAGAATATTTAGGTGTAAGGGACCAGAAGCTGATACGGGTTGCTTAGTTAACAAAACCGAAAAAAACTTTCAAATTTTTTCAGAAATGTTTTACATTCTCATAAAAAATAAATACAATTTGTATGGAAAAGCCATTTATTTTTCATTTCCTGAAGGAATTTCCTGGTGAACGTGATTCAGTTTCGTTGACTGAGGAACCCTTTTCAGTTTTCCTTGGCACCCTTCTTTCATCCTCATTAGGTTGGCTGGAGGAGATCTCTTTTAGAGATAAGCTCGCCTATTGTTTTGATTTTTAAGTTTAGATAACATAAAAATACTTTATTGCACGTAAGAATACAAATCATACAACACAACAGATAACAACAAAAAACAAGTACAACATAGGCGGCCTTATTGCTAAGGTAGCAATTTCTTCCAGGCCAACAAAAAGTTTACTTTTATGTTTAATTCTTAAAACAATATATTAATATATTTATTTAATTATTATTTAATATAATAGGGTAGTCTATCCAACAGTCACTATTTAGCAATAAAACTTTACATTCTACCTATTGATTGCTAATTTCGATTTAACCTCAGAAGGGCAATTATATTTTATGGAGAAAACGTTAGAAGGGCATCGCATGACCCTTGAATTGTGAAGGGACTGTAATTTTAGAGATCGTAGGGCCTTTAGAAGTACATACATACTATGTTCCATGCTGGCCTGGAAGCGAAGGAAAAACATAGAATGTGCCAGCATTTCCTCCCGGGCATGCTGTAAAAACCAGCTAAAGGATCCGAGGGTCTCAGTATATTGTAATTTAGGCGATGGGCTGACAACCTGTCACTGCAGCAATTATACCTACAAATCTATCTTAAATAACCCTCAAAGCTTAGTCAGACGTGGCAGAACGACCTTTGTTTTGGTCGTTTACGATCTGCCTACCCTATTAAGGATAAAGGCGTGATTATATATATGTACGTATGTATGTACATACTATCACCTTTATATTTAATAGGGTAGGCAGAGCGTCAACGATTAAAACAAAGGTCGTTCAGCCACGTCTGACATGTTTTGCTGCAATGGCAGGTTATCAGCTCATCGCCTATATTACGAATACAATATACATACACTCTTAGCTGATTTATACAGCATGCCCGGAAGATGTAGCTGGCACATTCTTTGTTTTTTATCACTCCCTTCATGGAAGCATGCACTACTGTATATTTTTCGATATCAATTTCCACAACGTTGTGTGAATCATAATAAAAATATCTTGTAAAAACTATTCTTTTGAAAACAATTCTTTTTCTAGATAACTGCATCATTCGCTTCGTTTGTCATCAAAACGACTGTATCGAACTTCTTTAACATTTTGAGTCATACAAACTTCTGAGAATTTATTTATAGTTTTACTAGCGACCCGCCCCGGCTTCGCACGGAAATCATCAGTGTTTCTCTACTATATTATGCATGTATTATACATATAAACCTTTCTTTTGAATCACTCTATCCATTAAAAGAAACCGCATCAAAATCCGGTGCGTAGTTTTAAAGATCTAAGCATACATAGGGATATAGGGACAGAGAAAGCGACTTTGTTTTATACTATGTAGTGATACTTCTACCAAGAATCTTCTGACATGCTTATGTCGTAGGATGATTTGATCATTCGAATCTTCGCGAAAATCCTAGGGATTTTGCGAAAACACGGATAATTAGACAGTGGTGAAAAAAATTACAAATCTTACTGGCAAAAGTCAGTCTTTCTGAGAGAAAACTCGTCGTTCTAGTAACATTTAATGATCGCTTACTCTGATGGGCTAGATTTTTAGTCACTAAGTAAAATTTTATTCTGATTAGGTAAATAACATATGTTTATGATTGACTTTAACCAATCAGTGGAAATCTTGTTTTAGGCGCGCTAGCCGACCAATCAGCGTTCTTATTTCAGTTAAGGATATCAAAAGTTACTAGAACAACGAGTTTTATCGCTAAACACCTGAATTGTATCTAGTATGTTTTCACCATTATTGTCTAGTGATCCGTGTGTTCGCAAAATCCCTAGTATTTTATCAAATCATACTACTACACTTATATTACTTAGCAAATAATGATAATTTCTTCGATGCCGGCCTGGAAGCAAGAGAAACACATAGAATGTGCCAGCTGCATTTCCTCCCGAGCATGCTGTAAAAACCAGCTAAGGGATCCGAGGGTTTTGGTTAATTGTGATTTAGGCGATGGGCTGACAACCTGTCACTATAGCAATATACCTACAAATCTATCTTAAATAACCCTCAAAACTTTGTCAGACGTGGCGGAATGACCTTTTTTTAGGTCTTTTGCGCTCTGCCTACCCCATTAGGGATGAAGGCGTGATTATATGTATGTATGTATGTATGTATGTGTAATGATAAAGATGTTTTTTGACGCCACCCACGCTAGCATAGGACGTGTAAGATCATTGACTTAGCAAACAGTCATACACCTCTTAACAAAGTTTTTTTATATACGTATTATCTACACATATACCTATTTACCTACTATCTGCATTTACAATGGAGTTGCTTAGTTTTGTATTATTTGGACAATTACAATTTCTTTATTTTATTTGTTGACTGAAATAACGACTGCATGTACGTATTGTACGTACCAGAAACTGATAGGGATTGTTCAGTTACAGAAACTGACCAACTTTCACCAGAAAATTGTATCAGGAAATGAAAAAAACTCAGTTTCGTTAACTGAACAATCCCTGTCAGTTTATATTACTCTATGCTACTGTTTTGCTTTTTAGTAACTATGTTTTGAAAAAAAAAGGCGATGTAGTGAAAATTTATATTTACTGTTCAATTTTCTATAATCAGATTAATTTTATCATATTTTTTTCGGAACATTAAGTAAGTATATTAAAAAAATATGTTTTCAAAAATATTTTAGCCCTAGGAATAAATAATACCTGTCATAGAGGTACCATAGACAAGGGCTTATAGGAACTGCATAAGCCCCTCTCTTATTCTATCTCTATTTTTCTCTATGACAGGTATTTTTAATTCCTGGCTGGGTTATAGTTTTTTTATTTTATAGTGCTACTAAACTTATTTTTGCTGTGTAAAAAAAGTTGCTTAAATAGTATGTTATAGACGATTCGTATATTATTTAGCATCGCCATAATCATAAAACTTTTGACTATTCTATTACACATAGCCTTTTTTTTTCTATGAATTATGATCCTCGGATTATATTACTGTAATTCTATGAACCGTTTGAAAACACTAGATATTTACTTCAATGCTGGACTGGAAGCGAGAGAGTGTAAAACATAGAATGTGCCAGATGCATTTCCTTCTGGGCATACTGTAAAAACCAGCTATGGGGAGAGGGTTTCAGAATATTGCAATTTAGACGATCAGCTGACAACCTGTCATAACAGCTTTATACCTACAAATCTATCTTAAATAACTCTCAAAACTTTGTCAGACGTGGCGGAACGACCTTTGTTTAGGTCGTTTACGCTCTGTCTATCCCATTAGGAATACATACATACATATAATCAGCGTAAACAGCCTAAACATAGGTCGTAACGCCACGTATGACAAAGTTTTGAGGGCTTTTTAAGATAGATTTGTACGTATATTGCTGTAGTGACAGGTTGTCGGCCCATCACCTAAATAGCAATATACTGAAACCCTCTCCCCTTAGCTGGTTTTTACAGCATTAGGGATAAATGTGTGATTATATGTATGTATGTAGGTAGACTTTTTATCGTAAATATGACTCACGGAAAAAGACAAAATGATGCAAAATGCTACCACGAAATGCAAATTAGTGTTTCTTTGAATTGAATAGAAGATATAAGGAGATAACAAATCTAACAGGAAAGCAGGTTCGGTCACGTAGGCACAATAAGGAGGTAAATTGATGTTTTTTCACTACATAGTATAAAACAAAGTCGCTTTCTCTGTCCCTATATCCCTATGTATGCATTAATCTTTAAAACTACGCAACGGATTTTGATGCGGTTTCTTTTAATGAATAGAGAGATTCAAGAGGAAGGTTTACATGTATAATACATGCATAATATAGTAGAGAAACACTGATAAATTCCGTGCGACGCCGGGGCGGGTCGCTAGTTTGTAATAAAGCAAGTCATAGACTCGTATTTATAAAGCAATCTCAAGATTGAGAGCAATACGTGGGACACTCAGAAAGTTTTGCGACACTAAAAAAAATTGTTCTACAGGTACATATATTTTTATTAAATCTTTTCAAAGTACTCTCCACCAGCCTCTATACAAAGATGCATGCGTCTGAACCAGTTTTCAAAACACTTTTTCCAGTCAACCGTAGACACCTCGTGTACAGCCTGCTCGAACGCAGCCAGCGCATCTTCCGGCGACGAAAATTGTATCCCCTTGAGCTGATTTTTTATTTTTGGAAATAAAAAGAAGTCACACGGTGCTAGATCAGGGCTGTAAGGAGGGTGACCCAGGAGTTTGACTGGTGTGCTGTCCAGGAAGTCCCTCGTTTTGAGCGCGGTGTGTGCAGGCGCATTGTCGTGGTGGAGCAGTAGTCCGCGGAGCCCTGTGTTTGGTCGCTTGTTGCTCACAACAGAAAAAACTTGTGGTAAACATTTGGTAGTATACCATTCGACGTTAATGCTTCTTTGATCTCGTAAGGGAATTGAGGCTAAGTGGCCAGTCAAATTAAAAAAGCTGGCGATCAAAATCTTCCCCCCGCTTCGAGATCGCTTCACTTTGGTAGGCGTTGGTTCATTTTGAAACACCCAAACTGTCGACTGGCGCTTGGTTTCTGGATCGTATTGATAAATCCAGGACTCATCACCTGTTACGATGTCGTAAACACGCCGAGATGAGCCTGCTTCAAATTTGTTCAGCATATCACGGCACCATTCCACCCGGGCCTGCTTCTGAGCGTCGGTGAGGTAGTGTGGCACCCAGCGCGATACTATCCTCCTCACGCGAAGATGCCCTTGTAGAATCTCGTGAACGCTTCCCGATCCAATCTTTAATATGTGCTGAATCTCCTGATATGTAATTCGCCTATTATCTTGGATTAAATTTTTCACTGCCAGCACGTTTTCTTCCGTAATAGCCGTCAAAGGGCGACCGCTTCTTTCTTCATCCCCCAAGGTTGGTCGACCGCGCCTAAATTCGTTATACCAACGATACACGGTTGCCTTGGAGGGGCTTTCATCCATAAATGTCATTTGAAGTCTATCGAACGATTCATCCGGTTTCAGGCGACACTTGAAATCGTAAAAAATCATAGCTCTAAAATGTTCCCGGCGCAGATCCATTTTTCAGTAAGACCTCGCAAAAAATGTGGAGGGAAATTTTGAAAATGGAACACACATATTTTTACTTACAAGCAATCATATTTTCAAAAAAGATTGTAACCGGCGAGTCTGCCATATATAAAAACTATTTATCGCAATACTTTCTGAGTGGCCTGGTATTAAGTATGAATTTGACAGCACATTGTACTGAAATGACGTTTCTGGTACGAACTCAAACTAGCTGTCAGTCTCAAGTACTGTTACTAATTACGGGCCTTAAAATTGCGAACTCTTTCAAAATGTATCAAATATTCCAAAATTCAATAATGTTGGTATTTAAAAAAGGTTTTTTTCAATTTGTATTACCTACATATGGACAAAAGGAAAACATAAAACAAAGCTCAAAATGAATTGAGAAACTCATCCTTTTTGTTTTGAAACTCGGTTAATTAATTGTGCTGGCCTGGGAGCGAGAGAAAACCAAAACATAGAATGTGCCAGAAATCAGGTAAGGGATCCGAGGGTTTCTGTATATTGCAATTTAGGCGATGGGCATAACATTTCACTACAGCAATACATCTACAAATCTATCTTTAATAACCTTCAAAACATTGTCAGACGTGGCGCACGACCTTTATTTAGGTCGTTTACGCTCTGCCTACCCCATTAGGGATAAAGGTGTGATTATATGTATGTAAGTTAAAAAATATTTTAAATGTATCTGAAATGCCTGGAACGAATAACTTCTAGAAAACATAGCCAATAAAAATATTTACTTGTGTTTTTTTTCTTTTACCGCACAACAAAGAATAAAACTACCTTCAAAAGATATAGATAATGAAAAGAAATAGACTTACCATCAGTAGAAGTGGTATTTTCAGGTTCCTTCGTGACTGGAGCGGTATTGGCGTTTGAAGACCATGTGACGAAGGGAGGAAACTCAGTTGACGAAGGCTTCGTTGACGCTTCTGTTGATAAAGGCTTCGTTGATGGTGCTTCGGAAGTCGAAGGCTTAGTTTCCGGTGCGTCTGAAGACGAAGGTTTAGTTGCTGGTGCTTCGGTTGATAAAGATTGTGTTGTCACAGCTTCTGTTGTTGATGATGTTGTTGTAAAAGTTATTGTCGTTGGTACTGTTTCTGTTTCTGTAGCTTCTGTCTCTTTTTCAGTGACGATCTCATCAGATAATGTCGTCTCCTTCATTTGTTCTGTTTGCGTTGTCTCTAAAGAAGTTATTGTTGAATCTAACGAGCTTGAATCAATCTTTTCTGTAGATTTTTCTGTTACAGCCTCAGTAACGACAGTCGTTGGAGCTTCTGTTTCTGGTATTCTCTCTGTGGTTGTGGTTGATGTAGTTGAAGATGTTGTTGTAGATGGTGTTGTTGAAGTCGTTGTTGATGTAGTTGTAGATGGTGTTGTCTTTTCTTCAGGTGGTGCTAGTGTTGTGTTTATGTAAGTGATGACTGGAGTCAATGGTCTAGTGAAAACTGGCCTAGAACTAGTAGATTGTGGTAAAATAGTTATATTCAGTCTAGGAGGAATTGGCAATGGTTTTTTCGTTGAAGGCCGTTTAATTGGTGGCCTGTATGGTGGTTTTCTTGTCGTGTTGTATATAGAAATGGGTTTAGTCGGCCTTGGTTTGAATGTAGACTGAACATATTGAGGTCTAGTGAAGTTTGTAGGTTTGTATGTTGGCCTAGGCTTGTACGTCGGTCTTTTGGTGGATGGCTTCGTAGGTTTTGGCGTGGAAGTACTAGTTGAAAGTACAGTAGTTTGTTTCTCTGTGATGACGTTACTAATATCACCAGAAACTGTTTGGAACGTAGACAGCTTAACCGGAACTTCAGTCACTTCTGGAATCTTAGAAGTGGTTCGTTCAACTTTTGTTGTTGTTTCTATAATGACAGCTGTTGTCAGTTTGACATCATCACTTGGTATTTTGTTATCTATAGTTGTCAGATCGTCTGTTTTGTGTTCCGGATCAATAGTTTCCTCGTGTTCTTTAACTGTTTGACTGGTTTCTGTTTTTTTCGTTACTTCCGGCAAAGGTACTTTGGTAACACTGTTAGGAAATTTGTCTTCAGTTTGTGGATGAACGAAATTAGCGCTATCTATTGAGTTATCTTCTATATTGTTGCCGATGATCTGAGGAAGGATGGTCTTGTCTGGTATTTGACAGCAGGAGCCGAAGTAGAATCGGTCTATACACGTTCCTAAGTGGGAGCCATTGGCTTTTAGGCAGTCTATGGCAAACATACACAAGCCCTCTTGGCCTGTTCTTCTTGATATACACGGCAAGTGTCTTATATTTCTAGCTAGAGGTACTGGACCTGAAACAAAGGAAAGAATTGGTTAGTTTTGTTTATCTGTGACTCGAATGGCAAATAAATGAAATGTGAAGAAAAGGACCATAATTTTAAAACCGAAGGGGAATGGAAATTATGAATTAGAATCGAAACTTTGTAGTGTAAAGTTTAGATAACCTTTAGATAATTAATCATACCTATAGCAAATCCTATAAATTTCCTAGTATTTCCAACTCAGATTTAGAATAAAGGTAAACAAAGTTTCATGTCTTTCAATCGAAGATGTTGTTTCTAAAATATGTTAGCTATGAGATATAACAACATAATGAAATAGTAATTTTAGTAATTTAACTAATTTGCTTTCACGTATCATTTGTTTTTGAAATGCGTTTTTGAATAAAATACATACGTACATACAGATAATCACGCTTTCATCCCCAATGGAGTAGGCAGGGCGTAAACGACCAAAACAAAGGTCGTTCCGCCACCTCAAACAAAATTATGAGGGTTATTTAAGATAGATTTGTAGGCATATTGCTGTAGTGACAGGTTGTCAGCTCATCGCCTAAATTGCAATATACAGAAACCCGCGGATCCTTTAGCTGGTTTTACCATGCATGCCCGGGAAGAAATGCTGCTGGCACATTGTATGTTTTTGTCTCGCTCCCAGTCCAGCATGGAATAAAGCTATAAAATAGTAATATACGTAGTTAGAGCTATAAAATAATAACTAAAACTAAATTTGGTTAGTATTAGTGGCTATCTGGTAACATTTTGATGTTAGTATATTTTATCTGTATACCTAATTGTGTAACTCCCGGGCATGCTGTAAAAACCAGCTAAGGGCTCCGAGGGTTTCTGTATATTGCAATTTAGGCGATGGGCTGACAACCTGTCACTATAGCAATATACCTACAAATCTTAAATTTTGTCAGACGTGGTAGATCGACCTTTGTTTAGGTTGGTTACGCTCTGCCTACCCGCCATTTTGGTAATGACAATCTTAAATTGAAAAGTTGGGAAACACAACACTTCGTGATAGCTCGTCTATCGCCATCTTCAAAAGACGAGTTAAAGAGCATTATCTTTCCCTGTCAAAGTAATCCGTGTTTAGGGTATATATTTATGTATATATTTGTATATAAATAGCTATAAGTATTTATTTATTTTTTATTATGTATATAATTGGAAGTATTTATTTATTTCTTGTTAATATTTATGTAAAAGATTTACATTATATAACTATTTTACAGTAGTATTATCTTATTGATATTTATTAAATGTAAATTATCACTTCTGTAGGTCTGCTGTAAGAAATTTCTTTTTAGAAATAAGCAGTTCCTGTTGTGTTTTTGTTTTTAATGTCCTGTGTTTATGATGTTTTTTTGTGTACAATTAATTGTTAAATAAATAAACTGTCACAAATGTCACATCTTCGCGGGTACACTAAATCGCATGTCGTCTCCAAATATTTAACTCCATGGATTTCTTGGTTATTACCTATTCTATCTATTCCACCTAGTAATAATATGATACCTAAATTAAGATTTGGGCCTGGAGTCAAAGCTGATTTTTACTGCTGGACAGTACTTGATCCTCATGAGGAAACGAAATTTACAGCTTAAGCTGTCGGTCAAAAAGCTAGTTCGTGACAAAATAGTACCAATTCGTAGTTGCAAAAATCACTTAATTAATATAAGTAAGACTTAATAAATAAGACTTAACGAATAAGACTTAATGAATAAGACTTAATTAATATAATACATATCTGTCATTTTTAACCCGACGGTGTAGTGGATAGGTCCGTTGCCTACTGAGCAGGAGGTAGTGGTTCGAATCCCACCACGTACTAATGTGTTTTTCGGTTTTCGAATTTCATATGTACGTTTATTCGGTGCTTTTTCCGTGCTTCGGAAGGCACGTTAAGCCGTTGGTCCCGGTTAATATCGTTTAATACCATAGATATTAGTCGATAAGCCATATCAGTACTAAGCATTGGTGGCTTGAAAAATCTGACATAATCTAGGATTGGGTCTGGTTTCCCTTCTGGGTTGCGGAGGTCAGTATCCTCGTTCAATCTCCTAGATTAGGTAGCCGACCCCGTGATATACAGGATAAGGCTAGGGAGATTATGATCTGTCATTTTCTGTCATGAGAGAACAGAAAGGGATACCAATAATTGTAGTAAAGATTTAGTTAAGTTGTTACGAATCGCCAGCACTATGATTTATGAAGCAATAGGCATTCGCTATATAAAAGACATCAACGTCGTCACACTATTATGGCAATGCTGCCAATTCGTAAAGGGCAAGACTTAAGGTTATTCCTAACGGCAAATGGTTGTTTTTACGAGATTATTTCTCGTAAACGAATCGTTGGAAAAATAGAGCCCGATAGTGTAGTGGATAGGGCCGCTGCCTCGTGACCGGGGAGGTCGTGGTTCGAATCCCACCACGTACCAATGTGTTTTTCGGTTTTCGTATTTCATATGTACGTTTGTTAGGCGCTTTTTCCGTGCTTCGGAAGGCACGTTAAGACGTTGGTCCCGATTAATATCGTTTAATACCGTAGATATTAGTCGTTTAGCCATGTCAGAGGCCAGTGCTAATCATTGGCGGCTTAAAAACTCTGACTTAATCTAGGATTGGGTCTGATTTGGACCCGTCACTGGTAGAGGAAAAGCTGCAGAGCCTCGAACATCGTCGCAAAGTAGCTTGCTTGTCTGTGTTCTACAGGATACATTTCGGAGAATGTGCAGCATCGCTTCATGACCTGATACCCCCCTCCCCATTCCATCTCCGGGGTACGAGACGCCGGTTGGGATTCCACCCTTATGTTGTCGACATTCCAAGTTTTCGCACAAAGCGGTACGCTTCTACATTTTTAATGCGAACGGCCAAAGTGTGGAACTCCCTGCCTGCGGATCTATTTCCGGAACGTTATAACCTGGGCCTTTTCAAGGCGAGAGTGAACAGGCATTTTCTAGGCAATCATGCTCCATCATAGTCTACATCATCACTTACCATCACGTGAGATGGCGGACAAATGATTGCCTAACAAATATAAAAAAAAAAAAAAAAAAACCCTTCTGGGTTGCGGAGGTTAGATAGCAGTCGCTCTGTGTAAAAACCAGTTCCTCGTTAAATCCTTCCTTTTTCTTAATAAATATTCCTTCTAAACTATTAAGAGCGCTTTTACGGTACCGTCGGAAAATTATCCGTATTATGATTATCTAAAATTGCAACATAGCTTTTTAAAATCCGACTCGCAGGTTTTATGGAAATAGCTTTTTTGAGAGTTTTCCGCACATTTTATGGCAGGCTATGGACGTAACCGCCACGCCGAAGCGCGCGCTGATTTGAACGATATTTTAAGGCGTTACGGGCGATAGTTGCATATCTTGAAGGGCAGGCTACACCTAAACTAAATCTTGACTAAAATTATTGCCGTCCTTTTTCAGTTCTCTCATGATAGAATGTGACAGGTATAGACTTATTTTAGTTAAGTCGAGATTTTTGCAACTACGCATTTCTACTATATTATTCCAAGTTTAACTGTATTGTACTAAATATGTTTAACCATTTTATGACATTAAATCGCTGGTTCACACATTAATCTATTTTTACATTTTATTATTTTCTCATAAAGTCATAGATTATTCATATCTACTAGCGCCATCTACGTTTCACAAACTGTTTTAACGCGACAACTCAATCCACGCAAGGCGATATTTTCCTCATCTGATTCTTGACTATAGATCTACCTAACTTAACATTTAGTACCAAGGATGGCAGTTAGATGGCAGGCCAAGATCCAATTCGGGTCGTTGAGCCAACGAAAAAAATGGCAGGTAGATGGCAGCACAAAGTATCAAATCTTTTAAACATACATACATAGATATAATCACGCCTTTATCACTAATGGGGTAGGCTAAGTGTAAACGACCTAAAAACAAAGGTCGTCCCGCCATGTCAGACAAAATTTTGAGGGTTATTTAAAATAGATTTGTAGGTATATTGCTGTAGTGACAAGATGTCAGTCCATCGCCTAAATTGCAATATACTGAAACCCTCGTATCCCTTAGCTGGTTTTTACAGCATGCCCGGGAGGAAATGCAGCTGGCACATTCTATTTTTTTCTCTCGCTCACAGTCCAGCACGGAAGAATAGCTAACTTTTATAAGTCCACGAATATTTATAAAGTTGTAAAAATCTTTGTACTATATTCATCAAACTAATTAATTCACATATTTTGAGTCATTGTTCCGCTAAATATTATTTAATCATTCGGCTATTAGAGAAAAACTATGTCAGTACAGTCAGTTGCTAATAAACCATACCGGGTGTAAGGGACATCGTGCTAGAAACAGACAGTGGTTGCTCAGCCGTCGAAACTGAACAACTTTTACCTGGAAATTCTTTCAGGAAATGAAAATAATAGATTTTCCCATACAAAATGACCACCTCGATCAGACTAATTGCAGGGAAAGCCAGGCGCAGGGAAGGACAAATATTTTTGAAATTTTCTAAGAATTTGTTCAGTTTCATTGACTGGCTAAAATAAACCCTATCAGTTTGCATTAGGCTGTCCCTTACACCCGTTACAGGGCACGCACGGCGTTAATAACCTGGTAAAAAGTTATAACACGTCTTTCTAACATTAAAGATAAGTAAATACATACTTAAAAAGAAATATGTTTAACTCTTGGGTATATATACTATAGAGAAAGAATGTGTTTGGGTACTGAAAACCTATCATTAAATTGCAAACCCCCATAAAACATAATTCACTCTTCTTCTGTCGAGTGGGTATCGATTCTATCGACCCGATGACCCTGGTGTCAGAGTTTTTAAACCGCCTAGTAGCACAACTATCAGGCCTCTGACATGGTTTGAGTAACGACCACTATCAAAGACAGCGACCGGGACCGACGGCTTAACGTGCCCTCCGAAGCACGAAATATTATTCTTTCCAGACAATCAGGTATTTCAGCCTGCAAATTCCTAACCAAACTGGGGAAAAATTCACAAAGTGATAAATTCTCAAATATCAACTTTGTCTTTCCCCTCTGGGAATCGAACCCAGGACCTCCGGATCGGGAGTCCATGGCACTAGCCACTAGACCACGGAGGCAGTTCATAATTCACTAAAACCGCAGTGAATCAAAAAACCGGTCCGGCAGAATCAAGTAGTAGTAATTAAGATAATTTAGAATCTTACAAATTAGCGATTCATAGTTCGTTGGAGTAACAGGAAGAAAAACTGCGAAAAACGGCCACCAACGGCAATTTTTCTTTGCGTTTTTAGTGAATTATGATTTTTAAACTAATGGGGGCGCCACTCGGCTAGTATCGCCACCTTAATCTCCTAGTTTCTACAGTAAGCACGGGAAGAGTAGCTGCTGGTACATTCTATGTATTTTATCGATCAGCCCAGCTTGGAAGGTATGAACAATGTGAATAAACCTATGACACCATTTTAGAGCGCTTTATGTTTCTATCAAGCGATAGCGAAAGTTATATTGTTTTTATTGGATAACGTTTTTACGACCAGCATATGGCTCACTGCCTCCATGGTCTAATAGTCACCATGAGCTCAAGACCCGTAGGTCCCGGGTTCGATTCCCGGAGGGGAGAGTGACTTGTTTCCCCGGCGGGGGAGAGCGACTTGTTTCCCCGGCGGGGGAGAGCGACTTGTTTCCCCGGCGGGGGAGAGCGACTTGTTTCCCCGGCGGGGGAGAGCGACTTGTTTCCCCGGCGGGGGAGAGCGACTTGTGTCCCCGGCGGGGGAGAGCGACTTGTTTCCCCGGCGGGGGAGAGCGACTTGTTTCCCCGGCGGGGGAGAGCGACTTGTTTCCCCGGCGGGGGAGAGCGACTTGTTTCCCCGGCGGGGGAGAGCGACTTGTTTCCCCCGCGGGGGAGAGCGACTTGTTTCCCCGGCGGGGGAGAGCGACTTGTTTCCCCGGCGGGGGAGAGCGACTTGTTTCCCCGGCGGGGGAGAGCGACTTGTTTCCCCGGCGGGGGAGAGCGACTTGTTTCCCCGGCGGGGGAGAGCGACTTGTTTCCCCCGCGGGGGAGAGCGACTTGTTTCCCCGGCGGGGGAGAGGGACTTGTTTCCCCGGCGGGGGAGAGTGACTTGTTTCCCCGGCGTTTTTTTGTTTCTACAGATCGACCGCGATTTTTTATCACCTGTCACGTCGCCACTATAGCTGTCATTGATTCAATCGCTGTCAGTGTCATCATCATCATCATCCTAGTCTTATCCCGTATTTCTCGGGGTCAGCTACCTAATGTAGGTGATTGAACGAGGGTACTGGCTTTTACACAGAGCGACTGCCATCTGACCTCCGCAACTCAGAAGGAAAACCAGACTCAATCCTAGATTAGGTCAGAGTTTTTAAGCCGCCAAAGCTTAGCACTGGCCTCTGATATGGCTTAACGACAAATATCTACGGTATTAAACGATATTAACCGGGACCAACGGCTTAACGTGCCTTCCGAAGCACGGAAAAAGCGCCGAATAAACGTACATATGAAATTCGAAAATCGGAAAACACATTGGTACGTGGTGGGGTTCGAACCACGACCTTCCGCTCAGGAGGCAGCGGCCCTATCCACTGCATCATGGGGCTCCTCAATCGCTGTCAGTGTAACCTAAACAAAATTTAGTTCCTAATATCGCCACCTGAACAAAAATCACGGTAGTAGTTTGTGGTTGTTCGAAAAGTAAGATGATCCATTGCAGATTTCTTTTCGCTATCATGCTAAATAAAAAACCTGCAGAGATATGTCTAAGGGCCGTATTTGTAATCAGCTCTCAAGAGTGACAGCAAGTTTGAGTTCGTATCAGAAACGTCATTTCAGTACAAACTGGCATGTCAAATCCATACTTAATATTGCTCTCAAGTTTAAAAATATGACCCTAAGAAGCTCTACTTTCGCGATTTAGATATTTTCTGCACAAAATTCAATGGTTAGTGTTAATTGTTGTAATTTACTGGCACTACAGCAATATACAGATCTATCTTAGATAACTCTCAACCTTTGTCAGACGTGGCGGAATGACTTTTGTGTCGGTCCTAGACGCTTTGCCTACCCCATTAGAGATATAGTATTATATAAATAGTATGTATGTATACAAAGGTTTTCAGGGTTCCGTACCTAAAGGGTAAAAAACGGTACCCTATTTCCGAGACTTCGCTGTCTGTCCGACTGTCACCAAGCTGTATCTCATGAAACGTGATAGCTAGAGAATTGTAAGTAAACACTTTACTGTACACAAAAAACGAGAAACACAAAGTAAACTTAAATACATACATACGTATAATCACGCCTTTATCCCTAATGGGGTAGGCAGAGCGTAAACGACCTAAACAAAGGTCGTTCCGCCACGTCTGACATAGTTTTGAGGGTTATTTAAGATAGAATTCTAGGTATATTGCTGTAGTGACAGGTTGTCAGCCCATCGCCTAAATTACAATA
This sequence comes from Scrobipalpa costella, assembly GCA_949820665.1. Taxonomy (NCBI): domain Eukaryota; kingdom Metazoa; phylum Arthropoda; class Insecta; order Lepidoptera; family Gelechiidae; genus Scrobipalpa; species Scrobipalpa costella. Next base: position 5,757,635 of record OX463321.1, on the reverse strand, counting down.
TACTGAAACCCTTGGATCTCTTAGCTGGATCTTACAGCATGCCCGGGAGGAAATGCAGCTGGCACATTCTATGTTTTTCTCTCGCTCCCAGACCAGCATGGAAGTAAACTTAAATAAATGTGCACAAAGGCGGTCTTATCGCTGGAAGCGATCTCTTCCAGACAACCTTTGGGTAGATTGAAATTGGATTGAAATTTTCGCAGATCATATATTTTTATTTCCGCTATAACAACAAATACTAAAAACAGAATAAAACAAATATTAAAGAGAAGCTCCCATACACTAAACGTGATTCCATGAACTGTATTAGCTAGACAGTTGTTATTTTCAAAGATAATGTATTTCTGTTGCTGCTCATCATCATCATCTCCCTAGCCTTATCCCGTATCTCACGGGGTCGGCATCCTAATCTAGGGGATTGAAGGAGGGTACTGGTTTTTACACAGAGCGACTGCCATCTGACCTCCGCAACCCAGAAGGGAAACCAGACCCAATCCATCAGGTCAGAGTTTTCAAGCCGCCAATGCTTAGCACTGGCCTCTGATATAGCTTAACGACTAATATGTACGGTATTAAACGATATTAACCGGGACCAACGGCTTGACGTGCCTTCCGAAGCACGGAAAAAGCACCGAATAAACGTACATATGAAATTCGAAAACCGAAAAACACATTGGTACGTGGTGGGGTTCGAACCACGAGCGGCTCAGGAGGCAGCGGCCCTATCCACTACACCATTGGGCTCTATAACAACAATTACAAAAAATAGAATTAAATAAATATTTTAGGGGGGTCCCATACAATAAACCTGTTTTGTTTTGCCTTGCTCTTGAACGATATTAAAAAAACAGGTAAACGCTTGAATTACTCACAGAAGATTGAGTTGTTTAATTACCTTGATAATAAATAATAAAAATATAATAATTTAAATATTTAAGGGAGGCTCTTATACAAAGACGTGATTTCCTTGCTTGATATTAATAACGGTAATTGGTAACGAATGGTTAAAATATAGTGTCTAATATTGTATAGATTCTTCCATGCTGGACTGGGAGCGAGAGAAAAACATAGAATGCGCCAGCTGCATTTCCTCCCGGGCATGCTGTAAAAACCAGCTAAGGGATCGGAGGATTTCAGAATAATGCAATTTAGTCGATGGGCTGACAACCTGTCACTACAGCAATATACCTTAAATCTATCTCAAATTACCCTCAAAATTTTGTCAGACGTGGCGGAACGACCTTTGTTTAGGTTGTTTACGCTCTGCCTACCCCATTAGGGAAAAAGGCGTGACTATATGTATGTATGTATGTATATTGTATAGATAATGGTACGGAACCCTACGTGCGCGAGCCCGACTCGCACTTGGCCGGTTTTTAGTATGTACGTACATTTGGCCAACTGTACATAATGTATTTAAATATCATGTTTGTAAATGCGGAACTGTATAGAACGTATCATTATTAAAATTCTTAATTAATCCTTTTTTATCTTCGTCCATTGTCCGTGAAATTATGCTGTTTTTTCTAAATTATTCTGTTATTTTTTTTGCGAAAACCAATTTGAAACATACATTGTGGTGGAATGACCTCTCTTTGAGGTACTGATATCGAATAAACTTTTTGAAAAAATAAAAAAAACTTTTTCAGACGTGGTGGAACGACCTTTGTTTAGATCGTTTACGCTCTACCTACCCCATCAGGGATAAAAGCGTGATTATATGTATGTATCAGTTTTAAGTGTCAACGTTTTGAATTTTTAGCCACCAAACAATACATACTACAATAAGTACTAGCATACAATACACAAAAGAACTCAAATCCTTTAACAGTATCTTTATACGGGAAAACAGGCAGTTGGTACATGCTATGTACCTACTTTTATCGCACCCGTCCAGCAAGAAAGAATTCACTGAATGACCTTTACAATTTGAGGTCAAAGGCTGAAAAGCGAGTCCGAAACGTGTTTTCAATACGTCACGATCGTGGACATCAAGTACCGTTGTTGGACAGTTTGGTCATTGGACGTTATTCCACTGCACGTCCACGGCGACGGCACGATATCGTCGACGGTATCGTAAATATATACATATAATCACGCCTTTTTGCCTAATAGGGTAGGCAGAGCGCTAACGACCTAAACAAAAACGACCTGACAATGTTTTGAGGGTTATTTAAGATAGATTTGTAGGCATATTGCTGTAGTGACAGGTTGTCATCCGATCGCCTAAAATACAATATACTGAAACCCTCGGATCTCTTAGCTGATTTTTATAGCATGCTCGGCAGGAAATGCAGCTGGAACATTCTATGTTTTTCTCTTTGCTCTCAGGCCAGCATGAAAGGATAAAATCGTGGAAGAGATAAAATTAAATTACATACTATGGCGCTCTTTTCCACGGCACGGCAACTTAACGACATTTATTCCCAATTTCCCACCGGCATTGTCACCAGCCTGTCAAACTGCATGTGTTTTGTATTCGTACGAAGCATGTAGGTCGGCGTGTATGCGCGTTCAGATTGGAAGTAGTTGGTAGTCTTAGCGTGTGGATTCTCGAGTCGAAAGACTCGATGAACCCTGGCGTCAGAGTTTTGAAACCGCCTAGTTGGCCCCTGACATGGTTTGAGTAACGACCACTATAAAAGACAGCGACCGGGCCCGACGGCCTTATGTGCCCTCCAAAGCACGGAAATCTCTTTCCAAAAATCAGGGGATTCAGCCTGCAATGACTTAACAAAACTAAAGAAAACCTTACAAAGTGATAAATTGACAAATATCGACTTTGTGTTCCCGCCCTGGGAAGCGAAACCAGGACCTCCGGATTGTAAGATCATGTCCCTGACTACTATACCACGGAGGCAGTTGGTCGTTATCGTCGACGATGTTTCTAGCACAGATTACTTTATGTTAAACGCAGCGGGCGCCCATTTCCTAGTGGATAACAGAGCCACGGTATCGTTGTCATGCATGTCGTTGCCGTACCGTCTAGTGGAAACACGCCCATTGGAAAAGAAGAAACAGAGACGGTGGGACACTGACACACTTGCCCACTGCTGGGATTGGGGTCACGGGTCAATGTGGCAAAGGTTTTGGCGCCAGGATGACAATCTGCATTCATACTTATATCGTCTTTATTCCTAATGGGGTAGGCAGAGCGTAAACGACCGAAATTAAAGTCGTTCCGCCACGTCTGACAAAGTTTGGAGGGTTATTTAAGATAGATTTGTAGGAATATCGCTGTAGTTACAGGTTGTCAGCCCATCGCCTTTAGCTGGTTTTTACAGCATGGAAGGAAATGCAGCTGTCACATTCTATGTTTTTCTCTCGCTCCTAGTCCAGCATGGAAGAAAGCAAAGCTCATTTATAAGCAAAGTAATGGAGAAAAAAAATCTATCACACACAGCTGGTAAGTATTTATAGAACATGCCAATCAGAGCTCAAATTACTTTGTAGCCCAGAAGAGCGGGGTGATGATAAGATTATAAAAGGGGTAAAAAATATATATTCTTTCATGCTGGACTGGGAGCAAGAGAAAAACATAAAATGTGCCAGCTGCATTTCCTCCCGGGCATCCTGTAAAAAACTGCTAAGGGATCCGAGGGTTTCTGTACATTTCAATTTAGGCGATAGGCTGACAACCTGTCACTACAGCAATATACCTACAAATCTGTCTTAAAATAAACCTCAAAACTTTGTCAGACGTGACGGAATGATCTTTATTTAGGTCGTTAACGCTCTGCCTAAATATTTTAATCTGAAACCTATCGCGAAGGGTATTAAATAAAAGGGTGTTTTGAGCTGATTCTAAAAATATATCTCACAGTTACATTACAATCTAAAATTGCCCTCAATTTTTGTCAAACGTGGCGAAAGCGCCTTTTACGAGGCGTTAAACGCTCTGCCAACCCAGTAAGGGATAAAGGCATGATTTATGTATGTATGTATGTATGTTACATTATAACTAGCAGTTTTATATAAAATAAAAAAATGCATAGTTATCGAAACAAGCCAAGGGCTCTGTTCACCCAAATTTTTGTTCCAGATTGCTATCCATTCGTAGAGCGCACTATTTAACTTAATCTTGATTAAATTTATTAGCGTCCCTTTCTGTTCTCTCATGACAGAAAAGGACAGGTATAGATTTATATTAGTTAAGTTGTGATTTTTGCAACTACGAATTGGTACCTACTAATATCGTCTCAGGATCAGATAAGTTGGTCGTACTATAAACGGCTAATTATATTTCAATGAAATTTGGTATGATGATAGCCCTGGGGATGGCGATATAAGTAACTTTATATATTAAAAAAAACATTTCCACGAGGAATACCGCGGTTATGAACCGTATTTTTGAATCACTCAAACTCCAATACGTATACGAAAGAGTATCTTTATGCGATTTCCATACAAATTACCATGCGTTAGTCTTTCGTATATTCGTTTCGATTGACTCAAAACTACGGGTCCAGGTAATGCTAAAAACCATTTATTTCGATTCTCATTAGTACTTTTTGCTCCAAACTAGGCCGATAACCAGCACCTAATCAAACATTCTTGGCGGGCAGTTCCGCTCGCGTGTCCTTGCGTCTGCGCAGGGTCAACGATCTCCAGGAAACGGTGGCAGTTTGGCTGGACGCTCCTAGGCCCGTATTGATAATCAGCACTTGATTGTTGAGACTGACAGCGTGTTTAAGTTCGTATCAATGATATTTTATTATTGTAATATCTACACTTAATTTATAGTAGCTTTATAAATACTAGCCTCATTTACCGCAAGATAGTACGTTATTAGGTTATTACTTCCAAGATGGTCTGGGAGCGATAGGTAAACATATAATATGCCAGCTGCATTATCCCGGGCATGCTGTAAAAACCAGCTAAGCTCATACCCCATGAAGGTTTCAGGGTATTGTAATTTAGGCGACGGGCTGACAACCTGTCACTACATAATACACAGATCTATCTGAAATAACCTTCAAAACTTGTCAGACGTGGCGTTAGCGCTTTTTATCAGGAGTTTAGGCTCTGCCTACCCCGTAAGGGATAAAGGCATGGCTTTATGTATGTATAGAATGAATAAGCCCTAATCACCTGACCAACAAGACCAAACTAGGGCACCAGCCAGCACCTAATCGTTTCCCCGCGTGTCCTTGCGCAGGCGCAGGGTGAATGACCTCCAGGAAACGGTGTATCTCGCCGATCCAGTTCTTATCGGAAACGTGTGAATTAATTCTTCCATGCTGGACTGGGACCGGTAGCAAAACATAGAATGTTCCAGCTGCCTTTCCTCCCAGGCATGCTGTAGAAGCAAACAAAGGGATTCGAGGGTTATATACAATGGATTGTAGTTTAGGATCAGAAAGAATGGCGCATAAAAGAAGGGGCTTATGCTCAGAAGTGGGCTTATATAGGCTAAATAGATAGATAGATTAGGCGATGGGCTTGCCTGCCCCGTAAGAGAAAAAGGCGTGATTATGTACATGAGATTTGATTTCTTTCTACACTATAAGTGGGTTTTTTAAGTCGATTTACGACCCGTTCAGAAGTCTGAAGTGATCTGGGAAACGCCAGGAAGAATCTACAAAACATATTCTTCTGGAGGAATCGACAAAACATATTCAGTTTAATGTCCATTTTGATCAGGCAATTTGTATGAAAAACTATAAAAGAATTCCTATAAGAATTTCCCTGTGAAAGTTGTTCAGTGTCATTGACTGAGCAACCCCTATCAGTTTAAAGGGTGCTGTCACCTTACACCCCGAACATGTCTACTATCTTAATGATTTCTAGTCCTCATAGAAACATCATAAATACCGAATTCCAGTATAATTTTAAAACACATTTAGTTACATAACGTGTGAGTCAAGAGAAAATTGTGATAATTTCGATAAAATTGTGAGTCAAGGGAAAATGGGTTCGATTCTAGATTTGCCGGCTAAAACTAAAATTAAAAAGCTATTTGTCACTTTCAGACTAAAAACATTGACAAAGGACAGGAGATCTATTCTCTTCGGTGTTTGATTTACAGTCGGTGGTTTTATGCGTTATCTGTCATTTTTATCCGCCGTCATATCATATGGCGGATAAAATTGACAGAAATACTGAGGAAACGTGCGAAAGCGCGTCAAAATCTAGCGGACAAAGTGTAAAGTCATAGGGTATAAATTGGCTCCTTTTTCAATTTTATTATTTTGATAGTGACAGATAGATTTTAATTTTATTATTAGCCGGTGGTATCTAGAATCGAGGCCAATGATTGGATGTTCTTATTATGTGTGCTAGGTCAGTGACTCTGTCTGGCGACCTCTTGGGTGTGAGTCAAAAAAGAAATTTCGAAAACATGGCCGTTGGATAAAACTGGATATAAAGTAAATTCTATCTCTGAGTCATCGAAAACTTTGTCGCGTAAAATATTGCCCAACGTGCCTCTGCTTACGTAATTAATTTAATGATTAATTGGGCTTGATTCTAGATTTGCCGGCTAAAACCACAGGCTAAAACTAAAATTAAAATCTATCTTACACTTTCAAAATAATAAAACTGAAAAAGGATGGACGATGATACACTCTATGGTTTTACACTTCGTCCGCTAGATTTTGACGCGCTTTTGCACGTTTCCTCAGTATTTCTGTAAATTTTATCCGCCATATGTATGACGGCGGATAAAAATTATAGACAATTCATAGAACCAATGACTATAAATCAATAACCGGAAAGAATAGATCTCCTGTCCTTTTCCAATATTTTTAATATGAAAGTGACAAATAGATTTTAATTTTAGTTTTAGCCGGCAAATACTGAATCAAGCCTATTATTTAAGCTTTTTAAACGAGAGCGAGCGATCGAACTGCCTCCGTGGTCTAGTGGCTAGTGCCATAGAGTCCCGATCCGGAGGTCCTGGGTTCGATTCCCAGGGGGGAAAACACAAAGTTGATATTTGAGAATTTATCACTTTGTGATTTTTTCCCCAGTTTGGGTAGGACATTGCAGGCTGAATCACCTGATTGTCCGAAAAGAAAAAGATTTCGTGCTTCGGAGGGCACGTTAAGCCGTCGGTAACGGTCACTGTCTTTGATAGTGATCGTTACACAAAACCAGGTCAGAGGCCTGATAGTTGTGCTACTAGGCGGTTTAAAAACTCTGACACCAGGGTTTATCGAGTCCATAGACTCGATATCCACTCGACAGAAGAAGAACGAGAGCGGGTTGTAGAGGAGTGCGCTTCCTGTACCGTAATAACGATCTATCTATTCTGCAGGAAAAATGGAAGTCCCTGAACAAACCCCGGGCCCAAGTCGGTCGATATAGGGACAAATTGTGCCGATGGAGATACAGCACGAGGAGAGCCCGATGGTGTAGTGGATAGGGCCGCTGCCTCCTGAGCGGGAGGTCGTGGTTCGAATCCCACCACGTACCAATGTGTTTTTCGGTTTTCGAATTTCATATGTACGTTTATTCGGCGATTTTTCCGTGCTTCGGAAGGCACGTTAAGCCGTTGGTCCCGGTTAATATAGTTTAATACCGTAGATATTAGTCGTTAAGCCATATCGGAGACCAGTGCTAAGCGTTGGCGGCTTGAAAACTCTGTCCTAATCTAGGATTGGGTCTGGTTTCCCTTCTTGGTTGCGGAGGTCAGATGGCAGTCGCTCTGTGTAAAAACCAGTACCCTCGTTCAATCCCCTAGATTAGTTAGCCGACCCCGTGAGATACGGGATAATGCTAGGGAGATGAGGAGATACTGCACGAACAACCAGTGCGAATGTGGTGCCTCCCCCCAAACAATGGCACATCTATTGTCTTGCCCCGCGTGACTTAAGGTTTATAAGTGAAAGGCGGCAGACTTATGGGAGCAAGCAGATGTATTTGTCCGAAGATCGTTCGGTGCAGTAAGAACAACTTACAAACTAAAACATGGGCTTAAATACTAATAATTTGACGTCACATAATGCTGAGATGTGGTTTCGATGATTTGGACTTCGAACTGATAATTGCTTGATGAGCATATCTTGAATCTAGATCAGTTGGAGTCAACATCATTACTTGTGGATTAAGAATGCTGATATAGCATTTCTTAACTCGTGCCCTTCATCTTGCACCCAAGAAGACCTTTACAAAGCCACTGATGTCGAAGTGCATTCGGCAGAGTATAGGTGAACATTAATTAACGCCATTACGATCGATACTCCCATGCTGGACTGGGAGCGAGAGAAAAACATAGAATGTGCCAGCTGCATTTCCTCCCGGGCATGCTGTCAAAACCATCTAGGGGATGCAAGGGTTTCTGTATATTGCAATTTAGGCGATCGCCTGACAACCTGTCACTACAGCAATATACCTACTAATCTATCTTAAACAACCCTCAAAACTTTGTCAGACGTGGCGGAACGACCGTTGTTTACGCTCTGCCTACCCCATTAGGGATAGAGACTTGATTATATCGATCGTAAGAAGAAAAGATGAAAAATGAAATCGAAATAAAAGCAAGACAATATTATATGTTTAAAACCAAGGCTTGTATTCGTAAAGCTATTGACAGTAATTATTACTTTGTTACTCTTTTACTCCTTAACAGCTGAACGAATTTTGATGAAATTTGGTAGGACTACAGGTAGAATCCTGGGAATCTTATTCCCACAGGAAAACTCATTTGAAGTAGGTGAAACCGCGGGTGGAAAGCTAGTATTAAGTAAAGATTTGACAGGCTGTTTTGTACCGAAAAGACATTTTCTAATACGAGGTCAAACTCAATATCAGTATCAAAAGCAGATTGTTACGGGCCTTAAGGCCGGATTTATAATCAGTTTTCAAGAGTGATAGCGAGTTTGAGTTCGTATCAGAAATGTCATTTCAGTACAAACTGTCAAATCCATACATACATACATAAAATCACGCCTCTATCCCTTACGGGGTAGGCAGAGCGTTAAACGCCTCGTAAAGGGCGCTTTAGCCACGTCTGACAAAAATTGAGGGTAATTAAAGATTGTAATTAGTATTGCTATAGTGACAGGTTGTCAGCCCATCGCCCAAACTACAATACACTGCAACCCTCGAGTCCCCTTTGCTGACTTCTACAGCATGCCCGGGAGGAAGGGCAGCTGGAACATTCTATGTTTTTCTATCTCTCCCAGTCCAGCATGGAAGCGAACTGTCAAATCCATACTTAATATTGCTCTCAAGTTTGAGATCGCTTCAAAAATACATTCAATATTCTTCACCCATTACAGTCTACACCTTCTCATCGAGTCTATCGACCCGATGAACCCTGGTGTCAGAGTTTTTAAACCGCCTAGTAGCACAACTATCAGGCCTCTGATATGGTTTGAGTAACGACCACTATTAAAGACAGCGACCGGGACCGACGGCTTAACGTGCCCTCCGAAGCACGAAATATTTTTTTTCTCTTGCGGACAATCAGGTGATTTAGCATGCAATGTCCTAACCAAACTGGGGAAAAATTCACAAAGTGATAAATTCTCAAATATCAACTTTGTGTTTCCCCCCTGGGAATCGAACCCAGGACCTCCGGATCGTGAGTCCATGGCACCAGCCACTAGACCACGAAGACAGTCCTACACCCAAACCCAACAAGAGAAAAGAAACGAAAATTGAAAAGTGCAAGTGAAAATAATTATTTCGTTTTGCTTTCGTGCGCGGAACGAATCGCATATGTATGGTATTTGGGAATACTGTGTGACGGTAAAAGTGAAATAATATAATGACATACACACATACATATAATCACGCCTTTATCCCTAATGGGGTAGGCAGAGCGTAAACGACCTAAACATAGGTCGTCTCGCCACGTATGACAAAGTTTTGAGGGTTATTTAAGATAGAATTCTAGGTATATTGCTGTAGTGGCAGGTTGTCAGCCGATCGCCTAAATTACAATATACTGAAACCCCTCGGATCCCTTTGCTGAATTTTACAGCATGCCCGGGAGGAAATTCAGCTGGCACATTCTATGTTTTTCTCTTGCTCCCAGACCAGCATGGATAATATAATGAAATTAAAGTATTTACCTATAATTTTCTTCTAAGCGAGTGGATTATCGAGTCGAACAACCCTATTATATAATATGAAAGAAAGAAAATAACAAATTCGTAGCTCCCACTACCGTCTTTGTAGCTCAGTTGGTAGAGCAATGGACCGGCATTCCAGAGACACAGGTTCGAGTCCTGCCAGAAACGTTTTTTTTTTTTTCATATTATATGAAATAAGAATAGCATTGTGAGTGCTAAAATTCCTCAAAAATATAATAATAATAATAATTTATTTTCTTCCATGCTGGCCTGGGAGCGAGAGAACAGCATAGAATTGTGCCACCTGCATTTCTTCCCGGGCATGCTGTTAAAACCAGCTAAGAGAGTCCGAGAGTTTCTGTATATTGCAATTTAGGCGATAGGCTGACAACCTGTCACTACAGCAATATATCTACAAATCTATCTTAAATAACCCTCAAAACTATGTAAGACGTGGCGGAATGACCTTTGTTAGGTCGTTTACGCTCTGTCTACCCCATTAGGGTGCACTCTCTATTCCTTCAATCTCTTATTATGATGAGACAGATTGACTAACACGACCAGAGAGAAGTCAGGCGCAGTACCGACTATTTACATGCCCATCCGACAACATGAATCATCTTACTTTTCGGAGAATCAGGTGGTTAGCCTGCAATGTCCTAACCAAACTAGAAACAACAACACAAAGTCACTGACCCCGCCGGGACCTCCGGGTCGTGAGCCCATGGCTCAGGCCGTCTAGCCACAACTATCAGGCCTCTGACATGGTTTGAGTAACGACCACTATCAAAGACAGCGACCGGGACCGACGGCTTAACGTGCCCTCTGAAGCACGAAATCATTTTTTTTCTTTTGGACAATCAGGTGATTTAGCCTGCAATGTCGTAACCAAACTGGGGAAAAATTTACAAAGTGATAAATTCTCAAATATCAACTTTGTGTTTCCCCCCTGGGAATCGAACCCAGGACTTTCGGATCGGGAGTCCATGGCACTAGCCACTAGACCACGAAGACAGTTACCTATATAAAAATATATTAGGTATATGAGTCAGTGGTTAATATAAAAATACAGGATCTAATGAAGCTCTGCCTACCCCATTAGGGATAAAGGCGTGATTATATGTATGTATGTATCTAATGAATAATATATTTTTCACTTCTCATGCTCGAAAAAGTACTACTTTATGCAGAATCTAGGCGACATAAAGTTGAACTTTATGTACAAGGGCAAAAAAGTAGCTTTTGAAATGTATCTATACTAAGGCAGTGACCATTTAAACCATGCAGCCAAACATAATAAATTGTGCACGGACTTGCTTATTTATAATATATCCTTCCCTATTTGCATTTTTGGTTTAAAAAAACACGATCACACTCATAGCCCCCACTAGGATTCCCTGTATCGGGGTGTCATGGTCATACATAGAAACAACCACAAAGAACACCCAGACCCAGAAACAGACATTTAAACTCATCATTCAAATGTTTGCCCTGGCCGAGAATCGAACCCGGGACCCTCTGCGTAGCAGGCAGGTACACTGCCAACTAGACTGCGCAGGTCGTCTTTAATAAGATAATACGAAAAAGTAACTAAATATAAAGACATATTCATCACTAAAAAAACAATATTCCAAAATAATTTAAGAGTAGGCTGTATATATTTTATTCTTTGCCCGAAAATCATGCACAAAAATTAAAAAAAGTAAAGTAGCGGGAAAGAAGCTGTGAAATTTTACTTTGAATTTTAATTAAATAAATGTTTGTATGTTATGTTACTGTTTTATTTTCTCGCAATCGAAGTGAAAAGCATAGTTTATAACTCGTGCACAAATCATTTTTATCCTCGACTTCTTCATCTGCCCTCGCCCTGCGGGCTCGGGCATATAACGATCTCGGATAATAATGACTTGCTTTATGCACTCGGTATTAAATCTACTATTTTTGTCTGAATCATCGGCATTTAAAACTTTTCGCTTTTGATGAAAGACAAAATGAAATTCTAATTCATGAAAGTGATTAGTTTCGAAGTATTTTATGCAAGATTTTATATCATGAAATGACATTTAACTGAGTACAAGATGTAAGGGACAGATTTCACAACTGATAGAGTTTATACTGCAATGAAACTGAACCACTTTTTCTCTTCTCCCTTACACCTGTATATTAGGTTAGTTAGTTAGTTAATATACAGGTGTAAGGGACAGCTTCTCACTTACTAAATTGGGTTGCTCCGGCAACGAATCTCAACCGTTTTACCAATGTCTGAGATGGTAATTTTGTATTTCTTTTTCCTTTCTTTGAAAAAGTTGTTCAGTTTCATTACAGTGTAAACTATATCAGTTGTGAAATCTGTCCCTTACACCTTGTACTTAGTTAAATATCATGTCATTATATAAAATCTTACATAAAATACTTCGAATTAGAATTTAATTTTGTCTTTCATCAAAAGCGAAAAGTTATAAATCCCGATGATTCAGACTAAAAAATGTATCATTCATTAGATCTTGAATTTTTATATTAACTACTGACTCATATACCAGATCCTGACCTACCGTTAGTTATTACCGTTCACGACAATAATATCGTCGACATAAAACACTTCCAACCAATATACGGGTTTTACCCGGATCGCGTTCAAATCTTACAAAATATTTGTGCCGCTGTCACAAAACTTTCACTTCCTTTGTATGTGGGTTGGATGTGTCACGGAAAGGACCTTGCGTCGTACTCCGCATATCTTTATCTATGGAATGTAATCTTAGGTATGCAGACAAACATACCTACAAATAAGTATACTATAATGGGCTCAATTTCTTCCATGCCGGCCTGGGAGCAAGAGAAAAACATAGAATGTGCCAGCTGCATTTCCTCCCAAGCATGCTGTAAAAACCAGCTAAGGGATCCGAGGGTTTCGGTATTTTGTGATTTAGGCGATGGGCTGACAACCTGTCACTACAGCAATATACCTACAAATCTATCTTAAATAACCCTCAAAACTTTGTCAGACGTGGCGGAATGATCTTTGTTTAGGTCGTTTGCGCTCTGCCTACCCCATTAGGGATAAAGGCGTGATTATATGTATGTATGTATGTATGTATAATGGGCTCAATTCCAGGTGCCACCGCTAAAGCTAAAATGAATTCTCTCTCATAACATAAGATTACTTTATTGCACGTTAGAATACAAATCATACAGCACAACTGATAACAACAAAAAAAGACAAGTACAACATAGACGGCCTTATTGCTAAGGAAGCAATTTCTTCCAGGCAACCTTTGGGTGAAAGAAAAATGCGTAGTGGTTAGCGGGATACTGCAACCCTAGTCAAATATGTATCCTAAATACATTACATTACATATAATACATAAACTAAGTACAAGCTACTACATAGATATTGTAAAATAAACTAATATATAATAAACTAATACATAAACTAATGGAAGATAGGATAATGCAAACTACAATCAGAAACTAGACGAAGGAAATGACAGCAACAGCACTCTCTTTAAAAAAAAAGGTTGAAAAACGACAGGTGACTTATACTCTATGGTTGTACACTTTTTACGAATTATTTTGCACATTTCAGCTGTATTTTAACTGCCATCTAAGTTCATGGCGGTTATATTTGATAGATAACGCGTAAAATCATATGAAAATCATAGACTATAATCGATAACCAAAGATGATAAATCTCATGTCCTTTTTCAATCTTTTTAATCTGAAAGGGATAGTTAAACTTACATTTAGATGGCATCTAGAATCGAGCTCATTATCGATTCGTGGAGAGCATGACTTAACTAAATCGTAACCAAAGTTGTTGCCATCCCTTTCTGTTCTCTAAGGATAGACAATGGTAGCAATTCGTAGTTGCAAAAATCATGATTTAACTAAAATAAGCGTATAATTGTCATTGTCTGTCATGAGAGAACATAAAAAGACGGCAATAATTTTAGACAAGATTTAATTTCTTGCTCTCCACGAATCGATACTATTCTACACTTATTTCTATTATACATTGTGGCCACTTTTAGCACATTTGAAATGCATAGCTTTTATGCTTAGTGTGAAAAAATTAGAATTAGTTGCGATTTTCGCCAAATGTAAAATATTCAGGATTTTATCTTTTAGGCAATAATTTAAAACCGATGATGCCACTGGCGCAGTTCTCGATTCCCCTTAATACGAGCTTATGATTGTTTTGAGTATACCATCGGACGAAATAATACTATTCCCATAAATGACTTAGAGAAAGAGGGAGTGACCCCGCTCTGGTACCTTCTAGATGCAAAGGTTGGCCATAGCGATTCAACGCGGTAATGCAGCGAGCGTTATGGGAACCTTTGCTCCAGGATCGACCAGAGGCGGGCTATTTGAGAATAAGGGCTATTTAAGGATAAGCTTGGTTTTAAGTGACATCGTATTGTATTTTCGAGCCGTCAAATTGTGGAATTCCCTTCCCGAAAATGTTCGACGAGCACCGTCTATTGAGACATTTAAAGAGCGAACAAGAAAGTTCTTCTTAAAGAATAATAATTCGTTATTTATCCTATCTCCCATTAGCATAATATGTATTAGTTTATTATAAACATATATTAGTTTATTTTATTTATGTATTTATTTAATAGTTTTTATATTGTTTAAGTATTAAGATGAACTTAGTATGCACTATCCCGCTATCTGCTATGTACTATCCTAATACCCAAAGGTTGCCTGGTAGAAATTGCTGCTTTAGCAATAAGGCCGCCTATATTGTACTGTTTTGTTCCTTACTTTTCTGCAGTATGTATTTGTAAAGTGTCTTGTATTGTATTGTATTTTGACATGTTCCCATACCACTAAATATCTCGTTCCTACAGTGTTCAATAACATACCAAATGAGATAACAAAGTGTGAAAGTAAACAAGTATTTAAGAAAAAGGTTAGAGATTAGTTTCTTGTTGTTATATTTTAGCCTTTTCAAAAAGCATTTATTAACACAATTTAATAATAATATTATTTTCGACTTCTAACTTTAAATGTGTGTACTATACATGTTTCTTGAATTACAAAACAACAGTATGTAAGACATTTTATTTAATGTAGAAAAACAGTTTGTAATGTTATGGGGAGCCACTTCTGTCAACAAACTATTATATAGTTTGGCAGATTTTGTTTAAGTTGTAAAATTGTACTGCCAAAATGAATTAACGATTTTTTATTTATTTTTTATTTACTAAATTAAAAAAAAAATACACAATTACCTTGCAAATAATCCGTATTGAGCACCACAGGGCCGGCTGTAACCGAGCCAAATCCTAAAACTATTTGTATCACCACTAATGCCACAGTAAAATTTATACACATCACCCTGAGTCCGTCCACCACCCGCCCTACGTGGCATTTCGCGAACATGTCACTTGTCACTTGGTCACTATTCGTGTCATTGTCACTAGGGGTGTATGGGGGGTGGCTGTAGGGCCATGTGCTTATGGGGGGGCCCATTGTGTTGTTGGGTTTGGGCTATGACTGGAACATGGTGTGATGAAATCTGGAACAAAAGAAAATAACGTTAGAATTTTGGTTTTTGTTTAGCACCTTAAAATACGGGGTGTAAGGGACAGCATCCCGTAAACTAATAGGGGTTGCTTAGTCAACGGAACTGAATAACTATCAGCGAGATTTTTTTTCAGGAAGTAAAAATTACATAACATAAAAATACTTTACTGCACGTAATAATACAACATACAACACAACAGATAACAGCAAAAGACAAGTACAACATATTTATTGCTAAGGTAGCAATTTCTTCCAGGCAACCTTTGGGTGAAAGAAAAAGTGTAGTGTAAATGATTTTCCATACAAATTGTCTGATCTAGGTGGTAATTTTGTATGAGAAGTTCAATATTTTCTTTCGTCTGAAAGAATTTCCTGGTGATAGTGGTTTAGTTGTTGACTGACTGAGCAACCCGTATCAGTTTGAGTTTACATCCGGTATTGTTCCATGCTGGACTGGGAGCGATGAAAAATCATAAAATGTGCCAGCTGCATCTCCAAAAATCAGCTAAACATAGAATGTGTCAGCTGCATTTCCTCCCGAGCATGCTGTAAATAACAGCTAAGGGATCCGAGGGTTTCAGTATATTTCAATTTAGGCGATGGGCTGACAACCAGTCACTACAACAATATACAGATCTATCTCAAGGTTCTTCTTCTTCTGTCGAGTGGGTATCGAGTCTATGGACCCGATGAACCCTGGTGTCAGAATTTTTAAACCGCCTAGTAGCACAACTATCAGGCCTCTGACATGGTTTTGTGTAACGACTACTATCAAAGACAGTGACCGGGACCGACGGCTTAACGTAAAGCACGAAATCTTTTTCTTTTCGGACAATCAGGTGATTCAGCCTGCAATGTCCTACTCAAACTGGGGAAAAATTCACAAAGTGATAAATCCTCAAATATCAACTTTGTGTTTTACCCCCTGGGAATCGAACCCAGGACCTCCGGATCGGGAGCCCATGGCACTAGCCACTAGACCACGGAGACAGTTCTCATCTCAAGGTGATACCTAACGGCAAATGGTTGTTTTTAAGAGCTTATTTCTTTTAAACGATTCATTGGAAAATTCTCAAAATTATGTCGTTGACAGTCTGCCTACCCTGCATTAGGGATAAAGGCGTGATTACATGCATGTTATAAATAGCACTTAGTTCGTTCTTGTCGCATGCGCAGACTAAAACCGGGTTCGGTTGGTGCAGGATCCACGTAACTGTTCTTGAGTTAAGTATTTCCGCGGTACCTCACTGGCCTGGTGGGTTATTCTCAACTTATGCGGTTGTCACATTTTTGAAATATCAAAATACGTTTATAATAACCAGAAAGATTACCAACAAAAATCCCAAATTCACGACTATAATCTACGACGTAAAAATGATCTCGTCAATGTGCAATGTAGACTTACCAAAGCGACTAAATCCACGCACGCGATGGGTCCTAAAATATTTAACAAAATTCCTGATGACATAAAAAAATCAGAACAGTTTCAAAATAGTTTAAAAAAATGGCTTATTGACAATGCTTTCTATAATGTAGACGATTTTTTAAATAAGCGGTGATGATGATGATGTAATTATAAATATCTTTTATTTCAGTTCTTATACTTTTAATATGAAATGTTAAATAATTCTTCCTATTGACATGTAATATTTAATATTATGAAATAAAGAGTATGAGTATGAGTCACACTAGGCGCGATTTACCCCTATCTGTTTGCGGGACGCTGTCTCTTACACCCGGTATGAGTGGTAAGTACATACATACATAAATCACGCCTTTATCACTTACGGGGTAGGCAGAGCGTTTAACGCCTCGTAAAAGGCGCTTTTGAGGTATTGATTGTAATATGTATTGCTATAGTGACAGGTTGTCAGCCCATCGCCTAAATTACAATAAACTGTAACCCTCGAGTCCCTTTTGCTGACTTCTACATCATGCCCGGGAGGAAGGGCAGCTGGAACATTCTATGTTTTTCTATCTCTCCCAGTCCAGCATGGAAATAAGTGTAAGTGGTATGAGTGGTAAGTAAAACAATATTTGGTGAAAAACTAACTATTTTTTAAAAACTATGTAGTAGATTGTTTGTTGTTCTTCCATGTTGGACTGGGAGCGAAAGAAAAACATTGAATGTGCCAGCTGCATTTCCTCCTGGGCATGCTATGAAAACCAGCTAACGGATCCAAGGGTTTCAGTATATTGTAATTTAGGCGATAGGCTGACAATCTGTCACTACAGCAATATACCTACAAATCTATCTTAAATAACCCTCAAAACTTTGTCAGACGTGGCGAAACAATCTTTGTTTAGGTCGTTTACGCTCTGCCTACCCCTTTAGGTATAAAGGCGTGATTGTATGTATGTATGTAGTAGCAAATGTTTGTTAACTGGTAGAAGTATCATAATTGTCATTTACATAAAAACCTATCACTGTTTTGTTTGTATGTAAGTACTATATATTTTATATTAACATTCCAAGTTCATAACTGCCTTAATTTAAAAAAAAATGTGTATACCTCTAATAGGTTTTTACATTAGACTAAATAACCTAATATAATATGCTTGTTACAATGTGTAATGTATTAACTGTTGGTGTACCTATTTTAGTAAATAATAATAATACATACATACATACATAAAATCACGCCTTTATCCCGTACGGGGTATGCAGAGCGTTAAACGCCTCGTAAAAGGCGCTTTCGCCGCGTCTGACAAAAATTGAGGGCAATTTTAGATTGTAATGTGTATTGCCATAGTGACAGGTTGTCAGCCCATCGCCTAAATTACAATACACTGTAACCCTCGAGTCCCTTTTGCTGTCTTCTACAGCATGCCCGGGAGGAAGGGCAGCTGGAACATTCTATGTTTTTCTATCTCCCCCAGTCCAGCATGGAAGTAACAATAATAATACTTTTAGTAAATAAATTAAAATCACGTAGATCGCGATGCCCTAACCCTGGCTGTCCAGGTCACCAGGTCAACTGGATCCACATCCAGATGATATCAGGACTGGACACGGACTAGTAACGGTGCCTTCATCTCTTAGCGGTATTCTCAACTAGTTACTGGGCTCGGTTGTAGATACACACACACACACACATAGTCACGCCTTAATCCCTAATGGGGTAGGCAGAGCGTAAACGACCTAGACAAAGGTGGTTTCCTCACGTCTGACAAAGTTTCGAGGGTTATTTAAGATAGATTTGTAGGTATATTTCTGTACTGACGGGTTGTCAGCCCATCGCCTAAATTACAATATACTGAAACCCTCGGATCCCTTAGCTGACTTTTACAGCATACCCAGCATATCTTTGTTTTTCTCTCGCTCCCAGACCGGCATGGAAGGAATCTAGATACCACCGGCTAAAACTAAAATTTCACGTTTCATTTTTATTTCTAAAGTCACTTTCAAAATAGTAAAATTGAAAAGGACAGGCGATTTATCACCAAATAAAACTAAAATTTAAATCTATATGTCACTTTCAAAATAATAAAATTAAAAAGTACAGGCGATTTATCACCAGCTAAAACTAAAATTTAAATCTATATGTCACTTTCAAAATAACTGCCTCCGCGGTCTAGTGGCTAGTGCCATGGACTCCTGATCCGGAGGTCCTGGGTTCGATTCCCAGGGGGAAAACACAAAGTTGATATTTGAGAATTTATCACTTTGTGAATTTTTCCCCAGTTTGGTTAGGACATTGCAGGCTGAATCACCTGATTGTCCGAAAAAGAAAAAAAGATTTCGTGCTTCGGAGGGCACGTTACGCCGTCGGTCCCGGTCGCTGTCTTTGATAGTGGTCGTTACTCAAACCATGTCAGAGGCCTGATAGTTGTGATACTAGGTGGTTTAAAAACTCTGACACCAGGGTTCATCGGGTCGATAGACTCGATACCCACTCGACAGAAGAAGAAAATAATAAAATTGAAAAGACAGGCGATTTAGTACCGACTAAAACTAAAATTTAAATCTATATGTCATTAACAAAACAATAAAATTAAAAAGGACAGGCGATTGTCACCAAATAAAACTAAAATTTAAATCTATATGTCACTTTCAAAACAAAATTGAAAAAGGACAGGCGATTTATACTCTACTCACTTTGTCCGCTAGATTTTGACGTGCTTTTGCACGTTTCCCCAGTATTTCTGTCAATTTTATCCGCCATATCATACGACGGCGGATAGAATGACAGATTACGCATAAAACCACCGACTCAGAAACCGGAGAGAATAGTTTTCCTGTCCTCTTTTAATGTTTTTAGTCTAAAAGTGACAAATAGATTTTAATTTTAGTTTGAGCCGGCACCAGAATCAAACCCAGTATCTGCCTCCGTGGTCTAGTCCGCTAAGCCTTGGACTCTTTATCAGAAGATCATGGGTTCGATTCCACGGAGGTTTTAGGGTTTGATTTGGGGTTTGGGAAACGTCCCAAATCGAAATATTGAACCTAACGAGGTTCGGTGACGTCGGGGGAGGTTTACTCCAGTTTTGTTCAGGATTCCGAGGATTGTGTGTTTCTGAGGGCACGTTAAGCCGTCGGTGCCGGTATAAGTAGTCGTTATACAAAACTATTCAAATTATATAAGTCCTATGTGCCAGTTTCATTAATTCTCACGTCTTGTCTTGAAAACCCACGAGATAAGAAGATAGTTTAGCACATAAAGTTTTTTTATTTAACGTTGAGTTATCGGTACCAATATGGTTTGTGGCCCACAAACTGTTTTTTATTTAAATACATATAATCACGCCTTTATCCCTTATGGGGTAGGCAGAGCGTAACCGACATAATGGTCAGACAAGTTTTGGGGGTTATTTAAAGATGATATAAGTTTATACTTCCATCCCGGACTGGGAGCGAGAGAAAAACATAGAATGTGCTAGCTGCATTTCCTCCCGGGCATGCTGTAAAATCCAGCTAAGGGATCGAAGGTTTTCTGTATATTGCAATTTAGGCGATGGGCTAAAAACTTGTCGGTACAGTAATATACATACAAATCTATCTTAAATAACCCCCGAAACTTTGTCAACCGTGGCGGAACGACCATTGTTTAGGTCGTTTACGCTCTACCTACCCCATTAGGGATAGGTCCAACGTCCAACCGTTTTTTAAATCTGTCCCATGTAATGAGCTGAGCAGATGCTAGCCAGATGACTAGGTAGTTAGGTCCAGGTGGACGGATCTCACATAAACGAATTTTCCTCGGCTTCTCTAAGTGATGAGCCAAATAAGATACTGTTTAATTCTATGTTGACGTAGGTCTAATAAGTTTATCTAAAGAAAAAGACCGCGTGCTCTTAAAAATATCTTCGCGTACTCTTACCCATAGCATGGTTTAAGAGTACGCAAATCCCTATACCACTTTTTTTGTTTATTGTGGCGATTAGAATTATTTTGGGAATCCAATACGTTAATATATTAAAGTCAAATAAATAGGCCACCAAATATTTATTTTGTCTATGTCACGTTATATAATCGTTTCAAGTACCTATCTTAGCTTACCTGCAAGCATAATTGTCTCCTCTGGGTTTATCAAAGGTTGACTGGAAGAGATCCCTTAATGGGATAAGTCCGCCTTTGTGCCACTATTGTCTTAATCTTCTTGAATTTAGTTTCAAGATTTTTGAGGTACAATAAAGAGCTTACATACATAATTACATACAAGGGTGAAATTCGTTGAAGATGCGTTTATCCTGTAAGAAACTGGTATGACTTTTAGCCTAAATAATGCCTTTGAACTAAGATAAATTATTTTCACATTAACCTTTGTGCGTTGCGTTGAAATTATGGCGGGTAGCTCTCAATTCAATCTTAAGGAAAATCTACTATAGAAAGGTGCTAGGCACAAAGTCATGGTTACATTAGGGATACGACGCCTACAGAAGTGACCGGTATCTGTCGACAACTTTCACATATTCTAACCTAAAAGCTAACGGTGCGCGCGACTGACATACTTCTTGCATGTAGGAGTGACGCACACATACGCTACACGTCTGTGTGTAAGGACGATCGATTTTTGAGACTCTTGCGCATGGGTGGAACATAAGAGGAAAATAAGATAGAGATTTTGATGCGATTGAATTATATGCTATAGAAAGGAGGAAAATAAGTTAGACATTTAATTTGATTGAATTCTAGCTGGTGTAGTGGTCTGAGCCATAGGCTCCGGAGTTCGTGCGGGTTCTATTCCCCGAGAAAAATAAAAATGGTAGCTAATTTTCAAAATCACATACATACATACATATAATCACGCCTCTATCCCTAACGGGGTAGAATCACTTTGAGATATTTTCCCCAATTTGGTCAGAATACAGGTCAATTCATCTGATTGTCTGTAAGAAAAGGATTCCGGGCTTCGGAGGCACGTTAAGATGTCGGTCCCAGTTGCCATCACACAAGAGGTCTAAATGGCGGTTAAAAAATGTGACATCAGGGTTCATCGGGTCGTTAGACTCGTCATACATACATATAATAACGCCTTTATCCCTAATGGGGTAGGCAGAGCGTAAACGACCTAAACAGAGGTCGTACCGCCTCGTCTGACAAAGTTTTGACGGTTATTTAAGATAGATTTGTAGGTACATTGCTGTAGTGACAGGTTGTTAGCCTATCGCCTAAATTGCAATATACAGAAACCCTCGGATCCCTTAGCTGGTTTTACACTAGCCCGGGAGGAAATGGAGCTGGCACATTCATTCTCGTGATGGGAATACCGAAAACAACACTAACAGTGCAAAACTAGGTGCCAGCATAACGGGTTACATAAAATCTGAACAACCTTGCATGTTAGCTTAAGAATTCAAGTTTATTATAATAATTAGATAGCGAACCAGTATTTACAGTTATACATTCTTTTATTATCTTCCATGCTGGACTGGGAGTGAGAGAAAAACATAAAATGTGCCAGCTGCATTTCCTTCCGAGCATGCTGTAAAAACCAGCTAAAGGATCCGAGAGTTTCAGAATATTTCAATTTAGGCGATGGGCTGACAACCTGTCGCTTCAGCATTATGCCTACAAATCCGTCATAAATAACACTCAAAACTTTGTCAGACGTGGCGGAACGACCTTTGTTCAGGTCTTTTACGCTCTGCCTAACCCACAAAGGAAAAAGGCTTGATTATATATGTATGAATGTAAAACTTCAGAAATGGTGGAAGTACCTTTTGTTTAAAACGTTGACGTTCTGCCTGCTCCATTACAGAAATTACGTAGGTATGTATGTAAAACTGTTCGAATCCCACCACGGAAATGGAAATGCAGCTGGCACATTCTATGTTTTTCTGTCCCTCCCAGTCCAGCATAGAAGAATGACATGACAAGTTTTAAGGGTTGTTTAAGATAGATCTGTATATGGGGTGAGAGGGACAGCGTCCCACAAACTGATAGGGGTTGCTCAGTCAACGAAACTGAACAGCTTACACCAGGTATTTTTCAGGAAACGAATAATCCTTTCGACTTTCCCATACAAAATGACCACCTCGATTAGACAATTTGTATGCAAAAGCCTAAAAAAAAAACTTTTCCTGTAATTTTTTTTTTTTTTTTAATAGCCTATAAATTGTCCCACTGCTGAGCAAAAGCCTCCCCTTCATCTCTCCAAGCGTCTCTGTTTACAGCTTCTGTTGGCCACTGTTTGCAATAACCATCTAATAAATAAAATAACAAAATCTGCGTGATAGTCATTCACTTTCGTTGACTAAACAACCTCTATCAGTTTGCGGGGCGATGTACTGTAGTGACAGGTTGTTAGCCTACGATCTAAATTACATTTAGAAATTACTTGCTTCTTACATACAGCATAACCAGGAGGCTATTTTCCATGCTGGACTGGGAGCGAGAGAAAAACGTAGAATGTGTCAGCTGCATTTCCTCCCAGGCATGAAGTAAAAACCAGCTAAGGGATCCGAGGGTCTCTGTATATTGCTATTTAGACGATAGGCTGACAACCTGTCACTACAGCAGTATACCTACAAATATGTCTTAAATAACCGTCAAAACTTTGTCAGACGATACGGAACGACCTCTATTTAGGTCGTTTACGCTCTGCCTACCCCATAAGGGATAAAGGCGTGATTATGAATATGAATGTATGCAAACTGAAAAAAATCTCACAAAGTTCGAACCGACGACCTCCGGATCAGGAGTCCAAGGAGGCTTAGACCACTAAACTGCGGAGGTAGCGTAGCGTCTGAGGGGGTGGAGCGCTTATTTTATATCATGGAAACTACCAAATCTTTATACATACATACATAAATCACGCCTTTCTGGGGGGGGAGAAATTTTGCAACTGACTGTAGACAGTAGATATTTAACACACACACACACACACACACGATCACACTCATAGCCCCCACTAGGATTCCCTGTATCGGGGTGCCATGGACATAACACAGAAACAAGCACAAAGAACACCCAGACCCAGAAACAGACATTTAAACTCATCATTCAAATGTCTGCCCTGGCCGAGAATCGAACCCGGGACCTTCTGCGTAGCAGGCAGGTACACTGCCAACTAGGCTGCGAGGGTCGTCACACACAAACAGTCTCTGCATTATTTAAACTTGACCGGGACCGGGGCGGCGTTGTGACCGCCATGTTTCGCATTCAAAATGGACTCCTCGCAAAACTCACACTTGACAACATTGTATGGTAATGAGATGAGAGTAGACATTTTCAAATACTTTTGAACCATTGTTAAACCGATATGGCCTAAGTGGCGCCCCCATCAGTAAAAAAATCATAACTCATTAAAAACGCAGTGTTACAAAAAAACCGAAAAATATAATTTAGAACCTTATAAATTAGCGATTCAAAGTTCGTTGTAGTAACAGGTAGAAAAATTGCGAATAACGGCCACCAACGACAATTTTTGTTCCTGTTACTACAACGAACTTTGAGTCGCTAATTTATAAGGTTCTTAATTATCATTATAAATGTTACTTGAGTCTGTTGGACGGGGTTTTCGATCCATTATGTTTTGAGTGAGTAATGTTTTTTTAGTAATGGGGGCTTAAAAGAGGGATTCAGAATTTTGGTGTACACTACTGATGGCAATTATGTGTATGTATGTGCACAAAATTAATAAACCTTGAATAAAATCGTTACCTCTCACTTACTATCATGAGGAAACAGAAAAGGACGGCAACAATTTTAGTCATACCTACATACTTAGATATAGTCACGCCTTTATCCCTAATGGGGTAGGCAGAGCGCAAACGACCCAAACAAAGGTTGTTCCGCCACGTCTGACAAAGATTTGAGGGTTATTTAAGATATATTTGTAGGTATATTACTGTAGTGACAGGTTGTCAGCCCATCGCCTAAATTGCAATATATTGAAACCCTAGGATCCCTTAGCTGACTTTTACAGCATGCCCGGGAGGAAATGCAGCTGGCACATTCTATGTTTTTCACTCGCTCCCAGTCCAGCATGGAAGTTCAACAAGTGAACAATTTTAGTCAAGATGTAGTTACATATTTAAGTCATGTCCAAAAAGTATCAGTAGCGTAGCGTTGTTTTTTGTATGGTAATGAAAGCAGCCATTTTCAAATATATTTTGTATGATAGGCTCCAGGTTATAAAGGAAATATTTCACGCTTGACTTGGCGATGAAAAAACATAGAATGTAACAAGCTGCTTTTCTTCCCGGGCACATTATAAAAGATTCAAGGGTTTAGTGTGAGTAATATTCAGGGAGTAAAAAAAATGACCTGACCTGACCATATCTATTTTAGGGTTTAATTGTACCTATGAAACTGAACAACTTTCCCAAAGGAACATAGGTCGTAACGCAAAAAAAATTGTGTCTCCCATACAAATAGTGTCAGCGGCTCGAGTCAATTTGTATGGGAGGTCCAATTTAAAAAATATATTTTGACCTATGTTCCGTGGCGAAACTTGTTCAGTTTCATGGATAGAATCACACCCTAAAATATAGTCAGCTATTTTACATACATACTTAAATCACGCCTTTATCCGTAATGGGGTAGGCAGAGCGTAAACGATCTAAACAAAGGTTTTGAGAGTTATTTTAAGATAGATTTATAGGCTGTAGTGACAGGTTGTCAGCCCATCGACTAAATTACAATATACTGAAACCCTCGAATCTCTTATCTGGTTTTTACAGAATGCCCGGGAGGAACTGCAGCTGGCACATTCTATGTTTTTATCCCGCTCTCAAGCCAGCATGGTAGAAGCTATTCATATCATTATCAGCTATGATAGTTAAATAATTTAAACAATTGGCTAAAATCTGAAGTGGTTTTAGGAGCAGTTGCCGCTCTGCCTAACCCGTAACGTATAGTTACAGGCGTAGTTGCAAATGTCTATGTATTAAATAACCTATCTGTTACCATTTAATCTCTACCTATGTAATATGTAGTAACAGTACCCGCATTAGGTCTACAGAATGTGAAATCACTGATTAGTATTGCGAAAATTTTACTTCCATGCTGGCCTGGGAGCGAGAGAAAAACATAGAATGTGCCAGCTGCATTTAATTCCGGGCATGCTGTAAAAACCAGCTAAGGGATCGGGTTTCTGTGTATTGCAATTTAGTCTGACAACCTGTCACTACAGCAATATACCTACAAATCTATCTTAAATAACCCTAAAAACTTTGTCAAACGTGGCGAAATCGATCTGTGTTTAGGTCAGTTACGCTCTGCCTACACCATAAGGGATAAAGGCGTGATTATATGTATGTATGTATTCCAAAAAAAACGCTATCCTTTTAATGCGATATCCTATCTTTATTTTCTCCATAAATACTATTTTGTGTTACGGGGTGTAAGGGACAGTATGCCACAAATTGATAGAGGTTGCTCAGTCAACGACACTGAACCACTTTCACCAGGAATTTCTTTCAGGAAGTTATTTTTTTTTGTTTTTCCTTACAAAATTACCACTCCGATCAGACAATTTGTATGGAAAATCCAGTTTTTTTCATTTTCTCCGGAAAGAATTTCCCGGTGAAAGTTGTTCAGTGTCGTTGACTGAGCAACCCTTATCTATCAGTTTGTAGGATTAATTTTGTGTGATGATTTTTTTGTCTCATTTGATGTATCTTTGTAATGCCATGGATTTTTACTCTGTACTGTTACAGTGTTTTATTATTATAAATAAATAAATATTAAATAAATGAAACAGCGGTGATATTATCCTTTTTTTGCATTTTTTTGGGAATCGAATCTCCGGTTCAAGAACCCAAGGCCATTCGACCACGGAGGAGGAGAAATGAAAAAAAACTTTCCCATACAAGTTGTTTCTTCGAGATGGTAATTTGTGTTTTGTCGTATTTATTTTCAGTCATCACAAACTTAAACTAAAATTGGAAAAATACATAATCAATTGGTGTCATCTTAAACACTCGTCAAAAAGACCACTCGTATATTATTATTATGATTTTAAGTATTTATATAATTAATTATTTATGTAATTTATAATTTTCTGGTATTATTTTAATAGTATGGTTTATTTCTGCACGCCTAATTTGCCTCTCAATTTAAGTCTCACTTCCATAGGTCAGCTGGAAGAAATTTCTTAGTAGAAATAAGCTGTACCTGTTGTGTCGTTATTCCTTGTGTATCTTGTGTCTTTCTCATGTTACTTGTGTACAATAAACAGTAAATAAATAAATAGGACCTCCCCGAATTGTACCGGGCGCAAAAGTCCCCATTACACTTGCCGCGTTTCCTCGTTGTGTGGCAACGGACAACTGTTGCGCCAGGAACAACCAGGCACGAGTGTCACTTTTTTTTTTTTTTTTTTGAATGGACCTGTTTGCAAAATACTACAAAGTGTATATAATGCGTCACCGGGCTAAGGCGGGGAGTTGCTACACGCAATCTACACCCTTAATGAAATGGCAACTGCCTAAGGGCACCCACTAGGGCTCGAACCTCGGCTTATGGCGTTGCCTTGGGGACTCCTTATCGGAGAGAATCTGCCCGGTACGTGCCGGTAAACCCCAAAGTGGGGAGCAAAGGAGGGACCTCCGCGACCCCGCCGGCGGGGTGCGCGGTTGCTGGAAGAGCTTGTGCAGAGTGTGGCTCGACTAATATTGGCAGCATTAAACGCAAGGGTAATTTGGTCATCGCCGTCGGTAAGGACATGCCTAGGTCTTCGTTTGTAACGAGTCGCAGGTTGGGGCACGAGTGTCACTCCCATTCTCTCCTAACCGGCGTCCGATTTCCGCTACAAACTTTCTGGCATCGCTACCACTCGCTACGTAGTCATTTTGCATGAATAAGTATTTTTAATTATGATTTCTTGAAAGAATTTCCTTTTATGGGCGGTTTTACTCTGGTTTTAACTGCCTCCGTGGTCTAGTGGCTAGTGCCATGGACTCCTGATCCGGAGGACCTGGGTTCGATTCAAAGTTGATATTTCAGAATTTATCAATTTGTGATTTTTTCCCCAGTTTGGTTAGGACATTGCAGGCTGAATCACCTGATTGACTGAAAAAGAAAAAGGTTTGGTGCTTCGGTGGGCACGTTAAGCCGTCGGTCCCGGTCGCTGTCTTTGATAGTGGTCGTTACTCAAACCATGTCAAAGGCCTGAT
This sequence comes from Scrobipalpa costella, assembly GCA_949820665.1. Lineage (NCBI taxonomy): Eukaryota > Metazoa > Arthropoda > Insecta > Lepidoptera > Gelechiidae > Scrobipalpa > Scrobipalpa costella. The sequence goes on along the minus strand of OX463321.1, from coordinate 5,729,514 downwards.
AGTTGTACTACTAGGCGGTTTAAAAACTCTGACACCTTAGTTGATCGGGTCCATATACTCGATACCCACTAGACAGAAAAAGAAGAAGACTCTGCTCCGTATTCGGCTCTTATCCGTATCGTGTCCCTAAAATAACCTCATAAACGGATATGGATGGGTGCGAAAGTTATCATACATTTACTAGGAAGGCCAATTCGTATCAGAAAATATTCGGATACGGATTCGGAAAGTTGCTAAAGCGCCCTAAAACTTGTTCAGTTTCTTTGACTGAGGGATTGTGGTATGCTGTCCCTTACACCTTGTATAGGATCCGATGCAGAGGTAAAATTAAAGAGATTGTTGAGCCCGATCATTCCGTACCCAATTGCTTTGTTTTCTACACCGTTACAGACACAGAAAATGCTTGAACTTTTCGGATAAAACAATCGCGCATTAAGGCCGACCATTGTCCAAAGTTATTGACCTTTAAAGGCAACATGGCTGAAATGAAGAGAACCTGTAAAAAGCTAATTAAAATGCTTAATCTGATATTAAGATCAGGAGCTGTATTTTTAAACACTATTCGCATGCGATTTCCATACCGTCTGGCATGCGATATAAATCATGAAATACAATTAGACCATAAATAATTTTGATGAATTTCACTAACTTTGACAATCGAACCCTAAATTTCCTTTTATGAAATTGCATTTCTAGAAAAAAAGCAGCGGGTGACACCGCTGTCAAAAAGCTAGTATTATAATGTGGAGCGCCGCGCCATACGCGCTACGCTTACAGTTTGGCGACACCTACGCGTTCTGTAAAATAACTCGATCAGAAACCATTCCAAATTACGCACACTGACTTATACTGGCCACTTCTTGTTTTGAATATCGAACGAAAGAATGTCATCGGTGTAGGCAACGGCTTTAAATCGGTCAGCCGAGCGGCCTGCGTGTTCGCGCCAACGGGACCGCGTTTCGTTCATTTCACTGGCCTACATTCGTCAGCTTAGCTTAGGCTGAATGGTGATCGCTCCTTTGCTCAATTTGAACTTCTTATAGCATGTCTTAAAGAAAGAAATTCGACATTGATGGACGATTGGCGGGTCATCACTGAGCATATAATCACTACGTTTTATGGGTCATGTCATGGTCATTCTGAAAGGAATTTTATGGGTGAAGTGAAGATGTTTAAAGAAATAAAATCTTTGTTTAATTAATGTATCTGTTTATTGTGGTCTAGGTAGAATCAGAATAATACCTAAAAATAAGTTTTGATACTGTTATTGAATAGAGATTTTGTTTATAAAATATTCAAATTCAGTATTTGAAAAAAGTAATGCCGTTCCGTTTTAATTCGTTGCGATTTAAAGTTAACCTCGGTATAAATGATTTTAAAGCGCTTGTAGATTGCATATTGAGATAAAGATTTTTACATCATAATTTTGGCAGTTTTGAATAAAAGTTTTCCTACTAAACACAATGGAAGTATAAAAAAAAAAGTTTTATAGATGAAATTATAAATGTTCAATGATTAAGTAAATTAATTCAATTTATTTATTGTATGTAAATAAATTAAATTTACGTTTACGCTCTGTCTACCTCATTACGGATAAAGGCGTGATTATATAAATGTTTGTATGAATTTACATACAAAGACAAGCTTAAAATGTGGTTTTGAGAGTTTTTGAGCTTAGGGCCATTTCTTCGAAACAACCTTTTATACTGTTTTATTGAAAGCAGTCATTCTTATTTTAATCTGGACTGCAATGTTTTAAATTAACTCTTTGTATAAAACTATAACCCTACAATTCCTCAAATTTCCTTAAAATTAAAATACCAACCCGAATAATAATAGTTACATATCGCAAACAAAAATAGTTGCTACTTAGAACTTGTATGCTTAACGTTTTTGAATTAATACCACGAGGTAAGCTTTCCCGGACGCGCAAAACGCCACCACAACCTTTTAATTTTCCCGGACCTTGCCCAAGCCTCATTAGCGAGCTAAGCCCCATGTAGGAAGAGCAACAACCTATGATTGCCACTCCGTTATACGCTATACCTGATAACTAGAGGGAGCGGGCAAAAACGAGCACTCTTCCAAGAGTACAACCAATAAAGAGGAATATTGCGACGAATTCGAACTTTGAACTGGCAGTTTGAACGAAAATCTTTTGACAGTTGCATTAAAAATCATAAAAAGGTGTTTAAGTATAACGTTTTTTTAATTTAAAAAAGTAATGAAACATTGTATTTATTTAACTTTTAAATTGAAAATCATAAGTATTTTCATACAGGTTAATTAATCCTGCCTGCTTCAAACTAAATTTCTAAGTTTTTATTTTACAATTCTTGTAAAAAACGACAAATTGTATTTAAGTAAAATGAAATGAGGATGATAAAAAAATCAAATCTAAGAGCTTATGTGTTTACTTGGCAAGTTTTTAAATTTAATAATAAAAATAAATACTTTATTAATTTAAAAGCAGACGTGTCATGGCAAAACGGTGCATCGTAAACAATTTTATATTCACCTGTTTAACGGGCAAGACGGTCAATCACGACGCACTCATTATCCGGCACAGTTAACTGTTCTCAAACTCAACTGACAACTTTACTGGAAAATTACTTGAACTAACTTATAAAAATTAATAATGAAAAGGAAATTGCAATAGAAAAGACCTTTTTTTTACAGCTGGCCGTTCGCGCGCGTTTTTATTTTTTTTCTGGATTTAACCGCGCTCGCAAGCGGTCGTTGCCTGCAGAGCCTTGACCGCGACGCGACTGCGGTTAGACTGACTAAGCTTAGCCCCCGCACAGTTACTTTTCGCTTGGATGCATCGGCCCAACTTTTTTCCTGTGCTTCAACTCTTCAAGATAGCTTTGTAGATCGCGATAAAGGTAAACAAGACGCGTTTTTCTTTGTAGATTTTTTTCTTTTCTATTTGTGGTTATGTATTTGCGCGAGGAGGGTCGTTTTTGCACTCTATTGTTGGCTTTTTTTGTGGCTTATAGTTTGTGATATCTGTCGTTTTACGTCACTTTATAGCATATTAAATTTAGATTATAAAGCACTTCACTAAAATTTTAAAGCACTCAATGTGGTATTTATTTTATCTCCTTACAACACTTGTTTCTAGGTAGTTTTAAGCTAAATAGGCCAAATTAAGGATTTTGAAGAATGTGAGTCGGATTTACAGGTTTTGTTAAAAGACGTAAGCACATACCGAGTGTAAGGGACGATTTGTTAGATTAAACTAATTTTTTCTTGAAGTTTATTTTCTATTTGCATTTTTTCCCGAATTTATTACGCATTTATTCTTGTTCCTTTTTTATCTGCAGCTTATTTTCACAGTTGTATAGCTCCCGTGTCTTATTTTGTTCCGTCTCAATTTGAACCTGCGGCTAATTTCCAAACTAGTATTTTGTTGTGTTGTTGTGTTGGTACGGCTATAACTCGGAAACTGTCGGTAACTCAGATCCTAAACTGCTGGTGTGTATCGAACAACTGATAAGTCGTGACGAGACCTCCATTTCGGATGACAGCTGTCAAACTTGAAACAGCAATAACTTGGAAACTATCGACCCTAGTCTACTCGTGTGTAGGGACAAATTATAGGTCTTGACGAAATATTATTTTCTGATGACAGCTGTCAAATTTGAAAAGGCCATATCTCGGAATTACATAGCAATTTTACAATTAGCAGTTTTTAATGTTAGTTTTTAATGTTTTAGTATAAGTAAGTTGTCTTAATAATAATAATAATTTTATTTCAGATGATTACAGTTCAGTTGAAATTACAAAAAAAATTACATTTGCTACACAATTTATAAACAACAGTAACATAAAACTAAGCTAATCAATATAAAAAACACAAAAACATAAATGAAAATCTAATTTCTGGCATGGACGTATACATCCTTTAACAGCGCAACCCAATGTCTGTATATACGTCCATCCAGTCTGTCTGAAAACACCTTCAGGATCCTATTGCCACTACCCCGCGTTCTGCACAGCAAGGAGTCTGCCTTTTTACGCATTATAGCGAAAAAGTCATCAGTGCGCGCGTCGGCAAACATCCCTGATGCACTACAAAAGCGAGGCAATCCCAACAGGCCCCTGAAGATATTGTTGTAGAGGATTTGAAGGTTACTGTAGGCGCGCTTGGCATACGAAGTCCATAGGCTGCTTGTATAAAAAGACTGACAGTACTCCTTAAAAAGAGTTATTTTAACTGGGATTGTGCAGTGTGCAAACCTACGGATCAACATATTACCACGCACCGACAATGCCCTTCGCTCCCTCTCAATATCAATATTATCTTTCATGTCCTCCGTAATGCAGTGTCCTAAATATTTAAATTCAGTAACTCTATTGAGGACAGCACCGTTAAGACGTACAGGGGGCACATCTCACATCATTGCGCAAAGCAACTGATCTCCCGTTAAACTTTTACGAAGTTTGGGAGAATATATTTAAAATAGCATTGTACAACTTTTATATGACAAAATATTTAATATATATATAATATCCTATATATCCTATAGTATATGTATATATATATTAGTCCTATAGTATTCGTGCGTAGGGAAAAGATATAGGTTTTGACGAGACCTACATCTTGGATGACAGCTGTCAAAAGTGAAACGGTTATCCAAAATGTAGATCTCGTAGAGACCTATAATTTGTCCTCTCCTTACACACCAGCACTCTAGGATCGATAGTTTCCGAGATATGGCCGTTTCAAGCTTGACAGCTGTCATCCGAAATACCTATCATTTGTCCCTACACAAGAGTAGTCTAGGATCGATAGTTTCCGAGATATGGCCGTTTCAAGCTTGACAGCTGTCATCCGAAATACCTATCATTTGTCCCTACACAAGAGTAGTCTAGGATCGATAGTTTCCGAGATATAGCCGTTTCAAGCTTGACAGATGTCATCCGAAATACCTATCATTTGTCCCTACACAAGAGTAGTCTAGGATCGATACTTTTCGAGATATGGCCGTCTATTCCTCGTCCTACTTCCTTTAAGTATCTTCTTTCTCTTGTAAATACTCCTTTTTTATATTTTGTGTAGATATATTAACATCAATAATATTAGATTATAATAATTGTGTTTGTTTTTGTAACCTACTAACAACATGTTTGTATATATTGTTTTTGTCTTTTGTTCTAGGTCCTGCAGTACACAGTCTGCTCTCGGAATATTCTTAGCCAATTAATAAGAAACTCCTTGTTCTTTCGCGAAGCCTTTCGTCTACAAGCAGAGTCAACTTTATAACAACTAGATACTGGCGAAATCATAGTGGAAACGCCATAACCTAAAAGATTGATTGATTGAGATATGGCCGTCGTTATGCCCAAAATGATCCAAACGACCCAACTAACCGACTGTTCCATCTGAGAAAAAGAATATACTCCGTTTGAGAAGAATGGCGATCTGAATATATGCGACTGTGAAAAGAAAATAAACTTCAACAAAAAAATGAGTTTGGGAAATTAATCTAATACATTTCTTCCATGTTGGACTGGAAGCGAAAGAAAAACATATAATAACCCTCAAAACTTTGTCAGACGTGGCGGAACGACCTTTGTTTAAGTAGTTTACGCTCTGCCTACCCCATTAGGGAAAAATGCGTGATTATATGTATGTATGTATGTAATCTAATAAATCTCGTAGATTAGATTAGAGCATCCGCCCTCGTGAGATATAGGATAAGGCTAGCGAGATGATGTTTTTTACCAAATTGTCTGATCGAAGTATTCGTTTTGTAAAAGGAAGTAAAATGTATTTTTAATTTACTGAACCAATTTCCTGGTTAAGTTTCCTGACTGAGCAACCCCTTAGAGTTTGCGGGAGACCGTCCCTTATACCCTGTATGATCACGCCTATGTTTCTTACGGGGTTAGGCAGAGCGTAACCACAGCTGGCAAAACCCAAATTTAAGGAAAAAAAACTATTTTTATTTACTATCATAATATTAGGTCGTTATATTGAAATTGCCTATACTCAACACTGTCAACTATGAAAAAATAGCAATTTCATATGTAAGGACGCAATATTACAAAATTATTACAATTAAGATTATGAGCATACAATTGGCTCGATTCTTGTTTCCAACTAAAATTAAAATCTCTGTTTGCAGAGAGTATAAATCGCCTGTCTTTTTTAATTTTATTATTTTGATAATAAAATTAAAAAGGACAGGCGATTTATACTCTATGGTTTTAGAAATAAAAAATATTTATTTGCCACCAATTTACACGTTGTACGCTAAATTTTGACGCGCTTTTGCACGTTTCCCCAGTATTTCTGTCAATTTTATCCGCCATATCATATTAATTCGGATAAAAATGACAGATAACGCATAAAACCACCGTTTATAAATAAAAAACCGGAGAGGATAGATCTTCTGTCCTTTTCCAATGTTTTTAGTCTAAAAGTGACAAATAGATTTTAAACTTCGTTTTAGCCGGCAAATCTAGAATCGAGCTCGATGTTGATTTAAATAAGGTAACACTTGATACGTCTTTTTACTTATAAACACATTTCGAAGGCTCGTATTTGTAAAGCTATCTCAAGATTGAGAGCAATATTAATAAGTATGGATTTGACAAGCCATTTTGTACTGAAATTACATTTCTGATACGAACTCAAACTGGCTGTCAATATCAAGTGCGGATTAAAAATACGGGCCTAAAATGCTTAGATAGTAAGTGTTAGCAAAGTTCACAATCTAAATATTAGTGACAAAAAACCACAGTGGATGCCACTGACTGATAGAAGGCTACGGAGATGGCGAGTCAAGCCTGACGCTTTCAAGTTATGGCCGGAAGAGGCACAAGATAGAGAGTCCTGGAGGGAGTGGAGAGAGGGTTTTGCCCAGCAGTGGGACACATAATGGCTATATAGCCACAAACACTTAGAACACTTTCTTATATTTCTTATATTATGTAATATTTATATTTACATACATACATAAAATCACGCCTTTATCCCTAACGGGGTAGGCAGAGCGATAAACGCCTCGTAAAAGGCGGTTTCGCCACGTCTGACAAAAATTGCGGGCAATTTTAGATTGAAAAGTGTATTGCTATAGTGACAGGTTGTCAGCCCATCGCCTAAATTACGATACACTGTAACCCTCGAGTCCCTTTTGCTGACTTCTACAGCATGCCCGGGAGGAAGGGCAGCTGGAACATTCTATGTTTTTCTGTCTCTCCCAGTCCAGCATGGAAGGAATTTTATATTCATGTTATATAATATAAGATATATAAGAAAGTGTTCTTAAATAACAAAAAGTTCTTCCATGCTGGACTGGGAGCGAGTGAAAGACATAGAATGCTGTAAAAACCAGGTAAGGGATCTGAGGGTTTCTGTATAGGTATTACAATTTAGGCGATAGGCTGACAACATGTCACTACAGCAATATACCTACAAATCTATCTTAAACAACCCTCAACATTTATCAGACGTGGCGAAACGACTTCTGTTTGGGTCGTTGACGATCTGCCTACCCCGTCAGGGATACAGGCGTGATAAGATCTATGTATGTCCCCCCTTGAAATAACGCATTCATGATATTCAGATACGGAGTACAAGGCTATAAATAAAACCAATTTATATTTTTTCACATAATATTAATATTTATTAATATTTACTACAAATACTTATAAAATTATAATTAAATACAGTTAGGCGCATCGCAAAAAGGAAGCGTTTCCCTATTGTGATGCGCCTTACTTATCTATGTACAGCTCTAGGTACTACACACTTTTAATTAATTATTCTAGGTTGGTAGCTGCAACAGATGCCATTCGGAAGGAAAACAAAAGAAAATGGGCTTAATTCTAGATTAAACCGGCTAAACCTAAAATTAAAATCTATCTGTCACTTTTAGACTCAAAACATTGGAAAAGGACAGGAGATCTATTCTCTCCGGTTTTTGCGATATCTGTCATTTTTATCCGCCGTCATATGATATGGCGGATAAAGTTAGCAGAAATACTGGGGAAACGTGCAAAAGCGCGTCAAAAACTAGCGGACAAAGTAAAAAACCATAGAGTATAAATCGCGTGTCCTTTTTAAATACTATTAATTTAAAAGTGACAGATAGATTATCATTTTAATTTAAGCCGGTGGTATATAGAATCCAACCCTATGTATAGCTAATTTGTTCAATCTAGGTTGGTAACTGCGATATATGTCATTCAGAAGGAGAACATAAGAAAACGTATCTGAAATCACAGTAGAGTAGAAAGATCGGCAGGGACTTCTCAAATCAGTGTCTGAAATCTATAGGAATTGCATCTGTCTCATATACCATCCTTTATATATTCTTTATTGCATTAAAATACAAGAAATGAAGTTTACAGAAAGGTATGCAAGGGCGAACTTATCTCTATGAAGAGATCTCTTCCAGCTAACCCACTGGCAGTTGAGAGAATGAATGAAACATTTTAAGGGCAAGACAAATACAATGCAATGTAAACTAAAAATTACTCTAAAATACATGAAGTAGAACTATTAAACGTAAAAATAATAAATCAATAAGATTAAATGAAACAATACATACATATCTAATACTTATATATCGTATATATATACGTACATGCATAATAGATACATAAGCTACAATACATAAATACATACAATATATTTACAATACATAATCCTTTGAGCAAAGTACAATCTATAGGTGCATAAAATAAACTTAAAAAACACGGACATAAACAAGCTAAAAGTTGCAATTGGGTGAGCACGTTGGGTGCAAATTCTGCACCCAAAGGATTTGAACCCACCGTGCTGCCGTAGACCGTGGGTTCAAGTCCCATCCAAGTGAATCTTTTAGCTTGTTTATTTTCATGTTTTATAAAACACTAGCGACCCGCCCCGGCTTCGCACGGAAATCATCAGTGTATTTCTACTATATTATGCATGTATTATGCATATAAACCTTCCTCTTGAATCACTCTATCCGTTAAAAGAAACCGCATCAAAACCCGTTGCGTAGTTTTAAAGATCTAAGGACAGAGAAACCACTTTGTTTTATACTATGTAGTTATTGTCACTTTTGCAAAATATTGATCATAAAAGAGACTTCTTTTCTATTTTTATCATGACTTTCCTTAATTTATTTAATGGAAAATTTAGGAGCATTTCCTTGAGGCCAGTTGGCCGAGTGATGCGTTGGCTGACGGATGGGAAAAGGGTAATTACTCGCCTGGTTAGGTGCTGTGACCAGGGGACCGGAGTCCAAGTGACCTAGTTTAGAAGTTGTATATATGCAGATCGCTGAGAAAACTTCGATACCGCGTTTCAGGACTGGGTTTTCTTGGTGTGGCCCCATATATGTGCGCTACAGTACATTTAAATTAATATTATGTAAATAATAACAATGTCAATTAATTGTCTTGCAACTCTATACCGTTGGCTATAGGTTGAGTACTACTATATCTGTACCCGTCCCTTTGATATTGTTTATTATTTCCAAAAAACTTGACTATTACAGTCGATAGTGACAGAATGACAGATATCGTCAAGCATACGGCTACAAAATACATTATAGTAGTCAGCTCTCTGTTGTTATCGGAACTCTTGACTTGCGCATCCGATTTTATTACATTACCCTGTTTACGATTTTCAAAATGATCTTGTTTAAGATTTTCAAAATTATTGTGCAATTCTTTTATTATTTTTTCTTTTTCAGCATTTAAAATGTTTATCTTGTCTTGTAAATTAAAATCTATGTTTTGGTCTTTTGTTTTATAATAATTTTGCTCTATTTTTGTACCTGTTTCTGATATGTTTGTAATATTATGCATGAGTCTTTCAATTGAAGCAATATTTCTAAATAGAACTTTAAAATCGGTGTCATTCACGACATTTTGTACCTGAACTTCATTTTTATTATTAACGGGACTGTTTAGTGAAAATTTATCAATAGACTGTCGAAAATTTTCAATTGATGCACGAAAACCATCGACTGCTCTGGCTAACATCCAAAAAGATGTAGTCTCATTTATATAACTTTTGTTTTCTATAAACGAAGAATTTTTATTAAAAACGAAATTAGTCACGCATTTGACTCCATCAATGTTTTCAGTGTGGTAATCTAATACTTCAGCACTAACGTTAAACACGTGTTTACGTTTTTTGAAATCTGCAATGGTGTGACAAGAGAGAGGATTTCCACCGATACTTATAACTTTAATGCTCGAAGGTACGAACTCATCAAATTTGAAATTGTCTATCACATTATTATCCAGAGCCAATATTTTAATAGCTGGAGAGCTGCGCAGAATACTGCCTCCAAACTCACGTATGGAATTACTGGAAAGATTTAGTGTTTCCAAATTATACAAACCATCCAAAACGCCAAATTGTAAAACTTGTATTGAATTTCTATGTAAATTTATCATTTTCAAGGAACTCAGCTGGAGAAATGACCCTGGCTGTATAAAACTTATCAAATTAAAACTTAAATCGAGGCTTCTCAGCTCAGGCATGTTTTGAAAAGATAATTTATCAATTATTGTGATTTTGTTTGATTTGAGATTAAGAAAAGTTATTCCTTTTATCTTGTAAATAAAAATCAAACTTATGTTTACAATGTTATTAAATGACATATCTAGCTTTGAAATAGAAACTTTGGCATTTTCAAAATTTAATTGTTTCCCTATGTTACAAAGCGTTAGTTCAGATAAAAATGATACTGTTTCAAAAATGTCTTCGAATTCTATTCCATTATTTGATGACAGGTCCAAAACTGTTAAGTTTGTTGTTGAAGCAAAAAGCTGAGCTTTTAACTTGACAATATTATTGTTCGCCAAATTAATATTTTCTATGTTTGGCATCTGTTCGGTAATATTATTGAGGGCGTTGTCGTTTAAACGCAGTTCTTTAAGTGATGCAATACTAGTAGTATTAATAATGAAATCTCGCAAAGAATTGTAGGATAAATCAAGAATTTCTATATTTCCAGTATTTTCTAAGGCTGAGTAGCCAATGCTGGATAATTCTCCATGAGAACAGTTGAGGGTTGTTAGAGAATGTAATCCCTCAAATGTATTATTCTCAATTGTTGTAAATCTATTAAACACGAGTTGTATATTTTTTACTGAAGAAAGTCCTAGGAAAGAATTTGCTTTTAAAGAGTTAGCCAAATAATTGTTGCTGAGATCCAAAAAATCCAATTGGTTTAACTTTGAAAATATTCCAAGCTCTAGCTCCAGAAGATTGTTATGAGACAAGACTATTTTCTTCAACGAGACGAAATTATCAAACGAAAATTTGGAAAGTTTGGAGATACGATTGTTTTGTACGTATAATATTAAAAGGTGTTTTAAATCTGTGGTTTCAAAATCGATGTTACTCAAATTGTTGCTTGACAAATCTAATGTACTTGTAAGTTGAATTCCTTTAAATGATGTTGATGATATATTGCTAATGATGTTATTACTCAAATTCAATACAGGCGTTTGTAATCCTGAAAAAGCATCTGAATCTAAACTCTCTATTCTTCCACAGCTCAAATTTAAAGTTTCTTTGAATATTCCGACGAAACTATTCTTTTCTATATTTCCCGTTAGACTGTCGCCATCAAGTTCAAAGAAAGTAAAATTTTGGCCCTGAAAAACATTAGATTCGATTTTTTGTATAGGATTGTTTTCAAAAGAAATTTTATGTAAATGTATATTATTCTTGAAAGTATCTCTTGCTATCTTTGTTAGATTGTTGTTACTTAGATCTAAAACTTCAATATTTTGAAGTCTTTGAAAAGAGTTTTCTTCTAAAAAAAATATTTTGTTAGAATTTACATACAACTGTTGTAACTTACCCATTGTTATAAAATTTGGTTCAATTATTTTTGTTAAATTATTGTTTCTTAGATACATGAATTTAACATTCACAAATCTTATAAAATTATGCCCGATTTCTTTGATTCTGTTATAAGAAATATCAAACCTTTCTAAATTTTGAATGCCTTCAAAAGTAAGTAAGTCAATATTTTGTATTAAATTATGGGACAAATTTAAAGTGGTTAGCTGTGGAAAATTTGCAAAACAGCTATTTGGTAGGGCTTCTATACGATTGTGGCTAAGGTCAATTGTGTTTACATTGTTTGTCCTTAAATCAGGATGGCCGATTATAATTGTTTCAATAACATTGTGCGTAAATTTTATCATTTTCAGCTGAGTCAAACCAAGAAATAAATTTATTTTAATTTCACGAAGAACATTGTTGTTGCCATTTTCTAAGTCTATTAAATTAGTGAATTCTGTTATTTTATTCGGCATATTGTCTAGATGATTAATTGTCAATTTTTGTATTTTGTCGTTCATGTAATGGAAGTCATTATTCCAATAGTTGTCTAAATCTATATTATTTATGTTTAAATTAATTTTGCAGTCATTTTTGCGTCTTTCTGGTTGGCTATTATGATAGTACCGGTAACTACCATAATCGTTATCATAATTGCGTCGAATAGTTTTATACTGAGGTACCAAATTTATTAAATTATCCAGCGAACTATCACACAAGACTTCGTACAGAACATCTGTTGTAGATTGTAGACTACATCCTTTTCCATGCACTGTCGATAGAGCCAGCAAAGTAAAAAAAATCGTCAGCTTATCTGAAAATAACAAAACACAAGCATAAGGTTGACTTATTAACTTTTTCACCAACTTCACCAACTGCTTCGTGGTCTAGTGGTCTGAGCCATGGACTCCTGATCCGAAAGTCATATATTTGATTCTCAAGGGGAATTCTTCTTCTTCTGTCGAGTGGGTATCGAGTCTATGGACCCGATGAACCCTGGTGTCAGAGTTTTTAAACCGCCTAGTAACACAACTATCAGGCCTCTGACATGGTATGAGTAACGACCACTATTAAAGACAGCGACCGGGACCGACGGCTCAACGTGCCCTCCGAAGCACGATTTTTTTTTCTTTTCGGACAATCAGATGATTTAGCCTGCAATGTCCTAACCAAACTGGGGAAAAGTTCACAAAGTGATAAATTCTCAAATATCAACTTTGTGTTTCCCCCCTGGGAATCGAACGCAGGACCTCCGGATCGGGAGTCTATGGCACTAGCCACTAGACCACGGAGGCAGTTCAAGGTCTAGATCAAGGGTAATACAAAGTTGGCATTTGTCAATTTTATCACTTTGTGAGATTTGCTCCAATTTGGTTAGCACAATGCAGGCTGACCATTTGATTTTCAGGTTGAAAAACAGATTCTATGCTTCGGAGAGCATGCACGTTATACTGTGGTCGTTACACAAACCATTCTTCTTAGCGAGTGGATTCTCGAGTCGAACAACGACCCAATGAACCCTATCAGAGTTTTCAAACCGCCTCGTAGCACAGCTATTAGGCATCTGACATGATTTCAGTAACGACCACTATCAAAGACAGCGACGAGGACCGATGGCTTAACATGCCTTCCAAAGCACGGGGACATGTCCTAACCAAACTGGAGAAAACCTAACAAAGTGATAAATTGACAAATATTAACTTTGTTTTCCCTTCCTGGTAATGAAACCCAGGACCACCGGATCGTAAACCCATGGCTCTGACCACTAGACCACGGAGGCAGTTCACAAACCATGACAGAGGCCTATTACCTACATGTGCTATTGGGATGCATGCATTCTTCCATGCTGGACTGGGAGCGAGAGAAAAACATTGAATGCACCAGCTGCATTTCCTCCTGGGCATGCTGGAAAAACCATCTAAGAGATTCTAGGGTTTCTGTATTTTGCACATTAGGCAATGGGTCTGTCACTACAGCAATATACCTAATCTTTAATAACCCTCAAAACTTTGTCAGACGTGGCGGAATGACCTGTGTTCGGGTCGTTTACGCTCTGACTACCCCATTAGGGATAAAATCGTGATTGTATGTATGCTATTAAGATGTTTAAAAACACGGAAACCAGTATTCAATAGGTTTATTGAGTTGAATGAAACGTACACGACAGGAAGAAGAAGATTAACTTTAACAAAGAAGGATAAATTAGAAGTACCTACTGCTTACTTCCATGCTGGACTGAGAGCGAGAGGAAAACATAGAATGTGCCAGCTGCATTTCCTTCCGGGCATGCTGTAAATACCAGCTAAGGGATCCGAGGGTTTCAGTATATTGCAATTTAGGCGATGGGCTGACAGCCTGTCTCTACATCAATATACCTACAAATCTCTCTTTTATAACCCTCAAAACTTTGTCAAACGTGGTGAAACGTTTAAGTCGTTTATACTCTGCGAACCTCATGAGGGATAAAGGCGTGATAATATGTATGTATATTATATTGAGTCCTATTTGAAGCATTATTCGTCATTTTAACAGCAGTATAAATTAGATGAACAGATAACTTATATACTGGGCTCGATTCTAGACACGACCGGCTAAAACTAAAATCTATCTGTCACTTTCAAAATAATAAAATTGAAAAAGGACAGGTAATTTATACTCTATGGTTCAACACTTTGTCCGCTAGATTTTGACGCGCTTTTGCATGTTTCCCCAGTATTTCTGTCAATTTTATCCGCCATATCATATGACGGCGAATAAAAAGATACAAAAAACGCATAAAACCACCGACAACATAAAAACCGGAGAGAATAGATCTCCTGTCCTTTTCCATTGCTTTTAGTCTGAAAGTGACATATAGATTTTTATTTTCGTTTTAGCCGGCAAATCTAGAATCGAGCTCTTTGTCTCTCTATTTTAATAAAATTTTAGAATGCGACAGCACCAAACTAAAATAATAGTGTGGAAGGAATATTGAATTTACTAATAGTAACATCTTTCCTTCCAGTTTTTTTTAACATACATACATACATATAATCACGCCTTTAGCCCTAATGGGGTAGGCAGAGCGTAAACGACCTAAACAAAGGTCGTTCCGCCACGTCTGACAAAGTTTTGAGGGTTATTAAAGATAGAATTCTAGGTATATTGCTGTAGTGACAGGTTGTCAGCCCATCGCCTAAATTACAAGATACTGAAACCCTCGGATCCCTTAGCTGGATCTTACGGCATGCCCGGGAGGAAATGCAGCTGGCACATTCTATGTTTTTCTTTCGCTCCCAGACCAGCATGGAAGAAACATACATACATTTTTAACATACTTATTGATAAACTAGAATATTTTCAAATGTTGCAATTGCTGGCGATGAACTAATTTCATAGATGTTCGTGTATATATTTTAGAATTTCCAATGATTCGTTAAGGAGAATTAAGCTCTTAAAACCAACCATTTTCCGGAAAGAAACACTATAAGGGGCTCCCGTGGGCTAAGTCTAACCTCGGTACCAACGCTGGGACACACACATACATATAATCACGCCTTTATCCCTAATGACCCCATGCAGAGCGTAAACGACCTAAACAAAGGTCGTTCCGCCACGTCCGACAAAATGTTGAGGGTTATTTAACATAGATTTGTAGGTATATTGCTGTAGTGACACGTTGTCAGCCCATCGCCTAAATTGCAATCCCATAGCTGGTTTTTACAGCACGCCCGGGAGGAAATGCAACTGGCACATTCTATGTTTTTCTCTCGCTCCCAGGCCAGCATGGAAGTAGAAGGCATTCCGAGAAAAATAGGTTTAAAAGAGGAAGACTTACCCATATTAAAATTTGCCACATTTGCTTGTATTTATTGTATGTCCTTTTATTGACTGTGATGTCCGCGAATGAGTTAGATTTTTTGATTCTTTTCTTTTTAAATTATTGTTAAATGATCCAGTGGACCATTCGGTAGCCTCTAATGCGCTCGTATACAAATAAAAAAATATCAATTGTGACAATAATAAATTAATTGTTCTGTACATTGTTCTTATCTCATACGGCTCGGTTGCACTAACTTTTAACTTGAAGTTATAAATGTTATCAAAAACTGACAATATAGCAATACCTACACTTTTCAATCTGAAGTTAACCTTAATATTTGTCATACATATTTGACGAAAGTAGAAAATCAAGAGCCAGAGCCTTTATTTACTATAAAGTAAATAAAGATTATTATATATATTAGAACTAGCGACCCACCCCGGCTTCGCACGGAAATTATCAGTATTTTTCTAATATATTCTGCATGTATTATACATATAAACCTTCCTCTTGAATCACTCTATCCAATAAAAGCATTCACCGCATCAACATCTAATTTAAAGATCTAAGCATACAAAGGGATATAGGGACAGAGAAAGCGACTTTGTTTTATACTAAGTAGTGAAGTTACTTCTTAATAAAAAAAGTCTTATACAAAGTTATAGCTAATATTTAGCGAGAAAAGTATTTTTATTTTATTTTACTAAGGGTGTAACGGACATCTTCCAGTAAATTGGTAGGGGTTGCTAAAAGAACGAAACTGAACAGCTTTTGAAAAGGAATTCATTCAGAAAACATAAGACTTTCCCATAGAAAATATCACCTCAACTTCGAATGATTGTTATGGCTAAGACAAACTTTCTTTTTCCTTTTAGAGATATAAAATACCTATTTCTCTATGAAAAATTTGGGCATCCCTGTATTTGTGCGTACATACACGCGCGATAGTGTGCGTAACTACAGGTTTACTACAGCGAACTCACGCACACTAAGGCAGTATGCTTGACGGTACATTTACACACACATGTATAGCTAAGTGGCAGTCGTGAGATAAAACAACTACAGGGAGTAAAAAATGGAACTGCGTTCCTTCAAACATGTTCTACTAGATAAGATAAGATAAGAATATACTTTATTGCACAGAAAAGACACAAGAGAAAATAAAATTAAATGAAACAAATAGTAGTACAAATAGGCGGCCTTATTGCTAAGCAGCAATTTCTTCCAGGCAACCTTAGGGTACAGGAAAATAAAAAGTTGAACTAGTGGGCTAGTATACATTTTAGCATGAAAATAAAATGTTGCGATATCCATACAAAATTGCAGATGAAGACAGCATATTTTTATTTAATGACAAGTCTTTTAATAGTATTTTTTTTGTGATATGGAAAAAGATATTGGTATCATTCGTAGAACATGGTTAAAAGGAACGAAGTACGAATTTAACTTTATATCGTGCTCCTGGCCCCGAAGCAAGCGCGTCCAATACTAATGCGTGGGTAGATAAATGTATTTTGTTTGATAATGATAACAATATATCTTTGTACTTGGACCTAATTAATGTATGTTTAGGGGAATTCCCGGTAATTGAGTTTTTTTACCCAACTCTGCGATACAATGAAGGGTGATTCCCAGGTCCTGGGTTCGATTCCCAGGGGAACACAAAGTTATTATTTCTCAATTTATCACTTTGTGAGATTTTTCCCAGTTTTTTTAAGACTATGCAGGCTGAATCACTTTATTTTCCGGAAGAAAAAAGATTGCGTGCTTCGGAGGCCGCGCTACGCTATTGGTCCCGGTCGCTGTCTTTGATAGTGGTCGCTACACAACCTATGTTAAGGGCCTATAGATTGAGCTATTAGGCGGTTTAAAAACTCTAACACCAGGGTTCATCGGGTCGATAGACTTGATACCCATACGACTTCTGTCGCCTACTTCTGTAGGTGTGTTGTTCAGCCTATATTAAGGAGGGTGTAAGGGACAGCTTCCCTCAAACTGATAGGAGTTGCTCAGTCAACAAAACTGAACTACTTTCACAAATGAATTTAACAGGAAATAAAAAATAACTGGGATCGAGAGAAAATCATAGAATGTAACGGCTGCATTTCCTCTCGGGCATGCTGTATAAATCAAATAAGGGATCCTAGGGTTTCAGTATATTGCAATTTATGCAATGGGCTGACAACCTGTTACTACAGCAATATACCTACAACCTACAAATCTATCTTAAATAACCCTCAAAACTTTATCAGACGTGGCGGAACGACCTTTGTTTAGGTAGTTTACGCTCTTGATTGTAATATATACATGTATGTATGAAAAATAATTTAAAATGATTCATACAAAAATGTATCTTAGACCGTCTCTTTTAGATGTATGGGCAAGCCCTGTATTTTATATTTCCTGTAAGAATTTAAATGTAGTTTCGTTGACTGAACAGTCCCTATCAGTTTGATGGAAGCTATCCCTTCCTGCAACTATGTTTGTAGTTATACAAGTACTTCGCTCTTGTGTGCTTAACTAGTTTGGATCGGAACGGAATCCAACTCTTTAGGAGCAGCAGTTAAGTATGATCTCCGCAGAGTGGTCCTCCCCGCAAGGGGACCCTTTCTTACGTGGTGTATCCCTGTCGTGTACCTCCCATGCTGGCCTGGGAGTGAAAAAAAAACGTAGAATATGCCAGCTACATATCCTCCCGGGCATGCTGTAAAAACCAGCTAAGGGATCCGAGGGTTTCAGTATATTGCAATTTAGGCGATGGGCTGAGAACCTGTCACTACAGCAGTATACCTACAAATCTATCTTAAATAACCCTCAATACTTTGTCAGACGTGGAAATGCAGCTGGCAAATTCTACGTTTTTCTCTCGCTCCCAGCCCAGCATGGAGTACAAAATGACTTCATCCAATAATATATCTATTTCGATCAGGCCTGAATAGATAATATGCCCATGCATAAAAACAGTTACCTAACCTACTTATAAATTATTCTAAATTCTATCTAATTTATTGAATTTAATTTATTTTGCATACATGTACATTTTTACATAATGATCTTAAAAAATATATACTTAGGCATTGTACATGCACCCATTTATAGGGCGTTGCAAAGGTGTCATGCTTGGTATTTTATACATTAATAATTAGTATGTAGTTAAATATGATAATTTACACAATTTTCTGGTAGCTCAATTAATAGCACTAATAATATAATATGATATATTTTTGGAAATTAAAATAAAAATTCAAAACACAAAAACGAAATCTCAAAAAACAAAAGAAATGAGAAAAATTTAGATATTATTCAGCCGCGGCACAGGAGAATCCGCAAGCAGAAGATACTAGTTTTTTTTTATATATACTTACAGGGTGTAGTAACTGCCTCCGTGGTCTAGTGGTCAGAGCCATGGGCTTACGATCCAGAGGTTCGATTCCCAGGGCGGGGAACACAAAATTGAAATTTGTAAATTTGTCACTTTGTGAGGTTTTCCCAAGATTGGTTAGGATATTGCAAGTTGAATCACCTGATTGTCTGAAAAGAAAAAGGATACCTTGCTTCGGAGAGCACGTTAAGCTTTCGGTCCCGGTCGCTGTCGTTGATAGTGGTCGTTACTCAAACCACGTCAAAGGCCTAATATAAGGCTGTTTGACACCAGGGTTTATCGGGTCTTTCGACTCGAGAATCCACTTGCTAAGAAGAAGGGTGTAGTAAAATACTGCGTTCCTTTAAACCACAATTATCTATAAATATAATAAATCCTAGAGGGGTCGTGGCAATGTGTCAAAGTGATCAAAACGTTTTTTTTTTTAATTTTTGTCTGTCTGTCTGTCTATCTGTCTGTCTGTCTGTTTGTCTGTCTGTCTGTTACCACATCACGCCAAAACTACTGAACCGATTTCGATGGGACTTTTTTATTCGACTGTGTGTTACCCGGGTTGCAACTTAGGATACCTAAAATCACGCTACCTGACCCCCTAAGGGGTAGGCAGGAAATTAAAATTTAGTTGTTTCTTAACCGATTTCTATGGAACTTTTTTTATTCGACTAGCAATATTTAAAATGAAAGTTACAAGGCAAATAATCACGCCTCATGATTTCGGAGGTAGGTAGAAAATTTAATTTTGGTCGTTTATAACCGATTTTGATGAAACTTTTTCTGTTCGACTGAGCATTACTTAAGCTCAAAGTAACGATACAAATAATTTCTTATAAGTATATTGTGCCACCGGGCTTTAAGCGCGTCCTTCAGTAATGCGTGGGCAGACAATTGTAGTACTGTATTTTTTGTTATTTAATTCAGGCATCACTAACTAAATATGAATCCATGCTAGATCCCGTCCCATTGATTACACAAATCAGATCAGAAGCCTATTATTTTAGCTAATCATCACGTGATGATCAACCATCAATCAATCATAAACCAATCAACCATCCGTTAATCATCATTCAATTAATCACCAATCAATCATCAATCAATCGTCAATCAATCACCAGTCAATCATCAAAGTGGAAAGAAAACGCATACGTAAGTGTTCAATAGTCAATATAATGGTTGTGTGGGTGAATGAGGTGTTTGATCCAGGGCGTGGTGAGCTTCACGTTGTGGTAGATCCCGGGCTGGTGGTCCACTCCGCAGCCGAAGCCAGCCGACGTGATGCCGGCCAGGAAGTAGCGCCCGCTGTCCAACACTATCAGCGGCCCGCCTGACTCACTATTACACAAATTATATCAGAAGCCTATTATTTTAG
The DNA here is from genome assembly GCA_949820665.1 of Scrobipalpa costella. NCBI lineage: Eukaryota > Metazoa > Arthropoda > Insecta > Lepidoptera > Gelechiidae > Scrobipalpa > Scrobipalpa costella. The sequence goes on along the minus strand of OX463321.1, from coordinate 5,709,152 downwards.
CTAATCATCACGTCATTCAATCATTAATCAATCATCAATCAATCATTAATAAATAATCAATCAATCATCAATCAATCATCAATCAATCATCAATCAATCATCAATCAATCATCAATCAATCATCAATCAATCATCAATCAATCATCAATCAATCATCAATCAATCATCAATCAATCATCAATCAATCATCAATCAATCATCAATCAATCATCAATCAATCATCAATCAATCATCAATCAATCATCAATCAATCATCAATCAATCATCAATCAATCATCAATCAATCATCAATCAATCATCAATCAATCATCAATCAATCATCAATCAATCATCAATCAATCATCAATCAATCATCAATCAATCATCAATCAATCATCAATCAATCATCAATCAATCATCAATCAATCATCAATCAATCATCAATCAATCATCATCAATCAATCATCAATCAATCATCAGTCAATCATCGAGGTGGAAAGAAAACGCATACGTGAGTGTTCAATAGTCAATATAATGGTTGTGTGGGTGAATGAGGTGTTTGATCCAGGGCGCGGTGAGCTTCACGTTGTGGTAGATCCCGGGCTGGTGGTCCACTCCGCAACCGAAGCCAGCCGACGTGATGCCGGCCAGGAAGTAGCGCCCGCTGTCCAACACTATCAGCGGCCCGCCTGAGTCACCTGCGATCAAGAAAAAATTTGAACCAAACTGTTATAACGTGTTACCAATCGACTCGAAGAAGAATACATACATACATATAAACACGCCTGTATCCCTAATGGGGTAGGCAGAGCGTCAACGACCTAAACAAAGGTCGTTCCGCCACATCTGACAAAGTTTTGAGGGTTAATTAAGATAGATTTTTAGGTATATTGCTGTAGTGACAGGTTGTCAGCCCATCGCCTATATTGCAATATACAGAAACCCTCGGATCTCTTAGCTGGTTTTTACAGCATGCCCGGGAGGAAATGCAGCTGGCACATTCTATGTTTTTCTTTCGCTCCCAGGTCAGCATGGAAGTAATTCGAAGAAGAAGAAGAAGTATAAAACGCGATCACAGTCATAGCCCCCATTAGGATTCTCTGTATCGGGGTGCCATGGACATACACAGAAACAACCATAAAGAACACCTAGACCCAGAAACAGACATTCAAATTCATCATTCACATGTCTTCCCCAGCCGGGGATCGAACCCGGGACCCTGCATAGCAGGCAGATACACTGCCAACTAGGCAGGCCGTTTAAAGTAGTAAGTAAGTAAAGTAAAAACAATGTATTTTCTTTCTTTCTTTCTAAAGAACAGCGCCCCGCAAATCAAATTACTCAATTAACGTAACTCAGCAAACATAGATGGCTATGAAACTCAAAAGCGAGCGCGACATTTAACTAGAGCCGGATCAGGTACGTAACGCGATCAATAGCGATCGCGACGCAACACTTCACGAAAGGTAAATCAGAATAGAACATCGAAATTCCTAGATTCCCCGCATTTTCTCCGCGTTGATGCTCTCCCCAAAACTTCCCCCATTCCATTTGAAATTCCCTACATTTTAGGGAATTCCCCACTTTTTGGCAAACCTCGACCAGTGACAGGAAAGAAATTACGAACATTGGGACCATTGGTCCGTTTTGAAAATTGAAACTGTTAATTTTATATCCGCATTTGTCCCGATAAATTGCAATGTTTTATTTTGAGGGATCCGAGGGTATCAGTATTTTGCAATTTAGGCGATGGGCTGAAAACCTGTCACTATAGCAATATACTTACAAATCTATCTTAAATAACCCTAAACTTTGTCAGACGTGGCGGAACGACCTGTTTAGGTCGTTTACGCTCTGCCTACCCCATTAGGGATAAAGGCGTGATTATATGTATACATACGTATTTTATTTAATATTATTTTTTTATATTTTTGTGCTCCATTCTTTTCTACGTGGAATTCTTCAAAATAAAAACAAAAATAAAAATATTGCATAACATTGCATCTTCCCCATTCCGAGTATGTTGAGACGTCGTATAGGAATCGTGCCAAAGTAGGGCTGAATCTGAATGGCCACAAAATAATGGCCATTATAATAAAAAATCTATTACTTCTCTGTTTTACCTCAAAAATTATAGAGGCTATAGATAAAACATATTTGACGGAGATATATACGGGGTTTACACCCCGATGGATAGCCCGATGGTGTAGTATCCACTACACCAATCTCCAGGCCGCTGCCTCCTGAGCGGGGAGGTCGTGGTTCGAATCCCACCTCGTACCAATGTGTTTTTCGGTTTTCGAATTTCATATGTACGTTTATTCGGTGCTTTTAGGCACGTTAAGCCGTTGGTCCCGGTTAATATCGTTTAATACCGTAGATATTAGTCGTTAAGCCATGTCAGAGGCCAGTGCTAAGCATTGGCGGCTTGAAAACTCTGACCCAATCTAGGATTGGGTCAGAGTTTTCATCTGGGTTGCGGAGGTCAGATGGCAGTCGCTCTGTGTAAAAACGAGTACCCTCGTTCAATCCCCTGGATTAGGTAGCCGACCCCGTGAGATACGGGATAAGGCTAGGGAGATGATGATAGAAAATAGTTGACGGGGAGATATACGGGGTGTAAGGGATAGCGTCCCGCAAACTGATAGAGGTTGCTCAGTCAACGATACGGATCAAGTATTAGCATGGTTTTTTTTCACGAAGTGAAAAAAGAATTTTGCTTTTCCATAAAAAATTGTCTGATCGAAGTGGTGAGTTTGTATGAGAAGGTCAATTATATTTTTCTCTTCCTAAAAAAAAATCCTGCTGATACTTGTTTAGTATCGTTGACTGAGCAACGCTGAACTGGACGCTGTCCCTTACACCCGTTACTTTACCTAAGCATGCGTCCTGATGCCCATCGGAATGCCCTGCGCAGATCATCTCCGAGTGGATCTCCACGGATATCTGCTTGATCTGGTGCCACTTGATGCATTGCTCCGTACCTGGGAGAAGAAAGCATAGACATTGACTGTGGGGCAGACAGAGTGTAAAACGCCTAGAAAAAGGCGTTTTTGCTATGTCCGACAAAATATTGACAGCAATTTTACATTGAAAGTGGTGACTCAATTTAATATATTTAAAATTGGTCCTGTCACTTCCTAAAACTTGAATAAAATAGAGACAGAAATAGAACAGCTGGTTATAATCCTGCCAAAGTGAAGTGCAGTTCGGCTGCGACATGTTTATAAAACATAAAGTTAGGAAACAAAGAAAACTGACATATAGAACTTTTGTTATGCCTAAATTTAATAATTATTTTGGCCAAAGATGTAGAAAATACCTAGTCCCTAAATTTATGAATGATTTACCGGCAGAAATTAAGAATTGTAAAACAAAAGGTTCATTTAAAAATAAAAATAAAAAACGTCTACTAGAAAATATACGCCTAAAACTATGCAAAGATTAACATACAAGTACTGTGTGAAATTGTGTCTGTTTCATTTACACTAATTACTTATTACATAATATTTACAAACATAACTTATCTTACTTTAGCTTATTTTGTAAGTACCTACTAATTACAGTTTAGAGCCTAATTAAATAGGAGTATTTATTGCTGCCGACAAACTTTAAATAAGTTTGGCAGATGTAACAAATTATGTACTGTGTTTCTAAAATCAAATAAACGTACTTTTCATTTCATTTTCATTTCATTTCATTTTCATTTCACCTTACTCGCCTTAAATAAGATAGCATGCTACACTGCGTCGACTTATTTTAAGCGTTATACGTCACTTTGACAGAATTTTAAAACAGAATTATATGCATTGCTAGTCTGATTTTCCACACTCGACTGGTCCGGGAGGCAAATCGGGAAAATTTGGCTGTTTTACTTAAATTGTGCAGCGCTTGACTCTATATTCTATGGTCTTCTGACACCCTGTTTTTTTATATTTATAGAAATCGTCTAACATACTCAAAATGGGCACAGCCAATGGATTCATCCCGATGTGCCTATTGCTGGTGTCGTCTTGCCCCAACCAAAAATTACTCCACACTTGCCTTTGATGTCGAGATCATAATCATGACCAGAAAGGCACATAGGAAGCATGTGGTTGTTTTACTTGAATTACAGATAAGTTGCTGTAATGTTCAGCGTTTGGCTTTATGGTCTTCTAATGACCTTGTTTTTAAACTTGGAATAGAAATAGCAAAAAACGTCTAACTTACTCAAAATGGGTACAGTCGCGGACCTCAAGAGATTCGTTCCAGTGTGCCCGTTGCTAGTGTCAGTCTTGCCCCAACCAGCAATTACTCCAGACTTGCCTCTTAGGTCGAGATCATAATCTGGGAGGCAAATCGGGAGAATGTGGCTGGTATAAGTGACAGGCCGGGAGAGTTTGAGAAGTGCTATGTCGTAGCGGTCTGGTTGAGTCATACGGAATTGGAAGAGTGGATGGAGAATTTTCTGGACGACTCTGGAACAATATAAATACAAAAATATACAATATTTAATAAAAATATATAGTTATTGTTGATGATAAGATAGGATATGACGAAGTACCTACTACAATGTTCATCCGCAAACAGTAATAATTTTGGTCGTTGTAAAGAATGACTCAGTTAAGTTATCGTGTTTGTCGCAAAATAATAATAATTTATAATTGTGCACATCTTATCTGCCTTTCAGAAGTTATTTCACTAGCCTAGGTGTGCTGGAAGAGATTTCTTTTTAGAAATAAGCTGTGCCTATTATGTCTTTGTTTTTTATGTATGTCCTTTGAATTTTATTGTGTAGGTACAATGAACTGGTAATAAATAAAAAAATAAATATATATTCTAATTTATTTACTTGTGTGGTTTGGTATTCGGTATATTATTCGGTATATTCGGTAATCCAGAAACATAAGTAACAGGGTACTTTCCTGGGGACTGTCTCGGTTTAAGGCATTGGCCCCGGCGGCGCAGCGTCCCGGCCGGTTTGGTATTTTGTACCGGTTAACAAAACACAACTCATCATCTCCCTAGCCTTATCCCGTATGTCACGAGCTCGGCTACCTAATCTAGGGGATTGAACGAGGGTACTGGTTTTTACACAGTGCGACTGCCCTCTGACCTTCGCAACCCAGAAGGGAAACCAGACCCAGTCCTAGATTAGGTCAGAGTTTTCAAGCCGCCAATGCTTAGCACTGGCCTCTGAAATGGCTTAACGACTAATATCTAAACGATATTAACCGAGACCAACGGCTTAACGTGCCTTCCGAAGCACGGAAAAAGCGCCGAATAAACGTACATATTAAATTCGAATACCGTAAAATGCATTGGTACGTGGTTGGATTCGAACCACGACCTAGCTCAAGGGGCAGCGGCCCTATCCATTACTCCATCGGGCTCTCTAACATAACACAACTATGAAAAAAAATACTGTCATATTTACTTCTATTTTTTAAGGGCTATGATGGAGACACTATTATATATATATATATATTTAAAAAAAATATTGTTTGGCTTAGCGTGATTGTCGTGCTGGATTTGCTTGCGATACGTATTGATTCAACTTTCGCTCGCTTCATTCGTGTTACGTTTTCTTTCTCTTCCAGACACACGTTTTATTTCCTTCTTCATTTGAATTAATTCCCCTTACCCGAGTTTCTTTATTTATTTATTTGAACCAATTCCCCTTATCCGAGTTTCGTTATTTCTTTATTTGAATCAATTCCCCCTACCCGAGTTTCTTTATTTGAACCAATTCCCCCTACCCGAGTTTCTTTATTTCTTTATTTGAACTAATTCCCCCTACCCGAGTTTCTTTATTTCTTTATTTGAACCAATTCCCCTTAGCCGAGTTTCTTTATTTCTTTATTTGAACTAATTCCCCTTAACAGAGTTTCTTTATTTCTTTGTTTGAACCAATTCCCCCTACCCGAGTTTCTTTATTTCTTTATTTGAACCAATGCCCTTACCCGAGTTTCTTTATTTCTTTATTTGAATGTATTCCCCTCACCCGAGTTTCTTTGTTTCTTTACAAGCGACCAGCCCCAGCTTCGCACGGAAATTATCAGTGTTTCTCTACTATATTATGCATGTTTTATACATATAAACCTTCCTCATGAGTCAATATCCATTAAAAGAAACCGCATTAAAATCCGTTGCGTAGTTTTAAATATTTATGCATACATAGGGATATGGGGACAGAGAAAGCGTCTTTGTTTTATACTATGTACTGATTTGAATGAATCCCCCTTACCCGAGTTTCCTGGCGGTGTCTGTGCCGGCGGTGGTATCCAGAGCTCCCAGCCACACGGCGATGTCCCGCGGCCTCGCCCGGGACACGCAGTGGGCAGCCGTGGCGACAAACCAGCGAGATACTGCAAGGTCAAAGTCAAATCATTTATTTTAAAATAAATTCCTAAGAACAATTTTAGAAAGGGAGAACAAAAACACAGCATCACTTGAGGGATCATGCATGTTGCTTCGCTTCGCTCGCGACTTTGAGGAAAACCGCGCTCGCGTATTTACATAACTTAAATTCATGAAAAGTTTCGCTTGCTTCGCT